>CM060922.1:565861541-568499041 GCA_030737875.1 Allium sativum
TGTGTGATGTTTTGGCTTGGTTTAGCGTGATTGATCATGAGAACTGGAACTGTATGTTTACTGTCACCATTGTCTTGCTGATTTATCGTAGTAATGATTTCAGGAAGATGACCATGATATGGATGTGGATTCCGCAACCCCGGCAGTGCAGACTCCAGCCAAAAATCCAGTACCAGAGCTTGAGATGTACTGCTACCTACTTGTGCTTATATTCCTGATCGATCAGAAGAGATACGATGAGGTATTGTTTTTTTTATCTTGCTTACTGCTATTACTACTGATATATTGGTATAAAGATCAACTTCTGCTGGCCTTTTCAGGCCAAAGCTTGCTCTTCTTCTAGTATTGCCCGCCTTAAGAACATGAACAGAAGAACAGTAGATGTTTTGGCATCTCGTTTGTATTTTTACTATTCATACAGCTATGAATTAACTGGGAGCCTTTCTGAAATACGTGGGTGAGTTCAGTTCAATACCAGCTTCTGCCTGTCTATTATTAACTTCATCTTTATTGTATGGCTGTAAAGCAAAAACAAACTTCGTATTTGATATATAATGTTTCATTGGTGTTGAGTGTACTCTGACAGTCAATTTTCTCATGTCGCAGAAATCTCCTTGCCTTGCATCGTATGGCCACATTACGTCGTGATGAACTGGGTCAGGTCTGTTGCTAACCTTAGATTTCTAATTTAGTATTTAACATCTCCTTAGAAAATAATCTGGTTTATGTTTCCAGTTTTTACTATCTGATTAATTGTTATTATTATTATTATTATTATTATTATTATTATTATTGCAGGAGACCCTTCTGAACCTGCTACTCCGCAACTACCTTCACTATAATTTATATGATCAAGCAGAAAAGCTGAGGTCCAAAGCACCTCGTTTTGAGGCTCACTCCAATCAACAGGCAAATTGATTTTTTAGTTTTAATCTTCATGTTCATATTTATCAATAGGATTAATTGTCAAGAATAAGCCGAAGTTTAACGTGTTTTCTCATAATAATCCTAAGTTCGGATCCGAAGTTTTGGGGGGTGTCTTCTCATATTAATCCAATTTACTTAATGTCTTTCCATATTAATCCCAAGTTTGGGGGTGTCTTTTCATATTGATCCCAAAATAACACGTCAGTGGATCATCAAGATTAACATGGGAAAACACCCCTCCAAACTTTGGATTATTCAGAAATAATCCAAACTTTGGATTATTATGGGAAGACATGTTAAACTTCGGATTACTCTTGACAACTAATCCTTATCAATATCGGTACTGATTGATATTTCCTAGGTAAGCATTAAAATTGCTTAATTTGCTTCAAACAGTTCTGTAGATACCTTTTCTACCTGGGAAAGATCAGAACCATCCAGTTAGAGTACACAGATGCCAAAGAGAGCCTGCTACAAGCTGCTCGCAAGGCCCCTATTGCTGCTAGAGGATTCAGGATCCAATGCAACAAATGGGCTGTTATTGTGCGACTTCTATTGGGCGAGATACCGGAGCGAACAGTGTTCATGCAGCAAGGAATGAAGAAGGCGCTTGTTCCCTACTTTGAGCTTACCAATGTATATGATTTTACTGACATTACGATTTGCTTTTTGTTTATCATGGTTGCTTCTTGACCATGCCCGGTGATTCTTTAACATCTCTACTATATAAAAACCAGGCCGTAAGAATAGGAGACCTGGAACTGTTCAAAAGAGTAGCGGACAAATTCTCGACCACATTCAGTGCAGACAAGACCCACAACCTAATAGTCCGGCTCCGTCACAATGTGATAAGAACTGGCCTGCGAAACATCAGCATCTCCTACTCGCGCATCTCCCTGTCGGACATAGCCAAGAAACTGCGGTTGGACTCGCCGAACCCGGTTGCGGACGCGGAGAGCATCGTGGCCAAGGCGATCAGGGACAGCGCTATCGACGCGACTTTGGATCACGCCAATGGGTGGATGGTGTCCAAGGAGACCGGGGATGTTTATTCCACCAATGAGCCGCAAATTGCGTTTGATACGAGGATTGTGTTCTGCATAGGAATGCACAACGAGGCGGTGAAGGCCCTGAGGTTCCCTGCCAATTTGGATAAGGAGAGGAGGGAAGGGGAGGAGAAGAGGCGGGAGAGGCAGCAGCAGGAGCAGGAGCTCGCTAAACATATTGCTGAGGAGGATGATGACGACTTTTAGATTTTTTTTTTTTTTTATTTATTTGCTTTCTAGATGCGTGTTGATGTACCATTTTGAGTTTGTTTTGTATGCTCGTCTGTTATCGTTTGTATGCATTTTACTTTAGCTTTTCCGGACATGTATAAACATCGAGACTGGTATATGCTTTCTGTTCATTCTTGAATTTCGTTTATTTTTATATTTGTTTTCTGTGAAGTTAACATTGAAGTTTCACTTCTTTTTTTTTTTTTTTAAGTTGTGTACTATATTTTTCTTTGAAAGAATGACATTCTTTTTAAGTAAATGTACATCGGTTGGCTACAATTTTATGAGTGATCGTAATGGTTTTAAAGGCTATGATTCATGTTAAAACGAAAAAAATAAAAAGCGTTTTATGCGCAGCTGATGATAAAACAACCCAAGAAAAAAAAAAGGATAATTATCGAATGCCTTCTGTCTTTATTCTTAGATTTATGGCTGGACTCAACCTATAAGCTGCCCACAAGATAGAGAGTTCTTTCTTTCTTTTTTTTTTTTTTTTTGGTTGGAAATCTATAAGATAGAGAGTTGATTCAAGAAAACTTACAAAACATAATACGGAATGGACAGTGTTGAAGGGTGCTCCTAATTTTTGTTTTCGGAGAAGCAAACCATCAGTATCTAACAAATAGACATTCACATACCGCACGCAAAAGGGTAGGACATAGCATGACATGCTGTGTACACGTAATATGAGATTTGTTCAAAAGTTGTTCAATTTAGACAAGTAATGGCGCGTTTTATTTTATTTATTTATTTATTTTGCAATATAATATGTATTTTATAATTGCAAATCAAACAGATCAGAATAATCTCAAAAGTATACGTTATTTATTCTAATACTAGCGAGTCCAACAAATTAGAAAAAGAAATCCGAACAAACTAGGAAAATTATCTACATCAAACCAAATAAACTAAAAATATACTAATAGTGACTAACAACCATGAAGCCTCCTCAATGGATAACCAAGATACTTGAGTAGCTTGTCGCAAGATAACACCACTACCATATTCAAAACTAAGAGATCAATGCGAAATATTTCAACAATCTTCCATCCTTGAAGCTCGGTGATAGAAGACATAAGAGAAAAGCAACATATTGTTGCCCCAATGAAACAATATGTTTGCACAAAAAGCCGTAATCTATCAGAACTCACGTGCCTGTTGGAATAGAGAAATCCACAATGAATGTGCGAGGCGTCATCAATTATTCAGTCACCGTATAAAGGTGTATCGGCGGTAGTGAAAGACAGGCTAAAGCTGGAACAGCTGAACAACTGGTATCTGATATTGACAAGTGTTATTTTCTATGCACCCCTAAACATCTCATCTAGTGTAACAACCCGCATTTTACGTATCGGAGGATCGTAATTTTTTTTATTTTATTCACTAAGGGTTGAATCATTCTCATATTTTGATATGTTGTTTATGGAGATGTGAGACATGTTCATAATTTTTACTAATTTTGTTTGATCATGTTTCCTCTGTCAGTCTTGTACAAATAATAACTTTTGACTCAGGTCGAATCAGGTGGTGAGACCTGTGTCACTGAAAAGGAAATGATGATTGTCTTTTAGTAGAATAGTTACATTAAAGATTTGGCTTAGCTGTTTGCGAGGAATCGTTGTTTTAAGGTTTAACAGTTGGTTGTTCAGGTTTTTAAGCCATAATAGCCTGATTTGAAGAGACACAATAGTAGGCTAGTGGAAGGCTATAAATAGGGAGTTGGAGGTATGAGAAATAGTTTACTTTCCCCATTTTTTCATTTGGAAGAGCCAAGGGTCCTCCATTCCTCCATTACTCCATCTTTCCACCATTAAAGCATAGAAAATCGAAGATCTACACCATTTGAGACTAGATCTACATTGTTTTAAGGGCGAGTTCATCGAATCAAGGAGTTTGGAACCAATTGCTCGCTGTCTAGAATCATATTTCTATCATTTTGGGTTGTTTTAAAGAATAGGTGAGTGATATGAATCTCTCACATGGATTCAATCAAGTATATAAATGTTTGGTCATGTTTTTCATCAAATTCAAGCATTTTCTCATAGATCTACATCTTTGTAAGTTCATTTTCATATGAATCACCCTATGATCTAATTTAGCAAGTTTAAAACCGGTAATTCTTATGCTATTTCATATGTTTATGCAAGTTAGATCCATAGTTTAGTTCATATATTCATTTATCATGATTTTGGATGAGTTAGCATAATTATTGATGAAATCGTCATATTCATGTTGTTAATGATTTCAAAACATGTTTATGGTAGTAATTGATGAATTGGATGAATAGATTTCGTCGAGATAGTTGATTGGCGAAGTTTTGGTCGAAATTGGGCTTGAATTAGGGCTGTCAGGCCACGGGTCGTGCGTGCGAGTAGGGTGGTTGAGCGGATAGTACAACATATTACAATGTGCAGTACAACAGGGGTCGGTCGTGCAGGCTTCGGTCGGTCGCACGTTGATGGTCGTGTCGAGCAGTCGAGCATGGACTCGAGCATGGTCATGGAGGAAGGTATTCCAGGTCGAGCAGTGTTGGTTCGAGCATGGTCGGGTCGGGCATGGCTTGGGGTCGGTCGAGCATGTCCGGGTCGAGTGTGGTTGAGTGGAACAGGGTGGTCGGTCATGTCTTGAAGCAAGTGACCGGGTCGATCAACTATGGACTCGAGCAGACTTGGGTCGAGCGCAGAGTTTAGGCCGAGCATGAAGGGTTGTGCAAGGAGGGTCGGTCGCGCATGGTCAATTATGAAAAAAAATTATTTTTCAGGTACGACTCAAATTTGAATAAAAGGGCATGATTTTTTTTTTCGAAGGCAACCCTCGAACCCTAGCCGCAGCACAGTGATGTAATTTGGCTCAGTGATGGTGTGACTTCGAAGTAAATTCAAGTAGGAAGCTTCAAAGTGTTGAAAGATGTTCGTTGATCGGTGTGGAACAACGAATGAGGTGACAACTCAAAGGTCGTGAGTTGATGGATAATGGTTGCTCGAGAACGTTGCTTGAGTTAAGAAAAATCGCCGGGTTGGATGACTGGAGATATGAAGGCCGAGAGACTATCATTATCGTAAGTTCTAGCAGGCTTGAAGCAGGGTACAACAGAGACGTCTAAAAGACCGATTGTAGGTCGAGTACCCTGGGTATCGTTGAAAGGCCTAGTTGTTAAGGTTGGACAAACATACGTATCGTTAAAAGACATGGAATTTATGCTAGAACTGGGGTTACCATTAGCCCTTGACATATGGCAAGGTTGGTCGTCATACGATTAACGATGCTTTCGAAGCAGGATTGGCGGTGATAGCCAGAGTCTGTCATGGTTGATTAGTTGCCTTGTTTGAACCGTCTCATGTAGATTGTCTAACATCAAAGGAGATGTTCCTTGGATGCTTGTCTGATATTGATTTAGGCCTCTAGGGCTTGTGCTTGAGGGAGTTTGAGTTCGATCAGGATGTTTTACATAAGATATATAATTTGGATGTCATTAGTGCTTTGCCATGATTGAATGGGTGTTTTGGTTTCCATGGATATATGGTCGAAATGTTGTTGTAATGGCTATCACTGTCCGATGTGGGGAAGATAGAGTTGAGTTCTTCTTTGGTATTGTGGGTAGATTAGTATGTTTATCTATCCATTCTCATATACTTTACTGTTGATGTTTGTTAGCTATTTTATGGCTCACTAAGACTGTTGTCTGACTCAAGGTTTTATGTTTCCCTCTTATTACCTTAGGTTGTTCATCCGGTTGTGGATGGGCAGACTAGGTGACATGTGGTTAGTGAGGACAATGTTGCAGTTCGGAGGCGAGCTGGAGGCTTACGCACCAGTTTTATTACTATCTACTATTTCTATTTCCGCTGTTTGAGTTACTCTATGAGTGTTGCGGTGAGTCTTTATGTACAGACATTGATATTTCCTATGATGTTTGGATAATCTTTCAGAATGTTGTGAAAGTTTCAAAAGTTTGTTATATAATGCTTCACTATTATTACGTGTTGTATATTTTCTACTATATTTTATCCTTACGCTGTGAGTTCTACGACATGTATCGATTGTTTTATCTACCTATGATGATCGTCCACAGCTGCTTGACACACCTTTTTGCGCATTATTTCTCTTGTTTAGTGCAGGGGTTGTAGGCGGTCGTCACATCTAGCTCCCGGAATTTCTACGAAATATTTCATTAAATGTCGGGTACCTTCATGTAACATATTTATTTCATTTTCCAGCTCCACAGAGAAAATCATTCTACACATCTCATTTGTATATTGGAATCCCAATAACTTATTCAAACCCCTTTAGATCGATTTCAAATTGTTCCACTTGTTTATCTATATCTCGATCCAACTATAATTAAATCTTTCGTTGAAATGCATGGTCACACCTGATAAAAAAAATAGCTCGAGCTTCCTTTTACGGCTAGCTAATTAATGCATATGGCAGTGAATGTTTCGATACGTTCACGCGTTCAATTCGCGATACGAAGAAGTAGCATAACCAGAGTCAAGATGTGTACATCATACACTAGAATGACAAAATTTCAAAATTGTTTAAATTTATTTAGAAAAATAAGTATAATTAATACGATAAAAATAAGCATATTAACTGAGAAAATTATTTGGGAAAGTACTGCGACAGAAGCCCAAAAAAATTCAAAATAGAAGAGGTGGAAGAGTTTTTCGTGTTACGGTAAGACGAATGGAGGAGATAGGATTTTATGAAAAAAGATCAATCTTTGACGTGTAACATGAAGGTTCATTTTGCTCAGATGAAAAAAAAGATAAAATAAACTCTTACCTCGACATACGATGTCATCGAAGACGGTAAAGATTCTCTCTCCTTTTTTTTGTGTACTGTCAAGAACACCCTTTTTTTTTCTTACTAATACCATTATTACAAAATACCATAAAATTTTATACTACTCTTCCTAAAACCAAATTTTTTAAGGGGCTACCAAATACGTTATTTTTATTTATTTTTGTATTGCGAACAACCATCGACGAACACTGTTTTCCACGGTGAGGTGATCAACCATCGATCAACAGTAATTCGGCGATTGATGACCGTATAAAACGGTGTTGGTAGGCGGTTGTTTGTCATGCAATATGATTTTATATGATGATTAATTGCCGTGTAAATTGCATGTAGTATTAAAAAGCACATAAAATTCATTGTGTTTATTATTTTTATTCGTGGTATTAAAAAGAGGGAAACGGTGCCTTTAACACCACTCTACTGTCACGGGAACTCTAGATTCAGCTAAGAACAGTACAATTTGTTCACATGGAATTCCTGTGCCATAGACGATAATGATTGATGAGCAACTTAGCTAACATAAATGATAAACCTCTGTTTGATTGTTTCTCCTCCTATATCAGTGCAAACACACACAACTGAATTTCACTCACATTTCCATCACTACAGCTGCAAACCGTTGAAGAGTAGAATACATTCACCACATTAGTTAAAATATACAAGGAAATATTCACGATATTGCAGTAGCTTTGATATGCTTACACCGTTTGCACGGTGTGCACTTATTAATATATAATTCCATAAACAAAACACAAGCCGATCACTTATATCTATAGCCCATAAACATGGAAAAACACACGACAATCAAACAAAGTTGCATCAATACACACGTTCACTGGAGCTGGCAAAACATAATTAATTCACATCTCCATTCATGCCTTCAGCATTCTGAATAAAACTTTTGATATCAAAAGAATCAGCTGCAGCAACTTTCAGGACAACACCCTGAAATACAGAAACAACCAACTTTTACACACTATACAACCAAAGACATAACAAACCTGAAAAAGAACAAAAATTACCATTTCAGTTATGATTCCAGTAATCAAACTAGCAGGAGTAACATCAAATGCAGGATTCCACACGTCAATTCCAGATGCAGCTACTTGCTTCCCAAGACCACCTTCAGAGTACAATAACTCCTTGGCAGATCTTTCTTCTATGATAATTTGATCCCCGGTTGAAAGAGAGAGATCGATGGATGTTACTGGCGCTGCAACATAGAATGGTATATTGTGGTGTGATGCCGATACAGCCAGGCTGTATGTTCCTATTTTGTTAGCAGTATCACCTACCATGAATTGATTCAGAGGATGATTTAATATTCATGTTTATATAATTTTATACTGATAATGCTTGATACATAGATATAGATTATGCGTGCACCATTAGCTGCAACACGGTCAGCTCCAACAATGACAGCATCAACACGTCCAGCTTTCATCAATGCAGCTGCTGCGGAATCAGCAATTAGAGTTGCTGGCATTTTTTCATGAACCAGCTCATAAGCAGTTAATCTAGATCCCTATGATAATGATAAACCAGTTGATTAGATATGCATCTGACCAAGCCATCGTTCTCAAATATGTAATATAATAGAACTGTTTGTTATTTACACGAATCATAATTCTCGCTAACTTCACCTGAAAGTTAAATTAAGATAAATTATGAAATCCTGCTCCCTAAACCCACTACGGCTGACTATATAAAACTAGGTGATAAACACTTTGACCAGTTGTGTAAAGCCACATGGTAGAGTATATATTAGGTAAATTCTACTTTAGCCAAATTTTAACTCAATTGCAATAAATCAAAGTAACTATCATATTGTGGAAATCATGAAACATGATACGTCGAAAATGGTGGGTGAAGGGAGAATTGGGTTTACAAAAATATCAAGTGGGTGTAAATAGTTGCACTTTATAATGGACCATGAAAGTAGGTGAGAACAAGTGGATATACAAAGACATAAAGCAGCTGTGGATATAAAGAGACAAAGTAGGTGATAACAAGAGGATGGTTTTGATCTCAATATATTTCTCACTGATGCCTAATTTTTTGGATGAAAAGAAGGAGGAGGTGGTTAGGATCATGTCCTTACTTGATTAAATGGTCGTGTTTCAGTGCAGTACGCCCTTTTCAAAATACCTTCAGAATGGATTGCACGAATAACTCCAAGTGCAGTTCCATATCCAGCAGTTGCAAGACTGTAGATTCAGGCAGATAAGCTAATGCACACAAATTTCATCATTAAATTGTTCTTTGACAGATATTACTGTCTGGAAGGAAACAGTGCTAACCTGCCAGTATTGCAATGAGTCAAAACAGAGATGCAATTTGAATTCTTTTGGAGAGATCGAAGTATGCTTGCTCCATGTAACCCTATAGCTTTGTTAGTAGCAACATCGTCAATAAGCATGGTTTCAGCAGCATCTACAAATGCCTGATGAAACATATAACCGAATCAATAATCATTTCACATGACGATCACTGGTCATACTAGCTAGCATCCATATCAATTTGCATATTCGAAAGAACAAGCTTAAGCAACAAGTTTGAAAGCTTGTACAAACATTTTGAGCTCAAAAAGATACAGCTCAATTTATTCATGACACCACTTAAGAGTTATAAATAGCAAAAAATAAAACGTGAACTAGTATATGATAAAAATGTCCTCTAATCATAAACTAGAAAGGTATTACAGATCACTGTCTCAGAATTACACTATCACCCAGTATAAAGAATTTCGGTTAGGGTGGCAAAACAAATACATTACAGTCAAAGATCCATCCAACTCTTTGTTTTTTCACTGGAAATCAGGTAATCTGTTACTGAAGGATTTGAACCCAAGACCTCCCGACTCCATAGAAACCAAAGACCTCTAAATCCATACTCACTATGCTAGTATTCCGCCACAAATCATAAATAGACATACAAGGACATCGTCAGCATAGGGGGATAAGTTCATGCTAATTATCTAATTTTCAGCTGAGTCACTTAGGTCACAACTTGTAACAATTCTCAGAAGGAAGCAGATGGTTTCCGTGAATCCGTGATCATGGAGTAATTATACAGTTATGATGCATACAACAAGGATAAAAATTCTGGTTTCCGATTTCACTCCGGTCATTAGACAACTTTACAATTTCAGATCCATATCAGAAATTTCGTTATGATTCCGGTTCTGAATTTCAGTTCTTTTCGATAACCTTTTCCATATAATTAAATTAATGTATACTAGATATGTAACTTTTATATACCTAAGCCCAATGCATATCAAATTCATCAAACAAAAAGCTGCAGCCCAATCTCTCTTCCCTTGTAAAGCGCGTTATCTTTTTTGCATCCAAAGTCCAATGTATCCAACAACAGGTATCCCCAACCCTAAGTCCATGTTCTATTTCTATTTTCATCATGCCACCTTCCAACGCCCTAAATTTAATTCCACATTTTATGCACAGAAAAATTGCGCTAATTTGAAGATGTCACTCTATTTCGCACTTTAATCCAAAGCAATTACTTGCAACAATCTCAAAAATAGAAAAATAAATATTTGTTTAATTTTTTGGATATTTCTACCCTGATTCTTTAGCATTTCATAGTTGTTTTGGTATTTGCATCATTTTAAAAAGTGCAAATTTTGTTAATTGATCTGGAACTTGAACTTGTAGGATTTCATCCCACTCGCTACCAAAACCAGACCGAGATGGTCGAAATTCCAACATGTTGGACGGATCTTGGACCTTGGTACGCTAATATGGACATGGTGCACAGCTTATCACATACCACAAGAGGTACTGGCAAGATCCAAGGATAAAAAAAAGAAAGGAAAGAGATCATGAACTTCTGAATTAACCTATAAAATCTATGTACAAAAGCCACTAGATTGTGAAAATTAATTAGTTAATTGAATTTTTTATTGTGGGTCGGTTATGACACTCTGAGTGAACTAGTCATGCTCTTTATTTTATTAGAGAATACGCTATATATGTACTCAAAATGCTTCCTTTGGATAAAGAAATTGATAGTAAATCTTTTATTATTATTATTTATTTCTCATTCTCATATCAATTATTGTCTATGATTAAAACAATGGCAACATCCGTATCAATTGGTGCTTCATAGAATTAAGGACAAATTTTCAAAAGAGGCTGGTTTTTGAAACTAATGGCACAAATATGATAATTTCAAAATTATTTGCAAATATAGGCTAAGTTTTGGCCAGCTCAGCCATGAGTTGGCCAACTTTTAAAAAAAAAATACGGGAAGTGCGCCCCCATAATATTGTGCTGGCGCACTTGGCAAGTGCGCCAGTGTAAATTTCTGCAGCACCTTCTAATTTCCTGGAACATATACACAAACATCAAACAAAATAGCATATAATGATAAGGTGCTTTTAATCGACTCTCTCTCGTTCATAACCATAGATAGAAATGAAGGTATGAGTTGGTTAGACAGAATCAATGGTCCCTATGCTGAAAAAACTTATAAGATGATTGTCTTGATCATTTCTAATTTTCTATCATTAATAGGTTACTTCATACGATGTTAACATAACTGAATCCATTTAACCACACAGCTCAATCAACTTCGTATGAAGTAGTCTAATAATAACAGAAAATTAGAAATGATCAAGACAATCACCTTATCAGTTTTTTCACCATAAGAGTCACCGATTCTGTCTGACCAACTCATACCGCTATTTCTATCAATGGTTCTGAATGAGAGAGAGTCGATAACAATCACTTTATCAGTATATGCTATTTTGTTTGATATTAGTGTATATGTGCCAGGAAATTAGAAGTTGTTGTGCTTGCTTGATAGAAATATACACTGGCGCACTTCACAAGTGTGCCAGTGTAAATTTATACTGGTGCACTTGGCAAGTGCGCCAGTACAATAAAAAAGTTGGTCAGTTTATCGTTAAGCTGACCAAAACTAGCCTATATTTGCAAATAGTTTTGAAACTAGCATATTTGTACCATTAGTTTCAATAACCAGCATCTTTTGAAAATTTGTCCTAGAATTAAACATGGATAAGACTTTCGCTACCCGCAACCAAGAAATCAACGTCACAATACTTTTCAACATCACCAAACCTTCATCAACACCACCCTCTCATCACAGGCATCCAACCCTGCTACCAAAATTTCGATATAGCCGAAATCAAATCACCACTACACCACCACCCCATCCCTGGTCCAACAACTCGGATCATCTAAAGTATGTAAAGCATGGACTTTAGTGCTTTCCTTTAGAGGAGGGACCACCTCTGCCATATTTGATTCCCAAGTGATATTGTCATACCCTTCCTCCTTGAATATGTCAGAGTATAATCTTTTGTATGCTTCTGCTTCTTTTCAGTGGTCGTTTCAAAGCCAGAAGCACCACTGAACTTTCTTTTCAAGGATGAGATCGACCTCATCACATCTTACCTGATGGTGTTGGTATTAGATTGCAAGGACGACTCAACAACCGTCTTTTCAGGCAGAGCAGAGCTGGTAGATTCTGTAAGAATATAAAGCCTAGAGGAATCCCTTGAATTGAAATTAAGATGGTAAGTTATAATCACGAAAACAACTCATTAGTTACATGAAGTATCCTCTTGGATAGGAAAATAACGAGAGAAAAACGACAATTTTTCAACCATCAAAGAGGGTGCTCTCTTTGAATTATGCTTTACCATGGAAGGCTCTACTAGAATTCTAAAGCCATCAGAAATAATAGCATGCTAAGAGAGTTTAGAAAAAGTGAGGAGAACACTCTTCCTTCCAATTGACTCAACCTTAGAGACTAGAGCATCATCGATCTTTGATGAGATGTGCTTAGGGATTTCAAAGCAAGAGCAGTAATTCAAAGCAATCAAAGTCAGATAACCTAAATAGCCTATACAGAGATCAAGCATCGAGAAAGAGAAAGGAACTTAATGGCATTATAGAACCTCTCTCTGGTTTTGGAGAAGCATCTGACGAAGTAGACTGATCGTCCTATTTGCTGACTTTGTTTATCATGTCTAAAATCAGGTCTTTGGGATGAGCTTTGAATCTATACACTATGTCATGGTTTTCTTCACTGCACCTGGTAAAGGTAACAAGATAGTGAAGAATCTAAGCGTCAATTGAAGAAAAACCGCTTCATGAGACAAAACATCCAAGCAAACCAAATAGGTGTAAGTGTTTGGTAAGAGCTGAATCGCAGCAATGTTCAAATGCGACTACTAATTCTGTGAATGGAAGAAACTCAGCATGTCATATGTCCATCAATTATGTTACACACACGCACACACATATAATAAAAGCAAAATAAACTGATGAAAGTGAAAGGATTGTATCATCGGGTCTGGCTGGGATAACCTCAATCCTGGAGATTCCAAATTGGTTCAAAATGAAGTCCACATCAACCTGAGTTGTGATGCAAGACTATTGTTATAGTGGCCCACGTTTCTAAGAAGGACCACCAAACGCAACACCGGAATTCTTGCTAGACTTCTTAGATTCCATTCTAATTGTCAGATGATATCATTTCAAAACTTAATCAATTCAAGAGTATTCACAACAACTTCAAAGAAGAAAAGATAAAAAAGAGTCAGCCATACCACTCAGATCGTTAAGAAGTAAAATGCGATTGTCGACATGAAAGCGACATGGTGTGTTGTGTTTAAACAAAATAAAATAAAGGAAGACAACTATTTATAGGGGATAGTGGAAACTGAAGTGCTAAATTTAAATGGACGGTCCAAATTGAATCAATGGATCTGACCCATGAAACTGATAGAATGGTACTGACTTAAAAGTCGATAAGTAGTTACACAAAAAAGGGCTAGTGTTACACTACACTCGTATCAGCCCTAAGAAACATGCCTATCGCTTCTATGGATTCAAGGGAATAGTGGCAGGAGGTTCATCGTCGGTATCGGGTTCAAGAGATTGGAATTTGGAAATCAAGTTTGTCGTTGATGTCTTATCGTCTTTGTTGAATACTCAAAAAAGTATTAAACTACCTATGGGGTTAAAGCCTTATCATCCTTGTCTAGACGAAGAAATATCATCTATTACCTTATCACTTTAGTCACGAAGGACGCTTGTCGCCATTATCCTATTATATTGACCAGTCCAGAACGAATTCACAAGAGTAGTATATTGTTTCTATTGAAAAAATGATGGATTGTCATGATACCATATCGTCCTGATTGCTTGAAGTCATGGTACCTTATTACTAAAGGGCTCATCGTCCAAAACCACTTTGTCAAGATGTCTATCGCCACCTAAAATCATATTGCCTTTATCAGAAGCACATCATGTCATCTAGACATATCGATTGATGCCTTGTCTTTTTTCACTAGTATTGCCTTGTTAATGTATTCATTATACATGCTACCAAAGCAACGAAGACAAAGAGCCGAAACAAGCAGTTATACAACAAATGAACTATGAGAAGAAAGCTATCAACCAAGTCGAAAGAACTGAAGCAGCACGCTTGAGGTCGACACGTCTGACCCAAGTTTATAAATAGAGGCGGTATGGTACAAAAAAAAGGAGTCAAATTCTTTTCAATACTCATTTGTCACTTGTCTCATAATTTTAACTTGCAAACCATAAATCAAATTGGAGACAAGTTAGCCGATTGTAATTTGATGATTTGAAGCACTTGTATATAAATCATCTTGCAAGTATAACTAAACATTATAAAGACATCTTGGGACTCAAATTCACATAGCTTATTGACTTGATAGAACTTGGACATATTTTTTGTCACCTTACGATGTGATCATGATAAATATGATGGTAGCTCTCCTGCATATTTCTCGGATTTAAATCACAGGATTTTGTCACATAACCCTACGAAGGTAACTCAGGGTGTTGATAAGTTTTATTGTTAACAAACAACTTATCCCACAACCTTTCATCGTTTTTTGCCTCCCTCACCCATACTCAATTGTCCCAACTCAAGCCTAACCCGCCCATCCTAGTTGTATGCCACAACCGATGTTGACAACTCCACGCCACCCGCTCTTCTAAGCTCCTCGGCCTCAAGTACCAAAAAGGCCTCTGGTCCGACTCCAAATATCACTCCAATGTTATAATATAATCATCACCCTCGACACCAACATTTTGACCAAAAGCTGCACCTTCTCCGATTTTTGGCTAAATCTATGCTTTTTGATGACAACCCGTTCCATGCCGTTTCTCAGTGCTCCAAATCCTAACCCTAACCACTACATACTCCCATCTGCATGCATCCGCCTCCTCTTCACTATCAAAGATGTTATCTTCCAATCCTAAAACACACATTTCTCATCTCCATCCCCAACAAGTACAACCTCATTGATATTTGACTATGCATTTATATCTCCAATAATAAAAATAGATGGGGCTGGTGATGGAGGCAAACTGTTTGTTGAAATGAGCAACTCAATTGAATTATCACTCCAACTCAAAAGAAACAAAACCACCTCCTCCACCTCATTTTACTTCCATCTTCATTCCATCATAATCCTTGCAACAGAAAAGCAAACAAAAATTATTTTCCTTTCACCCAAATTCAATCGTTCGGAAGACAAACAATTTCTAAAGCTATTATGCGATTATGGTACCCCTTTTACAGTGGCCATTGACTTCAAGAAAAAGCTACAACATAAAGACAAAATTTACACATCTATTCCCGGCATACGTTCAACACTGAGAAGGGTATCTTCGATCTCGAGAACATGGTCGATTTCAAAGGGATGGTAATGGACAAAGTAAGAACAGATGAGGTGCACGGCTTATCACATCAACCACAAGAAGTAATAACTAGGCCTATGAATAGCTAAATAATTCTTCACAAACTTTTAGATTAATCCATAAATCCTAGAGACAAATGAAAGCAACTACAATATGACAATTAGGAAAGGGCGTGGCTTCCAGGACACAAAATTTGACAAAAGAAGTATAGACCGTTGGATTTTTTGACTTTATATGGAAGATGGAATTTAAGGAGTGATCGAATGGTTAATATTTATTGTGTCTAAAAGTTGTGTCCAGATAGAATTCCCATTAAGTAATTAGTTAAACAAATTAGTATTTAGTGTGATGAATTGCCATACTGTGAGTGGATTAATGAAGCATTTTGTGCTCTATATATGCACTCAAAATGCTTGCTTAGTGGACAAGAAAACCCAATAACAAATCTCCTCTATCTTGTTTTTTTTTTTTTTTTTTTTTTTCTAATTCTCTCATCAACCCTTGCTATAATTAAAATGATGGTATCGTACAGCTTCAGTTGCAAAAAGTGCAGTCCTTAACAACGCTGCTATTGTTCTTGCCAGTGCAATTTCAGAAGAGTTTGTGTTAAGTGCGCATGGCAGGGAATCAATATACGAATTTGATGAAAGCCAAACCTGAAGTTCCAATTTAATACATTTACATTGTTTCACTAGACGTTTACAGCCTGGTTTAGATAAAACCACAACTTGGATGCTTAATGTAGCTCATGCTTTCAACATTGTACTCTTAAGTCATTCCTTACAATTTGTTTATCTGAAACTGTGCTGTTTTGAAACAAAGGGTTAACTCAGTGATACTGGTTAATAACATAGTATACTGTTTAGGTCAAAATAAGAACTATCCAAATTCAAGGTACAGGCTAACAAATGCAGCCTAACAACAAACTCCCTGTAAAATGGCAAGTAATAAACATATTAAGACTGAGTAATCTCCTAGTCATGGTTATGGATAAAATTACGGGTTAAACTTGGATATATTTTAATCTTCAGAGCAATACAGTATTTTCCACTTTGCACAGAGTCAATGATGTTGGAAATAGTGGGCTTATTGCTTGTTGTGATTGGAAATATACTCGTTAATGGTTAGTTGGTAGTTATGATGTTGCTGTAAACAAGTGTTCAGCTACCGACTAGACGACAGACCCATCCAAATTTTTAAATATTCCTGCTTAATTTTCCACCTATAAGCCAATATTGATGATCGAAACAGATTTGAACCTAAAACAAGTGTGGAGCTTCATGACAATGACCCTTAACTACTAAACTAGTCACACAATTTTCTTCAAAAAGGGCAATATAGTCCTCTATAAGACAGTTGAACTCATGAAATGAGTTGCATTCATTAATAGAGATTTAGGATCTGAGGTTTATCTTGCTCCGTTATGGTTTAAGGATATGATTTTAACGTTGTTCATGTCATACTTTACAGGACTAATGTAACTGCACGCACCTCCTTTCGCGCAAGATATTGTCCCCAACTTAGTCCATGTATAAGAGTGAGGTTTTTTTCCTCAAAATGCCTTGGCGCTATTAAGAGGTTAGGCTCTACTATTTAAGTTCCCACTTCACACCATAATTGCATGATGTGAGACTTCTAATTCCACTCTAAAGCAAAGGGTGTTACATCTCGTCCTTTAAACCCAACGTCCTCGTTGGCTCATCATTCCTCACAATCCAGGCGGTGTGATCGACGCGCAAGCCACAACTCCGGCTAGGTATTGACTTTGATGCCACTGTAATAGCCCGCACCTCCGTTCGTGCAAGATATTATCCGCAACTTAGCCTCTGTATAGGAGTGGGGTTTTGTTCCTCAAAAGACCTCAGTGCTATTAGGAAGTTGGGCTCTACTATTTAAGGTCCCACTTCACATCCTAATTCTATGATGTGTGACTTCTAATTCCACTCTAAAGTAAAGGTGTTACGACTAGTGTCTTGGGCCACTGGACAAATGTTATTATATATAACAGTGATAAGACGGATCAAGACCAGACAGTAGGCATTACTAGTTTCTATAGCAACATGAAAATGCTTCACTAATCCACACAAACAAGCAAAAATAAAAGACCAATTACAATCAGCACTCAATATAAAATAACATAAAACCTACTTGGAACACATTATTAGCATCTGAAGCTGCTTCAGAAGCCTTCAACACCAAAGTTCGAAGTTTTGCTGCAGCATCAAAAAGATTTACAGCAGTTGGTCGGCTGCAAATACAAACTAAATAAGATATAATATAACAAGTGTGTAAATTTTTAGCACAAACGAATAAAACATTTTATTATTACCTAGATAAAAGGTAGTCTAATTTCCCAACAAGATAAGAAGCTGCATCTTTAGGTGTTCCATTAAAATCAAGGTTACATACTTCAACTGCAAGAGACAAAGCCGCTGCTATTGCAATTGCAGGTGCACCACGAACAACCATATCTCTTATTGCATTCCTAAAAATAATTAAATAAATAATATTCATATATCAACTGAACACAAACAGAAAAACAAATAAACATCCGTGCATGGATCGAAATTCTAGCTGTTCATTTAAATCATTTCCCATCTGGTGATGATTGGGACAGAATCAGGTTTAAAACCCGGTTCTGATCAGTGCCAAAAAGTTACAATTTTTTTTTTCACAACAGAATATAAGAATAAGCATCAAACATGTAAAAGATTTTTTTTTTTTTAAAAAAAAAAACAAATCAAACCAGATGATACAATAAATGAATAAAAGATCAAAAGCAAACTCTATTTGAATTCGCTAAAATTACTTATTTGCCCTTCATAAACTCACAAAATAAGAAATCTCCCAAATTGCGGAGTTAAACCCCTTATGGATAAAAATATATTTCAGCTTTAGTTTTGAGTTTTCCAAACTTAAGAATACATCGCCGCGAACTGAGCGATCATTCAGGTTACCACAGAGTCACTTTGTGTGGTAACAAATGTTACTACGTAGGTTGCCTACTATATGATACAGGAATTTTCAAAGTCTCTCTTCTACAAGATTTTAGATTTTCCTACGCATAAAACAGAAAAAAATGATACTAGGTCAGTTATCTCATATTCTAATATGTTTTTCTCATTTAAATCATGATGTTTTTGGTAAAATTTGAATTTTAACATGAAGTTTGAATAAGTTAAATAGGTCAAACAGAGAACGAGTACGAGGAAATAGAAATGGAATTGTGAACATTTAGAAAATGAGGAAACTGAGTAAAGGTTTGAAAAAGCACAAGCCCAAATGCAGTTTGCCAAGATCAAATAGTTTTGAGGGAAAATAGCGAGATACTTCAACCAAGCCTGAATACCATTTTAAGAATAATGTGAGAAAATGTTAAAAATGAAAATTTGAACCAACCTTTTCGTATGCAATACATATTTAACAGTTGTAAATATATGCTATCAATTAACATGTTTCTTTATTGACATACCCAAAATCTGGATTGTACCAGGAATTTACAAATTCACAAAAATATCGTTTAGTGGAAACAAAAACGGAAATGGAAATTGTAATTTTGAATCTCGCGTGACATGCACATATCCTCCACAATAATATGAAGGGTTTAGCTATTTGCACCCCATAGTTTGCTCTTCACCCCCCAATTATAATTTTAGAATCTTCACCCCCCACTAACTAGAAAATAAAATGCACACCCCCCACTACAGCAAACATAGTCTTATGGGGTGTGCATTTTATTTTCTAGTTAGTGGGGGGTGAAGAGCAAACATTGTTACCACTAGAAAATAAATGTATAGACCACATTAAGGACAACATTGTTACCCATAAGACCATTACGCAAAATAATTACAAGTTAAAAATACAGATAACTAACAGTGACATAAATTCAATGCAGGCTGTAACTGATTAATACCACTACAGCTAATAATTTATTTACCAAAGAAATACACCTTCATCTACTCAATTATTAGTTATTACTATCATTTACATTCTCAGTTTGCAATATTAAAAATATCTATTTGCTGCCATACTTAAATAATTACAAAGCTAATACAATTGAATCATACAGTGGAATGCTAAAAGACTTGTAATACTAACATAACTCAAGGGAATACACCATACACACTAAACACAACACACAATAACTGTGAATAATATAAAATAAAAACCCTAGGGTAAAAAAAAAAAAAAAAAATTACCATCCGTCTGCAGAGTTCAGAATATCCAAGTACACAGTTTCAAGTGGAAGCTTCCTCTGCAAAGAAAATAAAAAATAAAAAATTCTCAAGAATAGAGACTATGTATTTTAATTTATTATACTTGTAATGATAAAAGAACCTGATCGAGTAAGCGAAGCGAGCCACGCGTGTAGCAGATTGACTGAAGAGAACTGGATTCAACTTCCATTACTCAATTATGCAAAGCTCAAACCCTAACTTAAAACTCAATCAGATTTAACAGCTTGCTATTAATTCGAGTTCCTACTGAAAATAAAAATGAATTTACAACTAGATAATGAAAGGCAAACGCTAAATAATCACAGTTATTAGAATACATGGCAAGCTCTTCAATGCAGTTTTTCGGTATTGTATTTAATACAAGACAAGATAGCTTGATGCATTACTTTGCTGAATGCTTTACAGAAATGGATTTTTTATTTGCTTAATGCATCACTTGTGCCGTTTCTCAAGAAATGATACTTTACTTGCAGAATTTAGGCCTTTGAAAGGAGTACCCATTATTTAATGGAATGATGCTTTTGATGGAATCCAATTCATGGACTTTTAAAACATGAAATCTTTAAAGTTATTATTCCGTTTATTTTATGTTTTGAGTTTTGAGCTTTGAGTTTTCAACACTAATTTCAAAATGTGCAAAGATTCGAAGATAACCGAGTTGACGAACTAAAGACGGAGGAGATGGTAGTGGGGACCGAGGGACGATGAGTGGATTTAGTTACCGTTCTTCCGTGATTTCTTAAAATATAAAAAATAATAAAAAGTTGTTTTTAGTTTTGTGTGTTAACTTCATTTTGTAAAACGATCGTTTTTCACGATATGTGTGTGTCGTTGGTAATTTTATATGTACAAAAACCGAAAATTAAAAACTATAAATCAAATGCAATCGCTTTTATTTTATTCAACGCGATTTTTTTTTAATATATATTTTGGGTTTGCCTTTGCTTTGGAAACTTATTACACAAATAGTTTGGTTTTAAAATTAGTTACAAACATATTTCTATCTTGAACAAATTATGTTGAGTTGAGCAGAACACATTGACGTCATCTGAAATATCGTTAGAGGTATTATTATTTTTTTAAACTACACATGGGCATTATTTCAAATATCGCTAGTGTACATGAGAATTTTTTGTAAAGGGTTTGGAAGACATTTGAAATGTCTCGTCACTGGACGACATTTCAAATGAAAGACAACATCTCTCATTTTTCACTTTACACTTTTCCAGCTTTACCAAAAAGAAAACACAAAAACCCCCATGTTAATCCTGATTTTATCCGAACGGAAATTTGAAAGAATCGGAATATCGAGGAGTTAGAGTCACTTAAAACTTGACCGAGGCACTAAAAATGTGGCAAGGGTAGGCCTTGAGAAAAATAAGGCTAAAACACCCTATAATTTCAGGTCGACACCAACCTGAATTGTGAAAAGCGACCCATTATGGTGTGTTTCACCATGTGCAGTTAATTCTCTGTTGTTACCTCGTTATAATCATGCTATATCCCATAGCGGATGACCACCACTATGTTTTTACCAAATAGTCTCTAGTATAGTCCTTTCGCTATAAACCCTGCTATTCCCGATATATCCCGTTATATTACGTTATTCCTACTATATATTTGATGAAAGAAATAAACTGAAAAATGACATTTATACAATATAAAAATTACGAAACTAGATTTTCTAATTAAATTCTTTACATATATTTTCAAAAACAAAAATACTCTAATATTCTATTAAATTTAACTAAGTTGAATAGTAGTTTACATTTATTTACAAATATTGGCAAATATTTTTATTTAAAATTAAAGTGTACTAATTGTAGTTAAATTGAGTGTTAATTTTTCATTAATTATCGTTTATATATTCATACAAACATTAAGAACAATATTTATGTGCAATTTCAGAGTCATCCATTATATCTTGCTATTTCCTCATGTTATCTCTGTTATGACTTTTTGGGCATCCGTCGCATTGAATATGTTAAGCGCTTTAATTGCACAGGTTTCACCACATTCCACCTCATCCCATTAGCATGTCCTTCAAGTTCAGTTGCAATTAGATGTCTTAGACTCAAGTTATTAATGTATCATCATAGTCAAGTTATTGTTCAGATCAACAGAAGTATGGACTATTATAAAATAAAGCTCAAAAGCTATGAAACTTGACAGAGATCATCAAAAGAAAGTAAGGAAGACATTGCAAAAGGTTGCAACCCTAGAAGTGTTATATATTTGGGTTAAGGCCGATCCATATTCTATAGGTAAGCACCGACTCGAATATACAACTCTTACGGGGTTCATTTTTTTACCTGTCTTTCGGTCCTCAATACAATATCTCTGGTGTACCAGACTGGCTCAACATAAATGAAATTCGAACAATGTTTATCTATATACTACTTGAATCAGTCTTCATGCTTCTCTCCCTCAAATCAGCCATCAAAGGGACTTCTATCTCTATAGTCAATCTTTATGCTTGTGGTTTCTTCTCCTTTAACCAATTATATTCAAAACAGTTGGAATAGGCAATGAGTGAATAAAGAATCTTCATAGTACAGTCGAACCACTCTAAAAATTTGGTCTTCCCTCCCTTGTTTTTTTTTTCTCTCTTTTTAATTTATTTTCACTGTTTACTTGTTGCCCTGAAGATCAATAATGGAATCACTTAATTGCCTACAAAGACCGGTGCTTTCATCTCCAATGGATGATTATGCCATTTTCATGTAAACATTTGGTGCTTTCACTAAATATCAAATAATCGGCATAGATCTAAGCTATCAATTATAAAGTCATAAGGTTATTTAAGTTGGTTGAATTAGTTAAAGCAAGAAAGTAAGATGGATGACTCAAAATTTTCAATAGATAATTAAAACGAAAAATAGGGACGATATATCGTAGAAAAATTCAAGTTTATGGATCGTCAATGATCCATAAAATCAACTCCCTAAAATCCATTGTTAGGATACTGAATATGTACCTTAAGGCTAATATTAACACCAGAGCAAGGATGAACGGTGTTTACTTGATTATATGAATTTTTTTAAACTTCTAACCTATTTATAGTTAAATTGATCTTATTAACAATCACATAATCAAAATGGAGGTTAAAAAATGCAATAATTCGAGATATTTTAGACTAGTTCGTAGTTACCCAACATCCAACTTCGCATAGATCATGTACGGATTTTATTTCCTCTAGTACACACAAATACAATTTCTATTTCAAGGCTACAAGACACACCCTCCGAAGTTTTGACCTATGTGTAGAGTCACTTAGTTTCCGAGCTACTGAGCTTACCCAGTTGATTTCTAAGCCACAATCACAACCATTAGATTTTTAGGACTACCACCATACCGTTATAATCGGTATTTTTGGTTTGAAACAGTTATACAAACACATATCTTTTGATCTTTGATTACAAATGCTCTTATAACTCTGAATTGCACTTTGATCTTGAGAGTTTGATGAGAGAGTAGCAGACAATCAAATTAGAGATAAGCGGATTTGATTATGGCTAAAATTCGACAAAGTATAATTAAGATTTTCTTAGTAAGTAAGAGAGAAGAAAGAGAGGACTACAAATGAATAAGGTAAAGTTAAAAATTCATTCAGAACTCAGCTATTTATAAGAAACCAAAAGACATGTCTATTCACGAAATGATACAATGAGTAGACACTTCTTTCGACTAGTATGTTGACATACATTAGATGGATATGTCGACATATCCTAGTTAAATTTTGAAATTTTATTTTATTTAAATTATTAATAAATAATCTAAAACTTTATAAAATCATTTAAACATAGTTTATACGTATTTCAATCATAGTATGACATAGTAAAACTTTGCAGAATTATTTTTGAGATATTTAATATAAAACGTTAAATATAATGCCTATATAATATATGAAACTATTAAAAACAAAGTATAAGAAAATTTCCAAAGTTATAATAACATAAGAATTTATAAAACTTAAGTATAAACAATATAAAAGGCTTGAAATAAAAAAGATGTTTTTGAAAACTTATCATTTTGAAAAGAAAGAAACGTGGAAATCATTTTGAAAAATCAAACTGAAAAGCAGCTGGAAAATCATTTGAAAAGGATATCAAGTGTTATCAGAATTTTAACATTTATTCTAACACTTTTTACTCATTTGGAACATCTTGATATTTTGAACTCTTTAAACTCATGAGTCTTCTTTCTTTAACACTTGAATCTTTATACATGCATCATTATCCTGAATTTACACTTGATATTGTACAGCCTTTATCAATAATAACTATTAATATCCTGCACTACACATACAATATATATCTAGATAAACATTAGTAACATTAGTATTTATATATTATATTACTCCTTGAGTTTTTGTCATCAATCCATTAACCATGGTACTAACAAGCTCCCTTTTTTTATGATGACAAACCTGTTTTATAAAATATAACTTAACTCCCCCTAAATCCTTAAAACCCCTCATAATCTATGCCTAATTTATATTCTCCCCTTGTTATCAACAAAATTTTGTGCCAAAAGTATGACAAGTTTTAAGATTGGAGAGAAGGACAAGTTGTAGGGTAAAAGTGAAAATGGGAGTGGGCCCGCTGAATTCCACTTTTGCCTATGTTTTGTCCTTCTCCCTATTTTCCACACAAAGAGGAATTTCTTTTGAAGGACAAAGTTACCAAATTTTTTAGCCAATTTTTTTTTAGCCAAAAGCGTACAAAGTTTTGAAATTGATAAGAAGGACAAAACTTAGACAAAAGTGGAATTCAGGGGTCTACTCCCATTTTCACTTTTACCCTACAACTTGTCCTTCCCTCTAATTTTAAAACTTGTCCTATTTTTGGCACAAAATTTTGCTAACTTTGTCCTTCTCACTATTTTCCACACAAAACTAATACCTACTATTGACTCGAACATTGACTGTGCTACCGACTGACTCATAAATTGACTCAAATACTAACTGAGATACCGACTCAAATACTAATTTAAATACCCACTCAAATACTTCTCCCTATGAACAACATACTATAGGATAATGAGAGAGGTAATTATGCAAAAAAATTCAAACATGATATATGAACAAACCACAAAAATTATTCAAAACATTATAAATTATTCAAAACATTATGAAACTTAGAACGTGAATTGAAGCACAAACTAATACAACAATTACTTCAAATACATAGGCAAAAAACTAGAAATATATAGAAGATGATGATGGTTATGAGAGCCTAAGTTTCCAGATAAGTTTCTTAAAGGATTTGTCCATTTTGTTAGAAAATTTATTTAGTATTTTACTAGCAGATTTCTTAAGTTTCTTTTGATTTTCAACAAATTCCTTTCAATTAATAAGAATATCTTTGTTTGTTTTAAGGGCCGGAAATTCAGTATTTTCCAATGAAGTTTCCTGTTCTTCTTCTTCTTCGATTTCCATCTCTTCTCCCTCTTCCTCATCTTCCTGTATTTCTTTCTCATCTTCATGATCAATCCTCTCTTCCTTTTCAGCAAGAGTTTCACAATGTTAAAAAATTAAAGGAATCTTCATAAGATTTTCTTGAGTAAAAAGCTTTTGAGAGACAAATTGCTCTCCATTGAAATCCACTCTAAAATAGTTAAGTATCCAAGTACGATAAACTCCATGACAAAGAGGTTTTCATGGTTCGGAAGATTCTTAGGATAAAATTCATTCAAAATGATTTATGTCGAGTTTATGTTGTAACAATCATAAAAAGCAAAATGAGCTTTACACGTTTTCAAATCGAGTTATTGAAATTTCCTAATCTTGAAATGATAGTGTGTTGTAAAAGTATGTTCAAAATTTTTGCTTTTTGTTGAAAATTTCCATTTTTGAACTTAAGGTTATCATCCCCTTTGAAAGTGTAATGAAAAGTCACACGATCACACTTATTTATTTTGAAAGTGGAAAGGTCAACACCATTGGATTTGCATCCAAGCATATGACATAACATCATAATCCAAAACTATTAGCATTTCTTCGATGCCACTCCAAACTTCTTACTCATTTCCCTCATAAAGCTTTTCTTTTAAATTCGCTTAAAACATTTTCATCAAATGAGGATAGAAAACAAATCATTTTAAGAAGCATCAATAAGATCAAGAAAATTGTTTTTGGAACAAAGAGAATCAATTCCACAAGTAGAAAAATTACTAAAGATGGCAAACTTTCCCGTATGAACTTTTCAATGTTTATATAGCTTATATAAGATTGAATTCCTTCTTGATCATTAAAGAGATCATTTCTGATAGTTTTTTGTAATCTCATGAACGTGGAAGTGCTTGAGGAAGCCACTAAAGAGGTGCTTTCAGAAGATAAGAATTTGAAGAACGTTTGAAATTTGAAATGAAAGATGAAATAAATGAAGAGATATGGATATAATAAAAAAGATAGTAAAATGTCACGTTTTCTGGTTAAAGGATGTCTTTTAATGACATAGGGGTTAGTGAAATAGTGGAGGGAAATTCAAATTTTGAATTTAATTTTAAGTTTCAAAAACTCACAAGTACGACAACACATTTGTAGGATATGTTGACAGATGTATAATGGTGAATAAAATTTGTCTTATCCTATTTATCTACTTATATTGTTACCTTTATATATGTATGTGTATACATATCTTAGTAAATATATTGCTAATAAAATTTAACCTTTTAAATACATTATATATTATTATTTTATTAATTTAAAATTAAATAGTTATGATATTATTTAAATATAAATCAAATTTAAAATCAAAGCAATAAACAATGGAATCAAAATCAAAACAATCAAAAACCAAAGCAATCAAAACACTCAAAATCCAAAGCAACCAAAAAGTAAAATTAAAAATTAAATGCATACCTATTTTATATCCAGTCTGAACCGTGACTTGTTATGAAACATATATTGGTGGTTTCTGTATCTGAAGCATTATCACTTTAGGATGTATCTGAATCATCTAATATAGTAGTTTATGCTCTTTTCTGTTTTTTTTTGGATGAATCGGTATTTGGTGTATTTTTCTGTTTGTTTGGATATGGATAGTTTCGTTTCACAAGCCCAGGTTTACCACAGTTTTAACATCTGATGTCATTTTGAATGTCGCTTACATATCATGAATCCACTTTATCGTTTCTTTTGGAATTATTCGTCATTCTATATTTCAGAAATTTTCTTAAACTCCTTGTCATGAACGTTATTTGTTCATCATCATGACTTTCTAAATCAGATTTATCTGTTATTCCATTGAAGGCAATTAATTTCTTCTCTATTGCTTTACTTTTTCTTCTACCTTGCGTTTGTGCTTCAAAAGACATTAAATTACAACTAACTTTTCAATTTTTAGAGTATTAATATCATTAGCCTTTTCAATTACTGGAGTCTTTTAATCTCATGCAAGAGTAAGTGAATTAAAAAAAATCTAACTTGGTCCGTATGTGACTTGCAAAGTTCTCCAAATTGCAAATGCAGACTTACAGATAGATACTCTATTAAATCCGTTTCTATCTAGTGAACAAAACAATATATTCATGAGCTTAGAGTTCCTTTGTACAATTTTTTTTTGATCAGCAGTCCACTGTGCAAAATTTATCTTAGGTTCAAGGTATAAAGTTTGTGTAATTTCCAAATGCCTAATCCTATTGATTGCAAATAATTTTTCATTCTACATTACCAATATGAGTAATTACCACCCTTAAGAAGTTGTGGTCTAGCAACATATTGATCTTTGATAAATGGATTAATAAATGTGCTAATAAAATTGCCACATCCAGTGTTGGTAACCATTTTAGAATTTCCTAAAAATCAGATTATGATTTTTTTAAAAAACCTTGCTCTAATACCAATTATTAGGATGCAAAATATGGATCTTAAGGCTAATATTATTATTGAAGGAGGGTGAATAATGTTTACTTGATTATATGAATCTTTTTAAACTTTTAGAAGATTTAAATTTAAGTTGATCTTATTAACAATCACATGATCATAATATAGATAAGAGCAAATGTAGTAACGTAAAATGAAAGAACACACCAGGTTTTTTATACTAGTTCAGAGTTTCTTACATTCTATCCCGCACAAATTTTGTGTAGATTTCTTTTCCACTAGTAAAGGCAAATAAAATCTTAGCTTCAAGGCTATGATACACACCCTCTAAAATTTCGCCTTTGGGTAGAGTCACTTAGTTTCTAGGCTACTAAGCACACCCAATTGATTTTCAATTCACAATCACACCCAGTGTGTAACGGCCCGACGATTTTCGGCCTCGACAATCGACATAAATACCCTTTACCGTACTCATGCCGATACTCCCAGCACCGAAAAACACTGGAACGTTTAGAAAGAAATTAGAGGGTGAGATAAGAAAGAAATAAATATAAGAATAGAAGAAGAAGAATTAACACAGAGTCTCACATCGCAGCGGAACAAAATATAATACAGAAATAAAACTTTATTGAGAGCTTTTGAAAATACTTACAATATCAGAGTACACACACATCTGGACAGTTTTGATAATCTGCCCTCATGTATATATAATCACACAGCGGAATATCATTCATCTGAACATCTTCAGCTCGTCTCTGGACTTCTCAGTACCTGATAACCTGAACCTGTACACCTCGGGCTAACCCAAGCATTTACAAAACACCGGGTCAATTTGGTGGACCAGAGTGAGAAAAACTCGCACAACATTAAGGTATCACACAACTTGATTTTAAAGTTAAATCCTTTCGAAAGAAAAGGATAATCGTAAGACCGATCCACACATAAACACGGACGGTTTTTACCTTACGATAACCCAAAACAGTTTTGAAATCAATATCTTTTCTGATATTATCATAGTGTCTATATACAAGTAAATATCAATCTAGTGGAACACTTGCATCTCACGCTCCACGTATATATATACAAACAAAATCGCGGGCACTTATTGGAGATTGGATTTCCGACCTTGACAAGGTATGGGACCACCTTCCGCACGTGTATCTCTAGAGGCGAATACACATGGTTCAACAAGAACGTCTTGCAACCCGGCCCTCACATGACCGACCACTCATTTCGCTTGAGTGTATCGAATGTATATCACCAACGGTTGGACTCAAACCACCGTTCCCGAATGGGAAGAATCGATAGATTAAGAAACAAAAGGAATTTCTCTAGATAGGTGATTATACACCCTAATGGGAGCGACCCACATAGCCATGCTGCCTGCCCGATTTTTGTCATCTCCCGGCTATGAGGCTTGAGTTTATAATCTTTTCAACACCTGGCCACCATTCACTTTGAATGCCACATCGTCAGATCCGCCAGGTATCACTAAATACTGATTTCCACAAAAATACTCTGAGCGTTAAGCCAAAGAAGGTGTACAGCCTTCTCCGCCACCAACAGAGATACGTTTGTAGAACATCAATATACGTGGCCCCTTTGGAAATACTCTGTCAGACACTCGTCCATATAAGTCATCCAGGAACAGGATGAACCGAAGGTACCCTCTTACTGCATCCAATATAGGAATCACCCCATGGATCATAGCAAGTAGTCCTTGCATTCCACAAATTCCAACCACGACAGGACCCCAGTTTATCTCCGGGGCGAATCAGAGATTGTAAGTGGTCCTTCCGTTTTATGAAGATCTATGGTCTTCACATGCTCCATCTCGATCGTCACTTGATCTCTTCTCTACTTTCGCATTTGTTGGTCAGAATGGTTTTTCGAATATTCATTCGATCCCGGTCTTTCCATACCAACAATCGTAAAGGTCAGACTTGATAGTCGGTTATTTAACTATCAAGTAAAACATCCATAAAATCACAAAAATAGATTCACTGGCCTCATACTCAGCATTACTTGACTTTTAAAAAATTTAATCGCCAAATTTTCTTTTAATTTCGTTACTAGGGAAATATTCTCTCATTCCATTCCCGTTACTTTGGAAATCTTATCACACACTCTTGCCACGACCAACTAGTATCATCTTTGGGTCGTCCCGAAGTCGTTCAAGTTGGGGTATTTTAATTACCTCTCAGACCTTGACCAACAACGTTCTTACCTTCAGATAAATACGAGTCGAAATTCAAAAACCCGATATTATTATTTCCATTCCTATTTCCAACCTTGTTTTCCAAGCTCACATTTAAAACCCTTCCTCGGGAATTCTCCTTTCAAATTCTTTTGGTTTAACTTAATCCCTTCATTAAATATTTCAAATTCAAAACGACTTTTACACTTACATTCCATTTTATAAACCTTGTTTATAAATATAAACCCTTTCACTTCCCTTAACTCAATTGTTAAGTAAAACTTTTCATTATATATTCGTTTAAACCTCTTATTTGCTTCATTATAAACTTGAGTTCAATAACAAAACTCATCCTTAGCTTCTTTCCAATCACTCGACCACTTCATTTCAAACTTGATTACTTAAAGGTATTTCATTACCACACTAACTCATTTATTTTAACATTTGTCATTCAAATCAATTAACTCCTTTATTTATCAAAATGAATAATAAATTTCCCTTTTAAAATCTTACTAGAATTAACCAATTTACTCATTATGTCATTTCACAAATTAAAAATCTAACTTGGTTCAAATGTCGACTCGGTCAACACCAAATACAATTAGTCTTCTGACCAATTCTATTTAATTCCTCCTTTAAATTATATAATTAATTTAAATAACTTTATTTAATCGTACCTTAGACGAAATCAATCAAATATTTGACCGCTTTGCATTTAATTCTTATTAACATAAGAATTCATTTTATAAAACAAATTTCATAATTTCTATATAAACTTTAAATAAATACTTAATTAAATATTTATTTCTCTTTTTACATGACCTTTCAACGTAATAACTTTCAAAATCTATTTTTGTTATAAAACATATTTATAACTCGAATATTATCGATCCACTATCGATAAAACTCATATTTTATAAATCGATTGATTTAAAAGCCAGGTGATGTCGATTTCCCAACCACACTACCCATTGGTTATTATCAGAACAAATGTTGAAATAAGGTTCAACAAATCAATAATAATCAACCATTCCTGATAATTTCTATAATGGTCATCGATCAACCAACAGCCAAGTCACACAATTCAAACCATTCAACCAATTTCAAATGTGTTTATAAATGTGATTTATCAAGGGAAATTATTTTATTTGGGTCAAATCCACACGATTGGTGTTTTACTGAAATTAAACGACCGTTTAATTTCAGAAATTGAATCATCAATAAATCTATTTAACTAGCCAACAGTCAATCACTAGCAATCAGAACACACAAAATAAAAACCCAATTTATATAAAATATAAATAGGAAGAGCTGAGTGAGTTTAACTCACCTCGATTTGGATATGACGATAAACAGTCTGTTCAAATTAAACTGACGTTTAATTTGAATAAAAATTCTAGTCACTTCAGACCCGGACTAGACCCACTCCATCTCGAGGTACTCGTCTCCACGGTCCCAACGCGACTGACCGCGCGTAAATCCAATACTGTATGAGTTAGAAATTGTATTACGAACTTTTATAAACTAAATTAATTTAAAATTTAAAACATGGTTCTCCTTTAAATTAAATAAAAGAAATGGGCTTTACCCTTTTGATCATCGGCCCAAACAACGAACCCGACCCGATTGCCCTTATAACCCTATCACCGTTCCATCCTCTCATTAATCAGCCGCCTCATCCAATTTTAATCCTCAAAACGAAATAATGGAAACCCTAAATCCGAAATCGATGCCATCGTACCCCCTTCCAGCCTTCGATCCACCTTCTCCCCCTTCCAATGATCGGCCCTAACCCTCAACAACCTCTCAGTGCTCCCTTGTTCGAGCCGCAAACCTCTCAGGCCAACTCGAACCCCTTTGCTTCGCTGGACCAAACCCTAAGCCACCGGAATTGAAGCGGCCTCCTTTATTTTAAGCTAAGTTTTCTTATTTTCCGATTTCAGTAAATTTTTTCTTTGTTTTGATTTTTTTTTTTGTTTCGAATGGGTTCGGTTTTACTACTGTGCTCAGGAATACTATGTGTGGTTACATATTTATACTTGGGGTTTGATTTAGATAGAACAATGTCAAGATCCTAGGTTTTGCCTTTTTAGCTGTGCTACATTTTTCTTAGGTGTGATATTCTCCTCTCGTCTTAGCTGTTATGATCGAACTGTTATGATCGAACTGTTGCGTCTTAGCAGTGTCAAGATTTTTGATGGATTTCCTGTACTGACCCTATGTAGATTCGGTAGTGTTATGGGACTGTTTGTATCATCTCTTCATCTTGGCTACTATCTGTCCTATGTATACGTAGCTACTGAATTTCTTATTGTATTTGAAGATTTTCTCTGTGATATGTATACGTATGGTAAGGTCATCCTTTTATAGGTTATACAGATTTATGTAAAAATATGCATATGTTTATTTTCTTCGTCTTAGTTGTTCATTAATGTATGACTATACATACATATATATATATATATATCTGCTTCCATCATCTTTACAGTTCCTTTGCTGTTTCATGAAGATACTCTTTTCCTTTTATTTGTTTGTGCAAATTTGAATTTCTTCTGTATTGCATCAAAATATTTTATTGACATTATTCAGATTTGCTTTTTGTTGTGAAAGTCATTGTTTAATATATTGTAGTACTCCTTTTGGATGTGTGATCTGTTCCTACAGTTATAGGCTGTAGGATTCACTTGTACAACATATTGTACATTTATATTTTCTTTAACTTTTAAGTCCCTTCCTTGGTTGTTCTTGCATTCTCAGATTAACACATGCATAGTTGTTCATCTTACTGTTTGTTTAGCAGCTATGACTTATTAAATCAATCAATTTTTTTTATACTGCTCATTTCTATCAAAATCTTCCCTTCTAATGGGTTTCCCTTTTTTTCCCGTAGATTGCTTCGGACCGAGATGGATTCACTATTATTTGAAAGACGAGGCATTGCAGAAGTGTGTTTTCCAATATTGATTTTTTTTAAATGTATGTTTGCAGTGTACATTTGATATATAAGTCACTGTATATATGTATATGCTGTTTATATGGTCACATTTCAGATTTGAATTGTCATGTCCCTTTCCCTTAGCTATTTATGTCCATTGTTTTGGTTTTGTTTGCCAAAGGGTTTAAAAATCTGGAATGAATGTATATGTATGTAGTTGTAACAACCTGTATTTCGATAACATGTTAAGACGAGAATCAAGGCAAAATTTAATTTTAAATCCTGAATCAAGTAAAACGGGCTAAGCCATTGCGTTCGTCTCGGAAAAATACGCGAAATAGAGTCTGAGTTTTCGAGAATCGGAGTCCGTATGACCAAGTTATGGTCCGACGAAGTTTTCAAAAAATTCAAGTTCGAAAACGAGTTCTAATTTCGAAAATTTGGCCTAGAAGGCTAGGGGGAAATTCCCGCCAGCCACCCCAAGTCGACAGGGCTGTCGACTTGGGAGTCGACATGGCATGACCCAAGTCGACAGCCCTGTCGACTTGGGTGTCGACTTATGATGGCCGGGCAGTTTTGCCTGGTGCACCTGTTTTCTGTTTTGGCTAGGTTTTTGGGCCTGGTTCGAAATCTGATGGTTCAGGTTGATCCTAGGGTTAATCTAAGGGTCCTAACTAATCCTAATCCCTATAAATAAGCCCCTAACCCTCTCCTAAAATCCTCATTATTCATTCATGCAACTAAACTATGCCAAAATTGCTTCTCTCATGGCCTCCACTCAAAACCCTAGCCTCCATCCTCTTGCCCAAAGTTTCTATCTTCATTTCTATGAGAGGTTTCATGATCATGTGAGTGTTAGAGGGTCTCTATGTTAGTATGAGAGCTTCTCAAGTTGATTTCAAGGCTAAAGCTTTGATCTTTGTTCATCAAGATGAGGTTTTTATTGATTTGGAGCTTTCATCTTTGGGTTTTTGGATGATGGCATGCATAGGCTTTGTCTCAATCTTTAATTTAATCGATTTGTGCCTTCATAGCAATGTAAGCCCTTTCCCTACTCTTAGATATTAACTATGAAGTTAAATGTTCATGTTGCAAGTTTGGGTTTGATCATTAAGTATGATACATGCTATCATGTCATGCAAGTTTATGAAGTCATTATCTTGATCTTGTGGGCTAAAAGCTACAACCTTTATGTTGACATGTTGCATTATGCAACATGAGAACCCTCATAACCTTTATGTCAATTTGCATATGAAGTCATAACCCTTATATAATGATATATGTGAGTTACTAGTCATCATTCCATGTCTTTTGTCACCATGATTCGCTTATGTGCCAAGTTTGGGTTTATGCATGTTTTTGAGGCTTAAGAATGTAACATGCAAGTTAATGAACACATTTGTGCCTCATTTGCCACCATGATTAACTTGTGGCTTAATATCCATTTTTGTCATGCCTTTGTCAAGTCTCTTCTTTTAATCCATTACGTTGTTGCGAACGTATATGCGAGTTTAAAAGCGTTGGGTTATGTTATGGGTAATTTCTAATGACATGAAAATATAACTTAAAAACATGACTTGAAATATAACATGGAAGTTGACATGTATGTATGCTTGAAAATATGAAATTGGGAATTTACCTATTAAGTTAGGTCTACCCATACTATGGAATTGGGAATTTACCTATTGAGTTAGGTCTACCCATATTCTTAAGAAAACTTGAATATGAACATGACACTAGACTAAACATGAAAGTGACCAACTCGAGGTTGGGTTGAGTTTGCAACATAAAGCTACCCGGAACCGACCGGCCTAACTAGTAGTTGCAAACAATAGGACCCAATGTGAGAAGTTGGTCATGTTGTGCTTGAACCCGAGGTTAGACCAAGTTGTGGTGTAAAGCTACCCGGAACCGACCGGCTTAACTAGTAACCACAACAAAGTCTAATGTGAGAGGTTGAGGTGCATTAAGTAATTAATGCCATATGATAAGGTTAAGTAAGTTTCCTTAATGACACTTAACCGTATAACACAGTTAATGGATGGGGTTAAGTTAACTTAGACTTAACTAATCTAAACATGGAAATCGGATGGGGTTAAGTTAGCCTAGACTTAATTAATCCAACTTGGTAGTTTAAGGGGGTTAAGTTAAACACTTAACTAATCTAACACGATGATTTGATGTGGTTAAGTGACCTATACTTAACCAATCTAACTCGTTAATTTGATGTGGTTAAGTTAACCAATACTTAACCAATATAACGTGAAAACATGATAAGGCTAAGTCACGAATCGCTTGAATACACTTGACCGATTTGACTAAGTAAATTGATAGGGTCAAGTTAATATATACTTAACCAATCTAGAATGATAATTAAACGAGGTTAAGTCGTGAATTGCTTAATATACTTAACCAACTTGACACATGGTTTGTAGGGTTAAGTCTTGAACTTGAATACTTAGCCAATTTTGACATGATTTGTAGATGGATTAAGTCATGAACTTAAGTGACACTTAATCCATTATATAAACCCTAGTTCAGAGAATTAGGTGGATAACAGTAATTAACAAGAATAACGGGAATAAGCTAAGTGGTAAACCTTAGTTGGAGAATAGCTAAGTAATACTTCTTAGTCAAGGAATTTTGGACCAGTTCATAGATTGGATGAGTAACCCGATACGGTAGGTCATCGTTTAAGCACACGAGTAGGAGCAAGTTATCTGATTTAGATAAAGGCTCCAGCGAACTGGGTAACGAAGCAGCGGCTTCGGGGAACGTGAGGATATTCTTGGTATCCCTCTATGAGCTGCCAGGTGATCGCACTAGGCTCATGAAAGGTTAAGGTCTGCGTTAGAAGAACCAAGAGTATGCCTTGGTTGCTATACGAGCGACCTAAAGACGGGGATGGATAGGGGATAGTCGATGATACACGGTAGTGCCCTAGATAGCATTTCGTCAGGCTACCTACCATCTTTGGTCAAGCGTGTACGTACGAAAAGGCAGAGAACACCCAAAATACCATAATTGCTATCTAATTATGGTTGCGGTAAGGCTAGGATGTGGGTTGGCCAGTAGTGTGTTCTCATACAGGATTTATCCTGTCTTGTCTTTCACTAGTTGAGGGAGTGGTCTCGTGGGACCATAGCCACGTATAGGAAAAACAGACCTTAGCATCTGCATCGGCAGATAAATCGAAAGCTCCCGACCGAGTCCTGTATTTCTTGATCTGCCCTGTGACAGGACTCGGATGGCACGATGTGATACATGTGCATACAGTCATGGAAAAACGAATCACGATGAATGTGTGGGAAAAAGGGCGCGGTTGACGGTTAGCGTAATTCCTAGTGGCCCTGGGTGGTTGAACCCAAACCGAAATACGAAAACGTGCAATAGGTAAGCATAATCACTAGTGGTCCTAGGTGGCATAAGTCCTAGTTGCACAAACGATGATTCATGTTGGGAAAGCCTAGCTAGGTCTAGGGTAACAGTCCAAACGAGCTTAAGGATCATGGAATTACATTGGAGTAGTATAGAACCTCATGGGAAAGCCCGTACGGTCTACGGCAAGGAACTGAACATTTACATGGAAAGAAACATACGAGTTGAGTAACCTATAAATGCGATATATTAGGTTGACATGAACCATTACACGACTTTTTGAGTAAGGGTTATTCATGGTTAACACATGATACGGTGGGGATACTAGTATGGTAGGTGCAGAGCTAAAATACAGGATAGATACCATGGGACGTTATACGTGATAGATATCTTGGGGATATTATACTTGATAGGAACCTGATGATGGGATACCTTGTTTTATCTTGACATCGTAATTTATCATGACACCTTAGTTTATCTGAGTTCAGTAGTTCATCCTGTTATTTTGATTTAGCTTATCTATCTTGTCATCATGCTTATGTTCATCTCAGTTTCTCATGTCAGTTAACTTTACTAGTTTTTATGCTGATAGCAGATAGGGCTTACTCAGTCTTTTTGACTGACCCGTTTTGTTTCGCTTCTTGTCTTCCGTTCCCCCCCCCCCCCAGGTTAGAGGGAGGAAATACTGTTGTTTAATTCGGACTTCTTCTGCTTGAAGGTCATCATGGATGGCTTGGACTTTTCTTGGCTATGGCTACTTTACTGTTTTACTTGGGGGAATAATTTTCGAAAATGTCTTTATGCTTCTTTACTATTGCAAGACAGGTTTTGATGTACTCTGATGTAAAAGGCTTTAGACCTTATTTATTCATGTTATGAAAGTTTGATTTTACTTCCGCTATTTTATATGTTCTGTCTTGTGATATTTCTGTGCATGTTTACCAATAATGCCCTCTAAAGCTAGTGCATTCCCTTGCGAGTGACCCTAGCGGAGGCGGGGTGTTACACGTGGTATCAGAGCAGAAGGTTACCAGACTGGGCAAAAGTTTTTAAAGACCTTCTGAAAACTATTTGAAAATCGTTTACAAAGAAGCATTTTTCAAGAAAATTTTCTTTTAAAAGAAAAAGGCTATTCCCCAAAGGCCATTAGCACTATCCTTGTTTCCTTAATTGAATCTCTTTTCCTTTCTTTCCTCCATCTGTAGTCACAGTGGTTTTAACTGCGACTAGTCTTTTCTATCTACGAAAGTGCTTTCCATACGATGGAGGTGGTTCTCGAGAGACCAGTGGCCGCGTTATAAGAAAGGATAGTGAGAAAGAGGCTAAAGGATACGAGCTTAAGGATGAGCAACTTATTGGTATGGCTTAGTCCTCAAAGGAGGGAGAAAGATGAACAATGAAACCCATGACGAGAGAGTACCTTTGGCATGGTAAAACGGGGCAGATAGTTGAGTATTATGGGACAAGGACAAGATCATCGGGAGGGCAATAGTATGCTCTCATTTCTAGGATACCTCGGAAGGAGGGTAACGATCTTGTTAAAGGTTTAGCTTTTCTTCTCTATCATCCCGTTAGGACTTCGTTTTTCGTATCATTTAAGTCTGCTTCGATAGTTGAGTCTCTGCACCTTAAGTACTAGCGTAATAGAGAATCCCATTTTTGTCTCAAAGTCCTATTGGAGAATCAGTCCATTTATACATGACTTGTTTGGATTTGAGAATGTCTATGCCAAGTGTTGAGTTTGGAAATAATGCTTATGTTTATAAGCTATGGATGGATTCTAGGGATGAAGTGGTTATCCAGTAGGGGGTGCCACTCTCGGTTTTGATAGGAGGGTAGTTAGACCTTTTGACTAGCCTTGGTAATACCCTCGAAGTATCGTGTAACCTTTCTGAGGTTCTGTCATGACTAGTTACTTAGAATCCCTTGATGCCTTTATTGGAAATTTGAAGCCCGATCGAGTGGTGTTCGCTGATAAGATGGATGGTTTACTTCATTTATGCATGGGTTATAGAGATCACCCTAGTAAGTGCGCTTGATAACCTGGTTGACATCTGTTTACTTTCAAGAGAAAGTTCTTCTACATGGAATGCCTTATAGTATATAAACGAGATCCAAGATTCACTAGTGAATTTTGGAAAGCTTGCATGAGATCATGAGTACGCAGTCATGTTTGCGCCAAGTATTCTAGAAAAAGGATAAGTGCAAGTGGAACGAGAGGCGACGAAGAAATGAGTTCCAGCTCATGTTATGGAAACAGGAAATAAGAAGCTACGAAATCGCGAAGTTAAAAGACGGTCAAGGCACAATGGAATTAAGCTCAAGGAAATACGACTTTGATGGTCAAAGACTAGATACGCGCATGATATCTCTTTTTGGGAGTATATCCTTGATCCCTGTTTTCTGTAGAGCTTACTTATAGGCTATCTTTTGTGGACATCCTCTCGGTCCTATTTTCTGTTACAAACCCCGTAAGGAGTTTGTCTTGTTTATCTTCTCGACCCTGTTTCAGGGAATCCTAGGTAGAACCCTATGGATGTAAACATGTATTTGAAACATGTTATGATTGATATGGTTGCAAGTGGTTGCTCGTGGATGCGCGAATACACATTAGATACTAGCTCGACTTGGTCACATTTCATATTGCATATGCACGAGTATTTATACTTGTTTATGGATGAAATCGAATGTATTATCATGCGGTTGTTGCATATGAATGAATGATTGTGCACGCATATAGTATCTATATGACTAGGACTATTTGCATACATGTTGGATTCATGGCACTATACATATTTTGCATTAGAAAGATTATTCAGGCCTGATCATTAGCATTAGCTAAGGAACATGTACACACACGTTTTTGCATATATTCATACAGCATTAGAAATCATCTAAGGACAATGGTTGCTTGTGGATGATGTTTTGAGTAGATGAATGATGGATGGTAGGATATGTTCTTCCCAACTTGGAGATTTCGGGACGAAATCCTAAAAGGTGGGGAGAATGTAACAACTCGTATTTCGATAACATGTTAAGACGAGAATCAAGGCAGAATTTAATTTTAAATTCTGAATCAAGTAAAACGGGCTATGCCATTGCGTTCGTCTCGGAAAAATACGCGAAATAGAGTCTGAGTTTTCGAGAATCGGAGTCCGTATGACTAAGTTATGGTCCGACGAAGTTTTCAGAAAATTCAAGTTCAAAAACGAGTTCTAATTTCGAAAATTTAGCCTAGAAGGCTAGGGGGAAATTCCCGCCAGCCACCCCAAGTCGACAGGGCTGTCGACTTGGGAGTCGACATGGCATGACCCAAGTCGACAGCCCTGTCGACTTGGGTGTCGACTTATGATGGCCGGGCAGTTTTGCCTGGTGCACCTGTTTTCTGTTTTGGCTAGGTTTTTGGGCCTGGTTCGAAATCTGATGGTTCAGGTTGATCCTAGGGTTAATCTAAGGGTCCTAACTAATCCTAATCCCTATAAATAAGCCCCTAACCCTCTCCTAAAATCCTCATTATTCATTCATGCAACTAAACTATGCCAAAATTGCTCCTCTCATGGCCTCCACTCAAAACCCTAGCCTCCATCCTCTTGCCCAAAGTTTCAATCTTCATTTCTATGAGAGGTTTCATGATCATGTGAGTGTTAGAGGGTCTCTATGTTAGTATGAGAGCTTCTCAAGTTGATTTCAAGGCTAAAGCTTTGATCTTTGTTCATCAAGATGGGGTTTTTATTGATTTGGAGCTTTCATCTTTGGGTTTTTGGATGATGGCATGCATAGGCTTTGTCTCAATCTTTAATTTAATCGATTTGTGCCTTCATAGCAATGTAAGCCCTTTCCCTACTCTTAGATATTAACTATGAAGTTAAATGTTCATGTTGCAAGTTTGGGTTTGATCATTAAGTATGATACATGCTATCATGTCATGCAAGTTTATGAAGTCATTATCTTGATCTTGTGGGCTAAAAGCTACAACCTTTATGTTGACATGTTGCATTATGCAACATGAGAACCCTCATAACCTTTATGTCAACTTGCATATGAAGTCATAACCCTTATATGATGATATATGCGAGTTACTAGTCATCATTCCATGTCTTTTGTCACCATGATTCGCTTATGTGCCAAGTTTGGGTTTATGCATGTTTTTGAGGCTTAAGAATGTAACATGCAAGTTAATGAACACATTTGTGCCTCATTTGCCACCATGATTAACTTGTGGCTTAATATCCATTTTTGTCATGCCTTTGTCAAGTCTCTTCTTTTAATCCATTACGTTATTGCGAACGTATATGCGAGTTTAAAAGCGTTGGGTTATGTTATGGGTAATTTCTAATGACATGAAAATATAACTTAAAAACATGACTTGAAATATAACATGGAAGTTGACATGTAAGTATGCTTGAAAATATGAAATTGGGAATTTACCTATTAAGTTAGGTCTACCCATACTATGGAATTGGGAATTTACCTATTGAGTTAGGTCTACCCATATTCTTAAGAAAACTTGAATATGAACATGACACTAGACTAAACATGAAAGTGACCAACTCAAGGTTGGGTTGAGTTTGCAACATAAAGCTACCCGGAACCGACCGGTCTAACTAGTAGTTGCAAACAATAGGACCCAATGTGAGAAGTTGGTCATGTTGTGCTTGAACCCGAGGTTAGACCAAGTTGTGGTGTAAAGCTACCCGGAACCGACCGGCTTAACTAGTAACCACAACAAAGTCTAATGTGAGAGGTTGAGGTGCATTAAGTAATTAATGCCACATGATAAGGTTAAGTAAGTTTCCTTAATGACATTTAACCGTATAACACAGTTAATGGATGGGGTTAAGTTAACCCAGACTTAACTAATCTAAACATGGAAATCGGATGGGGTTAAGTTAGCCTAGACTTAATTAATCCAACTTGGTAGTTTAAGGGGGTTAAGTTAAACACTTAACTAATCTAACACGATGATTTGATGTGGTTAAGTGACCTATACTTAACCAATCTAACTCGTTAATTTGATGTGGTTAAGTTAACCAATACTTAACCAATATAACGTAAAAACATGATAAGGCTAAGTCACGAATCGCTTGGATACACTTGACCGATTTGACTAAGTAAATTGATAGAGTCAAGTTAATATATACTTAACCAATCTAGAATGATAATTGGACGAGGTTAAGTCGTGAATTGCTTAATATACTTAACCAACTTGACACATGGTTTGTAGGGTTAAGTCTTGAACTTGGATACTTAGCCAATTTTGACATGATTTGTAGACGGATTAAGTCATGAACTTAAGTGACACTTAATCCATTATATAAACCCTAGTTCAGAGAATTAGGTGGATAACAGTAATTAACAAGAATAACGGGAATAAACTAAGTGGTAAACCTTAGTTGGAGAATAGCTAAGTAATAATTCTTAGTCAAGGAATTTTGGACCAGTCCATAGATTGGATGAGTAACCCGATACGGTAGGTCATCGTTTAAGCACACGAGTAGGAGCAAGTTATCTGATTTAGATAAAGGCTCCAGCGAACTGGGTAACGAAGCAGCGGCTTCGGGGAACGTGAGGATATTCTTGGTATCCCTCTATGAGCTGCCAGGTGATCGCACTAGGCTCATGAGAGGTTAAGGTCTGCGTTAGAAGAACCAAGAGTATGCCTTGGTTGCTATACGAGCGACCTAAAGACGGGGATGGATAGGGGATAGTCGACGATACACGGTAGTGCCCTAGATAGCATTTCGTCAGGCTACCTACCATCTTTGGTCAAGCGTGTACGTACGGAAAGGCAGAGAACACCCAAAATACCATAATTGCTATCTAATTATGGTTGCGGTAAGGCTAGGATGTGGGTTGGCCAGTAGTGTGTTCTCATACAGGATTTATCCTGTCTTGTCTTTCACTAGTTGAGGGAGTGGTCTCGTGGGACCATAGCCACGTATAGGAAAAACAGACCTTAGCATCTGCATCGGCAGATAAATCGAAAGCTCCCAACCGAGTCTTGTATTTCTTGATCTGCCTGTGACAGGACTCGGATGGCACGATGTGATACATGTGCATACAGTCATGGAAAAACGATTCACGATGAATGCGTGGGAAAAAGGGCGCGGTTGACGGTTAGCGTAATTCCTAGTGGCCCTGGGTGGTTGAACCCAAACCGAAATACGAAAACGTGCAATAGGTAAGCATAATCACTAGTGGTCCTAGGTGGCATAAGTCCTAGTTGCACAAACGATGATTCATGTTGGGAAAGCCTAGCTAGGTCTAGGGTAACAGTCCAAACGAGCTTAAGGATCATGGAATTACATTGGAGTAGTATAGAACCTCATGGGAAAGCCCGTACGGTCTACGGCAAGGAACTGAACATTTACATGGAAAGAAACATACGAGTTGAGTAACCTATAAATGCGATATATTAGGTTGACATGAACCATTACACGACTTTTTGAGTAAGGGTTATTCATGGTTAACACATGATACGGTGGGGATACTAGTATGGTAGGTGCAGAGCTAAAATACAGGATAGATACCATGGGACGTTATACGTGATAGATATCTTGGGGATATTATACTTGATAGGAACCTGATGATGGGATACCTTGTTTTATCTTGACATCGTAATTTATCATGACACCTTAGTTTATCTGAGTTCAGTAGTTCATCCTGTTATTTTGATTTAGCTTATCTATCTTGTCATCATGCTTATGTTCATCTCAGTTTCTCATGTCAGTTAACTTTACTAGTTTTTATGCTGATAGCAGATAGGGCTTACTCAGTCTTTTTGACTGACCCGTTTTGTTTCGCTTCTTGTCTTCCGTCCCCCCCCCCCCCCCAGGTTAGAGGGAGGAAATACTGTTGTTTAATTCGGACTTCTTCTGCTTGAAGGTCATCATGGATGGCTTGGACTTTTCTTGGCTATGGCTACTTTACTGTTTTACTTGGGGGAATAATTTTCGAAAATGTCTTTATGCTTCTTTACTATTGCAAGACAGGTTTTGATGTACTCTGATGTAAAAGGCTTTAGACCTTATTTATTCATGTTATGAAAGTTTGATTTTACTTCCGCTATTTTATATGTTCTGTCTTGTGATATTTCTGTGCATGTTTACCAATAATGCCCTCTAAAGCTAGTGCATTCCCTTGCGAGTGACCCTAGCGGAGGCGGGGTGTTACGCGTGGTATCAGAGCAGAAGGTTACCAGACTGGGCAAAAGTTTTTAAAGACCTTCTGAAAACTATTTGAAAATCGTTTACAAAGAAGCATTTTTCAAGAAAATTTTCTTTTAAAAGAAAAAGGCTATTCCCCAAAGGCCATTAGCACTATCCTTGTTTCCTTAATTGAATCTCTTTTCCTTTCTTTCCTCCATCTGTAGTCACAGTGGTTTTAACTGCGACTAGTCTTTTCTATCTACGAAAGTGCTTTCCATACGATGGAGGTGGTTCTCGAGAGACCAGTGGCCGCGTTATAAGAAAGGATAGTGAGAAAGAGGATAAAGGATACGAGCTTAAGGATGAGCAACTTATTGGTATGACTTAGTCCTCAAAGGAGGGAGAAAGATGAACAATGAAACCCATGACGAGAGAGTACCTTTGGCATGGTAAAACGGGGCGGATAGTTAAGTATTATGGGACAAGGACAAGATCATCGGAAGGGCAATAGTATGCTCTCATTTCTAGGATACCTCGGAAGGAGGGTAACGATCTTGTTAAAGGTTTAGCTTTTCTTCTCTATCATCCCGTTAGGACTTCGTTTTTCGTATCATTTAAGTCTGCTTCGATAGTTGAGTCTCTGCACCTTAAGTACTAGCGTAATAGAGAATCCCATTTTTGTCTCAAAGTCCTATTGGAGAATCAGTCCATTTATACATGACTTGTTTGGATTTGAGAATGTCTATGCCAAGTGTTGAGTTTGGAAATAATGCTTATGTTTATAAGCTATGGATGGATTCTAGGGATGAAGTGGTTATCCAGTAGGGGGTGCCACTCTCGGTTTTGATAGGAGGGTAGTTAGACCTTTTGACTAGCCTTGGTAATACCCTCGAAGTATCGTGTAACCTTTCTGAGGTTCTGTCATGACTAGTTACTTAGAATCCCTTGATGCCTTTATTGGAAATTTGAAGCCCGATCGAGTGGTGTTCGCTGATAAGATGGATGGTTTACTTCATTTATGCATGGGTTATAGAGATCACCCTAGTAAGTGCGCTTGATAACCTGGTTGACATCTGTTTACTTTCAAGAGAAAGTTCTTCTACATGGAATGCCTTATAGTATATAAACGAGATCCAAGATTCACTAGTGAATTTTGGAAAGCTTGCATGAGATCATGAGTACGCAGTCATGTTTGCGCCAAGTATTCTAGAAAAAGGATAAGTGCAAGTGGAACGAGAGGCGACGAAGAAATGAGTTCCAGCTCATGTTATGGAAACAGGAAATAAGAAGCTACGAAATCGCGAAGTTAAAAGACGGTCAAGGCACAATGGAATTAAGCTCAAGGAAATACGACTTTGATGGTCAAAGACTAGATACGCGCATGATATCTCTTTTTGGGAGTATATCCTTGATCCCTGTTTTCTGTAGAGCTTACTTATAGGCTATCTTTTGTGGACATCCTCTCGGTCCTATTTTCTGTTACAAACCCCGTAAGGAGTTTGTCTTGTTTATCTTCTCGACCCTGTTTCAGGGAATCCTAGGTAGAACCCTATGGATGTAAACATGTATTTGAAACATGTTATGATTGATATGGTTGCAAGTGGTTGCTCGTGGATGCGCGAATACACATTAGATACTAGCTCGACTTGGTCACATTTCATATTGCATATGCACGATTATTTATACTTGTTTATGGATGAAATCGAATGTATTATCATGCGGTTGTTGCATATGAATGAATGATTGTGCACGCATATAGTATCTATATGACTAGGACTATTTGCATACATGTTGGATTCATGGCACTATACATATTTTGCATTAGAAAGATTATTCAGGCCTGATCATTAGCATTAGCTAAGGAACATGTACACACACGTTTTTGCATATATTCATACAGCATTAGAAATCATCTAAGGACAATGGTTGCTTGTGGATGATGTTTTGAGTAGATGAATGATGGATGGTAGGATATGTTCTTCCCAACTTGGAGATTTCGGGGACGAAATCCTAAAAGGTGGGGAGAATGTAACAACTCGTATTTCGATAACATGTTAAGACGAGAATCAAGGCAGAATTTAATTTTAAATTCTGAATCAAGTAAAACGGGCTATGCCATTGCGTTCGTCTCGGAAAAATACGCGAAATAGAGTCTGAGTTTTCGAGAATCGGAGTCCGTATGACTAAGTTATGGTCCGACGAAGTTTTCAGAAAATTCAAGTTCAAAAACGAGTTCTAATTTCGAAAATTTAGCCTAGAAGGCTAGGGGGAAATTCCCGCCAGCCACCCCAAGTCGACAGGGCTGTCGACTTGGGAGTCGACATGGCATGACCCAAGTCGACAGCCCTGTCGACTTGGGTGTCGACTTATGATGGCCGGGCAGTTTTGCCTGGTGCACCTGTTTTCTGTTTTGGCTAGGTTTTTGGGCCTGGTTCGAAATCTGATGGTTCAGGTTGATCCTAGGGTTAATCTAAGGGTCCTAACTAATCCTAATCCCTATAAATAAGCCCCTAACCCTCTCCTAAAATCCTCATTATTCATTCATGCAACTAAACTATGCCAAAATTGCTCCTCTCATGGCCTCCACTCAAAACCCTAGCCTCCATCCTCTTGCCCAAAGTTTCAATCTTCATTTCTATGAGAGGTTTCATGATCATGTGAGTGTTAGAGGGTCTCTATGTTAGTATGAGAGCTTCTCAAGTTGATTTCAAGGCTAAAGCTTTGATCTTTGTTCATCAAGATGGGGTTTTTATTGATTTGGAGCTTTCATCTTTGGGTTTTTGGATGATGGCATGCATAGGCTTTGTCTCAATCTTTAATTTAATCGATTTGTGCCTTCATAGCAATGTAAGCCCTTTCCCTACTCTTAGATATTAACTATGAAGTTAAATGTTCATGTTGTAAGTTTGGGTTTGATCATTAAGTATGATACATGCTATCATGTCATGCAAGTTTATGAAGTCATTATCTTGATCTTGTGGGCTAAAAGCTACAACCTTTATGTTGACATGTTGCATTATGCAACATGAGAACCCTCATAACCTTTATGTCAACTTGCATATGAAGTCATAACCCTTATATGATGATATATGCGAGTTACTGGTCATCATTCCATGTCTTTTGTCACCATGATTCGCTTATGTGCCAAGTTTGGGTTTAGGCATGTTTTTGAGGCTTAAGAATGTAACATGCAAGTTAATGAACACATTTGTGCCTCATTTGCCACCATGATTAACTTGTGGCTTAATATCCATTTTTGTCATGCCTTTGTCAAGTCTCTTCTTTTAATCCATTACGTTATTGCGAACGTATATGCGAGTTTAAAAGCGTTGGGTTATGTTATGGGTAATTTCTAATGACATGAAAATATAACTTAAAAACATGACTTGAAATATAACATGGAAGTTGACATGTAAGTATGCTTGAAAATATGAAATTGGGAATTTACCTATTAAGTTAGGTCTACCCATATTATGGAATTGGGAATTTACCTATTGAGTTAGGTCTACCCATATTCTTAAGAAAACTTGAATATGAACATGACACTAGACTAAACATGAAAGTGACCAACTCGAGGTTGGGTTGAGTTTGCAACATAAAGCTACCCGAAACCGACCGGTCTAACTAGTAGTTGCAAACAATAGGACCCAATGTGAGAAGTTGGTCATGTTGTGCTTGAACCCGAGGTTAGACCAAGTTGTGGTGTAAAGCTACCCGGAACCGACCGGCTTAACTAGTAACCACAACAAAGTCTAATGTGAGAGGTTGAGGTGCATTAAGTAATTAATGCCACATGATAAGGTTAAGTAAGTTTCCTTAATGACATTTAACCGTATAACACAGTTAATGGATAGGGTTAAGTTAACCTAGACTTAACTAATCTAAACATGGAAATCGGATGGGGTTAAGTTAGCCTAGACTTAATTAATCCAACTTGGTAGTTTAAGGGGGTTAAGTTAAACACTTAACTAATCTAACACGATGATTTGATGTGGTTAAGTGACCTATACTTAACCAATCTAACTCGTTAATTTGATGTGGTTAAGTTAACCAATACTTAACCAATATAACGTAAAAACATGATAAGGCTAAGTCACGAATCGCTTGGATACACTTGACCGATTTGACTAAGTAAATTGATAGGGTCAAGTTAATATATACTTAACCAATCTAGAATGATAATTGGACGAGGTTAAGTCGTGAATTGCTTAATATACTTAACCAACTTGACACATGGTTTGTAGGGTTAAGTCTTGAACTTGGATACTTAGCCAATTTTGACATGATTTGTAGACGGATTAAGTCATGAACTTAAGTGACACTTAATCCATTATATAAACCCTAGTTCAGAGAATTAGGTGGATAACAGTAATTAACAAGAATAACGGGAATAAACTAAGTGGTAAACCTTAGTTGGAGAATAGCTAAGTAATAATTCTTAGTCAAGGAATTTTGGACCAGTCCATAGATTGGATGAGTAACCCGATACGGTAGGTCATCGTTTAAGCACACGAGTAGGAGCAAGTTATCTGATTTAGATAAAGGCTCCAGCGAACTGGGTAACGAAGCAGCGGCTTCGGGGAACGTGAGGATATTCTTGGTATCCCTCTATGAGCTGCCAGGTGATCGCACTAGGCTCATGAGAGGTTAAGGTCTGCGTTAGAAGAACCAAGAGTATGCCTTGGTTGCTATACGAGCGACCTAAAGACGGGGATGGATAGGGGATAGTCGACGATACACGGTAGTGCCCTAGATAGCATTTCGTCAGGCTACCTACCATCTTTGGTCAAGCGTGTACGTACGGAAAGGCAGAGAACACCCAAAATACCATAATTGCTATCTAATTATGGTTGCGGTAAGGCTAGGATGTGGGTTGGCCAGTAGTGTGTTCTCATACAGGATTTATCCTGTCTTGTCTTTCACTAGTTGAGGGAGTGGTCTCGTGGGACCATAGCCACGTATAGGAAAAACAGACCTTAGAATCTGCATCGGCAGATAAATCGAAAGCTCCCAACCGAGTCTTGTATTTCTTGATCTGCCCTGTGACAGGACTCGGATGGCACGATGTGATACATGTGCATACAGTCATGGAAAAACGATTCACGATGAATGCGTGGGAAAAAGGGCGCGGTTGACGGTTAGCGTAATTCCTAGTGGCCCTGGGTGGTTGAACCCAAACCGAAATACGAAAACGTGCAATAGGTAAGCATAATCACTAGTGGTCCTAGGTGGCATAAGTCCTAGTTGCACAAACGATGATTCATGTTGGGAAAGCCTAGCTAGGTCTAGGGTAACAGTCCAAACGAGCTTAAGGATCATGGAATTACATTGGAGTAGTATAGAACCTCATGGGAAAGCCCGTACGGTCTACGGCAAGGAACTGAACATTTACATGGAAAGAAACATACGAGTTGAGTAACCTATAAATGCGATATATTAGGTTGACATGAACCATTACACGACTTTTTGAGTAAGGGTCATTCATGGTTAACACATGATACGGTGGGGATACTAGTATGGTAGGTGCAGAGCTAAAATACAGGATAGATACCATGGGACGTTATACGTGATAGATATCTTGGGGATATTATACTTGATAGGAACCTGACGATGGGATACCTTGTTTTATCTTGACATCGTAATTTATCATGACACCTTAGTTTATCTTAGTTCAGTAGTTCATCCTGTTATTTTGATTTAGCTTATCTATCTTGTCATCATGCTTATGTTCATCTCAGTTTCTCATGTCAGTTAACTTTACTAGTTTTTATGCTGATAGCAGATAGCAGATAGGGCTTACTCAGTCTTTTTGACTGACCCGTTTTGTTTCGCTTCTTGTCTTCCATTTCCCCCCAGGTTACAAGGAGGAAATACTGTTGTTTAATTCGGACTTCTTCTGCTTGAAGGTCATCATGGATGGCTTGGAATTTTCTTGGCTATGGCTACTTTACTGTTTTACTTGGGGGAATAATTTTCGAAAATGTCTTTATGCTTCTTTACTATTGCAAGACAGGTTTTGATGTACTCTGATGTAAAAGGCTTTAGACCTTATTTATTCATGTTATGAAAGTTTGATTTTACTTCCGCTATTTTATATGTTCTGTCTTGTGATATTTCTGTGCATGTTTACCAATAATGCCCCTCTAAAGCTAGTGCATTCCCTTGCGAGTGACCCTAGCGGAGGCAGGGTGTTACAGTAGTCCTGTACATGTACTGTTGAAATGTGTATCTATATATGTTTTGGATCTGATGTATCAATATGTGTAGATTTAGCTTTACTGTTCCATTGCAATTTTCTTTTCCATTTGCTGTTTTCTTATTTATGTAGCCGCTATATTTTTAGTATGATGTATGTTTGGGCTTTATATTCGTTGGCCAAACCGAGCGGAGACGTAACTAAATATATACATATATATATTATATTCAAGAAAACAAAATTTAACGAAAATAAATAGATGAATGTCATCATATTTACTAAATCAACAATTTTATTCAGTAAGGTATTCAAACTTGACATACAAATTCTAGTTTTTAAATAATACTCTAACTATATAAAATCGTATAATATAAAAATTTAAATCGTTAAAATTTTAAAACGAATTCCATAGCGACTATTTTGAAATTTGAATTGGACGTACTTGAAATCTATAAGCCGAAATTTCGATTTTTCTATTTCACTAGAAAACTATAATCGAACTGGTCCCAACGTGTCTCGTTTCACAGAAATCCAACTTATATCGGATCCTGTATATTCAGTTAACGTTCAAATCGAAAATTTCGAACTGCCGCGTCGTTTCGAGCTCGTTTTAATTAATATATAAATATATATATATTCGAACTCTATTTTAAATAAATAAATTAGATTTAAAATCTATTATATTTCAAATAAATATATAAACTGATTTAAATATTCGAATTTAAATGGCCGAAAAATCCGGGACGTTACACAGTGGATTTCTGGGACTACCACCACACACTTATAAACCGATATTTTTGGTCTGAAAGAGTTTTACAGACTTGATCTTTTGATCTCTGATCACAATTTCTCCTATAACTCAAAATTTCATTTTGACCTTAAAAGATTGATGAGAGAGTAATGAAGAATCAAATCAGGGATAAATGGAATTAATTCTGGTAGAAATTCGATAGAGTGCAGTTAAGATTTTCTTAGTAAATATGAGATAAGAAAGAGATAACTTAAAAATGAAGAAAAAGTTAAATTTTCGTCCAAAACTTTGGTATTTAAGAAACCAACGGACATATCTATTCGTGAAAGGATAGGACGAGTAGACACTTCTTAAATTTGATTTTTGAAAAAAATGGCTAGTATGTTGACATACATTAGATGGACATGTCAGCATATCCTAATTAAAATTTGACATTTTGTTTTGTTTAAATTATTTTGAAAATATCTTGCTTTGTAAAATAATATGAAACTTTATAAAATCATTTAAACATAATTTATATATTTTTTATTCCTAATAAGACTTAATAAATTTTTACAAAATTATTTCTCAAATATTTAATATAAAACATCAAATATAATGCATATAATATATATATATATAACTATTAAAAACAAAGTTTAAAAAATTAATGAGTTATGAACACAGAAGAATTTACAAAACCAAATTATTAATAATATAAAAGGTTTGAAATCAAATAGATTGTCCTTGAAACTTATCACTTTGAAAACAATGATTGGAAATCATTTTGAAAAACTATAATGATATGTATTTTAGGATTGAATATTTAAATATTTTATTTTTATATTAAATCATTAATTGAGTAGTGGTTCCAAAATAAGACTTTCACATAGAATTGAATCGGGACTCATGACCACTTCCATTGAGTCCAAATCGATGGTGGGAACTTTTTAGACTATAAGCATTGATATGTTTCGATTGTTGGATTTTTTTCCTGGTATTGGGATTGATTCGTGAAATGATCCAAGAAGCTAACTTTTGTGTGTGATGGAATTAGGTCCTAAAACCTTTTTTGTTAGCCTCGGAATGGCTTCCAGGATTCTTTCTCTGTAATAACCCGGAAAATACGAGCCAATTTAAAAAAAATTTAAATTGGTGATTTCAAAGGAATTTGAACAATTGAAATAGAATATTTCAATAAAATAGTGAATTAGAAATAGTGAGTCAGTTTGAAAATTTGAATTCGAACTTTGACTGACTGTGCAGGGTGGAAAATATAACAGATTTTAGCGAAACCAAAAATATTTAAATATGTTAGTCAATACCTTTCTAACGAATCTGAAAAATCGAAGTTTCATAACGGGAATCAAAAGTTATGGCCGAATGAATTTTCAAAAGGGCCGGTATATAGAATATATAGCCCTGGAAAATTGATATTTTGCATACGACCTCAGAATTCGACGAAACCACTTTTGTTGGGTCCGGGATGTCAAACTATTGCTAGGTTTCAAATTTCATAATTTTTGAAGCTAGTAGGTGAGCGTGGCAAAAGAAAATGTGTTTGGTCAAGTTCTGTTAAATTGGATCGACCAGAAAATGGCCATTTTTCAAACGACCTCAGAATTCGACGAAACTAGTTTTGTTGGGACCATATCGTGAGTATAAGGTGTTCGGGGTTTTGGAAATTTTGGACATGGTGAATAGTGTTTTAGGTGGAGATTATAAATACCTCATCACCCCATTTGCAATCCCTAGCCTCCATATTCCTCATCCATGGTTGAGATTGCCTGATCTGATCTATACATGGTTAGCAAAAACCTCAACATGAAAGTTGTTCGGATCGATGACACAAACTCCACTACTACAAAAGTGGGCATATTCGACACTAACATGTGTACGTTGCATGAAAAGTGTGGTGAAAGCTATGCTTTCTTTGATCTTCTGCAACTATATTCATATGTAGTTGCATTAGACGTGAATGTACTATTGCGGTTAAAATTCTTGTGTTGTGACGTGCAACATCAGTTCAAAGCGTAGCCTTACATAAATATGTGTCCAGGTTAGCAATCTGCGTTATCAGTTTAAACAAATACATAACCGTAGATGTTGTACAGTTAAAGCGCTTAGCGGTTCTATAGCGGTGGAGTTGCAAAAAGGTGTAGCGGGGATAAAGCGGGGAAATAGCGGAGGCACAAAAAGGTTCATTAGATGTAAAACCAAATATTTGAAAATTAGTTAGTCACATTTCTCACATTATATGTGTACAAGAAAGCAATATTAATTAATCTTATATAACAAAAATCACGGAATACCGTAGTTATGATTGCTAAATTTGAATGAGTGTAATTGATTATTGCAATATATTAGGCACTTATCCCTTAAATTTAGCCCTTTATGTAAACTTTACTGAATTTTTTGAAAAGAGAACTAGTCAAATCAAGCTCTATATATTAATATTGCTAAAGCGGACACTAAATTCCTTGATTTAGCGGATGCAGCGGAAAAAAGCGGGGCTAGAAGCGGATCTACTGTTCATCAACACTAAATTAAAATAGCGTAGCGGTTGAAGAACACTATGGGCTATAGCGGGGATATTGCGGGGTTATAGCGGGATTTTAACTGCATAGTAGATGTATGATTAATCCAACAGTTCAAATCAATTTCTACTTCCTATCTAAACATTACCCCCATCATCCAATCAATGAAAGCCACCTGCTTTATGAAATTTTGGCGCAATTTTCCCGCCTTCACTAAGGGTGCGTTCGCAGCAAAGTTTTGGCACGCTCAACTTTATGTTCGCGTCCGACGCGTCGGACGCGAGCACTTTTTTCCACTTTCAAATGGAACACTTGCTGGATGTTGGAAATCAAGCCGTTGGCGTCGGACGCCAACGGCTTTTTTTTCAACTTCTCTTCCTCCCTATATATTACCCCCTCTATCTTAACACCTTACACAATACTACTTCTTCAACTCTTTCTACTTATTCGACTAATGTCAAACTCCGATTCATCCTCCGAGAACGACGATTTGATGGAGCTCTACGGGGTTTATCTGGTTCAGAAGAAAGGAGAAATCATATGACGCGGATTAATACTTCGGAGTTCACTGGCTTATCTTGGATCAACGAAATTTTGAATGGCCATCAAAGCCGTTGTCAAAATAATTTTCGGATGAAAAGGCTTTGTTTCTACGCATTATGTGAGAAACTGCAACATCATGGTCTCGCTTCCAGACTAGAAATCTGTGTCGTCGAAATGGTTGGAATATTCATTTATACAATGGCTACTGGGCTTTCAAATAGACAACTACAAGAAAGATTTCAACGATCATGTAGCACAATTTCCGTTTGTTTTCATGATGTCCTAAACGCTTTTCAATTACTCGCTGCTGATGTAATAAAGCCAGCGGAACAACAATTTAATACTGTTCCACATCACATCAGAACTTCCACCCGGTATTACCCGTATTTCAAAAACTGTATTGGCGCTATAGACGGTACCCACGTATCTGCACATTTACCCGCTGATCAAATTATCTCTTATATTGGAAGAAAAGGGTTTGCAACTCAAAATATATTAGCGGTTTGTGATTTCGATTTACAGTTTACGTATGTTATGGCTGGTTGGGAAGGGACTACACATGATAGCAGAATTTTTAATGCTGTTACAAACGATAGAAACTATAACTTTCCTTATCCTCCAGCTGGACAATATTATTTAGTTGATTTGGGCTATCCACTACAGACTGGATATTTACCGCCATATCAAAATATGAGATATCATATTCTGCATTTCCGTGATACAATGAATCAACCAAAGTCGGCCAATGAAGTGTTTAATTACTACCATTCGAGTTCACGGATGGCCGTAGAACGAACATTTGGCATTTGGAAGAAAAAATTTACCATTCTCAACAAGATGCCTACATATCGGTTTCAAACTCAAGTGAAAGTTGTGATGTCTACAATGGCCTTACACAACTTCATAAGCAAATACAATAGTGGTGACCTAGATTTTATGGCTTTTGATGATGATCCTGAAAGAATACCCGATAATTACTTGACGGAATATTATAGTATGAGAAATACGACGAATAGAGGCACAGAACGTGTTCAAGCAGAAGGATCCCGAGAAATGTCATTAGTTCGAGATACCATTAGAGATCGGTTGGTTGCTGCGGGTCTGCACTAATTTGTGTTTGTATTTGTAACTGTACTTGTATATGTATTATAAACTGTATTTGTATTTGTATTCGAATTTGCCAAACCATCTCTATTTAAATCTTATTTTAAAAATACCACGCTCAAATACCCCGTTCGTAGCTAAAAACACAATTCCCTTTCGCTACAGTACCACGCTCAAATGACACGCTCAAATGCAACGCTCATTTTAATCGAACGCACCCTAAACAATGTAAAAATAATCCGGTCAATCGTTGTTATTCTTCACTATCATCTAATCGTTTTTTGACCTTTTTACTATTCACAGAAATTTAACCTTAAATTCACATCGATCCACTCCAGGACCATAACTTTAATTTAATTCTTCTCTCAGTTCGAGAGCTTATCAAAAGCATCATCTCTCTTACAAATTGGTACCGATGCCCATCTTTACGATGCCCATATTTGTCACGCTGACTTCAGTTGGGCAGATGGAGAAGCCTGCGGTGGAGAAGCATGTTGTCTTGACTTGCTAGATACTACTTCATGATAATCTGTTCATTGCAACGCAGGTGGAGAAGCCTGCGGTTTATTTTCTTGACTTGCTAGTAGTTTCATAATCATCTTTTCTTATGTTTATATATTTATGCTCTTTTTTAGTTTACATAACAATTCCCAAAATTAAATGAACTTCTTTGCTTTAGCAGATATAGATTGTGCCCCGCAAAACTATCTTATTGATTTGTTGGCACCATGCTGATACTACTATTGCTTCTTGCTTATAATTCCATGGTTTATGTAAACTAGTTTGTATTTGTGGTATTGATGTTATGCTTTGCCTGTGCTAAGTGTATTGAATTAGGTTTTATCTTCTTTTACAACTGATTACATTTTCAGCCGATCTGTTGTTCACCTAATTTCTTACATAATTTGTTCGTTATAAATTACTCATTCGTGTTTAATTTTTTGTTCTGCTATATTGATGTTGAACTTCTAATCTCGGTTATGCGGACTAGCTTCCTGTAAAAATTCCCAATACAACAATGTCCATTTTCCCTTCTTCTGTCACATATTATTCCGCAGTACTTAATGTGGTTTCTAACTATGCCTAGTTCATGCTTAGCATCTTGCTAGGACAAACCCTTATGCAGGGGCTGAACCGCGTACATGTACTATAATTGGAAAGATTCTATATTAGCCATTTAAGCATGTTCAGTTATCAATACCAGCATTATATTCAAGGATCTAAAGCAATATTTGCTGATTTGGATCATATCGCTAAGTTTTTAATCAAGGTACCGTGACTTATAAGTATGAAGCATTAGACCAGTTGTACCCATTGGTCAACATCAATTGCTAACTTATTTGTTAAATTGTCGGTTTTTAGTTTACATTTTGTTAATTAACAATACACTAACTGTCTTATTTCACACATTGCTATATTATCAATTGAGACGTAGAACCCATTTGCTCAAGCAATAATGTATGCATATATTAACATTCATCAACGTAATTTATAGTTCATTTAGTTATTAACTCAATGATGCAACTACTTTAAGTATTATTATTTTTAAATTTATTTTATAACTGAAAAATTAGATAAAACAAAAAATAGCTTACAAATGTATCATTTTTCTTTAGCTTGGACAATGGAGTCAAGGTCCAGCCAATGCACTTTGGTCTCGTCCAAGAATCGGATGTTGTCGTACCCATGTCGGCCCACTGTGAAGTCCTTAACCAGGCGGCATGACCCAGATTCTATGCGCTCTTTTGCTGCTAACTCTTGGATACTCGGGATTGTGTAGTAAGATGGGGGTCTGGATTTTGGGCATTTGTGTATCGATCCATGATTCGGGTTCATATCGTATTTCATGTGTATGGCCATTAGTATAAATGGTGGACTTTGATGGTGGTGGTACTGAGCCAGCGACAGTGTTGTCTTCCTCTGCAATGCTGTTTGCATTAGGACTCTCATCGCAACGATCTTCTTTTGGTTCATCAAGAAGTGGAGCACTTGGCTCACTTGATGCTTTACTGTTTCCATTGACGAGAGAATCTTTTGATAGAACTATTTTTTCTGTGTTATGTTTTCAAGACCACTGTTCAACTAGACGAATAATCAGTAGTTTTGGGTTCTCCCACGGAATAAACAGAGCATCTGCCTTAGGTGTTGATAATGTTGATTCATTCTCACCAAAGAATGGTACTCTCTCACTGTCTAGTTCAGGATAAGCCATATTTTCAATAATGTGCATTCTGTTTTTACTATCAATGAGTTGATTATTTAGTTTATTGTTCATGTTATTATAGATATTTACACCTTGGATTTGATATGATTTACCATTTCATTACCTACAAGGAATTGGAACATCTACGATATCAAGTAAGTCTGCATTGACGTCGTCAGCTTGTGACGTTCAAACCACTAGCTCTTTGTGTGGATCTTCATGCACCCTTGTTTTTGGTAATGGGTATTACACATCAGCTTTTAAGAATTCAACTCAGTTAGCGCCTGCATTTAGTGGTAAGTGCCATTTTAAACTTTTCAGTTATCAATTACTGTTCAGAGAATTTTAATGCAAATGTATATTTGCAATGCAATGTCTCAGGAACATAGGTTACTTGCATTTAGTTTCTCTGTGCGGTTTATTGCATGTCTTAGGATCATAGGTTACTTGTTTATGAGTATCTTACCAATAACACACTCGAGTACCATTTACATAGTTCATTCAATTGGATAGTAATTTAATTTAATTGGTTCTAATGCATGTTCTAAGTTATCATTCTTGTTTCATTAATAGACACTTGTGACTCTTGTTTCAGTTTGCTGATTCCAGTGAAAAGTCGGCAGCGATTCCAGCAATCCAGGCATGCACAGTAACGATTCCAGTCCAGTGATTTGGATTTCAATTTCCAACGAAGGCACGGCGGAGATCCAGGCAGGCAGGCATGGCAGTGAAGCGATTCCAGCGAAGGGTATTCTTCTAATCTTCTCGGGCGGTTAGTAATTCAATATCTTGACTGTGTTTTAATTTTATTACAAGTATTTGAATAATTTACTTACATTTTTGATGAAATTAAAAAATTAATGAGAATGGACAAGGACAAGGAAAGAAAAGGTTCATGCAGGTTATTGAAGGAGATATACATTGTCGAGAAGAGTACTAGGAATTTATCGGAGATGACTGATTCAGTTAATTTGCCATTGGGTAAAGAGGAAGAAAAGGAAGTCAGATCTGTGGTGGAAGAGATTGATAAAACTTGTGGTGTTTTGAAAGAAGGATTGGATCTGTTAGAGAAGCAAGTGCAAGATGTGTTCAATAGAATTGTGCGAATTAGAACTGAAGGACTTAACTACATTGGATAATCTCGTAGTGTGCAGTAAACTGATGAAGCAGATGATGCCTTATGTTGATAATTGCAATGAGGGGAAATAGGCAAGATGATTGGCATTTAAATATCTTTTCAAATTTTTTTATTCATAACTATAATTCTTTGTTCATCTTATTATAATCTTATATCGTGAACTATTGAATTGGCGTGCCCTATGCTATATCTAATAAGAAAAGTGCTACTTTTTTATATATGTTCATTTATCTGAAAGTTGTGCCTTTATACCAATCATTATTTAATGATGATAAGGGGGTGTGGTCTCTTAGGGGTGTGAATCAGGTAAAGAAGATTGATGGACGCAATGCTCTATCTCCCTACCCAGCGTCTTCGTCGGTAAGGAAGCAGTGACCATCCACGAACATCAATTACAACAGCGCAAAGAAGGTTGAAACTGCTGCCGATATTCTTGATTTTGCAAGTAAGTTTTTTTTTTTTTTTTTGGGTTTATCTACAGTAATCAATACATTTGCTGATTTGCATTAAAATAAAACACTGGGTGATTTGCAAGGACAAATATTTGAATCTGTGTGTGTGTGCATGCGCTGGTCGAATCATTATATCCAGTATGTTTGGTTGTAATAATCTGGTATGAGGTGATACTGTTAGCGTAAGGAGATGGATGCGGATTTGCTGAGGCGATGAGATGAGGTGAGGTTCTGATATTGTTTATCAGATGATGCTTGTTATTACTGTTTAGGTTTATGATAGAAGCGTGTAGCTCTTATGTTCTTGTTGTATTCAGCCGAAATTGTGTTATTGATGTATTAGTTGTATCTAATTTGAAGTTTTTTGTTAATAAGACACTCTTGTGTACAAAAGTAGTACTACATAATTTATAATTAAAACATTGTATTTGCTTTCTTCTTATGTAGCATTTGCCTTTTTTACTGTTGCATTTGGTTTTTTTTTTTTTTTTTTTTTGTGTTGCATTTCAATATAATAGTGTTGCATTTGAAAAAATATTATTAATTCCATTACGGTATGACACGTGGGCCCCACAGCTGACATGGCTTGTGACACATGGACAACTGACGTGGCGTCTGACACGTATGCAGCTGACGTGGAAAGCTGATGTGGCATATGACACGTGTGCAGCTTACGTGAAAAGCTAACGTAGCCCCACTATCATGACCTGGCAACTAATGCTTAAGCCAACAGTGTGTTTTGTTGCGTTACGTGCAAATAGTGTTGCGTTACGCCTGTAATGCAACACTTTCTTTCCATGGCAGTAGATGGGCAAAAGCGTTGCCTTAGAGGGCTAAGGCAACGGCCGCAGATGTCACGCCCCTCTAGTGTTGTCTATTTGAAAAAACGGGCTAATGCAACGTTTTTTCGACCTAAGGGCTAAGGCCACAAAAACTAGTGTCGAATTTGCCCACTTTCGTAGTAGTGCTCATCGGTGTTGGTTGTTCGTCGATTGCTGTAAGAGTTGATCAGAAATCGCTAAAAACCAAGTCTAGGCCTATTTCATTATTTTGCTCGCCATGGCTCCATCATTGAGTATCAAGTCATGGTGCTTGAATAAACGAGGCGGAAGGCAAGAGCTTCGCACATGTGGTGGTCTGGGGTCGTTTCATGGCCGAATAACAGAGTTTAGGTCAGATGAATGTTTCTGTTAATCGGGCTTTTCACGGAGGAGGAGGCGGCCTCGGGGGTCATGCTTGGGTGCATGGGCATTACTCGGAAGGGGCGACACGGCGGTGGCGGAGGCGCGAGGTCAAGTGGACTACTATTTTAGTGACATTTGATTTGAGGAGGGGAATGAAGTCAGGTTTCGTCCAAAACCTGGGCGTGATTAGTCCGATTAATGAAGGTAATCAGCGTAAGCTAATTACATTATTAATTACATTTTTATAAATGTTGCAACACTTATATCTTTTGCATATGAGGTCCGTATCCGATGCAGTTTTTGTGTTGGACTCGTGATGGCGAGCTCTACGCTGTGGAGTAGCTTTGCACTGATTTGGTTGTGATGAGTGATATTATCTCTAACTGTACTATAGTTGTTAGTGTAGTGTGTGTGTGTGTGTGTATATATGACATTTACATGTGATTTCTAAGTGTAATATGGGATTTGTAGGATAGTAGAACCTATTAACTAGTAAATAAAAAGAGGTAAATAGTGATTTAATTAGATTTGACATGGATATCACATTTTTGAACATTTGCGCGCTATCACACGCCATTGCACGTCATTTTTGCACTATCGCTAGACTTAGGCCATTAGAACGTGTATTTCACCTTGGTTGTTGTAGATAAGCTTTATTTATCCTATTGGATGCTATTTTGGATGTTTGTATGCTAGTTTAGGAAATTGGATGACTATTGGTTACATGGCTGCCTTGTTTGCTTAGTTTAGCTAAAATGCCGTCAGTAGACGATATAATATTAGGAAATCTTGTTCGTTAGAGTTTGGGGTGTTTATCGATTAAATGCACACATTGGTGTATATTGATTGAGTGCACAAGGATGATAGACTCGAACGAATGAGATAAATTAACGATGGAACTTCATAGCGCTTGGATGGATTTGAAGACTTAGCAACATTGGAGTTCGACAACTGACTCAATGACGACGATGAAGGGAGGACTTCGGTTCAGTTGGCCAAACCGAATCTGGATTGATGTGCCGATCCGAATCCGAATCAACGTAGGCCAAACCGGATCTAGATCAGTGTTTGCCAATCCGAAGGCGGATATATATGCCGAACCGATCCCGGTGTGGCATACTAACAGAACGAAATCCAGATTGGCTTGCTAGCCGATCCGAACCCAAGCGGGTTTGGGTTGGTTGATTCTGATAGAAATCATTTAGCATGGTCTTCAATGCTAAGTGGGCGATCTGAAGAGGAAGAAGTTTCTTAGCGACGAGCCGGATTTCACAATGAATGCCAGATGTTTTTCCTTGATGTGTATTTAACCAATTTTGGTTAAACATATGATTTCGAGTAGTCGTTATCATTTACTATGAGGTGATTGATATTACCTACTATTGTTATTGGTCATTTTGCTAATTTGGCATGGACGATTATGCGGTTTCGAGGAGCAGGGCTTGATGGTCTGTTCGGTAGTGATTTCGACATGGTGGCTCTTCGATCGGTGACTACGGCTTGAGGCTGTCACGATGGATGGTTTTTCCCCAAGATGCAAAGTAAAGGATTTTGAGTCGAGATGATGGGATTGTCGAAAGAGAGTTCGAGAACTTTGACATTCTACGACTGCGACGAGTCTAGAATGATCTCCAAACTATAGTTGCTTCGAGGAAGGTTATAAAGGCAATCTAGGATGAAATCTATTGTGGGAAAGTGTGTGCTAATGGGTTCATAATGTTTGCAGGTTTCGATACGTACTGATACTGGTAGAGTGAGCGTACTTTTACAATGGCCCTTGGAGCGATGATGGCTCTTAGATCTGAGTGCCCAGGACTATCATTAGATAGTTCTGTTCTTGGCCGTTTGAGTGGCATAGATTCGAGTACAAGGCTGTTAATTCCCTGATATTATCGCGCTATATCCCATAGCGAATCACTACCGCTTCGATTTTCCCAAATAGCCTCTCCGCTTTAAGCCTCGCTATATTCCACTATTCCTGATATATCCCATTATATCAGCTATATTACGTTATTCATGCTATATTTTTAATGAACCGAAAAATGACATTTATACATTATATAAATTATGAAGGTAGGTTTTTTAATTTAATTTTTTAATACACATTTTCAGAAACAAAAGTACCCTACTATTCAATTAAATTTATTTAAGTTGAATAGTATTTTATGTTTATGTATAGATATCTACACATGTTTTTATTTAAAATTAAGAATGTACTCATTATAGTTAAATTGAATTATAAACTTTCATTTAATTATCATTTATATACTCATAAAACATTAAGATCGAGTTATATGTGCTATTTTAGAGTCATCCATATATCCCTTTATTTACTTGCTTTATCCCCGCTATGACTTTTTAGACCATCGCTGCATTGAATCCTCTAAACGCTTTAACGACATAGGTACAAGGAACCAAGACCGTAGCTGTCCTTTATCTGATGATGAATCATACAAACATTATGTGTATCCAACCCACTAAGTGAGTGAATGTGAGGATGGATGCTATGTTTGCATAATCATTTATCACTAAGGGGCGCCATGTGATGTGGATATCATTGATTCACATACCTGAACATCTATAGTATTCTAATGTAGGATACACATATGCTTATTCTCACAGAGTAGTATATGTATCCTTATATGTGCAAACTCTGTGGATGCAGGTGTAGGGCAGATATGATTCTCCATACTCTTCGTGTCGTATACACTATTATGACTTCAGACTATTATTTGACCTAAGGTATTCTTTCCCTCTTATTACCTTGGGTGCTCATCGACAATGCTAATGAGCACACTAGGTGGCAGGCATTGATATTATTCGTGGATGCACAAGTGGATTATCATGAGGCTATGTTTTACCTATTTCTATTTGTATCCTTATTGTTTATTCCATTGTGTGACACTGTGAGCCTTGAAAGTGTTATGTATTCCTATCCGAGACAGTGTATCACTTGGTTTTATTTTCCTTTTGTATAAACTCTAAATATGTGGTTTATATAGTTATCACTGTCTCGTCTGGTTTTATATATGTGATTGACTATTATATAGTATCTAATGCGCCATGAGATATAAGATAGATCCTGTGTTTGTGCGTGTTTTGTTCCCTTCTTTTCTTCTCTTCCATTTTCTTCTTTTCTTTGCCTTTTCCCATCTTTTCTACCATATTTTCTCCTTGATAATCACTTTACATCGATTGGGCGCTGGTACAATATGATATTGGCGCATGGGTTAAATAAGCATTGATGGTGTACGACGGTCGTCTCACGTGGTATTAGAGCTTAGGTTGTGTTGTTTAACCTAAGCAATATTGAATTCGGGAGTTAATATATATGAGAGAGTTCGTATTTGTATGTATATTTGTTTTCAAATATATGTGTTTGTAGTATATATAGTACAGGTTGTTTTGTACATGAATTAGTTTTCTCTATTAACGACCAATCGTCACAGTTTTGGACAATCTTGCGAAGGGAAATACTACTAATTACTCTATCTTTGGAGTTGAGAATCAAGAAGAATCAAGAACCACTAGCCTCTATTTACAGTATATGTTTCTAGTAATTGTATAATCCATTATCTGGGATGTACATTTACCTCTAATTGGTTATGGCGCTTAAGTGCACAAGTTCACTGTGTCACGTTGTATGGACACTTATATGTCTATGTGGCACGGAACGAAGTTGAATTTTTGTGGTGCAAGAGTTGTTTGGGTTCTTTCAAGGGGTTTCTTCGATGTCTTGGAGTTGGGTGATGTAGTGAATTAGAAGTTTACTCCTTAGGGACTCCAAGCATGAACTGAATTGGTTGAGATTCTTTATCGCTTCGGGTTCTTGAAGTCAATTTGCTTGAGATCAGTTCATGGTTCACTTTGAAGAGGTTTGTATTGACTTATTAGAAGTCAGTTTTGGTGAGGAGTTCGCTGATTTAGGCGATATTTCTGCGTTGAAGAGTGTGACCGAATTCGATATGCTATCGAAGTACGGTTATTCTCTCTGTTGTCACTCCAAAGTCTAGAGTTTATCGCTAAGTTAACCAACTAATTTGTAAGGAGACTGACTTCATTCCGAGGGAATGATCGCTTTGAGAGTTAATCAAGAAAAGCTCATGATGTTTGAGATGAGCTTGTATCCAGTATAGAAGCTTGTCCGACTTTGTCGTGACAAATCGTGGAGACATGTATTGATTGCCGTTTCTGTTTTATCAAGTGCTCCCTCAAGAAAGAGAAAGGAAATGACATCACAACTTGATATATGTTTCCATTAATAAAGTTTCCATACATATTTTAGTTTGAAACTAAGGTTTTATCGTTCCGTCTGATTGTAGTTCGATGGATGGAACAGGATTGGGACTTATGATAATTAGTATGTCTTTCTTAATTGTGACTTACTGTGTTGAGGGCATAGTTAGACTATATATGTGTGTACCATCTCATGTTTGATCGTTGGATATTAATACTATGGGCGATTGCAACATTCATAGTGATTATTGTTGGGCCTCAAAGTTAAGGACTGTTATGACATGGTTAGTCTATACTTGGCAGTTAAATGGTTTGCCAAAGATCAAATCTCATTGAGTCGTGTTTGTATAATTTTTGATCTGTTTGCTTGTTGAACTTAAGTGACTTAATATTTGAGTCCAATAGTTCACGTACCAGGTGGATACAAAATATCGATGGTAGTGAGAGGTTATTGGTGACGATAGTAGGCTAGGAAAATCTCTTTAGCAGCGAGTCATCTCCGATTTAGCGATAGTGGGCTGAGACTTAGATCTTCAGTAGGTGAGTTGCTTATTATTGGATGATAGTGGGCTAAGATAGTTCCCTAGTAGTGACTCGTCACCTAAGCTTATAGCTTAAGAGCATCTAGACACATTCTACGAGGTGACCAGATTGCCACCATATTTGAGTCGAGCTCCGTATTGATCTAGTTTGGATGTTCTTTCGGTTTGGAACCCCGAGGTTTTTTTTGCCAATTGTGGGAAGTTGGTTTGTATTTGACGATTACAATGTTTTACATGCTGCTTTGATCTTGATTGGTTGGTTGGGTCGTTCGGTCCAACTAGTGAGTCGGCATATTTTGTGATCGGTTTGTTGAAATTTCACTTTGCGATGAGAAAAGTGAAGTGTTTAGGTCACGTCGCCTCGTGCTAGATATCACTATGACTCCTATGAGATTTTTGATGATTTGGAAATTCAAAGTTGACTTACCCTTGGGTGCATCGATTACTCGTTCCAAACGGAAAAGGCTAACCGTAAGACACACTTGGTTGTGTTGCTTGGTTTGGTGCAGTGTGTTTCCGATTAGAACATTGTAGCATTTTAGTCGATAACTAAAACCACACAAGGAGGAGTAATCGAATCTCGATTCAGAGTCGATGGCGATAGAGTTCGCTTTTGACGATTGGAGGCGCTATTTCTTAGCGAAGGAGTTAGAGTTGTTTAGTGATGTTGTATCACTGGAGTTTATCTTCTTCGTAAGAGAATTTTACCTTTGTTAGCAGCAATGATTGGGATTCTTGACCTCTTACGACTTTGTTGTTTCCTATATGTGCATGTGGGAAATGCAGTATTTTGTGTATGTCAAGTTGGAGATATGCCAGTTCGAAATCGATATTCCTTTAATGCATGTCTCTTGTGTTCATTACTAGTTATAATTCCATAACTCGAGATGAGGTAGTACAAACTCGACCGCGATGGTTGGTTTCGTATGGAAAATGTGTAGTTTGTTCCTGACATTATTGGAAGGGGTTGGTTGCGCATTCGTTTTCAATTGAATGTGACATCGGCTGGCTATAGCTGAATGGGAAGAATCAAATAATTTACCATGAATATTTGGGATTCCCAAAGGATGCAGGAATATGTGTCAAGTCATATACAGACTGAATTTGGATTTCTCAGATTAGTATCTTCAATGTTAGAGTAGGCATGGATTTTATTTTGATGATTGTTATTATTTTTCCATGCATGTTTGATTATTGATGTTTGATGTAACTATATGTGCTTATATGGTTGTTAGGCATGCAGGTCAATTGTATTGTTGTACCATATATTTATTTGAGATAAATTCCATACATGACTTTACATGCACATGTTAGATAAATTCAGTTTATTTAACATGCTTATTTTCCCTTATTGCTAGAGTACATGCCCAGGTACATAGAAGCAAGATTTTATTGTTTGAATGCTACTTCGCTTTTATTTACATCTAAATGCTAAGTTTGCTTAAAAAGAGGTATATATTAGAAGTAGAATTGTGGTTTTTGCTATTTAAGGCATTTTGGGCTTTTGTTTTCTTTTGTTGGTTTGGGCCTTGCATGGCAAGTTATTATAACACCCTGCATTTTAAATAATAAGATTACAATCAGAATAATTACAAGAATAATGTGCGTTTGAAATTCAAAAGCAAACACGTGTGAAGAAAAAGAATAAAAGTAAAAAAGGGAAAGTAATTAACAATAAATTGCAACTTTCCCTTAAATTGACAATATACGTCATTAATGACATTAAAAGAGAAATAAATAAAAATAACATCAAAGTTGGAAGCAGGTAATTGATTCTGGAATGTTGACACGCATATGTGTGTATATACATAGACATAAATCTCATAAGTAACGCATGTTAGAATTTAAAAATAAACACACGTCATAAACAGAATTACATCAGAAAGTAAATTTTTTTTATTAAAGTTAACATTTTAATAAAGTTGACGTTACCAAGATATTAATACATATAAAATTCCCAAAATAACTGTGTTTGAAATGGAAATTAAATGCGTGTTAAGAATGAAAGAAAATTTAATAAAAACTTGAAATAAAAATGAATATTTTAGATAATATTCACAAGGATTTACACGCATAATGTAGAAAAAGAAGAAAATTAATGCACATATTAATTACATAAACAACAAGCGTTTAGATTTAACATTAGATACGCATTAAAAACAGAAGGTAATCTAATAAAATAGAAACCAAAAATAACGTTAAAACAACGTTTAAAATAAATAAATCCCGCACAATCAAAGCAACCAGGCCCAACATGTTAATATAGTTAGGGTCGACCCAAATCTGGGGTGGGTTGACGACCCATGTGTCGACCTAAACATGGGTTAGGTCAACCCATGTTATATAATGTCGTTTTTAAGGGGCTCGGGCTTGTTCTGATGGCAAGATTTATTTTAGTTTAAATCTAACTGACGTGGTTTGTCTGGACATCTATAAATAAACCTAGAGGGCCTAGCTCTTGAACTTATATTTTTTTGAGAGGGCGTTGGAGCTCTGCCACTCCTTTTTCTCCTTCAAATTCTTAAAAAACAAAATAGACTAAATTTAGGTTATTTGATTCGAGATTTGGAGGCTAAAGTGATGAATTCAAGATTTAGATGTCCAAACGAATTTGTAGATTCAAACTAAGAGAAAACAGATAACAGGCCTAGATCCAAATCAGATTCAGATCTTAGAACGCACTACAGTTAAGTGGATTTAAATTATATTTTTTATATAATGGTATATCATATCGTTTGATTCCTTTTAAGTTAATAAGATATCCTCTCAGTCCACTTTCCCCTTTCTGCGTCGGATTTTACAGTTTTGTACTGAATTTTGATTACACACAAAATATGTATAAATCTGCAATATTGGTATATGTATACGACTTAATTGTGCACCTACTTTTATGCGACTGATTATAATCTTTTTTGATTGTGCGCATTGGAAAATATAATTTAATTGGAATTATGAATAAAAGGGATTTTATAACTTGAGGAAAAATGAACATATGATTCCAATACTGTAATAAAAAGAGATTTAAACTGAAAATATGTAAACTCATGTAGTAAATTTATAGTTGAATGGTAAACTTGAGAATTCCCATATTTGTTTGTTAAAAATCCCCTTTCATATTTAAAAGGAACGAACATAGAAATTGTTGGAATTAAAATAAAAAGGGGTATAAACCCAAATGTGTCCAAATTTACTTTAACCATGTCAATTTGGAAATATAAATTGAGAAAAAGAATTTGTGTATAACGATAAAGTCATGAAGTTAGAAATAGCCTAGATTGATTGGTTAGGGAAATGTTAGAATAAGAATTTACTTTTCCTCTTTCTGCCTTTCTATAAGATACCAACAAACCAACTCGAGTTTCAATGGACTCGGATTTTAGCATCTTGCAAAAAATATAGGCCCGTTGAATATTTGGGTTGTTACAGTTGTGGTTTTTCCGAATCGAGTCGCGTAAGGGAGGTGTTATCGAAATTTTCTATGAATTTAGCCAAAATTGGAAAAAAATTCAAATGGCGATGCTAAGCTGAATTGTCTTCCATCTGTTGGAGAATGGAATGTTGATGATGTTTTGATTACAACAACCTTTTTTCAATCATTATCATGATTGATTATAAAATATACTAACACTTTTATCTAGAATATATATATACATATATATATATATATATATATATGCCAGGGTTTACATGCAGATAATACATATTGAAGACTGCACAATTAAGAGATTCAATATTTCAAAGGGGAATCAAGACTCATGAGTATCAAGACATCAAGAGTTCAAGAGTCCAAGACTACCAAGGTAATAGAGTCTAGATATTATGTAAAACTCTGAATAGAACTCAAACTCTATTTTCAAATTATCTCTTTTCAAATTGATTTTAAACTATTTCCAAATTGATTTCAAACTCCACTCAAAATGATTTTTAATTATCTAAGGATTTCAAACTTATGATTTCAAATATATATTTCCTAATTTATAAGTTTCTTATTTTTATAGTTTTATATATTAGATCATTTATATAAATATTTTATATACTGAGTTTATATTCGATTGTAATTTCAAATATTCTTATTTAAATTTAAGTTTTCATAAAACCTTTTATGTTTATACAGTTTATATATATATATCTCTTTTTAAATTCCTATATATATATATGTGTGTGTGTTTGTGTGTGTGTGTGTTTATAATTATATTATATATATTTTTTTGCAGAGCCGACAGGGTTGATTGGACCCCTACCACTTTTATTAATATGTTAAGAAGATTACATAGTAACAACAAAGGAGCTAAAAGTCAAAAAGAGTACAGAGAGAACAAGCATATTAACGCCTAAACTAATGGAACAAAAGACACAAAAACACTAAAAACAGCAAACGCTGCTCACTGAAACAACCCCGGATCATATGTGAATTTGAGGTATTTAATGTCATTTCTTATATCTCTCCAAAGTGCAAGTTTCCAATGCATGTAGATGTTTTGCTGAGTGGAGTTGAAGATTCGCAAGTTACGTTCAGTCCATACAAACTTGATTAGCTTCTTTAATACATATTTTATAGTTTTTATATCACTTATATATATATAATTTTTAATCATATGTTTAAATCATATTTTATTATGTTTTTATACTTGAAAAATAATATTTTAACAACTAGTTTTATTTCAGAAATTTCTAGGATAAATATATTAGTTTAAATGCTTTAAAAATCATCTAAAATTAAAATATAAAGGGGGTATGTTGACATACACTTTATGTATGTCGACACATAACTGTAATATTTTTTTATTTTAAAAGTTGTGTCTTTTCATTTTTAAAACCTTTCAGAACAGTTACATCCTTTGGAACACTATAAACATGCCTTAAATTCGATTTTTATAACTTATCATCATCTTCTTCCTCCTTTAATATACCATCATTATTATTCTCAAAATTCCAAGTTTATACACTTATACTCTGCCGATTTCAAGAAAAATTATATATTCTTCTTCTATTTTCATTATCTATCAAATACTCTCTATTTCGAAGTATTACTCAAGATTCTTGGGAAATTGTAATCAGAAAGAGTGTGGAAAGGTGTGGGTGTATTCCTTGTAGCGCTGAAATAAAGGAAAGGCGGGGGTGTGTTCCTTGTAGCCCATGAAATCAAGGAAAGAAGGGGTGTTAACCTTGTAGCCCATAAAATCAAGGGTATTGTAATTGGATATTGATATTAATAAAACTTTGAACAATCCAGCGTTGTGCGGGACTGGACGTTGGAGCAATATGAACCAGTATAAAATCTGGTGTGTTCTTTCTTTTTCTGCACTTTAATTTTGTTTATATTTGCATCTGTTATCATTTTTGTTATATATTCATTATGTGATTCATATAGTTGTTCGAGTAATCAATATTTGGTTAAGGTTTCTATAAATTCTTTAAAACACTATTCAGCCCCCTCTAGTGTTTGTTTTGCCGTAAGATCCTTGATTCTTAACCCTAATAATTGGTACTAGAGCACAGGTTTCCAAACTTTCATCATCTGAATTTTGGAAATATTAAATGGAAATTTTTGAAATGATTTATAATACTAGTTTAAATTCATGCATTGCATCAGTATTAGATGAGTCTGCATTCTTTTCTGTTGAAAAATCAAGCTACCTATTGAATTGTTGTTCTGTACAGGAAAAGGTGTGTTAGATGGCTGCTGAAAATTCAAATCTTGATGGCCAAACGGTGGAAAACAAAAAGGATAAATGGATATTGGATAGTGGTTGTTTAAGACATATGACGGGAAATCCCGAACTACTAATCAATCTAGTATATGAAGACGGAGAAATGGTCAATTTCGATGATAATTCTAAAGGATATGTGGTTGGCATCGGCAATGTCGGTAATTCTGAAACTCATACTATTTCTTTTGTTTTATTAGTTAGGTATTTAAAACATAATTTAATAAGTATAAGTCAACTACGTGATAAAGGCTATACAATCAAATTTGAAATAGATAAATGTTTTATAGAAGATAAAAACCTCAAAAATAATATACGAAGGAGATAGAAAGAAAAATATCTATATACTAAGTGTGAAACTTTCTAATGATAATTTATGTCTTATGGCCAATACAAGTGACCCTTCGAGTTGGCATAAGAGATTCGATCATATCAATTTTAAACATATTTCTAGAATTTCAAAATTAGAATCAATTAGAGGTTTACCTAAAATGAATTTTAAAGTAAATAATTTATGTTATGCTTATCAATTTGGAAAATTGAAAAGAAGTTCATTTAAATCCAAAGAAGAAATTACAACCTCAAAACTGTTAGAATTAATTCACATGGATTTATTCGGTCCATCCGAAATACAATCCATAAATCATAATAGATATGTTTATTTAATAATTGACGATTTCTTCAAATTCACTTGGACACTATTTCTTAAAAACAAAAGTGATGCGTTTGATCAATTAAAAACCTTTGCTAAAAGAATTCAAAATTTACTATCTTTAAAAATTAAAACTTTTACGTAGTGATCACGATGGTGAGTTCGAAAATGAAAATTTTGAAAAAAAAATTAATAAAAAGGAGATAACTCATAATTTTTCTTTCCTCAAAACCCCTCAACAAAATGTTCAAAAATGTGCGAGAACCATGTTATCGAAATATAACTCACCAAGAAATTTTTGGGCTGAGGCAGTTGCAGCAGCTTGTTATATATTAAGTAGAATCTCAATAAGACCCTTAACTCATAAAACACCATATGAACTTTTATATAATAAGAAATCAAAAGTATCGTATTTTAAAAATTTTGGAAGTACATTTTTATTCTTAGCACTAAAGAAAATTTAGACAAATTTGACTCTAAATCTGATAAAGGAATATTCATGGGATATCCAGAAAGAAGTAAAGCATACAGAGTTTTTAATTTAAGAAATAATACTATAGAAGAGACATTAAATGTATCTTTTGACAAAACTTATAAGAATATAACACAACATAACGAAGATGAATGTAAAGACGAAATTGATGAAATAAATAATGAAATTAATCAACCGAATAAAAGAGTTAGACTTCTAGGAGACCATCGCATAGAAAATATCTTAGGAGATATTTAATCCATTGTTAGGACTAGGAACCAATTAAATAATATAAGTAATTTAGCTTTTATTTTCAACTGCTGAACCTAAGAATCCAAAGGAAGCATCACCCAATGATTCATGAATCCTTGATATGCAAGAGGAACTAAATCAATTTACTAGGAATGATGTATGGGAACTTAATCGTAGACCAGAGGATAAGACTACGCTTGGAACTAAATGGGTTTATAAAAATAAAATGAATGAACTCGGTGAGGTCATAAGAAATAAAGCTTGATTAGTTGCACGAGGATATAGTCAAGAAGAAGGAATAGATTATGATGAAACCTTTGCTCCCGTAGTAAGATTAGAAGCAATTATAATTTTACTTGCCTTTGCCAATCATAATAATTTCAAACTATTTCAAATGGATGTTAAAATTGCCTTTTTAAATGGATATGTTAAAGAAGACGTATATGTAGAACAAACTCCTCTTTATGAAGACGAAAAATTTCAAAACCACGTATATAAATTAAAGAAAGAATTATACAGATTAAAACAAGCTCCTAGAGCCTGGTATGATAGGTTAAGAACTTATTTATTACAATCTAACTTAGAAATTAGTAAAGTAGATAATACACTGTTCATTAAAAGAAATAAAGTTGATATTCAATTTGTACAAATTTACGTTGACAATATAATTTTCGGATCAACAAATAATAATAAAGAATTCTTAGATATTATGACATGAGAATTTGAGATGAGTCATATAGGTGACCTCACAATCTTCTTTGGCCTACAAATAAGACAACTAAAGAATGGAATATTTATTAATCAAGAAAAATACGCTAGACATTTAATTAATAAATATAATTTAACTACAACTAATGGAAGACCTACACCTGTGGCAACTAATATAGTCTTAAGTAAAGACGATACATCAAAAAATGTCAGTAAAAAATTATATAGAGGAATGATAGGATCATTATTGTATATAACTGTTAGTAGACTAGATATAATGCATAGTGTATGTATCTATGCAAGATATCAATCACAACCTAAAGAAACTCATTTAAAGGCCGTAAAATGTATTCTAAGATATGTAAAACGTACATTAGATTTTGTATTATTTTACCCTAAAACTGATTCATTTGATTTAATCTCCTAAAGTGACGCTGACTATGCGGGTTGTAAATCGGATCGTAAAAGCATTAATGGAACGTGTCACTTCTTAGGTCATTCCCTATTCTCCTGGTTTAATAAATAGCAAAATACAATATCTTTATCAACAACTGAAGTAGAATATATATCTGCTGCTTTGGCCTGTTCTGAAGTAATATATATGCAACAAACTCTAAGGGATTTTGGATTAAATATAAATAAATTACCAATCTACTGTGATAATACAAGCGCCATAAATATATCTAAAAATCCAACGCATCATTCGAGAACTAAACATATTGATATAAGACATCATTTCCTAAGAGATAACGTAAGTAAAGAAAAAATTTCACTAGAATTCATAGAAACAGGAAAACAAATAGCAGATATATTAAACAAACCTTTAAACGAAGCAACATTTACTAAATTTAGAAGAGAATTAGGCATTTTCTCTTTAACCGAGAGATTAATTAAATATATTAATATAAAATATAATAAAATTTTGTATGTATGTCGACATACACAAAGTTGCATGTCGAATATAACTGCTGGTTTTAATAAAATGATTAATTCCCACCAAAAAGTAGTTATAACTTATATTTAAACTCTTTATTTCGTAATTTCTTCTTCTCCTCTTCATTTTCTTTTTGACTAAATTCTGAAATAAATTAAATAATGGCCTCCTCTCATAGTACAAAACAAAAAAACTCCATTTCATTCCCCGGACCCTCCGATGGTCCATTCTAACATACTATGTTAGCGAGAGTGATGAAATTAGAAGGATCAATGAAGGATTTGTTCCAAATGATGGCTTGGATTCAAGTTTTACAATTAAGGATGAATAGAGAACAAGAAAAACAAGGAAGGATTATAAGGAATTTAAAACGGTATGTGATGGATAATTAAACTGATCCTATTATCATTGAGGATGATGATAAAGCAAGTCAAATAGAAGAAGTAGAGCAGGTATAAATGGAAGAAGAAGAAGAAGAAAAAGAGGAAGAAGAAGAGGCATTAAATGAAGAAATGGAAGAAGACGATGAAGTTATTTAAGTAGGATAGGTGTGTTTCGATAAAGATGAGAATGTGATCGAGCAAAATGGGGAATTTTGTCTTCATTATCCCCATTGCCCAATTCACAAACCCTTAATTGTTAAGAAACACTAATCGATTAGGATTTCGTTTATTCGTATATTCGTTGTACGTAAATACATGTTAAGATTCTTTTGTAAATATTGTTTGAATTGTTTGTTGGGTTTAAATTATAAAATGTTTGTATTACATTATATTCTTGGTACAATAGTGTAGACATAGATTTAGGGAGAGTTATAGAAAATTATAGATTTAGGGAGAGTTATAGATTTAGGGGGAGTTATATATACAATTAGTCACTAGGATTACTGCAAGTTTAGATAGATATACTTTTTTCTGATGACGAAGGGGGATAAATTATAAAATAGGTATAGTTCAAGGGGATTTAGAAGGAATTCATGGTGAAAGGGGGAGTAATCGATGAATCAGATTAACAGGTAATATCAGGTATGAATATTTTATAAACCAAGGTTGTCATCATTAAAAAGGGGGAGATTGTTGGAGAATGGAATGTTGATGATGTTTTGATGACAACAACCTTGTTTCAATCATTATCATTATTAATTATAAAATATACTAACACTTTTATCCAATATATATATATATATATATATATATATATGCAGGGTTTAAATATTGAAGACTGTACAGTTAAGAGATTCGAGATTTCAAAGGAGAATCAAGATATCAAGAGTCCAAGACTATCGGGGTATTAAAGTCTAGATAGTATGTAAAACTATGAATAACACTCAAAATCTATTTTCAAATTTATTTTAAACTATTTTCAAATTGATTGCAAACTCCTCTTAAAATGATTTTTAATTCCGCATATTTTATTAAGTCCGCATATTTTCTTCCTATCTCATCAAGCAGAACCGCTTCATCTCTTTTGAGGCTCTATATTAACGGAATCTTACGATTGCACGGTATTCCTAGCTCCATCATTTGTGACCATCATTCGCTTTTCACCAGCCATTTTTGGAATATCCTTCAGTTAGCTCTGGGTACAAAGCTAAATTTTAGTGTAGCCAACCACCCACAATCTGATGGACATATTGATAAAGCAAATCGTATCTTGAAGGATCTTCTTCGAGCCTATAATCCTGATTTTGGGGGTATCTAGGAGGATCATATAACATTAGTTGAGTTTACATATAATAATATTTATCAGTCTTCTATCGACATGGCTCCATTTGAGGCATTATATGGTACACCGTGTCGTTCTCTATCTTTTTGGCTTGAGTACAGGGAGAAATTTATTCTAGGCCCTTAATTCCGTTTGTAAAGCTTCATAAAAAATCACACTCATTAGAGAAACGATGAAAGAAGCTTAGAGTCGAAAAAATTCATATGCAGAGAACCGTAGGAAATCACTTGAGTTCTTTATTGGCGATTCAATCTATATTCGTACATCTCCATTTAAATGGGGGTACCTTAAGCAATATTGGGAAGTTGGCTCCTTGTTATATTGGGATGATCCCCATTATAGAGCATTTCGATCTTCTGACTTATAGAGTAGCACTTCCAGATCGATTTTCAGGAGTTTATGACGTATTCCACGTCTCAGGTAAGGAAGTGTCTACGAGACTCGGATATCATGCTTGATTTGTATGTTCTTGAGCATCTTGAGGTCTCACCCGATCTATCATTCGTGCAATGCCCCGCGTATGTTCTTGCTTTGGAGGTCAAATGCCTTCAGAACAAGGATGTGCCACTCGTGAAAATTCAGCGATAGGAAAATCCCAACGATTATACTTGTGAAACTAAAGAATTCATCGAGCGTGCATATCCTGATTTTTAACTTCGGATCTTGGGGGTGAGAAAATTCAAATTCAAGCTTATCTCTTTCGTGTTTATTCCTTATATGATAAAATATATTAGTTGTTATGACTTTTCCGTAAGGAAATTGCGAGGACATAATTCTTATTAGGGGAAGTCTGTGACAACCCTGATTTTGTATGATTACATGTGAAAAAAAATGGTGATTAACTAAAATTAATCTTTATTGGGGGGTGGTTAACTCATAAAAATCCTTGAGTTGTGTAAGTTGAGGATTTTAAGAGTTAAAAATATAAAACTTGGTTGGATTGTAAATTAATTGCATTAAGACTCTTTACAATTTGACATTAAGTAGTTAATCAATGAGAATATAAATAATATAGAGTAACTGATCTTTTAGATCATGGTTTGATAATTTAATAAGTTTGAAAACGGTTTTGTGGAAAACTTGGATAATTAGATAGTATTATTAGGTGAAACTTAATAAATAAATTAATAAAAGAATTTTTAAGGCTGGATTATGGGATAAAATTAAAAACAATCACAAAATAGATATTTTTTTCAAGCCTTATAATGTAAATTATAAGTGTTTAAAAAACTTGAACGAACTTAGCATGTCAAATCTTTAAAGTTGAAGCAAATAATGAATTATTGTGTAAAGTCACATTTGTAGCTTAATTGAGTTAGAAATGAATAATAAAAATGTAAATATTGGTTAAAAACTAATATTTCTGCATATTAAAATAAGTTAATTAAGAATTGGTGTTTAATTTAACAAGAAATTGTAATCTATGTAACTTCTAAATTTAAAAATGTAAAAAATGGTCAATAAAGTGAAAAATACATAAATTAGTCATAAAATTTAAAATTTTGTATAATGCAAAATAAGTAGATGTTAAAAGAGATTAAGAATATTTTAAACGAGTTTGTGTACATTTTTGGAAGTTCTAAAAATTGAAAAAGTTACAAGTTTAACTAAAAATGAAATAAAACGATGTTTTGTGGAAAATGTGAATTATTTGTGTGAATTTGGAATTGTGTTGAAAACTGTGAGAAACATTAAAACCTGTGAAATTTGGTTAAACACATTAACAAAAGGAGGTTAAATTGATTTATATGAGTGTAGCTTAAATTTTGTGTGTTTAAATATTTAAACACATGAAAATAGAAGGTTAGGGCATGCTAATCTCAACATTTAGCCTAATTGGGTGATAAATGGCCTAAATGGGCTTTTATCCTCCTTAAGCTCCTAATTAACTAAGGAAATTTTTAAAAAAATGAGGACCAAAGGAAGAAATGTACATTCGTTTCTCATCTTACAAGAAAAAAGAACATATTCTTCCTCGTTAGGCTATTTACTTAAAATTAGAAACCTCCTCAAAATCAAGTTAGAAAGCTTTGAAATTTCAATCAACATGAAGAAATAGCTAACCAACAATTTTCAACATGTAATCTACACAAATCCAAGGCGAATTTCATCACTAATCTTTATTTATGTTGTTCTCAGATTTCTTCATTGGCATGTTACAACATTTTCTTGTACAGGCAAAAACAGGTCATTTTGAGGCTAAAAGCGACTTCTTTAAAATCTCCACGGTAAAAGCCGTCTATCTCCTATAAAAGTGAGTATTCTCACTTAGTCTAGTTGAAATAGGTTATCTAAGTTGATTTATGCTAATTTGTGATAATTTTTTTTTGAAAACTATCTGTTGTAACTTAGTTTTTGTGACGGCCCGCCCCGCACTAGCCTGCATTTCCTCCGAAGGTGCGTTGTACACATGCCCGACTAGCACGGAACGGTCGCCAAAGAAAAGAAAAAGGAGAATGAACTAACAAGGAACCTGTAGAATGTGTCACAGCGCATGGAACAAAATATAATAGTAACATAATCTTGACATAAAACAGGCGAGACAGTGCATAAGCTGAAAACTAAACCAATATAGCAGCGGAAATCCAAATACAGCTTATTACAACTTTCCAAATTTACTGTCTCTAAAACAAAAGAAAGCTAAAATAGAAGATGCGCTACTAATTCCCCAAGCAGTGATCTTCAACAACACATGGAGAATACTATACATATCATACGTGGAAGCCTCTTGCTCGTCTCCGTATCAGCTACCCGTACATACCCAGCTAACTTGTCTCTAGTATGCTCGTGAGAGCACCCAGAGTTATAAGAAGAGACATAAAACTCTGGGTCAGACAAAAAGTCTGGTATGAGCGATAAGCAGCTAAACAGAACAATAACAAGTATACTAAACCATACCTGAAGCTGCAACCAAGGAGTTAGCACTACATATTGTACAATACTCTAAGGTGCCATAACATATGGTGCAAAGAATACAGGGGTGGGGGTGTGCATGTCATAGTGATGGCAAACAAATCAAGCATAGCAACCATCCTCACATCTCTCACTCAGTGCGTAAAGTATACGATATCAAACACTTCGATCACCCAATACTTTGCTATGATCACTCTGCCCCATGAAGTCACAACGGCTTCACTGCACTGATCCACAACCACTAATCCTTCGCTATGTCCATTTTTCCCCATGGAGTCATACACACCCCACTGCACTGGCTCATAGCCTTACTAATCCTTTACTATGTCCACTCTGCCCCATGGAGTCACAATGGCTCCACTGCACTGGCTCATAGTCTTACTACGATCACTTTGCCCCTCGAGTCATGGTGACTCTACTGCACTGATACGTAGTCCTGCTACGATCACTTTGCCCCTCGAGTCGTAATGACTCTACTGCACTGATACGTAGCCCATCATTCCTTTTCAGTGGTGAATCGAAGTTATGAACGTCGACAACTCCTTAGCACACGTCCCGCAGCAATGCCCAACCATGAAGTGAACTCATTGGTTCCCAACTGGATCCTGAGCTCTAACTTCCATTTGGACTACCTTTGCATCTCGGGTTATTGGTCATCACCAGATCAGTTCGGATCTCCCCCTGACCATCCGTTCGGTTCAGCCTCCAGCTCCTAGTCATCAACACGGTTCGTGAATTAACACCCTTCACTGGATCGGATCGGGTACCTTGAGCTCCCTCACAGTGCATCGGTTCTGATCGGTAGTCATCACCCCCTGGCGGATCGGGTCGGGTTCTTCAAGTCCAATCGCCATGCATCGGTTCGGTTTGGAGGTGGTCATGCGGGTCGGATCGGAGTGATACATGCCACGAGAGGCGGACCGGGTCGGAGTTTTCCAGTTCGCATTGCCATACAATGTTGACGAAGCGGATTAGAGCTTCTGAATTCGCATAGGGGGTGGTTCGGATCGGGCTCCCTTCTTCGATCCGATTCGGATCGGCCAGATTCCTGCGCCTTTTCCAGCAAGCAGTTTACGCCACTCGACGGCGTTTTTGACCACTCTAACTATTCTAATCAATCACATAGCATACCACAAAGTCATAGCAACAAGTAGAGGTGACCTCAAACACCAAAACATCAGTATGATAGATTAAAATGGATCAAACATAGCCATAACCCCATATTTTCCCTTAAGCATGTTCAAACATAATTAATGATAGGATTATCAAAACTTAACCAAATTAACCCAAGTTCATATCAGAGGTCTAAAATCTCATTTAAGAATTTAGAAATATTTTTCCAAAATTTTATCATGTTTGAATTCGCTAATTAACACTAATTACCCTTAATTAACCATAGTTAGCGAGGAACTATGCAAATCACTTACCTTAGCCACAAATAAACCTTAGATCTGAAATAAATCTCTGATTTAGCGCGAATACCAATGCTAAACAGCAGCTCTAATCTTGATTTGGTGAAGATCTCCCTTGATTTGATGTTGCTAAGCTTAATCCTTGATTAGAAAGTGATTTGGAGGTGATTTAGAGGTTGGACGTCATTTTTAGGGTTTCTAAGAGGTAAGTGGAGGTTAGAAAACTAAAATGGAATGAAACTCTAACTCTTTTCAGCCTCCTCATAACCCTAATCCCGAAATGGGTTATGGGCCCATTCACTAATCACCCTATTTGGCCCGGTTAAGCAGTTTTCACCTTCCAAACCTTATTTCAGCCATATCTCCCAAACAGTAAGTCCATTTCTCACATGTGACCACTTTATGGAAAGTTAAACCATCATCCGGAGCCAATGGAAGTGGTTTCAGGTCAAAATTCCTTTCCAATCAAAAGTTATGTCCGAAACAAGATCAGCTAGTGGCAAAACAGTCATTTAAAAATCGGCAAAAATCATGAACATGGGAAATGACCCCAATAGTCGTTTTCCAAAGTTACATGACCATACGACTTCGTATAAGAAAGAACTAAATATTCTACGATCCTCCGATGCGTAGAATGCGGGTTGTTACATTCTCCCCTCCCCCCTTAAGAAATTTCGTCCCCAAAATTCCTTAATTCCAAAACATACAAAGGATCCCGCATGCTTACCAGCCACAAACAACAATCAACCATGCAAAACAAACAAAGCAAACCTATCCTAGCATGCAGAAAGACTAAATCGAAATTGAAATCTTACCAGGTGAAGAGTTCTGGATACGTCTTCCTAATGCTCTCCTTTGTCTCCCAAGTACAGTCATTCTCATTCTCGCCCCATTGAACTTTAACTAGATTCACCGCTTTCCTCCGAAGTTGCTTCGTATCGTTCCCAACAATACGCATAGGCTTGCGTTTCCCAACCGCCTCGGGTTCAACTTCGATATCATCCTACTGATCAGGTGAAATAGTCACATCTGGGTCGTGCACGAACTTCCTTAACTGGGAGACATAAAATACGTTGTGAACTCCTGCCTTCTTCTCTGGTAATTCAACTTTGTATGCTAAACTCCCAATTTGTTCAAGAACTGGGAATGGACCAACAAATCTTGGTGCTAACTTGCCTCTCCTGCCAAATCGTATCACGCTCTTTAACAGAGAAATCTTGACAAACACCAAGTCGCCAATGGAGAACTTCAACTCTCTTCTCCTCTTGTCAACATAACTTTTCTGCCTATCTTGGGCAGCCTTCGTTCATTGTTGGATAATCTTAATCTTAGCTGAAGTTTCTCTTATCACATCGGGTCCAAGCACAAACTTCTCGCCAGTTTCTATCCAACATGACGGTGAGTTGCACGGTCTTCCGTACAAAGCTTCAAACGGAGCCATACCGTTACTGGATTGATAACTATTATTATATGCAAACTCTACTAGATGCAAATGGTCATCCCATGATCCACCAAAATCTAATACACAGGCTCTCAAGAGATCCTCTAACACCGGATTCACCCTCTCTGTCTGTCCGTCGGTTTGAGGATGATATGCGGTACTGAGATGTAGTTCTGATCCTAACGCCTCTTGTAAGCTCTTCTAAAATCCACTAGTGAACAACGGATCTCGGTCACTCACAATGACCTTGGGTATTCCATGAAATCTCACTACCCACTTTACATATAGTTCAGCTAGCTTAGTTGCCGTCCTGTTTGACTTGACGAGTATAAATCTTGCACTCTTAGTCAATTGGTCCACAATCACCCAAATGCTATCATGGCCCGATCTAGTCCTTGGTAACCCATCAATGAAATCCATTGACACTTGTTCCCATTTCCATTCTGGAATTTCTAATGGTTGTAGCAAACCACTAGGTTTCTTTTGCTCAGCTTTAACTAGCTGGCAATTCATGCATTTGGATATAAACTTCCCAATGTCTCTTTTCATCCCTTCCCAGTAGTAGGTCTGCTTCATATCTCGATACATCTTGTTACCACCGGGGTGTATAGTCAGTTTTGAGTGATGACGTTCTCTAAGCACTTCATCTCTCAATCCATTGACATTGGGTACAACTAGTCTTCCATTCTTTCTAAGCCATCCATCTCGATCAAGCCCATACTTATCCATCTCCTCGTTGATACCCATCTCTAACTTGGAGATGACTTCCAATAAGTTAGGATCGCTCCTCTGACTGGAACCAATCCGCTCAATCAAAGTGGGTGTGATCGTCAAACTTGCTAACATTTCTGGATCTAATTCGCACTTTGGCCTGAAATCATACCCAGAGATGTACTCCAGTTGCTTCCATTCTAGAAACATAGCCCCTAAACTGGCATGTCTCCTACTTAATGCATCAGCCACTGCATTGCCCTTTTCCGGTGTATATGCGATGTCGAAATCATAGGAAGCTAAGAATTCTAACCATCTTTGCTGTCGAAGATTTAGACCCTTTTGAGAGAAGAGATAGTTTAACGATTTATGATCGGTAAACAGCTCAAATCTTTCTCCTAAGAGATAATGTCTCCGCATCTTCAGTGCAAACACGATTGCTGCCAATTCCAAATCATGGGTAGGGTATCTTCTCTCAAGCGGTTTCAATTGCTGACTTGCATAATCTACAACCCTACCTCCTTGCATCAATACAGCACCTAGCCCTGTGCCACATGCATCCGTATATACCGTCATCTCTTCATTCCCCTTAGGAATGACTAACACTGGTGCACATGTCAACTTGTCCTTTAGACTCTTGAATGCATTCTCGCACCTTTCGTCCCAGACAAAAGATTGATTCTTCTTGCTCAACTGAGTCAACGGTGCTGCTATCTTGGAGAAGCCTTGGATAAACTTACGATAATATCTAGCTAATCCCAAGAAACTTCTTATGTCCGTTGCATTCTTGGGCATAGACCAATCTTGTACCGTAGCCACCTTCGTAGGATCCACGGCAATACCATTCTCTGAAACAACATGGCCCAAGAATCTCACTTCCCTCCTCCAGAAGTGACATTTAGAAAACTTCGCTTTTAATTGGTGTTTTCTCAACATCTCCATCACTATCCTCAAATGTTCCTTGTGTTCTTCCTCTGTCCATGAGTAGACCAAAATATCATCCACGAACACAAGGACAAACTTATTCAACTGATCTCTGAATACCCTATTCATAAGATCCACAAAATATGCTGGGGCATTGGTCAGCCCGAATGGCATGACCAACCACTCATAAAATCCAGACGGCGTCCGGAATGCCGTTTTAGCTATACTCTCAGCTTCCACTCTAAGCTGATGAAAACCTGTCGCGAGATCCAACTGAGAAAATACACTCGCGCCACTCAATTGATCAAACAAATCATCTATCTACGGTAGAGGATACTTGTTCTTTCTCGTCACTTTATTCAACTTGCGGTAGTCTACACACAAACGAAGGGAACCATCGGCCTTGGTAGCAAACACAACTGGTGCTCCCCATTCAGAAACACTCCTTCTGATAAATCCCTTCTTCAAAAGATCGCTGACTTGCACCCCGAGTTCTCGCTGCTCCCATGGTGCCATACGACGAAGTGGCATCACTATAGGTCTGGCATCTTTCACCAAATCGATACGGAACTCAATCTCTCGGTGTGGTGGAAGCCCGGTCACTTCCTCGAAGACATCCGGATACTGGCTAACCACGGGCAAACCTGACAACTCACTATGCGGGATGTCGAGGGAATTTAGAAAACTAGCCATTACCCCATCACCGGGTAGACCACCAAACACTACCCTCCGCCCATCATCAGCTCTAGCTGTCACCAAAAAGCCCTCACAGTCTACCATCACCCCATATCTTTGGAGCCAATCGACTCCCAAAATAATGCCAAACCCAGTAAATCCCAAAACAAAGTAATCATAAACAAACATGCGTCCATAACTCGATAAGACCACATTACGACAAATCATACTAAGGTTAGTCGAACCACCAATCGGGTTCGTCACTACTAAAGCTCTATCGTCAATCTCGGGCTCCAATCCCAACCTATCTACCAGGTCACTAGATATGAAAGAACTGGAAGCTCCGGTATCAAACAAAACTCTAACAGGAACATCATAAACAGAAAGCATACCTTGAATAACAACATTCTTTCCCTTCTCCGCCGCAGTTGGGGCATTCGACGAAGAAGGAATAGCATTAAGGGCATATTCTTTCACCATTCGCTTTTCTTTAGGGGGTTGCGGACACTTGTCCTTGTGATGTCCTACTTGGCCACAGTTGAAGCACTTTCTATCCGCTGGCTTGGCCCGACAATTACTAGCATAATGGCCCTTCTTACCACAGCTGAAGCATTCAACATCTTTCTTATTCTTTTTCTGGCCATCCTTATTCTGATTCTGCTTCCTCTTATTCTGAGAACTACTCTTGCCTCCACCACTTGCTTGCGGCTTTGGCTCCTCTGCAGATGCAACCTCAGTCTTCGACTTAGGGTAAAGACTCTCTGACCTTAATGCTTTCACCACAATCGATTCAAACGTCTCATCGATGTGGTTAATAAGCCTTTCCCCCAAGTATTGATCCAAGACGGTTATGAAATTCTCATTCTTCTTCTCAGCAGTATCAATAAGAGATAACCCGTATTTTGACAAAGTGCCGAATTCAGTAATATACTCCGAGATAGCTCTGCCATTCTGCTTGAGCTCCAAGAATTTCTTAAACAACAATGACTTCTGAGCAGCTGGAATGAACTTTTCGCTAAAGCGAACCTTAAATTGCTCCCAAGTAATCTGATCCTCGGGAGTAGCTGCCTTTATAGCATTCCACCAATTCATTGCCCGTCCTTGCAACTGACGGGATGCTAGTCTTCTCTTCATCGCATCCTCGATACCCAAGTCTTCGAAGATACGTTCGCAGCTATCCAACCAATCCTGAACATCCGTAGCCGACTCCGTTCCGTGGAACGGCTTTCCACCAAGACTAGTATAATCCTTGTTCAGCTTGGCGAAATCGGCCCTAGGCGCCTGCACTATTGGACCACCACCATTGGGAGCTTCCCTCTGCACATCCCTCAGCATCTCTCTCATGAGGTCAGTAAACATCGTCCTCATGTCAGCAGCATTCCCATTATTGGCTCCCCTACCGGCACCTCTTGCGTATCGGCTCATCGTTCAATCTGTAAAGAGAAACGATTAACCATTTCTATGGTTGTGCTAGTGCAGTGCGACTTCATCCTTAGCTATACTAATAGTATATATATATATATAGCTTTTGAAAACCAAAATAATCACTAATACGCGCTCTCATATACGTATACTATCTCTCCCTGATGACTTCCCTAGGTTAACTACGCAACCTAGAGCTCTGATACCAAATGTGACGGCCCGCCCCGCACTAGCCTGCATTTCCTCCGAAGGTGCGCTGTACACATGCTCGACTAGCACGGAACGGTCGCCAAAGAAAAGAAAAAGGAGAATGAACTAACAAGGAACCTGTAGAATGTCTCACAGCGCATGGAACAAAATATAACAGTAACATAATCTTGACATAAAACAGGCGAGACAGTGCATAAGCTGAAAACTAAACCAACAAAGCAGCGGAAATCCAAATACAGCTTATTACAACTTTCCAAATTTACTCTCTCTAAAACAAAAGAAAGCTAAAGTAGAAGATGCGCTACTAATGCCCAAGCAGTGATCTTCAACAACACAGGGAGAATACTATACATATCATACGTGGAAGCCTCCTGCTCGTCTCCGTATCAGCTACCCGTGCATACCCAGCTAACCTGTCTCTAGTCTGCTCGTGAGAGCACCCCGAGTAATAAGAAGAGACATAAAACTCTGGGTCCGACAAAAAGTCTGGTATGAGCGATAAGCAGCTAAACAGAACAATAACAGGTATACAAAACCATACCTGAACCTGCAACCAAAGAGTTAGCACTACATACTGTACAATACTCTAAGGTGCCATAACATATAGTGCAAAGAATACGGGAGTGGGGGTGTGCATGTCATAGTGATGGCAAACAAATCAAGCATAGCAACCATCCTCACATCTCTCACTCAGTGCGTAAAGTATACGATATCCACCACTTCGATCACCCAATACTTTGCTATGATCACTCTGCCCCATGAAGTCACAACGGCTTCACTGCACTGATCCATAGCCGCTAATCCTTCGCTATGTCCACTTTGCCCAATGGAGTCGTACACACCCCACTGCACTGGCTCATAGCCTTACTAATCCTTTACTATGTGCACTCTGTCCCATGGAGTCACAATCGCTCCACTGCACTGGCTCATAGTCTTACTACGATCACTTTGCCGCTCGAGTCATGGTGACTCTACTGCACTGATACGTAGTCCTGCTAAATCACTTTGCCCCTTGAGTCGTACTGACTCTACTGCACTGATACGTAGCCCATCATTCCTTTTCAGTGGTGAATCGAAGTTATGAACGTCGACAACTCCTTAGCACACGTCCCGCAGCAAAGTCCAACCATGAAGTGAACTCATTGGTTCCCAACTGGATCCTGAGCTCTAACTTCCATTTGGACTACCTTTGCATCTCGGGTTATTGGTCATCACCGGATCGGTTCGGATCTCCCCCTGACCATCCGTTTGGTTCAGCCTCCAGCTCCTAGTCATCAACACGGTTCGTGAATTAACACCCTTCACTGGATCGGATCGGGTACCTCGAGCTCCCTCACAGTGCATCGGTTCTGATCGGTAGTCATCACCCCTTGGTGGATCGGATCGGGTTCTTCAAGTCCAATCGCCATGCATCGGTTCGGTTCAGAGGTGGCCATGCGGGTCGGATCAGAGTGATACATGCCACGAGAGGGGGATCAGGTCGAAGTTTTCCAGGTCGCATTGCCATACAATGTTGATCAGAGCTTCTGAATTCGCGTGGGGGGTGGTTCGTATCGGGCTCCCTTCTCCGATCCGATTCGGATCGGCCAGATTCCTGCACCTTTTCCAGCAAGCAGTTTACGCCACTCGACAGCGTTTTCGACCACTCTAACTATTCTAATCAATCACAAAGCATACCACAAAGTCATAGCAACAAGTAGAGGTGACCCCAAACACCAAAACATCAGTATGATAGATTAAAATGGATCAAACATAGCCAAAGCCCCATATTTTCCCTTAAGCATGTTCAAACATAATTAATGATAGGATTAAAAAAAAACTTAACCAAATTAACCCAAGTTCATATCAGAGGTCTAAAACATCATTTAAGAATTTAGAAATATTTTTCCAAAATTTTATCATGTTTAAATTCGCTAATTAACACTAATTACCCTTAATTAACCATAATTAGTGAGGAACTATGCAAATCACTCGCCTTAGCCACAAATAAACCTTAGATCTGAAATAAATCTCTGATTTGGCGCGAATACGAATGCTAAACAGCAGCTCTAATCTTGATTTGGTGAAGATCTCCCTTGATTTGATGTTGCTAAGCTTAATCCTTGATTAGAAAGTGATTTGGAGGTGATTTAGAGGTTGGAGGCCATTTTTAGGGTTTCTAAGAGGTAACCGGAGGCTAGAAAACTGAAATGGAATGAAACCCTAACTCTTTTCAGCCTCCTCATAACCCTAATCCCGAAATGGGTTATGGGCCCATTCACTAATCACCATATTTGGCCCGGTTAAACAGTTTTTCACCTTTTAAACCTTATTTCAGCCATATCTCCCAAACGGTAAGTCCGTTTCTCACATGTGACCACTCTACGGAAAGGTAAACCATCATCCGGAGCCAATGGAAGTGGTTTCAGGTCAAAATTCCCTTCCAATCAAAAGTTATGGCTGAAACAAGACCAGCTAAGGGAAAAACGGTCATTTAAAAATCGGCAAAAATCATGAACATGGGAAATGACCCCAATAGTCGTTTCCCAAAGTTACTGACCATACGACTTCGTATAAGAAAGAAATAAATATTCTACGATCCTCCGATGCGTAGAATGCGGGTTGTTACAGTTTTTTTTGCCTCTGTTTGTTTTTATGTTGCAAAAAATGAGTTGGGTTCATGTTTGAGACCTTCGTTCTCCTTCGTTACAAGCCAGATTCTTGAATTTTCTTCTCTATCATATAGTTTAAATGTTGTAGTTAATATCTGGAAAGTTTCATATCTAAATATTATCGTTTGATCACCAAAATAGTGGCTTGAAATTGGGCTTGTCAATGACGAACCGAAGCTGCGGATTTTTGCGTTTTGTGTAGAGACAGGCAGGCGTTGTGTTGTCATATGTGTTGACACAAGGATCGGCCTATGTTAGCATCAACTTAAAAAACCCGCTAGCGATTTTTCTCCCTGGGAATTGCCTTCTTGAGAGTTTTTGTGCACTTTTGTGTACCACCTTGCCATATCTTTTCTACCAAAATTTTCTTATGCATACATGGTTTGAATTGATTTGTTTGTGCGACAATGAATGACCTAAAAACTTATGGCAATCCCATATTCGAATTGCGTAAGTATTGTGGGTATTTTGATGTGGATGTTGTTCCATTTTCAAGATGATTTTCCACACCGAACACGATTTTGAGAATGATTTCTAAAGTAAAATTTCTTAATAAATATATATTTAGCCTTGTGACAATGGATATTTCTATGTTTTGATTTTACAAATAGATCGTCTCAAGGCAATATTAAAAACAAAGTTTTCCATAATATATTAGGTTTTTGAAGAAATACTCCAAATGTTTTCTAAATCATTTTATAAACTCGTTTTTCAAACTAAATATTTTCCATATATATATTACACTTTTTGCATACTTCAAGAAGCGAGGACGTGATTTAAATGGTATAATTAATCATGTGGTATGAGGAACGTAAATTAATTGTATCGGTTAATTCCTTACTCGTTAGTTGAAGTCAATCGTTGATTTTTAGCATAAAGTCGGTTATCTTATAGTAAATTGATTAGTATAAATGATAGAATGTAATGTATTGTTTTCATTATTCAAGTTACTATTTGGGAGTCTATGACACATCTTCTCGGTGTATTATTGTTGGTAGTTGAACTGGTGGGTCTTATATACATAATTATAGCCGGTGGGCGAATTTGGATTATTATTTCCTATACGAGACCGATTGGTCTCTTATGTACAGTACTTGACAAGGCAATAGGCCATATATTGGAATGGTGGATCCTAACTAATAGCTGGTGGGTTACGCAGACTAGTAGGTCCAAAGTTTTATACTATTGTTTTTAGATTTCTTTGTGATTGATTTCTAGATTCTATGGTGATTTTTTGAATGTTTTCACCTATTTGATATTTAAATTTTAAATAGCTGGTGGGTTGTGGGTAATAACTCTTTGGGTTATTTAATTCATTTGGTTATGAACTCTTGAATGGGTTCAGATTGGTATATTGGTGGTGATATATTTGGTTTAGTGTGACATGGGTGATTATTTCTCTTTGCTTAGCTAGTGGGATTCACGAAATATATTGAACCATAAGTCCTTAACCTTGTGTATGTATCATTCCATGTTCACTTGCCTATGACATCATGTAATTATGTCTTGACTTATTTTTTAGATAACCACTTCTCGAATATTATTTCAACTAGACTGACCTGTGTATTTATTGCTCGGGTCAGACCGAGCCTTTACAAGTCAATCTGATGATGACACCTTTCTCATGCTTATGATGTTGGACTAGATTTTGTTGTTTTGTTCACCTTAGCGAGTTTTGGACTAGGATGGTTCTAGTCATTTTGATTCGTTCTATGACATTATATATATTCTTTCAAGGGGGACTAATGTATGTATATTATGGATTTCATATCCATATATATATATATATATATATATATATATATATATACATATTACTAGGCATTCTACTTGATGTATATGTTTATATATTTATGCGATCGTACCGATCATTTCATGTACTATGTTATTATATATGTTGCATTTGTTTTGAATAGATCCTATAGCAACCTTAATATTATATTGATTCAGTACTGAATGTGTCGATCCACATAAGAAAAAAAATGAGCACTTCGTCAACATATTTAATACTAGTTTACAGATGGTCTCTCTTAACCAGTCCCGTTCTCCGTATTAACAGGCAGCATTACTTGTTAATGCTCTTTGTCAATATGGGTCTCGGGGTGGAGGCATCATAGGAACCGAGTTGCAAATGCATTGAGTTGCAAGGAGTCAGTCGTAGTTTTCATAATGTTAGTAGAATGGAATATATTAAAGGTTGTGTCTTATTATGATGTTCATGATCATGCTCCATTTTCTAATTCTCATGTCTTATTAATCAACATGGATGTTAGACTTAGCTTACTGGATCGTATTGCTGAGGCATACCGATAAGATCTAGATCTTGTGGCTCTTATTCAAAATTGTAATCTGAATCCAACAAAGATTATTGAGGGAGTTCCATATCGATGCTCGTTGTTGTCTTCATAAAAAGAACCGATTATTGTGCCTTATGTTTGATGATCTTAGGAAGGACATTCTAGTTGTTTTAAGTGCACTATCCATTCCAGTAGTGGCAAGATGTATGCTGAAATGCACTGTTTATATTATTGGGAAGGCATGAAATGTGATATGGCAAGGTAAGTGAGTAATTGCATGACTTGTTAACTCGTTAAAGCCAAAAATCATTGTCCTAATTGTAACATCTTGTAAAATATACCCTAAATAGACATAGATGATTAAATTAGATATAAACAATAATGAACTAAAAATATATATTAATGAGATGAAAATAATAATTTCGGATAATTAAGCATTGGGGCACAAAAATATAACTATTGTATTCATGGTGAGATTTTGATCCGTTTTCATATTATATTTTTCAAAAACGGAGTCTGTATAAAGAAGTTATTAATAAAACGTGTTATACGATAATTATACACACCCGAGGTTTGAATTTCAAACTGAATAAATATAGATCTAGAATATAATTATATATTGATTGGCATAATGGAATTTTCCTTAGAGATTTAAAATTGTGTGTGTGTGTGTGTGTGTATACATATGCAAGAGGGGACAAGAATAATGAAATAATGAAAAGATTCAGTTAAGAATTATAACGTAATTAATATAATTAATACAACAAAAGAATAAATCTCCCTATGCTTGACCCCATAATGGGGGTCTACCACACCATAAAAGGGTGTCGAACAGCCGATCGACCGCCCTCCTTGAAGGCGGTCGATCGCCCTCTCGATTGAGGGTGGGAGAGAGACACTATTTATAAAGTGTGGAAAATAAACCAAGCATTAACTGTTATTGGCATGTGTAAAGTTAAAAGACATGTGCTTTGGTAGAATAATAATGTCATTGATATTATTAAATTATTAATTATATCTTCTCAAAGTAATGTCTATTGATTATGAATTGATATGTAAAGGTTACTATATAAAGCCTAACATTTTCATTTGTTGAAGGGTGTGTAAGGGAAATAATAAAGTATCATGGTAATGTCAAATTCCATTCTTCCTCTGCATTTGAGTTGAGTACTTGCAATTAATTTTCTGCTGCTCTGTCTTTCTAGTATTAGAGCTTGTTGTATTGATATTTATGGTGAATCGAGGAGGTGATTTTTATCCATGTCCCATTGGGAAGTTTGATGGCAAAGGAAACTTTCAACATTGGAGATCTTAGATGGAGCTTTTCTTCAAAGTTATGGAGTACTCAGAGGTAGTTGTAGATGGATTTACAGATCCAACTGACCAAACAAAGCTCACTCGGGAATAGAGAGCAGAAATTATTAAAAACAAAATGAAAGATAGTAGAGCCTTGATGTATATATTTAGAACAATAGAATCTAATGTCTATGAGAAAATAGCTCATGTTACATCTTCAAAGGAGGCTTGGGATTGCCTTATCAACACATACGTGGGGCGAGATAAAGTTAGAATGGTAAGATTGTAGAATCTACGACGACAGTTTGAACTTCTTCAAATGGAGAAGAAGGAGAGCATCTCTGAATATTTTGATAGAACATTGTCACTTGCGAACCAGATGAAAGCCAATGGTGAGGATATGAAAGATCTACAGATTATGGAGAAAATTTTTCGAACCTTGACTGAGCGTTTTGAAGGAAAAGTCATGGATATCAAAGAGTCACAAAATCCAGAGGATATGAAGGTGGATGACTTGTTGAGTTCATTACAAGCCTATGAACAAAGGTTGAATGAGAAGTCAGAGATGGTGATTGACGAAGCATTGCAGACACAGCTAAGCTTAGAAAGGGAAAGTCGGTGGCAGCCGCGAGATGACACAAGCTCAATTCAAAGGAGTTCTAATATAAATTACAAAAGAGGCTCATTTGGAAGAGGTCGAGGAAGAGGCATGCATGGCAGTCAAAGACGAGATAAATCAACCATCCAATGTCTCAACTACAATAGGTATGGTCACTACAAAAATGAATGCAAAGAGAGAAGGTCGGATGATAAAAATTCTCATGCCTAGGTAGCTGAAAACAGCAAGGTCAGTGAAGAAGTCTAATTGATGGCATTTAATAATATGAATAAAAATGAGCAAGTCACGTGGTATTTAGATATTGGTTGTAGCAATCATATGTCAGGCTGTAAAGAGTTGTTTACTCAGCTGGATGAGACAGTACAAACAACCATAATATTTGGAAATGATGCAAAGATGTCGGTCAAAGGAAAAGGAATGATTGCTATCACATTAAAGAATGGAATGCGCAACTACATTTCAAATGTGTATTTCGTGTCGGGTCTAAATCATAATTTACTTAGTATTGGACAACTATCATAGAAGGGGTATTATATGCGCATCTATAATGGAGTATTCACAATTAGAAATTCTAAACAGAGGCTAATCACAAAGGTAACTATGTCTCCTAATTGCATATTTCCTTTGATGTTGCAGCATGATAAATTGCCTTGTTTGAGTTTTGTATCCCATGGGGATAATTGGTTGGCGTATGCGCTATGGACATTTAAATTTCAGTAGTTTGAACATTCTTGAGAAGAAAAGTCTAGTACATGGTTTGCCAACTATCCATGTACCTAACCAAATTTGTGAAACTTGTGTCATTGGAAAGAAGCATAGAGATAGCTTCCTGGTTGGAAAGGCAATGAGAGCTCAAAGGCCCCTAGATATTATCCATTTAGACTTGTGTTTGGTTGAGGTACACTCTTATGGATGTGCAAAATATTTTATCACTTTTATTGATGACTTTAGCAGGATGGCATGGGTGTATATTTTGAAGAACAGGTCTAATGCATGTGACACATTTAAGGAGTTCCAGACTTATGTTGAGAAGCAAAGTGGAGAAAATATCAAGATGTTAAGAACTGACTAAGGCACAGAGTATACTGTTTGTGATTATTTCTTGAAGAGGAGTGGCATAAAGCACCAAATAACAACCAGATATACACCATAGCAAAATGGTGTAGCTGAGAGGAAAAACAAAACCATCATGGATATGGTAAGATGCATGCTGAAGTTGAATAATCTACCAAAATATTTTTGGGCCAAAGCTGTAAATTATGCAGTTTAAATCTTGAACAGATGTCCAAGCACAAGTATTGATGGAGTTACTCCGTACGAAGTATGGAGCAGAAAGAAGCCCAACATTCATCATTTAAGGGTGTTTGGATGCATTGCATTTGCACATGTTCCAGATCAGCTAAGGAAGAAGCTTGATGATAAAGCTGAAAAGTGCATTTGTATTGGATATAACATGGTGACAAAAGGGTACAAGCTTTATAATCCATCAACAAAGAAGATTATAATTAGTCGAGATGTGACATTTGATGAGCATGAAGCTGGGATTGGAGTTCCAAAGAAAAGATGCCATCAACATTCATCAAAGCTGATGATGAATTTAATGAAGTAGAGAAAATTGGTGTTCAAGAGAAAGAGCCTACTGAAGTTCAAGAGTTTCAAGGCACGTCTGTTCCAGAAACTGAATCTTCACATGAAGTAGCACCAGCAACAAGACCTCAACTCAACAGTCGTCTGCCTACATACTTAAAGGATTTTGAAGTGGAAACTACAAACATAAGCATAGCAGATGAAGACATTGTCAACTTTGCTTTGTACGCAGATTGCGATCCCCTTACTTGTGATGAAGCTTGTCAACAACGTCATTGGGTTAAAGCCATGGATGATGAAATTCCAGCTATTAAAAAGAATGAGACATGGGAGCTTACTTCACTTCCGGAGGGAAAAGAAAAGATTGGAGTTAAATGGGTTTATAATACAAAGTACAAACCAAATGGAGAAGTGGAACGTTACAAAGTAAGGTTGGTAGCCAAAGGTTACAAGCAAAAACCTAGTGTAGACTATTTTGAAGTATTTGCTCATGTTGCGAGGCTTGATACTATTAGATTGGTGATTTCTTTGGCTGCTCATAATAGATGGAAAATATTTCAATTGGATGTAAAGTCGGCTTTCTTAAATGGTACACTTGTAGAGGAAGTGTATGTTGATCAACCTTCGGGTTTTGTGAAAGAAGGAGAGCCAGAAAATGTGTATAAGCTGAAAAAGGCTTTGTACAGCCTCAAGCAAGCTCCTAGAGCGTGGTACACATGGATTGATTCTTATTTTTTAGAGAATGGATTTAAAAGATGTCCATATGAGCATACTTTGTATGTTAAGACTAATATGCAAGAAGATGTGATAATTATATGCTTATATGTAGATGATCTTATTATTATAGGTAGTAACTTAAAACTAATAGAAGAAGTCAAGAAGGCTTTAGCATCTCGTTTTGAGATGATGGATATTGGATTAATGTTTTACTTTCTTGGTGTTGAAGTCGTGCAAAATGAAAAAGGGGTTTTTATCTCTCAAAGAAAGTATGTAAGTGACATACTCGGGCGCTTCAAGATGGAGTCTTGCAAACCAATAATGACTCTCGCTGAACATTGATTGAAATTGAAGAAAGATTATGGTGGACAGTATGTTAATCCTACATGGTACAAGCAGATCGTTGCTAGTTTGTGTTACTTGACAGCGACGAGGCCGGATATTACATTTGGAGTTAGTTTGATTAGCAGGTTTATGGAAGCTCCTCGGCAAGCACATGTGCAGGCGGCAAAGAGAATTTTAAGGTATGTCAAAGGAACCCAAAGTGATGGGATTTTCTATGCTGCTAACTGCGCAACAGAGCTTGTTGGCTACACGAACAGTGATTGGGCAGGGGATGAAAATGCAAAGAGTACATCAGGTTATGTGTCTGATATTGGTTCTGGTGCAATATGTTGGTCATCAAAAAAGCAACAAGTAGTAACACTTTCATCTACAGAGGCGGAATATGTTGCAGCAAACAAGTGTGCCACTCATACAATATGGTTGCATCGAATTCTACATGATATGCAGCATGAACAAAAGAAGCTTACTCTGATATTCTGTGATAACAATTCAACCATTTCATTGTCCAAAAATCTAGTATTTCATGATAGGACAAAGCATCACTATATCAGAGAACTAGTGAAGGATAAAGAAATTGAAGTCTTTCATTGCCCAACCGGAGAACAAGTTGCTGATATTTTTACAAAATCTCTTAACAGTGTACATTCTTGAAGCTGAAAAGGTTAATGGGAATAGTGAAGTTTGAAGATCTCAGATTGGTTTAAGGGAGGCAATATGGAAAATAAACCAAGCATTAATTGTTATTGGCATGTGTCAAGTCAAAAGACATGTGCTTTGGTAGAATAATAATGTCATTGGTATTGTTAAATTATTAATTATATCTTCTCAAAAGTAATGTCTGTTAGTAAATGGTAATGTCTATTGGTGAAAGAGCACCTATTGATTATGAACTGATATGTAAAGGCTACTATATAAAGCCTAACCTTTTGATTTGTTGAAGGGTGTGTAAGGGAAATAATAAAGTATCATGCTTATGTCAAATTCCATTCTTCCTTTACATTTGAGTTGAGTACTTGCAATTTATTTTTTGTTGTTCTATCTTTCACATAAAGTTTTTTTTATAGTTTTTCTTAAATGGGCTATCCAGATTAAATCAGACTAATCCTACGGTCCACACACATACTAGTGACTTAAAAAGACCCCTAGTCTCTCCCTCAAACCCAATATTCGTCTTCTTTCGTGCCTCGATTCTATCTCTCCACCATTTCTCAGTTCCAGAAATAAGTTAGGCTTCTTCTCTTCTTCTAACCTATATTCCATCTCTCCTATTATGAATGCTTATAGATTCTAGAATTAAGTTATATATATATATATATATGAGATTCTAAATTTATTCTTATTCATTTATACTTTAGGAGAATTTGGGGTTTGTTGATTAGAAGGCTCATTTCAGATTGTTAGATTCTAAACTGAATTCACTAATTCTTCTCTTCATATTCGTGTGAGTGGAAATTACATGAGATTACTATTTTCTATATGACTATTAGTGTTGATATGGACAATTATGCCTAAAGGGGTTTGGATTTATACGAAAACAAACATTAACAAATCCTCCAAATCCCTTATAATCTTGAAAAAATGGTCAATCAATTATTATATACAAGTTTTGGTTGTTGATGTAATAAAAGATAGGCTTTTAGGTATTGTACAGTTTCTGATAATGGTCTTATTCGCTTTCTTAAAAAATTTGTAAATTCATATATATGTGTACAAAGGCATAAGACTTAAGTATTGTAGATTTAATAGGTTTAAGCATCGACTTCTAAAAAAGATAATTTGAATGTACTGCAGACAAATCACTAAAGTCTTAAGTGTGTGTGTGTGTGTGTGTATATATGTAAATCATACGTAAAGTGAAGCAGTACCCAAAAGGAGAACCTTTTCTTTCTTTTGTTATTGAAATAATCATTTAAACCTTGCTTACAAGTTTTTATGTATATGTTGTTACTTCCCTGTTATTGATTATGATATACATGTTTATGCTATATTAATGAATTTAGGAAAATAAAATTGAAAACCTGATGTTAGATTTGATATTTCAACGAATCAAGACGTTTATTCACGTGCATTTGATTTACGCTTTATTTTTTATTATTTGTAATGTAATTAACATATTATTAATGTGTATTAATTGCGTAATAAATACATTTAAATTAAGAAAGCAGAAATTAAATGTCCTCATAGGAAATTTGTATATATGTGAGTATTAATGGATTTTATTAGTATTAATGACACATAGACACGAGGTTAATCCCTACTTGTAGTAGAAGCCTGCTCGGAACCAACCGGCATATCCAACATCTACAGGTCAGTTGGGTTAACGTGAGAGGTTGAAGTGCCATGGGCTAATATAGTTGTTAAATAAAAACACAAGATTAAGCCCAACTTGTAATAGAAGCCTGTCTGAAACCGCCCAACAAATCCAGCATCTACAAGTGGTCAGTTTAATGTGAGATGTCTTGTGTGTGTGTGTGTGTGTATATATATATATATGTGTGTGAAGTAGGCTTGCCTCGAGAAGGTATTAAGTGGCTGACCTACCTGGTTTGGGTATTAAGTGGTCAAGACTATATCCATTCCTAAGGTTCACTCCTTAGTTTAGGATCTAATTCACGGGACCCACCTTTACAAAGGTCTTAAGCGGTCATTGGGTCCGCCTTTCTCTTAAAATCGTATTAAATGGTCTTAAATTAAAACGATATACGTTTGAGTGGGTTAGTTCTATGGAAATTGTCCGCTTCTTATCTAGGAGTTATGTGAGGGCATACATAAGGGTGATTGGTATGAAAATTTCTAAAGGACTGCATGTCCATGGAAAGTATTAAGTGGCTAGGAGTTCGCTTGTAATACCAGTTAAACAATAATGCATGAGGTCCTCCGAAGAGTGTTAAATGATAATAAGTGTTTACCTAAACCCATATTAAGTGGCAGATTACTATTTCTCGTATTACAAGAGAGATGATATTAAATACCGTTGACAACTATAAGACGAGGTCTTAAGTGACTAGGGCCCGCCATAAGGTCTTAAGTAATCAAGGAATCTACCCATAAATATATACTTATCTAATGGCCTTAAGTGATCAAATGGTAATCCGCCTCATAGGGTATTAAGTGACAATACAATCTTCCCTTATAAATAAGCATGTTGGCCTTAAGTGACTTTAGAATAGTCTGTCTAATTAATACATGAATTTGTTATTTCCTTGTTATTGATTATGATGTACACGAAATTGACATTCCTTAAACTTATATGATTGTCATTCACTAGAACTTTTGTTCTGACCTCCCTCTTCTTAACAAATAAACAAGTTAGTAGGTAGGAACGGTTGATTGATGCAGTCGTGAATATTGGAGCCTGACGAAGGAGGATCTTTAGTTATTGTCATTATTACGATGTTTGACATTATTGTTGTACTCTTGGAATATTATTATTATTGCTTTAATCGATGTACCCTTATTGACAATTGAGATTTGATGTAATCAGCATTTCATGAGTTTTAATTAATGGTACATCTATTTTCTACTATTATATTTTATCCCTTTCACTTTGAGGCTCTGATGTCGTTATTAGTTTGGCTCTATTCAAGTATTCCTTATAGGAACCAACAATCTATTTAGCATGGCTCTTAGTCCTGATGGGCCTTTTTTGGTTTGGAATTTAGGCACATTTCGGGTGGATTGTTACATTGATGGTATCCTTCATCCTTTAAAGGTCCGATCGTGGAAGTGAGATCAAATTATTATGGATTTCATCGATGGACAGCTTCGATTAAGATCAGGTTGTAGCAACGTTGGGTGAAAGTGGATCATTTGAATAAGTCTGTCATTTCATTCCTATTGTCTAATAAGACGAAATCTCTTTTATATAAGCTCTATATGAGGAAATTATGAAGTTTCACAGTATTCCTAATTCGATTGTTAGTGGCTGAGATTCACTTTTCACCAATAATTTCTGGCAGTCTTCATAATGCTTCAGGTATAAAGCCTAATTTCAAAACTACATACCACCTATAGTCTAATGGAAAGACAGAGTGGTTGAATTGTATCCTAAAGGATTTACTTCGTGCATGCATTCCTGATTGTGGTGGGACATGGGAAGACCACCTACCTTTTGTCGAGTTCACATATAACAACAACTTTTAGTCCAGTATAAGTATGGATCCTTTCGAAGCCTTATACGGAGTATCAATCACCTTCGTGTTACTTAGAGTCTGGGAAGAAACTGATATTAGTCCTCGACTCTATTCATGAATGTTTAAAGAAGATTATTCTTATTCGAGAGAGCATGAAAGAGGCACAAAGTAGATAGAAACCCTACGTGGACAACCATAGGAAGCCGTTGGAGTTCTCCATTGGTGATCATGAATCAATGAAACGATATCAATTTAAATCCTGGAGAAAATATCGAATTAGATCCAAAATTGACGGGTTAGTGTGAGCTTATCTTTACGCCCAATCATTTCGGATAATGCTTGCATCCTCTAACTTACCGCGGCTGTTGGCACAGAGTTAGCCGATGTTTATTCCTCAGATACAGTCATTGCATACATTTTTTTCTTTCCTATTAAGGAAAGAAAATGTTTTTTTCGATAATGATAATGAAAAAAAGATATAAGATATAGAGGAAATGTAATAACGGGTTTTATGATTACTTGTATGAGATAATGAAATGGTGTTTATAATAGGTTAATTGAAATTAAACTTTATTTGGATAGGATAACTAGTAAAATCCTTTGAGTTGAACAAACTAAGAATTTTGGAGTTAAAAATGTGCAAATATGATTGGGTTAAGTTGAATTGGTCTAAGGAAGAAATTCAATTCAATATGAATTGGTTAATCAAAGAAAATAATGTAAATTAGAGAAAACAATTTAATCAATCATTAAGTTGATCCAACTAATGAGTTTTATATAATTTGCGGTAATTTGGGTAATTAAAATGGATTTGATGTTGAGTTATCATATAGATCAATCAAATGATTCAATTCAATATTGAATTATTGAATAAATTTAAATAGACAAGATAAAGATTTGGAAAACTTCATAATGAAATCTAGGGTAGAATATGCGTTTAAAGGACTTTTACAAGTCCTATTGTAATAATTTGCAAATTTTGGTCAAACAATAAACTTTAGTATAAAAGTGTGTTTTCTAAATTTCATTTGAGTTGCAAATAAAACCTAAAATGTAAATATTGATAAAAGATCAATATTTGAAGTGTTAAAATATTTTTAATATGGTTTGTTTATCTATTTGGATAAGATTATGTGTTTTGTATAGATTTTTTTTAATTAAAAATGTAATTCTTTAAAACAAATAGAATGTCGAATGAGAATTTAATCAACATTGTAAATTTTAAATGTTTATGATAAAATTAGCGTATAAATTGTATAAAAAGATTTTATACTTGTCAATACAATTTTTGTAAGTTCAATCATGTCGAAAAAGCGAACAATTGATGTTAAAAATGGATTAATAGTGTACTAATATAAGCGTTTTAGGCAAAACATGGTTCAAATTGTAATTGCCTAGCCAAATGTAATCACACTTACCTAATTGGACCCCAATTAAGCCCATTACCCTAATTTTGTGTAACGACCCAGAAAATCTGAACCAATTTAAATTTTTTTAAATTGGCTAAAATAATGGATTTTAAATATTTAAAATAAATATTTTAAATAATGGCGATGAAAACTGAGTTTGAATCAACAATTGAAAACGAATATAATTAATTATAATTATAAACAAGGCCTGAATTGGCGTGGCAGTTTCAAAAATTGAATTCAAACTTTGTCCGACTGTACCGGGTGCAAAACAATCCGGATTTTAGTGAAACCAAAAACATTAGGATCTAATTGATGATATCTTTCCAACGAATCTGACGAATCGAAATTTGATAACGGGAATCAAAAGATATGCCCAGTTGAAAATTCTGAATAGTCGCTATGGAATTCAGGCCCTTAAAGAAGGACATTTTGCAAACGACCTCGGATTTCGACGAAACCACTTTTGTTGGATCCGTGATGTCAAGTTATTGCTAGATTCCAAATTTCATAAATTTTCGAATCAATATGTGAGCGTGGCAAAGGAAAACGCATTTGACCAGTTTCAGTTGATTTTAATCGACTGGAAATTGGCCATTTTTCAAACGGTCTCAGAATTCGACGAAACTAGTTTTGTTAGGACCGTATCGTCAATACGAAACTAGAAAATATTTTTTTGGAATTTTTCTAGTTAGTATGTGACCCCGGTAATTTGAAATGTACGTTTAAAATTCAACATAAGGATTTAAATGTAAATTCAACGGAAACTATTCGAAACAATCGAATCAGCTTACGATACATATCCCATTGTGTTCGGAATGGGGGTAAAACGCTATGGACGACAGGCGGTGGGCCTCGTTTCGAGGTCGTATGTAAAAGTCAACTTTTTTTTGAAAAATTAAATAATAAAATAATAAAAATAAATTTTAAATTCCCTCCCTTTATCCTTCTTTCTGCCCCCCCCCCCCCCGATTTCATTAATCAGAAAAAAAAAGAAGAACGTAGCAGCAACAGCCGCCGCCTCCACCGAAGCTCCGCCCTCTCCCCCGTGCCAACCGCCCCTTCCACGATTTCCCCCTCCTCCGACGCTCGTTCCCTCCAGCGACCCCCCCCCCCCGAATCATCGCGACACCAATTCACGAGCCCCCCGTTCGAGACCCCTCCGCCTCCGCCTGTCCCTCCTCCAACCGCGACCTCCCCGATGCCGCCGAGCTTGGCTGTCACCCCCCCCCTTCTGCAGGTTAAGGTAAATTGTTTTTATTTTATTTTATTTTCATCTGAAAATTTCAATTTGAAAAGATTTAATTCTAATTTTTGAAAAAGGTTTAAAACTGAATTGATTTAAACTTTAGAAAGAAAACTGACTTTTTTTTTTTTTAAAAGAATACTGATTTTTTTTAAAAGGTTTTAAAAAAACTGATTTTATTTTAAGATGTAAAAAGAAAAAGATTTAGATTTTAAATAGGAAAAGATTTAGATTTTAAATCAGAAAAGATTTGATTTTTAAATCAGTAAAGATTTGATTTTTAAATCAGTAAAGATTTGATTTTTAAAATCAGTAAAGATTTGATTTTTAAAATAGAAAAGATTAGATTTTTAAAGAAAGAAAGACGATATTTTTAAATGGAGAAAAGCGTGATTTTTACTTAAGTAGTGGATTAAAAATATGGTTTTTAGAAGGAAGGAAAATATAATTTTTATAATATAGTGAGGCGAAATATTTATTTTTATAAAGGCGAAAACTTCATATTTGAAAAGGCGGAATCTATATTTTTGAAATGGAATTTTTATATATGGAATAACATAGTAAAAATTTGATTTTTACATATGTAGAGAATACGGGCAACGAAAGCGACGAAAGGCGAGATTGGCGAAGATTTCTCTAAAGGAAGAGTCGTAGTTGGATAGCTATTGGTGAGATTTCTGATTTAAAAATTATAAATGTGTGAGAATTTCTCACTCTTCAATTTCTTTTAAAATATATATATATGTGTTGAAATAAAAGTGAATTGCTATATATATATATATATATATATATATATATATATATATATATACGCCCCTCGTCCACAAACCATGGACGATATTTATTGGTTGAAATTGTTGTGAAAATTGATTGATAGCGAATGATTGTTTGGGATTGTTTGTGATTGATTGAGGTTGAAAAATACCCGCTTGTGGTTGAAAAATATTTGGTTGAAACCACATAGGATTAGTTTGTGGAAATGAAATAAATATATACATGCCTCCTGCGTGCGAACTAGATGCATGATCCCCATTGTAAAAAACCGCGAGGTTTTAAGGTAGAGCGAGGAGCCGTACTAAGGACGGTCCCGGTTTTAACTACCCTGCCGTTATGCTGCCGAAATTTTGAATAATATTCGTGTGTTTGAATTATTTTCATATGCTTAAACTATATTTATTCATTGAATAGAAAACATTCATGTGTTGAATTGATATTCATTCGTTGATTAGAAATTCATGAGTTGAATGGTATTCATATTTTAAAATAAATTGTTTGATAATAAAAATCACATTTTTATCTATATATAGAAACTATAGAAAACATTCATGTGTTGAATTGATATTCATCCGTTGACTAGAAATTCATGTGTTGAATGGTATTCATATTTTAAAATAAATTGTTTGATAATAAAAATCACATTTTTATCTATATATAGAAACTATAGAAAACATTCATGTGTTGAATTGATATTCATCCGTTGACTAGAAATTCATGTGTTGAATGGTATTCATATTTTAAAATAAATTGTTTGATAATAAAAATCACATTTTTATCTATATATAGAAACTATAGAAAACATTCATGTGTTGAATTGATATTCATCTGTTGATTAGAAATTCATGTGTTGAATGGTATTCATATTTTAAAATAAATTGTTTGATAATAAAAATCACATTTTTATCTATATATAGAAACTATAGAAAACATTCATGTGTTGAATTGATATTCATTCGTTGATTAGAAATTCATGTGTTGAATGGTATTCATATTTTGAAATAAATTGTTTGATAATAAAAATCACATTTTTATCTATATATAGAAACTATAGAAAACATTCATGTGTTGAATTGATATTCATTCGTTGATTAGAAATTCATGTGTTGAATGGTATTCATATTTTAAAATAAATTGTTTGATAATAAAAATCACCTTTTATCGACTATATGAACAGTGTAAAATAATCTCGTTTTAAAAGAAATTGTTTTATGATAAAAATCCCATTTTTATCACCAACTTGAACTATATAGAAAAATAGTGTTTTGAAATGAATTGTTTTACAATAAAAATCACATTTTTATTGTATGCATAAATCGTTAAAATGTGAAGTGTTAAAAATAGCCACTTGTTCAAAATAAACATATATGAGTTGAAATATTCATTAATTAGCTAATGAAATGATTTGCACCTATTTATGTAACATTAGAATGAATGGTGTTTTTAAACCAAATAGAAATCAAATATGAAGTTGAATAGAAAATGATAAATGATAAGAACTGTATATATATGTACATGCATATTCATTGAACAGGTTATAGCAAAGGGGCTAGAGAAGAGGAATAAAATTTTGTGCCCGACAAATAGGTACACATTTACTGCTTTGTTTGGGTGATGATTTTATGAGCCTGTTGGCTAGCCGCTTGGCTTTTTCTTTTTCTTTTTGAGATTAGAAGGACCGGGAAAGCTATTTGCGATTTCCCGATGCTCCCGGTGCAGGGGAGGTTATGGCGAAATTTTCCAAAAATTTAAGGCGTTAGTAAAATATTTGAAGTGAAAACGATATTGAAATCATTGAATGAACTATATTTATATAATTATATAAATATAAATAAAATTAAAACGAAACGTGGCCGTGCAGTTCGTATTTTGAAACCGTGATTTCAAACAACTAGTACGGGAAATCCTACCATTGGATTTTCCCGAAACCTCAACCGTCGGGTTCGCCTTGGAATAATCTTTCCAACGGCACCAACCTTGTAAAAATCCAACGGTTGGATTGTCTGGAATGTTTAATTCAAATCTGAAGAAAAACAGCGCCAGAAGCGATTATATTTATATATATATATAATTATATATTTAATCGAATAACGACGTTGTAGTTCGTATTTTGAAATCGAAATTTCAAACGATTGTACCGGGAGATCCGACCGTCGGATTTTCCCGAAACTGGAACCGTTGGATTCGTTTTGAAAAGACCTTTCTAATGATGTAAATTTTGCGCAGATCCAACGGTTAGATTTTCAGATATGTGTAAATCAAATCTGAAGAAAAATAGCGCCACGACCGCTTTATGGCCCGAAGCGTCGTTTTGAATAAATCAGCTATTTTAAAATAAATAAAAATAGCGATAAATCGTTATAAAATATTGGAAACGTTATGGAATGGAAATAAACTGAATTTGCTTGATTTATGTGATATTTGATGGTTGAATGTGTTTGGTGTGAAAATTACATTAAAGAACAAAATTGGTGTTGTCGAATAATTTAACCATTGAAATAAATTGAATTGAAATTCTAAATATATGTGAATTATTTGAGAAGGCCGAGTTAATTCTCATTTCAAATAATTGACCGACGATTGAAAGTCGAAGATAAAGACGGTGGTCGAAGACCGGAGATCTTCACCTCGTTTGGATGGTAACCGAGGTCCTGATTGGGAGGCATCCCGAAATATGGATAATGAGTGGTTGTCGTCCAGACATGCGTGGTGATCGATGGGTTTGCGAGGTATTTAGTGCCTCCGGTTTCGTTCAGACCCAGAACGGACTTGTAAATGGACTGTGTGTCCGACATTGGAATTTGTTCTGTGTGATTGATAGCCATCAGTTGCACGGTATGAATTGCCTGTATGGCATGCTAAGATGCAGTGATCAGGGCTTCTGTTGAAAAGCAAAGTCTTGTGGTGATGATCAAAGCACCGCCTGTGTGGCGTAGCTTTGTGTATAACATAAATTCGCGAGCCTCACACCCCGGTATGAACCTAAAACGGGAGAAGGACCTCAGGGAGGGCATGCGTTTCCTTCTAGCTAGGGTGGTGTCAGTGACCTACCAGCCCTGACATTTATATACTTTTCACCTATGTGGTTGTTGCTGTTGCGAGGCGCCTCGGTTTGATCGGACGATCCGGGTCCGATGGAGTCATTCGTTGGCTCGTCTACGCCCCAAAGGGCGGGGAAACGTATTGTTCAGGCATAATAATCCACATCGGTGGACCGGCCCTGACGATCCAAGGGGCAGTTGCGGCTGTTCCTGAGGGGCGGGCTAGAGCGTCTCGAATTCGGTAAGGACTATCTTTTGCCTTGGTTCATGACGGAAATCCAATTTCCAAATACGACATCGTGCGGTTTTGATTGTATATATATATATGGCGACATGATATATGGTACCCATGTCGTCTATGATTGATAGTTATGATTGAAATTGTTTTTGAAACATATAAACACTAGTCATAATACCAAATGCTTTTGTTTTATTCGTATCAATCATATTTTGGCCATTATAAGGTAAAACTCTATCCTCTGGTTTGCGTTGCATTGTGTGATGGGAACTGAGTCTTATAATGGCTTCATTTTTATAAAAAGCATAGCGAAGTTTAAAAGAAAGATTTGTTTTAAAAGCACTGGCAATCCAATGGAGTAAACCCGTTCCACGAAAGTGGCGTGGTCCTGTGATTAGCCAAATTATATATATGTGTTGAGTGGATTTCTCATACCAGTCCCATGACTGACTCGTAGTTTGTTTCACTTTCAAACTCGGGTGCCCCTTTTTCTACATGGGCAGCCTTGTATTCAGGTGTAGCTGGTTCTTTCTGGATAGCTGGAGCTGAAGATGGATTCTATCATTTATTTCTTTTTATGCTGTTCAGCTCCTATTGTACATATTTTGTTTATTTCCGCTGTAGACATTTATGTATAGCTGAACTGTATCTGTACTAAGTAAGATCCTGTATACTGTGTAACTCTGATGATTACTTTTATCCAGTATATTCTATTGTTCATATCTGGTGTATTTATTTAATTCTGTTCTGCTATTATCTGTTTCTGTGTTATATTCCAAAGATAACCCTGTTTCCGTGAGAACGGGATTTCGGGTCGTCTCATTTTGTTAACAAAGGAAATATCTGGAAAAAAAATAGTGTGCATATAGTTAATAAACATTTTCTTCCACTTAAACACTTTCTCTCCAAACCTTCAAAAATTAAACACTTTCTCTATCTGGAAAAACTAAAACTAGAGAAACTTAAACACTTTCTCTCCAAACCTTCAAAAATTAAAGCTGCAAACCCAAAAAAAATTATTAACCTTAAAACGAATAGCCAGAAGTTTTATTTCATTGAATCTTTTAGATTTGAGATGTACCTTACTATATTTTTTTCTACCTGCATGTTGGTTTCTTGACCATTTTCAAATATCTAAAGCATTTAGAGGCCCAAATGCTTTTGTCTTTCTCTTTAATTTGTTATAAATTTGTTGCTTCGAATCAAGTAATTTTAATCTCACATTTTCTAGCTTAATCAAGTTGTATATGTTGTTTTATATGTGTTTCTTTACGAATCTGTGCTTTACTGCAGTCATATTCTAAATTTCAGTGTATACAGTAAAAATCTGAGTGTGTATTAATTTTTGATAGCATGTAGCTCCTTTGTTTAGTCTCGAATCCATGCCGAAATTGTTCTAAACTGTTTTTAATTGTCACTCTTTATGCATGCTCGAAATTGAGCTTGAAAACTATCTGAAACTAGTGCAAATTCATGACCAAACTTGAGCACAAATCCGGAAAACAACCTATAGCAGGTGAAACATTAGGGTCGACTTGGACCGACATTAGGTCGACCTACAGGTCGACCTGAAAAGGAGATAGGTCGACCTCTAGGATTTTTTCCATGCATGTATTTTTTCCCTGTGAGTATTTAGGTTTTCCTTTAGTATTTTGAATGATTTCCTAATTGGTTTTGGATGATTGATGAACCTAAATTTCAAGTGTTTTTAGTAGGCTTGTTCCTACAATGGGAAAGCCAACGTTACTGTTCATGTAATTCTTTGTGTTTTAATTTCATGTGTTTTCCGTGACTTTTCTTACACAATGCATGAGTTCATGAATTATTTGCGAAAGGATTTTACATACACACACAAAGAGTGAGAGAACTATCATTTTGAAATAAACATTTTACAATTTTTTTTACAAAATTATAATTTTATCAAAGCTATTAAATATATGAATATTTCATTTTATAAAGAAAAGTTCAAATAAATGATTTTCAAATAGTTTTCAAAATCATTTCAATAATCCGGTTTCCTAAAATATATTTTTCTTATATAAAGCCACATGTTTCTGCACTCTTCGAAAAAGCAACAATGTGACTTAACGATGTAGTAAACCGTGTGGTCTGCGGACACATAGGTTTGTTATATTGGTTAATTCCAAACTTATCCGATGGAAGTTATTTTAATATGCAATTAGGTGGCGGGTAATAAATAGATGAGTAGGACGTGCGATATAGGAAGTATTGTTACCACTATTTAGGTTATCACATAGAAGTTTGTGACACATTCTGTTATATTGCAAGTACTAGACCTTCGAGCCATCTACGCTATGCTTTCGAGCCATCTGCGTTATGCTTTCAGGCAATCTATGTTTGGCTTTCGGGCCATCTGTGTTATATCTTTGGGTCATTTGCATTAGGATTTTGGGCCTTGTGCGTTAGACCTTTGCCATATATGTTAGGCACCTTATTTATTATTATAGTATTTGGCAGGCTTCGGCCATCCGTGTTAACCACGTTAGCTTAGACTCGTTATTTATAACTTGGTTCTATTTTGTGTTATATTCTAGATTTCATTATTTATGATTACTAAAATATGTGACTTCTAAATGTTTTCACCATTTTGTTGATGATAAATATAAGAATAGAACTATCAGTGGATTTATATATGTATGGTGATAACATTTTTGTGCTTTGAACTCATAACCGAGTTCCGTGTTTTGTGATTTATGTGGCTTCCATCCTGTGTTTTATATGATTTAAAAACTTATAAACTATAGCCTTAGAGCTTTAGTAATTTATATTGATGAATTTTTTTTGTTGTCGTTACCTACACGAATAACTTTTATGTGATTTGTGAACCTATTACACATACTATGTGATAACCCGAGTTATATTACTCCTTTCTAATGGAAGGAATTATCCCTCGTGTGACATTATATTTCATTTTTCATACACTAACTATCTTGTAAAGTTAGACTGAGCAGTGTGTTTTATGTACTTGGGTCAAGCGGAGTTGCAAGATAAACTCTTACTGGTACTTGCTTAGCTCACTTCTTCTATGGACTTCTCTATTTACTTTTTGGGATGCTTAAGCATACTTTGAGTTGCTTGTCATGTATTTTATTAATGTGACTCTATTATTTACACATTCTTTTGTTGGGGCATATTGTATATGTTTGTGATTTGTATAACCACTCACTTATATATATAACTGTGTATTATACTTGATGCATCTTTATGTGCATATATATGCATATATATATATATATATATATATATATATGTGTATATATATATATATATATGTGTGTGTGTGTGTGTGTGTCTATGTGTGTAAGTGTGTACATGTCTACTATTATGTGATCTGTGTTATTATTGTAATTATGTTAGCCACTGTAGTATTGTAATAAGCTAGAATTGAGTGTGTCGATCCACTTGAAGTAAAAAAAAAAAATAAGAGCACTAAATCGACATATTTTATACTTGTTTAATACAAGACTCATGGATGGTCGCTCCTAACATGTCCTATTTTATACATTAGCAGACAATATTACTAGTAATACTCTGTGTTATTGTGGACCTTGAGCTGGAACGTCACAAACACCTAGGTGGAAAGTGCTTAAATCCTGCCTAGACAAAGGATCAACATCAATCTCCTTGCTAGTTTAATTCATTTGTGCACGTACATCCAATTCTAAGAGTTATAATTATCCACCACAAAAATTCTATATACAAAATGGTACAACAATTCCACAAATGGAATCATAACCTTACTTGACCTTAACATATTAGAGCATGGTCCAAAAATGCAATCTTAATCAAAAAGAAAATCAAACTACATATTCAATTCAGCTGCATACATACATTTTAGCAAAAAACGTATAACACGTACGTATTTATATTTATCCAAAATATACAAGATAGGAAAGTCCAAAATGTAACTGATCCCTTAAATGTACACGTCCAAGTCTACAAAGAAACTACGGGTGCATTCGCAGTCGTTTCCTGGCACGCTGGATTTTGTTGTCGCGTCCGACGCGAGAACAAAATTCCACTGCCAAAAGGGACGATTGTTGAATGTTGGAAATCAGACCGTTGGCGTCCGACGCGTCGGATGCCAATGATCTGATTTCTAACGTTCCTTCCTCTCCTCTACATAAACTACCCCTCTACCCCTCTTCATCCACACTACACCAACCCAATTCTCTTCTAAAATTATCCTCAACCGAATTCGATTAGCAATCAGGTTTTTTTCAGTTTGTTGTTCATATTTTTTTCGTTGTTTTTTTAAATTTATTTCTAAAATATTTTGTTTTTCAATTTTCAGTATGGCAAATCGAAAATCTGCACATCACAGGTCGTTTACTGCAACTCAGATTATGCTGCAATGTTCTGTTGATGCATACGGTGCTTGTGGCAGCAACAAAAAAGGTGTGCATAAAGTGATTGCAGAAAAGTTCAATGATGCCATAGAAACCATTCCGGACATCGTACCGATCGACGAAAGCAAAATCCGAAACAAATATGATAGTCTTCGACGGGATTGGATGAAATGGGATGCACTGATGAACAAGACTGGCGCGGGTTGGGATGCTTACAAAGGAACGGTCTCTGGTAGCGATGAATGGTGGGAAGATCATGTTAAGGTCTGTAAATTTATTTTGTTACCATTCAGTTATTGCTAGTTTCTTACAATTTTCCCTCTTACATTTAGGAATTTGGATCGGGTGTCTTGAAATATAAGAAACTCCACTAGAAAACTTAGAGCTGATGCAACAATTATTTCATGGGACGAATGCAATTGGTCAATCGTCGTACACTCCTGCTGCTACTGTACAACCGTCGCAGACTGGTACCCCGCCATCAACACAAACCACGTTTGACAGAACATGGGAATTCGCCGGGTTTTTTAATCCTTTGGATGACACGCAAAATAATCATATTCCAAACCTGAATTCGCCATCAAATCCTCCTTTGCAACAAAATCCAATTAATCCACCAAATTATGAAGCTCCAACCCAAAATCCAATGAATCCGCCAACCCAAAATCCAATGAATCCGCCCAGTCAACAAACTTCACATCAACATTTAAGAAGAAGACGTGGTGAAAGTGACGATAAGATGGCTATGCTAATTGACCTAATGACCGAGAGAGAGATGAAAAAATCTCGCACGCATTCTGATAGTCCTAATACAGGTACTAGCGTGGAATCAACGGGAAGTACTACAAATTATGCAAATACGGTAGCTCGCATGCAACGTCTTGGAGCAACGGGTGAGTTTGATGTTGCAAACGCACTATTATTTGTTTTGGACCCAAAAATAAATGATATGTTTGCTGCTTTACCGGATGATATAGCGAAAAGCTGGTTGATAAGAGGGCTTGCAGACAAACGCCACGAAAAAGAATACCAAACTTATCTGATAAATACCAACAAGTAGGAGGTTCATGTCATCGTGTTATTGTATTTCTGTCGTATTTATGTTTGTTTTTTCTTTTGTGTAATGAAATGTAGTCATTTTGTTTTTCGAAATTAGTACTTAATTAAATCAAAACAAATAATTTAACATATAAATACCCCGCTCAAATACCACGCTCAAATACCCTGTTCGCCGCTAAAAACACATTCCCTGTTCGCTACAGTACCACGCTCAAATACCCCGCTCGCGTTCGTTAACAACGCACCCTACTTAGACAAGGTGTCAGACCGTTCAGCATGACTGAAAAGATGCCTAGACAAGGGTTCGTCACTAGTAAAGGATCCCTCACACCACTGAACCCATCACCTTGCCTCATTATCCATCCGTGTCCATATATCACAGTTCTATTGCCATTGCTTCAGCAAACTCAAGCATATCACTACCTAAATCACTACTCATTACCAATCAAGCGATCGTAGTTTCTTCAGTTCTTACAAATTCTTTAAATCCTAAACAACAACGGAACTGATTCATGTACATTTTCACTAGATTTAACTGACTGAAGATGCGAATGAATAGGTTGTAAAAACATTAGAGGAGATATGATAGAGTCAATGGAAATTTGAAAGATATTGAGTAAAAGCTCATATGGATGTTGTAAAAACAAATTGGAAAAGGGACCGATTGATAAGAAAGATCAAATAACTTGGAAGCGAGATGAACCAAAATACAATAATTGCTCCTTATTTTTTAGTGAAAATTAGGGACACATAATTTTATGTCTCCCTAAGTTTACATACAAAGTGGATCTAGCAGCATTTTTTAATTATTTTTTGCTCCACTTATTAAAAGAAAGTTATAAATATTAACGGAATGTTTCAATAACAATGTGATGGTTGAATAAATGTAGGCATTAAATTTTAAAGTTAGAAGCAATCAACAAAAAATGCATAAAAACACATAACAATTTGATGTAATTGCGGTGATGTCTGCAATCTTTTAAAAACTTGCAAAATTTCGCTAAAACACGATTTTTTTTTTGTTTTTTATGTTTTTGAGTCATTTTTCGTAGTTTTCTTACATGAAGATAAGGATGATCGTGTATTGAATTAAGTTTTGAAGTTTTGTAAATTTTTACAATGATTTTTGTTTTCTTGATGATATTCGAAAAACAAGGACCTAATTTGTCAAGTTTTAAGATAGGAAGATTTTTTGTATTTTGGAACTTACACTGAACCTTAGGCAAATTGTCTCCATTTTTTATACATGAATTTTGCCACTATCCTATGGCCCAAATCTTTATTCATAAACAGAAAAGTAAGCGGTTTAACCTATCCATTGTTTGGTACCGCACCATTTTAACAAAAGAAGATGGTTTAAAAAAAAAGAAAATTCAGAAGGGAATCGGTTGACCTGCCTTTTAGCTAGGTAGTCACATTATGAATTATTGGCTATCGAAGTGTTCAGTTTTTGGACATAGCTCAGGAGAGCCCAGATATACTTGAAGTATTAAAACACTCAAAGAATTAGATATATGGAAGTTTGAATTTGGCTTGACTAGTCCGGATCGGCCTTCCTCCATAACTTATCATTTCAGATCGAATAACATCCGGTTAGCCAACTCGGGTCGGTGAATCCAAAGTCAAACCGCCATAGATTAACATCTTCAGATCGGCTAACCCATTTCGACCATGTCGAATCAGGATAGGTCGAACCGAATGCTAGAGATGCTTCGAAGACCTATTCATCTGCCTAAATACTTGGTCAATCCACTCCCTACAACTTCTGATCGAAGGACATGTATTTTGGTCGAGCCGACCTAGATACTTCTACTTACTGAAGACTCGTTCTAACCATTTTTGGATGGTCGGATCGAGTTCTATGTGGCTTAGTCCAACAGGGCCTGTCACCTGCCTATAAATACACGGTTTTCAGGCATCCATAGGGTCCGAACTCCTGAATTCCTACCGGACGAGCAAGGACATTTCCAAGGAGATAATTTCACTCTTTCCTTGTTTTTTTATTCATATAAATCAACTGTATTGTAATATGTAGTATAAATATAGTTTGATTGCACCAAGTGGACGTAGGCCGGATTGCCGGACCACTATAAAATATTGCATATCTCCTTTATTTTCTTTTCATATTATGTGACTGTGACATTACCGTGATACTGTAATTTTGGGTGTTGATCGTAGAAGAACTAATTTCTACGTCAACATTTTGTCATGCCAGTTAGGGGGCGCAGACAACTTAATTATCTGCTGAATTCAGACAGCTATTAACTTCGACCTACGAAGATGGTGAAAAGAAAGAAGAATGAGACTTTCTCCCATGCTGAAAATACAAGAGATGCGACTACTGGCAACGAAGGAAGTCAGGAGGCTTTCTCAGCGGGAGATCCCTCCAATTACCTCACTTGGGAGGAGATGAATGGAGTGATTAAATAATTAAGGTTGTGTACGGAAAAATGAGATGAGCTCCTCCACAAACAAGAGGAGATGATGAACAAATTCTTCACAAGAGTCCATGGATTCAAAAGATAATTGGTCAGAGCTCACTCGCTAGGGCGGGACCTAGTGACGCAGAGGTGGCTCAAACAGAAGATGTACCACAGATTAGAATGGCAGCAGATCTAGCTCGACCTAGTACCACATCGAGCTGAATCAGGTAGGGGGAGGCCGTCTCGGAAAGAACGATTCGCATCGCGACGCTCTAGCTCGTGATGGCACGAATGGGAATGTTAGAGATATTAATTAAAGTTAAGTAAATAAAGCATTGGATAGGAGTGGTGCTAATTCACAAGAAGCAGCAGGAGTTCAGCTCAACATTACCGAACTAGCATGGTTCGACTACGTCGAAATGGTTACCGGGGGCACGGTCGAACGAACATATGGCTGTAAGCAGGCGTCGAATGATAACAGAGAGGCTCACTGGAGGACAACTTGAACAATACATTCCTGAGTTCCCTCCGAGGCTTGGGGGTACAGGATTTTCAACTTACATCCGATAGAGATAGGCTGGTAGTAATTATACGACGCATGACTAGAGGGGAGTAACCAACCATGGCTATGAGGATGTAACTCGAAGTCCTTTTACTCTTAACATTCAAGATGCGAGAGCCCCACCAAACTTCAAGTTATCTGTATTAACGGCTTACGACGGGAGAACGGATATTACCGCACATTTAACACATTATATAAGACACATGGATGTGTTGGAAGCATCTCTCGAGCTTATAGAGAAGTGTTTTTCGCTATTTCTGACAGATTTGGCTATGCTTTTAAGCAGCTCAACAACGAGTCAGTTAGTTCTTGGAATGGAGGGGTAGATAAGTTCATGGGACAGTTTAGAGTTCATATAGCTCGTTCCAAAAATGTTATTACATTGACGACGATAAAGCAAAGGCTAGGTAAGACGTTGAGAAGTTTACTCGAAAGTTTAAATGTTGTAGTGGCTTCGGTAGATAAACCAGAGCCATCGATTGTCTTGATGGAGGCCACGTCTGGGGTGGTCAAAAAATATGAATTTAAAGCTAGCTTGTAATGGGATCCCCTGAGGGATCTCGATGAATTTTATTTCCAAACTGAAGGTATTTGCACCAGGAGGATGCACAAACATAAAGTAGGATTGAAATCAATGCTCTGAATGATAAGGAAGTGCTTGAAGCTGGAGTCAAGCGTGATTACGGGGAAAGGAAGATTGAAAACGAAAGAGGTAGCTCGAAGAAGAGTATAAGGGGCCGAAGTATTCCACCAATGCAAATCTAAATACATCCCTAGAAAATATTTACTTGGATACACGGGGGCTTATCCATATGAAAACCATCTCCCAGAAAAACCACCGAGAGGGAAAGAGGTCTAGAAATTACTTCTTATTCCATGAACTGAATGGGCGTATCACATTAGAGTATAGGCACCTCCTGGATGAGATATAGGTACATGTCAGAAGCGGAAACCTCCGAGGCAATGTAGATATACTGAGGCAGCGGTGCATGTGCATGGGAAACCGTTCGCGACTCAAAATAGAGGAGATGCTTGATCCAGAGCGCAATCATCATCCCATGATAGGAGTGGTAATGGTGGATCCCAAAGAGGCTTCCCCTTATTTGATTTCTGTGACGACCGTCCATAACTCCTACACTTAACAAGGGAAGTAATGCGCAGAAAGACATGCCTGGAAGCTATGGACGATCATCAGGGTAGATAAACACAAGCAAAACCTATCGTATTACTCATAGCACAAAGATAAAATATAATAAAACATATACAACATGCAATAATAGTGAAGCAGAATTGATCAGAATCTTAATCTTTTTCATATCACCATGAAATATCCATACAACATTGGATAACACTATAAGAGTCTGTACAAGGTGTCTCACTACAAGTCACTTGGAGAATACATCAACATTGCAGTAGAAAAACAACGAATAGTAGATAATAGAAAAGTAATATGTAAGCCTCCATCTTGTTATCACTCAACAACATCGTCCTCATCAAGATCAACTACCTATCACCTGCTACTCAATCTACCCATCCAACACATGGATGAACAACCCAAGGTAATAAAAGGAAACATAAAACCTTGAGTTAGATAGTAGTCTTAAAAAGCGATAAAAGAACTATCTAACATCTTTAATAAAGTATATGAAATTATGCAGATTAATCAACTAATCTACCAACATCAACAGAGAAGAACCTAAACCTGTCTTCCCCACATACGACAATGATAGCCTTTACAATAATCAAGTAGAGCAAACAGTACATTCATGGCAACCGGTTATCAAGAGTAGACCATCCTAATCGATATCGACATTTCCCAAGCATAAGCCCCTAAGGCCTAAACCAACATCAGACAAACACCAAGAGATATCTCCTTTGACATCGGACAATCTACACAAGACGACACAAGCAAAACAATCATCATGCATGACTCTGGCTATCACTGACAATCCTACTTTGAAACCATCATTAATTGTATGACCGACTGAAGATCATGTCGTCCGTCAAGGGCTAATGGTAAACCCTGATTTTAGCAAAAACTCCATACGCTATCGTGACTCGTATCTCTAGGCCCATCATGACTGCCTAGGGTACTCGACCTTACAACCGGTCCTTTAGGCATCACTATTATACCCCTGCTTTGAGTCTGCTAGAACCTACGACAACGGTAATTCCTCAGCCTTCATAACTCTATTCATCTTCACTGGTGACTACCCATAAGCTCAAAACACACTTGAGCAACCATTATCCACGAGCTAAACCACACTTGAGTCGTCTTCACATTCATTGCTTTTCATCGATCAAAGAACATCCCGCAACACTTCAAACATTCCAACTTAAATATAACTCGAAGCCACATCTATTCTCAAACAAAAATAACAATAATATTTGGTTAACATTAGTCGGGTCGTTTTCTTTTCATTAGTCGGGTCGTTGACCGACCCATCATCACTTCGACCCGACCCATCGGGTCACTCCACCAATCAAACGACCTGACATCTCCATGTCGCTAATGACCAGCTCCCTTCGGATGACAAAACTCCAACCGACCCAAAGCCAATGACCTGAGCTTGGCCGACCCATCACAAGCCTGGACAACCCTAGTTCATCAACGTCTGAACGACCCTGATCCAAGCTTTCCACCGACCCAACCATCGAACTCGAATGACCTGACTTCTTCACCACACAGGATGACCCGCCTTGCACCAGAGCAGACCGACCCGACCATCCAAGGTGCGACCCTTACATCAAACGACCTTATACCCCTTCGAACGACGCGAATTTAGTGCCACGTCATCATCGACCCATCATTGCCAACCCATCCAATTTGTAGCTTCCCAAGCCATGAGACCCATGCAAAAACGACCCGACTTCGATTCATTAACAAACGACAACACCAATGCACACAACTCATCCAAATAAACCAATCCAATCATCAATGCTTCACGCAATCATCAAACAACACTTGCACAATAATTATTCATCGTACAATCATATTAAACTCACCAAATCATGGTAAAACAATGAATACCAAAATAATGTATCTAAACTTGCATATACATAAGAATTACTAGTTTAAGTTGCTAGATTAGATCCTATGGTGATTCGAATGAAAATATACTTACCATGATGTAGATCTAGGTGAAAAAAACTTGTAAATAATGAAAATAAGATCAAACAACCCATACACTTGATTGAATCCTTGTGAGAGATGCTTATCACTCACCAAATCTTCGAAATAGCTTGAAAAAAACTAATCTCTAATCTAGTCAGCGAAGATTGATCTTCAAATCTCTCAATTTGATGTGATCTCCTCTCTTTTGATGTAGATCTAGCCTTCCTTGATGTAGATCTTCAATCTTCCAATGTAGATCTAGGATTTTAATGGTGGAGAGAGGTATTTGATTGAGCAAGGAGGATCACGAGCTCAATCAAATGAGAAATGAAGAAAGTAACCCCTTCCCCTTGCCTCTACCCCCTATTTATAGCTAAACCATCAGCCTTCTAATGGGCCTCACTAATCAGCCTACTAATGACCAATTAGCCACTCCAGAAATTGTGTAGCACTAAAACAACGATTCCTTATAAACCAATGAACCAAATCTTTAATGAGACCACTCTACGAAATTGGAAACACCATTTCCTTTCCACTGAAATTGATCTCAACACATGATTCGATAAAGCCATAAAGCCATGCATGCATAGCCTTAACCTAGAACACGAAATTCTAACAACAATAGTACAAGTTACAATGGTGTAAGGTGACACGACATTAATGGGTCATACGACTAATACCAACGAAGAGTTATGAATGGATCGTCTTTATACTCTCTTCTGTCTCCCATGTACAATCATCATCATCCTCACTCCATTGCACCTTGACAACTTAACCGTCTTCTCCTAAGTTGTTTCGTGTCATTCCCCACAATGCGAAACGACTTATGAGTTTTCGTAGCTACGGTATCGACTTCTAGGTCTTCGTACTGTTCCAGAGATACCACCACATTTGAATCAAGCACACACTTCTATAGAAACAACACATGGAAAGCATTATGCATACTCAACACCTTCTCGGGTAATTCAAATCTATATGCGAGCTTTCCAATTTGCTCGATTATCGGAAACGGTCCAACAAACCTTGGAGCTAACTTTCCTTTACTTCCGAATCGAACAACATGCTTTAACGGTGAAATCTACACGAAAACAATATCGCCTACGTAAAATTTTAAATCTTTCTGACGTTTATCGGCGTAACTCTTCTGATGATCTTGGGTTTCCTTCATTTGTTGCCGAACGATCTCGATAAAATCCAAGGTCTCTCTAATCATCTCAGGCCCAAGTATCAACTTATCTCCAGTGATTAACCAGCATGTTGGAGAATTACACATTCTGCCATACAACGCCTCGTATGACGCCATCCCAATGCTCGTCTGGTAGTTGTGGTTATACACAAACTCAACTAGCTGTAGATGGTCTTCTCATGATCCTCCGAAATCCAATACACAAGCCCTCGGGAGATCTTTGAAAACTCGGTTAACCCTCTCGGTTTGACCATCAGTTTAGGGATGATAAGCTGTACTCAAACACAACTCAGTTCCCAAAGTCTCTTGCAAACCCTTCCAAAATCCACTCGTGTATAATGGATTTTGATCAATCGCTATGCTCTTAGGGATACCATGGAATCGAACTACCCATTTAATATAAAGCTCAGCCAATTTTGATGTTGTTCTAGTCAATTTGACAGGAATACACCTTGCACTCTTGGTCAAGCGATCCACTATGACCCAAATTCCTTCGTTTCCTGCCCTAGTCCTAGGTAGTCCATCGATAAAATCCAACGATATCTGCTCCCACTTCCATGTAGGAATTTCTAATGGATGAAGAAATCCGCTCGGCTTCTTCTGTTCAGCTTTCACCCACAGACAGTTCTTGCATTTGAAAATGAACTTTCCAACATCCCTCTTCACCCCTTCCCAATATAGGCTCGCCTAATGTTCTGATACATCTTGTTAGCACCGGTATGAATTGTCATCTTGGAGTGATGACATTCCCTCAGAACCTCATCTTTCAATCTGTCAATATCAGGAACAACTAGTCATCCTTTCTTTCGAAGTCAACCCTCTCAATCGACCTCGAATTCCTTATCCTCTAGTTCTACCTTTTGGATAATCTCAACGAGCTTTGCATCACGCTTCTGGATCTCGCCAGTCCTTTCAATGAGAGTAGGACTTATCGATAAGCTTTCCAACATTTCAGATTCTAACTCACACCGAGGCCTGAAATCAAATCCTTCCAATTATTCGAGGTACTTCCATTCCGAAAACATCACTCCCAAACTTGCGTGTCTCCAACTCAGCGCATCTGACACTGCATTACCTTTAATAAGAGTATAAGCGATACTAAAATCATATGATGCAAGAAACTCTATCCACCGTTGCTGCCGAATATTCAAATCCTTTTGGGAGAAAAGATACTTTAACAACTTGTGATCCGTAAACAACTTGAATCGAACTCCCAACAGGTAATGTCTCCACATCTTCAGAGCAAACACGATCGTTGCCAACTCCAAATCATTAGTCGGATAATTCCTCTCATGTGTCTTAAGTTGTCGACTCGTATAGGCCACAACTCTATCCTTCGACATTTGTACTGATCATGCATCAGTGTATACCACCATCTCTTCATTACCACTCGAAATGGTCAAAATAAGAGCACTCATCAGTCTCCCTTTCAGGATTCCAAAAGCTTGCTCACACTTTGCATCCCATGTGAACACTTGACTCTTTTTTGTCGATCTTGTTAATGGTGTAGCTATCTTGGAGAAATCCTTTATTAAATGACGATAATATCCCACCGACCCAAGGAAACTCCGAACATCCGTCGTATTCTTAGGTCTATTCCAGTCCTGGATTGCTGCCACCTTAGCGGGGCCAACCACTATTCCATTTCCAGAAACAACATGACTTAAGAATCTCACTTCACTCCTCCAGAAGTGACACTTCGAAAACTTAGCTCTCAGATGATGCTTTCGCAAGATTTCCAAAACAACACTCAAGTGCGTTTTATACTCTTCTTTATTCCGGGAGTAAACCAGAATATCATCTACGAACACAAGCATGAACTTGCTCAACTGATCCCAGGATACCCTATTCATAAGATCCACAAAATACGTTGGCGTGTTAGTCAAACCAAATGGCATCATCAACCATTCGAAGAAACCGGATGGTGTCCTAAAAGCAGTTTTCGACACACTATCCTTTGCCACCCTCAACTTGTGGAATCCCGTTGCCAAATCCATCTGAGAAAACACTTGGCCTCGTGAAGCTGATCGAACAAGTCGTTTATCCTCGGCAACGGATACTTGTTCTTCTTGGTCACCTTATTCAGCTCACGATAGTCCATACACAATCTCAAAGATCCATTTGCCTTGGTTCCAAGCACAACCGGTGCACCCCATTTTTGAATCATTTCCCCAAAAGGTCACATACTTGCACCTCTAAATCTCGCTGTTCCTTAGGAGACATATACCTAAAAGGCATAATGATAGGTCAACCACCTTCAACTAAATCGATTCTTAACTCAATCTTGCGATGCAGCGACAACCCTTTAACCTCGTCAATGACATCATTAAACTCACTTGCGATCGACACTGATGACAAGTATTCCTGTGGAATCACAAGCGAATATAAATAGCATATAAAGACACCATCTTTGGGATTACATCAGATCGCAACCATTCGCCCTTCCACAATCCCGACTGTCATCTCGAGCTTCTCGCAATCCACTTTTGTTGTATACCTCTTGAGCCAGTTCGTACCCAAAATAATCCCAAACCCAGCGAAGTTCAAAACAAAGCAATCACACACAAAGGAGCAACCATGACTCGATGACACTAGGCCACGACAAATCATACACAAACTGGACGAACCCCCAAATGGATTAGTCACAATTAATGGTCCATCACAAATCTCGGGTTCCAAACCCAAGCGACAAACAAGCTCATTATGAATGAATGAATGCGATGCTCCTGTATCAAACAACACACGAACTAAAACATCTTTAATGGAAAGAATACCTTGAACGACGACACTCTTCCCTTTCTCATCCACCGTAGGAGCCCTTGAAGACGATGGCACAACCTCCAAAGCATATGCCTTCACAATCTGCTTTCCCTTAGCTAGTTTCGGACAGTCCTTCTTGAGATGCCCAGGCTTGCCACAGTTGTGACACTTCCTCTCGGCTTTCGGATTCTTGCAATCCTTGGAATAATGGCCCTTCTACCGGCAGTTGTAGCAAGTCACTTCGCCTTTTTGTTTTTTTGACCATCCTTTCATGTCTACTGTTGCTACTTCCTCTTCTTGCTATTACCATCTTGTTGTGGTTTCGGTTCCTCTTTAGTGGCAACAAAAGTCTCTTCCTTGGGAAACAAACTCTCATTCCTCAGGGCTTTCTCCACGATCTTCTCATAAGTATCATCCAGATGATCAACAAGATGATTCCTAAGATATTTGTTCATTCCCATGACAAACTTCTCGTTCTTCTAATAACGAGTCTCGACATATAAGTGGACATACTTTGGCAAGGCTTCAAAATCAGAAACATACACTGGTTGACCATTCTGCTTAAGCTTGAAAAACCTATTAAACATAATAGACTTCTAAACGGTAGAAATAAAATTTGTTTCAAACTTGACTTGGAACTGCTCCCACGAGATATCATTTTCTGGGGTTTCTAGAGTGACAGAGTTCAGCCAATCCATAGCACTGCCCTGTAGCTATCTCGACGCAAGCTTCCTCTTAGTCACACCATCAATTCCCAAGTCTCCAAAGATCTGAGTGTAAGTATCAAGCCACCCTTGAATCTCTACAATCAGCTCCATACCCTTAAATAACTTTCCTCCTAGAGTAGTGAAATCTTTGCACAACTTTGCGCAGTCCAAGGCTCTAGGCACTTGCACTTGAACTCCTACATCTACCCGGCTGTGTCCTAAGCAGGTACCCTCCTCATGATCGCTGCCATCATGGCCTCGAAAATAGCTGGGTAGTCTGGTATACCTCCATTACCCCTTACATAAACTGTCTCCTCCCTAGCAGCGTGTCTCGACGTTCGATGACTCATTCTAAATCAGAAAAATAGAATGATTATCCCACACACGAGAAAAACTGCAAAAGGAGTTCAAACGCTATTATATTATACACTAATATATAGTATACATCCATCAGAAATCTACAAATACGTCTCTTATACGTAATTACATCCGTGAACTTTGGCTAAAATCGATAACCACAGCTCTGATACAAAATGTGACGACCGCCCGTAACTCGTACACTTAACAAGGGAAGTAATGCGCTGAAAGACGTGCTAGGCATCTATGGACGATCATTAGGGTAGATAAACACAAGCGAAACCTGTCGTACAACTCACAACGCAAGGATAAAGTATAATAGAACATATACAACTGGTAATAATAGTGAAGCAGAATTGAGCAGAATCTTAAACTTTTCATATCACCATAAAATATCCATACAACATTGGATAATAATATAAGAGTCTGTACAAGGTGCCTCGCTAAAGTCACTCAGAGAGTACATCAACATAGTAGCAAAAAAACAAAAAATAGTAGATAATAGAAAACTAATACGTAAGCCTCTAGCTGGTCATCGCTCAGCAACATCATCCTCATCAAGACCAACTACATGTCACATGTTACTCATTCTGCCCATCCAACACATGGATCAACAACCCAAGGTAAAGAGAAAACATAAAACCCTAAGTTAGACAACAGTCTTAATGAGCGATAAAACAACTATCTAACATCATCAATAAAGTATACGATAATAGGTAGATTGATCAATTAATTTACCAACATCAACAGAGAAGAACCCAAACCCGTCTTCCCCACATTCGACTGTGATAGCCTTTACAAAAATCAAGTAGAACAAACAGTACATTCATGGCAACCAATTATCAAGCGTAGACCGTCCTAATCAATATCGACATTTCCCAAGCACAAGCCCCAAAGGCCGATACCAACATCAGACAAGCACCCAAGAGATATCTCCTTCGACATCGGACAATCTACACAAGACGGTACAAGCAAAACAATCATCATCCATGACTCTGGCTATCACCGCCAATCCTACTTTGAAACCATCGTTAATCGTATGACCGGCTCAACATCATGTCGTCCGTCAAGGGCTAACAGTAAACCCTAGTTCTAGCAAAAATTCCATACGCCATCGTGACTCGTATCTCTAGGCCCATCATGACTGCCCAGGGTACTCGACCACGGTCTTTTAGGTGTCCCTATTATACCTCTACTTTGAGTCTGCTAGAACCTATGAAAATGGTAATTCCTCGTCCTTCATAACTCTAGTCGTCATCACCGGCGACTACCTATAAGCTTAAAACACACTTGAGCAGCCATTATCGGAGCTCAAGCACACTTGAGTCATCTTCACATTCGTTGCTTTTCATCGACCAAAGAACGTCCCACAACACTTCGAACATTACAACTTGAATATAACTCGAAGCCACATCCATTCCCGAACCAAAATAAAAACAATATTTGGTCAACATTAGTCAGGTCGTTTTCTGTTCATTAGTCAGGTCGTCGACTGACCCATCATCACTTCGAACCGACCCATCGGATTGCTCCACCAATCGAATGACCCGACATCTCTAGGTCGCTAACGAGCTGATCCTTTCGGATGATCCAAATCCAACCGACCCAGAGCCAACGACCTGAGCCTGGTCGACCCATTACAAGCATGGACGACCTTGTCCATCAACGTTTGAATGACCCCGATCTAAGCTTTCCACCGACCCAACCTTCAAACTCGAACGACCTCACTTCTTCACCACATAGGACGACCCGCCTTGCAACAGAGAGGACCGACCCAACCATCCAAGGTGTGACCCTTACTTAAAATGACCTGATGCCCCTTCCAACGACCCGAGCTTCGTGCCACGTCATCGTCGACGCATCGCAGCTGACCTATCCAATTTTTTGCTTCCCAAGCCATGCGACCCATGCAAAAATGACCCGACTTCGATTCATTAACAAAAGACAACATCAATGCACGCAACTCATCCAAATCGACCAATCCAATCATCAATGCTTCATGCAATCATCAAACAACACTTGCACAATAATTATTCACCATACAATCATATGAAACTCACCAAATCATGGTAAAACAATAAATAACAAAATAACGGATCTAAACTTGCATATACATACGAATTAACATAAGAATTACTGGTTTAAGTTGATAGATTAGATCCTATGGGGATTAAAATGAAAATATACTTACCATGACGTAGATCTAGGTGAAAACAACTTGTAAATGACGAAAATAAGATCAAACAAACCATATACTTGATTGAATCCTTATGAGAGATGCTTATCACTCACCAAATCTTCGAAATAGCTTGAAAACAACTAATCTCTAATCCGGTCAGCAAAGAATGATCTTTAAATCTCTCAATTTGATGTGATTTCCTATCTTTTGATGTAGGTCTAGCCTTCCTTGATGTAGATCTTCAATCTTCTGATGTAGATCTATGATTTTAATGGTGGAGAGATGTATTTGATTGGGCAAGGAGGATCACGAACTCAACCAAATGAGAAATGAAGAAAGTAATCCCTTCCCCTTGCCTATACCCCCTATTTATAGCCAAACCATTAGCCCACTAATGGGCCTCATTAATCAGCCCACTATTGACCTGTTAGCCTATCCAGAAATTGTGTAGCGCTAAAACTGCGATTCCTCCCAAACCGTTGAACCAAATCTTTAATTTGATCACTCTAAGGAATTAGAAACATCATTTCCTTTCCAATGAAATCAATCTCAACACTTGATTTGATCCTAATCAAAAGTTATGCCTTTTACAAAACTGACAGGGGCACTATGGTCAGAAATAAAATTGGTAAAAATTATGGACATGTCTCATATCCCTATAAATAACATGTCAAAATATGAGAATAATCCGACCCTCGGGGAATTAAATAAAAATATTTTACGATCCTCTGATACGTAAAATGTGGGTCGTTACAATTTCCCTTTGCTTTCATTTTATGTTTTTGCTTTGGCTTGTCCTTAGTGGCGATTAATGATTGAATGAATAATGTCTTTGCTTTAAATGAAGAGATGAAGCCAGAGACCCTGACCACAAGCTCCTATCACTAGATCGTGATTGGATAGTTCTATGCTATTTAACTATTAGTCCCTTTCACTGGATGATGACTGGATGGATTGGTAAGTATTAACCGTGGATTCCTTTCAATTGAGGTGAATGGACGAATTCATATGAGAGACTATGGACTCCGTCATCGGAGAGTGACAAGATGAGTCCGTATAGATGTGTTCCATCATTGGAGAGTGATAGGATAAAGTTATGAACTATGAACTCTGTCGCTTGAGAGAGATAGGATGGCACATATCGAGACAAAGAGTGATAGGATGAGTTCGTATAGATGAGTTCCGTCACCGGAGAGTGATAGGATGAACTCATGAACTATAAGCTCTATCACCAGAGAGCGATAGGATAGGCTCATATCGAGGAACTATGGACTCCATTACCGTAGAGTGATAGATGAACTCATGGAGTATGAGCTCCATCGCTATAGAGCAATAGGATGGGATCTTATCGAGGGACAGCGGACTCTGTCATTGAAGTGTAATAGGATGAGTTCGTACAGATGAGTTCCATCATCGGAGAGTGATATGATGAGTTCGTATAGATGAGTCCCGTCACCTGAGAGTGATATGATGAACTTATGATGTATGGGTTCCATCACCATAGAGCAATAGGATGAACTCATATCAGTGAACTATGAGTTCTATCATCAAAGACCGATAGAGTGGACTCATAACGATGAATTGCGGATCCTTTCATGGGGGCGTGACTTGATGGATTCGTATTGACAAGCAACGGATTTTCACATGAGAAAGTGACGAGGTTGCCTGATCGATGCTCAAGTACAGATTATGCTCACATTGGATATGTCCTGACGAGGCCGTTGAAGTGGATTTTTCTTATATTATGACCCGGTGTGATCGTCGGATCTCTTTGGAGATCTAGATTTCTCATTTTCCCTTAATATCGATCGAAGCGATCATGGTGTTCTATTAATATGATCGGGAGTGATCACAGTTTTCTATTAAAATGGTTCGGCGCGATTTCAGGATTTCTATTATTATGATCCAATGCGATCATGAATTTCTAGTCTTCAAATATTGGACTTCTATTGGATTTCTATGGATTTATGGATTTTTCAAAACACATCTTCCATAGCAAGACATATTTTGGGGGCAAGTGTTGATCTTCCTTTTAGCAAGGTACTCACATTATGAATTCTTGGCAATCGAAGTGTTCAGGATTTGAACATAGGCTTAAGAGATCCCGAAAAGACTTGGTTTAAATATTAAAACACTCAAAGAATTGGATATATGGAAGTTTGGTTTTTGATTCGGCTAATCTGCATCAGCCTTCCTCCATAACTTATCATTTCAGATCAAATAACTTCGGGTCGGCCAACTCGGGTCGGTGAAGCCAAAGTTGCCACTGCCAAAGATTAGCAACTTCTTATCAGCTAAACCGGTTCAACCATATCGAACCGGTTAGGTCGAACTGAATACTGGAGGTGCTTCGAAGACCTATTCATCTGCCTAAATACTTAGTCAATCCATTCCCTACAACTTCGGATCGAAGGACACGTATTCTAGTTGAGCTGACCTGGATACTTCCACTGCGTGAAATCTCGTTCTAACCATTCTTGGATGGTCTTATCGAGTGCCACATGGCTTAGTTGAACCAATCCCGTCATCTGCCTATAAATACACTGTTTTTGGCATCCATAGGGATCACACTCTTGAACTCCTACTGAACTGAGCAAGGACAATGCCAAGGAGATAATTTCACCTCTTTCTCTACTTTTCTTTCATATAAATCAACTGTATTGTAATCTATGGTATAAATAGCTTGATTACACTAAGTGGGCAGAGGCCATATTACATGTTAAAAATATTGTGTGTCTCCTTTATTTTCTTTGCATATTCTGGGACCGTGAGATTACTGTGATATTGATATTTGGGTGTCGGTCATAGAAGAACCAATTTCTATGTCAACAACATCCTTAAAATCAAACTTAATTCAAAGCTGATTCTTCCCTTAGTTTCATTATGAAGTGAGGCCCTACTTTACTATAGCAACACATTTCCATGTTTTTGCACTGCTACTAAAAAAGATTCAAAAAACTGTAAATATCAACGTAAGATTACCGGTTAAAAAAAGGTTGCAGAAATGTCTGCACTTACTATGAATAAGTGCAGACATATCTACAATTATTCACATAGTATGTTACATATATGCAACAATCCATCAGTGTATTGTAGACATGTCAAAAAAATTCAGACATGTCTGCAATTTTTCTGAACAACTGCGGTTGTTTTGATATTTTACTGGAAGTGATCTAATTTTCATTTGTATGTAATGTACATCAAATTTTTTATGATTTTTCTACAATAATGTAATTTTTGAATAAGTTTAGACACTGACTTTGAAAGTTTGAATCAATCAGCAGAAATTACATAAAATCATGTAACATTTCATTATAGTTGTTGTGATGTCTGCAATTTTTCTTAAATTTGTACTATGTCGCTGAAACATGATTTTTGATTTGCTTTTTTGGTTGTCGAAGCGTTTTTTGTATTTTTCTTACATGATTATGAATACGATTATGCATTGAATTAAGTTTTGAAGTTTGGTAATTCTTTACGGTGATTTTGATTTTTTAATGATTTTCGAAAAATAATGACCTGATTTACAAAGTTTTAAGATAGGAAGTTTTTGTGTATTTTGAAATCTAACAGACATATTAGCCAAACTACCTCTTAAAAATTTGCATGCAAGGCTCCAGAACTCCTATTGTTGCACAGTACTAAGTGATGCATATCTAAAATCCAAATTTGGCGACTATGATTCATTAGCTAATCTGTGAAAGTCTATATCAAAATGGAGATGACCGTGATACTTTTTCGGATTACGGTCCTTTCATTAATGCAACCAAAATTACTTGATGGAGTAGTGATCGTGTGTTATGCTATTGCTATCAAGGATATTCAACTCCATAATTCAATCAAAAACATACATGGATCAGAAAATCTAATGAAAAACCGCCAGAGTTACCGAACTCCAAATGATGAATGTTCAATGTCATTCTTGATTTTATAGTATCAAGTGCCACTGAGGCGTCATGACCATCGGAAAAAGCATAACATTTCAGTGAGAAAAGTACATAAAAAATAAAAACTTCTCAAGATTTAAGTTAGGGTTTTAAACGAAATCCTTGATTCATCTAAATCCAAAGCGCATCTTATTTACAACATGATGTACCTTGGGAGGGGATATTGTCCAACACGCAGATCAGACAATATTTAAGCCAGATGAAATAGTTAAAGCCGGGAACCAGTACAAATGACTCAAACAACTCAGCAAGTAATTAAAACCAAAATGTTGAGATAACTTACCCTAGAAAATCCAGGTTTATAGGTCGTTTATGATCCCTAAAACCAACTCCCTACAATCCATTGTTATATGAATCATGTTCATTCTACTGAATTCATCAAATTCTATAGATCCTCGTTTACAATGAAACTCCCTGAAATTTTCCTATACTCTAATCTCTTGCAGGAGCAACTATAACAAAAAGACCTTACCACAAATGTAATTTACAACTGTCGCAAAATGTCAGTTGTAATAGAGGGTTTTTACAACTGTTTTATTCAGAAAGTTGTAATAAATTTGTTTTCAACAACTTTTTTATTTTGTAAGTTATAATAGATGTATATTACAACTGTTCTTTTGCGCTATTTTTAATAAACACTTATTTCTGACAACTCTTCTTTTTTGGCAGTTGTAATAGATGTCTAGTACAACTCTTTTTGTCAGTTGTAAAGGAAGTTTGTTTTTAACAACTCTTCTTATTTTACATGATGCCTATCACAATTCTTTTTGTCAAGTTAGAGATTTTTGTTTTTAACTTCTCTTCTTTTTTGCCAATTATAATATACGAATATTAAAAATTTCCCTTTATCTGTCCAATAATTATAATTAAATAATTATAATTAGTAATTAAATTATTTATAAAAAATACTATTAATAATTAATATCAATAATTATTATTGAATAAATAATATAATTATTAATAAATATAAAATTATTATTAAATAGTAATAATTAAATAATTAACAATTAATAAATTTGAATTTACTTTTAATAATTAATAATCAATATTAATAATAAGAAGTAATGTTTAATATATTTTTTACAATACTCCATTAATAATTAAGGATTGATAAGTGTAAAGTTTTCTAACAAATATTAATAATAATTAATATTTTATACTTATTGTTTAATAATTAACTATTACTAATATTAATCTTTAATAATAATCAATATTTAATAGTAACCTTACAAATAAATAATTAAAATTAATTATTAATAATTTAATTAAATAATTAATAACTAATATTAGTAACTAATAATTAATAACTTAAATATAGTAATTAGTTTTTATTAATTGATATTTAACAACTATTAGCTACTATTAAATATTTAATAATTGGTAATATATACGTAATAATAAAACTTCAATAATTAATACTCAATTAGAGTTAAGAATTAAATAGTAATGATTAGTAATTAAGAAGTGGTGATTAATTTTAAATAGGAAATATTTATATTTAAAAAATTCATAGTAATATTTAATATTTGGAAAAAAATCAATAGAATTCATATTATAAATAATATAATTTTGTAGTATTTAAATCTAATTTCAAATTCTTATCTTTCAAAAAATTTGGTAAACCTTGGATCACTTTGCATGGATGTTTGATCCCAACCGATCAAAAATGTGAAGCTGTAGGAAACACTTCAGATTTAAGCGATATTGCGAAATATTAGCCCCAAATCCGTAAACTGATGTCTCCCGTTGACAAAGTCAAAACTCACGCAACCGAAAAACTAGGGCATTATTCGAAGTAGTGCAAAATGGAATGAAAATTTGGGGAACCCCAAATCAGCGGTGATTCGAAAAAAATCAAATGGGATATCTCCCGATTCGGTGACACCTTCGACTCTGGACTAACGACAACCACTAGTATAACCGCACAACGATGGGGAAACCGACTGTTTGATTGCATAATATTTTAAAAGGAAATTTTTGAAAAAAAAATATTTATTGTTAAAATCTACCTTAATTAACCAAAAAAATTATTTTGTTGTTTTTTTAGAATTAGGATTTGAATTATAAAGCTCCAAGTTATGAATTTTATATTAAAAGAACCAAAATGAAGGTTTGAGTTTCAAAATACAAAATTTGATGGAGCCTAAATCTTAAAATTTGATATTATAAGTTTTATTTTTTGAATGATATTTTGAATGTTAAATAACTAAATTTGAATTTGAATTTTTCTTTTTTCTTTTTGAATTATGGTTTCATGGAAAATAGAAAGTTCGTCAAGCAACCATTCTTCAAAATATTGGAAATATATCTTTATGAAATTTTAAATTCTATCGTTTTAGTTTTTAGATTATACAATTTTGAACTATGACTTTGAACTTCAAATTGGAAATTTTGAAAACTTGAATTCCTCAAAATCCATGATTTGAAATATTTTAGTTTGAAATTTGAATTTTTAAAAGTGAACCTTAAACTCGAGAACTTCGATATTCTTCTTTGAACTGAAAATTTTAAATTTTGTTATTGTTAGTTTTGTAAAATAATAGCCAAGAAAATTATCTACGTTCCTCCTCACTTTTCTCTTCTCCTCCGATCTCAATGCGAAAAACTCTTTGGCCTTGGATTTAACTCTTGCGAGAAGATCTAAAGGCACACAATGATTTATTACTTGGAGGAACCCCCACAATTTACATGCAACTTCTACATGCTTTTCCAGATATACTAATTTTCTTGAATTGTTGTGGATCGATTAATGGTTTTAGATCGATTACCAGTATTTATCTTAGTTTGGGTATATTGAGATTTGGTTTTTGGTTTGAGTTTTGAATGAATGATTGATCAAACTCTAACATCATTATATCTTTTGTTCAAAGAATTTGATCTGAAGTTGCTTTCTTATCCTTTAGCTTTCTTGTTTTATCTTTTCACTATTGACAATTGGAGTTTTGATAATATAGAACATTCAACCGTAATGGATGATGTTGCATATTTTAATTGTTTTCTTTTATTAATCTAAAAGCAGATTATTTCTACATTGATTTCTGCATGAGCTGGCTTAAGCTTCTTTTTAGCAATACAAAGTTAGCAAAAATTAATAACTATACATACATGTACAGAATATCATAACACAAAGCAACATATTTGCACAAAATTTACAAAAAGCATTTTTTCAGTCAACGGTGGCAGTTTGCACATAAGTCAATAAATTACAATGTTGACCACCTAATTTAGAAATGATTACAAATAAAATTCACATATGAAAATGAGTAAACTATTGAAATTTTGTTTGAAGCCATGTATATGCTCACGTATTTCAGCTTGAGCATCTTCAATATTCATGCATTTTGGTAGAACCACTTTGCCACTATATATTCAAATAACAAACAAACTTAAATTCATGAAGAAAGGTCCTGTAGAGTTGAATACAAATGATCAAAAAGTTGTTGACAATATATTGTATATAACATCTATTTTACAGATTTAACAATTAACAACAACATCTATAGAGAGAACAACAAAGGTCTAGTCAAATGACAAATAAAGTAAAAATAGGGAATAATCCGATTCACGAAAATCTTTCAGAGAAAAAAAATATAGGGCAGTCCGCATTGAGCTTGGATCATGTATGGCATCAAATATCTTTGATGGAGTCCAGTATCTAAAGATTCTGAACACTGATCTTCCAAGAATGTTTCTGATTGAAAGAGGATGCTTGTTACAAGGTCAAAAGAGATTACAATCATTTCATTTCATAAGCTAGTGGATGAGTGCTACTTCCAATTATCATAAACCAAACCATGGTTCGAATCAAAAAGGAAAGAGAGTGTGTGTGTGTATGTGCACATGCATACGCGCACACATATCTATATGTATATAAATATATACACATTATACATGCTCCCTGCATAGGTAATTCGTTATTTATATAGCTGTGTATTAGTTAGCTTGATAATGATTCTTCTACTTGATTATGTAACCATGATACCAACAAATCTTGTTAACTCTACAGATTATGTTACTTTAATGTTGCTATCTCTACTGGTAATTCATTAGTTGAGCTTATGTATCAATTTAGGCCTTCAATTAGCAACATGACAGCTTTTTTCATAGCTGGCATTGGATTTGCATTTTTCTCCAGTGAATGCATACACCAAGCTATATAACATTCTTTGCAAATAAGAAATTGAGATAGACATGCTATTTTCTGATCATTTGGAAAAAAAATCATATACTTTTGGCAATATAAACCAAAATCATCATGTTTACTTTAAATTAGCTAATTGTCTACTTCACAGTAAATCAACATGCTTAATTTGCATTAACTCATGTATGGAAATTCAAAATCTAATTTCAATTCGTTCTCATATGCAAAGTACACTTGACAGTAAACTTTATTAATTCATAGTTCTAATATTAATTAAACATTTGAATAATATTAATAAAAAGCGTATAAGCAAATATGAAACATAGCAAACAAATCAAAGTTGTTGCATCTATTCAGACAGTAAATTTGAAGCTAAGTTCACTTGTTATCCAAATGAAATATGATCTTTTCTTCTCTTTTTTCAACTCAAGTTAATTTCAAGTATTCTTCTGAACAAAACAGATAGGTCTATGAAGGTATCGTACCTTGAGGTCTTCCTTTTGTGAGCTGATGGTTGAAGAATGTCCTTTAACCTCGTTACCTGCTAATGGTACATCTAGACTGTGGTCCTCTCTAATTACACCGATTTTGAATGATGTGATTTCTAAGCCAATAACAACGGTGATGATTTGACCTGGAAGGGTACATCTGTCGATGCCAATAAACTGATACGAAGGTTTTAGGTTTTGATAAAATTTCGAAAAGAGAACGAAAGGGGATAATTGAGGAATAGGGGAAAAAAAGGGTAGTAGGCAAGATAAACGGGGAGATTGACCAAATCTTTTTTCGCCGCGTTAATACAAGTGAGATTAAATTTTATAAGCACAAAGAAAAAATCGTCGAAGAATGGAGAAGAACCACGGAGAAATCGAGACACAAAGAAAAATCATCGAAGAAGAGGCCTTACTTTTTGGCTTCAGAGAAATCCATTTTGGCCAACTGACAGTAAGCAAACCTCCCTAACGATCGGTTTGATTAGATGCGTTAAGTGATAGGTGCTTCGTGCTTCAATCCGACTTCGATGAGGCAGGCAAGGTCATGGGCCATGGTAGCATCCCCAATTAACAAATTCGTCTATATATGTCTAATGACTGCACTCTCCAGTGGCACTTTGTCCATGTTCACAGCTAATGTCCTCAGTCAATGAATTAATATATGTGTGTCTCCAGAATAAATCAGGTACAACGTTCCTATTTCTTTCAAGCTAGTTTATTATGATCATTTTCCTGAATAATTTTATTATATTTGTATTTGCCAAAATTTACAATTTGGTTCTATGGAAATAATTTCATGCGTACAAGGTACAGCTGAACCAATAGCTAGTAAGTTAAAGAAGGATGGACATTTTAATTTGGACGTATTATGTGAATAATTCACTATATTCAATTGTTTTTGTTGTTTTGATTTTGGATTTGGAACTTAAGATCATTGGTTTGATATTGATATCTTTATTTGCTAATGGTTAAATATGTTTAATGAGTCAAAATAAAATGCAAAAATTCATATACATGGGTCTATTTAACATGTAGTTACAGTTCTTTGTATTATTTTTGCTGATAGAAAATCTTTTTTTTGAAAACATGTTTTCTTTACTCTAAAACTTATTCTGGAGAATCCTTGTATAAAATGTTCCATACAGTAATTTGAAGCATCTAATTCACCAAAACAATTGTGCATGTGTAAATAAACACAAATGCATACATATGCATGATGAAATCCTTTGATTCCTGCTGCTCCAAGGTAGAAACAAGCTTTTAATTTGTTTCATATTCATTTTCAATCATCCTCAAGGCTTCATTTCAGTTAGATTTTTCTGGTAATTTAACTTGTTTAAGGTGCTTAATAGAGTACTTTCTTCTTTATAATGTTCACAACTATTTGTGTTAACGCTAGGCAATGACAATTGGGCAGTCATTTGTTATTTTACTTACTCCGCTTTCATCCTTTCTTGAATCAGGTAAAGTGTCTTCTCCTTTATTTGTGGTACTGTTGTTATCTAGTGTAAATATATCTAAGGTTCTAAATACTCTTTTTATCTTTTCCGGTCTCTAATAAAGTGTCTTGTCTCTGGGGTCTTCAAAACCAGAGCCGATTAGATTGGCAAATGATTACCAATGCGTTTAGTATGATTAGCCGATAACACAGTTTCTAGAGATTTTGTGCAAAACACTAAGGGAGTCATCAACATCAAGACGTTATAAATAACATGGTATGTTCACTGACATAGTTATATGTGTCGAGAGTTCATGGAAAATACAAAGCATTGAATTGCTATGTTTATTTTTGTTAATAGTCATTTGGAGATCAAAATACACTCAAAGTACAAGTTGATCTTTATTCAAATCATTAAGGACCAACATTATTATGGTTTTGGATGTTACCCTGCAACATATATGCCAGTGTATATACCAGCATTTCTTTTTTTTTCCCTCTTTTTCGTTTATATTCTTTTCTTTTAGAGAATACATTTATATCTGCATTTCCATTTTGATCAGGTGATATACTATTATTCATGAAACTGTGATATTTCACATTTAATCTTAGGATATAAATATGACCACTTTCCTTTGTTGTCCACCCATATGGACCGTCTGCCTGCAAAATAGGAAATGATCTGGATACCTTCAATTCACTTTGGAGTTTTATTTCTATTGTCCTAAGTGCAAAAGTGGATTCAGATTTTTTTTGAAAGGATCTTAGTATTTGAATTACTACATAATGTTTTTGAGTATATGTGCCTATGTTCTATCTATAGAGTATCATGGTGAATCAGGTATAATTATTTATCCTATCTATTTTTTGGGCAGAAAATTTTCAGTCTTTTATGAATAACATCAACAGAAAGGGCCTGTTTTGTTAGAGCAATTATTATTAATTTGTTAAATATTAAATAAAATTCATTATAACCTTTAAAAAGAATCTCGAAAATTAATTACATTGCCAAGTTATGGAAGTAAATTTCCAAGACTGCCAAAATAAAAGTAAATTACTCTTGAGATCTTCATAAAAATATCTCTTGGAAAGCAAGTCCTCATGAAACATTCCCCGGCATCTTCCTCATAAAATGTGCAAAGTAATCTCATTGGTTGCATGTGCAGTTGTCCTACCATTATTAGTGTTTTAAACTCACACATTGACATTAAAATACATTCAACTATAGTATACACATGTGGGTGCTATATATAATTTTATAAATCAACCTATCATTTTAGTTTCATTTGAGCATATATTCAAGTTTTGTGAAGTGGTTGATTGCAAATGTAATAAGTATGTTAATGTCGTCGTTGGCTGCATTTTCAGTCAAGAACATTAATATTATTTTGATGTGATACTCAATTTATGACATTTTTGTAACATGTTTATCCAATAAAAGTCCAAAAACCAGTATAGTATTTCTTCCTAATAAAAGGAAATTGATCTGGATTTTTATACTAATCAACTATTGTTGAACTCTATACATGAAAGAGACTTTAAACGATTAGAGGATTGGAGCCGCAATGTACACCACATCAAAATCTGCAGCGGTGGAACATTTCAGAACCGATTTGGTACTAGTATGTAAGAATTCCATTATTATGATATCTCCAAGTAAACATGTAATTTAAGACATGAATTATAATTATAAAATTGACTGAGTACAAATTTTTTTGCACAAATATATTAATGTTTCCATAGCATAGTAGAGTGTGGAGAAACTTTCTTTCTTTTCTTTTCGTGGATTGCCAGCTGCATAAATGAAGCATTTTAGCAATGCACAGTGAAAGATTCTAGCTGCATAAATGAAAGATTCAAGCAATGCATGGTGAAATGCTTGATGATTTCTTGAATCTTGATGCTTATAATCAAATTGTGGTTCTTTATCCTAAAGTCGATGCAAGGGTTGAGATCAAAAGCCTTACTGTAATATTTTGCTACTTTCGAACTTGTAGAATGTCTTGTGCTTGGATTGTAAGTGGCTTTGTACTGGTTAAACAAGTTATAATGCTAAAAAATGTTAATGTTGAATTTTTTTTGTAGAGAACAATATAGTGTTTGATTTGCTCATTGTGTATTGTTAATTTTCAGGGCATTGTTTATGCTTATTTGTTGTTCGTTTTAGTTCAAAAGGTGTTTTTTTTCTAACAACCAACAAAATCAGTTGTGGTCGATTTTTTTACAACAGAAAAATTAGTTGTAAAAAAGTTTTTTACAAGTGTCAGAAGCAGTTGTAAATAATATTTTAAAGCTGTTATATAAAAAAATACAACCGCTAAAAATAGTTGTGAAAAGTCTTTCCCGTATTACAGCTGTGGCTATAAGGACTGATGAGCGTCAGTTGTAATAGATGTATTAAAACTGTTTTTGACAATTGTAAAAATGTTATTTTATTGTAACTAGTCCCGTAACTAGAAACAAAATCCTAGTCAAAGGAACACGTAAAGTGGGAAATTTCCACTAAGTCTATGGATGGATCACGAACCATATATGAATCAACAACAAACATAAGTGGAAAATTCAGCTAAGTCTTTGAATGAACGACAAACCATCAATAGTTCGATGATGAGCCATAAGTAGGAAACTTCTGCTAAGTCCACGGATAGATGGCAATTTCTGTTAAGTCCAAGGATGAACGACAAACGATCAATGGAACGATAGTGAACCCTCGATGGGTCGAAGCCAAGTCATGGAACTTATTGATATTTTTTTCTACTTTTTCACTCCATGTTTTCATCACTCCAAAAGCCTATTTCAATCCTACCACAATCGTTGCCATCAACCTACTGTTTGCTCTCCATACCTTTTTAATACGGTAAGTTCATACTTCCACGGAACCAATGGTTGACTTGGGAATAAGCTTCAGTTGTTGCAAATAACCAAGGAATCATGAAGCTATCGATGGGATAATCATCTCCAAAAAGTCAAAAGTCTAATCCGAACAAGTTTTATGGATTAGTGTCGAACCATAGGACATGGTGGAAATGAGGTCCTAGTATGTCAAAAATGGAGATGGAGATCTTCCTAAAATGCCTATGCAGCGTAACATGGTCAAAGTGTCCACAAAGTAACTTATTTCTTCCTCCCGTAGTGAAGGAGTGTGCTCGAGAGATCCTAGGAAGCTTATCTTATTCCTAAATTTTTCAAAGAGCATGGAGCTAAACCTCTTTACACTGCAGGTTGGAAGGTATTTATAGGAGGACTAAAGGAAGCGAAGCAGGTGGGATGTGGAACCCACGCTCACAATTCATACCCCGGGATCGATACCGACCTGGGTACTTAGCCTTTTCTTCGAAGCACTTTGAAACTCTTTTATTTCGCTAACTTCATATCTCATGAATGCTTGATGATCACGTATCCAAGAGTGATCTCTGTCACTTCATATTCAAGAATGTGCTCCTCGGTTTCATATCCAAGAATCATTATTCTTGCACTGATCCCGTCACTTGGTTAGATCTTAGAATTTAGTTGGGGATTGAACTTCGGGGTATGAAAATTAATTGGGAGGTTGGGTATGAAATGATGGAGGGAGGGAGGATATGAAATAGGAGGAAGGTCTCAGGATATGAAACATGAGTGATGAGCGGGACACGAAAAGTGGGTGATACTATACCAACCCATGAGTTGTATATAGGGTACGAATATAGTGAAGAGGCATACTGACCCCTGAACACTTAGTAAAATTTGAGCATCTTGGTCGAACCGTAATGACTATTCTTGTATGACTCCATCTTGGCTTTGTTTAAGGGTATCTTGGTAACACTTCTGGGCTGTTGAACCACGCGATGGGCTGGGTCATGCGGGCTTGAACTGCTTTTGGTTACTGGGCCAAAAGACCGGTTAACACTTGCCCCCCAAATGATGTCTTATGGTAACATGACCTGCTTTGAGCTGAGCAACCGTGATGCTTTCTCACAGCTTGTTGGTATTAGTACACAGTTCGAGCATTATTGAGGATCCTAGTTGATGTGAACTTTGTTTCTCGTATCGGAACCTGTCTGATTGCTCGGACATGTGTCTTACTCGTGTCTATTCAAGAAGTTAAACATTAGTCGCCAACTCCCGCTTACATTGGAACGTAAACGAGTCATTGTTGGCATAGTCTCACATATGTGCTCACATGTTTGCATGCGATTTTATGCAATATGATCAGGGTTCATAACAAAATGTAATTGAAATGGTATGTTTTGGGCATGCAGTCATGCAAGTTGGCTTTTGAAAATGTCATTGAATCGGAAACTCTATCATTTGGCACGTACTCTAAAACATTTAGGTTTGCGAGTACACGAATGGTCAGCGAGTCAAGTTGGTTTTGACAATTGAGATTTCGAAAATGGGCATGTGTGATCGTAGTCGAAGATGGTTATTTGGTCGCGTAAGTTGGTTTTCGAAGCATTGTCAAATTAGGACTTGATCGTGCAGCACGTTCCCTAGTATCATTTAGACTCATGAGTACACGATCAGTTAATGATTAGAGTCGATTTCGACGATTGAAGTTTCAAAAACTCTTGTGCACGATCGTATGATATTGTCCTGAGTTCAAAAGCTTATCTCCAATCACGGAGTGGTCAGGCTTGGTCTTCCCTCTTCCCCTTTTTCACTTCGTTTTTTTTTTTTATGGGATCGATGTCGATCTTGGAATCGGTACCTGTCCCGTTACTTATAAATTTTTCTAAGTTTCTGGATTCGTTCACCACCTCCTCTATAAAAAAACGAAATTGAATTTACACTTGTCCTTCCTGCCCCATTTTGTTCTCCCTAACTTAGTGGAATTTCATAACCACTCGAACTTCAAACCCTTGCAACTAGGTATGGGCCATCGTCGCCACCATCCCCAACCCACTTGAACCATCGAACGTCCCCAGCGTGTCAATCCAAACCCAAATCATACAAGGTGGGTCTTGATTCTATGACCATCGTGTTGAATTCATTTGTTGTTGCTGAGGCATGAGGGTGAAGGAGGAAAGAGTGGCGGGGGCTATGATCATAGAGGTTTGCGAATTGAGAGGGAGTTCAAAGTACCATGTGGAGGATATGGAGTACAAGATTATCGTGGAGAGGGAATGGAGTTATCATGAGTTTTGGAGAAAAACCGTTAAGTTGTTGGGATACGAAGTTCGATTTCGTATCGCTTGCACAATGAATTGAGCCTGATTTGCACTCAAATTAAAAATTATACCGCTCTTTTTGTATTATAGGTTAAAAATAAATCAGTGAAGACCAAATTTTTTTTAAAGAGAGAGTAAGAGAATAAGATTGTTCTATATTATGTTTTGTCTAGCATATTCCTTATATAGACAAAAAGAAAAGAGTAACATTAGCTAGGTTAGTGGGAGGAAAATTGGACCATAATGAATACCATTATTAAATAAGAGGAACGTTCAAAAGGTTGCAATTTTTAACATGTAAATTTGCATGGTTCAAAAGATATGATAATAAATCTTAATTGATTATCATTCATTGCAATATTTAAATACCATTTAGATTTTTTTTTTGTTACAGCTCCAAAAAAGGTCACATAGATATATGACCATGACTATTCAATCACATAATGGCTCATTAATATATTTACATATGTGTAAATATATTACCGTTATAACTTTCAACGGTTCTATTATATTAATTGCTCAATAATAAATTTTTGGTAAATTGCAATTAATTTTTAAATAAATTCATTACATATATAAAATATTTCCAATAATCCCCCACTTGAATTTTTTTTAAAATATTTTTCAAGCAGTTTCTAAAAAATATAAGATTATGCATAAACAAAGGTGTCATTCGACTTGAATATTTGCATTGTGAATAAGATTCGGTTTTTACTAGAATGGCATGTAGTCTTGAACTCTATTTTTGACATCAGACCACACACAACTTTTTCTATAGTGCAATCAAATAAGCATGTGCGTCAATAGCCTTGCACATCTATCCCAGTTTAGTGAACTCTCTATAAGTTTTGCCCAAAACTTCATAGGAAACGACCACATTTCCACATTCACATAGGTGAGTCTATCAAGAGCACTCCTGAAGGTAGTACTCCACTCCAAATAGAGTATAGATCTCATTAAGAGTTTCTATTAACTCGTGCTCTAATCACTTCAGGAATACATGCTTTTTAATATATAAATTTAGCATGTTCATCAACTATCACAACACAACTTGTTTTTACCCATTGAACGTAGTTCTTGGGATCTCCAGTCATTTAGGTCGGGTTAACATTGTGTGTGATTCCTCAATCTCAGGGCAATAGTCTCATTCTTTTAGAATCATTAAAGACTTTCTTTCTGGTCGGTCCTTTCGTCAAAGGATCTGCCAAATTATAATCACTTCATATGTGACGTTCTCTAACAATAATGTGCATATGATTGTCATTTCTTACCATTGTAATATCGGTTTTGTCCCTTTTTTCAATAGCCGTCAAATTGTCATCACTGCATATGTGATGTTTTCTTACAATATTGTGCTTACGACTGCCGTCTTCTACCGTTGTAATAATGGTTTGTACTTTTTGCAATAGTCGCGGAACTATCGCAATAGATTACACCACTGGTGTCGGTTTTTCCATATGGAGATCTTAACTAGCAGATTTCTTTTGTTATCTGCTTCTTCAATAGCCGTGGGTAGTGTTATTATCTTAGTCTCTATAGTAGACTGATTCATAATAGTATGTTTCATGTATTTTTCAAGAAACAACTCCTCCAGTAATGCTAAATATATACAACCTTTTGTCGCTTTTGAATCATCATTTAAAGTTTGCATCGGAATAACCTTCAAGAATAGCTGGAAATTTTTCATAATATAATCCAAGGTTCATGATTTATTTTAGGTATCTCATGACCCTCTCAAAAGAATGTAAATGCTCTATACTAGGTCTTCTGATATACCTGCATAATGATCCCACGACATCGGCAATGTCGGGTCTAATACGATCGGTGGAATACTGAAGGCTGCCAATGATGCTCGCATAACCAGACTATCTTACACCTTCACCAGTGTTTTTAAATTACTTTACACTGGGATTATACGGTGCACATGTAGATTACAGTATAAGTAATTGTATTTCTTTAGTATCTTCTCAATGTAATGAGATTGATCCAAAGAAAGTTCCTTTTCTAACCTAGTAATTTTATTACCAAGGATTACACTCGTCTTACTTGGATCTTTCATATCAAAATTGGTACTTAATAAAGATTTGACTGTGTTTATGGCATGAATGTTTGATCCAAAATAGGTAAATCATTCACATGCAAACATATAATAGTGCAAATGTCATTTTCTGATTTATAATAAATGCATTTGTCACTTTCATTAACTCTAAAAACATTTGAGATTAATAAGTTATCAAATTCTTCATGCCATTGCTTAGGGGCTTGCTGAAACCATATAATGATTTATCTAAGTTGCAAACTTTATGTTTTTGACTAGAAACTACAAAGCCTTCAGGTTGGTCCATACAAATTTATTCTTCTAGTTCACCATTTAAAAACAAAGTAGTTTTAACATCCATTTGGTGAATTGATAGATTATGAATAGATGCAAGTGAAATCAAAGCTCGAATGGATGTAATTCTAGTTACGGGAGAAAAAGTACCAAAAAGTCTACATTTTCTCTTTGCTTAAAACCTTTAGCTACTAATCATGCTTTATAACTATCAACGGTGCCATCAGGTTTTAATTTTCTTTTAAGTACTCATTTACAGCCTATAGATTTACAACCATGTGGTAAATCAACTAAGTGCCAAGTCTTATTGGATTCTAAAGAATCCATCTCATCATTTATAGCTTCTTGCCAAAAATTAGAATCTAGTTAAGATAAGGCCTCTTGGAGGTTTAAGGGATCCTCCTCTATAGTAAAAGCATAAAAGTCTGAATCAAAATCTTTTGTGATTCTTGCTCTTTCACTTCTTCTAGGTGCGGTTTCAGAATTTTCATTAAGTTATTTTCTAATAGGCATACTTGAAGTGCCCCTACTATTCCTTAATTTAAAAGGAAATTTTGTTTCATGGAAATCATCATCATTTGATTCAATTATATTATGTGTACTTATGTTATAAAATCTGTATGTTTTGCTATTAATTGCATAGCCAATAAATACACATTCATATGCTCTACTTGCTAATTTTATTCTCTTAGGGCCTGGTATATGAACATATGTCAAGCATCCCCAAGTTCTAAAATAGAGCACATCGGGTTTGTAATTTTTCAAAATTTCAAAAGATGAAATTTTACTTTTTGATTTAGGGATTCTATACATAGCATACTGTTAATAATATATCCCCCACCAATGTTTTGCTACACCAAAATTTAATAAAACGAAAACTACTAATTCGGTAAAAGTCCTATTTTTTTCTTTCAACTTTACTGCTCATGTCAGGTGAATAGGGCGCAGTTCTCTCTTGTACTATTCCGTGTAATTTATAAAAACCAGAATTGAAGTAGATTCATATTGTGTTCATCTATTATTACGAAGTCTCTTAATTTTTTTTGTTTGACTGGTTTTCATTTTCAGTTTTGAATATCTTAAACATATCAAATGCATCACTTTTATTTTTCATGAGATAAATATATATGTAATCAGAACAACTGTTGATAAAATAGCGGTGTCCATATCTAGTCAATGTTATCCATTTTTACATAAAATATACTCGTTGATTATTAAATCTACATCATTTTAGTAATGTCATTTTCAAACGTAAAAATATTATGTATGTAATTAATGCTCATTTATAATAAAGGCATTTTCAAATTTTGCATTCAATTAATCTCAATTTCAGTGACATTTAAAAAAAAAAAAAAACTTCTTCCACTTAATTCTTATTGTCCATAAGATGTACATAAGTGTCATCAAATTAATTGTCAATAAATGTAATAGAGTAGAGATTATTTTTTACACGTTACTTTAAGTGGTTCACATGAATTAATTTTGAAGGACCAAATTCTCTAATACAAAAGTCACATTTTCAAAATAATAACTTTAGGTCAAAGGTAAATGTAACATTAAATTCTCTAAAAAAAAATACTATATCATTTATCAACCTATTAGATGTTCTCAAAACTAGAAAGTCAACATTTGAATATCTAAAAAACTTGCTTTCACACTAATACTCCTTTATGCAATTTTTTATAGATCAGTAAATTACTAATATGCATATTAATAAATCATACAAACACTTTCAAACGATTTTTTAAAACAATTGTTTTACTTTACTACCTGAATTAGAGATATCATTTTTATCTCTAACGATGACATGAATATGTAATTATATTTATATTATTTGCTCAATCTTAATTGTACTTAAATCAACCTAATTTCAATCAGGATTAATTTCAAGGCTTATTGCCTTTTCCAAAAGTAAACTTGATTTCTACATTTCCAACCCCATGAACTTTAGTGGTGTGAGAGTCTCCCAATAACACTTCTGATTATCAACAGCCTTGTATGTAATGAAGATATCACGATCATAGCAGACATGGCGAGAAGCACCAGTATCTACCCACCAACCCTCTGATCCACCAACAAGGTGAATCTCAGTAGCCGTTAAAGGCTCCTCAATCAGGTTAGCCTTTGGTGCAGGGCCTGATCTGTTCCAACACTTACGTGCCATATGACGTGGTTTTCCACAGCTGTAATAGAGAAACAATTGTCCAGGTTCACTATTTTGGGTTGGTCGATGCTGTCCTTCTTGGTTCCCTTGCGGGTTCCAGTTCCGTTTATTGCGATGATTTTGATTTTTGAATGCTTTCGCATTCGGTTTCAGAATAGCTGGTTTGGTCTTTTTAGTGCTGTTGTTTGTGACGACTAGCACTTCCTCGTTCTGTTTCTGTTTGCACGCATCCTCCTCAATATGGGGGCGAATGATCAAGCTCTCTAAGGAAAATTGCTTAGTCTTATGCCTTAGCACATTCTTTAAAAATCTTTCCATCTTGGGGGCAATTTGTCAATTATTACAGTAATGTGAAATTGTTAATTTAAAGTCATACCTTTGAAGATGATCCCATGAGCTATTTTCTGAAGCTCATGAGGTTGCGTCTCTACTAACTTGTTGTTTACAGCAGTTGAAGAAGCGGAAGCTATTAGTTTTTTGAACGTCTTCAATTTATTGGAAAACTATTGGTTGAGTCACATACAAAGTCGCTCGCTTGAAAACGTTTCAAAGATCTGCTCAATGGTGCGAAGCAGTTTGCACCTTTCGCCGACACCTCTAGGATAAAACAGCCTCTTCTATAAAGTCAATTCGCTTGCACAACGAATTGAGCCTGATTTGCACCTAAATAAAAAATTATACTGCTTTTTTGTATTATAGATTAAAAATAAATCAATGAAGGTATGATCTTTTTGAAGAGAGAGTAAGAGAATAAAATTGTTCTATATTATGTTTTATCTATCGTATTCCTTATATAGACAAAAAGAAAAGAGCAACATTAGCTAGGTTAGTGGAAGGAAAATTGGACCGTAATAAATACCATTATTAAATAAGAGAAACGTTCAAAAGGTTGCGATTTTTAACATGTAAATTTGCATGTTTCAAAAGAGATGATAATAAATCGTTATTTATTATCATACATTGCAATATTTAAATACCATTTTTTTTTGTAACAGCCGCAAAAAGGTCGCATACATATATGACCATAACCGTTCAATCACAATAATGGTTCATTAATATATATATTTTCTAGCAAGGCCGGCCAGATTTTTAGTGATCCGTAACACTGGCTCATTAATATATTTACATATGTGTAAATATATTACCGTTATAACTTTCAAATGTTATATTGTATTGATCGATCAATAATAAACTTTTGGTAACTTGCAATTAATTTTTAAATAAATTCATTACATATATAAAATATTTCCAACATAAAGTCTTAGGGAGTACATTATTCTTTGGCAAAAACAAATGTTGGACTTTAAGAAGTTAATCATAACTAGTATCAGATAGTCCAGTATCACATTTAAAATTGTACAAAGTACTAATGGCAGATAACTTTGTGCGGTCTATGCAACCAGGATACAGTGGAGTTTCAGCGTCTTCCAAATTTTTAAGTAAATCATCATGTCGTCTTTGTGCATCGTCCTTATCTTTGTCTTCATTAAAAAAAGTATAATCAAAATAGTCTTCATCTTCATAGTGAATTTCTTTGGGTAAGTCGTACGTCTCACCCATTTTAATCGATTTGTCAATAGTCACTTGCTCGCCATGATTATACCTCATACCACCTTTATACTTAGGATCCAATCCCCTTATAGTCGGGTGCTCAACGGCTGTTTCTCCATAGTGACTACTAAGATTACGACAATCTATACAAGGACAATTTTTTTTCGCGTCTCCTAAAATTTTCTTCGCATCATGCACAAGATTCTGAGCTCCTTAGACATACTCTCTACTTGTTCTGTGATTAGAATTGAAAGCAACAAGTGTTATTTTTTATTATCAAAGTATGTTAAATCAAAAGTTTAATAGAAATTAGCAACTAATACCTATGTTGACGCAACTAATCTTTCTCCATCATCATATACAATATTTATGAAATCAAGTATCTAAAATACAAATAGCTAGCAATAGGTTATAAACAAATAGTTAATCATAGCTCATTGCACATGAATTGGACCTCTCTCTTAAAATTATTAAATTTTATTAACTATATGCCAAAACATTTTTCACCTTACAGTAGGAGTGAGCATTCGGTTGATCGGTTGGTTTGAAGGTAAAAATACGTAAACCGAATTGAACAAAAAAAAAAAATTCAAACCAAACCGAACCGAACCGAATTTATTTCGGTTAATTCGGTTGGTAACTGATTTAACCGAACTTGACGGATGTAATATTATTCAAATGATGGATTCACTCAAAGTAAAACATTAATTCATCTTTGGAGAAATTTTATATAGTAATTTTTTTGTTTATGGTAAGATTTGATCTATTTACAACAAATCCCTTTGTATTATATAACTAAACTAATTATTTAAAGTAATAAAATATCATAAAATTAGATAATAGATTAAAAGTTCGGTTAATTTGGTTAAACCGATAATCAATTTTTTTTATTTTACGAACCAAATTCAAACCGATTTAGTTTTAAAACCGAACCGATCGAAATGAACCGGTTTGATCGGTTAATTCGGTTTGAATTAGATATTGCTCACTCCTACCTTACAGCTTGCTCGACTGTATTGCTATCATCATATCAAACACCAGACCGACACTTTGACATGATAGCTAGCAGCTCTACAATAACCCATATTTGTTATTAACTTCCCAAATATGATGTCGTGCATGTTCAGGAATATATCAAACACACACTCCATGATATTAATTGACTATATGACAACTAACGATAATCGAGATAAACGAACTATGGATGTCTATTTATGAACATGAAATTATATTACCAGAAAAAACATTAGAGAATGACACTTTGGAAAAGTGCTCTCTATCTTGAAGGATGAAACACATAGTCAATTGAAGAACTCAAATATTTGAGACAACTGAAGGTTGAACAAGATGTCACAATTAAAACTCTTAACTTTAAGGTGCAAAGACTTGCTGCACAGTGCACCGAATTGAAGCATGCATGTATTAAGAGATGAGTAGGAGAGTTATTATTGAGGAACAATTGTAATTTTATTGATACAAAAACATGATACAAAGAGCATATATATATAGTTCTATGAGCCCAACGGCTAGTACAAAATATACCAAATATGTATGAGCCTAACGGCTAGTATTAAATATACCAAGTATGCAAGAGCCTAACTGTAACACCCCACGTCCATTAATGTCACTCACAAAGGTAATGCATTAACTTCAATGGAGCGTTTTAAGTAAGTATAGAACAGAAAATCACAACAAAACGGATATAAAATAGTACTTGAAAATTCAAAACTTTATTTATTGCAGCAGAAGGTAAATATGTTTGGTTACATCATCAAAACCATAAACCAAAGTCAAGTACATCATATCCATATTGATAAAACAAAGTACATAAACTGAAAGACGTAATCCCCAACATCAAAATAGCCATAAATAAAGGGAAGCTGAACTTTACTTCAGCGATCCAAGCAATCTTCTAAAAGCAGTTCAAAATCATGCTCCACTGGTGCTAGTTTCAACCTGAGCACCTGGGGGGGGAGGGGGAGGAAAGAGATGGAAAAAGGGGGGTCAGACATAAAGTCTGGCGAGTGCGATAATTCTAACAATATAATTAACAAAGTAACTAGGCTAAGGCATAAGTTGGAAAATAAGGAAATGACCATGAACCATTGAGTATGGCAGAGTAAACATGGAAACAAGATGAACAACGATATCGTTAAAGCGTACCTAACCCACTAAGATAATTTACTAAACTATACCAACACTATAGGATAATTGCTATACCGCACCGCCACTAGTATACTGCACCACCACTAGTCACCCTAAGGTTGATCCCGCCTTCAGACTTAATAATGATATTGGTAGTTTCGTGCACCCCAAGCTGCCTTCATAGGTGTCGTCTGCCCCTATATCCACTAGGTGTACCCACTACCCCAAGCGATCGGCTCCCTAACTCGTAGATACCCATGCTGGCCCCACAGTGGGGTGTATCACTCCCCAAAGTGGCAACCTGATACTACCAAGAATGCACGGCTTATACCTACACGATGCAACAACGTCTTACCTACCAGCCCGGTTCTGTAACACCCCACCTCCACTAGGATCACTCCTTAGAATGTACTAGCTTTGGAGGGGCGTTATTGTGAAGGTAAAACATGCACAGAGATATCACAAGACAGAATATATAAAAATAAATATAAGTAAAGCAGCGGTAGCAGATAAAAACCCATCATCCTCATCTCAGAAAAACCAACATAGTCAAGTACATACTATCAAAATGTCATAATCCAAAATACAACATAAGTCTAGATACGTGATAACAAAATACATGGTAAAACATCAGTACTAATCCCCCGAAATAAAAGATAAGCCACAGCTAGCTCAGATCCATACATGAGCTATCCAACAAGCACGTCAAAGATCCACTAAGAAGATGTAGTACCTCCCTGGGAACCTGTGGGGGGGGGGGGAAACGGAAGAAAAGAAGCGAAAGAAAACAGGTCAGTCAAAAAGACTGGTAAGCCCTACTACGATCAATCTATAAACTAATAAAGTTAACCGTATGATGGAAACTGAGATGAACATACTGGCAATAGATAAAGGTGACATCACATAGGCGAGGTTAAACTTTGCACCACAGCGTACTAGCAAACCCACAAAACAGATTTTGATCCCCTAGCCCAAACTTTGGCCCAATAACATGAAGTGACCTTAGTATAAGGCCCAGCCCAACGGTCTAGTCGATCGGCTCCCTGTAAACCTAACACGTCAAGTGTTGGTGTCCATACGGCCCACATGGATGTAGTCAGACTGTGCTGGATCCACCTTCGGGTGTATCAAGCCCTAAGGTGTCAACCCCAGACACCTAAGCAATAATGCACAGTCTAAGCCTACTGGTACCCGTGCCTCGAGTTTGTCCAACATCGGACTACGTGCACGTCCGTAGCCCGCCGGACCCGCACCACTGTACCACTCAGCCGTCGCTTTGGTCGCTTACATCAGTCCAGTAATCGTGCCCCGCCCTAGCCTAGCCTCTAGGGTTCTGAATGATACCAAACTGGGATTACTGCTGGAACAGACCACGTTGCTAGGGTTTCTAAGAGGGTTAAGTGTGGTTTTAACCCCTCACTAATCCTGGATTAAATTAGTTAAGTGTAGCCACTTAACCCCATCTAATCCTCGCATCCCCATTATTGGTTAAGTATTAGTGGGCCATGACTTAACCCTAATCATGAGGCATTAATTACTTAACGCACCCAACCTCTCACATTAGACATCCGTGGTTACCTGGGAAGATTTACACCACGTCTAGGTCTAACCTCGGGTCTTATGGTGCACCATGACCAACTACCCACATTAGACCCCACGTTGTGGTCACCTGGGAAGATTTACACCACAACTAGGTCTAACCTCGAGTTGGCCATATCATGTTATCTAATGTCATGTCCACTTTAGAACATATTTACAAGTTAACATATACTTGGGTAGACCTAACTTAATAGGTAAATTCCCAAGGGGTAGACCTAACTTAATAGGTAAATTCCCAATCTTTTAGTTTCATGTATTTTTAAGTTTACCCAAACCCTCCCAACGTCATTATCTCGCTTACATATTCGTCATAACGTATAAGGGTATGAACGGTAACTTGGCATAACATAGATGGTGAACTTCACATGTCAAAATAAACATGCATACATGTTAAACTTGCAAATCATGTCATGGTGAATTCGCATAAACATGCTTAGCTTATTAATTGTGCATAACATGGTAAGGTGAACATGCATAATCCATTAAACTTGCCTAACATGGTAAGGTGAACTTGCATAAGCATGCATAATCCATTAAACTTGCATAACATGGTAAGATGAACTTGCATGAACATGCATAACCCATGAAACATGTAGAACATGATATAATAAACTCGCATAAGCATGCATAACTTGTGAAACATGTAAAATATGGCATAGTAATCTCGCATATGCATGCATAACTTGTGAAACATGTAAAACATGACATAGTAATCTCGCATATGCATGCATAACTTGTGAAACATGTAAAACATGGTATAATGAGTTCACATAAGCATGCATAACTTATGAATCATATAAAACATGACATAGTGAGTTCGCATAAGCATGCATAATCAACTAAACTCACATAAATCTCAACTTTCACCAAACATTAACTTTAGAGTTTGTAAAGTGAAGGTAAGAGGGCTTACAAATATAAACAAGTCACAAATCCACCAAATAAGATGAAGAAGCCCTTTTAAAAACTCAAAACAAAGCCTCAAATAAGAAAACCCTTTTGCAAGATCCCAAAAACACAAACTTAGCCAATCAAACTTGCTACTTAATGAAGTATGCAAGTTATTAAGCACTCATACAACATAGAAAAGGTTGTATGATCATCATATCTTCATAGGATTTAACTTTGAGGAAGGTGGAGGCTAGGTTTTAGGTGGAGGCCATTTGAGGATTCAAATTGACATAGTTTAGTTGCTAGATTGATTAATGAGGCTTTAGGGTAGGATTAGGGGTATATTTATAGAGGATTAGAGTGTTTTTAGCCCTAGGATTAACCCTAGATTAGGTTTGGCCCGTCAGATCTCGGATTTCTCTAGAACCAAGCCACATGACCCAACCCAAATCAGAAATGGTGCACCAGGCTGAGCTGCCTGGGCACCCCCTGTCGACAGGGCTGTCGACTCCCTGGGTGCCCTGTCGACATGCCTGTCGACATGGGCCCCCTGGCGGGAATTTTCCCGCCTAACCCAGATTAGCCCTAATCCCTGTTTTTAATTTGAAATTTAAATCTGTCTTTAGCATAGAAGTTTCTGAAAACTTCTATGGGCCTTAACTGGGTCATACGGACTCCGATTTTCGAAAACTCGGACTCTATTTCGCGTATTTTTCCGAGACGATCGCAATGGCATAGCCCGTTTCCCCTGATTCTGATTTTTGAATTAAATTCTGCCTCGATTTATGTTATAACAGTTTATTGAAAATACGGGTTGTTATATTCTCCCCTCCTTAAAGGATTTCGTCCCCGAAATCTTCAAGTTAGGAAGAACATATCCTACCATCCAACATCCATCTACTCAAAACATCATCCACGAGCAACCATTGTCCTTAAAGGATTCTAAATGCTGTATGAACATATGCAAAAGTGTGTGTATATGTACCTATCTAATGCAATGATCAATGCAAAATATGTTAGTGAAATGTATCCATATGTATGCAAATCCCTATAATGTATAATGTCTATATGCGTGCTCAACCATACACCCATATGCAACATCCATGTGATTGCATACAAAGTTCATCCAAGAATAAGCATAAACACTCATGCACATGCAATATGAGGAGTGTGTGAGCCGATCTAGTGCCTAATGTGTATCATGCATCCACGAGTAACCACTTGCAAACACTTGCAACCACTTGCAACCATCAAACATAACATGTTTCAAGCACATGTTTCAACCAAAAGGGTTTCTACCTAAGGTTCTCATGACAAGTTTAGCACGTCAACTAGATAAACCTGGATAGCAAAGAGAAAGATATACTAACAAAAGAGATTGAGAGTGTACCCTCAAAAAGAAATGGATAAAGCCCACGCATCTTCTCCTCGGTTTCCCAAGTTGCGTCTTCTTCGGCTTCACCCCATTGAACTTTCACCAATCTGACCTCACGATTCCTTAGCTTCTTGGTCTCTGTCCCCAAGATACGAATCAGAGCTCTCCTTAAAGTTGCTTCTTTCTCTACTTCCACGTCTTCAAGCATGCTAGGTTCAACCACCTCAGCGGACTCATGCAGGCACTTTCGGAGATGCGAGACATGAAAGACATTATGCACTCCGGACAACTTCTCGGGCAATTGCACTCTATAAGCCATCTTCCCAATTCTCTCAATGATGGGGAAGGGTCCAACAAATCTCGGTGCTAGCTTCCCCACAGCTCCAAATCGGACCACATTCCGCAAAGGAGAAACCTTTACGAAAACCTTGTTCCCAACCTCAAACTCCAATTCGGACCTTCGCCTGTCAGCATAGGATTTCTGCCGGTCTTGGGCCGCTTTCATCCGTCTTCTAATCAACTCAACCTTCTCGGATGTATCCCTAATCATGTCGGGGCCAAGCATAAGCTTATCCGTGGATTCCCACCAACATGTAGGTGACTTGCACGGCCTCCCATATAAAGCCTCAAAGGGTGCCATCCCTATGCTCGCCTGATAACTGTTGTTGTATGCAAACTCGACAAGAGGAAGATGGTCTTCCCAAGCACCACCAAAATCCAGAATGCAAAGCCTCAACAAGTCCTCAAGTACCCTATTCACCCTTTCTGTCTGGCCGTCTGTTTGTGGGTGATAGGCCGTACTCAGGTTCAATTTCGTACCCATAGCCTCCTGCAAGCTGTTCCAGAACTGACTAGTAAAGATGGGGTCTCGGTCACTGACTATGCTGGAAGGGACTCCATGTAGTCGCACTATCTCACGAAGATATACTGATGCTAGTCCAGATGCTGTCCTTTTGCTCTTTACTGGGATAAAGTGAGCACTCTTCGTGAGCCTATCCACAATGACCCATATGCTCGTATTCCCCTTTCTGGACCTTGGAAGCCCATCAATAAAGTCCATAGAAATGCTCTCCCACTTCCATAGCGGGACCTCTAGCGGATGTAATAGCCCACCAGGCTTCTTCGACTCAGCTTTTACTCTTTGACAAATAACACATCTCGAGACAAACTCTGCCACATCCTTTTTCATTCCAGGCCAGAAGAAAACGCGTTTCATGTCCTTATACATCTTATCACCCCCTGGATGTATGGTCATCTTGGAGCGATGTGCTTCCTCGAGAACTTTCCTCACCAAGTCTTCTACCATCGGGACACAAAGCCTTCCATCTCTCCTCAGCCAACCCTTATCGTCTATAGAATATCGAGCAAGGTGACTAGATGTCTCCCCTCGAACCAGCTTATCCAAGATCTCAATTATCTGAGGGTCTTCCTTTTGCGAAGCCCCAACTTGATCTAGGAGGGTAGGCCTGAGCTCTAAAGATGCCAAAGAACCGGTCACCGACTCCATTGCCAAAGAGAAATCAAAGGTCGCTAAGAACTCTAAATTCTTCATCTCGACAAATAGAGGACTTAGTGTCAACCTTTTCCTACTCAATGCATCCGCTACAACATTCCCCTTGCCAGGGGTATAGGATATCTCAAAATCATAGGAAGCCAAAAATTCCATCCATCTCTGCTGTCTTAAGTTCAGATCTTTCTGCGAAAAGAGATACTTCAAAGACTTATGATCAGTATATAACTCAAATCTCTCTCCCAGAAGATAATGACGCCATGATTTGAGCGCATATACAATCGCTGCCAGCTCTAGATCATGAGTGGGATAATTCCGCTCATGCACCTTAAGTTGCCTCCCACCAAAACATATAACTCTGCCCTCTTGCATCAGAACGGCACCCAATCCCGTGCCACAAGCATCGGTGTACACGGTAAATATCTTACCACCATCGGGTAAGGCTAGAACTGGTGCGGAGGTAAGGGCTCTCTTGAGCTTCTGAAAAGCAAGCTCACAATCCATATCCCAAGCAAAGACTAAGTTCTTCTTCGTCAACTTAGTAAGGGGAGCGGATATCTTCGCGAAGTCCTTGATGAACTTCCGATAGAAACCCGCAAGACCCAGAAAGCTTCTCACCTCGGTTGCATTCTTTGGAGTCTTCCAATCCTGAACTGCAACCACCTTAGCGGGATCCACTGCCAAGCCTTGCTTGGATACGATATGCCCCAGAAATCTGACTTCCCTTCTCCAAAAGTGGCACTTGGAGAACTTGGCTTTTAACTGGTGTGCTCTGAGTGTATCCATCACCTCTACTAGGTGCCTCGCATGCTCTTCCTCATCCTTGGAGAAGACCAGAATATCATCAACAAAGACCACGACAAACTTATTCAAGAACTCCCGAAACACCCTACTCATCAAATCCACAAAATACGCGGGTGCATTCGTCAAACCGAACGGCATAACAAGCCATTCAAAGAATCCGTCTGGAGTTCTGAATGCAGTCTTGTCTATACTGTCTTCAGCCACTCTGAGCTGATGAAAACCCGTAGCAAGATCGAGCTGAGAGAAAACAGAAGCACCAACAAGTTGATCAAAGAGATCGTCGATCCTCGGTAACGGGTGTCTGTTCTTCTTAGTCAGCTTATTCAATTCTCTATAATCCACACAGAGTCGAAGAGAGCCATCTGCCTTAGTTGCAAACACCACAGGCGCTCCCCATTCGGATATACTCCTTCTGATGAAGCCCTTCTCAAGCAGTTCTTTCACTTGCTTGCTCAGCTCCCGTCTCTCACGCGGAGCCATATGCCGAACGGGCAAAGAAACAGGTTTAGCATTATCTACCAGATAGATGCGAAAGTCAATCTCTCGTTTAGGGGGCAACCCCTTAACTTCTTCAAACACATCTGGATAATCCCGGACCACCCTTATAGACTGAAGGGCCTCCTCTGATGAGTCGAGAGATTCTAGATAGCATAACATGACGGGATTCTTCGGATTGCATGAAATCTCAAAGGTGTTGCCCAGGCGAGTCACAAGCCTTACAACCCTATGCTCACAATCCAGAATGGCTCCATATCCAGACAGCCAATCCATGCCCAAGATCAATCCGTATCCCCTGAAACCTAGAACATACGCACTACACAAGAATTCAACGCTGAGTATAGAGATCTTCAGATCCTCACATATCATAGATAGATGAGCAGAACCCCCAATGGGATTCGAGACACAAACGGGATCATCCACTAAGCTAGTACTGAGGTGCAAGCTATCAACAAGATTAGATGAAATAAAGCTATGTGATGCACCAGAATCAAACAAGGTACGTACTGGGAGATCAGAGATATAAACAAGGTTCTCAACAGAAACACTACCTCTCTCGGGAACCGAAGCGGCATTGAGAGCATGAACTTGCCCTCCTGAAGATCCAGCCTGTCCTTTCTTCTTTGGGCATTCTTTGCTGAAGTGCCCAGTCTCTCCACAAGAAAAGCATCCACCACTAAGCTTCCTTTTCTTCTTCCTGCAATCCTTAGCAAAATGCCCAGCTATGCCACAGTAATTGCACTTCCCCTTGCCTTTGTTGTTGCCCTTCTTGTTCTTATTCTGATTTCCTTGACTGCTTTGACCTTGGTTGCCTTTGCCTTGCGAATAAGCCTTCTTTGCTTGAGTATCGCCTGACTTGACTTCCTTCTTTCCCTCTCCCTGAAGCAGAGCCATATTGACCAAACTCTCGAAAGTGGCTCCATGCGGAATATGTGACATCGCCAAGCCCTGTAGCGGCTCGTTCAATCCTCTGGCAAATCGAAGAGCCTTCTTCTCCGGGGTGTTCACTATATCCAAACCAAAGCGGGCCAGCTGATTAAACTTGTTCACATACTCCTTGATCGACATATCACCTTGCTTTAATGAAATGAACTTCTCCATTTGTAAATTCGCCTCGGCTGAAGATAGAAACTTGGTCACAAATCTAGCCCTCAAATCGGCCCAAGTCTCAACGGGCCTCGTCCCATTGGTGACCTCCCACCAATAGGACGCCTCATCCTTCAAAAGCCATACGGTCAATAAGATTTTCCTCTCGTCATCAATCCCAAAGATAGCAAACAAGTCCTCCGTGTCCTTCAGCCAATTCCTAGCTTCAACGAAAGATTCCGTGCCTAGGAAGTTCTTGCCTCCCATTGCCTTGAAGTCTTTACAAACCTTTGTAAACTCAATCTGAGGATGCTGAGGGGGAGGAGGAGGAAGAGGAGCCTCAGCAACGGGAGGGGGAGGAACATTAGCAACGGGAGGGGGAATATTAGCTGCTGGAGGAGGGGGAGCAGGAACCGCCGGAGGAGGGATATTAGGGATAGGATTCTCAACTACGGGAGGAGGAGTGGGAGTAGGGTTGGCGGGACCGGCTGCCGCCCTAGCTTCTTGGAGTCTCCTATACCAGAGTGGTACGTTCACTCCCTCTGGGATGTCAAGATTCTCAGCCATACTGAAACAAAAGATAAGATAAGATCAGGTCAAGGGAACGGATGATAATGCTGATGGCTTTTGGGGATTAGCCTTAAAATAATCTAGACTTTATTTTGGAAAATACTTAGTAGGTTTTTGAAAATAGTTTTTCAAAAGGGGTTTTTTTTTTCAAAAGTTTTGTTCAATCTTGTTAACCTCGTGCTCTGATACCAAATGTAACACCCCACCACCACTAGGATCACTCCTTAGAATGTACTAGCTTTGGAGGGGCGTTATTGTGAAGGTAAAACATGCACAGAGATATCACAAGACAGAATATATAAAAATAAATATAAGTAAAGCAGCGGTAGCAGATAAAAACCCATCATCCTCATCTCAGAAAAACCAACATAGTCAAGTACATCCTATCAAAATGTCATAATCCAAAATACAACATAAGTCTAGATACGTGATAACAAAATACATGGTAAAACATCAGTACTAATCCCCCGAAATAAAAGATAAGCCACAGCTAGCTCAGATCCATACATGAGCTATCCAACAAGCACGTCAAAGATCCACTAAGCAGATGTAGTACCTCCCTGGGAACCTGTGGGTGGGGGGGGGGAAACGGAAGAAAAGAAGCGAAAGAAAACAGGTCAGTCAAAAAGACTAGTAAGCCCTACTACGATCAATCTATAAACTAATAAAGTTAACCGTATGATGGAAACTGAGATGAACATACTGGCAATAGATAAAGGTGACATCACATAGGCGAGGTTAAACTTTGCACCACAGCGTACTAGCAAACCCACAAAACAGATTTTGATCCCCTAGCCCAAACTTTGGCCCAATAACATGAAGTGACCTTAGTATAAGGCCCAGCCCAACGGTCTAGTCGATCGGCTCCCTGTAAACCTAACACGTCAAGTGTTGGTGTCCATACGGCCCACATGGATGTAGTCAGACTGTGCTGGGTCCACCTTCGGGTGTATCAAGCCCTAAGGTGTCAACCCCAGACACCTAAGCAATAATGCACAGTCTAAGCCTACTGGTACCTGTGCCTCGAGTTTGTCCAACATCGGACTACGTGCACGTCCGTAGCCCGCCGGACCCGCACCACTGTACCACTCAGCCGTCGCTTTGGTCGCTTACATCAGTCCAGTAATCGTGCCCCGCCCTAGCCTAGCCTCTAGGGTTGTGAATGATACCAAACTGGGATTACTGCTGGAACAGACCACGTTGCTAGGGTTTCTAAGAGGGTTAAGTGTGGTTTTAACCCCTCACTAATCCTGGATTAAATTAGTTAAGTGTAGCCACTTAACCCCATCTAATCCTCGCATCCCCATTATTGGTTAAATATTAGTGGGCCATGAATTAACCCTAATCATGAGGCATTAATTACTTAACGCACCCAACCTCTCACATTAGACATCCGTGGTTACCTGGGAAGATTTACACCACGTCTAGGTCTAACCTCGGGTCTTATGGTGCACCATGACCAACTACCCACATTAGACCCCACGTTGTGGTCACCTGGGAAGATTTACACCACAACTAGGTCTAACCTCGAGTTGGCCATATCATGTTATCTAATGTCATGTCCACTTTAGAACATATTTACAAGTTAACATATACTTGGGTAGACCTAACTTAATAGGTAAATTCCCAAGGGATAGACCTAACTTAATAGGTAAATTCCCAATCTTTTAGTTTCATGTATTTTTAAGTTTACCCAAACCCTCCCAACGTCATTATCTCGCTTACATATTCGTCATAACGTATAAGGGTATGAACGGTAACTTGGCATAACATACATGGTGAACTTCACATGTCAAAATAAACATGCATACATGTTAAACTTGCAAATCATGTCATGGTGAATTCGCATAAACATGCTTAGCTTATTAATTGTGCATAACATGGTAAGGTGAACATGCATAATCCATTAAACTTGCCTAACATGGTAAGGTGAACTTGCATAAGCATGCATAATCCATTAAACTTGCATAACATGGTAAGATGAACTTGCATGAACATGCATAACCCATGAAACATGTAGAACATGATATAATAAACTCGCATAAGCATGCATAACTTGTGAAACATGTAAAATATGGCATAGTAATCTCGCATATGCATGCATAACTTGTGAAACATGTAAAACATGGCATAGTAATCTCGCATATGCATGCATAACTTGTGAAACATGTAAAACATGGTATAATGAGTTCACATAAGCATGCATAACTTATGAATCATATAAAACATGACATAGTGAGTTCGCATAAGCATGCATAATCAACTAAACTCACATAAATCTCAACTTTCACCAAACATTAACTTTAGAGTTTGTAAAGTGAAGGTAAGAGGGCTTACAAATATAAACAAGTCACAAATCCACCAAATAAGATGAAGAAGCCCTTTTAAAAACTCAAAACAAAGCCTCAAATAAGAAAACCCTTTTGCAAGATCCCAAAAACACAAACTTAGCCAATCAAACTTGCTACTTAATGAAGTATGCAAGTTATTAAGCACTCATACAACATAGAAAAGGTTGTATGATCATCATATCTTCATAGGATTTAACTTTGAGGAAGGTGGAGGCTAGGTTTTAGGTGGAGGCCATTTGAGGATTCAAATTGACATAGTTTAGTTGCTAGATTGATTAATGAGGCTTTAGGGTAGGATTAGGGGTATATTTATAGAGGATTAGAGTGTTTTTAGCCCTAGGATTAACCCTAGATTAGGTTTGGCCCGTCAGATCTCGGATTTCTCTAGAACCAAGCCACATGACCCAACCCAAATCAGAAATGGTGCACCAGGCTGAGCTGCCTGGGCACCCCCTGTCGACAGGGCTGTCGACTCCCTGGGTGCCCTGTCGACATGCCTGTCGACATGGGCCCCCTGGCGGGAATTTTCCCGCCTAACCCAGATTAGCCCTAATCCCTGTTTTTAATTTGAAATTTAAATCTGTCTTTAGCATAGAAGTTTCTGAAAACTTCTATGGGCCTTAACTGGGTCATACGGACTCCGATTTTCGAAAACTCGGACTCTATTTCGCGTATTTTTCCGAGACGATCGCAATGGCATAGCCCGTTTCCCCTGATTCTGATTTTTGAATTAAATTCTGCCTCGATTTATGTTATAACAGTTTATTGAAAATACGGGTTGTTATAGGTTCCATACACGCATATGAACCCGCTGGACTTGCGTTGCCACCGCTAACCCGGTTTGGCCTCTTACAGTCAAGCCCAGTATGCGTGTCCCGTCCTCGACTTGGGTCGAGCCCACAAAGACACGTATGGGTTACTGGTTGAAACGGACCCCCATTACTTGACACAAGCTATCCACCTAAGCTTGGTCCTCTCTAGTACATCCCATGTAACCCACTTCTTATTCGTGTTTCAATTACATGTTTCATATTTTGGTTAAGTGTTTCTAATCGTATTTCCAAATGCCACCCAAGGCACCCACTAGATTCCACATGCCACCCAAGGCACCCACTTAACCCCCTCATGTCCCACTACATGCTTATCTGGTTAAGTGTTTCTTAATTCATTAAGACCGTAACCTCATAAATATCTCTCACATTAGACTGACATTTGTGGCAGCTGGATTTGCCAGGCGGGTCCGGGCAGTCTTACACCACAAAAGAGCCTAACCTCGTGTCTTTACAACTGTTATGTATTTAGTTTGTGCCTAAGACCTCTCACATTAGACTGGCGTTTGTGGCAGCTGGATTTGTCGGGCGGGTCTGGGCAGTCTTACACCACAAAAGAGTCTAACCTCGTGTCTTAGACGATTAATTATTCCTAATTAATCATTCCCCAATTTGAATTACTTTCCCTATTCAAATTATCAATCAATTCCAAATTTAACGATGTCCATAATTGACTCAATTATGTCCATCCATTTATGGTATGTAAAATCATACCAATTTTCACCACAATTATATTTTATGCCTTTTAAGGCATTTATGCCAATTAAATCTTTTTAATATTATCCCCTTTACCCCACGTAGTACGGTTGTTCGTTTAACATAAAAAATATATGTTAGACTCGAATAGTCTAACTCATGGAATAAAGAGAAAACATCACAATATACACATAATTAAAACATAAATCTAACATAGGGGTGAATTTGCATATGTGAATGATGTTTTACATCTAAAACTTGCATAGGCCAAAATTACAACTTGCATAAACAACATATGTCATGGATCCAGTCTAAAGGTGTGAACTTGATGAGAAAATGGCCACAAACTTGCATAAACAACATATGTCATGGATCCGAATCTAAAGTTGTGAACTTGATGAAATAATGGCCACAAACTTGCATAAACAACATATGTCATAGATCTATATCTAAAGGGGTTAAACTTGCATAGGTAATAACATAACATGATTCATATCCAACTCATAAACTCACATACGTGATTTATACATCGCAACAAGGGTGTAAACCAGTATCTAACATGTAAAGTATCATGTAGAATTTAGCATGTGTCATAGCCTAACTTTCAATTAAATTCTCATATAAACTAGGTGTCATAATCGTGTAAGTTCACATATAATTCTACCCAACTTGTATATGATTCATGTTTGAATCAAAATCTAAACTTGCATACATATGATTTATCATGTGAGTCAATATAACAAACTAGCATAAGAAACATGATCATTCAATTAGACATAAGCCAATCATAGGATTATAACATGGGTGATAGCATCATAACTTTGCATCGTAGATTGATAGCTTCATAACATAATATTATAGAAATTACAACACAATTCTACAACATAATTACAACATGCAATCAACAATTCATATCACATCCAAATTATCCGCATTATAACTTAATCCAATTCATTTATTAATTATTTTGTTAAGACTATCGAATTCACAACTCAAAAGCAGTCTTGAGTTCTGAATTCTGATTTCTGGAGTTGAATTAGCGCTCCTTTGAAGAAGATTCGATGTTAGGGTTGAGTAGTTCTGATTTGGTTGTTGTTCTTCCTCTTAATTTTGGTGGCGGCTCCTCTAGGGTTCAAGACAACAGCATGACGGCCATAGTTTCAATTTTAATTCTGATTTAGGGTGTGAGTCTATGGGTCTTTTTATAGAATTTTGAATTAATTTAAGCCATCGGATGATCTTAGGGTTAATCACAACCATTCAATCATGATAGGGTGATGAGTCAGCCCTAATGACTCAGCAAGGAGTCAGAAAGGACTCAACAACATGGGTCAGCCTGAACCAGAAAGCTGTGCAGGCTTTTGCCTCGGCCTGGGCGCACTTGGCAGGTGCGCCGGTGTTAATTTGTACTGGCGCACTTCCCAAGTGCGCAAGTGCAATCCCTTTTTTTTTGCCACCACACTTCGTTCGTCCATAACTCCTTCATCCGGTATCCGTTTCCTGCAAACTCGGACTCTATTTCAACCAGAATTCCGAGACGAACACAATGGCGCAACCCAATCCCCATAATTTTCACGTCTGAGATTAATTATTCTTTTTTTAGTTAATTCGATTATTCAAAAATCTGGGGTGTTACATTCTCCCCTCCTTAAAGGATTTCGTCCCCGAAATCTCTAAGTCAAGGAGAATGCATATCCTACCATCCAAACAACCATCTACTCAACTATCAAACACGGGCATCCATTGTCCTTATAAAATTTCTAATGCTGTATGAACATATGCTAGAAGTGTGTGTATATGCTCCTTATCTAATGCAAAATCAGGCGGTCTACTGATTCAGTTGACCTCCTTAATGCAAACCATGATAATGCCATGCGTCCATTATGTATGCGAAAGAACCTTATCGATACATATCATTTCTACATGTGTGCACAACCATTCACCAAAATGCAACATCCATATGATGGTACAACCATTATACATCCATTACTTAAATATGTACACACATTTATATGCAATATGCAATATGAAGTGACTGAGCCGATCTAGTGCCTAAAGTGTGTGTATATGCATCCACGAGCAACCACTAGCAAACACTTGCATCCACGTGCATCCATCATACATAACATGTCTCAAACACATGTTTCAACCATAGGACTACCTTATCTAAAGATCAAAGATACTAACGAGAGGACATACTAAAGATAAGATAAGTACAAGGTAAGCGATAAAGGAGAAATTTAAAAGACATACCCTCGAAAAGAAAAGGGTATACTGAACGCATCTTCGCTTCTGTCTCCCAAGTAGCGTTGCTTTCATCATCTCCTCATTGCACTTTGACTAGCTTGACCTCTCGATTCCTCAACTTCTTAATCTCCGACCCAAGAATGCGCGTAGGAGCTCGTCGAATCGTCGCATCACGCTCGATCTCCACCTCTCTAAGCAAGCTAGGCTCTACCACTTCCGCGGTCTCGTGCAAGCACTTCCTCAAATGTGATACATGGAATACGTCGTGTACACCACTAAGTCTCTCGGGCAACTCCACTCTATACGCCATCTGCCCAATCCTTTCCTTAATAGGAAACGACCCTACGAATCTTGGTGCTAACTTCCCAACGGACCCAAAGCGAACGACGTTCCGTAATGGAGACAGCTTGACAAAGACCATGTCCCCAACATCAAACTCAAGATCTGTCCTCCTCTTGTCTGCATAAGAATTCTGCCTATCTTGCGCTGTCTTCATCCTTCTTCGAATCAAATCGATCTTTTCCGAAGTCTCTCTAATCATATTGGGTCCAAGCAAGACCTTGTCTGTAGACTCCCACCAACATGTAGGCGAGCGACATGGCCGTCCATATAGAGCCTCGAACAGTGCCATGCCAATGCTAGACTGAAAGCTATTATTATATGTGAACTCCACCAACGGAAGATGTTCCTCCCATGTACCTCCGAAATCTAAGACACACAACCTCAATAAGTCCTCTAGAATACGATTCACCCTCTCGGTCTGGCTGTCCGTCTGAGGATGATATGCGGTGCTCAAACATAACTGAGTCCCTACCGCCTCTTGCAAGCTCTTCCAAAATTCGCTAGTGAAGATAGGATCGCGGTCGCTCACTAAGCTAGAAGGAACACCGTGCAAACGAACTATTTCTCGAATGTATACGGAGGCTAACCATGGAGCAGTCCTCTTACTCTTCACGGGAATGAAATGGGCGCTCTTAGTAAGTCTGTCTACCACGACCCAAATCCCCGTATTACCCTTCCTCGATCTCGGTAATCCGTCAATAAAGTCCATCAAGACGCTTTCCCACTTCCATTGTGGGACCTCCAATGGGTGAAGCAATCCACCGGGCTTCTTTTGCTCTGCTTTTACTTGTTGGCACACCAAGCATCTAGCGACATACTCGACCACGCCCTTCTTCATACCGGCCCAAAAGTAAACTCGTCTCATGTCCATGTACATCTTGTCCCCACCGGGATGGATGGCCATCTTCGAACGATGGGCATCATCAAGAATGGTCTTCCTCAAATTCTCGTCCCGTGGTACACAAAGTCTACCGTCCCTACGCAACTAACCCTTATCATCTAGGGTATACCTACGGAGATGGCTTGATGACTCCCCTCCTTTGAGCTTTTCTACTAACTCAACCAACTATGGGTCGTCTCGCTGTGCCTCACCAATCCGTACCAAAAGCGTAGGTCTGACCTCTAAGGATGCTAGCAAACCGAGTACAAAGTCAACAGAAGGTTTAAAGTCAAACATAGAGATGAACTCTAAGCTTCGCCGCTCAACAAACAACGGACTCAAGGACAACCTTTTTCTACTTAAGGCGTCTGCCACCACGTTACCCTTGCCAGGGGTATATGCTATCTCGAAATCGTAGGATGCTAAGAACTCCATCCACCTTTGCTGCCTTAAGTTCAAGTCCTTCTAAGAGAATAAGTATTTTAGCGACTTGTGGTCAGTGAACAATTCAAATTTCTCGCCAAGTAGATAATGACGCCAAGACTTAAGCGCAAAGACAATAGCGGCTAACTCAAGGTCATGTGTAGGGTAATTTCTCTCACGTACTCTCAATTGCCTTCCACCAAAGGCTACTACCCTTCCCTCTTGCATTAAGACTGCGCCTAGTCTTGTCCCACAAGCATCGGTATAAACGGTAAATGGCTTACTCCCATCTGGCAACACACTGGGGTTGTGGTCAAAGCTCTCTTTAAACGTTGGAACGCATCATCACAATATACGTCCCACGTGAAAACTAAGTTCTTCTTCGTCAAGCGTGTTAATGGAGCTGATATTTTTGTGAAGTCTTTAATGAACTTCCTATAGTAGCTAGCCAACCCTAAGAAACTCCTCACCTCGGTAGCATTTTTAGGAACCTTCCAATCTTGGATGGCCACTATCTTAGCGGGATCCACAGTTATCCCTTCTTTGGAAACCACGTGCCCTAAAAATCGCACTTCCTTCCTCCAAAAGTGACATTTAGAAAATTTAGCTTTAAGGCTATGCACTCGAAGAGTCTCCAACACTTCCCTAAGATGTAGGGCATGCTCTTCTCTGCTTCTCGAGAAAACCAGGATATTACCCCATGCAAAATCGTCACAACTATCCATCTCTCACACAGACCATCCTAGTCGAACTCGACATCCCCTAAATGCAAGCCCCAAAGGCCTAAACCAATATCAGACAAACACCCAAGGGATACCTCCTTCGAATTCAGACGACTACGTGAGATGATACCAGTAAGACGGCCAACCAATTGAGCACTTGACCGACTCTGGCCGTCCTTTCCAGTCTCGCTCCAAAACCACCGCTGATCACATAATTGGCTTTGCTTAATCTATTAAGCACATACGAAAACTTATTTCGCGCCTCTGGGTAAACCCCGCACTTTATCAAAGACGTCTCCATACTCACGGACCACACAAACAGACTCCCAATCATCGTTGGATGCGTCAGAAGATTCTAGGCAGCTAAGCATCACTGAACCCCTAGGGTCACAAGAAATATGAGGGTCTTTCCATAACGAATTAATAGTCCAACTACCCTCCTTTCACAATCTAGGATGGCACCCCGCCTGGCTAGCCAATCCACCCCTAGAATCAAACTATAGCCCGTGAAACCAAGGACGAAGGCGTTGCATTCAAATCCAACGCCCAAGATAGACACTCTCAAATCCCGACAAATCATAGAAAGATGAGCCGAACCACCAATAGGATTTGAGACAACTAAGGGATCAGTAACAAGACTAGTATCTAGGTGCAGTGTTTCAACTAATGATGTAGGAATAAATGAATGCGATGCGCCAGAATCGAATAAAGTACGGACAGGATGATCAAACAGAAAAACTAAACATTCAACGGAAATTGCTCTACCTCGTACTTGCAGCGGTGGGACCACGATAGCCTGAACTTGTCCCCTTGCCTGCTCCGGTGCCATAAGAGCTTGCACCTGTCCTCCCGAGGTAGACCCTGCCCTCTGCCCTTTCTTTGGGAAGTCCTTAATAAGATGCCCCGCTTCGCCACAGTGGAAACAACCAGTCTTCTTTTTCTTCCTACAATCTTTTCTTAGAGGGCCGGGTGTCCCACAATAAAGACATTTCCTCTTATCACGGCGTTTATTATTCTTTGTACCCTTCTTAGGTTCCGCTTTCTTACCCTGTGCCCTATCCATGCCTCCACTATACGTTCTCCATTCGTGACCTCCAACCTACAAGAAACTTCGTCCTTCATCAACCAAGTAGCTAGTCGAACCTTCCTCCCCTCGTCTATCTCCAAGATACCGACAAATCTTCCACTTTCTTAAGCCCACTCCTAGTCCCGACAAACGTCTAAGTCCCATGAAGCGGTTTTCCGCCCATCGTATGGAAGCATCTATACGCGGAGGAAGAGATTCAAAAAGGGAAAGAGGAAGAGATTCAAAATGGAGAATCGAAGGAAAGATATATGGCTCTTGGGGTTATGCTTTCTAAAATATACTTTTCTCTTGAAAATACTTTCCTTAAAACAAACTTTTGAAAGTACTTCTTTATAAAAATGTTTTGAAAAACAGTTTTTTTCAAAATTCATATCTGTTCTGGTAACCTTCAGCTCTGATACCACGTGTAACACCCCACGTCCATTAATGTCACTCAAAAGGGAATGCATTAACTTCAATGGAGCGTTTTAAGTAAGTATAGAACAGAAAATCACAACAAGACAGATATAAAATAGTACTTGAAAATTCAAAACTTTATTTATTGCAGCAGAAGGTAAATATGTTTGGTTACATCATCAAAACCATAAACCAAAGTCAAGTACATCATATCCATCTTGATAAAACAAAGTACATAAACTGAAAGACATAATCCCCAACATCAAAATAGCCATAAATAAAGGGAAGCTGAACTTTACTTCAGCGATCCAAGCAATCTTCTAAAAGCAGTTCAAAATCAAGCTCCACTGGTGCTAGTTCCAACCTGAGCACCTGGGGTGGGGGGGGGGGAAGGAAAGAGATGGAAAAAGGGAGGTCACACATAAAGTCTGGCGAGTGCGATAATTCTAACAATATAATTAACAAAGTAACTAGGCTAAGGCATAAGTTGGAAAATAAGGAAATGACCATGAACCATTGAGTATGGCAGAGTAAACAAGGAAACAAGATGAACAACGATATCGTTAAAGCGTACCTAACCCACTAAGATAATTTACTAAACTATACCAACATTATAGGATAATTGCTATACCGCACCGCCACTAGTATACTGCACCACCACTAGTCACCCTAAGGTTGATCCCGCCTTCAGACTTAATAATGATATTGGTAGTTTCGTAGCTGCCTTCATAGGTGCCGTCTGCCCCTATCTCCACTAGGTGTACCCACTACCCCTAAGCGATCGACTCCCTAACTCGTAGATACCCGTGCTGGCCCCACAGTGGGGTGTATCACTCCCCAAAGTGGCAACCCGATACCACCAAGAATGCACGGCTTATACCTACACGATGCAACAACGTCTTACCTACCAGCCCGGTTCCACACAAGCATATGAACCCGTTGGACTTGCATTGCCACCGCTAACCCGGTTTGGCCTCTTACAGTCAAGCCCAGTATGCGTGTCCCGTCCTCGACTTGGGTCGATCCCACAAAGACACGTATGGGTTAATGGTTGAAACGGGCCCCCATTACTTGACACAAGCTATCCACCTAAGCTTGGTCCCCTCTAGTACATCCCACTTAACCACTTCTTATTCATGTTTCAGTTACATGTTTCATATTTTGGTTAAGTGTTTCTAATCGTATTTCCAAATGCCACCCAAGGCACCCACTAGATTCCACATGCCACCCAAGGCACCCACTTAACCCCCTCATGTCCCACTACATGCTTATCTGGTTAAGTGTTTCTTAATTCATTAAGACCGTAACCTCATAAAGACCTCTCACATTAGACTGGCATTTGTGGCAGCTGGATTTGTCGGGCGGGTCCGGGCAGTCTTACACCACAAAAGAGCCTAACCTCGTGTCTTTACAACAGTTACGTATTTAGTTTGTGCCTAAGACCTCTCACATTAGACTGGCGTTTGTGGCAGCTGGATTTGTCGGGCGGGTTCGGGCAGTCTTACACCACAAAAGAGTCTAACCTCGTTTCTTAGACGATTAATTATTCCTAATTAATCATTCCCCAATTTGAATTACTTTCCCTATTCAAATTATCAATCAATTCCAAATTTAACGATGTCCATAATTGACTCAATTATGTCCATCCATTTATGGTATGTAAAATCATACCAATTTTCACCACAATTATATTTTATGCCTTTTAAGGCACTTATGCCAATTAAATATTTTTAATATTATCCCCTTTACCCTACGTAGTACGTTTGTTCGTTTAACATAAAAATATATGTTAGACTCGAATAGTCTAACTCATGGAATAAAGAGAAAACATCACAATATACACATAATTAAAACATAAATCTAACATAGGGGTGAACTTGCATATGTGAATGATGTTTTACGTCTAAAACTTGCATAGGCCAAAATTACAACTTGCATAAACAACATATGTCATGGATCCAATCTAAAGGTGTGAACTTGATGAGAAAATGGCCACAAACTTGCATAAACAAAATATGTCATGGATCCGAATCTAAAGGTGTAAACTTGATGAAATAATGGCCACAAATTTGCATAAACAACATATGTCATAGATCTATATCTAAAGGGGTTAAACTTGCATAGGTAATAACATAACATGATTCATATCCAACTCATAAACTCACATATGTGATTTATACATCGCAACAAGGGTGTAAACTAGTATCTAACATGTAAAGTATCATGTAGAATTTAGCATGTGTCATAGCCTAACTTTCAATTAAATTCTCACATAAACTAGGTGACATAATCATGTAAGTTCACATATAATTCTACCCAACTTGTATATTATTCATGTTTGAATCAAAATCTAAACTTGCATACATATGATTTATCGTGTGAGTCAATATAACAATCTAGCATAAGAAACATGATGATTCAACTAGACATAAGCCAATCATAGGATTATAACATGGGTGATAGCATCATAACTTTGCATCGTAGATTGATAGCATCATAACATAATATCATAGAAATTACAACACAATTCTACAACATAATTACAACATGCAATCAACAATTCATATCACATCCAAATTATCCGCATTATAACTTAATCCAATTCATTTATTAATTATTTTGTTAAGACTATCGAACTCACAACTCAAAAGCAGTCTTGAGTTCTGAATTCTGATTTCTGGAGTTGAATTAGCGCTCCTTTGAAGAAGATTAGCTGTTAGGGTTGAGTAGTTCTGATTTGGTTGTTGTTCTTCCTCTTAATTTTGGTGGCGGCTGCTCTAGGGTTCAAGACAACAGCATGACGACCATAGTTTCAATTTTAATTCTGATTTAGGGTTTGAGTCTATGGGTCTTTTTATAGAATTTTGAATTAATTTAAGCCATCGGATGATCTTAGGGTTAATCAAAACCATTCAATCATGATTGGGTGATGAGTCAGCCCTAATGACTCAGCAAGGAGTCAGAAAGGACTCAACAACATGGGTCAGCCTGAACCAGAAAGCTGTGCAGGCTTTTGCCTCGACCTAGGCGCACTTGGCAGGTGCGCCAGTCTTAATTTGTACTGGCGCACTTCCCAAGTGCGCCAGTGCAATCCCTTTTTTTTTCTTCTTCTTTTGCCACCACACTTCGTTCGTCCATAACTCCTTCATCTGGTATCCGTTTCCCGCAAACTCGGACTCTATTTCAACCAGAATTCCGAGACGAACACAATGGCGCAACCCAATCCCCATAATTCTCACATCTGAGATTAATTATTCTTTATTTTAGTTAATTCGATTATTCAAAAATCTGGGGTGTTACACTAACGACTAGTATTAAATATACCAAGTATGCATGAGCCTAACGGCTAGTAGATAATTACAAAACATATTAAATATGATAAAACGTGTTCACGCGCTAACGACTCTTTTGTAATGGCTCTATTGACTTCATTATGCCCCCTCGGTTCGAACTAGGGTTTCCTTTTTCATTCTGGCTTCCGCCTTCACTGATGATGTGAAGTTCCTCTCTCATTCTGATAAAAAATTTGGTCGAAAGGGCCTTTGTGAGAGTATATGCTCTCTGTTAGTATGCAGGCACATGACATATTGCAAGTCTTCCTGATTGCGTTCTTTCTCTCACAAAGTGGAGATCAATTTCAAGATGTTTCGTCCTTGAATGTTGAATAGGGTTTAGAGATAAAGATAATGTGCTCTTATTATCGCATCAAATGACCGACTTTCATCTTGGAGTGAAACCAAGCGCCTCCATTAGTGATTCTATCCACGTGATTTTAGCTGTAGCGCTTGCTAGTGCAGTCGGTACTCCGCTTTTGTGCTAGTCTGGATGTGGTCTGTTGTTTCTTCATACACCAAGAAATGATATTGGAATCGAGGTAAATGCGGTATCCTGAGACAGACTTTCGGTCATCGATATCGTTTGACCAATCGACATTAAAGGGTTCTTGCATGTATTAACTGAGTTTATTGATGCTGTAGCATATGTCTGATCGAGTAATAGTTGCATATTGTAACACTCCTATTATGCTTCTATATTGTTTGGCTTTGTCAATAGCTTCTCCTTTGTGTTTAGATCTCTTAGGTTACTAATCATAGGCATATGTACTGGGTTTTCCTTGTGCATATTTGCCCTTTATAGTATTTCAGTGATATAATTTTGTTGGTATAATATTAATTCATCATTATTTTTCCTAATCACTTGTATTCCACGAATTTTTTTTTAGTTCCCCCAAGTCTTTGATGGTGAGATTTTGATCAAGCTTGTGTATGGTTCTGTTTATTTCTTTGCTGTTGTCTCCTATTATTAGCATGTCGTCAACGTATACTAGAATGAACACAGTTCCATGTATGCCCTTCTTCATGTATAGAGAATTGTCCGATTTAACTTGTGAGAAACCCATGTTAGACAAAGTTGACTTTAGCTTTTCATACCAAGCTCTCGAAGCTTATTTTAAGCCATATATTGCTTTGTGTAGTTTGCATACTTTATCACCAGTACCATATCCTTCAGGCTGTTGCATTATACCTCTTCAGTCAATTCCCCATTCAAAAAAAGCATTGTTGACATCCAATTGCCTCACATTCCATCCTTTGTTTAGAGCAATGGTCAGTATAATTCTGATGGTTGTGGGTTTTATGACTAGGGAAAAGTTTCGTTGAAATCAAAACCAAATTGTTGTGAGTAACCTTTTGCAACCAGTCTGGCCTTGTATTTGTCAATAGATCCAACTTCTTTTCTTTTTTATTTTGTATTTCCACCTACAACCAATCACATTTTTGTGTTTTGGTTGAGTCGCTAAGCTCCAAGTGTTGTTTCTTATGACAGCTTTATATTCAGTGTCCATTTCCTCCTTCTATTTGTTTGATCTTATGGCCTGAGTGAAATTCAATAATTCGATCTCACTGGTAGAAATATTGTATACTTTGGGTTTGAAGATGCCTCTCTTTGACCTGGTGATCATGTGATGTCCAATAGATTGTGGGGGTGTCTGCTGTTGTGTATCATTGTTGCTGGTAGTGTCAGCATGGTTGTTGTTTTCTGTATCTTCACTATACTGCATGTTTTGATTATATTGATGTATGTTTGTATCTTCTAAGTCATTGTGTGTCCCATTCGTTTGCTCATTTGTTCGGTCCATAGTTCTTCCTGTGTGTTTGAATTACCTGTGTGTTGTTGCTCTTCATTTCTATCAATTGAAGGTGGTTCAGTAATAAATGGCTCGAACTATATGTTATTATTTATGCTTTGTTCCTCATCCTTTTTGCCGATTTACTTTTTTGCATAAGGAAACTTGTTTTCATCAAATATCACATGTCTAGAAACATATATTTTTCCATTTTTGTCCATGCACTTATAGGCTTTTTGGTTTTGAGCGTACTCAATGAATGTGCATGGGCTTGATCTCATACTTACTTCACGATTGTTATAGTCTCTCAAACATGGAAAACATAGACACCCATAGGCTTTTAGAAAACCATATTCTGGTCTAACACTATATATCATTTCATATGGGCTTTTATTGTTTAAGACTTTGGTTAGCAACTTGTTAATGAGAAATACAGATGTGTAGAAAGCTTCATTCCAATATTTCATGGGTAATGAGCTTTGTGATAACAAAGTTAGACCAGTCTCTACTATGTGTCGATGTTTTCTTTCGACTAAACCAATTTGTTTGGACGTCCGTAGGCAAGTTAATCTATGTTTGATCCCTCTTCTGAGAAAGTAATTAGTTAGAGGTTTAAACTCAGCGCCCCCATCTGTCTGAACAACCTTAACAGTACTGTTCATTTGTTTTTCGACATGAGTTATAAATTGCATAACTGTATTGCAAGATTTTGATTTAGTTTTCAGCATGTAATCCAAGTATATCTAGAACAAGCATCCACAAAAGAAAGATAATACCTGTGTCCCTGATATGAATTTAGAGGCGTGAGTCCCCACAAATAAGTGGCTATAAGCACCAGTGGCTCATTATAATTGGTTTCAGTATCACTAAAAGGGAGCTTGTGGCTCTTGCCGAGTTGGCAGTGTGTGCATGTGTGTTTGATAGGTATATTTTTATAATGAATGTTATTATTACGCAAAATAGTCTTAACAATTTCCATCTTAGCATGTCCTAATTTTACATGCCAAGAATTAATCATGTTACATTTGTTGCTACTATTGTCATAATCAACGTTATTGCAGCTATTCCTAATACAGTTATTGTCACTACTAGCATCTACATTATTGCACCAGAATTCTCCACTTGAGTTTGCAGTCTTCAAGTTGTTGAATTTGTATAAACCATCTTTTATGTTACCTTGAAGTAATATTTCATGATTTAGGGAATCTTTAACTAAGCAAAACCTAGGATGAAATTCAAAGTAAACATTATTGTCGTTGGCAAATTTTGATACACTTAACAAATTTTTATTAATCGTGGGTACCCTAAGAAGATTGTTTAATTTGAGTTGTCTTTTTCTAAAAATTGTCCCTTTGCCTATGTGTGTGATACTAGCAGTACTACTATTACCCATATGCAAATTCCTCATACCTGAGTAATTTCTGCTCCTAATGTTTAAATTCTGAAAATTGCTAGTTATGTGGTGAGTCGCTCCTGATTCAGGGTACCATTCTTCGAAGTCATTGTCTTCATCATCATCTGTTGCATTATGTCTTCGGTTTGCGTCATTATTATTTTGAGCTGAATTCCCTGATGTTGCCATATTTGCTTGTGCTCTTGTTTGTGAAGAGTAATTTTGGCTTACCTGTTGTCCACCTGTGTCTAAATTATGCTTGTATCACCGTAACGTGATAAAGCTCATGGCATCATGTAGAGATCTAGAAAATAATGAAGGTTGAAAGAGGTCTGGCACTACAGAGTTAGTGTTGTAGCTGTGATCAACACTTTGGATAGAGAATAAGCCTTTCAGCATTAAGGCTCTGATACCATATTAAGAGATGAGGAGGAGAGTTATTAGTGAGGAACAATTGTAATTTTATTGATACAAAGAGCACACATATATATAGTGCTATGATCCCAACGGCTAGTACAAAATATACCAAATATGTATGAGCCTAACGGCTAGTATTAAATATACTAAGTATGCATGAGCCTAACGGCTAGTATTAAATATACCAAGTATGCATGAGCCTAACGGCTAGTATTAAATGTACCAACTATGCATGAGCCTAACGGCTAGTAGATAATTACAAAACATACTAAATATGATGAAACGTGTTCACACGCTAACGGCTCCATTGACTTCATTAGCATGTCCGATGAATCGGAAATAAAGTCTTTAAAAAGAAATGATGTTTTCTTAAGAGAGCATGAAGCAGACATTGTCTCAAATGTTAAGACAAATACCGTGGATGCAAGAGGTTGTGAAATTGTTAACAGCATGCATGCATACTCTGAACAATTTGATGCAAGTTTTCCTATCTACCTTTATACTAACAACAGTCAGGAATTGTCATTGCAAAGAAAATTGTATTTCTAGCACCAATATTATTTATTTTGTACATAAGAACACCTTGTTTTGATATTTTTTCCTCTCAATATATTCTTAAAGAAGAAAATTTCAAATTAAATTTTTTCACTCAAACTGTTATCTATCGATGACCCGTATTCAACAACTTAAAATTTTATTGTGTGAGTTTAAGCATAAAATTTGAATACACGGATTCATTTGATTGTTGTAAACTAGAAAACTAAATTATACATATATAATTTAACTATCTTTACCATCACCAAACTTGAGAGGTTTTATGAAATGTTTTCACAGTAACATAAACTGTTAGGATTGTCTCGCATGTTGTTAAGGAGGAACGATGGTTTGGTCCCACATCACGGAATATATTGAAGGAATTGTGTACAAATATTAACTGGTAGGCACGTAACATCAGGGATTCCTTTTGTTATATGGGAGTTGTGTGCCAATAGACAATATTAGTATTTTTTTTCCCTGACTTACTCTATAATAATCAAAATGCATATAAATTTATTTATGATGCAGGGTATAGTTGAATGTTAGATTCTTTTCAAAATTTTGATACTTGTTACTTCATTATGGGTTGTCTATTTGTATACATTCAGAATGCTACAAGTATTAGAAGGAATTATTTGCAGGATCCAGTAGCACAAAATGATGAATTGAAGTATAAATATGAAAACCGCTACAGGAGAAACTAAAGATAATTTTGTATAGACTGCATATTATCTTCTCTCCTCAACATCTAGTTAAACTATAAATGATTTATTTAGTACTAATAGAATATTAAAATTTTGACAGTAACTCACTAGGGAATGGTCAAATAGAATAAAGCCAGAATAGACCATGTGGTGGATCATGCAAACTTCATAATGTATTCAAAAAGTTTAGAAGAAAAGGATAAAGCCCAAATTTCTTTGGAATTATGATGCTTAACTCATGGCCCGCAAATACAATCTAAAATTTGTTATATGTCCACTCGGCTTACATTTTATTTTTTCTTATTGTTACTACATACCAGCGTCTTTTATCCACTTGCAAAATTCTATTACTGTCATAAAAACTATACTTCATGTTGATTCCTTCAACTTATATGTAGTTACAGTTAAAATGCATGTCAAAAACCATAAACCAACTAGTAAATTAGTTTTCAATGTACGTACAACTAAGGCTATTATGGTAACGGTAAATTTACCATTAATACCATTACCAGTCGATCGGTAACTATTTTTGATTGAAATCGGTATACTAGTTAAAACGGTATGGTAACGGTAAATTTACCATTTTTAACGGTAAATTATCTGTAACATTTCTTTAATACCAGCGGTAACGGTAATTTTACCAGTTAATTTAAAACATAAGTATACCCATCTGAACTGCTTTATTACATGCATATAGAACTAATTAAATGATTATATTTAGTTTAATAATCAAGTGAAATAATTTCAAATACCCTTATTTTCTTTCTCATTTATTTTTTTATAACCTAGCGCTACATATAGTATGATAAAGATGCACTTTATATAAAAAATATGTCAAGATATAAATTTTGATGGACAAATGGTAATTTACCATTACTAGTGTAACGGTTACCAGAGTATCGGTATACCAGCCTTCGGTATACCAGTTGATCGGTAACGGTAAACAATTCTAGCTTACCATCAAAAACAGTATGGTAATGGTATTTTTCAAACGGTAATGATAAGCATTACCGTAACAACCCTATGTACAACAACATGATTCAAGAAAGTGGCATTTAAGCAATAAAAACTAGATATATGATATGTATTAATCAAGAAGCAAGACATATCCATACTCACAGTGGAAAACATTGAATAATATCAGTCCAGCTAAATGACAATAAAAAATTTATGCTAACTCAGTGGAAGAGGAAAAAAAGGTAAAATAAAAGTTTTCCTCTTTGCATTTTTTTTTCTATATTTGCTTTTGTTTTTCACTTTGCATTGCCAAAAATTATTTTTACATTGTGTTTTCCGATTATTGGTTATTGTGTCACATTCTGCTGTTCAAAGCCAAATTATTTTTGGCTTTACTATTCATTAGCTAACTAATTCACATTTTAACTTTCAAAAAGAAAAAAAACTCGTTACCTTTTTCTACTTTTTTAAACAAACAGACATTTCACATCCATTGCGCGTGTCAACGTGTTTCATTCCATTTCATTTCCCTACGTGCGCCTCCTATCTGTTGGAACCTGCATGTAGGAAGCCAAGCCACCCATGTTTATTACATGGGTATGCCACCAACCACCACCTACCAAGCCCAACAACCAAGTCACCACCCCCCCACCAACCATCTCCTCTCTATATATACATCCTTCCTCCTCATAACTTCTATCTCATTCCAAATCCACTAAGAAGAAGAGGAGAGCAAGAAGAGAGTGAGATCGAGTGTTGAGTGTAAAGTGTTCTGTGTAATAACTTTGTAATATTCTCTGAAATAAAAGATCTGCAGCAGCCCGGAGATGTAGACATAATTGGCCGAACTCCGTTATCAAATTTGTGTGTCTCTTACCATTCTACATTTTATTTCTTTTCTCCACAAATATAATCATAAGGAAATTTGCGTAATTTCCCAACAACTGGTATCAGAGCCATAATTTGTTAGAAAAGAAATTAAATTTGAGTGGGAGCGATGGCGGCAGATGAAGGAAAGGTGAAAATCGAGAAGTTTGATGGAGCCGACTTTGGCTTTTGGAAAATGCAGATTGAAGATTATCTGTACCAGAAAAGGCTTTATCAAACTCTCTCAGAAAAGAAGCCAGAGAATATGAAGGATGAAGATTGGGCTCTTCTTGATAGACAAACTCTTGGAGTTATTCGATTGACGTTATCTCGCAATGTTGCTTTCAACATAGCAAAGAAAAAGACCACGGCAGGTCTTATGGCGGCTTTCTCCAGTATGTACGAGAAGCCATCGGCCTCTAACAAAGTTCATTTGATGAGGCGATTGTTCAATTTGTGGATGACAGAAGGTGCATCGGTAACTCAACATCTCAATGAACTGAATACAGTTACTACTCAGTTAAGTTCAGTTGAAATTGAGTTTGACGAAGAAGTACGCGCGTTGATACTTTTGTCTTCCCTGCCAGAAAGTTGGAACGCTACTGTCACAGCAGTGAGTAGCTCGTCAGGAAGCAATAAGTTAAAATTTGATGATATTCGTGATATGGTTCTCAGTGAAGAGATCCAGCGAAGAGATTCTGGTGAGTCATCAAAATTTTCAATTTTGCATACACAATCAAGAGGAAGAAATTCAAAACGAGGAAATGGACATAGCAAATCGAACTACCGTGGTAGGTCGAAGGACTAGAGATCTAAGTCCAGAAATCCCAACGGCTCAAAGACCATTGAGTGTTGGAACTGCGGCAAGGTCGGGCACTACAAAAATTAATGTAGAAGTGAACCAAAGGATCATGAGGCGAAGGCAGAGGCAAATGTTACTTCTACCTCAGGAGGAGATGAAGCGTTGATATGCTATTTGGAGAGCAAGGAAGAGTCTTGGGTGCTAGACTCTGGAGCATCGTTTCATGCCACTTCGCAGAAAGAATTCTTCGAAAGGTACGCCTTTGGAAATCTTGAAAAAGTATATCTTGGTGACGATCAACCTTGTGATATCGTTGGAAAAGGTGTTGTGAAGATAAAGCTAAATGCGTCAGTTTGGGAGCTAAAGGATGTCAGACACATACCTGATTTGAGAAAGAATTTGATTTCCGTAGGACAATTAGCTAGTGAAGGCTATACTACGACTTTCCATGGTGGTGATTGGAAAATTTCAAAGGATGCAATGACGATTGCTCAAGGTAAAAAGAGTGGTACTCTTTACATGACTGCTGCAGGAGAACCTAAATGCTATGATGAAGCATCTCAGACGAAAGATGCTAGCAAGTGGGAGCTTGCGATGAAAGATGAGATGAAGTCTCTCATCTCCAACCAGATATGGGAACTAGCTGAGTTACACATAGGAAAGAAGACGATAACTATCGATAAACTGAAGTTGTGTTCGACTTCAGTTGGTTTGCTAGAGTAAAAAGAGCAGAATGGCTGTTGCATCAATCAAGGTGTGAAGACGGATTGAAATCAGTCTTCAAGTGGGAGATTGTTGGAACCTGCATGTAGGAAGCCAAGCCGCCCATGTTTATTACATGGGTATGCCACCAACCACCACCTACCAAGCCCAACAACCAAGTCACCCCCCCCACCCCCACCAACAATCTCCTCTCTATATATACATCCTTCCTCCTCATAACTTCTATCTCATTCCAAATCCACTAAGAAGAAGAGGAGAGCAAGAAGAGAGTGAGATCGAGTGTTGAGTGTAAAGTGTTCTGTGTAATAACTTTGTAATATTCTCTGAAATAAAAGATCTGCAGCAGCCCGGAGATGTAGGCATAATTGGCCGAACTCCGTTATCAAATTTGTGTGTCTCTTACCATTCTACATTTTATTTCTTTTCTCCACAAATATAATCATAAGGAAATTTGCGTAATTTCCCAACAACTGGTATCAGAGCCATAATTTGTTAGAAAAGAAATTAAATTTGAGTTGGAGTGATGGCGGCAGATGAAGGAAAGGTGAAAATCGAGAAGTTTGATGGAGCCGACTTTGGCTTTTGGAAAATGCAGATTGAAGATTATCTGTACCAGAAAAGGCTTTATCAAACTCTCTCAGAAAAGAAGCCAGAGAATATGAAGGATGAAGATTGGGCTCTTCTTGATAGACAAGCTCTTGGAGTTATTCGATTGACGTTATCTCGCAATGTTGCTTTCAACATAGCAAAGGAAAAGACCACGGCAGGTCTTATGGCGGCTCTCTCCAGTATGTACGAGAAGCCATCGGCCTCTAACAAAGTTCATTTGATGAGGCGATTGTTCAATTTGTGGATGACAGAAGGTGCATCGGTAGCTCAACATCTCAATGAACTGAATACAGTTACTACTCAGTTAAGTTCAGTTGAAATTGAGTTTGACGAAGAAGTACGCGCGTTGATACTTTTGTCTTCCCTGCCAGAAAGTTGGAACGCTACTGTCACAGCAGTGAGTAGCTCGTCAGGAAGCAATAAGTTAAAATTTGATGATATTCGTGATATGGTTCTCAGTGAAGAGATCCGGCGAAGAGATTCTGGTGAGTCATCAAATTTTTCAATTTTGCATACACAATCAAGAGGAAGAAATTCAAAACAAGGAAATGGACGTAGCAAATCGAACTACCGTGGTAGGTCGAAGGACTAGAGATCTAAGTCCAGAAATCCCAACGGCCCAAAGACCATTGAGTGTTGGAACTGCGGCAAGGTCGGGCACTACAAAAATTAATGCAGAAGTGAACCAAAGGATCATGAGGCGAAGGCAGAGGCAAATGTTACTTCTACCTCAGGAGGAGATGAAGCGTTGATATGCTATTTGGAGAGCAAGGAAGAGTCTTGGGTGCTAGACTCTGGAGCATTGTTTCATGCCACTTCGCAGAAAGAATTCTTCGAAAGGTACGCCTTTGGAAATCTTGAAAAAGTATATCTTGGTGACGATCAACCTTGTGATATCGTTGGAAAAGGTGTTGTGAAGATAAAGCTAAATGCGTCAGTTTGGGAGCTAAAGGATGTCAGACACATACCTGATTTGAGAAAGAATTTGATTTCCGTAGGACAAATAGCTAGTGAAGGCTATACTACGACTTTCCATGGTGGTGATTGGAAAATTTCAAAGGACGCAATGACGATTGCTCAAGGTAAAAAGAGTGGTACTCTTTACATGACTGCTGCAGGAGAACCTAAATGCTATGATGAAGCATCTCAGACGGAAGATGCTAGCAAGTGGGAGCTTGCGATGAAAGATGAGATGAAGTCTCTCATCTCCAACCAGATATGGGAACTAGCTGAGTTACACATAGGAAAGAAGACGATAACTATCGATAAACTGAAGTTGTGTTCGACTTCAGTTGGTTTGCTAGAGTAAAAAGAGCAGAATGGCTGTTGCATCAATCAAGATGTGAAGACGGATTGAAATCAGTCTTCAAGTGGGAGATTGTTGGAACTTGCATGTAGGAAGCCAAGCCACCCATGTTTATTACATGGGTATGCCACCAACCACCACCTACCAAGCCCAACAACCAAGTCACCAACCCCACCCCCCCCACCCCCACCAACAATCTCCTCTCTATATATACATCCTTCCTCCTCATAACTTCTATCTCATTCCAAATCCACTAAGAAGAAGAGGAGAGCAATAAGAGAGTGAGATCGAGTGTTGAGTGTAAAGTGTTCTGTGTAATAACTTTGTAATATTCTCTGAAATAAAAGATCTGCAGCAGCCCGGAGATGTAGGCATAATTGGCCGAACTCCGTTATCAAATTTGTGTGTCTCTTACCATTCTACATTTTATTTCTTTTCTCCACAAATATAATCATAAGGAAATTTGCGTAATTTCCCAACAACTGGTATCAGAGCCATAATTTGTTAGAAAAGAAATTAAATTTGAGTGGGAGCGATGGCGGCAGATGAAGGAAAGGTGAAAATCAAGAAGTTTGATGGAGCCGACTTTGGCTTTTGGAAAATGCAGATTGAAGATTATCTGTACCAGAAAAGGCTTTATCAAACTCTCTCAGAAAAGAAGCCAGAGAATATGAAGGATGAAGATTGGGCTCTTCTTGATAGACAAGCTCTTGGAGTTATTCGATTGACGTTATCTCGCAATGTTGCTTTCAACATAGCAAAGGAAAAGACCACGGCAGGTCTTATGGCGGCTCTCTCCAGTATGTACGAGAAGCCATCGGCCTCTAACAAAGTTCATTTGATGAGGCGATTGTTCAATTTGTGGATGACAGAAGGTGCATCGGTAGCTCAACATCTCAATGAACTGAATACAGTTACTACTCAGTTAAGTTCAGTTGAAATTGAGTTTGACGAAGAAGTACGCGCGTTGATACTTTTGTCTTCCCTGCCAGAAAGTTGGAACGCTACTGTCACAGCAGTGAGTAGCTCGTCAGGAAGCAATAAGTTAAAATTTGATGATATTCGTGATATGGTTCTCAGTGAAGAGATCCGGCGAAGAGATTCTGGTGAGTCATCAAATTTTTCAATTTTGCATACACAATCAAGAGGAAGAAATTCAAAACGAGGAAATGGACGTAGCAAATCGAACTACCGTGGTAGGTCGAAGGACTAGAGATCTAAGTCCAGAAATCCCAACGGCTCAAAGACCATTGAGTGTTGGAACTGCGGCAAGGTCGGGCACTACAAAAATTAATGCAGAAGTGAACCAAAGGATTATGAGGCGAAGGCAGAGGCAAATGTTACTTCTACCTCAGGAGGAGATGAAGCGTTGATATGCTATTTGGAGAGCAAGGAAGAGTCTTGGGTGCTAGACTCTGGAGCATCGTTTCATGCCACTTCGCAGAAAGAATTCTTCGAAAGGTACGCCTTTGGAAATCTTGAAAAAGTATATCTTGGTGACGATCAACCTTGTGATATCGTTGGAAAAGGTGTTGTGAAGATAAAGCTAAATGCGTCAGTTTGGGAGCTAAAGGATGTCAGACACATACCTGATTTGAGAAAGAATTTGATTTCCGTAGGACAATTAGCTAGTGAAGGCTATACTACGACTTTCCATGGTGGTGATTGGAAAATTTCAAAGGATGCAATGACGATTGCTCAAGGTAAAAAGAGTGGTACTCTTTACATGACTGCTGCAGGAGAACCTAAATGCTATGATGAAGCATCTCAGACGGAAGATGCTAGCAAGTTGGAGCTTGCGATGAAAGATGAGATGAAGTCTCTCATCTCCAACCAGATATGGGAACTAGCTGAGTTACACATAGGAAAGAAGACGATAACTATCGATAAACTGAAGTTGTGTTCGACTTCAGTTGGTTTGCTAGAGTAAAAAGAGCAGAATGGCTGTTGCATCAATCAAGGTGTGAAGACGGATTGAAATCAGTCTTCAAGTGGGAGATTGTTGGAACCTGCATGTAGGAAGCCAAGCCACCCATGTTTATTACATGGGTATGCCACCAACCACCACCTACCAAGCCCAACAACCAAGTCACCAACCCCCCCCCCCCACCCCCACCAACCATCTCCTCTTTATATATACATCCTTCCTCCTCATAACTTCTATCTCATTCCAAATCCACTAAGAAGAAGAGGAGAGCAAGAAGAGAGTGAGATCGAGTGTTGAGTGTAAAGTGTTCTGTGTAATAACTTTGTAATATTCTCTGAAATAGAAGATCTGCAGCAGCCCGGAGACGTAGGCATAATTGGCCGAACTCCGTTATCAAATTTGTGTGTCTCTTACCATTCTACATTTTATTTCTTTTCTCCACAAATATAATCATAAGGAAATTTGCGTAATTTCCCAACACTATCTCATTTCAAGATTGTGTGCATCCCATTTGATTTCATGGCATCTTACAAGGAGCATGCAATGAATATAATGTCTGCTCAAAAGCATTAAATATCAATTTGGCTTTTATGAGATACAAGTCTAAAGATTATTGAACCGAATTGCAAATCTAACCCAAAAAAAAAGTGTTATATTTGTGTATATATGCATTGAATCGGACAATTTAACAATTATGTTCTGACAATATGGTGTCATACTGCTCTAGCTACATGACGCAAAGTCGTTCAGCGACTTGATAATGTCGTCCAGGTCCTCACCAAAAAGCATGTCGTTATGACCATGCAATTCATACTGTAAGCCGCTAAATCATGTCGATCACTCCATGCTGCAAGTCATTTATGTGGTTCATGTCGTAAGTCGCTATGCATTATTGACAAGATAACGATGAATACGTGGTATAAATAGCGGCCGGACGCGATGAGAAACAAGTCGTGAAGATCATGCCATATGGAAACCATTCATGCAGCATGACGTTTAGATTGTCATCCTGCAAATATCCATGACGTTTAAATCATGTTGTGATGCGCCATTAAGTCATGTCGTGACTTGTATGCTTAAATCTCAGGTCAACCATAATTATATAGGACATATTATACAAAGCTTGTGAGTTTTATAAAAGCTTAAACATGAATCCACCTGTACCCAAGAACAGATATATGAGATTGAACAAACACGTGGCATCGACAAGGTGCTTAAAGACGAACCATACAACATGATAATGTGTTAATGATTGTGTTATTCATGTCTGGAATATAAACGAGTTTCAGCGGTGAGCATGGTTTCTAAGACATGCAAGCAATGACACGTGGCTGTGAAGCATGGCAAGCATGAATGTTGGCACAAGGATAGACTACCACCTCATGTATTCATGCAGAAAAATCAAGCCGTATAATCTCCAAACCATTCATACTGCAAGTTGTTTATACGACGTTCTAGAAGCTTCAATCAGGTCACACAATTCAGCGCGTGTCATTATAGTAAGTTGACCTCATGGAAGAAGCTTCACAAGATGTTCTCTGGGTATCATTATATATATAAGACATGGCGTGCAAAAATAAAGGGGATCATGGCATATTTGAGTACCAAGTCGTTTGATGTCGTTTGTAAAAAGGATGACGCCAGCTGTACTCGTATGGAACGTGAAGATTATATAAAAGGAAATCAGGTCGTTCTCATTAAAGCATGCCGTATGTAGTTAAGATAATGCAAACCGTAAGTTGTTATATCCACTCATGCCATGAAAATGTAAATGGAAGTCATGCCACATCTTTTAAATCAAGCCGCAAATGATAGCTGGTAACAGTTGTTCACAATTTAGACCACACGAGGCCATGTCGTTTGATCCCTAAAAGCATGTCGTTTCTTGCCCTTCAAGACATGCATATATTTACAGAACTGCCACTATACACCGACTTCACCTATAAATACCCCCATATTTCACACTTGAGAGAGGACGGGATTTCATTTCCACGAAGTGCCACCAAACTCCAAGCTCTCTTCAATCTTCGTTAATGCTTCTCAAGCTCACTCCATCTTTCTCTAACAACAAATGAATCAAATCTTCTCCAATCTCCATTAAAGTTTTCTCAAATTCAACTCAAGCTACTTTAATCTCCGACAATTCTCTGTCAAGCTTAGATCTAACACAAATTCACCATGGAACTAATGAAGATCCTCTAATTGTTCAAGTGGTTGAACATCTACATAACTATCATCACCAATCAAAAGATCTCGCTGATTCCTTCGTGAGTTCAAGTGAAATCAAGAGCAAATAAGATAGAATAAAGAGGAGATCCTTATAAAAGAGTGAAATGAGTGAAATGAGAGAAAGGAATCAAATCATGTATTTTGTAAATCCGAAAGTGATAATGAAAATTGCTACCATAGTGGTTGTAGTCCAATTTTGAGCCGAACCACTCTAAAAATTCTTTCTTCTTTATTGTTTTACTTTGTGTTTATGGCTCTACATCTTAAATCTAATGTAATTGTGAAGTGTTTCTCGACACCTTGGTGTTGGTGTCATTTTTGATATCAATATTTTGGCACCCACCGTGGGGCCACGATCACATTCTCAAGCTTAAGTGCCTTGTAGAGATATTGAAATTCGAAACCAGCTTCTACCATAGATTCTCCAAATCTAAGATCCAGGCCAATTGCCGTATTCTCTCCAAAATTCAAAGTTTTGTCTGAGATAATGGCAAAGTCAAAGAAAAATATAAGTAAAACCGTTGGAGAAACCTACAACATTACTAACGAAGACCACTTACTAACCGCTTTGAAGTTGGAAAAAACTCGGTAGGTGGAGCCGGTGTGACTAAGAATGAGTTAGACGCCACTATCACTAATTTAAACCGACGAATGGATAGTTTTATGAAGGCTTTGATGGATAAATTGGATGCGATTCTCAATGCTCGACCAAATCCACCACCTCAAAAGGTCCATGTTGATCTCGAAGAGAATACCAATTCATCCGCTTCTGATCATAACTACAACGACAACATGGAAGATGATAATGAATAGCTGAGCAGCAAAGACGACGCTAATATCGAAGGCTTAAAGCCAAAAGCTAAGAATCATTCTGATGGAAATACTTGAAGGGTTACTAGTCATGCCAAGGGGGCACCTCCTCACCGGGAAGGTAAAGGACCTAAGTCTTCTAATCATGATCACTTGCCTAGACGAACATTTGGTACAGAACTCAGCTTCCTAGAGCGGCATAACACTGAAGAATACATATCGGATATGATAGAACAGATCATGAAGAAGAATCAAGCTTGCGATGATGATGAAAAAGAATGAGATTTCTCTCCCGATAGGACTCCGTTTACCGAGAGAATCCGAGAAACATAGTGTCCGAAGAAGTCCACCCCTCTAACTTTGCCTTCATATAACTGCCTTGTACATCCTAACTACTTTCTATTAAAGTACGAGTGACATATGAGTGCAACAAAGGCAACAGATGAGATGAGATGCCATACTTTCCTCTCTACTTAGAAGGTGTTGCGTCATTATGGTTCACAAAGCTGCCACCTAAGTCCGTAGATCAATTCTCTGACTTGACCAAAAAGTTTAATTCCGCATGTATGCTACCAAAGCCAAGTATGCTATAACACTTTCAACAATGAAGCAGAATCCAGGGGAATCCGTTAAAGCTTTTCTCAGTCGATTCAATGTTGCCTTGTCCAATGTGAGGAATCTAGAGCCTTGCACAATCCTCATGGCTTTACTCGACGCTATAAACAAGAAAAGTGGTTTGGGAGATGGATAAAAATGAAGGAACCAAATATGGTTGACATGTTCTGTAAGAAAGAGAAAGAGTACATGAGAGTGGACGACGATCCTCCTCCTGTTGGCACGAGCAGCGTTAATGAGGATAAAAAGAGTGTTAATGCTCAAGTTAGTCAACAAAGAACTAAGGGGCAGAAGCGGGCCAATGACGAACGACAACAAGGCTAATAAGAATTTTCGCCTTCATGACTCATCAGAACTAACTCCTATGAATGACACTCCTAAAAACATCTACCCTGCCACGAAGGATGCAGAGGATTATCCGGAGTCTCGGCCAATAAAGATGAATGACCATCTAACCAAATCTGGAAAGTTCTACCGGTTCCACAATCAGTCAGGCCACAACACCAACGAATGCAAGCATCAGAAATCATTGATCGAAGATCTAGTTAAGAGGAATTGCTTACGACAATATGTGAAGAATCCCCAAACTGCAAATCCTTCTGCAGCTCCCAAAGGGCAAGGGGCATCAGTTGGCTAGTCCGGTCCAAGCAATGGAGCATCTGCTCAAACCAATGCACGACCGTCATTAACTGATAACCATTGGTGGTGCTTTAGTATCAGTGGCTCAGAATAAGCGATATCTTTCGCCATTACTTTACTTCTTGCTATGTTTGAATTTCTTGTAAAAGTCTGTAATGTTTTGCATGCACTATACTGAACAATAGCTTCACGAAAAAAGTCCTACCTGCCTATATAAATCTCTTACTTGCAAAATTTTCATTAGTACAAAATTTGCTAAAAGATGATTTTTCCATTACAGGCTATCCAACAAGCGTTTGCTACCTTAAAAGTTCGACCAAGTGAGATAACCCCGATAACACCAAGTCAAGGGTAGATCGAGAAAGTCCCAATGAGTCAAACGATGAAGAGAGAAGCAAGCAGCTGTGGACCAAAAAACCCAAAGGTCGCGGGAGTTCGTTGTGCGAAACGAAACACAGGAGTTCGCTATGCGAAATGATGCACGGGAGTTCGTTACGCGAAACGATGCAACCTCACCCAAAGGTCGCGGGAATTCGTTGTGCAAAACGAAGCGCAGGAGCTCCCTATGCGAGATGATGCACGGGAGTTCGTTACGCGAAGCGATGCATTCTCGCCCAAAGATCGCGGGAATTTGTTGTGCAAAACAAAGCGTGGGTGCTCGCTATACAAGACGATGCACAGGAGTTCGTTACGCGAAGCGATGCAACCTCACCCAAAGGTCGTTGGAATTCGTTGAGAGAAACGATGCACGGGAGTTCGTTACGCAAAGCGATGCAACCTCATCCAAAGGTCACGGGAATTCGTTGTGCGAAACAAAGCGCGGGAGATCGCTATGCGAAACGATGCACTGGAGTTCGTTACGCGAAACAATGCAACCTCACCTAATCCTTATCGGAGTTCGCTCTGTGAGACGATGCGACAACCAAAAATCCTTTCCATAGAGAAAGCAATCTCTCCACAGCAAAGACCAACGATGCTGAATGAAGTTCGCAATGTTGATTCAGTCGGCAGGAGAAGACGAACGTTGGGTTACAAATGACCTCTCTATAGTAGGGGCATCCAATGGAGTTTCCAATGTCAGAACTAATCAACGAAGTAGACAAACATTGAGCAATAAAAGTCCTTCCCACAATGAAGACTGATGACGACCTCCTAGGCAGGGGAACAAATATCTAAAAATTCTTCTAGAAGAAGAAGAAATAAATCATAGATATGTATTTCCTAAATGAGAAATGTCGTATATCATCATATAAGTCATTAAAACAACGACGCTTGAAATCCACAATCGGCCTGAATCGATTTGTTGATCTTAAGTGTCAACATGAATCCGAATTGAATATCGTGTTTGTACAGATAATATTCAACAAATTATAAACGGTTAAATAAAATAGTCCTTTGCAAACACTTCATTCAATTCAAAATGAAAATTTTCCATATTTAAAAAAATTTAACTGACTAATTTGTTGTCAATGCGGGTAGTCAATAATAAAATACTCGCTCACAAACGTGCAATGTTTTTATTGTTACAAAACAGGTTGTAGCAGTGAAAAAAGGCACAACTGTCGTTCGCTTTAGAAAGTGTGTATTGCTTTGGTAAAAATTCCATGGCTAAACGAGTTCGTAAAACAAGTAATTCAACGTGAATTGGCCACGACCATTTCAATAAAAATCGAGCATGACCACTCCATTGCGAATATCACTTGTTTTATATACTTGAGCCCGAGTTAAAGCTGGGGCATTTACACACTGGCATGACGTTATCAACGACGAGTTTTGAATTCAAAACGAAAGTGTCCAGCAAACTCCGAAGTACCAAACCCTAGTTTGAAGTAGATTTCATCAAAATTATTATGTGAAATATCGAAATCACTATACGAGTAGTTGATGAACTTTAAAATTGTCATTGGATTCAATGATCTCGACAACATTTCACCAAGTTCTAGAGTGCAAATCGTCATGAACATATGATGAATAGTTCGAAGCTGAAAAATTGCCCTATGAACTTGTGTAAGAATTAAGTATCAAGCTTCAGCGTTGCAAATTTCGGATCATCTCCGAGCCTCGATATGAACTCAAAAGACAAATCAGAGCATGCCTCAACAGACTAGGTGCAAGTCCTATTTGATTCCAAAAAGCTCAGATCGAACCCCATAACATCTAAAGTGCTTTTCAAAATCTTACATTACAATCTTTGTGCTAATCCTCAAGCCATTGAAAAGAAAATTAACACACAATTATCCATTTCAAAATTCACATTTTTCACAAGAAAAATTGTAAATTCCGAGGGACAAATGTTAACCCCGATATATAAACGCAATTCAGAAAAAATATGTTGACTATGTAATATACAATGAACCGGGCAATTTCACAATTATGTTCTGACGACATGGTGTCATACTGCTCTAGCGACATGACGCAAAGTTGTTCAGCGACTTGATAAAGTCGTCCAGTTCTTTACCAAAAAGCATGTCATTATGACCATGCAATTCATACCATAGGCTGGTAAAATCATGCTGATCACTCCATGCCGCAAGTCATTTATGTGGTTCATGCCGTAAGTCGCTATGCATTATTGTTAACATAATGGTGAATACGTGATATAAATAGCACATGGAAGCGATGAGAACAAGTCGTGAAGATCATGCCGTACGAAATCCATTCATGTTGCATGATGTTTAAATTGTCATCCGCAAATATCCATGACGTTTGAATCATGTCGTGATGCGCCATTAAGTCATGTCATGACTTGTATGATTAAATCTCATGTCGACCATAATTATATAGGACACATTATACAAAGCTCGTGAGTTGTATAAAAGCTTAAACATGAATCCACGTGTACCTAAGAATAGATATATGTGATTGAACATACACGTGGCATCGACAAGGTGGTTAAAGAGGGACCATACAACAGGATAATGTGTTACTGATTATGCTATTCTTGTCTAGAATATAAATGTAGAGTTTCAGCAGAGAACATGGTTTATAATACATGCAAGCAGTGACACGTGACTGTGAAGGATGGCAAGCATGAATGCTGGCACAAGGATAGACTATCACCTCATGTATTCATGCAGAAAAATCAAGCCGTATAATCTCAAAACCATTCATACTACAAGTTGTTTATACGACTTGAATCAAGTTGTTCTCAAAGCTTCAATTAGGTCACACAATTCAGCGCGGATCATTACAGTAAGTTGACCTCATGGAAGAAGCTTCACAAGATGTTCTCTGGGTATTATTATATATATAAGACACGGCGTGCAAAAATAAAGGGAATCATGGCGTATTTGAGTACCAAGTCGGTTGATGCCAACTGTAAAAAGGATGCTGCCAGCTGTACTCATATGGAACGTGAAGATTATATAAAAGGAAAGTAGGTCATTCTCATTTAAGTATATCGTATGTTGTTAAGACTATGCAAGACGTAAGTTGTTATATCCACTCATGCCGTGAAAATGTAAATGGAAGTCATGCCGTATCGTTTAAATCAAGCCGCAAATGACAGCTGGTAATAGCTGTTCACAATTTAGTCCATCCGAGGCCATGTCGTTTGTGACGACCGCCCATAACCCCTGCACTAAACATAAGGAATAATGCACTGAAGTGTGTCATGCAGCTATGGACGATCATCAGTGTAGGTAAACCACATCGGAATCTGTCGTAGAACTCACAGCGCAAGGATAAAATATAATAGAACATATACAACATGTAATAGTACTGAAGCATCATATAACAAACTTTTGAAACTTTCACAGCATCCTGAAGGATTATCCAAACATCATAGGAAATATCAAGGTCTGTAAATAAAGCCTAGCTACAACGCTCATAGAGCACTCAACAACGGAAATAGAAATATTAGATAGTAATAAAAGTGGTACGCTAGCCACCTACTCGCCTCTGCACAACAGCATTGTCCTCACTAATCAGCTATAACCTGCTACTTAGTCTGCCCATCCACAACCGGATGAACATCCCAAGATAAAACTGAAGAGAAGGAAACAAGAATTAGTACTAAAACGGAGAACAGAGATGCTCTGAAGTGCAACAAACACAATAAATGTTGATTCTAATTTTCTTTTTGCTTGTGAAAATGCATGAGAAAACTAAGTGGAAAACATGCTACAAAATGAAATGCACCAAGAACAAAACAAAATGCAACAACCAATATGCAATGAAGAACTTTTTTCCCAAGATAGTTTCAAACAAAGAAAATCAACAAGAATATAATCAAAGAAACAAACACGAGTAAACAAACTAAACTTGAACGAAAAATAAGTGAATCAAAGAAGACTTGGATCGCCTAGGGAAACCCATAACCTAGGACCAGGCCTGACAACAAAACACACATTGTTAAGATGTATATGTCAGTCTGTTTGTATACTGAGATAGTATAATGTTTGTTTCATTCTGTAATAATGTTTTTATGCATTTTGTAATGTTTCTGTAGTTAGGCTAATGGGGCCGTATTATATATAAAAAGACATCTTCTATTGTATTTTGAGTTAACAGTTTTGATAATAAAATAATGGTTGTCGTTGTTTCTTTTTCTCCTTCAAAATCTAGATCTGAGATCTGAAATTGTTCATGGTATCAGAGCAAAGGTGAACGATTCTTGTTTTTTTCTTCTTCTAAAGCTTATGCATCATCTTCTCAAGGTTTCTTCAATTCTGAAGCCCTAAAATGGTGAATGATGACGAATCTAGTTTTCAAAATAGTCCGTTCACTTTTAATTCAACAGGAATCAACTTCAATGATCCATACTACCTTTCTAATTCTGATCGTCCAGGTATGCAACTTGGTAACCATGTTCTTTCTAGTCTGAATTTTCTAAATTGGTGTAGAATGGTTAAGATGGCATTAATTGCTCGAAATAAGTTTCAATTTGTGGATGGATCTCTTCCAATGCCTGCTGCACCATCTCTTGATCTTCAGAAATGGATCAGAAATGATTATACGGTTATGTCTTGGATTTTAAATTCAATGGATAAAACCCTAGCTGAGAGTTTTATGTTTTTCAACTCTTCTTATCAGGTGTGGAAAGAATTGAATAAAAGGTTTGGACAAACAACTGCACCTTAGATCTATGAATTGCACAAAAGTCTTACTTTGATTCAGCAAAATGATAATTCAGTTGCCGAATATTATGGAAAATTGAAAAATGTATGGGATCAACTGCATTTACTGGAAGGATTTCCTAAATGTGCATGTGGTGTTATGTAGAAATGCATCTATGGAATTTAAATAAATTTCTTGAAATTGAGCAAAGAAATAAATTGATGCAATTTCTTTCTGGTCTTAATAAAGATTATGATCAGGTCAAGACAAATATACTTAGTGCTGATCCACTTCCTAATGTTCATAAGGCCTATTACATTCTACAACAAGTTCAGCAACAAAGCAAATTATTCCCATCGGACTTATTCAACACGCCCCCCACATGTGTAGCATATCACTATCACATGGAGATAATAGCGTGGGACAAGCAAATCAAACCCGACCTGTGTCTCTGATACTATGTAAAGAGTTCATTAATCCCATATTATCACAAAATCAATTGGCAATGTGAATCCAAGATCTTGGTTGACAAAGCAAACTTAATAATGGTGAAGCCATAAAAACTTAATAATGTTGCTGTTGAAAATGAGATGAGTTCTCTTCAAGTTCAAGCCATAAAAACTTTTCCTAAGCATGCTTATCAAACTGTTAAGAAAGATGTTAAGAGACAGAAAAGTGAGGTTATATGTGAGCATTGCAAAAAGAAAGGGAATATGGTGGATCGGTGTTTCAAACTGGTTGGTTATCCAGAATGGTGGACAACTTTAAAAGGAAATAAAGCTTTCAAAATGGTAGCAAATGTGCAGAATAATGGTGAAGGAATTCTGGGTAAAGGACCACAAGAAAATGCAGAATCAAGTGCATCAAACAAGTTTGTTAATCCTATTATGGCTACTGCTCTTTACAACGATGTTATCAAGATGATTCAACAAAATTCAAATGCTACTAGTTCTGACGACAATCCACTATATACTGATGTCAACTTTGCAGGTATGTTTTCAACTTCAAATGCAAGTTGTCTTTCTAAGAAATTTGATAAAAATAATTGGATTATAGATACAGGAGAAATAGATCATATGGCATCTAATTTGACACAATTTTCTACACTAGAAAAATTAAGTAATCCAGTTAAAATCTGGTTGCCTGATGGAATTATTAAATTGGTTGAATATGTTGGCACAATTAAACTAAATTCTATAATAACACTCTAAAGTGTATTCTATATTCCCGAATTCAAATACAACTTGATTTTTGTGGGAAATTGTTAGATGGTAATCATCTAATTGCAAGTTTTAAAAAGGATTCATGTCATTTTCAGGATCCTTCAATTAAGCAAGAATATGTTGTTGGATCAAGACAATTTGGTCCGTAAAAATTCTCCAAGACTTCAAATCTTCTTTCATGCAACTCAGTTAGTTTTTCTAAATTTCCTATTACTAATTCTTCTTTTTTGTATGCAAATAATATGATTACTACAAATGTAAAGCCTAGTGTTGATATTATTCATGCTAGACTAGGTCATATTTCTACTAGTCATATGAGACATTTAATACTTTCTAATTCAGGCAGTAATGATAAAAAATAATTGTGATTTTAGTTGTGAAGCTTGTGTTTTGGGTAAAAATCACAAGATGCCTTTTCTAAAGTCTTGTTCATATGCCAGGAATTCTTTTGACATGATACATGTAGATCTTTGGGGACCATATTCAATGCCTTCTTTATTTGGTTCTAAGTATTTTTTGACAATTCTAGATGATCATGCTAGAACTACTTGGACTCATTTGATTCATTCAAATACTCAAATGTATGCTGTTATTATGACTTTCCTTGAGTATGTTCAAAATCAGTTCAACAAGAAAGTGAAAGTGATTAGAAATGATAATGGCACTTAGATTATTCAAGAATCATGTAGAGTTTTGTTTGCAAACAAGGCAATTATTCATTAAAGAAGTATTCCAGGAAATCCTGAACAATATGGTAGAGTAGAAAGAAAACATAAAAATCTACTTGAAACTGCTAGAACTATAAAATTTCATGCTGGTTTGCCATATAAATTTTGGGGTGATTGTTTGTCGGCTGCAACTCATATCATAAATTTGTTACCTAGTTCTGTATTGCAATGGAAATGTCCTTATGAGTTACTTATGAAGAAAGCACCTGATTACAGTTATTTAAGGGTTATTGGATGTTTGTACTTTGTTACTCAAAAATCATCTGATAAGTTTGCTCCCGGATCAAAGAAATGTGTTCTTTTAGGCTACCCTTATGCTAAAAAAGGATACAAATTGTATGATCTCAATTCTCATAAAATAATTCTCAGTAGAGATGTTTATTTTGTTGAAACTTGTTTTCCATTCAAGGATGATTCAAGTGTTGTTCCTTCATCTATTTCTCAAATACAAAAAGATTCTCTTCCTTTAGTTAATCCTGCTCTTGATATATAATGTCCTCATTCTACAAGTACATCTTCTCCATTCAAAGTAAAAATCAACAAAATATTCAATCTTCTCATCATAATATTGATTCTTCTTCTTCTGAAAATATAAATACAAATTCTACTGATTCTATTTCTATTCAAAATTCTAATCTTTAAATTAATGAGCCACAAAATCATAGAGTTTCTTCTGGAATTGTCAAGTTACCTAAGAAATTTGATGATTTTGTTATTACAAAGCCACCAACAAGAGCAGTTCAAAATATTAAGCCAGACAATTCTGTGTCTTTTAATGTTTATGTTAAACCTTCTCTTGCTTACCTAGATGATAAGCATTTACATAATTTGAATAATGTGATGAGAGCTTACGAACCCTCTTCTTATAATCAAGCAAAAGATCATCTTGAATGGGTAGAAGCAATTAACAAAGAGTTACAATAACTTGAAAATAATAATATATGGGAGTTAACATATTTACCTGCTGGGAAAAGGGCTATTGGGTCTAATGGGTATATAATACCAAGTTTAAACCTAATGGCGACATTGAAAGGGGTAAGGGAAGGGTAGTTGCAAGAGGTAACAAACGAATATCTGGAAAAGACTACAAACACACTTTTAGTCCAGTAGCAAAGTTGAATACTATCAGATTAATCATGGCTTTGGCTGCAATAAAAAATTGGATATTCAACAATTAAACATTAATAATGCTTTTTACATGGTTATCTTGATGAAGTGTATATGGTTCCTCCTTTAGGGTACACAAAAGCACAACCAGGTCAGGTCTGTAAATTGAAAAGATCAATATATGGTCTGAAACAAGCAAGTAGATGTTGGAACAAAGAATTAACCAAATTTTTTGTCGAATGGGGTTTTAATCGGTCTAAACAAGATTACTTTATGTTTCTTATGCATAAGGGAGAATCTTTTACTGTCATAGTCACATATGTTGATGATTTATTATTGACTGGAAATGATACTACAGTGATGAATAAGTTGAAAAAGCATTTGCATAAAACTTTCACTATTAAAGATCTGGGCACATTGAAATATTTCCTTGGCATAGAAGTTTAAAGATCAAAATATGGCATCCTTTTAAATCAAAGAAAATATATCTTAGATATGCTTTGAGAAAATAAATTGAAAGCATGTAAACCTGCTTCTTTTCCTATGCAAAAGGGTTTAAAACTTTCTCTTACAAATGGTGAATTATTGGAGGATCCTGAGATTTTCAAAAGACTTGTTGGTACATTTCTTTACTTAAATTTAACCTGGCCTGATATTTCATTTGTTGTTCGGCAGTTAAGTCAGTTTTTATCTGCACCAAGGGTAACACATTATTTAGCAGCAATTCATATTTTGAAATACCTTAAAGGTTCTTTAAATCTTGCGCTATTTTTTCCTGTGGATTCAGATTTATTGCTAACAACTTATAGTGATGCTGACTGGGGTGCATGTCCAGATTCAGACAGGTCATCAAGTGGCTATTGCAATTTTCTTAGTAATTCATTAATATCTTGGAAAATAAAGAAGCAAAAATCTATTTCTAAAAGTAGTACAGAGTCAAAGTATAGGAACATGAGTTATACAATTAGTGAAGTTGTTTGGCTTGAAGGAATTCTAAGTGAGTTAGGCATCACTGTACCTACTCCTATCACTTTATATTGTGACAATATTTCTGCACAACACATTTCTGAAAACCCAATTTTTCACGAGAAGACAAAGCACATAAGAAGTAAACAATAAAATTAGATGTTCATTACGATAGAGAGCATGTTCAAACCGGTTTTCTTCAATGTAAGCATGTGAAATCTTCTCTACAACTCGCTGATATTATGATGAAACCATTGGGTGCAGATCAACATAGATTTCTTTCTTCTCAGATTGGTTTGGTGCATAATATTCCTTCTCAAGATTGGCCTTGTTTGTCATGACCAAGTCAATCTTGAGGAAAGGGGGGTTGTTAAGATGTATATGTCAGTCTGTTTGTATACTGAGATAGTATAATGTTTGTTTCATTATGTAATAATGTTTTACACGTTTTATAATGTTTCTGTGGTTAGGCTAGTAGGGCCGTATTGTGTATAAAAGGACATTTTCTATTGTATTTTGAGGTAACAGTTTGGATAATAAAATAATGTCTGCTGTTGTTTCTTTTTCTCCTTCAAAATCTAGATTTGAGATATGAAATTGTTCACACTTCAACACCACCTATCCACATAACTTTCAACCACCTGAATACACCAAACTTCCACAACCCTTCACTTACTAATACTTCATAAGTTTTCGTCATCCCCACTAAAATTTGTAAAAAATAAGCAATAATATATTAAAAAAATTTGAACCAAATCTCTCTAGAGTTGGACTATTGTTGTCATCAATTTAGAATGTCACAGTTGTAATTTTCTCATCCAGGACATCAATTTAGAATGCGCCCCCTCGACTGCTCATTGCATAGAGTGGAGTATTTGAATTATGATTATTATTTTCCCAGTCATACCCTTAAGTTCTTTCCAACCCGCAAAAGCATACTTTAATATCTGGAGCTTTTTTAGCTAAAGACACTCACATATCATTGATAAGCAATGTGATAAATGTAACCAAAACCACAATAAATCGAAACCGCACAATAAACCGAAACCATACTAAAAGAATTATATGTTCTAGTTATAGATAAATAAGACAGTTGACTTACCTTGGCAAGAAAATTTGAAACTACACTAAATAACAAGTCTAAATCTGAACTGCTTATGAATCAGAATCTTTATTCAATGAACACAAAAAAAATTTGAATCCAAATTAGAAAATAGAATCAAAATGTCTAAATGAAAATGGTAAGAAACTTGTTTACTTGAGATTGAAGTCTCAATCAACCCTAAAAGAATTCACGTCTAAGTCAAAATATATGAAATAATACTGGAGAATAAGTGCTTAATTCATTCTAGAGGAATTAGACCTTAATTGGTCGAAGTACCTACTTGAGGGAATTAGGGTAACATGAAATGAAAAAAGTGAAGAATAGGGATGGATGAGAAAGAAATTAGAGCGGGAGTAAACCGAGGGAACTGACTACGTCTCTTTGGAAAGCAAATAGAGACAGATGACACAACATTTTCATCTATACTAGTTCAGTTCGAACAACGTTTTAAACGCAATTACGTTGTACTAAACACTGAGGACTACTGCAGTTAAAATCAATTTTTGTTTTAGTGACAATAATATTTGAAACGAAGTTGTAATCATCAAAATCATCATCATCAATATCTCAATCCCTAAAAATCTCCCCCTTTTTGATGATGTTAACCTTGATTTATAAAATGTCTATATCTGATGTCTTGTTTCTCCGGTTACTCCCCTTTGTCTCATTAACTCTTTCTGAAACTACTAGCTCCCCATTAATCTAAGCCTTATTTTACAATTCTTCCCTTTTTCATCAACAAAAACTATGTATCCCTGACTATAATACTCCCACGAAACTAAGACATAACTCTAAAAATTTAAGCTAATATGATTCTAATATCTTAAATTACTTAAAACTAGGACATAATTTAATAAGTATTAACTTGAATGAGTATAAACTAGTATAATTATACATTCAAACATATACATTCAATCAAACATTCAATTCAATTCAATCCAATCCAATCCAATCTAATTGTTTACAAATTATTCATTCAAATTCAAGTTTTAAAGCAATCCAATTAAAACACACAATATTTTGAATACAAATTCATACATTTCTAGGAATTTCTACGCATTCATCACCACCAAAGATTGGATTAGCCTTGTAGCAACCCATCCTTCGTTGTCTTTAGTGAGAGTTTCTCTTGTGATGTTGTTATCGTCGTCTTTGAAAAGAGAAGAAATTATCCATAGAATTGCACTAAATGTTTCTCAAGTTGTTTTATCGTCTGTATTTGACTTAACTATAAGTGACGTTGGTTGCGAAGGACAATAAAGAGAATATTCTTGAATGAATTAAGTATTTGTTCAACATTTTCACTTAGATTATGAATTTGGGAAGCCATGGATTTGATAATATTAAAGAATAATGAAATCAAATAAAGGAGGAATGAAGAAATGAGTTTTTCTGGAAGATATATATGTGTGTGTGTATATATATATATACATGTATGTATATATATATATGTATGTGTGTGTATATATATATATGTGTACATATATATGTATGTATGTATGTATATAGACTCTAGAATTCGTTTGAAATGAATAGACATTAGTTATTTTAGGAAGTTTTTAAATTCAAACTAATTTGAAAAAATATATGTTATATGTCGACATATGTTATGTAAATTTTATTTTTGAAGTATTTTGTGACTTATGCTTTTACTTGACTTATATATACTTATTTTTATTACTTTAATTTTTATTCTTGAGGTGTTTAAGGAAGAATCAATAGAAATATAAAGCTTCATTGATAACAAGGATAATGATAAATTAGATTAATACACAACATGAAATAAAATTTAGAAAATTGGAATAGGACCTAATACAACATGATAATAAATCTAGAATTCCACGGGGGAGGAAGTGGATGAAGACAAGCCAAGTTTTATAGTAATTTTCCTAAATAACTTGGTCATTTTTGTGGACATTTTTTCCTACTTTTTACTAAATGACCTTTTTAACGCTTTCTGAGTCTTGGCTGGAATCTTTTCATTGTTGAGAAGGATTTTCTTAAAAAGGATGTTAGAGAGATACTCTATACTTTCTAAGTAAGCATTTTCATATTCTTCTTTTTCGATATCCATTTGTTAAACTTCTTCTTCTTGATTCATTATTGCTTATTTTTCAGCAAGTGTTTCATATGGTTGAAACACAAGTGGAATCTTCATTGGGGATATAATTTCGGAATTGAAAACCTTTTTAGATACAAACTATTCACCTTTGAAATCCACTACAAAATGTTTGAAAATATGAGTAAGGTAAACTTTAGGATATAACGTATTTTATTTTGAAGAAAAATCCTTTAGTAGAAATTCATTTAAAATTACTTGAGCCCAATTGTAATTTTCGAAAATAGCTAAAAGGGCCTGCAAGCTTTCATTAGTGGGTTGTTGAAATTTGCCGAACGTGGTGTGACAGTATGTTAAAGAAGTAAGTTAACTGTAACAACCCAAAATTTTAATAAAACAATTTAAAAAATAACAATAAAATAAATATTAATCAGAAAAATATTGAGAAATGGGAAACGGGGGTTGCGCCATTAGGTTTTATGAAATTATAGCTAAGATAGACATTTGGTTTGCTGAAATCGAACGTAAAATAAAGATGATATAGAAGAAAGAAGTTTAAATTTCAAATTAGATATTGGAATAAATGTTGAATTAATCAAAAATTAATTAAGCCGTAAATCACGATCAGTTGGGGCGACCCAGCCTCTAGCTATGTCGACCCGAGGGTCGACCACCTATAGGATAGGTCAACCCATCTGGGCGACGTACGCAACCTAGTGCGCACGTCATAGGTCGATTCAGCTGGCTTTTGGGTGCATTCTTCTGGAGAATTTTACTGATCTAAAGGCCTAAGATTTAAACCTAAAATCCAACAATCCTGAATCCCTTAGCTCTATTATAAATATGCTCCAAACCTAACCTATTTCCCCCCACTTTATTCTTTACCTCCACCCTAAAAACCTTCTAGTCGAATATTTTTAATGGAGTATTGATTCTTGGGTTTGCACATATTTTCGAGGATATTCATAGATAGAGATTTCCTATCGGAGCTTAATTGTATTTGCTTAAAATTGTGAGTAATTTCAGTAACTACAAATTCAGTACAAATTGGGGTTTTTCTTGACAGTATAATAAGTTGTAGATTCCTTCTGATATCTATTTTCTTTTCTGTCAATAATCTATGTAAATCTAATTACTGCGTCTATCCTTTCTTCTATCTGTTTCAGTAATATATTCTGTTACTATAGTTTTATTTAGTTCATCAATACCTCTTTTTTTCATATGCAATTTTATTACAATTCGGTTTTAGCCCTATTTTATTTCAGAATTGTTCTTATTTATCTGAGCATATGCCACGCGAGAGCCTAGGCCATTGTCTTTTTTATTTTGACGTTGAGTTTCAGCCTTCAAGAGCCTAAACCATTTATTCATTCTTTCTTATGTGTAGTTTGGGTTAAAATATGAAATTGATAACAAAAGCGTAATTGGGAAAATTAAGAAATATGTGTAAATAGGATAAATTGGGCTTGTTGAAATTGTGCAATAAAAGATAATTGAACTGTAACTTTGATAAACTGAATAAATGAATTTGGATAGATGCTAAATGCAGGGGTTGGGTTGTACAATGAAATTAAAAAAAAGTAATGTTTATAGACAACCTATAAATTAAAGTTCACATGCAACCTATGATATGGCAAAAGTTACATGAAGAAGGTAGGCTAATTAATAAACTTAAGATTGGTGTTAAGTTTAAAATAAATTAATAAGCAGGAGTAGTAGTGGTCTGTTCCGACATCATAAGCTGATTAGGAAAAATAAATGGCCTATTAAGAAAATGTGTAGTATGAGTCTGTTCCGGCGTTGACACCTAACTAGGGAAAATAAGGGGCTTGTAATACCGGTTCATTCTAGCAGTAGGGGTATACTGATTAGGGAAAATAACAAGCCAATTAAAATAGTAAAATTTTTAGTCACCTAGGCGTTTGTTGACAACACTATGGGGGTCTAGGATAGCTAGGCGGTCAACATTACTTATATAGGGGCCTTGACGTTAGTAAATTAAATATGAGACTAAGTTTAGGGGTGACTTATGTCGAATTGCATTTTTGGTTGGGGATCTGTATCTGTGAGTATTCCTTTTTATCACACTACACCAAGGTCTCACGAGGAGGCAAAGGCATGCTTATACTGTACTGGGAAGTAAGAGGTCCAAATGAGGTGGGTGTGGGCGCTTTCCGTCGGGCAGTGAGTGTGCATCGCGCCGATTAGGGAAGATAAGACAGTGTAATGACAGTGATTTACGCTATGTCTTTAAAGCTGATAGGTCGGGTCTGATAACCCGAGGCCATAGTCAACATAGGTTATCATAATTGTGGTTTAGGATCGATCGATGGGAAGAATTAGTTTATATCCTAATTTATAAGTTGTAGAAAATGGTGTAGAAATCGAATGATTTGATAGTCGACTATATTCATAGAAGTATATTCTTGTTCTTATTTACTATGTTGAATTTCAATTTCTTATCCTATTTGGATTTCTTCTTTTACCACTCATGCCAGTAATTACTGAACTCACCAGGTTTTATGTCTGACTAGTTTTCGTTTTCTCTTCTTTCTTCCTTTTTCTACCCCTAGGTTTTCATGGTGGAGGATATAGTGCTTGAGAGAATTTTTTCCCAGCTCAACCCATTTGAGATTCTCATTTGTATTGTTCTCTATCTTTACATGTACCTTTCCACGTTTGGCTTATTTTCTGTACTTGATGATGAGAGGGATACTTTTTATTTTGGTACTCTGATTTATGATGTTCTATGAGATAACTGTGGTTTTTATTATCTATAATGTAATAGAACCTTTTATTTTGTTTTGAATGAAATTTTAAGTTCCGTTGTGTTTTATTATGCTGTCTTATGAATTTTAGCCTCTTCAATAATATTTTATACCTATACGCTTCATATTTTTTAATGAAATCCTCATATGGGTAACATTAAGAAATGTGAGGTGTTACATTTGGTATTAGAGCCTAAGGTTACAAGATTAGTAAAAAGTTTTTATTTTTAAAAGAAAAAGTCTTTTAAAAGAAAAGTGTTTTCAAAATAAAAAGATTGTTTCTGAAAAACATGCCCTCAAGTCAATTACAATTTTCCCTTGATTTTTTTTTTGAATCCTTCTCTCTTTTTCGTTTGCAACATGTCCGAGCTCCCAATTTTCCTAAGGGTATCCATGTTCCGTCTTGGTTTCGTGGGTATGTAGCTGAAGGGAAAGGGAATGCCCAAACTCCTGCTCCAGCAGTGGTGGCTCCTCTTAACCCACCACCAGCGGCTGATTTCTCTAAGCTTTGCAAGTATTTCACTACTCTTGGCGGCAAGACTTTCCTTGGTTTAGATACTTTTATTGAGGCTCGCACTTGTCTTAGGAACACTGAGCACATATTTGGATTTACAGAGCTTGATGATAGGGGGAGAGTTTGATTGGCTACATTGAAATTGAAGGATGAGGCTTTATTTTTTTGGGAGATGGCTGGGGCAGAGTGTGGTTTTGAGACTTTGAATGAATTTACGGAGAGGTTTGGAAGGAAGATTCTATCGCAAATGAAAGAGGGCATGCAATTGGAAAATTTTCTAGCGTCGATACAGGGTTATCTTTTAGTAAAGGACTATGTTAATCAATTCAATGAGCTTACTAGGTTCGGGATGGATTTGGTGAATACTACTTATATGAAGGGTGTGAGATTTGCTAAGAGTTTAGACCAACCTCTACACGGATTTGCTCTGACTCACATTCCGATGGATGTTATGTTCGAGAATCTTGTTGAGATGACTCTTATGCATCGTAACACCCCGTATTTTCTGTAAATATTAAAGTAACGAATTAAAGAATAATTAATTTCAAATTTAAAAATTAAGGGAAACAGGTTATGCCATTGCGTTCGTCTCGGAATTCTTCTAGAGATAGAGTCTGAGTTTGCGTAAATCGGACTCCGTATGAAGGTGTTATGACCTTCAAAAGATTCAAGAATTTAAATAAATAGCTCTGAATAAAGTTCAGAAAATTCAAAATTCAAAATCAGAAGCAGAAGCGGGCTGGGTGGGGAATTTCCCGCCCAAGGCCAGGTCGACTAGGAGGTCGACCAGGGGGTCGACCTCCCCCCATACAGGTCGACCTGGGGGTCAACCTCCCCCTCGGGTCAGATCTGAAAACTGACATGTTTTCTCCTGTGACGAATTGCTGTGTCAAAAGGGCTTGTGTGGCACGTTCTGGTTGGTTCTCTTAGGTTTGAATGGCTTTGATTTGCTCTAGGTTAATCTGACGGCTCCTATTAAATCAAACTTCTATATAAGCAACCTAAATCTAAACCCTAAAGCCACACAAAAATATTCCTAAGACCGTCATGCTGTCAGTACTTAGCCTAGAATAACCGCCATTCTCCTTCAACTAGAAAGCAAGTAGGAATTACAAATCAAATCTAATTCAACTAAGAGAATTCAACGTCTACAATAAAGGAGAGCTATTCAATTTCAGAATACAAATCCCATAACTCAAGACTAGTCTCCTTTTTGTAAGTTCGGTTATCATTTAGACCTAAATGATATTAGAATCATAACTAAAATAAATGGATGTAGAACATCGCCTAATGTAAATCTATGCCTATCCTTTCTATTAAAACTGATTTGATTGATACTATGACTCTTAACATGTTTGTGATCATGTCGTATGTAATTTAATGATAAATGTTAAATGCTTTGCAATAAATCCATATATTGTATAATTTGGCGATGGATATCATTGTGTAATTTGGCGATTACATTCCATATAGTATAATTTAGCGATGGATATCATATTGTGTAAATTGGCGATGACATACTATGTTGTATAATTTGGCGATGGCATTTCATGTCGCATGATTTGGTAATGACACCTATATGTTGTATGTCAATTTGGGAATTTTATGCATGTTCAACCATGATCACATATATGACCAAAACTACATGCTAATATGATTAGGTTCATGTTAGATTTGATCCAACTAATTTGCAAAGTTCACAATTACATGCCTAATTTTAAGTTTATGTAGTTCTATGTAAAACCCCTATTTCATGATTCATGTTAAGTAGATCTAAATTTGCAAGTTCATAATTAAATGTATATTGTTCTATGCCATATTCATATGACACATGTGTAGTTAGATCCATATTTTTATGATGTTGGAATTGTTACATGTTCCTCTTTTTCCCCTTTTATGTATAAGTTAGGCTATGTATCGAGCCTAACATTTTACGTGATTTATGCAAACGTTTAACGGGGGTAACGTTAGGGAAAATATGAAATTACATATAATTGGCATATTTGGCTCATAAACATGTAAATGTTTTATGGCATAAAGTGGTATAAATTTTTATACCTAAAATTATGAAATTGATTTAAAGGGAAAGTGTGGCTTGACTTGAATGACAATAATTTACATATAAATATAAAGAGGTAAATATGCAAATTTAGAAAAGACGAATATGCCTAACCCGAGTTTAGATTGAGTTACGGTGTAAAACTGTCTGGAACTGCCCGACACATCCAGCAACCGTAACAGTATATATCTAATGTGGGAGGTTAGTGCATCGAGCCCAAAGGAACCCGAGGTTAGACTGAGTTGCAGTGTAAAACTTCCCGGACCCGACCGCCACATCCAGTAACTACAACAATACCTATCTAATGTGAGTGGTTGGTGTTTTAATAAATGAATTAAAGCTAAGTTAGGAATGGTAGTGTTAAGTTAATTAAGGCAACACTTAACTAATGCAACATGTTAACTAAACTGATGGGTGGGGTTAGGTTAACTTGGACACTTAACCAATTTAACATGTTGACTAGGAAACCCTAGTAACGGGGTCCCATTTCAGCAGTAACCCACATAAATGTATCATGGTACCCTGAACTAGGCAGAGTGGGGCACGATTACTGGTCTGATTATAAGCGGTCAAAACAACGGCGGTCGGTGCGTCAGTGTAGGTTCCGACGGAGTACGGGCGTGCACGTACTACGGAGTGGAAAAAGCAAGCACTGGGCATCAATAGTTATAGATTGTGCATCTTGTATCGTGTCGGGTTGTCACCATAGGATTTGATACAACCCATGGTGGGTCCAGCACAGGTATCTACAATCGAGTGGGGCCGTAGGACACAAGTAGTAAATGCATGAGAGTAGGAGTCGATCAATGAAAAGGGATCACTGGGTTTGAACTCATGATAATGGTTGAAATATCTAGTAGGTGCAGAGAATATGGAAATAAGTGCGATAGTATGATTAGTTTATCTTACCTTGTTTACCGTGCCTTATTCTATGTTACCTTATTTCCTTGTTATTGTCCTGTGTCCAGCTTATTCAAGTCATGGTTCTCTTATCAGTTTACATGTTGAATAATCACTGGACTTACCAGACTTATGTCTGATCCATTTTTCTTTCGCTCTCTTTTCTTCCGCTTCCCCCTTCCCAGGTACCCAGGGAGGGAATAGCTCAGCTTAATTTGGACCGTTCATCTTTCCAAGCTTGAAGACTCTGTGATGTATAGCTTGAAACGTCTTATCTATGGCTATGGTTTTGGACACACTACTACTTGGGGATTTATGCAATTTTATTGTGTTTTATGCTTCCTTATAATAATCAAGACAGAGATTTTGATGTAATGATTTGGAAGTTGATTTGAAACAGTTTGCTGTAATGTTTTGTTATGAACCACATTTGAAATAAAGTTAGTTTTTCCGCTGCTTATATATATCTGTCTTGTAAATTATCTGTGTCTTTTACCTATAATGCTCCACCAAAGTTAAGGCATACCCTTTGTGAGTGACCTTAACAGATGTGGGGTGTTTCATGCATGAGGAAGGGAAATGTGATTTTGTGAAAAGTAAAGATAAGGTAGCTAAGGATAATGTTGGAAAAGAAGAAATGGTGGCCCAAGAAAGTTAACAAGAAGAAAGGCGAGAAGCTAGAGAAAGCTCAGATAAAAAAGGATGTTAAATGCCATGGATGTGGCATAACATGTCATCGACTACAAAAAGACTGCTAAGAAAGGAAGCCGCTTTAATTGTGGATAGCAAGGTCATTATAATAGGCAGTGTCCTCAGAAGCAAAGAGCTGGTTCATCTGGAGCGCAAATGCATGCATTGGAGGCGATGCAGGCTAGTGTTGGTCAGGATAAGTGCAGGAAGGTCACAGTCGAAGGTTTGATCTCTCTTTATGAATTTCCAGTTAGGACCTTATTTGATTCTAGCGCTTCATATTCGTTCATTTCTACTTCATTAGATGATTGTCTACAACTTAGTATACCGCTTGTTTCATATCTAGTATTATTTTCAACCATATAGGAGGTTTGGCTCATTTATCTTTGATGTGTAAGTGTTTGAGACTTTTTATTTTAGGCATCGAGTTTGATTATGACGCCCATGTACTGGGGTTTTTGGGGTATGGTATTATTCTAGTGATGGATTGGCGAGCCATGTATGGTTCCATCCTTAACTTCGAGAGGCGGGTAGTGAGACTGATGACTTTTCATGGTAGGGCCCTCGAGATATCTTGCGACCCAGGAGGGTCATTCATGTTGAGCTTCTTAAAGTCCTTAGATACTTCTATTGACGATCTTAGCTTGGTACCCATGTGACAGATTTTCCAAACATATTTGAGCAGGTGAGAGGACTACCTCCGAGACAAGAGAATGACTTCCAGATTTATTTCATGAATAATGCTAAGCTTGTTACATTACCTACATGTCATATGACTTCGAGGGAAAGGAAAAAATTGAGTAAGCAAGTGGGTGAGCTGTTAAAGAAAGGATTTATTAGGCGAAGTATATCTGAGTGGGAAGCACCAGTCATATTTTCTATTAAGGCAGATGGGTCTCACTTTCTATGTGCGGATTATAGAGAACTTAACAAGCTCACGAAGAAGAATCAATACCCACTGCCTTAGATAAATGATTTGTTTGATCAGTTGGTGGATGCATCCATTTTCTCTCAATTAGATTTAGCGACTGGGTTTCATCAGCTTCGAGTTGCAGATGATAGTGTGGATAAGATAGCTTTTAGGACTCCAAATGGATTTTTCGAGTGGCTAGTTATGCCTTTTGCACTAACCAATGCACCGATATATTTTGTTGATTTGATGAGCCAAGTTTTTAGGGAGTTCCTAAATAAATTTGTGGTAGGGTTTGTAGATGACATCTTGATATTCGAGACGAGGATGAGCATGCGTTGCATTTGGTAAAGGTTCTTCATATTCTTGTTCCCATCAGTTAAAGGCAAAGTTCTTGAAGTGCCATTTTTGGCGCAAGGTAGTGAGATTCTTAGGGAATGTAGTTACAGGAGACGGTATAGCGGTGGATCCTGCTAAAAGTGGTTGTTGTGCAAAACTGAAAGGCCCCCAAGAATGCAACTAAGGTGAGGGGATTTCAAGGTTTGACTTGGTTTTACCGAAAATTTATTAAAGATTTTGCATGGATTTTAGCTTCACTTACCCCCCTTCCTAAGAAGAACTTGGTATTCTCATGGGACGTGGACCGCAAGGATTCCTTTATGAGATTGAAAGTGGTTCTTATGACCACTCCGTTATTGATTCTCCAAGGCGGATCTAAGATGTTTACAGTGCATACAGATGCTTGTGGTACAGGATTGGGTGCAGTCCTGATGTAGGAAGGTAGGGTTGTTTGTTACGGGAGCAGACAGCTAAGGGTACATGAGAAGAATTATCCTACCCATGATTTAGAGCTAGCGGCTATTGTTTTTTTCCCCTTAAGTCTTGGAGACATTATTTTTTGGGTGAGAGGTTTGTGTTATATGTAGATCGTAAGTCTCTCAATTATTTATTTTTGCAAAAGGACCTTAACTAAATGAACTCCATGACTGGAAACCCTAACCACCTGAATCTAACAAAGGAATGTTCACCAATGTTAGCACACAAAAGCATCCTAAGTTGGACCATAAACCCCTGTCACATGACCTTGAGTATGCTTACTTGGACTCTACAGAAAATTTTCCCATAAACTTAGCCTCTGATCTTACCAAGGACCAAGAAAACAAACCTTTGAAAATTTTGCAGGAAAATAGAGAGGCATTAGAATGGGATTATGATAATCTTCATCTAAATTGTATAAATCATTGGCACGACAAAATTTTCATAGGAAGGATTTTCATTTCGAACATCACCGACATACCAGTTGCACCTTACAAATCATATGAGAAATTATCGTGCATCATTTTCGATAGAGGCAAGTGTGAGGGGAGGGGGGAAGAAAACATTATTCTTCGCCAAACATTCAATCATCCTAGATTTCATTTTGCATATGATTTTCGTTCGCACATAACTGCTAAACTCATTTCATTTTACAAATAATTTTGCATCTCATTCACCTCTGGGTACTATCTTTCAAATTTAGGAAACGTGTTTATAGTGTGGACACTTTTTTGTTCAAGTGTGGGGGGAGGAGTCTACATTACATCCTTTTATTTTTCTTTTATTTTTTTTCTTTTCATATAGGACCATCATGCATTTTAGATCATAGTAACATGCCTTTTTTTTGTGCAACATGACTCATTTTAGATTGATACAATAAAATAAATTAACAATTGTTAGTCAGTTGATTGTATTTTTCTCTCAACTAAGATCGAATAAGAAATATAATGAAAAGTTGAATTTTGAGGGATAATAGTGTAACCGTTACATAGTGATATTCTTAGGTGATGGCCATGAAGTTTATTCTAAATTGTAGACTTTGTTTAATTAGTAGAGGACTTAAAATACTTTTATTGGTTTTTCGAATCTTTAAAACTAAGTTTTGTTAAGCTGAATTCGCATAACTCTCTCTTATTCTTATATTTTCAATAATAATAATAATAATCCAAGGGTATCCAACATTGCTTGTAAATCTAGTGTTGGTGTGCAAACCCGCCAAGCTCTATCCGACATGTTGTTGACAAGGTCAGCGTCGGTATATCCTGGTCACATTTTATGAGTTGGACACCTAAGGATTACCGACATGTTGTTAACAAAGTCAACGTTGGTCTGCACAATCCGCCAGGCTTTTTCCTAACTCTCTGTCAGTCCGAGAGGCAGTGCATGAGTGGTATATCTTGGTCTTTAAGTTAGGTGTACGTTATTAATCATTAATTTTAATTTTTATAGAGAAAGAGAATAAGCGATGATGCCAAACACTTCTCGACCTTACCGATTTGACTAGTCATACACAAGGAATTTAGAATACCACTTTGTGAACTGTGACATGCAAACTAAGAATTTATTTCATGGCTGCACTATGTTATCGACCGAACCAACTGGCCAAACTAGAATTAAACATTTGAAAACTTGAAATTGTGTTGAAAATTTGTGACAAGTTGAGGTATCTAAGATAAAATCAACTAACTAGAAATTGTCAACTTAATTTGTTGTACCACTTTCCTAAAATAAATCATGTTTTAAATTTTATTTTCATTTGCATATGTTTATTTCATTCATATAGTTGCGTTAGAACCATAGCATAATGCATTTGGATTTTGTGGGTAGTATCCACTGAAAACCCTCACGAGACACCACTCGTCCTACTAGGAACACCTAGAGGTTTAACGACTTGTTGCTTTATGCTCGATTCAATCGTGTTTCCTACGAAATTGTGACCTATCTAGTTAGTATTTAATTTTTGTTTTACTCGAGGATGAGTAAAAGATAAGTGTGGGGGTATTTGATTAGCACAGAAATGTGTTTACTTTATGCTCTAATATCTTATCTTTTGTAAATAAATAAATATTACTTTGGGTATGTTTTTTCGTGTGTTTTCACAGGTTCAATATTTGTCTCCTTCATTCAATTAAAGACCACTTGATAAGAAAAAAAGCTACTTTCTCATATCAACAAGTTTTCAATCACAAAGGAAGTTGTAGCTCACTGGTAAAGGCATAGAAATTTGTACAAAGAGACCTTAATTCAATTCCCGACAAACCCTCTTTTTGCTGAAGAAAGAAACATTCACACTGCCTCCTTTGCTCTGAAGAATATATGGACTAGTGTTATACTATATATATATATATATATTCATATGTATGTATGTATGTATGATACACTAATAAACATTTCGAGAATAAGCATATTCTTCTCAAGAATATCAATTCAAATCATTGATTTTTCAACTGCCATTTAGAAGAATATTTGATCGAATTATTGCCAAGGAAAAGCTAATTAATCTGCCACGTGTCACTAATCAGGAGAGGAAATCTGCATGGAATATCTCAACCATTATGCCATATATTTTTTATTTGTAAACAAAGATATTCAAGAGATATTTTCTAGGCCTAGTATTCATATTGAGAGGAGCCTACATCTTCTATAAATACTCATGATATCCACTATAAACCAAGTTCCATTTTTATATGTATTCTGTTTTTTCCAGTAACAAAGCTTTTCTTATATTTCTCTGCAATATTATTTTTCAAGCAACTTGTGTCGTCTATACAATTAGATTCGGTAGAGAACAAGTTGTCTTTGCAATTTATTTTTCTTATTAGTGATTGACCATTTGATTAGATTCAACGACAATCCTAATTTTACTTTTCTGTTATTTTTGTTTGTTATTTCTTTTCTAGTAATTTACCTTTTTGTTTCAATTGTTGAATTTGGTATTGATCTGATTAGATTCAGATCCATAGTAATTCATTAGCATTAATTCAAAGCCATCTCCAAATATTGTCTAACTCGCCCAAGAAATATATAAATAATAAAATTTAAAATTCCTCCCTGTGATTCGACCTGCATATTACACGATTTGTGCGCTTGCAGTTATTATAATAAATTCGCGCTTTTCTGGTTCCCAAAAAGCGTCGATCAAGTTGGAAAGGAATGAGGATGGGCGAGTTGCATTGGGAAGAAGGATAAAGTAACTGTGGTTTTTCCTTTTTTATATTTACATGAAGCAGTGCTTTGAAAACATGGTGGCAATGTATAGTTGGGAATTAATTATAACAAAGGAACAAACGGTTGGCTTCGTAAAACAAGGAAACATGGGTAGGACTCAGTCACTCCAGAAAAGTGAAGCGCTAGAGATTTGAAATTTAAAAGTAAAAAGAACAGTTAGAGAAAAAAATGGTTTTAACTTCGTTAGAAAATTGGAAAGTTGCATGCGCATGGCTTTGGGTAGTTTTGAAATGAAAAAAGAAAAAGGAAACAACGCATGCATGCAGTGGCGGAGCCACGTTCAGCTTAGGGAAGGAACGTGCCCCTCCCAAGATTTGTTTTTTTTAATATAATTATGGAGCGTTAGACATTTTCAAACTTTTGCAAACTATTATTGGTATTGCAGTAAGCGCAAGGAACCACATTAGTGTTGGACTATTAGTGTTTCGTTGTCCAAACATTTGCAAGCAATACTGGCAAAGAGAACCTGCGGGACGAATTTTAGGTGGAAAATCTATAGAACAAAGTAAAGAAGTTGGAGCCAAAATGGTTGAACAGCGTGTAAAGTCGTCAAATGTTTCTTCTTTACTTCAAGCAAACATTAACATGCACACAAGCAAGTCTGTGTAAAGTCTCTAATTGTTTCTCCTTTACTTCAAGCAAACGTTAACATGCACACAAGTAAGTCTCCATTAGCTAGTACATTTAGTTTCAGACCAAGATTTTTGAACCTTTAGACTTCTCCGACCAAAGCAAACATAGCAGCTGATCGTCCATCTACTTCATGCAAAATTCCTGAAAGTGATAAGCTAAAAGAGACAGATTCTTGCCCTGTGAAAAGTTCCTCTCCCAACTCCTCAAACACATTCCTATGCGCATTTGGTTCCTCCATCTACGTATAAAGCCCCTCCTGCTTTGGTTGCTATTCGTGATGAAGTGCAAGCGAGCTCGCCTTTGTTTGCCTCTCGCCCAGGGTATGTTACTAGGAGCAAGACGAATGTCTTGATGAAAGCTAATCTCTTTGATAACGACTAATATCTGGTTAGTGTTGTTGTGTTACTGGCTCGCTCCTGATGCAGCAGTTGGAAATTTACAAATGTGTGTTGCAATCGACATTACCAAAAAAAACATTTGTAGGCAATAGAAAAAAGATAGAAAAATGTTGTCTTTGATGTCTAAAATTTTTAATTGTGCCCTCGCCAGCATATAATGCTGGCATGCATGGATAGATTGAAAATAAGGACTAAATATTCCCATTTACTAAGCTTTGGAAAATAAAAAACAAATGAGTGGTTTAGTAAAATAAAAGGACAGGTTTTGTAGATCCGAAATTTCTAGAAAAATATGCGGGACCCGAATAGGGACACACAGAACTAAAATGGCTTTGTTTTAAAAATGAATTGCGCAAGCCTTTTCGCAATTTCAGCGCGAACCGAGCACCAAAATCGACAAATAATTATATTGTGGAAATCAACATGATGAGACGGACAAAACAGTATATAATTTATAGTGTCACGATGCTCCGTACAAAAACAAGCATTACGGATCCCTTTAAATGGAAAATTCGGATAGGAAAACAATTAAACGGAAGTCTAGACTTCTGATTTTCGTGAAACCGATTTCGCCGTTGGATTCGTGACAATGAATAGAATATTTCTCATTTTTGTCCGAACAGGTTTCGTAGAGATTTTAAAATCGCTAAAATTTGAACTATTATGCGCAGCTTTACGCTGAAAATTGCGCGACCGACAAACATTCAACTTTTCCGATGAAATTTTCACAGCTGTTACGTCTCAGTGTACGTATTTAAAATTACAAGCTTCCATTCCGAAAAAATATAGAATATTTTCAAAATAAAAATTCGATTTAAATCGGATTTTAAATCGTTAAAATAGCAGGTTATTACATATTGAGAAGCTATCGTCATGTGCACTGCTATTTTTTTGTAAGATCTGTTACTTTTTGTTGTTGCAACCTCAATATTCTACTATTTTTTTCTAACACTAGTAATTTACTTTTTGTTTTTAATACTAGTAATTTTAGCATAACCTATTAATATTATGCATAGTTCAAACTAACCAAAAATATATTAAAATTATACAACAAAACAGTCGGATTTGCATAGTAAATAAACACTTTGTGATATTTTGCAAGGCAAATTCTTTTCCAACCCATATTTTAGTTAGTAGACCCCTAATATTAATTAATTTTTAAAGACAAAACTACCCTTATCGTACTTTCTTCTCATCTGTTCTGAACATCACGTGGTTATCTCACTGCCTGAAAACATCGAAGATTCAAAACCCTAGTTCTCAAACAGGTGAAAAAAAATTCTATTGTAAATAAATATTTGATGGATTTTGAAGGAGAAGATGATTTCTTATTGCTATCACAACAGGTAATTCAAAAATTAAGATTTTTTTTTAATTTTTGAAATAAGTTAGAAACAGCTGTTGAATTCGAAATTGAGGGAATTTTATTAAATCCACGTAGGAGACATACGAGGGTAAATAAAAAAATCAAGTATAAACCATATGAGGTCGAACGACGAACCACGGGAAAGACCATCATGGAAATATGATTATCCACGAAATATATGTATAGTTATATCAATTCTACTCTTTTTTCAACATTTAGTTTATACTTTCTGATTTTTGTTTTTACGCAGATTGTGTCATCCCGAAGTGATGAAGAATTACATGATGAAATGGTTTTGGATTATTCAATCGAATTCACGTCATATAATGTAAGTTGTATAAGGTTAATGTATGAACTAGTATTTTAAACCATTGAATACACCTATTTTTATGGATGTTTTTTTGGGTACTCAGACAAACCACGTATTATATATTCATGGTTAGCATAGCTTCCGTGTATAGATTTATCGTGGTTTACATTGCTTCCATGTTTATTTGCTACGTGGTTTTCTGCTTTACCATATTTTTACAGAGAAATATTGTGACAGAAAGGCAAAAAAAAAAATTCGAATACATATTTTTTTCAGCATTTGTTAATCATTTCAACAAACATAGTGTTTAATATTTTGAATGCGGATATTTCGATCTAGAAAAAAATTAATCGATTGGGTTCATGATACGGGAAAACACCTTGGCTTTGTTATCAAAATACTGAAATTGGATATGGGTGCTTCGGTCAAAAACCAAGAATTACGTTTGATTATGAACGAAGTGGTGTGTACAAGAAGCGAAAGGATAAAAGCGCAAAGAACCTGAGTTTGACGTGTACATAAAAGTTCAATCGACCCTTTAAACTTAAAGGTGAAAATCATCCGACGTTAGATGTTTGGCGATTATATGTTGTTCATAATCATTCTAAATTGAAACATATGGAAGGTCACTCGTATATTGGTCGACTAACGGAAGATGATACGAAGATAGTTGTTGAGATACATAGAAACTTGGTAAAACCAAAAGAAACTTTAGCGACCATTAAAAGAATTAATCCTTCAAATTCTACCACAATCATGACAATTTACAATGTAATAAAAGCACAAAATGCTACAGAGCGTGCATGGCATTCTCAAGTTTATTATTTTCTTAGTAAATTGAAAGAGTTTGGTAATTTTGAATGGCACCGTAGAACGTTAGACGGGACATATATCATTAAAGATATTTTTTGGGCACATCCCGTCAGCTTGGATTTTCTATGTACATTCCTCAGGGTTATTATATTAGATTGCACATATAAAACCAACGGGTACCGAATGCCTTTACTCGAGATTGTTGGGGTTGTTGCACAGATCTTACATTATGTATTGCAATTGTGTATTAAGTAGCGGAAACCAAGGAAAATTATATATAGGCTTTAGAGCGTTTGAAATCAGTTATGATTGATTGTGAAATAGAATTACCATCAATCTTCATTTCCGATAGAGAGACAACATTAGTTAATGCTGTTGGATTTGTGTTTCCGAACTCCGCACATATGTTATGCACATGGCACATCAAAAATAATATTCTAACACATATGCAAAAGAAAGTGAAAGGAATGGAGCTTGAAGAGAAAAAGTAATTTTTATTTGATTGGAATGAGCTGGTATATTCAAAGAATGTTGTTGCTTATAATGAGAATCTGCAACTGTTGCATGAAAAGTATGCAAATCATACTTCACTTTTGAGATATATTCATGAGACTTGGTTGGATACATATAAAGATCGATTTGTTCAAGCATGGACGGATTAGTACACGCATTTTGGAAATTATACTTCTAATTGGTATTTTTATATATTACTTTTTTTATATTTATTCAACATAATAATTAGCTTTATTGTAATCATTTGTGCATGTCATATGCAGGGCTGAGTCCGCTCATTCAGAATCAAAAAAACATTTAGCTAGCTATCAATGCAATTTCGAACAAGCTTGGACAAAGATGCATACATTATTGGAACTCTTATTTACCGAACTTAAAGCATTATTCGAGCACAGTTTAACAAAAGTAAAGCACATATTTCATATTCGAGAGTTCAAAAATTTACGGGGCATTGTTTTTATCAAGGCGCTTGATTTGATACATTCATAAATACAGAGAATAAAAGATGTTGATGACAAATAATTATTATGCGGATGTGTCAATCATAGAACTCATTGATTGCCTTGTGCGCATGAGTTAGCTTATCTTGGGCCTGATACTGCAATATCGCTTGAGATGGTTGACGTTCATTGGTCAAGGCCAAATCTTAGAAAAAAGTGGAAATAAAAGTATGAGGGTTATGGAAAAATTGGAAGCACTTATACAAGATGTGAAAAAGATGGAAACTCCTTACCAAATGTAAATCTATAAGAACATGTTAGAGATTGTGGAACCACGTACATCTTCTCCCGCATCTCCAAAAAGAAAAATAAAGACACATGAAAGAGAAAGCAAAATAAGTGCTAATACATCAACAAAAATGATGCTTTCATCGTTTGAGCTCGTCGAAAGTGTGTACTCGCAAAAATTTTGCACTTCAAAAAGGCCTATACTGATAAACTTCAATTCGTAAACCGAAAAAGGTACGTATACACATATTTTTTTAATTAGAATACAAATCGGTTCCTTGTTAACTTACAATATCATTTTTTTAATAGTTAGAAGAAATAACTAAAGGCGTGAGGACTTATTTGCATCAAATACCATCGGAGTTGAAGCATTTTGTTACTGTTAATATTGACGTCCGATCGGACGGTAACTGTGGGTATACATGTGTGGCTGCTTTGCTTGGTTTGGGAGAATTAGGTTGGAGACAAATTAGGAGAGAGTTATACGAAGAATTGCAGGAAAATCAAAGTTTGTATGATCGCGTGTTCATAGAGCAAGGCAGAAGCATAAGTCTTCTCAAAAGTCTAATGCATGAAGAAGAAGGATTTGCGCCGATGGAAAAGTGGATGTCATCTTGGTATAACGTCGTCGTATTAGCATTATTGAAAGACTTATGTTGACAATACCTCCATTGAAAGGGAAGGTGCCTCCCTCAGTACAGCGCATGAAAATTGCTATAGCTTTTGTTAATCATGATCATTTTGTTCAGGTATACGTCTTTTATGTTAATTAAAATTTGATTATGCGTTCATATTTTTTGTAAATTATGGCATCATAGGTAAAAATAGAGCCAAAGCATCTGGTTCCACCTATTTATTTAAAATGGTTAACGGCTCATGATACAGATGCAAATAATTGGGTGTACATTTACACTGATAGAAGACAAGCTTGGGATGATAGAAATGCATATACAAATTGGGAGTAAAGTTAATCAATTTTTTTAATTTAGCTATGGCTGTAACTTTGAATTTTTTGTTAGTTTAACTACGCATATAAATGTTGCAATTTCAAAGTGGAAGTAAACTTGTATTCGATATATTCGAGTAGAAATCTTCGAAAAAATGAAGAGTAGTGAAGTGGAACTATTGGGAATTAATTAGGTACCGTTAAAATTTGGTCGACATATTTTTTATAACATTTTTTGTACACAACGCTCTGTAAATTCATGGAAATAATAGTAACCACGATGTATCTTTACATGGTATTAGAAGTAACCACGTAAGAAATATACGTGGTTCATATTGTAACCACGTATCGTGTCAATGTGCTTAATGCAATAACCACGTATTTACAAAGCGATACTAAGTCCCGAAACCATAAAAAATTTCTGTGATTTTAATTATTTCTCGTGGTTCGGAGAAAAACCACGTATAACTACTTCGTGGTTTTTTTGGCAAGGCCGAGGAGGTTGAGTGGACCCCTACCACTTTATTAATGCACCGTTGGAAAAAACAAAAGTGTAATACACACAAGAAAACATAGAAACACGGTGCATTAAGCCCTAGAAGACGACACAGAACACATATATACTTTTAGCAAGCAACACTGGAATTACCTAAGGTTTTGAAGAATGCTTAGATCGAAAGTGGAGAATAAGAGCTTCAAACCATTACGAATTTCCATTCTCATGCATGTGCCAAACTGACGACTGTACTTTGCTTCATTCGGGCAATAAATTTCTTAAATATATAACAGAGCAATCTTCCTTTGACTCTTTTCGTACTCGTTTGATTCTCCAAGTTACTCCATTCATATGAACTATTCCCGCTAACTCATCTTCTACTAATTCTTTACATCAAGTCAGCCCATAAATTGTGTATACAAACACATTCGAAAAACAAGTGTTTAAAATTTTCATCATGCAAGCCACACATAACACACTTAGTATCTATCTGCATACCACGAGAATTTAATTTCTGTTTTGTGTTAACAGCATTGTTCAATACTTTCCATAGTAGCAAATTTTCTTTAGCGCAGTTATTTCGAAGCCAAACTCTGTTACTCCATTTACACTTCATCACGTTGTCAATTCCAACAAGGTCATGGTATATCCTCCTGATCTTGAAAGACTTCTTAGCAACACCCCACTGAGTCATACTTGCAACATCACTTTCAAGCTTCAACCTTTATGCATGGCTCCAGAGAACATTAATGTTTGGCACTAATGTAACAGGAAGGAGAATCACATTTTGATGTATGTAATGGTTCACAGTAGCATTTCTACTCAAACCAGTTACCTCAATTTCAAGGTCAGTAAGAACTTTACTCGGTATTAGTCCATTTTCAACCCAAAGGTCATTCCATAAGCTAACTTCGGCATTGGTATTCAATTTAAAACTAAAGAAAGGTAGAATTCTATCTCTCAACTTAAATATGCAACGCCATGTCCAACACAGTTTTTGAGGCTGTGTTATTGTCCAGAAGTGCTTGCCTTTATTGACCTGTTTTCTTAACCACTCTACCTAGATACAATCGGACTTGTTGAGGAAATTATCCAGATGCTGAATAAATGCAGCCTTGTTCCAGTTCACCATATTCACAATGCCGAGCCCACCCTTACACATTGGTTTCTCCACATAACCAAAAGCAACAGGCGCCAAGTATTTACCATCCATTTTCCCCTTCCATAGAAATTTCATGAAAGCTGATCTGACCATTCTGATCAACTTAGATGGAAGTATAAACGTTCGAGCCCAATACACCTACATAGAAATACCACCAATTTGATTAGAGTAAGCCTTCCAGCTTGAGATAATATCGTTTTGGTCCAGAAATTCAATTTGGCAACAATCCTGCTATAGAGAGGCAAACACTCATTTGTAGTGATCTTGGCTGTGGTGAGTGGAAGACCTAAATAGGAGATAGTGTTACTATTGTTAGTTAAACCAGTTCTTTCACTAAGTTCATTCACTTGTTGCATAGTAAGGCCAGTAGTTTCCATTTCTAATTTTGCTAAATTCACTTTTAGGCCAGTCATATTCGAAATTTTTTCAAGGACTTGCCATATTGTATCAATAGTACTTGAAGCAGGTTTGTAGAAAATCACCAAATCGTCAGTAAACATTAGCGAGGAAATTCTAGGTTCTTCACAGTTAGGGTGCAGCATGAAATGACCATCTTCAATTTTCTCATTGAGCGTATGTGTCAGCAATTCCATAACCAATATAAAAATGTAGACCGAGAGCGGGTCACCCTGTCGAATGCCTTGACAATTATCAAAGTATCCTACAGCATTGTCATTTATCAGCAGAGAGAACTTCAAAAAAGAAAGACATGCATAGATCCATGTAATAATGTGTGGAGGGAAGTTCGTATAGCCCAATATTCTAACAATTGCATCCCATTGCAACATACCAAACGCTTTCATAATATCAAGTTTAAACATTGCGCGAGGGGTAATGTTAGTGCTAGAGTACCCATTAAGGAGTTCATGTGAAGTTAGAACATTATCTACAATACTCCTTCTTGGAAGAAAAGCCTCTTGATTTGGGGAAATGATTGATGGCATAACCTGTTTAAGTCTCGTGGCAATAATATTTGAAATACATTTATAAATGGTATTGCAGCATGAGATTGGTCTGTAGTCCGAAACTCCGGTAGCATTCTTAATTTTAGGAATAAAAGCTATGTTTGTACTATTATAAGATTGATTCATAATACCATATCGAAAGAAGTGTTTAACAACCTTGCAAACTTCCGTGGAGATCAGATGCCAACATTTTTTAAAGAAAAAAGAATTAAAGCCATCAAGGCTACAAGATGAATTACTGTTCAGGGAAAACATGGCATTTTTAATCTCATCATTTGAAATTTCCTCACATAAAGATTGGTAGGCAGTACTGGAAAGTTTAGGAATAATATACGGGTTTATCAAATCAATGTTAGGAATGAACCCCACTTCGTTACCTAGCAAATCAGTGAAGTGAGAGAGAAAAGTACGCTCAACTTTAAGAACTGAATTAGCTAAATTACCATAATTGTCAACAACCGAGACCATATTATCTCGATATTGTTCATCTTTGAGAGATGCATGGTAGAAAGCCCTGTTCCTGTCACCTTCTAAATTCCACTTCAAACGATCCTTCTGCTTAACCATTGCATCTTCAGTGTTGATAGAATTGTGATATTGGTTGGTAATGTAGGTCTCCACACTCGAATGGTCATGGTTACTTGGATCATCTGTCATTTCCTTTCGAATTTCTTCAAGTTTCTTCCTCCAATAATTAGTCTGCATATTACCATTGCCAAATCTCTCTTTTTTCCAACTTCTTAATTTAGTCTTCAATGCTTTCAGCTTTGTCTACAAAATAAAAATAGGGTTGCCATAGTCTAGCCTCCCCCAAACTTCTATAACAGTTTCATAGAAATCAGGTTCACTGGCCCAAGAATTAAAAATTTTGAAACTTGTGGAAATTTCCATGTCAGGCCCACCGAGGATAAAAGGATAGGGGAGTGATTAGATAGCATAAGAGGTGGTCTTTGAGAGGATATGGTAGACCATAGAGAAAATGATGTAGGATTGCAAAAACCGTGGTTGGTGAAGGAAAAAGTTCTGGGGCGATCTCTTCTTTTATTGTTCGAAGAAAAAGGTAACCCGGTTCTCTTGATATTAACCAGGTTACCAAATCCAATTGCATTTCTTAGGGGTAGGATTTCAGGGATAGAAAGTTGATTACCACCAAATCTTTGATTCACTTCGAAACAGCAGTCAAAGTCTCCAAGTAAAAGTCAGGGGATGGATGGTTGACTAAGGGTGGGGATCACGTCTAGAAATGTTTGTCTGACATTCAGAGAATTTGCTGCATAAACTACAGTGAGAAAGAATGGTATCTAATCCGAAGTAAATTTGGCATTGCAGTGTATCATTCAGGATGAGGTTTGAATGATGTTAATTTGGATTTTTACAAGGGTTAAACATTATCATAATCCTACCATATGGAGCATCAGGTAGATTGTGTATCAATTTCCATGAAGAGTTGATGTATTTTGAGGCTCACAAGGTTAAGGCATGGTTAAGTTTCATTTCTAGAATGGCAAGAAGGTTCAAATTATTCTCAGTAATGAGCAGTTTACATTGGTCAAGCTTTGTGTCATCGTGACAACCACGAACATTCCACACACCAATAGTTCGTATCATGATTTAAACTGAGGGGGGGGAATTATGACTTCATCTCTCTTACTCCTTAACATATACAGATTAGGTACAGAGGCAAGAGTATTCTTCTTTTTACCTTTCACTTTTTTGGGACAAATTGGAGTGAATGAATCAGGTGGTGGGGATTGATTACTACTTCGTGGTTTTAATGCTAACCACGTATGTTATCTACTAGGTTCATTGCTCTACCACATTAAATTCCTACGTAGTTTGATATCTAACCATGTATTTTCAGTGCGACACTACAACAGAAAGTAAAAAATATATAATTCCACCATGAAAAATAGCAACACATTATATTCAGTACAGGAAAACAGTAATATGATAAAATACAACATTGAAACCATTTTAACGAGTCAAATATAACAACATCCATTACACTAGCAAAGCATATCCAAAATACATCATACAATCATAACCAAGCCCTTCCGAAATAAGCATTAAAGTCATTAAATTACAAACCACATCCAAAATACATGTTCATCAAACTAAAACTAGTAAACAATCTAAACTTGAGGCCTGAAGTAGCGTCCAACAACAACTCTAGCATTATCAACTTGAGGGTTAGGTTCATTCAACAAGCCATGCACATCATGAAGGGTCTGGAAAAAAGAATTTGAAATGGATAAAAGCATAGTATAGAATGATAATACATAGTGATCTAAAATGAAACATACTGAGCACAACTGATTGTAGATAGGCTGAAAATATGGGGTTCCAATCACTACATTATCCTGTAGATGTAGTGGATTATGAACCCGTAATACACTGTGTTCCCTATACCACTCCATATAATCATCTGTGTAACTCAAAAAAGAATGATGGAGTGATACTGATCTACGCCCTTCTCTTATCACATGATTGTACCAATTCTCCCATATACTTTCCAAAAACTGATAACGCACCCGAGTGTATGTAGTAGAAGTTGTACCTCGACATGAATTTGATGCTACAGGAGGAATGGGGGCTGTGGGAATGTTCTGAACTCTACCAAAATGTCGAAGTGCTTAGTCAGGATGATACGACTTTACAACGTTCAAGCAAAGAATGCAACCACTATACCAAGATATAGAATGGAATGAATGATAGTGTCATGCAAAAGTATAAGGATCAAAAATAACCTATTCAACGATATAAGAAATCATTAATTCTAAATGTAATAAATCATTAATTCTAAATGGATGATAGTGTCGTTAATATTATTAGTTATATAATAAATGAAGATATTTATCTGTTCAACTTGAATGTTATCGAGGAATATACGTAGATCGACTATTGAAGCACACAATCTATAGACAAATTCCATCGAGCAACATAGGGTAAATTCTCATAGTATATATTTTTTAATGGATAAAAGAAGGGAAAATGATCAAATATCCATGACTCAAGTAAACAAAGAAATCCGATAATTTGTTTCACTAGCTCCCATGCGAGTTGTTAATCCAAGTTACCTGTAGAGAAAAGCTAGTGTTTTTGAACTACATGAGTATGTGTAGACAACATCCAAGTATTTAAGTGGATCTAGAAGGGAAATGTGCACATGAGTCTTGCTTTTATCAGCTAACAATGTGTCGTAAAGCAAAAATAACAAATAAGCGTGAGCGGCACGCCTAATAGCCCGATCGGTCCACTCATCGCTTACATCTTCAAACACATCATATAATGTAGACAAACTTAGTTTATAACCAATCCAGTCATTCATTTCCTTCCTAGCTACTTCTTTATAAATTCCAAGGTACTTTGAAACAATGCTAATCGCCTGGTCCATGTCATATGACCTGCTCTGTATCAGTTTGCTTTCAACTGGAATGTGTAATAGAGATGCCACATCATTAAAAGTAATTATCATCTCACCGAATGGCAAATGGAAAGTATTAGTCTCTGGATACCATCGTTCTACGAAAGCCGATATCAAATACTTGTTAACACTTTTGTAGCAAGTGCTAACAATCAGATATAATCCTGACAACTCAATGATGGCTTTGAATCTAGTAGCACTATCTGAAATCTTCCACTCTGATACCTTTTGTGAATGGTTGACACATGTAAGCAATGCTCGTTCCTACACAAATAAATTTGTAATTTAAAAATGAAGTAATTAAAATTCAATTACTTATCATTATTAGCCACATACCTGGCCAATCCATATCATGGAAGCAACATGAGTATCAAACTCTCTAACCACATCGTTGGTTCTTGATCCTCCTTTCTCATTTATAGCTTCCTTACCTTCACCCTCTGAACTGTCACACGTATCCACTTCTTCTTCTTCTCCAGCATCACTTTGTGAACCATCTCCATGTTCCTCGTCCCCTTGGTCTCCCTCTTCATCATCTAGTTGTTGTTCTTCTTCTTGCTGATTTTCACTTTGCTTTACTGCAATTGTGTATTGTTGCTCGTCTTCATCTTGCTGCTTGTCATCCCTATCCTCATTTATGTCCGCACTTGTGCCTTTGGCTGCCTTCTCCGCTTTCCTTTTTCTTTCGGAAGCAGTCAATCATTTATGAGGAGCCATCTAAAAATAAATAGCAATCATCGAGTTAGTTAAGTTTCATCATCACATATTTATTTATATAAATTACTGGTTACCACGAAAATAGTATACGTGGTAAAGAATAAAATCACGAGTGAAAAATACAAGGGCAATGTAATTTCCTCGAGGAATGACTATGTGGTTAACAATTTTCCCTCAGAAGATGAATACGTAGTGAACTGCCAATTTCAAGTAACAACGTATAAACCACTGCTAGAAAAGTGGGCATATTTGACACTAATGTGTGTGCATTGCATGAAAAGTGTGGCGAAAGATATGCTTTCTTTGATCTTCTGCAAAAAAAATCGTACGTTGTTTCATTATACGTGAATGCACTGCTGCTGTTGGAATTCTAGTGCTGTGACGTGCAACACTAGTTCAAAGCGTAGCTTTACATAAATACAATCCAGGTCAGCGATCCGCGTTATCAGAATAAACGAATAAATAATCGTAGATGATGATTAATTCAATGGTTCAAACCGATCCCCGCTTCAGTTGTGTGGAATTTTGGCTCGACGTTTTCCCCCTTTATGAAATACTTCCCCCCAAAAAAAATCTCCATCTTATTCTTCCCTCTACTCTTCTCTCCCCATGAAATCCATCCCAAACACCTCTAATTTCTACTGTACCTCTGATTACAAACTATATACCTCCGATTACTCATATTTTACAAACTTTACACCTCCGATTTGGATCATTTAGGACAAGTACAGGTAGTTAGGGTTTCATCATTTGGGTTTTATTTAGGTGATTTCATCTCTAACTTATTTTAGTCTACATTCAAAGTCTCTGTTTGATTTAGGTATAACGATTGCCTTAAATTAGGGTTATTCTGCTCATTTTTATTTGAATGTTTATATGTTTGGAGTTTTTTGTCTCAACATTTTGGGTTTGTTATACTTGAACTGTTGTATTTATATGTCTGCATGTGTTGAAATTGCGCAAGTTTTTTATTTTTATGTTTGCCAAACTGTTGATGTATTGGTAAATAAATTAACACTGACTTAATATGTTTAAATGTCAAATTGGGAAAAGTAAAAAAAAATAGAGGACAAAAGAAAAAAGAAATCCAATTTAAATGTTTAAATGTCTATTTCTGTTTGTAGTAAAACAACGCTTATTTCTCCTCCTACATCATATTACTATAAAGATACCCTGGGCATGGGTGATCTAGGACTGTCTAACCCATAATCACATGAAACTCCTATTGATTTCTATATAGAGATGTAGGAAAGGAACTACGAAGATTTGCATGAGCATGAACTAGAGCAAGAAGAACTCTGAAGAAAAAACCGAGAACAACAACGACGTGAAGAAAAGCTACATCGACGAAAAAGTCGTGTTGCCTTATGTTGTCAGCATCAAAACAACCAAATGGTTAACGAACAGCAAGTTGACTCACCAATCATAAAGTGTGAGTGTGGGTATCCCGCTGTAGAAGATGTTATTTCAATTGGAGTTAACATTGGTTGTCATTATTTTAGATGTCATGTTTATCCCACAGGGTGTACCTTTTGGTAGTGGATTGACCATCAGTTTCCAAGTCGAGTCGCAGAGTATGCAAATGAATTACAACATTAGCTTACAACGCTGAAAACTCGATTTATTGGTTTTCGAAATGAAATTAGTAGTTTAACGACCAGCATCACGGGCAAAACATTAGAAGACAAAATAAAATTATTGTATCGTTCTTTGTATATATCCAACTGTATCGTCTTTGTATCACCATATTGTCTTTGTATCTGAACTGTTTTGTTTTTGTGCAGCCATGTAATGTTATGAATTTTTTTCCAGTATCCTTAGTTGCTTGTTTTATGTATTCTCCTGATAATTTAGTTCCAAAAGTTAGTGATAATTCAAATCAAAACAATCGTTGATTTGGCCACACTGATTTCACCATACTGATTATGTATATTTGTAAATTATTCACTTGTTGTGTTTTTATTTCTAATTTAATCAAACCTTACAGGGTAGTCCATGTTCGTATCTTGAAACTGTTAGTGGTATCAAATTTAGTACTACTAGGTCGTGGTTAGATTGTGGCAATGGATAATGAGTATTACACATGGATAGGACTTCCGAGATTGAGTACAAAATATGTAAGAGGGGTAAAAGCTTTTCTAAGACATTTATTTCCCATCTATAAAGTAGGCGATGAGATGAAGTGCCCCTGCAAAAATTGTACAAAACGAAATTGGTATTATGAAAATGTCATATACGACCATCTTATTTTTAGTGGCCATTCTCGAGTACATACCGGGTGGATTTGTGAGGTTTCACAGACGAAATTAATAGGTGTTGATGACCATATGGATTATGAAACAGAGATGGATTTTGAGGATAATTAAGATGTGATGTTCAAATGTGCTGGTTACAAATTTGATCAAAATCCAGGGGACATTGAAGTAGAACCAAATCCAGAAGGTGAGAAATTTTATCGGCATGTTAAAGAAGGAAAACAACTGTTATATATTAGTTGCACTAAATTTTCTCGACTAAGTTTCTTGATCAGGATTTATCATTTAAAGTGTGCTTATGGAATTAACGAGTCTGCGTTTGGGGAATTACTAAAGCTTATAAAAGAAGACTTTCCTGATGTCCAGTTGTCTTTGTCTTCCTACTCTGCAAAGAGTGTCATTAAGGATTTTGGTCTTGATTGCCAAAAATACATGCATGTCTAAACAATTGCATGTTATATTTGGAAGAGAATAAAGTTAAAGAGGCTTGTGACACTTGTGGTTTTTCGAGATGGGTTGTAAAAGAAAAAGAAGACATCGCTGATAATAATAATCCACCAAAATTGATTCCTAAAGTGCCGGCAAATGTTATGAGGTACTTTCCACTAATACCAAGGTTACAAAGGATGTTTATGTGCAAAGAATTTTCCAAACTTATGAGATGGCATCAAGTTGAATGAAAAAAATATGGAAAACTAAGACATTTGGCTGATGGTGTGGCATGGAAGATGATGGATGCTCGCTATCCTGATTTTTCATCAGAAAATCGTAATGTTAGATTGGGTCTAGCATTTGATGGATTTAATCCATATCGTTCAATGAATTCAAGTTATAGTACATTACCAATTGTGTTGGTAAACTACAATCTTCCGCCTTGGTTATGTATGAAACAAGAGAATTTGATTCTTTCAACATTAATATCTGGTCCAGATTCTCCAAAGAACAATATACACGTATATATGCAGCCTTAATTGCGGAATTGAAAGCATTATGGAATGTTGGCGTCGAAACTTATGATTCCTTGACTGATGGGTATTTTAATTTACGTGCAAGCGTCTTATGGACCATTAGTGATTTTTTGGGATATGACATATTGTCAGGTTGAAGCACGAAGGGGGAACTAGCGTGTTCAGTATGCCATTATGAAAATGCTTCAAATTGTTTGAAGCATAGCAAAAAAAATGTGTTATATGAACCATAGAAAGTTTCTTAATCCGACACATAAGTAGGGGCTGGATAAGAGGAGATTTAATGGTGAAGTCGAAATGGGGAGCATTCCAGAAATATTACCAGGAATAGATATTGAAGAGTTATTGCGGGGGTACAAAAATCGGTTTGGGGATAAGACCAAGAAAATGGGTAAAACTGATGGCCCTTTTAAAAAAAAGTCAATACTTTTTGACTTACCATATTGGTGTCATAATCCTCTTCGAGATAACCTGGATTCCATGCACATAGAGAAGAACATATGCGACAAAATATTTGGTACTTTACTTAATATAAGTCGCATATCGAAGGATCACCTAAACACTCATTCAGATTTACAGGAGTTGGGCATAAGGAAGGCCCTTCATCCTGTTGAATGTGGTAATGGAAAGAATGTTGAAATTAGAGTTGCAATATTTGATATGATAAATAAGGAAAGTGAAATCTTTTGCTTTGTATTGAAGAACGCCAAACTTCCCCGCGGCTGTGCCTCGAATGTTAGTCGGTACGTGCAGATAAAAGAGAGAATGGTTGTGGGATATAAGAGCCATAATGCTCATTTCATACTCCACTATTTGTTACAATTTGCCGTGAAGAAAGCGTCAAAACCCGAGGTTGCATTACCAGTGATCAAATTTAGTGCATTTCTTAAAGGACTATAAAGCAAGGTTTTCGAAGTGGATAACATCAAGAGGCTGCAAAAAGAAATTATCGAGATACTTTGTCATTTTGAAATGATTTTTCCATAGGATTTTTTCAATATAATGGTACACTTTCCTATTCATTTATGCATTGAAATCGAATACGATGGGCCTGAATATCTTAGATGCATGTATCCAATTGATCGATATCTAGGAAAGTTGAAAATCTTATGTTCGAAATAGAAACAGATTGGAAGGTTCCATTACAGAAGGTTATTTGGCAGAAGAGTGTGTGACCTTCTGTTTAAAAATTTTAAGCGTTGATGGAGGAACAGAAAACATGTCGATTGATTTTGGAAGATGTCCAACAGATTTGGAATATCATTTTGGAACAAAGAAGAATAAAGATAGAAGATGTTCAATTTGAAAGATGCAGATTGGAAGACAACACATTGTTATATTCTGTTCAATTCCAGTAATAAAGAAATTGAGAGGTTGATCGAGTAAGTTTTTAAGTTCCTATATCATTTTCCTTGACTACAAATTAATATCTGCATTTCATAGTTTTTTGACCTTAATTATTATTTAGGGTTCATCGAGCTTTTGTTGATGGTCTTGCAAATCTAAAAGATATAAGAGGGAACGAGAACATTTCGAAGAGTTTTGGAATTGGCTAAAAGAAGAGGTTCTGAAAAAGGATAGTATTTAAAGAGATTTAGAGGTGTTTGCATTAGGTCATAATCGAGTAGCTAGGAAGTTTACTGGTTATGTAATAAATGGATATAGATTCCACAAAAATTTTAGAGATATTCGATATACCACACAAAATAATGGTGTATTTTTGACTGCCAAAACCACCAGTTTTGCAAGTAAAGACCAAAACCTAATAGTTGGTTATGTCAATTACTACGGATCAATCAAAGAAATTTTTGAGCTTAATTATTGGGGAGCTTTCACAGTGGTCATTTTTAAGTGTTGCTGGTACCAAGAGGAAAAGGATTTATACGGTCTTACTTGAGTAAATTTTAGTAAGTGCCATAAAACTAATCCTTATGTCCTGTCTTTGCAAGTGCAACAAGTATTTTATATGGAAGATGCAGTTGAAAAGAACAGTCATTACGTTATTAAAAAAATTATCGAGATACTGGTGTGATACTGAAAATCAGAATGCAATAGAAGAAGATATGACCAATCCGCATTCACATGATATTGACACAGGTGGTGAACTAGAACCAGAAGTTGTTGATGGAGTTGGATTAGGACGATGTCCCCATTATAGAACTAGAAACATAAGTTCCTCCTGTTCCGTCTCCTTAGGACAAAAAAATTCCTCGTTGTTATTGCTTTATTTTTTCTAATCTGTTGTCTAATTTATGATGTATTTGACACTTTTTGTTTTAGCTGTAAATTATTATCTTTGATTAATGTATTTGACACTCTTTTTTCATAATGCAATTCACACTATTCACATGTTTTATGATTTAATGTCTTTCTTTACTTTCATCTAGATTTGTTACAGTCCCAAATGATATTGTTTTTTGTGACGGCCCGCCCCGCACTAGCCTGCATTCCCTCCGAAGGTGCGCTGTACACATGCCGACTAGCACAGAACGGTCGCCAAAGAAAGGAAAGAAGAGAATGAACTAACAAGGAACCTGTAAAATGTCTCACAGCGCATGGAACAAAATATAATAATAACATAATCTTGACATAAAACAGGCGAGACAGTGCATAAGCTGAAAACTAAACCAACATAGCAGCGGAAATCCAAATACAGCTTATTACAACTTTCCAAATTACTGTCTCTAAAGAAAAAGAAAGCTAAAGTAGAAGATGCACTACTAATGCCCAAGCAGTGATCTTCAACAACACAGGGAGAATACTATATGCATCATACATGAAAGCCTCCTGCTCGTCTCCGTATCAGCTACTCGTGCATACCCATCTAACCTGTCTCTAGTCTGCTCGTGAGAGCACCCAGAGTAATAAGAAGAGACATAAAAATCTGGGTCAAACAAAAAGTCTGGTATGAGCGAAAAGCAGCTAAACAGAACAATAACAAGTATACTAAACCATAACTGAACCTGGACCTGCAACCAAAGAGTTAACACTACATACCGTACAATACTCTAAAGTGCCATAACAAATAGTGTAAAGAATACGGGGGTGGGGTGTGCATGTCATAATGATGGAAAACAAATCAAGCATAGCAACCATCCTCACATCTCTCACTCAGTGCGTAAAGCATACGATGTCCACCACTGTCAATCACTAGACCCATCGAAGTAGTGACGGAGTTCGACTTGTACAACTATTGCTACTACCAAGCTCGCCTCATGGACTCATGACCAAATCTTTACACATGACCCCACTTCATTGGTCTGTAGCCCTTTAGTCGTACCTAGGCCACTTTGGCCCTAAATCCGTCCACGTACCTCCCATACATAGTGATCCAAAGTCACAGACATCGACAGCCCCTTGACACACGTCCCGCAGCAAAGCTCAACTCATGAAGTCGACTCGTTGGTTCCTAACTGGATCTTGAGTTCTACTTCCTATTTGGACTTCCTTTGCATCTCGGGTTTTGGTCGAATTGGAGTTGGTCTTCAAAAGAGTCGTCGCGTAGTAGTAATAACACACGTGCGGTTCGGTTCGGATATGCATAGTGCTCCAGTCCTCATCGGTTCGGTTCGGTCTAGTGCCTCTTAGTACGCTCCTGGGTGCGGCTCGGTTCGGTGTTCCCCTTCTAGCTCGGTTCGGTTCGGATGCTCTGAAGTGGTTCGGTTCGGGTGTGCCATGCTCCATTCGGTTCGGTTCGTCCCTCCTGCTCCAGCTTGCGTGCTCCGATCCGATCCCGCTTGCTTGCCTGCTCCGATCCGATCCCGCTCCTTAGCTCCGATCCGATCCTCTGTCCAACTCCAACTCTAAGCAATGACCTTCCTTCTTGCCAAACTTCCTTTGTGCCAGACTTCAGTTCGGTTCGGATTCCTTGCCCAGCTCTCCTATCCGATCTGAGCCCCTAACCCGATCCGATCCGAAACCCTGCACAACTTTCTGCAACTTTTTCCAGTGACTTGTTTACGCCATTAGACGACGTTTTCAACCAATCTAACTTTTCTAAACAACCATAAATCATTCCAAACAGTCATAGCAACAAATAGAAGTGACCTCAAACACAAAAACAACAATCTTAACATGTGAAATGGATCAAACATACCCAAAATTCCATATTTTCCCTTAAGCATGTTTAGGAAAAACTAATGATATGATTAGCAAAACTTAATCAAATTAAACGAAATTTCTAACAGAGGTCTAAAACATTATTTTAGAATTTATAAATATTTTTCCAGAATTTATTAGTGTATAAATTCGCTAATCTTCACTAATTACCCTTAATTAACCGTAATTAGTGCAAAACTATGCAAATCACTCACCTTGGCCACAATAATCTACTGTTATGGCGCTGTTCCCAATGCAACACAGCAGCTCTAACCTTGCTTTGGTGCTATTTCTCCTTAATTTGATGTAGTTTAAGCCAAAACTTGATTAGAAAGTGATTAGAAGTTGATTTGAGTGTTGGAGGCCATTGCTAGGTTCCAAGAATGAAAGCGGTGGCTGAAAGAAATGTTTTCTAACCCTAATCAGCCCCTATACATCTCCAATCCCGAAATCCCCTTTGGGCCTAGCTGCTAATTACCCGGTTAAGCCCAATTAAGCTGTTTTTCACCATCTGAAACTTGTTTCAGCCATATCTCACAAACGGTAAGTCCATTTTTCACATGTGACCACTCTACGGAAAGGTAAACCACCATCCGGAGCCAATGGAAGTGATTTCAGGTCAAAATTCCTTTCCAATCAAAAGTTATGGTCAAAACAGTATCAGCTAGGGGAAAATGGTCATTTAAAAATCGATAAAAATCATGAACATGGGAAATGACCCCAATAGTCGTATCCCAAAGTTACATGACCATACGACTTCGTATGTGAAAGAAATAAATATTCTACGAACCTTCGATGCGTAGAATGCGGGTTGTTACACTCTCTCCCCCCCCCCCCCCCTTATGAAATTTCGTCCCCGAAATTCCTTAACCCAAAACATAAAAAGGATCCCGCATGCATACCGGCCACATACAACAATCAAACATGCAAAACAAACAAACAAGCCTATCCTAGCATGCGGAAAGACTAAATCGAAGTTAAAATCTTATCAGGCGAAGAGTTCTGGATACGTCTTCCTAATGCTCTCCTCTGTCTCCCAAGTACAGTCATTCTCATTCTCGCCCCACTGAACTTTGACTAACTTCACCGCTTTCCTTCGAAGTTGCTTCGTATCGTTCCCAACAATACGCATAAGCCTGCGGTTGCCAACCGCCTCGGGTTGAACTTCGATATCATCCAACTGATCAGGTGAAATAGTCACATCTGGGTTATGTACGAATTTCCTTAACTGGGAAACATGAAATGTATTGTGAACTCCTGCCATCTTCTCTGGTAATTCAACTTTGTATGCCAAATTCCCAATTTGCTCAAGAACTGGGAATGGACCAACAAATCTTGGTGCTAACTTGCCTCTCCTGCCAAATCGTATCACGCTCTTCAACGGAGAAATCTTGATAAACACCAAGTCGCCAATGGAGAACTTTAATTCTCTTCTCCTTTTATCAGCATAACTCTTCTGCCTATCTTGGGCAGCCTTCATTCGCTGTTGGATAACCTTAATCTTGTCTGAAGTTTCTCTTATCACATCGGGTCCAAGCACAAACTTCTCATCAGTTTCTACCCAACATGATGGTGAGTTGCACGGTACAAAGCTTCAAACGGAGCCATACCAATACTGGATTGATAACTATTATTATATGCAAACTCTACTAGATGCAAATGGTCATCCCATGATCCACCAAAATCCAATATGCAAGCTCTCAAGAGATCTTCTAATACTCGATTCACCCTCTCTGTCTGTCCGTCGGTTTGAGGATGATACGCAGTACTGAGATGTAGTTCTGATTCTAACGCCTCTTGTAAGCTCCTCCAAAATCCACTAGTGAACAATGGATCTCGGTCACTCACAATGCCCTTGGGTATTCCATGAAATCTTACTACCCACTTTATATACAGTTCCGCTAACTTAGCCGCCGTCCTGTTTGTCTTGACGGGTATAAACCTTGCACTCTTAGTCAATCGGTCCACAATCACCCAAATGTTATCATGGCCTGATCTAGTCCTTGGTAACCTATTAATGAAATCCATTGACACTTGTTCCCATTTCCATTCTGGAATTTCTAATGGTTGTAGCAAACCACTAGGCTTCTTTTGCTCAGCTTTAACTAACTGGCAGTTCATGCATTTGGATATAAACTTCCCAATGTCTCTTTTCATCCCTTCCCAGTAGTAGGTCTGCTTCATGTCTCGTTACATCTTGTTACCACCGGGGTATATAGTCAGTTTTGAGTGATGACATTCTCTAAGCACTTCATCTCTCAATCCATTGACATTGGGTACAACTAGTCTTCCATTCTTTCTAAGCCATCCATCTCGATCAAGCCCATACTTGTTCCTATCTCCGTCGATTCCCATCTTTAACTTTGAGATGATTTCCAATAGGTTAGGATCGTTCCTCTGACTGGAACCAATCCGCTCAATCAAAGTGGGTCTGATCGTCAAACTTGCTAACATTTCTGGATCCAATTCGCACTTTGGTCTGAAATCATACCCAGCGATGTACTCCAGTTGCTTCCATTCTAGAAACATAGCCCCTAAACTGGCATGTCTTCTACTCAATGCATCGGCTACCGCATTCCCCTTTCCTGGTGATATGTGATGTCGAAATCATAGGAAGCTAAGAATTCTAACCATCTTTGCTGTCGGAGATTTAGATCCTTCTGAGAGAAGAGATACTTTAACGATTTATGATCGGTAAACAACTCGAATCTTTCTCCCAAGAGATAATGTCTCCACATCTTCAATGCAAACACGATCGCTGCTAATTCTAAGTCATGGGTAGGGTATCTTTTCTCGTGCGATTTCAGTTGCCGACTTGCATAAGCTACAACCCTACCTCCTTGCATCAATACAACACCTAGTCCGATACCACAAGCATTCGTATATACCGTCATTTCTTCATTCCCCTTAGGAATGACTAACACTGGTGCACATGTCAACTTTTCCTTTAGACTCTTGAATGCATTCTCGCACTTTTCGTCTCAGACAAAAGCTTGATTCTTCTTGATCAACTGAGTCAACGGTGCTGCTATCTTGGAGAAGTCTTGGATAAACTTACGATAATATCCAGCTAATCCCAAGAAACTTCTTATGTCCGTTGCATTCTTGGGCGTAGACCAATCTTGTACCGTAGCCACCTTCGCAGGATCCACGGCAATACCATTCTCTGAAACAACATGGCCCAAGAATCTCACTTCCCTTCTCAAGAAGTGACACTTAGAAAACTTTGCTTTCAATTGGTGTTTTCTCAACACCTCCATCACTATTCTTAAATGTTCCTTGTGTTCTTCCTCTGTCCTCGAATAGACCAAACTATCATCCACGAACACAAGGACAAACTTATTCAACTGATCTCTAAATACCTTATTCATAAGATCCACAAAATATGCCGAGGCATTGGTCAGCCCAAATGGCATGATCAACCATTCATAAAATCCAGACGGCGTCCGAAATGCCGTTTTAGCTATACTCTCAGCTTCCACTCTAAGCTAATGAAAACATGTCGTGAGATCCAACTAAGAGAATACTCTCGCGCCACTCAACTGATCAAACAAATCATCTATCCGCGGTAGAGGATACTTGTTCTTCCTCATTACTTTATTCAACTCGCGGTAGTCTACACACAAACGAAGGTAACCATCCGCCTTGGTAGCAAACACAACTGGTGCTCCCCATTCAGAAACACTCCTTCTGATAAATCCCTTCTTCAAAAGATCGCTGACTTGCACCTCGAGCTCTTGCTGCTCCCTTAGTGCCATACGATGAAGTGGCATCACTATTGGTCTGGCATCTTTCACTAAATCAATACGAAACTCAATCTCTCGGTGTGGTGGAAGCCCGGTCACTTCTTCGAAAACGTCCGGATACTGGCCAACCACGGCAAACTTGACAACTCACTATGCGGGATGTCGAGGGAATTTAGAAAATTAGCCATTACCCCATCACCGGGTAGACCACCAAACACTACCTTCCGCCCATCATCCGCTCTAGCTGTCACCAAAAAGCCCTTACAGTCTACCACCACCCCGTATCTTTGGAGCCAATCGACTCCCAAAATAATGCCAAACCCAGTAAAGCCCAAAACAAAGCAATCACAAACAAACATGCATCCATGACTCGATAAGACCACATTACGACAAATCATGCTAAGGTTAGTCGAACCACCAATCGGGTTCGTCACTACTAATGGTCTATCGACAATCTCATGCTCCAATCCCAACCTATCTACCAGGTAACTAGATATGAAAGAACTGGAAGCTCCAGTATCAAACAAAACTCTAACAGGAACATCATAAACTGAAAGCATACCTTGGATGACGACATTCTTTCCCTTCTCCGCCGCAGTTGGGGCATTCGACGAAGAAGGAATAGCATTAAGGGCATATGCTTTCACCATCTGCTTTTCTTTAGGGGGTTGCGGACACTTATCCTTGTGTTGTCCCACTTGACCATAGTTGAAGCACTTCCTATCCGCTGGTTTGGCCCGACAATAACTAGGCCCTTCTTACCACAGCTAAAGCACTCAACATCTTGCTTATTCTTTTTCTTCTGGCCATCCTTGGTCTGATTCTGCTTTCTCTTATTCTGAGAACCATTCTTGCCTCCACCGCTTGCTTGCGGTTTCGGTTCTTCTGCAGATGCAGCCACAGTCTTCGGCTTAGGGTAAAGACTCTCTGACCTCAATGCTTTCCCCACAATCGATTCAAACGTCTCATCGATATGGTTAATAAGCCTTTCCCCCAAGTATCCACCCAAACCAGTTATGAACTTCTCGTTCTTCTTCTCGGCAGTATCAATAAGAGATAACCCATATTTCGACAAAGTGTCGAATTCGGCAATATACTCTGAGATAGCTCTGCCATTCTGCTTGAGCTCCAAGAATTTCTTAAACAACACTGACTTCTGCGCAGCTGGAATGAACTTATCGCTAAAGCGAGCCTTAAACTGATCCCAAGTAATCTGATCCTCGGGAGTAGCTGCCTTTATAGCATTCCACCAATTCATTGCCCGTCCTTGCAGTTGACGGGATGCTAGCCTCCTCTTCATCGCATCCTCGATACCTAAATCTTCGAAGATACGCTCGCAGCGATCCAACCAATCCTGAACATCCGTGGCCGACTCCGTTCCGTGGAACGGCTTCCCACCAAGACTAGTATAATCCTTATTCAGCTTGGCAAAATCGGCCCTAGGCGCCTGCACTATTGGACCACCACCATAACCACCATTGGGAGTTGCCCTCTGCACATCCCTAAGCATCTCCCTCATGAGGTCAGTAAACATCGTCCTCATGTCGGCAGCATTCCCATTACTGGCTCCCCTACCGGCACCTCTTGCGTGTCGGCTCATCGTTCAATCTGTAAAGAGAAAACGATTAACCATCTCCTTAGTGGTGCTAGTGCAGTGCGACTTCATCCTTATCTATACTAATAGTATATATATATATAGCTTTTAAAAATCAAAATAATCACAAATACGCGCTCTTATATACGTATACTATCTCTCCCTGATAATTTCCCTACGTTAACTACGCGACCTAGAGCTCTGATACCAAGGGTGACGGCCCGCCCCGCACTAGCCTGCATTTCCTCCGAAGGTGCGTTGTACACATGCCGACTAGCACGGAATGGTCGCCAAAGAAAGGAAAGAAGGGAACGAACTAACAAGGAACCTGTAGAATGTCTCACAGCGCATGGAACAAAATATAATAATAACATAATCTTGACATAAAACAGGCGAGACAGTGCATAAGCTGAAAACTAAACCAACATAGCAGCGGAAATCCAAATACAGCTTATTACAACTTTCCAAATTACTGTCTCTAAAGCAAAAGAAAGCTAAAGTAGAAGATGCACTACTAATGCCCAAGCAGTGATCTTCAACAACACAGGGAGAATACTATATGCATCATACGTGAAAGCCTCCTTCTCGTCTCCGTATCAGCTACTCGTGCATACCCAGCTAATCTGTCTTTAGTCTGCTCGTGAGAGCACCCAGAGTAATAAGAAGAGACATAAAACTTTGGGTCAGACAAAAAGTCTGGTATGAGCGATAAGCAGCTAAACAGAACAATAACAGGTATACTAAACCATACCTGAACCTGGACCTGCAACCAAAGAGTTAACACTACATACCGTACAATACTCTAAGGTGCCATAACAAATAGTGTAAAGAATACGGGGGTGGGGTGTGCATGTCATAATGATGGCAAACAAATCAAGCATAACAACCATCCTCACATCTCTCACTTAGTGCGTAAAGCATACGATGTCCACCACTATCAATCACTAGACCCATCGAAGTAGTGACGGAGTTCGACTTGCACGACTACTGCTACTACCAAGCCCACCTCATGGAGTCATGACCAAATCTTTACAAATGACCCCACTTCATTGGTTTATAGCCCTTTAGTCGTACCTAGGCCACTTTGGCCCTGAATCCGTCCACGTACCTCCCATACATAGTGATCCAAAGTCATAGACATCGACAGCCCCTTGGCACATGTCCCGCAGCAAAGCCCAACTCATGAAGTCGACTCGTTGGTTCCCAACTGGATCCTCTGTTCTACTTCCTATTTGGACTTCCTTTGCTTCTCGGGTTTTGGTCGAATTGGAGTTGGTCTTCAAAAGAGTCATCGCGTAGTAGTAATAACACACGTGCGGTTTGGTTTGGATATGCGTAGTGCTCCAGTCCTCATTGGTTCGGTTCGGTCTAGTGCCTCTTAGTACGCTCCTGGGTGCGGCTCAGTTCGGTGTTCCCCTTCAAGCTTAGTTCAGTTCGGATGCTCTGAAGTGGTTCGGTTCGGGTGTGCCATGCTCCATTCGGTTCTGTTCGTCCCTCCTGCTCCAGCTTGCCTGCTCCGATCCGATCCCGCTTGTTTGCCTGCTCCGATCCGATCCCGCTCCTTAGCTCCGATCCGATCCTCTGTCCAACTCCAACTCTAAGCAATGGCCTTCCTTCTTGCCAAACTTCCTTTGTGTCAGACTTCAGTTCAGTTCGGATTCCTTTCCCAGTTCTCCTATCCGATCTGAGCCCATAACCCGATCCGATCCGAAACCCTGCACAACTTTCTGCAACTTTTTCCAGTGACTTGTTTACGCCACTCGACGACGTTTTCAACCAATCTAACTTTTCTAAACAACCACAAATCATTCCAAACAGTCATAGCAACAAATAGAAGTGACCTCAAACACCAAAACAACAATCTTAACATGTGAAATGAGTCAAACATACCCAAAATCCCATATTTTCTCTTAAGCATGTTTAGGCAAAACTAATGATATGATTAGCAAAACTTAATCAAATTAATCCAAATTTCTAACAGAGGTCTAAAACATTATTTTAGAATTTATAAATATTTTTCCAGAATTTATTAGTGTATAAATTCACTAATCTTCACCAATTACCCTTAATTAACCGTAATTTGTGCAAAACTATGCAAATCACTCACCTTGGCCACAAATAAACTTTAGACCTGAAATAATCTACTGTTATGGCGCTGTTCCCAATGCAACACAGCAGCTCTAACCTTGCTTTGGTGCTATTTCTCCTTAATTTGATTAGTTTAAGCCAAAACTTGATTAGAAGTTGATTTGGGTGTTGGAGGCCATTGCTAGGGTTCCAAGAATGAAAGTGGCGGCTGAAAGAAATGTTTTCTAACCCTAATCAGCCCCTATACATCTCCAATCCCGAAATCCCCTTTGGGCCTAGCTGCTAATTACCCGGTTAAGCCTAATTAAGCCGTTTTTCACCATCTGAAACTTGTTTCAGCCATATCTCCCAAACGGTAAGTCCGTTTCTCACATGTGACCACTCTACGGAAAAGTAAACCATCATCCGGAGCCAATGGAAGTGGTTTCAAGTCAAAATTCTTTTCCAATCAAAAGTTATGGCCAAAACAGTACCAACTAGGGGCAAAATGGTCATTTAAAAATCGACAAAAATCATGAACATGAGAAATGACCCCAATTGTCGTCTCCCAAAGTTACATGACCATACGACTTCGTATGTGAAAGAAATAAATATTCTACGAACCTTCAATGCGTAATGCGGGTTGTTACATTTTTTCTCTATTTTAACATGCATGTACCTTGTTCTAATATATTCTTTTTGCACATAATGGATGAACTTATAAATATCTAGCTGCACCATGACGGAGAGTTTCAAAGGACATGTTACGTGGTTGGAAAATCCTTCTTAGTAAAATAATATGATGTAGACTGCTTTTCTCATAGTGTGCTTATGGAGTTTGTTGAAGATTGCCTCCAGTATAATGAAATAGGAGGAGCCTATGTCCGCAAAAGAAAGAGGGGTGGTTGGCAGCTAATATTGAATGATAAGCACGTAAACGAATATATAGAGGACTGCAATAAGGAAGAAGAAGTGGATCTTTACATCAACAACACCGTTGACAAAGACAACGAGTCGTTGATTCAACTACAGCCACATGTAATCATACGACCAAGGGAAAACATAATTCAAGATATATATGTATATGTAATATAGATCCATTCTTGTGTATATATATATATATATGTGTGTGTGTGTGTGTGTGTGTGTGTGTGTGTGTGTGTGAGAGTGTAAATAACTATGAAGACCACCGTTATTATTTTTTTCCGGTTCTACTAAGAAACCGGTTGCAAAGCGCAAGTATATTACCGCACATAGACTTCAACAACAACGCAAAATGATGACAAACAAGCCAGCTCAAGTGGATCATAAGAAACTATCGCCGGAGCCTGATTTGAATAATGGTGAAGAAGATGTTACTATGACGGACAAAGGAATTAGGAGGAAATTAAATGTAGAAAATGAAACAGATAATGATGATGATACCCGAGAGAATGAGCTGATGTTGAGGTATTTTTTAGTTATCATTTCAGTTCTATTAATCAGGTTTTCAAACGATTTTTTATAAAAATTCTACCGTAAAAGCAAGAACTGCATTTTAGTGTTTTCCATTACTATGTCGATTTCCCATTCCAACCATGAAGGCTGCAGCTAATTCAAGTAACTATCGGTTCTTTGTGCCTGCATTCCGTCGAAAATGCAATAACTGTTTATATGTCAACTCTATTTGATTAACTAGCTTAAATTTATCATCGATGGTGAATAATAATGCTAATCTTATTGCAGTTCTCACAACCACCAGTGTTGACGAAGTATGAACAAGACCGAATCGCGCGTATGCAAGAAAATGATGCAGTTAGTAGATCACTTGGGGTGCCTTCATTGGCTAATAATATGGAAGAGGATGTAGCACGAAATAGGAAAGAAAAAGGTAAAGATATTTATGAATGTGATGAAAACATCCTAGAAAATGTTGGTGAAAATGACTATGATGAATCATCGGATTCAGAGGCATAAAAAATTACTTATTTACTACTTATTGTCTTTGCCTTTATAAACGTAAAAAATCTCAAACTAAAAATATTGAACTTCGACTAAATTGTAGAGATTCAAAGTTGTTAAGTCAAAGCAACCTTTATTTAGACCGAGAACTCGTTCTCGAGCCAATGCAGCTCTTGAAATTGAGGAAGCGATGACCCGCACCCCTCTTCAAAGAAAGCTGGTTCTAACAAGGGAGTGATAACACACACTCCCACTCCAAAGAAAGTCAGTAACTTGGAAAAAACTGCATAAACATATAAAAAATTGATGCAACCTATAATGTCTCATCCAACAGTTTTAAAACCTTCAACGTCTCCTCCACCGGTTTTTAAAACCTACATGTAGCAAAATGTTCAAACAATTAACCAGTTGTGAACCTGCTGGTTCAGTTGCTGCTTATTTAGCGATGTGGGAACGCCAAAAGCACAATGTTGGAGCTCCAACAATGGAAAATGTTACTGATCAATTAGAGAAGGAATGGATTGCAGAGGAAGATGAAGCAGGTATAATGTTTCTTTTTATGTGCACTACACTTCACTATTGAGTGTGTCTATTATAAGTTTTGCATGCATATTATATGTTCTGTAAGGTCATACATTAATTATCTATTCATTTTTTTGAATCTGGTGTATATAGTACAAGCTCCAAAAAACCCTAGAGGGAAGTCAAAAATGACCAAGGTGCATGCTAGAACCCCCAATGATAAAGTAGTTATTGCTTTGAATGAAGATGGTCGGCCAGTTTTTGATAATATTACGGAGTTAAGCAACTTTATTTGGACACTAGCAAAGGATATTATATATCTTCTTACATCAATTGGCATGTTGTTTATGATCAACTAAAGCGGAAAATGTTGGAATACGCTTTAGTAAAATCTATCACCCTAAACCATAGTTCAACTGACTTCTTAAATGTTTGGTTTTAATTAATTAGTTTATTTCGTGAAATTCGTGTTTGATATATTGTAGGCTAGGTATGTCATTCCGGATGAAGGGCACAAGTAGGTCTTGAACGCACTTAATGACTCTTAAAGGTAGTACATGTCTCGTATGAAAGCACAAGGTATTATTAAAACTATCCAACTGATGAGGAAAGGCTTGTGAATAGGTCCAATGCAATTCTGTTGGAGGATTTTAAAATGCTCTTGAAATACTGGGGGATGAAGCAGTTCAGGTACGACTTAATTGTCACCACAAAAGAAAACTAATTTGTATAATGTTAATTCAATAATCATGCAACAGATGGAATAAATAAATAAAATAAATCAATGATATTCACATTTAATTTGCTTAGTAGCTCACATTATCTTATTTAGTGCTAATCTTTTCTTTAGTAGTTCGCATTATCTTGTTTAGTGCTAATCATTTTCTTTTCTTTTTTGGATTTGCAGGCCCTAGCTGAGACTAATTTTGCGCATCGTAATTCATTAAGTGAGACGCATATCATGTGTCCCAAAACTCATGCACTAGCTAAAGAAAAGATAGTTTGTGTTTTTTTGAACTTAAGTTATTTTTTTTTTGTGATTGAGTTGAATTGGTCACATGATAATTTTAATTTGTTATATCATTGAATTATATTTTATATCATTGTCAATGGTCATAGGCAGCAGCTAGATTTGTAAATTCTTAAGATTGAATATTAAAAATTCTGTTTGATTTTTGATAATCCTTATACTTGACAGAGAAAGAAGGACCCGGAAAAAGCCAGCCCATCTGCTGTCTTGGTCTAATTGGAAACGTATAAATGAGAAACGGGGAGAACTTACAAGACAAATATGGATGAACTAAAAGCCAAGTACGTAAGTACATTAGATAATGAAATAGAAATTTAATAGCTAGTTTGAAAGATAACCACACTTCAGATGAAACTTCCATATTTTAATAGTTAGTTTGAAAGATAACCGGTTCTATTAATAATTTTTTTCGAGTAGCTTATATAAAGTATTTGACCCAAGATCAATTATGAATCAATACTTGTGTCAGTATAGTAGGCACATTATATGTTTGTTGGAGCTGCTTATTAAATTGAACAAATAGTTAGTTTGAAAGATAACCAGTTATGTTAATGAATTCATTCCTGACCGCCTGTGTTTGACATATCTTTTCATTATCTAGTCTACCTATGATACTCAAAACATCTATATTTTTTGTAATTTTTGCTTTCCTTGGTTTTCATTTTATATGCTTGTTTGGTTTTCATTTTGTAGGCGAAGGTTCAAGCAATGATGGAAGCAGAAAATATTGCTGAGGCGGATGCACTTGTCTTTGGTGGGAAGACTCATGGATGGAACTGGCTTTGGGAAGGCGAGGTAAAAAGGTTGAAAATTCTCCAACAACTCGTGGTTCTACAGACAGTTATGTCCAAGAGCTGACCAAAAAAATAAGGCAAGAGCTTGAGGCTGATTTGGAAGCAAAGGTGAACAGAAAAGTGAAAGAGAACGTGTCATGGGTGTTGAAAAAGTTAGGTGAAGCTAATTCAGACCTTAGTTTAGATGTCAGAGACTTTTTTGTCAACACAACAAATATGGAGATGACATTGATATTCCTGCAACCCCTGCAACTGAATGAAGTTTTTGGATAGTATGTGCTAGCACTTGTGGTATATGCGACTTGTACTTTTAAATTATGTACTTGTGGTATGTGATGGTGATGACCCTTGTGGTATGTGTTGGTGATGACACATGTGATTTGGTATGTAGAATTGGATGATTTGAATGTTGTGATGAAAGCTTTGGGTGGATTTATTGTATGAATATTTTGGTATGTTTGAATGTGGTACAATGTTTTGGATTGTATGTACTGTAGAATTTGTAATTACAAGATTGTATTTTCCTTCTTCCAATGTAGCACTTGCCTTCTTTACTATTGCATTTGATTTTTTTTTGATGTTGCATTACAAGAGAATGGTGTTGTATTACATAGTGCAGTGGTGTTACATTAAGTGCAATATTATTAATTCCACTATCGTACGATATGTGGGACCCACAGCTGACGTGGTGCCACGTGGATAACTGACGTAGCATGTGACACATGGACAGCTGAAGTGGCGTGTGACACATTAGCAGCTGACGTGGAAAGTTCATGTGGATCCCACTATCGTGACCTGGAAGCCAAACTATGACTTATGCTTAAGGCAACGCTGTATATTGTTGCATTACTTGCAAGTATTATTGCAATACGGTTATAATGCAATACTTTCTTTCCGTGGCAATAGATGGGCCAGAACGTTGCCTTAGAGAGCTACGGCAACGCCCGTGGACGTCACGCCCCTCTGGTTTTGCCTATTTGAAAAAAAGGCTTAAGACAACGTTTTTTCGATCTACAAGCACATAAAATTAATGTCGAATATGTTTACTTTTATAGTAGTGCACATTACGTGGAAAATTTCATAACCTCGGAGGATTTGTATGTGGATGAAAATAATTCCACATACATTTTCATTGTGATTACTCAGTTTTCCACGTTCTTACAGTTCGTGGTAGCCTAGATCGTTAAAAAAAAAAAAAAAAAAAAAAAAAAAAAAAAAAAAAAAACATTTTCTAACGAAAACAACCTACTGAATTAACCAACGTTGTTCCATATCCATCATTGTTTCTGAAATTGGACAACTGAATTAACCCAAACATCAATATCGATCTATGTTCAAAATCGTTCTCATCCTTTAATCACAACCAAACCCATAACCCTAACTTCAACAACTCTAAATTAAAATTCGAAATTACCTTGTTTTTCTCTACTTCGATCGAAATCTTAGAATGCAAGATCGATTGTCTTTTGTTTGAAATGTTATCCGTTCGAAATTTCACTTCTAAGACCTAGAAAATGATGAATCATGTGAATGGAAGGATAGTGTTGGAAATAAGGGGGAATACTAATCAATTTGAAGGGTATACAGTTTATTTATTTATATTTTTTTAAGGGGGGTGGGGGGTGCTAACTATAAAAACGGAGGTCGGAATACAATTGCCCATTTTGCAAATGCAGAAGCATCAAAATGGCTTTTAGATTTGATTTACTACAGGTAGACCATCTTAAAGAGAAGCAACATGAAGAAAACTTTTGAAAGTGATATTGAGCTGCTTGTTCATCGGTTACTCCAAAGAACTTGAAAATTCAAAGTATGCTTAATTTAGAGTTGCCACAGCTTTAATAACAATGCTGCAGAGTCTGTATTTGCAAATATAAAAAGAATTATCCAACTGCATTTCATCTGACCGCATAGCGCAGTGGATTAGCGCGTCTGACTTCGGATCAGAAGGTCGTGGGTTCGACTCCCACTGTGGTCGGTCTGAAAGGTTTTGCATTTTGCTTTTGTCCCCCTCCTATACTCAAATTTTGCTTTTGCTCCCCTACCGCTTTTCTCCAGTATTTGCTACCTTTTTGCGTAATATGAACATATTTTAATTTCTGTACAATAGTTTCGTTTTATTTATACGAATATTATACAAACAAATAATTAATTATTTAACACACAATTAAAGCGTTAATCTCAAATTAAAATTTTCGGTTTCAAACCGTAAATGCATTTCTTATTTAACATCCCGCTTCGTTTAAATGAGAATTTAACACACAATTAAAGCGTTAATCTCAAATTAAAATTTTCGGTTTCAAACCGTAAATGCATTTCTTATTTAACATCCTGCTTCGTTTAAATGTCTCATTCAAATATGAGTTGAATAGTTGATCATTCGCCTCTGATATGTGAAACTAAAACCAGCGTCACTATGTACAGGTTTACACATTCCTAATATATACCCTGCAACATACATGGATCTGCTTTCATATCCTCATGTCAATGTGCTACATACACAACTAAAATACACTATCAAATATTTTTAAACATCCCATCCTGATCTAGCCCTTCCTCATACCCACCAATCCTCAAAGATTTCGCATCCAAAACCGCAATCAGAGCTGCAACCAAACCCGCATTGCCAGCTATGCTCGGCTCTGTATACTTCGACTGATTTCTCTCGTCGATGAACCTATCATCAAAGCTCGGACCTGCTACCATTGCACCTACCAAAATGTTCGGATTCGGATCTTTCGAGTTCCTCCATTTCTCTCCTGCTTCACAGTTATAATATTTTCCATTCCATGGAATCGATGCACCTCTATGATGAACTTGTTTTGGGTAGCTATCTCCTATTCCTACCACGTAGCTCATTTTCATCGGGTTGTCTCCTAGTATATAATTCACCTGCACTATGATAAACAGATGATGGTGCTTATGATCAACAGTTGCATTTAGTATTTAGCATATCGTGTATTAACATTTGAATTTACTTGCCTGTGATTTCGAGAACTTTTGCAACATTTGTGGTGAAAAAGATTTTGATCCACAACTACCAACATGGATCTTCAAGTTTATCAGATAGTCGCTATATAGTTTGCTTAGGAAAGCTGAAGTAGTCGCAAATTGAAGTGGTGCTTTGCTTTTAACCGGAGAGGAGAATATCAATCCACCTAAAAAAAAGCCATAAACATCAATTACTTACATTGCTTATATTTATATCCGCAGGCTTTAGTGCTTAACATACCTGGAGTCATGCTTCTCATCATTCCAAGCCATTTAGGCGGGGATAAATAAGAACACAATACAGACTCGCTCATTTCCGTGCTTAGTTTCAGTGTTGATTCATATGGGTAGCCCGGATCATGGAAATATCTTAACCTACTTAGCAAAATCTACATAAAAAAGGAGAAGAAATTGTGAATGTCGATTAGCAATTTTCATAAATCAAATTTAAACTTACGGTATTTGCTGCAACCTTGTTATTCCAGTCATAAACTCTATTGTCCAAATTTGTATCTTTCGATGCAAGTTCAAAAGTAGCGGTAGCGTACTTCAAATGTGAATAATCTCCAGTAGCCATAAAAAACCATGTAGATCCCCAAGCAAGTTCGTCTAAGTAACTTGTAGAGTTGTAAAATCTGCTTGTTTCATCTCCGCATTCCTTTTTCAAACTGTAAGTCCCTTGATTTGGATTTTTCTTTGCTAAATCTAACAACTTTTCAGCAGTTTGAATCAGTTTGGTTGAATAAACTTTATTGTCTTTGAAAACAATGGAGGATGCCGATAATGCAGCTACAATTTCACCAGAAAGATCAGAGGCAGAAGTCGAGCAGGCTGTTATTTTTCTTGTGTTGTTCATATCTTCTGGTCTTTGCCAGCATTTCACATCATTTTCTACACTACCTACCTGAATTAAGATATGCATTTGCATTATATTACATGATTGGTAAAGCATATGTTCTTTTTTTTTTTGGTTAATTAAACCATGTTGCATTACAAAAAGAAACTTGCTACTGTTTTTGAACACACCAAGACATGTTCTTTATTTGGTGCAAAGGTAAATAAATATATGTTTTTTTGGTTCAATTAAGTTCAGGCATTTTACCTGAGAATATAGTAAATCTTGATTATCATTGGAGCCAGAAGCAAGAAAAACCTTCAGAAGATAATCAGTTCCCCACTTGATAATATCCCTTACATGGTCAAGCTGATGTATTGCTCTATACTTGTGATGATACTCAATCACACTCCAACTCAATAAGGTGACAGTATAAGCGGTTGAAAAACTGAACTTCATGTTATTCCCAGAATCATAGAATCCGCCAACAAGTCTTGCATTCTTATTATTTGGATCTACATCATTCAACCCTGAATTTCCTCTAAATTTAATCACATTATCTTTTGGAAGAACCCCAGCTGCAATAATATATCATAAATCAAACCTTTTCATAAAAAAATAAATAGAGTAAACAGTTACATTTTTGGGCATCGAAGAAGGAGAGAGCGTGTTCAAGAGCAAGGCGAACCCTCTCATCAGGCCCTACATCTCGGTCTTTACGAGGCAGTAAAACAGTTAAAATAACTGCACTGATCATAAGAAGAACCAAAGCAACGACAACGCACATAAACTTCTTGAAATAAGATGTATCTTTAATGGTCAAATGAAAGTTATAGGACTGTGAGTACTTGGAAAACGAACTGTCGTAAAGCTTGGAGGAAGGCAAAACGGAGCCATAGTCTACTTCTATCGAGTTCCATTTGCTCGCAGAAGGAAGAAGGCGGCCTGCTTCCGATATGGAATGAACAAAAACTTCTGAAGAATTCTCTGTCAACATTTGATGATCGGTTTTCTCGAATGATGGTTAGAAATGTTTGAAGTTGTAAGAGAAATTATGCTGTAGTGTCATGTGTTGTTGATGAAGTATAAGTTAGTTGGGAACTATGATTACTTACGGATATAACAAAGATGACAGTTTGTTTTGTACTACACAAGATGCCATTTGTGATGGTTGGATATCGGAATATCTTATGTGTGCGTTGAGTCACATAAGAGTAGAACATTTCAAAATTAAGTACAAATATAAATCTCTGTTGTAGTCATTACAATTTCAATTTTTGTATATAAAGAGAAAGTAGAAACTACAATCTATTGTCTGTCTTGCTGAACATTAATTCACCTGTTTTTATCAGAATATTCGTAATTAAGATAGTTTGTTCATGTTGATCCTTTAAAGATTCACTGCCCTGGTTCAAACTCCGCAATTTTATTTTTATTTTTATTTATTGTGTGTAATTTTGTCCTTGGCAACAAAGATAGCAAAACATCTTGATGTGAGTATTTTTGTTTGCAATGAAGCACATGTTCACTTGAATATATGTAATTAAGTATGAGTAGCATGTTAAGGGTTTACCATATATTTATGTTAAGATCAGTCATTTATGTAGTATTCAGGAACCGGGCTAGGTGTACTGGCGGGTTTTAGGACTTCGTCGGTTTCTTCAGATGATCAGTAGCTTATAGAAAGACATGCACAAAGTAAAGATCAGTTAGATTCCTATTTCGGTTGGAAAATAACGGATTCATAAGTAGAGCCGTATGCATGGATCATCCATTGTATATGTTGATGATACTAGTTGTTTTTTTTTCTCTTTATTATTTATTTATTCATTTTTGTGCCTTATTCTAATCCAAATATTTGGAGCTAAAAGGAAAGGTTGTTTTGGCGTTAGTGGATGAGAATGTTTTAGTGTCGGATACCAAGTTGATATCCATTGGGTAGCCGGTAGTGATGCGAGGGTTTTAATTAATGTGAGATTTGAATGATACAATTACCTTTCAGGTTTATTAGTTTATTCAGAGGAATGAGCAAGCAGGCTACATTTGAGCTTACTTTGGGGGGAGCAAACCACCTAGACGAAAACAGAAAATCTGGGTGTTACTCGGAGACCAAATCGTTTGTCCCCAAATTTACCTATACTTCTGTCCTCATTCAATCAAAGCATCTTATTTTCACAATTTTGCAATTAAGTTAAAGATAAAAAAAGAGCTTAACTGCAAAAGGTGAAAATCAGGGGGTGTTCATTGGTTGGATACATGGAGGTTTTGGGTACAGAGGATTATTTTCGTTCCTCTAGACCCAGCCAACCAAGATCTCCTGATATTCTCCTTTTGCAATTAAACCCCTAATTTTTTTTTGGTTTAATTGCAAAAGGAAGAAATCAGAGGTCTCTATTTGGCTGAATCCAGGGGAACACCCTAATTTCAATGCAGGTGATCTCATCCCTACTTTGTCCTGGTCTTAGAAAATTCTTCTCATGTGAAGTCAATTGAGAAGCACTAGTAATGGAAAGAAAGAAATTCTGAAAATATTATAGATTTTATAGTATAATATATAAGTCAATGCAATGTCCGTTTTAACTAGTAACACCAATAATTGTCTACTATTGTTTTTTTACGAAAAACCCATAAAATGCAAAGCTAGATTATCAAATCTAGACTCCTCTTTACATTGTGTCACATATAAGGATGGTACGACATATTACTACCGTAAGTCATAAGTGATAGATAATAGAATACACTACACTCAATTTTTTGGTTAATCTACATAAGTCAAATAAAATCAATATTTTAACGTTTAATTATCTTTTTTTCAGTTTCACTTACTATTATGTAAAAATAAACTGAATAACAAACTTAACAAAAAATTTGGTGAAAAGTATGCGTAGTTTGGAATCTAGGACGAACGACGCATTTTAGTGTAAAGGGGGAAATGATAATGAACCCCCTTAATTCCACTTTTGCACTAAAATGTGTCATTCCCCCTAAATTTCAAACTTTGCATACTTTTCACCAAAAAATTGCTAAGTTTGTCATTTAAAAGAAAATCCTCATTGTGTGGATCGCGTCAATTTTTTTAATTTTTAATTTCAACTTGAAAACATTAATTTTTCAAGAATATTTCTTTTATTCTAAGAAAAAAATAAGTCAAAAATAAAAAAATTAAAGGAAAACTCATGTAAATATTTTTCTAGGTTTCTACCTAAATCATCCAGTTTTTCGGTCTTAGACATATTTCATAGATATAGTAGAATTTTGCCCGTTTGAATTAATAAGATTAGGGTTTTGGAAAATGATAAGCAAGTTGTGTGAAAAGAAAAACAATATTGAAAAACATATGGTGGTGGCCGAGAAACTGATACGATGAAGTGTTGGATGGATTTGATTTCCGAAGACAACATAACGATTTAAATCAAATCGAGAATACATTCAATCAAGGAAAGATAAGGGTATTATCAAGGAAATAAGAGAATCCTTTTAATGTAAATTCAAAATCTATCTCAAACTATTACTTATCCATTTTTCCCTTTTTTTACTTATATCCAAATTCATTAGTCCATTTATCCAAATTCTTCCATTTTATATGGCAAGTAAAAACAGTCAAGGAACAACATTTAATCTGATCGATCAATTTTAAGGGGGACAAATATCCAACTAAATTAAAATAAAAAAACAAGAAATTCAATCTGAACCGAGCTAATCAAAATGAATAGATTCAATATCGATTCCAAATGAATGTCTCTCACCTTTGAAAACGACGTTGAAAGAACGGTGACACCGAGCCAACTAGTTGCATTAAAGTTCACTTTGTTCTAATTTTGAAAAAAAAAATCCACTTATAAATGGAATCAAAACGACATTAGGGAAATGTTGACGTTGATTCCTATAAAATCTTCTACTTTAAAAGAACAACTAATCCAATTCAAAATTTTAGTTGTAACTTCAAAACTTCCTCCAACATCAACAATTAAATTAGGAGTTTAAATTCAAATTCAAACCTCTGTCCTTATTATAATTTTTGTGATTCTACAGATTTGTAACTAATGATACTTCACAAATTGATGTTTATACTGAGTGTTGGTTAAACAAGCGCTTACTAAGCAAACAAATACGAACTATTAACTGTGTTAAACATACTTCTAACTTCACGCTTAGTTATACTATGCATAATTATTTAACGCCCAACAATCCACAATGATAATATTTGATCACCAAATGACCGATGGAGTTAATAGCCTAGCAAGTTTAAAGACTTATCAAAAAAAAAAAAAAAAAAAACATTAGTAACAGGCCTATTGTATAAATTATGTTTGTAGCCTACCATATTTTGCTTTAGGTGCATTGGGTATCAAAGTAAAGAAAAACAAGAAAATTTATGATTTCGTAGCTTTTTTTAATAATTTTTTGTTGCTTTGTTCAAAATAACTAAAAATTAGTGATTCAAAAACAATTATATGAAAAAATCGAAAAAGGAAATCTAAAAAGGAACCATTTTAATTCATTAAGCACTAGATCTTTTAGTATGATATCATTAACAATCTCATAAATACATTGTATAATATTTAATGTTGTTCAATAAAAGTGGATTTGAATTTTGAATTTAAATGTAAGCTAAATCGTAAAAATATTTATTTTTTATGAAAAAGATAATACAAATTTAAATTTCATAATAATATTGCTAACATAGTATATGAATGATTGATAAGGAGGTGTATAATTATTAGTACATTAGGTCTACCAAAAACACGACAGTGTGTGTATCAGTGTATGTGAAAATATATAAATATATAACTGTTTATATATTTATATATCTACATGTCATAAAAATGATATTATTTATTTATATTTTACATACTTTGAATACAACTGCATACACGCACACTCACACACGCATACATGCACGTGTGTGTATGCACAAATATCTAACTAGTAGCTTATTAAATAATATTAAATATCCAGATCATAAAATAACTATTCGGTTGCACATTGTAACAACCCAAAATTTCAGTTATTAGATTTTATATATATAATTAATTTTAAATATTTAAACAATTGGATTTTTGAAATTGATTAACTTGAATTCAAATTTAGTGATTATTTAAATATTTGGATTGGTGCTCAGATATTAACTAAATATATTCAATAACGGCATCTGACTCCTTTTAATTAGTTTATACCGATTATAAATCCATTTTGTATATTTATCTCCACAATAAATTTTTGGATTTGAATCGATATTTGGATCGTATTATGAAATAATATATTAACATAAAAAATATCGTTTTTACGAACTATTTCGAATTTCGATGAAACCAGTTTCATCAGATCCAGAATAGTGAGTTACGGTAAATTGTCATGTTTCGTGAGGATCAGACTAACTGAGTGATCGTGCATGCTAGAAGCGCGTAGAGTTTCATAATTCAAAATTAAATTGATATAATTGGAATTCAAAAATCATTTCAAAATCAAATCAAAATTTAAATTTGGAAATTACATTTTGTGGTGATTGGGTTCATTTGAGAGTGGACATGATATTGGCTTGTAAGTCTTGTACAACTTGAGAATCTTAGACACCCTGAATCGGAAGTTAATAAAATAGATTTGATTATGAAAAAAAATGACAAATAAAATATGGGTGAACTCTCTCATAATTGGACAACTCATGTACCTTACTTCACTTTCTTTGTCATTCTTCGGTTTCTTTATCATGCTTTGTAAATCATAGAAGTAAAAGCATGCAATCTTCAAATAAATGGAAAAAAAGTGGACTCAAAAATCAAAATCGCATCCAATACTTAACTAAAAATCAAGTATCTATGGATTCATGGTGTTGAGCTCTTCGTATGGTGAAAAGTTGGTAGGGAATGATCTATTTTTATCCAACATTTGGCCATTGCCATGATGGCATCAGTAAACTAGGGTTAGGATTTTCTTTGGTTTTGGTCATCGATTGCTTAAAGGCATGATAGTTTTGGGTTCAACTCGTCGTCTAGTAGCTTGCTGCCAAGTCCTTGGTGGTGCGATGGCCACATGTGTGTTGCGTTCTTGTACTGTAGCCCACTTAGGCTACCAGTCACACTCCTTTGAGGATGAGTTCGAGTGTTTCATGGTGGTAAGGAACTTGAAGCTTTTGCGAAAAGAAGGTGAACTTGGTCTCAATTTTCGATGAATGGAGAGTAGAGAATGCTAGATGGAGGGGAAGTTGCGGAAATGGAACAAGTAGCGGCAATTCAAATGGGGAACAAGATGATTAATATTGTAATAAAGTTAAGTTTATAACTAATTAAGAAAATTAAAGTAATTTATTTAACTCATTTGATATCTTACAAATGCATTATCTTGCTCGTACGAAGTCAGATTCAAGTAATGTTTGCCACATTGGAATTGCATCAATTTATGGTTCGCGATAGATTCGACTAAGACATTTTTCAAGCTAGATGGATTTCGTGCTAAAATCAAATGCTTGTTTGATTTTAGTTCAAATCAAACCGCTTCAGCGACAACAGGAATCTTGGTAAGTAAACCTCACCCTTCCGATTTACCAATATTGTACATAATAGACTAAAATTTTGATTATTTGTTTGACTATGAAAACTATTTGTTGTTTGGATTGGTTGAATCTTTATATTATCAATTGTTTGTTTGGATTGAACGAATTGTTTGAATGAATTATAGGATCGTAACACAACATCTTGAAATACTATTAGGTTGTCAGAACCTGATTTAGGATCATGATATAGCATCTCGAATTACTATTAGACATTTTTGAGTTTGTTTTATATTTACAATGTTTGTAAGTATCTGGACATGTGAATTGTTGAATATAGTTGAACTGAATACATTATCAATCTTGACGTAATAAATTTAAAACATATGCTTAGTGTTATTTATCTGACCAAATAAATATCGTTTAGAAATTTATTCAACTTATTCTAATAGACAACAATTTTGCAGGATAAGCCATTGTTCTGTTATTTTATTAATTTGGATATTCTGTTCGCATTCATTGGCTTCTATTCATTTATTGTTCTTATTTACTTATGTTTATTCTCATATTGCTTATATTGTCAATAATTGAAATAAATTAGACCTCCTAATTAATTTAAGCTTGATTTTTCGCAGAATCGATATTTGAATAAAATTATCATTTTAATTAACGATATTTTTAGATTTATTAATGGTTCAAGCTAATAAAATGCGATTCAATTATTTATTTTAAGTGATGGTAACTGAGCAAAATTGTGCATTTAAGTAATTAAATTTGATTATCCATTTAAATAAGTAAAAATCAAGTTATTAAGTTATAGGAATATAAAATTGACTAATATTTTAGTTAATGATTAATTGGAAATTTAAAATCATTTAAATTAAGATATTTTAAAATTAATAATTATTAAAATAAATGATGTTTAATGTTAATTACCATTTTGACTAAATGATGTCTTAGTTTAAATACCTATTTTAACCGATAAGTTTTGAACTTAATTGAGTTGTTTTATTATTAAGTGTTTTTAAAAGAAATTAAATTTGATATAATGAAAATGAATAAAACCAGTTTAATTTATCGAATAAAAATGATTTAAGAATAATTAACTAATTCATAAAAGTATTTAAAAATTATCTAGTTAAATTGAAAAGGGTTTTAAGTTAATCAGTTGTTTTATTTTAAAATATCATAAATGTAATTAATTATTTTAGTTTTAATTTATAAATAAAATTTGTATCCCATTTTTTTCCTTTGGAAAAATGGTATGGGTTTAAGGTTATAAAAAAGCATTAAGAATTGTCCTTTGGGATGAATAGCATTTGCTTTTAAGTCTATCAAAATATTTTAAAAAAATTATCATCCTTTCTGGATAAATAATATCGTTTATATCTTATAAACGATAGTTTAAATGAGAATTTCCTTTTTAAATGGAAAAGGTTTAAAATTTGATCTTAGTGTAAAGTGTTTTGAGTTTATCAAACGATGTTCTAAATAACCTTGATTTTTGACATTTCTTTAAAATAATAATCTCTTTAAGATTAATATTCTAAGGAGTATGAGTAAAAGTGTTTCTTTTAAATATTTGAAACGTAAAAACCAAGCAAAAGTTCAAGTTTTGAAGTTCAAAAGTTCTCAGTATGGATACGAATAGAGAATCTCGATAAACGATATAACTTATGCGTAAAATATCTAGTTATACTTTTTCTCAATAGATGTTGAATTATGAAAACTTACTTCTATCTCAAAGATTATAAACATTGTCAGGGCGGTTCTTGGAGGTAACACTACTTTAACTTTTCCGACTTTATTTTTTATTATGAGATAGTACAAGCTTGGGACAGATGAATGGTGATATGGGAATATGATTTGATTTTCATATATGATCATTCTGAATATTCTAAACAACTAATAGTTTAGCTTTCTGGAGTTGTATCTGTTGAATATAACAATATGATTTTTGTTTGATGATAACAAACATATATATTTTTATATAAATGTACTATTCCATATTACATCTCACATAGAAAAAAAATTTATTGAATGGAATACTATTGTACACACAATTCAATATTCAAACAGCGTTTTTATTCAAATAAATATTTTATTTCAACATTTAAAATATTACAAATTTCTGACTCGACTATTATACAGTTCACTATTATACTCTACTACTGTACATTTCACTATTATATAACACTGCCAATCACATATACATTGATACTTCACTACATTTCACTCGATTCACTCAGTTATATATACAATTTCATATACAGATTCATACACACACATACTGAGTCTTCTGTATCTTCAGATCTAGTCCAATCACCTGTATACTTGTCACAGAAACACATATAGTAAAATGGAACAAAAATAGATTTAAATGTTAGCGAATATAAATTTATTTTAAGTTTTATTTGCCTTAGTTATTTAGTGTGTTTCTCATCACTTTTCTAAACATGGTCAGATATATTTATTTATTTAAGTCTAAACTACTTGTAATATTCACAGTGATTCACTGTAAATACCACAAGGTAGATTGAATACTAGTGCTCGCGTATCAGCCTCAACATAGCTATAGTGGTTTGCTGATCAAGATCAACCACGACCCATAGATGTGGTCTGCTGACCTTGACCATCCACGACACAACGTTTAGTGGTATGGTGATTTAAAATAGAAAAATATATATGCACATTTATATAGTTATTTTCAGGTGATTTGGCTAGTTCAAATCTCAGACATTAATGAGCAAGCAAACTCAAGGTCAAGTGCATAAGTATAAAAGTGACAATGGAGCAGAGCACATAGAAAGGCTATATACACAAGAGGACTAAAAATTGAAGTGCTTAGAGCATATTACAGTTTCAATATGTGGGTTCCAAGATATTGCAACTCAAGGTGTACAAAGTCTAATAAGGGAGTGCAACATGCACAAAGGGCAGAAACAGTATGACATGGCAAGCAGCATTGCAACTGATTAGGGCATCAAGTATATAGCATAAGAAGAGAACCAACAGGCCACAACACAATATTAAATGGTTCAACAATAAAGAGTGACATGGAAGTTGATACAACAAGTAAACAATGGAAAGTGCAAATGACACATGCAGGTTCAATAACAAATATGCATAGCTTCAGGCACACAAATCAATGTTGCTAAAAAGTCACAAAGGTCAAAACCAAATGAAACATCCATGAGCAGGTGTAACACAACAATGACATGGCATCAAGGATACAAGGTGCAACAACAAACGATAGTAAAATGATCAATGCCACAGTGCACTTAAATCCCAGGATACTCTTGGTCAAGGACAAAACATACAAGACCATGAACAAGGCACATAGCTTAAGGAACAACATAACAGTAGCCAGTTAACATGCACGTACAAGAAGACAAGAAAACCAGCATAGAAGTAAGGTGCAATTATTTACAGTGACAAATATATGCAGCAACTCAAGTCGAAAGCTCATATCATGTGATACAAAGCAACAAACAACATACAAATGGTCATGAAAAAAGGTAGCATAATGACAGAGTATACACGACAAGTACAATGATCAAGCAAGACAATGGACACAACAAGTGATAACTACAAATCTAGATCATGTAGTGTCTATTTTTATAAGTGTACATGAACATTTCAGAATGCTCAGAACCAGAATGATACAAAGGAAAGTGAAAATGCTAAGAAATCGAAACAAGGACCAAACCTAGCATTTATTCTTATTAATGAACACAAGAAATAAAGGCAAAGATGGTAGCCTTGCTTCGAACAGGGTGTACAAGGAAGCAAGAGTAAAGAATAACTCAAATAAAAATAAAATCAAGTGCAGTATCATGTTCAAGCAAACAAAGGATGAGAATATCAATATTCAACATGCAAATACCACATGCAAGTCAATACTTCCTTGAAATCACATTTTAATTACATAGGAAAGTTTCAACAATGATATAATCGGTAAGGAATAATTCAAACTTTTCTAAAGTATATTTGGCAAGAAGAACAATTCAAATTTATAGAAATTCCAAGCTATATTTTTGGTGAAATTTATAAACTAGACAAGTTTTAAATTTTTGAAATTGCATGATTCATAAACGGCAGGATAAAATATACAAATTTCCAATAATTGAATTAATGAATTTTTGGCAAGAAGTTTTTTCATGCAATCTAGTATATTTGGCAAGAAGAAATATTTTCTAGAAATCACAAGGTTATTTTCGGCAACAAGCTACTTAAATTCATTGGAAGAAATCTCCAAAGAGTACGAAGATTTCAGCAAGCAAATATCACACAATATCATGACCAAATCAACAAATTAAATCAGAGGAATTCTAGGGTTTCTACAACCCTACATAAACACCTATTCATCACTGGTGATAGGCATGGAAAATCAAGCAATTCAATCGAGAAAATAAATCAGAGAAACTCACATATTTTTGGATTTTTGATCATCTGCAAAGGCCAAATCTTCGACAAAGGGGAGCAAGCATTCGAGGCATTTGAGAATTAATTCCATCAAAGTTTGGATTTGCGATTTGGAGTAATAGAGCAAAACACTACTTTGAATTCAGTCACCATTGAAGAGTAAAGAGGAAGCAAGTAAAGTGACAAAGCAAACAGAAGGGGCCGACTTGTTTTTTTGTTTAACTTAGTTTAAACATTAGGGTTTTGGGGTTTAAAGTTTAATTTTGTATTATTTTACTTTTGTAATTCTTTGAATGTTTTCTAGTTTTCTAAACTAGGGAGTCTAGCTACAGGGTTTGTAGTTAGGAAAATTTTGAACTCAGGTTTGAGGTTAGTACAAGGTTATAAGCGTAGGATTAGAACAGTTGGGAGCTGGAGTTGCGATTTTACAGGGAATTGTAAGTGTAGAAATTTTTTTAATACCTAGTAGAAATCTTGGGGAATGCAGCAGTAGGCAGGGTTTTGCATAAGCTAGGTAAATACCATGTTATTTCTTTTTTCGTACTTACTTTGATTATTATCTATGTTGTTATTTTTTATTACTCAGTGAAAAACTGCAATAAACCATATACATCCCCCCCTCTAGGGTTAATTTAGATCCTACAAGTGATATCAGAGCAGGCTTTTTTATTTTAGATAACTCTAGAGTCATGGATTTCCCAAACGGTAAATTTTCTAGTTGTCAATCTGGCAATACTTTTTTCAGTATAACTCCAACTATTTTTGATGGAATTTTATTTTAAATTGGAAATTAAAAATGGAAATTTATTTGAAATCCGTGGACACTAGATATTGGTATTTTATTAAAATTGGAGGATACGGTAGATAAGAATTTTTCAAATTTGGAAATCAATCTATTGAAAATTTTCAAAAGCTTGAAATGGAAATTATGGCTTTAAAATGAAAAGAAGATGAACTAATTTCTAAAAATAATCATTTGTGAAACAGTTGAAATTTTTTAAGGTCACTAAAAATTCCGAACATGAAATGCCCAAAAACAAAATTTGCTGAAAACTGAATCGATTTTGAATGAGCTTGAAAATGAAATCGAGAAAATCAGAAATCTCTAATGCGACAATTGTGCGACTTTTCAAAAATAATTATTTGTGATAAAAGAGAATTTCAAAATCCTTGAAAATAGAAACGTGATTTTGAAAAACCACAAACCTAAAATTACTTGTATAAATCACAATTTGGAAAAAGAAATTGAAAATTTCAAGGAGTTTGAAAAACTTGAAATTAAAAAGCATAAGAGATTTGAAATTGAGATTTATGAGTCCAAGGTTAAAATTTAAATGCTTGAAAACAAAAATATGGTTTTGAAGCAAAATGATTCTAAAAAGAGAAAGATTGCTATTAATCATTATTTAACTTTAATGAAAGAAAATGGTGATCTTAAATCTAAAATTCAACGACTTAAATCAATATTGGCTAAAAAATTTAATGGAGAAAAATCATTGAATATATTGTTGAAAAAACAAATTTTTGCCGAAACTAAAAAGGGACTTGGCTTCGGAAAATTTAATCAGGTTGATAAGAAAAATTCTGATAATTTCAAAATAATCTCAAACTGTATGTTTTATGGAAAGTTTGGACATAATCTAGATAAATTCTTGCTTAGAAATAAGAACAATCCAATTAAGAAAATGTGGGTCCCAAAAGGAAGTAAAACGAGCTTGATTAAATGTAAACAAATTTGGGTTCCTAAAGGTACATTTGTATATGAAAATGCATTGTTATACAAACGTGTTTGGGTACCAAAATGTGTAAACAAGAGTGGTAAAAAAGTTTTTGTTTGACCACTCGATCCTATAAACAATTAGATACCAAAGGAGGCTAAGGAACAACTTTGCAAAAGAGATATAAATTCAGGTTGTTCCATATTAATGTTCAATTAACTATTCAGAGATCGTTAGACAAGAGTGGTGAGTTGGAGATCCACAACGTCAATGGTAAGTCAGATATAATCTCTAAACTCATGTTTTATTTTTATATTTCTCTTCTGTTGAAGCTGATTCATTTTGACACTACTATAATGTTTTTGACATATCTTGAGCTTCTCAACTTCATATTGCAAAATTCTTGATTTTCTAGAAATAAGATTCATTTCTACAACTTTCATGATTTGATGATTTTTAAGTTATGAACTTAAATTTGTGAAAAACTACAACTATTTGAAGTTTATTTTATAAACTAGTCTCTGAATTTGTAATAGTGTTGTAGTATTTTGAACATTTCTTGAACACTATTGCTTATAATTTTAAAATTCTTGATGATCTGAAAAACTATTATAATTTCTCACATCTTTGTTGTTTTAGATTTTCTGCAAATTCTTCTTTGAAAGACTTGAAAACCCGCACTCAATACAGCGCACTACTTGAAAACTATTTTTGATAAGTTGTGATAATTTCATAGTTTTTTGGATTAGCTTGACTTAGCTATTTGTATTTGAAAAGCATTTGAATGGGTTGATGTGTTGAATCTTGAATCAATAATGATCTAAACTCACTTTTAAATCTTGGTTGATGTGTTGATAGGGTTAGTGTTTTAAATCTCTAACCTATTTATTTGACTTGGCTATCTAATTTGATTTGTTCAACTTCTATGTTGTACAGATTCATTGCTGACTCAACACTATGTGTAGGTTAAGATTAAAACCCTAAGATTTAAAGGTTGAGGTTGACTCCGTGAATCTATAAATAGGTGGCTTCTCCCATTCTGATTTACACCATTTCTTCATACCTTCTTCCTCGGTAAATCTATCCCGAAAATATAAACATATAATGGGCGAATGCTGTTGAGGACTGGATCAAACAAAGACAACATCAAGACTTGCATTCATACAACTTGGATTGGACTTTTCTACGGCATGGTGTTATATATTTACAGATCTGATTTCTTAGACTTTAAACATGAAAGTTAAATAAAATTGGATAGGATCTATACTGTTAGTAAGATAAAAGTTATACATATTTTCATTGTTAATCTCCTCTATGCCGTCATGATAAGTAAACATATGCCTTTGATGTTGGGTAATTAACAAGTTATATGGATCTATCTTCCTTTTCCCATTTTCCATGTTTTATGTTTATTTCCAGTCTTTCCTATATGTGCCTATGTGATTTGATTCTATTCTCCTTCCTCTGTTTTCCTTTGAATTTTACGCCAAGCCTAGGCCTTTGGAAGCCTAGGATGTACCCGATTAGAGTGTGCATATAATTGGGGGAAATAACGAATGACATAAAAAGAGGAATTTAGGCATGTTGATAAATTAGGATTGTTTAACCATAATATGGGAAAGGGATAATATGCACGTGTTTATACTTGCTGTAAACTGATAAAAAGGGATAATGTGTATATACTTGCTGTAAATTGGTAGAAATGGATAATATGCATAAACTGGTATATGTTGTAATTTGGGAACATAGTTGATGAATAATATTCATATGAAACGGACATGTTAGATTTGACTTAAAACGGACATTAAGTAGATGACATGATAGAACACGGTAAGTAATAGATATAGGTTAATAAATTAAAATGTTATGGGAATTGTATAAATTTGGGTAGGTGTTTTGGGGTAGGGTTGTACACGCATAACGACATGTAATAATTACAACCATGCTTATTAGTAAACCTAAACTTGTCAGGTTAAACATGAGTATTAATAAACTAAGAGGTCCCTCGTCAGCTGTTGTATCGGGTTTTGGGGGCTCTTAAATCCTAGTTTTGGAGGCACAAGCTTAGGGGGTTTGGCATGTGTCAATTTGTTGTCTGAAAACAATATTAGTCAGTATCTCTGTTGGTATTTTATTAGAGGGGGCCTCACACTAGGTAGGGGCTTAGGCACGCTTTATTAAGCTAGATAGTAAGAGGTTCACATGGGGGTGGGTATGAGCGCGTTCCAGCGGAGTCATGAGCGTGCATGGGTCTGACTAAGGAAGATAAGATGTTGTAACACTAGTAAATAGATCTAGGTTAGGGAGTGATACACCCTACTATCGGGGCTGGTACAATGTATTTACGTAGTACGGAGCCGATCGCTTGAGTAATAATTATGGTACACCTAATCCTGCTGCTGTGTAATTAGTTTAACACCTAATATGGTTATATAATTAGGGTACGCCTAATCCTATTGTTTATTTCTGCTATTAATCCTGTTGATATGTAATCATGTTTAACTTGTAATACTAGTGTTGGTGCAGATACTAACAGTTTTTAGGATATAAATGTGAAGCATTACTCGATCATAGTATATTCTGGTTATTCTTGTCCATCAAGCTACTCTGTTTAGTTTATTTGTCGCCTTTCATAACATTGTACCTTTCTCATCCAGTTTTATTTACCTATCTTGGCATTTCTATTTATGCACATTTGTAAATCACTAGAACTCGCCAAACGTTATGTCTGACCTTTTTTCTTTTGCCTCTTTCTTCCTTCCCCAGTTCCTCAGAGTGGAAGCACTCAACAGTGACTAGGATTTCTCTTACAGCTTGTACTTGGATTTCTTGAGATGTAACGCTTTGACTTGCTCTCCAATTATGGCTTATGGTGAGGGATATAATCTTATATACTCTGATATTTTATTTAATGAGATGTTTTGTGAGACAGATTTGAGACATTTGAGTAGTTGTAACTGGTTTTGATATTCTTGTGAAACTATGCTCTATTTTTAGCAATGAAGTTAAAAAATTTCCACTGCTGATTTTATCTGTCTTGTGAATTTTCTACAATTTTTACCTATTGTGCTTCATGAACCTTAATGCATTCTTTTATGTGTGACATTAACAGACGTGGGGTGTCACATTTGATATCGGAGCTGAAGGTTACAAGATCAGAGAAAAAGTTTTTAAAATCGTTTTCAAAAGCAAAGTATTTTCAAGTAAAAATCTGTTTTTGTAAAACATATCCCCTAAATCCATAGTCAATATTCTCTCGATCTCTTGTTGAATCCTTTTTCTTTTCTTTTCTTTTCATTTCAACATGTCTGGGGCACCCAATCTTCTCGATGGAATTCCGCTACCGAAATGGTTCTGTAGGTATCTTGAGGCTACGACACATGTCGGAGGTCAAGGAGATGTCTCTCCCCCAGTTGCAGTCGTTGTTACCCCACCTCCACGAGTAGATAACTTTCCTAAGTGATGCAAAGACTTCTGCACTATGAGAGGAAAACCATTCTATGATATCGAAAGCTTTGTTGAAGCATAGAATTAGCTTGAGAGACGGAGAATTTGTTTGGACTATTTCAGATTGATGACCAAAGGAAGATACGATTGGCTACATTGCAACTAATAGATGAGGCTTCCTACTGGTGGGAAGTAATGCAAGCTGGACAACCAGTAGCTATTTTGGATGATTTCAGATAGAGATTCGAGATGAAATTCTTATCTCAAGAGGAAGAGGGAGTACAAATGGAGAGATTCTTGGCTTTAAAGTAAGGAGACATGAATTATAAGGATTATATGAACAGGTTTAATCAACTGGCGAGGTGAATATGCCCCCACAAGAAGGCACTAAGATTTGCGAGAGGTTGAACCAACCTCTCTAAGGGCTTGGTTTATCTCATATACTGATGGGGGGACTTTTGAAAGGCTAGTTGATATGGATCTTATGCATGAAGATGACAAGGACGAGAAGAAGGATACTAAGATCGAGGAGTCTTAAGTTAAGGGCGGAAAACAGAAACGACGGCCCAGAATAGGAAAGCAAAATAAAGAGAAAGGTGGAAAGCCCGACAAGGTTCAGATCAAGAAGGATATCAAGTGTCATGGTTGTAGAGCTATGGGTTATTTTGTGAAGGACTACAGAAAGATAAAGAAAGCCTTCTTTTATTGTGGACAAGTAGGAAACTTTAGCAAACAATGCCCTAGCTAGTATGGACGAGAGACGTGAAATTCTGGACGAGTGCATGCTTTGGAAGCGAGTAGACCTGGTCGAGGTAGGAAAGTCACGATTGAAGGTTTGATTTCCCATTTTGACTATCCTGTTCAAACCCTGTTTGATTCTGGCACTTCACATTCATTTTTATCCAGTTCTTTAGTAAATAGTCTACACCTTAATACTAGTATAGTCCCTAAACCTATAGTGGTCTCAAACTCCATAAGAGGATCAACTCATTTATCCATGATGTGTAGGGGTTTGAGAATTTCTATCTTATGCGTCGAGTTTGAATGCGACGCATACGTGCTAGGCTTTATGGGCTATGGTTTGATTCTAAGCATGGATTGGCTAACCATGTATGGCGTCATCCTTGATTGCGAAAAAAGAGCGGTTAAACTTTCTACTTGTCATGATCGGACTCTCGAGATTTCCTACAACCCACGGGGGTCGGTGATGCTCAGTTTTCTAGAATCACTTGATACTCCGTTGACGACTTATGATATATGCTCATAGTTAGAGACTACCCGGATGTGTTCGAGGAGGTTAAGGGGCTACCTCCAAGGCATGAGATAGACTTCCGGATTTACTTGGTATAGAATGCGAAGCTAGTTGCTCTACCAGTGCGACACGTGGCTATTAGGGAAAGGAGAGAGCTAAGCAAACAATTAGGGGAGCTATTCGAGAAATGTTATATTAGGCAAAGCATTTCGGAATGGGGAGCTGCAGTCGTCTTTGCAACTAAGTCAGACGGATCACTTCGTCTATGTGTGGACTATAGGGAGCTGAATAATCTCACTAAGAAGAATAGGCACCCGGTATTGAAGACTGGCGATCTGTTTGATCAGCTAGTAGGCGCATCAGTTTTCTCGCAGATGGATCTAGCCACAGGTTTTCATCAGTTGAGAGTGGCAGAGGACAACATTGATAAGACTGCATTCATAATTCCAAACAGTTTCTTTGAATGGTTGGTTATGCCTGTTGTGCCAACCAATGCACCAACCTATTTTATGGACTTAATGAATAAGGTATTTAGGGAGTTTCTGAACAAGTTTGTGGTGGTCTTTGCTGATGACATTCTGATCTTCTCAAAGAATGAGGAGGAGCATGGTCAACACTTAGGAGAGGTTCTACGTACTCTCAGGTCACATCAATTCAAGGCGAAGTTTTTTAAGTTTCACTTTTGTAGGAAGGAAGTAAGGTTCCAAGGGCATGTGGTCTCCAAGGATAAGATATAGTGGACCTCGCAAAAGTCATTGCAGTTCAAGATTAGAGGGCTCCAAATAATGCAATGGAAGCGAGAAGTTTTCTAGGGTTGGCGGGCTATTATAGAAAGTTTATCAAGGACTTTGCAAGGGTATTAGCCCCGCTAACCCGATTAACGAAAAAAAATTGGCTTTTTCATGGAGCATCGACTGTGAGGATGCCTTTCAGAGATTGAAGAGGACTCTGACAGTAACCCCAGTTCTAACTCTCTCAGATGGAGGCAAGACGTTCACGGTCTAAATAGATGCTTGTGGTACAGGGCTTGGTGTTGTTCTAATGTAAGAGGGAAGGGTAGTGTACTATGGAAGTAGAAAGTTGAGGGTCCATGAGAAGAACTACCCTACCAATAATCCAGAGTTGGCTGCTATAATGTCCGCATTGAAGTCTTGGCGACCCTATCTGCTTGGAGAAAGATTTGAGCTATACACAGATCGTCACACAAGTACTTCTTCTCATAGAGGGATCTCAACCTAAGGCAGCAACGGTAGATGGAGTTCCTAGCGTCCTACGACTTCGAGATAGCTTATATCCCGAGCAAGGGCAATGTAGTGGCGGAAGCATTGTGTAAGTAAAGGATGACTTTGAGTCCTCTATTCGTAGAAAGGCGAAGCTTTGGAGTACATCTCGGCCTTTGATTTTAAGCCATCTACGGATTTCACTGTGGGATTATTAGCATCATTAGAGGTGCTAACTACTCTATTAGAGCTAGTTAAATCTACGCAGCGAAAGGACCCACATATTTCAGACATCTTGGATAGGCTTGGTAGAGGAGAAACTTCTAGTCACCGTGCTAGATATGCCATGGACGATAAAGGGTGTCTAAAACGAGATGGAAGGCTATGTGTTCCTAAGATTGGGGAATTGCTAAAGGCAATGCTTGAGGAAGCACATCATTCTCGGATGGCTATCCATCCGGGCGGCGACAAAATGTATCGAGACATGAAGAGGGTTTTATTTTGGACTAGCATGAAGAAAGATTTGGCGGAATTTGTAGCTCGATGCTTGAATTTCCAAAGAGTAAAGGCTTAACAAAAAAAACCGGGTGGATTGCTTCAGCCCCTAGATGTCCCACAATGGAAGTGGGAGAGTGTCTCTATGGATTTCATCTCTGGAGTGCCCCTATCAAAGAAGGGCAATACGGGTATTTGGGTGATAATGGATAGACCTACGAAGAGCACTCATTTTGTTCCTGTTACGAGTAAGAGGACGACGGCTTGGCTGGCATCAGTATATCTTTGAGAGATAGTTCGATTGCATAGGGTACCTTCTAGCATCGTAAGCGACCGTGACCCCATCTTTACTAGTGTGTTTTAAAAGAGCGTACAAGAGGCGTAAGGTACACAGTTACATTTGAGCACAACATGCCACCCTCAGACAGACAGATAGATTGAGAGGGCGAATAGAGTTCTAGAGAATCTTCTAAGACTGTGTATCCTAGACTTTATAGGGACTTGGGAGGAGCACCTTCCATTGGTGGAGTTCGCCCACGACAACAGTTACCAATTAAGCATAGGCATGCCACCGTTCGAAGCATTTTATGGACGACCTTGTAGATCGCCGACTTGTTGGTGGGAGTCTACGGACATACTTATACTTAGACCAGAAATGATTCGAGACACTTCCGAGAAGATTGATCTTTCCGTCAAAGATTGAAAGTCTCTCAAGACAGACATAAATCATATGCCGACGATAGGAGGACCGAGTTGGAAATTGAAGTGGGAGATATGGTCTTCATTAAATTGTCACCGCTAAGGAACTTAGTTCGCTTTGGCTCGGTAGGGAAGTTGGAGCTGAGATTCGTAGGGCCATTCCCTATAGTAGAGAGGGTAAGATAGATGGCTTATAGGACTAAGCTATTGGATAGACGGGCGGGCGTGCACGATGTGTTTCACGTTTCTCGTATAAGGAAATGTCTCCATGATACGACAGAGATGGTAGAAACGAGCACACTTGAGGACGTAAAAGTTGAGAAGGAAGCATCAGTGAGGCGAGTTACTTATCATTTCCTTGGATCAGAAAACAAGAAGCTATGTAACAAGAAAATCATATTGGTTAAAGTACAATGAGGAGAAGACCACGAAGATGCAACGTGGGAACCCGAACATAGGATTCGCGCTTCTTATCCTTTTCTTCTAGAGAGTACATTCTTGACTTCTTTTTCAAGCTTTTACTTTGCATTTGCTTCTATCATTCAAGTATATTTATCCTATTGTTCGAACCTTTCGATCCTTAGATAGAATACAATGGTTGGAAACATGTGTTTGAGACATGTTATGATTGATGGTTGCAAGTGGATGCAAGTGTTCGCTCGTGGATGCATATACAGACACTAAGCACTAGATCGGCTCAATAACTTACGTATTGCATATGGATGTGCGTGCATTTTAATTTTCTATGAATGAAAATAGGTGAATCATCATATGGATGTTGCGTTTATGAATGATTGTGCACACATATATAGTTTATATGTTATATTAGGATTATTTGCATACATTTTGGACTCATGACACAAAAAAAACATTGCATTAAGGAGGTCAACTGAATCAGTCGACCGCCTGATTTTTGCATTAGTGTAAGGACATATACGCACAACACTTTTGCATATGTTCATACAAGTTTTAGAAATTTCTTAAGACAATGGATGCCTGTGGATGATTGATGAGTAAATGGATGTTAGGATAGTAACATTCTTCTTAACTTGGATATTTCGGGGACGAAATCCTTTAAGTAGGGAGAATTAACACCCCAAAATTTAATATACTATAACCATGATTAAATATAATAAGTTGGGAATAACTTAATTAGATATTCACAATTAAGTGAAACCAGCATTACCGTTGCGTTCGTCTCGGAATTCTGGTTCAGATAGACCCAAGTTTGCATAAAAAGGACAACGTATGAAGAATTTATGGGCATTAGAAGTTTGTATACATATAAGGGACTTATGTACAAATATAAAATAGAAAAATTCCAGAAAAATCTAACGAACGAAGCAGGAAAGTAAGCGGGAACCAGGACCCTTGTGGGACGACCCACTCTCGGCCTGGGTCGACCTTTGGTCGGCGGGGTCGGCCCTAAGGTCGACCTAGAGGGTAGGTGGGTCGACCCACTCCAGACTAAGGAGGGTTCTAAGCGACATAAGTGGGCTGTTTTGTGACCGGATTCGTTGCTGACTCAACACTATGTGTACAGTTAAGATTAAAACCCTAAAATCTAAAGGCTGAGGTTGAATCTGTGAATCTATAAATAGGTGGCTTCTCCCATTCTGATTTACACCATTTCTTCATACCTTCTCTCTCTGTAAATCTATTCTGAAAATATAAACATATAATGGGGGGATTCTGCTGAGGACAGGATCAAACAGAGAAAACATCAAGACTTGCATACATACAACTTGCATTGGACTTTTTCTACGGCATAATGTTATATATTTATAAGAGATTCATTATTTTCTTCACCGAGACCCATTGTGAGTTTCTGTCATTTATGGATCTGATTCCTTAGACTTTAAACATGATAGTTAAATAAAATTAGATAGGATCTATAGTGTTTGTGAGATAAAAGTTATACATGTTTTCACTGTTAATCACCTATGCCGTCATGATAAGTAAACATATGGCTTTGATGTTGGATAATTAACAAGTTATACGTACCTATCTTACTTTTCCCATTTTCCATGTTTTATGTTTATTTCAAGTCTTGCCTATATGCCTATGTGATTTGATTATATTCTCCTTCCTTTGTTTTCTTTTTATTTTATGCCGAGCCTTGGAAGCCTAGGCTATACCCGACTAGAGTGTGCGTATAATTGGGGCAATAATGAATGACATAAGAAGAGGAATTTAGGCATGTTTAGACTTGCTGTAAACTAATAAAAGGGATAATGTGTATATACTTGCTGTAAATTGGTAGAAATGGATAATATCATAAACCTGTATATGTTGTAATTTGGGAACATAGTTGATGAATAATATGCATATGAAATGGACATGTTAGATTTGACTTAAACGGACATTAAGAAGATGGCATGTAGGAACATGGTAAGTACTAGATGTAGGTTAATAAACTAAAATGCTGCGTGAATTGTATACATCTAGGCAGGTGTTTTGGGGTAGGGTTGTACACATATAATGACATGTAATAATTACAACCACGCTTATTAGTAAATCTAAACCTACTAGGTTAAACATGAGTATTAATAAGCTAAGAGGTCCCTCGTCTGCTGTTGTATCAGGTTTTTCGGACTCTTAAATCCTAGTTTTGGGGGCACAAGCTTAACGTGTTTCGCTTGTGTCAATTTGCTGTTTGGAACCCATGTCAGTCAATATCCCTATTGGTATTTTATTAAAAGGGGCCTGCACTAGGTAGGGGCCAAGGCACACTTTATTGAACTGAATAGTAAGAGGTTCACAAGGGGTGGGTATGAGCGCATTTCGGCGGAGTCATAAGCGTGCATGAGTCCAACTAGGGAAGATAAGATGTTGTAACACCAGTAAATAGATCGTGTTATATAGTTGCTTGGTTAGAGAGTGATACACCCTACTGCCGGGGCTAATACAAGGCATTAACGTAGTAGAAATCCAATCGCTTGGGTAGTAATTATGGTACACCTAATCTTGTTGTTGTGTGATTAGGTTAACACCTAATACTGTTATATAATTAGGGTACGCCTAATCCTGCTATTTATTTCTGCTATTAATCTTGTTGATATATAGTCATGTTGAACTTGTTATACTAGTATTGGTGTAGACGTTAACCGTTCTTAGGATATAAATGTGAAGCATTACTCGATCATAGTATATTCTTGTTAGTCTTGTCCATCATACTGTTTTGTTTAGTTTATTGGTTACCTTTCATAACAATGTACCTTTCTCATCCAGTCGTATTTACTTATCTTGGCATTTCTATTTTAAGCACATTTGTAAATCACTGGAACTCACTAGACTTTATGTCAGACCCATTTTCTTTAGCGTCTTTCTTTCTTTCCCCTCCTCGGGTCCTCAGAGTGGAAGAACTCAACAGTGACTAAGATTTCTTTTACAGCTTGGTTTTGGATTTTTTTTGAGAAGTATCGTTTTGACTTTCTCCCTACTTTAGAATGGCTTATGGTGAGGGATATGATCTTATGTACTATGATATTTTATTTCATGAGATGTTTTGTGAGACATATTTGAGACATTTGTGTAGTTGTAACTGGTTTTGATGTACTTGTGAAACTATGCTCTGTTTTTAGTAATGAAGTTTAAAAAATTTCGCTGCTTATTTTACATGTCTTGTGAATTTTCTATAATGTTTACCTATTGCGCTTCGCGAAACTTAATGCACTCTCTTATGAGTGACATTAATGGACGTGGGATGTCGCTATTGTAATTGGATTTGATTTTGAAAATCATTTGTGATGGATGTTATGTTGGATCTCTTTGGTTATTGAATGTGAATTAGAATTTTGAAAATAAAACTCCTCATCAAATGATTTCAAATGAACTATTTTATTCTTGTATCATTGATTGTCTCTTTTGCTTAATACATATGCTCTGAAAAATTCTCTTGTAAATCTTGTTTTGAAATTGAAAGTCTGCTGCTCTGATAAAAAAGAACCGAAATTGTTATAAATGTTCGAGTGAACTTGGTGATAGCACGATATGTTGAAAAATCAATGTCTAAGATGCAATATATGGACATTACGGGCATTGTAGATCTAAAAGTGGTATTCGTGTTTTTCAAAACCCCTCTTATGGAAAATTGTACTTCACATATTTCAGATGTCAAAAGTATTTTTGATTATTTACTCAATTAATTAAATGGTTGACCAATTTAACCATTTTGAAACTTGTCAAAATTATTTGAGATTTTTGAAAGTGTGATGAGTAGTGACTATAGTGTATTTCATAAGAAGAAGAAAATATTGTTTAAAGGGTAAGTTTGGCTCACATCCCTAATAGGTTTCGAAATTAGGCTCACATCCCTGCCTAATTTTGATATAAATTAGGTCCCTATTTTTTGTAAAATCATCAAAAAAGAATCACAAAAATTCATAATTAAATACAACACCTAATCGTCATCAAATTTAGGCACTAAAACCACCAAAAACGAATCAAAAATAGCGAACCTCTAGTATTGTATCAAACGATGCAATTATTTACAATTGTTGCATACATTTCAGCAACAATTGCAGTTATGCATCAAACTGTAGTATTACTTATGAAATGTATGAAGTAATACTGCAATAATTGCATTGTTTGATGTAATAAATCATTCCCCACCTGTTTTTTTAAGTGTACTCCATTTTTAAGCATTGTTGCTTACATTTCAGCATTTGTAAGCAATAGCTGCATATATGTCAGCACATATTGGTAAGCCTTCATCCGTTTTAACTCTGTTGCATACATTTTAGCAGTTATACAAAATAAATGCACAGATTTCAGCAGAAATACGGCCTGCCTTGCAAGTTGTTCAACTTTAATTGCATATATGTCAGCAAGAATATGCAATAATTGCATACATGTATGCAATAAATCATCCAGATTTTCAATATAAACTCAGGATGAATTATTGCATATATGTATGCAATTATTGGTTATAATGGCATACTTTGCTGAAATTTTTATGTTTTTTCCAGCATGCTTCTGTGAATATTTGCAAAAAAAATTGGTGCAGCGCCATACTTTTTTTCAAAAGCACGTAAGGGCCAAAATAGGGACCCGCTTTGCATGAAAATTTTGGGGAGGGAACCGTTTACATTACTAAACATTTTAGGGTCGTGTGGCTTATTTTCACTTATTTAAATTCTTATGATGATTGAATAGATTTTATAAATCCTTGAGTTGGTGCTTATTCCGGATCATCTTCTATTTCTACCATACTTCTGCCACTCATCATGGCTTTATATAGCGTGGGGAGTTCAAACTATTTCTTTGGAAATAAAGAAAATTATTTTTAAAATTATTTTGAAATAAAATTATTTTTATCATTAGTATTCACTCTCATTTAAAAGTCCTAACAGTTATGCATGGGTGAATCACCTTATTCTCTGTATGTGCTTCCATTCTCATTTAAAATTCCTTGCGGTTATGCATGGATGTAACTCATACAAGAGAGGATAAAGTTAAGTATTCTTCTAATCCCATTTAAAAATCCTAGCTGTTATGCATGGTTAGAAAATACTTAACAAATTTAAGTTACTACTAACCCCATTTAAAAATCCTAGCGGGTATGCGTGGTTAGAAAATGCTTAAATCATTTTCTACTTAATTTAAAAAAAATGATTTTTTTGGGATTTCATATTCGTATATTTAAAGTTTTATATCTTTTCGTTTATAAAATCAATCGTAAATCCATAATTTTGAAAAATGAAATTATCTTCCAGTTTGAAGAATATTATGATTTTTGTCTGATTAAATGAGATTTACGATATATATTTTCCCTCTTGATTTGAATTTATATGTCTAGTTTATGTTCATCACTATTTCAATTTCAATTATCCTTCTGATTATAACAAAAGGGGGATAATGGTTAAGATTTTGATTGATGAGTGAATAATTCAATAATATTTTAATATTGGAAACTTAGTTGAATTTAAACTCACTCATATGCATATGTATAGGGGAAGTCAGTTGTAGGGGGAGCATACAAATAGGGGGAGTACTATATTTCATATTCAAACACATTTTTCACATTCATAATCCTTGTATGTGTTTGTCATCATCAAAAAGGGAGGGTGGTTACTGAGTATAAAAATATGATTTTTGTTTGATGATAATAAACATATATATTTTTTATATAAATGTGTTTGTAATTGTACTATTCTATTTACATCTCACATAGAAATAAATATTTATTGAATAGAATACTATTGTACACACAATTCAATACTTAAATAGTGTTTTTATTCAAATAAGTATTTATTTCAATATTTGAAATAGTGCAAATTTCCGACTCCACTATTGTACAGTTCACTATTATACTCTACCATTGCACAGTTCACTATTATATAACACTGTCAATCACATATACATTGGTTCCTCACTGCATTTCACTTGATTCACTCAATTATATATACAATTTCATATACAGACTCATATACACACGCTAACACATTGTGTCTTCAATATCTTCAAATCCAGTCACCTGTATATCTGTCATAGAAACACACACAGTAAAATGGAACAAAAGTAGATTTAACGTCAGCAAATATTAAATTATTTTTTAAGTTTTATTTGCCTTATATATTTGGTGTGTTTCTCATCACTTTTCCAGACTCGTCGGATATTTATTTATTTATTTATTTATTTGAGTCTAGACTACTTGTAATATTCACAGTGATTCACTGTAAATACCACAAGGTATACTAAATACTAATGCTTGCAGATTAGTCTTAACACAGCTATAGTGGTCTGCTGATCATGACCGGCCACGACCCACAAATGTGGTATGCTGATCTTGACCAGCCACAACACAACGTATAATGGTCTACTGATTTACAATAGAAAAATTTACATGCATGTGTATACAGTTATTTTTATGTGACACGGCTAGTTTAAATCTCAAACATGCATGAGCAAGCAAACTCAAGGTCAAGTGCACAAGCACAAAAGTGACAATGAAGTAAAGCATATAGAAAGGTTGTGTACACAAGATGGCCAAAAATTCAAGTGCTCACAACATATTACAGTTTCAATATGTGGGTTCCATGATAGTGCAGCTCGTGGTGTACAGAGACTAATAAAGGATTGATACACGCGTAGAGCAGAGACAGTATGACATGGCAGACAGCATTGGAACTGATCAAGGCATCAAGTACATAACACATGAACAAGACAAGGAACCAACATGCCACAGCATGGCAAAACAGTAAATGGTGCAACTACAAGGAGTGGCATGACATTTGATACAACAAATAAACAATGGCAAGTGCAAATGACACATGCAGGTTCAATAACAAATATACATAGCTTCAGGCACACAAATCAGTGGTGCTAACAAGCCATAAAAGTCAAAATCAAATGAAACATGCATGCACAGGTGTAACACAGTAGTGACATAGCATCAAGGATACAAGGTGCATCAACAAAGGTCAAGTCAAATGATCAATGCCACAGTGTACTTAAACCTAAAATACTCTAGGTCAAGGAAAAAATATACAAGACCATGAACAGAGCACATAGCTTATGGAACAACATAACAGCATAACAGTAGCCAGTCAACATGCATGTACAAGAAGACATCCATACCAGCATAAAAGTGAGGTGCATCTGTTCACGATGAAAATTACATGCAGCAACTCAAGTCTTAGATCATATCATGTTATACAAAGCAACAAACAATATACAAATGGCCATGAAAAATTAGGTAGCATAGTGACAAAGTTTATACAATAAGTACAATGATCAAGCAAGACAATGGACATAACAAATGACAGCTACAAATTTAGATCATGTTTAGCATCTATTTTTATAAGTGTACAAGAACATTTCAGAATGCTCAAACACTACTACAAAACAATTTATTCGCTTCGGTTGTTACCCCATGTTGCTTTAGTTCAGCAACCGAAGCAAATGCAGACCACGCAACAGATCAAAATATGTTGCTTCTATTGTTTAGCCGAAGCAAAAAACAATTTTTTTTGCTTCGGTTATAGCAACAATTGAAGCAAAAAACTCCTTGATAAAAAAATGCCTCATAACTATCATTCTCAAATACATAGTAATATGAATATATGTCATAACAAATGATTATTGATTGCAATTATATAATCAAACTACATATCAAGTGTAAATTGGACAATATAATACGCAAATAAATATTTCATTTGCTATGTTAATAATCCATGCATTTAAGAGCGGTAACATACTAGAAAACAATATAATTTATCGAGTGTTAATAATCTAGTCTTAAAAACAATAAAATGGAACATATAACATAGAAGTTGTACTAGACAAGTTGCATCGACAATTTTCAGGAAAAAATCAAATGCAAACTAACAATTTTAACATACTAACAAAATCACAGCAAAGTACAAGTACAGTACTTACAAAATGCAACTATCACTAAAGGCAAACTTTTACAAGCAAGTCAAGCTCTCACTAAAGATACTGCCCAGACACCATTGTAATTTATTAGAATATCCCTGAAAACACAACTGCATTTTTTTTATAAATAAAATAATATAAAATAACAAAAGGGAGAAACTAGCCTTTCTCCAACGGCTCACAAAACCAGTTTATGTAGAGACGGCTGCAGAAACCGTAAGCACAAACAACCTGAAGATACATAGCAAATGACACAAAAAACATCGCAAACACAAGAGAAGGCTAACAGTAAAAAGACCAAGAACACATGCCATGATGGCGGGGCCTCTGAAGACATGCACCAAGGTCTCAGGCAGCGTTGAAGACACCACAGTTGCTCTAAAGGCGGATCAATAGCCAGGACATGGAAAGAAATGCCAACCGATGCCACGAGAATAGTCAAGAATCCAAACAGAATCTTCAAATGCTCTGATATAGCCATCTCTTCACTGCCCAGAAGAACCAGCTGATCACCAGCTCCATCAACACAGAAAACCAGAAGGATTCAAAGACCAATAACCTGTAAATCCAGACCCTACAACACTAGCAAACAACATAAGATTTAAAAAGGCGGCACACAAGGTGTGAGAAAGCAAAAGGGAAGGGCCCATAAACAAAAATATCAGGATGTTGATAGTTATAAATTATCAGTACATAGACAAATAAAATAAAACACTGATTTTTCTATAACACCACTTGTGTATGCAAGGTTAGTTATAAAAGTGTTCAAGTGAAAGGGATTTTTTTGCACATGCCTATAAACTTGTAAATTTATACAAGATAGCATCAATCAAACCTGAAGAAGCAACTACAAATAAATACATCGAGGAAGAATTCATAGAGTAATAGAAAAACAACTTTGATTAATTCGTGTAATGCATACCTTTGATCACCAACCACACCAACCCCCAGGTACGTCATGTATAACATGGTGTTGCATGCTGAAATAATTAATTGTTCCACCAGAATCTACAATGAGCACAAAACTTTTATCATTCAATTAATATGCTATGCATAGCGAATAGAATCTTCCTATTTAATCTAGATTAAAATCACAGTGGAAACTTGAAAATGTGAGGAAGAATGTACCCTACTTTTACTTCAATAGTCATTGCTTCTTTTATTGGCTTTGAATATCATGTCCATGATCTTGTAAAAGAAGTTCCCAAATAGCCCTCCACTTGCAAAACCATAAAAGCTGCAAATACATTAAGTTAATACAGTTTTCAAGTTTAGACATATAACTGAAAACTTTCAGCAAGCGAATGAATGACATTTAACAAATTATACAGATCCAAAATTGTCAAATCAAGTGCAAGGGGAAAGGGAGATTTTAAATATCTTTCTAAATTAAGAGAACCATCTCACAGGAATATATAGAAGAATGTTTTATTACAGTTTTTGTCTTTGAGTTTGGAGGTTAAAATTATGAGTAAGTTCTCTAAATTATTGTTCAATTGCTTAAAAAATATTGCAAATAAGGTTGTTGATCTTTGGAAACCATTCATATTAAATATTTCATCCACTTCTTTCATTTAAACTTATTCAACTTGATTTTATAAAAATAGATAATTTGTTAAAGAATAAGAAGATTAGACATTTACTTTCACAATTAAAACACAAATTTATTAAGCTTTTTATGTAAAACCATGGCTATACCTAGTGTTTCTTATGTGCTCAGTGTTATGTATTTTCTACAAGCTATACCCAGTTATTTATAAAATAGAACTGACAAAAATTGGTAACATTCCAAGTCTGCATATCATGTAACATGGGAATGGACTGGCAATGTAACAACCCGGAAAATCAAAACCAATTTAAAATTTTTATTTTGGCAATTTTAGTGAATTTTGAATATTTAAAATGAACTATTTTAAATAATAGCGACGAGAAATTTATTTTGAATAGAATTAGAACGTATATATTTATTTGAATCGACGTTAGAATATAAAATATTTATTTTAATTATAAAAGGAATTGAAAATGGCACGATAGTTTGAAAATTCAATTTCAAATTTCAAATGAATGTACAGGATTCAAAATAAACCGGATTTTAATGAAACCAAAAATATGTGAATCTATTTGAGAATATCTTTCCAACGAATCCGAAAAATCAAAATTTCATAGCGGGGATAAAAAGTTATGCCCAGTTGAAAATCCAGAATAATCGCTATGGAATTTTGGCCCTTAAAAATGGAAATTTTGCAAACGACCTACGTTTTCAACAAAACCACTTTATTGGATCCGGAATGTCAAGTTATTGCTAGATTCCAAAATTCATAATTTTTGGGATCAATATGTGAGCGTGGCAAAAGAAAACGCGTTTGACCAGTTTTAGTCAATTTCGATCGACCAGAAAATGGCCATTTTTCAAATGGTCTCAGAATTCGATGAAATTAGCTTTGTTAGGACCGTATTGTCAATACGAAGCTAGAAATAATTTTTCTGGAATTTTTGGGGTCCGTTTGTGGTCCCGGTAAATTGAAATGTACGTTTAAAATTCAATAAAATGATTTAAATGTTAATTTGAATGAAAACTGATCGAAACAATTGAATTTGGTTACGAAACATATTCCATTGTGTTTGGAATAGGGGTTACGAAACCGGATTTTAACGAAACCCCCAAATCAATTGAAAATCCGCATTCCATCCCTCCATGAACCACTAGCTCACCCCTATTCCCCCCTCCGACTATCCCGGCGCCGACATCAGGCCACATCCCTTTCCTTCTTCGACAATGAGCATTTTTATTTTATTTAGTATAATTTTTTTATTTTATTTTCTTTTACATATTAAGGCATTGTTTTTTTAATCTGATTTTTATATATAACAAGCTTAGATTTTTATTTATTTTACGTTATGGCAAAGAAAAGATTAGATCTTTAAAAAGGAAAGATATGATTTTTATTTGTTTAAAGGCGAGAACTTTATTTGTTTAAAGTTTTGATTTTTATTTGTTTAAAAGATAAGATTTTGTAAATTGAAAAAGATTTGATTTTTAATAGAAAAGATTATATTTTTATTAGAGAAAAGGTTTGATTTTTATATATGCACATAGCGAATGAAGAAAGGATTTTTATGGTATGAAAAACATTATAAAAATAAGATTTTTATCTATGAAATAGAGTTATAAAAATTTGATTTTTATATATTCATGTAGCAAAGAAAAATTCGATTTTTATATATGTATGAAAAGATAGAATTTTTATTTATATTTCTAGCGAATAAAAATATGATCTTTACATGAGTAGAGAAATAAAAATGTGATTTTTATTTGAATGAAGCGATAAAAATATGATTTTTACTATGAACGGCGTGAAAAGAATTGCGATGGAACTGGTGGAAAACTAATCCAAATCTGAACCGTTCAGAATTAAAGAATGACGGAGTGGAACCCAAAGGTGAGAACTCCTCACTGAAATTTTCTTATACAGTTATTTATTTTATAACTGCATATATGAACTGCTCCCCGTCGTCCACAAACCATGGACGACTTGTTTGATTATTTGGTTTAGTTGATTAGATTATTTGGTTGAATTTAGTTGTTTTGGTAAAATGTATTAATAAGAATTGTTATGTGTGTAAGGCGCGAGCCAATATCAGGAGAGGGGTAATGCTAGACATTACCCGATTTTGATATCGCGCTGTTATACCGCTAAAATTTTCTAAAATATGTTAAAACAATAAAATATTATTTTTATTATGTAAATGAATTGAATAAATATTTTATTGTTAAAAATATAATTTTTAACGTGTATATGAATAAAATAATATTCGTTTACAAATCGGACGATTTGTTTATGTACACCCATTTGACTGATATGGATTGAGATTATAAATTTAACACATCGCCCAACTGCACAAATAAAATCTGCGTTTGTTGTTTGAAAACCCCACGTGGGTATTGGGATGATATATGACCTACACTAGTCCCAATAATTAGTTGTATGTCAATCGATTGGTCGACAGACTTTTATAAGCGTTAAATATCTATATTTAATGCTTATACAGCGTAGAATGCACTCTGGATGATGGACGATTGTTTATTATTGTTGTGGTATACATGTGTTGTATGAAATCCATATAATCATCATTATATTGTAATTGACTGTGTCTGATTCCAGTCCAGAAAGAATGAATATTTTAAAATAACAAATATTTTAAAATAATATTCAGTAAAAGATCAAAATTTGATTTTGATGTCCGATTTGGGATGGGCACGAATATACTTCAATATATAAAGCCGTGTTGATTAGATTGGTGCCATTTGAACGAGAACGATATTTATATCGATTTTAATCATTTCTATAATGAATATTGGAAAGGAATTGATTTCAAAATCTAATGTTTTGAAAATACTATCAATTATATAGCTATGATATGGAATATTCAATTTAGATTGGAAATTGAATGTGAAGTTGAAATCGTTTTGAAAATGAATTTAAAATGATTTATAAAATATGTTTTAAAAGGAAATCGACGAAATATATATTATATATATAATGGCCTGAATAGAAAGCGCCGCGCTGCGGCAGTTCGCGAATTTCGACCATTGATCGAATGGACATTACGGGAGATCCAACCGTCGGATTCTCCTAAAACCGGAACCATTGGGTTCGTATCGAAAAGAGATTTCTAACGAATATTAGAGATTTGAAATCTAACGGTAGATTTGGGATTATGTTCAAATCAAATTTGGAAAAGGTCGCTGTAAGTGCAGTTCGATGACCGTTTACGGAAATCGACTATAAGGACCTTGATAAAATTATTAAAAATATCAATAATTTGTGTAAAATCATAATAAATAATTTGGAAATAATTGGGATGAAAACTCCATATTTTAAAACATAAAAACATATTTTTAACTAGTTATGAACTAGAATTATAATCCAATATTTTTGAATAAATAAATTGGATTTGAAATGGTTTTAGAAATAACCAGGATTTCCAATATATAAATTGGAATGGATTTGAATCGAAATTGTCTTTGGAATATTTCGATATTGGATTCCATGATTATACGGATATGGTGGAGGAATTTGGAAGATATATATTATCGTTATTCCAATACGGTATTTGTTGATTCCAAAATTTGATACTGAATATAAGCCGATATATTTTCTATTTAGAGCCTTGTATTTAATACCAAATGTGATTTTGAGTTTGTCGTGAATGGTATCTTTAATAATATTGTTCTTAGACCCAACAGAGTTAAGAAAATCAGAAACTAACTGAAGATTAGTTAAGTTGAATAGTCTCCTGGGTATTGATCTGATGTTGGTTTCGGCCTTCGGGGTTAATACTTAGGGAATTGTTCACTTGCTAATTTACGGTTACAGGCTGATGGAATGAAATGTGATTTTGGGTTTGTCATGAATGGTGTCTTCATTAACACTGTTCTTGAACCCAGTTGAGAAAATATTAAATCTTTTTATTTAGATTTAATGGAGTATACCAATTAATTAATATTTAATTGGAATTGCATTGAAATTGGTCTTTGGGTTTATCGTGAACAGTGTTTTAAATAACACTTGTTCTTCAACCCGATTAACAATGGAATGAGATTTTGGGTTGTCGTGAATGGTATCTTTAATAATATTGTTCTTAAACCCAATGAAGTTAAGAAAATCAGAGACTAATTGGAGATTAGTTAAGTTGAATGGTTTCCTAGGTATTGATCTGATGTTGGTTTCGGCTTTCGGGGTTAATACTTAGGGAAATGTTCACATGTTAATTTACGGTTAAAGGCTGGTGGAATGGGATGTGATTTTCGGTTTATAGTGAACCGTGTTTTAAATGACATTGGTTCTTTAACCCAGTTAAAGATAGGACAAGATTTCCCAAGTTAAACGATCATTAATATTGATTTTTGGGAAGATTAAAACCAAAGTGGAGTTTTAATAAATCTTTAATTAGATTGAAATGATCGAGAATGGAGTGTCACCAGTTTTGCTCCAGGAAATAGTTAAATCTTTAATTAGATTTGAACGTGAAATGGTAATTGAATTTATCGATAACATCGTGGTGTTAGATATGAAGTATTACCAGTTTTGCTTCATGGGATGAATAGGTTGGGATTGGGAAATTAAACAAATGATTAATTCGGTAAGGTGCGTTAATCCCGACTAGTTTGGATAAACCATAATTCGGTTTGAATTGAAATCCAAAAGAAGATTAAAGAATAAATTTAAAGAATATATCTTTAATAAAATTAATGGGAACCTTTCCCAAAGTATAAGAATATTTGAATAAAGGAATATTCTGGATTGGAATGAGGCGTATATTGTATTTTTATAGCACTTGTTTATCATATACGCGAGTTATTCAGAAAGACCGGGTTTATCCCATTCTGAATAACTAATTCGACGATGTGTCGAGCATGAAGACGGTGGTTGAAGACCGTAGGTCTTCACATCGTTTGGATGATTACTGATGTCTTGATTGGGTTGTGCACTCAAGACAAGGTAATAGGTGGTGATCGTCCAGACGTACTTGGAGATCGACCGGATATGCGAGGGCCTCTCTCTTGTATTGGACATATGGGACGAGGAATAAGGTGCCTCCAATTTTGTTCAGACCCAGAATGAACTTGTAAATGGATGTGTATCTGACATTGGATTTCATTTTGTGTGATTGATATACATCGGTTGCATAGCGTGAATTGCCTGTGTGGCATGCTGAGATGAAAATGATCAAGGCTTCTGTTGAAAAGCAGAGTCTTGTGGTTGATGATCAAAGCACGGCTTTAATATAGCATAAATTTGTGTAGCGTTAATTCGCGAGCCTCACACCCCGGTGTGAACCAGAAACGGGAGAGGACATCAGGGAGGGAATGCGTTTCCTTCTAGCTAGGAGTGGTGTCAGCGATTTGCAAGCCCTGACGTTTTATTTATGTAGATGATGGATAGCGAGGCGCCTCGGTTATATCAGTCGTTCCGGGGTCGATGGATGGTCTTTATACAGACCAGATATACGCCCCATAGGGCGGGAAAACGTAGTGTTCAGACATTTTAATCCACTCCATGTGGACCGGTCCTGACGATCCAAGGGTCACTCGAGCTCTGATCCTGAGGCTCGGGCTAGACAGTCTCGAAGCGGTAAGGACGATCTCTTGCCAGGGTTCACAGACGGAAATCCAACTTCTAATACGTGACTTTGCGGTTTTGATTGTAAAGCCTAGTATGGCGACATAGTGGGATGGGGCACTCATGCCGTCTATGATTGTTACACTTATATTTGTAATTTTTTTTGACACTATACACTTATAGTAATAGTAAAAGATGAAATTTCATGTACCAAGCATTTTTGGCTATTATAAGGTAAAAACTCTATCCTCCGGCTTGCGTTGCATTGTGTGATGGAACCTGAGTCTTATAATAGCTTCATTGTTCTTTATTTAGCATTGCGTTGTTGTTTTATGCATTGGTATTCTTGGGAGGAAACCCGTTCCGTGTTATACGGCGTGGTCCCTTGATATACCTAACTTTAAAATCAGATTTATAACTGTTTTAGTTCTCAAACTAGTCACATGACTGACCTGGAGTTTATTGTTTTAACCTAAACTCTGGGTGCCCCTATTTTCCACACGGGCAGCTAGTAGTTTTGGTTTTGCAGATTTATATTCACAGGATCCTGGTTTACAGCTGGAATGATATTCGCAAAGCTCTGTATCTGTATATTCTTTTCAGTTGTGTTTTGTATTATTTTCTGCTACATTGTAACTTGTAAATCTTTGATATTTAGTAAATGTGTAATATTTATTCATACTCTGTATATTCTTATATTCTGATGCAAATTGTTGTAATAAGCAATGAAATGTTCTTCTATTTGTGTTCTGATTTGTCGTGTTCTCAAAGCAATCCATTCTTCCTCTTCTCTTCGGAGACCGGGGAAGTTTCGGGTCCTTACAGGCAAGATAATGTAAGCTACTTGTGATTTATGTGCAACAACCCAATTCATCCCTAACAACCCTCAGCCCCCATTAAAAAAGAAAAAAAAACACGTAGACACACACAAATATTACATAAACACTAACCTAGTAATATTGATAATATCCATTATGGAAAAATAAGTGTAATAAAATGAGGTAATGAAGATGTGGCGATCAGGATGGAAAATTATATGTGATAAAGATGAGCGGAAAATGAAACAGGCAGGGTAAACAAGGTCATATATTTTCAAAAAAAAGTGTAACTGTAAGTTTAGTCAAAATATAGGTTAGGGATAAGATGCATATCAATATCTAGGATACATTATTTTCCTTTTACAACCACATCACCATTGTTTTAGTTGAAATATTGACTTTTCCAACCACATCATTGTTTTGATTCAAAATGACCACATCTGTATAAACCTAACTATTTCACAAAATTTCAATTTTTATCCACCAAAACAAAATATAACGATGGTACGATTGTTCCAAATCAATAAAAAAGGTGAACAGAATAACCAACACGGTACTGTTAAAATAGACACATACATGTAGCAAATATGCATAAACAAAACAGTTGGGCATGCAAAGGCATACTTCCCATGACCATACCAAATGGAAATTATTGTGAAGCAGTGAGAATGGTCCGATACACTAGCAAAGTTCTCACCAGATGCTGCATGCATGTTTGACTAACAACATTGTTTTAGCTTTTTTTACACCATTGAAAGAAAAATACATCCATGTATCAATAATATAATTGCAACAATAATAAATTTCAGCTCTTCCTCGTGTAATTTGAAAATTGGAGATTAACCTTCATTCCTCATGTAATTTGAAAATTGGGGACTTACCTTCATTTCTCTTAAAAAGCAATCAGCTTGGTACTAGTATCTAGAGAATTGTTCCAGTTAGCTTCACATGATCCCATATCCCACATGGAACCTCAAAGTTTTAAAATTGCTTCACGCTAGTCCTATCATGTAAAGAAACTATTTGTTTCAATCTAAGCGCTCAAGGATATAAACATCAACATTTGTCTTTTTCAGTTATGTTCGGAAAAAAGCACTATCTTAAATTTTCAACATGCCAGGATTACACATATTTGACATCAATATGTTCAATAGGATGATAATAATTTAAAAAAAATGTAAAATTAAGAGGAAACTGTAAGACAGATTTAAACTCAAATTCAATGGTGAAGAAAAATAATGAACGGACAAATAAAATTTATTTTTTTCAGCAAAAGAATCAAGCATACCTTATACGGCAACCAATTCCACCAAAACTCGAACAACCAAATGCTAGCAAGATGCATCTGTTTTATGCTTGAAATCGAAGTCGAAATTGTAACTAGCCTGGAGACGAGATGTACGTGATATTATCGACGTATCAGGAACTCAAGAGAGAAGAGTATATTATTCCTAGATCGACGGGAGAAAATCGAAAATTTTCTTTTCTTTCTTATAGGTATGAATGAAAAGGAGAAGGAGGCAGTAGAATGGTGTGGTGTATGCCGATTAGACTAAGGGTTAGGTAGAATGAGTGTAGGATATCGATGGCTACCGAAAATATAACGGTTGAAGAGAATGTATGTTTCACGATTCATAATTTGACTTAAAATTGATTATTTGAATATTTAAAAATTAAGTACAATTTAAAAAATAAAATTGATGCTTAGTTCCCTAACTAATTGATATTTTGCATGTAACGACACACTTTTCCCGTATAGTTTAAGCCAACATCTAACAACCCATGTCAACTCAAATTGCACAAAAAAGAAGATAGTTAGGCGAAAGAAATTAAAGGGTGAGAGAAGAAAGAAAGAAATATTAGAATATAAGAATAAGAAGTCAGAGTTTCACAACAGAATGAACAAAATATAATATATCAATTTACTTTATACAAAAGAAATTTGTATACATAAGTGATTACAACATCAAAGTATATATTCATATCAATCAATACACACAAAGGAAAACCAGTACCAGTAAATATGGGTATATGTCTCGAATCCAGCTTCTCTTCTAAAGCTCTAAGCGATACCTAACCTGATAATATACTTGGTCTGAGCAGAGCACATTTAAAGCTAAGCAAAATTCACCCAGATCAGTCTGGGATACTTTCAGTGATAAATTCATACAACAACCAACTTGTTTAACTTTCAAAAATCCTTGTGAAATAAAAGGATAATTGTAAGACCAATCCATACATAAACACAGACGATTTTACCTTACGATAACCCAAATCATTTTTGGTATACCAAAATCAAATGATATTATAATAGTGTCTATCAAATCACAAATAAATAACCATGCAGCAGAACGCTTGCATCTCACTCTCTACATATTCATTATACAATCGAAACTGCAAGGCGCTTATTGGAGAATGGATCCCAACTATGAAAAGGTATAGGAACACCTTTCGATTAGTGTACTCTAAAGAGGATACACTAGGGTACAACAAGAACATCTTGCAACCCGACCACTCATTCAACTTGAGCGTATCAAATATATTGTCACCAACAGTTACTAGCAACATAACCGTTCCCGGGAGATACAAAAGCAAAATAAGAAACAAAATGAATATTTTCTAGATTGGTGATAATATACCCTACTTGGGTGCGAACATGGTAGCCATGCTGGCTCCCTAATTTTTGTCATTTCCCGGTTGTGAGGCTTGAGGTCACGATTATCATTTTAGAACATCTGGACATCATTCACTTTGAATGCCACATCGTCAGATCCGTTAAATCACTAATTGACGTCCACAAATATACTTTGGGTGTTAAGAAAGAGACTTTCTCCGCCACCAAACTTGGCATATTTGTAAAACTCAACGTACGGGAGTTTCAGGAAATACTCTGTCATCCATTCGTTCATACAAGTCATCCAAGAACAGGATGAACCGAAGGTACCCTTCTACCGCATCCTTGGAATCACCCTGTAGATCAGTAGCTAGTAGTCCTTGCAATCCATAGATTCCAATCACGACGAAACCACAATATATCTCTAGGGATCATTAGGAGATTTTAAGTATCTTCCATTTTATTAAGATCTATGGTCTCTTTGAAACAACATGTCAAAAGGTCCAATAAGATATTTCATTGATAGTTGGGTTTTTAACTATCAATTACAACAGTATTGTCTAGTACATTGGCAACTTAGGTCTTATTATTCAAAATCATTCATTAACTCTTTTATCGAATCTAAAAACTCATTTCTTTGATTAAAGCCAATTCCATTTACTATTCTCGACAAACCGTATTTTTTCCTGTAATTCGAAAACATTAACTATATTCCAAATATTAAAATAACATATTTACCAATCTCCTATCCATTTATCTTTACTTCGAAAATATCACAACATTTCTAGAAAAACTCTTTTCGTTATCTAAGAAATCGAATGATATGCATATCATTATACTTCAAAGTCGGCCAAACAATGTTTAAAGTATGCATCATTACTTTTAAATCCAATACGTTTATTACATTTCAATAATTATTTAAATACCGTCGCAATATTATTTTTATGGAATAATAAACTTAATCTCAACATCTCTTAACGTCACAACTTAATATCATCCTTAGATAATGGTGAACCCCTCCAAGTTGGGGTATTTTATTTAACTTTCAGACCTTGGTCGAAAATGTTCCTATCTCGAGACAGATAATAGTACGTAACTCAAAATTCGTATTATCGATAAATCTTCTTCTTTAATTAAAATATGGTTAAATAAACCATATTATTACTTCCAAAAATCTTGGTCTATTCTGATTATTTTTAGTTAATAACATTTTTTGTTTTAAACAACTTTATTCAATTCCACCTCAAATTATATATGAGACAACCCAAACTCCCTCTTAAGGGAAAGCCCGAATTGAATTTCAGAACATGAAAAATTAGAATGCAAACAATTGAACATTTCATTGTTATTACAACAATTATGTCAGAGTACACGAATATATCAAAGTATGAATAAATAATTTATAGCAGAAAATATCAGAGTTTTTAATTACATAGCAGCGGAAGAACATCAACAAACACAACTAAAAGAAATACATAAATACAAAGCTTTCCGAGTATAGCTCCAACTGCAATCCAGGATCCTGGGAAAAGAAATATCCGCGAAAACCAAAACTACAAGTTGCTCATGTGGAAAATATGGGGATCTAGTGTTTAGGTTTAAACAATAAACTCTGGTGTGAGAACTAAAACAGTTATTAATCTGATTTTAAAGTTACGTAAATCAAGGGACCATGCCATATAACACGGAATGAGTTTACCCTCAAGAATACCAGTGCATAAAACAAACAGCGCAATGCTAAATAAAGAACAATGAAGCTATTATATGACGACCCAGGTCCCATCAGACAATGCAATACAAGTCGGGGGATAGATTTTTACCTTATAATAGCCAAATATGCTTGGTACGCGAAATTTATCTTTTATTATTACTATAAGTGAAGAAATCAACTTCAAATATAAATGTATCAATCACAGACAGCATGAGCGCCTCATCCCACTATGTCACCATATATAGGTTTACAAATAAAATCACAAAATGTCATATTGGAAATTTGGATTTCCATCATGATGGCTACTAATCCAAAAGATCGGTCACGTAGTGCAACACTCAACGGCTTACGTCCCGTATATGAGAAAATGTCGTAATGCACATCCGCACTATATCCAGGATATCGAGTATCTCAACGGCTAATGTCCTGTGCATCAGAAAACGCCATATACTCTATCCTTCTGGGAATCGGGGGATGTGCCCTATCCCTACCAGATATGGGGCGACCACACCCGGCCTATCTCGGTCGACCAATACATCCTCATCTCGAAAGTATACTGATCTAACCATCAGTTCACCATCATATTGATGTATGAGGCTCGCTAATTAAGGCTACATAAAGCTATGCTAATTAAAGCAATGTTTTGATCATCATCCACCAAACTTTGCTTTTAAAACAAAAGTTTGGATCACTGCATCTCAGCATGCCACACTATCAATTCATGTCATAACATTTATTTCTATCAATATATGACATCTAAGCTCATACATCTCAGAGAATGGTGTTAAGCAAGAGAATAAATTCTCCGCCACCAAACAGATATATATTTAGCAGAGATCAACGAATACAATATAATGAAATACAATGTCAGACACACCATCCATTTGCAAGTCCGTTCTGGGTTTGAACGAAACCGGAGGCACTTTATTCCTCGTCCCGTATGTCCGATACAGGAGAGTGGTCCTCGCATATTCGAACAATCAACAAATACGTCTAGATGGCTACCACTGTAGCCCCTTCAAGGTAGCTACTCCAATCATGGGCTTCAGTAGTAACCCATCCATTCGATGTGAAGATCATCGGTCTTGCACCATCTTCAATCTCTTCGACTGTTAGTTGTCATAAAAATTATTCAGAATGGGTTAAACCTGGTCTTTCCGAATAACTCGCGTATCCTATAATCAAGTGCTATAACAATACATCATGCGCCTCATTCCAATCCAGAATATTCTTTTATTCGTATTTCTTTATTATGGAAAGGTTCTCATTAATCTTATCAAAGATTATCACTTTTAAACACACAGTTTTATCCGTTTCTTTAGAAATCATTTCAAAAGATTTTATAGCATCTTTTCACAGTTTAAACCAAATTAAGGTTTATCAAACTAGTCGGGATTAACGCCATATCAAAGTAATCATTCATTTTATTATCCCTCCCAACCTATTCATCCCATGGAGTAAATCTGGTAGTACTACATATCTAACACCACTATGTTATCGGTAAATTCAATTACCATTTCACGTTCAAATCTAATTAAAGATTTACCTATCGCCTGGAGTAAAACTGGTGGTACTCCATTCTCGATCACTTTCTTGAATTTGATAATTTTAATTATCCCATTTCAATCTAATTAAACATTCATTAAAACTCCACCTAGTTTTAATCTCCAAAAATCATTATTTAATGATTATTAAAATTTAGGAAATAAATCCTGTCTTTACTGGGTTAAAGAACCAATGTCATTTAGAACAGCATTCACGATAAACCCAAAATCATCTTCCATCAAAATGGAATCTACAGGGAAATCATAATAGTGTATAATCGATATAAATTCCCGTGTCATACTAATAATATAAATGGAATAACTACAAAGCCTTTTAAATACCATGTATAGTAACGATCTTCATTTACAGAAGCTCATCTCGATTATTATCAAATCGAATTCCATTCAATTCCAATTTAATATATTAAATTTGAAATCTTTACTTTGGAAAATTCCATTAATCTTAATTAAAAGATTATAAATTCCAAATTGTATTCTTCACTGTTAATTGGGTTAAAGAACAAATGTTATTTAAAACACCGTTCACGATAAACCCAAAAATCCAATTCTTTTATTCAATTCCAAATAAATATTAATTAATTGGAAAACTTCACTAAATCTTAATTTAAAGATTTATTCTTTTCTCAAGTGGGTTTAAGAACCGTGTTATTTAAGACACCGTTCATGACAAACCAAAAATCCAATTTGATATTAATATAAGGCTCTAAATAGAAATTATATCGGCTTATATTCAATATCAAATTCTGAAAACAATGGATATCGTATTGGGAATAACGATATCTGTATCTTCCAAATTCCTCAACAATAGCCATGTAATCACGGAATTCAATATCGAAATATTCCGAAGATTATTTCCATTCCAAATCCATTCCAATTTATTCATGGGAAAATTATGGTTATTTCAAAACCATTTTCAAATCCAAATTATTATTTTTAAAAATCCTTTGGATTATTTTTCTAGTTATAACCAAGGTTTTAAATCTCGGATATCGGTCGTGTTTCGTCTCGGGGATTAAATAGACTCGGTCTCGTATCGGGGGAGACCTCGGACGAGATGAGTCTAACTCAGGAGTTCATCTCGGATTTTCATCTCGAGTCTGAAAGTTCATATCGGAACAATCTCGGGGTACATGATATGTTAAAAATGATATTTTAACAAAAAGATTTTTATGACTGCCATCAAAAACATAGAAACTTAAACTTAAAATGCAAAATAACCTTTTTATTCTTCATTTTGTAAAAGATCATTCATACTCTAAATCGTAATGTGCTTAAAACAGAAATATTATTAGACAGGAAACATTAAAAGGATCCAAACATTAAAAAAATCAGCATAAGTAGACCATAAAATACATAATTTCATAAGTAACATATATGTAAAAAGACGAATATGAAAATCATAAGCATTGTAAAACATATACAAACATACAATATAGTCATTTAACATGCAAAATGTAAAATAACAAAATATTGATATGGCTAAATTTGAGTTTTTTAACTATAGTTCTAGTTCATGCACAAATTTAAATTTTAACCTAAAAAACAAAGATCTCAGACGATATTCCAGTATTTCGTCTCGGTCGATATATCGTTCGATATTGCAATAACTCGGGCGATATATTCGAAAGGAGATTTAGAGTGATATTTGCTATTTCGTTTCAGAAGGAGCCCAAAACGAGATCTCGGAGGAGATCTCGAGCGATATTTGCGAGATTTGAAATAGTGGTTATAACTAGTTCATTTAGATAAAATATATTTTTATCTTTTTGAAACTGCAATTTTTCATCCCAAATCATTTACTATGATTTTGCATAATTTTTCCATATTTTTAATACTTTTATTATGGCCCTTACAGTCGGTTTCCAATAACGGCCACCGAACTACGTTGACATATTTTAAAATCTAACGGTTCAATTCCAAATCGCTTATGTTCATTGGAATCTCTTTTCAATACGAATCCAACGGTTCCGGTTTTAGGAGAATCCGACAGTCGGATCTCCCATTATATCAATTTGAAGTTAATGGTCAAAATTCGGTAACGGTCGCTGCGCGACACTTCTATTTAAGCAATTAATATATAATATATATATATATCTTCAATTTCCTTCAAAACGTATTTATAAAATATTTATAAATTCATCTAGAAATGATTCCAACTTTAGTTTCAATTTTAAATCAAAATTGAATATTCCATATCATTATAATATTAAAATGATAATATTTTCAAAATATCAGATTTTGAAATCACTTTTCGATATTCATTATAAAATGAACAAAATCAAAAGAAAATCCCGTTCGTGTTAAAATGGCGTTTAACTACTTAACACGGCTTCACATTTCAATATTTTTGTGTCCATCCAAAATCGGACATCAAAATCATATTTTGATTATTCACTGAATATTATTTTAAAATATTCATTATTTCTGAACTGGAATCAGACTCAATCAATTACCATATAAGTTTAGTTATATAGATTTCATACATCGCATGTATACAACAATAATTATAACAATCATTAAAAATCCATACAACATCCAGAGTGCATTTTACAACTGTATAAGCACTAAATAAATAAATAATGCTTATACTGTCTGTCAACCCATCGATTGACATACAACTAAACAATTGGGATCAGTGTATGTCAAATATCATCCCAATACCCATGTGAGATTTCAACCAACAATTACTGTTTATTATTTGTGCTGTTGGGTGATGTGTAAAATTTATCGTCCCAATCAATATCAGTTAAATGGGTGTACATAAACGAGCCGTCCGGCTTGTAAATGAATATTTATTCCAATATGTTTTCATGATAATTATATATATATTTTATACAAATAATTTTATATACAGCAGTATCAATCAGTTTTCCCACAATACAATCAAACACACAAATCATCCATGGTTTGTACAAAAAGTAGTGACAGAAGCTACTAAGCCCCATTTACAACCTATTATATAATAACTGTAAAATAATTTGAGTGAGAAGGAGTTCTCACGTTCGTTTCCACTCCGCCAGTCTTTATTGAACGATTTTGGATTTAAATCTTCCCTAAATTCTAACAAGCTCCGAATTGCTTCTAGTCAGTTCCATGTTGTAGAGTTCTCCGCCATGATTCCAATGGATCAGAAATCATCGAAATCCGACCTCATATGAAGAAGTTATGGATTTTAATACATTCGATTTCATAAAATAAAATTAATTAATAAATTAACTAAATTAATTACATTAATAATAAGCCTCCCCCTTTGTTTCTTCTTCCTCAGGAAATCGCGATAAAAACCGAACCTTTGCTCCTCCATCCTCTCTCCTCACCACACACCAACAAACGCACCAGAGTACTATCGGCCGCCACCCCTTCCAAGCCCTTCACATCGCCTACCAGCTCCAGCCGTGGTGCCCAGTTCGAACTCCTCCTTGCCTCGAGAATCATGCAAGAACATAATTGTTTTGAACCCAAAAATCACCCAAAATACTTAATGATGCCCGATCATGGCCGTATGAAATGAAAGATCTCGGAGAACTCTTCAATTTTTGCTTTATGGGTTTGCAAAATTATTGCGTGAATTCGTAGAAAAATAGGAAGGAAGGTTTGAACTAATTTCCGTCTATTTTAAAGAAGGTGGAGGCGTGTTCTCAGGGTTGACCATTGTTGAATAGTTGACTAGGGTTTTTGGAGAATTTCTATTGGTTATATATTTAATTTATATTATTATTTTATTTCAAAAATGAGATTTTTGCATCCGAACTCCAAATCAAACCCAATGATTGTCGTCCCTAGCTAATTACCCCCATTCCAAGCACAATGGGATATGTTTCATAAGCCAACTCAACTTATTCGATCAGTTTTCTTTAAATTAATATATAAATCAATATATATTGAATTTAAATGTACATTTTAATTTACCGGAGCCACATACTGACTCCAAAAATTTCCGAAAAATAAACCTAGCTATATTTTGACGATACGGTCCTAAAAACTAATTTCGTTGAATTTGGAGACCATTTGAAAAACGGTCTTTTTCTAGTCGATCCAATTCAAACTGAAGTTTCCAAACACGTTTAAATTCACCACGCTCGCGTATTAATTCCAAAAATTATGAAATTTGAAACCTAGCAATAATTTGATATTCCAGATCCAACAAAAGTGGTTTCATCGAAAACGGAGGTCATTTGCAAAATGGTTATTTTTAAGGGCTATTTATTATATTAAAATATAAATAAATTCCATAGCGACTATTTTAAATTTTAAACTAGCCATAACTTTCAGTTTGTATTATGAAATATCAATTTTTCATATTTGTTAGAAAGATATAATTAAACATATTCAAATATTTCTTGTTTTATTGAAATCCGATTTATTTTGAATTCTGTACATTCAATTGAAATTTAAAATCGAATTTTCAAACTACCGCGCCATTTCAAACTCTATTTATAATCAAAATAATTTTTTACATTTAAACCATGATTTAAATAAATTTTTAGTTGTTATTATTTAAAATAAATTATTTTAAATATTCAAAATCCATTAAAATAGCTAAAATAAAAATTTTAAATTGGTTCAGAATTTCGGGTTGTTACAATCTCCCCCGCTTAAAATCTTTTCATCCTCGAAAAGGAACGGACCTGAAAGTTGTTTAACTAACCAACTCAACTTTCGTTATGTCTTTCGTTCTTCAACTTTTCAATTTCTAAGAATTTTCCAATTCTCAAAAATTTGGCTAACACCCTAAATTTCTGAATTTTTTTGCCATAACCTCCTTTGTGCGGATGATGGGTAAAACCCCAACTAGCCTCACATGGCCCTCATCAATCCAAAAGAAAAAGAAAAGGCCAAGCGGCTGGCCAATCGTCTCATAAAATCATCAAACCCAATGAATATAGTAAACATGTACCTATTTGTCAGGCATACATTTTTATTCCTCTTCTTAGCTTCCATGTTATGACCTGTTCATTATATATACATGTATATGTATGAAATTTCAATCAATTTTCACTTCAGTTCAATATTTGATTCGATTTGACTAAATTTTACCTTTTATTCTCCTATTGGTTTTATTATTCCAATATTTTATTAATCAAACTAATAATCACACATCATAACCAGCAATCATTAGTTGATTAGCTTTTCAAATATACAACTTATATACTCAAAAATCACATTTTCTAAAATCGTATTATATATATAATCACAAATACATTACTTATAAACATATCACTCTCTACTCATTATAGGGCATTACTAACCCCATTCTAATGAGTTTCTCATTCTAGGATACTACTGATCCTATCTCTAATGAGTTTTCTTTCATAGGATATTACTAATCCAATCTCCGATGAGCCTTTTATTTTGTTTTAATGAGTTGCACCCTAAAGATTTGAGTTAACCAAAGCTCTGATACCAAACGGAGACAACCCAAACTCCCCCCTACGGGAAAACTCGGATTTAATTTGAGAACATGAAAAATCCGAACGCAAAAATTAGAACATTTCATTGTTATTACGACAATAACATCAGAGTACAAGAACATATCAAAGTATGAATAAATAATTTATAGAAGAAAATATCAGAGTTTTAATTTACAAAGCAGTGGAAATACATCAACTAACACAACTGAAAGAAATACACAGATACAAAGCTCTCTGAATATAGCTTCAGTTGTAACCCAAGATCCTGGGAAAAGAAATATTTGCGAAAACCAAAACTACTAGCTACCCGTGTGGAAAATATGGGCACCCAGAGTTTAGGTTAAAACAATAAACTCCGAGTCAGTCATGAGACTGGTATGAGAATTAAAACAGTTATTAATTTGATTTTAAAGTTAGGTAAATCAAGGGACCACGTCATATAACATGGAATGGGTTTACCCCCAAGAATACTAGTGCATAAAACAAACAACACAATGCTAAATAAAAAACAATGAAGTTATTATAAGACTCAAGTCCCATCACACAATGCAGCGCAAGCCGGAGTGTAGAGTTTTACCTCATAATAGCCAAATATGTTTGGTACGCTAAATTTATCTTTTATTATTACTATAAATGAAGAAATCAACTTCAAATATAAATGTATCAATCATAGAAGGCATGAGCACCCCATCCCACTATGTCGCCATATATAGGTTTACAACTAAAACCGCAAAATGTCGTATTGGAAGTTTTGATTTCCATCATGATGGCTACTGATCCGAAAGATCGATCACGTAGTGCAATACTCAACGACTTACGTCCCGTGCATGAGAAAACGCCGTAATGCACATCCGCACTATATCCAGGATATCGAGTATCTCAATGGCTTATGTCCTGCGCATGAGAAATACTCTATCCTTCTGGGAATCGGGGGGTGTGCCCTATCCCTTCCAGATGTGGAGCGACCATACCCAGCCTATCTCGGTCGACCAATCCATCCTCATCTCGAAAGTATATTGATCTAACCATCAGTTCACCATCATACCGATGTGTGAGGCTCGTGAATTAACACTACACAAAGCTATGATTTATCATCATCCCCCAAACTTTTCTTTTCAACAAAAATTTGGATCACTACATCTCAGCGTGCCACACTATTAATCCGTGTCATACCATTGGTTCCTACCAATATATAACCTCTAAGCTCGTACGTCTCAGAGAAGAGTGTTAAGCAAGAGAATAAATTCTCCACCACCAAACAGATATATATTTAGCAGAGATCAACGAATACAACATAATGGAATATAATGTGAAACACACCATCCATTTCCAAGTCTGTTCTGGGTCTGAACCAAACCGGAGGCACCTTATTCCTCGTCTCGTATGTCCAATACAAGAGAGAGGCCCTCGAATATCCGAACAATCAACAAATATGTCCAGACGGCTACCATTGTAGCCCCTTCAAGGTAGCTACTCCAATCATGGGCATCAGTAGTAACCCATCCATTCGATGTGAAGATCGTCGGTCTTGCACCGTCTTCAATCTCTTTGACTGTTAGTCGTCGTAACAATTATTCAGAATGGGTTAAACCGGGTCTTTCTGAATAACTCACGTATCTTATAATCAAGTGCTATAACAACACATCATACGCCTCATTCCAATCCAGAATATTCTTTTATTCGTATTTCTTTATTCTGGAAAGGTTCTCATTAATCTTATCAAAGATTATCACTTTTAAACACACTATTTAATCCATTTCTTTGGATATCATTTCAAAAAAAATTATAGTATCTTTTCACAATTTAAGCCAAATTAAGGTTTATCAAATTAGTCGGGATTAACGCCTTACCAAAGTAATCATTCATTTTATTATCCCATCCCAACCTATTCATCCCATAGAGCAAAACTGGTAGTACTCTATATCTAACACCACTGTGTTATCGGTAAATTCAATTACCATTTCACATTCAAATCTAATTAAAGATTTACCTATCGCCTGGAGTAAAACTGGTGGTACTCCATTCTCGATCACTTTCTTGAATTTGATAATTTTAATTATCCCATTCCCATTTCAATCTAATTAAAGATTCACTAAAACTCCACCTAGTTTTAATCTCCAAAAATCATTATTCAATGATTATTCAAACTTAGGAAATAAATACTATCTTTACTGGGTTAAAGAACCAATGTCATTTAAAACATTGTTCACGATAAACCCAAAATCATCTTCCATCAAAATGGGATCTACACGGAAATCATAACAGTGTATAATCGATATAAATTCCTGTATCAGACTAATAATATAAATTGAATAACGCCAAAGCCTTTTAAATTCCATATATAGTAACAATCTTCCTTTACAGAAGCTCATCTCGATTATTACCAAATTGAATTCCATTCAATTCCAATTTAATATATTAAATTTGAAATCTTTACTTTGGGAAATTCCATTAATCTTAATTAAAAGATTATAAATGCCAAATCTTATTCTTCACTATTAATTGGGTTAAAGAACAAATGTTATTTAAAACACCGTTCACGATAAACCCAAAAATCCAATTCTTTTATTCAATTCCTATTAAATATTAATCAATTGGAAAACTTCACTAAATCTTAATTTAAAAATTTATTCTTTTCTCAACTAGGTTTAAGAATAGTGTTATTTAAGGCACCGTTCACGACAAACCAAAAATCGAATTTGATATTAATATAAGGCTCTGAATAGAAATTATATCGGCTTATATTCAATATCAAATTCTGAAATCAACGGATATTGTATTGGGAATAATGATATCTTTATCCTCCAAATTCCTCAACAATATCTGTGTAATCACAAAATCCAATATCGAAATATTCAGAAGATTATTTCCATTCCAAATCCATTCCAGTTTATTCATGGCAAAATTTTGGTTATTTAAAACCATTTTCAAATCCAATTTATTATTTCTAAAAATCCTTTGGATTATTATTCTAGTTAATAACTAGTTCATTTAGGTAAAAATATATTTTTATCTTTTCAAAACTGGAAATTTTCATCCAAAATCTTCCCAAATCATTTATCATGATTTTACATAATTTTTCCATATTTTTAATAATTTTATTAAGGCCCTTATAGTCGGTTTCCAATGATGGCGACCTTTTCTGAAATTGATTTGGACATATTTTTAAAATCTAGCCGTTTGATTCCAAATCTCTTATACTCATTGGAAAGCTCTTTTCGACATGAACCCAATGGTTTTGGTTTTAGGAGAATCTGACGGTCGGATCTCCCGTTACATCAATTTGAAGTTAATGGTCGAAATTCGCGAACGGTCGCTGCGCGACGCGTTCTATTCAAGCCATTAATATATATAATATATATATCGTCGATTTCCATTCAAAACATATTTATAAAATATTTATAAATTCATTTTGAAACGATTCCAACTTCATTTTCAATTTTAAATCAAAATTGAATACTCCATATCATTATAATATTAAAATGATAATATTTTCAAAATATCAGATTTTGAAATCACTTTTCGGTATTCATTATAAAATGAACAAAATCGATAGAAAATCCTGTTCGTGTTAAAATGGCCTTTAACTACTTAACACGGCTTCACATTTCAATATTTTCGTGCCCATCCAAAAATCGGACATCAAAATCATATTTTGATTATTCGAAAATATTATTTTAAAATATTCGTTATTTATGAACTGGAATCAGACTCAATCAATTACCATATAATTTCAGTTATTTGGATTTCATACATTGCATGTATACAACAATAATGATAAACAATCACTAAAATTCATACAACATCCAGAGTGCATTTTACAACTGTACAAGCATTAAAATAAATAAATAACGCTTATGCAGTCTGTCAAACCATCGATTGACATACAACTAAATAATTGGGATTAGTATATGTCAAATATTATTCCAATACTCGTGTGGGGTTTCGACCAACAGTTACTGTTTATTATTTGTGCAGTTGGGTGTTGTGTAAAATTTATCGTCCCAATCAATATCAGTTAAATGGGTGTACATAAATGAGCCGTCCAACTTGTAAATGAATATTTATTCCAAATTATTTTCATGATAATTATATATATATTTATATATATATTAATATTATATAAATAATTTTATATACAACAATATCAATCAGTTTTTCCCACAATATAATCAAATCAGACAATCGTCTATGGTTTGCACAAAAAGTAGTGACAGAAGCTACTAAGCCTTATTTACAACCTATTATATAATAACTGTAAAATAATTTGAGTGAGAAGGAGTTCTCACATTCGTTTCCACTCCGCTTGTCTTTATTGGACGATTTGGATTTAAATCTATCCTAAATTCTAACAAGCTCCAAATCTCTTCTAGTCAATTCCATGTTGTAGAGTTTTCCGCCATGATTCCAATGGATCAGAAATCATCGTAATCCAACCATGTATGAAGAAGTTATGGATTTTAATACATTCAATTTCATTAAAATAAATTTAATTAATAAATTAACTAAATTAATTATATTAATAATAAGCATCCCCCTTTTTTCTTATTCCTCAGGAAATCGCGATGAAAACCGAACCTTTGCTCCTCCATCCTCTCTCCTCACCGCACACCAACCAACGCACCAGAGTACGATCGACCACCGCCCCTTCCAAGCCCTTCACATCGCTTACCAGCTCCGGCCATGGCGCCGAGTTCGAACTCCTCCCTGCCTCGAGAATCATGCAAGAACGTAACCGTTTTGGGCCCAAAAATCACCCAAAATACTTAACGATACCCGATCATGGTCGTATGAAACGAAAGATCTCGGAGAATTCTTCGAGTTTTGTTTTATGTGTTTAGAGAATTATCGCGTGAATTTGTTAAAAAAAGGGAGCAAGGTTTGAACTAATTTCCAACTATTTTGAAGTAGGTGAAGGCGCGTTCTCAGGGTTGACCACGGTTGAATAGTTGACTAGGGTTTTGGAGAATTTCTGTTGGTTATATATATAATTTATATTATTATTTTATTTCAAAAATGAGATTTTTGCATCCGAACTCCAAATCAAACCCAACGACTATCGTCCTTAGCTAATTATCCCCATTCAGGGCATAATGGGATATGTTTCGTAAAACAATTCGACTATTTCGATCAGTTTTTCTTTAAATTAAAATATAAATCAATATATATTGAATCTAAATGTACATTTTAATTTACCAGGGCCACATACTAACTCTAAAAATTTCCGAAAAATAATTCTAGCTATATTTTGACGATACGGTCCTAACAAAACTAATTTCGTCAATTTGGAGACAATTTGAAAAATGGCCTTTTCTGGTCGATCCAATTCAAACTGAAATTGCCATACACGTTTAAATTCACCACGCTCACATATTAATTTCAAAAATTATGAAATTTGGAACCTAGCAATAATTTGACATTCCAGATCCAACAAAAGTGGTTTCGTTGAAAACGGAAGTCATTTGCAAAATGACTATTTTTAAGGGCTATATATTATATTAAAATATAAATAAATTCCATAGCGACTATTTTAAATTTTAAATTAGCCATAACTTTCAATTTATATTATGAAATCTCAAATTTTCACATTTATCAGAAAGAAATAATTAACAGATTCAAATACTTCTTGTTTTACTGAAATCCGATTTATTTTGAATTCTGTAAATTCAATTGAAATTTAAAATCAAATTTTCAAACTAATGCGCCATTTCAAACTATATTTATAATTAAAATAAATTTTTACCTTTAAACTACGATTTAAATAAATTTTTAGTTGTTATTATTTAAAATAAATCATTTTAAATATTCAAAATCCATTAAAATAGCTAAAATAAAAAATTTAAATTGGTTCAGAATTTCCGAGTTATTACAATATATTTCCAAATATTTTCCCAATTCCATTTATATAATATAATAAAATCAACTCTTGGTTCTTTATAACAGAAACCAAATTTTCAACTTCTTTACCCAAACAATAAGTAATTTCTTTTATAAAAACTAAAGAAATATTAGCTTATTTCTAAAATTTCACTATAACAAAAAAAACCTGGTTTTTGTTACAAAATAAGTTTTATAACTTAATTTCGTTAATTAACCTAATGGCAAAACAACGTTTAAAATAAAAAGGTTGATTTTCGGCCATTCGTTGCCAATCCCAATCAATACCATTTATTGATTTAAATCACAACAACATTGAGTTACAATTCAATAGCCAACAACCAAACAGGTTTTAATGTCAATGGGGTTCAATCAGTTCATATGTAAATAATATGAGATAAACAACGTGCACAATATTTGAGGAATACGGTTGGATCCCTCTAACCTCTTCTTTCCTACATCACAGATCATTATAATATTTCATAACAAAATATTATTTTAGTTCAATATATTAAACGACGATAATATAATTAACATCTACCATTTAATCAACAACAGGCATCCAAGGCATCCAATCAACCAATATATATTGTCATCAAGTAAATTTAATTATATGAGTGTAACCACATCATAGGATTCCATAAATGTGTGAGAGTTAACTCACTATTATTTTCAATTGTCGATATCAACGTTGTTTCCTTTATTTTTAAATGAGCATTTAAAATTGAATGAAAACCCAATCGCTTCTGGTTCCTTCTGAACCTGCTTCGTAGCAAAGTCTCTGTTAACACGATCCCATCGGGTCCTATCTTGCGTGAATCTGATAGTGTATAAATCGGTTATACCAACTCCTAGTTCAATGATTATTTAAACGAAAAAATTATTAATTATTATATAAATTACCGTTATTATTTTACCATGTCACAACTCATGTAATCTTCCCCTTAATCTCATGTTTACCAAATAACCAACTACTCATCACCCACCACTTGTAACAACTCATGCCACCGCAACTTCATTTTCCAACTTTTCTTTCATCTCACCCATTCAGTAACATTTTTTTTCTTTTCTTTTAAGCCCAATCCCAAAATTAATGCATAGCCCGCCTTCCCCTTTTCTTCCCCACTCAAATTTACGAAAGCCACTTCTTCCTGAGACCCATACTATCGATTAACAACTTACGTTGGAAGATACTCCTCACATTCGTAATTTCGAATAGCTCGTACTGATTTATTTATTTTTATTTTATACTCTTCGAAAACACACTATAGATTTCTACAGAGCCCATGTACATTACCTTTCTTCTCTTACATACGTATAATTCAAACCACGAAAACATATCACCTTGTTGTGCTTCCACCACCAATATCTTCCTCCCTCGACAATTCTATTCTTCACGATTCAGGCAAATATGCCATAACCCATGTTTTTTTTTCATGTCACTTTTACTTAGCTCCAGGAAAACATGCAACTTCTTCGAACTCTCCCTCTTCCAACAACGCGCGAACTTATCACCAAAGGCCGCCACCACCTAGGCGATCCGATTTCCCATGCCACCGCGGAGAGCTCGCAAGTCCCCGATCGACCCCATGCAGATCTGTTCACATGAAATAAAATCCAGGCTACAGTGCAAAACCTTGAACATGTCATCGCCAAACCCCTTCGGATTTCCATCACTCGACATAGCCGGCCACCCTGAACTTACTTGCGCTAACCTCTGATCGTCCTCAACCTCCTGTTGCCCTCGGCTCACCTTTGCTCCTTTATCTGGTCATGCTGTAAGAATTTCAGTGACCCAATACTTATGGCGAGTCCAAAATGAGGATCACAAACATGTAGAGGAGGATTGTGAGAGTTCAACGCACCTAGTTTTATGAGTTTCCATTTTGTTTTTGATTTGTTAGGAATTTTAGAAGTTTTGAATTAAGAGGAAGTTGTTGTGTTGTAGTTTGAAGAAGATGATGCTTTGACATTTCTTTTGCAGTTCCAAAACAAGGAGAAGGACACGAATATATAGGACAGAAGAAAAGAGCAGAAAGTAAACTATGTCAGGTGAAATTATATCAGAGCGACAGAGATTTATTTAATTTTATTATTATTTTATTTTATTTTGTTTGACTAAAGATTTTTTTGACATGACTAACGATTTTTGTTCGTGCCTATCACCATTTCAATTCATTGTTTATTTATTCCCGTGCTCATATACAAACTCCATTCGTGACGAAAATGGACGTCATGGTATAGTTTGACGTTACGATCCTAATGAAACTTGTTTCGTCGAATTCCGAGCTTATTTGCTCAAACGACGCTCGTTCGAGTCTAAGTGGTCGATTTATTTGCATTTAATTTTGCTCTGCTCACAAAATAACTCCAATTGACGCAAAATTTGAAATCTAGCAATAATTAGCTGTTACGGTCTTAATAAAATTTGTTTCGTTGAAAACGGAGATTGTTTGAATAAAGTCCCTTTTTAAGGGTCCAATCTAAATTAAATTTAATCAATTTTAAAACACCTCCATATAATAATAATAAAATATTGTTATCGGACATACTTAAGTAGAATTTCAGGTAGTTTCAAAATAAAATACTCTAGGTTGAATTCCAAGCCAAATCGATATTCAATATATTAAAAATCCTTTTATTTTATATAATAAATCATTATAATTAATAAATGAATTCCATAGCGACCATTTGAAAATTTGATTTGGACATAAATAAAAATCTATAATATGAAAACTTGAAATTTCTCTTGAATTAAAAAAATATTATCCCATATATACGGATATTTCTTATTTCAAAGAAATCCGACTTATATTGGATCATGTATGTCCAATTAAAGTTCAAAACGTAATATTACAAACTACGGCGTCGTTGTAGTTCGTTTTATAATAAAAATATAAATTGTACGTTCTAGCATCGTTTAATAAAAAATTACATTAATATAATTCAAAACAAACTAAAATAAATGTTTCTATATTATCCAATTTACATTATACAGCAAATTTAACTAATCCCGACTTTTTCAGAATTAAATTATTATTAAATTATTTTTATTAATAAAATATTCAACATTGTTGAATTGAAGCTAATTAAATTCTAAAACAACAACTAAAACCATTTTTAAATATTAGATAAAACCATTAAAAATCTGGGACGTTACATTCCTTCTCCCTTTAAGGAATTTCGTCCCCGAAATTACTAAGGTAGGAAAAATGCAACAAACCCAGTAACTTTTCCAAAATCCAGTTAACAAAAAACTCCACTTCCACTTTAAACCAAACCAATTAGCTTTAATCCAAAAACCAACTAATTTCTGTAGAAATCAAATTCCAAAATTTCCAAAACGATTTAAAAGATTTCCAACACTTTAAATTTTGGAAAATTTTTGGCAGAGTCTCCCCTATAAGGAGGGACCTCTGCAATATTGCAGGAACAAAAATAAATCCATCGACCTACACGCTCAGAAAATCCAATTCAAAACATAAATCTAAAACCCAAAATTTATATTTTGCGTAGGCATACCTTTTTGAGAGTGTTATTATGCCATAAGCAATAAACTATACTCGAGCTTGCTCAATTATTATGCAACTCTAATCAAATTACATTCAATCAGCTTCAGAAATCAATATTAGCTCTTGCAACTGTTCTCAACTCAGATGGAATTCATCAGCTTCATGACCATCAAGTTAAATTCAACCATTCAAGTCAATCACCCCAAACAAGATTTTCAGACCATCCAATTCATATTCTTAACTATTTTTATCAATTTATTTAGATATATCAATCGATTCCATATAATCCATTCTGATTCATTTACTTGAATTGATTCCATTTTATTCAGATTTGTTTAAATCAAGTTTATGCAATCATTTCCAATCGTACAATTCAACTGATTTCCAAATATTTCATTCAAGTCAAATTTCTATTTAACTCTCAGTTTCAAATTAAACTTCTATGCCTCAAAAGTTAGGTTAAAAATTCTTATTTACAATTTTCATATTTGAAAATATTCCAACTTCATCCAAATTTTGAATTTGAAATCAAATAATAATTTGAGAAAATTATAAATTTTACCTTCTTATAAAATATATTGGCTCAAAACACTAAAATAATTTTATATTCAATTACAAATACGCTCTCTCATATAAAAATACACACATACACACTCAAACTCAATCTAGGATATTACTAACCCCTTCTCTATTGAGTTACGCCATAGAGCCAAGGTTATCACTAACCTTATGCTCTGATGCCACCTGTAACTACCAATTTTTTCCGTACAAATTAAGCCAACATTTAACAACTTATGCAACCAGATTGCACAGAAAAGCAGATAGTTAGGAAAAAGAAATTAGAGGGTGAGGGAAGAAAGAAAGAAATATTAGAATAGAAGAATAAGAAGATCAGAGTCTCACAGCGGAATGGACAAAATATAATATATCAGTCTGCTTTATACAAAAGAAAACTGTATACATAAGTGAATACAACATCAAAGTATATATTTTGTATCAATCAATACACACAGCGGAAAAACTAATACCAGTAAATATGGGTATACGTCTCGACTCTAGCTTCTCTTCTGAAGCTCCAAGAGATACCTAACCTGATAATATACTCGGTCTGGCCCGAGCACATTTGAAGCAAAGCAAAATTCATTTGGATCAGTCTGGGGTACTTTCAATGATAAATTCATACAAACACATACGATTTTTTCCTTACGATGACCCAAAACATTTTTGATATATCAAAATCCAGTGATATTATAATAGTGTCTATCAAATCAGAAATAAATAACTATCTTGTAGAACGCTTGCATCTCATGCTCTACATATTCATTATATAATCAAAAACTGCAAGGTGCTTATTGAAGAATGGATTCCAATTATGAAAAAGTATGGGACCACCTTCCGATCAGTGTACTATAGAGGGGAACACTTGGGTTCAACAAGAACATCTTGCAACCCGGCCACACATGACCGGTCACTCATACAACGTGAGTGTATCAAATATATTGTCACCAATGGTTGCTAGCAACATAACCGTTCCTGAGAGATACAGAAATGAAAGAAGAAACAAAATGAATATTCTCTAGATCGATGACAATACACCTTGCTTGGGCGCGACCCAACTAGCCATGCTAACTGCCCGATTTTTAACATTTCCCAGTTGTGAGGTTTGAGGTCATGATTATCTTTTTAGAACATCTAGCCATCATTCACTTTGAATGCCACATTGCCAGATCCTTCAAATCACTAATTGACGTCCACAAATATACTCTAGGTGTTAAGCAAGAGAATTTCTCTGCCACCAAACTTTGTATATTTGTAAAAATCAATGTACGTGAGTTTCAGGAAATACTCTGTCAGACATTCATCCAGGAACTGGATGAACCGAAGGCACCCTCCTACCGCATCCAAGGAATCACCCTATAGATCAGTAGCGAGTAGTCCTTGCAATCCATATATTTCAATCACGATAGAACCATAGTATATCTCTAGGGATCAACTAGAGATTTTAAGTAGTCTTCCGTTTTATTAAAATCTATGGTCTTCAATGCTCCATCTTTATCCTTGCAGATTATTTCGAGCGCTACGTTGGTTCAAAGTGGTTTTCGGTCTAGTTCCCATCCTGGTCTCTTCGAAACAACACGTCAAAAGGTTCAATAAGATATTTCATTTATAGTCGGGTTTTTAATTATTAATTACAACAGTACTGTCCAGTACCTTGGTAGCTCAGGTATTATTATTCAAAATCATTCATAACTCTCTTATAGTATCTCAAAACTCATATCTTCAATTAAAGTCAATTCCATTTACTATTCTCGACAAATCATATTTTTTTTCGTTAATTCGGAAACATTAACTATATTCCAAATCTTAAAATAACATATTTACCAATCTCCTATCCACTTATCTTTACTTTGAAAATATCACCACATTTCCATAAAAACTCCTTTCATTGTCTATGAAATCAAATGATATACTTATCATTATACTTCAAAGTCGACCAGACAATATTTGAAGTATACATCATTACTTTAGAACCCAATATGTTTATTACATTTTGGTAAACCTGTAAATACCATCGCAATATTCTTTTTATGGAATTATAAATTTAATCTCAACATCTCTTACCGTCACAAACTAATATCATGCTTCGATAATAGTGAAGCTATCCAAGTTGGGGTATTTTATTTACATCTTAGACCTTGGTCAATAACGTTGTTATCTCAAGATGGATAATAGTTTGTTACTCAAAATCCATATTGTCAATCAAATCTTCTTCTTTAATTAAAATATGGTTTTATTAACCATATCGTTACTTCCAAAAATCTTGGGCTATTCTGATTGTTTTTACTTAATAACATCTTTTTGTTTTAAACTTCGTTATTCAATTCCAGCTGGAATTATATATTTCCAAATATTTTCCCAAGTCTAATTTATATCATATAATAAAATTAACTCTTGGATATTTATAAACAAAAGCCAAATTTTCAACTTCTTTACCCAACCAATAAGTAATTTCTTTTACAAAAACTATTTATAAATATCAACTTATTTTTAAAACTTCATTATAAACAAAAACCCTAGTTTTAGTTATTTTTAAAACCACATACATTACCTTTCTTCTCCTACATACGTGTAATTCGACAACAAAAACTCAACACCATGTCGTGACTTCCCCCACCATTATTTTCCTCCCTTAACCATTCTATTCTTCACGATTAAGGAAAATAGGCCATAACCTATGTTTTTTCCCATGTCACTTTTACTTAGCTCTAGGAAAACAGGCTACCCCTTCGAACTTTCCCTACAGCGTGCGAACTCACCACCGAAGACGTAGGCCGCCACCACCCAGGCAATCAGATTGCATGTGCCATCGCCGAGAGCTCGCCAGTCCCCTGTTGACCCTATGCGGATCCGTTCACGTGGAAAAAAAACAAAGATACAATGGGAAGCCTTGAACATGTTCATCGCCAAACCCTTCGGATTTCCATCACTCAATGTAACCAGCCACCCTGAACTTACCTGCACTAACATCTGAATCGTCCTCAACCACCCGTTGCCCTCGGCTCACCTTTGCTCCCTTATTTGGTCATGCTATAAGACTTTCAGCGACCCAATACTTATGCCGACTACAAAACGAGGACCAGAAACATGTAGAAGAGGATTGTGCGAGTTCAATAAACCTAGTTTTATGAGGAAGTTGTTGTGTTATAGTTTGAAGAAGATGATGTTTTGCCATTCATTTGCAGTTCCAAAATGAGGATTAAGACGCAGAATATATTGGACGGAAGAAAAGAGCAAAAAGTAAACTATGCAATGTGAAATTTTATCACAACGTCGCTACAGTTCGTTTTATAACAAAAATATAAATTATTCGTTCTAACATCGTTTAATAAAAAATTACGTTAATATCATTCAAAACAAACTAAAATAAATATTTCTATATTGTCCAATTTACATTATACAGAAAATTTAACTATTCCCGACTATTTCATAATTAAATTATTATTATATTATTTATATTAATAAAATATTCAAAATTGTTGAATTCAAGCTAATTAAATTCTAAAACAACAACTTAAACCATTTTTAAATATTAAATAAAACCGTTAAAAATCTGGGACGTAACATTGCAGATATAAATAATTCTTTATTTGTATTAATTACCAAAAGTTGTAAATTTATTTCAGAAAATTTTTAGTCTTATTTTTTTAAATATTAAATATGATTACTAATTATCAAATAATAAATATAATTTTTTTATCATTAAATTCTAAGCACCAACAAATTATTAGTCATTAAATATTAGTCTTAATTACTAAGTATTAAGTATGAGGATGACAATTTAAACTCAAAATTAAACATAAATTTGGAGACACAAAATCTTTACCATCGGATTATTTTGTCTTTATATGGAATCTGAAATTCATAGGACAATCCAATAGTGGAGTTTCACTATGTTACTAATTGTAACTATTTTTGTGTTTAAATTGACTTTTTCGTTAAATATTTATTAATATTAATATATAATTATTAAAAATTAATTAATAAATTATTAGTTATCACTGATTACTTATTACTTCTTAATTGTATATAAATATTGATTATTAAGTTGTAATTATTATGTGTATATTAGTAGTTGTCAACAAGGATTTAATTATTAATTATCAATTATTAAAAATAGTATTACGTAGTAAATTAAATATTATTAATTATTAAATTTGAACTGTAAAAAGTAAATAAATAAAATGTTAACTATCAAACAATAATAAGTAAATACTAATTTTTAAGAACTAATTACATATTATTTAATAATAATTATTAAATGTAAATAATATATTAACTAAAATTTACTAATTATTAATAGTTAACCATAAAAAATAATTAATTATAAAAAATATTTCTTAGTTACATTAATTCAGCATTTTCCTATAGTTATCGTTTCCTTAATGTTTCTACAATAGATAAGTAAAACAACTTTTACTATAGTAAATAGATATTAAAAACTTTCAAGGCCAATGTTATAGAATACCAATTAGTTAACATTAAAAAAACAATTAGTTGACATTGCTTTTTTGCCAATTATTACTAATTACGAATCATCAATAACCAATAACTTATTATTAAATAGAAATTAATATTTATTATTTTCAATTCATTAATTATTTTTGAATATTAAATGTTTGATATATTTATAACTATAAAATATTAAATTTTACTTAAATATTACTATTTATTAAAATATTAAGTGTAATTATAAAATATTAACACTTCTTAATATTAAACATTGCTAGTAAATTAAATATTAAATGTTAAACATTTTCTATTAGATATTAATAATCAATTATTAATTATAAACCTATTCACTAATTATTGAATGAATTAATAAATATTAAGTACAATATATTAATTATTGGGTAAGTTTGGCTCAGGTCCCGTTTAGGTTTGGAAATACAGAAAACTCCCTTCTTAAAACTTTATAAGTTAGGTCCCTATTTTTCGAAAATCATCAATAAAATAGGGAAAATATAAAATTAAATTCAACACATAATAATCATCGTTCTCATTCATTAAAACTACAAAAAATGAATCAAAAACAAAAAACAACACGCTCTAGTATATTGCAGCAAATAATGCAATTGTTGCTGATATTTCAATAACTTTTGCAAATATTTTCATCAACTGCAAAAACATTGCTGAATTATCAACAATATACTATAATAAATGCATATTTTGCAGCAATTTTTCTTTCTCCTTCAATTAATTCAGTTTTTCATCAACTTTTAAATAGTTGCAGACATATCAGTAATAATACACAATTATTGCTGATATGTCAGCAAGTATTCGTCAACTTCAACATAGTTGTTGATACATCAGCAATTATATACAATAATTGCTGTTATATCAGCAATAATTCACATTATAGCAATTTTTAACGTTGTTGTTAATATATAAGCAATTATAGTGAAATATTGCTGATATATCTGCAATTATTCACTATAATTGTTGATTTTGAAGTTTTTTCAGATTACTCACTCGAATATTTGCAATTTTTAAATTTTTTCATACATCAACGCCAAAAAAATGAGAAAAAACACGTAACTCCAAAAATAGGGACCCGCTTTATACGAAACTTTAGGGGAGGATGCCACTTGCATCAAACTTGAAAATAAGGACCCACGCCTAATTTCCACTTAATTATTTATGATTAACTATAATAAATTATTAAATGTATAACATAATTATTATTATTATTTATAATAACTAGTCATTATAAATAATTAACCGATAGTCATTATTTATAACAGATTCTAAACAAATATGACATAGGTAAACTATCGCTTATGATTGTTGATACGTGCATGTTCTCCAATTGAAATAATTGCAATTACTTTTGGGCATTTACTTCAGTTCATAGTGAACAGAAGCAAATAACACTATTTACTTAGTGCATTTGCTTCAATTGGGTAACATCTGAAGCAAATAGTACTGTTAGCTTCATTTTAGTGCATTTGCTTCGGTTGTCCACAAAACCGGAGCTATTGATACCATTTGCTTTGGTTGTTAACCGAAGCAAATGAGGCGAGGCAATAGACATATTTTGTACTAGTGAAACCAAAATGATACAAAAGAGAATGAAAATGCCAAGAAACCAAACCTAGTATATGTTCTTATCAATGAACACAAAATTTAAAGGCAGGGCAGGGAGCCTTATTTCGAACAGGATGTACAAGCAAGCAAGAGTGAAGAATAACTCAAGTAAAAATAAAATCAAGTGCAGTATCATGTTCAAGCAAACCAAGGCCGAGAGTGTCAATATTCAACATGCAAATACCACCGCCAAGTCAATACTTTCCAGGAATTTTTTTTGAATAATATAGGAAAGTTTCAACAATGTTATAATCGGCAAGGAATAACTCGAACTTTTCTGAAGTATATCTGGCAAGAAGAACAATTCAAATTTCCAGAAATTCCAAGCTTTATTTTTAGCAAAATTTATAAACCAGACGAGTTTTAAATTTCCAGAATTGCATGATTCATAGACGGTAGGATAAAATATACAAATTTCCAAAAATTGAATTCAAGAATTTTTAGCAAGAAGTTTTTTCATGCAATCTAGTATATTCGGCAAGAAGATAATTTTTCCAGAAATCACAAGGTTGTTTTTGGAAATAAGCTACTCAAATTCAATAGAAGAAATCTCCAGGGAAAACGAAGATTTCAACAAGGAAATATTATGCAATATCACGACCAAATGAATTAATGAAATTAGAGGAATTCTAGGGTTCCTAAAACAATAGATAAACACCTATTTGTCACTGTCAATAGGCATCGAAAATAAGCAATTCAATCGTAAGGGAAACTCACATTTTTTGGGTATTCAATCATATGCAAAAGCCAAAACATCGACCACGGATAAACAAGCATTCGAGGCATTAAAGAGTTAATTCCATCAAAATTTGGAGTTGCGATTTGGAGTAATAGAGCAAAACCCTAATTTGAATTCAGTCACCATTGAAAAGTAAAGAGGAAGCCGATAAAGTGACAAAGCAAATAGAAGAGGATGACTTATTTTTCGTTTAACTTAGTTTAAACATTAGGGTTTTTGGGTTTAAAGTTTAAGTTTTTATTGTTTTTCTTTTGTAATTATTCGTATGTTTTCTAGTTTTCTAAACTAAGGAGTCTAGCTACAGGGTTTGTAGTTAGGAAAAACTTGATCTCGGGTTTAAGACCAGTGCATGGTTTTGAGCGTAGGACTAGAATAGTTGGGAGCGTATCACGAGTTTACAGGGAATTGTAAACATACAGATAGTTTTAATATCTAGTGGAAACCTTGGGGAATGCAGCAATAGGCAGGGTTTTGTTGAAACTGGGTAAATTTTGTGTTGTTTCTTTTTCAGCACTTACTCTGATTATTATCTATGTTGCTATAACGAGAAACTGCAATAAACTCTATTCACCCCCTCTAGGGTTAATTTATATTTTAAAGTATCATCAAAATAAAATGATTTGTTTCTCTTCGAGCACCGCTATCCTTTATTTGAAATAGATGAACCAAAGTAGTTAGTGGAAGTCAAGCTATGTGTGATTACTTCTATTAGGGTATTCTTACATCTACTTTATATTGGATTCGGTTGTGTTCACATACGGATGTAAAGTAATCAGATTCTTGGATTTTGTATGGAGTTTGGATTAAACATTTTCGAGAGCCATTGGAACTCTCATTGTATTCTAGAGATAAACTTTCGTTCAGAGAGGCGCACTCTCCTTGTAATTTTTGATCGAAAATTCCTCATTCGGTACCTTTGATTCCTAGTCTATAAGTTTTCCTATTTTTAATTTGCATCGAGAAGATAGAAACCATTCGCAATATTAAATTACTTGAATCCATGGTGAGATTGGATGCTATTGTTGTAAGTAACCTAGTTTGTTGTTAACGATGTGGTCTCATATCTTTGGGAAAATTAACTTTTCCCTTGTTCAATCCAAATCACGAAATCTATTTCTTTGTTACTGTCAAGAAGTTTCATGCGCTCTTCTCTATGTGTTGTTATTCTATTATTTCATTTATATGGACATTTCAATCCAAATCACTAGATCTGAATCTTTGTTGCCGTCGAGAAGTTTCATGTGCTCTTCTCCATGTTTTATTCAATTATTTGATTTACATAGACAATCTTATATATGTGGCATTCATACCTTGTTTATTTCAGCATTCCTGAATTATGTCGATGGTTATATATGTTTTTCTTGTGAGGTAAAAACAAATTCCTCGATTAACAGCATGGTTTCATATGATTAATATTTGTTTCTGTTTACTCGAGTAATCTCATGTTGATTTTCCAGACCGACCCATATGTTATTTTATTATGACGCTCAAGTCAGATCGAGCTTATTTTCAGGTTGTTGTCAGTTGGATATAGAGCTCATGGAGCAGAGTTGGAAGTTCACCTGTCGTAGTTTTTTATTCCGCTATATTATATTTACCTATCAGCATTTGTAAGTGTAACGACCCGTATTTGACGTATCGACCGATCATAAAATAATTATATTTTATTTTAAGTGGTTTGATCATTATCAAATTTTAATATGTCGTTCATGGAGATTCGAGATGTATCCATGATTTTTTCTAGAATTCAAGTATGACCAATTTGCTCTTGAGTTTACTGTTTGGGTCATAACTTTTGAACATAACTGAATCAGGTGCTGAAGATCGTTTCATTAGATCTGAATGGTGGTTACGACTCCGTAGAGTGGTCATATGAAGGATTTAGTTCAATGGTTTGGGTGGAATCAATGTTTTAAGTTTAAGCTGTTGTTTAGGTAGAGTAGTCAACAGCTAATCAGTATAGCCAATTAAACCTATGATAAGAAAATATAAATAAAGGGAGTTGGGGAGAGAAATTTGGTTACTCTCTTCATTCTAAACTTTAGGTTGGGCGTATGTGATCCTCCGGTTCAACCTAAAGCCATATTTCTCCATTCTTTTCAATAAATTTCACTATATGTTATATCTAGAAGATACATCATCATCAAAGGGATTAGGGTTTCAATGCTTTCAAGATATCTCGTTGAATTTACATCAAATCCAAAATTACGTGAGTGGTAGGTATCTCTCGCGTGGAAACTACGGATTGTTTGGGTAAATTAGGATCATATTCGTATATTATATGTTAAAATCACCTTAGATCTAATTATATATGTTAAATTCAGATTTAGGAACCCTAAAAAACCTAATTTGATCACATTAACCAGGTAATCACTAGATCAGTCATATTTACACATATCTTTAGATCCAAATCATTTTAGATCTTATGTTTGTGATGTATTTGTGCCATCTTATGGATTGTTCATATTCGTTTGTTCAGTGCTATTTGAATTGATGTTTATTTTGGTTGAACTGATTTTGTGGCTTGAATTGTTTGTTAGAATTGGATGTTGTAGAACTTAGGATTGAAGAACAGAGCGAATCAGAGGTTCAGATGGTCAGATTCAAAGGAAACTTGGTGGAGGCACTCTAGAAGATAGGGGAATGGAGCATAGAAACTTTAGGGCACAAATAAGCTAAGTGCATGGATCGGCATTGACCCATGGTGGAGGGTCGGATGACGATGATTCTTAGTGTATGGCTTTGCGTTTATAAGTCGAGGCTACTGGGAAATTTTCGTGACATTCAAAATTCATTCGGCATGGGTTGAAGGTTGACTGCTAGATATACGACCGGACTAACAAAAGATTTAACATGAATGTTGAAACAATTGGAGAGTGGATCGGTGGGATGTACTCGAAGCAAATATAGATATGGACCAACCATTTAGCCAAAAGTGGCTAAGTGGATGGGTCGACACCGAACCATATATGAAGGTCGAGTGAGCTTGGTTTTTTCGGAGCCTGACTATGGAGACTTCCCGAAGTTGTCGGTGAAGTTTGGATTGAATTTGACTTCATATGATTAATGTGCAACTCAAAGTTGGATGGTGATTTGATTGTGAACTCGCATTGGAATGGTCAAAGCCGGATTGATGTGAAGCTGGTCGTGATTCGATATATGATCCAGTATGATGTTGGATTGACAGAATGTGAGTCAATCATGGATGATAATGGAACGAATTGAGAAATGGATTGAGTCACCGAAGTGAAAGGCTTGACAGATTTGATGTGCCAAGGAATCATTGGTTATCGAAGTGTTCTAGTGGACTCGAACCAGGGGTATCGTGGGGACGTCCATTAGGATCGAATTCGAGAGATCGCGTATCGTAGGTAGTCATAATGGGACTAGTTGTCAAGAATGGAAAAGACAAACATACAAATCATGATGGGGTATGGCTGTTTGGCTAGAACCAGGATTCTCCATTAGCCCTTTTGATCGTTGAAAAGAAAATTTGATAATAAGTGGATTCACGGCTGTAGACGGTGATAGCTAGAATATTGGATGTTATGGTTGATTCTGTGTGCTTTCTTCTCTGTTTTCTTTGGGCAGGCTATCATTGTAGTTTGTCGAAGAGAAGCAGGATTGGGGTTGTCCATTCCTATTTCTGATGTGACATGTCATAGATGATTTTCACGTGTTAACTAGATGGTTGTTGGGTAGATCAGATTGTTGATCCGCCTATCCTCATATTATCATGTATAACTATTGTGCATTGTTTTATCGCTCACTAAAGCTGTTGTCTGACCCAAGGTTTTATGTTTACCTCTTATTACCTTGGGCTGTTAATTAATTTGATTGTGGGCAGACTGAGTAGTAATTAGCAGATTTGGTGCCGATGTTGTTGTGCGGTGTCGAGCAGGAGGCAGGTATACTGATACCACTTACTATTTAGCTATTTATTTTCTATTTTCATTATATGTTGATGTTATTGAGACTCTAAGGGATGTAGTGAGGCATATTGTTTTCAGAGATTCTTGTATGGAGAAGTATTGTACCCAAGATTCTATATATTTATGGAATTTTTATTCTCTGTTCAGTTGTGCTTCATTACTATATTCTATTGTATATTTTATTATTATATATTATCCACGTGCTGCTATTTCGAGTTACTCTACCCTGATGATCGTCCCGTATCGGCCTGGCACGTCATACAATGCACTTTTTCATTAGTTTTGTGTATGAGACACGGGGCAATTGTCACATTTGGTATAAGAGCTTTCGATTTTACCCTAAGTTCACGAGCATAAAAGCATATGAGAGACATATTGCAATTTTATTTAGATGATTACTATATTATATATGTGTATAATATAATATAGTAGGCATGTATGCACTTGAACACCAATGCGGCTTTCTGTGAATTGACTCTCGTTTCAGAATAATGATGAGTTGATGAACTTCGAGACATGCTTCTAGGAATGAGCCTGCAACTAGAGGGGTGGGCAATGATAGCCAGTCGAAAGCTGCAAACGCTATACCCGATTGTCCTGCTATGTTCGAGGCCATGATGGCAACGATCATGAGGAAGATGCCCACTCCAGAAGCGGCAGTAGGAGGTGGTGTTCTTGTGCAGGCATCTAGGACAGTGGATTTCGCTAGGTTTTGCAAGGATTATACTTCTCTGGGTGGTAAGCCTTTATAGGTACATAACCAGCTATTGAAGTTCATATTGGTTGGATACGTGTGTTCGAATTTTTAGAGACTTGGAATTGAGGATGCAACTAAGAGGAAGCTTTCTTCGAGGCAGCTGCAAGGATGAGCGATGGATTGGTGGAACTATATTATTTTGGTGACTCCGGAGGACCAGGTCACTTAGGATTAGTTTAGGACTAAGTTTGAGGAAGTGCTCATTTCTAAGATCCAAAGGCAATACTATTTAAGCTGCTTGTTGAGTTAAAACAAGGCGGGAGGCCAACTGCTGAATATGTGACCGAGTTCGAAGCTTTGTCGAAATATGCTCATTCGTATATCTAAAATCCTTATAAAAAGAACAAGAAATTTATCTTGGGATTAGATGATAACATTGGAAAGCAATTGATCAACCATATTGATAACTCTTTCGAGAAATTGGTCGAGAAGGCATTAAGGAAGAAAAGCCTGTTTTCGCAAAATGCTGAGACTGTTGTTGAAAATAAAAAGGAGGATTCGAAACCACAGCAAGGTGGTGATAATAAAAAAAATTGGAATAGTAATTGAAAACAACAACAAGGAAAGAATGACCGGAAGAAGCCAAAGAATGAGATTACTTGTTATAATTGCCAGCAGAAGGGCCATGTTTCCAAAGGTTGCAAGAATGCGAAGGTGGAAAAGAAGTGTTTTAACTGTGATAAGCCGGGGCATACGAAGAAGAATTGTCCGGAACCACCAAAGGATAAGTAGGTTGTAAGGGGGTACACTTTGGACGTTTTTCCGTCTTCCTCGAGGGGTCTGACTGTGGAAGAGAAGGGGAAGAGTGTTGTTGTGCAAGGTATGCTTTATATCAATGATGTTTCGGTTCACGTTTTGTTTGATAATGGAGCATCACATTCTTTTATTTGTAATGAGCTTTACAATTTAGGTTTAGAACTTGAAATCACTGATAGACCATTAGCCGAGATTAATCCAATGGGATGTCCGTCAAGTCTTTATATGCTTTTTCGTGGTCTACTTTTATCGAGTCACGGTTGCTCTTTTGTGTGTGATTATTTTGTTTTGGATTTCGCTAGGTTTGGAATTATTTTGGGTATAGACTGACTTAAAAAGTGTGCTACTATGTTGATTATGAAAGGCTCGAAGTGACGATCGGGAAAGTGGAAGGGAAAACGATTTTGATACGTTGTCTATCAGAGGATGGAGTTCTGGTTAGCTATTTATATTCTCTTATGATTCCACATGATGGGTTTTCATCTGTGCCGATCATACGAGAGTTTTCTGATGTGTTTGATGAAGTCAGAGGGTTGCCATTGCAGCGAGAGATCTAGTTTCAATTTGATTTAGTGGAAGGAGCCAGACCAATTGTTATGACTCTTAGGCGGATGATGCCTAAGGAACAACGAGAGTTAGAGGTGCAAGTGAATGGTCTTCTGAGTAAAGGATTCATTCGGAGAAGCGTATTTGAGTGGGGTGCACTGGTTGTGTTTACGACCAAGGCTCATGGATCATTGCGATTATGCATGGATTTAGCGAAGGAATTTCACCAATTGAGAGTGTATAGGGATAGTGGGTCGAAAGCTGCTTTTAGGACACCATCCTGAATTTATGAGCGGTTGGTGATGCCGTTTGGATTGAATAATGCGCCAACATATTTTGTGGATCTTATGAATCGAGTTTTCAGAGATCAGTTGAATAAGTTCGTATTTGTGTTCATGGATGACATATTGGTTTACTCAAGGGATGAGGTAGAACACAAGATGCACTTGAGAATTGTTTTGGAAATCTTGCGAAAACATCAGTTGAGGGTTAAGTTTTCAAAGTGCCACTTCTAGAAGGAAGAAGTGAGATTTTTGGGTCATGTCATTTCAAGACAAGGAACAGTGGTAAATCCCGTTAAGGCTTATCATCCTCAGACAGGTAGTCAAACTGAAAGGGTTAATCAAGTATTAGAAGATAACATAAGAGCTTATATATTGGATTTTGGAGGATCATGGGAAGACCATCTGCATTTAGTCGAGTTTTCCTACAATAACAGTTATCAACAAGTATTGGAACGCTACCGTATGAGGCATTGTATGGTAGACCGTGTAATTCTCCATCTTGTTGGTTAGAAACTGGCGAGAAGTTGGTACTTAGACCTGAGATGATAAAAGAAACAACGGATAATATTGAGATCGTTCGACAATGAATGAAGGCTGCCCAAGATCGTCTAAAAAGTTATGCCGATAAGCAATGTAAAGATTTGGAATTTCCAGTTGGAGATTTGGTATTCGTTAAATTTTTGGCTCTAAGGAATACCGTTCATTTTAGGAAGAAAGGAAAGTTAGCGCCAAGGTTTATTGGGCTATTTCAAATTATCGAGCATATTGGAAAGCTCACTTATAAATTGGAATTACCTAAAAAGATGGCGAGTGTGCATAATGATTTTCATGTATCGTTTCCACGAAAGTTTGTGCATGACTCGTATGTTGTGATATCTCCTGATCAGCTTGAACATTTTGATGTCGAGCTCGAAGTTTCTAGACCTCGTAAGCCGCTTTGCGTCATGAGGAATGACACGAATTAGTTAGAAGGAAAGTTGTTAAGTTAGTCAAGATAAAATGGAATGAGAACAATGACGATTGCATGTGGGAAATGAACGAGAGAATGGAGCCGACCCATCAAGAACTCTTCAAGTGGTTTGTCCCAGATATTGTATCTTATACTATTAGAATTTCGCATGCTAGGATAAGGTTTTGACTGCATGGATGTTTGGAAGTTGGACTGGATGATAGATTGGTTACTCATGGATGGTAGGCATGCGAGATGTTGTGTTTGCTTGTATTTATTTGGGATTTCGGAGGAGAAATTCCTAAAAAGAGGAAGAGAATGTAAAGACCCATATTTTACGTATGGACTGGTCGTAAAATAATTATATTTTATTTTATACCAGTCGTATAATTCTCAGATTTAAATATTTCGTTTATGGGGATGTGAGACATGTCTATGATTTTATCGAATTCAAGTATGACCATTTTCCCCTTGAGTTTACTGTTTGGGTCATAAGTTTTGATAGGAACTGAATCAAGTGCTAAAGTTGGGTTTACTGGATTGGAATGGTGGTTTACAATTCCATAGATTGGTTACATGAAGGATTTGGTTCAGCGGTTTGGGAGGAATCGATGTTTTAAGTTTCAGCTGCTGTTTAGGCAGACGGGTCATCAGCTAATAGGCTAATCAGTTTAGCCCATTAGACCTATGACCAACAGATATAAATAGGGGTGGATGGGGAGAGAAGTAAGTTACTCTCTTCATTCTAAATTTTAGGTTGGGCGTCTGTGATCCTTCGATTCAACCTAAAGCCATATTTCTCCATTCTTTTCAATCAAATTCATTGTAGATTGCATTTAGAAAATAGGTCATCATCAAAGGGATTAGATTACATAAAATTCAAGAGATTTCAATGTTGTCCAGATTTGATCTTGTTGAATTTACATCAATCTAGGATTAGGTGAGCGATAGATATCTCTCACACGGAAACTATAGATTGTATGATTAAATTAGGATCATATTCATATGTTATATGTTAAAATCACCTTAGATCTGATCATATATGTTAAATCCAGATTTTGGAACCCTAGAAAACCTAATTTGATCACATTAATCAGATAATCACTAGATTAATCATGTCTATACATATGTTTAGATCCAAATCATGCTAGATCCTATGTTTATGATGTGTTTATGCCATAGTCGTGGATTGTTCATGTTCGTACGTTTAGTGCTGTTTGAATTGATGTTTGTTTTGGTTGAATTAAATTCAATGCTTGAGTTATTTGTTAGAATTGGATGTCGTAGATCCTAGGATTGAAGAATAGAGAAAACCATAGGTTCAGATGATCAAATTCAAACAAAACTTGGCGGAGGCGCTTTGGAAGACTGGGAAATGAAGCACATAAATTTTGGTTCATAAACAAGCTAAGTGCATAGGTCGACACCGGCCTTTGATGGTTCGGCACCGACTTATAGAGGAGGGTCGGATGGTGACGATTCTTGGTGTATGGCTTCGCATTGATAAGTCGAGGCTCCTCAGAAATTTTTCGACATTCGGAGTTGATTCAGGATGGGTCAAAGGTTGATTGCTCGAGATACGAATAGACCAGAAAAAGCTTCAACATGAACGTCGAAATGATTGGAGAGTGGGTCGATGGGATGTACTCAAAGCAAATATGGATATAGACCAACCACTTATCCAAAAGTGGCTAAGTGGATAGGTCGACACCGACCTTAGGGGAAGGCTGGGTGAGCTTGGTTTCTAGGGAGCTTGACAATGGAGATTCCCTGAAGTTGCTGGTGAAGTCTCTTCTTATTATTCTGACGGCCCGCACCAGCCAACATTTCCAATGAAAGTGTACCTTGTCAATGCTTGACTAGCACGAGATGGTCGCCAAAGAAAGGAAAAGAAAGAAATTTGAACAAACAAGGAACCTGTAAAATGTCTCACAGCACGTAGAATAAAATATAATAATAACATAACTTTGACATAAAACAGGCGAGACAGTGCATAAGCTGAAAACTAAACCATAATCATCATAGCAGCGGAAACTCAAAATACAGCTTATTACAACTCCAACATACCGTCTCTAAAGCAAAGAAAGAGGTGCACTATTAATGCTCAAAGCAGTGACCAGCAACAACACAGGGAGATTATATATATATCATATGTAAAAGCCTCATGCTCGTCTCTGGTACAGCTACTCATGCATAATCACCTGACCTGTCTCTAGTCTGCCCGTTTAAGAGCACCCACAGTAATAAGAAGAGACATAAAACTCTAGGTTAGACAAAAGTCTGGTATGAGCGATAAGCAGCAAAACAGAACAATAATAGGTATACTAAACCATACCTGAACAGAGACCTACAACCAAAGAGTTAGCACAACAGGATGTACAATACTCTAAGGTCACACTAACATATTGTGTAAAGATATGGGGGAGGGGGTGTACATGTCATGTGATGTCAAACAATCAAGCATAGCAACCATCCTCACATCTCTCACTCAGTGCGTAAAGCATACAATATTCACCGCTTTGACCACCCAAATACTTTGATATGATCACTCTGTCCCAAGGAGTCATGATGGCTCCACTGCACTGATCCATAGCCACTAGTCCCTTTCTATGTCCACTCTGCCCCCATTAAGTCATGATGAATCCACTGCACTGGCTCATAGCCATGCTATGATCACTCTGCCCCATGGAGTAATAACTACCCTACTGCACTAATCCGTAGCCTAACATCCGTCTTGGTGGTGAATCAAAGTTATGGATGTCAATAACCCCTTAGCACACGTCCCGCAGCAAAGTCCAACTCATGAAGTTAACTCATTGGCTCCCAACTGGATCCTGAGTATAAACTTCCCATTTGGACTACCTTTGCATCTCGGGTTTTGGCCATTATCTCGTTCGCACTTCAGTTTCCATTTAGTTCGCGATATGCAGTAGCTCCCGGTTCGGAAGCATGCTCGGCTCGTGGTCTCCGTCTCCGACTCGTGGGTCCTATTCCGGTTCGTGGCCTCACTTCCTGGATTGGCTCGTGAGCTCCACTCATGGTTCCTAGTCGTGCTGGTGGGCTCGGGTCGTGGCAACACTCCCCTGGTAGCTCGTGATGCTTCATCGGATCGTGGGAGGGGAAGGGTGCTCTGGCTCGAAGCGGCTCGTGGAGAAGGGCAGTCCGGTTCGTGATGCTTGGGTGACTCTAGCGAGTGGCCTGGTTCGCGTTGGGTCTTCACGATCGGGGTCGACTCGTGACATGTGTTTCACGAACGGGATTGTCTGACCAATTTCTGCAACTTTTCCAGCAAGCTATTTACATCATACGATGGTGTTTTCGACCATTCTAACTTTTCTATGCAATCACACAACATTCCAAACAGTAATAGAAACATGTATAATCGACCATAAACATCAAAACAACAATTTAACATGTTAATATGGATCAAACATGCCCAAAAACCCATGTTTTCCACTTAATCCCCTTAATCATGATTTGACCATATGGTCAACAAAACTTATCCAGATTAACCCAAATTTTTACCAGAGCCCTAAAATAATATTTAAGAATTTTACAAATTTTTCTAGATTTTTCTTAGACATAATTTCGCTAATTATCACTAATCACCCCTAATTAGCTGTAATTAGTGAAAACAATGCAAATCACTCACCTTAGCCATGATTAAAACTTTAGATTTGAAACTCTACTATTTTGGGGCGTTTTACTATGCAATACAACAGCTCAAACTCTGATTTGGTGTTGATTTCCTTGGTTTGATGTAGATTAGGCTAATGCTTGATTAAATGGTGATTAGAAGGTGTTTTTGGAGTTGGAGATCATTGTTAAGGTTGAAGAGAGGTAAGTGGCAGCTGGAAAATGACAAAGAAAAAGTTTCTCTAACCCTAATCAACCCTCATATAGCTCTAATCCCGAAATCCCCTAATGGGCCCAGCTGCTAATCACCCGGTTAAGCCCAATTAAGATGTCTTTCACCTTCTAAACCTTGTTTCAGCCATATCTCCCAAACGATGAGTCCATTTGGCTAATGTGACCACTCTACGAAAATGTAAACCATTATCCGAACCCAATGGAATGGGTTTCAGGTCAAAACTCCTTACCAATCAAAAGTTATGGGCAAAACAAGATTCGTCAAGGCCAAAATGGTCATTTAAAAATCGGCAAAAATCGTGAACATTGGAAATGACCCCAATAGTCATTCCCCAAAGTTAAACGACCATACGACTTCATACGAAAAAGAAATAGATATTCTACGATCTTCTGATGCGTAGAATGTGGGTCGTTACACTCTCCCTCCTTAAGAAATTTCGCCCCCGAAATTCCTCAACTAAGAAACAACCAATGGGTCCCACATGCCTATCTCACAATCAAACAAACAAAACAAACAAAACAAACCTATCCTAGCATGCTGAAAGACTAAATCAAAATGAAAACCTCACCAGGCAAAAAGTCTTGGATACGTTTCTTTAATGCTCTCCTCTGTATCCTAAGTACAGTCATTCTCATCCCCGCCCCACTGAACCTTGACTAGATTCACCGCTTTCCTTTGAAGTTTCTTCGTATCGTGCTCGACAATACGAATCGTCTTGCAGTTCCCAACCACCTCGGGTTCTACTTCGATATCATCCAAGTGATCAGGTGAAATAGCCGCATGGGAGTCGTGCACGAATGTCCTTAACTGGGAAACATGAAATACGTTGTGAACTCTTGACATCCTGTCAGGCAACTCAACTTTATATACCAAATTCCCAACTTGCTCGAGAACTGGGAATGGACCAAAAAATCTTGGTGCCAACTTTCCTCTCCTAGCAAATCGAAACAGATCCTTTAACGGAGAGATCTTGACAAACACCAAGTCGCCAATGCAGAATTTTAGATCTCTTCTCCTCTTATCAGCATAACTCTTCTGCCTATCTTGGGCAACCTTCATCCGTTGTCGGATAACCTTGATCTTACTTGAGGTTTCTCTTATCACATCTGGCCCAAGCACAAATTTCTCACCGGTTTCTAACCAACATGACGGTGAGTTGCACGATCTTCCGTACAAAGCTTCATATGGAGCCATACCAATACTGGACTGATAACTATGATTATATGCAAACTCCACTAGATGCAAACGGTCATCCCATGATCCACCAAAATCTAATATGCAAGCTCTCAAGAGATCTACTAATACTCGATTCACCCTCTTTGTTTGACCGTCGGTTTGAGGATGATACGCGGTACTGAGATGTAATTCTGATCCTAAAGCCTCTTGTAAGCTTTTCCAAAATCCACTAGTGAACAACGGATCTCGGTCACTTACAATGCCTTTGGGTACTACATGAAATCTCACTACCCGCTTCATATACAGTTCTGCTAACTTAGCTATCGTTCTATTCGGCTTGACGGGTATAAACTTCGCACTCTTGGTTAATCGGTCCACAATCATCCAATGTTATCATGGCTTGATCTAGTCCTTGGTAACCCATCAATGAAATCCATTGAGACTTGTTCCCATTTACATTCGAGAATTTCTAATGGTTGCAACAATCAACTAGGTTTCTTTTGCTCAGCTTTAACTAACTGGCAATTCATGCATTTGGATATAAACTTCCCAACGTCTCTTTGCATTCCTTCCCAGTAGTAGGTCTGCTTCATGTCCCGATACATTTTGTTACCACCGGGATGTATAGTCAGTTTTGAGTGATGACATTTTCTAAGCACTTCATCTCTCAATCCATTGATTTTGGGTACAACTAGTCTCCCATTCTTTCTAAGCCATCCATCTCGATCAAGCCCGTACTTGTTCATCTCCTCGTCGATACCCATCTCTAACTTGGATATGATTTCCAATAGGTTAGGATTGTCCCTCTGACTGGAAACAATCCGATCAATCAAAGTGGGTCTGATCGTCAAACTTGCTAGCGTCTCTGTATCTAATTCACACTTTGGTCTGAAATCATACCCAATAATGTACCCTAGTTGCTTCCATTCAAGAAACATAGCCCCTAAACTGGCATGTCCTCTACTCAATGCATCAGCTACTGCATTGCCCTTTCCAGGTGTATATGCGATATCGAAATCATAGGAAGCCAAGAATTCTAACCGTCTTTGCTATCGAAGATTTAGATCCATATGAGAGAAAAGACACTTTAATGACTTATGATAGGTAAACAACTCGAATCTTTCTCCCAAGAGATAATGTCTCCACATCTTCAAGTGAATATGATCGCTGCCAATTTCAAATCATGAGTAGGATATCTTTTCTCATACGGTTTCAGTTGCCGATTTGCATAATCTATAACCCTACCTCCTTGCATCAATACAGCACCTAGTCCAGCACCACATGCATCTGTATATACTGTCATCTCTTCATTCCCTTTAGGAATGACTAACACTGGAGCACATGTCAACTTTTCCTTTAGACTCTTGAATGCATTTTCACCCCTTGATTCTTCTTGGTCAACTGAGTTAACGGTGCCGCTATCTTGGAGAAGTCTTGGATAAACTTCTGATAATATCCAGCTAATCCTAATAAACTTCTTACGTCTGTTGCATTCTTGGGCATAGACCAATCTTGTACCGTAGCCACCTTCGCAGGGTCCACGGCAATACCATTCTCTGAAACAACATGGCCTAAGAATCTCACTTCTCTCCTCCAGAAGTGAGACTTAGAAAACTTCACTTTCAATTGGTGTTTTCTTAACACCTCCATCACTACTCTCAAATGTTCCTTGTGTTCTTCCTCTATCCTCGAATGAACAAGTATATCGTCCACGAACACAAGAACAAACTTATTCAGTTGATCCATGAATACCCTATTTATAAGATCCACAAAATATGCTGGTGCATTGGTCAACCCGAATGGCATGACCAACCACTCATAGAATCTAGACGGTGTCCGAAAGGCCGTTTTAGCTATACTCTCAGCTTCCACCCTAAGCTGATGAAAACTTGTCGCGAGATACAACTGGGAGAACACTCTTGCGCCACTCAACTGATCAAACAAATCATCTATCCGTGGTAAAGGATACTTATTCTTCCTCGTCACCTTATTCAACTCGCAGTAGTCCACACACAACCGAAGGGAACCATCTCCCTTGGTAGCAAACACAACTGATGCTCCCCACTTAGAAACACTTCTTCTGGTAAATCCCTACTTCAAAAGATCGCTCACTTGCATCCCGAGCTCTTGCTTCTCCCTTGGTGCCATACGACGAAGTGGCATCACTATAGGTCTGGCATCTTTCACCAAAACAATATGAAACTCAATCTCTCGGTGTGGTGGAAGTCCGGTCACTTCCTCGAAGACGTCCGAATACTGGCCAGCCACGGGTACATCTGACAACTCATCATGCGAAATGTCGAGGGAATTTAGAAAAGTAGCCATTACCCCATCACTAGATAGACCACCAAACACTACCCTCCGCCCATCATCCGCTCTAACTGTCACCAAAATGCCCTCACAGTCTACCACCACCCCGTACCTTTGGAGCCAATCGACTCCCAAAATAATGCCAAACCTAGTAAAGCCCAAAACAAAGCAATCACAAGCAAACATACATCCATGACTCGATAAGACCACATTACGACAAATCATACTAAGGCTAGTCGAACTACTAATCGGGCTCGTCACCGCTAAAGGTCTATCGACTATCTCGGGTTCCAATCCTAACCTATCTACCAGGTCACTAGATATGAAGGAACGGGAAGCTCCAGTATCAAACAATACTCGAACAGGAACATCATAAACAGAAAACATACCTTGAATGACGACATTCTTTCCTTTCTCCGCCGCAATTGGGGCATCCGACGAAGAAGGAACAACATTAAGAGAACATGCTTTCACAATTTGCTTCTCTTTAGGGGGTTGTAGACATTTATCATTGTGATGTCCCACTTGGCCACAGTTGAAGCACTTCCTGTCCGCGGGCTTTGCTCGACATTCTTTAACATAATGGCCCTTCTTGCCACAACTAAAGCACTCAACATCTTTCTTGCTCTTTTTCTGACCATCCTTAGCTTGGTTCTGCTTCCTCTTATTCTGAGAATTATTCTTGCCTCCATCGCTTGCCTATGGGTTTGACCCCTCTGCAGATGCAACAGCGACTTCAGTCTTGGGCTTAGGATAAAGGCTCTCTGACCTCAATGCGTTCCCAACAATCAATTCAAAAGTATCATCAATATGGTTTATGAGTCTTTCTCCCAAATACTGATCTAAACCAGTTATGAACTTCTCATTCTTCTCGGGGGTGTCAATAAGGGATAATCCATACGTATCAAACTCAGCAATATATTCCGAAACTGCCCTACCATTCTACTTAAGCTCCAAGAACTTCCTAAACAATTTTGATTTTTGAGCAGCTAGGATAAACTTATCACTGAATCGAGCCTTAAACTGATCCCAAATAACTTGATCCTCAAGGGTATCTTCCTTAATAGCATTCCACCAATTCATAGCTCGTCCTTGCAGCTGACGGGATTCTAGCTTCCTCTTCATCGCATCATCAATCCCTAAGTCCTCGAAGATGCATTCACAACTATCGAGCCAATCCTGAACTTCTGTAGCCGATTTCGTTCCGTGGAACGACTTCCCATCAAGACTAGTGTAGTCCTTACAAAGCTTGGCGAAATCGGCCTTAGGTGCCTGCACCGCTGCACCACCACCATTTGCAGCATTAGGAGATGCCCTATGAACATCCCTAAGCATATCTCTCATGAAGTCAGTGAACATCGTCCTCATATTAGGAGCATTCCCATTATTGGCTCCTCTACCAATATTCCTCGTATATCGGCTCATCGTTCAATCTGTAAGGAGAAAACGATTAACCATCTCTTCAGTTGTGCCAGTGCAGTGCGACTCCATCCTTAGATAAAAGTATATATATATACATATCTTTTGAAAACCAAAGTACCACAAATACGCGCTCTCATGTACGTACTATCTTTCCCAGGTGTCTTTCCCTAGGTTAACTACGCAACCTAGAGCTCTGATACTAAGTGTGACGGCCCGCCCCACACCAACCGACATTTCCAATGAAAGTGCGCTATGCCAATGCCCGACTACGGTCACCAAAGAAAGGAAAAGAAAGAAATTTGAACTAATAAGGAACATGTAGAATGTCTCATTACACATGGAATAAAATATAATAATAACATAACTTTGACATAAAACAGGCAAGACAGTGCATAAGCTGAAAACTAAACCATAATCATCATAGCAGCGGAAATTCAAAATACAGCTTATTACAAATTCAACAGACTATCTCTAAAATAAAGAAAGAGGTGCACTACTAATGCTCAAAGCACTGACCAGCAACAACACAGAGAGATTTTATATATATCATATGTAGAAGCCTCCTGCTCGTCTCTGGTACAGCTACTCGTGCATAATCACCTGATCTGTCTCTAGTCTGCCCGCTTAAGAGCACCCAGAGTAGTAAGAAGAGACATAAAACTCTGGGTCAAACAAAAGTCTAGTATGAGCGATAAGCAACAAAACAGAACAATAACAGGTATACTAAACCATACCTGAACTGAGAACTGCAACCAAAAAATTAGCACAACAGGATGTACAATACTCTAAGGTGACACTAATGTATGGTGTAAAGATACGGAGGAGGGGGTGTATATGTCATAGTAATTTCAAACAATCAAGCATAGCAACCATCCTCACATCTCTCACTCAGTGCGTAAAGCATACGATATCCACCGCTTTGACCACCCAAATACTTTGCTATGATCACTCTGCCCCAAGGAGTCACGATGGCTCCACTACACTGATCCATAGCCACTAGTCCCTTGCTATGTCCACTCTGCCCCATGAAGTCATGATGACTCCACTGCACTGGCTCATAACCATGCTACGACCACTTTACCCCATGGAGTAATAACTACCCCACTGCACTGATCCGTAGTCTAACATCTGTCTTGGTGGTGAATCAAAGTTATGGATGTCAATAACCCCTTAGCACACGTCCCGCAGCAAAGCCCAACTCATGAAGTTAACTTGTTGGCTCCCAACTGGATCCTGGGTATAAACTTCTCATTTGGACTACCTTTGCATCTCGGGTTTTGGTCATTATCATGTTCGCACTTCAGTTTCCATTCATTTCGCGATATGCAGTAGCTCCCGGTTCGGAAGCATGCTCGGCTCGTGGTCTCCATCTCCGACTCGTGGGTCCTGTTCCGGTTCGTGGCCTCCCTTCCTCGATTGGCTCGTGAGCTCCACTCGTGGTTCCTGGTCATGATGGTGGGTGTAACACCCCACCTCCGCCAGGGTGGCTCTTGCAAGCACTCTGACTTTGGAGGGGCGTTAAAACAGGTAAACATGCATAATGATATATCAAGGCAGAACAAGAACATATGTATATATGTAAACAGAGTAAATAAGATAAGTAAAACAGCGGAAGATTTCAAACTATTTCAAAACAAGTCTGGTACAACATAACTTTCCAAATAAACAAGTCTAGATAAAAACAACATCACTGAAATACATAAGTACTATCCCCAAAATAAGTGATAACCATAGCTAGCTTCATGTCGAAACCGTACATGAGCTGAAATCCCACAAGCAAGCAATCCGAAATCCAAGCTAAGCTCCAACGTTCCCACCCTGAGAACCTGGGGGGGGGGGGAACGGAAGAAAAGAGGCGAAAGAAAACAGGTCAGTCAAAAAGACTGAGTAAGCCCTACTACAATCAATGTAAACTGATAAAGTTAACTAGCATGAGAAGCAGGGATGAACATAAGGATAACATACTAGCATGATGATTAACTAACAAGGTAGATAAAGGTGTCATCGCATAATCAGGTTTAAGGTTTTTGCACCACAGGTGTACTAGCAAACTAACATGACTTGAATAAAGAAGTATTGATCCCTTGGCCCAAGCTTTGGCCCAATAACATGAAGTGACCCTAATACGAGGTCCAACCAAACGGTCTAGTCGATCGGCTCCCTAAGCCTAACTCGTCACGTGTTGGTGTCAATACGGCCCAAACATAATTGTAGTCAGACTGTGCCGGGTCCACCCTTCGGGTGTATCAAGCCCTAGGGTGTAAACCCCTGGACACCATAAACATAAGTGCATAGTCTCGATCTACTGGTACCCGTGCATGTTTTCTCCGGCTATGGACCATGTGCACGACCATAGTCCGTCCGGAACTACACCGGCGTACCACTCTGCCGTCGTTTTTGGTCACTTACCTCAAGTCCAGTAATCGTGCCCCCACCCTAGCCTAGTCCCTAGGGTCATAATGATACAAACTTGGGATTACTGCTGGAGTGGACCCCCATTGCTAGGATTTTCTAGTGGGTTAAGTACGGTTTAACCCTCTTGCTAATCATGGATTAACTTGGTTAAGTGTAACGATGAGTTCACGACTTAACCCTGATTAATCTACCAAGCCCACATTGATTAAGTATTAAGCGGACCATGACTTAAACCCTAATCATGAGGCATTAATTAATTAACGTGCCTTAACCTCTCACATTAGACTTCGTTGCGGTTACTAGTAAAGCCGGTCGGTTCCGGGTAGCTTTATACCACAACTTGGTCTAACCTCGGGTTCAAGGTACAACATGACCAACTTCTCACATTGGGTTCTATTGTTTGTAGCAACTAGTTAAGCCGGTCAGTTCCGGGTAGGTTTACGCTACAAACTCAACCCAACCTCGAGTTGGTCACACTTATATTTTCTAAGTGTCATGTCCATCATGTTTCCAAAACATGTTACAAGTTTTCAAGAATTTGGGTAGACCTAACTTAATAGGTAAATTCCCAATGGGTAGACATAACTTAATAGGTAAATTCCCAATCTTATGGTTTTATGTCTTTTAAGTTTACCCAACCCCAAACGCAATCCCATCGCTTACATATCGCAATAGCGCATAAAGGATAGAAAGAGGGAACTTGGCATAATCATGACATAAAGGTGTTGAAGCCACAAGTTTAACATGGTGGCATATGAAATGTACATATGTTCATATACTTGCATATTACATTTTTAGGCCTCAAAAGCATGCATAAAACCAAACTTAGCATATTGGTGATACATGGTGATAAATGACATGTAGAAATGGCCATAAGTTCGCATTTAGCCTCACATGCAAGTTATCATAAGAGATATGATAACTTACATGTTGCCAAAATGCAACCTTTAGCATAAAGCTTGAAGCTTTAAGCTCATAAACCCAAGATAAGCTTGCATAACATGATAACATGAACAAAATGATCAACCCAAACTTGCATAACATAACTTGCATATCATATGACAAACTTGCATATCAAACTTGCATAACATGACATAATAAACTTGCATATCATGACAAACTTGCATATCATAATGATCAACCAAACTTTCATCATTCATTTAACTTTAGAGTTTAAATATGAAAGTAGAAAAGGGCTTACAATGCTTATGAAGACACAAAATTATATATAGATTGAGATAAAGCCCTTATGCAATCAAATAAACCCAAAATGCAAGCTCCAATTGAAAAACCCTTGAGCCAAAATGATCAAAACCCTTGCTTTATGATGTAAATATGGAAACTTGACTTGAATGTAAGCTAATGACACTCATACAAGCTTGAAAACACTTGTATGCATGGAAAATCTCTCATAGAAATAACTTAGGAATTTTTATGAAGAGAGTGAAGGCCATGAGAGGAAATTTTTTGCCATAGTTTAGTTGTAGGGTTGAATAATGATGATTTAGGGTTAGGTTAGGGGCTTATTTATAGAGATTAGGATTAGTTTCAACCTTAGGATTAAACCCTAATTCCAATCTCAGCCCTTAAAACCGAATCTGGCCCCAAAACCTAACCAAAACCCCAAAATGGTGCACCAGGCAAAACTGCCCGGCTGAGCCAAGTCGACAGCCAAGTCGACAGGGCTGTCGACTTGGGTCCAACCAAGTCGACTCCCAAGTCGATAGGGCTGTCGACTTGGGTGCTCTGGCGGGAATTTTCCCGCCTGGCCCAAACTGACCTTTTTTTCGAATTTTGAACCCGAAATTCGAAATCTGTTTTGAACTTGCAATTTTCTGAAAACTTCATTGGGCCTTAATCGGGTCATACGGACTCCGATTTTCGAAAACTCGGACTCTATTTCGCGTATTTTTCCGAGACGAACGCAATGGCATAGCCCGTTTCCCTTGATTCAGATTTATAAATTAAATTCTGCCTCGATTTATGTTATAACAGGTTATTGAAAATACGGGTTGTTACATTCTCCCCTCCTTAAAGGATTTCGTCCCCGAAATCTTCAAGTTAGGAAGAACGTATCCTACCATCCAACATCCATCTACTCAAAACATCATCCACGAGCAGTCATTGTCCTTACAAGATTCTAAATGTTGTATGAACATATGCAAAGGTGTGTGTATATGTACTTATCTAATGCAAATATCATCAATGCAAATTATGTTAGTGAAATGAATCCATATGTATGCAATTCCTAACATAATGTATAACATCTATATGTGTGCACATAACATACATCCATATGCAACATCCATGTGATAACACAAAAATTTTCATCCATGAATAAGCATAAACACTCATGCATATGCAATATGAGGAGTGTGTGAGCCGATCTAGTGCCTAATGTGTATAATGCATCCACGAGTAACCACTTGCAAACACTTGCAACCACTTGCAAACACCAAGCATAACATGTTTCAAACACATGTTTCATCCAAAGGGTTTCTACCTAAGGTTCTCACGACAAGATTAACACGATATAGATAGCAAAAGAAAGATATGCTACAAAGAGGTCGGGAAGATAAGCAAGATATACTCCTTTTGGATTACAAGAAATCCCTTCCTAACCCAACCCATTTTCTATAAAAGCCCCAAAGGTTTAGTCAACCTAACGGACCCCTTCAAACCCTGACATGCATTACTAACCGATGAGTCATACCCCTTTATGGAGTTTACAACAGAAATGGGATCGAGAATGGGACCGAGAGGATATATGTAAAAGATAACATGCAAGTAAGTTTCACCGGAAAACAAGGATCAAGGATATAGTCTTAGAAAGAGATATGATGCGCGTATCTAGCCTTCAGTCTTCTAAGTCACGTTTCCTTGAGCTTAACTCCACTGTGCTTTGACCGTCTTTTACTTCATGATTTCTTAGCTTCTTAACTCTTATTTCCAAATATGAGTTGGAACCCATTTAATTGTCGCCTCTCGTCTTCCTTTTTCACTTACTCTTCTATCATTCTTGGCTTAAACATAACTATGACCTCATGGTTTCATGCAAGCTCTCCAAAATTCACTAGTGAATCCTGGATCTCGTTTACTTACTATAAAGTATTCCACGCAGCAGAACTTTTCTTGAAAATACCAATCCACGTTGCCAATTGCTCTTACTAACGTGATTTTCTATAACTCATGCTTGAGCGAAATGAACCATCCGCCTGTGAATGATAGGCCGTACTTAGATTCAGTTGCTTGCCCATGACTTCCCGTAGACTATCCCAAAACTGGCTAGCGAAGATTGAGTCATGGTTACTAACTATACTTTAGGGAACCTCGTGCAACCGCTTTATTTCTTGAAAGTAAACTGTCGCTAGCTATGATGCAGTCCTTTCGCTCTTTACCGGAGTGAAATGAGCATTCTTCGTGAGTCTACCTACTATGACCCACATGCTCGTATTCTCTTTCCTTGACCTAGGCAGTCCATCCACGAAATCCTTCGTGATGCTTTACAACTTCCATTGCGGGGACCTTCAATGGATGTAATAGCCCACCGGGCTTTTTTTATGACTCGGCCTTAATCTATTGGCACAACATGCACCTTAGGACAAACTCGGCCACCTCCTCGAGTGATGTGCATCTTCAAGAACCTTCTTTCTCTCATCGCGTCTTAGCCATCCCTTGTCATCTATAGCGAGGTGACTTACCATCTCGCCTCGAATCAACTTGTCCATGATCTCGACTAACTGCGGGTCTTCTTTCTGTGAAGTCCCTACTTGATCCAAAAGGGTAGGTCTAAGCTCAAGGGACGCTAACTAACTAATTAAACTGGGAGAACTTCTTACTTCAATTGTCCTCGTCGGAGCTTTTCGGTTTTGAACCGCGACCACTTTAGCAGGATCCACCACTAAGCCTTGCTTAGATACTATATGTCCAAGGAATCTAACTTCCCTTCTCCAAAAGTGACACTTGGAGAACTTGGCCTTCAACTGATGCGCTCTAAGCGTATCCATCACCTCCACGAGATGCCTTGCGTGCTCTTCCTCATCCTTAGGGAAGATCAGAATATCATCTACGAAGACCACGACAAACTTGTTCAAGAACTCCCTGAACACCCTACTCATCAAGTCCACGAAGTAGGCGGGTGCATTAGTCAAACCGAATGGCATGACTAGCCATTCTAAGAATCCATCTGGAGTTTTGAACGCAGTTTTGTCTATACTATCTTCAGCTACTCTGAGCTGAAGGGATCCAGTAGCAAGATCAAGAGAAAACAGATGTTCCTACAAGCCGATCAAACAAATCATCGATCCTTGGCAATGGTTGTCTATTCTCTTTGTTTGACTCACGATAATCAACACAAAGTCGAAGAGAACCATCTGCCTTAGTAGTAAATACTACAGGCGCTCCCCATTCAGATATACTTCGTCTAATGAAGTTCTTCTCAAGCAACTCCTTGACTTGCTTTCTTAACTCTCATCTTGCGGGGCCATGAAACTATCTTGGCATTATCAACCAGATAAATGCGGAAATCTATCTCTCATTTAGGGGTAACCCCCTTAACTTCACCCAAGATATCAGGATATTCTCAGACCACCCTCACCGATTGCAAACTATCGATAGACGGGTTGAGGGATTTAAGATAACACAACATGACGGGACTCATAGGGTTACTAGAAATTTTTAGGGTATTACCGAGGCGAGTCATGAGCCTCTCAACCCTATGCTCAAAAATCAAGAATGGCTCCAAAACTGGACAGCCAATCCATGCCCAAAATCAACCCATACCCCATGAAACCGAGAGTATAAGCATCACGCGAGAATTCTATACTCAAGATAAAGATTTTCAAATCCACGTAGATAATAGACAAATGGGCGGAACCCCCAATTGGATTTGAAACACACACGGGATCATTAACTAGACTAGTACTTAGGTGCAAACTTTCAACTAAACCAGATGAAATAAACTATGCGATGCGCCAGAATCAAACAAAGTACGAACAAGAAAATCAGAAATGTAAACAAGACTTTCAACAGAAATACTACCTCGATCGGGAACTGGAGCGGCATTGAGAGCATGAACTTGCCCTCCCGAAGGTCCAGCACGCTGAGTCTGACCCTGGCCTTGCCCTTGCTTCTTCGGGCAATCCCTAGTGAAGTGTCCCCTTTCTCCACAGTTAAAGCAAGTGCCCTTCCTTTTTCTGCAATCCTTGTTTAGATGAGTCGAGCTTCCACAAGTAAAGCACCTTTTTTCCTTCTTATCTTTAGACTTCTCCTCCTTCTTTTTCATTTCCTTTTTGGGCTCCGTTTTCTTGGTTTGAGACTCATTCACCTTGATTTCCTTCTTGTCACTCCTATTCTCTTCATTGAGTAGGGCCATATTCACCAAACTCTCGAAAGTTGCCCCCAAGGGTATATGAGACATGGCTAAACCATGTAATGGCTCGTTTAATCCTAGAGCAAAGTATAGGGCCTTCTTCTGAGCTGTGTTAACCAAGTCTAAACCGACCCGAGCTAGTTGATTAAACTTATCTATGTATTCCCTAATAGTCATGTCCCCTTGCTTCAGTGATAGGAACCTTAGTCCAAACTTTCCCCTAAAGTCATCCCAAGTCTCAATTGGCCTAGTAGCAGTGGTGACCACCCACCAACGTGCAACTTCTTCCTTTAGCAACCACACTGCCAATAAAACCTTCCTACGGTCATCTATATCAAAGAAGGCAAAAAGATCTTCGGTTTCTTTCAACCAATTCCTTGCCTCTACATAAGTCTCGGTTCCAATGAAATTCTTGCAACCCATCGCCTTAAAGTCTTTGCAAATCTTTGCGAAGTCAGCTTGAGGATGCTGAGGGGGAGGAGGAAGAGGAACCTCAGCGACAGGAGGAGGAGGAACATTAACTACCGGAGAAGGAGGAGGAACATCTGCGAGGCCGGCTTCGGTCGCCCTAGCCTCCAAAAGTCTCCTATACCAAACAGGTACGTGCACTCCCTCCGGAATAGTAAAGATATCGGCCATACTGAAAACGAAGAAAAAGACAGATTCAGAATGGAGAAAAACGAAGGAATTTTTGCTAATGGCTTTTTGGGGAATAGCCTTTAAAATAAACTAGACTTTTCTTTGGAAAATACTTTATACTTGGTTTTAAAAATAGTTTTCCAAAAATTTCAAAAACCTTTTTGTTCCTTCTCGTAAACCATATGCTCTGATACCAAATGTAACACCCTACCTCCGCCAGGGTGGCTCTTGCAAGCACTCTGACTTTGGAGGGGCGTTAAAACAGGTAAACATGCATAATGATATATCAAGGCAGAACAAGAACATATGTATATATGTAAACAGAGTAAATAAGATAAGTAAAACAGCGGAAGATTTCAAACTATTTCAAAACAAGTCTGGTACAACATAACTTTCCAAATAAACAAGTCTAGATAAAAACAACATCACTGAAAAACTGAAATACATAAGTACTATCCCCAAAATAAGTGATAACCATAGCTAGCTTCATGTCGAAACCGTACATGAGCTGAAATCCCACAAGCAAGCAATCCGAAATCCAAGCTAAGCTCCAACGTTCCCACCCTGAGAACCTGGGGGGGGGGGGGGGGGGGACGGAAGAAAAGAGGCGAAAGAAAACAGGTCAGTCAAAAAGACTGAGTAAGCCCTACTACAATCAATGTAAACTGATAAAGTTAACTGGCATGAGAAGCAGGGATGAACATAAGGATAACATACTAGCATGATGATTAACTAACAAGGTGGATAAAGGTGTCATCGCAAAATCAGGTTTAAGGTTTTTGCACCACAGGTGTACTAGCAAACTAACATGACTTGAATAAACAAGTATTGATCCCTTGGCCCAAGCTTTGGCCCAATAACATGAAGTGACCCTAATACGAGGTCCAATAACATGAAGTGACCCTAATACGAGGTCCAACCAAACGGTCTAGTCGATCGGCTCCCTAAGCCTAACTCGTCACGTGTTGGTGTCAATACGGCCCAAACATAATTGTAGTCAGACTGTGCCGGGTCCACCCTTCGGGTGTATCAAGCCCTAGGGTGTAAACCCCTGGACACCATAAACATAAGTGCGCAGTCTCGATCTACTGGTACCCGTGCATGTTTTCTCCGGCTACGGACCATGTGCACGACCATAGTCCGTCCGGAACAACACCGGCGTACCACTCTGCCGTCGTTTTTGGTCACTTACCTCAAGTCCAGTAATCGTGCCCCCACCCTAGCCTAGTCCCTAGGGTCATAATGATACAAACTTGGGATTACTGCTGGAGTGGACCCCCATTGCTAGGATTTTCTAGTGGGTTAAGTACGGTTTAACCCTCTTGCTAATCATGGATTAACTTGGTTAAGTGTAACGATGAGTTCACGACTTAACCCTGATTAATCTACCAAGCCCACATTGATTAAGTATTAAGTGGACCATGACTTAAACCCTAATCATGAGGCATTAATTAATTAACGTGCCTTAACCTCTCACATTAGACTTCGTTGCGGTTACTAGTTAAGCCGGTCGGTTCCGGGTAGCTTTATACCACAACTTGGTCTAACCTCGGGTTCAAGGTACAACATGACCAACTTCTCACATTGGGTCCTATTGTTTGTAGTAACTAGTTAAGCCGGTCGGTTCCGGGTAGGTTTACGCTACAAACTCAACCCAACCTCGAGTTGGTCACACTTATAGTTTCTAAGTGTCATGTCCATCATGTTTCCAAAACATGTTACAAGTTTTCAAGAATTTGGGTAGACCTAACTTAATAGGTAAATTCCCAATGGGTAGACCTAACTTAATAGATAAATTCCCAATCTTATGTTTTTATGTCTTTTAAGTTTACCCAACCCCAAACGCAATCCCATCGCTTACATATCGCAATAGCGCATAAAGGATAGAAAGAGGGAACTTGGCATAATCATGACATAAAGGTGTTGAAGCCACAAGTTTAACATGGTGGCATATGAAATGTACATATGTTCATATACTTGCATATTACATTTTTAGGCCTCAAAAGCATGCATAAAACCAAACTTAGCATATTGGTGATACATGGTGATAAATGACATGTAGAAATGGCCATAAGTTCGCATTTAGCCTCACATGCAAGTTATCATAAGAGATATGATAACTTACATGTTGCCAAAATGCAACCTTTAGCATAAAGCTTGAAGCTTTAAGCTCGTAAACCCAAGATAAGCTTGCATAACATGATAACATGAACAAAATGATCAACCCAAACTTGCATAACATAACTTGCATATCATATGACAAACTTGCATATCAAACTTGCATAACATGACATAATAAACTTGCATATCATAGCAAACTTGCATATCATAATGATCAACCAAACTTTCATCATTCATTTAACTTTAGAGTTTAAATATGAAAGTAGAAAAGGGCTTACAATGCTTATGAAGACACAAAATTATATATAGATTGAGACAAAGCCCTTATGCAATCAAATAAACCCAAAATGCAAGCTCCAATTGAAAAACCCTTGAGCCAAAATGATCAAAACCCTTGCTTTATGATGTAAATATGGAAACTTGACTTGAATGCAAGCTAATGACACTCATACAAGCTTGAAAACACTTGTATGCATGGAAAATCTCTCATAGAAATAACTTAGGAATTTTTATGAAGAGAGTGGAGGCCATGAGAGGAAAATTTTTGCCATAGTTTAGTTGTAGGGTTGAATAATGATGATTTAGGGTTAGGTTAGGGGCTTATTTATAGAGATTAGGATTAGTTTCAACCTTAGGATTAAACCCTAATTCCAATCTCAGCCCTTAAAACCGAATCTGGCCCCAAAACCTAACCAAAACCCCAAAATGGTGCACAAGGCAAAACTGCCCGGCTGAGCCAAGTCGACAGCCAAGTCGACAGGGCTGTCGACTTGGGTCCAACCAAGTCGACTCCCAAGTCGACAGGGCTGTCGACTTGGGTGCTCTGGCGGGAATTTTCCCGCCTGGCCCAAACTGACCTTTTTTTTTCGAATTTTGAACCCGAAATTCGAAATCTGTTTTGAACTTGCAATTTTCTGAAAACTTCATTGGGCCTTAATCGGGTCATACGGACTCCGATTTTCGAAAACTCGGACTCTATTTCGCGTATTTTTCCGAGACGAACGCAATGGCATAGCCCGTTTCCCTTGATTCGGATTTATAAATTAAATTCTGCCTCAATTTATGTTATAACAGGTTATTGAAAATACGGGTTGTTACAGTGGGCTCGGGTTGTGGCAACACTCCCCCGGTAGCTCGTGATGCTACATCGGATCGTGGGAGGGGAAGGGTGCTCTGGCTCGAAGCGGCTCGTGGAGAAGGGTAGTCTGGTTCGTGGTGCTTGGGTGCGCTCATGGCGAGTGGCCTGGTTCGCGATGGGTCTTCACGATCGGGGTCGACTCGTGACACGTTTTTCACGAACGGGATTGTCTGACCAATTTCTGCAACTTTTCCAGCAAACTATTTAGGCCACACGACGGAGTTTTCGACCATTCTAACTTTTCTATGCATTCACACAACATTCCAAACAGTAATAGAAACATGTATAATCGACCATAAACATCAAAACAATAATTTAACATGTTAATATGGATCAAACATGCTCAAAAACCCATGTTTTCCACTTAATCCCCTTAATCGTGATTTGACCATACGGTCAACAAAATTTATCCAAATTAACCCAAATTTTTACCAGAGCCCTAAAATAATATTTAAGAATTTTACAATTTTTTCTAGATTTTTATGAGTCATAATTTCGCTAATTATCACTAATCACCCCTAATTAGCTGTAATTAGTGAAAAACAATGCAAATCACTTACCTTAGCCAAAAATAAAAATTTAGATCTGAAACTCTACTATTTTGGGACGTTTTCCTATGCAACATAGCAGCTCCAACTCTGATTTGGTGTTGATTTGCCTTGATTTGATGTAGATTAGGCTAATGCTTGATTAAACGGTGATTAGAAGGTGTTTTAGGAGTTGGAGGCCATTGTTAGGGTTGAAGAGAGGTAAGTGGTGGCTGGAAAATGACAAAGAAAAGGTTTCTCTAACCCTAATCAGCCCCCATATAGCTCTAATCCCGAAATCCCCCAATGGGCCTAGCTGCTAATCACCCGGTTAAGCTCAATTAAGCTGTCTTTCACCTTCTAAACCTTGTTTCAGCCATATCTCCCAAACGGTGAGTCCGTTTGGCTAATGTGACCATTCTATGGAAATTTAAACCATCATCTGAACCCAATGGAAGTGGTTTTAGGTCAAAACTCCTTACCAATCAAAAGTTATAGGAGAAACAAGATTCGTCAGGGGAAAAATTGTCATTTAAAAATCGGCAAAAATCGTGAACATTGGAAATGTCCCCAATAGTCGTTCCTCAAAGTTACAAGATCATACGACTTCATACGAAAAAGAAATAGATATTCTATGATCCTTCGATGCGTAGAATGCGGGTCGTTACATTGGGTGAGCTTGGATTCTAGGGAGCTTGACAATGGAGATTTCCTGAAGTTGCTGGTGAAGTTTGGATTTAAACGAACTTCGGATAATTGATGTGCAACTCAAAGATGGATGGTGCTTCGACTGTGAACTCGCGTTGGAGTGTTCGGAGCCGGTTTGATGTGAAACTGGCCATGATTCGATATAGGATCCAGTATGATTGTAACGACCCAGTTTTTGGTTAATTCGGTTGTACAATTTATTATGTATTTTTTTAAAATTTATTTAATTAAGTAGGTTTAGAATAATAAATTAAGAAAAAAAATCCAAGTATATATTTTTAATAGTTTAATATATTTTATCCAATATATTTATATATACATATATATATATATATATATGTTTATAGGTGTACAACAAGAAAATAATGTCTTGTTATATTAATAGATAATTTTATATTTTGTTTTAAACTCTTATAAAAATATAGTGAATATTGGAATCGAATATTCTATAAAACTTAAATAATAATAATTATAAATTAAATCGTATATGTATATATTTATCTTGTTTTCCTTAACATATGAACATATATAATATATTAATAAGCAAGTAGTGTTTTATAATGGTTTTAAACTCGTCACTTAAGTAAAATTTAAATAAATAAGACAAATAAAATATGAAATTTACTTCAATTTAAGAAATGTTACATTTACAAGGATGTAACATCTTCGTACTTATGATATAGACAACAAAATGAAGGGATTTGCTTTATACTTTGATGTGCAATTTAAAGATATTTGAATACTTTAGTTTAGATTGCTTAGCGACCAAGTTATTTTAAATAATACGAAATACATAAGGCTTCACCAATAGATTGGCATATGCACAAACATGAACTCCATTACAGGCTATATATGCAGATATAAACATCACATGGCTTAGCTAAGTACATATGAACATAGCTGTACATAAGTTGTACCTCAATCTTTTTTTTTTTTTTTTTGAAATGGTCGTGCCATTCTATTTAAATTAAAGCATTTGACTAGATAATACCATAAACACAGCTATAAGCTATGCACATCAACATTTCATTTCAATACACAACTAGATATACATAGCCATTTCTTTTCAATCAACATATGATAGCCAAACTTAATAGCTAAGTCTGCATTTTGAAATATAAAAGAAACCATATAGGATCATGTGTTTTGTACCATAATATACACTGCTATAAGTAGCTGTGTATAACAACTAATAGGAGAATCAAATGAAGTGCAAATCAAGATATGAAGTTGCAGCTACCACTCACATGCCCCTGTATCTACTTTTGTACATATATATATATATATATATATATATATATATATATATTTGTACTCCATTTTAGTCCGCCATGAAATGTATATTTCAATCGATTATAGAGCACAACTACACATTCTTATCAATCATTTAGCAGCTAACATTCCCATTTGCAGTATGTTTTCATTTCCCATGCATGTCATTTCATAAACCCGTTAGTTTGTTCATTTCTTGCATCTGTAAATGCGTACCCTGCTACTGTAAAACAATTCACAATATTTTCAAGCAAAAGTTTGAAGAAAATGGAAACAAAAATGCCATAAGAGGGAAACTAAGAGAAAACCTTGGACGAGAGAACATTTTTGTGAGTAAACATTGGCACCTTTTTAATTTATATGCGTGATGATATGTACTCAGTATCTTGGGTTTAGTATGAATGTTCAATCTCTGGAAAGCAAATAAATAGAGTACATAAACCTGGAGCTAAACGGTGAACAAGTATATGAAATTTAAAAGAATTAGATGAATGAAAAAACTGAAATAAATATGCATAGTAAGATGACAATGTGAGTAGACCCTTAATATAAGATTCCGGTAAACTCAAGTATGTGTATAGGAACCCATGGTATTAAATACAATACTGAAGTGTTCAGGATAGTTAGATTACAAATTTAGGATTCTATAACTTAAGACAGTAACTAAAGGTAGTAGTAACACACACTTGTGAGTAAACATCTTAAATTTCTATACTATTTTTATGTTTAAATCATGATATATATGTCATTATGTTCTCATTCTACTAAAAGAAAATAGGAAATTCACAAGTAGCAGTAAACATGTAATATTGTGAATGAATACCCCTCACCCCTTCAGTATTTTATATTAAATCCTAGTCAGTTCTAACCATATGGGTGCTGAAATGTACCCATTACATTTAATTCAAATATTAATGGTGTTTAAGAAGTTGATCTCTGGAATTTGTGTAGCTTAAGACAAGATTTCTAATACCAGCACAGTATTTTAAAATGGTGAAGAACCTAAAAATATCTTTACTGGTTTAAAAATATTTAAGTGAGTTCAAACCATATGAATGTGATATGTAATCAATACAGTGTATTCAAATAATGATGTTAATGAAGGTTAAATCTATGAAAATTTGTATCTTAAAAGTTTAAAATAACCTGGGAAAAGATGCTAAAGACAGTAATAAATATATAAATAAACTATCTTACATTCTATTCTAATCAAACTTATGAAATGTCATGTTGTAAATTCAATTATATATATATAGTTTATATTAAATAGAAATCAACTTCATAAGCGTTGATATATGTAACTAAATATTGAAGTGTTTGATTAGGATAGAAAGTTGAAAACCTGAGAAAAGGAAAGCATAATATAAAAGTGATGACGTTATATTATAAACACCTATTAATTTAAAGCTGTATGTTTGGACTAAATTCAAACCAGAAATCTATGGAGTGTTATTAAGTGGACAAGAACCATGTCTGTATGAGTTTATAATTATTTGAGGATCACTGGAACCAGATAGAAACTATCAGTATGTTTAAACCATGCAAAGAACACATCCTTCCATCAGTTTAAAAAATCATTATCATAAATCATAAATTGTTTTAAAGATGAGGATAGGCATGAAGGTAGGTTAGTTTTGTGTGGTATATACCCTAAAATCAGTTAAAATTCAATCAATGATATATTTCATCAAGTACTAACAGTTTACGGTAAAAGGGGTTAAATCCCAAATTTTCAAACATCACAATATTGTGTTTCATATATATGAATGAAATTGTATTGACAAACCATGAATTTTAACATAAAAATCTGGATTTTTAGCTACCTATATTAGGTGAATTTTAGAGTTGATTGAAAGGTAAACTTTAACCAAATTCCGACGAACGGGTGATTCGTGGGGGACATGAGTGACACAAAAGGAGTGGAGTGGGTCAGTGATCACCAGAAAATATAATCAGATTTTCAAAACAAGTATTTTGAGATATTTTAACCAAAATGGGTTTGTCGCTACTGTTTTTGTTACGGTAGGATAAAATTTCGAACTCTGCTTCCTGGGTAGGGTTACAAGTGATCGGTCGGAAAGGAAATTTCCCAGGGGGTCATCACCAATCTCGTGATGGAGTTTAGAGGTAGTTGGTGTTTGCTGGTAGTGGAGCGAGGCGTTTTTGTGAAGGTAAGGGATGGGTAAATTCCTGCTGAAGTTGCGGATTTCGATATAGGAGGTCGAGGAGATCGAAGGTGGTGGAGATGGAGTCATGTTTGGCATTGGGACTTGTGACGATGACTGAATCAAGGGTGTGGCGGCGAGATCAAATGTTTATATTCATAGCGATGATACGGTGCCCAGATGAATGGAGTAAAAAGAAATAACAGGGAAGAAGAGAAAGATGGACCAGATATTGGAAACAGGGTTTGGATCGTTCAGTTGTGTAGATGGGCTAAGTTCGAATAATAGGGCTTCAGGCCTGAAATGAATAATAAAATTGTTAAGGATCATTTAGTATTTAGGTTTCTTCTTAAAATTTAACATTTTATATATAGTTAAAAGGTAGAGATTCACTTGAATGGTTTTGGGAAATGAAAAAACAAACTTAGATTATAGTGAACTAGAAAAATCCATGTTGTTTAATTTAATCAATTTTAAATAAAAATTGATTTAAATAGAAGCGAGAAGGAAAATATATACATAAGAAATTAAGAAGAAAAATCGAGAAGCTATTTCATAGTTACAAGAGTAGTCGTCGTCGCATCTCAAGTTCGTATCTCCAACGTCGGTATTTCTATGTAGTTAGTTGAAACAAAATAAAGGTTAGATTTAAACATTAATTTCAAAGGAATTTGGAATGAATATGACGTGAAATTAACTGTATTCGAGATCCTATATTCCAAGCAGATAATAGTTTGGAATTTAAACGTTTGATAATTGTTTGTTGTTATCACTGTGCTGAATGATTGTTGTAAATTACTTATTATGTTGTGAAGCGATCAACTAAATTAAAAAAATAAACCGTCGACACTTTTTATTGTATTTTAGTTACCTTGTATTAATTGCTGTCCTGGAATTAGGATTAAGATTATATAAGTTAATTAAATTAAATAGCATATTATAAACATTTTATATGATATAAAATAATTTGTATGAATGATTCCACTCATCTACACTGTTTAAAATTTGATAGTTAAAACAACGACTATCAAATAAATATCCATGCGCGTTAGTTCGAAGAGACCGGGAGGGGAACTAGACCCGAAACCACTTCGAACTAGCTTTACGTAAACTAACTTACATGATACTTACAAAAACAATCGAATTGAAGACCGTAGATCTTCATGAACGATAGAACTACTTGTTTTAATTTCTCTGGTTTGGCCACTGGAGTTATTATAACTTGTAATTCTTTCGGATTTGCAAGGATTATTCGCTACTGATCCATGGGGTGATTTCTATATTGGATGCAGTAGGAGAGTGCCTTTGGTTCATCCTGTTCCTAGATGACTTGTATGGACGAATGTCTGAAAGAGTATTTCTTAAAAATCACGAACATTAATTTTTACAAATACACCAAGTTGATGGTAAAGAATGGCCCTTCTTTTACATCCAGAGTATATTTGTGGATGTCAATTAGTGATTTGACGGGTATGATAATGTGGCATTCAAAGTAAATGATGACCAGATGTTCTAAAGGTAAATTCTAACCTCATCAACTGAGAAATGACAAAAATCGAGCTGGCAGCATGACTATGTGGATCGCTCCCATTAGGGTGTATAATCACCTATCTAGAAAAAATCAATTTCCTCCTTTAATCTATTTCGATGTTGTCCTTTCCCGGGAAACGGTGGGTAACTCCCAACCATTTGTGATATACATTCGATATACTCAAGCGAAATGAGTGGTCGGTCATGTGTGGGCCGGGTTGCAAGACATTCTTGTTGAAACCTATGTATTCCCCTCTAGAGATACACTATCGGCAGGTGGTTCCATACCCTGTCATTGTCGGAATCCATTCTCCAATAAGCGCCCGCGGTTTCGTTTGTACACTATATATGTGGAGCGTGAGATGCAAGCATTCCATTAGATTGATATTTATTTGTATTTAGACATTATTATAATACCAGAATAGTTATGATTTCAAAAATGTTTTGGGTTATCGTAAGGTAAAAACCATCCGTATTTATATGTGGATCGGTCTTATGATTATCTTTTATTTTAGAAGGATTTTTTTAATGTTAAATCAGACTATTTTAAAATCGTTTACTCACATCAGTCCCATGACTATCCCAGAGTTTATTTTCCTATGTTTTCCCTAAACTCTTCGGTGCCTAAATTTGTACCGACAATTAATTGGTTTCAGGATTTTATAGATTCACTTGAAGAAGCTTGGAGTAGGAGGCTTCAACATTAGATATATAGAGTTTATTTCCGCTGTGTTGCGTTTGTGTTGTACTCTAATGATGTAAGCTCAAATACAATTTCGTGTTTCAAGATGTTATATAATATATTTTATGCAGTTCCATTGTGAGATTCATGTTACTCTGATTTTGTTGTGTTCAGTTCTACTTTTTCTTCTATTCTAACTTTCTTTCTTTCTATTTCTCACCCTATAACTTCTTTCTATTAACGATCTATTAATTTCTGGTGTTTGATTAGTTAATATGTGATACAAGATATGTATAAGTATCGATAATCAGGATCCGAACTTTTCGGGTCATTACAATGATGTTGGATTGAAAGAATGTGAGTCAATCATGGATGATAATGGAAAGAATCAAGAAATGGATTGAGTTGCCAAAGTGAAAGGCTTGGCAGATTTGATTTTCCAAGGAATCATTGGTTATCAAAATGTTCTAGCGGACTCAAAGCAGGGATATCATGGGGATGCCCACTAGGATCAGATTCGAGAGATCGCGTACCCTAGACAGTCATGATGGGCCTAGTTGCCGAGAATGGAAAAGAAAAACATACGAGTCACGATGGCGTAAAGCAGTTTAGCTAGAACTGGGGTTCTTCATTAGCTATTTTGATCGTTGAAAAACAAATTTTATATTTAATGGATTCACGGTTGTAGACGGTGATAGCTAGGATGTTGGATGTTATGGATGTTATGGTTAATTCTATGTGCTTTCTTCTCTGCTTTCTCTACGTAGGCTGTCACCGTATGTTGTCGAAGAGAAGTAGGATTAGGATTTTCCTTTCCTATTTCTAATGTGACATATAAAGGATGATTTTCTTATTTTAACTTGATAGTTGCTGGGCAGACCAGACAGTTGATCCGCTTATACTCATATTATCCTACGTAACTGTTGTTAGCTATTTTATAGCTCACTAAGACTGTTGTCTGACCCACGGTTTTATGTTTACCTCTTATTACCTTGGGATGTTCACCAATTTGATGGTAGGCAGACTGAGTAGCAGGTTGCAGGTTTTGTTCCAGTGTTGATGTACGGTGTCGAGCAGGAGGCTAGCATACTATTACCACTTACTATTTAGCTATTTCTTTTCTATTTCCTCTGTATATTGGTGTTATTGAGACTCTGAGGGATGTAGTGAGGTATATTGTAATTATATATTCTTGTATTAAGAAGTATTGTACCCCAAGATTTTATGGATTTATGGAAATTTAATTCTCTATTCAGTTGTGTTTCATTGCAATTTCATGTTGAATATTTTATTATTATTATTATATATTACCCACGTACTGTGAGTTATACACAGGTTCCTTTTCGAGTTATTCTACCTTGATGATCGTTCCATATCGGCCTGGCATGTTATACAATACACATTTTCCTTAGTTTTGTGCAGGAGATACAGGGCGGTCGTCATAGTAAGGTCAGAATTTTATTACTATCCAGTTGATGTGATTTGTTTTTAACTGTGGTATACTTTTTTTTCCTGGTCTAGGCTTTAACTGTGATATAAATTGTATTTTGAAGTAACAATTATTTTGTCATTATTATTATATTGTTGTAATATATATGAGTGAATATGCTTTTGTCATATTCTGTTTAGTCCCACATTGTGGGATATGTTTTACTCCAGGCTCCCAAGCCTTTATATAAGGAGCTCATGTAATGTAAATAATGTACTAATTTTGGGAATGAATAAAAGTATCTTCTTTCTCCTCCTCTACTGGCTTTCTAATTGTATATTGTTTACAACACGCTATCAGTATGAGATTCTATTAGAGCTATTGTTTGAAATATTCTAGTTTTATATTTGTGGATCTATCATGTAAGCAATTTTTATTTGAAGATATCAATTCAAGGATTCATATATTTGTTATACAACTATTTTCTATTTGAGAATATTTGATCAATGGATCTATGAATTTGTCATATCTTCTGTTCTTTTAGATCTGACTCAAACTTCTCGATCTCTTTTCCTTTTTTTTTTGTAGATCTAGATTATATTCTAATGGATCTAACTTTTTATATCTAATTATTTTTGTTGATCCTTAATATGTGTAGATGTATTCTTTCATTTCTTTGCGGATATAATTTTGAGTTTTCCAAATCCAATTTGATGGAGATTCGATTGTATATGTATTATTTACATTATTGATGATGTAGAGGTAGATATAATTTTATCCTTTCCGATCTACTATTACTTTTCGTATGTAATTCTTTACGATAGAATTAAGATAAAATATGTATGATTTTTTTTTTATGTACACCCAACAATATTATGGGTATAAAATATGATGATGTAGCATTTAAACTCAATAGCAATATTAATTTATCACTGGAAGTGAAATTGAAAACTCATGATGTAAACAAAAATTTTCAAATGAAGAACCTAATGTCCGTATGCAAATAAGGAACTTGAAGTTCATATGCAAATGAGGAACTTGAAGTTCATATGCAAATAATGAACCTGAAGTTCATATGCAAATGAATAGCCTGAAGTTCATATGCAGATGAGAAAGATGAAATAAAAGCCTTGAAGCATGTAATTGCATTTAATTTTTTGCTTATAGCAAATGACATGCAATAGAAAAGGATTTGAAAAAGCAATGAAGAAGAAAAATAAAAGCTTTCATTTATTGAAGTTTTTTTTATTTAGCACCTGAAGTGAATGGAAATATTATTGAAAGCATGCACGACAAACTTAATTTTTAGTATTTGAAATAAAAGTTCAGAACTTGTAATTCCTTTATAGTCAAAAAGTTTTGAGTTTCCATGTATTATTGAATGCATTTGTTATTTGAGATAGAAATCTTGTACGCAATATATCTCATTTGCTAAAATTACAGATGTAAGATTTGTTGCATCCTGAAGATGCTATTATATTTGTATGAAGATTATATAAGTATATATATACACACACACACACACACATAAAGAAGAGATATATATTTTAGGAAATCTAATTATTGAGAAATAAATTTCATTATTAAGATATTCATTTTAATTTTATCATTGAGTAATACTGAACTTAAACCTGAGATGAAATTGTGTTACTTTAAGTATAATTTCTAAATTGATTCATATATTTGTAATGAAATCATTTTACTGTGACAATAGTTATATCCTAGGCCATATAAGTGTTAATTGCAGTTACTATTATCATAAATGCATTAGTTATTATAAATTAAATGTTATATGTTCATGCTCAGAATATGGATATAAGTATGATTTTTTATGTATTTATTTGACAAGTAATATATGATATAATGGAAGAAATAGGTTCAACAACAACCTGAAGTTGTGTGAAGAAATTATTTTAACAAAGAGTTGAATAACTCAAAACCCAAGACCTGAAGTCTTGAATTCATATAAATATTTTTCTTAACCTGTCAAAATTTATAAACTTCTAAATAAGAAGTTTACACGTAATTTGAGAACCCGAAGTTCATAAAAAAAATTAATGAACTTGGAATTCGTGAATAAGTAGCATGAAGGTATATTGAAATTATGTAAAATGATAAGATTTTACTTCCTAAAGAAGTTAAAGGAAATAAATAAATCATAATACTCAAGAAATAGAAAGCTGAAGCTTTCTTGAAGTTGTGACATGAAAAGATTGTACTTCCAGAAGAAGTTAAAAGAGACATACACAAAATAATATGTGACAATAACATTGGATTCAATAGAAAATCTCTTAACGGGTTTCATTTAACTGACATCTTTCATGTACAATTTATATTAATTGACATCCTGAAGATATAATATGCATATTAATCTCTTGAAGAGATGTTCTAGAGATTTATTTTTATATAGCTAGTCCAACATCCTAGAAGAGATGTTAGAGATTTTTTTATTTGTTGCATTGCAATTACATAAATAAAAGATATGTTCCCTGAAGGAATATCATACACTCCAGAAGTAGTGACTTCTTTTCTTGAATCTTATTTTTATTTAATGCAACAAATTTTGTTACTGCATTTAAAGTTTGATATGTATTTTTGTATATTGATATGACATTTCAATAGTTTATATATATTTATCTCTGAAGGAGATAAGTTCATCCCATAAGCGGTGATAACAAAATATCTTTAGAGGATATTTGTATATTTGGAAATGGTAAGATATGTCTAGAAGAGATCTATTTTTTTGAAAATATTAAAATATCTCCATAAGAGATTTCTACAATTAAAAGTGATAAATGTTTGTAGAAAACTTCATAAATTTCTCCTAAAAGAGAAAATATGTATTAAAACTCCACAAATGGTGTTTATGAAATATCCCATAAGCAATATTAAAACTCCATCAACTTAACAGCTTGAAGTTGTTCATATAATTATTTGGACCAGAATCTCGATATGTTTCAAACCAGAAGTTTCGAACATTATCATACGATCCTGAAGAATTTGTAATGACATTGATCAATACATTGAAATCAATAGTTTGATCTTTAAATAATTTATTCTTAAATCACTAACTCAAATGAGAAAGACTATGCAAATTTATAATATGTGGACGCACGTATTCATATCTGTAAATATTTAACTAACAACCTGAAGTTTGTTATAAACTTATTTTATAGATTATGCATAAATATTATATGGTGATTTAAATTTCAATCAACATGATGTTGAATGACCTTAATTCATATGTGTATTCAAATGATCTGTATAATAAGAAAATTCCTCCAATATTGCTAGATCAATGAAAATAAAAAAAAGTGAATGCATCTTATCGACTAATTAAAGGGTTATCCTCCTACAACTGATATACATATAATATATTTGCTAGCAGCAATGTGATAATGGATCAAAATGAGAATCCCATGATGATTATTATTTAGTGTGACAATGTTTGTCAACATTGAGGGGAAGGATAAAGGGATACAATTTCATTTTGAGTGTAGCGAACCACAAATCCATAATATCTGAGTTAACTAAATACAACATACGTCCAACCCAAATATCATGAAAATACGAATCATTAATAGAAAGAAGTCAGAGGGTGAGAAATAGAAAGAAAGAAAATTAGAATAGAAAAAGAAGAACAGAAACAAAACACAGAATCTCACATCGCAGCGGAATAAAATATAATATATAACAGCTTTTGAAATACAAAATTTGACTGTATATACATAACATTATCATCAGAGTACAACACTTACAATACATCGGAAATAACACTAGATAACTAACATTGAAGCCTCCTGCTCCAAGCTCCTCCAATTATTTGTAAACACCTGAACTACCTGACTGCCTGTACAAATTTGGGCACCCAAGAGTTTAGGTAAAACAAAACAAAATAAACTTCGGGTCAGTTATGGGACTGGTATGAGTAAACAATTTAAAACAGTTTGAGAAAATAAACGATATCTCATAAGACCACGCTGTATAACACGGAACGGGTTTTCCCTTATGAGAATCCAAAATAATCTTTATATCAAACTCTTTTGATATTATAATAGTGTCTAAATCAAATAAATAACAATCTAGTGGAACGCTTGCATCTCACATTCCATATGTATAATATACAATCAAAACCGCAAGCACTTGCTGGGTAATGAATTTCCAACTATGACAAGGTATGGAACCACCTTCCGCTGGTGTATCTCTAGAGGAGAATACACCGAGTTCAACAAGAACATCTTGCAACTCAGCCACACATGACCGACCACTCATTTCGCTTGAGTTTATCGAATGTATACCACCAACGGTTGGGATCAGCAGTTGTTTCCCGAATGGGACAGCATCGAATAGAATAAGGAATTAAATGAATCTCTAGATAGGTGATGATACATCCTAATGGAAGCTACCCACATAGCCATGCTGCCTGCCCGATTTTTGTCATTTCCCGGTTGTTGAGGCTTGAGACTACGCTTACTTGCCATTCATTGATAATACAATCACTTTGAATGCCACATTATCAGATCCGTTAATCATTAATTGATTTGCACATATATATTCTGGATATTATGCAAAGGGGACAAATCCGTTGCAACCATATATATTTATGCAGACCAACATATTCGATCATTGGAAATCCTTTGTCATACATTCGTCCATATACGTTCATTCTGGGATTGAACGAAACCGAAGGCACAATTTCCATTAATAGAAAAAGCCCTTGCACTTTACTTCGTCTTCAATATATTCAGCATACTTGGTTTGCAACGCTTATGCCAATACGGAGTGGTTCTTCGGATAATAATCCAACTGGTCTCTCTATATTAATGACGTTAAAATGGTCAAAACTTTAATAGTCGGTGATTTAACTATCAAATGAAAAATGTCCGTGTACACACAACGATCTTATTTCCAAATGGAATTATCGATCAAATCATCAAACATATATATATATATTCGTATTCTCTATATTTAGAAAATATACGTTATTAATATTGGAAAACATTTCCATCTTTTATTCACGCATCACTACCATTCGACAACTATTAATCCCTAACTGTAAACTAGTAAGAGAACAAATTTTCTAAATATCAATCCCGAAGGCTGAAACCAACATCAGATCGATACTCAGAAAATTATTCAACTTAACTAATCTCTAGTTAGTTTCTAATTTTTCTTAACTCTATTCCTTTAACTCTATTTGATTAACTCTATTTCTTTAACTCTATTTGATTAACTCTATTTCTTTTAAATCGTCATTCACTTTAAAACGTATATCTCCCAGGATTTTATAAAATCCCTTTTCGTTTATAATATTCTATTTTAGGTTCGTTTCATTATCGAATTCTATATATTAATATATAGATCTCTAGTTATCAGATTTTCTTAAAAATATTCTAACTTCTTTAAATTTCTGGAAAAATTCGCCATAACCTCCTTTGTACGGGGTTACCGGAAGAATTCAAACCTTGCCACATAGGCCTCTCCATTAAAAAAGAAAATCAAAAAGCCAAGCGGCTTGCCGATACGGCGCATAAAATCTCATATTCAATTTAAATACGTACCCTTTTGTCGAGCATTATATTTATACTCTTCCATTTCTTCATTTTATACCTGCTTAACATATATCTAATCATTCTAATTCATTCCAACTTAATACACTTGTTTTAACTCAACTCGTTAATTAATTCGTTAATTAACTCTTTTGCCTATTTCACTTTCATATTTGAATATGACATGTTCAAATATATTTTAACTTACTTATAAACCAATCCAATTCCACTTTTCAAACTTAGGTTTCATATTCGATTTGAATATGAATTCACAAGTTTAATTTACTTATTCAAAGTTGAACTCAAATCTTAAACTTAATTAACAAATTTTCCTTTTGCTTTGTTAATTCTATTCAACAATCAAAAATATGATTTTCATTTCAGAAATCATTCCATTTACTTCACTTGGGTTCATATTCATGTTATCCAATTTATGATTTTCCCTTTGTATTTACAAACCCCATTTATTTTACTTGTTTATATATTTAGACAAGTCTCGATTTCAAATTTCATTTGAAATAAATATTTCTACTTTGTAAAAATAAATTTCCCTTTTCAAATTAACACTTGTATTTATATTTCCTGAATTACCCAATGATAATTCATTTCACTCGTTTATAAATGAACTGCTTGTTTTTATTATTTAAAACAAGTTAATATTTCTATTCTATTCGAATCTCAAATTCTATTTTGGAAAAATAGAATTTCCTTTTCAAATCTAATAATTTCCCTTCATGTTATTATTAAATATCAACATTTAGGCCCAGTGGTATTTAAACACACAAACATCCAATTTATCATTTATTGGTTATCTAACACATTATATATGAATTCATATATATGTGAAAACACACAAACAAACAGATAATTTATTTTGAGGAATCCAGTTGGATTCCTCCAACCTGTATTCCTGCATCCACAGACGTCAGCACATAAATAATACCATCCTGCTTCGAGGGAGGATATCGCGGTATAAAGGTCATCCACAAATATATATTTGTGGGGCGCATAGGGAATCATCCACTATGGTACCGCGGGCATCCGCTAATGAGACTGCGGGAACAATCTAACAACCAAACCAATATATATATATAATAGTCAAGCCTAAATAACTATATATGTATAAACATGCATAGTAATATTTCAACGCATACTAACAATCAACAATTTATTTTTAAATGTTAAAAATAAATTCAACGAGTGAGATTCACTCACCTGATATTTTTTATTTTACCATTCTATTCTGATTCCCATTTTAATTCCATTGAGAAGTATTTGATGATGCAAAGCCAATGCATCTCGTTTCACCGAGATCTGTTATCATGTAAATAAATTATACTCATCTACAATATTGGTATCAATAATAATTTATTTATTTATTTCATTTAATTTAATCACTATCTATCATTTTAAATTAAATAAACTATTTTTCTTCTTCTTCTTAAAATAAAAATTATATACCTTAATTTCATACTCAACCAATTTGTTTACAATTTAATTCCTATACGAGCCACTGTATAGGACTGTATAACCTACACCTAATCATATAAATTATTTCCCATATAAATTCTAAATAAATAGAACTAAAAATATACCTTACTGCGATGTATCCTCATTGCAATTGAAATGTGAAAAACCCAATCACTAAGTCCACCTATCTAATTCACCCTAAACCAATGTTGACCTTTCAGCATTCACTGCCAAATCTCCCTCCTCAATTTAACATCACTTCGAACTTCAACATCGCTGTTGAACTCCAATAGTCCTCCTTTCAACAACAATTCAGACTTCACCAAATCGCAAACATTGCATTACCCATAGATCATAGATCCGTCTCCTCACATCCATTCAACTGTCGAACACACCATTTTACACAATTTCAACTCCAGTTGCCCCTCAATAAAATGTCGCAATACCTTCCTGTTGACTGCTCTAACTGCTCGCGATGTAGAGTTGAACGAAATGTGCTGCTCTTCCCTATAGGCATCGCACCTACCAAATCCCCTTCCATCAACATGCGCTCTAACTAGTTTTTCCACAAATCCTGCTGCAGTTAAACATGGAAGCTACCAGATCAGTTCGAACTCATATTCAAACAAATCGGACGTTGTCTCTGCCCAAGTGTTCGTTATTTCATCTCGCGGGCACCTTTCCAAATTCCAGTCTTCTCCATCCATCGCGAGTTCATCGACCGCGAACCCTAACACCAGACTACGATCTGTCGAAGCTCGACATTGAGCTCGAGTCCACCGAATAGCATACGAAATCATTCCCTTTATATTTTTTTAACTTTCTGAAGAAAATAAAAGACGAGGACGGGTAGGATGGTATCGCGATTTTATATAGAAGAGGAAGTGGTATGCGTGGTTTGATTTGAGCAGAAGGAAAGGAGTGGTGATTAACAAAGAGGGAGGTGTCCATTTATTTTACCTTTAATTTTATTAAATTTTTATTTTAAACTTTAATTAAAACTGGCATCCTTTAATTAAAATACCTCTTGATTCTGAACTCCTTTTTGAACCCAACAACTGACATTTCTAGGGTTATACCACTATTCTAAACACACTGGGACAGGTTTCAAAGCTCCATTAAATCGTATGGGGATGATATTAATTTAAACTGAAATAAAATTAAATTCAAAATAATTAATTCCTCGATAATAAATTATTATTATCGTTTATAAATTCAAATAGAATTTATATTAATCACTTAAATCCTTTTGATTTAGTTTTAAATTTCGAATTAAACTAGATTTGTTTTCGTATTACGATTATTCAGTATATTTGATATTAAATAGAAATCGATTTTTAAACCGATAACTTAATATAAAAATTCATTTATATTATCAAATCAATATTTAAATCCATATTAAATATTTAAAATTAACCGACGAAATATCTGGATCATTACATTCTTCCCCCTTAAAAGAATTTCGTCCCCGAAATTACTAAGGTAGGAAAAATGCTACTAACCCAGTTACTTTTCAAAATATCACTTATGTTAAAATTCAATATTTCATAATTCAACAAATTTCAATTCTACCAAAACTTTTGGTTTACATTCTTTTTATTTGAACAATCAATATATTTACTTCATAAAATATTTTCCAACTTCCCAGGATTAAATTCCAAATTCTAGTTCTGAATCAAATTTTAATTTGTTTCACTTGTATATTTATTTTATATATAAATTTTATTTGGTTATATATAACCATTCCAATTTTATAATCTAATTTGATTATAATATTAACATTCTACACATCCATATATTATAATAATTTAAGAAAATTATTCTTTTTCTATCAAAAATAGAATTTTTGGGTAAAATTATTTCATTTACCCACTTTAAAACAATATCATGTCGAATTTTCTATTCAAGTGTTTAGAAATTCCTATCGACTTCATGGCGTCCCATGATTCGATCAGAATTCTTAAACTACTCAACTGACAAGCCAACATAATATAAATAGTTTTTATATCAATTAACAAATACACACTCTCGTATTATATACAGTAAACCCATTCTAGGGCACTACTGACCCTATCTCTAATGAGCACAATCCCACCAAAGCCTAGGTATCCGCTCAACCTAAGCTCTGATACCAACTATAGCGAACCACAAATTCATAATATATGAGTTGACTAAATACAACATACGTCCAACCCAAATATCACGAAAATACGAATCATTAATAGAAAGAAGTTAGAGGGTGAGAAATAGAAAGAAAGAAAATTAGAATAGAAGAAGAAGAACAGAAAGACAACATAGAATCTCACATCGCAGCGGAATAAAATATAATATATAACGGCTTTTGAAATATAAAATTTGACTGTATATACATAACATTATCATCAGAGTACAACACTTACAATACAGCAGAAATAACATTAGATAACTAACGTAGAAACCTCCTGCTCCAAGCTCCTCCAAATATCTGTAAACACTTGAACTACTAGACTGACCGTACAAATTTGGGTACCCAAGTGTTTAGGTAAAACAAAACAAAACAAACTCCGGGTCAGTCAAGGGACTGGTATGGGTAAACAATTTAAAGCAGTTTGAGAAAATAAACAATATCTCATAAGACCACGCCGTATAACACGGAGCGGGTTTTTCCCTTATGAGAATCCAAAATAATCTTTATATCAAACTCTTTTGATATTATAATAGTGTCTAAATCAAATAAATAACAATCTAGTGGAACGCTTGCATCTCACATTCCACATATATAATATACAATCAAAACCACAAGCACTTATTGGGTAATGAATTTCCAACTATGACAAGGTATGGAACCACCTGCCGTTGGTGTATATCTAGAGGAGAATATACCGAGTTCAACAAGAACATCTTGCAACTCAGCCACACATGACCGACCACTCATTTCGCTTGAGTGTATCAAATGTATACCACCAACGGTTGGGATCAGCAACCGTTTCCCGAATGGGACAGCATCGAATAAAATAAGGAATTAATTGAATCTCTAGATAGGTGACGATACATCCTAATGGAAGCTACCCACATAGCCATGCTGCCTGCCTGATTTTTGTCATTTCCCGGTTGTTGAGGCCTGAGGCTATGCTTACTTGCCATTCATTGATAACACAATCACTTTGAACGCCACTTATCAGATCCGTTAATCAATAATTGATTTGCACAAATATATTCTAGATATTATGCTAAGGGAATAAATCCGTTGCCACAATATATATTTGTACAGACCATCATATTCAATCATTGGAAATACTTTGTCATACATTCGTCCATATACGTTCGTTCTGGGATTGAACGAAACCGAAGGCATAATTTCCATTAATAGAAAAAGCCCTTGCGCTTTACTCCTCTTCAATATATTCAGCATACTGGTGTGCAACGCTTATGCCAATACGGAGTGGTTCTTCGAATAATCGGTCTCTCCATATTAACAACGTTAAAATGGTCAAAACTTTGATAGTCGGTGATTTAACTATCAAATGAAAAATGTCCGTGTACACATAACGATCTTATTTCCAAATAGAATTATCGATCAAATCATCAAACACACACATATATATATATATATTCATATTTTCTTATTCTCTATATTTAGAAAATATACGTTATTAATATTGGAAAACATTTCCAACTCTTATTCAAGCATCACTACCATTCCACAACTATTAGTCCCTAACTGTAAACTAGTAAGAGAACAAATTTTCTAAGTATCAATCCTGAAGGCCGAAACCAACATCAGATCGATACTCAGAAAACTATTCAACTTAACTAATCTCTAGTTAGTTTCTAATTTTGCTTAACTCTATTCCTTTAACTCTATTTCTTTAACTCTATTTAATTAACTCTATTTCTTTTAAATCATTGTTCACTTTAAAACGTATATCTCCCAGGATTTTATAAATTTCGTTTCCGTTTATAATATTCTATTTTAGGTTCGTTTCATTATCAAATTTTATATATTAATATATAGATCTTTAGTTATTAGATTTTCTTAAAAATATTCTAACTTCTTTACATTTCTGGAAAAATTCGCCATAACCTCCTTTGTACGGGGTTACCGGAAGAATTCAAACCTTGCCACACAGGCCTCTCCATTCAAAAAGAAAATAAAAAAGCCAAGCGGCTTGCCGATACGGCGCATAAAATCTCATATTCAATTTAAATACGTACCCTTTTGTCGAGCATTATATTTATACTCTTCCATTTCTTCATTTCTATACCTGCTTAACATATATCTAATCATTCTAATTCATTCCAACTTAATACACTTGTTTTAACTCAACTTGTTAATTAATTCGTTAATCAACTCTTTTGCCTATTTCACTTTCATATTTGAATATGACATGTTCAAATATATTTTAACTTACTTATAAACCAATCCAATTCCATTTTTCAAACTCAGGTTTCATATTCGATTTGAATGTGAATTCACAAGTTTAATTTACTTATTAAAATTTGAACTCAAATCTTAAACTTAATTAATTAATTTTCCTTTTGCTTAGTTAATTCTATTCAATAATCAAAAATATGATTTTAGTTTCAGAAATCATTCCATTTACTTCACTTGGGTTCACATTCATGCTATCCAATTTATGATTTTTCCTTTTTATTTACAAACCCCATTTATTTTACTTGTTTATATATTTAGACAAGTCTCGATTTAAATTTCATTTGAAATAAATATTTCTACTTTGTAAAAATAAATTTCCCATTTCAATTTAACACTTGTATTTATATTTCCTGAATTACCCAATGATAATTCATTTCACTTCATTTATAAACTTCGTTTATAAATGAACTACTTGTTTTTATTATTTAAAACAAGTTAATATTTCTATTCTATTCGAATCTCAAATTCTATTTCGGAAAAATAGAATTTCCTTTTTAAATCTAATAATTTCCCTTCATGTTATTTTTAAATATCAACATTTAGGCCCAGTGGTATTTAAACACACAAACATCCAATTCATCATTCATTGCTTATCTAACACTTCATATATGAATTTATATATATGTGAAAACAAACGAACAAACAGATAATATTTTTTGAGGAATCCAGTTGGATTCCTCCAACCTGTTTTCCTGCATCCACAGATGTCAGCACATAAATAATACCATCCTGCTTCGAGGCAGGATATCGCGGTATAAAGGTCATCCACTAATATATATTTGTGGGGCGCATAGGGAATCATCCACTATGGTACCGCGGGCATCCGCTAATGAGAGTGCGGGAACAATCCAACCACCAAACAAACATATTGTATAATAGTCAAGCCTAAATAACTATATATATATATATATATATATATAAACATGCACATTAATATTTCAATGCAAACAGACAATTTATTTTTAAATGTTAAAAATAAATTCAACAAGTGAGATTTAGTCACCTGATATTTTTTATTTTCCCGATCTATTCTTATTCCCGTTTTAATTCCATTGAGAAGTATTTGACGATGCAGAGCTAGTGCATCTCGTTTCATCGAGATCTATTATCGTGTAAATAAATTATACTAATTTACAATATTGGTATCAATAATAATTTATTTCATTTAGTTTAATCACTATCTATTTTTTTAAATTAAATAAACTATTTTTCTTCTTCTTCTTCTTAAAATAAAAATTATATACCTTAACTTCATACTCAACCGATTTGTTTACAATTCAATTCCTATACGAGCCACTGTATAGGATTGTATAAACTACTGCTAATCATATAAATTATTTCTCATATAAATTCTAAATAAATAGAACTAAAAATATACCTTACTGCGATGTATCCTCCTTGCAATTGAAACGTGAAAAACCCAATCACTAAGTCCACCTATTTAATTCACCCTAAACCAATGTTGACCTTTTAGCATTCACTGCCAAATCTCCCTCCTCAATTTAACATCACTTCGAACTTCAACATCCCTGTTGAACTCCAATAGTCCTCCTTTCAACAACAATTCCGACTTCACCAAATCGCGAACATTGCATTACCCCTACATCATAGATCCGTCTCCTCATATCCATTCAACTATCGAACACACCATTTTACACAGTTTCAACTCCAATCGCCCCTCCAATACCTTCCTGTTGACTGCTCTAACTGCTCGCGATGTAGAGTTGAACAAAATGTGCTGCTCTTCCCTGTAGGTATCGCACCTACCAAATCCCCTTCCATCAACATGCGCTCCAACTAGTTTTTCCCCAAATCCTGCTATAGTTAAACACAGCAGCTTCCAGATCAGTTCGAACTAAGACCCAAACAAATCGGACGTTGCCTCTGCCCAAGTGTTTGTTATTTCATCTCGCGAGCACCTTAAATCCAAATTCCGGTCTTCTCCATCCATCGCGAGTTCATCGACTGCGAACCCTAACACCTGACTACGATCTGTCGAAGCTCGACGTTGAGCTCGAGTCCACCGAATAACATACGAAATTGTTCCCTTTATATTTTATTTTAACTTTCTAAAGAAAATAAAAGATGAGGATGGGTAGGATGGTAACGCGATTTTATTTAAAAGAGGAAGTGGTAGGAGTGGTTTGATTTGAGCAGAAGCAAAGGAGTGGTGATTAACAAAGAGGGAGGTGTCCATTTATTTTACCTTTAATTTTATTAAATTTTTATTTTAAACTTTAATTAAAACTGGCATCCTTTAATTAAAATACATCTTGATTCTGAACTCCTTTCTGAACCCAACAACTGACATTTCTAGGGTTATACCATTATTCTGAACACAATGGGACAGGTTTCAAAGCTTCATTAAATCGTATGGGGAAGATATTAATTTAAACTGATATAAAATTAAATTCAAAATAATAAATTCCTCGATAATAAATTATTATTATCGTTTATAAATTCAAATAGAATTTATATTGATCACTTTAATCTTTTCGATTCAGTTTTAAATTTTGAATTAAACTAGATTTGTTTTCGTATTACGATTATTCAATATATTTGACATTAAATCGAAATCGATTCTTAAATCGATAACTAAATATAAAAATTCATTTATATTATCAAATCAATATTTAAATCCATATTAAATATTTAAAATTAACTGATGAAATATCCGGGTCATTACATTGGGTATCTGTGTTAAACAATTGACATACGAATAAATTATAAATAATATCCCTTGTAGACTTACTTCAATATATATTTGAATCCCTGAAGGATCAAAATGCATAAACCATATTTAAAGATTGGTTCAAAAGTCAGTTCAAAATACTTTTGAAGTAAGTAATAAAGATGCCAGACGAAGGAGGTGAGTGTTCTTGAAGAAACTTCTAAGGAGTCTCTTGAAGAGATCCATGACATGATTGTCAAATAACCCCAAAAGTGGTTTAGTTACCTAAAATAGATAAATAAAGAGATCTCAATAAATTATATCTAGAATTGACAATATATAATCATCGATGATAAATTTATAAAAAGTAAAGCACTTATGTTAAATCATGATTGGCCATCATGAATCCTTCTCTAATTGAGAAATGTGGACCTGTAGTCCGCAAAGTTGTGATTCCACTGTGAGATTCGGTATTGCATATGTGCTTCCCTTTTTCCTTCTCTTTTGACCCTAATGATCTACGTTTCCGATAATTGGATGTTTTACACTAAAATACAATGGTCATATATGGTATCGATTTTCAAAATTTAGAAAGGTGGTCGTTACATGCATGCAATATTTAAAACAAATTATTGTGATATATTTATGCATACGAATATAAAAGTGCTTAACTTTAATAAATGTTTCTTTTGATTAAAATTACTTTTTAAATCTTAAAATTAAAATATTGTTACTAAATCAAATTGATTATATTTAGTATTATTTGATATAATATTTATTCTTAATATTTCTTCATGGAAAATATTATTTTTCTATTCAAATTTGGTTTATAATAGAAAAATATTTAAATAAAATTCATTTCCTAGGTTAGACTAGTTTATATTTATATTTGTAAATACCACTAACATATATATATATACCTATATATATATATATCTGTTTTAAGAAGAAAAAAATGATTTTGTAAGGCGAAACTTATATATACATATGTACATATATCTTTATTAATAGTTATAATACCTTCGATTTTCCACTTTTCTGGTATCAATATGAACAACTAAAAATGCCCCTCTACCTTAATATCAATTAAAAGTTGCATCTACCTACTTTTACAAATTCAAAATTCACTTCTGCAATTATTACAAAATCCTACTGTCGCTTAAATATAGGATCTGGCAATTGAATTTCCCTTACAAATCAAAAAGTTTCATAATTCCCTTCTATCTTAATATCACTTAAAAATGACATCTAACTTCTTTTACAAATTCAAAATTCCTCTCTCGAAATATTAATAAATCTTATTATCGCTTAAATGTAGTATCTAAAAAATAAATTTATTTTGCAGATTTGGAACTTCTTTTCATAAATATTACTAAATCTTAATAACATTCAAAAATAAAAGCTAACAAAATACTTCTTTCATAAACTAATAAAAAAATTAAAATTACCAAAAAAATAGATTTTACTACTGGGAAATAAAAATTCAAACTAGCGTAACATGGTTTCTAAAAAAGATTAATTTAACTTTTGTTCAAATCATTTCACTTGAATGTGTTAACAGTATTCAACTAATAGAAAAAAATTATGCCTAAAGTGCATGTCATTATTGCGTGTGAATCGCATGCCATAACGCTTGTATTTATAAAGTTTGTATATGTCATGTATGCTAATTAAATTAATTAATTTTCAATTATATATAATACAACCATTTAATAAAAGTTATTTCTAGAGCAAAATTATTTAGGTCAAAAATAATACATTCTTATTTTTTTTGGAAATTTATATACATACTAATTTTAAATCTCTGTATGATAATGTTTTCATTATAAATCTACTAATAAATTAGTTTTAAACATGCATATTTTAAGGTAAAAAATCATTATTTAATCAAATACCTGATTGGGTTAGGGATATTCACTAGTGGTAATTCTGCAACTTATTACAAATTATTAACATTAATAAAGTATCAATTGATTTTTTTTTCCAATTATAAAATTATCATATAGTGATATTTTAATTAATTAATTAATTTAGTTATATTAACTAGAGTATCTTTAAATAATATCTTAAATGATAATAATCATGATGTGTTCTAATCTTGAGATAATTATCACATTCAAAATAATTTAGTATTTTATTTGTTCCTTGTCAAGGTGTTTTAAAGTAGGATGGCGATACATCCATTATGACTAGAATGTGTAATGCTTTCCAAATGTTGGCTAGTATATTACTTATAACTATTAGGAGCACCAAGGAGTTATGTACTGATAGTTATTGACTGATTATTGTGACGATTGTAGTATACTTCTTTATCCAATACACCAATATAGTGCACTGCTATGGCGTTCGATGGACGTGGGCAGGGTTGAAAAGTAACTAAAACATCATACAACTAATCATATATATCTCTCACTACATCAAATAAAAGTCATGTCAATTACAGGTATCAAACAGGTAAGATAATGATAATTATATGATCCACAAATACCAATGTACAAAAGTTCACAAAGTTATACAAAGTAGAAATATAGTTTATACACTAGAAATAAACCCAACGTAAACTATCTCTAATAGAATAATTAGCATTGTTTAAGCTTCGCAGCGTCGCACAATAGAATAATAAATAATATGTCCATATATAATACGAGAAAGCACTACCTCATACTCGTCCTATATACTGCACTGCGTTTCACTTGACCTCCTATCTAGTCTATTAACATACATAAGATATAAAAAGCAGAGCGTAAAACCTCGAGTTAGAAAACAATATAATGTTAACTATAAGCAATTATCAAAATACTGTACAAGTTGATATTTTAAGGAACAATGGTATGAAGAGACATATCTAACATGTCTCTCCATATATAAACTAGCACATATACCATATAGGTTACATTACTATCATCATAAGAGTATACTATGCTAACTAAAACATGGGTGTCAGGGTACCAAACATAGTATACCTACATCACGAGACATGCATATCAAACATAAAACAATCAATAAATAATAATAGTAATCATGTCAAGCAATAACAAATATGGGGAATAATGGTCGACACATATATCACATTTTGCTTCTACCTTAAACAAGGTCTAATATCGCCCAAACACCACCGTGATCTCACATTACTAATAAGATTCTTCCAAACTTTTAATAACTTTTACAAGGTCGACAACACACTATATCACTATTAGATATGTTTGATCATGTAACATCACCAAGGTACTGCCATCAACAAACCAGACTTGACCCTGACCAAGGTATATGTACACAAATAGGCTTCCTTACATACTCTTTCCCCCATGGAGCACCTTCATCATCTAAATTTATCATTGTCTTCCTTACACACGATTATACATTAGAACACACCTTGTCACATCATATTGTTTCACTCGTCTAATATGCCTTCTCATACATCAACAAGTCCACATAGTCAATTATATCTTCTTGGACATCACTAAGCCCAATATATACTTCTCTTTCGAAGTAATCAACCAAAAGGATTCACCAATGATGCACCCAAGCTTAGAAATCTATAAATTTCTAACACCATTGTTGCACTATCGTGTTGAAGCTCTGAAGTCTTTAGGCCGAAGCATTACTCTACTACCTTAATATCAAACTAACCCCATTTTAGTGCCAAACATCATACTCGAACGTGGAATGAACAAATGAATTCCTTTGACATGCTCCCAAGGTAGCCACCACCTACCACAGAATTTAGTCTGATTTGGTCTAACAACAACCTTGTCGGTACTAACTACCAACATGATTCACAATGTTGGTACTTACATTATAACTTAGTCAAAAATCGACTAAGTTCCATATCTCTCAACACACTCAAGCCCACCTTTCCTAGGCTTGAAGTCTCCTTTATTCATAATTGGATTGGCATTGAATTCATGCCTTAACCATATATTTCGAAGTCCATGACTTCTACATTTCTCGTCCCTTCTATAAACCCAAAGTGAAGCCATTTTTCTCTCGAAGCTCTTACATTACTTCCTTAAGCCAAAGTACCATCAATATAACACTCTCTTCTTTGTACACATACTACATAAGCATATTAGTAGGTAATACTGTCGGAGAACATGGAGAATAAGATGAGACCGGGTACATATGAGCATATTCTCTTAGGCTTACACTAGTACGTACTTATACATCAAATAAAAAAATCATCCATACATTTGTAGTCTAGTTATTTAGGCTCGTTCTAGTGTCGTAAGCCTGTAAGGTAGAGGGAACGAACATTATAAATTCCGTAGGCGGTGAACAGTCCACCTTAAAAACCAAATTGGCTAATTATTAACTACAGTCACCTGTACTATACTGTATTTTTTATTATTAGTTATAATAAAAAGGTGTTTGTGGTCAGCTTAAAAACCGGTCAGCTTTGCCAAAAAACTCATTTATACATAGCATCATCACAAAGCAACTAACATGTGTGCTTTTAGGATAGAACAATACACAATATGTAGTAAATATACCAGAGATCACAGAGTCATGCCCAATGATAATATCACATATATATAATATGTCAAACATACATCTTGATAACATGCACACAAGTGACTGTATAATACATGATGTTAATTTGAATTATTAAATATCTAGTCTTCTTTATTCTCCTTAAACACAAGATGGTCATACTGTCCATGTTGCTGAAATACCTTGGGCTAACGTGGGTCTTATGTAAACAATAAATGAGCCAGACTATATCTAAATCCAATGTCAATAAACATATATAACATGGTATATGCTTGGTATAGATATAATAATCTTAGCTCGACAAACCTCAATTATCGTATAATGTAGAGAACAACAAATTTAAGCATAAAATGTCATCATTCGTATAATATTAGAATCTCATAGCTAATATCAAATGGTGCATCATACATAACTATATATCATCATCAAAATCCTGACATCAACAATAAGTGAGATATCATTAAGAATAACTAGGTTAGTATATGACATCAACAAAGTACATATCTCAATCTCGATAATATAACATCAACACCTCTGTAAAATATACAAACATATTAGGTAAATCAAATATATACTTAGAGATAAAAGAATCCACCATACTCTAAACAACTATCACATCATCAATATAATTTTATTTTCTCATAAAGAAATAAATAGTGATGGGTTATAATACATAGCCGAATCACCATATAGCTATCCACCCTCTCCAAGAACATCCGATTTATTCACCCAAATCCATTCTAACACTTAGGTGAGATGTGTAGATAATATGTATGTATCTACCAATCAATGCAAAACTAGACGGAAGACTGACAACTACTTGCATGCTTTAGGAGCCTGAGGCCACTCTGGACAGGTCTACTCCTATAGCCTTTAATTATATACTTGGAATCATGACTATATCTATTGCATATCATAAACACACAACAAAACTACATTAAACCCTGATCACGAACCAAATCACTGCCCCTATGATAATAGACTACTAACTTTAGTAACTAAAGAAGATAGGGATGCACACTCTAAAGACTACCCTACCTTAATCTAGAATCATGTAGTGCACGTCTTAAACAAGGTGTTATATATCTAGGGCACGACCCACAGTTAGGCTGCTAAGGTAGACACTGGCTATCTCATACTCATCATCTCCTAATAATATCCCTGAGCAATTCATGATTGACAATATACATATGGGTACATCGGGAAACTCAAAATCTACCAAATTTGTTCTACATTGAACACCACTTGAGTATAATCTAAATTACTATCATTTGAGTGATATCTACTTACAGTGAATAACTAAATAAATATCACCAAGGCGTGCCATGACATCACGGAATACTTCTTCATTTACTTATTGCTCATAAACTGCACTCAAATCTCCATGATATTTTATATAACTAAGCCAAGGAATAACCAGACAAATATTACCAAATTCTCTACCCCAAATAGTATCATAACTTTGTTTATTCATATTTCTCATCGTGTGAAATCAAACATAATAAAATCAGACAAGATTTCATCACCGTATCATATTACATAATCAAACAAATCAGTAGTAAATGACATATATAATCTAATTCAATATCTAATAGAAGAATGATCTGAAAATAATATAAAATAAAATATTAAAATAAATAAATATAATCGAAAACCAATCAACATTTAGTATTGAATCGCTTATAACAAGTGCAAATAGAAACACAAACCAAAAAAAATATTAAACAATATATTCATTTTTTTTATTTAATCCTCGTATAAGATTTAGTTACTAAATGTTATTTCCAAATCGATGTATAAATATATTGCAAAACTTCCAAATCACTTTAGAAATCAAAACGATTATAGGAACAAATGCAAAATTTTCTATTGCTAAATAATGATCTAAAATAAAATTTACAAACTGCTAAGAGTCATTCTTTCCATTTCAAAATGTAATTTATAACTCAAATGTTCACCATATTTTCAAAATCTCAAATAGCTCGTATTGAAAATTATATAATATCGCTCTAAATTTATTTTATAATCTTCTTAATTAAATACTTCTCAAGATAAACTCATAAATGATACAATAAATTGTATTTATTTCAAACCATGAAATATAATTCAATCTCTTTGCTTTACACTCTAATAGTTAGAAATTAAATATTTTCCTTTTTTAAAACAACTTTAATATTTAAACAATTTCCAAAAAAACATTTTATTTACCAACATTATTTATTTATAAATATACTTCAATCTAGTTTTAAAATACCAAAAGTAATTTGTTGAAACTTTCCAGAATATTATAAAAATCAGAAAATCAATTGAACATTCGAAAATACGAATCATGGAACGATCCTTTATTGTCTTAAATTTTTATCATGTGATCGAGTTGAGTTACATCAAATTTCAACCAATGAAAAATATACACACAATTTACATAAATTGTACAAAATTAAAATGTGGATGTACAACATCTCCTTTGCATTTTTAACAACCCAATACAAAACTCCAGCATCACAAAATCATCCGATTGTCCTAGTCAAATAGTTCATCAGCAATCCCAACAATATTCACCTTCAGTCAAATCCCAAATACACATTTCAACAAAGCAATTTAACCAATACCAAGATCAATGAATATATCCAGCGGCTAATGAATGTTAGATATAGTATTGTGAGTTAGAAAACTCACCAAAAACTCCAAGCGAAGCAGTTTGCAACCGCATCACCATGCACATGATTTCATCAATCACTACAACCCTTCAATTACAAAAAGTGCTAATACCATCCCATCTACGTCGTCACCAACCACTTGGAGCATCGTTGGAGCTTGCAAATCATTTTAGGTTAGGACTCTTCTATTACAACGTTGCCTAAAGCCTTGATGAGATCTTCAACCCACTCGCACGCTACTACCATAATGTGATGTCGCACACTGTGCCACCTCATATGTACACTCATTTTGAATCCCAAGTTAGAACCCAATTTACTCGCATGACATTTTTCATTCTCCCGTATTTTGATTTTGAATTATTAGGGTTTAATTATCATATTAGGAAATATGAGTTTTTATGTGTGCAACGGGAGAACGATTATTCTAGGGTAATAGAAAAGGGATGGTTTGGCTAAATTCCAGTTTGAGTTCCAAAATACAAAAAAAACCTCTATTTTAAAACTTCATAAATTAGGTCAATGTTTATTTATCAAAATTCGAAATTTAATCAATACATAATCATCCTCATATTCGTGTAAGAAAGCTACCAAAAAAAAAAAAATTGATTCAAAAACCAAAAAAATCACATTTTTGCGGAATCCTGCAAATTTTAGAAAAATTGCCGACGTCATTGAATTATATCTATATGTTGTGTGTTTTTATGCATTTTTTGTTGAATGCTTCAAACTTTCAAGTTTGATGCCTATACTTATTCAACATCACATTATTGCAAAAAAGTTATCAAAAATGTAAATATTACAAGCAAATGAAAAATATATCAATTTTTGTAAAATTGCAGAAATAACAGCAACTATATAGAAAAATTGTAGATATGTCTACAGTTTTAAGATACACTAAGACATATCTACAATAAACTGTGGGATTTTTGCAGATGTGTTAGCATTTATTCAAAATAATTCTAGACATTTTAGCAACTTATTTTCCTTTACAAAATACACTATGGAATAGTTACTGATATGTCGGTAATTATACAAAATGATTGCTTGCATTTTAGAAACTTATTTTCACTTTTTTGTATCAACAATACACTACTATTGTTACTAATATGTTTGCACTTTTTTACGATTAGTACATTCATTTTAGCAACTTTTTTCAGAAGCCTTCCGTTAATATTACAAATTTTTTAATTTGTTTACACTGTATTACAAAAATCATGAAAAAATGTTGCTATAGTAAAATAGGAACCTGTTTGCATGCAAACTTGGTGAGGCATCTGCTTTACAGTTTGTTCCATTTTAAGGATGCCTCCCAAATTTCCACAATCAGAAAATAGGTAAAAGGGTTTGAGTTTGGGTTTCTAATTTTGGCCTGTTAATTTTATTTTATTCCCATCTCTTTTATCTTCTTTTAATTATTAATTCTTGTATTTATCTATAAGTATATTTCAACTGGCTTAATATAGTTTATATTACATTGTACATAAAACATTTTGATAGACAATTTTATTCTATTCAATGTTTGTTAGTTTCTATTTAACCATTCATAGTATTACCTTAAAATAACTTTATTTTAAACTACTTAGATCTTTATAAATATACACTATATACAATATTTCATATCCATTAAAACATTTTATTTGATTCCTTCTCTAAAAATGGATTAATTGGTTAAAACTATTTTTTTCAAATAAAATTAACTTAATTTATTTTCAAAATAAAAATGATCAAGTATCATTTTTGAGTAGTTTTATTTTAATTAAATTTATCTATTTATATGGCGAGAAATTAAGGTTTACAAACTCTCCCTTATAAAAATTATTTCCTCATAATTTTTCATACGAAGTCATCATCTAACCCGTATCCTGATTCTCGTTATATCTTTACCTAACCCTTTGTATAGCTTTTATTCTAACTCCTCCATAATTTGCTACAAGTTAATTGATTCAATTTAACTATTTCTATTATCGTGTATGATTTTTAAAAAAAATTGTCAAGTTGCTTTAAGTGACCTGCTTTTTTGGAACATTTAGTGGAATCTCCTTTGTATGTAAAGCATTCAGAAAAAAACGAAATGAAATATATCATTATTATATATTTATATAATGCAATTTTTCTTCTTAACTTAATATGCAAAGGGATTAAGGTTAAGTAGATAAGGGCTTAAGTCGCTTTATGTGAGTTCAGGATATATGCAAAAGTCCAAGTTCAATAAATTTCAAGTCCAATAATGTTTAAGTCCATAACCGTTGCTACATGCATTTTAAATGTTCAATGATAGTCAAATATTCTCATACAAAGAGGATATCCTATGCAAGGACCAATGTTCAAGCCTTCATTAAAAAAAATTCAAGGAATTACGATAAAAATCCAAAATTCACAGATTGATTTAAGGTTTATAATTTGTGATTGAGAAAGAAAAGAGAATTATTTGCCCCAATCATAGTAGCAAAGGGGGTTTAGAAATAGGAATGGCCAATAAGCGGTATGGTTAACAAGTGTCTCATTGCTATCTTTTTTATGATACATATTCGACAACTCAAATGTCTTCTGAGGTTTGGCATTTCATTCCACTTGTAAAAACTCAAAACCCTTTGTTGTAAAATCCAAACATTCTCATTATGTAGGGAAGTTTATGCTTGGATATGAGCATTGTTTGCGATTCATACCCTTAATGATTAACAAAAACCGGGAAGTTTAAACATTACTGATAATTTTAACACCTGCACCCCTTAACTTTCCGTAAAATATAGTAATACTAAGAAATATGGAGCGTTATAGGTATAAAGACATATATCATAGAGACTAGGATTGACGAAACAATAAAATAATAAATATTGTAGAAGCATTTTAAACTGAAACATACCTTTTATTTCAAACCCATTTATTCATTTCAGTCACAAACCATAAAACTACCACATGTCTTATAAATTAAACCTATGTCACAAATCAAAGTACAATAACATAATTATCAATAGTACAATCAACTCCTCAGAATAAGATGAAAAATTAGAAGATGGATACATTAGCAACTAGAATGAATTCTAAGAATGATCCTCAAACAAAACTGAACTAATTACCTCAGCCCTGCGAGTCTGAATGTTGTAAACTTGTAATTACTGGCATGATGGTGTATTGAGATATAGACTTAATAATATTTCTAGTTTCAAATAGGGTACAATGTTCATGCTCAACTACTAAAGGTAATCATACTGGGAAATGTACAAGGAAATATACTTAAAATATACAAGTACTGATTGTTCGACTATTTGCACTTACTCGATTAGCGAACGCAAGAAACATGATTAGAACAATTTCCTAATGCTACCCATCGATCGACTTTATCCTACGTGTCTACGTATGATATATTTTTATTACGGATCTAAGGCTTTATCCTACCAAATAATTCATCGGTAAATACATAACTAAATGTTTTTGGATGCTGTAGTGGCTTATTATCCCTTGTCGATGTCTATGCATGCTAAGACACCGCCGGAAAGCACCCATACACACCCCTATCTCTTTTGATCCCTTACTTACCCAGTCAGCATAAGCGTGCCTAGCCTCCACCCCTACATATGCAAGACCATCAATAATAAACCTGAAAGGGAATGCTGTCGGTACGAGTCCTAGCAAACAATTATTCTAATTTATGCCCCTGCTCATTTTCCCTTAGTCTAAGCATTTTTTATCGTTTGCTTATTTTCTCTAATCAGCACTTGTTGCTGGAGCGGACCACTACATGCTTATTATACTTTATTGGTCACTAACTTTCCCTATTCAGTATTTGTTGTTGGAACAAACCAATATTGTTACATGCTCATCCAACTTAATTCCAGATCTAAGTTTATAATTATAATAATCCTTTTTATTATCCCTTTCAAACATTACCCCCATGTTATAATTCTAGTTGCAAATATCTCATATTTTCCTATTATGATTTAGTAACGAGTCCATACGATTATCGTAATATTATTCTCATTCTCTGTTCTTTTCCAATTACAACCTACATTATAATATTTATTGCAAATCCACATTAATTTTCCTATTTTAGTCTAATTTCTTATTAATTACAGATATATAATAAATTTAGTTCTTTTCTTTTCATTTGAATTCGCAAAGCTATTACTTTTAATTTTATTTTCCATGTGTAAAATAAAAGGACCAAATCAGCTGTCAATAAACTAACATTTACAGATCTAGACATGTTTTAGGCATAAACCTAAATAATTGCATAAACTATAAATAAGTAATAGGCATATTACCGATAAAGGGAAAGCAATTGAGAAACTATCTTAGATAATTCAAAAAAAAAGAAAACTGTAAGAAGAGACATAGAAATACTTATTGTTACTACCAAAATCAACATTGAATAAAGCTGGCGGCGAAGGGGTATTGAATAACCGAAAGCTCACGGAAGGCTCAATAGAAAGTGGGGCCTAACAATGAGAAGAGCGAAAGTAGGAAGACAACCTCTTCGCTAAAGTCAATCCGATAGGACTTTTTCGATGACATTGACTCGACGAAAGGTTCCGTGTAAAGAACCACCCTGATCCAGGACCAAGTCAGAAGCAACAGAAGCAACAGACAAAACTCAAAGGGAGACCTTCAACAAATAACCCACCCAAATACCGATACACCTAAAGACGACAATATCAGAGGCACTAACCCGAAAGAACGCGAAGGCCACTCAAAACCGGCTCCCGAAGCGTCTACTACATAACTATTGAAAAGATCACACCTGCAAAATAATAAGAGTGACACCGGAAGCTACCCTCCAAGAATACAGACAACCGCAAAGGCCTTACCGGAGGGCTAGCCAGAACTCGGATAGGGATTACAAGCCACTCGTGCTAGCCTATCTAGTACCGAAACCCGTAACGGTTTCAACCTGGCGACTATCAACATACACCACGGGGTTAAGCCCCTCTATGTATTCACGATAAAGCCGAAAGCATACACCCAAAAGCTCATGTCCGCAAGCCTACATTCAGAAGCTGCCCTCAAGGATTCAAGTACCATAACCAAATGCACCCAAGGCGGCCGAGGGCCAAGCACTCAAGATCAAGAATGAAACGATCGGCTGAAAGCCCAAGCGGGTCTGATAGCCATATTACGGAAGGGGCCCAAAACCATTATAAATAAGACCCCAGGGATCACATTAAAGGGGACTTCTCTCTGACCTCTGGTATCCTCAAAAAAGTAACTTAGAAAGTAACATCAGTGGAGAATTCCACTCTATGACATCTGTGTATTTTCCATTAAAAGCTGAATAAAAGGAGTATTTCATACGAAAATTGCTCTGTAAGTGTATACTTTTATCCCTCTAACCGCAGTAGTCATAGTTCTTTATCCATTCTATAGAGAAGTCCGAGTTTGTATCCATCAACACCCTCGAATGGCGATCAAGCCTTGATCACTGATTCTAGATCCGATCTGGTATCCTTAATGAGCCTGCGATTTAGAACCCTAGTATCCCAATTTCCCACAAAGGCCAATCGGGGAAGAGAACCAATCCACCTGACTCTCCCTTAAGATTTGTCCCCGTTGATCCACTTTCGGTGTTGACGAAAAATATCGTTGACAATTTGGCGCTAAAAGGAGGGCCTGAATCTCCGACCTTGTGGTTAACCCTAACCCATACCTACCTTTGACTGTTTCATCCTGAACTAAGATCTTGAGAACCTTATAAGTAAAGGATTTCCACCAATGACTACAGATTTCCCACAGTTGGGGCGAACATTGACGAGCCATGGGCGATTGAAAGATCCAAATTGGAAAACCTCCATATCCAAGAGAAAGAGAAGGACATAGAGCCTTATGACCCTGATTGATAGAGCATTAACCCCTTCCACGTAGGATCAACCTCGTTTTTGCCCTTTACCAACCCTCGATTGAGAGATACAATACCTTTCTCCTCGCCAAAAGAGCCATCCTCGCAAAAGCCAGGGTAACCCTATTCGAACGAAGCATAGAGAAAACTCTTATCCCTCTGACCAATACAAAGACTAAAGAAGATATACCCCCATATCGAAGAGAAGTAAAAAAGAAAGAGTAGAGATGATGAGGGAATAACAAAATTAGGTGGCAAAAAGACCAAAATGCAGCTATGGAAGAAGTATTTCGAGTCAAGGTTACCAAAGGGTTTTAAGCTCACTGTATCGATTGAGGATATCTATTTCCTAGCTAGGCATGAGTTGAACTTCTGGTCGTCGTCCAAGAACGAAGCCAAAAGAGAAGGATCGTATTGCTACTAGCATATGGTAAACGGACATGGGACCAACCATCGTAGAGTACTGGAGGGAATGATCATCAAATTCTTGAACCAAGGAAAATTACAAAGTTATGTAAGGAAGACATAGGAAGTTATGCCATCGAGATCCTAATGAAATGGTAAGAAAACGATAATTCCCCTCAATGACAAAGATGCAAAACCCCATAAACGAAATGATCAAGGAAAGATCAGGCCATAAATGGATAAAGAAAAGGAAAACCCTCACCAACACTAGATTAGTCCAGGCGAGGCATCCCCGGAGGGGGATGGTGTGTTAGTCTTTCTCGTTGCCCAAATCAGAGGGGGCAGGGTTAAAGCATTGAAAGCGTAAGCCGCCGTTTCACACCAGAAATGGTCGTGGCGGTGCATCTAAAATTAGCACACCCTGCCTCTGCTAGAACTAAGCACGTCCTACCTCTGCTCGCAGAAGAGCATGTCCTACCTCTGCTTATGTTCCGCGTTACCCGTAGAAGGGAACGCAAACCCCTATCATCGCCTACAATGGTCAGGATAGGGAACCCGAAAGAGGTGGCAGCGTATAAGCCTCTATCAGTGTCTATAATGGCCCGTATAAAGCATCAAAAGAGTAAACCTTAGTTATGTGCCTACGAGGGCCCCGTCTAAGTTTCTAAACCCTTATCATCGCCTACGATGGTCAGGATAAGGCGCCTTCTGGAGGGAGGTCGGGTAAGTCCTTGGGCCCTGCTTGTGGATAAGCTAGCCAACTGCTCTGGACGCACAGGCCTAGAGAGTGGCCAACAAAGCACGTACATCCTCTGCTTTAACATCAAAAGCCCAAGGGGAGGCTCAAGAAGCATGTACAACCTCTGCTTTCCAAATCAAATCCGAAAGGGATACTCATTTTGGTAACACCGGAGGAGGTTCCGGTCTTCTATGCCATCACCCGAATCTGGGTGGATTCGGCGCTCTACCAATAACTGGAGAAGGTTCCAGTCTTCTATGCCATCACCCGAATCTGGGTGGATCCAACTCTCCATGAATACCGGAAGAGGTTCCGATCAACTATTATTAATCCCCGAATCAAGGATTGATTCGGCGTTTTACAGATACCGGAAGTTCTGGTCTATTTTTATCGACACCTGATTCCCGAACGATCCAACGTTGTACAAATACCGGACGTGGCCCCGACAAACTATTATTAATTCATGAATCTAGGAAAGCCTCAGTGTTTCACTGATGCCAAAGATGGTTTCGGTCTATTATTATTTATGCCTGAATCCGGATCGATTCGGCTTTGAACAAGTGCAAGAAGGTGCAAGTAAATTTTCACATATTAACACCCGTGACTGGGTGGAAGAAACCCTTTGTAGGAATTAGAAGGAGGTTCCGACTATCGGAATAATGACCTGAAGATCTCCAAGATAATTATCTCAAATCAAGACATCCGTAGGAGAGCTACGAAAGAAGACCGACAAAATTCGGAAGCAAATGAAAAGCCCATTGTCAAAAACAAAGCCAGGCAAGAGAAAAGAAAGAAAGGTTGTGTTTTTCCATACTTAAAGAAAACATCTTAAGTCATTCATCACGCAATAACACATGAGTTTATTCATTAAAAAGATCACATTATCAGCACCGTTATTATAAAGCAAAACTATGTGTTACCATCACGAAATATCACTGAACATTTGGATCCTCCCCATCCTCGGGTAAAGGGGGGTCGATGGCATGACAAAGTGCCATGCCTAGTAACCTGTTAACTCTTTGAACTGTCCTATTTTTCTCATCTAAGTGGCCGGAAGGTTTGGGCTGGAGCTAAAAAGCTCTATTACAAGCCCTACACATCGCCCTGAGAGACTTGTCTTTCTTTTCTAAAACAAAAACGCTCATACGTAGATCATGATTTTCTTCCTGCAAGTGTTTAATTTGGTTGGCATACCTGAAGACACGGTCATGAGAACCCTTGATTAGTCTAGTGTCATAGATTCCTTTTAACTTAGCTACTACTCTTTTACACCACTTAGAAATAACTGTTTCCTTTGAATCCGGTGGAGGGTTATTAAGCAATAACATTTTTGAAGAGCAGAGGCCTTATGTGCTGTCGCAACGCCAGGGGACAAATTCCCCGTCATTATAGGGATATTCTCATAACAGTGTTCCCATGTCTCACATTTTGTAGTAACGTTGTTTAGATCAATTTCTAAGCCAATGACACGTTGGCGAAGATTTTTTAGCTCGTCTTCGAACTCGATGGAGCGTTTAGTCTTTATGTACGTCCTCAACCCCAGGATGGTTATATCCTTCTCTTCCAACTATCTTTTCAAAACATTCATCCTCTTGGTTAAATGTTTAATGGATAAGTCCTGATATAAGCTTCCTTTCATAAGATATAGGAAGCACCTCTCATACGGGTGACGTCCTGCCTCGGGGGGAAGGGGTCTCGCGCTGATCAACCTGCCCATAAACTTACAAGAAAGTGATTACAATTTTATTTTCTTTCTTTTTTACGTTCGAAGGTCATATCCCCCTTCTTCTCCTTACACACCATTACATGAATTAAACCCGGAGCCTACCAACTATAACATATATGCAGAAAGGCGAATTATAAATACATCACTTTTTCACACGCCTATTGTTTACATAGCGCTTCAGCATGTTTAATCCTAAGATTTCTTAACATAGCTTCATAGTCCCCACTCCACAAGTTCAAGAAGAGCTAAGGAAATGTAACATAGGTGCACTCGAGCCCCTCGAGGAGATGCGCTTCCTTGAAAGAATGAATAGGCGTCATGAGAAACCTTTTTCTCAACCTACAAGCCGCGCGTAATGTCTCCTTATAGTAAATTAAACTCTGTCATAATAGAAATAGTCACATTAGCCCTCGCTAATAACAAAGGGGAACCCCATACAAGTGTTGCATAAGTTACAGAGGTGAATATATACAAGTGTACTACCTGCCCAATGAAAAAATGGTTTGAACTTTTTGTCACCTAACTCTCCTCAAAGCAGGAAAATAGTTCCTTTTTTGTCTACTTGTAACAATAGGAAACTATCCAAAGTCAAGTATCCAAAAAAAAGAGGAAGATACGCTCATGGAAAAAAAAAATATACCCCAAGAGAAGGAACCTCGTGGTCAACAACTTCTTTCTTCCCCACAGAGCTAGAAGGGCCCCTTCTCTGGAGACGGGAGCCACCCCCTCCTCGCCTAAATCATCCAAAAGACTGTCAATGTATAAGAGGTCCTCAACTTCATGGTCAACCCTCCACGATGCTTCAACTCTTCCTCACCCAATTTAATCCTTTTCATAACCCGATTCAAGGTGAAGGAAGGAATAATGGAGGTTCGGAATGCAGAAAGGTTCTGAAGGTTGCTAGAAAAAAATGAAATAAGGCATCTTCATAGCAAGCAGACTTAATCCATGGGAGATGGATTTGCAAAAAATCAGAAATCCTATCTTAGGCTGCATAAATGATCTGGGTGGCACGAGAAAGTTCTTCGTGTTTCTTCCAAAGCTCATCAGCATGGGTAACCACATTCTCTGCCATCTAATGCTCTAAAGTTGACACCCTGTCAGGAGTTACATCCCTGGCCTGTCTCTCCTTTTTCAAGACCAACTCAGCATGTTTCAAGGAAGCCTTCAGCCTCTCACATTATTCACTCAAAACTGTGTTGGCCTACCGAAGACGAGTAATTTCAGTAGCAAAAGAGGGAGGGATGGGACTTAGGCACATCCATTTCTTAATAGCCTGGGAAGGTGTAAGCACTCAGCACACAGTTGCGATAGGCAGAAAGCCCAAGAATAAAAAAGAAAGCATCATACCTTAAGTTATTGAGCAATCAAACGCCGATAAAAATCCATCGTGTCGGGAGTAGTGGAAGGCAACGAAATGTCAGTGAATTCAGGTCCGGGGAGAATGTATCTCACAAGATCAGTAAAATCCGATGGAAGGTCAAGAAACCTCGGTGAACTGGTAGTAAGGGAAGCAGAAGTATACGGTATAGCACTTATACCCGCTCCGGATATGCTTGAAGAAAGCGGCGAGAAGACGCCACTTCTTACTTTCTTGCCAAAGACATCCCCGGAAGTCGTGGAGGCATGAGTATTGGGCTTCAACCTCTTGATTGGCGAATCAACGGGGGATTTGGCTAATCTCTTGAGAGCGGTCGCGGTACCTCGGTTCAACGCATCGATAGGAGTTGGGGCTTTTGCAACCGGAACCCCTAATTAAACGAAGGGTTGGAAAAAAAAGCCGAGAGCGTGAAATAATAGTATCAAAAGGAAATCTCAACATAGAAGCTATTGAACCAATGAAACATACCTCGGAATAATGAAGCTGAAGGAGTGAACACTTCCGAACCTACCAATAAACGATTGGTACCAGGGAGGCATATTGGTGGACGCCCCAATATCTTCTGACCATGAGGAAGGAGATTGTAAAAACACAGCTTGTACTTAGTTAATAGAGCGGATCGACTCGGCGGATTTTCGAGCGATTCCAAGATGATCTTAGACACGCAAGATTCGCTCTCGGTTAGGGGCACCCCCTTAGAAGTAAAATCTGAAAGAAAGGAATTGAAGATGCGCTGCGAACGGGAAAATAAACACTTATGAAAGGTCAAAGGAACTTACTACAATCAGCAATTTGGCCAGAAACACCGGCAGGACATCTAAAGAAAAAGAATTGGTCTTCCCAGGGAATAACCTTGCCTGCAACATCATTGACAACCTTCCGTAAAGGGGTGACATGAAATAAGGGAAGGTCATCATCCCTTGAAAAGCTCATCAAGTGACGGACGAGATTCGATGTAAGAGAAACCTGACCCAATTCCAGAGTAAGAACTTCTAAGCATAAGAGTAATGTGTAAGTGCATGGTGTAAATTGAATTGGCATGACCCCCAAATTCTACAGAAGTCGATGCACAAAGGGTGAAAAAGGAAAGAATCCCCCATGCCAGACATGAATGGCAGAGTAGGCAAAATATCCATCAGGAGGATTCATGATATCATAACGGTCAGCAGTAGGAACGGCCTCGACATCGTCCATTCCAAAATTGGCAAGGATGGAATTAACCTCATCCTCAGAAGTAACCACCGATTTCTTCAAGAGAAACTTTCCCCTCCAAGGAAGACCATAAGCATCAACGGGTGATAAACCGGAACTCATCTTATTAGACAAGACACTACCAGGTGATATAATTTCGTGAACATACAAAGTTTATATCCCATCCGTTAGAACATTTTTGCTTAAGCCTGTTGGTAATGAGCAGTCAAAATAATAAATGCTTTAACACGATTATGAGCCTCAAACCATAGAATTGATATTTGGGGAAAAGGTAAGCAGGTTGATTGCTAAGAAATTACCCCTTAGGTTGTTAAGAAACAAATAATTTGTATCCGATATGCAAAACCCTAAGTAATTTTGGGCAAATAATCTAATTCCCCAATTAGAAGATTAAATGTTCACCAAGGGTTTAAGCAATAAGTTTCCTGCGATGAACTTCAGATCTTCAGTGAACAAATAATCTGGTTCGAGAAATTAATACTGCAGGCAAAAGGCGGGGAAAAAAAGAGAGGGGGTGGCAGTAGTAACTGTGCAAGGATATTTACCCAAAGTTACACCACTAAACAAAGACCAATCAACATTCCCCTGCCAAGGAAGCTCAAAGGACTCTGATATGACGCTTCAAAGAATCAGGAGTTTGATTTGAAAATACCCCTTCACCCCAGGGGGGCAAATGTTACTACAAAAATCAACATCGAAAAAAGTTGGCGACGAAGGGGTATCGAATAACCGAAAGCTCGTGGAAGACTCAATAGAAAGTGGGGCCTAACAATGAGAAGAGCGAAAGCAGGAAGACAACCTCTCTGCCAAAGTCAGTCTGATAAGACCCTTTCGACGACATTGACTCAACGAAAGGCTCCTTGTAAAGAACCACCTTGAGCTAGGACCAAGGAAGTCAGAAGCAACAGAACCGACAGTCAAAACTCAAAGGGAGACCTTCAATAAATAACCTACCCAAATACCGATACACCTAAAGACGACAATATCAGAGGCACTAACCCGGAAGAAATCGAAGGCCACTCAAAACCGGCTCCCGAAGCGTCTACCACATAACTACCAAAAAGATCACACCTGCAAAATAATAAGAGTGACACCAAAAGCCACCCTCCAAGAATACAGGCTACCACAAAGGCCCTACCGAAGGGCTAGCCGGAACCCGGACAGGGATTATAGGCCACCCGTGCTAGCCTGCCTAGTACCGAAACCCGTAACGGTTTCAACCCGGCAACTATCAACATACACCACGAGGTTAAGCCCCTCCATGTATTCACGATAAACCCGAAAGCCTACACTCGGAAGCTCATGTCCGCAAGCCTGCATTCAGAAGCTGCCCTCGAGGATTCAAGTACCATAACCAAATGCACCCAAGGCGGCCGAGGGCCAAGCACCCAAGATCAAGAATGAAAGGACTGGCCGAAAGCCCAAGCAGGTCTGATCGCCATATGATGGAAGGGGCCCAGAACTGTTATAAATAGGACCCCAGGGATCACATTAAAGGGGACTTCTCTCTGACCTCTGGTATCCTCAAAAAAGTAACCTAGAAAATAACATCAATGGAGAATTCCACTCCATGACATCTGTGTTTTTTCCATTAAAAGCTGAATAAAAGGAGGATTTCGTACGAAAATTGATCTGTAAGTGTGTACTTTTATCTCTCTAACTACAATAGTCATAGTTCATTATCCATTCTACAGAGAAGTCCGAGTTTGTATCCATCAACACCCTTGAATGGCGATCAAGCCGTGATCACTGAGTCTAGATCCGATCTAGTAATCCTCAGTGAGCCTGCGATTTAGATCCCTAGTATCCCAATTTCCCACTAAGGCCAATCAGGAAAGAGAACCAATCCACCTGACTCTCCCTTAAGATTTGTCCCCGTTGATCCACTTCCGGTGTTGACGAAAAATATCGTTAACACTTATAAAAAATATTCTATGAAAAACTAACTTACTGAAATACTAAGTTACAGAAAAGTATTAAAAACTATAAGTAAAATTATAAGGAAAATTATAAGAAAATTACAAGAAAATCTACAATTATTATAAGCCCTAGTTTCCTAAATTACCAAAAAATATGAATAATTATAGAACTCACTCGTGGTCCTAAGCTTTCCTTCATGGCCTCTGCTGATCCTATTATGTGGTATCTAATATTTTTATTGAGAAGATTTTCTCTTAGAAAATATTTAATTTTCAAGGTCCAGCCTCAAACGATGAGCCCAATGAGAGAAAATCAGAGTGTGAGTGAAATGCCTAGGTTTAGGGGTCTATTTATAGTGTAGCTTAAGGATTACAGGCCATTGGATTTTAAATTCTAATCTAACCATTGTACGTCATCACACTAATTTCAGCCATTAGATTAACCATCTAATGCACAAAAATGGACCACGTCAGCTAAAAAAATCATAAGGCTCCTGTTAGGCATGCACCTGGAGGAAACATCGTCCAGAGAAAAAAGCAGGTCGCCTCATCCAACCCCCCGGGTTAACTTATGGGTTAATACGAGCTAGGTCGAGTCGACATGTATAATTTTTTTCTGATTTAACTGGTCAACTTTTTCTCTCATATTAACTCGAATTCTTGCAAGTTATATATGAAAATTGACTAAAAAATTGCTACGACTCAGTATACAACCCCCATAGCCAAATTCTAATAATTTTAGAAACTTATTATTTAATTAATTAACTCTTTTTTTATATAAAAAGGGTACTTAATTACAATAAAACCAAAGTACAAAAAGTTTAAGTTAGCACAAATACAACACACTACCCAAATAAATACTATACAAAACTCAACAAAAGCTAACTTAAACCATCAGATCACACCTTACAGACCCACGACATGAAAATAAAAGCAAACATATACAATACAAACAAAATGACTTAAGCTAATAGGACCCACTTCAACCAAACCCGCAGAGGAAAACTAAAAGCTCCGACAAAATATAAACAAGCCCAAACAGGCCCACAACTCTAAACCAGTAACTCAAAACAACCAACAACAGAAGGATGTCCATTAAAACTGGAATTCCACCTAAGAAAACTGAAGCTCAACAAGCAAAACCACAACAACATCTCCAAACCATCACTGCTTCAATCCATAAAACATCCAACAAATTAAACCAAAAATAGGACCAAGCTCAATGCAAACCACAACCAATAGGATTATCTTTAGCAATACTTCCATTTAGCACACCTCCTAGAGAAACACCCTCATCTTTTGCTTTTCTAGCTTTGGATCTTGCTTGGAATTGGGATACTAACCTAACCCATTTCGGGTTAACTTCAACCAGAGGATCTCCTTCGAAAACTTTATTACCTCCTTTAAATTTACTAGAATTAGTTTTATTTCTTTTCTTCCGAAAACTACTATTCGAACTATCATAGTCATTCATAAGAGAGTCCTGCATTTCATTACAATCTGATCCTATTGCCCATTCTTATACAGAGAACAATGCTTTACTTGACCCATAATTTCATCAACTACATTACTACCACCATCTTTTTCATTGGGGTGTTTCTCATTCATAATACTTTTATCATTCACCTCATTTGATATGAAACATTCATCACGTACAACATTCAAATCCTACATGCATTTATTAGTGTTTAAAATAACCATAAAAGAATTAGAAAAATTAGCATCACTGACCTGAACTTGAGACTCTCCAGCATTCAACTTTTTCTTTACCTCATTTCACTATGCATCACCTTTATCATCACAAACTCCCTTAACTACAGAATTATTATCCTGTGAAATTCTCTTTTTTGAACTCTTGGAAATGTTCTTATTCTGATAGTGACCTGTATCATCTATTTCCATCTCACTCCTTACATTTGAATTTAATTTTGGAGTCCAAGCTTTAATTGATTTACACACATCATTCGTATGACCAAAAACTTTGCATTCAGAACATATATCAGGGACCCATTCATAAATCACTTTTTTCCAAATAGCATCTCCATTAAAACATTGAATATGAATATATTCAGGAAACTGAAAATCAATGTTTACTTCAACTAGGATTCCAGCCTACGATATTCGAGCTAAATTTTCTATGGAGTTGTCCAATTTTAAAGGTCGACCCAATAAAGAAGCAATACGACTAATGCCTTCAGCAGTCCAGAAATCTAAGTCTATATTAGGTAGTCGTATCCATATAGGCAATGTATGCAGAAAATCCCCATATATTTTCAATCCCGGAACCCATTTCACCATAACTTTTATTCTCTTATTGTAGTAATAAGGCCCATCAGCTAGAAACCTATCACAATCTTCCCCATTTTCACATCTAAGAATGTAAAAATCATTTCCCCTAGAGAATAATTGGAATTTTCCTTTCAAGTTCCAATTTCTATCTATGTAATCCTTAAGAAAATGATAATACGACTTACTTCCAAAGACATAGAGGACTATTGAGTTAATCCATCTTTCTCACGCTGTGTTAGTCAGTTCCTCATTTATCACAACAACTCTAATATCATCCCTAGTTATGGGTTAAAAAAATTAAGCTAGATAGATGATTGATGAAAATTAATTTTCCTTGACTATATTTATCCAAGATTTCGATTGTTTAGGGCTGACAAGACTTTAAATATTTTGATCTTTGAAACCTAGACCTCGAAAATGTTTTATAGATTTTAGGTCTGGAGATAGAAATTTACCTTGAAATTGTAGTCTTTGAGGATAAGCATCTCGCCCTGGCGTTCGAGAATCCGGAGGCGCAACCGACCGATGATCTAAATCCATGCTATTAGCGATTTTAGATATGAGATTTGGAATTTTCAAGGACCAGAGGTCACCATTTTTGTTTCCAGAAGTGTCTTTTAACATTTAATAAAATTAATTCTTTAATTAATTATTATTGTTCAAATTTTAGGGTTGTTACATTCTCCTATCCTTTGAGGATTTATTTTCCATCCAAGGATAAAAGAAAGATGTAAGTAATTACAACCAATGACTTCATCCATCTACTCAACCATCAACCACATCATCCATTGTTATTAAGTTTTCTAATGAAAATTTATGTTAGTATGCAATAGTATAGTGTACATGTCCCTAACTAATGCCAAACATTAGGTGGTTTACTGATTTAGTTAACCTCCTTTTTATGCAATTATATTTGTGCCATGTATTCAAATGTATGCAAAATCTTTATGACAATAGATAGAGTTCTATATGCATGTTGCAAACATCATCCATATGCATAAATCATATGAAAATCATCCATTATATAAACCATTGAATATAGAGTAAAAATGCATACACATCCATATGCATATGCTTTAGTGTCCGAGTTTGTCGTTTACTAATAGTGTCTAGTGTACGTTTGTGCATCCATTTACATCCAGTAGCAAACACTTGCAACTACTTGCGTACATCATACATTACATGTTTTATTAAAATGTCTACAATATATCCTGTTGTAATGGCCTGCAAATCCATACCCTTTGAGTTGACTAAATACACCACATGTCTAACCCAAATTGCATAGAAATACGAATCATTATGGGTAAAGAAGAAAAAATAGAAGAGAAGAAATAGGAACATAGATTCTCACATCGCAGCGGAATAAAATATAATATATAACAACTTTTAAATACAAAATTATGTACCATATATACATAGCACCATCAAAGTACAACAGAACACATCAAGGCGAAAATAAACAATAGATATCTAACGTTGAAGCCTCATGCTCCAAGCTCCCCCAAGGGTATCTGTAAACACCTGAACTACTTGACTGCCCGTACAAATTTGGGCACCCAAGAGTTTAGAGTAAATAAAAATAAAAATAAAATATTGGTCAGTCATGGGACTAGTTCAAGTAAATTCTAATCACTAGATTTATTTTGAAAAATCCTTCCTAAAGAAAAGATAACTGGAAGACCGATCCAAACATGGACTATTTTTATCTTGCAATAACACAAAACATTCTTTGTATCAAAACTATTGTGATATCTAATCAAATCAATAGCAATCTAGAGGAACGCTTGCATCTCACACTCCACACCCATAGTATACAATCAAAACCGCAAGCACTTATTAGAGAATGGATTTCCAATATAGTCGATGTTAATTTATTATTCTTAACGTCTCTAGTTATAACCGAACATGAAAATTTTGCTTCATTTGGCTCCTTTATGAAAAATTAATGTATTCCCAGAAACAAAAATTAGATCCATAACAAAAAAGGTATGGAACCACCTACTGATAGTGTATCTCTAGAGAGGAGTACACTGGGTTCAACAAGAACATCTTGCAACCCAGCCACGCATGACCGGCCACTCATTTCGCTTGAGTGTACCAAATGTATTATCACCAACAGTTGTGATCAACAACTTTTTCCGGAAATATATAACAACCATAGAAGAAGAAACAAATGAATTTTTCTCTAAATCAGGTGATAATACACCCTAATGGGTGCGACCCACATTTCCATGATGTCTACTGGTTTTTTTCATTTTCCGGTTGATGAGGCTTGAGGCTACAATTACCTTTTTATCCATTTCATTCAGTTTGAATGTCACATTGTCAGATCCATCAATCACAAATTGACTTGTACAAGTATACTCTGGGTGTTCAGCTAAAAGAAGTTATCTTCTCCGCCACTATAATCGGTGTACTTGTAAAAACCAATGTATGTAATCATTGGTAATACTCTGTCAGACATTCGTCCATACAAGTCCATTTTTGGCAATATCTACCTAGGACTAATAGAAAAAACCCTTACATTTTACTCTGTCTTCGATTATATTCAAAATAATATGATTCGCAACGCTTATGCCAATACAAAGTGGTTTCGGATAATAAATCCAACCAATCTCTCCATATTGACCATGTGGCCAGAATTTCGATAATTGGTTATTTAACTATTAAAGAAATAACCTTTCTTCTAAATAACTTATTTCCAAAAGGAAATACTATTGATTTGCATCAAACAATCAATGATCCCCTTTTAATTAATATTTCATTAATTAAATTCTTCCCAATATTCATTATCAAATCTCCTTACAAAGATATTTTCCAAATCCTCTTGGCTTCTCACTATACTTGAAAAATATTTCCATACTTCACAAGATACTTTATTTTTTACACTTAGAAAATATTATATTCCAAACTTAGTTATAAATATTGGTTTTAAACCAACAGAAAACGAACCAGAGATAGTAAGTTTACTCACCGTGATTTTTAATTATAGATTCGACGATTTTAACTTAAATCAAACTATACTCGATTTAAATTAAAATTCTAATGCTAATTCTAGTCGACTCTAAAAATTCCCAACTCGACTTTATTGCGTTGATATTTTTAATATGGTTCAAAAACTTCTCGTTTCATCTGATTCTGTTCTCGTATGGAGAAAATGTGTTTTTACAAGTTTTTCACACCATATATTTTACTTTTAAACGTAATTAACTAAATTAGCTACTCAATTTTTACCTTAATCCATATTGCAATCATCTTCTTCCCCTAATGCAACTTCGAACCCTCCGACCTACACCTTACTAAAACAGCTCGAACCCGTCACTTAATCAAAACCACTATGTCAGACTTCTTCCTACACGAAAATTCCCAAAATTATTATCGATGGACTCCTCCTCGTCTCCTCATCCTTCTGACCATCTCCTCGTCACCGACCCAACACATGCAAATTGCCTTCGCCAAATCGTGTCCCTACATTAATCAAGCTACATGCCACGACAAAATTTTCTTCGAATCCCACCATAGCTCCTCCAATAGGCCCCCTATACCCTAGAACCTCGATGCCATCCTCGGTTCCTCCCCTCGTTTCCTAAATCATCGACAAAACCCAACCCTAGGTCGTTGTAGATTTTTGAGTTTCTGATATCATGATCAAATTGAATAAAACCCATACTCGTGTGAATCTAAAGAGTAGAGGAATTCATTGAATCAAGAATCGGTTGATTTCATAGATATTTATAAAAAATATTGAATGAAATTCGAAGAGAATGATTTCGATTTCTTTTCATAGAATCGAGAAAATGAACGAAAGAGGAAAGAAATAAATAGAAGTGGGGGGAATAGTTGTATATTTATAGAGGAAATTTATTATTACAATATTCCAATGAACTTACTCCCAAAGTAACACATTTGAACGACCACATAAAAGCTCCAATCGAGATGAAACTTGTAATCTTATAATAATTTTTTTAGACATGATAGAACTAGTTTCGTCGAATTCTGAGATCATTTGTAAAACTTCCTTCTTCTCAATGTGAACCATACACGTTTAAATTGCACATGGTCACAAGATAACTCCAATTGACTTGAAACTGGAAATTTTATGATAATTTATCATTACAAATTTTATAAAATTGATTTCGTTGAAATCCGTGGACATTTGAAAATTGATTGTTCTTAAGTTCCAAATTAAATCGATGAACTATAATTTAAAGTTAAAACAATCAAACTCATTGATAATAAACTATTTTTATTATCGTTTATATTCAAATAGAATTTTTATTTATCATCTGAATCATTTCGATTTATATTTAACTTATAATTTGATTATTCTCGTTTCAAGTATTACAATAATTTGATAATTAAAAATTAACTCATATCTCGGTTACTAAATCGATAAACTCGACAAAAAAATTCATTTATATTTCTAATTTAACATTTAAATCAAATCTGAATGTTGAAAAGTAAACGATTAAAAATCTGGGTCATCACATCTATCATCCATTGGTTGTATACTAAGATCTACTCATTCAAAGGATAGGAAAGATAATACATATTCAAAGGAATACTAACAATGCGAAAATTCAAAGCGTACCATTAAAAAGAGAAGGATAGTTAGATCTTGTCTTTAGCTTCCTACGTCGTATCCTCAGCGATGTCACCTCATTGAACCTTTACTAGATTAATTTCCTTATTTCTTAAATGCATCACCTCATGCCCCGATATTTAAGTAGGTGCTCTTCGCACTGATGCATCACACTCGGTCTCCATCTCCTCGAGCTAATTGGGATTGACTACCTTAGTTGAATCATGCACGCAATTCCTCAAGTACGAGACATGAAATACGTCATGAACTCCTGCGAGTCTCTTTAGCTATTTCACCCTATATGCCATCCTCCGTACTCTATCCACAATGGGGAATGGTCCTACAAACTTGAAAACTTGCTTATAAATCGATTCAAGCCTCACTACATTCCTCAAAGGAGACACCTTAGCAAAAACCAAGTCTCCTACCTCAAAATCTAAGTCTATCCTCTTCCTATTGACATAAGATTTCTATTTGTCTTGGACCACTTCCATACTTTTTCTTATGAGCTCAATCTTCTCTTTGGTTTCCCTAACATATCTGATGCAACAATAGTCTATTCGTCATCTCCTACCAACATGAAGGTGATCTGCAAAGTGCCTCGAAAAGAGCCATACCTATACAAGTATGGAAGCTATTATTGTAGGAAAACTCTACCAAGGGTAAATGCTCCTCCCATGTACCACCAAAGTCCAAGATGCATAAACTCAACAAATCCTCCAGGATTATGTTCACCTTCTCAATCTCTCCATTAGTCTGAGAGTGATAGGCCGTACTTAATCTAAGCTGAGTCCTTAGTGCCTCCTGTAGGCTCCTCTTAAATTCACTGTTAAAGATGAGATCTCTACTTCTCACTACTTTGGAAGGTATACTAACAATCTCTCTGATTTATAAAGAAGCTAAACAATCCACTGTCCTCTTACTCTTAATTGGAACGAAATGGGCTCTCTTCGTCAGTCTGTCTGCCACCACCCAAATACTGGTATTGCCCTTTCTGTAACGGGGAAAACCACCTATAAAATCCATAGACGCACACTCTCTCATTTCCATTGTGGCACATCTAATGGCTAGAGCAATCTACTAGGTTTTCGTTGCTCTGCTTTAACCCTTTGGGATACCAAGCACTTCGCCATATACTCAGCGATATCTTTCTGCATCCCACTCCAATAGATCGTTCTCTTCATTTCCCTATACATTTTTTCACAACGGGGATGGATGATCGTCCTCGAATGGTGTGCCTTAGCCAATACCGCACTCACCAAGTCACCAATACGGGGACACAAATCCTTTCATCTCTACGTAGCCAACCTTTATAACAATCTATAAAATATCATTTGAGATGCTTAAAGGCTTCTCCTCTATCGGTATGATTTAAAAAATGCACTAGCTCTGGATCATCTCGCTGTCTTGAACCAATATGCTTCAGGAGTGTAGGCTGAATCTCTAAAGATGCTAAAATTCAGGGTATAATCCATAGAGGGTCTAAAATAAAAAGTAGAAATAAATTCCAAGCTTTCCCAATTTATGAACAGAGGACTTAAGGATGCCCTTTTCCTATTCAAGGCATCTACAACCACATTCTCCTTGCCACGAGTATAAGTTGCCTCAAAATCACACGATGCTAGGAATTCGCTCTAACATTGTTGCCATAGATTTAGATCCTTCTATAAAATAGATACTTCAACCAACCAACACCAAATCATGAGTAGGGTAATTCCTATTGTAAGTCTTAAGTTTCAACTCCCAGAGTATACTACACTACCTTCTTACATCAACACTACATCCAAGCATGTCCCACATGCATCGACGTATACTATAAACATCCTGAAACCATAAGGAAGCGTCAACTCTAGTGCACTGGCAAGGGTGTTCTTAAGTCTCATGAAGGAATCCTCACATTCTGAATCCCACATATATACATAATTCTTCTTGGTGAGGTTGGTAAGCGGTGCCGAAATTCGTGCAAAGTCCTTAATATACTTTATGTAATAACCCGCCAAATCTAGAAAGATCCTCGCCTGAGTAGGGTTTTGAAGGGCTCTCCAATCCTATGTTACCACCACCTTGGCAGTATCTATAGCTAGTACTTCTCTTGAAAACATGTGCCCTAAGAGACACACTTATTCACGCCAAAAAAGTCATTTTGAAAACTTCGCCTTAAGTTGATGTATTTGGAGAGCACGGGGAACTCTCGTAAGTGTAATGCGTGCTCATCCTTTCTCCTCAAAAATACCAAAATGTCTATAACAAACACAATCACAAACTTATTAAGAGCGTCCTATAAGATTCTTCTCATCAAATCCATAAAATAGGTCGGGTATTTGATTATTTTAAAAGACATAACCAACAACTTGAATAATCCATAAGGCATCTTAAAGGTTGTGATGACTCGCCTTACACCACCGGTGCTCAGAACTAAAAATTCACATTGTACAAGCACTTGATCAATGTAAAGTGATCGTCAAGAGGGAGAAATAGTAGGAAAGCAGAGAAAGGAGAAAGAAAAGAAGAAAATTGAAGAGAAGAGAAAGGAAAAAACATAATATAAACACAATCACAAAACCTATCGTCTATCTCACAATGCATCAAATAATATGTAATAATCAAATCATATATATATATATATATATATATATATATATATATATATATAATTGGCGAGACATTAATAACTATACAAATCAGATAATCATAGTATAATTGCTCATGTAGTTATACATAATAGTAACAGAGTTCATATATGATATACGTAAACTCAAACCGATAAACTGTCTCTGATAAGAATACATTACACAGTCAAAGCTCCATTGTGCTACACATCGGAATAAACAATAAGGATACAAACATAAATGTGTAAAACGTCACTTCCAGCAATTCCACCTGCGCAACCCCGAATAATACCTGTACCTGTCACTTGGCCTGCTCATCAATAATGTCGATAAGCACCCAAGATAATAAAGAAGGAAATAAAACCTTGGGTCGAACAAAATCCTGGTGTGAGCGATAAACAAATCTTAAAGTACTATTAAAGTCGTAATAGTATAAATTGCACAGAGGGTATGGAGAATCATACCTGTCCTTCCCCTGCATCCACAAAGTTAGCACATAACAATCAATATATTCCATGGTCTGATAAACATCATAAAATAGAGTGTGATACAAGTCTAAGTACTAAATAGTGACAAATGAATAAACAACCATATCATCCATCAACCATCCTCACATTCACTCACTTAGTGCGTAAAGTATATAATATTCAATACTTTGGCCACCCAATTTATCAAAGCACCGGTAGTTCGAAACTATCAACTGAATCTACCAATCTATCCATAATGCCTAGTGGATAACCTACCCAGTTCAAAAAGTCAATAGGCTCTAGGGTCGGGGCCTATCGGGTCGAAAATATCAACTGACTCCATTCCCATCTCGTGCCACTCTCCCAAGGGTGTACCAAAGTCTCGAATGTTAATAACTCCTTTGCATACATTATCCATAGTAGAATCCATCTCATAGATTTTCCACGAGACTCCCGTCTAAAGTCATCTCAATGCAGAGACTATCCTCGACGGTCATCTTGTGTCGTAGGATGTCATCCTTTGTCTCCCAACTCTCTCACTCCAGCAGTCACCTCAATACGACTTCATGTCGTCTTTTCTAAATCTCGGAGTAAACGATCCATCATAATAGCCTTGCTTCCCATTCCAAAATGACTGTCGTATGACGAATCTATCCATAGAAGCATCAATCCTCATCTTAAGACAAAGCCTCTTATTGAGGAGCTATCGTATTGAAATTTCTATCAAACGAACCGTCGTCCATGTCAAATTGGCCAAAGGCCAATAACAATAGTAATTGATATAGACTATTTTATAGTAATCGATAATGACTAATTAGATTATCTCTTTAACATTAATTGGTAAAATATGCATCCCAAGGAATGTACGACATTCGTCGTGAAATCCAGCTCATCGCCAAGTCTGTCCTTCATCTTCGGATCGACCACTAAGTTCCAATGTCGCTTCGTTTTTGAACCATCACCGATCTCTAATGCTGCTTTGTCGTAAAATCCATTGCCGAGTTTCAATGTTGCCCCGTCTTCAAATCTGCCACTAAGCTCCAAAGCTGCTCCGTCGTCGAATCCAACCATGAGTTCTGAAGCTCCTTCGAGAATGTATCTCACTCCTTCAAGTCTGTCATCCTTGTGCATTCAATCGATATACACAAACATATGCATTCGATCGATAAGCACTCTAAACTCTAACGAACAAAATATTTAATAATGCTAGATCGTCTATGAATGACGTTTTAATCTAAACTAAGCAGACAATTCAACCATGCAATCAATAGTCAAACATATCCTAAACTAGCATACAAACATAAAAAATGATTGTAATAAGTCAAATAGAATATGTATATAGATATCAAGGTGATTTAAATGTTCATATAGTCTATATCCAGCAATATGGTCAGAACAGTGTGCACTAGCGCGCTACCGGGTAAATAGCGCGCAACTAGGTAAAATATGATAATCATGATCAAAACTATGCAAATCACTTGTTAGTCTTTTAAATATTTCTTTCTCCCTTTTCTCACCCTCTAATTTCTTTATGTCAACTGTCTGGTGTTTTCGATACTTGGCTTTTGGCAAGTAATATGAGATTGTGTATTGTTGTCGAAATTCGAGCATCAAATTTCTCGTCGGGTCGTTACATGTACCAAATTAATGGTTTAAGTAGCATTTTTGGGAAATATGGGGAGTTGGTTGTTATGATTCTCACATGCGATATCTACCATCATAATACACGGTTACATTAGTTTCCTTTGTTAAACTTTCAAGCTGAATCTCACTGTTGAATTTATGTCTGAGAAGATACATGGAATCCGTAAGTGAGGAAAAGTTGATAATTTTTTGATATAAACTGAGTTCGACTTCCGGTTGATGGTAATGCGATTCCTATTGGATTTTAGGAAAGTTTCCATGTTGAGATTTGGTATTAGTTTTACAAGTTTCTATAATTTGAAAAAAGGGAAGATGCTGAGACAATTTTGTCTAGTAAGTTCCCCATGGAAAATGTGGCCTGGCTTTAGTATATTATTTATTTATATTTTGTTTTTATTTTCAATTCTTGTATTTCAGTTTCATATGTTTAGTTTAGGCTCAAGTGGATGCTAGTCTGAGTATGTAATTTTTATTTCAAAATCAATAATAGCGAACCAATTTTCAAAAAAATAAAAAAATGAGATTTTGTGATATTATAATTAATATCGGCTTTTGAAGCACAAACTTTTATCTATCTTAAGATAAGAATGTTGTCGACTCAAGGTCTGAGAGGTAAATAAAATACCCCAACTTGAATGACTTCATTATTATCCAAGGGATTGTACTAGTTAGTAATGGCAAAAGATGTTGGAAATAATTTATTATTTCCATAAGAGATATTGTAACTTATTTTGCAAAGTTTTAGAAATTTAGTAAAATTGTTGGGTTTTATCATAAGAAATGTATCATTTGACATTGTTTGACGTAGATATAAAGTGTGACTATATTTATACCATTTGGTTAAATATATAGCATTATTTTCTAAGTAATGAAATTAGTATGGTTTAGGAATACACTTATCCCAAGAAATAAGTAAATGATTGGGATTTTCGGAGAAATGAACTAAGAGGTTATAGGGGTTTGAAATGAAAATGGATATTGGAAATTTAATTAGTATTTCCAAAAGAGTTATTGAAACTTCAATTAACAAACTTCTAAAGTTAAGTAGCATCGTTTAGGTTTATATAGTAAGAAATGTGTCGCATGACATTAGTTTGGCCCGTATGTGATTTGGTGATGAAACCTTTACCATTTGGTTAAGTATATATAACGATATTTCCAAATTAAAGGAAATAAAAAGGGGGGTTAGTGAAAATATAGCGATATTTCCAAAGTAAAGGAAATAAAAAAGGGGTTTTGTGAAAATATAGCGATATTTTCGAGATAAAGAAATAAAGAGATGGGTTTTGTGAATAAGCTTATTCTAAAGACATGAGTATTGGTTATTGTTTTCAAAGTAACAAAAACAAAAGAGATTAGTTGAGATAAGTTTACGGAATTGATTTTTAAGAATCGATGAAAGAGTTTTAATGAATGACTTTAATTAAAAGGGGACTGAGCTATCGATGTACTTAACTGTACCGTTTTGATTTGATAGTTAAAGAACCGACAATCAATGAATTCCCTTTTTGACTTTTGACGTGTTAGTTGGAGGAGACCGAGATGGGAACTGGACCCAAAACCACTTCGAATCGACTTTACGTTCGATAACTAATTTGCTAGAATGCTTATGAAGATGATTTGAAGGCATATATCTTTGAAGCAAAAGGGGTTCTCGTTGATATCTCTGGTTAACTACTATGATTAAACTTGTAGCAGCAAACCTCTATGTTCTGGGATATCTTCGGTTTCGTTCAGTCCTAGAACGAATTTGTATGGAAAAATGTCTGACAGAGTATTTCCTAAATTCATATACGTTGATTTTTACAAATATACTGAGTATGGTGGTGAAGAAGACAACTTCTTTTAGCTTAACACTTAGAGTATATTTGTGTAAATCAATTAGTGATTTGACGGATCTGACAACGTGACATTCAAAGTTTGAATGTGATGTTTTCGAAAAAGATAATCGTGACCTCAAGTCTCATCAATCGGGAAATAACTGAAATCTTGCAGACAACAGGGCTACATGATTCATACCCATTAGGGTATATCATCACCTGATCTAGAGAATTTGGTTATCCCTTTTGTATGTTTTCGAATAATACAGTATCTGATCCCAACTATGGTGATGATATATTCAGTACACTCAAGTTAAATGAGTGACTAGTTTTGTGTGGCCGAGTTTCAAGATGTTCTTGTTGAACCCCAGTATCTTATCTCTAGAGAACACTGATTGGAAGGTTGTTCCATACCTAGTCATGTTGAAAATTCAAACTCCAATGCGATTCATATGTTTTTAGATGCAAACCAATTATGTCGAAAAGTGAGATGCAAACTTTTCGGCTGTATTCCTATTTTATTTGTGGAGGCATTATTATAATATCATTGGATTTTGTTATAAAAAAGTGTTTTGGTTATCGTAAGGTAAAAACATATGCCATATTTATGTGTGGTCGTGTCTTACGAGAGTTCCATTCTTTAAAAGAATTTCTAAAGGTTAAACTAGTTGTTTGTGGTGAGTTTTATCAATTAAAATATTCTAGACTGATCCGGATGATTTTTCTTTCCTCAAAAAGTGCTCGGGTCAGACCGAGTATATTTTTTAGGTTGCAATAGGTTTTACTTGGAGCTTCAGAAGAGGAGCCAAAGTCCAGACATATTCCTATAATTTTTTGTATTAATTTACTTTCGTTGTGTGCGTTGTATTGATCAGATTGTACTAATCTAGTTGTGTACTCTAATTGTGTAATCATATATATACAATTTTCTCTTTGTGTAAAAGTATTGAAATATTATATTTTTTCCGTTCCGTTGTGAGATTCTATTCTACTCTAGTTCTGTAGTGTTCATGTTCTTCTTCTTCTATTTTAACATTTCTTTCTTTCTTCTATTCACCCTCTAACTTTTTTTTTCCCTATAACCATCCACTATTCTATGCCTTTTGAGTTGGACATATGTGATTGAATGTCGATTTGAATGATACGAAAATGTGGGTCGTTAAGCAGAACAAATCTAGAAATCCATGAATTAAGAATCCTAAAAAAATTGCTTACATGACAAATACATAGATGTAGATCTAGAAGATTTTAAAAAAATGACTTTAATAGAATCTCGTGCTGATAACGTGCAATAAAATAAAACAGAACATATAATAAAAATGAGCAACCATTAGAGTGAACATAAGATATTTGGGAGTGACCTTTTATTTATATAGTTTCAGATATGTTTTACAATGTAAACAACCCCTCTATTTATAGAGTCTACCTGCTAAACTGCAGTAAAATTCTTTAGTTTATTAGTATATTCACACTTATTACTTTTACATATTACAAATTATTTACTTTTTGGTTTTCCAAACCTAGTATTTCTGCCCTTCAAGAATTGCCTGGCTTGTATTTGTGCCATTCAAGAATTGTCGTATTTAAATAACAGTAACGGTTTTGTCTATTCTCACCCCTTCGATTGTTTTTCACCCCCATTTCTAATATAAAACTATTAATTCCAGTTTTACCCTTATCATTTTTCTTCTTAATGCCTCTATTTTTATCGGGTGAAATAGTAAAAAGGATATTAAAATTTAATGGATGAGGAACATCGTGCGATTGAGGACTTACAATCATCCCCAGACGAAAATAGATAACGTGAAAAATGAAAGAAAAAAGACAATTCTAATTTAAGAATCATAATGCTACTTTGATCTTGTTTCTTTTGGTCTTTCTTTATTTTTACCTCTTTTCGCTATTGTCAAATTTTGAGAATTGAGGTTCAGAGAAGTTTAAAAAAAAGAAAAAGCAATCAAATAAAAGTGAGATAAGAAAGATGAAGAATGCTAGATATTATTACTATCTAAAGATATAAAGGGTAAACCTGGAATGAACGGGGTGGGAAAAGTAAAACGTGGGATTAGAATTTTATTTTCAAAATAACGGGATGGTAGAAGAAATTGGCGGGGTCCAAATAGCCGAGGCCAGCAATAACCCATGTTGACAGATCCAGATTCGGTGGAGTGGACGGGTAACTAATTTGTCTGACCGCCCCATTGCAGTTTCACGTTTTTGGACGCTTTCGTTACAATTTCGCTTAATTGAGTTGATTCATCGTCAATTTCCAATTTTTGCAGCAAAATCGAATTTATTTGACTCTTAAAAGGTACTAATCAATTTTGATTATTTGATCATTCGGTTTCTGCTCAGTATCTATCATGTGATAGGAATCTCAGATCTCGTCTAGTAAATTTAGTTTCTCAAAATTCGTGAATTTTCTATTGATTTTTTCTTCACTGCCCTGTTCATACATTTTGTATCATAATTCCCTGACCTTGTTAAATTTCAATCCGAACTCTCATCTGGGTTCTAATAATTCACCAGTTCATGTGCTAAGGTTTCAATCTTTTGTGGCATGATGTATTAGATATCATGCTACAATGAATCTTCAGTCATTTGGGTTTCTGAATCCAGACACATTTCATGCATATCAGAAACTAGATTTTGATTTAGAATCAGGAAATAATCGAAAACCCCGAAAATCGAAGAAGTCCATATTTTCCGCATTTAAAATGATCAAGTTTCTTGGAAGCAAATTCAATCATTTCTATAAGATACACCCCATCCTAGTTTTTCTACTTTCATTATCTCTTGGCATTGCAGTTATTATTATATTTTCAAATTACGAAAATCGAATAAGCATGAGATTTGGGAATAGTGTGAATGTACTTTTGAAACCTGAAGAATATCCTTTTAAGCAACTGCATAATCTCGTCATGGTGGCGGGGCATTCGGTGTATACTAGCACTAGCTGTGGGAAAATAGAGGATGAAAGTTCATGGTATTTGGAACCATATCAGAAAAATCCAGGGCAAGCTGCTACATTTGTTGAACATATTAAAGTGGGAGTGCAAACTGCAGCCAAAGATGACGAGTCGCTTCTGTTGTTTAGTGGCGGTGAGACTAGAAAGTCTGCAGGACCAAGGAGTGAGGCGCTAAGTTATTGGACTGTTGCGGAAGCTGAAGATTGGTTTGGTAATTGATTAGTTTTCACCATGTTGTTTGTGTATGTATACTAGTTTTCTTATTTAGCCTATCCTAACTAGTATCACTTCCCTAGTTGAGGCGCTCACATTCATTATGAAAAGGTGGAAAAATGATTGATTACCTGAGTTGTATGCGTTTGTGCATGGTTGAAATTTGCTAGTTTACTAACTCATATTCTCATCGAAGAGTTTACACCTCAGCTATCAGTAAGAAGCTAATGTGAATCAAAATTGCATCCCCACAAAAAAACAACAGACTCCCCACACACAAGTTACTTGTGTATAGATCATAAAGAGCATATAAAAGGAAGGCATTTGGTTACTAACATGGATAGATTGTAGTATAGATCAACATGGCTACGTTTCTGTAGTGCCATGATTTCACTGATTCATTGTTCAACCATTAGATGGGGATCATCATTTTTATTATTTAAGTTGAATTTATATGAGATATGTTACAAAAGCTGTGTGATTATTGTTGTGAGCCTGATTAACAGAATAATATTTCAGTCTGAATCTGGCTGATATTTGGTTCAGATAATCAAAATTAGAATTGATGTCTTTATGAACTATGGCCAACGCACCAGTTCACTCAACATAACTCTTTGAGTCCAAAGTAAGGAATGATATTTTAGATAATGACTGCATCTACATGGATAATGGGTGTGTTGGAACAATGGATTTTGGCGAGCTAATACTGAAGATAGACCTACGTCCGACGTAAGGTGGGGCTCTTTGCACATAATCCCTTGCGTTTGAGGGGGGGGGGGGGGGGGGCTTTTTAAGTGTTAACGTCAAAATTGACACCAATATTGCAAACCAATGAAGATAATACCTCAATCACAGTACAAATCATAGAATGCAAAAAATTGTAAAGGTGCCAAATTTACAGTGGTTTGGCAAAAACTGGCATATGTGCACTTTGATAATATTTTGTTTGTACTGTAAGTTTACAAATATAGTTGCTTATTTGAGTAAGAAAGTAGAGAATAGAAGATGACGTTGATTCGGAAAAATTGCAGACCTCGTACGTGTTTTTCAAAGAAGAAGAATATCATTTTTCTAGTGTCATAGGTGCTCCACTTATAGCTGCAGATGATGTCGGATTGATCAGAAATTCGTAGGGGACTCCGTGATACTGGGACAACGGAGCCCACAAAGTATGCCCAGATCGTCCATCATTGGGCTACGAATCGATGCCGGTCCGGATTTTGGATTCGGTACCAATTCGGGCACATATCTGTTTGACACGTGCAGTCCAGTTTGTTGGCCCCTCATCTCCTCTGGGTCGGGTCGCCTACATTGCATTTCCACTCCTCGTCGGCTTTAAGTTATGGCGCGATGAAGGTTGAAGTTGAGTTTGAGTTGCAGTGTTTGGAATCTTCGCCAGTCTGGATTGCATGTGCGTCGGTTAGAACCTAATCTAAAGTCCTTTTGTCCTAGTTTGCATGTAGCTGATTCTAGAGTCCCGTTTGAGTAGATCGGCTCATCCGCAGCTTCATATTGTCATTCATGCTCGAGTCCTAAGTCATCCAATCATCTTTCAGGGCCACCGGCTATGATGATTGAGCAATCCATGCATCCAAATTTGGTTTGTAACGTCCTTGTAAAAAGGCGAGTAGCATTTTCCTTTATAGCATACTTTGTTGTGGAAGATGTGTTTTGTACTACATAATCCCGAAATCCATAAGCCATGAGTGTCCAATTTAGCTAGTCCATTATCCAATCCTAAGCCAAGTTCACAATCTCTTCGTATTGTTCGTTAGTCATGTGTCTGCTTCGAGACGATAACCAAATCTAATGCCAAATCTATGATCACATCAAATCGTTTGTGTAATCCATGTTTAAATCTAGGTTTGCAGTCTCTAAGGACCGCCTATCCATAGTTATCAAGGCGCGCTTAAGCGCAGAAAAGCCCAAGGCTCAAGGCTTGCGCCTTTTTGCAGTTTGAGCGCATCTTTTTGCAGTTTGAGACGCATTTTTGGCTAAAATCAAAATTTTGTTTATAAATAGTTAAATAAAAAATTTAATTGTTCAATAAAGTATAAAATATGGTATAAAATTTAAATCTTATTAATAAAATATGTAGATAATTGAATGAATTATAAAATATGGTTTAAAAATTAATCTGTAGTTACTAAAAATAGCATATCAAACTCGTATAAAAGGCACACAAAAAAGCCCAAGGCTCAATGCTTGGGCCTTTTTGCGCCTTAGCGCCTTCACTACTATGCGCCTATCAAATCCATATCTAAGTCCGCAGTTGTTCCGAGTTGATATCCAAATCTATGGCCTTTTCAGGCGAGTGCTTGGTTTGTTTGGATTATTGCTTAGCATAGTTCATACCCTATGACCTTTAGATTCTCTGAGCTTGAGCGTAGTCCACACCCGAGCATTACAGCCTCTTTGAGCTCTTGCCAAGCATAATCAATACACGACGATCGATCGAGCTGCCCGGCCAAGTTGTGACAGCAAGCATGGTCCATGCTTGACGATCTGGGTAGGAGGCTTTGCTAAGACTTGGCAAGACGACCCACCCTTTACCGAGCATGGGTCATACATGACAACTTGAGTAAGCATGCCATGTTACCAGAACAACTTACTCCTTGCCAATTACGGTCCGTACTTCACGACCTGAATAGGTGGCATTGCCAAGACTAGACAGGATGGCCTACTCCTTGTCGAGCATTAGTCATACCTGACGACCTAGGTAAGCGGCCTCGTTTCCTGGATGGTCCACCTTTACCACGCTAAACCATACGTGACGAATTAAGTAAACGGTCTTGTTTCTAGGACGGCCTACAACTTGCTATGCATAAACGATACATGACGAGTGACTGAGTGTAGGGGTGAGCAATATTCGGTTCAAACCGAATTAACCGACCAAACCGGTTCATTTCAGTTCGATTTTGAAACTAAACCGGTTTGAATTCAGTTTTCAAAATATGTTTTTTGGTTATCGGTTTAATCGAGCTTTTAATTTATTATCTAATTTTATGGTATTGTAGTATTTTAAATAATTATTTTAGTTATATAACACAGACATTTTTTGCAAATAGATCAAATTTAATCATAAACATAAAATTTACTATATAAAATTTCTTTAAATATGAATTTATGTTTTACTTTGAGTGAATTCATTACTTGAATAATAATACATTCTTCAAGTTCGGTTAAATCGGTTATCGACCGAATTAACCGAAATTAGTCCGGTTCGGTTTGATTTGGAAAATTTTCGGTTTCAAATCGGTTTTAGTTTTTTAAACTCCAAACCAACCAAACCGACCGAACACTCATCCCTAACTGAGTGAGTTATTAAAGTTGAAATTCAATTGTCAATTCAAAACTTAGCAAGCATAAGCCATACTTGCTAAGTAAATTTATTAAAGTAACAAACCAAAGTTTTTATTACATCCCCTAAAACATTGGTTTGTTGTCATCTCAAAGCTTGTCTAGGGATCTCTCTGGTTTCCATACTAGTGTAAGTAGCTTAACCATCTTATTACAAGTTCATTTTACATCGAGAAAACAAATAGAAGTCTTAATGATTCATCGTCGTCTCTGAGCATGCCTAGCGGTCTCTTTGATCCTCACACATGTGTAAACGACATAACCGTTTATCATTCAGATTCGCTCAAGGCGAAGCCGTTAGGTAAGGCCGATCAAATCCACTTAATGCAAAGCGAGCCGAATTTGTATCCAAACCATCAGTTGATGATTATTCCTCCTCGCGAGCTAGGCCTGCTTCGATCCCGTGTAATTAACGACTGCTTCTGTTTTATTGCTTTTGCTCGATTTTGAATATATTGTTTCGGCTCCCTTATCCTGTTTTGTTCCTTAATGATATCATTCAAGTGCTTGCACTTGTTTTAATCATGTCCATCGATTTCATGAAACAAACAGTGCTTTCCAGACGTTCGCTCATGCTTGATGGGCTCTCTTCGAACTGGCCTTCAAAATGGAAGGCACTCTCGAGTTTCCATATAAATTTGCTCCAAAGTTGTATCTAAGACTAAAAAGAAGAGAACTTAGGCTGTTTCCTTGTTTTTTGACCTACCATATCTTTCCTCAATTTTTTGTTTTTCTTTTCCTTTATTTGAATCCAATTTGGACATTTCTCCATTTTTAGCAACGTTCACATCCGGTGCTTCCTTATCCGCTCTTGCATCTTCCTATCGCAAGAGTCTATCCGCCTCATGATAAAACTCTCCAAGATCCCTGTAGAATCCCACCTGGGCCGCTTCAATGACATTTTGAAATCAGTGTTATCCAAGATCATAGAAATAGTTTCCATCAGTCGATGGATCCAGCCGGTGCACTAAAGCTTGGTTGCATTAAGCCTCATTAGAAAGCTCGCAGAGTCCCATTCGTCTTTTGTTTGATTACTGTAAGAGTCATCACATTCTCGGGTAGCGTGATGTGGACTCTAAACTGCCTTATGGATCTATCGACTAGCTCCATCCAAGTCCCGATAGATTTACTCTCCGATTGTCTGAATCACAAAGTTGAAATATCTGATAAGTACGAGTGGAGACATTACTCCATGACTTCCTCAAATGCCCATAACATTTCCACATGTTTCAAATATCTCATTAAACGGTAAGATTCAGTTTTATGCTTTCAACATTTGGAGTTTGAACTCCAGTGGATTCTTCGCATCCTGAGTGATTAGTCCTTCTATCATAGTTCGCCTGTTATCATCGCCTAAAAGTAGTCTCCAGTCATCATTGCCAGCTGTCATAACCGGAGTACTAGCATTTCCCAAGTCAAGTAGATCTTCGGGAATCACGTTCGGATTGGTACCGATCCGAAGTCTCTGACCGGGATTTCCCCTCGGTTGTTATAAACCAATTTCACGTGCCCTAATTCCTGCTCCAGCCTCTAAGTTGTGAACTCCATTAGTGCCATCATCTATCTCCTGATGTCATAAGGTTGTTCCCTTTATTCGAATTGGTTTGGTACTGATTCGAAAATCTGGTTTGTTCTGGATTCGAAAATTTGATTTGGGACCGTAAATCGAGGTTGCCCTCGTGTCGTGCGTCATTGCCTTATGGCTGGTAGTTCTGACCCTAGCGTCTTGGTTATGATTTCCAACTAGTCTTGCTTTTTCGATTTGTTAGGGGAAATTCGTCATCATCCTCTCCTGCCTCAGCACGTCTTCTTGCCTTTCTATCCTTATTTGCAATTGGTTCTCCTCATTATCCATCTCCTTTCTAGTAAAGTAAATGGGTGATTGGTTTTCTCCTAATGAAACTTGTTGACTCCCTCCATGTCTAGTTGCTTCTCCTTGAGTAACAACATTCTTATTATAGCTATTGCAATTTCCTTCAAGCTTTTCCAAGTCTTAAATTTAAGTGCCTCCACCCTATGCGTCAAAATTGACACCAACACCCTAAACTGATAGTGATAATATCACAATCACATAACAAGTCACAAAATGCAGAAAATTTAAAGAAAACACCAAATTTATAATGGTTCTACAAGCACTGGCTTACGTCCACCTTAATAATATTTTATTTATACGGTAAAATTACAAATACAGTTGTTTGTCTAAGATGGTGTTGATATGGGAAAATGGCAGAGCCTCCTTATGTTTTTCAGAGAAGATCCAGCTTGAAGTGTCATATATGGTCTATTTATAGTTGCGAATGAAGTTAGATCGTCTTGAAAACTCACATGGGACCACGAGATATCAGAACGGATGAGCCCACAAAGTGGGGTCCGGATCATCCATTGTTGGACTTCGGATCGGTAACAAACTACTAATATGGGTCCATGTCGATTTTATGTGTGATCCGGTTCGAGGGTCCCTCATCGCCTTCTGGTGGGGTCGTCTGCGTAGCATTTCCACTTCGGCTCGTCGGCTTCAGGGTATGACATGATGGAGGTTGAAGTTGAGTTTGAGTTGTAGTGTCTCGTATCTTCGCCGATTTGGATTCCATGTACATCGTTTCATATTTTATTCGCAGTCCAATCTTGTCCAAATTCACACTTAGCTGGTTCCAGAGTCTTATTTAAGTTGATCCACTCGTCCGTATCTCCATATCATCATTTGTGTTCGAGCCCTAAACCATTTGATCATTTTTTGGACTATCCGCCATGAAGATTGAACAATCCATGCATCCAAATTTGATGTGTACCGGCCGTGTAAAATGACTGGTTAACAGTAAGTACCATGTTCTTTATTCTTTTTTCACAATCAGTATAGGCCTATGTCGATTTGATATGTGTGATCCGATTCGAGGGTCCCTCATCGCCTTCTGGTGGGGTCGTCTGCGTAGCATTTCCACTTCGGCTCGTCGGCTTCAGGGTATGACATGATGGAGGTTGAAGTTGAGTTTGAGTTGCAGTGTCTCGTATATTCGCCGATTTGGATTCCATGTACATCGTTTCATATCTTATTCGCCGTCCGATCTTGTCCAAATTCACACTTAGCTTGTTCCAGAGTCGTATTTAAGTTGATCCACTCGTCTGTAGCTCCATATCATCATTTGTGCTTGAGTCCTAAGCCATTTGATCATTTTTTGGGCTATCCGCCATGATGATTGAACAATCCATGCATCCAAATTTGATGTGTACCGGCCGTGTAAAATGACTGGTTAACAGTAAGTACCATGTTCTTTATTCTTTTTCACAACCAAATTTGAGTCAACACAAATCAAAATATTCCAATGGCATCCTCTTCATTTTTTCCATAAACTCAGCGCATCTCATTTTTAACGGACTGCAAGTCCCAAGGAGTTCGATATGTTTATGGAAGCCAACAAAGTTGAAATTTGATACATAACATAAAGCTCGACGATATTTTGGAAAATTCAATATTTTCGGGAAATGTCTTATCTTGGAAGGCAATCACAATGCAATTGATGCTTGTTCAACGTATTATTAGGCTATTAATCGGCTAGAGGATGTCAACTAGCTGATGATCAATACACACTTTCATCGTTCCCCACCTATCATGAAGCTAAGAAGTTGGCCCATTGATCGATCTTGGACAAGAGCAAAAAAAGCACAAAAGAGATTCTTCGTGCAGAGATGGACCTCTTGATTTTGGTATTGTCCAATTGACTACTGAGATGGATGGTATGCAACACAATGGTTCTAAATCTCGCTGGCATCTAGGACGAGCTGTTGGGTCTACCGCTACTGTTGCTGCGAATTCTTCTATTCTGCTTGATGTGGATGCTCCTGTAGTTGGTCATGTAAATTAGTTTGTTGCAATATTTCACAGTGACGATTTCAACCGGGCTATATGACGGGTTTCACAATTTTCTTGATGATACTAGGATCTACGTGCTTAAGAGTGTTAGATTTGCATATTTGACATACTGGTCAGGTGGGAACTTCGGATTGTTTTATTAGTTAGGTTTTACGCGCTATCTTTTTTTTAATGATGTATAGTAAATAATAGTTATTAAATTACCTATGTTCTTCTGCATTTTCCATTTATCTAATTATTTAGTATAAATTAGCAATTAATAAATATATATGTTTAAAATCTAATTAGTGATTAATATTTTATTATGCATTTAGTATAGCTATTAAATTTACGTTATTAAATATTAAATTGAAGTTGTTGATTATCAACTTTCAAATTTGCTTTATAATTTGTAGAAGGGGGTTATATGACATCTCTTTTTCATGACATCCCTATTGCACCCCAACCGCAACCACATATTTATAATTAAATAAGTTAGTGGGGTAGAGAGAATTAGTGAAAGGAAAAAAACATAAATGTGTGGTGGAAATTAGGGGATTATAGGGGTGTTGTACTTTTTTTGATGCTTAAATGTAATATATTGTTAAATAATCACAGTGCAAAATTTAATTTATTATTAACTATTTAGTGATCTAAATAACTAAATAAGTACTTAACGTAACAAAAAACATAACCTTACATCTCATGTAAACTTTTGCTTTCAGAGCGTCCATAGACCGCTTCTCAAGGAACTCTACGATCACACTGAACTTTGTATCCAAGAATGCACCCCAACAGTGGCTGGCTTATTCGATGAAAATGCCAAACCGAACTAGATACAATACAATCATGTATAACTTGTTCATTTTTCGATGGTTGGTTCAGTTCGATTATGTGGCTAGTGAACTGAACAAAAAGGCAGTGGTTTGGTTTCTAGTTTTCTTTAAGGTGCATAACTCGTTCGCTTAGTGCAAAAAGTAAAAGAGGAGGTAAGTGAACTAGTATGTTATTGGTGTCTAGTTTTTCGTTTTTTTTTTTTTTTGGTTATTGCAACTTTTAGTTGCAATACTTTTGAAACCGATTCAATGTTACTTAAACTGTATTTTGGTTTATATTTTTTAGTAGACGTGCTTGATTAATACAAGTAATTTTTTTTGGGCCAATTTTCTGAATTTATAACAAAAATAGACCACTTTGAAAACTAATTACAAAAATAGGCATGTTTTGGCTGGAGCAATAGCCGACGACATCTTAGATGCCGCCAGTTTATTTTATTTTGTAAAGGTGGCATACGAGATGCCATCGATTAATTTTTTTGTGTGAATGCGATATCCGAGATAGCGCCAATTTGTGCTATCTCGATCCTCGGATGCCGCCCAAATCTGTTTATTAAAACCAACCAACGACCTTCTTCCTCTTTCACAATTCCACTTCCAAAAAAAAAAAAAAAAAACCATTTCCCCATATTTTAAAACTCCTACTAAATTCTTATCAGCTTTCTGTTATAAGATCTACTCAACGATCAACAAGTTATTGATTCCATTTAATTTTCAAGGTATGGCTATTTAAATTAGAATTTTATAATATTTGATTTTGGGTTTGGTTTGATGGTTGGTTCGTTAGAGATAGTGAAATTGTTGTTTTGTACGTAGAATGACTCCTAAATGTATTCCTACCATATGTTATTATGATGGTGAATTGGTGATAGACGATGATAATTTCGGCAAATATGTTGGAGGGTCAATAAACCGGCGAAAATTGTTCAACGTTGTAATTTGGTTCAGTTGAAAGATTCAGTTTATAAATCAACTAAGTTTAAATCTGATGGATTTGACATTGATTTAGTATGTAACCGGCCTACGGATTCTGGATCGAAAGCCATTAAAATAGCCGATGATGATAGTGTTGACATAATGTTTCCAACGACATCGAAACCAATCGAGCTTTTTGTTATAAAGAGCAAACAGATTCAAGTACCAAAAGCAATAACACCAGTAGTAGTTACCATGAATGTCAAAATATTGGTGAAGGAATTAGTTGTCAAAATGTTTCTTCGAGCTTTAATCCATCGAGCTTTAGTACTTCATCCTTCGGTTTTCCATCGTGTACGAGTTATCAACATGATATTCGATACAATGACCCTCATTCGACTCAAGGAAGCTTCACACATATGATGGAAATGTAATTGCTGTTTTGGTTATTTTTTGGATCTATAAACATATGTTATATTGCAGTTCTTAAGTACTATGTTTTGTATGCAGTTTTGTTACACAACAAGCGACTCTTTTTTACACTGCTGGACCTTCAAATTATTATATGTCCCTTTCATGCATCCTACACAATCTGAGTTACAGATTGAAATAGAAGTACCCTTGATGATGACTTGTGTACGACCCAGTTAATGGCGAAGTCAATTGTTGTAGATATTCAGTTCAAAAATGAGATATTTTCAATATTAAGTGTCCAAAACGGTTTCAAAGTCGGTATGATTTTTGAAACAAAAGAAAATTTCAAACAACGATTAAGTGAATGGTCAATTCTTCATGCTGTCTCCTTCAAACCTATAAAGTCCAATAAAACCAACTATACCGCTATCTGTAATGTCGACGCTAATTGTTCATGGAGAATTCATACCATAGTTATGAATGGCGCGCCGTGGCGCACGGTGTGGTGCGGCGTGCCGTCTGTGTCATTTCTTCTTGTGGCGCGACGCATATGAGAAGGCGCAGAAAATGGCGCAAAAGACGCACGACGCAAAAAAAAAGTGTACGGCGCAAAATAGCGTGCTTTTTTTCTTTGTTTTTGTTTTTTCTTCATTTTTTGAATTTCACATGAAATTATTGTTGATCATATTATTGCGTTTGCTAACTTTTTGTATTTGGTTCTTATTTATTTTGTACGTTCTGATGGTTGACTTTTTTTACAGTTCTTTTTTCTTGAAGAGAAACAAACATATCAATATTGAAAATATATTTCATTTATGTAATACTCTTATATCAAATTGTAATATTGATTGTAGTGTATTTTATTTCGAAGTCCGTAGATGCACCAAATAGATTATCAATAAATATTTATCACTTTTTCCGCATAAAGTTATCAATTGCATTAGGGAAACAATATTACGAATCGATATGCTATTTTTTCTCACCAATTGTCCTCTGTGTTGCTAAATATAATCATATCATAACAATAAAAAGACTTGATATAATCTAATTTTCTTCCACCATGTATACAGGAAGCACAAAAATCTATACATCACAATCGAATATTTGCACCAAAGTATACAGGAAACAAAATCTCAAATGAACACAAATAATGTAAAAATGCAAGTCACAGTAAACAAGTTGGCATTTGACTTTGGTTCATGAAAAGTAGTGTTAAAATATTACAAGAAAATCAATATACTTGTGTAAGCCAACCCAGACGGCTTTCTTTTTTTATTTACTAATTAAAAATGCAATTCACAGCAAAGGACTTTTCGTTTTCCCAGATAAAGCTATCATTGTACTCTCTCTTCTTTCATTTACTAATTAAAAACTAAACATCTTTTCATAGCAAGAGCTTCTTACGCAAGCCAACCCAAATGACTTTCTTTTTTCTTCGATCTCATCCTAAATTAAGGTAAACTATGGTAATACTTGTTCACATCTAAATACTTATGTACTTGGGTTCCAATCAATAATTATTTCTTTTATTCAACTCAGCCATGAATTCTGATGAATCCGATGATGCAGATGTTGATTTGGAAAATATGATTGTTGAATTGGATTCGGATATCTAGTTTATTAGTTATTATTTTGGATTTTGAAAACTATTATGCTCGAAATTCTATGCTGATGATGTCAAATATAATGATGTTTTTTTTGCAAAATAGTAAAATTTTTAATTGCATATGTTTTAGCAAAAAATACTTAACTTTTGAATTTGTTGTTATATGTTAAATTTGAAAAATAAACATGCGCAGTAAATCAGAAAGGTGCATGTCGTTTGCCGCGCCGTGCGCCAAGGCTCCAGACTGATGTTGGGCCTTTTTGCGCCGTGCGCCATTAATAACTATGCTTCATACAATTGTATCAAAAAAATCTGAGAAAAGTTTGGATTGCAAGAAGATATATAAGTGAATACAAATGCGTAAATCCAACTGTCAACTCAAATCACAAGCAAGCAACGTCCTCATTTCTGGTTTCGAAGATCTTATGTTTGTAAAATCTGATTTGAATATAACCGGCGACATTGCACAGGTTTTAATGGAGGAACAATTGTTTGTTAAGATAAGATATATGAAGACATTGAGAGCATTGAGTAAGGCAGTCGAATTTTTTTATAGTGACTGAACAGAATCCTACAACACCTTAAGACAGTATTTAACTGAAATTGCAAGAACAAACCCAGGGAGCATTGCGCATGTTATTACGGACGAATTTGGAGTGTTCGAACGTGCTTTTTGGGCTTTTGGACCATGTATACATTGTCGTCCCTTACTTTGTATTGACGGTACACATTTGTATGAAAAATACAAAGGTACATTGTTAGCAGCTACTACTGTTGACGCGATTGACCATCTTTACCCGTTGGTTTATGCTATTGTCGAGTCTACCAATATTTGGGAATGGTTTTTTGCTTGCTTGCGCCTCTTTATCCATACCGCCAGCATTCGCCGAATTACGTTTATTTCCGATAGAATGAAGGGCATATCGAATGCATTGAAAACAAAGGGGCGTTTACCCCATATGCATTGTTTTTTGTGTTAGACATCTAAATGCTAATTTTCAAGCAGCTGGTTTTAAGGCAAAAGATTAAGTGGGCTTTTTTATGCTACGACATGTGCTTCGGAAGAAGTTGAATATCACATACTTCGGGAAGAAATAAAGAACATTAGCCTAAGAGCGCACAACTGGGTGGAAAAAAGTTTATATGGGAAAGAGGAAAGTTGGGCTCTGTGCAAAGACGATGGTGATCGATTTCATGTAATGACCACAAACGCTTTAGAAAGCTTTAATGGCGTATTAAAAGGCTCAGTCGTTACTTGTGAAAGTTTTGGTTGCTCGAACTTTTTTTAATCGGTGGATTATTTTTGACAACGAAGAGAAACAAAGAAAAAATCATAAAATCCGACTTACCTCTAAGTGGAAAGCAAAGATTGCTCAACGAGCCAACGAAACTAGGCATACAAGGATTGTTTGATTTAGCCCAGTAGAATGGCTAGTGGTTCATTATTTTGGGGATGAATTCAAAGTGTTAATCAATGATGATACTTGCTCATGTACGTGCAATATATCAATGCTACAACATTTACCTTGTACTCATGATGGCCGTCAGTTTCAACAGTAGCTAACTGAGCTCATCATGATTTTGCTTCATCTTACTATACAGTCGAGAAATACCAAGTTGCGTGCACCTCGGAATTTCACCCTGTCAGTGATAAGCGACATTGGACGTTAATAGATAACCAATTGGTACTACCTCCTGTGGTGAAAAGGCAACATGAACGACCTAAGTCTACTAGATTCAAAAAGACTATGGACGAGAGTCAAACTCCAAAAGGAAACAGGTGTAGCAAATGCGGTGTCATAAGAGAAATTGGTGTAGTTCAGCTAGTTAATTTTGTTGTAGTTGAATTTATCTTCAAGTTTATGTAACTTTATCGCGACATTTGAGTTGTACTAGTTAACATGACATGATTCAACCGATTCTACTAAATATTACATACGTTTTATGAATATTACAAATAGTTCATACTTAATACAGGTACAACGTTCACTTCTCATCGAATGGTCCAACAACCGATCCACTTGGTAGGTACTCAGTAAAGTTGCACTCTCGATTCATTAGCACATTCCTTAGTTTAAGATTGTGCTTGTGCAACTATTTATTCTCTGCTTGCATCTCCAATGCATGTTCAACCCCTCTGGGGTATATTTCAGGATCCATCCACTAAAAAAAGTGCAACATATATAGAATTAGGCCTTATTTTATGATCCTCATAAAGTTGACGGCGGTATAGACGTCCAACATTCTTGTCTTTTCTACATGCGACTATATCACATTCGGCGCCACAATTACAAAATACACGATGAATTTGTTTGCAGTGAAGGAAATGTATGTTATGAAATGACCGGACGTCATGCGCTCTGGTGGGAAATGACCGTCGTCCACGTACATCTACCACCTCTTGCACTACTTCAACTTGTGTCTCAAGAACGAATTCAACATCGTGGGTCAAAACATCATCTACCACCACACCAACATGATGTTGTTCAAAATGGTCATGTATTTTCATCATTATCTCATCATCAATCTCGTAGTTATCCATTTTCACCTACAACAAAAATAACAGAGCCCTAAAGTAGAACTAGAAAGCATCAAGGTAACAATACTAAGTCGTTAAAATTAGAAATTCTATACTCATTTTAAACCCAAAATCAAAACCATCGAATTTGCATGTAAATTTTTACTTGATTTCTCGATCTACCGCAAACACTAAACTACAAATTGGTCGTGGGTTGAAATTGAGAAGAGTTAGAAAATTAGGTTTCCATTGTTGAATTTTTGGAAAAGCAAAAGTTCAGTATAATATATTCTTGGGGGTTAAAAAGTAGAAATAAAAGTCAAAAGAAAGAAAAGGTGAGGACAAAAGATGTTGCTCGATACTTCATTTCTGCCTCAAACAGAGGCAGAGAGGAAATATAAGGGCGACATCTCGGATGCCGCCTGTTGGAGTCATCCAAGATGCCGCCCTAATAATTCCTCAATAGGGCGGCATTCGAGATGCCGCCTTGATAAATCCTCTCTGCTTCAATAACAGGCAGCATCTCGGCCTAAAAATGAGATATATCAGATATCGGATATGCTCTTCCATATGTACAAGCTTAAAAATAGAAATACAATCCAAATACTTGACCTTTACCAGCAACATAAACCAAAACCATGTAGCACATACTCTTCAATCACAAGCCATCAACACGACTCAAAAATCCAATTACATTACAATCAACATATCTAAAAAAACTAATTACATAACCAACAACATAACAATCCAAATTCTTAACCATCACCATCTAAACTACAACATTCCAACTACACAACACAATAACAAACCAACAGTTCATACAGTACCATTTCAAAGATAAGACCATCACAATTTGTTCATTGAAAGTTAAAAACCATTTCCTGATCTCTTAAAATGTTTTAAAATCCGAGGTTTTTTCTTTTAGGACGTGGCTGAAGTCTATACTCTTCTGGTGTCGACTCTTCATCTTCCTCTTTGTGGATACTCTCTTTCACATGTTCTGCATGAGGTTGGGAACTTCCGACCGCTACCGTATGCTGCAAAAGCAACTCACCCCACGCTTGACCCTTACCTTTCTTGCGGCTTTCGTACTTCTTCCGTGGCTTGGGAGCTGGCGGTAGTTGCGTAATATCTAATTGAGTAGCAGAAGGAGGAGGAGGAGGAGTAGGAGAATGGTATGGTCTATCCATTTTGTTTTTTTGACAAACAAGAGCGCAAACTATGTTTGATCGACAAACACTTTACTTTTTTCCGGAATTTCTTTCTCTAACTCGTGCACTAATTGAAATGCCTGGTAAACTCCATCCACCTATAAACAAATATAAGATATTAAATCGTTTAGACGTCTTATACACCGCAAAAATTGAAAATGTACCACATTTCTTTCAAGAGGAGCTCTAGGTGCGTAGGAAGGAGAAAACGCAGCAGGGTTGGCGGTGGTCTTGGCAACTCGTACCGACGTGTAATGTCCCAATACAATTCCATGTATTGCTGCTTGGTTAGCGTGACCTCATGTTCTGGTTCCTCACACGAATAATTATTATTCCACAAAGTTACCATTTCCTCGTACAAATCTTCGTTAGTTCTAACTTGATAATGGGGAGCAGGAAGAGGAAGATACTGATGTAACCCAAACTGCTTCATCAATATGTCAGGAAGATGAAATGCATAATATGTCAAAGAAAACAAAAGCAATCTAGCTTTCTATTGCCGTCTAGACTAAATCCACAATGGGGTTGCACATGTAGGTCTTCTTTACTATACGGGTTCCATGTCACTGCATCAGAAGAAAGAACATCGAATTCATTCCTGTAAAGCAACAAATTGCGGCTCAGAGCCATTTTTGTATTCTTCGGTCCAGTCCACCTGCACATACTTAAATGTGTTTACAAATTGTCATGTACATAAATGTTTATCAACCCAAATAGTAACTTTGTGTTGTCTACTACTGGTCTCTTCATTAAAACACGACCGACCGAAAGGCAAGTCCAAGACCAAAGCTGCAAAAGTCGTATGTGTTGTATTTTTATTTTGTCCCATATTTAGAAGACATAATCATTTACATTAATTCTTAAACCGTACTCGAACGAGGCTCAAACAACAACCAATATACCTTTGCTGCACCAAAAACCTGCTCCAATAAGCTCTGCATATGTGGTAGGTAGAACCTCCGCACCTCATGCATATCTTCTACATGAATCAAAGTTGGCTATTAGTGAGAGCCAATGAAGAGCAACTCTAGATTTCGACCTATCACAGAAGAGGCGTTGAGTAATAATGTGCAATATGATAGCTCGAGCTCGTTGTTGAATTTGTAATGGAGACGCATTTAACGGAATATCGTCGATCAATTGAGATAGGTACCAAGTAGTTGCAACCGTCTCATTACCCTACCTAGCCTCCTTCGGAGGAGTCATACCAACCAAATCCTCAAGCAAGTCCATATAATCATGTGAAATGTCATATCTGATAATTGGATCACCGTCTGTTGGTAAACCGAATAATACTGCCACATCCTTCAAAGTAATCATCATTTCACCTACTCGAAGGTGAAATATGGATGTCTCGGGCCTCTATCTAGCAATGCCGTGATCAAATTGCAATTAAGTTGTGCATACTATATCTTATGCAGCAAGCCAAATTCTTCTCTATCTAATAGTGCAAATACCTCTGGATGCTTCGACGTAACTTGCTTAAGTGTAAGTATATGATCGATAGTCCCCTCTGGATCACAAACCTCCATCTAACATGAATATAATCTTGTACAAGTAAATAGATAAACTTCAACATGAATAAAATTGTTGATAAATTAACCAAATAATGTTACCGCCATCAAATCCATATTCACTGTTATTACGGCGCTCGACTAGTCGCGACTAGTCGTCGACTAGTCTATTAGTCGACATTGGAGCATCAACTGTAAGAGTCGACTTGACATTAATCGAGCTCGAACCCTAAATCACGATGTCAAAGTCGAATCCTAAATCACGAAGTCGAACTCGAACCCTAAATCACAAAGTCAAAGTTGAAGTTACGAACTTGAACCCTGAATCATGAAGTTGAAGTCGACCCCAAATCACGAAGTCGAAGTCAAAATCACGAACTTGAACCTTAGGTCACGAAGTCGAAGTCAAACTTGTTTTATCAGTATTAACCCGAAGTCGAACCCTAGTTGTTTATTACGGACTGTGATTATCTATTAATACATTGCAAAGATGTATTTATTTATTTATATACTGCAATTATGTATTAATATATACGTATATATTTATTTACCGACTAGTCTATAACTAGTCGACTAGTTGGACCTCTATCGACTCGACTCGACTTGTTGGCGTAACAACCATGTCCAGATTATTAGTTCGATGTTGTTCCTGCAAGTATATGCCGCTTGGATCAACCGGTCCAGGTTTCATCTTTTCATATTCTATCAACAATTAAGATGCACACGTTAGTAAATTAATCAATCAACAAACACTCAACCAATTTATGAAAAGCTATTCAAACCACATATTTCTATACTTATCAAATGTCCTAACTCTTTCTCATTATCTACTTCGCAGAATTTTCACACCCAAACAACAATTATATACGCACTAGTTTTACTCAAAAATACAAGTTTTCAATGCACAAATATAACTTAATCATACTAAATAATACAAAGACATCATATTTTCATATTTTTGACATACTTTATGCCACATTCTCCTCCATCACATACTAAATATACACATACATATAATATATTAACTTTTATCATAATTTCTATCTAATTCTCACACAAAGTCATACAACCTAAACCCAAAATCATTAATTTGTTGATGTAAACCAACAAATTGTACACTATAGGAACTAAAAAATAAATCTATTCAACCAAAAAAAAAACATTGTAGTTGAAATCCCTAAGCATGAAAAACCCAAAAATTTGAAAAATCGTAACTTTAATATATATATATATATTTTTTAAAGATTAGTTACCAATAGGAGGCATTGATAAGATAAGGAGGGCCATTCAAGTTAATTTAAGGGAAAACAAAATTTTGTTTTTTGGACTAAATTTGAAGTTAGGGAGCTGTTTTCGTTTTGATTTATATTTGGGTTGAGAAAATGTGATTAGGGAAGGAGGTTACTGCCTGATTTCAGTAAACAGATCTGGACGACATCCTATATAGCGCGAACTGGCGCTATCTCGGATACTGCCTTCACAAAAAAAAAAAAAAAAAAAAAAATGGTGGCATTTCGGATGCCCTCTTTACAAATAAAATAAAATAATAATCTCCCGTCATCTGGGATGCCAAAACAGACCTATTTTTTTAATTAGTTTTCAAAGTAGCCTATTTTTGTTGTAAGTTATGAAAATTGGCCCAAATCAAATTTTTTTCCTTAAAATAATAATATTATACCACTTTAAATTTATCCTTAAATTTACATTTGCAAAAATAGTTTGAGGGAAGAAGCATATAGCTATTAATGATGACATTATCCTTTAGTTATAATGCGTTTTAATATCATGCTTAGACTTGTATTAGTAATGGTCGCAGGTTAATATTGAACACAACTTTGTTATTTTTATCTCTAAGCCGCCACTTCTGAGATAGGTTTCTCAGGCTTTTTCCTGCAACTTCAACAACCTGTGTGAAATTGGTTTTCTAACTAGATCCATTTGATAGCTAGTTTCTGTATTTGTTAGAGTGAACCATTTTTGTGGGATTGCTATTAGATCTTGTTCTCAGATTAGCCAGTAATCAGGAGTTCTAGCTAAAAATCAAACTTATATAAGCAGTTTTCGACATTATGTCAAGCACCCTGATTTAGTTACATCCTTTTGTTTTTAAATTAAGGTGTAGTAACATCAGAAGTTTTTATCCTAAAATTTCATCTGTATTTTTCTGCTGTGATTTGCATGTTACTTAATTCTTTGCTGCTAGTTAATTGGGTGGTTGTTAGCCTGAGCTACTAACCTAGTTAATTAGGGTGCCCTGGAAAAGCAAACCTGTGATAATGACAGCACAAATTTATGTGTATTACCGCATTTACATGCCATTTCAGTCAAATGCTAGTTTATTATATTTTCTTCAGTTGTTTTGAACTAAAATTTTGCTTTGAAAATCTTATGTGTTTGATACGTGAATCGGGGGTGGATCGTTTTCCATGGTCAATTAATTTAAACTAACCTAGGAAGTATGACTTTATTAGATAAATGATAGAAAGCTATTTAAGAGCTAAGCATCTATGTAGAAGTAGAGTAAGTTATTAGAAAAATTACACAAGATTTTTGTACTGGACTGAACTCATATTCTATGTCTAATCGCAGAACATCTTTTGGAATTTTCAATAACTAGCCCTCTTTTTACTTGGACAAACATGTATTACAATGCCATTTGATTGCCCTTAAGATTACTTCACTGACATGTCTGAGACTCCACACCAGAGGTCCAGACTTCACAAACTTGTAGTGATGTACCGATCTCGACAGTAGACTAATTTGTTACTGATGCCCTTGAAAACTACATAACCACTCTTTGTAGATGAATATGCAAGGTTTAGGACTAGATTTAGAATGATTAAATAATTGGGTAATCAAGAAATCTAATTGCGATAATTTTAGAGCAGAAAATACAAAAATAGTGAGAGTGATTCTGAAAGATAGAGAACAGGAAATTAAGTTTGTCGAACTTGACTGTAGGCGTTTTATATATTTGAAGAGTTGCAATTTTGGGGATGCAGTTGTTCAGAAATGAGATGATGAAAAGTTGCGTCCAAATTTTTGAAAAGGAAGAATGAAAAGAAGCTGACAACGGTTAAGAAAGAGAACGAAGAGGAATGCACGGACTTGGCACCCTGCAGGAAGCCGGTCTACAGTTATATTAATCGGTTGACCGGTTATACATTACTCGTCGACTATTTGCGTTTAAACAGGCCGGTTATGCATGTTGGCATGGTTATGTGTGCTTCACTTTTTCTTTTCCGTCGTTTTTCCTGCTTCAAAAATAAATAAATCTGGAAATGACTTGTTAACACCATAATCTTGTGCAAATATCCTGTCTGATAGTCTTCAAATGTCGCTGTGATTGCTAATGACTTGTTGACACCACACCACTGTGAGTCTTCAAATGTGTGTATCATCGCTTCATTAGCCACATCAATGATTCATATAATTGTCTTTATTAAGCTTTTATTAACTGCTATCACACTGCTTACATATAAACGTTACACCACTTGAAGTCACTTGATAAACTGGTTAGTAACATTGTCAAAATGCAAGAATAATTTTTCTAACATAATAAACATACCCACAAAACATTTTATCAAATTTTCTATTCTCCTCTCCCTATTAATTTTATTGGCACTAACTTTTAAATTTTTTTTTTCCGAATACACCTTCACATTTGAATTGAAGATGGAGATGTCCTAACTAAAAAAACATGGTGGTATACATGCACAAAATTTTGTGCATTTTATACATATTTAAATCCAATTCATTGAACATGTTCTGAAAACCTTGCAATTTTCACTAACCTACACATACAAACTTATGTATTGATTTCTATCGGTAATTTTGTTCAGGAAAAAAGGATGCTGTAAGAAGCAGAACTCTAACTGAAGAAAACGCAAGAGACAGTTTTGAGAACCTTCTTTTCAGCATATGTCGATTCCGGGAACTCACTGGCAGTTATCCTCATAATATCACAGTATGGTTTTTTATTTTATTTCTCCTTCTGTGTCAACTTCCTTCATTAACTATTCCTTTTTTTAATAAACCATTACATTTAAATGATAGGTGGTAAGCTACGACTTCAAAGGAGAGAGGTTTTCCAAGTTACACAGATCTGCACTCGGATTTCCTGAAAACAGATTTTCCTTTTACGGCACGCCTGCACCTCCAGCTTCAAGAGAAGGAGCTATGAAAGGAGAAGCGATTGCTAGGGCCCAGTTTCAGTCAGATCCGTATGCATGTTTTGGAACACTCCATCGTAAACGGGTCAAAAGGGACCCATTTCATCGGATGGTCCCCTATCCTTCTGGTTGCCCCGAGCTTAAAGATTTGTTCAATTACTGTGGACCTTCCCTTTATTCTGGAGTTCTACCTTGGTGACACCAGTTTTGTGAAGTTTTGTGTAATGGTTTATAGATGAAAATGTGTTGGAAGTTGTATTGTAGTCTGTATTAACTTACCTTTCTATGAAAAATTCCTTCAGAAAAAGTATTGCTTAGTGTGTTGATTATCACGAAATAAAACCAAGATTTCTTTTCGAGGAGCATGTCTCCGCAGCTTATACTTCTGTTCATACATCAGAACTCCAGCATAAAGATAATTTCTTTTTTCCTCTTTTTTGGTATTATGATCTCCTGAAAAGAATAAGAGGAAAATCCCAAATGTAGCAGCTCCAAATGTAACTTGACTATACTCAAATGTTGCAGCTTATTCGATAACAGAGAGAATTTAATGTGTGAAACGTCTGAAAAGCATGGGGACAACGAATACAATTTGTGCGTCCGCTTTGAAAAGATGCCATTCTGCTTGTATGCTTCCAGTAAATGTCCAACTTGATAAAAATTTAGGTAGTGTTTGGTTTATTTTATGTTTTTAGTTTTTAGTTTTCAACATTAATATGAAAGTCGAAAAGATTTAAAGTATATCGGATGACGAATCAAAGGCGGAAAAAGTGATGGAGGGGACTGCGAGATAATGGATGGATGAATTTGTTATCGTCCTTTCGATGTTTCTTAAAATATGGAAAATAATAAAAAGTTGTTTTTGGTTTTGTGTGTTAAACTTCATTTTGTAAAACGATCGTTTTTCATGATATATTTGCGTCGTCGGTATTTTTGTATGTGCGAAAACTCAAAATTAAAAAATGTAAATCAAATGCACCCTTAGGTTCATCAAACTTGGATCTTTCAGAAAATGGTACTTCTCGGTTTATGGATTCATGTTTCAAAAAAATGTCTTGCACATCAAAGTTATTATGTTTCCATGAATTCATGACTCGAGTTCCCGAGATCACCTTTGAAAAGCATATCAATATTGGTACCAAGGATTCCTAATAATCCATGAAAAATATAAGCGAAGCTGCTAAGAATTGTGTCAAGTATAAGTCAGGTCAACGGATGTTTGAAATATCCAAAATCTGTACACATTGAAATCCGAAAAACAGATAAATACCTGATTTTCTTTAAAAAAAATACGAGTGCATTTATATTAGAAAATCATCCGATCGTTTTTTGTTAAGATTATATTTAATATTTTGTTTATTTTAGTACAATGATAGACATGTGTTAATCTTTTATATTGAACTGATAGTTTTTATCATATACAGAGTCGCTCTGTACAGGTAGAGGCCCTGGGCCAAAAAAATCCAGGGGCCCAAACCTATATGTAAGATAACAACGGTAGAGCCTTGAAAGCAAAAATTTTATTCAAGCGCACATGCAAAGTATTGAACTCCAGTCATAAGCAAGGCGAGCAATAGTATCTACCACCAAGCCAATCCAACTACATATTCATAGCTTTCTTACATGTCATTATTCTAATTAAAAAATCTGAAAGTAGGCCCCCTTCTCTCGTCCTCCTCCACCACCCAAGGCCGAGGCCCTAGGCCACCGCTTAGGTGCCCTATGCCCAGGGCTGGGTCTGATTATATGAATGTAATGCATATTAATTACTCAGATATTTTTATTATCATTTTACTTGTTTATTTTTCACATTTTTATAATCAACGAGATTGAAAAAAGTTCATGTTATTATACTAAAATTTCTATTTTTACTTTTTAGTTTGTTGATCATTAGCAAATATGATAATTATTCGATATTCGTTTGTACATGTAGATACAAATACTTGATATCTGAAAATAGGCAAGCCATTCAAGACTAAACCCCTAGTCCTTTTCAAGGTAAAGCTTTCCGGTTAGGCCGACCAAGACTTAATTCTGCTCAAAGTTCCTGACCAAACCGATCAAGAATAAGTCCTGCTCAAGGAAAGACCTTCAGTTAAACCGACCAAAACCTTTCAATATTTTATTCCTTACTCTATGTCATCTAGCTAAGGGGCGGTTTATTCCATCCAAATGTGTTACATCTAACTTAAGTGATGACTATAATGGCCTATTCTATTTCTAATTTGAGTTAAAAAATATTCGTCTACAGGCCTAATCAAGCATTACCTTTACTGCGGTGAAAGCCTAAAATTTATAACTATAGAATGGAGTTGCATTTATTATTAACAAGAAATTTACGATACAAATGATGTCCCTATCCGAAAATATCTGTTTATAGGCCTAATCAAGCATTATCTTATTGCAAGCTAAAGCCTGGAATTTATAATTGTAGAATGAAGATGCATCCATTACTAACACTTTTTTTTTTTTTTTTTTTTTTTTTGCAGATAATACAACGTCCATATATTTGAAGAAAATATAAGAGATATAATAATGTAAGATATTAGTTTATGAATATGCAATCATATAAAACACAAGGACTTTAACAATCCATATTTTAAGTTAGGCAATTGTTAAAACAAAATTATTTAAGGTCTCACGACTCTACAGTTTTGGGAAATATCCATAGTGACATTGTCTATCTATTGAATTTATCAGATGATTTTACTCCTCAAAACTTGTAACAACTTTTAACTTTGGATTAGGGGCGAGAATTATTTGGTTAAATCAAATAAACTAACCAAATCATTTTATTTTGGTCGCTTGGGTTTGATTTTTAAAATTATACCAGTCTGCGATTGGTTCAGAAAAATATTTAGTTTGGCTATCGATTTAACCAAATGAGCAGAACCTTTGTTGTATTTTCAAAATTATCGATATTATAATAAATATTTTAAGTTAGATTAGTTAACCAAATAAATTTTAATCATCACATATTTTTCAAATTACTTTTAAAAAGCGTAAGATTCATAAATAATGATACTCTAATAATATATTAACAATTTATTTCAAATTATAGTTAGTATACAAACATAAAGTCTAAAATATTTTTAATTTGGTTAAATCGGATAACCAACATAACGAATCAAACTTAATTTGGTTAGTTTGGTTTGATTTTCGCTTTTATATGTTTTAGTTTGACTTGATAATTTCATCATCGAATAAACCAACCAATCAAATGCTCACCCCTTCGACGTAAGCTGAATTAGCACTCCCAGCCACTTCCATTTAGAAAGATACGATGCTTTTCGTTTTCGGAGAATGATCATAGCAATGATTTGGACTTTTTGGCTAAAAAGATATGCATGTTTGAAGTTGTGCAGTTAATGGTCCGCTATTACCCCGACATATCCTCGTTATACCATGTAGCGGATTTCTACCGCTACGCTATTTTCAAATAGGCTTAAAATAACATTTACGCTTTAAGCCCCGCTATACTTTGATGTTTTCGATATATCCCATTATTTCAACTATATTCCGTTATTCTGTTATATCTTCTATAAAAGAAATGAATTTAAAAATGACGTTTATATATTAACAAACTAAAAAACATAGTTCTCTAATAGAATTTTTCAACAAACATTGTTCAAAATAGAAAATACTACAATATTATGTTAAATTAAATTAAGCTAAATAAAAATTTGCACTTATTTACATATGTTTACACATGCTTTTATTTAAAATTCAAAATGTACTAATTATTACTACATTGAATGTTATTTCTCCATTTATTTATCATTTATATATTTTTAAATGCATTAAACACTAGTTTATATGCTATTTTAGACTAATCCGCTATATCCCACTGTTTTCCTGTTTTATCCATGCTAATTTTTTTGCGCATTTGCCGCGTTGGCAGTTTTCAAAGCAGTTAATGGACAACCGGTAAATTTGTAAACAAGCCAAACAACTCATTTCGAGTTTATAGGCTATAGGCTTAAACAAATTTCTCTAAATCATTTCTACCATCTCCCAAATAGATCTAAGCAGCCGGTAATTAATTCTTCACCCAAAACCTTTCTTTTATCTTCAGATGAAGTATAAATAGTAGATCAAGAATTAATTGACAAGGAATTCATTAGCAATCTCAGCATCTATATTTTTGAGGAAGAAATATGAAATATTTTATGTTGATTTTCGAACTTACCTCGATTTGCATATGAAACTTGGATTTTAAATGTTTTGGTGAGTGATTTATAAACGTATAGTATCTGTATCCATACATTTTAACATGTTTTGGATCCATTTTTGAAGTCAAAATTGTATTTTAAACCGTTTAAAACCACATTAATAGTAAAACATGAGTAAATAAATTTTTGGTGTTTCAAAAATGTTTGGATATGTGATAGCCTTTATATATGCTAGGTTATGTTGTAGATATCTTATGTGTTGATTGCTATGATTGATTGTATAATTTGCATGTTTGAATCATGTTAAGTGCACAAATGGTGTTTGTTTGCATGCTTGTATGATTGAAAGACTCTTTGGAGCAAGCTAGAGACATGAACTAACCACTGTGCTAAAAGATCTTTGTGTTAGCTTTTCGAGAGGGGTGTTACAGACTACCCCTAAAGAGCCCAACGTCCTCGTTGGCTCGTATTTCTCACCACCTAGACATTGTGCATGTAACCCATATTAGTACCACACCGACTGACATCCGCAGCATTGCACACACAATTCCGTCTGGATATAGGCTCTGATATCAAATGTGACAACCACGGGATTCGAACCCCCGACCTGCTAAAAGATCTTTGTATTATCTTGATATATGTTAGGTTATGTTGTAGATATCTTATGTGTTAATTGCTATGATTGATTGTATAATTTGCATAAATGGTGTTTGTTTGCATGCTTGTATGATTGAAACACTCTTTGGAGCAAGCTAGAGACATGAATTATAAAACCGTAGGATGTTAGAGTTGTATTGTTGCATACATAACACACATGGGTCAAAGATGAAGCATGCGACAACCATGGGATTCGAACCCCCGACCTTCCGGAATGCAACACCACGCACTAACCACTGTGCTAAAAGATCTTTGTGTTAGCTTTTCGAGAGGGGTGTTACAAAGCAGATACATCATTTTGAAATGGGAGAATTGGAATTGGATAAAAGAAATCAATTGGGCAGTGGCTAGTTTGCTGCATGGTGGTTGGTGAGTGGCAGTTGTTCGATGCTGAGTGGGTACCAGTCAAGAAATGGCGTTCGGTGGCAATGGACTTTGTGTTCAACAACTGAAAGAATAGACATGAAATTTTGTCAGGTAACTATTAAGGCTGGTTTCCCAACATGGAACCGTGTTCAATCATGTGTAGCGCCGAACAAGATTTTGTGTTCAGTGGAGATGGTTCGAGAGTGATGGAGTGGTGAACAAGATGACTGATCCGGTGGTGCTATGCTCAGGTGTCGAACAAGGATCATGTTCGTTGGTGGTTACAGGGAAAGTTGCTTCCGGTTTGACCGCATATGTTTAATCCAATTATGGATGTGGTCAGACAAAGCTTGGGATTTCAGAAGTGCATCGAGGTTGGAAGAGGAATACTTCGAGCATGGTTTAGACTTGCTTCGAGGTGCATGTTGATTGATGAAGTGACGATGTAACGCTTCGACATTATGACTTAAGGACCACAATATAATGGCTCTACCATTTACAATGGGTATCCATAGGTATTCCAAAGATGATAATTTTACGTGGGAACCGCGATGATTATTCACAAGGACAAGTTCAATGATAAGGCTTGGGAGTTGAATTCATGATTGTGTTCTACTATGAAGATCATTTCCAGATGCACATATTTTAGGGACAAATTTTCAAAATAGGCTTGTTTTTAAAACTAATAGCAGGTTTAGGCTAGTTTTAAAACTATTTGCAGAAGCAGGTTAGTTTTAGCCACCTTAGCACTGAGATGGTAAAATTTAAAAAAATCGGGGGCGCACTTCACAAGTGCTCCCCTTACAAATATAATTGGCGTACTTATAAGTGCTCCAGTTATATTTTTTTACTTTCCAATCTAAATAACCTACTTTCTTCTACCTTTTATCTATCATTCTATTTTTCAACCTACTTCGGGATAAAAAGTACAAAATCGTACTATTGTTCCATTGACCTCAAAATTCCTTAAGATTTTCATAAAATATCAAAGGAAACAAGGATTATCAAATGGATTACTTCTATCAGCTATTGGACATCAATTTGAAGGTATTAATTTGGTTTCAACTCAAACCCTAGCTGAAATTTCTACGTTTCACAAATACACTCAAACCCTAGCTTAATTTTGTTTGCTTTCCTATGTTATTAATATTGGTTTAACAATTAATTGTTCTAAAACTTTCCAAATTTTCCATTGTAAAACTATGTTGGATTTCATCCCGATTATATGCTACTTTGAAGGAACATTAAATTTGAAAGAAAATAATACGCCGGTATATATTGGTGGCAAACAAAAGGGTTCATAGGTCAAAAAAGCATTCTCGTAAAATGAACTAAAAGAAACGATGCATAGGGTTAAAAAAATTGATTCGTAGAAGTGTAATATAAAATTAGTAAGCAAGTGGGTAATAGATTCTAGATCTTTTGCTATCGACGTAAATGATGATGAAGATGTTGATGCAATGTTTCAGTTAATATGGAAGTTATTGTGCTATTCGTAATAAAAGAGGAGTTGAGGCATTATGAAGAAGCAATTGGTACTCATGTAAATCAACATTCTACTCAAATTATTGGTACTATTCCAAGTTGTTCTTATCAAAGTAATCCAAGTCCTATATTTCCTACATGCGTGAATACAAAGTAAGTTGGTAAATTATTTACATTTGACTAGTTGAAATTCATAGTTAATATGAAAGTTCTTAATCTCATACTCTTTTTTACGCTTATATGATGATGTCGGGTGGTTCAAGCTCTAGAACGGAAAATGATGATGTAGGTTGTAGTTTACCGCATATAGATAACATGCAAATTGCTTCAATGGATAACGATATGACATGGATGGAAAATATGAAAGCTAAGAATGATCCGCTAGAGTTTGAAATTGATAATGAGAATGAAAACGAAAATAATGAAGCATCGTCGGAGCAAGAAGATGAAGACGATAACAACGAATGAATGGAATTTGATATGCTTCTGATAGCTGATTTATGTTGCGAAAGAATTATGGCGGCATCGTTGATTGAAAATGTAGCTCCTATTAAAGACGTATTTACTGCATATTGTGTTAATTCGGGCTTTGACGTGGGAATGCAGTTTCAAACAAAGGAAATATTTATCAACGGCTTAGTGAATGGTCTATTAAGAATCCCGTCTCTTTTAAATCCATAAAATCCCGCAGAAGAGTACATTGCAATTTGTAACGTCGATAACAATTGCAAGTGGAGAATACATTCAGTTGTCCCAAAAAAAAAAAAAAATCATTGACGGAAAGGTGGGAAGTTAGGAAATATGAAGGCAATCATACTTGTGTTAATCCGGTCATCAATTCTAATCATAAGCAAGCGACAAGTAGATTTATTGCTAACAAAATACTTCCTTTTATGAAATCGGATTTGAATACCACTCCCTCTACAATTCAAATTTTAATGTCTGAAAGTTTTTTCATTAGAATAAGCTACTTCAAGGCGTATAGAGCATTGTGGAAAGCACTTGAGACAATTTTTGGAGATTGGGAAACATCATATGCTGAGTTGCCACAATATTTGGCTACTATTAAAAAATATATCCCGAGAACTATTTTTAAGATTGAAACTGGAATACTTACGAATGACAAAGTTCTTTTCAAATGTGCATTTTGGGCATTTGGTGCATCTATTGATGGTTTTAAGCATTGTCGACCGTTAATTTGCATTGATAACACACATCTATATGGCAAATATCAAGGTACGTTGCTAGTCGTGACTGGAGTTGATGCAAACGATGGTATATTTCCATTAAAGTATGCAATTGTAGACTCCGAATCAAAAGAAATTGGGATTGGTTTCTTAGACGCATGTACTATCTCATATATAGTGTTCGCAATAGATGTTAGACTTTCATATCCGATTGAATGAAAGACATCCCTAGAGCATTAGAAAATTATCCTCAAGAAGACCATTACCATTTTGTGCTAGGCATCTCAAAGCTAACTTCCAAGTTGCTGGATTTACTCAAAAAAAACTTGGTAGACTTGTTCTATTCATGTGCTAGTGCTACAGATGAGTTGCAATACAAAGAGTTAAGAGGCCGTTTGAAAACTATTGCACCAGATGCACATGCTTGGGTGAAAAGAGTTTGCGAGGTGCATAGGGAAATTGGGATCCATGCAAGGATAACTGTGAACAATTTATAATGATGACAACAAATGTATCGGAGAGTTTTAATGGAGTTCTACGAGGTGCTCGTGCTTTGCCGATCAAGTCTTTAGTAGCACGGACATTTTACCGTTTATACGACTATTTCATGAAACGTCGTTCCGACGTCGAGGGATTTGAAATGCAAATGAGTCTAAAAGTTGAAACTCTTTTAGCCAAAAGAGAAAAACAAGCACGACATTGTGGAGTTGTTAGATTCAATCAAATTGAATGTCAAGTGAATGATCAATTCGAAAAAGCATTTACCGTGGCTTTACGTGATAATGTATGTACTTGCACTTGCAACATTCCATTATTGCAAAAATTGCCATGCTTTCATGTGATGGCTGCTTGTGATCGAACTGTTGGAGGAGCGAATAGATCGTACTATGATTTTTGTTCATTGTGGCTTTCTGTTGAAAAATATAAAGCAAGTTATGCTCCAAGCTCCATCCAATTCTTGTAATAGATACTGGGATGCCTATCACGGTCCGACCATATTGCCTCCGCATATAAAAAGGAAGGCGGGACATCCGCGCTTGACAAGAATTAAACATATGATGGATAAAATGAGAGGAAGTAAACAAAATACTTGTAGCAAATGCGGTCAAAAAGGGCACAAAAGATCGACATGTCCGTCCAAATGATTTCCAGTTGACTGATGTAGGCATTTTATAAGAGAATGTTTGGAGATGTATTTTGATATTTTGTGGGATGGTTGTAAAGCTTGTACGTGAATTTGTAATGTAATGAATGATTGTACTTCTAGTTCCGTGAATGAATGATTTGCATTTCAATAGTGATTGTTTGCAATTTTTTAAGCCTATTAATTGTAGTTGGCGGTTTTTATGATCCAGTTTGTAAGTTGCTGGGTATAAGTGAAGCAGCAGATTTCTGCTATGACTCTCGAGAAGGGAGCACCTGTAAGGTGCGCCCTTGCGAAAACAGAAGGGCGCTTGCCAAGCGCACCCATGCAAAAACAAAAGGGTGTAGATGGCAAATGCGCGCTTTGTATTTTCACAAGGGTGAACCTTATAGGTGCGCCTCGACTGGGGACCTACTACTTACTTTACCAGCATTCTCCCCATATTTCTCACTTCCATCAAACTCCCTTTTTCTCCAAAATCCCTAAAACTAAAAAACCCAAAACCTAATTTTCTAAACTTCCTAATACTTCAATTTTTCATTACTTCCACATCAAATTAGTTCTAAAATGTAAGTCTCGTCATCCTCTTATCAAGTTACAGGTAAATTCTCAAAAAAATATTTGTTGATCATCCTCTTATCAAGTTTGTGTTGTATACAATAAATTTAGCTTTGTAGTAGAGGTTATGTATATTACATTAAACCAAAACATGTTCATTTCTTATTCATTTCAATTCCTAATTCAAGTATATGATGATTTAAAACCTATCTAATTCCTAGTTCAAGTATTCTTAGTTTATATGTTCTGGTAAAAACATTTTTTTTGTAGAGTTGGCACTGGGACCTGCAAACATAAGTGTCTTGTATCTTCAAAATGAACATAGAAGCAATGATCTAGACTTGATGAAGGTTGGAAGAGGAATACTTCGAGCATGGTTTAGACTTGCTTCGAGGTGCATGTCGATCGATGAAGTGACGATATAACGCTTCGACAGTATGACTTAAGGAACACAATATAACGGCTCTACCAATTACAATGGGTATCCAGAGGTATTCCAAATATGATAATTTTACATGGGAACCGTGATGATTATTCACAAGGACAAGTTCAATGATGAGGCTTGGGAGTTGAACTTATGATTGTGTTCTACTATGAAGATCATTTCAAGATGCACATATTTTAGGGACAGATTTTCAAAATATGATTGTTTTTAAAATTAATAGCAGGTTTAGGCTAGTTTTAAAACTATTTCCAGAAGTAGGCTAGTTTTAGCCACCTCAGCGCTCAGGTGGTAAAATTTAAAAAAATCGGGGGTGCACTTATCAAGTGCTCCGGTTATATATTTCTTACTTTCCAATCTAAGTAACCTACTTTCTTCAACCTTTTATCTATCATTCTATTTTTCAACCTACTTCGGGATAAAAAGTACAAAAGTGTATTATTGTTCCATTGACCCAAAATTCCTCAAAATTTTCATAAAATATAAAAAGAAACAAGGATTATCAAATGGATTACTTCTGCCAGCTATTGGACATGAATCTGAAGGTATTAATTTGGTTTCAACTCAAACCCTAGCTGAAATTTTTATGTTTCACAAATACACTCAAACCCTAGCTTAATTTTGTTTTTTTCTTACATTAGTAATATTGGTTTAACAATTAATTGTTCTAAAACTTTCCAAATTTTCCATTGTAAAACTATGTCGGAATTCATCCCGATTATATGCTACTTTGAAGGAAAGTTGAATTTGAAAGAAAACAATACACCGGTATATATTGGTGGCAAACAAAAGGGTTCGTAGGTCAAAAAAATTTGCTCGTACAATGAACTAAAAGAAACGATGCATAGGGTCATAAAAATTGATTCGCAGAAGTATGATGTAAAATTAGTAAGTAAGTGGGTGATAGATTCTGGATCTTCTGCTATCGACGTAGACGATGATGAAGATTTTGATGCAATGTATTCAGTTAATATAAAAGTTATTGAGATATTTGTAATAAAAGAGGATTTGAGGCATTATGAAGAAGCAATTGATACTAATGTAAATCAACATTCTACTCAAATTATTGGTACTATTCCGAGTTGTGATTATCAAAGCAATCCAAGTCCTATATTTCCTACATGCGTGAATACAAAGTAAGTTAGTAAATTATTTACATTTGACTAATTGAAATTCATAGTTAATATGAAAGTTCTTGATCTTATACTCTTTTTTGTACAGTTATATGATGATGTCGGGTGGTTCAAACTCTAGACCGCCAAATGATGATGTAGGTTGTAGTACACCGCATATAGATAACATGCAAATTGCTTCAACGGATAACGATATGACATGTATTGAAAATATGGAAGCTAAGAATGATCCGCTAGAGTTTGAAATTGATAATGAGAATGAAAACGAAAATAATGAAGCATCGTCGGTGCAAGAAGTCGAAGATGATAACAACGAACGAATGGAATTTGAGATGCTTTTGATAGATGATTTATGTAGTGTAAGAATTATGACGGCATCGTTGATTGAAAATGTAGCTCCTATTAAAGACGTATTTATCGCAGATTGTGTTGATTCGGGCTTTGACATGGGAATGCAGTTTCAAACAAAGGAAATATTTATCAACAGCTTAGTGAATGGTCTATTAAGAATTCCGTCTCTTTTGAATCCATAAAATCCTGCAAAAGAGTACATTGCAATTTGTAACGTTGATAACAATTGCAAGTGGAGAATACATTCAGTTGTCCCAAAAAAAAATCATTGACGGAAAGGTGGGAAGTTAGGAAATATAAAGGCAATCATACTTGTGTTAATCCGGTCATCAATTCTAATCATAAGCAAGCGACAAGTAGATTTATTGCTAACAAAATACTTCCTTTTATGAAATCGGATTTGAATACCACTCCCTCTACGATTCAAATTTTAATGTCGGAAAGTTTTTTTGTTAAAATAAGCTACTTCAAGGCGTATAGAGCATTGCGGAAAGCACTTAAGACAATTTTTGAAGATTGGGGAAATATCATATGCTGAGTTGCCACAATATTTGACTACTATTAAAAAATATATTCCAGGAACTGTTTTTAAGATTGAAACTGGAATACTTACGAATGACAAAGTTCTTTTCAAATGTGCATTTTGGGCATTCGGTTCATCTATTGATGGTCTTGTCCATTGTCGACCGTTAATTTACATTGATGGCACACATCTATATGGCAAATATCAAGGTATGTTGCTACTCGCGACTGAAGTTGATGCAAATGATGGTATATTTCCATTAGCGTGTGCAATCGTAGACTCCAAATAAAAAAATTGGGATTGGTTTCTTAGATGCATCTACTATCTCATATATAGTGTTCGCAATAGATGTTTGACTTTCATATCCGATCGAATGAAAGGCATCCCGAGAGCATTAGAAAATTGTCCTCAAGAACACCATCACCGCTTTTGTGCTAGGCATCTCAAAGCTAACTTCCAAGTTGCTGGATTTACTCAAAAAAACTTGGTAGACTTGTTCTATTCATGTGCTCGTGCTACAGATGAGTTATAGTATAAAGAGTTAAAAGGCCATTTGAAAACTATTGCGCCAAATGCACATGCTTGGGTTGAAAAGAGTTTGCGAGTTGCGGAGGAAAATTGGGCTCTATGCAAGGATAACGGTGAACGATTTATGACGATGACAACAAATGTAACCAAGAGTTTTAATGGAGTTCTACGAGGTGCTCGTGGTTTTCCGGTCAAGTCATTTGTAGCACTAATGTTTTACCGTTTATACGACTATTTCATGAAACGTTGTTCCGACATCGAGGGGTTTGAAATGCAGATGAGTCTAAAAGTTGAAACTCTTTTGTCCAAAAGAGCAAAACAAGAACGACATTGTGGAGTTATTAAATTCAATCAAACTGAATGGCAAGTGAACGATCAATTCGAAAAAGCATTCACTGTGACTTTACATGATAATGTAAGTACTTGCACTTGCAACATTCCATTATTGCAAAAATTGCCATGCTTTCATGTGATGGCCACTTGTGCTCGAACCGTTGGAGGAGTGAATAGATCATACTATGATTTTTGTTCATTGTGGCTTTCCATTGAAAAATATAAAGCAAGTTATGCTCCGAGCCTTCATCCAATTCTCGATAGTAGATACTGGGATGCCTATCAAGGTTCGACCATATTGCCTCCGCATACAAAAAGGAAGACGGGACGTCTGCGCTTGACAAGAATTAAACGTATGATGGATAAAATGGGAGGAAGTAAACAAAATATTTGTAACAAATGTGGTCAAAAAGGGCACAAAAGATCGACATGTCCATCCAAATGATTTCTATTTGATTGATGTAAGCATTTTATAAGAGAATGTTTGGATATATATTTTGATATTATGTTGGATGATTGTAAAGCTTGTACGTGAATTTGTAATGTAATGAACGACTTGTACTTCTAGTTCCGTGAATGGATGATTTGCATTTCAATAATGATTGTTTGCATTTTTTAAGCCTATGAATTGTAGTTGACGGTTTTTATGATCCAGTTTGTAAGTTGCTGGGTATAAGTGAAGCAACAGATTTCTGCTGTGACTCTCGAGAAGGGAGCACCTGTAAGGTGCACCCTTGCGAAAACAGAAGGGCGCGCTTTCCAAGCGCGCCCTTGCAAAAACACAACGGTGCACCCAGCAAGTGCACCCTTTGTGTTTTCACAAAGGCGCACCTTACAGGTGCGCCTCGACCAGGGACCTGCTGCTTACTTTAGCCAGCAGTCTCCCCATATTTCTCACTTCCATCAGAGCTCCCTTTTTCTCCAAAATACTTAAAAATAAAAAACCCGAAACCTAATTTTCTAAACTTCCTATTACTTCAATTTTTCATTACTTCTACATCAAATTAGTTCTAAAATGAAAGGCTCGTCGTCCTCTTATCAAGTTACAGGTAAATTCTCAAAACAATATTTGCTCATCATCCTCTTATCAAGTTTGTGTTGTATACAGTAGATTTAGCTTTGTAGTAGAGGTTATGTATATTACATTAAACTAAAACATGTTCGTTTTTTTATTCATTTCAATTCCTAATTCAAGTATATGATGATTTAAAACCTAGCTAATTCCTAGTTCATGTATTCTTAGTTTATATGTTCTAGTAATTTTTTTTGTAGAGTTGGCACTGGGCCCTGCGAACACAAATGTCTTGTATCTTCAAAATGAACATAGAAGCAATGATCCGGACTTGATGAAGGTATTTCAAAAATCCGAATGAATGATTATTTTTGTTTGTGTTCATTTCTCATGCACTAGCTAATTGCTTTCAACCCGTTTTGAATTTGTAGAGCGACGAGCCAACTGATTATCAAGACCATTCAAGCAAGTTATGTTTGATTACTTCAAATACACCTAAAGTTCAACTAGCACTACAAAGAGCTTGTGATGACCCCAAACTTACGCAGAACGAAAGTTGAGATGATCATTGGAATATAACATAAATATAGCAACACATAACACAGATAACAACATAAATATAAGAATCTATAAACAACAACATCAACATAGCAGCGGAATATGGATGTTATCATAACACAGAATCCCAGTCACAGAGTCCTACTTATTACATCAAAATCCCAACAAAAGGAAACAAGTACATAATGTTAAAGACACAGTTAGAAATGAAGTGGAATACGGCTTGAATGTCTCAAAGTCTAAGCAGAAACAAAGATAAAGATGAGGGCCCGCATAGTCCAACAAAGCACCTCGATAAGAAGCAACACCAAAGCGAATAAGCAAGCTCCAAGATCAGCAACTCCAAGGAAGCAACCTAACAACCTGTCAATTGGCTGCCCGTGTGGAAAGAGGGCACCCGAAATTTGCAAAGTGAAACAAAATTCGAGTCAGTCGTGGGACTGGTGTGAGAAATCTTTCTGTACTAACTAACTATATGGCGAATCACAGGACCACGCCGCTAAGGCGGAACGGGTTTATTCCATTGGATCGCCAGTGCATAATTAAGTAAGTCGTTTGAATAACGCTATGCTTTTAAAGAAAAATGAGATCGTTATAAGACCCAAGTCCCATCACACAATGCAACGCACACCAGAGGAAAGGGTTTTTCCTTATAACGATCAAAAGATGATAAATACGTCAAACGTATTACTACTAGTGTGCATAAGTTTTCATAAATCATTCCAATATAAATGTATTAATCCTAGACGACATAGGTACCATATATTATGCCGCCGTATATAAGTATACAACTAAAATCGTAATGTCGTATTGGAGGATTGGTTTCCACCATGAGTCGAGGCTAGGGGCAAGCTCCTCCCCGATTCGAGACACTCTAGCAAATGCCTCAGGATTCCCCGCAGTGAACCCTTGGATCTTCAGGGTCGGTCCACACATATGTGTATGGATTAGTTATGCCTGAACACACGCTTCCCGGTTCCTTTGAACCTATAATGTGACCACCAACGGCCTATAAAAACGAGGTACCTCAAATTCCATCATCCACATAAGTAAAATGTCAGCGCTGGTAGGTCCCTGACATCACTCTAGCTAGAAAGAAACGTGTGCACTCCCTGCAGTCCGTATCCCGTTTTGACTCATACCGGGGTGTGAGGCTCGTGAGGTTACGCTATACACAAAGCTACGCCCAAACAGGCTGTGCTTTGATCATTTTCACAAGGTCTGCTTTTCAACAAAACTTTGATCATTCGCATCTTAGCGGGCCACATTGACAATTCGCGTCAAGCTATCTATAACTACTAACATATACCAGGGTGTTAAGCAGAGAATAAATTCTCTACCACCAAACAAGCATACATTAATAAAAATTGATTTGATTACACGAAACGAATTCCAACGTCAGACGCGCGTCCATACAAGTCCGTTCTGGGTTTTGAACGAAACCGGAGATACCAGAGAGGTCCTCGCTTATCCGGACAATCAACCCATACGACCGGCCAACTACTACATCAACCCTTCCCTGGGAGCAAGTCAGTTCAAGGTCTCAATAATCGTTGTCCGTTCGATGTGAAGATCGCCGGTCTTCAACATCGTCTTCTATTATTTCGATTTAAATCGTCGTTTGATTATTTGAAATGAGTTAAACTCGGCCTTTTCAAATAATCATCGCATAATTATCATTTAAATCATTTCACGTCGTTTATATTTATTTATAGCGATTTATTTCTAATTATTTTTATTTAAAGACAGTGCGAATTAATTAAACGACGCTTCGGGTCGATAGGCGACCCTGGCGCTGTTTTTACCAAAATTTGTTTTAGACATATCTTAAAATCTATCCGTCAGATTTTGGTAAATTTTATGTCATTGGAAAGCTCTTTCCAAGACGGTCCTAACGAATCCAGTTTTGGGAAAATCCAACGGTCGGATCTTTCTATACAGCCGCTTAAAGTTATGATTTCAAAACGCGAACTACCGCGCGTGTTTCGCTTAGTTTCAATTTATATTATATATAAATCAAACCATTTGGCGTCTTCCATTATTTCAAAAATCCATTCTTTTGTTTTTAACATAGTATTTTTGTCCGCCAATTCTAATGCGACGAAAATCATATTTTAGACTATGTGCAATTTTATATTAAACAAAAGTAATAATTTTGTTTTATTCCTTTACCCTTGACATTGAACATGTAAGTGTTTTCTTTTACTTACCTTTGCCTTGACGATGTACATATTGACTTTTATTTTCTTTTACAAAAGAAAATATACATATTGCATTTATTTACCTTTACATAAGAAAATATACATATTACATTTATTTCCTTTTACATAAGAAAATGTGCATATTGCATTTATTTTCTTTTACATAAGAAAATATACATATTACATTTATTTTCTTTTACATAAGAAAATGTGCATATTACATTTATTTTCTTTTACATAAGAAAATAAGGTTATTTGTCTTATTTTCTTTATATTAGAGAATAATTTTTTTTTCTCTTTTTTTTTTCTTTTCTTAGATACAGAAATGTATCCTTTCTTTTAAACAAAGAAAATGTTTTCTTTTATTTTCTTCTTAACAAAGAAAATGTTTCCCTTTATTTAGAAAAGTAGGTTTCTCTTTACAATGCAATGTTCTTTTACCATTTTTCCTAAAAAAAAGATTTTTTTTTTTTTTTCCTCTTACATAAGAAAATGCATCTTTTAATTCTTATTTATGAAAACCCCTTCTCTAGCGTCAACATTTCTAATACCAATATTTGTGTATTTTCTAATGTCAATATTGAATTCATTTTAACTGTATATTACCATGACGATGAAGATTTGACCCACTTCAACTCTACTAACTTGGCTATGAGATTTTTGATGTCACCGTATATGTTCAATGTGATATTTCAATACATAAAACAATCTATTTCATGTCGAACCCAAAGGTGGCACTCTACAATTTAGTGTCCATTTCATGTCAATCGCACAATAATATGTCTAACCATACCAATCATACACAGCATATGGTTTGGTGTATACCTTTGGCGTCATTACGACATAGTTAACACAATGTATAAAATGGTGTTGTCACAATACAAATAACCCAACATATAAATTGGTGTCGTAATAAAATAGTTAACCCAGTGATGTAGGTTTGGGTGTCGTCTCACCTACATTAACACAGATGTGGTTTGGTGTAACTTTGATGAATAAAACATAAGGACCTCATCTTTATTTTAAAAGATTAGAACTTACATTTCGTTTTATAAATAAAGATTTAACTTGCATAAAAAAAAAATTGGGTATTTTGATTTGTAGACAAGACATAAAATTTGTCTTTTAATCTACAGAGAAAATATCATGTCAAAATTGTCCTTTATATTTTTACAAAGTTTATGTAAAAATTTATAAAGAAAATAACATGAAATAATTCCCTTTTTTTTTTTGTTAACAAAATTTTTGTCCTTTTCTTATGTATACAAATAACATGAAATCTTGTCCTTTTTGTTCTGTTAACAAAATGACCTCAAAATTTGTTCTTTTTACTTAGTTAACAAACAACATAATTTTTTTTTTTTTTTTTATTTAGTTAACACACAACATAAAATTTGTTCTCTTTATTTAGACAAGCAATTTTGTTGAAACTTAGTCAAAAATATAACATTAAAAATTGTCCTTTATTTTATTGACACAGTTTATGTAAAAATTTGTCAATTATCTTATTAACAAGTTTTTATGTTAAAACTTGTTATTTTGATCTATTGTGAATCCAAGATTCAAATTTTCATAAAAAGAAATTATATATTTAAAGGTCTAAATCTTTTTTTTTTTTTATAAAAGAGATGGAAATAAAGAAGATAATAAAGATGAGAGTCTCTTCATGATTACACCAAAACAATATAGCTAAATAACTCAAACATTTCATGACATCAACCCCCCATACAATAACCACATACTCATAGCATAAAATATCATCATGACGCAGGTCAAGAACAATAGTATACGAATCAGAATTTCACGATTTACATTAATATATAATTATTTAAATTAGATCAGAGTTCTCACAGTTTTGCAATTTGTCAAATTTCAAGCTGTTCAGAATCAGCTCTGGTCAGTCTAGGCTCGCAGATCTCGCCGATACGAGTGCACGGCTTCTGAAATCATCAAGTTTCGATGACGTATGCGTTAGTTATGGTCTAACTAAGTTATAAAATAATTTATATTAATTTAAATAAATAATTAATTAAGAAATTGAACCTTGCTCCTCAATTCAGAACCTCGGCCGTGAGCTTCAGGGACTATCCCGACCTAGGGTTCACTTTCAACGTTGATCCGAGGAGCTGGAGTTCGATCCGAGGGTCCCACCGCGCTGGGCTACAGGCGCCGCACCTACTTCGGCGAAGGGGAGCAGCTCGGTGCTGCCACGTGGGCGTGGGGGCGACGCAAAACCCGCGACTTCGTGGGCTTCGTACGAGCGCTACAGGTGATGAGGCGAGATGGTTCGGGTATGAGCGGATAGAGGGTGTGAAGCTCTTCAATTTGGTGGGTGGTTTGAGTTTTAATTCGAAGCAAGGAGGGAGAAAAAGAGGGATGAAGTTTTGGACGTTAGAAAGAGATGGCGGCGGCTTAATTCTGGGTGATGAACAGTGCCAAGAAGATTAGGGTTCTAAAATCCTATTTTATAATCTTTTAATTGCAATTTTACGAATAAATCCATTTCTTTCAAACTGATTCAATTCCAGTCCAACTGAAGCCCATCCTAGCAAATAGACCCTATTCCGGATCCAACGGGCTAGGTCCCGTCAGTCCAAACGGCTGTCTGTGGCCTGTATCATTTAAATTAATATTTAAATCCTTTATAATTTTAATTCTGTCGTACAAATAAATTTACCGAGGCCACATACGGACTCAGAAAAATCAAAAAAAAAAAACATATTTGGCTTCGTTATGACAATACGGTCCTAACAAAATTAATTTCGTCTAATTCTGAGACTGTTTGAAAAATGGCTATTTTTCAGTCGATTAAATTTGACTGAAATGAACAAGACACATTTCCCTTTGCCATGCTCACATATAAATTCGGAAAATTCTAAAAATTGAAACCTAGCAATAATATGATATTTCGGTTCCGATGAAATTGGTTTCGTCGAAAACAGAGATCGTTTGAAAATTGGCTATTTTCACTGGCTTTAATCATTATTTAAAATGAAAATTTTAAATTCTGCCTCATTTTCCAACTAAATTTCTTAAAAATAAAAATTTTAAATTGGTTCGGATTTTCCGGGTCGTTACAGTCTCCCCCACTTAAAAACTTTTCGTCCTCGAAAAGAAAGTAAAAGTAGGAAACGACAGAAATGCAAATTGTGGTAAATGTACCTTAACACAAGCATCATTCAGAGATATCCTCCCTACAATGGGGATAAGCCCTTCTGAAGCTATCCTCCGTCTCCCAAGTGCAGTCCCTAGGATCACTGCTCCACTGCACCTTGACTAGGGGAATCTTCTTGTTTCTCAACACCCGGATTTCTTTGCCAATAACCTTTATCGGATCTTTTCTCACTGTCAGATTAGGAGCAATATCCAAGACCTGCTGATTCAATTCATCCTCAATCAAATCGGGATCGTGTACATGCTTGCGGAGTTGAGACACATGAAAGACATCATGCACCCCAGGCAACCAGTCGGGCAACTGTACTCGATAAGCAAGAGTACCGATCCTTTCGAGAACAGGGAATGGGCCTATGAACCTTGGCGCCAATTTCCCCGTCTTACCAAAACGAATCACGCCTCTCAATGGGGAAACTTTCAAATATACCCGATCCCCAACAGAGAATTCTAAGTGTCTTCTTCGCTGATCTGCATAACTCTTCTGTCGGCTCTGAGCAGCCAACAGGCGCTTCTTAATCAAATCAACTTTGTCCGATGCTTCACGAACCATGTCGGGACCCAAGACTAATCGATTGCCTGGCTCCACCCAACATGCTGGGGACCTACATGGTCTACCATATAGTAATTCAAACGGTGACATTCCCAAGCTGGCTTGGTAACTATTATTGTAGGAGAACTCCACCAAGTATAGATGGTCCTCCCATGAACCACCATAATCCAGAATGCACGCTCGCAACAAGTCCTCTAGAATGCGGTTCACCCTCTCAGTCTGGCCATCTGTCTGAGGGTGATAAGCTGTGCTCAGATTCAACTTAGTACCGAGTTCTTCTTGGAAAGCTTCCCAAAATTTGCTCGTAAATAGGGGATCCCGATCACTAACAATGCTTCTTGGAATCCCATGCAATCTGACAATCTCTTTAAGATAAAGCTGCGCCAAACTCCGAGCTGTTCTGTTGGTCTTGACGGGGATAAAATGGGCAGACTTTGTTAAGCGGTCAACAATTACCCATATACTATCGTTCCCCTTTCGGGTACGAGGCAAGCCGTCAATAAAGTCCATAGAAATTTCTTCCCACTTCCAGCCTGGAACTCCTAGCGGTTGCAATAGACCTGCTAGCTTCTGCTGATCACTTTTGACCTGCTGACAAGTGTGACATCTAGAAACATAAATAGAAATATCTCTCTTCATGGATTTCCACCAGAATGTGCGCTTGAGGTCTTGATACATCTTGCTCACCCCTGGATGAATACTAAGCTTAGATTTGTGGCACTCATCCATAACTTCCCTTCTGAGCTCAGGAATGTATGGAACACAAATTCGGCCAGATAGCCTCAGAACCCCTCTGTCGTCAATTTGGAAGCTAGTGGATTCGCCATCCTTGATTCTTTTGATAATCCTCTGAATAAATTTATCATCCTTCTGGAGAGTGGAGATCTTATCAATCAGAGTAGAAGTAATAATGAGATTGGCGAGAAGGAGTTTTTCACCATCTGTATTCTTTCGACTGAGCGCATCGGCTACAACGTTGGCTTTCCCTGGAGTATATAGGATAACAAAATCATACGATGCAAGAAATTCAACCCAGCGTTGCTGCCTCATATTCAAATCTCTTTGGGTAAAAAGATGCTTCAAGGATTTGTGGTCCGTGTATACTTCAAACTTCTCACCCAAGAGATAATGCCTCCAAATTTTAAGAGCAAACACGATCGCCATTAGCTCAAGATCGTGAGTGGCATAATTCTTTTCATGCGGTTTCAATTGGCGGCTAGCATATGCGACCACTTTGCCTTGCTGCATCAGCACCGCCCCAATACCTTGAATGGATAAAGGACTAACACGTTAAAATGAGATTTGACAATAAAAGAAATTGTTATCCCTAACATGTTGATTAATAAAAAGGAAATAACCTTGATGAGAAGCGTCAGTCCAGACTGTCAGATCCTGATTGCCATCTATAATGGTCAACACAGGAGCATTAGTCAACCTCTCTTTTAAATCTTGGAAGGCTTTCTCGCACTCGGGCGTCCAAATAAATTTTGTATGTTTCTTGGTCAGGTTTGTCAATGGACAAGCAATCTTTGAAAAATCTTTGACAAATTTCCGATAATAGCCAGCCAGCCCTAAGAAACTTCTGACCTCGGTGGGGGTTCGAGGTTGCTTCCAGTCTTGGATGGCTGAGATTTTTCCTGGATCAACTGAAATGCCTTCTTTAGATACGACATGTCCGAGGAATTTCACCTCTTCTTGCCAGAATATGCATTTGGAGAATTTGGCTTTCAGCACATTTCTACGCAAAATCCCCAAGACTTCCCTCAGATGTTGTTCGTGCTCAGCAGTAGAGTTAGAAAAAATGAGGATGTCATCGATGAACACGAGCACAAATTTATTTATAACATCCCTGAAAACCCTATTCATCAGATCAACAAAATATGCTGGAGCATTACATAGACCGAAAGGCATTACCAGCCATTCATAAAAGATATCCGGCCCTCTGAAAGCAGTTAGAGGCACACATTCTTCTGCGATGCGAAGTTGATGGAAGCCTGTAGCTAGGTCCATTCTAGAGAAAACTCGCGCCCCATGCAAGCGGTCGAGCAAGTCGTCAATACGAGGCAGTGGGTATTTGTTCTTCAGAGTTTGTTTATTGAGATCACGGTAGTCCACACATAACCTGAGGGTACCGTCTGATTTTGGGACGAACACCACGGCTGCGCCCCATTATGAGAAGCTAGGCCTGATCAAGCCCTTAAACAAAAGTTGGTTGGTTTGATTTCTCAGCTCTTCTTTTTCTTTGGGTGACATTCTCCGAATAGGATGTACGACAGGCCTTGCATTCGGAGCCAGGTCAATTCTGAAGTTGATTTCTCTTCGCGGAGGTAAGCCTTCAACTTCTTTGAATACATCGGCATAATCCCTGACAATAGGGATTTCCTCAATAGAAGTAGGAGTGACTTCTAAAGAGGACCAGAATTCTTTTCTGTCAGTGGCTGAGCCGTGGCAGGGTATAGTGATATTGCCAAGCTTAGTTTTGACTTTGATAATCCTCTTAGCACATACCAACCCAGCCTCAAATTTGGTTAGCCAATCCATTCCCAATATAATGTCATAACCAGAGAAATTCATGACAATCAGATTAAAGGGAAACTGATAACAAGAATAGGAGATCGGCACTCTACAGTATTGATCTAGAACAAGGGAACCTCCTATCGGACTATGGGCTCTAATTAATTCCTTAAGTTTCCTTGGACTTAATTTTAGCTTTTTAATGGTGTCAGAAGAAATAAAACTACGTACTGCACCGGTGTCAAATAGGACAGTAATAGGAATGTTTTTAATGTTAAGAGTACCACTTAAAACATCAGGTGTACCTGGGCCCTCGGTAGGAGCTGGTGTAGTCGTACCCTCATATACATGTGCCACCTGAGCATTCTTCAGCAATGGGCAATTTGGCTTGATATGCCCCTTCTGATGGCAGTTGTAGCATTCCAGGTTGCGGTGAGGATTCTGGCCACTATTCTGAGAATTCTGACCCTGTTTCTGAGAGTTCTGACCCCGGTTCTGACTGGGGCCTGATTCGTTTCTCTTGACTCTTTTCGGCGCTTTACACTCGTAATCAAAGTGCCCGGTCTTGCCACAATTAAAGCATGTCACCTTGCTCCGGTCTCTCTTCTTCCCCTGTGGCTTTGCAGCTGAAGAATTTCCTGTCTCAGGTTTCTTGCTAGTCTGCTCCTTCTGGCTATTGTTCTGATTCTTTGCTCTCTCTTGTTGGGCAGACTCATCATTTTCCTCGTAGCGGCTGGCAAAGGTAATAACTTCATGGAAGGGAAGATCGATATGAGCTGTAACCCTATTCAGATACTTTGTAGCGAGGCCCTTAATGAATTTCTTGTTCTTCTCTGTTGGGTCTTGAATTAGGTTAGGGGCATAACGGGAAAGCTCATCAAATTTCATCGCATATTCAGCAACTGTCATATTTCCTTGTTTCAGATTGACAAATTGTTCACGAAGACGTTCTCTTGCTTGTGGAGGGATGTATTTCTCGTTGAAGAGCTCTTTAAACTTTGCCCAGGTCATATTGGCCACATCGTTTCCAATCTTAACCGTGTCCCACCAGTGCTCAGCTTGATCTTTGAGTTGCCATGCAGCCAGGAAACGCTTTCTTTGATCCTCAAGTTCCATCCCTTCTAAGATTTTCTCGCAATTCTTGAGCCACGACTCTGCTTCAATAGCGGACTCTCTACCAGTGAAAGGAACTCCGCCCAAGTTCTTGAATTTCTTTGACATCCGTTCTAGGTCGAATGGCTGTGCGACTATAGGGTCGGGCTGCGCATGAATGGGCTCTTCTTCGGGTGGCCCTCTAGCTCCACCTCTCCCACCTCCACGGGTTCTAGCTCTAGTACTCATAATGAATTAGTCTGTAACATCAAGGGAAGAGTCAGACCACAGAAATGAAAATCTTCCAAAGGAAAGGCTAAGAGGTGAAAATGATGTAACGACTGATAAATATGTGCTATTATGTTATGCTCACTCTAGGACTTTAGTCATATCTCTAATGAGACTTATTGCTATAAATATGTCACATTCCAAAACTAAGGTTAAACCAAAGCTCTGATACCAACTGTGATGACCCCAAACTTACGCAGAACGAAAGTTGAGATGATCATTGGAATATAACATAAATATAGCAACACATAACACAGATAACAACATAAATATAAGAATCTATAAACAACAACATCAACATAGCAGCGGAATATGGATGTTATCATAACACAGAATCCCAGTCACAGAGTCCTACTTATTACATCAAAATCCCAACAAAAGGAAACAAGTACATAATGTTAAAGACACAGTTAGAAATGAAGTGGAATACGGCTTGAATGTCTCAAAGTCTAAGCAGAAACAAAGATAAAGATGAGGGCCCGCATAGTCCAACAAAGCACCTCGATAAGAAGCAACACCAAAGCGAATAAGCAAGCTCCAAGATCAGCAACTCCAAGGAAGCAACCTAACAACCTGTCAATTGGCTGCCCGTGTGGAAAGAGGGCACCCGAAATTTGCAAAGTGAAACAAAATTCGAGTCAGTCGTGGGACTGGTGTGAGAAATCTTTCTGTACTAACTAACTATATGGCGAATCACAGGACCACGCCGCTAAGGCGGAACGGGTTTATTCCATTGGATCGCCAGTGCATAATTAAGTAAGTCGTTTGAATAACGCTATGCTTTTAAAGAAAAATGAGATCGTTATAAGACCCAAGTCCCATCACACAATGCAACGCACACCAGAGGAAAGGGTTTTTCCTTATAACGATCAAAAGATGATAAATACGTCAAACGTATTACTACTAGTGTGCATAAGTTTTCATAAATCATTCCAATATAAATGTATTAATCCTAGACGACATAGGTACCATATATTATGCCGCCGTATATAAGTATACAACTAAAATCGTAATGTCGTATTGGAGGATTGGTTTCCACCATGAGTCGAGGCTAGGGGCAAGCTCCTCCCCGATTCGAGACACTCTAGCAAATGCCTCAGGATTCCCCGCAGTGAACCCTTGGATCTTCAGGGCCGGTCCACACATATGTGTATGGATTAGTTATGCCTGAACACACGCTTCCCGGTTCCTTTGAACCTATAATGTGACCACCAACGGCCTATAAAAACGAGGTACCTCAAATTCCATCATCCACATAAGTAAAATGTCAGCGCTGGTAGGTCCCTGACATCACTCTAGCTAGAAAGAAACGTGTGCACTCCCTGCAGTCCGTATCCCGTTTTGACTCATACCGGGGTGTGAGGCTCGTGAGGTTACGCTATACACAAAGCTACGCCCAAACAGGCTGTGCTTTGATCATTTTCACAAGGTCTGCTTTTCAACAAAACTTTGATCATTCGCATCTTAGCGGGCCACATTGACAATTCGCGTCAAGCTATCTATAACTACTAACATATACCAGGGTGTTAAGCAGAGAATAAATTCTCTACCACCAAACAAGCATACATTAATAAAAATTGATTTGATTACACGAAACGAATTCCAACGTCAGACGCGCGTCCATACAAGTCCGTTCTGGGTTTTGAACGAAACCGGAGATACCAGAGAGGTCCTCGCTTATCCGGACAATCAACCCATACGACCGGCCAACTACTACATCAACCCTTCCCTGGGAGCAAGTCAGTTCAAGGTCTCAATAATCGTTGTCCGTTCGATGTGAAGATCGCCGGTCTTCAACATCGTCTTCTATTATTTCGATTTAAATCGTCGTTTGATTATTTGAAATGAGTTAAACTCGGCCTTTTCAAATAATCATCGCATAATTATCATTTAAATCATTTCACGTCGTTTATATTTATTTATAGCGATTTATTTCTAATTATTTTTATTTAAAGACAGTGCGAATTAATTAAACGACGCTTCGGGTCGATAGGCGACCCTGGCGCTGTTTTTACCAAAATTTGTTTTAGACATATCTTAAAATCTATCCGTCAGATTTTGGTAAATTTTATGTCATTGGAAAGCTCTTTCCAAGACGGTCCTAACGAATCCAGTTTTGGGAAAATCCAACGGTCGGATCTTTCTATACAGCCGCTTAAAGTTATGATTTCAAAACGCGAACTACCGCGCGTGTTTCGCTTAGTTTCAATTTATATTATATATAAATCAAACCATTTGGCGTCTTCCATTATTTCAAAAATCCATTCTTTTGTTTTTAACATAGTATTTTTGTCCGCCAATTCTAATGCGACGAAAATCATATTTTAGACTATGTGCAATTTTATATTAAACAAAAGTAATAATTTTGTTTTATTCCTTTACCCTTGACATTGAACATGTAAGTGTTTTCTTTTACTTACCTTTGCCTTGACGATGTACATATTGACTTTTATTTTCTTTTACAAAAGAAAATATACATATTGCATTTATTTACCTTTACATAAGAAAATATACATATTACATTTATTTCCTTTTACATAAGAAAATGTGCATATTGCATTTATTTTCTTTTACATAAGAAAATATACATATTACATTTATTTTCTTTTACATAAGAAAATGTGCATATTACATTTATTTTCTTTTACATAAGAAAATAAGGTTATTTGTCTTATTTTCTTTATATTAGAGAATAATTTTTTTTTCTCTTTTTTTTTTTCTTTTCTTAAATACAGAAATGTATCCTTTCTTTTAAACAAAGAAAATGTTTTCTTTTATTTTCTTCTTAACAAAGAAAATGTTTCCCTTTATTTAGAAAAGTAGGTTTCTCTTTACAATGCAATGTTCTTTTACCATTTTTCCTAAAAAAAAGATTTTTTTTTTTTTTTTTCTCTTACATAAGAAAATGCATCTTTTAATTCTTATTTATGAAAACCCCTTCTCTAGCGTCAACATTTCTAATACCAATATTTGTGTATTTTCTAATGTCAATATTGAATTCATTTTAACTGTATATTACCATGACGATGAAGATTTGACCCACTTCAACTCTACTAACTTGGCTATGAGATTTTTGATGTCACCGTATATGTTCAATGTGATATTTCAATACATAAAACAATCTATTTCATGTCGAACCCAAAGGTGGCACTCTACAATTTAGTGTCCATTTCATGTCAATCGCACAATAATATGTCTAACCATACCAATCATACACAGCATATGGTTTGGTGTATACCTTTGGCGTCATTACGACATAGTTAACACAATGTATAAAATGGTGTTGTCACAATACAAATAACCCAACATATAAATTGGTGTCGTAATAAAATAGTTAACCCAGTGATGTAGGTTTGGGTGTCGTCTCACCTACATTAACACAGATGTGGTTTGGTGTAACTTTGATGAATAAAACATAAGGACCTCATCTTTATTTTAAAAGATTAGAACTTACATTTCGTTTTATAAATAAAGATTTAACTTGCATAAAAAAAAAATTGGGTATTTTGATTTGTAGACAAAACATAAAATTTGTCTTTTAATCTACAGAGAAAATATCATGTCAAAATTGTCCTTTATATTTTTACAAAGTTTATGTAAAAATTTATAAAGAAAATAACATGAAATAATTCCCTTTTTTTTTTTGTTAACAAAATTTTTGTCCTTTTCTTATGTATACAAATAACATGAAATCTTGTCCTTTTTGTTCTGTTAACAAAATGACCTCAAAATTTGTTCTTTTTACTTAGTTAACAAACAACATAAATTTTTTTTTTTTTTTTATTTAGTTAACACACAACATAAAATTTGTTCTCTTTATTTAGACAAGCAATTTTGTTGAAACTTAGTCAAAAATATAACATTAAAAATTGTCCTTTATTTTATTGACACAGTTTATGTAAAAATTTGTCAGTTATCTTATTAACAAGTTTTTATGTTAAAACTTGTTATTTTGATCTATTGTGAATCCAAGATTCAAATTTTCATAAAAAGAAATTATATATTTAAAGATCTAAATCTTTTTTTTTTTTTTTATAAAAGAGATGGAAATAAAGAAGATAATAAAGATGAGAGTCTCTTCATGATTACACCAAAACAATATAGCTAAATAACTCAAACATTTCATGGCATCAACCCCCCATACAATAACCACATACTCATAGCATAAAATATCATCATGACGCAGGTCAAGAACAATAGTATACGAATCAGAATTTCACGATTTACATTAATATATAATTATTTAAATTAGATCAAAGTTCTCACAGTTTTGCAATTTGTCAAATTTCAAGCTGTTCAGAATCAGCTCTGATCAGTCTAGGCTCGCAGATCTCGCCGATACGAGTGCACGGCTTCTGAAATCATCAAGTTTCGATGACGTATGCGTTAGTTATGGTCTAACTAAGTTATAAAATAATTTATATTAATTTAAATAAATAATTAATTAAGAAATTGAACCTTGCTCCTCAATTCAGAACCTCGGCCGTGAGCTTCAGGGACTATCCCGACCTAGGGTTCACTTTCAACGTTGATCCGAGGAGCTGGAGTTCGATCCGAGGGTCCCACCGCGTTGGGCTACAGGCGCCGCACCTACTCCGGCGAAGGGGAGCAGCTCGGTGCTGCCACGTGGGCGTGGGGGCGACGCAAAACCCGCGACTTCGTGGGCTTCGTACGAGCGCTACAGGTGATGAGGCGAGATGGTTCGGGTATGAGCGGATAGAGGGTGTGAAGCTCTTCAATTTGGTGGGTGGTTTGAGTTTTAATTCGAAGCAAGGAGGGAGAAAAAGAGGGATGAAGTTTTGGACGTTAGAAAGAGATGGCGGCGGCTTAATTCTGGGTGATGAACAGTGCCAAGAAGATTAGGGTTCTAAAATCCTATTTTATAATCTTTTAATTGCAATTTTACGAATAAATCCATTTCTTTCAAACTGATTCAATTCCAGTCCAACTGAAGCCCATCCTAGCAAATAGACCCTATTCCGGATCCAACGGGCTAGGTCCCGTCAGTCCAAACGGCTGTCTGTGGCCTGTATCATTTAAATTAATATTTAAATCCTTTATAATTTTAATTCTGTCGTACAAATAAATTTACCGAGGCCACATACGGACTCAGAAAAATCAAAAAAAAAAACATATTTGGCTTCGTTATGACAATACGGTCCTAACAAAATTAATTTCGTCTAATTCTGAGACTGTTTGAAAAATGGCTATTTTTCAGTCGATTAAATTTGACTGAAATGAACAAGACACATTTCCCTTTGCCATGCTCACATATAAATTCGGAAAATTCTAAAAATTGAAACCTAGCAATAATATGATATTCCGGTTCCGATGAAATTGGTTTCGTCGAAAACAGAGATCGTTTGAAAATTGGCTATTTTCACTGGCTTTAATCATTATTTAAAATGAAAATTTTAAATTCTGCCTCATTTTCCAACTAAATTTCTTAAAAATAAAATTTTTAAATTGGTTCGGATTTTCCGGGTCGTTACAGAGCTGAATTTATAGAAATATCTAGATTGGGCTTTTTAAAGATAGATCATGCACTAGTTACTTCATTAGTAGACAGGTGGAGACCAGAGACTTCAAACTTCCATCTTCCCACTGGTGAAATTACTATAACATTGCAAGATGTTAGTTGTCTTTTGGGTGTTATAGTAGAAGGAAATCCTGTTACTTCTACACATCTTAGTAACTATAGAGTGGTTTGAAAGATCAGAGAAAATCAGAGAAACAGATCTATTTTAGCATTTATACCAATAGAAAATTTTGATATTATTTATGAGTGTTTAGGCGTGGTCCCAAATTGAAATGAGATAAGAGGTGCAACGATTAACTTGACCTGGCTTCTTCATATGTTTGAAAATGAGCCATCACAGGATGCATCAGACAAAAAATTTGAACACCATGTGAGAGCCGTTGTTCTCCACTTGATATCTTGTCGTCTATGTCCCGATCATTCTAAAGGCAACTTAACCTTTTTTGGCTATTATTTGTGAGAAATTTGGAAGATTGTGCATGATATTCTCTGTGTAGTGTTATATTGACAACATTATACACTGAGTTAACAAATGCTGCGCTCAGTAAAACCAAATCGATGGCTGGTTGTCTTTTTCTTCTATAAGTAAATATCGGTATATATAACTATTAACTGCCATATGAAATACTATCATATTCTTTATATGTATATATATTACAACTTTAGTCATGGACCCATCTTCCCATCGGTCGTCCAAATGTGACTTTATCTGCGCAGATGGACAGGATATTTCCTTATAGTGCACGATAGTTTATTTACATCTACATATTTGAGTTATTTTCTGAGTGAAAAAAAATCCAAACACATAAATATGTAAGCAGGTGGTTTGGAAATAGAAGTTGGATTGAGTCTCCAAAGCAAGTTACCACTTACTATCATGACCAACTCGACATGCTAACAGATGAGGTTGTTGTATGGAATCCCTACACACAGGATGTGCTAGTTGATCTGCCTCACATATGTCTAAGTGGTATGCCTAGTTGGCTTTGCAAGACATCGATAATATGCAAGAGAACTGTAAAGATGTATAATCCTGATCGAGTGATGCGACAATTTAGTCTTCAGCAACACATCCCTGAGCCTTGTGGACCAAAGCCAAATTTGGAGTTTGTTGTCATTCAATGGAACGATAAACATAACTGTATCTTTCGTCAACAAATTCCTACCGTTCCTATTTCAAGGTACATGAGTTGGTATTGGTCGATCACTCGAAGATTCATTCTGGCGGATCAAACTCCTCATGAACGAGCATACACAGTGCATCGCTTGAGCGAGATGTCGTAAATCTTTTACTTTGCTTTATTGTTTTACTTTGCTGACTTTTATCTTTCAATCACTATAGTTAAGTTTATATATGTGATTAAATAACACAATTTATAGGTCGATGTGCTAGAGACAGTTGGTAGATGGTTGGAAGATATCAGACATGGTCGAGTATCAAAGCAGGACATCCAACCACATTGTATTAGCTTGAAGAAACTCATTGACACATTATTCTTTAGACGTGGGCTACAATGCCCAGGACAACCGGAGTGAAGAACTAAATGAAGACATGGTCCTTCTCAAGCTCCACCTCAACATGACCCAGCTAAATCGCAGGTGGTAGGACCTTCTCAATCTCCCCCTACTCAAGATTAAACTTCACCATGAGCGTTTTAAGTGTTATATAAGCGTATGTTTGTTAGCGAACCATGTGCACTTGGATTTGTGATCGAATTTTATTTGGGTTCATGTTTATGTTTGCAATCGAATTTTATTTGGATTTGTGTTTATGTTTGTAATCAAATATTAACGTTGCTTTTATGTATTTATGTTTGAAGTTGATTCATATATGTGCACAACGAGCTGCTGTTCAATATAGATGTTCAATTTGAAAAAAAAACTGCTGTGAAACACAGCAGGGTAGGAGAAGATGGCTGTTGTTAAGCAATAGGGTAGTAGAGGCGCACATTACAAGTGCGCCTATGCAGTATTGTAATGGGCGCACTTGATAAGTGCACTCGTTTATATAACAAGGGCGCACGTGTTAAGTGCACCTTGTAAATCTTAAGGGGCGCTCCTTACAGGTGCACCCTGTAATCTTTTTTTTAAGGCTTGGCCACCTCAGCGCTGAGGCGGCCAAAGCAAGCTATTTCTGCTAATAGTTTTAAAACTAGCCTAAACCTTCTATTAGTTTTAAAAACAAGCCTATTTTGAAAATTTGTCCATGTTTTAGTGATGATTATTTGTAGCCGACATCAGTAGAAAATTGCTGTTGTATTTTAAGTCGTTGATTAAAGAAAAATGACTGTGCTAGCGATGGCATTATCGATATTTTAATTCCTACTTAACAATACATGTTTGTAGTATGACTTCATCCTTGAGTACATACTAATAATAGAAGTATAGTTTTGAAAACCAAAATACCACCAGTACGCGTTCTCGTATAAGTATACCCTATCCTCAAGCATTCTCACTTAGGTTAACTACGCAACCTAAGCTCTGATACCAAATGTGACAACCGCCCTGCACTACCAACACCCAAGTAGTGCGTTGTGGTGGTATTCATCCAGTGCAAGATGATCATCAAGTTTGACACAAAAAAAAGTAACCCAAATGACCTTATATATATATATATATGTGTGTGTGTGTGTGTGTGTGTATGTGTGTGTGTGTGTGTGTGTCACAATACATGGAACAAAATATAATAATAACATATGAGATAAAACAAGCAATTTAATATAATCTAAAATGAATCATAAGTATCATAGTAGCAGATTCACATCACATCATAATAAGTCATACATAGGTACATCTTCAAGACATTGTCTCTATACAAAACATGACTATACCCAAAGTAGTGAACAACGGAAGTAAAGCATGGTATACAATTATATGTAACAGTACGTGGGAAGTCTTTCGTCAACTACTTGAGCACACTCTACCCGTCTCTAGTCTGCTCATTTAAGAGCACCCAGACTAATAAGAAGCAATGTATAAAACTTTAAGTCGGAGAAGGTCTGCTGTGAGCGATAGTAACCATAGCTACTAATAAGATAACACCATATGTATGAAGAATCATACGTAACCTCTCCACGAATCCAAAGAGTTAGCACATACGATAATGTAATATACTCTAAAGTCATCACATCACTGAGTGTAAATGAATGTGTGTGATAAGGTGATAGCAATATCCAAACATAGCATCCATTCTCACATTCACACACTCAATGCAGTATGTGATACTCGATACTTCGGTCGCAAAATCCATCGAGGCACTAGTAGGCCCCACCACATGAGCTCCACCGAACTATCGATATGTCTCACTGCATGGACTATAGTTGATAATCTGACCCAGTCCGAACTATGTAGGTTATGGGGCCCAGGCCAATCAGTCCACACTGCATTGCCTCTGATTCGTCCTAATGTTAATCTTTCAATGGTTTATAGAAGTTGCGAATACTGATGGATCCTTTACATGCATGTCCGCAACAAAGTTCATCTTGGAAGTCACCTTCATGGCCCCCTACTTGGAACCTTCTTGGTAACTTTTCCCTTTTGACTTCCTTTGCATCTCGGTCTTAAGTTAGTCATATTGGAGTTTTCCTACAAAGAGTAAAACTGTCACCAAGAAGAAGTGCCATGCTAGGAAGAGCTCCATCCCCTAGGGATCATCCAATCGAGTCACGAGATTACCTACGCCGATCCAGATATAGGACACCCCGACCAAATGTAGGACACTCAGTCCAAGTACCAGTAATAATGACACTATAGAATGTGTCATAAACTCTGAGACAACAACCCGACTAGTAATAACGGTGTGTCTCATATCACATGTTCTCACTTATTGGTTTATACCTCGCTAGCCTTTTCCACATTAGGAAAAGAAACACAAAAACATAAAGGGTTCGATCAATGAGTCTGAAATTAACAGATATAATATATCTTTGTGTCTCATACCACGAGATTTACTACATCGCTTAATCATAATCTTGCTTACTCAAAGGATGCAAAGTCGTGTGATTTTCTATATAAAAAATACTTAGTTTTAAGAAAATGGGTTTAGAAATTGATTTAGAAAACTTTTTGATAATTTATTTGAAAATTTGTATATTTTAAAAAATATTTTTTACAATATTGCCTTGAGATGAGTTTATTTAAAACCCAAAACATAGAAAAATATTTATCACAAAACTAATAGCATATATATATATATATATTGCGACAACCCATGTCCGTTAATGTCACTCACTAAGGGAATGCATTAAGTTTCGTGAAGCATTATAGGTAAACAGACACAGAATAATTACAAGACAGATAAAATAGCAGCGGAATTAAATACTTTTATTAATCATAAAGCATGGCTACACCATATGTCTGAAAATACATAAACTCGGTATATCATTAAAACTTCTGTCTTGTACTTTAAATATCAGAGTACAATAACAAAGAAAGCATAGACTCCAAATCATGAGCCATAGTAGCAAAGATAGAAGCTTGAGCAATACATGTACAAGCTCTAAGCAAGACAATAGCAGAATCCTGACTAAGCCTGAGAATTCCCTCCCTTGAGAACCTTGGGGGGGGGGGGGAAGAAGAGGAAACAAAAAGGGTCAGACATAAAGTATGGCGAGTCTAGTTACTTTCAGCCCGTAAATAAATAAAAGTAACATGATAGGCATATAAAGTGGATAAGGGAGATCACCGCATAAATGACAGGTGTAACAAGGTAGACAGGATAAGGTGTATATGCTTCTAATGATTACTCTGCACTATTACTAGTATATCTAGAAAGAGATGATCCATTCAACTATAAGGTGGTAGACTTAGGTATACGTCCAAATGTATCCTAACTACTACCTTGATCGATCGGCTCCCCAGCCCTCGTAGATACCTTGTGTTGGCCCCACAGTAGAAGGTATCACTTCCTAAAGTGGTAACCCCTCGTCGTAATAATGTGCACAACCATATCTATAGGTGTCACAGTCGTCCTATCCCTTTCTTCCCGGCTCATGCATGCACATGGCCCGGTCGGTTTGCGCCGCCCACACCGTCCTCCACGTTTGGATCTCTTACAATCAGTAGGTAAGCATGCTCCTTCTCCGCCTAGTACAGAGTACATTGTTTGATACCTACTCCGGGTTACTGACTGAAATGAGTCTCACACAATATGATACAAGCTCTCCCCTTGTCTTGTATCCCCCACTAGGTTTTCACTGACTATGTATACCTCTAGGTGTCTTTAATTACATAGCCTTATTTATTCCTACCAGTTATGCTTACCGTAAAGGGTGTCTTTAATTACATAACTCCAATCTTTCTACCGGTTATGCTTACCAACAGGTGTCTTTAATACATAACCCCCAATCTTCCAACTGGTTATGCTTACCTATAGGTGTCTTTAATACATAACCCTATCATTTCTATAAGTTATGTTTACCCTAATAGGTGTCTTATAACTTTCATATTTTCCACCGGTTATGTATACCACTAGGTGTCTTTAATTACATAACCTTAACGGGTTATGTTTGTGGGCCTATATGTGAATATTACCCATCCCCTCTTCAGATTTACTTAACCCACCCCTTAACTATGTTTACTTAACCTCTAACTTAAATTTAAGTTCATACAATCCCTATGGATTAACTTAGGTTAAGCAGTGCAATTCTTTACCATGTCCATTTATGGTTTCATAATGGGCCAGATCTCCCACATTAGGCCTACAATATGTGGATGCTGGATATGCCGGTCAGGTCCGGGCAGACTCATTCCACAGTTGGGCCTAACCTCGTGTCATAGCCCGATTCGTATTTACGTACTTAGACCTCCCACATTAGATTCAACATAGTGGCTGTTGGGTACGCCGGTCGGGTCCGGGCAGACTTCCACCACTAATGCACCTCGTGTCTTAAGTATAATTATAGTTCCTAATTGTTATTACTAGACATTCCATTTTTAATTAACTAATCAATTAATTAATCCTTTCGTTTTGTAGGAGTCAATACCTATTTTACCCAATAATTTGAATTACATGTCCATAAATGTTCATATTCAAATTATGCCACTTTTAACCCTTTTCCCCCATTCCTTAACTAGCGCCCTCACAAAATTGGCAACATGCCTAGGCTAGACAATAGCCTAGTAATAAACGATAATAGGGAAAATAACGGGAATATAACTAAAATGATCATATTGGCATAAACATAAACTTGTACGATAATAAGATGAACATACATACTGGCATGGACATGAAACTGTCATCATAACAAGGTGATAATTTAGATCACATAAAATAGATCTAACATGATAACATAAGGTGACAATTTATATCGCATAAAATAGATTTAACATGATAACATAAGGTGATGATTTAGATCACATAAAATAGATCTAACACGATAACAAAAAGTGACAATTTAGATCACATAAAATACATCTAACATGATATCATAAGGTGACAATTTAGATCGCATAAAATAGATCTAACATGATAACATATGGTAACAATTTAGATCACACAAAATAGATCTAACATGATAACATAAGGTGACAATTTAGATCACATAAAATAGATCTAATATGATATCATGAGGTAACAATTTAGATCACATGAAATATATCAAACATGATAACATAAGGTGACAATTTAGATCACGTAAAATAGATCTAACATGATATCATAAGGTGAGAATTTAGATCACATAAAATAGATCTAACAGTTTCAATGTCCACATAAATTAGATCTACTAGTTTAGAAATAGATCTACATACATCCACATCATAGCATGTCCTAAAAGTTGTGTAATAACCCGGAAATTCTGAGCCAGTTTAAAATTTTTATTTTGGCAATGTTAGCGAATTTCGAACATTTAAAATGAATTATTTTAAATTATATCGACGAGAAATTTATTTTGAATATAATTCGAACGTATATATTTATACGCGTCGTCGTTAGAACATAAATAATTATATATAATTATAAATAGAATTGAAAATGGCGCGGTAGTTCGATAATTCGATTTCAAACTTCAATTGAATGTACCGGGTGCAAAACAATCCGGATTTTAGTGAAACCAAAAACATTAGGATCTATTTGATAATATCTTTCCAATGAATCCGAGAAATCAAAATTTCATAGCGGGAATCAAAAGATATGTCCAGTTGAAAATTCTGAATAGTCGCTATGGGATTCAGGCCTTTAAAAATAGCCATTTTGCAAACGACCTCGGATTTCGACGAAACCACTTTTGTTGGGTCCGTGATGTCAAATTATTGCTAGATTCCAAATTTCATAATTTTTCGAATCAATATGTGAGCGTGGCAAAGGAAAACGCATTTGATCAGTTTCAGTTGATTTTAATCGACTGGAAAATGGCCATTTTTCAAACGGTCTCAGAATTCGACGAAATTAGTTTTGTTAGTACCGTATCGTCAATACGAAGCTAGAAAATATTTTTCAGGAATTTTTAGAGTTAGTATGTGACCCCGGTAAATTGAAATGCGCGTTCAAATTCAATATATAGAGTTATATGTTGATTTTGACGAAAACTGATCGAAACGATCGAATCATCCTACGATATATATCCCATTGTGTTCGGAATGGGGGTAATACGCTATGGACGACAGGCGGTGGGCCTCGTTTAGAGGTCGTATGTAAAAGTCAACTTTTTGAATTAAATAAAAAAAAGGAATATCCTTCTCTCTCCTCTCCCCTTATACGTTGCCCCCCTTCAGTTCGAATCAGAAACGAAAAGAAAAAAAAGAAAAAAAAAAATCGAAAACCCCAAACGATCGAGCGCCCCCCTCCCCCGTCATCGACGACGATGCCTCCACCACCTCCAGAGTTGGCCGCAGCCTCGCCCCCCTCCTCTCTTCCTCCCGCCTCCTCAGTCCTGTAGAGAAACCCCCCCTTTTCCCTCGATCGACGAGATCGAACCCCCCCCCATCCTGATGCCGACTGCCGCCGTGACCCAGGACTGCCGCCATGGACCGAGCATCGCCTCCGACGCAGTGCGCCTCTTCCACCTCCAAAGCGCAGACGCTTCCCCCTTTTTTTCCTCCTTCGATCGCCAGTATGTTCCTTTTACCCGATTTCATTTCATTTACTTTATAAAATTTGATTTTTATAGGATATACAGTAAGGATTTTTATGGAATATCAAGCTAGGATTTTTATGTAAAACAAGAATAGATTTTTAATTTACATAAGAAATGATTTTTATTTTAATTATATATATAGTTAATAAAAAATATGATTTTCTTTGAGTAAATAGAAAGTGAAGATATCTAGTTATAAAAAGATTTGATTTTCTTTTGCTTTTGAAAAGGAAGATTTTTATTCGTTCATTAGCTAGGAAAAAGAAGTGATTTTTTATAATAAAAATATGATTTTTATATAAGGCGGGTAATAAAAATGTGATTTTTATATTGTAGAAGGATAAAAATATTATTTTTACATAGTGGGAACTATAAAAATATAATCTTTATAGGATAGAGAATATAAAAATATCATCTTTGTAAATGTAGCGAAATAAAAATCTGATTTTTATTATATATACGTTGAAATAAAGAGGTGATTTTTATAGTGATGAAATCTATATTTTTGAAAAGGCGAAATCTATATTTTTGAAAAGGCGAAATCTATATTTTTGAAAAGGTGAAAGATTTATTTTTGAAAAGGCAGAAACTTTATATAGAGAATGGTGTGGTAAAAATAGAATTCTTGCCTATATAGTAACGAAGTAAAAATTCGATTTTTATATATTGAATAGCGAAGTAAAAATTCGATTTTTATAAATTGAATAGCGAAGTAAAAATTCGATTTTTATATATTGAATAGCGAAGTAAAAATTCGATTTTTGTATATTGAATAGCGAAGTAAAAATTCGATTTTTATATATTGAATAGCGAAGTAAAAATTCGATTTTTATATATTGAATAGCGAAGTAAAAATTCGATTTTTATATATTGAATAGCGAAGCAAAAATTCGATTTTTATATATTGAATAGCGAAGTAAAAATTCGATTTTTATATATTGAATAGCAATATAAAAATGTGATTTTTATATATATAGTGGCTACGGGCAACGAAAGCGACAAAGGGCGAGCATGGCGATGATTTCTCTAAATGAAGAGTCGTGGTATTGGATAGCTATCGGTAAGAATTTCTCAATGTGACGGCCGGGAATTTCGCTCGATCTGAATCAGTCGTTAAACCAGTCTAGACCGTTCGAAACCCCTGTTCGTTTGAGAACAGGACAAATCAGAACGCAGACGGAAGAACATTTCATGTTTATTACAACAATTCCATCAGATACAAGAATATACAGAGTATAAATGAATATTATACATTTGATAAATATCAGAGATTACAGTAAATTACATAGCAGCGGAAAAATAATACAAAACACAACTGAAAGTAATACACGGATACAGAGCTTTCCGAGCATCATTCCAGCTGTAAACCAGGATCCTGTGAATATAAATCTGCAAAACCAAAACTACTAGCTGCCCGTGCGGAAAATAGGGGCACCCAGAGTTTAGGTTAAAACAATAAACTCCAGGTCAGTCATGTGACTGGTGTGAGAACTAAAGCAGTTATTTAAAACTTTACTTCAAAAGAGAGTAATTCAAGGGACCATGCCGTATAACACGGAACGGGTTTCCTCCCAAGAATACCAGTGCATAGAATAAACAGCACAATGCTTTTTCAAAAAATGAAGCTATTATAAGACCCATGTCCCATCACACAATGCAACGCAAGCCGGAGGATAGGGTTTTCCCTTATAATAGCCAAACATGCTTGGTACGTTTAAAACAAATCATTTGATACTATAATAAGTGTATAGTGTCAAAACAATTTCAATCATAAATATAAATCATAGACGGCATGGGTACCATATATCATGTCGCCATACTAGTTCTACAATTAAAACCGCAGTACACGTATTGGAAATTGGATTTCCGTCATGAGTCGAGGCAAGGGGCAAGCTCCTCTCCACTTTCGAGACACTCTAGCAAATGCCTCGGGACTACACACTCTGGGCAATCCTGGATCTTCAGGGCCGGTCCTCACTTACGTTAGAGGATTAGTTATGCTTGAACACACGTTTCCCGGTCCTTACAGACCTAAAATCGAGGCGCCTCATCCAACAACCACAAAGGTGAAAAGTATATAAATGTCAGGGCTGGTAAGTCACTGACACCACCAAAGCTAGAAAGAAACATCGTGCTCTCCCTGCAGTCTGTATCCCGTTTTTGACTCATACCGAGGTGTGAGGCTCGCGAATTCACGTTATACACAAAGCTGCCACATAGGCGTGCTTTGATCATCAACCACAAGACTTTGCTTTTCAACAGAAGCCTTGATCCATGCAACTCAGCATGCCACACAGGCAATTCATGCCATGCGATTGATATCTATCGATATATAACCTCTAAGCTTGTACGTCTCAGAGAAGGGCGTTAAGCAAGAGAATAAAAGAAATATTTTCAAATATTCTATTTCAAATATTTCTTTTATTAAAATATTTCGTTCAACACATGACTAATCTCAACGGATGAGTACTGTCAACACATGAACCTTTATTTTATATTATTCTTGCTTAACGTCCTTCTCTGAGACGTATGAGCTTAGAGGTTATATATCGATAGATATCAATCGCATGGCATGAATTGCCTGTGTGGCATGCTGAGTTGCATGGATCAAGGCTTCTGTTGAAAAGCAAAGTCTTGTGGTTGATGATCAAAGCACGGCCTACGTGGCAGCTTTGTGTATAACGTGAATTTGCGAGCCTCACACATCGGTATGAGTCAAAAACGGGATACAGACTGCAGGGAGAGCACGACGTTTCTTTCTAGCTTTGGTGGTGTCAGTGACTTACCAGCCCTGACATTTATATACTTTTCACCTTTGTGGTTGTTGGATGAGGCGCCTCGATTTTAGGTCTGTAAGGACCGGGAAACGTGTGTTCAGGCATAACTAATCCTCTAACGTAAGTGAGGACCGACCCTGAAGATCCAGGATTGCCCAGAGTGTGTAGTCCCGAGGCATTTGCTAGAGTGTCTCGAAAGTGGAGAGGAGCTTGCCCCTTGCCTCGACTCATGACGAAAATCCAATTTCCAATACGTGTATTGCGGTTTTAATTGTAGAACTAGTATGGCGACATGATATATGGTACCCATGCCGTCTATGATTTATATTTATGATTGAAATTGTTTTGACACTATACACTTATTATAGTATCAAATGATTTGTTTTAAACGTACCAAGCATGTTTGGCTATTATAAGGGAAAACCCTATCCTCCGGCTTGCGTTGCATTGTGTGATGGGACCTGGGTCTTAGAATAGCTTCATTTTTTGAAAAAGCATTGCGCTGTTTATTCTATGCACTGGTATTCTTGGGAGGAAACCCGTTCCGTGTTATACGGCGTGGTCCCTTGAATTACTCTCTTTTGAAGTAAAGTTTTAAATAACTGTTTTAGTTCTCACACCAGTCACATGACTGACCTGGAGTTTATTGTTTTAACCTAAACTCTGGGTGCCCCTATTTTCCGCACGGGCAGCTAGTAGTTTTGGTTTTGCAGATTTATATTCACAGGATCCTGGTTTACAGCTGGAATGATGCTCGGAAAGCTCTGTATCCGTGTATTACTTTCAGTTGTGTTTTGTATTATTTTTCCGCTGCTATGTAATTTACTGTAATCTCTGATATTTATCAAATGTATAATATTCATTTATACTCTGTATATTCTTGTATCTGATGGAATTGTTGTAATAACAATGAAATGTTCTTCCGTCTGCGTTCTGATTTGTCCTGTTCTCAAACGAACAGGGGTTTCAAACGGTCTAGACCGGTTTAAAGACTGATTCAGATCGAGCGAAATTCCCGGCCGTCACAAGTTGTAATTAAGATAAAGGTTTAGATCCAATCCCAACCAATTCAAGGTGACATATGTTCATGATTTACGTAAATGAATAGATCTATCCAATGATATAACTGTCCAAACTAACAGATCTATATTAACCACAATATAGTTACAAACCAAGATCACAATAATAACATAGTAGAACAATCACAATTGAATTGGATTTAGAGAAATATATCTATCATAAGATCTAACAATAACATAGATTCAAGGTTTACAATGTATCCAAATCACATTCCTTCATAATTCACTTTTATTTATCTAAACCTAAAAGTAACTAGAAACTCACTGTAATTGGATTGCTAAGATGATAGAAAAGAGGTTGGTGCTGAGTCTATGCTTGAATCTCAGAATTTAATATGCTTTGGTTAATAGAAGAAGATGAGGGACCCTAGTTTAGTTTAGACTCCGGCAGAGTTTGGCTGCCATGACTTCTAATGAAGAAATATGTGAAGTGGCCATATATTTATAGCTGCGGAGCCATCTGGAACCGACTGCCGCATAAGCGCTAGAGTCAATCAGGTCGCGGGTCGCCTCCCACATTGGGAAAAGGCCCGAATACCCAAAAATTATTGTGGGTGCACTTTACAGTTGCGCCAGTGCAAAATTGCCTTAGCGCACTTGGAAAGTGCGCCAGTTATACCAGGTTTTGATTTTCAACTTTTTATCATTCGTAACTTCTTCATATGTTATCCGTTTTACGCAAACTAGGTGTCTATCCTGACTAGAATTTCGAGACGGACGTAATGATGTAATCAGTTTCCCTTAATTCTTAATATTAAATTAATTATTCTTTAATTTATCCTCTTTAATGTTAACAAAAATATGGGGTGTTACATATATATAAAGAAAGAGATACTCTTTGAAAACTAGTTTGCAAAATTCGTGTACGTGTTCAGTAAATCACGAAAACATTCATGAAAATCGCACATGAAACAACAACAAAAACTTCACAAAACTTCACATATTCGTTATATCAATTATTATTAATGTTGGATCTTTTTTTCTTTTACATGATCAGGGCTTCAAACATTACACGATGTTACTTCAAGAATTCATCAAACCATGCCCAAAACCCAAGAAAATTCATGATTCGACACTAGATCAAGGATGATATAGGACTCAATATTGGCACAGTAATCAACATTAAACCATGCTCTAAATTCACACAGAAGAGCACCAACAATTTGGAGCAAACTGGCACTCAAAGTGTCACACTACCCGGTTCTAAACTTCGACAAATTCAAAGATGAATTCAAAAGCAAGAGTGCACGTGAGTGGCTCGATAAAAATGTACACGAGTACATAGTCAAACCATCAAGCATGCACAGTTCTAACAAGTCAAAAATTAAGTGTACAAGAATGTGAAACATAAGTACAGATTCAAGAGTGCAGAAACGCATGTGGATAAACCCAAATACTAGCAATTGGATAGGAATTCTAATCAGTTCATAGGTCATGCACAAAGTGCACAACATCGAAATTAAAAGTGAACAGGTCAGGCTTGAACAGGTTAGGTAAGTGCTCGAGTAAACATAAAACGAAATGGAGCAATACTTGGGTAGTCGACCCAAGTTGTGTCGACATAGGTCGCGACTTCTACTATAGATTACTCGAACCTCTCAGGTTCATTTTCTCGGCAATAAATGAAGGTCTAAATGACCTTGAACTCACTTAAAATTTGACTCGCACAAAACTAGGTAATCCAGGTTATTCAAAAATAAAAATTTCAAGAATCCATCGAGAATTGGAGAAGATATAACAGCCCAACATGGCCTCATGCTATGTTTGGATTATTTTCGCAAAACTCACGTTATAGTAAACCATTTCAACAAAATTAATTATATAAATCATCAACAACACATGAATTCAAAATAGAAAGTGTGAGGGAACCCTTATCCAGGCTGAATTAGAGATTAGCCTTGCTCTGATTGCAAGATGAGAGCTTGAGGCCTTTGAAACCAAGCTGAAAGAATAACACTGACATCTTTTGACATATGCATCGAGAAGTTTACTGTAATCTTCTTTTCCTTGAGTCTTTGAAATTGATTGCTCTGCCGATTCTTGAATGTTGTTGAGGGGAGATTTATAGCTCCTCTTTTCACATAAGGTTGCTTTATTTACAAAGATAACTTGGGTGTTAATTTTCAAGGAGGAGAAGCTATTATTTTTTGTTTATCGGTGTGACGACGACCCATAGCTCCTATACTTAACTAAGGAAATAATGCGCTGAAAGACGTGCCAGGCAACTATGGACGATCTTCAGGGTAGGATAACACAAGCAGAACCTGTCATATAACTCATAGCGCAAGGATAAAATATAATAGAACATATACAACAGACAGTAGCAGTGAAGCATAATTGCGCAGAATTTTAAACTTTCATATCATTAAAAGGATATTTATAGTACGATAGGAACACATCACCAAATTCTATGCAAAAAGACTCACTACAATCACTCAGATTATCATAAGAACCATAACAGCGGAAATATATAATGATATGTAGGAATAATATGTCAGCCTTTTGCTCGTCATTGCTCTGCAGCATCGTCCTCATCAAGATGTACTACCTGCTACTCAGTCTGCCCATCCAAAACATGGATGAACAACAAATGGTAATAAGAGGGAAACATAAAACTTTGAGTTAGGCAATAGTCTTAATAAGCGATAAAACATCTATCTAACATTATCAATAAAGTGTATGAGAAATAGGTAGGTCAAACATCCAATCTACGAACACATCATCAAAGAAGAACCCCAAACCTGTCTCCTCCACATCCGACAATGATCGCCTTTACAACAATCAATAAAAACCCCGTAGTAACAGATATAGCAACTAATTATCCTGTGTAGACTATCCTAATTGAGATCGACATCTCCCAAGCACAAGCCTCGAAATCCTAAACCAACATCAGACAAGCACCCAAAAAATATCTCCTTCGACATTGGACAATCTACACAAGACGATACAGGCAAAACAATCATCATCCTTGACTCTGGCTATCACCGCCAATCCTGCCTTGAGACCATCGCTAATCGTATGACTGACTACGTTACGCCATTCTATCAAAGGTTAATGGTAACCCTAGTTCTAGCTAAATTCCATACGCCATTGTGACTCGTATGTTTGTCTTCCCAAAAGACAACTAGGCCCATCATAACCGCCCAGAGTACTCAACTAGTCCAACTAGCCTTTTAGGCGTCTCTATTATACCCCTGCTTTGAGTCTGCTAGAACCTCTACTTAACAATAATCTATTGGCCTCCAATATCTCTAGTCGTCATCACCGGCGAGTATCAACAAGCTCAGATACCATATCGAGCAGCCATTATTCACGAGCTCAAACACACTTGAGTCATCTGCACATTCGTTGCATTTTGCCGATCAACGAACACTTCATATTGCTTCGAATATTCCTCCCTATATTCACTTCGAAGCCACGTCTATTCTCGAACCAAAATAATCATCACTTTTGGTCGACATTCAATCCATAGCACTTCAGCCTTTTCGCTATGAAAAACATATGATGCTTAAATTCCCATCCACAACGTTTGTTAAACGTTGTAGTATCTTCTGCCCAATCCATAAAAAAAAGCAACATGGCTCATCAGTCTTTGAACAACCTGACTTCAGGTCATAAACGACCCAACACATTAATGCCCAATGACCAGAGATAGAACGAACCGACTTCCACGACCTAGCTATGGCCAACCCGAACACTTTCACATGGCGCGCTCCAGGTTCAAACGACCCAACCAAGCTCTGGACGACCCAACTCAAACTTGAATGACCCATAGCCAAAACGACCCAACTCCATTTTGTGCTCCACAAGTCCCGAACCATACTTCGAACGACCTAACCTCAAGCGATCCAACTTCGAGTGACCCAACTTCAAATGACCCGACGTTGTGCCACGTTTTCAATCATCATTTCTTACTTCTCGAGCCATGCGACCCATCAAAAATGACCCATCGAAAACAATCCGACTTCGATTCATCAACAAACAACAACATCAATGCACGCAACTTATCCAAATTGACCAATTCAATCATCAACACTTCATATAATCATCAAACAACACCTGCACAATAATTATTCGTCATACAACCATATGAAACTCACTAAATCAGAATAAAACAATGAATAAACAAAAACAGATCTAAACTTGCATATACATATGAATTAACATAAGAATTACCAATTTAAGTTGCTAGATTAGATCCTATGGTGATTAAAATGAAAATATACTTACCATCTGTGCAGTTAAAGTTCTTAGCGGTTCTATAGTGGTAGAGGTATAAAAAGCTGTAGCGGGGATAAAGCACGGAAATAGTAGGAATATAGCGGAGGTGCAAAAATGATAATTATATGTAAAACTATATATTTAAAATTTATTAATTATCATTCTCACATCATTTGTGTATAAGAAATGAATATTGATTAATATTATATAATAAAATCAAAGAATACCATGGTTAGCACACTAGATTCGAGGATTACTACAGATTTCTATCTTGTATACGGCATTTATGACTTAAAATTAACTCTTTACATTAATTTTCTTGATTTATTTTAAAAGGAGACTGGTCAAAACATCATTTGTATATTAATATCACTAAAGCAGGTGCTAAATAACATTGATTTAGAGGATACAGCAGAAAATAGTGGGGATTAAAGCAGAGCTACTGTTCATTAGCTCTAAACTGAAATTGCGTAGCGGCCGGAGAGTACTACGGGCTATAGTGGGGATTTTTCGGAACTTCAGCGGGGCGTTGACTACATAGCTTACCATGATGTAAATCTAGGTGAAAACAACTTGAAATGATAAAAAAATATGATCAAACAACCCATATACTTGAATGAATCCGTGTGAGAGATGCTTATCACTCACCAAATCTTCAAACAAACTTGAAATCACTAAATTCCCAATTCGGACAACGAAGAATGATTCTCTAACCTCTCAATTTTACGCGACCTCCCTTCCCTCGATATAGATCCAGCTTTGCTTGATGTATATCTTCAATCTTCTTACGCAAATCTAGAATTTAAATGGAGGAGAGATGTAATTGATTGAGCAAGGAGGATCACGAGCTCAATCAAATGAGAAATGAAGAAAGTAACCCCTTCCCCTTGCCTATACTCTCTATTTATAGTCAAACCATCAGCTACATAATAGGCTTCCATAATCATCATACTAATGACTAATTAGTTTATCCAAAAATTGTGTAGCACTAAAACAGCGATTTCTCCCAAACCGCTGAACCAAATCTATAATGTGACCACTCTACGGAATTAACAACACCATTTATTTTTCAACGAAATCGACCTCAGCACCTGATTCGATCACAGTAAAAAATTAATCCCTGTACAAAACTAAAAGGGGTAAAATGGTCACAAATAAAATTGGTAAAAATTATGGACATACACACCCACATAAACAACATATCAAAATATGAGGATGATCCGACCATTTTTGGAATTAAATAAAAATATTTAACAATCCTCCGATATGTAAAATGCGGGTCGTTATATTCTCCCCTCCTTAGGAATTTTGCCCCCGAAATTCCAAGAAAACATAAAAAACCAAAATGATTCCGCATGCCTATCATCCACAGGCAGCTAATCTACCACTCAATCTAGCATCCACTCAGCAATGCATCCATAGCCTTAACCTCGCATGCGGAATTCTAACAATAATAGTACAAGTTACAATAATGTAAGGTGACACAACATTAATGGGTCATATCAACGAAGAGCTCTGGATGGATCATCTTCATACTTTATTATGTTTCCCACGTACAATCTTCATCATACTCACCACATTATACCTAGACTAGCTTAACCTCCTTCCTCCTAAGCTATTCCGTGTCATTCCCCACAACGTAAAGAGGCTTACGGGGTATCGTAACTACAGACTCGACTTCTAGGTCCTCGTACTGTTCCAGAGATACCACCACATTCGAATCATTTGCAAACTTCCGTAGAAACGACACATTGAAAACGTTGTGCATGCCCAACATCTTCTTAGGTAAATCCAGTTTATATGCAAGCCTTATGATTCGTTCAACTATCGGAAACGGTCGAACAAATCTTGGAGCTAACTTTCCCTTACTTCCAAAGCCTACCATCTTGATCGACCTCGAATTCCTTATCTTATGGTTCCATATTCTGGATGATCTTGATAAGCTTCGTATCACGCTTCTGGCTTTCGCCAATCCTTTTGATGAGAGTATGTCTTATCAATAAGATTGCCAACATCTCAAGCTCTAACTCACAACGAGGCTTGAAACCAAATCCTGCCAAACACTCATGGTGCTTTCATTTCGAAAACATCGCTTACATACTTGCGTGTCTTATTCTCAACGCATCAGCCACTGCATTACCTTTAGCAGGATTATAGGCTATTCCTAAAACATACGATGCCAGAAAATCTAACCACCGTTGCTACCGAAGATTCAAATCCTACTGGGAGAAAAGATACTTTAATGACTTGGGATCCGGAGACAACTCAAATCGAACTCCTAACAGGTAATGTCTTCTTATCCTCAAAGCAAAAAACGATCGCTTCCGACTCCAAATCATGAATTGGATAACTCCTCTTGTGCGGCTTCAGCTGTCGACTTGCATAGGACACAACTCTATCCCCTGCTACTCTCAGCTGGTGAAATCTTTCGCTAAACTCGTCTGAGAAAACACCTTGGCTTTGTAAAGATGATCAAACAAGTCACCTATCCTCAGCAATGGATACTTGTTTTTCTTAGTCACCTTGTTCAACTCACGATGATCCACACACAATCTCAAAGACCCATCTGCCTTGGTTGCAAACAAAACTGGTGCACCTCATTCGGGTACGCTTCTTTGAATGAATCCCTTTCCCAGAAGCTCTCATATTTGAACCTATAACTCTCATTGTTCCTTACGCTCCATTCGCCTAAGAGGCATAACGATAGGTCTAATACCCTCGACTAAATCGATCCTGAATTTCAATCTCACGATGCGGCGGTAACCCTAAAAGGCATCATCGAACTCATTAGCGATCAACACAAATGACAAGTCTCCCCGTGGAATCACAAACAAATATAAATAGCTTACAAAGACCCCATCTTCTGGCTTACCTCTAATCACAACCATTAGCCCTTCCACATTCCCAACTGTCACCTCTAGCTTCTTGCAATCCACTTTTTCCACATACCTCTTGCGCCAGTCCATACATAGTATGATCCCAACCCCACGAAGTTAAAAAAAAGAAATCAAATACAAAGGAGTAACCATGACATGACAATACTAGACCATGACAAATCATACACAAGCTGGATGAACCCTCTACCGGATTAGTCACCACCAATGGTCTACCACAAATCTCGGGTCCCAAACCCAAGCGGTACACGAGCTCATTGCAAACAAAAGAATGCGATGCTCCAGTATCAAACAACATACGAACTGAAACATCTCTAATGGAAAGAATACCTTGAACGACGAAACTCTTCCCTTTCTCCCCCGCCATAGGAGCTCTCGAATAAGATGGAACAACTTCCAAAGCATATGCCTTAACAATCTGCTTTCCATTGGGCGGTTCTGGACAATCCTTCTTGTCATGCCCAGGCTTTCCACAATTAAAGCACTTCCTTTCACCTTTCGGATCCTTGCTATCTCTAGAAAAATGGCTTTTCTACTAGTAGTTAAAGCAAATCACCTCGCTTTTCGTCTTTTTCTGGCACTCCTTTCCTTTCTGCTATTTTTGCTTCCTCTTTTTGTTATTATCATCCTGTTGTGGTTTCGGTTCTTCCTTAGCTGCAACAATAGTCTCTTCCTTGGGAAACAAACTCTCATGCCTTAGAGCTTTCTCGACGATCCTCTCATAAGTGTCATCTAGATGACCCACCAGCTGATTCCCAAGATATTTATCCAAACCTATGACAAATTTCTCGTTCTTCTGACAAGGAGTCTCGACATATGAACAAACATACTTTGATAAAGCTTCGAAGTCAGAAATATACTCCAGCATTAGTCGGTCGTCCATTCTGCTTAAGCTCAACCAACTTCTTACACAGAATAGACTTCTGGACGATAGAGATAAACTTCATCACAAAATTGAATTGGAATTGTTCCCATGAAATATCACCTTCTGGAGTCTCTAAAGCGATAGAATTCCACCAGTCCATAGTTCTTCCCTCTAGCTGTCTTGATGCAAGCTTCCTCTTAGTCGCACCATCCATGCCCAAGTCTTCAAAAATCCGAATGCAAGTATCAAGCCACCCTTGAATCTCTTCAATCGGCTATGTCCCTTTGAATGGCTTTCCTCCTAGAGTAGTAAAATCTTTGCATAGCTTTGTGAAGTCCACAACCCTAGGCACTTGCACTTGAACCCCTACATCTACTGCAATTGTCTCTAGAGAGGGGACCCTTCACATGATCGCTGCCATCATGGGCTCAAACATAGCTGAGTAATCTGGTATACCGTCATTTCCCCCTCTAGGCATAGTCCCCACCCAAGCAGTATGTCTCGCTATTCAACGAATCATTCTAAATCTGAAAATTAGAATGATTAGTCCACATATTAGAAAAACTGCAAATGGAGTTCAAGCGGTACTATACTATACACTATAATATAGTATACATCCATCAAAAACCTACAAATTCGTCTCTCCTACGTTATTACATCTTTGAACTTTGGCTAAAATCGATTAACCAGAGCTCTGATATAAAATGTGACGGCCGCCCACAACTCGTGCACTTAACAAGGGAAATAATGCATTGAAAGATGTGCCAGGCAGCTATGGGCGATCATCAGGGTAGGATAACACAAGCGGAACCTATCGTAAAACTCATAGCGCAAGGATAAAGTATAATAAAACTTATACAATATGCAGTAGTAGCGAAGCATAATTGTGTAGAATTTTAAACTTTCATATCATCAAAAGGATATCCATAGTACAACAGGAATACGTCACCAACATCTGTACAAAAAGCCTCACTACAATCACTTAGAGTATCGCAAAACCATAACAGCGGAAACATATAATGATATGTTAGAAATAATATGTCAGCTTTCTGCTTGTCATCGCTCTGCAGCATTGTCCACATCAAGATATACTACCTACTAAATGCTACTCAGTCTACCCATCCAAAACATGGACGAACAGCCTAAGCTAATAAGAGGAAAACATAAAATCTTGAGTCAGACAATAGTCTTAATGAGCGATAAAAAAGCTATCTAACATCATCAACAAAGTGTATGAGAAATAGGTAGATCAAACATCCAATCTACCAAAACATAATCAGAGAAGAACCCCAAACCCGTTTCCTCCACACCCAACAGTGATAGCCTTTACAACAATTAATAAAAACAACATAGTAACAGATATAACAACTAATTATCCTGTGTTGACCATCCTAATTGAGATAGACATCTCCCAAGCACAATCCCCGAAGGCCTAAACCTACATCAGACCCAAAAGATAACTCCTTCGACGTTGGATAATTTACACAAGATGATACAAGCAAAACAATCATCATCTATTGTTCAGGCTATCACCACCAATCCTGCCTTATGACCATCGTTAATCGTATGACTGACAACGCTACGCCATTATGTAAGAGATAACGGTAACCCTAGTTCTAGCTAAACTCCATACGCCGTCGTGACTTGTATGTTTGTCTTCCGAGAAGACAACTAGGCCCATCGCGACTGCCCAGGGTACTCGAATAGTCCAACTAGCCTTTTAGGCGTCTCTATTATACCCCTGCTTTGAGTATGCTAGAACCTTCGATTAACGATAATCCCTTGGACTCCAATATCTCTAGTCGTCATCGCTTTGACTGTCCACAAGCTCAGATACCATATCGAGCAACCATTATCCACTTGAGTCGTCTGCACATTCGTTGCATTTTGCCAATCAACAAACACTTCATATCACTTCGAATATTCCTCACTGAATTCACTTCGAAGCCACGTCCATTCTTAAACCAAAATAATCATCATTTTTGATCGACATTCAATCAATAGCACTTCAGCCTTTCCGTTATGAAAAACATATTACAGCGATTAAATTTTCATCCATAGCATTTGTTAAATGTTGTAGTAACTTCTGCCCAATCCAAAAGAAAAACGACCTGGCTCATCAGGACTCTTAATGACCTGACTCATCAGGTCATAAACGACCCAACACATTGATGCCCAACAAACCGAGATAGAACAACGCAACTTCATTGATGCTCGACGACCCGACTTCCACGATCTAGCTATGACCGACCCGAACACATTAACATGGCGCGCTCCAGTTTCAAACGACCCTACCAAGCTTCGGATGACCCGATTCAAACTTAAACGACCCATATCCAAAACGACCCAACTCCATTTCATGATCCGCAAGTCACTATCCATACTTTGAATGACCCGACCTCGAGCGACCCAACTTCAAGTGACTCGACTTCAAATGACCCGACCTTGTGCCATGTTTTTAATCATCATTTCTTGCTTATAAAGCGATGCGACCCATCAAAAACGACCCATCGAAAATGACCCGACTTCGATTCACCAACAAACGACAACATCAATGCACAGAACTCATCCAAATCTACCAATTCAATCATCAACACTTTATGAAATCATTAAACAACACTTGCACAATAATTATTCCATACAACGATATGAAACTCACTAAATCATGATAAAACAATGAATAAACAAATAATGGATATAAACTTGCATATACATAAAGATTACTGATTTAAGTTGTTATATTTGATCCTGTAGTGGTTAAATGAAAATATACTTACCATGATGTAGATCTGGGTGAAAACAACTTGAAATGATGAAAAATAAAACCAAACAACCCATATGCTTGATTGAATCCGTGTGAGAGATGCTTACCCCTTACCAAATCTTCAAAACAATTGAAATCACTAAATTCCCAATTCGTACAGCGACTGATGATCCTATAAACTCTCAATTTGAAGCGAACTCCCATCACTCGATGTAGATATAGCTTTTCTTGATGTAGATCTTTAATCTTCTTGCGTAGAACAAGAATTTTAATGGAAGAGAGATGTATTTGATTGAGCAAGGAGGATCACGAGCTCAACCAAATGATAAATGAAAAAAGTAACCCCTTCCCCTTATTTATAGCCAAACCATCAACCCACTAATGGGCCTCCCTAACCAGCCCACTAATGACTAATTAGTCTGTCTAGAAATTATGTAGCACTAAAATAGCGATTTCTCCCAAACTGTTGAACCAAATATTTAATGTGACCACCCTACGGAATTGGCAACACCATTTTCTTTCCATTGAAATCAACTTAAGCACCTGATTCGATCCCATTCAAAAGTTATTCCTTGTACAAAACTGAAAAGGGAAAAATGTTCATAAATAAAATTGGTAAAAATTATGGACATGTCACACACCCCATAAACAACATAACAAAAATATAAGAATAATCCGACCCTTAGGGAATTAAATAAAAATATTTTACAATCCTCTGATATGTAAAATGCGGGTCGTTACAATCAGGTTAGTCTTCAGGAAGAAGAAAAAGAACTAACAGGAAGAAGAAAAATTATACGTATACTTTCTTTTTCTCCTTTCCAGACATTTCTATGGGCTTTGGATATAAAGTCCATTAACCAATTTCAACAGCTTGTTGCAAAATACAAAGTATTGCAAAATTATTCTTAATAACATAACAACAAAATAAAATAAATCAACACATTTTAACAACACACTCAACAACAAACATTTTTTTCTACTTTATAAAATTTAAACACACATGTCTAAATAAATTTTAAACATTATTTTAAAGTAATACACACTAAAGTTCACGTTTCCGTGGAAACACACATTTTACATGTTAATCATTTAAACCTAACAGTCTTAACTCCTAAAATTTATGCAACCAAACAGGCTTAACTCCTAAAATTTATGCAAACCTCATTATCTTGACACAAATGATTCTATATTACCATACTTCTATTATTTTGACATATAAACATTGATTTCCAATCAATATTTACACTTTTATACGTTTATTTATGACATACATAAATTTAAAGGCACATTTTCCAATAATAATCCATTATTCACAATAATTCACCAATTTATAATATTTACATTTATTGAAATATTTTAGCATAAGATTTTTGCATGAACACATATAACGAGATTTCCAAACGTGGCTTTAAACACAATTATTATTTTATTTTTATGATTTTAACATCTTACGCTTTCCATATCCAAATTTACACTTTACTAGTTTTCTTGTTGGAACAAGACTCTTCATATTGAAAACATATTTTCACTTAAATATTGATCATCAACCAATATTTTATATTTTCAACATTTATTCTATCCTCAAAATATGATATACAAACACAAAATGTAATAGATTTTCTCATAATTCTAAATGAATTTAATATGTTCCAACACACACAGTTTTCATAAATCACAAATTCCTTATTACTTATCTTAAAAAATTATACGAGTTTGGCTCTTGAACTCATGTTATATTCTTGGTTTAAAATCACAAAACTTACTTAAATCTATTTAACGCAGGTACCTAAAAACCCGGCTTGTTACAACTTTCATTTTCATTAAGGTTGCCCCAACTAGTGATTTTATAAATATAAACAATATCACAACTTCTTTTCCACATTCAGTTCAACTTGATATACTTATTTTTACTTCTAGATTGCTTCCCAAGCTTAAAAATAATGATTCTAGGTATCATGTTTATGGTCTACATGGATATATTCCAAGTTCTGTAAATGAAAGTTTAGTCTATCCTCTCATTTAATATTAACCATAAAATAATATGAGTTTCCACAAATGAAAGTTTAGTCTGTCCTATCATTTTCACACTGTTACCTCTTTTCCTTTGTGTCTCCCCCGGGTGTTTGCTTTGTGTCTTTAGCTTCAGCTTTTGTTCCTCCTTCTTTTCTTAGTAAGGACAAGATAGCAGTTATTAATGATTGGCTATCTCGTCTCCCTAAGAAGTCTTTCCCCTTGAGGACAAGAGTCTCCTTACCTTATCCATCTTCTCACGGTTACGGGGAATCTTTCGAATCCCTCAAAACCTGTGATATTTCTTCTTGTCCTTCTGGCATCCTAGTCCGCTCTTTGTGTCATAGACCGAGAGAGGCTCCTTGCACTTCTCGCACCATTCGCACACGCTCTATAGCGACATCTGAGTAGATCGTCAGATCTACTTGTCATACGCCTTATCATATCTGATTTGCGCTTAGGTGTTTATCTTTTTTTTGTGGTCTTCTGTTATTGTAGCTCTGTCTCTAGATGGCGAATTTCCTATTCTGGAATGTTCGTGGTATTGGTAATGATGCATCGACGGCTAGGCTGAAGCGCATCGTTAGGAAGCATTTTATTTATTTGGTGGCACTTATGGAGCCTTTCTTGGGTCTGGAAGTTGTCACTAGATCTGTTTTATCTCTAGGATTTAGTAGGGCCATGTTAATGTATCCGCTAAGATTTGGATCCTTTGGTTTAAAGATGTGGTCGTCCACATAGTGTTTGACTCTGACCAGCTTCTCTCGGTGGTCATTTCAACTCTGTCCATCACCTCTTCCTTCCTTTTTTTCTACGGTCTACGCTCAGTGTGATCGGGTTGAGAGGTTAAGCCTCTGGTTTGACATCCTATCGCTATCTAACTTGGGTTTTGGGGTTTCCGTTCTGAGAGGCGACTTTAATATAGTCGCCTGCCAAGAAAACAGGGAAGCAATGCTATTAACCGTGCAGCGGTTGCGGATTTCAATGCCTTCATCATCAGCTTGGGACTTTCTGAAGTCTCCTTCGTCGGTTCTGCCTTTACTTGGGGTAACAATCAGGAAGGGCCTAATCGGATTATATCCAAGCTTGATAGAGTATTCGGAGCGAAAGGTTGGCTTAACTTTCCATTCACATACTCAGTCTCCCATCTTCATCGTACCCTCTCGGATCATGCGCCTATGATTCTCCGCTACTCTCTCTTGTCTCTTTCTAGTCCTTCTTCTTTTCAATTCCGAAGTATGTGGAGATCACACCACTCTTTCCATTGAGTGGTGGAGGATTCTTGGAACTCTTATGCTTTTTGGCTCTCTTGCAGCTACATTCTCTCGTAAGCTGAATCGTCTCAAGGCTTGGCTTAAGGCTTGGAATGTGCAAGTTTTCAAGAACATCTCCAATCATGTTAGAGCGGCCGAAGAGCAGCTTATCTTGGCTAAAGGGTCTTTCGATGAGGATCCTTCACCAGTTAATAAGGAGGTTTGGGCGCTAGCCCAGCTTGCCTTCTCGTCGGAACTTCATTTTGAAAATGACTATCTTTGCCAGAAGGTAAGGATCAAGTGGTTGGTCGATGGTGATACGAACTCCAAAATTTTCCATTCCTCTATCCATAAGAAGAGTAGTCTTCTTGCAATTCACCAGATGCTCCGCCTTGATCTCTTGTTGGATTCTATTCCAGAGGAAGTTAAAGAGACTATTCTTTCCCATTTCCAAACCAATCTGGGATCTCCTTCTGTGTCTGTTACTGATCCGGCCTTGTTAGCATTCATTCCCATACTTCTTCTCCCTTCTGATAGTGTAGACCTTGTCGTACCTCCTTCCATGGAAGAGATACGTGCTTGCGTCTTTGCACTCAGTAAGGATAGTGCAAGTGGACCTGACGGTTTCACTGGGGTCTTTTACCATAGTGTATGGCCGATTATCCAGGTGAATTTTTGAATGGCTATCCAGTCTTTCTTCTCTGGTGAAACCCTCCCTAAGGGATGGACGTCCACCAATTTGGTTCTTATTCCCAAGTGCGAGAATCCTCACTCATGCATGGGTTTTCGTCCAATCAGCTTATGTAACTTATCTAATAAGGTCATATCTAAGGTTCCGGCCGCTAGGCTAGCACCTTTTCTGAAACGTATTATCTCTTCTTCTCAGACCGGGTTTGAAAAGGGTGATTGATCACCGACAATGTCCTTTCATCCTAGGAGCTTGTTCACAGATTGACAGATGGTCATAGGTTCTAATGTGGTCATTAAGTTGGATATGGCTAAGGCTTACGACCACATGTCTTGGTTTTTTGTTGTTAAGGTTCTAAGGGCTTTCAGGTTTACGGAACCCCTTATTGATCTTATTTGGAGGCTCATCTCTTGGTTTTCCATTCTTATTAATGGATTGGCCAATGGATATTTTAAGGCGGGAAGGGGACTGCGTCAGGGAGATCCCCTTTCACTTTCTTTGTTTGTCATCGCTGCTGAGGCTTTCATGTGAGGGTTGCATTTCCTTACGATAGCAGGTCAGATTCAGAGATTTGGCATTCCTTCGGTTTACCCTCTTATCTCCTCCTTATCTTTTGCTAAAGACATAATCATTTTCACTAATGGTAGTCGTCATTCTATTCGTCGTCTTCTTAGCCTCATATAGCAGTACGAGAGGTACTTGGGCCAACTCTTTAATTTTACTAAAAGCTGCTTCGTTCCGATGAAAGACTTGTCTCTGGTTATATATTCTTGGATCGAAGCCTTAACCAGTTTCAAGGCTGCCTCCCTCCCCTTGCCTTACCTTGGTATAGCTCTATACAGAGGTAGGAAGCTCAATGCCATTTTCGATCCCTTGACTGACAAAGCAAGGGGAAAGATCATCCGTTGGAATGCAGCTCTTCTTTCTTAGGTAGGAAGACTGGTTCTCATAAAGTCTATATTGGACTCTATAGGATCACATGATTTTGCTATTATGACTCCTATTGCTTCCTACTTCCGCTCTTATCGTTCGTTGGCTTCGTTATTTTTTAGGGTACGAAGGGCAATACTCATCATCACCGTTGGATTTCTTAGGGTGTCATTTGTCTTCCTAAATACGAGGGGGGTTGGTCTTCGAAATCCAAAGGATCTATATACTTCTTTGCTTGCAAGTTGTGGGCTCGGTTTGAAGCGAATGATTCCTTGTGGGTTGCGTTCTTTCACGCTACGTACCACATGCTTTCGAGCGCGAATTACACTGGCTCCTCGTCCTACGCTAGTGAGACGTGGAAATGTTAGTAACCCGTTAAACCTTTCCGGACTCACATGGTGGTGGATCCGGTTGGGACGACAGCTCTTTCTCGATTAAGGCGGTGTGGAGCTCGGCTAGGAACCTTACTCCACGTCTGCATATTTTTTCTTTCATTTGGGATGTCAGATTACCTCTGAAGGTTTCTCTTTTTATGTGGCGACCATGCATGATGGGTTACCACTAGATGAGAACCTTCACAGAATGACATCCCTATCGTGTCTCGTTGCAGGTGATGCAGATCAGGTGAGACAGAATCCTTAACTCACTTGTTTTACGGTAGCTATTCAGCTACTGCTGTCTGGAATTACTACGGGAATCTAGTTGGTCTTCCTGGTAATGCCACTTCTCTCTCTGATTTACTGAGATACTGGTGGGCCGGTATTTCAGGTAAATCTATTCGTTCAATCCTTTTTCAACCGATACCTTGCCTTACATGCTAGCATATCTAGTGTTCGCGAAACAAGGCAATATTTGATAAAATTCCTATAGATCCCCCTTCCATCATTCAGAGAGTAAGGAACATTGTTTCCTTTGCTTTCCGTGGTAGGCCGTTTAGGGGAGTGGTAGGCTCCCACTCGATGAGGCTGGCGGGTGTTATGTCTGTTTCCACTATTCTGCCTGCCCCTAGGGTGGGGATCAGGTAAATGCCTTCTGATCTGAGGACTTGTGGCGGTTTACCCACTCTTCTCTTCACACCCACACCTCTCCCCTTTTCTTGGTTCTTATGTTGTTTGCTATTACCGCAGATCCTGGTTTTTAGGTTCTTTTGGTGGTATCTCACTGGGCTTGTGGTCAGCCAGGGAAGCTTGTCTGGAGCTTCCTAGAGCTGGAGCTTAAAGATTAGGAGCTGTTGTTTTCAGTTGGACTTAGGCAGTTATCAGGAGGCGAACGATTTCAGTTGTCTGGCTTTGCACTTTGTCTTCTCTGAGCGGGATGCCTTTTACTGCATTCCTTGGCCACTGGGTTAGTGGAGGCTTTGGGTCTTCATCGTTGTTTGGTTTGGCGACTTCAGAGGGTCCGCTTGATTTTGGCTCCCATCTTCGGTTATTTCCGGCTTTAGTTACTTGTGTATTATTTTGTGTTCGTCAGTTGTATTTCTTTGTGTTATTTTATTTGTGTATTTGCACATATTATGTAGCCATCTCTACATAATCTGGTTTTGTGAGCCGTTGGAGAATGACTAGATTCTCCCTTTTGTTATATATATATATATATATATATATATATATATATATATATATATATATATATATATATTTGTATCTTCTTCAAAAAAAACAACAACAATAAAAGTCCTAAAATATATACATAAGATTTATGATCTAAAATCACTCTAAACAAAATAATATCCACTTAAAGGTTATATCATTCGTATGTAGTTGCTATCCACATGGATATGAATCATAAGGGAGTCTTCAATAAATTTTCGTAAGAAAACAATGTTCCTCCTATCCAAGCGATATTTGTGCACTTCCCTCATAACTAACCAAAAATTTCTTGATTTTCTTTTGTAGGAGTGGGTATAAACCGCACCGCAATATGGAAAACTGCTCAGACTGGACCATAAAAATGATGCGGAAAACGGAACCGAATCCTCCCTCCAAAGCAGATACCATAAACCGAACAGATCAATAATGATATGGTTCAGTTGCGGTTTGAAGTGTTGACCCAACCTAATACTGCACTAATACTCTTATAATAAAATATAACTAGTTCTTATCTAATTTTTTTATTATTTTAATGATGTATATTCTATTTTTCATATTTTGTTGTTTTATTAATAATAGTCGTTATAATAAAGAATTTTTTGTAGTTTCAGTAATAGTTTCCATAACATTTTTTTGGATAATTCTAATTATATTCTTATTTGAGTTATCTTACATAATGTTTATACATTAATTAATGTTGATGTTTGGTTAATGTACTAAATTAATTTTACTTTTCATTAAATGTAAAATTGAAGTATTCATATAGTTAGAAATTAATCTTTCAATTCAAGATAACACTGTGTTTTATACTTTAAGTAAAAAATGTCACACAATTATAAATTTATTGCCCGCAGAAGTAATTCTCTTATTTAGTATTTAATACGGATTCAAACCAGACCGAATTAAAACCGGAGCGTATTTGAATAAAACAAACCAAAATCAAATCGTTCGAATGATTAGTATAATTATTTGTATTTTTGATCAACCGTTCGATGCAGTGCGAAGCGGTTTGGAATCCAAACCACACCAGACCGAATCACTCCCTCCCCTTTTCTTTTCTGTTAAAATTGCATTATCATTCTGAAGGCATGCTTATAAAAATACCTTTATACTTTATTTTGACTAAGACCCACATCGTTGAATTTACCAATTACTACAAAAATCCTGTCTTGGATATCATTTGTAGTTTGAACTTCCAAAAAGTTTCTTATTCTATATCGTAGTGTCATTTTACACATGTGGTCATTTTCTCCAACACAACCTCTTATCATTCTATTGAAATTATATTATGGTTGAATCAACTTAATATGAAATGTCATCTTACTATTTTAATCCAATTAAGAGAATGGCCAATACTTTATTTTCTACATAGGGATTTCTGGATTTTAATGTATTGAAAATAATTTTTTCCAATGTAACTTTCTATAAATTATCTAGAATATGATTTATGCATATCTGGAATTACAAGAAATTATTTCTTATGTTTATTAGTGAAATAAACAGTACAGAATGCAATAATCCTACATATTTTGTATATCTCTTTCATTTGGGTATATTATTTGTCATTTTAAACAGTATACTTTGGTACTAAACTGCATTATAATTTATATAAATTAACACTTTCACACCCTTCCTTTTGATTAATTCAAATACTGCTCAAACTCCACCCCATTTTATGCCAAATTTAAGTTTGATGTTTACAAATCCATATCAATTACAACAAACAATGTACCACGATGACCAAGTTTACATCTTACTTCCCCAAGTCATTCGAGTCTAAAAATCTTTAAACTTTTTTTTTGAAATTGGTTGATATTCCAAGATGGTGGTCAGAATAGACCACAAACTTTTGATCTTTTACTACTTACGGCAGGTGCATTCCTTTCCATTGTGCCACACAATGTTGGCAAATCTAAAATAACATTTGATAACATTTCTAAACTTATCATAACATTTCTTTATTGAAGTTCTCATTAATTTAGGGATTACTTTCATCTAATTTACCATATCCAATCAGGCGCAACCCACCAATCTATAATTGTAAGATTCACATTTAATTATCCATGGGACGCACGACTATGATATAAAACCTATAACATATATAAAATATACATCATCCTATTCTTGTTTGCCTACTCCGCGTGTGTCCTATAGGTATTTTATCCTTGATTAAAATGTGATGATGAGTACCATGCTACTATAACGCCAAAACCTGTACTCATTGTCCCTTTAACACTTAAAACCGAAAGATTTCTTAAATCTAATGGTATTCTCGATACAATTAAAGCATTTTAATTTATTCTCTTATTATTCTAAAATAAATTTATTGAACTGTACTTTTCAACTTTCCAATCTAATTTAATCGTTGCTTAACAAAAGCTGGTAAGTTCTCATATCATGTTTTATCTCTGACTATATCATCCAAATGCTTCCAAAGTCCTTAATCGACCTAATCCTTATAGTTTGTGTAATCCTATTCGGCTAACTTCAATTTAACACTTTTTTAAGTTTAGATGATAGCTGTGTAGTTAAAGTATGCTAAAGCCGTCCAAAATCCCACCTGTAGTGTATAGTGATTTTCGACCACAATGTTTTTTTAATTTAGCACTAATGAACAATAAATCCCCATCGAGTCTTTTAGCACCTGCTTTTGTAAAATTATATTAAAAAGTTGTTTGGACTTAGTTTTTTATAAGACAAATCAACAAAGTTAGGGGAAGGACAAAACATTAAAGCTAATTTGATTGGTAAATTAATTTTTTATTATAATCACCAAATTTGGACTATGTGAATGTAACGGTCCATATTTTTGGCCGTCAAATATTTAATTTAATTTATTTATTTTAAATATTTTATTTGGAATATTAATGGTTTTAATATTTAATTCGTTATTAAAACGAAGTTGAACGTTAATTTTATTTGTAACTATAAAACGAGCTCGAAATCACGCGGCAGTTCGTAATATTTGGTTTTGAACTTCAACCGAGAATACATGATCCGATATAAGTCAGATTTCTGTAAAACGAGAAACGTTGGACCGTATTGATTATAATTTTCATATGAAAGATAAAAAAAATTTAGATTTTGTGTTATAATTTGTTAGTTATGGCCAAATCTAAATTTGAAATAGTCGCTATGGAAATCGTTATTAAAATGTCGGCCTTTGAAATGAGAATTTTGCAAACGGGCTTCGTTTTCAACGAAATCAATTTCATTGGAACCATATCGTTAAATTATTGTAAGAAAATAAAATTGCATGGCAAACCGATGTCGTATGTGACCACGGTAGTCGTAAACGCCCGTCCAATTTCTATAGCGCGTAATTAATGTAATAAAGAGATATTTGTGTGTAATTGGAGCAGACGGTCGAATTAAGTCACGAAACCAATTCCGTTGAGTTTGTATCGTCGATTAGAGTTAGGATAAGTATATAGTTTGTTATTTTTGGATACCGGCTAATTTGGTGTTCAAAATGGCATTGTGGTGCACGATAAAAATAGCCTACCGGGAAAACAGTCTCAGAATGCGACGAAACTGGTGTCGTTGGATTCGTATTGATTAATTATTGTAGGATTTCAAGGTTTCAAGTTGATTAGATTTGTCTAGTGACCGTGAAAAATTTAAACGCATGTTTATTTCTGGTTTTATAAAGGATTTTTTTCAAACAATGTCAGAATTCAACGAAACTTGTCCTATTGGGTCCGGAATACCTTTTTATACTAAGAATATTTTTTTATCAGAAGACAGAAGTAATTTGTAGTGGTTTTAATAATATTTTATTTATCCATCCTTATATAAACAATCCCTCTGAACCTTAAAAAGCGTCAAACCCTCCACTCAGTAGCCAATATGTTTTCTGCCGCCACCAGGAAATGAACGAACCAGAAAAATCAAACAATCTCCTCTCTTTTACTCTTGATCCAATCAACTTCACCAAAGTCGCTAACACCAAAAAGATTTGCTTCACTAAATCCTTTCTATTGACCGGTGACGATTGCGTTTGAGGCCTTGGTTTGGCCGGAGTCGAGTATGAAGGGCGTATTGGTTCAGGGTGTATAACCGGTGATGGACAAGCTCGAGTGGTGAGCTACTGTGTGCGTTTTGTCGCCGGCACCGATGCGCGTGCAGCGCCGGGTCCTGATGGACCTCAGGTGGTCAAACTTTGGTGCGGTGATGGGGAGGTCTGTGCGTTGTCTGTAGGCAAGAAGCGACAACTTTTTTTTCGATTGGGCAAGGTTTGAGGAGGGTTTGAAGGAGATTTAAAGGGCAACGGGGGAGTCGAGTTGGCAGGAGCTTGGGATGGTGGTCAGTTCATTTGGCTGACGCGTGTAGTGGTTCAATTTTTGAAGACGGGGGTGTTTGGGAAGGTGCGATGAGGAGTTGCTGGATACAGCTGAAATACAACGGGATTGAAGGAGCAGAAGTAAACGAAGGGAAAGGGGCTGGCCATCTTTTCTGAACCAAGAATTAAAGTAATCAAAAGTAATTAGCTATTTTAAAGGTGATTAAGGAATTAAATTTATTTAGTTAAATATAAATTTAGACTAACCAACTCGCTAAAATCCTATATACTGAAATATGCAATTTTTGCAGGCACCTAACGCGTTTGAGTAGTTGGGAATGAAGGGAGAAAGCAACTTCAGAAACGGTCGTGAATTGCAAACGTAATTAACATTGACCTAATGTTAATTAATATATAAGTTAAAATAAGTTTAATTTGTAATTAGTCTAAAATTAAAACTAATTAGAAAATAAATTGTTATAATTTAACTGTGTATTCATTTAAAAGTGATTAGCGAAGTTAAAACTAAATTTAGAAGACCTGATGTTATTTCTGAATAAAGTAAAAAAAATCAGAAGGGTTGGCGGATTAAAATCTTAGAACGTAATTAATTTGATTAAGGAAATAATTAGGAATTAAATTAGTTTAATTTAAATTATATAATCTTAAATTACTAATAATTAACTTATATGTCGTTAGAATGGGACAAAATAACAGATGTTGAAATCACGGCGACAAGCTCAACATCTTGGGACTGTTCAGGACGGAGCTGGCTACAGTGGAAACTTACAGTTAAATTAAACAACTGTTTGATTTGACTGTAATCAAACCATTTCAACAGCAAATTAAATCAATGTGAGTTAAACTCACTCAATTCTCTTTATTTATATTTTATATAAATTGGGTTTTAATTTTGTGTGCTCTGATTGTTGATGGTTGACTGTTTGCTAATTATATATTTATTTGTTGATTTAACCGGTGAAATTAAACCGTGTTTAATTTTAGTGAAATTCCAAATTGTTATTTTAACGATTGGATCCAATAGAGGTAATTCACCTTGATTGGTCACGTTTAAATAAACGTGTTTAAATTGTTGAATTGTTTGAATGGCGTGTGGTTGATGTTAAATGGCCGTTATTTATTGCTATCAGTTAAACAAAACTGAATGTTCTGGTTTGAGATAACCGTTTTGAATATAGGGAAGAACAGGTTGGAGGGATCCGACCGGATTCCTCAAATATATTATTTATTTTCATATTATCATATATGAACTGTCCTGTTTGGGGTGATTGATTTGATTGTTGATTATTGAATATTCAACAATTTGTTTTGTTTAAACCAATGGGAGGTATTGTTGAGTATTTAGCAGCATATGGCCTATAAAATAAATCGTTTTATAAATATTGATTCACCGTCAGGTGAGTCGATAGATATGAAGTTATAAAGTTTATTTTATAACTGGAGTTAGACTTTGAAATATATTATTTTGAATAAAAGTGTATAAAAGGGAAATAAATATATATTTTATTTATTTAAAACTTTGATTTATTATAAATTGATTTTATAAAATAAATATGAGATTAATCAGATTTTTGAATATGGGAATAGAAATTAACCGTAACGGTAAAAAATGTGGATAATTAGTTTATTAATAATTTATTTAATGAGATTATTTAAATTAATTATATTATTAATTAATTTAAAGTGGGAACGAATTGGAATGGATTAACAAGATAACCACGCCTTGAGTTAAATAAGTCAACCATTGTAATTGTAATTGGAATTGATTTTAAACTAGTTTGATTTGAATTAATCTAATAAATTAGTTAATGAATATTGTTTTAATTTTAATAAGTTTTACAAAAGGGATTTACTATTTATTTTAGTAATAAGGAAATTAACTACTGAAGTAGTTAGTGATTAAAGTAAATTATTATTTTAATAATAATTTAGGAAAGTGTCTTTTAAATAGAAATTCATTTAAAGGATAATCGAAGTTGAAATGGAATATATCTGAATGGTGAAAGGAGTTACGAACGGGTTTTATATTTAAAATTCGAACTTTTATAACGAAGTTATAAAGAGAATTCCAAGCGAATAAAATAGCATGAGATCAATGTTACTTGGATATTTGAATTAAGTCAAAGAAAATCAAGATAAAGGGTTTATAATAAACCAGGATGATATAAATGAGATTTAAAGTATAAAAGCGTTAATTTTAAATTAACGTTACTTGAAAATGAGATCAAATAAAAAAGGAAAGATTGAAATAAGATTTTCAAAGCGGGGAATGGTTGAATAAATTTGAAGGAGATTGGTAAAAGTGAATTTGGGGTAAACAAGTGGGTCACAGGGTTGTATAACCAAATCCAAGTTATAATGGAATTTGTTTGAGACTGAAATGAAATATTGTTTTTGATTACAACTTATATTTATCTGAGGATACGAACGTTGTTGATCAAGGTCTGAGAGGTAATTAAAATACCCCAACTTGAACAACATCAGGATTATCTAAAGATGATATTTGTTGGTAATAGTAAAGGAGGTCAGTGATAATTTATTATTTCCATTCGTGAAATAATAGTGTAAAGTTTGGTGTAAATCTGAAGAATACATAACAAGAGATCCGAAGTAAAGGAAATGTAAAGTTGAGTTTTATGTCATACTTATAAATATTAGTTATTGTTTCAAGAACGAAATAAAAGATATTACGTACGCTGTTACGAATAATAAGTTGAAGGGGTTTCCCAAGTTTAAATAATAAAGAATGATGTAACATATGTTTGAAAGGAGAATTAAGCGAGTACTGAATATGATCATAAGTTATTTCACTACGTATTTTAATGAAATGGTTTCGAGAACATTAACATATTAGTTAAGGATCAAACATCGTATTCTTGAACATTAAAAGAGTTAGAAGTTTTAATTAAGCAAAAGTGAACTAGTTTGTTTTAAAGGCCAAATGATGCTGAATACTGAACCTGTGAACTCATTGGATTTTCATGTTTGAAACACCGTTTATTTTGATAGTTAAATCACTGACTATCAAATCTGTCCCATACGCTTGCTGGCACGAAAAGACTGGGATCGAATTTATATTCAAAAACCATTCCGAGCAACAAATTCGTGAAGACGTTAGAAGCTGATCACGATGGAGCTTTGAAGACCGTAGATCTTCATTAAACGGAAGAACCGCTAAAAATCTCTGGGATTGCAACCAGAGATAAACTGTGGTTCTGTCGTGGTTGGAATCTACAGGTTGCGAGGACTTCTCGCTACTGATCAATGGGATGATTCCTATATGTGATGCAGTAGGAGAGTACCTTCGGTTCATCCTGTTCCTGGATGACTTGTATGGACGAATGTCTGACATAGTATTTCCAAAGGAATTACATACATTGATTTCTTCAAATGTACCATAGTTGATGGCGGAGAAATGGTTTTTCTCTAGCCAAATAACCAGAGTATTTTTGTGGACGTCAATCAGTGTGATCTGGCGGATCTGACGATATGGCATTCAAAGTGAATGGTGGCCAGATGTTCCAAAAAGTTAATCTAAACCTCAAGCCTCATCAACTGGGAAATGACAAAATCGGGCAGGCAGCATGGCTATGTGGGTTGCTCCCATTAGGGTGTATAATCACCTATCTAGATAAATTCCAATTTGCTTCTTTAATCTATTTTCGATTTTGTCCCTTTTCAGGAAACGGTTGCTGATCCCAACCGTTGGTGATATACATTCGATACACTCAAGCGAAATGAGTGATCGGTCATGTGAGGGCCGGGTTGCAAGACGTTCTTGTTGAACCCAGTGTATTCATCTCCAGAGATACACTATTGGCAGGTGGCCCCATACCTTATCATAGTTGGAACCCAATCTCCAATAAGTGCCCGCGGTTTTGATTGTATACTATATATGTGGAGAGTTAGATGCAAGCGTTCCACTAGATTGTTCTTTACTTGTATTTAGACATCATTATAATATCAGAAAAGATATTGGTTTCAAAACTGTTTTAGGTTATCGTAAGGTAAAAACCGTCCGTGTTTATGTATGGATTTGGTCTTACGATTATCCTTTTCTTTTGAAAAGATTTTGAACTTTAAAATCATGATTGGATGATTTACCCTTAATACTGTGCGAGTTTATCTCACTCTGATTCACCAGACTGACCCGGTGTTTTGTAAATGCTCGGGTTAGCTCGGGGTGTACAGGTTCAGGTTATCGAATGCTGTGAAGAGACGATCTGGAAGAGTTCAGTCGTATGATATTATATAGTTACTATTCTGCTGTGTTTTGTATATGAGGACAAGTTATAATAACTGTCCAGATGTGTGCTGTACTCTGATATTGTAAGTTTTATCTAAAGCTCTCAATAAAGATTTATTTCTGTATTGTATTTTGTTCCGCTGCGATGTGAGACTCTGATTCTGTGTTGTGTTGGTTCTTCTTCTTCTATTCTAATATTTCTTTCTTATCTCACCCTCTAATTTCTTTCTAATAACTATCTAGTGTTTTTCGATGTTTGGAAGATCGACATGAGGTACGGTGAAGGTATTTATGTCGATTTTCAGGGCCGGAAATCCTTGGGTCGTTATAGTGAATCATGATATTCTTTGGCTTTGTTATTTACATATTAGCCTCAGGTGCCAATTTTATAATTGAATTGTAAATTAGGTCCTTGTCTCATTAATTATATATATGGGGTCTTTGCCTTTTTAACGTTACACTCAACAAACATCTAACAATCACTAGCATTGCTAACTCATTAATTTTCAATCTTTAAAATGTGATAACATTCGATATACTAGGAGGATTAAGGAGTCGTAATTTAATAAAATTTTCAGCAATATCCATTGTTGATATTAAAAAGTTATATTCGAAAAGTCATAATTTCATACAGCGGTTTTTATTTGTATTTTAATAATGCAGTTAAAACCTGCATTTAACATAAATAGTTAAAAAAACAACACTTTTAGTGCCATAATTTTTAAGCAATACACATCATGCAATTAAAAAAACTATAGCTTGCACAACCCTGTGCACTTAACAAATGTAGCAAAAGCTATAGTTTTTTAACTACACAACCCTGCACATTTAAAAAAACTACGGTAATCACTGTGGTTTTTGATTGCAAAACCATTGTGCAGTTAAGAAACTACATCAAAAGCTAAAATTAAAAAACCACACAATCCTGTGGAGTTAAAAAACTGCACCAAAAACTATAGTCTTTTAACTGCACAAGGTTTTGTATTTTTTTAACTGTAGCAATTGTTGTAGTTTTTAACATACTACCATTGCACAATTAAAAAACTACACCAAAAGCTGTAGTTTTTTAGGTGCTCAGTGGTTGTGCAGTCAAAAAATTGCACCAAAGACTGTAAGTTTTAACCGCACAGTAAAACTCAGCAATATGCTATGATTTTATTACTACGCATGGTTGTGTAATTGAGAAACTACACCAGAAGCTGCAACTTTTTAACTATACAAGGTATTTTAATTACAGAACCCTGCACATTTGAAAATGTAGTTAAACAATTACACCACAAGTTGCAATATTATAGCTGCAAAATTTTATGCAGCTAAAAACTATTGGTGCAGTATTTAAACTGCACTCCAACAACGTTTTTTTAACTGCACAATGACTGTGCAGTTAAAAATTGCAACAACTTTGTTGTTGCAGCCGAACAATATGCAATTTAAAAAGACTGCAGCAATGCTGTAGTCTTTAACAATATTTGTTACGGTTTTTTAAGCTTTACAAAGCTTATCCAGTTAAAAATTGCTGTAGTTTTTGACTTGCACATCATTCATGTAGCTAATAATACATCAACTTTGTTGCATTTTTTAGCTATATAGTTTTATACAATTAAAAACCTACAATATTGATTGCAGTTTCTTAATTTCATAACCCTTGTGCAATAAAGGAATTGCAGTTTTTTAATTGTATGATCCTCGTGCGATTAAGAAATTGCAACACTTATTAAGATTAATTTTGATTTTTACATATTTATATTGCATATCAAGAAAGATAATAAATTTTGTAATTTACCGGTGTAAACGGTTTTCCAACGTCTTTGAAAAAGTTATTTCATTTTAAAATGTGCTAAGAAATGCAGGCGAGAAACCTAATTTACGTAAATTATTAACTAGGGGCATTTTCTTCGGTTTATTTACCAATAAGAGTTTGTCATACAAACTTTATTTTTTTGGAAAAACCGACCGATTTTTAAGGTGGTCCATCCACCGCATACTGCATTTAAAGTGGACAATCCACATTTTCTAATCTGATTATAGATCAGGAGCTAGCTACGGTACTAGACTACTATAGATTTCATACGTACTCCATGCAGGGAGACGGTACATTGCATAGATTACATACTTCACTTTGAAGCAGAAATACATACAAATACAACAAATAATTAAATAGTAACAAAGTATTGCCTAACACATACAAGCCCAGGGGTTGAAATCGCCTGGTCCGAGATTTTCGTGGTCCCATGGACCAAAGCAATCCGACCCCCTGATTTTAGGTGGGTTCCACCGAAATTAAAGGTTCAGATTTCTTTGTTTCAGGGGACCACGGAAATTGCAGACCAGGGGATTTGTACCCAAAGCCCAGGTATCCAGCAGTTGACATGTTCAAAAATTCCATGGCAATACCAAAGATTGTACAAAGGCTGAATAATGCACTTCAGCAAGTACAAATCAGAAGCATCCCCAATTACTTGAGCTCTGCACCAAGATCAGAATTTACGCGCACTGTTTACAGGATTCGGATCGTCTGGACCCATTATTACATGTTCCCATGGACCCAACCAATTATAGTCCCCTAATTTGTCCATTTTGCAAATAAACTCATATTATTTCGGGGGCTTAACTGCAAAATGGACGAAATCAGGGGGCTGTGATTGGTTGGATCCATGGAAAAGTGCAATATCGGGTCCAGGTGATCCCCTGCCCTGTTTACATAGTGAAAGACTCACATGATGGCCAAACAGAAAAAAGACGAGGGTGAGGATGGAAAAGATTGGACATCAAAGATGAGCGCAGGATGAACATCCTGTTTCACTGAACCAAAAACCAGAGCACAGAACCTCACTCAAACGTCAATTAGAGCTGATCATCGGAGAGAAAACAAGCTCGAAGAAAATAAACTGAGAAACTCATTACACAAGAAGCAGAATTAGCTCAGGGTGACAAGTTTACCATTAGTGACAACAACATGGGTTAGTGCAAAAAGCATCTCATGTTATGCTATTGCATACTGGTGATGAGCCATCCCAACTAACAAACGTCACCATGTCACCTTAAAACTGGAGCAAGCTCCCGTACAATCAAAGAATGAACTGAACTCAAAAACCAACAGAGATAATCAAACACCTGAACAAATCACAACACATATAACACAAAACCAAAGACCACAAACTGACTAGAAAGTTGAAAACCGACTTACATTGAATACCCAGAAGGCGATAAAGACCATCACAGACTACACGTCGAAACACGAACCAGATCAACCTTCGAGGAGTTGTTGCACACTAGTTACACCGCGTTAGTGTAGTTCTCTCTCCCACGGCGTAACCACAGTTGAAGAAACAAGCCTTTGACGAACCAGAGAGCAGGTAATAACCTTGATGGCCACACAATGGAAGAGTACGTTTTGAGTAAGTGTTAAGGGGGAGTCGTGAGTTGAATAAATGAGATTTTAAAGATTAGGGGATTCAGATTTCAGCTCAAATTTCGTGGGAAAATCTAGATCTGGAGGTGATAAATCGTCTGAAAGTGGCTACCACGCATGGTGAAATCAAAGAGAGCAGATTACTGAGGAGGCGAGAGAGTTATTTTGAGTAGATCTGTTTATGGGAAGAGAAGAAGTGAAGAAAGGGGTTTATTTGTCACCATTAATAGTAGCCAGCCAATAAAAGAAGCTTTTTTTGTGTGGTGGACTTACTTTTGTCATACAAAGTAAAACAATATTTATTTTTCCTACATGAAGGCGTAAGAACGAAAATAGATTAACATTTAATATTCCATTTTTTTGTTATATCCCCATTTTTCTCTGCTATTACTTTTGCACCTCAATCGCTATAGAATTGCTAAGTGTTTTAACTCCACAATGTGATAATCATAATATTGCTTTTTTTTTCTACCTCTTAGATTAAAATTCTTTTATTTTAACACTGTTTGCACAAAACTAACAAATCTCTAAAAATATAAAGTCCCTTTTTTATTTTTACCATTTTAAATAACAGATAAAAAGACACAAGGACAAAATTAGTGAAAATGGCAACAAGTTTGGATTTTAATCTAAATGACACTTTTTAGATAAACAAGAAAATAATAATGGACCCTCTAAGTTCCTCATTTACACTAAAAGGTATTATTTAGACTAAAATCCAAACTTGTTCTCTTTTTCACTTAATTTTTCTTTATGTTTGTCACTGTGCCTAAAACCCCTTTAAATAAAAAGCTTTGATTTTACCATTTTTGCATAACTAGTAAGTTGCTCGATGCTTTAAAAACTTTTATTCATCATTTCTAACTAACAATTCCTTAACTTATCAGAAATAACTAAACTTAACTTAATAGAAACATAAAACAAGCCTCTCTAAAACTTTCAAGTCGCTCGAGATTTTAAAAGCTTTCATTTATTATTTTTAACTAACATTTCATTGACTTATCAAAATTAATTAAACTTAACTTAATAGAAACATATAAATAAACCTTCCCGAAAATTTCTTTTATAACTAAGAATTCTTAAGAAACATATCATTAAAGAAAATATAGCATTTTTAACTTATTGTTATTATATGTTTAAAGTAGACCGAAGACATTTGTGAAAATACTTTCAAATACCCAACCCTTTTTCAAGCACAAAAGTGATTAACTTACAAACTTCTCAATTTTTTCAATAAGTCCTACTGTTAAAACAATATACACATTCATAATAAGTGCAATAATGCGCATGAAAGGCAAAACAAAAGTTCGAAAGGGTCAGTGGAAAGTAGCTTTTCGCCAATTCCTTTACTCTAACTTCTTAAATAAATTGCATAAAGTTTGCCTAACTATTTATATAAAATTGTAAAGCAATTTTTTTTAAAATTAGTTTAAAATAGAAGGTAAGTGTAACAACGTGCCTAAAAGACAAAACAAAAGCTTTATCACGATTAATAAAAAATTGCTTTTTGTCAAATTCTTTCAGTCTCATGTTTTAAGCAAATTTTTATAGCTTGTCCAATTATTTTACAGAAAATCACAAAATTACTTATTCTTCTTTAAAATATCAAATATTTACTGATTCAAATTTTTAAGAAAACTTTTTCACTGTTTTATCAATTAAACTAGAGTTGGCAATAACGATCTAATTACAGCTCACACGTCATTAACAACGCTCTAAGTGCTTAAAGTTTCTGTTCCTTTTTCCAAAGGTTGTCAAATCAAGTATATTTTTGAACACATTGCCTACCTTCAATATGGAAATGCTTCAGCCATTCCTTTAAGAACTATGAACCATTTGCAACTATTACCAATACATATAATAAAAGAGTATTTTTACTTTAACTAGAGGAATTTATGTTAAGCTCAATCAGTCAGTTTTCATGTTCTTACACTTTATCTCCATCTTATATTCATTACATGGGTTACTGCTAGTTGGTATAAGAAACATCTACTCACATTTCTTTAGGGTAAATCAAAATAAATATGAAAGGTTCGATTTTCATCTCAACTGTTATAACCACAGCATATAAGGGATATGCGAACAACTACCTTCCGTACTCACGGGTAAAAGGGGTTATGTACTAATACACCCATCAAAAAACATAGTTGGCTCTGATAATCACTTTAGGCTCATCCCGTCTTCCAAAACTTGTATTCATTCTCACTAATCACTATCAGCATTGGAAACTTTTCTCAACTTTCCTCGTGGATAATATAGACATTAATAGAAATAATTTCTATGTATAGATAAAATCCTTGGAAATACGTTTAAACGCTATAACCTATATATACAACGTTTTCAAAATGAGAATTAAATCGTAAATCATAAAATTCAAACTTTAAATCGAAATGGGGTTTAAATCATAAATCGTGATTCATAAAAATATATACTTTAAATGCACACATTTTGAAAATGATTTTGATGACGTATAAACCTAAAACATTTTTTATCTCTCTTGTTCCAATTTTATTTTGTTCCAAATTTTATTAGAATTGAATTGTATAACCAAATAAGTATATTGAGCATGTTAATTGGATTGAATATTTCTCTAAAGTGTGGTAGTAGTTAATTTTGAAACGAAATATAACTTGAATCGCAAAGGGAGAGATTTGATTTGAAATAAGATTCAAATCGTAAGATTTTAAGATTTTTGACAACAATGTATGTATATCAAGGTTCAAGAACTCGGTATCGGCCGTTTGAAAATTTGTTAGTTTCAGTGGGTTTCGTAAATTTCAGTAGTTTCGGTTTTGTTTCGGTTTCGATCCAAATTTCGATTTTCAGTATTTTGGTAATGAACTTGTTAACGAAAAATAAAATGAAAATATATTACATAAAGAAATAGAATACAACATATTAAATTTACTACATCCAATGACTATTTTTTGGAGCTCTATATGGATTGTTTTCATAATCTTCTTCATCAATTTTAAGATTATGAAAATATAAGTATATACTATATTTGTTGTTCGAATGCTCTATCCAAAATATAACACATTAAATTTACTACATCCAATGCTCTAAATCTCTCATCTAAATATAAGTATAAGCCCATAAAATAACATCTAGAGAAAACAGTTTCCAAAACACTTATTTTACAAGTATACTGAACTTATTGTACAATATAATCTTTACCGACATTCAATATAATAACTGACTAAGAGAACAATGAATAATCTAATAATTCCAACGTGAAGCACCTTTCTCCACATCTTATGTCCAATCATTTGTTTAACTATAATCATGTGATAGTGGAAATGGAAAGAGGGGTGGTAAATCAAGCAAACAAACTGATGAATGAGTATAAAACTAATAAGATGATCAAGTGCAGCTAATTCTAAATCTACTCTAAATGTCAGAGTGTATGTCGGGTGTTGGTGTATTCATAAGGTCATGTACCAAAGGATAACTATCTAACTCATCGAGTCAGACCTCCAGGTCAAAACATCACACTATGGATTGGCTAAATCGATATCTATTGTCATATTACTACTCACATAATGCCTGGAGAAGGAGAATACAGTGTGCAAACTCGCATAGCGACTCATTGTATACGTCTCCGCTCATATCTTGGTCATAGTGAAAAAAAAAATCCTCTTATCGATTAATCTAGTGTCCATTGTGTGCATACAACCGTTAGTATGGGCCTCCACCTAGTCTCGCTACATTTTGTATGGTCTCTTATTGTCTAGCACTAGCATCTATCATTACCACATTTGCGCAAGTAAAACGTATAGTACCTGAATCACTTGTTACGACCGCAAACACCCTCCAACCCCCTTCCCACACACACACAACAACCAAAGGAACTATTCCCGTCAGTGTTGCACCCATCCATTTGTAACACTCTTAGGAACTAGCGCGAATAAATGGTCCACATCTTGCCAAGTTAAGCCTCAACATCCGCTAAACGGTTTGCCTACTTGCCTCTCGTATACGAGGCTTCTAGATCTTATCCTCTTCGTGAAATTGAACTGTCCTACAACTCAGATATGAAGCTAATTTCCTTATTCTCTCCCGCATACACCATGGTCCAAAATAGTGCAATAACAATCCTCAGATCATCAATTTCATTTCTTAACTGGGCCTAATGCCTAAGAATAAAATATACCCAATTTAGACACTGGACGGTCATTAGAACTTTTAAGAATAAATACAAGCAACAACATTCGAATTAGGTTCAAATTTAGCCATAAAGAAGAGGAACATACATCATTATGTTGTATGTTGGCAACTCAAGTCAGTTTCCAGTTTGTAACTTATGTATACAGGGATTATATAAAAGAGCTGCAGGTATACACCCTTTTATAAAACTAGTTGTTATACTATAATATACCAAATAGTATCCATAGATAAATAATTCCTTATACCTACGGAAAAAAGTTCAAAATGATGCTAGAAGCATTCACTGCACAACTTTGGGCTTTTAGCTTCCATAGTTTCAAGCATATGAATATAAAGTTGTTAATATTGCAGGTTCATGTGAAACAAGTTTACAACAATAGCGAAATTATTTTTCGTCTTTTATTGCCTAAAAAATGAGATGAAAGTGCCAGGAATTGCTAAGCTGCATCTCTTTTCCAATGATGCAAGGATGCAGGTGCAGCATTACAAAATGGAACATACTAGATGACATATAAGTTATACTAATAATTGCTAGAATTTGATCCAGAGAGGAGAGAGGGATAAAATAGTAAAACATGAAAGGCTACATTTTTAATGATTACTTGATTGATTATTACAAAAGATGCTTGATTGATTTACAATTTTAAACCTTGCCTCTATTTATAAATAGTTTATCCTTATCTAAAATAGTATTCTAGATGAAAATATTCTAAAGCATATTTGGGTCAATTATAATAAATAATTCTATATCAAATATTGACCCAAATCAATACGATACCAAATATAACTCCAAATTAATGCAATGCCAAATAAAGTCAACATATGTTTATCCTAATCTCTAACATCCCCCTTCAAACTCACAGTGCTAAGAATTGTGAGTTTGTCAAATAGAAGTTGCAAAGTGAAGAATAACAAGATTGAGCAACCATTTCAATATTGTTAAAGAGTAACACCAAACTCCAAGCACCAAATACCAAATACTCAACAGCAATTCAACAATCTTCAATCTGATATGTAAGCAAATGATTTGAGCAGCCAAATGACAAAACTAGTCCCGGATGTGTTTGTATGCTTACATCCCCTAAACATACAAAGAAAACAAAATAAACCAAAATGGGGTGAGTTTGCATATCAAATGAAAACAAAACCAAATCAATAGGGATGAATCAGCATATGTTTGCATCCTCTAAACATACCTAAAAATACCATTTACCACCTTCAGTCAACGTGAATTGCCCTCCTAATAAACAAGGTTACTGATACATACATCAAATGAACAACAAATAACTTCAAACTAATGTTACTCTCTAACAACTCAATCAACCATTCAGTACTTCGGCGCTCAACCAACTCACAACTCAATCACTAGATCAAAACCACAAAACATCACCACGTTCAAAACACAACAGTAATATACGCTTCTTATCTACAATCAGCAGCGCCAGCAAGAACCACTGCAATACTCCCTCATCACAACTCCTTCCCTTCCTCAAATACTTGCAGCTGTATCACCAATTCACTTTCACAATATCTCCCTTCTCTGCATACACACCAGGGACACAATCCAAGCAACTAACTTTAACAACCCCATCTTCCCAAAATTGCAAATGCCCCACTTCTTCATGCTCAGGAAACAAACAATAGCAAACCAAAAACAGTTACAAATCCCATCCTATCACTATTTACTTCCCACAACACTGAAACCACTTCACCAAACCATTACATGAAAACACAGACCTTCATCTACAAACGCACAAACCACATGCACACTAACTCCACTCAACCTTTTTTTTAAACACAAAAGACTACGTTCATGAAATCTCATTAAAACACTCACAAACCATACAGCTGCAAAGGAACAGTACATCATATAACATACAAATAGGGTTCATACACCGCTTTCAATCCCAACATCACATCAGAGCTCACCACTGACCATCAACCTTCCCCGGACAGGCAAAGACAAATGCAACAAGTTAGCTTCACCGCTAAATAACTTAAAACTCCAACTTGACAAGGAAGAACATGGGTGACAATGCCGCTCGACAGCAATAACCGATCACAAGAAAAAATTCAACCATATTGCATCATCCTATACGAATTCCAACTCCGCTTCAATCAAGCATAATCAAGCTTTTTAGTGCCTCCATCATCCAAAAACTGGTCAGATACGCCAAATTCCTTCCATCCTTCGAACAACAGAATTAGAATATCAACATCCCCACTAGAACATGTAAACATCATCCCTGTCAACTTCTATCCACTGCAATTCAGATAACAATTCCAAACACCACCTTATTTGATTTTAATGCGAATCAAACTTCCACGATCTCCTCACTTCCATAGACTCACCAAAAAAAATGACAGACCTGCAACTTTAAACAACTGCAACCATTCATTACTACACCCATACTTCACATGCAATTCACCAAACCCACGCCTATTTCTTTTGGAAGCATACGCAGCCCCCTTTCTTCCTTTTTTTTTCAAAATAAAAAATAAAAAATAAAAAAAAATCGGATCCTAACTAAATCAATCGGGTTGGTTTTTCTCAATGAAATGGTGAAACGTGGTTTTAGAGATTTGGTTTCGGCTTCGGATTTTTCATTTTCGAAAGGATCAAATCCACTTTGGCTTGATGTTCAGAGATAAAAACAAACGAAAGAAGAGGAAAAAAAACTCACTTAAAATCTTCTAACTCTCTCTCTCTCTCTCCCCCCTTCTCTACCCTAGCTCTAATACCATGTTAGAATTTGGTCCATAGAGGAGAGAGAGATAAAACAGTAAAACATGAAAGGCTGCATTTTTATTGATTACTTGATTGATTATTACAAAAGATGCTTGATTGATTTACAGTGCAAAACCTTGCCTCTATTTATAGATGGTTTATCCTTATCTAAAATAACATTCTAGATGAGAATATTCTAGAGTATATTTGGGTCAATTTTAATAAATGATTCTATACCAAATATTGACCTAAATCAATAAGATACCAAATATAACACCAAATTAATGCAATATCAAATAAAGGCAACATATCTTTATGATTATCTCTAACAATAATTACCTGCCAAACTAGAACTTGGTCATGATGCAATTCCAGCCGATGAGGTACCATATATATACACACACATATATATATACACATATACATATACATATATATACACATATACATTTATATAAAGAGGGAGGGAGGAGCGATCGGGGGCACCCCTGTTTGCAGCACCCCTGTTGCACCCTCTACCCGTTTGTGAGCTACGGCGATCCAAATCCAATGAGAATTTGTAGATGTTCAATCCACATATATATATTAGCATCTATCCAAAATTTGAGCTCATTTCGACATTCGTATAATAATATATTTGATGTTTAAATTTAACGATTTGAATAAATGTCTGAACGATGAATAATTGAGCTATGATTTTGAAAATGTTACGAGTGTCGGAACAAGCTCAAATTTTGGATAGATGATAATATATATTTTGGAATTCATGGGGTGATCCAATGGTGCAAATCACTTATATCACCATTTGTGCCTGAATTTTGTATCTAAATAGACTTTCCCTATAATATATATATATATATATATATATATGTGTATATATATATGTGTGTATATATATATATAAGCGCTAGGTTCCAGAACATCCATATTTTATAGCACCCCTTTTGCAACTCAACATGAGTCACTCATTTATAAGAAAATAAGTTAGTGGACGGAGAGATAGTAAGTAGGGAAAGAGAGAGAAATCGAGATGTGTGGTGGAAAATAGAGGGGCAAAAATGGTACTGCTCTGTTTGGGGTGCTCTTGATCATATCTCATATATATATATATATATATATATATATATATATATGTATATATATATATATATATATATGTATGTATAGGAAAAATTTATTTAAACACAAAACTTGGACACAATTGGTGACACGATTGATTTGCACTGTTGGATTAACCTATGATTTCCACTACTTCATGTAAAGACAAAAGAATTCAACGATCGAGGCATTGTGTCTTTCCGGAGCACCCCTTTAGCACTCTAACCCTACCGTGAGTTACACTAATCAAAATCCGACAAAATTTTATAGATGTTTATTCCACATATGTATTATCATCTATCCAAATTTTAAGCTTGTTTCGACATTCGTAGAATAATATATTTAATATTTAAATTTAACGGTTCAAATAAATGTTTGAACAATGAATAATTGAGCTAAGATTTTGAAAATGTTACGAATGTCATAACGAGCTCAAATTTTGGATAAATAATAATATATGTGTGGATTGAACATTTACACAATCTTGTTGGATTTGGATTAATGTAGCTCACCGTAGGGTAAGAATGCTGCAAAACAGGAGTGCCCCTGAACGCTCCTCTCTGTCTCTCTCTATATGTGTGTGTGTGTGTGTGTATATATATATATATATATATTGAAATTGGTTCACTTTATTATCAACTAAAACCATACAAGAGAAATGTTAGCATACTAACCATTACAAAAAAAACCATAAGAAAAGAAAACACGAGTAACTATAAAACTACTATAATGTAACAACCCATGATGAGGCAAAACCCACATACGTGCATCTCTGCACCGCTCACGAGCCAAAAGCTCATCTTGCTCATGACCTTCAACCTATCTTCAGCCTCATAAGAGACTCCAGAAAATGAAATCCAATTCATCATGTTTAATACAGAGTAGGAAGCAGTAAAACTTCTTTTGGAAAACCATTAGTACTCTCCAACATATGAGTGCAAATCAATAAAAAATTGAATACTTAAGCACATAATTGTGTTTACGAAACTTGAAGGTTCAAGCGGAGAGAAATAGCTGAAACCCCAAACGACAAACAGTAGCAGTGTAGCACCACTATTCTATAATCAACTGAAACACCAACAAAACTATACTGGCATAGTCTACAAATATTAACTGCTCATAATTTTTAGCAATACCCATTTATCAATTTAACCAATATCCAAAGCTAATTTCCAAACTCATAAGCGGGTTCACATGAGAATGAAGAAAAGGCTAAATACTAGATAAAATTGATTCAAACTAGGTTCAAGTTTTTAGATGAACTAGAAACAGCTCTAACTCCAAATACCAGTATACTTTTAAACTATTGTGTCCATACAAAAACCAGTAATACCACTCTCTTATATAATCAGACCCATATGATCATGAATTCCCGAAAACTATCAGATTCGCCAATATCACAATAACTGATTCCATTAAGAACTGGATGATGAAAATGAATATTGGACATCCATGAACTTTATCACCTCTTGAAGTTTAGAAACTAGTTTCACACTAATCCTTCCTGACAACAAACTACCAGTTCAAAACCATCTAACTCATTGAAATTATTCGAACTCATCCCCAGAAATTTAATCCATCAGCCTTAAACAAATGAAACTGCATCAAAATCCCAGAAAATTCAATTCCAAACTCTAAATTTGGTTGATGATTCACAAACCATTATGAATCTATCTTATTACTAGAATTGACCATATGAATATAGACTCCAAATGCAATTTCATAAACACACGTAAGGCCTGAAACCAACTAGAGTTATGTAGTGTTACATCCAGTGTTGGAAGCCAAAACTATAAGGGGTGAGAAATTATAATGAGGTCATCTGCTCCTCTCTGTTATCAGCATATAACATTCATTGTATAAATATGATAATGGAATGTACTGAATCCATATCCCTTTTCATCTTTAAAGCAATGAATAAGCCTTTAAAACGCATCTTAAAACTATTATCAATATATAACTTCAGACCAGAGACAAACTAAACAATACTTATCAACCCTAAAATTCGCAAGATAATAAGATCGATACACATACCAGAACACGAAAATGTTGGAAAAATTGGGGAAACGGTTATGAAGAATTGGAAGTGATTCAAGACTTGCGCCAGCAATGTCAGATCCCAATTCCCCAGTATCTTGTTCTCCAGCTTTCAAACAAATTCGGGCCAGCTGTGGATCTACATTTTGAGCCTCGTTATAGGATAGAGCTAGGATTTTAGCCATCCGCAAGTAAAGAAAGAACATATCTGATTCAAAAGTGAAATTAAAAAGAAGAAAACAAAAGACTTATTAACGGACTACAAACTGTAAAACGAGCTGAAGGTTTTCAGAAAGAAATCGAACAATACGAAAATTTTCCAGATCTGATTTTAGTTAGGGAATACAGGTGAAAATAAAAAGTACTATCAACAAAAAATTATCGTTGAAGGTTGTTGAAGAAAAGCGATTGTAAGAAATCATATAAAGGAAGGTGAAGAAATGTGGGGAGGACACTCACGCATGACCAAAACCGGTGAAAACACACCAGTCGCCATTAACGAGGCCTCTAATTGTTGATGCATATATATATACATATATATATATATACACACACACATATATATATATGTGTATATATATGTGTGTGTGTGTAGTTTGCATGTGTATTTTCAAAATGCACAGGAGTATTATTTTCTATATACATTTTGAAATGCACGTACACATTTTTTAAAAATGTTTGCAACCATAATACTTTATCGTGTGCACGGTGATGTTAGTGATTGATCGTATGGAACTAACACTTCTAATACTTAGAAATTTGTGCTATGAAAGTGTATATATGCATACTATATGAACATACATATATTAATAAGCAAACCATAGACATATTTTTAAAAATGCAAATAATGCATTCAAACCAAAATAATCGTATGACATATACATATATACTCTACACATATGCATATACATTCATACATATGTGTATATTAACACGCACACACACACACACATTGCATTAATGACGACGCTATATAACGACATGCAATAATAGCCCTATTAGTGACTTATAGCTCAAATCTAAACGCTATAGTATTATACATTTTAGAGCACACGTTCACCGACAAGAATTTTTTTACATAGCGTTCAGACCTTGCAATTATATTTGCTTACTAAAATATCAGCTTATTTTTTTATAGCGTTAGCAATAATTTCATAGCACGTATTCATTGCTATGGAAAATATTTTTCATTTTACATTTTTAAAAAAATCCACTATTATTGCATTCCTCATTGATATATAGCGTTCAAATCTTACTATGTTAAATACTCACTTTTTTTTATAGCATTATCACTGTTTTCATAGCTCACATTCAGTGATATGAAAAGTTTTCCACACGGTTTACATTTTATATAGCATTTCACATTTTGATTCCATAACAGGGGTTTTCCGCTATGAATATTTGTAGTATATATAGCGTTTTTAGTGTTTTCGTAGCACACATTCAATGATATGAAAAAGTTTTCTACGCTATTTAGTTTTTTACATAGCATTTCACCTTTTATTTCCATAAGTGCAATTTCCCGCTATTAATATATTTAATATATATCACATATTTCGTCTATGATCCATATATATATAGCAAACTCTTATTTAATTTGTGCATAGTTCAAACAATTAAGCAGTAAATTCACAACATAAAACTGTAAATAGCAAAAAACTAATCCCAAAAGCATATTTGATTTCTATTACAAAGTCACAGTTAATAAATCTACTAATAAATATAGAAATAAGTCAACATACATGTTATTTAAACATCGTTTCAAAATAAGATTACATGAAAAACCACTTAGTCTCCAGCTTGTAAGCTCGTCCAATTTTTAGAACCTGCAATTCACAAGCACAAGTTATGGTCTTATAACAAAGAAAAATGCAAAAAAAAAAAAAAAAAGAACACAATTTAAGATCATCCATCTGTTTCCAGAACTCACAAATCAAGTCAAGTTCCAAAAATTTGTATATCTAACTGCTTACAATTCAATCTGATAAACTGCCTACCAATCAGATCCAATCATATAAATTGTCTGCAAATCAAATTCAATGATTAGCACCGTGATTTCAATAAGATATAGCCATATTTGCATCCATTTGCATCCGTCGATAACTAGCATAACTTGAAAAGATGCACAGTCAAAGAGCGATATGCGCTGTAACACAGATTTTATGGGGCTTTTACGCTATTTTAACTGCATAAGTACCTTCGTATGGATCACATATGTAACAACTCTGAAATTCTGAGACAATTTAAAATTTTTATTTTGGCAATTTTAATGAATTTTGAATATTTAAAAAGGACGGCGAGAAATTTATTTTGAATAGAATTAGAACGTAGATATTTATTTGAATCGTCGTTAGAATATAAATATTTTATTTATAATTATAAAGGAATTGAAAATGGCGTGGTAGTTTGAAAATTCGATTTCTAAGTTCAAATGAATGTACAGAATTCAAAATAAACCGGATTTTAGCGAAACCAAAAATAGTAGAATCTATGTGAGAATATCTTTCCAAAGAATCCAAAAGATTGAAATTTCATAGCGGGAATAAAAAGTTATGTCCAGTTGAAAATTCAGAATAGTCGCTATGGAAAATATAGCCCTTAAAAATGGAAATTTTGCAAACGACCTATGTTTTCGAAGAAACCACTTTTGTTGGATCCGTGATGTCAAGTTATTGCTAGATTCCAAAATTCATAATTTTCTGAATCAATATGTGAGCGTGGCGAAGTTAAACGTGTTTTAACAATTTCAGTTGAATTCCATCGACTGAAAAATGACCATTTTTGAAATGATTTTAGAATTTTATGAAATTAGTTTTGTTAGGACCGTATCGTCAATACGAAGCTATAAATGATTTTTCGGGAATTTTTAGAGACTGTATGTGTCCCCGGTAAATTGAAATGTGCGTTTAAATTGAATATATAAATATTTATATTTTAAATTCAACGAAAACTGATCGTAATGGTCGAATTGTCCTACGGTACATATCCCATTGTGTTTGGAATGGGGGTGTTACGCTAGGGACGACAGTCGTTGGGTTCGAATCAGGGTCCGGATAAGAAGTCAACCTTTTTTGCGATTAAATTATAATAAATAAAAGTGGAAAATAGTAAGAAGGACAAACTTTGGAGAAAATTTAGTCTGAAGGACGTTAATTTTTATTTTTAGGCTGAAGGACAAACTTTAAAAAAATTAGACTAAAGGACAATGCTAAATGTAACTAGCATTTTCTGCAGTGTAAAACTGAATAATGCTAGTACATTTAGCATTTTCGTGTAGTGTAAAAAACTGAATATAACGCTAATTACATTTAGCATTTTCCTTCAGCTTAGTTTTGGTTCAAAGTTTGTCCTTCAAACTAAAAAATAACTTGGTGTCCTTCAGCCTAATTTTTCGGTAAAGTTTGTCCTTCTCCCTAATTACCTCTAAATAAAATATATATTATATACTCTAACCCTAGGATTCACTCAACAGAAAACGCGCCCCTCTTTTCTTAAATCAAACCCGTCGTACTCGTTCCTCCCTCCCTCTTCCCTCATCGCACGCCGCCACGCCAAGCGAGCCGCCCACCGCACCGCCGCCCCAATGGCGAACCCCCCTCGCGCCTCTCTCCTCCGCAACAGCCTTCCCCTCCCCTCCTGAAACCGTAGACCCTCAAAACTCCCCGGCCCTAAAACGAGCGCCACTTCAAATCTGCCGCTGTAGGCCCTTCAACGCCACCATCGACCGGTCGAGCCTATCCCGACCATCTCCATTCGCAGCAGCCCCTCCTCTCTAGCACAACGAAACCCGAGAGTTTTCTTTTATTATTATTTATTATTTTCTTTTCAATTTTTATAGATAATTATAAATAGAAAGTTTTAATTTTTAGTTCATGAAAAATTTGATTTTTATAGAATAAAAAGATGAGATTTTTAATTAGCTAAAAATGAGATTTTTAGCCTCATAAAAATATGATTTTTGGTTAAGTAAAGATGTGATTTTTATGTATATAATAGCTATATAAAAATACGATTTTTAGTTGATAAAAATATGATTTTTATTAATGTAGAGTATTAAAAATATGATTTTTACTTATGAAGAGTAATAAAAATATAATTTTTATTATATTACTAGCAAGATAAAAATATATTCTTTATCGTGGACGTAGCGGTGTAAAGGAGTGATTTTTACATATGTAGTAGAGATATAAAAATATTATCTTTATTATATGAACTCCTGTATAAAAATAGAATTTTTATCTATATAGTAGCATTTTAAAAATATGATTTTTATATACTAGAGAATATAAAAATGTGATTTTTATATATGTAGTGGCTATGGACAATGAAAGTGACAAAAGGCGGACACGACAAGATTTTCTACATATAAAGAGTCGTGGGGTTTGGTTTAGCTAATCGGTGAGAACTTCTCACTTTAAATCTTGTTTTCTAGTTAAAAATATATACTAGGATGCAGACGGTGCTTAGTAGCACCCGACACCCATTGTCCACAGACCATGGACGACTTGTTTGATTTTGTTGTGTGGTGAAAATTGATTGTGATGTGGAATGAATGAAAATAAATATTCATGTATTGAAATAAATTATTTATCATTAAAAATATAAATTTAACGTGAATGTGAAATTTACAAATCAGACGATTTGTTTATGTACACCCATTTGAAGGATATTGATTGGGACGATAAATTTTACACATCGCCTAACTGCATAAATAAAAATCTGTGTTTGTTGATTTGAAACCCCACACGGGTGTTGGGATGATATTTGGCGTACACTCATCCCAATTGTTTAGTTGTATGTCAATCGATAGGTTGACAGACTGTGTAAGCGTTAATTATTTATGTTTAATGCTTATGCAGTTGTGTGGTGCACTTTTGATGATGGTTGATTATTTGTCATTGTTATTATATACATGTGTTGTATGGAATCCATATAATTAACATTATATGGTAAGTGATTGGGCCTCATTCCAATTTGGAAAATAAAGAATATTATAAAATAAAGATTCATGTGTTGAATAGAATAAATAGTCATGTGTTGACGATACTCATGTGTTGAGAATATTCATGTGTTGAAACTTATCATGTGTTGAACGAAATATTTTAATAAAAAAACTTACATCTTTATCGTATATAAAATTAGAAACTAACTGGAAACTAGATAAGATGAGTGGTTTCTTGGGTATTGATCTGATGTTGGTTTCGGCCTTCGGGGTTAATACTTAGGGAATCGTTCTCTTACTAATTTACGGTTGGATTCTGATTAAAAATTAAAAGATAGAAATCATAATTTTATAAAATATATTAAATAACAAAAATAGTCATATGTTGACGATACTCATGTGTTGAGAATATTCATGTGTTGAAAGAAATATATATTCATGTGTTGAAGAAAATATTCATTTGTTGAATAGAATAACGAAGTTATTGAAATATATAAAGCCGTGTTTATTAGATATGCACCATTTTGACGTGAACGATATTTATATCGATTATATTCGTTTTTATAATGAATATAGAAAAGAAAGTGACTTCAAAATATAATATTTTGAAATATTATCATTTATATATTAATGATATGAAATATTCAATTTTGATTTAAAATTGAATATGAAGTTGAAATTGTTTTGAAAACGATTTATAAAATACGTTTAGAATTGAAATCGACGAAATATGTATAATATATATTAAATGGCCTGAATAGAACGTGCCGCGGCGCGCCAGTTCGCGAATTTCGACCATTGACCTCGAATTGACGTTACGGGAGATCCGACCGTTGGATTCTCCTAAAACCGGAACCGTTGGGTTCGTATCGAAAAGAGATTTCCAACGAATATTAGAGATTTGAAATCTAATGGTTGGATTTGGAATTGTGTCCAAATCAAATTTGGAAAAGGTCGTTGTAAGTGCAGTTCAACGATCGTTGTTGGAAATCAACTATACGGGCCTTGGTAAAATTATTAAAAATATTAATAATTTGTGTAAAATCATAACGAATGATTTAGTAAGAACTGGGATGAAAATTTCCCTATTTGAAAAGATAAAAATATATATTTATCGAAATGAACTAGTTGTGAACTAGAATTATAATCCAATATTTTTAAATAAATAAATTGGATTTGAAGTGGTTTTAAATATAATCAGAATTTCCAATATATGAATTGGAATGGATTTGAATCGAAATTATCTTCAGAATATTTCGATGTTGAATTTCGTGATTATACAGATATGGTTGTGGAAATTTGAAAGATATATTTATATCGTTATTTCCAATACGATATTTGTTGGTTTCAGAATTTGATATTGAATATAAGCCGATATATTTTCTATTCAGAGTCTTGTATTTAATATTAAATGGGATTTTGGGTTCGTCGTGAAGGGTGTCTTAAATAACACTGTTCCTGAACCCAGTTTAGAAAAGAATAAATCTTTTAATTAAGATTTAATGAAATTGTCCAGTTAATTAGTATAATTGGAATTGAATTAAATTTGGTTTTTGGGGTTTATCGTGAGCGGTGTTTTGAATAACACTAGTTCTTTAACCCGATTAACAATGGAATGTGATTTTGGGTTTATCATGAACTATGTTTTATATGACATTGGTTCTTTAACCCAGTTAAAGACAGGATATTGATTTTTGGGAAGATTAAAACTAAGTGGAGTTTTATTGAAACTTTAATTAGATTAAAGTGATCGAGAATGGAGTATCACCAGTTTTGCTCCAAAGCGACAGTTAAATCTTTAACTAGATTTGAACGTGAAATGGTAATTAATATTTACCGATAACACCGTAGTGTTAGATATGGAGTATTACCAGTTTTTCTCCATGGGATGAATGGGTTGGGATTGGGAAATAAAATAAATAATTACTTCGGTGTGATTCGCTAATCCCGACTAGTTTGGAAAACCTTAACATGGTTTGAAATGATATCCAAAGGAAGATTAAAGAATAAATTTAGAAGAAATTATCTTTGATAAAATTAATGGGAACCTTTCCCTAAGAATGTGAATATTTGAATAAAGAATATTCTGAATTGGAATGAGGCGTATGTTGTGTTTGTGTAACACTTGTTTATTATATACGCGGGTTATTCGGAAAGGCCGGGTTTATACCCATTTTGAATAACCGATTCGATGATAAGTCGAAGATGAAGATAGTGGTTGAAGACCGGAGGTATTCACGTCGTTTGGATGATTATTGATGATCTTGATTGGGCTGTACACCCAAGAGGAGGGAATCAGTTAGTGATCGTCCAGACGTACTTGGAGATCGATGGATATGCGAGGAATAAGGTTCTCCCGGTTTCGTTCAGACCTAGAACGAACTTATAAATGGACTGTGTGTCTGACATTGGATTTTATTCTATGTGATTGATTTCTATTAAATATATATCTGTTTGGCGGCGGAGAATTTATTCTCTTGCTTAACGCCCTTCTCTGAGACGTACGAGCTCAGAGGTTATATATTGATGGATATCAATCGCATGGCATGAATTGCCTGTGTGGCATGCCTATGTGACAAATGATCAAAGCTTCTGTTGAAAAGAAAAGTCTTGTGGTTGATGATCAAAGAACGGCCTGTGTGTCATAGCTTTGTGTATGGTGTTAATTCACGAGCCTCACACCTCGGTATGAGTCAAAAACGGGAAAAGGACCCAAGGAGTGCACGACGTTTCTTTCTAGCTATGGGTGATGTCAGTGACCTACCAGCCCTGACATATATATTATTTTTTACCTGTGTGGTTGTTGGATGCGAGGCGCCTTAGATATAGGTCCTATAGGACCAGGAAACGTGTGTTCAGGAATACTGATCCTCAAAAGTAAGAGAGGACCGACCTTGGAGGTTCCAAGGATCGCTGTGTGTGGTCCTGAGACATTTGCTAGAGTGTCTCGAGCGGACAGGAGCTTGCCCCTTGCCTCGACTCATGATGGAATCCAATTTCCAATACGTGACATTTCGGTTTTATTTGTAGAGCCTAGTATGGCGACATAGTGGTATGTGACATTTATGCCGTCTATGATTGATACTTATGATTGAAATTGTTTTGACACTATATACTTATATAGTAATAATAAAAGATGAAATTTAGCGTATCAAGCATTCTTTGGCTATTATAAGGTAAAACCCTGTCCTCCGGCTTGCGTTGCATTGTGTGATGGGACCTGGGTCTTATAATAGCTTCATTTTTCTTTATTTAGCATTGCGCTGTTTGTTTTATGCACTGGTATTCTTGGGAGGAGACCCGTTCCGTATTATACGGCGTGGTCCCTTGATTTACCTAACTTTAAAAATAAAGATCAATAACTGTTTTAGTTCTCACACCAGTCACATGACTGACCTGGAGTTTATTGTTTTAACCTAAACTCTGGGTGCCCTTATTTTCCACACGGCAGCTAGTGGTTGGGTTTTGCAGATTTATATTCACAGGATCCTGGTTTATAGCTGAAGTGATATTCGGAAAGCTCTGTATCCGCGTATTTCTTTCAGTTATGTTTTGTATTATTTTTCCGCTGCTATGTATTTAAATGTAATTTAAATCTCTGATATTTATCAAATAAGTAATATTTATTCATACTCTGTATATTCTTGTATTCCGATGGAATTGTTGTAATGTTCTTCTGTTTGTGTTCTGATTCGTCTTGTCCTCAAAGCAATCCGCGCTTTCCTTCCCGGGGAAGTTCGGGTCGTTATAAAGTGGTATCAGAGCTTTGGTTTACAGAGCTCGAGAACAAGGCACATTAGAACCATACAAAAGAATTCAGCAGATATTGGATTAGTAATATCCAATTAGAATGACTCGTTAGAGATATGATCAGTAGTATCCTAGAACGAGTGTGAAGAGTATATTTTTCAAATGAAAACAATATTGTTTTGAAAATTTATATCGTTTTATACGTATTTGAATATTTTATTTGTATTGAATTTGGACAATCGAGTATATAAAGATTTTGCATATATGCGTTATGAACGTATATTCAATGTTTTAATATACTGGATAGATATAAAATCACACTCTAGTCGCCCGGAGATGATTCTGATGATTGATGCATCGTCATCAAAGTTGATGTTCGAGTGCTGAAAGTGTGATATTTATATATTTCCATTAAACTGGTGTGAGAACCAAAGCTAGATAGGTTTATTGTTGTGATTTGGTATCAAAAACATGATTTTTTGGGTATGTATCAAAATGATGAATTTGAAACGTTAATCCACTAATTGATTGCTGATTGTGTTGTTTAATTATTGTTTTGATTAATTAAAATTTTGAACCATTATGCCAAATTGAACCGATTATTGAACTGTATTGAAAAATGATTACAATTGCATGCCTATACACATTATATACATTGAACAGATCATAGCAAGGAGGGTAGAGCAGAGGAATAAAATTGTATGCCCGACCAATAGGTACATGTTTATTGTATTTCTTGGGGATTTGATGATTTTATGAGCCGATTGGCTAGCCGCTTGGCTTTTTCTTTTTATTTTGGATTGGTGAGGGCCATGGGAGGCTATTTGAAATATCCCGAAGCTCCCGGTGCATGGGAGGTTATGGCGAAATTTTTCGAAAATTTAGGGTGTTAGCCAAATTTTTGAAAAATTCTTAGAAACTGAAAAGTTGAAGAACTTAAGTCATAATGAAAATAATGGAAGTTGAGTTGGTTAGTTAAATAACTTTCAGCTTCATTTCTTTTCGGGTACGAAAAGTTTTAAGTGGGTGAGATTGTAACAACCCTGAAATTCTGAGCCAATTTAAAATTTTTATTTTGGCAATTTTAATGAATTTTGAATATTTAAAAAGGATTATTTTAAATAATAACGACGAGAAATTTATTTTGAATAGAATTATAACATAGACATTTATTTGAATCGTCGTTAGAATATAAATATTTTATTTATAATTATAAAAGGAATTGAAAATGGCGCGGTAGTTTGAAAATTCGATTTCTAAGTTCAAATGAATGTACAGAATTCAAAATAAACCGGATTTTAGCGAAACCAAAAATATTAAAATCTCTGTGAGAATATCTTTGCAACGAATCCGAAAAATTGAAATTTCATAGCGGGGATAAAAAGTTATGTCCAGTTGAAAATTCAGAATAGTCGCTATGGAAAATATAACCCTTAAAAATGGAAATTTTGCAAAAGACCTCTGTTTTTGACGAAACCACTTTTATTGGATCTGTGATGTTAAGTTATTGCTAGATTCCAAAATTCATAATTTTCTGAATCAATATGTGAGCGTGACGAAGTTAAACGTGTTTTAACAATTTCAGTTGAATTCCATCGTCTGGAAAATGGCCATTTTTCAAACGGTCTCAGAATTTGATGAAATTAGTTTTGTTAGGACCGTATCGTCAATACAAAGCTTGAAATAATTTTTCGGTAATTTTTAGAGACTGTATGTGGCCCCGGTAAATTAAAGGGTGCGTTTTTTAGAGGTCCCTATTAGGTTTCAAAATATAAAAAAAACCCGGTCATAAACTTATTGTAAATTTAGTCCCTGTTTTTCGAAAATTCATAAAAAAAATATTAAAAAAATATAAAAAAATCACGTAAATTCGTATTTAAATAAAACATGTACTCGCCCAAAAATTCAGATCATATTAAAATCAAAACATGCATCAAAATCGAAAAAATACAGAAAACAGCGAAAAATGCAGTAATCTGCATCAAATCATGCACATATTTGGAATACTTGCATTCATCTGTGCAAGTATTTCTCTGTTATATTTTTACATGTAATACTTGCATACATGTGTGCAAGTATTTAAAATAGTTGCATACATGTATGCAGGTTTCTGCACATATTTTATTTTCACATGTAAATACTTGCATACATGTGTGCAAGTATTTCAAATAGTTGCACACATGTATGCAGGTTTCTGCATGCATTTTCAACTGAAACAGCTTCAGAAATACTTGCATACATGTATGCAACTATTGGCAAAAGTTGCATACATGTATGCAACTATTTGCAAGTTTTTAAATTCAAAATACATCCCTGTAATTAATGTTTTCTCTGTAAACTCGCCCCCTATTTTAGCTGCCGCCTGGAATCTTCCGCCTGCCACTTTCCATACCTCCGCCTCTTTCGTTTTCTGTCCAAATTTTCAGGCGCTATCACTTAAAAAAAAAAAAAAAAAATTTCTAAAATCTGTAAACATTCTCGGAAGTCCACAGAAATTAAAAAAAAAAAGTTGCATAAATGTATGCAACTTTTACGAATAGTTGCATACATTTATGCAACTATTCGAATACACATGCATATATTTATGCACGCCTGTTTGAAAAATTGCATACATGTATGCAGTTTTTCTATATAACTGCATACATGTGTGCATGTATGTCAAAATACATGCAAACGTGAATAAGTTGCACGTAGGTATGCGGTTTTTAAATAAATGCATCAGCAGATGCATGTTTTAACAATATGTGCATACATGTATGCATTTATACTGCAGTTTTGACGCAAATTTGAAATAAATGCATACATGTATGCAACTAATCGATTTATATGCATGTTTTGATGCAATTTACTGCATTTCGTTGATTTTCTGTATTTCGTGATTTCGACGTTGTTTTTGATGTTTTTTTGGTCTGATTTTTTTCACGATTATTTGATTTAATTAATTACGAATTTACATGATTTTTTTATATTTTTTTTGTATGTTTTTATATGTTTTTGAAAATAGGGACCTAATTTATAATAAGTTTATGACCGGATGTGAGCCTAATTAAGTTTCGTTTTAGGGATGTGTGCCTAATATTCACTAAATTAAAATGTGCATTTAAATTGAATATACAAACATTTATATTTTAAATTTAACGGAAACTGATCGTAACGGTCGAATTGGCCTACGATACATATCTCATTGTGTTCAGAATGAGGGTGTTACGCAAGGGACGACAGTCGTTGGGTTCGAATCAGGGTCCGGATAAGAAGTCAACCTTTTTTTAGATTAAATTATTATAAATAAAATATATATTATATACTCTGACCTAGGATTCACTCAACAGAAAACACGCCCCTCTTTTCTCAAATCAAACCCGTCATACTCGTTCCTCCCTCCCTTATCCCTCATCGCACGCCGCCACGCCAGGCGAGCCGCCCACCGCACCGCCACCCCAATGGCGAACCCCCCCTTGCGCCTCTCTCCTCCGCAACAGCCTTCCCCTCCCCTCCTGAAACCGTCGATCCCCAAAACTCCCCGGCCCTAAAACGAGCGCCACTTCAAATCAGCCGCCGTGGGTCCTTCAGCGCCACCACCGGCGGGCGAGCCTCCCCCGACCATCTCCATTCGCAGCAGCCCCCCCTCTAGCACAACGAAACCCGTGAGTTTTCTTTTATTATTATTTTCTTTTCAGTTTTTATAGATAATTATAAATAAAAAGTTTTGATTTTTAGTTCATGAAAAAATTGATTTTTATCGAATAAAAAGATGAGATTTTTAATTAGCTAAAAATGAGATTTTTAGCCTCATAAAAATACAATTTTTGGTTAAGTAAAGATGTGATTTATATATATATATATAATAGCTATATAAAAATATGATTTTTAGTTGATAAAAATATGATTTTTATTAATGTAGAGTATAAAAAATATGGTTTTTATTTATAAAGAGTAATAAAAATATAATTTTTATTATATTACTAGCAAGATAAAAATATATTCTTTATCGTGGACGTAGCGGTGTAAAGGAGTGATTTTTACATATGTAGTAGAGATATAAAAATATGATCTTTATTATATGAACACCGGTATAAAAATAGAATTTTTATCTATATAGTAGCGTTTTAAAAATATGATTTTTATATACTAGAGAATATAAAAATGTGATTTTTATATATGTAGTGGCTACGGACAATGAAAGTGACAAAAGACGGACACGACAAGATTTTCTACATATGAAGAGTCGCGGGGTTTGGTTTAGCTAATCGGTGAGAACTTCTCACTTTAAATATTGTTTTCTAGTTAAAAATATATACTAGGATGCAGACGATTTTTAGTAGCACCGACACCCGTTGTCCATAGACCATGGACGACTTGTTTGATTTTGTTGTGTGGTGAAAATTGATTGTGATGTGGAATGAATGAAAATAAATATTCATGTGTCTAAATAAATTATTTATCGTTAAAAATATAAATTTAACGTGAATGTGAATAAATAAATATCCATTTACAAATCAGACGATTTGTTTATGTACACCCATTTGAAGGATATTGCTTGGGACGATATATTTTACATATCGCCCAACTGCACAGATAAAAATCTGTGTTTATTGATTTGAAACCCCACATGGGTGCTGGGATGATATTTGGCGTACACTATTCCCAATTGTTTAGTTGTATGTCAATCAATAGGTTGATAGACTGTGTAAGCGTTAATTATTTATGTTCAATGCTTATGCAGTTATGTGGTGCACTTTGGAAGATGGTTGATTATTTGTCATTGCTATTATATACATGTGTTGTATGGAATCCATATAATTAACATTATATGATAATTGATTGGGCCTCATTCCAATTTGGAAAGTAAAGAATATTATAAAATAAAGATTCATGTGTTGAATAGAATAAATAGTCATGTGTTGACGATACTCATGTGTTGAGAATATTCATGTGTCGAAACTTATCATGTGTTGAACGAAATATTTTAACAATAAAATTTACATCTTTATCATATATAAAATTAGAAACTAACTGAAAACTAGATAAGATGAGTGTTTTCCTGGGTATTGATCTAATGTTGGTTTTGGCCTTCGGAGTTAATATTTAGGGAATCGTTCTCTTACTAATTTACGGTTGGAGTCTGATTAAAAATTAAATGATAGAAATCATAATTTTATAAAATATATTAAACAACAAAAATAGTCATGTGTTGACGATTCTCATGTGTTGAGAATATTCATGTGTTGAAAGAAATATATATTCATGTGTTGAAGAAAATATTCATGTGTTGAATAGAATAACGAAGTTATTGAAATATATAAAGCCGTGTTGATTAGATATGCGCCATTTTGACGCGAACGATATTTATATCGATTATATTCGTTTTTATAATGAATATAGAAAAGAAAGTGATTTCAAAATATAATATTTTGAAAATATTATCATTTATATATTAATGATATGGAATATTCAATTTTGATTTAAAATTGAATATGAAGTTGAAATTGTTTTGAAAATGAATTTAAAACGATTTATAAAATACGTTTAGAATTGAAATCAACGAAATATATATAATATATTATATATATATATATTAAATGGCCTGAATAGAACACGCCGCGGTAGTTCGCGAATTTCGACCATTGACTTCGAATTGACATTACGGGAGATCCGACCGTCGGATTCTCCTGAAACCGGAACCGTTGGGTTCGTATCGAAAAGCGCTTTCCAACAAATATTAGAGATTTGAAATCTAACGGTTGGATTTGGAATTATGTCCAAATAAAATTTGGAAAAGGTCGCTGTAAGTGCTGTTCGACGACCGTTATTGGAAATCGACTGTACGGGCCTTGGTAAAATTATTAAAAATATTAATAATTTGTGTAAAATCATAACGAATGATTTAGAAAGAACTGGGATGAAAAATTCCCTATTTGAAAAGATAAAAATATATATATATTTATCGAAATGAACTAGTTGTGAACTTGATTTATAATCCAATAATTTTAAATAAATAAATTGGATTTGAAGTGGTTTTAAATATAATCAGAATTTCCAATATATGAATTGGAATGGATTTTAATCGAAATTATCTTTGAAATATTTCGATGTTGAATTTCGTGATTATACAGATATGGTTGCCGAAATTTGAAAGATATATTTATATCGTTATTTCCAATACGATATTTGTTGGTTTCAGAATTTGATATTGAATATAAGCCGATATATTTTCTATTCAGAGTCTTATATTTAATATCAAATTGGATTTTGGGTTCGTCGTGAAGGGTGTCTTAAATAACACTATTCTTGAACCCAGTTTAGAAAAGAATAAATCTTTTAGTTAAGATTTAGTGAAATTGTCTAGTTAATTAATATTTAATTGGAATTGAATTAAATTTGGTTTTTGGGGTTTATCGTAAGCGGTGTTTTGAATAACACCTCCGATTAACAATGGAATGTGATTTTGGGTTTATCGTGAACCGTGTTTTAGATGACATTGGTTCTTTAACCCAGTTAAAAACATGATATTGATTTTTGGGAAGATTAAAACTAAGTGGAGTTTTAATGAATCTTTAATTAGATTAAAGTGATCGAGAATGGAGTATCACCAGTTTTGCTCCAAAGCGATAGTTAAATCTTTAAATAGATTTGAACGTGAAATGGTAATTAATATTTACCGATAACACCATGGTGTTAGATATGGAGTATTACCAGTTTTGCTCCATGGGATGAATAGGTTGGGATTGGGAAATAAAATAAATAATTACTTCGGTGTGATTCTCTAATCTCGACTAGTTTGGAAAACCTTAACATGGTTTGAAATGATATCCAAAGGAAGATTAAAGAATAAATTTAGAAGAATTTATCTTTGATAAAATTAATGGGAACCTTTCCCTAAGAATGTGAATATCTGAATAAAGAATATTCTGAATTGGAATGAGGCGTATGTTGTGTTTGTGTAACACTTGTTTATTATATACGCGGGTTATTCGGAAAGGCCGGGTTTATACCCATTCTGAATAACCGATTCGACAATAAGTCGAAGATGAAGACGGTGGTTGAAGACCGGAGGTATTCACGTCGTTTGAATGATTATTGATGATCTTGATTGGGTTGTACACCCAAGAGGAGGGAATCAGTTGGTGATCGTCCAGACGTACTTGGAGATTGATGGATGTGCGAGGCGTAAGGTTCCTCCGGTTTCGTTCAGACCCAGAACGAACTTGTAAATGGACTATGTGTCTAACATTGGATTTTATTCTATGTAATTGATTTCTATTAAATATATATCTGTTTGGCGGTGGAGAATTTATTCTCTTGCTTAACGCCCTTCTCTGAGACGTACGAGCTCAGAGGTTATATATTGATGGATATCAATCGCATGGCATGAATTGCCTGTGTGGCATGCCTAAGTAGCAAATGATCAAGGCTTCTGTTGAAAAGCAAAGTCTTGTGGTTGATGATCAAAGCACGACCTGTGTGGCATAGCTTTGTGTATGGCGTTAATTCGCGAGCCTCACACCTCGGTATGAGTCAAAAACGGGATAAGGACCCAAGGAGTGCACGATGTTTCTTTCTAGCTATAGGTGATGTCAGTGACCTACCAGCCCTGACATATATATTATTTTTACCTATGCGGTTATTGGATACGAGGTGCCTCGGATATAGGTCCTATAGGACCGAGAAACGTGTGTTCAGGAATACTAATCCTCAAAAGTAAGAGAGGACCGGCCTTGGAGGTTCCAAGGATCGTCGTGTGTGGTCATGAGACATTTGCTAGAGTGTCTCGAACGGAGAGGAGCTTGCCCCTTGCTTCGACTCACGATGGAATCCAATTTCCAATACATGACATTTCGGTTTTATTTTTAGAGCCTAGTATAGCGACATAGTGGTATGGGACACTTATGTTGTCTATGATTGATACTTATGATTGAAATTGTTTTGACACTATACACTTATATAGTAATAATAAAAGATGAAATTTAGCGTATCAAGCATTCTTTGGCTATTATAAGGTAAAACCCTATCCTCCGGCTTGCCTTGCATTGTGTGATGGGACCTGGATCTTATAATAGCTTCATTTTTCTTTATTTAGCATTGCGCTGTTTGTTTTATGCACTGGTATTCTTGTGAGGAAACCCGTTCCTTGTTATACGGCGTGGTCCCTTGATTTACCTAACTTTAAAAATATAGATTAATAACTGTTTTAGTTCTCACACCAGTCACATGACTGGCCTGGAGTTTATTGTTTTAACCTAAACTCTGGATGCCCTTATTTTCCGCACGGGCAGCTAGTGGTTGGGTTTTGCAGATTTATATTCACAGGATCCTGGTTTATAGCTGAAGTGATATTTGGAAAGCTCTGTATCCGCGTATTTATTTCAGTTATGTTTTGTATTATTTTTCCGTTGCTATGTATTTAAATGTAATTTAAATCTCTGATATTTATCAAATGTGTAATATTTATTCATACTTTGTATATTCTTGTATTCTGATGGAATTGTTGTAATAAACAATGAAATGTTCTTCTGTTTGTGTTCTGATTCATCTTGTCCTCAAAGCAATTCGTTCTTTCCTTCACGGGGAAGTTACGGGTTACTACAACATATTACAGATTAACCCAATATAACCAGCTAATGTGTTCTGGTGCAGAGAAATTTTGTGAATTTGTAATGTCCCACATCACCTAATATGGTACGTGTGATGACTATATAACTCATTAGGCACCCTACTCCTTTGAGCTAGCTTTTGGGGTGTAGTTCTACCTAGTGGGGGCATAACAAATGGTAATGTAATGTCCCACATCACCTAATATGGTACGAGTGATGACTATATAACCCATTAGGCACCCTACCCTTTTGAGCTAGCTTTTGGGGTGTATTTCTACCTAATGGGGGCATAACAAATGGTATCAGAGTAAGTCACCACGATAGAAAAAGTTCGAAACCCGTTGGCGACATGTATGGGCATGGACGACATGTATGGGCCTGGTGTCACTCGATTGGTCGTTGACATTGTATGGGCGATGTTAGTGGCCATAGAGTGCCGACGTGGGCGTCGGGCTTTGGAAGCGTGGTGGAGTGTAATGTCCCACATCACCTAATATGGTACGGGTGATGACTATATAACCCATTAGGCACCCTACCCCTTTGAGCTAGCTTTTGGGGTGTAGTTCTACCTAGTGGGGGCATAACATAATTGCCTACTTGATTGATTTAAAACCACCTTCTTCCCTCATGATCTTTGTACTGCAAATTCAATACATTATGGTAAGCATCAAACAAAAAAACATAAACATATTCCTGAAATGTCCAATTTAATGTATGATAAGTTAGAAAAATGGAGCTGGAATCCCATGTTTCATTTCCAAATCTCTTCCATACATTACAACCATATACATTTGAAAATCAAATACGACTAAAATAGATATATCATCAGCACCTCTAGTTGGTATAACATCCTACACCATTCCAATCACTCTATTTTAAAGACAAAATTAAAGTAACCAGATTGAATTGCCAAAATTACAGGGATATTTTTAGAAAGAAGTGAACATCAATCGATTTAGGATTAACAGTCAGCACAACTCTGGCTTGTACTGTGATTCGCTACAGAGATAAACTTGTATTCAGTATAAACATATCATCCATGAAAAGGATGATAAATACAACCAATTAGAACAAATTGTTTGAAACCAGGAATTTTAGATTTGATTCGAACTAAGTTCTATTTAATTTGGTATAACTGATTCTCGGTAACTTATATTAATAATGTATGATCTGTCTAGTATTTTTACATGAAGTTTTTTATAATAAATATATTTGCAACTATTAACTTTTGAACTTTTCTTTCTTATACCTCAAGGATGTATCTAGAACGCCATATGCACCATATGTGATCTCCTGCTTCAATTCCCATGCTAGGTCCACTTGATATTCCCACTGTAGAACAAGCAAGATTAATTTCTGAGAGTGTATTTCATATATGTAAAAACGAATACAAATGCAAGAAACACTAACACATATATGTCAAATCATGATTACGTGACCAGGCTTAACTTCACCGTTTGTGCCACTGATGGTGATTCCAGCATATAAACATGCTTGGTAATGAGCATCTGATATGTCACGACCAAATGATTTATCTGCACCAGCCGCACAAAAGTATGGCCCCTGTACATCGATTGTATGTGATGTCAAATGATCAAACAAAAATTATTACTGCTAAAAATAATATAGTGATATCATACCACTACATATGGTTTCCTCTTATTAATATCAAGACCTACCAATATATGGTTTCCTCCACGAAAAGGGTCCTTGAAAACAGCCTGTGGGTTGCACCAGGACATTAACAAATGAAATAACATAAATAAAGTTGATCTTCTCAATCAAAATTTAATAAATAAGTTGTTTAAGTATCTAAACTCGTACTATAAGAGATGACTTTGCTATCTTCCCCTGGAGCTTGGCCACTACTTGATCCATCATAATTCCACTTTGGAAATTCTGACGGATGCTCGACAGGCTTAGATATGGTCTAGTATGCTAAAAAATACACCAAAAATTATTCATATATTTGACAAATGTACTCTTTAATCAAATCATAAGAGGGCATAAGACTCGCCCTTGATTTGCTGCGAACATCAATGTCATTACCTCCTATCTACATATGATTAAACATGATAATCAGCTGCAACGTTCGCTACAAGATATTAAAGATATTACTAGCCAATATAAAATTTTCATTTTGTGATTACAGGTCAAAAGTGAACTTGATTTTAGCCAGAATTTATAGGAAGGTTGTAGAAAAGCAATTACTGTAAGTACAAAATGAAAGAGAAGTGCATATATACCAGATGTACTTGGCAATAATTTCATCAGTGAATGGTATTGTATCCAAATTAAGAAATCCCTCCAATCTTGAAACAGTTCCATTGTCAGCACTGACAGCAAATACTTTAAATATAGAAGAATTCTTCTTTGCTTTTTTGATCTTTGTGACTTGAGCAAGAGTGAGTTCAACATCCGGTGATTGTTACTGAAACTGTGCCTTGTTCATATTATGTTGATTTTAGTTCCCAGTGCTACATGCATGTTACATTGTTTAAAGTGCTACACACATGTTACATTGTTTAAAGTTTATACCTCTAATGCATCTGATTTCTCATCTAGCCTAGCCAGTATCATGACCTTTTTAAACGTCAAACTAACGAAAACATATGTTTCAACCTATAATACTCCTCAACGAGAATAATAATTACAAGTATTGTATGCTCTAGGCACTAAAATTAAATATTGAAGTTTGGCTTACCTCTTCTTAGCTAGCTGATATTTAGCTAACTTTTCTTAGCACTGTTGCATCTATGGCATCACTATACAATTGAATTACAATACAAGGATACTGGTAATTTAGTTATGTGATGTTCTTTAGAATTGTTGTCAAGTGAAATTAGTATCAGAAATATAGCACATGTCATAGACCGGTTTTCAGTACTCAGTGGGTCCTATGTACGACCCTATTACGAATACTTAATTTAGACACCAACAGCGATCCCAAATGGTAAAAGAAAGTGTATTTATTTATATAAATATCTCTCATATAGTAAAAGTTTCGATTTCTTAAGTAAATAGGCTAAGCGCAAATAAACAACAGGACCAATGCATTTTTAACACTGCATGCATTTTGAGCTCCAACATAAAATTATTTGGATCTAATATGGAAATGCAAAGAAGATGATTGAAAAACATTGTAAAACTTAAAACAAATGTCAATTCTTGATGCATATTAGTCACTTAGGACTTGTCAAAATTGAAACCTAGAAAGCATACTGGTTTTTTTGTCATTAAACTTATTGATTGACTGTTAAAATCAGACCTGATGGGATAAAGGAAACAAATATTGAAGTTTAAATAAAATAAAGTGTAGTATCTTGGATTAACAAAAATTAAAGAATGTCTACTCGTGTAGATATAAGAAAAAATAAATTCAAGCATTCATTCAAATTTATAACATACTAATTAGAAAATACATTAGTAGTTTTTCTTCATGACTGCTTAATTTTTTAAAAAATCAAACATTGTATTGGATGATGAACCAAGACATGGTACAAGTATAAGCTTAAGAGATAATAACATTTTAAATCCTGTGATTAAATAAATTTAATTTTAAATAAATTAATTAATGTGAACATAACATACTTGTCAGCTATTCCAAGTGTAACTAATGAGGAAAAAAGAGGCATTTCAACCTTTCATAATTAAGCAGGCCTAAGAAATATAATGGATTGATGAGTTAAACAGAAAAATATAGTTGGAAAATTTGTTATGCATCACCTGTTTGTAAAGTACATCAGTCGATTAGTTTCTTCCTTTTTCATACTGTGTTGCCTGCAAGTATTATGCATAAATTTGTTATGCATCACCTTGATGTCAAACTCGATGCAACGCTTTTGAAAAAAAAATCTGTCTTTGATTGTGCCAAATGCCAATCATCACCTGGCTAATGAAAATGGTTCAACCTGCACATGCTGCTTCTTCTAAGTTATTCCCTGACTACTTCAATGAACTAATGTTTTCAGAAAAATATCAATAGAATAATAATAAAAGATATGATATTAATCAATTTGATGTCTATAGAATAGTAATAAGAAAATATGTCTTTGAGCTCATGACATTGATCAATTTGCTGGGTTAAAACATGTTTTCAGAACAGTATCTAACAAATGCATGGACAAAATATATGACACGGCAAAGCTGCACCAGAATCAACATATTACATAATAAAAGATATAACTAGAATTTATATTATCCATTTTTATGTGAATATTCATGCATACTATGCAGGGCCTAGAAAGTGATGATGACAAGTCCAAGACCTCCAAGTAAGGCACAAAGTAGACTGTTTATGACCATATCAATAGAAGATTTTGCAACTTAATTTTGGTTACATGGGTCAGTGAAAGTAGGTGAAAATATAATTTGGATCCGAGTATACTGTGCTTTACTCATCTCACTACCTGAACAAACAAAATCTGGATGTTAAAGTTATTCTGATCAGACTCACTTTATTATTTTATGATGTGTATAAATTTACTTCTCCCAACAGCTTTTCTTTCCTTTATGATGTTCTCATGATCCAGTTCTTTTATTTAATTTATCATCCTGAAATCTTTTATTATTATTCTCAATAACAACCGCAGAGACAATCATATAATATAATGAAACATGTTAGTTAAATGCGTTTACACCAATGGTTACCTGTAAAAGCTTGTAACTATAGGATGTCACTCCTAACTGAAGAAATTCAATCCAAATAATAAAACCAGTTTCTCCAGTAAAGTGATATGAAGTTCGTAAATTGTAATGCCAATGGAAATAATAATAATAATCGCCACCCATGATTGAAAGACATTAATAAGAACCGAAACACCTAATGGAGAAAATATAATGAGAAACTAATCACAATGATGGAAGCCTAAAATGAAAGCAGCTTCTTAGTTGGGAAATGAAAATTCCATAACAGTAGAGAATGCATTGAATTGTCATATATACCCAACAAATTCCTCCAGGCAAACTTCTTCCTCTTTCCCTTGATTCCGGTTTAAATAGGCTATACTCCTATTTATCTAACAATTTCGGTTGCCACACGGGCCTTTCTCTTTTTCTTTCCATTTTAGATGTCACACATCCTTACCGCTTTTCTTTCAACTTCTGATGTCTTATAGGCCCGACACCATTGCTTTTACTTTTAGGTGACACACAGTCTTACTCATTCGTTTTTAGTTTTGGATGACACATGGACATTACTTCCTTGTTTCGATTTTTGATGCCACAAAGGCCTCTCTCCTTTAACCTAAATTTCTATCTAGCCATTTCTATTATGATTTTCATGCAGCTATTTATTAAGCTAATGTTTCAACCAAGAGTTTTTTGATTATTAATATTTATTATCATATAGTTATCTATGTAACAGATTACATCCTCAGTCATTATAAGCCATACCATAACATATTGTCCTCAAAGATCACTAGTTCCGAATTATGCATTCTTTGGGCGTTACACTACTCTCCGCATTTAATAGTCTTAGTCTCATTTTATGAAGTTGGTTATAAATTATTTTTAGGGATTTGTGAAATTAATTCTCTAGTTCTTTTCGAAAATCCCGTCGTATACTCATCTATCCACATAATAACTGACCCTTGATTTTTGGTTATGTATGCGTAATACCATTGGTTTGTCTACCTTAGACTCAAACTTAGCATATCTTAGCAATTTTACTTTAGCTGTCACACATATTTTTTTTTTATGAATGTTTCTTGTTTGAATTTACCTCTTTCAGCATTACCCTTTGGTATACGTTGCTTACAAACTCCAAAAGTAATGTTATTTACACTCGTTATTGGCATATGCATAACTATAACTAGCTAAGCTTTTACATCAAGTGCTTACTTCTGAAAGTAAAGTATGCTGAATAGAATAGAAAATACCTAATATTTCTTGAGCTATTAGCTGCTTCTTGGTATTCGGAATCAACGTTCTCTTAACAACATCTTTCGCATTACCAGAAACCGCAGGCCATGGATCTTTTTTAAAGTTTACAACAGGCCAAATAATAGCTTTGTGCAACTCCTTGTTCGGTTTCTAGACACAAAAATAATCAACTAAATCTCTTCTCCATATTAACATGCTTTTACTGAAATGTGACTATCTACCCAGTTAAGATTGTTATTTTATATACCTCCCCAGAATTATGGAACACCACAGAGCAAAATGTACGATAAAACTCTGGCACTCCAAACAACTGCTTCAGGCCCATAGTTTCTTTTCAAAACCTCAGGTGCTACGAAGTAAGGACTGCTGAGAATATCAGTGCTGCCTACATTATTACAACGGGACATCATAAAACATACATAATTGCCCACAAAATACCTAATGATAAAAAATAAGTAGAATATGTACAATAAGTAAAATATGGACCACGCAACAAACCTTCTCTCCTGCCTTCATCCCACACATAAAAAATGAAGCCCTTCCCTTTGTGGTGCCTTACTTTCATGGCAATTTTGTCCTTGCATTTCACCAGCACCGTTCAAACTCAGTACGCCATGCCTCCTTCCCAACCATCAACCCATGAACCTCATCACCATCACCATAAATCTCCCCCTCAACCCAAATACGCAGAGCATCATCATCATCACTCTCCTCCTCAGATACCCGTGCAACCTCCAAGTTACTATAAGCCACCACCTACTGTCTATTTACCACCCTCTGTTCACCACAAGCCTTCACCACCTTCTCATTTACCTCCTCCCGTTTACCACAAGCAATCGCCACCTTCACATTTACCACCCCCTGTTCAGCACAAGCCTTCCCCTCCTACCCATTTACCTCCTCCAATTTACCACAAGCCTTCCCCACCAACATATTTACCTCCTCCAGTTTACCATAAACCATCGCCACCTACACATTTACCACCCCCAGGTTACCATAAGCTTTCTCCACCTACACATTTACCACCTCGTGTTTACCACAAACCAACGCCATTACCACCACCCGTTTACCCCAAGCCTTATCCACCAACACATTTACCACCACCGATTTACCCCAAGCCTTCTACACCTACACATTTACCACCTCTAGTTTACCACAAACCGACGCCACCTACACATTTACCACCGCCGATTTACCACAAACCGACGCCACCTACACATTGCCACCACCGATTTACCACAAGCCTTCTCCACCAACACACTTACCACCACCGCTTTACCCAAAGCCTTCTCCACCTTCACATTTACCACCCCCAGTTTACCACAAGCCTTCCCCTCCTACTCATCTACCACCTCCAATACATACGTCGCCACCGATTTACCATAAGCCTACCCCTCCAATTTACCACAGCCCACCTCCTCCTTCACATTAACCACCGCCTATTTACCATAAACCATCTCCTCATACTCACTTCCTACAGCTGATTTACCACAAGCCATCTCCTCATCCTACGCCGTTTGCTTCGCCGCCGAAGAACTAGTTTTCTTGCTAGAGGAATAATGCAAAGTACCGAATAGATATATACGGTACTTATTCCTAGTTGTGCACATACCGTGCGCTAGTACTTGAGTTGTGAGCAATGTATTTTTAATTTTATTTTTCTACTGAAATGTGAAAGTCTTGTTAAAAAAAAGTAAAATATGGACCATGTGTGAAGAACAACGACAACCCAATCACACCACCCCTTATTATATGCATAGCACGTAACACACCACTCCACACCACCTTAAAAGGTCCACCTATCCCATGCAACAACACCGCTAAAGTTTTGAGCTGCATACTCAAAGAACCACTCACAATCAGAAAAATCATGAGATGGTATGAATATCACCTAAACACATTCAACCAGTCATTCCACCCCTTCCATGCGTATCTGAAAGTAAAAGAGTACCCTAGAGCACCCAAAACACTCCAACTATCCCTTACAAAAGTAATGTTAAAGTATATGATCTCCAAACCTAATAAACACTCAGAACCAAAGTTATGATTCAACTCACACTCAGCCCCATTAGCTTATTTGACCCAGTGACCAAATTACCTAGCAATCCTCCATCTATAGTTACTGACTCACTTATCTCCTCCAAGCTGTCTTGATCTTCGTCCTCCAACATGTTGCGCATCCCTGAGTACTACCCCTTAATCCAAACCTGAAGGCCAATCTAACCAAAAAAGGCATAATATGTTAAAATAGCTCAAGAATAAACAAAAGTCAATTAGCATGACATGGTTTATAACTTCCTTAGCTTAGCTCGCGTTTAAAACTCGATAACTCAGTTAAAAAATAAGTTGCTTAACTCTAGTGAAAACAAAGCCTTAATTTCTCATCATTTCTATTCGCCAAACTCAGTTAATCTGACAATAAGTTGCTTACTAGAACGTAAGGCACATCAAGACACTGAGGGAATTCAAGAAACGCAAACCACAGTAAAAATGAAATGGAACAGATCCATCAAAATAGAGAATAAATCACGAAAATCAATTTAGAGATTTTGATTTTGATCGCAAAATTATAAATAAAAATACTAGTGCTCCGTTATCCTACTAGAAACGGATTTACATTCATCGAGAATTTCAATATTTGAACTAAAATTACAACGATGGAAAGATGAAACGTGACAACAGAGTAGGAGATGCTCGAGATTTACCGGTGACGGAGTACGAGATAGATGACTTGGATGTTGGATTGAATCAGAGATGGCCGACTTTCAATGAATCAAAATTTTTAGGGATAGGTCTAAATGTAACAAAGATTTTTTTTGGTTTCGTGGCCTTAAGTTTTATTTTGTCCCGCCTTTGTTTTTCGCTCCCGCATTTTCTAGTCTAAATGGAAATATAGCGGAATGTACTATGGATAGCATAATTTATTTGTTATTTTCTTTGCTTCCTTTATATAGCACAATTTATGCATTATTTTCTTTTCTTTAATTATTTTATGATAGCACTTTAATGTAAGGCTATGATACAATGCTACGTATTTCATATTTTCTTGTAGTGTGGGTAACAAGAGTTTGAACTCTCCACCGCTCACATCTGCTCAATCATATGAATCCCTCATTCAGTAACTTAACTAATTTAATTAAGCGTATTGAATTTAGCAATGATATTGCATTTCAAGCATGGACTATCTACAAAGATTTCAATTTGTTATTACTGAACTCACTACAACAAAATTGTTTTTTAGCAACGCAAAAAGGTGTGTCTTTTACGACGCTTATGCGACGCTAAAAGACACACCCTTTTGCATTGTTAAAGACTAGTTTTGTTGTAGTGACTTACAATCTTGAACAAACTTCACTGTAGTGGAATTAATGAAATTACAATTAATTAAAGGACAAATTTTCAAAATGAACCAAAAAATAATAATATTTATTTCAACTACATACAACGCTATAAACTTATTAGAAAAATATGTATTGTTTTAACTATATTAGCCTTTTATACTTGCGCGTTCCAAAAATACCCAAGTACAAATTTAAAAATAATAATTTGCATTTGTGCACCCTTGAAATGCGCAAATACAAATTTAGAATCCATATTTGCGCATTGCAAATGTGAGCAGATACAAACTTTTAATATATATAAATATATATATATATAGGAAAGTCTAAAGGGACACAAAATTAAACACACAAAATCTGAGCCACTAGATCTCCCCATGATTTGCACCTCTCATGTAAAGACAAAAGAATCCAACGGTCAGGATTCTGTGTTTAAAGTTGTGTGTTTTATGTTGTGTTCCAATAGCTGCTCCCTATATATATATATATATATATATATATATATATATATATATATATATATATATATATATATATATATATATATATATATATATATATATATATATAGCTTGCGCATTTATGAAATGTGTAAGATATAAAAACAGACTTATCTTTACAATAAGTTTTCAACGAGCACTTTTCTTGCAATAGGTGTTTCTTTGGGTTCATTTTGAAAATTTATCCATGGTTAAATGGATGAACTTACAATTAATGAAATTAACAAATTTCCTACTTTATTATAAAACAAACTTACCTATGATCAAAACAATGTACAACTTTGAATAATACGATCGGATATTTGAAGAATATATTGTAGTGAACTTTATATAAAACTTCTATCATTAATGAATTGGGTATAGAATATAGGAAAATTTAAGATATCTTCAATAATAGTTATAACCAATGTTAATCAGAACCGAACCGCAAGTCAGACCGTGACATCTTATGGTTTAAGATTTCGATGATCGGACCATCGAAATCGTGCATTTTTATTTTCAATAACTTGTACATTTCAAGTGTAAATTATAGACCGTGTTTCATGATATATGACACATAAAATTAATGATGCACCATGAATGAAACTGCAATTTTGTTTGTTACACTAAACGTTCAAACAGTACCACAAGATACTTAAAACTCATGCTTTAAAGACCCAATCAAACCTCGATTCGACCGCGGCTAACCTTCGACCCTCGAGCGCCTTATGCGTGTGCGTTTTAACCTCAAAACCCTTTAAAAAAAACTCTAGATCGACATCTTTGAACCTCACGGTTCTTCAAATTTGAGAAAAAATAATTGCTTCACTCTTCATTTTTTTGATATAAAATTAAACAAATAATTTCATAGCAGTTGTTAGACCAAAAAATGGTCCTAACACCCAAATTGTCGTATTTAGAGCATACTGAAAAATAAGAGAAAAGACAAGACAACAAGATTTTTATAGTGGATTGGCGTTAACGAGCCTACGTCCACTTCATATTTTCTCATTTTATTCACATATTACAATTACAATAAAGATTGTCTCTCAATCATTCGAATTCAATGAATAATTTTCTCTGAATTCATTGATTTTATTGAGGAAGATGGTGGTTATCCATGGGGAAGTGTTAGCCATGGCAGCCATGGATGTTGAGATGTCAAAAGTCCCCTGAAAATGCCCTCTGGAGGTGTATTTATAGCTGTAGGAGAGCTCATATGGTGATGGGGTCGCAGTAGGACACGTTGCACCTGATCTGGGAAAGTAGGAGCGATCATAGCCTTGAGAATAGGTCAAAATCTGCATGTGTAGTAGAGGGTCCTGGTCGCAGTTCGTGGTCACGGTTCGCGAGCTAGATTGGTCAGCATGCATGGTCACGATCCAGATTGGTCATCATGTATGGTCACGATCCGACCCCGGGGGTACCCACGATCCGATCTCAGGGGGTGGTCACGATCCGACCCTGGGGGTAGCCACAATCCGATCTCAAGGGGGTGGTCACGATCCGACCCTAGCGGTGGTCACGATCCGGGCCCAGGGGGTGGTCACGATCCGATCTTCAAAAATGTCAAAATGTAGGTTTTCCATATTTCTGCATGCGTTCATGGAAACAGACGTAACTTTCAAACCGTAAGGCCGATTGGACCAAATGAAAGATCCACTTGAAGCTAATTCAAAGGGCTACAAGTATTTGATGTGAATATATCCAAACGAGGTTGTTTGATAGGGGTTTCAGGCCAGTTTATACTGATGTTGTGATTTTGACCAAACTGCCCTGTGTCTTCTGACGATGCTTCCAATGCCGGAGAGTGATGTTATCCGAAGATTCCATATGTGACAGCATTTACCCAGAAGTGTGTCAACATGATCTTTGCTTTGGGTAGCCTGGTCACAAAGCAGGCTAACATTTTGTCCCCCAAAGTACATCTTATCGCATATGAGATGTGCTTTGAATGTGTTGAGCTAATTCTCTCTGGAACGTCATTTATCCTTGAGAAGGCTTTATCCAATTGTTGCATTGCTTTCCTGGGAGCTAGTCAGGCCAAGTTCTATTGGAGGAGTATTCGAGACGATCAAGAAATTGTTTAAACCTTGTCGAATCAAAAGATCTAATTCATCCGTCAGAAGTCATGCTAAATCGTCGGCTCCCGAGCGTGATTCTACACGCACAGGTCATTACCAAACAATGTCATCATTCCGTGTAAGTCGAGCACATGGTTGGGTTGGACTTTCTCTTGCATGTGAGTCTATGTATGGAGTAGCCACCCAAATAATGGGGTAGTTCAAGGATCTTCAGGCTCCAAGCTGTTATCTGAACTGCTGGGATAAAGCACATCAGAATCAACATGTGGTTCTGTCATCTGTACTCGGCTTTAAACTATCTCGGCATTGGGATATTAATATAGGGCTTCGCGATAGCATCAAATCGTAACAATAAGGATCCCGAAAGCCACAATCACTCTAGATCATGCCAAAAAAATAAAGAATCCACGGTCGTATCGAGCCGTATTTTAAGGAATCCACAATCGCTCTGGATCGTTTCGTAATTCAATAATCACATGCCCGTCAGTAAGAGATGCAGTTGAAATCATGTTAACTAATGCTCGTATGATCGTCACTGTTGTAAGGCAGTGGATAAGTTCGTCACACCTTTCATCTGGTGTAGTAAGAGCCTTTAAGTTCACATTTGATCCGCAAGCTAGCTCGCTTGGTCGGAAAAGATGAGTCGGGTCATACTCCAGAGGCGTATTGTACATGTCTTGAATCTTTCTCCTAGCCAGGGTCGTCTTCATGGTCAGCCCGCGCATCGACGATCGTGCCCTTAGTGCCATCGGAGGATAAGCGAAGTCAGGGTTTACGCCCCCAACATCGATGGGGGTTAAATTAAGTCAATCGGGCATCCAATCTTCAGGGTCTTATACTTCCAGTCATTGCATTGTGTAAAAGTTACAGGTTCAACAATCATAGTCGACCCAAGACAATTAGTGCTTTCTCTTGAATCAACAAAAGTTGGTGTTGTATACACAAATGTTCGAATTATATTTGCTTTGATATCGTCTCTACTCTTTGGTCGGATAGTGAGGATTGCCTCATCGGACGTCAACAAATTCGGTTACTCCCATTGAATCAGTTGTGGAGTTAAGTAAGCTTGCTAAATGCGAGTGGATAAATGTTGTTATGAAGTCAGTTGGGCCCCTCCGTTTATGCTTCAGCATAGTCTGAAATGGTCGTCACAGTCTTGTTGAGTCTCTTTCTCATGCTCGGTTCAATTGAACTTGACAAACAAGATCATGAGGTTGATTAGTGGTATAGATTCTCTTTGGAATTGCACATTCTTGTCATTGTTTTCCACGGCTTTTCCTTTGTCCTTATCGTTTCAGGAATTAGAAGGTGCTTCATTCTTTAGTCGGAAAAGCATCTTGGTCCTTCTTCTCGACGTTAACACCTTCTTGTCATGGAAGTATGTCCACCTCAGGGTTGAATTCATCAAAGCTTTTGAGAAAATATCATTACAGAGAAAATTTAAAATCTGGGGGAATAACAGGGGATCCTGATGTCCTATGTGTAAGGGTTGTGATTGTCGTTATCCATATCATCTTGAGAAGTGCCGCCTCTTGAGAGGCGCCAAATCAAACTGGCAAGCAGGTTGCCATCAAAGAATTGCTGCATATTGTCAATATCATGGCTGGTGCCCCCAGCATTGAATCTGAGATTACAAAGGGGGTCTTTGGTGAGTTCTTGTTTCTGCTTCGATATTGCCCCCGGGTCACAGTTCGAGTTATTCGACCCGACCGGGTTCCTGATCTTCGAATTGTCGCGTTCTTGCTTGGAGCTGAGTGTGAAATATCGCTCGAGTATCCATTCGGGTTGGGGCTAATGCTTAGTCATGCATGACCTGAGTTTGTTACAATTCTTGCATTCTCATCTAGGATGTTGCAGGTAGTTGTTCTATTGACCATGTTTCCATCCATGATGTTCTGAATCGGAGCCGCATGCTGCATGCCTGCTGGTTGGCTCGTGTTCAACCCGAGCTGATGGTTGCTATCTGACTGTGCCATGTTCGTTATTGCTTGAATTTCAATTTTATCATTTCCAGCGAATTGATGATTGCTACTTGGCCTTCTAATTCGGCGCTGGCGCCTCTAGCGTGAAGTCTTGAAATAGGTAAAGGACAGCCTCGGGCCTTTTGGTTCCACATAAGTAGTAGCCGTCAATCAGGAATCTATCATTCAATTCTAAATATAGACATCGGGTAGTAAAACTATGCTGTCTAAGGCTCATATTTCGTGCCCCCATCCATGGGGGTTTTGTTCTGAGTAGTAGACTTCGAATCCATGTATTTCATACTCCCTCTTCGCATCATGAGTCAGAGTTGGATGAAAATCGATATGTTGGTACTCGGTCCATGCTAATGTCTTGTCTCCTATCCAGGCCCTAATTGTTGCATAGGATATGCCCAGTCTTATCTGAACTTTCCAGTCTGGAAGTAAGTTTGGACTAGCAAATGGACCTTCTCTCTGCATCCATTTCGTGGACCTCAAGGGGTCTGTAAAGATCACAACATAAGTTAAATACAAGCACGTAAGCTATGTCATTTGTGAATATTTTCAATTGTTATGCCCCCATTCAGGGGTAACGGCATAAGATAAATAGTCGGATCAATTCCCTTTCAAATTTAGACGAAGGATGACGTATTCTGGATAGTTGGGGAAATCTTTAATCCTGAATGCCACGATCGTGCCAGATCGTATTATGATCGAAAAACCAACGACCGCTCAGGATCGTATTAAGGCTGGTTAGAAATCCAAAAATCCCGGGGCTTTCACCAGATCCTTCCCAGTCGTGAATATTAAGTCGCACGACATGTCAATGAATAATTCATTCTCAAGGCTTCCTTTCGGTCGTCGCCTTGAATTGCGTAGGAAGTTTAGCATTGGGCATTGGTGTCAGCCTCCTACACGTCCCCCTTTAGTTGCTTTCTACTGGTCTGTTATTGTTGTTGCGAGTGCGGCCCTCGCGTTTTGTTTAGCTTTGTTCTGCGAACCTACACTTGGTAAATGAATTTTTTTTCCTTTGCATTATCCTGCACCTGCGAGCATTCCATAAGCAAATAAGCAAATAGTTCGTGAAGCATTATAAGTTATTAATGCAACTATAAATGAAAATGCATTAAAGTAGTATGTATGTATGGGTATGCCCCCAATCAATCATTAACTTAGTGCCTGGCCAGGGCTAGTTGAGGATTGATTAGGACCATAATTGTGTTGCCCCATGTCTGGACATGGAGGATTCGGGCTCCGCTTTCATTCTTTTTCCCAATCGTGTAACAGGATAGGAGCGCTTGAGTGGCATGTGTCATCTGCCTTTATACTCTCCCGATCCTTCAGCGGGGTAAGAGTTCTTGTGGCGCTAAGTGTCTAGCACCTTTATACTCTCCCGATCCTTCAGCGGGTTAGAGTTCGAGCTCGGTTCTTAGTCTGCTCACCGATCCTTCAGCGGGGCAGAAGTTCTGGGGGCGCTAAGTCTCTAGCGCCTTTATACTCTCCCGATCCTTCAGCGGGGTGGAGTGTATTTCGAGGCGGTTTTCGTCACGGTGCACCTTTACGCCTCATGGACATTCTCTCTGGTTGTAACACCCCACATCCTTTAGTGTCACTCACAAAGGGAATGCACTAAGTTCTGTGGAGCATTTAGGGTAAAAGATGCAGATAAATTACAAGACAGACAAAATTAAAACAGCGGAAAATAAAACTTTACTTTATTGATAAAATAGTTTGTACAACAATTGTTTTTCAATATCAGAGTATCATCTATCTTACAAAATAAAGAAGCATAAAATAACATTTATATTCCCCAATGTAGCATAAGCCAGCCATAGCAGCAAAAAAAGAGAGTCCAAAGCACTTTGTCAAAGAATCTTCGAGCTTGAGAAGAGTGACGGTCCAATCTAACCTAAGCTATACTATTCCCTCCTTAACTACCTGGAAGGGGGGAACGGAAGAAAAGAAGACAAAAGAAAACTAGGTCAGACATAAAGTCTGGTAAGTTCAGTTACTTCTAGCATGTGAACAAGGAAAAACAAAACGACATGAATTAACTGAATACAAGACAATACCATGATGATAGGGCCAACAAGATAGGATAAGATTAACAGAAGATATGCTAAGACAAGATAAACTGGATATGCTTTAATACTTTCTCCGCTTCGCTATTAACCTGTTATTATGGTTTCTATGTCTCTACACCACCTATCTAGTGCCCCAACTAGTAATCTGTCTAAAATGATAACGCGATCCCAATCCCAGTAATTGTGGTTGCCTTTAGGCGTACATTTATTATTTATTACCTAGATCTAATCTAGGTTTTTATATCAAAGTACTTCCTAGATTCCACTCGGGTTTACGCGGCTTATCTAATGCTTCACAGATTCAGGGTTTATGCCACCTAGGTCCAACTAGGGATTACGCTACCTGTCGAACGATGCCCCTAGTCTAGGACACACTACCTAGAGCGGTATATGTTCCTAGACTTTCCCCACGTATGTGTCGTGAATCGTTATCGCTGTCTAGATGCACATGTCCTCTATATGTGCGACCCGAGTCCCGTGGAAGGGCAAATCAAGAAACACGGAACTCGGTCGGGAGCTTTAAGTTATCTGCCGATGCAGATGCTAAGGTCTGTTTTTTTCCAGTGGCTATGGTCCCACTTGACCCCTCCCTCAACTATTGAAAGGCACACGTTGAAAAATGAGAACTATACGCAGGCCCCCCTGTGCCCCACTAACCTATGGCCATCCGCAACCGTAACTAGATAGCAAGTATATGGTCTTTTGGAGTTCTCCGCCTTTCCATATCTCGATTGACTCAAGATGGTAGGTAGACGACGGGTCGCTATCACAGGGCCATTTGTCCCGCCGAATCACGCTGGTCCATCCTAGTCTTTATGTTGCCTTATATTGCAACCAAGGCATACCCTTGGTTCTCCTAACGCATACCTTAACCTCTGTGAGCCCAGGAGGATCATCTGCCACCTAACAGAGGGATACCAAGAGTACCCTCACGTCCCCTCGAAGCATCGGGCTTCGTAACCCAATTCGTTGGAGCCTTCTTTAAGATCGTTCACTCCTCATCGTGTTATACTAAGGATTACTACTTAGTTTTCCTAACTAAGGTTTACCACTTGGTTTTCTGAATCGTCGTTTTCTTAACTAAGGTTTACCACTTAGTCCTTTTAACTAAGGTTTACTACTTAGTTCTCTTTCTCGTCAAGTTGGATTGGTTAAGTGTCATTAGTCGATACAAGTTAACTTAACCTATTCATTTGTCATGCTAAACTGGTTAAGTGTTACCAGTAATTCACGTTGACTTAACCCTTCCAGCATCAAGTTATATTGGTTAAGTATTTACTTAACCCGACCCATTCATCTTGTATTGGTTAAGTGTTCCTTTTTAACTTAACCTTGCGTTTCTGTTTTAACTAACATGTTATAACGGCTAAGTGTTCCCTTAGTTAACTTAACCCTAACATTAGTTTGATTAACATGATCTAATGGTTAAGTATTGTCCCTTCATGTTTTTAACTTAACCCTATTCATTTATCACACTCTGATGGTTAAGTGTTCAAGCTTACTTAACCCTACGGTCTAGTCCAGCTAACATATTAAATTGGCTAAGTGTATTAAATTTACTTAACCCCAACCTCTAGTCTAGTTAGTATGTTAAATTGGCTAAGTGTATTAACTTTACTTATCCCCAACCTCTAGTCTAGTTAACATGTGAAATTGGCTAAGTGTATTGAATTTACTTAACCCCCACTTTCTAGTCTGGTTAACATATTAAATTGGCTAAGTGTTTTTCTTAGTTACTTAACCCCTACAAATCTTGTCTTGTTACCATGTTAAGTTGGTTAAGTGTTCTAGTTAACTTAACCTTATCGTTCTAACTTAACTGTGCTAAGTTGGTTAAGTGTTCTTATGGACTTAACCCTCCCATTCTAGCTTAACTTTAATTGTCTTATTAAAGCACCAGCCACTCACATTAGACAGGCATTGTTGTGGCTGCCGGTATGCCGGTTGGTTCCGGGACGTCTTACGCTATAACTCAGTCTAACCTCGGGCCTTTATCGGGCTCAATGCCTTACCTCCTACATTGGATAGGTATTGTTGTGATCACTGGACAGCCGGGCGGGTCCGGGCATGTTTACATCACAACTCAATCCAACCTCAGGTTAAGCATGTTCGTATTGTCTAAATTTACTTTTCTCATTTAGCATAAATACTATAAGTAAATTTTCCCTAATTTACTTATTCCATTATTACTCTTTTAATGTACATTGTCAACATTTATTATTATGGCCAATTTTCCCTATATATCATATTTATAGTTTTTGGTATGTAAATTATACCAAATTAAGTGTCACTAACCATGATTATTCTAAACATGACAATTACTCACAATTATGACTAAATTCAAAATTTGTGCTAATATACTTATTATGCCAAATTAACTTTAATTGACCCTATTCTGATTTAACATCCTAATTTACAGTTTATGCAAGAGTAGAATTATTATTCTAGTTTACCGTTTACGCCTAAAACTTAGCTTACTTGCCAATACTAAATTTAATATGCCAAATTACATATTCCATAATTCATGTCAAATTTTCAAATTTGCGTTCTAATAAACATGCCATAATACATGTTCTAAATTATGTCAATCATAATTATGTTCATGTTCCACATTATGCCAATTTCCAAGTTTACAACCATGTTTAAGTCAAATTTATGATTTGCCCAAATCGTATTCCCATCGTTCGTGTAATCGTGATTTCATCCTAGATTATAGATAAATCTAGATTAGTGGATAAAAAGGGAATGAACCAAAATGCCATGAAAAGATAGACATAATGACTGGCAGAAGATGATAATTCACTAATCACAGATCTAACAAATTACACTGAATAAATTGATTAAAGCATCGAAGGCCTATAGATCTGATAATATTATGACATAAACAGGGTTGAACAAATAACATAGGTTCAAGTATATGGGTAGATCTAACTTAATAGATAAATTCCCATAATCAAGATCCAAGGATAATTAAGAATAAACTGAATAAATAATCAAGTTTAGATCCAATCTCACAGTCATAATCCTAGGCAATAATATCATGTTCATGAATCATAGGTAATTATCCACTATTGTCCTTGTCATAGTCATAGGCATTGGTTTATGCTCCTAGTCAAAGGCTTATGTTCATAGTCAAAGGCTTATGGTTTCAAAGGCCACAGTTCCATAGTCATAATCTTAAGCATTGGCAATTTAGTCACAATGTGTTCTAGGCCATAATCAAGAATCAGATCCAAAGTCATAAACAAGCACAGATTCAATGAAAGGATAAGGCATATTTCTTATATTATTTTAATTTCATGTCACAAATAGAAAAGGCGTTCAAATCTAAAAATTAATCGACTTACATTGATTGGATCTAGAAAAGAATAGAAAGATAGCGTTGCTTGAAGCCGTTGAATCTTTACTTGAATCCTAACTTGTTTTGAATCTTCTCTTGAAAGACTTGAGCAGCATATCCTCGTCTTGATTTATATTTTATTTTAATCTATTTATTTAGATTTAGAGGAAGAAGAAGAAGTCATGTCCATCAAGAATTTGTGCAGCATAAGGTTAGAGAAGAATGGTGCAAAGAGAAGGAGACTAGGGGCTATTTATATAGGATTGCAAGTTAATTTGAGCCGTCGATGAAGCCAAGGTTAATCAAAGCTATCCGTTCTAAAGAGAAGTCAATTATGTTCACAATAACTTTCTTAATGTACATTATTAACATTTATTATTAAATTTGTATGCACATTAGATACATCTCCCCTATACACATTTATTATATTAAGCATTGGTTATTCTTAAATTAGTAACTTTAGTGTTAACAGAAATACGGGGTGTTACACTGGTACTTTATACTCTCTCTCGAATCATGAGAGTTAGAGTGGTTTAGGCGAACGGTCGTATCATTCGCCCTGGCATTCCTTCTACATTCTAGTTCAAAGAGTGGGACTCTGCCGTTTCGGGTGTCGTTCTCGAGATCGGTTCTGGTCCATGCTCCACGCTTCACTCTGGCGAATGGAGCTTTTTGGACAAGTGGTCGGGTCACACTCATCCTAGGTTTATATTTCTATCCAAGCTCTGTGATTGCATCAGTCAGTCAAACAGTCGGGAAACGTTTGCCAAGGCTTTCTGTTCCTCCAAACAATCTATGGGAGGAGTAGTTGGCACCAAACTTCGGGTACCTGCATCATTCATATCTAATGAGTTAGTCATGTCAATAACTCAAGAGGCATGTAAAAGCAAATTTCATGATTGGAAAATAAGAATATCAATGGGCATCGCTGCCCCCCCTATTGGGGTTCATGTAATCTGGTGGCATTGAGGATAGGATCGAGCCATATAGATGGTCACACCGCATCCATCTGGAGTCGGACTCCGACTTTGCAATTCAATGATTACAATTGTCTTGTGGTCTGCCACGTGTAAGCCAAGGATCAGATGGTCATCTCAGATCCACTTTGAGTTATACAACTTTCGTTAGACGCGGGGCGCGGCTTTGCAAACGAGCAGTCCAGTCGGGCCCGTTACAGCAGTGCTCCATAACTCTACACGCGGGTGTTAAAAGTCTGATCAGTACCAGATCTGAGGCACCTACACAATCCATTTATAAATTTTTCTGAGTTAATTACATCGGCAACTCATAAAGAATGTAAATATAAGATTCATGGTTAAAAAGTAGTCCTGTTAGAGGAATGAATATCATTCTGAGAGGGAATTGGAATTGCATGCTCTTTTCCGGTTAACTCTTCCTTATCCTGTCTCTACCATGGGATGGATGCCAGAATCTTAAGCTGATGACGAATATCTTTTCAAATTATTGCGGGGCGGCGGTCCCAAGAATGAATAGATCTTGATCGGGATCTTGAGATGGCAAAGGCGGTTGGGTAAATATCGTAAGCGATTGATGAGGTCACATCTCATTTGAATCGCCTTTTTGCCACCATGTTGAGGGTAAAGATAGAGTGTTAGGAAGTCGCGACTGTACCACTAATGGAAGCACACCATTGCATTGGTGTTAGGATGACAATTGACATGAGAACAATGGATTTACGCTTATAGAAACTTTTGCACTTTCTATGCTAGAAAATAGGATATTGCGGCTGGTGGGATAGTCATATCTCATAGATTTGCTGATAGGCCTTCGATTCCATATAGGGACAAGGGTTGGTGCGCAAACAATCAATCAGCTTTCGGGCGTGAGCATTCTAAACTTTCAACTTGCTAGCTTTTAGGCAAGACTAAGGTAATTGGTCATGCAAGCGTTTGATGTATCATCTTTGAATTAGATGATGTATTCATGAGCAATCCATGCTCGATCTCTAGTTGCCCCTCCGTTTGGGGCATGGGTTACATGACAGATAACTGATGAAAGGAGTGGAACTGTGAGTCTTCGCTTTCTAGCTTCAAAACGCCGTTCACCAGAAGTTTCATTCATGTACATCTCCCGTCTAACGAGTGACTAATTAGTGATTTTATCGAATCACTTAGGGCGGTGATTAAGCAACGGGACCTGTTGGTGTCTGTCTTGGAACAGCCTTCCAAGGGAAATTAGCAATGTCGTCATGCATGTCATATCTTCTAGATACAACGAACGATGGTTCACCTTTCACCTCCTCTTGCCGGAAGCATTATGTGCTGCAGGAAGGTCTTTACGGGGATTGTCTATGACTCCTTCTGGGGCTCGGTATCCAATATTAGATCAACTTCCATCTTATCAATTGTTGGATTTTATAGTGTTTCGATGAGGATCATCTCCGTCTTTTCTGGATTATCGGAACCTTCAAACTTGGTTATATTATATGCCTTCTGACCTTCTATGTGCGGAATATGAGGTATGTTGTAACGTTCCAATCCACCCAACAGCTCTTCTACTGGTTCTAGGTAAGCTGCGAGTTGTGGGTTCTTCGACTGGAATACCTTTCGAGTCGCCCTTCGGGGGTTATCTGCAAAACTCCGGCGTTGGATCATCGATCATTTCTTGCACCATCTGTATACAGTTTCCAGATGCTTGATTTCGTCTTTCATTCCGAGGGGCCATTTTCTCCATCTAACATATCCTCTTTGGGAACGGTACATCCAGCGATGAAGTTGGCTAATGCTTGCCCCCATACGGACTTCTTTAGGAGGGAATTGAGATCAAACTAGTTCAGCTCTATGTCCGATTTGAGCAACTTTTCAGATGCATCAGGTTGCTGCATGTCCTGTCGCAGCGGCTCACAAGTGCATATAACAATCAGATGAACTTGGAAGTAGCAGGGAAGATTTTTCAATGTAATTAGCGAGTTATAGACGATCCTTTCAATTTTTGGGTAGTTGCGCTCTACCACGGCGACCTTCTTGCTCACATTATAAACTAGTTCCTGGACCTTTTCCTCATTACGTGTAAGTGGTGCCAACTTTCCTGTTAAGCGTCAAACAACTTTAATTCTTTGTTGTTCATGGATGTTTATGATCATTGCAATCTGATCAGGGTTGATTTCGATTCCGTGTGAGCTAACTTTGTGGCCAGGAAGCTTTCCCAACGCAACACCAAACGAGCACTTCAAAGGGTGTAGCTTACTTTCAGATGTTGAACATCTCTGTAAGACTTGAAATGTAGTAGGTTGATCGCTTGGACTCCACAATTGCATCATCTATATGGACTTCCATGGGCCTTTCACTACGGCTGTGGACCATACAATTCAGTAAGTGTTGGTATGTTGCCTCAGCATTCTTCAGCCTGAATGGCAGCTCCATATAATAGTACAGTTCAAGGTCCATGATAAAACATGTTTATTCATGATCAGGCACATGCATAAAAATATGATTGTAACTTGCGCACTTGTCCATATAAGGGAGACGTTCGTGTCCATTCATTGAATCCACAAGCCGGTTAATTCTGAGTGATGGGAATCTTCCTTTTGGGCGAACTTTGTCCAAATCTGAAAAATCAATGCATGTGCGCCATTTTCCATTAGCATTCTTAACGAGGATGGGATTTGATATCCATGCGGGATGTGTGGCATCTCACTTCAAGTCAGATGCTCTCATACGCCTTACTTGCTTGATAGGAGCACACTTCAGTTTTATACTTGACAAGTGACTCATAATCTATGGTAAAATCCCGCGAGTATCAGCATAGGTCCAAGTGAACACATCCAGGCTCGCCTGCAAAAAGCATGTCAGTTCCCTCGTTCAGAAGAGGTTTAAATGAGATCCGATTTCAAGACCTTAGTCAGGGGCGTCAACAATCGGAACATGCGCAGTTGCGTCATTAGATGTCACCCTTCTACATCTGAATCACCATCCTCTCTGGGGTCCATGCCTTCGGGCAGATCAACGGACAATTCCTTTTGTGATGCTCCCTTTATTCACAATATCGACACCTCATTCACACTCCATTTCATCTGGAGGGGAAGTGTCTTTGGGTTTCATGCCATCTGTGTTGTGTAGCATGTTCTAGCCAAATAGTCAGCTTCTCCAATAACTTGGTCACCATAGACCATTCCCACTCCATCTTCGGTTGGGATATTTAGCAATAGGCAGTAAGGTGCAATGCAGGCTCTGAATTCTATTGGAGGTTGTTAGTCGAGACCTTGATCAGATAATCTTAAATGCAATAGCGTGGCTGGAAAATGAAGTGGAGAGCTAATGGTTGATTCATATTTGCGTTAATCTCAAGCTCTCGTCTCTTGACCAAGGTCATATGGTGACTGATGAGCAATCAAATTGTTATCACTTGTGCCAAGATCCATATGTCTGATCATGGCTTGCGGTGGTTCGATTGGTATCTGACTCTGGGAACCAAAGTGTGTTGATCTAACCCTTAGTCGATGGAAACCAATCTCCCTTGATGAGGTTGACGGAAAATAAGCATTTCAAAGGTTAGCCAAGCTATTCAGGGAGCAAACCCGAGAACATTTGTCTTTCATTACATCATTCAAGTGGAGGGTAACTTTGTAGTGTCAGGATCCTTATTTTCTATCGGACATCACATCATTGAGAATCATGGTCATTGGGATCTTCTGAGTCATCTTCAGAATAGTGTCCAAATTGTTTTATGTTAATGGCATCTGGGACTTCATCAATTGGATAGGTTTAAGTCATGTAAACTAGGTTGTCACTACTCGTTCAGGAACATCATCAGTTGCATTGGTGAAATCTATACACCATCGGGGCTCTGGAGGAGGAGGTTGTTGTGATACAATCACTATCTTGTATACCGTCATAGCCGGCATGCCGAATCTTTTCAATAGCTCCTCACATTGAATAACATCAATAAATAGGTGTGATGGTTCTAGGAAGAATTCCCGCCGTTGCCAATTTGCTATCGATTTCCTCAGACTATCTACTGAATCTCGGTTGATAAGCCTTAATGATTATTGCAGGACAAAAACGTACTCCGAGCCGAAGGCGAGGCCGTCAGCGGGTCTGGGCGCAGCGCCGGTAGGGGTCCGGGGCCCCACAGTCCCCGCTACGATTCGAAAATGTGGGCACCGCACGATTTTTTCAATTTTGGACGATGGAGCCTTTTCTGAAATGATCTGAAAATTGTATTTTTTCCAAAAACTGTCACTTTTCCGGATCGGGTCGTGACCCTTGTTCGTCATCATTTTTCTGGGTCGCGGTTCGTGACGTCTTGAGCCGCTCGTGAATTAGATACTCGGATCGTCATAGTCTTCAGGGTCGTGGCTCGTGCATATCTTTTTGGCTCATGGTTCGTGACAGCTCTTTAAACTTGGTTCGGTTCGTGGTTGAGCTCCTTCGGGTCGTGATCTAGCTTGGCGATCGAGATCCTCCAATCTTCCAGCTTCAGGTTTGTTCGTGAAGCTACTCTGGGTCGGTTCGTGGTAACACTTTGGGTCCGGGTCGTGGGGGTCCTTCCAGGTCGATTCGTGATAACATCACTGGGTTGTATTGTTAAGTACGCCTCCACGAGCCGATATGTCTTCACGAGCGGGCGATGTTCCACGAGCCCTCATCACGAGCCAGTTCCACGAGCCCTGTTCATGACCCCTTCGACCTGCTAAACCATCTGTTTGCTCCTCGTTCGCTCAGGAGTTTTGCGATTCCTTTACTTTCTTTAGAGCCATAAAGTTCTGATTTTACTGAAATAACTGAAATCTTCAAAAATGGTAGAAATGCGGACTGTTTTCTTCGAACTTTCAAATCCAAATAGTAGAATAGCAATCCGATAGGCTGAGAATTCAATTCTCAGTGAAAGCACCAAAATGTTAGACTAAAAAATGGTCCTAACACCCAAATTGTCGTATTTAAAGCATAGGACATGAAGAAATAACTGAAAAATAAGAGAAAAAGCAAGACAATAAGATTTTTATAGTGGTTCGGCGTTAACGAGCCTACGTCCACTTTATATTTTCTCATTTTATTCACATATTACAATTACAATAAATATTGTCTCTCAATCATTCGAATTCAATGAATAATTTTCTCTGAATTCATTGATTTTATTGAGGAAGATGGTGGTTATCCATGAGGAAGTGTTAGTCATGGCAGCCATGGATGTTGAGATGCCAAAAGTCCCCTGAAAATGCCCTCTGGATGTGTATTTATAGCTGTAGGAGAGCTCATATGGTGATGGGGTCACAGTAGGACACGTGGCACCTAATCCGGGAAAGTAGGAGCGATCATAGCCTTGAGAATATGTCAAAATATGCATGTGTAGTAGCGGGTCCTGGTCGCAGTTCGTGGTCACGGTTCGCGAACTAGATTGGTCAGCATGTATGGTCACGATCCGGATTGGTCAGCATGTATGGTCACGATCCGACCCCTGGGGTAGTCACGATCCGATCTCAGGGGGTGGTCACGATCCGACCCTAGGGGGTGGTCACGATCCGGTCTAAGGGGGTGGTCACGATCCGACCCTAGGGGGTGGTCACGATCCGATCTTTAAAAATGCCAAAATGTAGGTTTTTCCATATTTCTGCATGCGTTCACGGAAACAAACGTAACTTTCAAATCGTAAGGCCGATTGGACCAAACGAAAGCTCTACTTGAAGCTAATTCAAAAGGCTACAAGAATTTGATGTGAATATATTCAAATGAGGTCGTTTGATAGGGGTTTCGGGCCAGTTTATACTGATGTTGTGATTTTGACCAAACCGCCATGTGTCTTCTGACGATGCTTCCAATGCCGGAGAGTGATGTTATCCGGAGATTCCATATGTGATAGCATTTATCCAGAAGTGTGTCAACATGATCTTTACTTGGGTGGCCTGGTCACAAAGCAGGCTAACAGCAGTTGTCATTAAATTTTGGATGATATAATTCATTATTATGTACATTTTACGAAATATTGTGGAACTAATCCTCTTTCACTATGAAAAATTAGTAAATTTACAACTTTGCTATGATAAGTTGTTATATAATTATTCTAATTAGGTAGTGTATAACATACTACTTGACAAGTGGGTTGAAGATGAAAATTGAACCCTTGACTTCTTCGATCATGACAAAGTGTCACAACCAGTTTGAACATAGGTGTTTGTCATAATTAATTAAATTTTATCTATATTTAAAATAATTTTACGTTTAAATATATATATATATATATATATATATATATATATATATATATATAAAACTAGAAATAAACTATCAGGACGGTTTCCATGGTCTAACCAGTTGAACCACAAACACCTTAAACCTTGCACTACCGTGGTTCGATTTATGGTTCGGTCTTCGCAACTATACTTGAAACTACAGTTCTGTGCTCATTTATATGCAAAAGATAAAAGTTCTGCTTTGTTGCAAATGAAATGAAAGTTCAAATGTATTTCTGTACCAAATCAAACGGACTGGTTTGTATAGATCAATCTTTTTTTTTAATTAAACATGTTTCAAACACAGTACAGTTTTACTATGTAAAGATTTTAATCTCATAGACATGGACCACATGGTTCCTCCTCCACCATCCATATTTTAATACACAGTAGTTAATCGCATCTGACCGTCAAAAATATCTTCTAAGTCAGTGTTAATCTCATGGACTATCAATAATACACATTAGTTTATTATTCATCTTCTCAATTCTCTATTCAACTTTCAGAATCATAATCACTAATCCTTTGCAAGATTTCGATGAAAAGCAGAGGTACAAGTTCATGGCTAATATAAGAAGAAGACAAGGCAATAATAATATCAACATAACTTGATCATTCCCAAACTGTGAAAAGCAGAGGAACATGTAGAAGAAATGGCTAATATAAGTGGAAGACAGGGCTGATGGAAAGCCATTTGCAAACTGTGATCATTTATGCAATAATTATAGGTATTTAATTTCATATTATTCAATTTACCCATTTCGGAAAAAGAAAAAAAAAAGTACAAATATTCACCAAACATTCAATTTAAAATCAATATCTGAAATCACTGGCCCTATTTCGAAATCAAAGCCAACTTAAAACACCCAATTACCTCATCTTGTCAGCAAAGCAGGTTATGACGGCAGCCGATGCAGTGGGTTGCAATTGAATTGGAGGCAGTAGATTGCGATTGAAGTGGAGCATCAGGTTGGGACAATGGACGAGCGTCAGATTCCGCTTGATTTAGGGTTCAGACCTTTTTCCCAGAAGAAAAAATTTCGCAATTGAAGAAGATAGAGAAGCGAAAACGGCTAAAAGGGTCTTCTTGAACGCGGTTCAACCTCTTTTTTCCGGTTAACCGGCGGCCGGCGCATATGGGTGGTCCAAATGGGCTCCGGACAGGTGCCTTCATGATCGGCGGTTTTTAAGGATCCGACTGTGGCCCGGTCTGATCTTCATAACACTGATTATAACACCTTTGGTCATATTTTTGGTGTTAATGTGAACTATCAAAAATATCCTATTATAAGTATTATCGATGTTATTTGAAAATAAGACATAATGATCTAACAAATAAAAATTCAAATCAACATGAAAATTAGATGTCGCAATCTAAAATTTCCAAATTAGTTATACATGATTTTAGTGCAAATATATGACTAAACAGTAATGCAAAACAATTGTTTTTGAATGGGGTAAATATACACCATTAGTATTTTCGAAAAAAGTTCGCACGAAGCAAGTGTTGTGACACTTATTTAGTTATCAAAGAATTGTTTAAAGTGTTGTTACAATTATGAGTTTAGATCACTTCGTACCTTCGCTTCATGGTTCATGGATTTATCTCTTCATCACTTTTGCTATGCCTGCACAATTCACTTAGTATCTCACAAACAATCTTCGAGGAAGGAAAATGAATGTCCCCTTGATAAAAGGTCGTTGTTTCCCCATTCATGTTTATCCAACTACAACCAGGAGTTTTCACCATACCCAAGTCTCTCATCCACGCTCGAATTTTAGCAGTCTTTCCTAACATTCCATTCACCTCATAAACATTGCAAAGCGTGATGTAGTTACTACAATTTTCAGGCTCCAATTCAAACAACTTATATGCTGCAATTTCAGCTATATCAACATTGTTATTGTACACACATGCGCTGAGCAACGCACCCCAAATACTAGTTTTAGGTTCTATTGTCGTGCCACTTATCAACCTTATCGCTTCATTTACATGCCCTGCTCGACCTAACAAGTCAACCATACAAGCATAATGTTCAACACTTGGCATTAATCCATAATCTTGAATCATAGAATTAAACAATTCTTGACCATAGTGAACAAGACCTGAGTGATTACAAGTCATAAGCATCGAAGTGAATGTCATCGAATTTGGTTTACATCCTTGTTCAAGCATTTTATTATACAAAGTTAAAGCCTCTTTTGCCTTTCCATGAAATCCATAACATGATATCATAGTGGACCAAGTTATGACATTTTTTCTACCGGTCATGCTTGTAAACACCCTAAATGATTCATTAATGCTACCACATTTACCATACATATCAATCAAAGAGTTATTAACTGCAACATCATATAAAAATAGTAGCAATCTTACCACTCTTCCATGCACTTCTTTCCCTTTCCTCAACTCTCCATTTTTCCCGCACATACTCAACAAACTAGAAGCCGTGAACGCATCCATCTCACCTCCATGGAACTGCAACATCTTACAAAAATTTATAGCTTCAAATAGCATCCCTTCTTTTGCAAAACTCGAAATCATCGAATTCCAGATGACCACATCCTTCACGTGCATTCCATCAAAAACAGTTAGGGCATCATCCATGTAGGAACACTTTAAATACATGTCAAGAACAGACGTCATGACAACAACATGTTCATTTAGTCCAATTTTGAAAGCCCAGCAATGCAAGTTACGTCCATACAAAGGATGCTTTAAGGCAGCACATGCCTTGAAGAGAGATGGAAGAGTGAAATGGTCAGGCTTGAAATTTGCACTAAGTAAACGTTTAAATATATGCAAACTTGTGCTATGCAAATTTGACCGTACGTAAGATGATAGGAGTATGTTGCATGCGTGCATGGTTTTTGTCGGCATTTCGTCGAACACACAATGGGCGTATTTGACAAGAGAGGAGCGTGCGTAAAATAAAATGAGGTCGGTTTGAAGAGTGGGGTCAACATGAAGACCGTGGATGAGGATTTGGGTATGCGTTTGCTGGCCGAGTTTTATAGCGGTGTTGAGGTGGCAACATCCACGGAGGAGACATGAGAACTTCATGGACAAAGTTGAATTAATTGCGGACATTTTGATTATGAATTGCACCAATACTGCACTATCATTAGACAGCAGAGCTGATTGACGATCGTTTTTATTGCTCTAATCTCAACTGCAGTTTTAGCATTCCTACCAGAGTTCCGACAACCCTGTATCTATGCAACATGCTGATTCATAAAAAAAAAAAAAAAAAAAAAAAAAAAAAAAAAAAAAAAAAAAAAACCACTAATTTGGGGTTAATTACGAGGAGATGATCAGAAAATAAAGATCAGCGGAGCTTCCAATGAAGGAACAAAAGAAGTTGGAAGGCGCATTGATGATGAATTGCTGCCGGTGGCTGGTGGAAGAAGAAGAGGAATGCATGTGTGCATGTACGCATAACTATCTAGGGCTGTCAATTTCCTACACGACCCGTGATCCGATCCGAAATCCGCACGGAAATTAGCAGGTTAACCCGACCCGTTTAGTTAGCGGGTCATTTTCGGGTCAGCCCGAATTTGATCCGTTTATAAACGGGTGGGTTTAGGGTTGCCCTGCTAACCCGATTTTGGCTCGCCAAACCCGATTATATGTTGTATCTCTTCCATATTGTTAGTCTTTTATGTATACAGCTAGTTTTAATCTTTTATGTATGCAATAATCAGTATGCTCGTATATGTAAGTTGTTATATTTTACTAATTTATTCTTGAATGTTGTTAGTTATATTTTACTTATAACAACTGTATCTCTTCCATATTGGTAGTATTTAATTTATGCAGTATGAGAATATATACTTATGTATAAAAAATAATTTTTGGATATGGTGATTTCATGCTTTATATGTGTGCTATCTGTTGGTGACTTTGCAACTTATTGCATGTTGGTGATTATATAAAAGTGTGCATGTTGGTGATTTAGCTCTTTTGTTGCTTATATTAGTAGGCAATCAATGGGTCAAACGGGTAAACCCGACCCAACACAATCTGACACGACACATTTAGTTATACGGGTTATGCGGATCGGGTCGGGTCAACCCGTTTATAAACGGGTCGGATTAGGGTTGGGAAAATACGACCTGTTTAATAAAAGGGTTGAGCCGACCCGTTTATAAATCAACCCGAGCCCGACTTGACCCGACCCAAACCCGACCGACACGACCCATTGACAACCCTACCTATCACGCATCCAAACAGCGATAGCCCGCTTTAATTAGCCAGATGTTAGCCATTTGTATGTAGAATGACAACGGCTACGCAGATATTTCAGAGCCTATTCTCACCCAATATCTGCATTTTTCACTCCAATTATAAAATGGATTTCATTTTATAGGACAAACTTCAGTAGTTTTTTTTTTTAAAACTTTAAGGACAATCTCTTTAAAATTTAGTCTTAATAACAACATGATAAAATAAAATCAAATGACATCATTATATGATAAAATTTTGCCTTTGTAATATATTTAATTGAAAATTTTATTTTATTTTTCACTAAAAAAGTCAAGTGCGTGTTTTTTGGATTCAAAATTAATGAGCTTGGTCCTTTATACTATTTTCCTTGTTTGAAAAGTACAATTCTTCCTAAATTTTTTTATTTACCACTTTGTTTATCCCTAAACTGTTATTGGCACTTTATTACCTACCTTTCTTTTCTTAGGTCTTACTTGCTTTATCTGTTTTTTTTTTCAAAACCATTAGATTAAAAAAGGGTTAACATCCAAAGTTAAGCTTAGAAAATTCATAGGATCTAGTTCTAGCAAATAATACTGGAAATAGTAGAAATAAAGTAATGCAACACAAGACTTGTATGGTTGTTCGACAGTCTCCGACCAACATTCACTTTATAGTAGAAATAGAACTGTCATGAGCGGTTGCTTTGGTGACATCATATGCGCGGAATATAACAAAAGCAGTAGATTATCAAATCCAAAGAGAAGAGTAAAGATCTCATTTAGTTGCAGTTAGACTGTTCTTAGAGGGAAATAACGTGCAGATCCAGAAGCATGATTGCACTTAAATCCGGAAGATAGCCCCATCTTATACAATTTAGAGGTGAGCATTTGGTGCTTTCGCTCGGTTTTGGAGTAAAAAGTTACTAATCGAATTGAAATCGAAAAATTTCAAAACCAAACCAAACCGAAATTATTTCGGTTAGTTCAGTTGGTAACTGATTTAACCGAACTTGAGAGATATGTTATTGTACAAATGATTACTTCACTCAAAGTAAAACATAAATTTATGTTTGGAGAAATTTTGTTCATTAAATTTTATATTTACAATAAAATTTGACTTATTATTAATAAATGCTTTTGTATTGTATCACTAAATCAATGATTTAAAGTACAACAATAGAAAGAAGTTAGAGGGTGAGAAATAGATAAGATAGAAAATTAGAATAGAAGAGGAAGAAAAACATAACAACAAAATCAGAGTAATATGAATCTCACAGCGGAACGAATAAAATATATTATATAACATAACTTTGGAATAAAACCAATATCTATATACAATACTGTTATCAGAGTACAACACTTACAACACAGTGGAAATAACAATAGCTATATAATCCTGAAACCTCCTACTCTAGATCTCCAAGTATATTTGTAAAATCATGACTACTTGACTACCCGTACAAAATTAGGCACCCAAGAGTTTAGGGAAAACAAATCAAAATAAACTCTGGGTCAGTAATGTGACTGGTATGAGTAAACTCCAAACATTTGTTTAACTTTTAAAATCCTTTTAAAAGAAATAATAATCATAAGACCACCCCACACATAAACACGGATGGTTTTTTCTTTACCATACGATAACCCAAAACATTCTTTTAAAAATCCATACTCTTCTGATATTATATTAATGTCTAAATCAAATAAATAGCAATCTAGTGGAACGCTTTCGTCTCACGTTCCACACATATGATATATAATCAAAAACCGCAGGCGCTTATTGGGTAATGGATTCCAACTGGCAAGGTAGGGAACCACCTTCCGACAGTGTATCTCTAGAGACGAATATATCGGGTTCAACAAGAACATCTTGTAACCCAAGCTAAACATGACCGGTCACTCATTTCGCTTGAGTGTACCGAATGTATTATCACCAATGGTTGGGATCAGCAACCGTTTCCCGAAAGGGACAACATCGAAATAGTTTAAAGAAGTAAATGAAATTTCTCTATATCAGGTGACAATACACCGTAATTGGTAGCTACCCACTTAACTATGCGAATTACTCAATTTTATACCATTTCTTAGTTGTGAGGCTTGATGTCATAACGTACAGATCACACCTTTATTTACTTTGAATGTCACGTCATCATACCCGCCAAATCACAAATTGATTTGTCCAAAAATAACATGGGTATACACCTAAGAGAAATGAATTCCTCCGCCACCAAACGTAAATACGTTTGAAGAGATCAACTTACACGATATATTAAATATACTCTGTCAGACATTCTTCCTTACAAGTTGCACTGGGACTAGACAAACCAAAGACACTACTCTATAAATCCATCTTAGGCGATTTCTACCTAGGATTGCCATAACATCCCTTGCATAAACTCCGTCTTCAATTATCTTCATCATATTTGATTTGTAACGCTAATGCCCATACAGAGTGGTTTTCAGATAAGAAATCTGATCCCGGTCTCTTTGTATTGACGATGAAAAAATAGTCAAAACTTTAATAGTCGGTTATTTAACTATCAAAGGGAAACAACCATACACACAATGATCTTATTTCCAACTGGAAATTTTATCGATAAATCATCAATCAACATTTTTCACTTTAAATTAATTTATCATTAATTAAAATCATTTCCGCATTTCCTGTTTCCATATATTCGTAAATCCTTATTTTCTAAATTAAGAAAACATATGTTATTAACATTGGAAAAAGTTTCCATTTCTTATTCACGCATCATTACTCTCCCACATATATCAGTTTCTAACTGTAGACTAGTAAGAGAACAATTCCCTGAATATCAACCCCGAAGGCCGAAAACAACATCAGATCAATACCCAAAAAGCTATTCAACATAACTAATCTCCAGTCAGTTTCTAATTTCCTTAACTCTGTTTCTTATCTTCTTATCAAATCAATGCTTACGCAACTCTCAGATTCAGTTTATGAATCCAATTCTTTTATGAAAACATTGGTTATAACGTTAACGTTATAATCCCTACTTTCGAAATATCTAACTTCAAAATATAACTTTTATTCATTAATTTGAATAAATAATAATTACTTAATTTATTAAATAAATAAATCTTGATTTAAAACAAGAAAGCAAGTAGTACTTTCCTACAATCGATATAGTCGAATTCCAGTGTATAATTCTCTCTCGAATAATCTTTATTCGATAACTCTTTTTCGAATAAACTCTATTCGATAATTCCCTGTTGAATAAAATACATTCGATAATCTCTCTTTCGAATAAACTAAATTCGATAATCTTATTCGAATAAACTATATTCAATTTACGTTATGAACTCCAGCATATTTTACCCTTTCGAGTCAACTCAATTTCTAAATTCATTTTTGAATTTAGTGCTTCCCAACAATTACCAATTTCCTTTTATAACTGTTATAATTCTGCAAAACGTTTGCTTTTAAATCATTATTCACTTTAAAACATGAATATTATTCCTTTACAGAAAACATGACTCGTTTCATAAAATCAAAACTTGATTCATAATTTAAATACTAACACAGGTTTAAACAAGAATTATCGAGTCATCTTATAACTTCTTATTCACAACCCATTTTATTTGTCAAATCTCGTTTACCCGTCAACTTCATAGTTGATTTTATTTAATAAGTTTATATTTCTCTATCGCCTTTATATTCGACCATAAAATATCGGTTTCCAGCCAAAAATTAATTATCCTGTCAAATCCCGATTTATCCAATATTTAATTTCTTAAAATAAATTATTTAATAACTTTTGACCTAATAGAATTCAAATTACAAATCTTTATGGATTTCATTTTAATCCTATTCACAATCCGGACATCGAAAAAAATTCCATCATTTCCTTTCTAAAACAACTTCCTAATTTCCCGTTTTAAATTCACTACTGAATTTACAATCCAAATTATCCACTGATAATTATATTTATTTCATTTATAAACATTGTTTATAAATCACACTACTTGTTTTTATTATTAAACAATTTATTTCTAGCCATTCGAAATTTCATTTCTATTTTTAAAATAGATTTTCCCCTTTTCAAATTCATATTCCATCCTTTATAATTCCCTTCATAAATGTTAAATCTACATTCCATTTTCTAATATCGGTGTTAAAACCGATTTTATTTCTTAATATAAATTCATACTTATATATATATATATGGGAAAGTCTATTTTGACCAAAAAAATTGACACAAATGGTGACACAGTTGATTTGCACCGTTAGATCACCCATGAATTCCACCTCTCCATATAATGACAAAAAGATCCAACGGTTGGGACTTTGTGTCTCTCACTTTGTGTGAAATTTTGTGTCTAAATAGCCAGCCCATATATATAAATATTCACTTTATCCAATAATAAATAATTTAATTAATTTATAAATATTGCTTATAAATTAATCTTCTCAATTTATCAGTTAAAACAGATTTTATTTAAAATCTACTTTATATCTCTTCTCGTAATCCCATTATAACTCGTAAATTCCCTTTTTATAATTTTATTAAGTTTCCAAATATTTCCTTTTATAAAATCCATTGATTTTATAAAATACTTAAATTCAATATCCACTTAAAAATTTCCTTTTATATATTTCGATATCACTTATGGTATTTAAAAATACCAAACAAAAAGGATCAATCATCATCCAAACACAAAAAATCAATAACATATTTTATATCACATCATATATCACAATATATGAAAAACTATAATATAAATGTTAAAGAATCTAACTGGATCCCTTCAACTTATTTCCCTGCATCCACAGATGTAAAACAATATAAATAACATCAATTTCATTTCAATATGAAATATTTTGATAAACAGAATCAATATTTGATTAACGATATATATATATATAGTTATCTATATTCTCAACCAATTAGTTAGCAGTTCATTCAAAAACAGTCAACACACAGCTATCAACCAACATTTATCAATTCTAAAATACGTTATAAAAATATAAACTGGGCAGAGTTAGTGAATTATATTCACCTCGGTCGTAAACCGCTAAATAACGATAAACATTCGGTTGATCATATCAGGTGTTTAATTCCGCCATAAATTGAAACGATCTCCAAGTTGCTCCAAACCAATTCCGATGTGTAGCCTGCAACCATACGATTCCGACGGATCCAAATTTGTCGAATTTAAACAACACATGTGGAAGTTACGTATTTTATAAGTCATACGTATTCAAATTTAAATTAATCTTAATATTATAAAATATTGGGCCTCGCCATTTCTTTAATTCGGCCCACCACCCACAATAGAACCCATGCATACAATATACAGTGTTTCCTTACTCCAGCGTGTAGACTCCTGCACCTGTAGCCATTCGAACGACATCCCTCTGGTTTCAAACACTTCCCATCATTCACATTTAGAATTGAGAAATAAAAATTAAACAATAAAAACAAATATTAGGTCTCACATTTGTCTAGGCCCATCTCACTTTTGTAAAAACGAGTACCCACTTTTCAAACTTTCCTTCTTCTCCAAAATAAGAAACACGTTGCAGTAAATATTACTTCACCATTTCGAAACTAAACACTTCCCCATGCTACCTCATTTCCAATGAAACCACTACCATTTCATTCCTCTTCTCGACGGCTCCAACCTCCACGCACTAGCTTCACACTCGCAATAATCACCATAACCGCTTGGTTTCCAGACCCCAAGCCACGCTATTGTGCACTCACCATCACTCAAGACAAGAAAATACATAGCTCCCTGACATTCTCACACAAAACTTCAAACCCGTTCTCCTATGTAAACCAAGACTCCACTGCTGTAACGACCCGGGTTTCGCCCGAACCTAATCGATCGCAAAATCGACCAAGACCGTTCAAAACCTGAATACGTTAACTTTGGGAATACAATATATTAGAACAAATAACAACAGACTTTTATAACATCAATAATAAATGTTACATCAGAGTACAGAATATATCAGAGTACATTAATTATAATACAGCGGAAGGTAAGATTACAATAATTAATACAATACATAGCGGGAGACTTCAATGCTCTGGACACAACTTTAAGCTTCGATTCAGGATCCTGCTAAAGAGATAAAGATATCTGCAAAAAGCTACTCGACTGCCCGTGTGGAAAGAGGGCACCCGAGTTCGCAAAGTGAAACAAACTACGGGTCAGTCATGAGACTGGTGTGAGAAATCTAACTAACTTAACTAATAAGAAGGCTATTCAACAGGACCACGCCGCTAACGCGGAACGGGTTTATCCGTTGGATTGCCAGTGCCATAAATAAGTAAATCGTCAAATAACGCAATGCTTTTTAGAAAAATGAAACCATTATAAGACCCAAGTCCCATCACACAATGCAACGCAAACCGGAGGATAGGGTTTTACCTTATAATGGTCAAAAGATGATAAATACGTAAAACGATATTATTATTAGTGTATATGTATATTTAAAATATTTAAAATATAATATCAATCCTAGACGGCATAGCTACCATCTACTATGTCGCCATACTAGTTATACAATCAAAACCGCAAGGGGCGTATTGGAATTTGGGTTTCCGTCATGAGTCAAGGCTAGGGAGGAGCTCCTGACCGATTCGAGACACTCTAGCAATGCCTCAGGATTCGGACGCTGGCGAACCCTTGGATACAGCAGGGCCGGTCCACAAATACTTTAGTGGATTAGTTATGCCTGAACACACGTTCCCCGATCCTATTGGACCTACAAATCGACCGAGGGCGACCGATAAGAATAAACCGAGGCCTCGTAAAAAAATTCCATCAACCACATAAGCAAATGTCGGGCTGTGTTAAAGCCCAACACCACTCCTAGCTAGAAGGAAACGTGTGCACTCCCTGCGTTCCCATCTTCCGGTTTTAGACTCAACCGGTGTGTGAGGCTCGCGAAGTCACGTTACACAAAGCTATGCCAAAATAGGCTATGCTTTGATCATCCTACAAGGCCTGCTTTGCAACAAAGCCTTGATCATTTGCATCTTGGCGTGCCACATTGACATTTCACGCCATGCAATTCATAACTATTAATACACAACCTCTAAGGGTGTTTAGCAAGAGAATAAATCCTCTGCCACCAACGGTTGTAAATTAATAGAAATCAATTTACATAAAATGAAATCCAACGTCAGACATGCATCCATTTATAAGCTTATGCTCTGGGTCTGGGCGAAAGTCAAATCCGAACAAATCAACACTACGTCCGGATAACTACCATTAAAGCCCCATCTTGGGAGCAAATCAATCTAGGGCCTCAACACTAGCTACCCATTCGATGTGAAGTTCGCCGGTCTTCGACCACCGTCTTCATCTTCGACTCTTCATCGTCGTAATAATTATTCGAAATGGATTAAACCCGGTCTTTCCGAATAACTTGCGTATTTTATAATTGAAAATCAAGTGTTATAAAACACGTCCAACGTCTCATTCCAATTCACAATATTCTTTTAATAGAATATTCATATTACTAGGGAAAAGTTCCCATAAATTAAGTCAAAGATAAATTCTTATAAATTTATTCTTTTTAAACATTCATTTAAAACTCCAATTTGATTTTAATATCAAAAATCATTATTTTATGATTATTCAACTCTTAAGGAATTAACCTTGTCTTTAATTTGGGTTAAAGAATCAATGTCATTTAAAAACATTGTTCACGATAAACCCAAAGTCATATTCCATTAAATATGGAATTTATTAAATTGGAAAACTTGTCTTTAGAAAATTTCCTTTTTAAATCTTAAAAAAAGATTTATAATTTCTAAATCATATTATCACTGTAGATTGGGTTAAAGAACAAATGTCGTTTAGAACACAGTTCACGGTAAACCCAATTCACATATCATTTTATCCCAATTACTAAATATAATTGAAACTCTAAAAATCCTAGTTAAAAGATTTAATTTTTAGTTAAAAACTAGTTTACTTCAATAGAGATATATTTTCTATTCCTTTGTCCATCCAAGAACGTACATAATAATCATCATTTTATTATTTGCTAAATATTATTTAAAATATTCATTATCTTAAAATTATTCTTTATAAAAAGATTCTTTATATAAAATGTCCTTTATAGTACAATATTCTTTATTTAAAAGGTATTTATATTACAATGTTCTTTATTCTAAATATTCTTTATTTTAAAAGATATTCTTTATTTAAAAGAAATCCTGAACTGGAATGTGACTCAATCAGTTACCATATAACTTTGGTTATATGGATTTCACACATTGTATGTATATGACAATAACATAAATAATCATCAGACATCCATTCACAACCAGAGTGAAGTTTATAACAGTGTGAGTATTAAAATGAAATAATAATACTCATCGCAGTCTGTCAATCTATCGATCGACATACAACTAAATATCGGGACTAGTGTATGTCAATTATCATCCCGACACCCGTGTGGGGTTTTCAGCCAACAACAGTTCATAAAAATAAATGATTGGTTAAAGAATTTAACCAATTTAATACTACTAACATGTTGATGATAATGGAATAACATGTTATTTATTTCTAATGCCGAATAAAATGTATTTTTATTCGTATAATTTCCCTATACATTACTAAAGTCAAATAAACTGTAATTCATTCACATGTCATTATTGTGGATGACAAATAAAAGATAATTTTCTATTTTCTTTTATTTGTATGCAAATATTTTTACTTTAACACATAAAAGAAATAATTTTATGTGTATGTGTTTAAATGTATAACCTACATATAAAAATATTTATTTACATTGCATACAAATTCTAATGTATGCATACACACATAAAGATATCACTTTATTTACCTATATATTCTAATGTATGGTTTGACCAGTAATATGATTCTTATATTTGAATATAATCTCAAATGTAAGTTTACAAATAAAGATTGATTTTTATTTTTACTTACGAATCCTATTACATGTTATGCAAAATAAAATAATTATTATATTTGCATATTTGTTCTATTATATGTTATGCAAATAAAAATGATCACAATATTTGCATATGAGTTCTAATTCAACAAAATGTATAAGAAATGATATATCCATTTTGTTGACAATTTTACTTTATCAAAACGAACATTTTTGTTATAACGGAAATCTAGTTAATAAAAATGCTATTTGTGCTTAATTCTTTTATTTAACAAAAATGTCCTTTTTGTTTACAACCATCTTAATTTGACAAGATGTACATTTTTGTCTCAACTAATATATTTGACAAAAATGTTATTTTCATCTCAACTAATTATAAATTGACAAAAATGCATATTTTGATTCAACAATCTACTTTGACAAAAGTGCATATTTTGTTTTCAACTAGTATAATTCGATAAAATGAATGTTTTGTTTCAACTAATGTAAATTGACAAAATTTGCATATTTTGTTTTCAACTAGTATAAACTAACAAAAGTGCTTGGTTTGTTTCAACAAGTGTAAATTGACAAAAGTGAATAATTTGCTTTTAACTAGTGAAAATTGACAAAAGTGAATAATTTGTTTTAACTAGTGAAAATTGACAATAGTGTATATTTTGCATTAGTGAATATAAAAAGGAAAGAACAAACTTTATTTTCAAAATATGTTTGCATTTGTGAATGCAAATAAAAGAACAAATTCATTTCAATGTTTATTTGCATTAGTGAATGCAAATAAAAGAACAAACTCTAATTTCAATGTATATTTGCATTTGTGAATGCAAACAAAAGGATAAACTTTAATTTCAATGTATATTTACATTTGTGAGTGTAAATAAAAGAATAAACTTTAATTTCAATGTATATTTACATTTGTGAATGTAAATAAAAGAATAAACTTTAATTTCAATGTATATTTACATTTGTGAATGTAAATAAAAGAATAAACTTTAATTTCAATGTATATTTACATTTGTGAATGTAAATAAAAGAATAAACTTTATTTCTATGTTTGTTTTTGTGTTAAGAACACAAATAAAAAGGATGATTCAATTCTATGTGTATATTGTGTTAAGAACACAAATAAATAGGATGATTCAATTCTGTGTGTATATTGTGTTAAGAACACAAAAAAAAGATAATTCATTTTTCTATGTTCATATTTGTGTTAAGAACACAAATATAAAGATAATTCATTTGTAATCTATTTTCTATGTAATATTTGCATTGTAAATGCAAATAAAAGAGTGATCTTATTTTCTATGTAATATTTGCATTGAATACACAAATAAACAGTGATTCAAATTCTATGTTATATTTGTGTTGAGTACACAAATAAAGAGAAGCCATTCAATTTCTATGTTAATATTTGTGTTTAGTACACAAATAAAAAGTGATTCAAATTCTATGTTATATTTGTGCTGAGTACACAAATAGAAAGTGATTCAATTTCTATGTTATATCTGTGTTGGTGAATGCATATAAAATGATAAGTTTTATTTTCAATATATATTTGCATTGGTAAATGCAAATAAAAGGATAAATTTTATTTTCAATACATATTTGCATTTGTAAATGTAAACAAAAGAACAAAATTTATTTTCACTGTATATTTGCATTTGTAAATGCAAATAAAAGAACAAATTTTATAAGTTTACATTTTTCTAAATACTCTCATAACATATAAAAGGGTATTTCATGTGTATACATTTTTCTATGTATATGAACAACATATAAAAGAGTGTTTTATTGTTTTAATACTTTTCTATGTGTTCTAATACAAATAAAAGAATATTTTTATTTGTTTGTACTTTTCCATATATTCAAATAACATATAGAAGAATATTTCATATGGAAGTATTTTTCTATATATTCTAATGTCATATAAAAGATTATTTTATATATCAATATTTTCTATGCATTTCAAAATCAAATAAAAAGAGATTTTTTTTATTTGTGAATCAATTCCTATATCCTAATATGTCAAAATAAAAGAGATTTTATTTGTGAATAAATTTCTATATTCTAATATGTCAAAATAAAAGGGATTTTTATTTATGAACAACAAGTTTGTATTTCTAATGATATGTACAATAAAAATAAGATTTTTATTGTGTAAATTAAATCCAACAAACATGAGTCAACTCAATCCAACGATACATCACAATCATACAACAATTAACACTGAAATAAATATATACACACATCAACATGAATTTCAGATAGAATAAATATAAATTACACAGTGGAATAAATAATAAATTTTATATTTAAAAAAATAGAAATTCTCACCAAATGATTTGGATCTGAAAGTTTTCCCCAAAATCTGATCTGCTCTGTTGCAGATCCGGTTTGTTCCATAGCGTAGTAGACGACGATGCGAGTCCAACGCTTTCAGTTTCGTTCGATTCTGATTCCGTACGAAGAAGATATTAACATTCAAAGCTTAAACAATTCAAATGGATAATTAACATTATAATTAAATAATTAGTTTACCCTAATTAGTTTTTTTCACGTCATCTTCTTTCTCCTTTCTTCCTGTAACACGCACCGTATACGAACCCGACTTTCACCGCAAAAGCTTCTGGACACACCCTCCCTCGAAGCGCCGAACCCCGATCAACACCAACCACATGAAGTGCCCCAGCCTACTCCTCCTTCACCGTGAACGGCGCCCAGCTCGAAGGTCCCTAGAGGCCAGAAAATTCCCCTAGCCGCCGCGCCTTTGGGTGCCCAAAACGAGAAATCCATACAGTCTTTTTCGATCTCAACCGTTGAAGTTCAAGAGCTTGAGATGCTCTTTAATTTGGTATATGGAAATTGGAATTTGGTTGTGCGGATTGGAAGAAAAGGAGAGGGGAAGTTGAGAGCATGGTGGCCATTGGTTTGAGAGGCCGGCGGCTGTTCATTAGGATTAGGGTTTGAGTTTTTCTAATACATTATTTATAATATTATTATATTAAAAAAATCACTAAAAGGCCTGATTTGCAACTTTGTTAGATTTCAGCCCAACGACTGTCGTTTTTACCCTTTAACCCCCGTCCCGGACTCACCTGGATATGTCCCGCAGGCCCAAATGATCATCTTGACCCCCGTTTCTCAGTTTTAAAATATAAATCATTTATTATTTAATTTAACCGTACAAATAAATTCACCGGGGCTACATATGACCTCTAAAAATTACAGAAAAAATATATTTGGTTTTGTTATGACGATACGGTCCTAACAAGACTAATTTCGTTGAATTCTGAGATTGTTTGAAAAATGGCTATTTTTCAGTCGATTAAATTTGACCGAAGCTGACAAAACACAGTTTCTTTTGCCACGCTCACATATTAATTCAAAAAATTATTAAAATTGAAACCTAACAATAATTTGACATTCCGGTTCCAACAAAAGTGGTTTCGTCGAAAACAGAGGTCGTTTGAAAAATGACTATATTTCAAGGCCAATATATTTAAATTAAATATATATAAATCCTACAGCGACTTTTCTAAATTTTAAACTGGACATAACTTTTTATTTCTAAAATGAAATTTCATTTTTTTCCAGATTTGTTAGAAAGATATGATTAAACAGATTTAAATATTTCTTGTTTCGCTCAATTCTGATTTATTTTGAATCCTGTACATTCAGTTAAAGTTCAAAATCAAAATCTCAAACTGCAGCGCTATTTTAAACTCCTTTTATAATTAAATTAAATTTATTCGTTTTAACTTCTATTAAAAAAATTCTAGCCATTATTATTTAAATAAATTATTTTATATTCTCAAAATTCATTAAAATTTTCTAAAATAAAATTTTAAATTGGTTCGGAATTTGCGAGTTGTTACAATCTCCCCCACTTAAAATCTTTTCGTCCTCGAAAAGGAAATGAGATGAAAGTTGTTTATTTTACTAATTTAATTTTCATTCTTTTATTGTTTTCAATATTTTATTCGTTGAATTAATATTCACACAACACAATCATCAATCAATTAGTTGATTAAATTTTTAAATATATATAGCTTTTATATATCAAAAATCATATTTTCTAAAATCTAGTTATATATAATTACAAGTACGTTAATTATAAACTTTTCACTCTGAACTCATTCTAGGGCATTACTAACCCCATCTCTAATGAGTTTTCTCATTCTAGGATACTGCTGATCCTATCTCTAATGAGCATCCTTATTGATATTACAAATCCAATCTCTGATGAGTCCATTGTTCAGTTCTAACGAGTTGTACCCCAAAGATTTGAGCTAACCTAGCTCTGATACCAACTGTAACGACCCGCCATGAGGCAGTGGGCTAAACTCCCACCGTGGCTTACAGAGGTACCCCAGTACACCTTGTTTTACGGCGACCCTTTCGAGCCTCCAGGCTATCGCCTAACCAACCCTAATAAATAAGGGACATGTAGGGGTAAGAGTCCACTGCTCGCCACCAAACACCATGGAGAGAACCCCCTATCATGCGTAACCAGCTCCATAGCCAGCAACAAGGACTGGTGTGTGAGGCTCGCGAAGTAACGTTACACAAAGTTATGCCAAAATAGGCTATGCTTTGATCATCCCACAAAGCCTGCTTTGCAACAAAGCCTTGATCATTTGCATCTTGGCGTGCCACGTTGACATTTCACGCCATGCAATTCATAACTATTAATACACAACCTCTAAGGGTGTTTAGCAAGAGAATAAATCCTCTGCCACCAACGGTTGTAAATTAATAGAAATCAATTTACATAAAATGAAATCCAACGTCATACATGCATCCATTTATAAGCTTATGCTCTGGGTCTGGGCGAAAGCCAAATCCGAACAAATCAACACTACGTCTGGATAACTACCATCTTAGCCCCATCTTGGGAGCAAATCAATCTAGGGCCTCAACACTAGCTACCCATTCGATGTGAAGTTCGCCGGTCTTCGACCACCGTCTTCATCTTCGACTCTTCATCGTCGTAATAATTATTCGAAATGGGTTAAACCCGGTCTTTCCGAATAACTTGCGTATTTTATAATTGAAAATCAAGTGTTATAAAACACGTCCAATGTCTCATTCCAATTCACAATATTCTTTTAATAGAATATTCATATTACTAGGGAAAAGTTCCCATAAATTAAGTCAAAGATAAATTCTTATAAATTTATTCTTTTTAAACATTCATTTAAAACTCCAATTTGATTTTAATATCAAAAATCATTATTTTATGATTATTCAACTCTTAAGGAATTAACCTTGTCTTTAATTTGGGTTAAAGAATCAATGTCATTTAAAAACATTGTTCACGATAAACCCAAAGTCATATTCCATTAAATATGGAATTTATTAAATTGGAAAACTTGTCTTTAGAAAATTTCCTTTTTAAATCTTAATAAAAGATTTATAATTTCTAAATCATATTATCACTGTAGATTGGGTTAAAGAACAAATGTCGTTTAAAACACAGTTCACGGTAAACCCAATTCACATATCATTTTATCCCAATTACTAAATATAATTGAAACTCTAAAAATCCTAGTTAAAAGATTTATTTTTTAGTTAAAAACTAGTTTACTTCAATAGAGATATATTTTCTATTCCTTTGTCCATCCAAGAACGTACATAGAAATCATCATTTTATTCTTTGCTAAATAATATTTAAAATATTCATTATCTTAAAATTATTCTTTATAAAAAGATTCTTTATATAAAATGTCCTTTATAGTACAATATTCTTTATTTATAAGGTATTTATATTACAATGTTCTTTATTCTAAATATTCTTTATTTTAAAAGATATTCTTTATTTAAAAGAAATCCTGAACTGGAATGTGACTCAATCAGTTACCATATAACTTTGGTTATATGGATTTCACACATCGTATGTATATGACAATAACATAAATAATCATCAGACATCCATTCACAACCAGAGTGAAGTTTATAACTGTGTGAGTATTAAAATGAAATAATAATACTCATCGCAGTCTGTCAATCTATCGATCGACATACAACTAAATATCGGGACTAGTGTATGTCAATTATCATCCCGACACCCGTGTGAGGTTTTCAGCCAAAAACAGTTCATAAAAATAAATGATTGGTTAAAGAATTTAACCAATTTAATACTACTAACATGTTGATGATAATGGAATAACATGTTATTTATTTCTAATGCCGAATAAAATGTATTTTTATTCGTATAATTTCCCTATACATTACTAAAGTCAAATAAACTGTAATTTATTCACATGTCATTATTGTGGATGACAAATAAAAAATAATTTTCTATTTTCTTTTATTTGTATGCAAATATTTTTACTTTAACACATAAAAGAAATAATTTTATGTGTATGTGTTTAAATGTATAACCTACATATAAAAATATTTATTTACATTGCATACAAATTCTAATGTATGCATACACACATAAAAATATCACTTTATTTACCTATATATTCTAATGTATGGTTTGACCAGTAATATGATTCTTATATTTGAATATAATCTCAAATGTAAGTTTACAAATAAAGATTGATTTTTATTTTTACTTATGAATCCTATTACATGTTATGCAAAATAAAATAATTATTATATTTGCATATTTGTTCTATTATATGTTATGCAAATAAAAATGATCACAATATTTGCATATGAGTTCTAATTCAACAAAATGTATAAGAAATGATATATCCATTTTGTTGACAATTTTACTTTATCAAAACGAACATTTTTGTTATAACGGAAATCTAGTTAATAAAAATGCTATTTGTGCTTAATTCTTTTATTTAACAAAAATGTCCTTTTTGTTTACAACCATCTTAATTTGACAAGATGTACATTTTTGTCTCAACTAATATATTTGACAAAAATGTTATTTTCATCTCAACTAATTATAAATTGACAAAAATGCATATTTTGATTCAACAATCTACTTTGACAAAAGTGCATATTTTGTTTTCAACTAGTATAATTCGATAAAATGAATGTTTTGTTTCAACTAATGTAAATTGACAAAATTTGCATATTTTGTTTTCAACTAGTATAAACTAACAAAAGTGCTTGGTTTGTTTCAACAAGTGTAAATTGACAAAAGTGAATAATTTGTTTTTAACTAGTGAAAATTGACAAAAGTGAATAACTTGTTTTAACTAGTGAAAATTGACAATAGTGTATATTTTGCATTAGTGAATATAAAAAGGAAAGAACAAACTTTATTTTCAAAATATGTTTGCATTTGTGAATGCAAATAAAAGAACAAATTCATTTCAATGTTTATTTGCATTAGTGAATGCAAATAAAAGAACAAACTCTAATTTCAATGTATATTTGCATTTGTGAATGCAAACAAAAGGATAAACTTTAATTTCAATGTATATTTACATTTGTGAGTGTAAATAAAAGAATAAACTTTAATTTCAATGTATATTTACATTTGTGAATGTAAATAAAAGAATAAACTTTAATTTCAATGTATATTTACATTTGTGAATGTAAATAAAAGAATAAACTTTAATTTCAACGTATATTTACATTTGTGAATGTAAATAAAAGAATAAACATTATTTCTATGTTTGTTTTTGTGTTAAGAACACAAATAAAAAGGATGATTCAATTCTATGTGTATATTGTGTTAAGAACACAAATAAAAAGGATGATTCAATTCTATGTGTATATTGTGTTAAGAACACAAATAAAAAGGATGATTCAATTTTGTGTGTATATTGTGTTAAGAACACACAAAAAAAAAAAAAGATGATTCATTTTTCTATGTTCATATTTGTGTTAAGAACACAAATATAAAGATAATTCATTTGTAATCTATTTTCTATGTAATATTTGCATTGTAAATGCAAATAAAAGGGTGATCTTATTTTCTATGTAATATTTGCATTGAATACACAAATAAACAGTGATTCAAATTCTATGTTATATTTGTGTTGAGTACACAAATAAAGAGAAGCCATTCAATTTCTATGTTAATATTTGTGTTTAGTACACAAATAAAAAGTGATTCAAATTCTATGTTATACGAGTGGAAACCCGTGCGTTGCACGGAAGCATAGAGTACGGGGTGTTGTAGTTTGCACGGGAGCATAGAGTACGGGGTGTTGTAGTTTGCACGCGCGTGGTCGTAACGGCATGCGCTTCGCGCGAAGAGCGTAATGGCACGCGCTTCGCACGTGATGATGGCACGCGCTTCGCGCGTAATCAAGACACGCGCTTTGCGCGTGATGATGGCATGCGCTTCACGCATGATCACGGCTCGCGCTTCGCGTATGGACCGTTGTGCCACAAATATTATGTAAACAGATATAAAGCTCTGTCTCATAAACCTTTTGCTTGCTGGGCTTGCAAGCTTTCCATGCATCTTTTTGAACATTAACATAAATACACTATGTGAAGACATTAATCATATAAAAATTTCTAGCTCTTACAATTTGCTAAAACTCCATGGAGAGAATTTTATTACATTTCGTGGAATAATTTCAAAAAGCATTGAAGTATATTAATAACATAACAGTTAAATGATATTTCTAAACAATTAAATGTGTATATGAATGATAAAGTATTTTTTTTGTTCTTGCAAATTAGACATTCCTGTGAAGTGTAATGTGATCACAACACTCCAATTTTACTTCATATTTGATGTTGAGTAATTAATGCTTCATAGGCTTGTGATATCATATGTTTGCATCCATTTACCTAATGAAAAGATTATTAAGTGCTAAATAAGATATACTGATAATAATATAGGTACCGTAATAAAAGGCAAACTCTGAATTAGTGCAAGTTGATTCATAAATAGCAATTCCTAATTGGTGGAATACTGAAAGTTGAAAACAAAAGTATGGTGTTAAATAATATGCAAAGAAACAAATATTTATGATTTTACATAGTTGCTCGACAACAACTTGGTCAAATTATATATGGGTGAAGAAGACAAATAACATTAAAAAAACATAGTTTATATGAAATAAAGAAAATAATTATAGCAATATTTCAAAACTTTCTAAGGAGTTATATGATATTTTTAGGAATCCAAATTAGAAAATGGAAATCTAGCAAGAGTAAAAGCTCAAATCCTATTGAACTAAATATTTCTTTAAAAATGCCTAATTTTTATAGGTGGAATAAGAAAACACCTATATCAGAAAACTACAACATGTTGACCAAAATTTGGTAAGCCAAACTATCCAAAGTTGAAACCACAACGCCAATTTCGGATGCAAGACCTAGCATAAAGACCTCATTAAATAATGATTAATTTACATATTTTGGGCTAAATCTAATTGAAATTCAGTTTTTTTTTAACCAAGAGAAGAATAATATGAGGAAGATATGCTAAAATGAAAGTTACGATAGTTTTCAACCTAGGATGCCATGTAACATAAGTACATAATTATTTCAAAAATATAAAGCTGATCCTTTAGTATCTAGTTGTATTCCTACTATGTTCATCAACTAATTTAGTAAATGCAAACTGTGTTCAATAATAGTGTATTCTCTTTATAAGTAAAGACGTTAAATATGCTAAATAATACGGGTATTAAATTTTATAGAAATTCAAAGAGTGCTAGAGAAAAACGTATTTTCTTTTTATATACAGACGTTGGATACGTTTGATAGAAATTCAAAAAGCATTAGAGAATGACACTCTTTGTTTTTAAGGAAAGACGTTAAATGTGCTAATCGTACGAATATTAAATTTTGATTGAAATACTATGCTATATTTAATAAACCTTTATATCCCTGCATGCCCTATTGCCTTATATCAAAGATTAAAATTACAGAAAATTATTATATACTTTTACCATGGATACTAATATCCACCAACATTTATGTAATGACAACGTTTTGAAATGTAGAACACATGTTTGGACGAAATTTAGCAATGACTTGTATTGAATTGTATAAAATTCAAACTCAAATTATCAAATATATCAGTTATGTTCTTTGTATTCCTTGGTTGCATTTGATTAAAATAGATTTGAATCAACAAAGGATATAATCAAGGTTTTATTGGATAACATTAATGTAAAGAAAGGAAAATGCACATTAAAGGAAGAGAAATTTAATTTCCCTATGTTGAAGATTACTAATTTTAATGTTCATAAAAAAATGAAATCAAACTCTAAGCCACTTGCCTGATAAAATTAGATTACAAACTGAACATCATTTACCAAAATCAAGTACCACTTATATGATGCATTTAAAGACTAAAAAATAAGTTGAGAGTATAAGGAAAATTTCATGTGGTCCAATATTTTAATGTCAAATATCAATTAACTGACAAATTTATCAAGCGGATTTCAACTTGCATGTTACTCCATTTCCTAAAACCTTAACTATTTAATGTAACATATATTTTAGAAAATGAAAACGGTATAGATCAATCTTTTATAGCAAGTTTTAATACATTATTATATTTCAGCTGTGCTGTAGACTATAACTTAATAAATTTCAATCACTAAAAATTCCATTCAAAAATAAAATAAAATAACATGAAATGGTATTGGGCAAGAACTATTTTGAATTGTTTCCAGTTTTGATCAACATTTTTGGGGCAAGAAAACATACGACATACATTCAAAGGGCTATAAAATCATACAAATTGATTCCATATATCACGCAAGCTTTCAATGCCAATTCAATCCAAATAACTGCAAACAATCATGCAACAAAATCCACCGTTCCTCAATTATAGGGGATGTGTTTAAATTAGGATGGTGGATTTGTTTTTGCAGGATTAAATCTCAGCCGCTCTTTGTCTCCTTGTTTGTCTAAGGGTTTGTCTAGGGGGGGAATTTTATTATATAGATTTGTGCTGAGTACACAAATAGAAAGTGATTCAATTTCTATGTTATATCTGTGTTGGTGAATGCATATAAAAGGATAAGTTTTATTTTTCAACATATATTTGCATTGGTAAATGCAAATAAAAGGATAAATTTTATTTTCAATACATATTTGCATTTGTAAATGTAAACAAAAGAACAAAATTTATTTTCACTGTATATTTGCATTTGTAAATGCAAAAAAAAGAACAAATTTTATAAGTTTACATTTTTCTAAATAGTCTCATAACATATAAGAGGGTATTTCATGTGTATACATTTTTCTATGTATATGAACAACATATAAAAGAGTGTTTTATTGTTTTAATACTTTTCTATGTGTTCTAAGTACAAATAAAAGAAAATTTTTATTTGTTTGTACTTTTCCATATATTCAAATAACATATAGAAGAATATTTCATATGGAAATATTTTTCTATATATTCTAATGTCATATAAAAGATTATTTTATATATCAATATTTTCTATGCATTTCAAAATCAAATAAAAAGAGATTTTTTTATATTTGTGAATCAATTCCTATATCCTAATATGTCAAAATAAAAGAGATTTTATTTGTGAATAAATTTCTATATTCTAATATGTCAAAATAAAAGGGATTTTTATTTATGAACAACAAGTTTGTATTTCTAATGATATGTACAATAAAAATAAGATTTTTATTATGTAAATTAAATCCAACAAACATGAGTTAACTCAATCCAACGATACATCACAATCGTACAATAATTAACACTAAAATAAATATATACACACATCAACATGAATTTCAGATAGAATAAATATAAATTACACATTGGAATAAATAATAAATTTTAAATTTAAAAAATAGAAATTATCACCAAATGATTTGGATCTGAAAGTTTTCCCCAAAATCTGATCTGCTCTGTTGCAGATCCGGTTTGTTCCATAGCGTAGTAGACGACGATGCGAGTCCAACGCTTTCAGTTTCGTTCGATTCTGATTCCGTACGAAGAAGATATTAACATTCAAAGCTTAAACAATTCAAATGGATAATTAACATTATAATTAAATAATTAGTTTACCCTAATTAGTTTTTTTCACGTCATCTTCTTTCTCCTTTCTTCCTGTAACACGCACCGTATACGAACCCGACTTTCACCGCAAAAGCTTCTGGACACACCCTCCCTCGAAGCGCCGAACCCCGATCAACACCAACCACACGAAGTGCCCCAGTCTACTCCTCCTTCACCGTGAACGGCGCCCAGCTCGAAGGTCCCTGGAGGCCAGAAAACGCCCCTAGCCGCCGCGCCTTTGGGGGCCCAAAACGAGAAATCCATACAGTCTTTTTCGATCTCAACCGTTGAAGTTCAAGAGCTTGAGATGCTCTTTAATTTGGTATATGGAAATTGGAATTTGGTTGTGCGGATTGGAAGAAAAGGAGAGGGGAAGTTGAGAGCATGGTGGCCATTGGTTTGAGAGGCCGACGACTGTTCATTAGGATTAGGGTTTGAGTTTTTCTAATACATTATTTATAATATTATTATATTAAAAAAAATCACTAAAAGGCCTGATTTGCAACTTTGTCAGATTTCAGCCCAACGACTGTCGTTCTTACCCTTTAACCCCCGTCCCGGACTCACCTGGATATGTCTCGCCGGCCCAAATGATCATCTTGACCCCCGTTTCTCAGTTTTAAAATATAAATCATTTATTATTTAATTTAACCGTACAAATAAATTCACCGGGGCTACATATGACCTCTAAAAATTACAAAAAATATATTTGGTTTTGTTATGACGATACGGTCCTAACAAGACTAATTTCGTTGAATTCTGAGACTGTTTGAAAAATGACTATTTTTCAGTCGATTAAATTTGACCGAAGCTGACAAAACACAGTTTCTTTTGCCACGCTCACATATTAATTCAAAAAATTATGAAAATTGAAACCTAACAATAATTTGACATTCCGGTTCCAACAAAAGTGGTTTCGTCGAAAACAGAGGACATTTGAGAAATGGCTATATTTCAAGGCAAATATATTTAAATTAAATATATATAAATCCTACAGCGACTTTTCTAAATTTTAAACTGGACATAACTTTTTATTTCTAAAATGAAATTTCAATTTTTTCAGATTTGTTAGAAAGATATGATTAAACAGATTTAAATATTTCTTGTTTCGCTCAATTCTGATTTATTTTGAATCCTGTACATTCAGTTAAAGTTCAAAATCAAAATCTCAAACTGCAGCGCTATTTTAAACCCCTTTTATAATTAAATTAAATTTATTCGTTTTAACTTCTATTAAAAAAAAATTCTAGCCATTATTATTTAAATAAATTATTTTATATTCTCAAAATTCATTAAAATTTTCTAAAATAAAATTTTTAAATTGGTTCGGAATTTGCGGGTTGTTACAATTGCCGATCCATATAAACCATTCTCTCAACCATTTTCAAAATTCACATTCTCCCCTACCCACTGTTATCAGCTCGAACTTACCTCTCCACTGCCGCCTTGGCCACAACGCTGCTGCAGTCATGCCAATTATATTTTTTTTCTCTTTTCATTCACAGGTTTCACCAAGGAAAACAAACAAACAAAGCTTGCACCGGCTTCTCTTTTCCATGTCGTTGACCTGTTAATGAACGTACGGTGCACCGACTTACTCATGTATGACTGGAGCCTCCTCCTCTTCTCGTTGTCATACCCAATGACACGAGCTGCACCCCTCATTTACGCATATCTATAAGATGCACCGATTATATACAATTTCTGATTTTTTTTAGTGGCGAAATGAGGTTTGAAATAATTTTCGAAGTTAGTTGCGCCATTTTTCTTCACTGTTTTTCCATCTTGAAAGCGGCTGCAATGCTCTCGACTTTATCCATTTTATAGGTGAAGCTAGCTTCAGCTTGAAGCTTGGTCAAGGCTAAAGGATTAAGTAATATCTAGCATAGCTGTTTCTATTTATATAGGGTCTACGCGGATTGATGGGTAGCTGTACGAAGGTTGATGTTGCACAATTTCCTTAGCAATGAAGGTAGCGGTATTATATTTATTTTAATGGACAGTATTTAAGAATGATAGACGTAGTAAGTTCATAAAGAGGGTGTATATTTTTTTTTGGAAAATATATATAATTAACATAGGTTGAAAGAACGTTGGTAAGAACATGGGAATGTACTGAATCAAACGCACGGATTTTTATTGGTTTCACGTAGAGGGTAAGGGTACTATAAAGACGGGTATTTAGTGCGCAAGAATCCCCCAACTGGCACAAAGGCATATTGGGTATGTGTCCACTTGGTTTGAACTTGGAGTTCATGCTTTATTGTTTGTAGTGTATACAGTATTCACAATTTTGTTTACAGCTTTTATATAGGTGTCTGGTCTTCGTTAGTCAACACAATGCTTTCATCCATTCATGCTTGTTCCCATTTGAATGATAAAAAGATATTGTTTAGTGTAGTGAAAGCTTATGGAAACACTAGTGAAGCTATGCAATAAAACTACCAAGGCTTCTAAGTTGGGTAAATATTTCTTTTATTAGTAGAACAAGTGACGTTTCTAATATGTAATCAGTGCCAGTCTTGGCAAATCCATTGTATACAAATTCCATTCATTTACGAACCGCTATTGAAAAAAATGAAAATACCGTTGAGACGAGCAATGTGCCATGATCCCAAAAGTATAATAATATAGACTAGTTTACTCATTTTGTGAAACCCCAAAATGCTGATATAGGATGTAAAATACTCCAAATAAAAAGTGGCTTATTTTCCAAATTAAAAATTACAGTAAAATTCTAAAAATTAAATTATAACTACATATCAAATACCTTGTCTAAATTCGAAACAAATATTTAATTATAATTAATATTGTTATGGCTTATAAACGTTCCATAACGACTATTTGAAAATTTGTTTTGGACATAACTTACAATCTATAATACGAAATCTCCATTTTTCACCTCCATTAGAAAAATACAGTTCGACAGATTTGAACGTTTCTTATTTCGAGGAAATCCGACTTAAAACGAACCCTGTACACTCAGTTGAAGTTCAAAACTCAAGATTACGAACTACCGCGACGTTACGAGCTCGTTTATAATTATATTATAAATCCATACGTTCAACTGTCGTTTAATTAATATATTCGTTATAATAACTCGAATATAAACACAATTAAATATCTTATATTATCTAAATTACATAATATTGCAATTCCGACCATTTCCGACTATTTCATAAATAATTATATTATCCCATTATTTATATTAATTAAATATTAAGAATATTTAAATTCAAAACCATTTAAAATTCCCAAACCATTGTAATAAAATAATTAAATAAATTAATTAATAAATCATAAAAAATTTGGGATGTTACATTCCTTCCCCCTTAAAAAAATTTCATCCTCGAAATTACTAGGGTAAGAAAAATGATACAAATCTTCATTAACCAGGTCAAAATAATATTTGTTTTACTTCTTAATTTCAGCTTCAACTGAACTAATTAATTTCAATTAAATATTAATTTATTCCTTACTCACGGAAATTTTCAAAAATCCTGAAAATTTCCAACACCTTAAATTTTCGAAAAATTCGCCAGGTCTCCTTTGTACGGCTCAATCGGTACAATTACAACTCGCCTCTCCAAGCCTTCTCTAATCCAAGTAAAAGCCAAATAGGCTCATAAATCTCATATCCCATATAAAATATAAGCTCGTACCTCTTGTCGAGCATCCAATTCTATCTCTTCAGCATATACAAATCCATTTCCAATTGATCTCCAATCAATTTATCTTCAGATCCAAACTTCGCTTATAATTAAGACAAATTCCATTCAAATTCCAATTCAAATCTCAATTTCAAACTCTTGACTTATCAATCCAATATCATTCTAGATTATCCCCAATCCAATATTACTCAAATTAAATTCTAATTTATTTGTTCACTTTTACTAGTTCAATTTATTTAACTTCATAAGTTTATAATTTAAATTTTAGAATTTAAATTCCTGGGTTTTATTTCAAATCGGTTTGAAATTATATATAACAGTAGCAAATTCAAAACACTTGAATTTTTAAACAACTTATTTCCTCGAAACATTTCAAAACAATTTCTTTGGTAGTAATCCATCACTTTGACACTCGAAAATGAACACTGATGATGCTGCAGTCATCATCAGAATTATTTTCCAGCGACCGAAGTGATTTCAATACTATATCACTTTCAAAACTTATTTTCAAACATTTCCAATTTGAAATCACTTCAAAATATACTTCATGATATTTGAAAAACATATTCAAGTTCACCCAGGATCTTAAAATTCCCATATGTTTTAAATCTAAAATCCATTTACAAACATTTTTCCAAATTTTGAGAGTTTTAATCTCAATCCTGGTTTAAATCCTGATTTAATTCATCTGATTATACATTTCGCTTATACGAATACAGATTTTTATATTTATTACCATTTTAATTATAATCTTATTCGATTATAAAAACAACCAACACATCCTTATATTATAATAATTTCAATATATATATTTTTTCTTTGTATCAAAATATATTTTGGGTAAAATTATTTTAATTACCCTCTTTTCAAAACATATCATGTCAGTTCATCGTATTCAAGTGTTTAGAAACCTCTATCGATATTATGGTGTGCCCCATCATCGATCAGAATTCATAAGCCACGCACCCGATAAATCTCCACAATATAAAACAATTTTATATCGAATAACATATATGCGCTCATATATATATATATATATATATATATATATACACACTCAAAATCAAGCTAGGTTATTATGAACCCCATCTCTATAGAGTTACGCCACAGAGCCAAGGTAATCACTTAACCTTCAACTCTGATACCACTGTAACGAACTGGGATTTCGACCCAGAAAATCAACATAAAACCCATGTCAATTATTCAGGCATCGAACATTCCAGATCATTAATAGAAATAAGTTAGAGGGTGAGAAATAGATAAGATAGAAAATTAGAATAGAAGAGGAACATAACAACAGAATCAGAGTAATACGAATCTCACAGCGGAACGAATAAAACCAGCATCTTTATACAATACTGTTATCAGAGTACAACACTTACAACACAGCGGAAATAACAGTAGCTATATAATCCTGAAACCTCCTACTCCAGCCCTCTAAGTATATCTGTAAATTCCCGACTACTTGACTTCCCGTACAAAATTGGGCACCCAAGAGTTTAGGGAAAGCAAAACAAAATAAACTCTGGGTCAGTCATGTGATTGGTGTGAGTAAACACAAACAGTTGTTTAACTTTTAAAATCCTTTTAAAAGAAATAATAATCATAAGACCAACCTACACATAAACACGGATGTTTTTTTACCTTACAATAACCCAAAACATTCTTTTAAAAATCCGTACTCTTCTGATATTATATTAATGTCTAAATCAAATAAATAGCAATCTAGTGGAACGCTTTCATCTCACGTTCCACACATATGATATATAATCAAAAACCGCAGGCGCTTATTGGGTAATGGATTCCAACTGGCAAGGTAGGGAACCACCTTCCGACAGTGTATCTCTAGAGACGAATACATCGGGTTCAACAAGAACATCTTGTAACCCAGGCTAAACATGACTGATCACTCATTTCGCTTGAGTGTACCGAATGTATTATCACCAATGGTTGGGATCAGCAACCATTTCCTGAAAGGGACAACATTGAAACAGTTTAAAGAAGTAAATAGAATTTCTCTAGATCAGGTAACAATACACGCTAATTGGGAGCTACCCACTTAACCATGTGATCTACCCAATCTTATACCATTTCCTGGTTTAGAGGCCTGAGGTCATAACATACAGATCACACCTATATTTACTTTGAATGTCACATCATCATACCTGCCAAATCACAAATTAATTTCTACAAAAATACCATGGGTATACAACTAAGAGAAACGAATTCCTTCGCCACTAAACATAAATATGTTTGAAGAGATCAACTTACGCGATCTATTAAATATACACTTTCAGACATTCTTCCATACAGGTTGCCCTGGGACCAAACAAACCGAAGGCACTATTCTGTAAATCCATCTAAGGCAATTTCTACCTAGGCTTGCCAGAACAGCCACTGCATAAAATCCGTCTTCAATTATCTTCATCATATTCGATTCGCAACGCTAATGCTCATATAGAGTGATTTTCAGATAATAAATCCGATCCCCGTCTCTCTTATTGACGAAGGGAAGATGGTCAAAACTTTGGTACTCAGTTATTTAACTATCAAAGGGAAACAACCATACACACAACGATCTTATTTCCAACTGGAAATTTTATCGATAAATCATTAATCAACATTTTTCCCTTTAAATTAATTTATCATTAATTTAAATCATTTCCCCATTTCCCATTTCCATATATTCATAAATCCTTATTTACTAAATTTAGAAAATATACTTTATTAACATTGGAAAACGTTTCCATTTCTTATTCACACATCATTACTCTCCCACATCTATCAATCTCTAACTGTAAACTAGTAAGAGAACAATTCCCTGAATATCAACCCCGAAGGCCTAAACCAACATCAGATCAATACCCAAAAAGCTATTCAATGTAACTATTCTCCAGTCAGTTTCTAATTTCCTTAACTCTGTTTCTTATCTTCTTATCAAATCATTGCTTATGCAACTCTCGGATTCAGTTTACGAATCCAATTCTTTTATGAAAACATTGGTTATAACGTTAACGTTATAATCCCTACTTTCGAAATATCTAACTTCAAAATATAACTTTTATTCATTAATTTGAATAAATAATAATTTATTTATTTATTAAATAAACATATCTTGATTTAAAAACTGGAAAGCAAATAGTACTTTCCTACATTTGATATAGTCGAATTCCAATGTATAATTCTCTCTTGAATAATCTCTATTTGATAACTCTTTTTCGAATAAACTCTATTCGATAATTCCCTTTCGAATAAGCTATATTCGATAATCTCTCTTTCGAATAAACTATATTCGATAATCTCTTTCGAATTAACTATATTCGATTTACGTTACGAACTCCAACATATTTTACCTATTCAAGCCAACTCAATTTCTAAATTTGTTTTTGAATTTAATACTTCCCAACAATTACCAATTTCCTTTTATAACTGTTATAGTTCTGTAAAACATTTGCTTTTAAATCATTATTCACTTTAAAACGTGAATATTATTCCTTTACAGAAAACTGGACTCGTTTTATCAAATCAAACTTGATTTCATAATTTTAAACTAATACAGGTTTAAACTCCAATTATCGAGTCATTTTATAACTTCTCATTCACATTGCATTTTATTTATCAAATCTCATTTACCTGTCAACTTCATAGTTGATTTTATTTAATAAGTTTATATTTCTCTATCTCCTTTACATTCGATTATAAAATATCGGTTTCCAGCCGAAAATTAATTATCTTGTCAAATCCCGAATTACCCAATATTTAATTTCTTAAAATAAATTATTTTATAGCTTTTGGCCTAGTCGAATTCAAATTACTAATCATTATGGATTTTATTTTAATCCTATTCACAATTTGAACATTGAGATAAATTCCATCATTTCCTTTCTAAAACAACTTCCCAATTTCCCGTTTCAAATTCACTGCTGAATTTACAATCCAAATTATCCACTAATAATTATATTTATTTCATTTATAAATATTGTTTATAAATCACACTACTTGTTTTTATTATTAAACAAGTTATTCATTTCTAGACATTCGAAATTCCATTTCTATTTTTAAAATAGATTTTCCCCTTTTCAAATTCATATTCCATCCTTTATAACTATTCCCTTCATAAATGTTAAATTTACATTCCATTTTCAAATATCGGTGTTGAAACCGATTTTACTTCTTAATATAAATTCATACTTATATATATATATTCACTTAATCCAATAATAAATAATTTATTTAATTTATAAATATTGCTTATAAATTAATCTTTTTAATTTATCTATTAAAACAGATTTTTATTTAAAATCTACTTTATATCACTTCTCGTAATCCCTTTATAACTCGTGAATTACCTTTTTATAATTCTATTAAGTTTCCAAATATTTCCTTTTATAAAATCCATTGATTTTATAAAATACTTAAATTCAATATCCGCTTAAAAATTTCCTTTTATATTTCCCGATATCACTTATGGTATTTACAAATACCAAACAAAATGGATCAATCATCATCCAAACACATAAAATCAATAACATATTGTATATCACATCATATATCACAATATATGAAAAACCATAGTATAAATGTTGAGGAATTCAGCTGGATCCCTCCAACTTGTTTCCCTGCATCCATAGATGTTAAACAATATAAATAACATCTATTTCATTTCAATATAAAATATTATGATAAACAGAATCAATATTTGATTAACGTTATATATATATCGTTATCTACATTCTCAACCAACTAATTAGCAGTTCTTCAAATAGTCAACACACAGCAATTAACCAACATTTATCAATTCTAAAATATGTTAAAAAAATAAACTGTGCAGAGTTAGTGAGTTTTACTCACCTTGATGGTTAATCGTTAAATAACGATAAACATTCGGTTGATCATATCAAGTGCTTAATTCTACCATAAATTGAAACGATCTCCAAACCAATTCCGGTGTGTAGCCTGTAACCATACGATTCCAACAGATCCAAATTTGTCGAATTTGAACAACACATGTGGAAGTTACGTATTTGATAAGTTATACGTATTCAAATTTATATTAATATTAATATTATAAAATATTGGGCCTCACCATTTCTTCAATTCGGCCCACCACCTATTATAGAACCCATGCATACGACATATAATGTTTCCTTACTCCAGCGTGTTGACTCCTTCTCCTGTAGCCATTCAGACGACATCCCTCTGGTTTCAAACACTTCCTATCATTCACGTTTAAAATTGAGAAGTAAAAATAAAACAATAAAAACAAATATTGGGTCTCACATTTGTATCGGCCCATCTCACGTTTGTAAAAACCAGTACCCACTTTTCAAACTTTCCTTCTTCTGCAAAATAAGAAACACGTTGCAGTAAATATTACTTCACCATTTTGAAACTAAACACTTCCCTGTGCTACCTCATTTCGAATGAAATCACCACCATTTCATTCCTCTTCTTGACGGCTCCAACCTCCACACACTAGCTTCACACTCGCTACAATCACCATAACCGCTTGGTTTCCAGACCCCAAGCCATGCTATTGTGCACTCACCATCACTCGAGACAAGAAAATACACAGCTCCTCAACGTTCTCACACAAAAATTCAAACCCATTCTCCTGTGTAAACCAAGACTCCACTATCGATTCATATAGACCATTCTCTCAACCATTTTCAAAGTTCACATTCTCCCCTACCCACTGTTATCAGCTCGAACTTACCTCTCCACTGCCTCCTTGGCCACAACGCTGCTACAGTCATGCCGATTATATATACATTTCCTCTTTTCATTCGCAGGTTTCACCAAGAAAAACAAGCAAACAATGCTTGCACCGGCTTCTCTTTTCCATGTCATTGACCTGCTAATGAACGCATGATGCACCGACTTACTCATGTATGACTGGCGCTTCCCTAGGGCCATAGAAAAGGAATACAACATAAAATCGGGGGTCGAAATCCCTAAGGCCATAGAAAACTTCGTATCCTGGTATGGGTTATGAATTTTTGTACTCGTTTTTGGATTGAAAAATTCGTACTCACCCAGGTTTACCAAATTTTGTATCCCCATGGGATACGAAATTTCGTGTCCATACCAAAAGGGATACAAATTTATCTCCCCGAACGCCTAAGTTACGCCTCCTCCGTTCAATGCTTCGTCCCCCTTCACCAGATACGAACATTCGACTCCCCTCTCTTTCCTCTTTCCTCTTCTCCTCCTTCTCCAATCTCATTCACCCTATGTCTTCTCGTCCCCCGATTTTACTTATCCCAAAGTGCGAGCTCGAACTCACGTGCCTAGCTCAGATCAATATCACGAGGGACAACCTCGGTTCCGAATTCGAAGTTCGGACTCGAGTCTGAAGAACCCCAATCGGGAGCTCAGAAACATGACTGACCTCGAAACCACCCCGAAGCATGCTTCGGGATCTGCCCAAGCATCATGATCACGTTCAGTTCGAGGCTTGAACCCACACCAATGGCCGAAATTGACAGCGAGGCCCACCCACTGTTCAATATTTTAGATTACCCAAAGTCCTCAGGTCTGAATCTCTTGGGTAACGAACGTGGGCAAAGTAAAAGAAGAAAGTGGAATGGAGAAGGTACCTCGAACTTATAAGGGGGAGAAAACTTTGGCTCGGCCCCTGACCTTTCGTACCCTGCCTAGGGACATGAAAATTTTGTATCCTAATAGGACACGAAAATTTCGTATCCTACCGGGTATGAAATTTCGTATCCCCGCATGGGATACGAAAATCTCGTGTCTCATGTGCAAGGGTACGAGAAAAATGATAACAATGGTAAAAAATATATATATAAATAAATGAGAATAATGAATAGTAATATAAGTATACATATATGCATATGCGATAACGTGAATTCATGTGTTCGTGTGAGTATGCATATGTGTTTATTTGTGGTATGTGCGTATATGCGCAACGATATTGTATACATGTATAACCTCCAAACAGTTGAATACTTTCAAGCATATACTCACATGTATTCTCATTCACTCATACATGTATTTATTTACAGTCCATTCTCATATTCCATATTGCATCATGTGAAATCACATAGAAACGTGTGAACATATCCGCGACATTACATCAACAACAACTCGTTTACATTTTTATGTAAACGAGAGTCGATAGCTAATGTTTACATTCATGAGTTACCATGAATTAGAAGACTCTACAAAAAAGAAATTCTATCAACTCAAAGAACATCATGTCAAGACAAGACGTACTTTGGGGGGTAAATGTTAACTCGCCTTTTGGTCTAGTTCCCAAAAATATACCAGACACGCTCGACTCAACACATCACATGACAACAAAGTCCGAAGTATCGCCAAATAGCCAAGGCTACAAACCTGAAAAAAGACGTGCGAGTAGCAACATCAAAATTCCTTAAAAACCGCGCACTAATCACACTTTTGTATCCCTCATATAGGGATCTCGAACCCCCAGTTTCGTACCCCTCACACACCAAAACTTCTTGTGTTTCGAATCCCCTAACCTCGTGTCCCTCCTTTTCATCAAGAGTCGGACCCCTCCATTTCATACCCGAAGCCACAACTCTCTCAAACCACCCACTTCTCGTATCCCTCTTCCTCGTGCCCAAATGTTTTGAACCCCATAGGTTGGACTCTCTCACATGTAACAAACTTCGACTCCCTCCACTGTGGATCTCCGAACCCGCCTACGCATGGCAATCATCGTATCCCTTAAGGGATACACTATTTCATATCCCAAGGGTTACGAATTTCGTATCCCTTGGGATACAAAATTTTTATCCCACTTAAGGGATGTGTCCTTTTTGCGCATATACTAGGAGGGGGTTGGAATTCTGGGAACAGGCTTCAAGGGATACGAAAATGCGCTGAGTGGTCTCCAAATCTTACCTACTCCCACCTAACCTCTCCATTATAAATAACCCCAAGCTCACACTTCAAAGGGGTTGTAATTTGGCTGATTTGACACCTCTTGAGAGCTCTAGGAACTCATTGATTACAACCATTATTTGAGGAAGAAGAAGCATAAAAGTTATTTTTTCCCAATATTCATATATGACAATTATGACTCCAAAATACTTGGAAATGTTTGTAAATGGATATCATGACATCGTTCTAAGCTTGTAACTTATTTTTGTCAATAAAATATCAGCGAACTCCTTCAAAGTGGACGTAGGCCCCTCATGGGACCGAACCACTTTAAATCTACTCTGTTATTTACTGCTTTCTGCACTTATTTTACCATGCAAAATATATTTCTCTAAGTAATAGATAATATTTGGGTGTTATGACATCTTTTGCCGTCGATACCTGAAAATTGAAAAAATTCACCATTCACAGATTTTCTTTCCTCTCCATCAAAATATCTTTTGAAGCACTTGTTTTGTTCCTCGGATAGCTCAATATCTCGATGAGGAGGTTGGCAACTTAGAGTTCCACTAAGCCATGCCTCACTATAGTACCTACAATATAGTAAATGAAAGAACCAAGTTCGAGTAATAAATTAGTAAAACCAAACTTCATTAAAGTGTTGCATAATTTCGAAAATTTGTGAGTTTATCTTGGGTTGAGTGAATGATCTAAGCAATGAAGTGGTGAAGAACTCTTAGTCCATCTATCAATGAAAATACCATAAACTAGATCATAAAATGTAGACTCCTCGATGAGATCTTTCCTTTCATGCCTATATATGATAGACTTCATTTTCTCAATCATGTCATCCCACATATCATATACTAAGTGAAGTGAAGGATTTTCTGTATCCCAAAATAGAGAATACTACATATAAGAGCTGTAAACTCAAGAATGTAATCAACCTGATCCCACCACATTTCATCAAGAATTGAAGTCCTTATGAGGGATGCTTTAGATTGATCACACTCACGGTAAGTTCTTCACTCCTCCCTAAGCACCAACCTTTCAAGAGCACTTCTCATAATTTTAATTCTTTTGAGCATGATGATCACTGATGCAAATCTAGTTTCAACAACTCCAAGAAGTTTCAAGGGAGCGCTATTGTTGAACATTGTTAACACCATGTTATGATTAAGAATGAAATTATTAATCATTAATGCTTTGTCAGTCACTTCTATAATCCAATGGGACCCAATGAAGGCATTCATATTAGACTCAATATGACTGGGATAACAAATATTCATCAGTGCCAAATTAAGAACGTGTACTACGCATGGAATCTAGAAGATGTGAGGATATTGAGTCTCAATGATCATACCTAATAAGAAGTAAATAAATAATAATCAAATACTAAGCAAGATAGATGAATATGCAAACATTAAATAAATTTGAAAAGTTTGAACACATGTTATAATACCATCCGCCTTACAAAATGGAGCATTATCGGTAATAACTTGAACCACATTCTAAGGTCCCACTTCAATGATCACCTCCTTGGTTAAGTTTGCCATATAAAACTTATCTTTGACATTGCCTTCACAATTAACCACCTTTATGAACATAGGTCCAAGCTCAGTGACTGCCGTAAAATTTATCAAAGGCCTTCTTTGGCTATCACTCCGCCCATCAGAAACTATGGTCACACCTTTCTCCTTCCATGTTGTCTTGATAGGATCCAACAATCTTTCAACATTTGCCCTCTCGTTTTGCAACAATGTAGTGCGCAAAGCATTATAAGTGAGAGGAATATAGCTAGATAGATTGAAATCCGAGGCTATAGTATATGACTTAATGTAATGAGGATTTCTAGCGAAATGAAAAGGCAAGCCTTAGGAATAAAATAACCTTGCAATCTCACCATCCAATTTACTTCTCATCTCCATTCAATATGGTTTGTTGATTGGATTGTTTAGATCAACCGCCCTTTTTTTATTGATCAGATTGACTTGCATTCCTCTCAATTCCGGCCCAAGCACTACTACAATATTGAGTTTGACTTGCATTTGAAGGAGGTAGTGGAATATCTATTGGTTTCCACCTCTCTTTGGCCTCCGCCAACTCCTTTTGAAATCCCCTTAAAAGTTTTGGAGTGACTTTTGAACAAACCGCAACTCCAACCCCTTCAATCTTCAACAAATGTGCTTTTACCTTTGAATAAGAACCCGCGAATTCATTGTTACAAAAATTTCGTCTAAGTTTAGTACTTTTGCTTCTTTATTTTAATTTTGCAACTTTTGTAATATGCTTCCATAAACTATGTTCAACATCACTTTGTTCACTTAGAGAAGCTTCCACATTTGTAGTTGAATTTGCAAATGAAGTAGTTTCCAAAAATAAAAGAGTTAAAGAATCGGAAAAAAAATTGGTCAGTGCCTCAAACACTCGAACTGAAACAGACGCTGGCCTCAAATAAAAAAAATGGTCAAAGATATATGCTAGCCTTAAACTAAAAAACTTGATCAGGTGCCTCAAATCAAAATCTGGTAAGTATCGGTGCCTCAAATAAAAAAAACCAAGTGATGAGCCTCAAATAAAAAAATCGATTATCAGTGATTAACAATCAATTACCAATTTACCATCCAGCGATGCCTCAAATAAAAAAACATCAGTGCCTCTGTAACGAACTGAGATTTTCGACCCCGAAAATAGACATAAAACTCATGTCAACTATTCAAGCATCGAACATACTAGATCATTAATACAAAGAAGTTAGAGGGTGAGAAATAGAAAGAAAGTTAGAATAGAATAAGAAGAAGATCACAACAGAACAAAATCGGAATAAACACGGATCTCACAGCGAAACGAATAAAATATATTATATAGCATAACTTCTTGAATTACAAATTTATAACTGTATCTACATACCATTTTAGAGTACAACACATAACATCACAGCGGAAATAACAGTAGGAATAAAACATTGAAGCATCCTGCTCCAAACTCTTCCAAGTATATCTGTAAAATCGCGACTACTTGACTGCCCGTACAAATTTGGGCACCCAAGAGTTTAGGGTAAAGCAAAACAAAATAAACTCTGAGTCAGTTATGGGATTGGTGTGAGTAAACTCCAAGCATTTGGTTTAACTTTTAAAATCCTTTTAAAACAAGTGATAATCGTAAGACCGATCCACACACAAACACCGATGGTTTTTACCTTACGATAACCCTAAATATTCTTCAAAATCAATACTCTTCTGATATTATAATAGTGTCTAAATAAAATAAATAGCAATCTAGAGGAACTCTTTCATTCCACGTTCCACATACAGAATATATAATTAAAAAACCGTGGGCGCTTATTGTATAATGGATTCCAACTGGCAAGGTACGGGGCCACCTTCTGACAGTGTATCTCTTGAGAGGAATACACCGAGTTCAACAAGAACATCTTGAAACCTAGGCTAAACATGACTGGTCACTCATTTCGCTTGAGTGTACCGAATGTATTATCACCAATAGTTGGATCAGCAAACGTTCCCAAAAGGGACAACATCGAAATAGATTAAAGAAGAAAATGGATTTTCGCTAGGCCAGTTGATAATACACCCTAATAGTGAGCTGCCCACTTAGCCATGTGACCTACCCGATTTTATAACATTTCCCGGTTGTGAGGCTCGAGGTCATAATGTATCTTTTTGACAGATCACACCTTTATTTACTTTGAATGCCACATCGTCATACCGGCCACACCACAAATTGATTTCTCCAAAAATACCACGGGTACAAAGCTAAGAGAAACGAATTCCTCCTCCACCAAATGTAAACACGTTTGAAGAGATCAACTTATGCGATCGGTAAGATATACTCTGTTAGACATTCTTCCATACAAGTTGTCCTGGGACTGGACAAAATGAAGGCACTATTCTATAAACCCATCTTAGGTCATTTCTACCTAGGATTTGCCAGAATAGCCCTTGAATAAACTCCGTCTTCAGTTATCTTCATCATATTTGATTCACAACGCTAATGCCCATATGGAGTGGTTTTCAGATAATAAATCCGATCCCGGTCTCTCCGTATTGACGATGGAAAAATTGTCAAAACTTTGATAGTTGGTTATTTAACTATCAAAGGAAAACATCCATACACACAACGATCTTATTTCCAAATGGAAATTTTATCGATCAATCATCAATCAACATTTTTTCCTTTAAATTAATTTATCGTTAATTTATTCATTTCCCCATTTCCCGTTTCCATATATTCATAAATTCTATTTTCTAAATTTAGAAAATATACTTTATTAACATTGTAAAACATTTTCACTCCTTACTCATTCATCACTATCCTCCCACATATATCAGTCTCTAACTGTAAACTTGTAAGAGAACAACTTTCTAAGTGTCAACCTCGAAGGCCGAAACCAATATCAGATCGACACTTAGAACATTGTAAAACTTTGATAGTCGGTTATTCAACTATCAAAGGAAACCATCCATACACATAACGATCTTATTTCCAAATGGAAATTTTATCGATCAATCATCAATCAACATTTTTTCCTTTAAATTAATTTATCGTTAATTTATTCATTTCCCCATTTCCCGTTTCCATATATTCATAAATTCTATTTTCTAAATTTAGAAAATATGCATTATTAACATTGTAAAACATTTTCACTCCTTACTCATTCAACACTATCCTCCCACATCTATCAGTCTCTAACTGTAAACTAGTAAAAGAACAACTTTCTAAGTGTCAACCTCGAAGGCCAAAACCAATATCAGATCTACACTTAGAAAGCCATTCAACTTAACTAAGCTCTAGTAAGTTTTTAATTACCTTAACTCCATTTTAAATTCCTATTTCAAAACCCAATTTCCTTTAAACTATTCTCATTTGCAAAATATTTGCTTTAAACTATTATTCACTTCGATCGTGAATAATATTTCTTTTATATATTCAAATCAGTTTGATTTCGCATTAAAATAGTGACTCAAATCCAAATTCTTTTTATACTTCTATTAATTGAATTATTCATACAAAATATCCTTTTTACTTCTAACACTTAAGATCTCATTTAAAATTTCCTTTATAAATGCTATGTTCAAATTTCATTAAAATATCAGTGTTAAAACCGATTTTTACCTTTGTATATAAATTCAGACTTATATTTTAATTTATCTAGTGATAAATATTTTACTTAATTTATAAACATCGTTTATAAAATAATCTTCTCAATTTATCTATTAAAAATAGATTTCTAATAAATATCTACTTTAATAAATTTCTCATAATTCTTTTATAACTCGTAATTCCCTTTTTTAAAATTCTATAAATTTCCCAAATATCATATTTATTCCATATAATCATTTGTATGCTTCTTACTTTCATTAAGTATTTCACAAAAACGGCCTTTTAAAACTTCTACACAACTGTTAATAATTTTATACAGAAGTTTCTTATTTAATTTCCAAATATTTCCTGTTATAAAATCCATTGATTTTATAAAATTAATTATCCACTTCAAAAATCGCTTTTTATTTTTCAATATTACTTATGGTATTTAAAATACCAAATAAAAAGGTCAATATCATCCAAATACACATAATCAATAACAGATTATTTAACATTTCATATATCACAATATATGAAAAACAGTAATATAAATGTTGAGGAATCCAGTTGGATTCCTGCAACCTGTTTCCTTGCATCCATAGATGTTAATCAACATAAATAACACGAATTTTATATCATTATGAAATATTCTGATAAATAGAATCAATATTTAATTAACGATTTATATATATATAACTATGTCTATATTTTCAACCAATTAATTAGCAATTAATCCAAACAACCATCACACAACATTCAATCATTATTTATCAATATTAAATTATGTTTATAAAAATATAACCTAAACAAAGTTAGTGAGTTGACTTACATTGGATGTTTATCATTAAATAACGATAAACTGTCGTTGATTTAGTTCAGGCGTTCAATTTTCCCTGAAATTCTCACAAGCTCTGTGTGACGGCCCGCCCTACACCAACCGACATTTACTCCAAAAGTGCGCTGTACACATGTCCAGTTAGCACGGGACGGTCGTCAGAAGAAAAGGAAGAAGACGAAGAATCAATAAAGAACCTGTAATATGTCTCACAGCGCATGGAATAAAATACAATCATAACATATATTTGACACGAAACAGGTGAGACAATGCATAAGCTGAAAACAAACTATCGTAGCAGCGGAAAATCCAAATACAGCTTATGTTCCACAACATCATTACTACAACTTTTAAAACTGTCTCTAAAAGCAAGATAAGGAAGGTACACTACTAATGCCCAAGTAGTGACCACCAATGACACAGGGAGAATATGTATATATATCATACGTGGAAGCCTCCTGCTCGCCTTCGGATCAGCTATTCGTGCATCACCAGCTAACCTGTCTCTAGTCTGCTCGTTTAGGAGCACCCAGAGTAATAAGAAGAGACATAAAACTCTGGGTCAGACTAAAGTCTGGTATGAGCGATAAGCAACTAAACAGAATAATAACAGGTATACTAAACCATACCTGAACCCGGACCTGCAACCAAAGAGTTAGCACTACATAATGTACAACACTCTAAGGTGCCACCAACATATGGTGTACAAGCATACGAGGGTGGGGGTGTGCATGTCATAGTGATGGCAAACAGTCAAGCATAGCAACTATCCTCACATATCTCACTAAGTGCGTAAAGCATACGATATCCACCACTTCGATCACCTAACACTTTGCTATGATCACTCTGCCCCATGAAGTCACAATGGCTTCACTGCACTGATCCATAGCCACTAATCCTTCGCTATGTCCACTTTGCCCCATGGAGTCGTACACACCCTACTGCACTGGCTCATAGCCTTACTAATCCTTTACTATGTCCACTCCGCCCCATAGAGTCACAATGGCTCCACTGCACTGGCTCATAGTCTTACTACGATCACGTAGCCCACATTCCTTTTCAGTGGTGATTCGAAGTTATGAACGTCGACAACTCCTTAGCACATGTCCCACAGCAAAGCCCAATAATGAAGTGAACTCATTGGTTCCCAACTGGATCCTGAGCTCTAACTTCCATTTGGACTACTTTTGCATCTCGGGTTTTTGGTCATCACCGGATCGGTTCGGATCCCTTTCTTAAGCATCGGTTCGGTTCGGCCTTCAGGTCTCCATCGTCAACACGGTTTGGCTCGTGGCGTCCACCTGGTGGCGGTTCAGATCGTCAACACCCCCAACGGGTCGGGTCGGGGTCTCCAAGTCCATCTCCATATATGGGTTTGGGTCGGGGTCCTTCTGGCGGTTCGGGTCGGAGAAAGCGCTCCTCCAGGCCAAGTACAAACGGTTCGTGCTCACCATCCATGAGCGGATCAGGTCGGAGCTCCTTCACTCGAGTGGTTCGGATCGGGTATGAGAGGCAGTTCACATTTGATGCTCGTGGACCTCACACAGACGGTTCGGTTCGGAGGAGATGGCTTGGTTCGTGATATGGTTCCACGACCCCAAAGGGCGATCCGATCCGACCCTCAATCCCCATCTGATCCGAATTCCTGCACTTTATCCAGCGAGCTGTTTTATGCCATTCGATGATGTTTTCGACCATTCTATCTATTCTAATCAATCACAAAGCATACCATACAGTCATAGCAACATGTATAATCAACCACAAACATCAAAACAACAATATGATAGGTTAAAATGGATCAAACATAGCCAAAAACCCATATTTTCCCTAAAGCGTGCTTAAGCAAAACTAATGATACGATTAGAAAAACTTAACCAAATCAAACCCAATTTCTAACAGAGGTCTAAAAAATTATTTAAGAATTTATAAATATTTTTCCAGAATTTATTAATGCATAAATTCACTAATCTGCATAAATTCACTAATCTTCACTAATTACCCTTAATTAGTGAGGAACTATGCGAATCACTCACCTTAGCCACAAATAAACCTTAGATCTAAAATAAATCTCTGATATGGCGCGAATACCAATGCTAAACAGCGGCTCTAATCTTGATTGGGTGAAGATCTCCCTTGATTTGATGTTGCTAAGCTTAATCCTTGATTAGAAAGTGATTTGGAGGTGATTTAGAGGTTGGAGGCCATTTTTAGGGTTTCTAAGAGGTAAGTGGAGGCTAGAAAACTGAAACGGAATGAAACCCTAACTCTTTTTAGCCTCTCCATAACCCTATCCCGAAATGGGTTATGGGCCCATTCACTAATCACCTTATTTGGCCCGGTTAAGCAGTTTTTCACCTTCCAAACCTTATTTCAGCCATTTCTCCCAAACGGTAAGTCCGTTTTCCACATGTGACCACTCTACGGAAAGGTAAACCATCATCCGGAGCCAATGGAAGTTGTTTCAAGTCAAAAATCCTTTCCAATCAAAAGTTATGACCGAAACAAGATCAGCTATGGGCAAAATGGTCATTTAAAAATCAGCAAAAATCATGAACATGGGAAATGACCCCAGTGGTCGTTTCCCAAAGCCACATGACCATGCAACTTCATATAAGAAAGAAATAAATATTCTACGATCCCCCGATGCGTAGAATGCGGGTTATTACATTCTCCCCTCCTTAAGAAATTTCGCCCCCGAAATTCCCTAACCGAAACATACAAAGGGTCTCGCATGCCTATCAGCCATAAAACGACAATCAAACATGCAAAACAAGTCTATCCTAGCATGCGGAATAACTAAATTGCAAAGTAAATCTTACCAGGCAAAGAGTCCTGGATACGTCTTCCTAATGCTCTCCTCTGTCTCCCAAGTACAGTCATTCTCGTTCTCGCCCCACTGAACCTTGACTAGCTTCGCCGCCTTCCTTCGAAGTTGCTTCGTATCGTGCTCGACAATACGAATCGGCTTGCGGTTCCCAACCGCCTCGGGTTGCACTTCGAGGTCCTCTAACTGATCAGGTGAAATAGTCATATCTGGGTCGTGCACGAACTTCCTTAGCTGGGAGACACGAAATACGTTGTGAACTCCCGCCATCTTCTCGGGTAAGTCAACTCTATACGCCAAATTCCCAACTTGTTCGAGAACTGGGAATGGGCCAACAAATCTTGGTGCCAAATCGCCTCTCCTGCCAAATCGTATCACCAATGGAGAAATCTTGACAAACACCAAGTCACCAACGGAGAATTTTAAGTCTCTTCTCCTCTTATCAGCATAACTCTTCTGCCTATCCTGGGCAGCCTTCATCCGTTGTTGAATGATCTTAATCTTATCTGAAGTTTCCCTTACCACATCTGGTCCAAGCACAAACTTCTCACCGGTCTCTATCCAACATGATGGTGGGTTGCATGGTCTTCCGTACAAAGATTCATATGGAGCCATACCGATACTGGATTGGTAGCTATTATTATATGCAAACTCTACTAGATGCAAATGGTCATCCCATGATCCACCAAAATCCAATATACAAGCTCTTAAGAGATCTCCCAATATACGATTCACCCTCTCTGTCTGACCGTCGGTTTGAGAATGATACGCGGTACTGAGATATAATTCCGACCCTAGAGCCTCTTGTAAGGTCTTCCAAAACCCACTAGTAAACAATGGGTCTCGGTCACTCACAATGCTTTTAGGTACTCCATGAAATTTCACTACCCACTTCATATACAGTTCTGCTAACTTAGCTGCCGTTCTGGTCGATTTGACTGGTATAAATCTTGCACTCTTGGTCAATCGATCCACAATTACCCAAATGCTATCATGTTCCGATTTATTCCTTGGTAAACCATCAATGAAATCCATCGAGACTTGCTCCCATTTCCATTCCGGAATTTCTAATGGTTGCAACAAACCACTAGGCTTCTTTTGCTCGGCTTTAACTAGCTGGCAATTCATGCACTTGGATATAAACTTCACAACGTCTCTTTTCATCCCTTCCCAGTAGTAAGTTTTCTTCATGTCTCGATACATCTTATCACCACCAGGGTGTATAGTCAGTTTTGAGTGATGACATTCCCTAAGCACTTCATCTCTCAAACCATTCACGTTGGGTACAACTAGTCTTCCATTCTTTCAAAGCCATCTTTCTCGATCAAGCCCATACAAATTCATCTCCTTACCGTCGATATTCATCTCTAACTTGGAGATGATTTCCAATAGATTAGGATCGTCCCTCTGACTGGAACCAATCTGCTTAATCAAAGTGGGTCTGATCGTCAAACTAGCTAACATCTCTGGATCCAATTCGCACTTTGGTCTGAAATCAAACCCTGCGATATACTCCGGTTGCTTCCATTCAAGAAACATAGCCCCTAAACTGGCATGTCTCCTACTCAAGGCATCGGCTACCGCATTGCCTTTCCCAGGTGTATACACGATATCAAAATCATACGAAGTCAAGAACTCTAACCATCTCTGCTGACGGAGATTCAGATCCTTTTGAGAGAAGAGATACTTTAACGATTTATGATCGGTAAACAACTCAAATCTCTCTGCCAAGAGATAATGTTTCCACATCTTCAACGCGAACACGATCGCTGCCAGTTCCAAATTATGGGTAGGATACCTTTTCTCATGCGGCTTTAGTTGCCGACTAGCATAAGCCACAACCCTACCTCATTGCATCAATACAGCACCTAGTCCGGTACCACAAGCATCCGAGTAAACCGTCATCTGTTCATTCCCTTTAGGAATGACTAAGACTGACGCACGCGCCAACTTTTCTTTTAGACTCTTGAATGCATTCTCACACACTCCGTCCCAGATGAAGGCTTGATTCTTCTTAGTCAACTGAGTCAACGGTGCTGCTATCTTGGAGAAGTCCTGGATAAATTTACGATAATATCCAGCTAACCCCATGAAGCTTCTTATGTCTGTTGCATTCTTGGGCGTAGACCAATCCTGTACCGTAGCCACCTTCGCAGGGTCCACGGCAATACCATTCCCTAAAACAACATGGCCCAAGAATCTCACTTCCCTCCTCCAGAAGTGACACTTAGAAAATTTCGCTTTCAATTGATGTTTTCTCAACACCTCCATCACTATCCTCAAATGTCCCTTGTGTTTTTCCTCTATCCTTGAGTAAACAAGGATGTCGTCTACGAACACAAGAACAAACTTATTCAACTGATCTCTGAATACCTGATTCATAAGATGCACGAAGTATGCTGGTGCATTGGTCAACCCAAATGGCATGACCAACCACTCATAGAATCCAGACGGCGTCCTAAATGCCGTTTTCGGAACACTCTCAACCGCTACTCGGAGCTGATGAAATCCCGTCGCGAGGTCCAACCGGGAGAACACTCTTGCTCCTTCCAGTTGATCAAACAAATCATCTATCCGCGGTAGAGGATACTTATTCTTCCTCGTCACCTTATTCAACTCGCGATAGTCCACACACAAACGAAGGGAACCATCTGCCTTAGTGGCAAACACAACTGGTGCTCCCTACTCGGAGACACTTCTTATAATAAACCCTTTCTTCAAAAGATCGCTTACTTGCACCCTGAGCTCTCGCTGCTCCCTTGGTACCATACGACGAAGTGACATCACTATAGGTCTGGCATCTTTCACTAAATCAATACGTAACTCAATCTCTCGGTGTGGTGGAAGTCCGGTCACTTCCTCGAAGACGTTCGGATACTGGCCAACCACGGGCAACCCTGACAACTCACTATGCGGGATGTCGAGGGAATTTAGAAAACTAGCCATTACCCCATCACCGGGTAGACCACCAAACACTACCCTCTGCCCATCATCCGTCCTAGCTGTCACCAAAAAGCCCTCACAGTCTATCACCACCCCGTATCCTTGGAGCCAATCGACCCCCAATATAATGCCATACCCAGTAAAGCCTAAAACAAAGCAATCACAAACAAACATACATCCATGACTCGATAAGACCAAATTTCGGCAAATCATACTAAGGTTAGTCGAACCACCAATCGGGTTCGTCATAACCAACGGTCTATCGACTATCTCCGGTTCCAGTCCCAACCTACCTACCAGGTCACTAGATACGAAGGAACAAGAAGCCCCAGTATCAAACAAAACTCGAACAGGTACATCAAGAATAGAAAGCATACCTTGAATGACGACATTCTTTCCTTTCTCCGCCGCAGTTGGGGCATTCGACGAAGAAGGAATAACACTGATAGCATATGCTTTCACAATCTGCTTCTCCTTAAGAGGTTGTGGACATTTATCCTTATGATGTCCCACTTGGCCACAGTTGTAGCACTTCCTATCCGCTGGCTTGGCCCGACATTCTTTGGCATAATGGCCCTTCTTACCACAGCTGAAGCACTCAGCATCTTTCTTGCTCTTTTTCTGGCCATCCTTAGTTTGGTTCTGCTTCCTCTTGTTCTGAGTGTTATTCTTGCCTCCACCGCCTGCTTGCGGCTTCAGCCCTTCTGCAGATACAACCTCAGTCTTTGACTTAGGGTAAAGACTCTCTGATCTCAAAGCTTTCTCCACAATCGATTCAAAAGTCTCATCGATGTGGTTGATTAGCCTTTCCCCCAGGTATCCATCCAAACCAGTAATGAACTTCTCATTCGTCTTCTCAGGAGTATCGATAAGGGATAATCCATACTTCGACAAAGTGTCGAACTCAGCAATATAGTCCGAGACTGCCCTACCATTCTGCTTAAGCTCCAAGAACTTCCTAAACAATTTCGACTTATGAGCAGCTGGGATAAACTTGTCGCTAAAGTGAGCCTTAAACTGATCCCAAGTAACCTGATCCTCTGGAGTGGCTGTCATAATAGCATTCCATCAATTCATCGCTCGCCCTTGCAGCTGACGAGAAGCTAGCCTTCTCTTCATCGCATCCTCGATACCCAAGTCGTCGAAGATACGATCACAGCTATCTAACCAATCCTGAACATCCATGGCCGACTCCGTTCCATGGAACGGCTTCCCACCAAGGTTAGTGTAATCCTTGCACAGCTTGGCGAAATCGGCCCTACGCGCCTGCACTACTGGGTCACCACCATTACCGGTATTGTGAACTGCTCCCTAAACATCCCTAAGCATCTCTCTCATGAAGTCAGTGAACATCATCCTCATGTCAGGAGCATTCCCATTATTGGCCCCTCTACCAGCACCCCTCGTGTCTCGACTCATCGTTCGATCTGTAAAGAGAAAACGATTAGCTATCTCCATAGTGGGGCTAGTGCAGTACGACTTCATCTTTATACTACTAATAGTACATATATATATATAGCTTTTGAAAACCAAAGTTATCACAAATACACACTCTCATATACGTACTATCTCTCCCGAGTGTCTTTTCCTAGGTTAACTACGCAACCTAGAGCTCTGATACCAAATGTGACGGCCCGCTCTACACCAACCGACATTTACTCCAAAAGTGCGCTGTACACATGTCCAGTTAGCACGGGACGGTCGTCAGAAGAAAAGGAAGAAGACGAAGAATCAATAAAGAACCTGTAATATGTCTCACAACGCATGGAATAAAATATCATCATAACATATACTTGACACGAAACAGGTGAGACAATGCATAAGCTAAAAACAAACTATCATAGCAGCGGAAAATCCAAATACAGCTTATGGTCCACAACATCATTATTACAACTTTTAAAACTGTCTCTAAAAGCAAGATAAGGAAGGTACACTACTAATGCCCAAGTAGTGACCACCAACGACACAGGGAGAATATCTATATATATCATACGTGGAAGCCTCCTGCTTACCTCCGGATCAGCTACTCGTGCATCACCAGCTAACCTGTCTCTAGTCTGCTCGTTTAAGAGCACCCAGAGTACTAAGAAGAGACATAAAACTCTGGGTCAGACAAAAGTCTGGTATGAGCGATAAGCAGCTAAACAGAATAATTACAGGTATACTAAAGCGTACTTGAACCTGGACCTGCAACCAAAGAGTTAGCACTACATACTGTACAACACTCTAAGGTGCCACCAACATATGGTGTACAAGCATACGGGGGTGGGGGTGTTCATGTCATAGTGATGGCAAACAGTCAAGCATAGCAACTATCCTCACATATCTCACTAAGTGCGTAAAGCATACGATATCCACCACTTCGATCACCTAACACTTTGCTATGATCACTCTGCCCCATGAAGTCACAATGGCTTCACTGCACTGATCCATAGCCACTAATCCTTCGCTATGTCCACTTTGCCCCCATGGAGTCGTACACACCCCACTGCACCGGCTCATAGCCTTACTAATCCTTTACTATGTCCACTCTGCCCCATGGAGTCACAATGGCTCCACTGTACTGGCTCATAGTCTTACTACGATCACTTTGCCCCTCGAGTCACGGTGACTCTATTGCACTGATACGTAGCCCATCATTCTTTTTCAGTGGTGATTCGAAGTTATGAACGTCGACAATTCCTTAGCACACGTCCCGCAGCAAAGCCCAATCATGAAGTGAACTCATTGGTTCCCAACTGCATCCTGAGCTCTAACTTCCATTTGGACTACCTTTGCATCTCGGGTTTTTGGTCATCACCTGATCGGTTCGGATCTCTCTCTTAAGCATCAGTTCGGTTCGGCCTTCAGGTCTCCATCGTCAACACCCCCAGCGGGTCGGGTCGGGGTCTCCAAGTCCATCTCCATCTATGGGTTCGGGTCGGGGTCCTTCTGGCGGTCCGGGTCGGAGAAAGCGCTCCTCCAGGTCAAGTACAAACAGTTCGTGCTCACCATCCATGAGCGGATCGGGTCGGAGCTCCTTCTCTCGAGTGGTTCGGATCGGGTATGAGAGGCAGTTCACATTTGATGCTCGTGGAACTCACACAGACGGTTCGGTTCGGAGGAGATGGCTTGGTTCGTGATATGGTTCCACGACCCCATAGGGCGATCCGATCCGGCCCTCAATCCCCATCCGATCTGAATTCCTGCACTTTGTCCAACGAGCTGTTTTACGCCATTCGATGACGTTTTCGACCGTTCTATCTATTCTAATCAATCACAAAGCATACCATACAGTCATAGCAACATGTATAATCAACCACAAACATCAAAACAACAATATAATAGGTTAAAATGGATCAAACATAACAAAAAACCCATATTTTTCCTTAAGCGTGCTTAAGCAAAACTAATGATATGATTAGTAAAACTTAATCAAATCAAACCCAATTTCTAACAGAGGTCTAAAACATTATTTAAGAATTTATAAATATTTTTCTAGAATATATTAATGCATAAATTCACTAATCTTCACTAATTACCCTTAATTGACCATAATTAGTGAGGAACTATGCGAATCACTCACCTTAGCCACAAACAAACCTTAGATCTGAAATAAATCTCTGATATGACGCGGATACCAATGCTAAACAGCGGCTCTAATCTTGATCGGGTGAATATCTCCCTTGATTTGATGTTGCTAAGCTTAATCCTTGATTAGAAAGTGATTTGGAGGTGATTTAGAGGTTGGAGGCCATTTTTAGGGTTTCTAAGAGGTAAGTGGAGGCTAGAAAACTGAAATGGAATGAAACCCTAACTCTTTTCAGCCTCCCCATAACCCTAATCCCGAAATGGGTTATGGGCCCATTAACTAATCACCCTATTTGGCCCGGTTAAGCAGTTTTTCACCTTCCAAACCTTATTTCAACCATTTCTCCTAAAAGGTAAGTCCGTTTTCAACATGTGACCACTCTACGGAAAGGTAAACCATCATCCGGAGCCAATGGAAGTGGTTTCGAGTCAAAACTCCTTTCCAATCAAAAGTTATGGCCAAAACAAGATCAGCTAGGGGCAAAACGGTCTTTTAAAAATTGGCAAAAATCCTGAACATGGGAAATGACCCCAATGGTCGTTTCCCAAAGCCACATGACCATACGACTTCATATAAGAAATAAATAAATATTCTACGATCCCCCGATGCGTAGAATGCGGGTTGTTACACTCTGAATCATTCCAACTTTACAGGCTTATAGTATTCTTATATACAATTCCAACGTGACTTGTTACACCGAATTCTGATCACGTATGCATAAGATATTGCTTTTATAAGTTTGCGTATATATTTATATAATTTAATTTAAATACTTTGGGCCTCACTCTTCTACCCAGCCCAAACCATACCCGCGCATAAAAAAATCTGCTTCCCCTTCCTTTTTAACTCCCGATAAACCGGTATCCTCCTCATACACCAAGGCTATTTGCATCTTTAAACTCCATTTCCCATTCCATTTCTTCGTGAATCAACAAACGGTTTCCACCAAAATTCCTCTCTTCAAAATTCGCACCCCACTAGCCTCTCCAAGTTGAACTCGAACATCAGCTGAAGAAGTCAATCTACAAACTTTGTCACTCACAAAGCACTCAGGGTGCAACATTTTTAGAGCTTAATCCTCCTCAAAATACACTCGCAAGTTCGATTTCCTACCATAAACACATTTATCAACCTAAATCTAACCAACACTGCTTCAAATCTCCACATTCCTCAAACCTACCTCACGCTGCCTTATTTCAGGTGTAGGAAATTTGCACCGTACCCAACAATTCATATATAGAACTGATGCTCTTAACAGAAGGAATTCAAAAATATAAATTTCAAGATTTATGGAGCTATATTTGAATTTTAATGATTTTTGCAATGTCACGATTTTAGTTTTAGGCTGAAGAAGATGGAGGCGTGATCTTGTTGACTGTGAAGAGGAAAAGTATAGGGTTTAGAAATAGTGTGGGTATTTATAGGAAGGTTTTTTATTTTTATATTCATTATTTTATTTATTTTTATTATAGCGTTGTTTGTATTTATCATTTAAAAATCCTTATGATCAGATATGATATCCAATTTTTATGAAATTGGACATACAGCTATGGTTTGACATTACGGACTCAACGAAACTTGTTTCGTCGAATTTCGAGTCCTTTTGCTCACACAACGTATTTTAACATCAAAATATTGACTGTTTTTCACATTACAATCGTGTGCGGCCACATACTGACTCCAAAAATCATGAAATTTGAAATTTAACAATAATTTAATATTCCGGATCTAATAAAATTAATTTAGCCGAAAACGAGGTCGTTTGAAAAACGGTTATTTTCTAAAGTCTAGATAAACCAATAAAATATTAATATATTAAAAAAAATTAATTTAATATTAATAAATTAATATTCTTGTATATATTCACATATACTATTATATAGCTCCAAAATAAACATATCTGGGTTTATAACTCGATATTTCAAAAATCCAAGTTAAATCGATATTCAACATAATAAAAAATCCTTTTATAATATAAATAAATCGTCATAAATTATAAACGAATTCCATAACGACTTTCTGAAAATTTTATTCGGAAATAATTAAAAATTTATAAGACAAAATCTTGATTTTTCTCTTCCATTAGAAAAATATCGTTCAATAGATTCGAATGTTTCTTGTTTCAAAGAAATCCAACTTAAAATGGATTTTATTTATTCAATTGAAGTTCTAAACTCAATATTACGAACTACCGTGGCATTACGAGTTTGTCTAAAATTATACTACAATTAATACGTTCAAGCGTCGTTATTTAAATATATTTGTTATTATAATTTAATTCTAAATTGAATTATATCTATTAAATCATCTGATTCACACAATATTGTGAATTCTACTATTTTCGACTATTTTCAAAATAAATATATTATTCCACTATTTATATTAATTAAATATTCACTATTATTTATTTTAAGTCATTATAAATTACCAAATCAACATTTAAATAATTCAACAAATTAATTATTTAATTACTAAAAAATTCAGGATGTTACATTCCTTCCCCCTTAAAAGAATTTCGTCCCCAAAATTACAAAGCAGAAAAAATTGTTACAATCCCTATTAACTAGGTTAAAAATCTTTTGTTTTGCTTCTTAACTTCAGTTTCAACTAAACCAATTAATTTTAGTAAAAATATTAATTTATTCTTACCAACGAAAATTTTCAAAAATCCTGAAAATTTTCTAACACCCTAAATTTTCGAAAATTTTCGCCAGCGTCTCCTTTGAACGGCTCAATCGGTACAACTACAACTCGCCTCTCTAGGCTTTCTCCAATCCTAAAGAAATTCAAACAGCAAATCGGCTTACCAAATAGGCTCATAAATCTCATACTCATATAAAAAATAAACTTGTACCTTTTTGTTTGGCATATCAACCTTGTCACTTCCATCTGTTATCAATTCAGCATAAACAAATGTCATTCCAATTGATCTCTAACCACTTTATCCTCAAATCTAATTGTTTGCTTATATCAAGTCAAATTCCATTCTCAAACTCAAGTTCCATTCTCGATTCCAAATTCTTAAGTGATCAATCCAATATACGTTACCAAGTTAAGTTCCATCCACATATTTCATTAACTGGTTAATTTCTCTAATCAGTTATCTTTATCTCATAACTCAAATCTGGTTTTTATTTCAAAAATCAATCAATTTACTTACCTGAATCAAATTATATTCAAAATCCAATTTTACTCAGTATTGTTCTATTTTCAATTCAATTTCCACTTAACTAGCTTTAATTCAATTTCAATTTGCTTTTGCAGATTCCTATTTAATTTGTTTGATTCTAACCATCTTTTCCTTGAGTTTTTAAAGGATTTTTTTTCCTAAAATCAAACAATCCTTTTTGAAATTCAAACAACTTGTTTTCTCAAAATAATTCAAAAACAAAATCTTTGGTAGTAATCTATCACTTAGAAACTCGAAAATAAACACTAATGATGTGGGCAGCATCATCAGGGTTATTTTCTAGCGACCGAAGTGAGTTCAATACTATATCGCCTTCAAAACTCATTCTTAAACAATTCCATTTTGAAATTTATTTCAAAATATCATGCACAATGCTTGTAAAACAATTTAAAATCTCCTAAGATTTTAAAATATTCATATATTTAATCTCAATCCATTTAAAAACACTTCTTCAAATTTCCAGAGTTGTAATTCCAAATTCTGATTTAAATCCAGATTTAGTTCATCTGATTTTATATATTATGTTGATACGAATTCTGATTGGTTATTTATAACCATTCCAAATATAATCTTATTTGATTATAATAACAACCAACACATCCTATATATTATAATAATCTTAAGATAAATATTTTCTTTATATCAGAATATACTTTGGTTAAAATTATTTCATTTACCCGCTTTTATAACATACTGTATCGGTTTATCGTACTCGAGTGTTTGGAAATCCCTATTGATACAGTGGATCAGACTGATTGACCAGAACTCATAAACTACTCAACCAATAAATCTCTACAATATAAAATATTTTTTATAAAATCTACAAATACGTTCTCTCGTATATATATAATCAACTCTATCTAGGGCATTACTAATCCCCATCCCTATTGAGTTACGCCACAGAGTCAAGGTAATCACTTAAGCTTCAGCTGTGATACCCCTGTAACGAACTGGGATTTTCAACCCCGAAAATCAACATAAAACTCATTTCAACTATTCAAGCATTGAACATACTAGATCATTAATAGAAAGTAGTTAAAGGGTGAGAAATAGAAAGAAAGTTAAAATAGAAGAAGAAGAAGATCACAATTGAACAGAATCGGAATATACACAAATCTCACAGCGGAACGAATAAAATATATTATATAACGTAAGTTTTTGAAATACAAACTTATAACTGTATATACATACCATTTCAGAGTACAACACATAACATCACAGCGGAAATAACAATAGCTATAAAATGTTGAAGCCTCCTGCTCCAAGCTCTTCCAAGTATATATGTAAAATCCCGACTACTTGACTGCCCGTACAAATTTGGGCACCCAAGAGTTTAGGGTAAAGCAAAACAAAATAAACTCTGGGTCAGTCATGGTACTGGTCTGAGTAAACTCCAAGCACTTGGTTTAACTTTTAAAATCCTTTTAAAAGAAAGGATAATCGTGAGATCGATCCACACATAAACATGGATGGTTTTTACCTTATGATAACCCAAAATATTCTTTAAAATCGACAATCTTTTGATATTATAATGGTGTCTAAATCAAATAAATAGCAATCTAGCGGAACGCTTTCATCTCATGTTCCACATAGATAGTATATATTTAAAAAACCGCAGGTGCTTATTGGGTAATGGATTCCAACTGGCAAGGTATGGGACCACCTTCCAATAGTGTATCTCTAGAGAGGAATACACCGGGTTCAACAAGAACATCTTACAACCCAGGCAAAACATGACCGATCACTCATTTCGCTTGAGTGTACCGAATGTATTATCACCAACAGTTGGGATCAGCAACCGTTCCCGAAACGGACAACATCGAAATAGATTAAAGAAGCAAATGGATTTTCTCTTGATCAGGAGACAATAACCCTAATTGGGAGCTACCCACTTAGCCATGTGACCTACCCGATTTTATACCATTTCCCGGCTGTGAGGCTCAAGGTCATAACGTATATTTTTGTCAGACCACACCTTTATTTGCTTTGAATGCCACATCGTCATACCCGCCACATCACAATTTGATTTCTCCAAAAATACCATAGGTATAAAGCTAATAGAAATGAATTCCTCCATCACCAAACGTAAATACATTTGAAAAGATCAACTTACGCGATCTATTAGATATAGTCTGTTAGACATTCTTCCATACAAGTAGTCCTGGGACTGGACAAACTGAAGGAACTATTCTGTAAACCCATCTAAGGCAGTTTCTACCTAGGATTTTCCAGAACATCCCTTGCATAAAATCCAACTTCAATTATCTTCATCATATTTGATTTGCAAAGCTAATGCCCATACGCAGTGGTTTTCAGATAATAAATCTGATTCCGGTCTCTCCGTATTGACGATGGAAAAATGGTTAAAACTTTGATAGTTGGTTATTTAACTAACAAAGGAAAACATCCATACACACAACGATTTTATTTCCAAATGGAAATTTTATCGACCAGTCATCAATCAACATTTTTTCCTTTAAATTAATTTATCATTAATTTATTCATTTCCCCATTTCCCGTTTCCATATATTCATAAATTCTTATTTTCTAAGTTTAGAAAATATACGTGATTAACATTGTAAAAAAATTCATTCCTTATTCATGTATCACTGTCCACCCACATCTATCAGTCTCTAAGTGTAAACTAGCAAGAGAACAACTTTTTAAGTATCAACCCCGAAGGTCGAAACCAACATCAGATCGACACTGAGAAAGACATTCAACTTAACTAATCTCCAGTCAGTTTCTAATTCCCTTATTTCCATTTTAAATTCCTATTTCAAAAACCAATTTCCTTTAAACTATTATCATTTGCAAAATATTTGCTTTAAACCATTATTCACTTCGATTGTGAATAATATTTCTTTTATATAATCAAATCAGTTTGATTTCACATTAAAATAATGGCTCAAATCCAAATTCTTTTTATACTTCTAATTATAGAATTATTCATACAAAATCTCCTTTTACTTCTAACACTTAAAATCTCATTTAAAATTCCCTTATAAATGCTAAGTTCAAATTTCATTAAAATATCGGTAATAAACCGATTTTTACTTCTCTATGTAAATTCAGACTTATATTTTAATTTATCTAGTGAAAAATATTTAACTTAATTTATAAACATTGTTTATAGATTAATCTTCTCAATTTATCTGTTAAAAACAGATCTCTATTAATTATCTACTTTAAATAAATTTTCCCATAATTCTTTTATAATTCGCAATTTCTTTTTTTTAAATCCTATTAATTTCCCAAATATCATATTTATTCCATATAAGCATTTATTTACTTCTTATTACTTTCATTAAGTATTTTCACAAAAACAGCCTTTTATAACTTCCATATACCTGTTAATAATTTTATGTAGAAGTTTCTTATTTAATTTCCAAATATTTTCTTTTATAAAATTCATTGATTTTATAAAATTCTTAAATTCAATATCCACTTCAAAAATCCCTTTTTATTTTCCAATATTACTTATGGTATTTAAAATACCAAATAAAATTGTCAATATCATCCAAACACACATAATCAATAATAGATTATATATCACATCATGTATCACAATATATGAAAAGCAGTAATATAAATATTGAGGAATCCAGTTGGATTCCTTCAACCTGTTTCTCTGCATCCACAGATGTTAATCAACATAAATAACACGAATTTTATATCACTATGAAATATTCTGATAAATAGAATCAATACTTAATTAATGATATATATATATATATAACTATATCTATATTTTCAACAAACTAATTAGCAATTAATCCAAACAACCATCACACAACATTCAATCATTATTTATCAATATTAAATTATGTTTATAAAAATATAAACTGGACAGAGTTAGTGAATTTACTCACATTGGACGTTTATCGTTAAATAACGATAAGCTGTCGTTGATTTGATTCAAACGTTCAATTTACCTAGAAATTCTCACGAGCTCTGAATCGTTCCAACTTCACAAGCTTGTAGTTTTCTTCATACGATTCCAACGTGACTAGTTCCACTGAATTCTGGTCACGTATGCATATGAGACATTTCTGTGGCCCTCTTCCAAAGAAATGCGGGCAGGGTAGAGCTCGGCAGAGGGTTCGAGAATAGGGTCCTAAAGATGAAGATCAAAAAAGGGTCCCGTATGCATCACTAGAGGATATATTGCATTTATAAGTTTGCGTATATATTTATATAATTTAATTTAAATGATTTAAATACTTTGGGCCTCACTCTTCTGCCCAGCCCAAACCATACGCGCGCATAAAACAAATCCACTTCCCCTTCCTTCTCCAACTCCAAATAAACCCGTATCCTCCTCATACACCAAGGCCATTCACGCATCTTTGAATTCCATTTCCCCTTCCATTTCTTCGTGAATCAACAAATGGTTTCCACAAAAATTCCTCTCTTCAAAATCTGCGCCCCACTAGTCTCTCCAAGTTGAACTAGAATGCCAGTTGAAGAACTCGATCTACAGACTTCGTCACGCACAAAGCACCCAAGATGCGATATCTTTGGAGCTCAATCCTCCTCAAAATACACACGCAAGTTCGATTTCCTACCACAAACACATTTATCAACCTGAATCTAACCAACACCGCTTCAAATCCCCACATTCCTCAAACCTACTTCGTGCTGCCTTATTTTAGGTGTAAGAAATTTGCACTGCACCCAATAATTCATAGATAGAACTGAAGCCTCAACCATAAGGAATTCAAAAATATAAATTTCAAGATTTATGGAGTTGTATTTGAATTTTAATGATTTTCGCAAGGTCACGATTTTAGCTTTAGGTTGAAGAAGATGGCGACGTGACCTTGTTGACTGTGAGGAGGAAAAGTATAGGGTTTTGAAGACTGTGGGTATTTATGGGAAGGTTTTATATTTTTATACTCATTGTATTATTTATTTCTATTATAACGCTATTTGTATTTATCATTTAAAAATCCTTATGGTCACATATGATATTCAATTTCTATGAAACTGGACTACAGCTATGGTTCGATATTACGGACCCAACGAAACTTGTTACGTCAAATTCCGAGTCCGTTTGTTCACACAACATATTTTAAAAGTCAAAATATTGACTGTTTTTCACATTAAAATCGCACATGGCCACATATTGACTCCAAAAATCACGAAATTTGAAATGCAACAATAATTGAATATTCTAGATCTATCAAAATTAATTTCGTCGAAAACGGAGGTCGTTTGAAAAATGGTTATTTTCTAAGGTCTAAATAAACGAATAAAATATTCAAAAATAAATTAATTTAATATTAATAAATTAATATTATTGTATATATTCAAATAGAATATTATCTAGCTCCAAAATAAACATATCTTGATTTATAACTCGATATTTCAAAAATCCAAGTTAAATCGATATTCAACATAATATAAAATCCTTTTGTAATATAAATAAATCGTTATAAATTATAAACAAATTTCATAGCGACTTTCTGAAAATTTGATTTGGACATAACTTCAATTTTATAAGATGAAATCTTGATTTTTCTCTTCCATTAGAAAAATATCATTTAATATATTCGAATGTTTCTTGTTTCAAAGAAACCCGACTTAAAACGGATTTTGTGTATTCAATTGTAGTTCAAAACTCAATATTACGAACTACCGCGACGTTACGGGTTCATTTAAAATTATATTATAATTAATATTTTCAACCGTCGTTATTTATATATATTTGTTATTCTAATTTAATTCTAAATTGAATTATATCAGTTAAATTATCTGATTCACACAATATTGTGAAATCTATTATTTTCGATTATTTCAAAAATAAATATATTATTCCACTATTCATATTAATTAAATATTCATTATTATTTAATTCAAGTCATTAAAATTACCAAATCAACATTTAAATAATTAAATAAATTAATTATTTAATCGCTAAAAAATCTGGGATGTTATAGCCTCAAATCAAAATCGCATTCAAAATTAATTAGAGATTACCAGCGATAGCGATGATCGAAGACGAGACGACCGACGAGCGACGAACAGATTGAAGACGATCGCCGATGGAGTTAGGGATTTTTGAATCGATTACGTGTTTTGTATTTTAAATGAGCATCGATCTGGTAAGTATTGAAAATGGATTAAAAAAATTTACATCTTTGTCAATCCCGCACCCACCTACACCCCTATCATGAAATACGGGTACACGCCTCACGGTGTACCTTGTACAAATCCCCTCCCAGCCTCGCACTCCGTACGAATTTCATGCGCAGTTCTTCTGCTGGGTGTCGCACCCCTGCTTTGTAGTATATAACTATAAGAGTTTATATAGTATACTCTAATATATGTATATATTAAATTTATGTAAATCATAAAATAAAAGGAATGTTTATTTAAAAAAAATATAGATCAAATGTAAAGATGCCTTTAGACTTCATGGCCCCAATATATCCTAAAAGATTTTTCTTAGAAATTACCCTTTTAATTAAGCAACGGGCTAGCCCAGTTCCAGTTATGGCTTCACAATTAACTGCTCAACTTACCTCAATGAGCTTTGATGATCCTTCTTAGAAGATATATTGTTTTCCTCTAATTTATTTTTCTCTTTACCAGTGAAGCTTGCAATCTTTCGAGTTCTTTGTCAATGGTATTGACGATGGCATGTCTTCTTTTACAATCTATTTCATCCTCTTAAGTTGAACCTTTTCCTTATATGATACTTCATAAATAGCTTTAGATATCTTCATCCATTTGTGACACTGATATGGTTCTCACCTTCACCTGAAACTACAACACCATATAGAACGCTCCTAAATTGAAATATGACAACAAAAATTATAGGTTGTTAGTAGGCCTGTATTGATTTCCTTAAAGTTGTCATTTATGCTATTTCTTTTAAGTTTGTTTTTTTCTGATTTTGTATTTTCTGTTTTTTTTTTTTTTTTGCAAGTTGTTATAACAAAATGATCACCAGTAGCCACGTAGGAAAAAAGTTGTTAAAAGGTGTCTATAAATATAAGATATGTAAACGTTTAAGGCAGAAAAAGAATTATTTTCCAACTCTATGCTCCTTTAATTCTTTGCTTCTTCCTTGTTTGCCCTTTTCTTTTTAAATCCTTCCCTCCTCCCAGTAGTACCGCATCATTTGGTTCTTTCACCTAACATTACAAGAAAATGATTTTTTGTAGCGCCCACAAACCACCACCAAGCATTTTTGGTGGCGTTTCGATAATCGTTACAAGAAAACATGCCACTAAAAATCATTGAGTATTAGTTGCACATTTTATAAAACGCCATTAAATATTTATTTTTAATAGCGTTTGTTAAATGTTACGAATGCTTTTTCTGCAGTGTCTATAAAACACCACAGAAAAGGTTTCTTCACTACGATTTTTTTATTGGCGTTCACTCATCTTTTAAGTAGCATCTAGTGAATGCCACTGCAAATATTCTTGATTACTTTAACCATTGATTTATAGCGGTTTTTAACTGCTACAAAAAAAAATTCTGTAGCTTTTTTCCGCCACCATTTGTTCCCAATTTGCACCATAATATTCCAGACTTACCCATAATTTTGCCTCCAATTATATAACAACATAATATACAAACACATACACTTCTTAATATAGCATATTAAACAACCATAAAATACGTACACATTAAAAGATCAACAAGATATACAAATTCAAATATCCATAACATTCATAAGTGTAATGTCCCGACTTTTTTTCTAGTTTTTAACAATCATTTTAATAAGGAATTAAAATGAGAAATGCTATTTAAAACAAAACTAAAGTGATTCTTGATATATATGTGAAAACATATGTATGTATAAATAGAGAGAATAATGTATATACTTGTATACAACATTCAAATAGAAACAATAAGTGATAATACATATAAAAATATAATAGTTCATAGTATACCATTTTAACAAAGCAAGGATTTATAAACAAAATCCATATAACATGAATGATATATAGGAAAAGGGTATTTTGTTTACTTTAAAAATAAAGGTGGACTTTAAACAAAAACAACACAACATGTATGCATATGGCAAAAGAACAATTCGGCTATAGCATATGTATATGAACACATGACACACAAACCATTTAATTATTGACCAAAACAAATATCTTTGAACATGAGACAAAAAGAAGTCACATAGTAAGACAAACCATTTAATGAATGATACTATGAATAGTGAAACTAAGATTTGGAAACCATTCCCTAAAAGCACCTAAAAATTCTCAGTTTAAGTTTGCATGTGCACAACTTGTAGGAGAGAAAATATCAGCAAGAAAGAGACAAAGAAAAAACAAGTTTTATAATGCTTTAAAATCTAAGAAGGATACATGCATTTAATGAAAGCATGCTCAAGCTTCTAGAAGAACCAACCTGGAACAAGTCTATTGGCTAAGCACCTTAATAGAACAAACTTTTTCATGCATAGTAGCCGTAGGAACTAAGGGGTAAGGGTTAAGGCAAAATCTGAATTTCACTATAGAGAGCATGTGTAGGAAAATGATTTTTAAAACTTGAGCTCAACTATAAATACATCTCAAAACTCTCAAACTTTCACTCACAACAACACATTAAGTTCATACTAAATTATGAAGATCTCTGCTGGAATTTTGGAAAGCTTTGAAGTGAGTTAAACTTGTTTAAATTCCCTGCTTTAATGTTTACAGTAAACAATTTTTGTGTTTGTTTGATCTGATCTGCGAGTTCATGTTATGATTAACATCACCATCTACCAATAACAATATGTTATGAGTGTTAAAAACCCTTTTCTCATGTCAGTTACAATCATACAAGTACTCATATTGATTAGAATGGGTGCTGTGTTTAGTTTAAAACATTGGTTAAAGATCCTGTTGTTTTGTTCGTAAAACATAGTAAAATTATACACTGTTCTTAAAAAGAAATCAAATTAAATCCTTCATACTAAGTTGATATCATTATAGAATAAATGTATACTTATCATATATAAAAAAAGGAAATCAAAAGGGAAAACATTTCAAATCATATCTATTCAAAATACAGAACACATTAGTATTCTCTGTCAAATCTCTGTAAACATGAATTTTCAAATCGAACGAAACACTGTTTTGATTACATAAATGGAATCACAATGCAAAACCATGATTTTTAGTGGTGGTTTCATGATTTTTAATGTTGTGAAAGTCGAGAAAAGTTGAGATGATCAAAGGAGGAACTTTGATCAAATTCCGACCATCCAGGCTATCAGAAGCCATGCGGTTGAGAGGAGAGCTTCGTCTAGAGTAGGAGCATCTAGGAAAAATATAAAATGATTTTTCTAGTGTGTGGATTTCGAGAATGAAGTGGAAATAGGGTTTTGGGTTCATGTTTTTGGACCTGCGTTCATGGTCGAACTGCATCGCGACGGCGAAGCTAAGGGGTTGCAATACTGGGGGGATCGACGGAGGTGGACGTCGACTTGATGTGGCCAGAGCTGGAGGCGTTCCGATGGACTGAGGGGGGAGAACGAGATGGATTCTCCGATGAACCTATACTAGAAAAGAAAATCAAAATAGTGAAAACACTATACATTTGCTGATGACCGAATCAGGGGACATCGACGAAGTCTGGAGGCGAAGGGTGATGTGTTAGAGCGGTCACTGGTGGTGGACAGTGGCTATGGTGGTTGTGCATGTGCATGGTGGGGACTGTGTACATGACAGTGAGGAAGAAGATGGTGTAACGTGTGGCGCACAAGAATTTGAGGGTGAATGATGGTTGTGGCAAGGTTTTTTTGGAGGCTTGATACTGGTACTTTGGCGAAGTACCAGGGTGTTTGGCAATGGAGCAACGCATGGGGAAATGAAGTGATCGGCCATGCGCTGGAAGTGTGGTACTTTAAGGGTGGTACTTCCGATAAGGTTTGGCAAAAGTGGTACTTCCGATTTAAATTTGGCGAACAAAAATCATGGTCGTAGCAAACAGTTTGAAGGTGAACGGACGGTCGTGGCAAGGGTTTTCGGGGTCTGGTCACTTGTACTTTAGCAGGAAGTGGTACTTTGCAAAATCCATGCTGTGCATGTGATTTTTGAAGGAACGGATAGTCGTGGCAAGGATTTTTCGGACCTGGTAACTACTATTTTAGCCAGGACTGGTACTTTGGCAAATCTGAGCGAGATTTTGAATTTAACAGTTTAAATTTAAAATTTGAAAATAAATAAATAAATTAAATAAAAAGAGAATTTTTATTTAATTAGTCGAAGGCAAGTGGAAAGAAGAAGCAGAAGATCGAAATGAAAAGTTCGACTGTAGAAGTTCGATAGATTTTTAAATAAAATGACAAGCGAATAATTAATTTAAATTATTAATTTAAATTACTTATGATAAATTAAACAGAAGGGAATAATTTAAAAGGGAAAGTAGAGTATGAAACATTGTCTGAACAACGATGATAAAGGAAGCGAAAATGCCATGTGCAACGCACGTGCATTACCTATTCATTCCCAAGTAATGATAAAAACTGAACAAAATACTGTGTGAAAAGCATACACCTTAACTGATTATTTTTAAAAGGATAATTAAACTATGCTGATATGAACCAAGTAAACAAACACTGTTTGTACAATGATAACTAATCTATAAACTGAATAATAATCAGGATTAAGCCGATAAACATTCATCGACTATAAAAGTTATTCATACATCGTTTCGAAGAGTCTGGAATAAATATTCCACTTCGACTCGAGGTATACGATGCATGTCAGAATACTGAAGACGACAATATACAAGAAGATTTTTGGTCTGTTCAGTCCCAGGACAAACCCGAATGGACGAATATCTGACAATGTATATCAGTCAGATCCTACACATCGAATTTACGTAAGTATATTACGTTGGTTTATTGCCCGTTATATATTTGGGTAATCGAATGAGTATTTCTAACGGATAGGACGATGTGGCATTCAAAGTAATTTAAGAAATAAATCTATCAGAAGTGAAACGTGACCTCAAAACCACACATCCAGGAAATAACGAAAGTTGGGCTGGGCAGCATGGCTAGTTGGGTCATACCCAAGCAGGGTATATTATCACCATCTAGAGGACTTCCATATTTAACTTCTTAAATCTCTTTCGCTGCTGTAGCTTTCGGAAACGGTAAATCGAGCTCAACCGTAGGAGTGATAATATATTCGTTACACTCAAGCTAAATGTGTGGACGGTCATGTGTGGCTGGGTTATAAGATATTCTTGTTGAACCCCAATGTATCCTCTCTAGAATACACTGATCGGTGGGTGCTCCCATACCCTGTCTATTGGAATCCAGTCTCCAATAAACGCTCAGCGATTTTAGTTTGTATAATATATACGTGAATGTGAGATGCAAGCGTTTCACTAGATAACTATTTATTTGATACAAACTATTGTAATATCAAACGTTTTGATATAAAATATTTGGGTCATTATCCATATGCTAGTTATGGGTTGGCCTAACGATTTCTAAAGTAAATGAATCGGTCAACATGAAACCTTATTACTTATTTCCCTGTTTACATCTTTATAACTATGTTTCCTCACACCGGTTCGCTGACTGACCCAGAGTTTATTTTCTGTGTTTCCTAAACTCTTGGGTACTCATAATATTTTGTTATGAGTAGACAAGTGAATTCAGGTAGGCAAGTGGAACCTGATGAAGTACAAGTTCAAGACCCTAGTGGCATATCTATTTTAATTACCCAGTTTAGTATCTATGTTGTTATAGTATGGTAATGTATAATTATGTTGTTGAACTATGATGATGATGTATTATGATGTGTACTATGATGTATCAGACTCTATGATGTAATATATTATGTATTTGTGAAATTCCGCTGTGAGATTCTGATGTCTTCTTATTCTTCTATTCTATTAGTTCTATCTTTTCTATCTCATCTTCTAAATTCTTTCAATAATGACACGACTTTCGAGGCATCGAAAATCGCGTTGTTACAGTTGGTATCAGAGCTTAGGTTTTCTGAACACCTGGGTTGTGAGTTAGTGCTGAAAGAACTTATTTTTATAAAAACTATTATATTATAGGATGACCCGAGTTATTAATTTAGGTTATCCCTAAGACTATTTTACGAATGAGTATTAACTTTCAAATCATATCTTCAGAAAGTTGATAATGAGTTCTCAAGCAAGGCGAGGCCGAGGAGAAAGTCGGGCAACTACGACCAATGGGCATACTGTTAATCAGACCCAAGTGGATACAACTGAAGTGGTCCAAGCTCCAACGCAACCAAACTTCGCTATGATTTGCAAGAACTACACTACTCTGAGAGGAAAGAATTTTAAGGGAACTGAATCACTTTTTGACGTCCAAGCATGGATTAGATCATGTGAGAAGATTTTTAAGGGACTGAAGTTGGATGACGAGTATAAACATCTCTTAGCTTCATGGAATCTGGAGGAAGCTGCAGCTATCTGGTGGGATGCCCAGACTGCAAATACTCCAGAGGAGAATTTTAATTGGGTAATGTTCAAGGAAGCTTTTGAAGCTCAGTATCTGCCAGCAACTGGGAAAACAAGGATGTACCGAGACTTCATTGACCTGAAGCAAGAAAACATGACTGTCACTGAGTACGAAAACAAGTTCAATGCACTATCAAGCTTTGGACCAGAGTTGGTCAATACCTCACTGAAGAAGAATGAGATGTTTGTAGCTGGACTGAAGGATAGTCTGCAAGGCCGTATGATGGGACATCTGAAAGCCCCGTTGATTGAATTAGTGGATTTAGCGCTTAGGTATGAAGCACTGGATGCTAAGAACCCAATAGTAGCAAAGGCTCAGACTGGAGAAGCAAGCGGAGGAAATACCCAGAAAAGAAAGTTTAACCTAGACTGGAAAGACAACCAAAATCAAGTAAGGCAGTTCAACAGAAAACTGAAAATCATTTCAAGAATGTTCTGTGTCGCAACTACAAGCAGAAGGGACACATTGCAAGATTCTGTAAGCAGAAGGAAAATAAGAAACCTCAGCAATAGCAACCACAGCAGCAGCAAAAGAAACCTCAACAACAGCAGCAGCAGCAAATTCATAGAAATGAGATGGTAGTGAAGAATCTCTGTTTCAACTGCCACCAGCCTGGACATATGGTGAAAGACTGTCCACTAATGAAGAGGGCACCACAGATAAGGGTTTATGCCATCAAGAATGAACCATCAGCCTCTCAGAATGTGAAGGGAAAGGGAGTGCTGGAAGGTACTTTACAATTTAAAGGAATTTACCTTCGAGTTTTATTTGATACCGGCGCTTCACATAGTTTTATTTCTTCTGAAACCGTAGATCAGTTTAACCTTGAACCCATTATTTCCCCAAACCCAATTTGCATATCAAATCCCATTGGTAGTAAAACCGAGTTGAAAATGTGTTGTGAGGGTATAGCACTGTCATACCTCTCTCATTCCTTTCGTTTTGATTTTTATGTCCTAGATTTCAAAAGTTTCAATTTTATTCTTGGATTGGACTGTCTGAGCGAGTTCCAAGCTAAAATAAAATGTGATAAAGAAACCATAACCTTGATAATGAGCCTAGATCATAAAGCTAGGATACCTTGTGGAAAACCCAGTATTCACACCTGTAGTTTCCTATACGCCCTAGAAGCACCCCAAGAGAACCTTAAAACTTTGGATGTTGTTGGAGAATTCAAAGATATATTCGAGGAAGTCGGAGGTTCACCTCCTCATCGGGAGATATAATTCAGAATCGATTTAATTCTAGGAGCGGGACCAACAGTGCAACCAAAAATACGTATGGCTCCAAAAGAAGTGTTGGAACTAGAGAAACAGACTCGGGATTTGCTAGATAAAGGCTTAATCCGACCTAGTTTTTCTAGTTAGGGCTCAACGGTAGTTTTTGTAGTGAAGTCTGATGGATCATTACGACTATGTGTGGACTATAGGGAGTTAAACAAAGTAACCATCAAAAACAAATATCCTTTACCCCGAATCGACAATCTTTTCGATCAGTTGCACGGAGCAACAATATTCTCCCAAATGGATTTAGCAACGGGATTCCACCAATTAAGAATCGCTGAAGATAATATTCCTTTAATAGCGTTCAGAGGCCCGAATTTCTTTTATGAGTGGTTGGTTATGCCATTCGGCCTAACCAACGCACCAGCATTTTTCGTAGATTTGATGAACAGAGTCTTTAGGAAAATTATGAACAAGTTCGTTCTAATTTTCATTGATGATATTCTGGTTTATTCAAAAACCGAAGTGGAGCATCGCTATCATCTTAGATTAGTTCTAGAAACTCTAAGGAAAAACGTGTTGAAGGCCAAGATTTAAAAATGTCATTTTTGGAAGTCTGAGGTGAGATTTTTGGGACATATCGTGAATGGAGATGGAATATCAGTAGATCCCGTAAAAGTTGAATCAGTACAACAATGGAGACAACCTCGTACACCAACCGATGTTCGAAGTTTCCTAGGATTGGTGGGATATTACCGAAGATTTATCCAAGATTATTCAAAGATATCATCTCATCTGACGAAGTTAATGAAGAAAGGCCAAAAGTTTATTTGGACCCCGAAATGTGAAGAATCTTTTCAGAAGTTAAAGAAGAAATTAACCGAAGCACCAGTATTAGCTGTTCCCGATGGAACGAGTGGATTCGCAGTTTACGCTGACGCTTGTGGAGTTGGATTAGGAGCTGTGTTGATGCAGAACGGTCGTGTAATTGCATATGCAAGTAGGCAATTAAAGATACACGAGAAGAATTATGCAAGTCACGATTTGGAGTTATTAGCTGTTGTTTATGCATTAAAGATATGGTGACATTATCTGTTGGGTGGAAAATTCGAGCTTTTTACAGACCGTAAACCATGAGGTATCTATTTTCTCAGAAGGATTTAAATTTGAGGCAACAACGATGGTTGGAATTTCTTGCATCATATGATTTGGACATCATTTATACACCCGGCAAAGCAAATGTAGTAGCTGACGCTTTGAGTAGAAATGTGATTTTATCCCTATTTGAAGTCACACCGACTCTCTAAGAAAGGATTATGAGTAATCAAAGAAGGGATGCCAAACTAGAGAAGATAATTCAAGGAGTCACAAATGGAAAGGAGTCTGATTTCGAGTTGGATAACCAAGGAGTATTAAGAATTAACAACAGATTATGAATTCCAGATGTGGATGGGCTGAGGCAAGAAGTTTTGAAGGAATGCCATGCATCAAAGTTGAGCATCCATCTAGGAATTCATAAGATGAATAACGATATGAAACGAGTATTATGGTGGCCAGGAATGAAGAAGAATATTACAACTTATGTGAATGAATGTCTGTGCTGTCAGCAAGTCAAAGGAGATCATCAAAGGACTGTTGGATTATTGCGACCTTTGGAGATATCCAACTGAAAGTGGGAGATGATATCGATGGATTTCATCGATGGTTTTCCCAGGACAAGAAGAGGATTTGAAGGAATTTGGGTGATTTTAGATCGGCTAACAAAAAGCATGCATTTTATTCCAGTAAAACCGACACGCACAACCGCATCTTTAGCCGAAGTTTTCATGAGAGAGATTGTACGATTGCATGGAGTCCCAGCAAGCACTGTAAGCAACAGAGACCCCATCTTTACAAGTAAATTTTGGGAAGCATTGCAAAAGACTTTGGGAACGAGATTGAATTTCAGTACAACTTACCATCCTCAAACAGACGGTTGGAATGAGAGAGTAAACCGGATATTGGAAGATTTGTTAAGAGCATGTATTCTAGATTTTGGTGGATCATGGGAGGATCATCTACACCTGGTGGAATTCTCTTATAATAATAGTTACCAGGCAAGTATAAAGATGGCACCATACGTGGCACTGTACGGAAGACCTTGCAAAGCACCCGCATGTTAGATCGAATCCGGAGACAAATTAGTACTTGGACCAGATATGATCCGAGAAGCAATAGAGAAGGTGGAGTTAGTGAAGTTAAGAATGAAAGAAGCTCAAGATCGCCAGAAAAGCTATGCTGATCAAAGGCGAAGAGATCTTGTATTTGATATAGGAGATCTGGTACTTGTGAAGATTTCACCGATGAGAGAAGTTGTGAGATTTGGAAAAGCCGGAAAGTTAACTCCGCGTTATGTTGGACTCTTCCGTATTCTAGAGAGAATTGGATTTCTAGCTTACAGAGTTGAATTACCAGAACATATGGCAGGGATTCACAACGTATTCCATGTATCTCATTTAAGGAAGTGTTTGCACGATCTGTCCTTAATTCTGGAATCATCTATTCAACAAGAGATAGAGATTGAACCAGATTTGACGGTAATTCGACAACCATTTTGCATTATCGATAGAGAGGAAAAACAACTTCGCAACAAAGTGGCAAGTCTACTAAAGATTCAGTGGAGCGAAAATCCGAAGGATTGCACGTGGGAAATAGAGAAACATATGAGGAAATTATACCCGGATTATTCAACAGATTAGGCATGTTTTACTATTTTGTTGTTTGGATGAAATGTAACCTTGGATTTCTTCATTTCTGTGAGCACTGGTATGTTCATTTTGGATTCAGTTTATTTAGGACTTATGAAATCTCTTGTTATGATTCTATCATTGATGAGTTCTATTTCCTTGTTTACTTTCCAGATGGCACCTTTGATGAAGACTACAACTAGGAAAAGACTAACACCACCACAGATCATTAGGCTACAGGCAAAGAGAGAAAGAGTGGGAGACTCGGAAGACATTTGAGAGAGATCACCTAGTGAAGACGAGGGTACTCATAGGACATCAGAGGGGTCAGGCATCGGTAGAAGCTAACCTATGGAGCAAGATGAAGACTGTCGAGGATTGACAGATGAAGACGATGTATTGATGATCGAGATAGGATTTGGGGGTAGTGATGGAGATGACGACAGCTACAAAGATGAAGATGATGATGAGGTTATGGATGTCGATAGCGAGGAAGAATACGAGGAAGAGTACGAGGAAGAGGAGGATATGGTCCCAGGGACACCAGTCTTGCTATGGGAGATCAACCAGAGGAGTTTGTTGACCCAGTGTTAGCGATATGGGCGAGACTCGAGCTGGCTCTCGTAGAGTATCATGTAGTAGGTGGATTTGTAGAGATCTATGGGGACTACGGATATCCGGCGATACAGGTGTGTCGACTTCCACCAGTAGAGGTTATTGAGATTCCTGACGACGATGAGGAAGAACCAGTTAGCGAGGGAATAATTAGGGGTTTTGAGCTATCAGACGACAACGGTGAAGTGGTAGAGGTTGTGAACATCTCAGACGACGAGTGGATTGTGATTGACAGTGACTCGGAGGAGTAGAATAGAGTGATGTGTTTGGACGATGTATATGTATATTATATAGCCTATAACTTGAATTAGTCAAGTATAGCCTAAGTATGGTGGTATGTTATGCATGACTAGTACGAGTATGGAACTAGTGTATAATTATAATGTATTAAGTGGTTATGATATGAAGTATCATCTTTTGGGAATTTTTTTTATATCTTTCTTACTTTATATTTCAGGGACGAAATTCTTTTAAGGGGGTGGACTGTAATGTCCTGACTTTTTTTCTAGTTTTTAACAATCATTTTAATAAGGAACTAAAATGAGAAATGCTATTTAAAACAAAACTAAAGTGATTTTTGATATATATGTGAAAACATATGTATGTATAAATAGAGAGAATAATGTATATACTTGTATACAACATTCAAATAGAAATAATAAATGATAATACATATAAAAATATAATAGTTCATAGTATACCATTTTAACAAAGCAAGGATTTATAAACAAAATCCATATAACATGAATGATATATAGGAAAAGGGTATTTTGTTTACTTTAAAAATAAAGGTGGACTTTAAACAAAAATAACACAACATGTATGCATATGGCAAAAGAACAATTCGGCTATAGCACATGTATATGAACACATGACACACAAACCATTTAATTATTGACCAAAACAAATATCTTTGAACATAAGACAAAAAGAAGTCACATAGTAAGACAAAACCATTTAATGAATGATACTATGAATAGTGAAACTAAGATTTGGAAACCATTCCCTAAAAGCACCTAAAAATTATCAGTTTAAGTTTGCATGTGCACAACTTGTAGGAGAGAAAATATCAGCAAGAAAGAGACAAAGAAAAAACAAGTTTTATAATGCTTTAAAATCTAAGAAGGATACATGCATTTAATGAAAGCATGCTCAAGCTTCTAGAAGAACCAACCAAGTTCAAGTCTATTGGCTAAGCACCTTAATAAAATAAACATTTTCATGCATAGTAGCCGTAGGAACTAAGGGGTAAGGGTTAAGGCAAAATCTGAATTTCACTGTAGAGAGCATGTGCAGGAAAATGATTTTTAAAACTTAAGCCCAACTATAAATACATCTTAAAACTCTCACACTTTCACTCACAACAACACATTAAGTTCATACTAAATTCTGAAGATCTCTACTGGAATTTTGGAAAGCTTTGAAGTGAGTTAAACTTGTTTAAATTTCCTGCTTTAATGTTTACAGTAAACAGTTTTTGTGTTTATTTGATCTGATCTGCGAGTTCATGTTATGATTAACATCACCATCTGCCAATAACAATATGTTATGAGTGTTAAAAACCCTTTTCTCATGTCAGTTACAATCATACAAGTACTCATATTGATTAGAATGGGTGTTCTGTTTAGTTTAAAACATTGGTTAAAGATCCTGTTGTTTTGTTCGTAAAACATAGTAAAATTATACACTGTTCTTAAAAAGAAATCAAATTAAATCCTTCATACTAAGTTGATGTGATTATAGAATAAATGTATACTTATCATATATAAAAAAAGGAAATCAAAAGGGAAAACATTTCAAATCATATCTATTCAAAATACAGAACACATTAGTATTCTCTGTCAAGTCTCTACAAACATGATTTTTCAAATTGAACGAAACACTGCTTTGATTACATAAATGGAATCACAACGCAAAACCATGATTTTTAGTGGTGGTTTCATGATTTTTAATGTTGTGACAGTCGTGAAAAGTTGAGATGATCAAAGGAGGAACCTTGATCAAATTCTGACCATCCAGGCTATCAGAAGCCATGCGGTTGAGAGGAGAGCCTCGTCTAGGGTAGGAGCATCTAGGAAAAATATAAAATGATTTTTCTAATGTGTGGATTTCGAGAATGAAGTGGAAATAAGGTTTTGGGTTCATGTTTTTGGGCATGCGTTCATGGTCGAACTGCATCGCGACAGCGAAGCTAGGGGGTTGCGGTACTGGGGGGATCGACGGAGGAGGACGTCGACTTGATGTGGCCAGAGCTGGAGGCGTTCCGATGGATTGAGGGGAGAGAACGAGATGGATTCTCCGATGAACCCATACGAGAAAAGAGAATCAAAATAGTGAAAACACTATACATTCGCCGATGACTGGATCAGGGGACATCAACGAAGTCTGGAGGCGAAGGGTGATGTGTTGGAGCGGTCGCTGGTGGTGGACAGTGGCTACGGTGATTGTGCATGTGCACGGTGGGGGATGTGTACATTACAGTGAGGAAGAAGATGGAGTACCGTGTGGCGCACGAGAATTTGAGGGTGAACGATGGTTGTGGCAAGGTATTTGTGGAGGCTTGATACTGGTACTTTGGCAAAGTACCAGGGTGTTTGGCAATGGAGCGACGCATGGGGAAATGAAGTGATCGGCCGTGCGCTGGAAGTGTGGTACTTTAAGGGTGGTACTTTCGATAAGGTTTGGCAAAAGTGGTACTTTCGATTAAAATTTGGCAAACAAAAATCATGGTCGTGGCAAACAGTTTGAAGGTGATCGGACGGTCGTAGCAAGGGTTTTCGGGGTCTGGTCACTGGTACTTTAGCATGAAGTGGTACTTTGCAAAATCCATGCGGCGCATGTGATTTTTGAAGGAACAGATAGTCGTGGCAAGGATTTTTCGGACTTGGTAACTGGTATTTTAGCCAGGATTGGTACTTTGGCAAATCTGAACGAGATTCTGAATTTAAACAGTTTAAATTTAAAATTCAAAAATAAATAAATTAATTAAATAAAAAGAGAATTTTTATTTAATTAGTTGAAGGCAAGTGGAAAGAAGAAGCAGAAGATCGAAATGAAAAGTTCGACTGTAGAAGTTCGATAGATTTTTAAATAAAATAACAAGCGAATAATTAATTTAAATTATTAATTTAAATTACTTATGATAAATTAAACATAAGGGAATAATTTAAAAGGGAAAGTAGAGTATGAAACATCGTCTGAACAACGATGATAAAGGAAGCGAAAATGTCGTGTGCAACGCACGTGCATTACCTATTCATTCCCAAGTAATGATAAAAACTGAACAAAATACTGTGTGAAAAGCATACACCTTAACTGATTATTTTTAAAAGGATAATTAAACTATGTTGATATGAACTAGGTAAACAAACATTGTTTGTATAATGATAACTAATCTGTAAACTGAATAATAATCAGGATTAAGCCGATAAACATTCATTGACTATAAAAGATATTCGTATATCATTTCGAAGAGTCCGGAATAAATATTCCACTTCGACTCGAGGTATACGACGCATGTCAGAATACTGAAGATGAAAATATACAAGAAGATTTTTGGTCAGTTCAGTTACAGGACAAACCCGAATGGACAAATATCTGACAACGTATATCAGTTAGATCCTACGCATTGAATTTACGTAAGTATATTACGTTGGTGGCAGGGAAATTCATTTCTCTCAACTTTATTGCGCGTAATATATTTGGGTAATCAAATGAGTATTTCTGACGAATAGGACGATGTGGCATTCAAAGTAATTTAAGAAATAAATCTATCAGAAGAGAAACATGACCTCAAAACCTCACATCCGGGAAATAACAAAAGTTGGGCTGGGCAGCATGGCTAGTTGGGTCATACCCAAGCAGGTATATTATCACCATCTAGAGGACTTCCATATTTAACTTCTTAAATCTCTTTCACTGCTACAGCTGTCGGAAATGGTAAATCGAGCTCAACCGTAGGAGTGATAATATATTCATTACACTCAAGCTAAATGAGTGGACGATCATGTGTGGCCGGGTTACAAGATGTTCTTGTTGAACCCCAGCGTATCCTCTCTAGAGTACACTGATCGGTGGGTGCTCCCATACCCTGTCTGTTGGAATCCAATCTCCAATAAACGCTCGGCAATTTTAGATTATATAATATATACGTGAACGTGAGATGCAAGGATTTCACTAGATAACTATTTATTTGAAACAAACTATTGTAATATCAAACGTTTTGATATAAAATATTTGGGTCATTGTCCATATGCTAGTTATGGTTTGGCCTAACGATTTCTAAAGTAAATGAATTGGTCAACATGAAGCCTTATTACTTATTTCCCTGTTTACATCTTTATAACTATGTTTCCTCACACTGGTCCCCTGACTGACCCAGAGTTTATTTTCTGTGTTTCCTAAACTCTTGGGTACTCATAATATTTTGTTACGAGTAGACAAGTGAATTCAGGTAGGCAAGTGAAAACTGACGAAGTACAAGTTCAAGACCCTAGTGGCATATCTATTTTAATTACCCAGTTTAGTATCTATGTTGTTATAGTATGGTAATGTATAATTATGCTGTTGAACTATGATGATGATGTATTATGATGTGTACTATGATGTATCAGACTCTATGATGTAATATAATATGCATTTGTGAAATTCCGCTGTGAGATTTTGATGTCTTCTTATTCTTCTATTCTGTTAGTTCTATCTTTTCTATCTCATCTTCTAAATTCTTTCAATAATGACACGACTTTCAAGGCATCGAAAATCGCGCCATTACAATAAGTGTCAAGACAAAAAGTTAGCCGTACATTTACACATCCAAACTACATTAATAATGTCATAACCGAACTGCAAGCAGCCAAACTACATTAAACATTGAAATAAACATCTAAAATAATCAAGCTACTGAGTAGATATCATTAACTGGTGCTACTATTGCTGACGTCTTTAAAAAGGTTGATCTATATGTTAATAAAGTACCGAACTAAAGACTGAGAAAATAATGAAATCTATTTACTAAAAAAAACTGTTAATAATTGATTTTACCTAAAGTGCTTCCCTATTATGCGCTTCATGCGGCAGCTGTATGCTTTGGCTTCACTGTTGTTTCTTTCGAGATCACTTTACCTCTCAACTGCTTGTTACTAGAACAAAACTTTTGCTCCATTGCTCCTTGATTTAGCTCAAATATGGCAAAAACCAGCACTTCTGCTTCATTGCCTATATTTTCATGGCTAAAGTACCATCACTACAAGTTAAATGGGAGGACAGATGCAAATAAATATACTAGTGATTTAGTTCATCCTATAAAAGAAATTAATTATATTTGAACTGAAAGAATAAAACATGGAGATACAAAACAAGAAATCCAAGTAACCAGGTTTCATGTCAATAATGCGATATCTTATGTATTTATTTTTTATATCCACACGCACAAACATAGGCATGCATGCACAGTTCAAAAAAAAGGAAAATGAACCTGGATCGATATTGCTAAGGCAACAGACCCGAAAGTACTTTCCATAGGTAGTTCCTGGTTTAAAATTATCTAACACAAGGACATTTTAAATGACCTATTAGTCCAACTGTATACAACAAAATGAGCATCAGTTTAAGCATAGGCTAACAATTATTTATGTGAGAACTTACTTCCATTGAAAGGGTGAATTCATCCACGTTTCTTCGTATCTGCAAGTCGATAAAGTACACACATACATGAAACACATTTTTAAGTTGTAGGTCAAATATTTTTAACAAAACCAATTAACAAAAAGTATAAAAAAGTAAATGGTGTACTAGTAACTGATTTGGTGTGCGCTTATATTATAACAAAACGCAAACCAGTTTAAACAACAGTAACTTTGAATTAGTTTTAGAATAAAATGTGCCAGCATGCAGCAATAAGATATTTAAGGAATCATACAACCACAAAATAACCAAAGTAGAAAGAGAATATGTGCTAACAAAGGTCCAGGTTCTAACAAACAGATATAATCCAAGAAGAAATCATACCAAATCAGTTTGTCTCGTAGAAAATTCAAGAGCACTATAAGCAATCATAGCTATATAAAAGCAATCAAAATTCGTTAAGATATATAACAATGGTAAATTAAAAAACAGACGAAGTTTTCATAAGTAATAGGCATGCCTATAGAGTTCCCAGCAACGCGACAAACTTGTGACATTTGCATGAAGAGCCTTTTGAACTGCAGGCATATTCAGATAAGCAGAAACATAATTGACCGAACAAGCATCGAAATCAGCCATATGAAAAATCAGTAGGAGTTTAGATAGTATATTATCACAAATCAATGCTTGGTTGATAAAAATAAACATAATGGTAAATACTAAATACTCACTGCAACACCAGATTTTGTATTTATGCAATCGCAACACCAGATTTTGGAAGTTGCGCTAAGTATACCGAGGAGCAAATGTAAGACCGGATCTCAAACTCCCCTGGTACGGTATAACCATTTCTTCTATAACACCACCTTTCTATCTAGGTTAAATACAAACTAAACCACCTATAACATACTTAGAAGAAGGTGAGTTTCTCAGTTCAGTTTCCCACATCAATTCAGGTTTCTTTAGCCTCATCAACATTAATATCGAGATTGCAAATACGGTCTAGGTTCAACTTGATCATTGATGGCCTAACACAAATTATGCAATCTCGAGAATTAATATTGATGGGGAAAGAGCCTAAAACAAATTGTCTTTGTCCTCTTTGGGCGATTAGTTAAGAAGAAACTGAGTTGCCCTACGTAACATAATGCTTCTCCTGAGCCTACAGGGAAATTTTGGAAGAAATGTATCAGTTATATAACATCTTCACAAACATGAAATATGTTATAGAATCCTTAACTGTTAACCAATGCAACGCTTGGATGAACATTTTTATGATAAGTGCGACATTTTTATGTTATGTAACATTTAGCACTGTAAGAAAAAAGGCAAAGCTAAGATAAACTTTTGAAGATCCTGACACAGTTAAGTAGTACTACTATATTCCAGAACCATGTCGACGAGGTGTTCAATATAACTTTAAGATACCGCGACAAAATTCCATAAAGATGGAACATTCATATTTTATTAAGTAATAAATCATGAGTTATATGCATATATCTGAATATAAAAGAGGACTGAACAAGCATTCTGTGGGCTGGTCGAGGAAACACTTCGAAATGATAAAGTTGGCCATACGGACGAATATTTTTAACGCTTACTCTTTAATTTGGTATGGTTAACAAACCAACTAACCTCGACTTATCTTGGGAGTTACTAAATTGATCCATTGAAACTTATTGATCTTTGGAACTTGAATTACTAAATTTCAAAGCTCTTTAATGACTGAAAACTTTATTTTAAAGTTTTCATCATTTTGAAGTGTTTCCTTAACCAGACCACAGAAAGCTAGGTCAATACCTCTCTTACCTCCATGTATATGCATAGAACTCGTGATTTATTTCTTAATAACACATGAATATCCCATTTTTCATGGAATTAAGTCGTAGTATCTTAAAAATACTAAACATTGGCCGACATGGATCTGAAATATACCTCATAACAACACTACTATACACTAACAATGAACATTGATAGGAGATCCTACCATGTTAGTGTTACGTTTCAAATTAATTGTCAATCCACTGAATGTAGTCAATTAATTTAGTAACTCCCAAGATAAATTGATAGTCACTTAATTTGGTAACTCCCATGTCAAATTCACTTAATTTAGTAACTCCCAAGTAAAATTAATTGTCATCTCATATACATTAGACCTCTTGGCCACAATATTAACTTGCTCATATTTCTGAGAAATCTCGAAATGTTAACACAAGCTATATATATACACCCTTCATAAACATATGTGCTCATGCTTCACACATACAAAACATAGTATCATCTGCACTATGTTTGTCTGTATCCTCATAATCATTGTATGTTATATATATATATATATACATGTGCATGCAGAAGTCCTACATAAAACATATATTTATCCAATTGTGTTTACAACATAACATTAATATGAAAACTTTAAATGGATCAGTATGCCCAGATAATGTTTATGTATAACAAGTTATCCAATTATATGTCTAGAAGCAGCTAGCATATAACTAAAGTAAAATAAATACTGTTTGCATATCCTAATATCAAACACAAGGTAAATAGGCATTAATAATTATAAAGTGCCACTGCTTTAGCCTATCATTATTTAGCTATATTTAAAAGCAGTAATCTTTCATACACACACACATCCTGGATTTAAATGTTCAATCACAATAGATACATCGAATTATATTACAGTGGAAGATTAAATTACAATAATTTAATACAGTGTAGCGGAAAACAATAAACTGATACAGCAGAAGTCTATCAATGCTCTGGACACAACTTTAAGCTTCGATCCAGAATCCTGCTCAATATATCTGCAAAATAAGCTACTCGACTGCCTGTGTGGAAAAGAGGGCACCCGAGTTTGCAAAGTGAAACAAACTACGGGTCAATCATGGGACTGGTATGAGAAATCTTACTTAACCTATTTTATAATAAGGCTAATCACATGACCACGCCGCTAACGCGAAACAGGTTTACTCCATTTGATTGCCAGAGCATAAATAAAGTAAATCGTTAAACAACGCAATGCTTTTTAGAAAAATGAAACCATTATAAGACTCATGTCCCATCACACAATGCAACGCAAACAGGAGGATAGATTTTTACTTTATAATGGTCAAACATGCTTGATACGATAAAACGGATTTGATACTATCATTAGTGTATATGTGTTTCAAAAACATTTCAATCATAATGTATCAATCATAGACGACATAGCTACCATATACTATGTCGTCATACTAGTTTTACATTCAAAACCTTACGGTTTCGTATTGGAAGTTGGATTTCCATCATGAGTCAAGGCTAGGGACGATCTCCTTACCGATTCGAGACACTCTAGCAAATGTCTCAGGATTCAGATGCTGGCGAACCCTTGGTCCTGCAGGGTCGGTCCATAAATACTTTAGTGGATTAGTTATGCCTAAACACACACTTTCTGGTCCTATTGAACCTATAAATTGGTCACTATCGACCAATATAACCGAGGCCTCGTAATCTATCATCCATATAAGTAAAAAATGCCAGGGCTTGTAAACGTTGACACCACTTCTAGCTAGAAAGAAACGTGTGCACTCCCTACGTTCCATTGTCCCGTTTCTGACTCCAACCGGCGTGTGAGGCTCGCGAAGTTACATTACACAAAGCTATGCTAAATAAAGATGTGCTTTGATCATCAACCATAAGGCTCTGCTTTTCAACAAAAGCCTTGATCATTTGCATCTTAGCATGTCACATTGTCAATCCATACCACACCATTGATTTCTGCTAATATATAACCTCTAAACTCGTACGTCTCAGAGAAGGGTGTTATGCAAGAGAATAGATTCTCCGCCACCAAACAAATATATATTTAGCAGGGATCAACAAATACAGCATAAAGGAATACAACGTCAGACATACCATCCATTTACAAGTCCGTTCTGGGTCTGAACGAAACCGGAGACACCTTATTCCTCGTCCCATATGTCCAATATAGGAGAGAGGATCTCGCATATCTGTCGATCTTCAAGTACGTCTGGAAGATCACCACTTATTACCTTGTCTTGGAATGCCTCCCAAGACATCAGTAATAATCCAAACGATGTGAAGACCTCCAGTTTTCAACCACCGTCTTCATCTTCGACTTTTTATCGTCTAGTAATTATTCAGAATGGGTTAAAACCCGGTTTTTTCGAATAACTCGCGTATTTTATAATCAATAATAAAGTGCTATAAAAACACATCATACGCCTCATTCCAATTCAGAATATTCTTTTAAATAAATATTCACATTATTAGGGAAAGGTCCCCCTTAATTTTATCAAAGATAAATTCTTTTAAATTTATTCTTTAATCTTCTTTTTAAAGATTCATTAAAACTCCAATTCAATTTTTAATATCGAAAATCATTATTTAGTGATTATTCAAATTCGAGAAATTAATTTTATCTTTAACTGGGTTAAAGAACCAATGTCGTTTAAAACACAGTTCACGAAAAACCCAAAATCATCTTCCATTAAATATGGAATTTTCACAGAAATCAAATCAATATATAATCGATATAAATTTCCGCATCAGACTAATAATATAAATGGAATAATGGCAAAGCCTTTTAAATTCCATATATAGTAATGGTCTTTATTTACAGAATCTCATCTCGATTATTATTAAATTGAATTCCATTCAATTACAATTTAATATATTAAATTGGAAAACTTTACTTTGGGAAATTTCCATTTAAATTTAAATAAAAAGATCTATAACTTCCAAATTATATTTCCACTGTTAATCGGGTTAAAAAACAATTGTCGTTTAAAACACAGTTCACAATAAACCCAATTCACATTTCATTTTATTCTAATTACTAAATATAATTGGAAACTCTAATAATCTTAATTAAAAGATTTATTCTTTTCTCAACTGCATTTAAGAACAGTGTTATTGAAGACACCATTCACGACAAACCCAAAAATCCAATTTATTTTATTAATTCCAATTAGATATTTATCAATTGGTAAATTTCATTAAATCTTAATTTGAAAGATTTATTCTAATTAACAACCAGTTCATTTCGATAAAAAAATATTTTTATCTTTTCAAATATGGAATTTTTCATCCAATAATATTTTCAGACTATTTATTATGATTTTGCATAATTTTTCGATATTTTTAATAATTTTATTAAGGCCTGTACAGTCAGTTTCCAATAACGGCCACCGAACTGCACTTACATCGACCTTTTCTAAAATTGATTTGGACATAATTCCAAATCCAACCATTAGATTTCAAACCTCTTATATCCATTAGAAAGCTCTTTTCGATACGAACCAAATGATTTTGGTTTTAGGAGATTCCGACGGGCAAATCTCTCATTACATCAATTTGAAGTTAACGGTCGAAATGCGCGAACAGTCGCTGCGCGGCGCGTTCTATTCAGGCCATTATATAAATATATAATATATTATATATATTTTGTCGGTTTCCTTTTTAAAATCTATTTTATAAATTATTTATTAATTCATTTTAAAATGATTTATCTTCATTTTTCAATTTTAAATAAAAATTGAATATTCTATATCTTTATCAAATTATAATATTAATAATTTCAAAATATTAGATTTTGAAATCACTTCTTTTTATATTCATTTTAAAATGAAATAAATTGATCGATAAACCCATTCGGGTTAAAAATGGCGTTTCTACTTAATTCGGCTTCACATGTCAATATTTTTTTTATTCGTCTAAAAAGGGACATACAAAATCATAATTTTATTTTACACTGAATATTATTCTAAAATATTCATAATTTTAAGATATTCTTTATTTCAAAAGATTCTTTATTTTAAATATATTTTACATCGAAAATATTCTGAATCGGAATGCGACTCAACCTATTACCATATAAATTCAGTTATATAGATTTCATTCATTGCATGTATATATATATATATATATATATGACAATAATGTTAAACAATCAATAAACAATCCATTCACATCCAGAGTGAAATTTATAACTGTGTGAGCATTAAAGTAAATAAATAAATAATGCTCATCATAGATTGTCAATCCATCGATTGACATATAACTAAACATCGGGACTAGTGTATGACAAAAATCATCCCAATACCTGTGTGGGGTTTTCAGCCAACAACAGTTCATACAAATAAATCTTTGGTTAATAGATTTAACCAATTATAATTCAGTTTGAATTATTTCTAATATCACTAACATAATCATGATAACGTTTTACCAATGTACATTTTTCTACTTCTCTAACTTGTTAATGTTTATATCAAACAAATGAACATTTCTACTTCTATAACATGTAAATGTTAATATTAAACAATGCATATTTTAATTATTCCTACTTACATTAAAAATGAAATTTTTAATGTAAAAACAATTTTATCAAACAATGATCTTTTTATTGAATCCTTTTACTTTCATATGATTTTATTTACATTAAAAATGTAAATTTTAATGTAAAAACATTTTTCAGGCAATGAACCTTTTTCTAATGTTGCATTTTTACATTAAAAAGTTAAATTTTAATGTGAAAAACAAATTTTCAAACAATGAATCTTTTAATATGACTCATACATACATTAAAATGTAAATTTTAATGTAAACAAAATTTTATTAACTTGAGTCTTTTAAAACAAATGTTCATTTTTCATATTTTCTCATATACAATAAAAATGTAAACTTTTTATTGTTAAACATTTTATATTTCATCCAATGATCATTTTACATAAATCATGCTTTACATTAAAAATGTAAATTTTAATGTTTCAACATTATTATCCATACAATGAATATTTTATCTTTACATTAAAAATGTGAATTTTGAAGTTTCAACATTATTATCCCTAACATAAATGACATTTTTATCTATAACATAAATGACAATTCTAATGTAACATTTCTAACAAAAGTGATATTTTTAATCTAATGTTACATTTCTAACATAAATCACGTTTTTTAATCTAACATAATATTTCCTAACCAAAATGAAATTTTTATTTAAACAAAACATTATCTAACAAGTGACATTTCTAATATGTTGACATTTCTAATATGATGACATTTCCAATATGATGACATTTTTAACATGATTACATTTTTAATATGATTACATTTTTAATATGATGACATTACTAAATAAATGACATTCCTAAATAAATGACATTTTTATCAACATGGCATTCTAAATAAATGACTCTTTTTATTTACATAATATGATTCTAAACAAAATGATATTTTTATTTACATGACCTGATTCTAAGCAAAATGATATTTATATATTAACATGAACTGTTTAATGAAACATGAACATATCTAAGTATATGACAATTTAATTCTAATGTAACATTTTATACCAAAAATGTTATTTTTTATTCTAATAAAGCATGATTAAAAAAAAGGACATATTTATTCTAACGTAACTTTTTATAACAAGATGGTATTTTTATTTTAATGCAACATTTTATAACAAAATTGTATTTTTATTCTAATGCAACATTTTATAACAAAAATGTTATTTTTATTCTAATGCAACATTTTATAACAAAAATTGACATAAAAAAAATACAATGAAAATTATAATTTTCATTGCCTAATCTTTTTAATGCAAAAGCTTACCATAAAAATGATTTATATTTTTTGTCTCATCTTTTAAATGAAAACAAAAATGCATTATAAATCTAATCTTTTTAATGAAAACAATTCTACATTAAAATTGTAATCTTTTTAATGAAAACAAAATTACATTAAAAATATAATCTTTCTAATGAAAACAAAATTACATTAAAAATGTAATCTTTCTAATCTATTCTTTTTAATGAAAACAAACAATGAATATTTTTGTTCATAAATACGATAAAGAGAATAACCTTTATTTTAAAACAAAATTTAACTATTCATATGTTCCTAATGACAAATAAAGAATAATTTTTCATTGCTTAACAAATCATGATAATTCTAATATTTTCTACTTGACAATAAAAGAATAATTTTTCATTGTCTAACAAATCATGATAATTCTAATATTTTCTACTTGACAATAAAAGAATAATTTTTCATTGTCTAACAAATCATGATAATTCTAATATTTTCTTCTTGACAATAAAAGAATAATTTTTCATTGTCTAACAAATCATGACCATTCTAAGATTTCCAACTTGACAATAAAAGAATAATTTTTCATTGTCTAACAAATCATGATAATTCTAATATTTTCTACTTGACAATAAAAGAATAATTTTTCATTGTCTAACAAATCATGACCATTCTAATATTTCCTACTTGACAATAAAAGAATAATTTTTCATTGTCTAACTAATCATGATAATTTTCATGATTCAATGCAATCTAATAGATTATTGAAATCAAAATCAATCCAATCCAACCTCGCACAAACACATGTAAATTTTGACAATGTACATGGGAAGATTTCACATCGCAATTAAAATTAATTTTAATTTTAAACAAGAGATCTCACCTTGATCGGATTAAATTGTTGAATACGATGATTTTAATTAAATTAAACAAAGGCGTTTAATTCAACCAAAATTCCAAACTGCTTCTGAATTTGTCTTGGTCAGTCCCATGTTGTAGATCTAGTCAATGTGAGACCAACGCATCTAAAATTATTCAATTTCGTGTCCATTTGCAAAAGTTACAATCATTTTACATTCTACTTACATAATTAAATAATTAATTAAACTAATTCATTACACTTGAAAGCGTTGCCGTATCTTTCCCTTTCTTCTTCGCTATTGTCTGTAACGTGAAAACCCATACTTAGACATGTTCTTCCACCGTCGCACGCATACCGAGAACTCCAACGCCGATCCAGTTCAGCCACCGCGAAGCTTGTGCTAACCCCCACCCACGCCGGAAGTCAGGTGGAACTCGACCCTCCGTAGTTCTCAATAATTGGTCAAGAACGACGCCACTTTCGAGATGGATTCCGGCCATCTCGCGCGATCATGACCGTTGAGATTAAAGATCTCACTTAACTGAACAATATTCTCTTTGGAATGATGATATAATTATTCATGGTTTTGAAACGATTTAGGATTAAAATTAGGAACACCGGGGCCATGGATTTATTTGTGCGACGGCTGTACATTTGGATTAGGGTTTGTATATTATCCTATATTTATAATGAAATATTATTTAATTCATTCAATTACAAAAAGCCCATTAATTCGTACCAGCCCCAAATTCAGCCCAACTAATGTTGTCCTCAGCCAAATACCCTCGTTCCAGACATAATGGGCTAAGTCCCGTCAGCCCGTTTGATCGTCGCAGCCCACTTTTCTTATTAAACATTTAATTATTTAATTTGATCGTACATTTTAATTTACTGGGTCAAATACTGACTCTAAAAATCACAGAAAAATTATTTCTAGTTATATTTTGACGATACGGTCCTAACAAAATTAATTTCGTTGAATTTGGAGATTGTTTGAAAAATGGCCATTTTCTGGTTGATCCAATTTGACTGAAATTGACAAAACACGTTTTCTTTTTGCACATATTAATTCGAAAAATTATGAAAATTGAAACTTAGCAATAATTTGACATTCCGAATCCAACAAAAGTTGTTTCATCGAAAACGGAGGTCGTTTGCAAAATGGCTATTTTTGAGTGCTATATATTATATATATATATATATATATATATATATAAATTCTACAACGACTTTTCTAAATTTTAAACTGGACATAACTTTCAATTTACATTATGGAATTTAGATTTTTCACATTCATTAGAAAGATGTTATTAAACAGATTCAAATATTTCTTGTTTCGTTCAATTCTGATTTAAAATGAATTATGTATATTAAATTGAAATTAGAAATCGAATTTTCAAACTACCACGCCATTTCAGACTCCTTTTATAATTAAATAAAATTTATTCATTTTAACTTCGATTAAAATAATTTTTTAGTCATTATTATTTAAAATAAATTATTTTAAATATTAAAATCCATTAAAATTTCTAAAATAAAAATTTAAAATTGGTTCCGAAATTCCGAGTTGTTACAGTTTCCCACATCAATTCACGTTTCTCTGGCCTCATTAATTTCAATGTCCAGATTGCAAATACGGTTCAGGTTCAACTTGATCATTGATGGTCTAACACAAATTTTTGCAATCTCGATTATCTATGTTGATGGGACAAGAGCCAAAAACGAATTGTCTTCGTCCCTTTGGGCGATCGTTTAAGAAGAAACTGAGTTGCCCTTTGTAACATAATGCTTCTCCTGGGCCTACAGGGAAATTTTGTACAAAATGTATCATTTAAGTGACACTATTTTAGCTGCACAATTTCAATATTCATGTATACTCCTATACATGCAAATCAGATGGAATAAACTAAATTAAATTAACATACGTAAACACATTCTGATATACTTGCATAATATCACATATTGAAAAATTCATATACTTCTTAAGTCATATGCTGCACAATTTATATATTGTGTAACTTATATATATAATTCATGCATTGCAAGGTTCCTATATATATATATATATATATATATATATATCAGTGTAATATGTTTGCTGCAAGTACTTAATCAAGCAATTTAAATGAACATGTTAACATTTAAAATCAATGTCTAGATTAAATTCCAATCCATATAATTCAGGCAATCAACATATATATACAAAACAGGTTTAAAACCCATTCAATTCAGAAGCAAACAGCATGGAATATATTTTAACAAGTATAAACACCATTTGCTTTCATACACACTATTATGAAACATTTATATGTATACCTAGATCTAAATTTGAAGCATACAGGATGGTCATAAACATATAAATTTAATCTGGTATACTGTCAAAACCCAGAGTTCAAAAGTAACTTAAAACCCAGATATAAAATCCATTTACAAACATTGTTTGCAAAAATCAACTGCTTTGTTATGTGGTTGCAAAAATCAACACACAACGTATTTTAACTGTTTAAAACCCTAAACGATAGGATCCAAAAAAAATTAGATAAATCAAGTTTGATTTTGTACCTTTCTAGCTTTAGGGATTTCACGAACTTGAATATGATTTGGAATTGAATCAAATCGCTTTGTAGAGTTGCTGAGATGCACCGCCTCTACTAATATCCATACGATCGTTGAACGAGTCGTCTTTACGAAATCGTATTGAACTGAGAAATAATAAACGGTAGATTAAAAGTGGTAGAAGCTAGGTTTTTTACGGAAAAAGGAATAAAAGGGAACGAGGGTTAAAATATTTTAAGAATGAGGGGAGACGAATAGAGAATAGGTCGGTTACGTTTACTTTGGACATGCGGACTTATGTTTAGGAAGAGGCGGGAATGTGAAATATTTTTTGCTGCTCTTATATTGGTATTGAAAACATTTTTGCTTGCATATGAGTATAAACTCTGCCAATTTTTGCAATAAAAAAATCATTTTTCTTGTAGTGTAAGTTCTCTTTGCCCTCCCTTACTTCATTACGACTCAATAAATAGACGAAGCTATCCGATAACTTCGTGGTTCATCTTCCACCCAAACCGAACTCCACAATTAGTGCACCAACATCACCAGTATCAAGACCGGCATCCGTCAACTCACTCAAGCCATCACTGAACTCACAACTAAGCTAACCAACCACACACCATTATCTCTACCACAATCTGCACTCATATCCTCCAACAACAATACAAGGCAGCCCCATCAACTCCAAATCCTTCCAACCCAAACATCATACCCAAAAGACCACCCAAATGTGAATTAACTAATTTCGATGGATCAAATCTGTTTGATTGGATTTTCCAAGCCGAACGTTTCTTTGCCTATCATGCCACACCCGATGAACAAAGAGTTAATCTCGTGAACTTTCATATGACCAGACAAGCACTCACGTGGTTTCAATGGATGCATCGGAACAACCAACTCTCTTCATGGCATGCGCTAACGACGACATTGGAGCAACACTTTAGACCACCCTAACTAATTAACCTACAAGCAACACTATTCAAGATCGAGAGAATAAACACTGTCGACGACAATCAATCCTGGTTTGAAACCACTGGCAACCAGATCACTAACCTACCCCGCAATGCCATTATTAATTGTTTCATATCCGGACTCAAGCCACATATGAAAAACAAGCTTCTGGTCTTAATTCCCACCACCATCTCTGATGCCATTGACTTAGCCGAACTAATTGAAAGCAAATCCACCGAAACTCCAAATACCCTTTGTCCAAACCCAACACCAGCCCCACTCTCATCACTACCACCAATTCCTCCACCAAAACCCATGGCTAATTCCTTTAATTACAAAATCAAGCAACTTACCCCTTTCGAGATGCAATAACGTCGAGCGAAAGGCCTATGATTCATTTGTGATGACAAATATGTTCCCGGACATCGTTACCAAACTCCACAACTCCTCCTACTTCCCAAATTTGAACCATACTCGGAAGCACCAGTTCCAGAGCTAGATAAACCACATGATTCCGGATTTCGGCCTTGAGGACAAGGCTATTTCGAAGGGATGGATAATGATGTGGTTCTCACCTTCACCTGAAAATACAACACCATTTAGAAGGCTCCTGAATTGAAGTACGACAACAAAGATTGCAAGTTGTTAGTTGGCCTGTATTGCTTTCCTTAAAGTTGTCATTTCTGTTGGACAATGGAATTTCGATGACAACAACCTTGTTTCAATAATTAACGTTATTGATCATAAAATATATACTAACGTCTTTACCCATTATATATATGCAGGAATTGTATACAGGTGATATAGAAGACTGTATAATTTAAGAGATTCAAGATTTCAAAAGAGATACAAGATTTCAAAAAAGATTCAAGACTCACTAGTATCAAGATATCAAGATTTCAAGAGTTCAAGATTATTAAAGTAAAAGAGTCTAGTTAGTACATAAAACTCTAGTTATCATACTCAAAAATCTGTTTTCAATTTATCTTTTTTAATTTGATTTCAAACTCTTTTCAAAATGGTTTTAAATCATCTAAAGGTTTTTACATATTGTTTCATATATATAAGTTTATTATATAGTTTTTATATATACATAAAAGTTGAACAATTATATTATATATGTTTATAATTATATAGTTTTATATCATATATATATATGATTTTTATATTACACGTTTAAATAATAGTTTATATGTATTTGTACTTAAGAAATTATATTTTAAACAACTAGTTTTAATTTAGGAATTTTCAAAATATATATGTTAATTTAAATACTTTAAAACATAATTTAAAATTTAAAAAACTAGCATATGTCGAATGCATGTTCTAACATGTCGACATATAAACGTCACTTTTTTAAATTTGAAAGGAAGTGTCTTTTCGTAATTTGAAATGTTTCAGAACTGTTGTGACCTTTTGAACACTATATAAAGGCCTTATTTTCGATTTTTTCAATAACTATTCTTCTTCTTCATCCTATCTCCTACCACTATTATTCTACTTTAAATTCTTGATTTCTACACTCGTACTCTGCCAATTTCAATATAAATTATATCATTCTCTTTCTATTCTCAATCTCTATCAAATACTCTCTGTTTGGAAGTGATATTCAAGAGTTCTAGGGCTATTTGCAAGTGTTAAGGAAAGGGTGTGTTCCTTGTATCCTATAAATCAAGGAAAGGGTGTGTTCCTTGTATCCTATAAATCAAGGAAAGGGAGCGGTATGAACCTTGTAGCCATGAAATCAAGGGTGTTGAATCGGCGGTGAACCTTGTAGCTGTGAGATCAAGGGTGTGGAATCGGTATTAACCTTGTAGCCGTAAAATCAATAGTGTTGTAAATTGATACTAATACTAATAAAACTCTGCAAAATCTAGCATTGCATGGGACTGGACATTGGAGTAATCTGAACCAGTATAAAATCCGATGTGTTCTTTCCTTTTCTGCATTTTATTTCTGTTTATATTTGCATCTGTGATTGTTTCTGTTATGATATTCATTCTGTGATTCATATAGTTGTTTGAGTAATCGTTAATTGTTTAAGTTTTCCATAATAGCTTTAAAACACTATTCACCCCCTTTAATGTTAGTTTAGCCTTAAGATTCATGTTTCTTATCCTTAACAATTGGTATCGAAGCATAGATTCAAAATTTCATCATATGAATTTTGGCAATATTAAATGGCAACCAACACTGGAATTGCTAGTTATAATAGTTCATTTGTAGAGGGTCATTGCACTGTTAGACCAACACTATTTAATGGCAGTAATTATTCATATTGGGCATGTAGGATAAAAATATATTTGCAATCTATCGGATTAGACACTTAGAATATCACACAGACAGAATATGTTGAACCCACTACTAATTTTGCATAATGGACTAATGAACAAAAGGTTGCTGCACAGAGTAATTCTAAGACTATGAATATGTTATTCTGTACATTAGATAGAAAAGAATTTAATAGAGAGTCATTTTGTAAATCTTCTCATGATATATGGAAAACCTTGCAAGTTACTCATGAAGGAACAAATAAAGTTAATCAGACAATGATATCAATGCTAACTAATCAATTTGAGTTATTTAAAATGAATTAGAATGAATCTATCTCCAATATTTACTGCAGGTTCTAGGAAATCATGCATTCGTTAATGGCTCTAGCAAAACTTATTCTGAAGAAGACCAAGTTAGAAAAATTCTTAATTCCCTAACTCTAGAATAGGATCAGAAAACACTAGCGATTGAAGAGGCCAATAATATTAGTGAAATGAAAACTAAGGAGTTAGTAGAAAATCTGATGTCGATCGAAGTACAGTTACAGAAAAGAAATCTATAACATTCAAAGAAACTACTGATGGTTCTGATTCAAGCTGTGAGGATGATGAAAAATTTGCCTTAATGACAAGGAATTTAAGAAAATTTCTGAGATATAAAAGGAGAAATAATTTTCAGAAAAATAATCAAGGAAGTTCGGGAAGAAATGACGGTAGATGCTACAATTGCAACAAAACAGGTCATATAAAAAGGATATGTCCATATCCGGATAAATCATATCAACAAACATATAACAATTCGTCAAAGAAGAGGAAATGGCATACGCAACAACTTTAGATGACTTGGATTCATCATCAAGTGACGAAGAGCCAGAAACCGAAAATTCGAATATGTGCTTCGCTGCAATTCAAGATTCAGAAAAAATCGAAGAGATGGATCTAAAAACAAGGTATGCTTAATTAATAGTTTTTGATTGAAATGGATGAATGGACGCTTGTTTGTGTGCCTTGTTTGAAATCTAAATTCTAAAATTTGAATTTAAAATTTAATTGAAATTTTGAAATTTAAACTTAATTGAAATTTTGAAATTAAAAAAAAAGTTAATCTTAAATTATTTTTTAAGATTAATATTACATCAGGAAATAATAAACATAAAACATAGAATATTAAAATAATAAAACAAAGTCAAAAAGCCACTTGTCTTTTGAAATTTAAAATTTGAATTTCAAGTTCTGGTGTATATGTCCACACGTACATTTATGCTTGTAAATATGTTTGGATTGATTGATTGAATTGCTTGTATGAATTATTTATACTCTTGTTTATAGAATTACATTAGTCATTAATTTAGAAGAAGTTATAAAACTTTAGATTTAGTATTATAGTCTTATTTAAATTATATATCTAGAATAAGTCATTAGGATAATTTATGCATACATTTAGGGGGAGTATAGTTTAGTATAGTTTTTTTGTTGATGACGAAGGGGGAGATATTAAAAAAATAGGGTACAGTTAAGATAGGCATATTTAAGGGGGACTTTGAAGAAATTTATTGTGAAAGGGGGAGTAATCAAGGAATCAAATCAACAGGTAATACCAGATATGAATATTTTATAAAATCAAGGTTGTCATCATCAAAAAGCGGGAGATTGTTGGAGAATGGATTTTTGATGACAACAACCTTGTTTCAATTGTTAACATTATTGATTATAAAATATATACTAACATCTTTACCTATAATATATATATATATATATATATATATATATATATATATATATATATATATATGCAGGAATTATATACAAGTGATATAGAAGACTGTACACTTTAAGGGATTCAACATTTCATAAGAGATACAAGATTTCAAAGAAGATTCAAGACTCATAAATATTAAGATATCAAGAGTTCAAGATTATCAAAGTAATAGAGTCTAGTTAGTATGTAGAACTCTGGTTAGCACTCTCAAAAATCTATTTTCCATTTATATTTTTTAAATTGATTTCAAATTATTTCTAATTCTTTTCAAAATGATTTTAAATCATCTAAAGGTTTTTACTTATAATTTCAAATATATATAAGTATCTTATATAGTTTATATATATATTATAAAGTTGAACAATTATATTATATATGTTCATAATTATATAGTTTTATATCATATATATATGATTTTTATATTATATGTTTAAATAATAGTTTATATGTTTTTATACTTAATAAATTATATTTTAAACAACTAGTTTTAATTTAGGAATTTTCAAAACATATATGTTAATTTAAATACTATAAAACATGATTTAAAATTTTAAAAACTTGCATATGTCGACATGCATGTTCTTACATGTCGACATGTAATCGTCACTTTTTTAAATTTGAAAGGAAGTGACTTTTCATAATTTGAAACGTTTCAGAACTGTTGTGACCTTTGGAACACTAAATAAAGGCCTCATTTTCAAAAAAATTAGCAACTAATCTTCTCCTTCTTCATCCTATCTCTTACCACCATTATTCTACTTTAAATTATTGATTTCTACGCTCATACTCTGCCAATTTCAATATAAATTATATCATTCTATTTCTATTCTCAATGTCTATCAAATACTCTATGTTTAGAAGTGATATTCAAGAGTTCTAGGGCTATTTGTAAGTGTTAAGGAAATGGAGTGTTCCTTGTAGCCTGTAAATCAAGGAAAGGGAGCGGTGTGAACCTTGCAGTCGTGAAATCAAGAGTGTTGAATCGGTGTGAACCTTGTAGCCGTGGAATCAAGAGCGTGGAGTTGGTGTTAACCTTGTAGCCATAAAATCAAGGGTGTTGTAAATTGATACTAGTAATAATAAAACTACGCGTCATCCACGTTATGTGGGACTGGATGTAGGAGTAATCCAAACCAGTATAAAATCCGTTGTGTTCTTTCCTTTTCGCATTTTATTTCTATTTATATTTGCATCTGTGATTGTTTCTGTTGTGATATTCATTCTGTGATTCATATAGTTGTTTCAGTAACCGTTAATTATTTAAGTTTTCTATAATCTATTTAAAATACTATTCAACCCCCCTCTAGTGTTAGTTTTGCCTTAAGATTCGTGTTTTTCATCCCTAACAATTTCTGCTATTTCTTTTAAGTTTTTTTTTTTTTTTTTTTGCAAGTTGTTATAACAAAATGATCACTAATAGCCATGTAGGAAAAAAAGATGTTAGAAGGTGGCTATAAATATATGATATGTGAACGTTTGAGGTAGAAAAAGAATAATTTTCCAGCTCTTTTCTCCTTGAATTCTCTGCTTCTTCCTTGTTACATTCTTTTCTTCTTAAATCTTCCCCTCCTCCCAACAATACCACATCATTTGTGCTTTCACCTATGTTCTCTTTTCCCTTCCTCACTTCATTATGACTCACTAAATAGACAAAGATATCCAACAACTCCATGATTCATCTTCCACCCAGCAGCAAACCATTGAAGCCATCCAAATCGAACTCCATAATCAGCGCACCGATATCTAGAATGACATCCGTAGGTTCACTTTAGCCATCACTGAACACACGCCTAAGCTTTCCAACCACACATTATTATCTCCACCACAATCTGCACTCATATCCTCTAACAACAACACACGGCAACCCCGATGACCCCGACTCCTTCCAACCCCAAACATCATACCCACAAGACCACCCAAATGTGAATTAATTAATTTCGATGGATCAAACCTGTTCGGTTGGATTTTCCATGTCGAGCATTTCGTTTCCTATCATGCCACACCCGACGAACAAAGAATTGATCACCCTAGCTTTCATATTATCGGACAAGCACTCATGTAGTTTCAATGGATGCATTAGAACCACCAACTCTCTTCATGACATGCGCTAACGACGGCATTAGAGCAAGGCTTCGGACCACCCTCATTAATCAACCCACAAGAAACACTATTCAAGCTCGAGCAAACAAATACTTTCCATCCAGCAACGAACCATTGAATCCATCCAAACCGAACTCCATAATCAACGCACTGACATCACCGATATCAAGAGCGACATCTGTCAGCTCACTCAAGCCATCACTGAACTCACCACTAGGCTAATTAACCACACACCATTATCTCCACCACAATATGCACTCATATCCTCTAACAACAATACATAGCAGCCCCGACAAACCCTACGCCTTCCAACCAAAAACATCATACTCACAAGACCACCCAAATGTGAATTAAGTAATTTCAATGGATTAAACCCAATCGATTGGATTTTCCAAGTCGAACGTTTCCTTGCCTATCATGCCACACCCGACGAACAAAGAGTTGATCTCGTGAGCTTTCATATGACCGGACAACATTCACGTGGTTTTAATGGATGCATCAGAACCACCAGCTCTCTTCATGGCATGCACTAATGACATTATTGGAGCAACGCTTTGGACCACCCTCACTAATTAACCCACAAGCAACATGATTCAAACTCGAGCAAACAAACATCGCCGATGACTATTAATCCTTGTTTGAAACCACTAGCAACTGAATCACTAACCTACCCCGAGATGCCATTATTAATTATTTCGTATCCGGACTCAAACCATATATCAAAAACGAGCTCCTAGTCTTAACTCCCACCACCATCTCCGATGCCATTGACTTAGCCAAAATAATTGAAAGCAAATCCATTGAAACGCAAAACACCCTTGATCCAAACCCCACACCAGCCCCACTCTCATCACTACCACCAATTCCTCCACCAAACCCATGGCTAATTCCTCTAATTACCAAATTAAGCAATTTACCCCTTTCGAGATGCAACAATGTCGAGCGAAAGACCTATTTTCAATTGTGATGCCAAATGTGTTCTCGGACATCATTGCCAAACTCCACGATTTCTTCTCCTACTTCCTGAATTTGAACCATACCTAGAAGCACCAGTTCCAGAGCTAGATAAACCACATGATTTCGGATTTCGGCCTTGAGGACAAGACCGTTTTTGAAAGGGTGGAAATTGATATATATCTCACCTTCATCTGAAACTACAACACCATCTTAAAAGGCTCCTGAATTGAAATATGAAAACAAAGATTGCAGGTTGTTATTTGGCATGTATAAAAGTTGTCATTTTTGCTATTTCGTTTAAGTTTGTTTTTCTGTTTTTGTTTTTTCTCCAAGTTGTTATAACAAAATGATCACAAGTAGCCACGTAGGAAAATAATTGTTAGAAGGTGGCTATATATACATATATATACACGATATATAAACCTTTATGGGAGAAAAAAGAATTATTTTCCAACTCTATTCTCCTTGAATTCTCTGCTTCTTCCTTGTTTGCTCTTTTCTTCTTAAATCTGCCCCTCCTCCCAGCAGTACATCAGATACTCATCATATAAGTCACTTACACATGTCACGGCCTCGGTATCGATTGTCTGAGGGATGTTCTTTAGATAGGAAACATACATTAATGCTTTCTTTGGGCAAGGTCATCTTCATAATGACAAGATAAGGATTTGAAACAGTTACAATTTCTGCATTAGTGAAGTTGTTTAACCTAGGCATTTATTGCCAACTTCCAGAAGGTACTAGCCCTAACGATTGTTCATATTATCAGATGAAGGAGAAAAGGGGCGATAAGATAATGTATTATATATGTTATAGAAGACCGATTATCAGAGCGATTAGTACATTAATAGGTGAAACATGATCGGACTTTAGTAACAACCTTTCTATACTACGCAATAAGGACGACTGAGGTTTGAGCAAGAGATAAGGAATTCATTTGAATTCCTCATATTGTTCATCTTGAGACCAATAGCCCTTATCTTGCTATTTATACTCACGCCTTTGCTGCCTAATTGAAATTGACTCATGCGATAATCACTCTTAAGAGTGTCAAATAGGCTCTTGAATTCCATAGAGTCTACAAATAAAAACATAAACAAATTCGAATCTATAAGATATAGAAAACGTGTGAGCAGTGCGAAAGTTCGATGCAGTGTAAGTGTTAGTTTGCCTTAGATCCCTCCGTGGACCATGGAACTGGAGTTTAATAACATGATTTATTTCCTTGGCACGAGTAGCAGATATGTTGGCAGATAGGGAGATATAAGAATCGATGTCACCAGTACTGATATTGCTAAGATTGAATGAACCAGACTCGTCTGGTGTGCTTTTAAAGGGCCCGTACGTACCTCCAGTATGGGGATTATGGTTCCTTCCACCGTGGAAACTAATGAAGGTTATGTAGATGTTCAGTAGGGAATGACAGAGGTGGCCCTGTGGTATGACCACCAAGGCGACCGCCTAGGGCCTCTGACCTCATACTGTTCGTATTGGACATGTTCTAACAGCTTAGGGCCTCTGGCACACTGATCCGCCTACGGCCTCCGATTCCTTTTTGTGTTTCAGGGTCGGCGCTAGGGAAAATAATCTTTATTATAGGCTGGCATGTTCTGGGTAACAGTTTATGGTTACTATCGATCATTAGTGCAAACTTGCTATCACAATTAATTGGCTACAAGACCAGTTGAGAATCTTGGTTTTAACAAAAGAGAATTTTGTTGAAAGGTTTTGTAAAAATTGTAATAATACGAACTGATTTTATATGAGGCTACGTTACCCTTTTATACAATGTTTTGGGTAACGTTTGAACTATGGGCTGAAACAAAATAATACAAGCCCAACATAAATGTATACATAAACTAGTAAATGGCGGAGCCAACTTTATTTCATTTCCCCCCTTCAAGCCTAACCTAGGGTTAGGGTTTGCTCTCGAAAAACAAAATAATGGCGACTCCTCCGACTTTAAGGACCTGATTGATGGAAGATCTTCCTTCACTGGCCTCCACGACAGGTAAATCTGTTGAACCCGTAATTTTTTGTTTGATGATAACAAACATTTTTTAATGTGTTTGAAACTGTACTGTTTACTGCTCTTCACATCATATTGAAATAAAAATATTTTTGTCTAATAATGCTCCTACACAGAAATTGAAAATTTACATAAGCATTTATTATTCAAAAATCATATTTTTATTTCATAATCAAAACAGTACAATACTTTCTGAACTCTCAGCTATACAAATTTTCACTCATTATTTCAGTACAAATGAATCTCACTACATGTTTCACTCTCACTCATCAATACATTCTTACTGTCTCTTTATCCTGTTTTGCTCCTGTTGCATCATCCTGAAACCTGTCACAAAAAAAAAAAAAAAAGGAAATGCACACAGTAGACTGGAACTAAAATTTTATTTTATAATTTTTTATGTGCCTCAGATTTTCTGTGTGTTTTTCTCATCATTTTTTCTGACTTGCCTGACACATATTTTACAAGTATGGCACAATACTATACAAGATCAGAAACGATCAAGTATAGCAAGAAAGCCAAATACTTGTGTATACCAAAACCAACACATTCAAGTTGGATCAAGAATGGTATCTGTTTTTTTCATTTTTGTGTTACAGGGTCACAGAAGAATATATGGCAACAATAACAAATCAGTTCAGGTTCAAGCAGCATTCAAAGAGAAATGGTCAAAGCAGTGTGCACAAGATTGCACAAGGTTTCAGAGCTACATATGGAAAGCATTCAAACTGCATGGATTTCATATGCAATACAGGAAATTCAGACATACACAAGGCAGCAAACATGCAACATGACATTGCAGGATGGAAATATATGGCAAGTTGTTCAGCATTAAAAAAAAATCCTGTTTTCTATTTACATGAAACTAAAGCATGTGCAAATGAAGCAGATTTGATTTACTAGATTGGAAATGAACACAATTAACATGCAAGAATTATCTGGACATAATTAAGTGGTGATGGCATTTAATACAGTGGAAAAATTCGACATCAAAGAATAAAATAAGGGCCTAAAATCATGCAGTTTGTTTTTTGAAGATTTTTTGTGAATAATGGTTGACAAGATAATCATTTTCCACTTATCTTGTTTCCTGGTATGAATTGTTAAAATGGTAAATGTTTTAACACGACTTTATGGGCAATACAATTTTAGGGAAGTGTTTAATACATTCTTGGGTAATTATTTTTTTTATGCTAATCAATCAATCCCAAGCTCATTTTTGACAAGGAAATTTTTCTCTGGAAATCAATACACATAGTAAAATGGGCAAGCAAGAAATCAAAATCTTCCAGAAATGATTCAATTTATTCAAGGGGATAAATTAATATATTTTTTAGGATTCAATCAAGCAATACACGCAGGCAACAAACAAAAGCAGTGAATAAATTGGTTCATTCATATATGGAAAGATCAATTCGTGCATGTCAATATTTGTTTCCAGGTGGCAATTCATTTTTCCAAATTCATCGATGGACAAATTCATGTCTATAGTCATCAATTCAATCAGAAAGGGAAATCATGGAAAATTCAGAATAATTAAAAGAGGAAATTCACGAAAAATCCTTCCAAATATTCATCAAACCAAATCAAGCAAGTCATAAGTGAAATCAGAGAATAAGGGTTCGAATTTCCCCTATAAATTCACATGTTTCCTCATAGGCAAAATCATCCAACTCATTCGAAATCAACTAAAACCCTACAGTCAAATCAAAGAGCTTATAGTGTTGGATTGGAGCAGAAAGATATTCGGAGTCAAGCTAGAAAGCATCGCAAATCATCTGGAACAAAATCAAAGCCATCAGAACCTCAAACTAAAGAAACCCCAGCCGCCTTGTTTATTTGCTTGAAGAAATAAAGAAAAAGGGACGACGGATATCTAATTGAAGCTACAAAGGGGGTGTTTTCATTTAAGGGCTTTTTGTTTTAATTTTTAATGTACTTTGTTTAGTTCTGTTTGAAAAACAATCTGTGGTTTACTAGTTACGTCCGTAAAACTAGGGTGTACAGATTACGGTTTTGTGATCTGGGAAAATCTGGTCTAGGGATTTTAGATCAGTCTAAGACTTCGAGCGTAGGTTTAAATCAGTAGCAGGTGTTGCAAGTTTGCAAAACTCTTTAGGTGGTAGCAGGGTTTGCAAGTTTATTGAGTGTTTGTAAGCGGGAGACTGTTTTAAATCCTAGTAGATATCTTAGTAATGCAGCAGTAGGCACAGTTTGCCGAAGCTGGGTAATTTCTGTGTGTTTCTTTTATTGCATTCCTTATTATTCTGTGACTGTTCTAAATATTGGATAAACCCTATTCACCCCCCCCCCCTCTAGGGTTAATCTTGATCCTACAATTGGTATCAGAGCCTGTGTTTATTTAACTCTAGAGTCATGACATCAATGAATAATGCTTTTTCTGAGGGACAGTCTATTGCTAGACCACCCATGTTTAATGGTAGTGATTACGCGTATTGGAAAGCTAGAATGAAAATCTATCTTGTGTCTGTTGACTATGATGTCTGGGATATCATTGAAACTAGTTATAAACCACCCACTATAATTGTTAACGAAATTGAAATGCTTAAACCAAAAGATAAGTGGGATGCGAATGATAAGAAACTTTACTCTATTGATTCTAAAGCTATGAATGCTTTGATCTGTGCCTTAGATAAAACTGAATATAACAGAATTTCTCATTGTAAAACAGCTAAGGAAATCTGGCATACACTGGAGGTCACTCACGAAGGAACATCGCAAGTGAAAGAATCTTGTCTTGCTCTATTCAGCAATGAGTATGAAAATTTCACTATGCAGAAGGATGAGAGTATCAAAGACATGTATGGACGTTTTTCTGTGCTAGTGTACAATGCTAGAGCCCTTGGAAAAGTTTTTACTGAAGTTGAACTTGTGAGGAAGATTCTGCGTGTTTTGCCAATGAATTTCGAGGCAAAAGTCACAGCTATTCAAGAATCAAAGGATTTGAGTAAGCTGAGCATGGAGGAGCTTGTTGGAAATCTAATGACGTATGAAATGGAGCTAAAATCACGAGAAGATCGCAACAACTCTGATCTAAAGAAGAAATCAATTGCTTTGTCCAATACTGTCAACAGCGATGGCGAAGACCCCATCGAACAGCTTGCAATGGCCGTTAGACAAATTGCAAAGTGGAGCAAATTCAAACCTCGAAGAAACAAACCAAAATCCAACAAGCTGAAGAACTCTGACAATTCAGATGAGGAACCACTTTGCTACAACTGCCAGAAACCTGGACATCTGAAACCAAACTGTCCCCTTCTTCAGCACAAAAGGAACAAGAAGAAAAAGAAAGCCTTTTCTATAACTTGGGATGACGAGGAAGGAGAAGAAGACTCAGATAGCAGCGAGGAAGAAAGTAACCTATGCTTCATGGCAAAATCAGATTCAGAAGATGGTAGAGAGGAATCGACTGAGGTATACAGTTATGATGATTTGTTTTTAATGTGTAAACATCTTTCTGAAATCATTGATACACTAGAAGCAAAAGTAGAAAAACTTAAAGCAAAAAATTTAGAACTACCGACTCTCAAGTCCACCATTGAGAATCTTGAAAAAGAAAATTTGACTTTGAAAGAAACTGATGAGATTAAGAGAGAGAATTTTATTAAAAGATGCACTTCACTTGTGGACGAAAATACAACACTAAGAACCAAAGTTCAGATTCTTGAAGTCACCTTAAATAAGTTTTCAATTGGACAAACATCTTTCAAAATGTTGCTAGGAAACTAATTGTTTGTTAACAATGGAAAAGGACTAGGTTTTGGTAAAGTTCAAAATGATGTGACTGTGATTGACAATGCAAAAGGTAGAACCATCTTTCCTATGTGTGTAAAGTGTGGGGAAATTGGCCATAAATTTGAAAATTGCAAGACTATGAATAAAATCAGAAAATCCACTAGAGTTTGGGTTCCTAAACACTTGGCACACAATTACCATAAATTTTGGAACACAAATAAGAGGACAAAACAAATGTGGGTTCCAAAAGATTCATGCTTTCATCATACTTCAGTCACTGATATTTTTGGACCTAGGAACGTCTCTAGGTCATCTTTCTCTCTTCTTGTGTAGGTATGTTGGCGGACTAAGGAGCAACAAAAATGGTATTTGGATTCAGGTTTCTCCAAACATATGACAGGAGACAAGAGATTGTTCCTTAGCCTAGAAAGATATAAAGGTGGGAGTGTGACATTGGGTGACAACAGCAAATGTAAGATTATTGGTAAGGGAAAAGTAGGTAACAACATTTTTGCCTTAGCTGATGTCTTATATGTTGATAATTTGTATCACAATCTTATTTCCATAAGCCAACTGTGTGACAAAGGAATGAATGTAGTTTTTGACAGTGAGATTTGCAAGATCATTGATACATCCACTGGAAAAGTTGTTTTTACTGGCAAAAGAAAAGGAAATATCTACACACTCTCTTTTGATGATGTAACTGTTTCTAGATGTTTGGTTGCCACTGAAGAAGAGGCAGTTTTATGGCATAGAAGGCTAGCACATGCTAGTATGCATCTCCTTGAAAAACTAGAAACAAATGAGCTTGTCAGAGGTTTACCTCATCAGAAATTTAAAAATAACAAAGTGTGTAAGGCTTGCTCCATGGCTAAACTTAGTCGCTCGTCATTCCATCCAAAAAATGTTGTTAGCACTTCACGTGTTCTTGAATTGATTCATATGGATTTGTTTGGACCTACTGATACTGCTAGTTTAAATGGTAAACGTTATTGTTATGTACTGGTTGATGATTACTCTAGATTTACATGGGTTTATTTTCTAGCCAAAAAGTCTGAAACTTTTGATTATTTTTCAAAGTTTTCAAAACTTGTTCAAAATGAAAAAGGTGTTTCAATTAAAACTTTGAGAAGTGATCATGGAGGTGAATTTGAAAACTTTGTTTTTGAAAAATTCTGTGAAGAAAATGGCTTTAAACATGAATTTTCCGCTCCTCGAACACCTCAACAAAATGGCGTGGTTCGAAAGGAAAAATTGTACATTGCAAGAGATGGCTAGATCTATGTTATGTGAATATAAATTACCTCAAACCTTCTGGGCTGAGGCAGTTAATACTTCATGCTATGTAATGAATAGAGTCATGATTAGACCAGTACTTAATAAAACGCCATATGAACTGTGGTTTGACAAAAAGCCTAACATCTCATATTTTCGAGTTTTTGGATGTCCTTGTTATATTCTGAACACAGGAGATCAACTTGGAAAGTTTGAAGCAAAAACAGTTGATGGAATCTTCATGGGTTATTCTTCAAGGAGCAAAGCTTACAGAATCTTCAATAAACAATCAAGAACAATTGTGGAGACCATTAATGTGAAGTTCAATGAATCAGACATAGAGATGGCTTCTGAAAATGATAAAGATGAAGGTGGTGTGCAAGAAGGCGAGAAAGATAGCAATGAAGTTGAGGCAAACAACGAAGAAGTCACAGAAGCAACAGCTGAAGCTGAAAGGCTAAAATTCAAACCCAATCATCCTCCAGATTTGATAATTGGAAGCCCAACGGCTGGCGTTCGCACCCGTTCCTCTCTCAATAAGAATGTTTGTGCTTTCTGTATTCACAATGCTTTTATTTCTGAAATAGAACCAAGTTCATATGATATTGCTCTTAATGATGAATCTTGGATTTTAGCTATGCAAGAAGAACTTAACCAGTTTGAGAGGAATAAAGTCTGGAAGTTGGTGCCTAGGCCAAAAGACTATCCAGTTGTTGGAACAAAATGGGTGTTTAAAAATAAACTTGACGAATCTAGTAATCTAATTAGAAACAAAGCTAGGTTGGTTGCTCAGGGATACAATCAAATTGAAGGCATTGATTTTGATGAAACATTTGCTCCAGTTGCTAGGTTAGAAGCAATTAGAATTTATCTAAGTTTTGCATGTTTTAAAGGTTTTAAACTTAAGCAAATGGATGTTAAGAGTGCCTTTTTGAATGGTGAGCTGAAAGAAGAAGTTTTTGTTGAACAACCCCCTGGTTTTGAGAGTCATGAATTTCCAAATCATGTGTACGAAACTAGAAAAAGCATTATATGGTCTTAAGCAGGCTCCTCGAGCTTGGTATGACTGTCTTTGTTCATATCTTTTGGAAAATGGTTTTAAAAAGGGATGTGCTGACACTACTCTGTTTCTATTACATGATGGTAATGATTTCTTGATTGTTCAGATTTATGTTGATGATATCATTTATGGTGCTACTAATGATATTTTGTGTGAGAAATTTGAAAAAGTCATGCAGGACAAATTTGAGATGAGCTTGGTTGGAGAGCTAAAATACTTTCTTGGATTTCAAATCAAACAGAGCAACAAAGGAATCTTTATTTCTCAGACCAAGTATGTAATGGAGCTGTTGAAGAAATTTGGAGTTGAAGATGCAAAACCAATGAGAACACCAATGAGCCCAACAACTAAGCTTGACAAAGATGAAAAAGGTGTTGCTGTTGATCAGAAAAAATATCGCGGTATAATCGGTTCACTTCTCTATCTCTCTGCTTCTAGACCCGATATTATGTTTTCTGTCTGCTTATGTGCTCGTTTTCAATCTAATCCAAAAGAATCTCATTTAAAAGCCCCAAAACGAATTCTGAGGTATTTGTTGCACACACCAAAACTTGGCTTGTGGTATCCATCTAGTGATAATTTTGATTTAGTTGGTTTTACTGATGCTGATTATGCTGGCTCACTCACTGATAGGAAGAGCACTAGTGGAACTTGTTTCATGCTAGGACATTCTCTTGTTTCTTGGTCAAGTCGTAAACAAAATTGTGTTGCATTATCCACCACTGAAGCTGAGTATATTGCATTAGGAAGTTGTTGTGCACAGATTTTATGGATGATGCAAACTCTTTCAGATTTTGGATTATTCTATAAACAAGTTCCTTTGAAATGTGACAGTAAGAGTGCAATAGATCTATCAAATAATCATGTACATCATTCACGCACAAAACACATTGATGTGAGACACCATTTCATTAGAGATCATATTGCTAGTGAGGACATTTGTATTGAATTTATTCCAACTGAATCCCAACTTGCGGATATTTTTACTAAACCCCTTTCTGAAGATAGATTTTGCAGATTACGATTGGATTTGGGAATTATAGAAATTAATTAATCTCTTTGCATTTTTGGGTAAATTTTTTCTTAAGATGTTCTGTTATTAATTTCATTTTCTGGCAAATTAATCCAATCTTCAAATCATCAAGAAAAGAACAGTTTATTTTGGACATTTATAATAAAATTGTGACTGTGTTAGATCTCAGAATATGAGATGGATGAAAGCTTCCCAATAACCCTGATTTGATTGAATGTATTTTATAATATGAGTAATTTAGGAATTATTTTTCACATCCATCTCTATCTATATCACCCTTCTATCATCCATTATTGTTCTCATATATTAAGGGGATTTTGTATATAATAATAATAATAATATGTATTTCTCTGATCTCATTTAAAAATCCAAGCTCTGGTCATGCATGGTCATGAGTTTACTTATTTAATTTCATGCTGCAACTAATCCCATTTAAAAATCCAAGCTCTGGTTATGCGTGGTTAGTGTGCTCTTGAGATTAAAAAAAAAAAAAAGGAAAATGTATATAGAATCCTCCCTGGTATATGTTAACTAGCTTTCCATTCCATCTTCTAAATTGTGAAATGTATTTCTGTCTTACAGATTATTATGATTTTTTTTGTTTGATTGATTGGGGTTTGCGGTTTCTGATTATGTCAAATGACTTGATCTCTTACTATGGTCCATATCATTTGCAAATGTCCAGCCCTGTTCATCTTTTGATGATTACAAAGGGGGAGAAAGAGCTAAGATTTTGATACATATACAGACATCTATAGATTTTATTTTGCCATTAATGCAAAAAGTTTAGTTATTTTCTATTCTTTTTAAATTTTTTGCTATGTCAGTTTACTGTTATAGGGGGAGCACATATATATGGGGAGTTCTCATTTTTTTTCCATACCAAACACATTTTGCTGTATTCAAAATCTTAAGTATGTTTGTCATCATCAAAAGGGGGAGATTGTTGAACCCGTAATTTTTTGTTTGATGATAACAAACATTTTTTAATGTGTTTGAAACTGTACTGTTTACTGCTCTTCACATCATATTGGAATAAAAATATTTTTGTCTAATAATGCTCCTACACAGAAATTGAAAATTTACATAAGCATTTATTATTCAAAAATCATATTTTTATTTCATAATCAAAACAGTACAATACTTTCTGAACTCTCAGCTATACAAATTTTCACTCATTTTTATAGTATAAATGTATCTCACTACATGTTTCACTCTCACTCATTAATACATTCTTAGTGTCTCTTTATCTTGTTTTGCTCCTGTTGCATCATCCTGAAACCTGTCACAAAAATAAAAAAAATAAAAATAAAATAAAAAAGGAAATGCACACAGTAGACTGGAACTAAAATTTTATTTTATAATTTTTTATGTGCCTCAGATTTTCTGTGTGTTTTTCTCATCATTTTTTCTGACTTGCCTGACACATATTTTACAAGTATGGCACAATACTATACAAGATCAGAAACGATCAAGTATAGCAAGAAAGCCAAATACTTGTGTATACCAAAACCAACACATTCAAGTTGGATCAAGAATGGTATCTGTTTTTTTCATTTTTGTGTTACAGGGTCACAGAAGAATATATGGCAACAATAACAAATCAGTTCAGGTTCAAGCAGCATTCAAAGAGAAATGGTCAAAGCAGTGTGCACAGGATTGCACAAGGTTTCAGAGCTACATATGGAAAGCATTCAAACTGCATGGATTTCATATGCAATACAGGAAATTCAGACATACACAAGGCAGCAAACATGCAACATGACATTGCAGGATGGAAATATATGGCAAGTTGTTCAGCATTAAAAAAAAATCCCGTTTTCTATTTACATGAAACTAAAGCATGTGCAAATGAAGCAGATTTGATTTACTAGATTGGAAATGAACACAATTAACATGCAAGAATTATCTGGACATAATTAAGTGGTGATGGCATTTAATACAGTGGAAAAATTCGACATCAAAGAATAAAATGAGGGCCTAAAATCATGCAGTTTGTTTTCTGAAGATTTTTTGTGAATAATGGTTGACAAGATAATCAGTTTCCACTTATCTTGTTTCCTGGTTTGAATTGTTAAAATGGTAAATGTTTTAACACGACTTTATGGGCAATACAATTTTAGGGAAGTGTTTAATACATTCTTGGGTAATTGTTTTTTTATGCTAATCAATCAATCCCAAGCTCATTTTTGACAAGGAAATTTTTCTCTGGAAATCAATACACACAGTAAAATGGGCAAGCAAGAAATCAAAATCTTCCAGAAATGATTCAATTTATTCAAGGGGATAAATTAATATATTTTTTAGGATTCAATCAAGCAATACACGCAGGCAACAAACAAAAGCAGTGAATAAATTGGTTCATTCATATATGGAAAGATCAATTCGTGCATGTCAATATTTGTTTCCAGGTGGCAATTCATTTTTCCAAATTCATCGATGGACAAATTCATGTCTATAGTCATCAATTCAATCAGAAAGGGAAATCATGGAAAATTCAGAATAATTAAAAGAGGAAATTCACGAAAAATCCTTCCAAATATTCATCAAACCAAATCAAGCAAGTCATAAGTGAAATCAGAGAATAAGGGTTCGAATTTCCCCTATAAATTCACATGTTTCCTCATAGGCAAAATCATCCAACTCATTCGAAATCAACTAAAACCCTACAGTCAAATCAAAGAGCTTACAGTGTTGGATTGGAGCAGAAAGACATTCGGAGTCAAGCTAGAAAGCATCGCAAATCATCTGGAACAAAATCAAAGCCATCAGAACCTCAAACTAAAGAAACCCCAGCCGCCTTGTTTATTTGCTTGAAGAAATAAAGAAAAAGGGACGACGGATTTCTAATTGAAGCTACAAAGGAGGTGTTTTCATTTAAGGGCTTTTTGTTTTAATTTTTAATGTACTTTGTTTAGTTCTGTTTGAAAAACAATCTGTGGTTTACTAGTTACGTCCGTAAAACTAGGGTGTACAGATTACGGTTTTGTGATCTGGGAAAATCTGGTCTAGGGATTTTAGATCAGTCTAAGACTTCGAGCGTAGGTTTAAATCAGTAGCAGGTGTTGCTAGTTTGCAAAACTCTTTAGGTGGTAGCAGGGTTTGCAAGTTTATTGAGTGTTTGTAAGCGGGAGACTGTTTTAAATCCTAGTAGATATCTTAGTAATGCAGCAGTAGGCACAGTTTGCTGAAGCTGGGTAATTTCTGTGTGTTTCTTTTATTGCATTCCTTATTATTCTGCGACTGTTCTAAATATTGGATAAACCCTATTCACCCCCCCTCTAGGGTTAATCTTGATCCTACAAAATCGAGCTATGCTTGAGTTCGAACACTTGAGACAGTTCGATTTGCTGAGTGAGGTTAAATTGGACGGGGAGCTGGCATGTTCTGTTGAAGTCCTGGCAGTGAAGAGCAAATCCAACAACAATCAGAACCACCAACGCCTCAACCAGGAATCTGGAATATAAACGATTCTCCCCGATCTTTCTGCGGCGTTGGCAACATCTATATTTAATTCCACTATGAGCTTAGAGAAACATGGTCTTGACAAGGGCTTTGTAAGGATGTCTGCCTTTTGATCTAAGGAAGGTATATACCCTATTTTCAATTTTTCTTTTATCACTTGTTCTCTGATGAAGTATAAATCCAATTCAATATGTTTGGTCTTGAATGTAAAACTGGATTGGAAGATGGGGATATAGCACTGACATTATCACACCACACTATAGGTTTCTTTGATGTTGTGATATGTAATTCACTTAATAACAATTATATCCACATAATTTCAGCTGTACAGCTTGCAACACTTCTGAACTCTGCTTTAGTACTCGAACTAGACACTGTATTTTGTTTTTTAGCACACGAAGATACAGGGTTTTTACCCAGGGAAATACAGTAACCAGAAGTTGATTTTCTATCATCACATTCTGTTCCCCAGTCAGCATCAGCATAGGCATTAATGTTTAGAGTGTTGTTGGTCTTAAGAATTAAACCATGATCCATAATTCCTTTGAGATATCTTAGTATTCTCTTAACTGTCTTCCAATGATTATCCAAAGGACTTTGCATGTCCTGGCTAACCTTATTGACACTAAATGCTATGTCTGGTCTGGCTATTGTAGCATATTGAAGTGCACCAACAATGCTTCTAAATAATTTTCCATCTTGAAAAGATTCTCCTTTATTCTTGGATAATTGTATGTTTGTAATCATAGGAGTAAGTAAAGGATTTGCTTTGTGCATTTGAGCTCTGAGAAAAATTTCTGAAATGTATTTTCTTTGATTAAGATGCATTTCAGAATCTGATGTTCTTTTGACTTCAACCCACAAGAAATAATTTAAGTCACCCAAGTCTTTGATTGAAAACCTTGAGTTCAGAATATTTGTAGTAGCTTTAATTTCATCAATGTTGCTTCCTGTAATGATAAAATCATCAACATAAATTAGTATATATATTGCATCAGAATCACTAATTTTAATAAATATTGAGTTATCAGATTTGGATGATTTGTAGCCATGACTGATAAGTGTTGACTTTAGTTTGTCAAACTGAACCTTAGGAGCTTGCTTCAAGCCATAGATTTCTTTGTTGAGTTTGCACACCAAATTTTTGTTTGACTGTTGAGTAAAACCCTAAGGCTACTCCATGTAAACCTCCTCCTGTAAATCACCATTAAGAAATGCATTATTAACATATAGTTGTTTGATGCTCCAATTTCTTAACAAAGCAATTGTTAGAATTATCCTTATTGATGTTGGTTTCACAACAAGTGAAAAAGTTTCTTTGAAATAAAAACCACACTGTTGTGAATACCTTTTAGCTATAAGTCCTGCTTTGTACTTATAAATTGAACCATCAGCATTTCTTTTTAATTTAAAAATCCATCTACAACCAATAATATTTTTGTGCTCTGGCTTTTCAACCAGTTTCCAAGTACCCTTTTTAATTAAGGCATTGTATTCATCATTTATAGCAGACTTCCAGTTTTCATTTTGAATTGCTTCATAATATGATGATGGCTCTTCAGGAATGGCTGTAGCATTATAAATCTTTGGTTCGAAAATTCCACACTTGGCTCTAGTAAGCATTGGGTGTTGATTAGTAGCCTCATTTATTGTAGTAGCATAATTTTCATCAGTGACTTTATTATCAGTTGTAGAATCATTGTGAGGTTCACTAATACTTTGTCTTCTTTGTTCTGCATTGTCTCCAATGTGATGACCGGAAGAGAATTGCTCCTTATCTGGCCTATTTGAAGGCATGGTGAGTTGGGGGCTTGCACTACTACTTGGCTCTTGACCTGGCCTACTTAATGGCACAATGTGTGGATAGTTTGTACTTGTGTCATGTTCACCAGAATGAGCAGGCACAAGTACTTCAATTTCATCAGGTATGTCAAACATTACCTTTCTAGTATTAGCACATTTATCTGCAGTACTTTCACCAGTCTTGCTAAAAGGATACACATGTTCATTAAATCTGACATGCCTAGAGATATAAATCTTCCCTTTTTTATCTAGACACTTATATCCTTTTTGACTATACAATTACCCAGGAAGGTACAAGGTGTAGACCTATAATCTAACTTGTGATTATTGTAAGATCTTATGTAAGGAAAACATTGACACCCAAACACTTTTAAGTTCTTGTAATTTGGTATGATTTTAGTTAGAACCTCTTGTGGACATTTGAGTTTTAAAACCTTTGTAGGCATTAAATTAATCAAATGTACAGTAGTATAAAATGCGTCTGCCCAATATTTAAAAGGCATAGAGGCTTGTGCTAACAAAGTCAAACCAGTTTCAATAATATGCCTATGTTTCCTTTCTATTAACCCATTTTGTTCTGAAGTGTAGGGACATGTAGTCCTATGATTAATTCCCTTTTTATCAAAAAAGGATTTTAAGGGTAAAAATTCTCTTCCACCATCTATTTGAAAGGTGTGTATTTTATTTCTAGTAATGTTTTCAACCTTGTTAATGAATTATATCACTACACTACTGGTTTCAGATTTAGACTTTAGCATATAAATCCAAACAAATCTAGAGTAAGCATCAATAAATGATATATAATATTTGTGACCATAGCAAGAACTAATATGTGCAAGACCCCACAAATCTATAGCAATTAGTTCAAGTGGTCTAGTGTAAACAGTATATGAGTCTGGAAATGCAAGTTTATGACTCTTTCCCAATTGACATGCTGAACACCTATATGATTCAGGAAATAGATAAGAAGAAAAATTATTATTCATCATTACATGTTTAGTAACTTTTATACTGGGATGACCCAGTTTATAATGCCACAAATCAAACTCTTTAATGCAATCAGAATCACTAGTAACAGACATTATACATTTATCATTCTTATTGTAACAACCCGGAAAATCCGAGCCAATTTAAAAATTTTATTTTGGCAGTTTTAACAAATTTTGAATATTTAAAATGAATTATTTTAAATAAAGACGACGAGAAATTTAATTTGAATAGAATTAGAATGTGTATATTTATATAGATCGTCGTTAGAATATAAATATCTTATTTTAAATATAAAAGGAATTGAAAATGGCGCGGTAGTTCGAAAATTCGATTTCAAATTTCAAATGAATGTACATGAATCAAAATAAACCGGATTTTAGCGAAACCAAAAATATTAGAATCCATTTGAAAATATCTTTCCAACAAATCCGAAAAATTGTAATTTCATAGCGGGAATAAAAAGATATGTCCAATTGAAAATTCAGAATAGTCGCTATGGAATTTTGATCCCTTAAAAATGGAAATTTTGCAAACGACCTCGGTTTTCGACGAAACCACTTTTGTTGAATCCAGGATGTCTAGTTATTACTAGATTCTGAAATTACTGAATCAATATGTGAGCGTGGCGAAGTTAAACATGTTTTAACAGTTTCAGTCAATTTCGATTGACCAGAAAATGGCCATTTTTCCAACGGTCTCGGAATTTGACGAAATTAGTTTTGTTAGAACCATATCGTCAATACGAAGCTAGAAAATACTTTTCGGGAATTTTTAGAATCCGTATGTGGCCTCGGTAAATTGAAATGTACGTTCAAATTCAATGTATAGAGTTATATTTTGATTTGAATGGAAACTGATCGAAACGATCGAACCAGCTTACGATGCCTTTCCCATTATGTTCAGAATGGGGGTAATTAGCTAGTGACGACAGGCGGTGGGTCTCGTTTGAAGATCGAAATTTAAAATTACTTTATAGAGGATAAATAAAATAAAATGATAAAAATGCCTTTTCCCCTACACACTATGTCAACGCGGCCCCCTCTTTTCTATTCTTCCTCCGTTCAGATCTACAAATCAAAAAAAAGGGAAACCGCGATGGCGGAAAACAACCGCACCTCCGTCCCTCGTCGCCGCCCCACCGCCACCCATCCCAAGGCAGCACATCCCTCCGACCTAGCCCCCTCCGATCTCCCCACCCACGTCGACCCCCTCCATCACACGAACACCCCAGGAGCTCGAGACCACGACCATCAACACCCACCTACCCCATTCGAACACGCAGAAGCCCTATGCTCCCTTCCTCCCTAATCCGAGCACCCCCTTCGACTGATTAAGGTTATTTTCTTTATTTTTATTTTATTAAATCAGTTTAAATTTAATTTTAGTATAAATCAGTTTTAATGTTTATAGGAAATCAGTTAATATATATTAAAGTTTATATTTTATATATATGAAAGTTTATATTTTTATATATAAGGAAAATGAGATTTTTATATGCGAGAAGTTAAGATTTTAATATATGAGAAAGTGAGATTTTTGTATACAAAAAGTTATGATTTTCAATATGAATTGATTTCAAAAAAAAATTGGTTTTTATACATGAATTGATTTCATAAAAATTAGATTTTTATACATGAAGAGTAATAAAAAAGATTTGATTTTTATTTATGAAAAGTTATAATTTTTGATCACAGAAAGGCTGGATCATTATTAGAAGAAGAGCGATATAAAAATATAATTTTTATTATGAAGTTAGCGTGATAAAAATATGATATTTATTATATGGACACTGTAATAAAAATAGAATTTTTATATATATAGTAGCGGTATAAAAATAGAATTTTTATCTATATAGTAGCGTTATAAAAATAGAATTTTTATCTATATAGTAGCGGTATAAAAATAGAATTTTTATCCATATAGTAGCGGTATAAAAATAGAATTTTTATCCATATAGTAGCAGTATAAAAATAGAATTTTTATCTATATGGTAGCGGTATAAAAATAGAATTTTTATCTATATGGTAGCGTTATAAAAATAGAATTTTTATCTATATAGTAGCGTTATAAAAATAGAATTTTTATCTATATAGTAGCGTTATAAAAATAGAATTTTTATATAAATAATAGCAGTATAAAAATGTGATTTTATCCATATAGCGTAGTTATAAAAATGTGATTTTTATATACATGGCAACAATATAAAGATGCAATTTTTATATATGTAGTGGATACGGACAACGAAAGTGACAAAGGGCCAGCACGATGAAGGTTTCCTACATATGAAGAGTCGTGGCGTTTGGTTTAGCTCTCGGTGAGAACTTCTCACTTTAAATTTCATTTTTTAGTTAAATTATATACTAGGATGCAGACGGTGCTTAGTAGCACCCGACAACCGTTGTCCACAGACCATGGACGACTTGTTTGATTTTGTCGTGTGGTGAAAATTGATTGTGTGATGTAGAATGAAATAAAATATTTATATAGTTAAAAATATTTTATCATTAAAAATATAATTTTTAACGTGTATATGAATAAAATAAATATTCATTTACAAATCAGACGATTTGTTTATGTACACCCATTTGAAGGATATTGATTGGGACGATAAATTTTATACATCGCCCAACTGCACAAATAAAAATCTGTGTTTGTTGACTAAAACCCCGCATGGGTATTGGGATGATATTTGATGTACACTAATCCCAATTATTTAGTTGTATGTCAATCGATAGGTTGACAGACAGTTGTGTAGTGCACTTTGGATGATAGTTGATTATTTATCATTGCTATTATATACATGTGTTGTATGGAATCCATATAATTAACAATATATGGTAATTGATTGGGCCTCATTCCAATTTGGAAAATAAAGAATATTATAAAATAAAGATTCATGTGTTGAATAAAATAAATAGTCATGTGTTGACGATACTCATGTGTTGAGAATATTCATGTGTTGAAACTTATCATGTATTGAACGAAATATTTTAATAATAAAATTCACATTTTTATCATATATAAAATTAGAAACTAGCTGGAAACTAGTTAAGATGAGTGGTTTCCTGGGTATTGATCTGATGATTGGTTTCGGCCTTCAGGGTTAATACTTAGGGAATTGTTCTCTTACTAATTTACAGTTGGAGTCTGATTAAAAATTAAACGATAGAAATCATAATTTATAAAATATATTAAATAACAAAAATAGTCATGTGTTGACGATACTCATGTGTTGAGAATATTTATGTGTTGAAAGAAATATATATATATTCATGTGTTGAAAAAGATATTCATTTGTTGAATAGAATAGCGAAGTTATTGAAATATATAAAGCCGTGTTGATTAGATATGCGCCATTTTGACGCGAACAATATTTATATCGATTATATTCGTTTTTAAAATGAATATAGAAAAGGAAGTGATTTCAAAATATAACGTTTTGAAAATATTATCATTTATGTATTAATGATATGAAATATTCAATTTTGATTTGAAATTGAATATGAAGTTGAATTTGTTTTGAAAACGAATTTAAAACGATTTATAAAATATGTTTTGAATTAAAATCGACGAAATATATAATATATATATATATATATATATATATATTAATGGCCTAAAAAGAACGCGCCGCGCCACGGCAGTTCGGTAATTTTGACCATTGACGTTGCGGGAGATCCGACCGTCGGATTCTCCTGGAACCGGAACTATTGGGTTCGTATCGAAAAGAGCTTTCCAATGAATATTAGAAATTTGAAACATAACGGTTGGATTTGGAATTATGTCCAAATCAAATTTGGAAAAGGTCGTTGTAAGTGCAGTTCGAGGACCGTTATTAGAAGCCAACTGTACGGGCCTTGATAAAATTATTAAAAATATTAATAATTTGTGTAGAATCATAATAAATGATTTTGAAAGAACTGGGATGAAAAATTCCATATTTGAAAAGATAAAAATATATTTTTATTGAAATGAACTAGTTATGAACTAGAATTATAATACAATGTTTTTGAATAATTAAATTGGATTTGAAGTGGTTTTAAAAATAATCAGAATTTCCAATACATGAATTGGAATGGATTTGAATCGAAATTATCTCCGGAATATTTCGATATTGGATGTCGTGATTACACAGATATGGTTGTGGAAATTTGAAAGATATATTTATATCGTTATTTCCAATACGATATTTGTTGGTTTCAGTATTTGATATTGAATACAAGCCGATATATTTTCTATTCAGAGCCTTGTATTTAATATCAAATGGGATTTTGGGTTCGTCGTGAATGGTGTCTTAAATAACACTGTTCTTGAACCCAGTTTAGAAAAGAATAAATCTTTTAATTAAGATTTAGTGAAATTGCCCAGTTAATTAGTATTTAATTGGAATTCGAATTGAATTTAAATTGGTTTTTGGGTTTATTGTGAGCGGTGTTTTGAATAACACCTGTTCTTTAACCCGATTAACAATGGAAAGTGATTTTAGGTTTATCGTGAACCATGTTTTAGATGACATTGGTTCTTTAACCCAGTTAAAGATAGGATATTGATTTTTGGGAAGATTAAAACTAAGTGGAGTTTTAATGAATCTTTAATTAGATTAAAGTGATCGAGAATGGAGTATCACCAGTTTTGCTCCAAAGGAGTAGTTAAATCTTTGATTAGATTTGAAAGTGAAATGGTAATTAATATTTACCGATAACACCGTGGTGTTAGATATGGAGTATTATCAGTTTTTCATCATAGGATGAATAGGATGGGATTGGGAAATAAAATAAATAATTACTTCGGTGTGGTTCGCTAATCCCGACTAGTTTGGAAAACCTTAACATGGTTTGAAATGATATCCAAAGGAAGATTAAAGAATAAATTTAGAAGAATTTATCATTGATAAAATTATTGGGAACCTTTCCCTAAGAATGTGAATATTTGGATAAAAGAATATTCTAAATTGGAATGAGGCGTATGTTGTGTTTGTGTAACACTTGTTTATTATATACGCGGGTTATTCGGAAAGGCCGGGTTTATACCCGTTCTGAATAACTGATTCGACGATAAGTCAAAGATGAAGACGGTGGTCGAAGACCGGAGGTCTTCACGTCGTTTGGAGGATTATCGATGATGTTGATTGGGCTGTACACCCAAGAGGAGGGAATCTGTTGGTGATCGTCCAGACGTACTGGGAGATCGATGGATATGCGAGGAATAAGGTTCCTCCGGTTTCGTTCAGACCCAGAACGAACTTGTAAATGGACTGTGTGTCTGACATTGGATTTTATTTTGTGTGATTGATTTCTATTAAATATGTATCTGTTTGGCGGCGGAGAATTTATTCTCTTTCTTAACGCCCTTCTCTGAGACGTACGAGCTCAGAGGTTATATATTGATGGATATCAATCACATGGCATGAATTGCCTGTGTGGCATGCCTAAGTGGCAAATGATCAAGGCTTCTGTTGAAAAGCAAAGTCTTGTGGTTGATGATCAAAGCACGGCCTATATGGCATAGCTTTGTGTATAGCGTTAATTCGCGAGCCTTACACCTCGGTATGAGTCAAAAACAGGATTGTGACTACAGGGAGAGCACGACGTTTCTTTCTAGCTATGGGTGATGTCAGTGACCTACCAGCCCTGACATTTATATACTTTTTACCTGTGTGGTTGTTGGATGCGAGGCACCTCAGATATAGGTCTAAAAGGACCGGGAAACGTGTGTTCAGGAATAATTAATCCTCAAAAGTAGGAGAGGACCGGCCCTGAAGATCCAGGATCGCTATGTGTGGTCCTGAGACATTTGCTAGAGTGTCTCGGACAGAGAGGAGCTTGCCCCTTGCCTCGACTCATGATGGTAATCCAATTTCCAATATGTGACATTTCAGTTTTATTTGTAGAGCCTAGTATTGGCGTCATAGTAGCATGGGATGCTATGCCGTCTAGGATTGATACATTTATATTTGAAGTTATTTTGACACTATACACTTATAATAGTATCAAATGATTTGTTTTAAACGTATCAAGCATTATTTGACTATTATAAGGTAAAACCTTATCCTCGGGCTTGCGTTACATTGTGTGATGGGACCTGGGTCTTATAATAGTTTCATTTTTCCAAAAGGCATTGCGTTGTTTATTCTATGCACTAGTATTCTTGGGAGGAAACCTGTTCCGTGTTATATGGCGTGGTCCCTTGAATTACTCTCTTTTATAGTAAAGTTTCAAATAATTGTTTTAGTTCTCACACCAGTCACATGACTGACCTGGAGTTTATTGTTTTAACCTAAACTCTGGGTGCCCTTATTTTCGACACGGGCAGCTAGTTGTTTTGGTTTTGCAGATTTATATTCACAGGATCCTAGTTTACAGCTGGAATAATATTCGGAAAGCTTTGTATTCATATATCTCCTTTCAGTTGTATTTTGTATTATTTTTCCGCTGCTATGTATTTAAATGTAATTTAAATCTCTGATATTTGTCAAATTTGTAATATTTATTCATACTCTGTATATTCTTGTACTCTGATGGGATTGTTGTAATAAGAAATGAAATGTTCTTCTGTTTGCGTTCTAATTTGTCGTGTTCTCAAAACGATCAGGGGTTTTGAACGGTCTTGGTCGGTTTAGCGATCGATTCGGATTGAGAAAAATTCCCAGTTGTTACATTTGGTATCAGAGGTTTGGTTTACAGAGCTCGAGAACAAGACATATTAGAACCGAACGAAAGAATTCATCAGAGATTGGACTAGTAATGTCCAATAAGAATAACTCGTTAGAGATGGGATCAGTAGTATCCTAGAGCGAGTCGAAAGAGTGTTATTTTTAAAATAAGAATTGGAAGCAAATTTTGTTTTGAAAGTTAAATTCAAGTATATGTATTTGAATATTTTATTTGTATTGAGTTGGGCAATCAAGTATATAGAGATTTTGCATATTCATGTCATGAACGTATATTCGAAGTTTTAATATACTTGATAGATATAGAATCACACTCTAGTTGCCCGGAGATGATTCTGATAATGCTGCAGCGTTACCAGTATTTATTTTCGAGTATCGGAAGTAGGATATCTATATGATTCCAATTGACTGGTGTGAGAACCAAATCAAGATAGGTTTATTGTTGTGATTTGGCATCAAAAACATGATTTTCTGTATATATATCAAAATTACGAATTTGAAACGATAATCCACTAACTGATTGATGGTTGTGTTGTTTGATTATTGTTTTGATTAATTAAAATTTTGAACCATTATGCCAAATTGAACCGAATTTAGAACTGAATTGAAAATTTGATTTCAATTGCATGCATATACATGTATATCCATTGAAAAGGTCATAGCAAGGAGGCTAGAGCAAAGGAATAAAATTGTTTGACCGACAAATAGGTACATGTTTATTGTATTTCTTGGGGATTTGATGATTTTATGAGCCGACTGGCTAGCCGCTTGGCTTTTTCTTTTTCTTTGGGATTAGTGAGTGCCATGGGAGGCTATTTGAAATATCCCGAAGCTCCCGGTGCAGGGGAGGTTATGGCGAAATTTTTCGAAAATTTAGGGTGTTAGCCAAATTTTTGAAAAATTCGAAAAGTTCTTAGAAACTGAAAAGTTGAAGAACTTAAGCCGTAAAGAAAATAATGAAAGTTGAGTTGGTTAGTTAAACAACTTTCAGCTTCGTTCCTTTTCGAGGACGAAAAGATTTTAAGTGGGGGAGATTGTAACAACCCGGAAAATCTGAGCCAATTTAAAATTTTAATTTTGGCAGTTTTAACGAATTTTGAATATTTAAAATGAATTATTTTAAATAAAGACGACGAGAAATTTAATTTGAATAGAATTAGAACGTATATATTTATATAGACCATCGTTAGAATATAAATATTTTATTTTAAATATAAAAGGAATTGAAAATGGCGGGTAGTTCGAAAATTCGATTTCACATTTCAAATGAATGTACAGGATTCAAAATAAATCGGATTTTAGCAAAACCAAAAATATTAGAATCCATTTGAAAATATCTTTCCAACGAATCCGAAAAACTGAAATTTCATAGCGGGAATAAAAAGATATGTCCAATTGAAAATTCAAAATAGTCGCTATGGAATTTTGAGCCCTTAAAAATGGAAATTTTGCAAACGACCTCGGTTTTCGACGAAACCACTTTTTTTGGATCCGGGATGTCTAGTTATTTCTAGATTCCGAAATTCATAATTTTCTAAATCAATATGTGAGCATGGCGAAGTTAAACATGTTTTAACAGTTTCAGTCAATTTCGATCGACTAGAAAATGCCCATTTTTCAAACGGTCTCGGAATTTGACGAAATTTGTTTTGTTAGAACCATATCGTCTATACGAAGCTAGAAAATATTTTTCGGGAATTTTTAGAGTCCGTATGTGCCCCTGGTAAATTGAAATGTGCGTTCAAATCCAATATATAGAGTTATATTTTGATTTGAATGGAAACTAATTGAAACGATCGAACCAGCTTACGATACCTATCCCATTGTGTTCGGAATGGGGGTAATTGTTTGGGGATGAAAGACGGTGGGTCTCGTTTGGAGATCAAAATTTAAAGTTACTTTATAGAGGATAAATAAAATAAAATAATAAAAATCCCTTTTCACCTTACAACAAGTCAACGCGCCCCCTCCTTTTCTATTCTTCCTTCATTCAGATCTACAAATCAAAAAAAAAAAAAAGAGAAACCGCGATGGCGGAAAACCACCGCACCTCCGTCCCTCGTCGCCGCCCCACCGCCACCCATCCCCAGGCAGCGCACCTCTTCGACCCAGCCCCCTCCGATCTCCCCACCTACGTCGACCCCCTCCATCGCGCGAACACCCCAACAGCTCAAGACCGCGACCATCAGCGCCCACCTACCCCATTCGGATGCGCAGAAGCCCTCCGCCCCTTCCTCCCTAATCCGAGCAGCCTCCTTCGACTGATTAAGGTGATTTTCTTTATTTTTATTTTATTAAATCAGTTTAAATTTAATTTTAGTTTTAGTATAAATCAATTTTATTGTTTATAGAAATCAATTAATATATATGCAAGTTTATATTTTATATATATGAAAGTTTATATTTTTATATATAAGGAAAATGAGATATTTATATGCGAGAAGTTAAGATTTTAATATATAAGGAAGTGAGATTTTTGTATACAAAAATTTATGATTTTTAATATGAATTGATTTCAAAAAAATTTGCTTTTTATACACGAATTGATTTCATTAAAATTAGATTTTATACATGAAGAGTAATAAAAAAGATTTGATTTTTATTTATGAAAAGTTATATTTTTTTATCATAGAAAGGCTGGATCTTTATTAGAAGAAGAGCGATATAAAAATATAATTTTTATTATGAAGTTAGCGTGATAAAAATATGATATTTATTATATGAACACCGTTATAAAAATAGAATTTTTATCTATATAGTAGCGGTATAAAAATAGAATTTTTATCTGTATAGTAGCATTATAAAAATAGAATTTTTATCTATATAGTAGCGGTATAAAGATCGAATTGTTATCTATATAGTAGCGGTATAAAAATAGAATTTTTATCTATATAGTAGCGTTATAAAAATAGAATTTTTATCTTTATAGTTACGTTATAAAAATAGAATTTTTATATATATAATAACAGTATAAAAATGTGATTTATATATATATAATAACAGTATAAAAATGTGATTTTTATACACATGGCAACAATATAAAGATGCGATTTTTATATATGTAGTGGATACGGACAACGAAAGTGACAAAGGGCGAGCACGACGAAGGTTTCCTACATATAAAGAGTCGTGGCGTTTGGTTTAGCTCTCGGTGAGAACTTCTCACTTTAAATTTCATTTTCTAGTTAAATTATATACTAGAATACAGACGGTGCTTAGTAGCACCCGACACCCGTTGTCCACAGACCATGGATGACTTGTTTGATTTTGTTATGTGGTGAAAATTGATTGTGTGATGTGGAATGAAATAAAATATTTATATAGTTAAAAATATTTTATCGTTAAAAATATAATTTTTAACGTGTATATGAAGTTGAAATTGTTTTGAAAATGAATTTAAAACAATTTATAAAATATGTTTTGAATTGAAATCGACGAAATATATATAATATATATATTAATGGCCTGAATAGAACGCGCCGCGGTAGTTCGCGAATTTCGACCATTGACTTCGAATTGACGTTGCGGGAGATCCGACCTTCGGATTCTCCTGAAACCGGAACTGTTGGGTTCGTATCGAAAAGAGCTTTCCAATGAATATTAGAAATTTGAAATCTAATGGATGGATTTGGAATTATGTCCAAATCAAATTTGGAAAAGGTCGTTGTAAGTGAAATTCGACGACCGTTATTGGAAACCGACGGTACGGGCCTTGATAAAAATATTAAAAATATTAATAATAAAATCATAATAAATGATTTTGAAAGAACTGGGATGAAAAATTCCATATTTGAAAAGATAAAAATATATTTTTATCGAAATGTACTAGTTATGAACTAGAATTATAATCCAATGTTTTTGAATAAATAAATTGGATGTAACGACCTAGAAATTTTGACGATTGGAATATACGATTAATTAATGAATTTACTATTAAAAATCAATTTATGTTGATATTTGGATTAAAAATCAATTATATTGGTCTTGTGTATGAATTAAACGAAATATTTAATTTAGAATGGTTGGTTGGAAATCAAATATTAATGTTGAATATTTAAATTGAAAATTGGTTAGATATTGATTAGACTGGAAATATATATAACACGATTGGATTTAAAAATAGACGTTAATTAACGGATTTTATTTGTTAATAGGCTTGGATTTGTGTAGATAAAGGGAATTTAATTTAACATCTCAAATTGGGAATTTAACGATATTGTTTTATGAACAAGCGGAATAAAATCGGTGAGTCGATAACTAATATAAAAATAAAATAATGTCATATGCAAACAAAGTCAGAATCCGACCAGATCAATTTCATTGTGATCAGAACGTTGAAACAAAACGGTACATGTAATTTTTGTCGTGTTTGGAGCTGTGTTTGCGGTTCGAAATCGGAGCGGAACATGGTTATTCGCGGTAAAATTTAACCATGTTATCACCTACCCTGAATAAATTCCTTTCCCATACGTTGTCTCCCCAAGTATTACCCTCCTTAGTTAAATTCGTAAGCTATCGTTTTTGCCTTGGTTCCCATGGATTATTTCTTTATAAATTGAAGTCCTCGTTTCCCTAATTTCACTCAGCAAAAAGAAGAGAAAAAAAATCAATTCGTTCTTGTTTCATTTTTATGGCGTCCACCGAACCAATGATTCTTCCCTAAAATCAGTCATCTCCTTTCCAATTTTAATGGCTGCTCCTAATCGATTTCGTCGCTCCTCCCTCTGCGAGCACCGCTGACCAAAGCCGCCGCCTTCACCATTGTTCGAAGCATCACTTGTGAACCCTAGTCACAATCATTTTTTTCTGATTCGGAGCCAAATCAAGGTTCACTGTCTATAGCCACCAAAAAAGAAAGCGTCGAAGTCGCTGTTTGCCTTTTCTCTGCCGTTCAAGGTGAGTATTTGCTCACGATCGATTAAGTTTTGGTTCAAGTATTTAAATTTCAATTTAAATCTGAAATTTGATGGTTAGTGGACTTGATACCGGACTGTTGCCGTGTTATCTTTGTCTCATTTCTACCTGTTTAGATTTAGAAATGCTTGTCTCTGCACATATACCAATTCTATGACCTGGGATGTTTGAAAAATATATTTTCCATTTTGGTGACTCTTGCTACTAACCACATCCTTGACCTTGCCATACGCCTCTACCACCATATGCCAAATTGAAACACCGGACTGCCATTAAACTATTGTCCTTATTGTGTTCTATTTTCCAACTTTACCTTATTTATGAGCTTGGTTAGTTGGTTGCTTTTGGGTGGACATGCATATACGGTTTAGCCTGCACTTGTTTGTCGCATTTGCGAGCCACTGGTCTTACATGCATTTGTTTTTGTTGCTTTATTATGATGTGTATCCCATAAGTTTGTAATAGGATGCTGTAAAATTTGAGTACATACTTGCAACACACTTGGTACCTATGGGTTATATTTGGGAAGGTAATAGAGGAAATTATTTAAATATGAGTAAGAAACTAAACTGTTGCACCTGCTGTTCATGTGCATTGCTTATCTGTTTAGTTAGTCTCCTGTATGTGTTTACTCATATACAAGTATGTACCCATTGCTATATGCCCATTGTCGGTTCAAGTAAAACTGAACACTCACGGTGCTCTTACCCTATTTTGAGATTGATATTATCAAAATTAATAGTATTGATTAATATGCTTATATTGAGAATCTTGAACGAATACCTTACCACTTTGTTTTGCTGAGATTTTTAACTGCCTAAAGTCTGTCTTTCTGATGTTCTCGGCCTGAACGGGTATGCTTAGGATTTACCCAAAACTATGTGATCCATTTACCCAAAAATGTGTTATTCACTTACCCAGAACTGTGTCTTTAACTTATAGGGTCTTAGCACAAATCCAATGACCCTGGGTTGTGTAATAACCCGGAAATTCTGAGCCAGTTTAAAATTTTTATTTTGGCAATTTTAGCGAATTTTGAATATTTAAAATGAATTATTTTAAATAAAATCACGAGAAATTTATTTTGAATATAATTAGAACGTATATATTATATGCGCCGTCGTTAGAATATAAATATTTATATATAATTATAAATAGGATTAAAGATGGCGCGGCAGTTCGATAATTCGATTTCTCACTTCAATTGAATGTACCGGGTGCAAAACAATCCGGATTTTAGTGAACCCAAAATTAATGGGATCTAATTGATAATATCTTCCCAACGAATCCGAGAAATCGAGATTTCATAGCGGGAATCAAAAGATATGTCCAGTTGAAAATTCTGAATAGTCGCTATGGAATTCAGGCCCTTAAAAATGGATATTTTGCAAACGACCTCGGATTTCGACGAAACCACTTTTGTTGGATCCGTGATGTTAAATTATTGCTAGATTCCAAATTTCATAATTTTTCGAATCAATATGTGAGCGTGGCAAAGGAAAACGCGTTTGACCGGTTTCAGTTGATTTTAATCGACTGGAAATTGGCCATTTTTCTAACGGTCTCAGAATTCGACGAAATTAGTTTTGTTAGGGCCGTATCGACACTACGAATCTAGAAAATATTTTTCTGCAATTTTTCGAGTTCGTATGTGGCCTCGATAAATTGAAATGTGCGTTTAAATTGAATATACAAAGAATTATACTTTAAATTCAACGGAAACTGATTCAAACAGTCGAATTGGCCAACGTGGCATATCCCATTGTGTTCGAAATGGGGGTATTACGCTAGGGACGACAGTCGGCGGGTTCAAATCTGAGTTGAAACGAAAAGTCAACATTAGGGTTTTAAAGAAAAAAATATAATTATTATATATATATTTACATAACCCCCCCCCCCAAATCATTATTTCAGATCGAATAAAAAAAATAGAGAAAAACCCCCGAAACCCCGTTGCCCCCCCCCCCCACGTCGCAGCCGCCACCCGCCTTCCCCCCCCCGGCGCGCCGCCGCAAGCAGAAGCCCCCCCCCCCCGCCAGAGCCGACGCGGAAACAGCACCCCCCCCCCCCCCGCCAGAGCCGACGCGGAAACAGCACCCCCCCCAGTTCGATCGACGCACGAGAACCCCCCCCCCCTTTTTTCCTCCACCGCTGAGCACCCCCAAGCGCCGCCATCCCCCTCTTCTTCCCCTTCCTTCGCCTGAGCGATGGCGCACCCCCACCCCCCTCTGTAAGTTCACTGATTACTGATTTTTTTTATTTACTTTAAAACTGATTTTTTTTTTATTTACTTTAAAACTGATTTTTTTTATTTACTTTAAAACTGTTTTTTTTTTATTTACTTTAAAACTGATTTTTTTTATTTACTTTAAAACTGATTTTTATAAATTTAGATTAGAAAGAAAATACGATTTTAATTGAATATAAAGTTTAGATATTTATTCGTATAAAAAAATATATATTCTTATGCATATGAAGTATAAATGAGTAATCATATAAAGATTAGGTTTTTAACATGAAGTAAAAGTAATAAAAATATGATTTTTATATTTTTAAAGAATTAAAAATATGATCTTCATATTTTTAAAAGTATTAAAAATATAGTCTTTACTATATAGATGATGTAAAATTTCGTTCATGTAGAGAATTAGAAATATAATTTTTACATGATAGCAATATTAAAAATAGCATCTTTATATGTGTAGAAAAATAAAAATGTGATTTTTATAATGATGTATATGAAAAGGTTCAATCTTTATATTTGAAAAGATAAAATCTTTATATGTAAAAAGGCGAGATCTTTATATAGAAAATAGCGAAGAAAAAATTCGATTTTTATATATTGAATCGCATAGTAAAAATTCGATTTTTATATATTGAATCGCATAGTAAAAATTCGATTTTTATATATTGAATCGCATAGTAAAAATTCGATTTTTAAATATATGAAGTGATTATAAAAATATGATTTTTAAATTGAAAGTAAATAAATAAAAATGTGATTTTTATTTTAAAGACATCGAAATATAAAAATGTGTGATTTTTATATATGTAGTGACTACGGGCAAAAGAAGATGATAAAAAGGCGAGGATGAAGAAGATTTCTATAAATGAAGTGTCGTGAAGTTGGATAGCTATCGGTGAGAATTTCTCACTCTTCAATTTATTTTCTAGTTATATATATATACTAGGATGCAGACGGTGTTTAGTAGCACCCGACACAATCGTCCACAGACCATGGACTTGTTTGTTTGGCTGTTTGGTGATTGATTGCGATATTGGTTTGAATGTGGTTTGTGGTGTGGAAAATCGAATCGATAAATTGGTTAGGATTAGACGTGCGCCGTTATAAGGCGAAGGAGTAAGGCTAGGTTAGACTCTTACTCCAAATTTTGTGGTTTGCATAACGAAAGTGATTTGATTGATATGGGTATGGCGGTGGCCATTATTAGACCGGGGATAAGGCTAGGCCTTGTCCCGTTTCTAGTATCGTGCCATTATGCCGCCGAAATTTTCTAAAATATGTTAGAAAAATAAAAATATCATTTTATTGAATAAATGAACTGAATAGAGCATTCATAAGTTAAATAAAATATTTTATCGTTAAAAATATAGTTTTAACGTGGAAGTGAATAAAATAAAATATTCATTTACAAACCGGACGGTTTGTTTGTGTACACCTATTTGAAGGACATTGATTGGGTCGATAAATTTTACACATCGCCCAACTGCACAAATAAAATATGTGTTTGATTATTTGAAACCCCACACGGGTGTTGGGATGAAATTTGAAGTTCACTCATCCTGATTTATTAAATATGTCGATCGATTGATTGACAGGCTGTTATAAGCGTTAGATATCTATATTTGATGCTTATACAGTGTAGTGCACTTTGGTTGATGGTTGATTATTTTTCAATACTATTATATACGTGTGTTGTATGAAAATCCATATAATTAATTTCATATGGTGATTGATTGGGCCTCATTCCAATTTAGAAAATAAAGAATATTATAAAATAAAGGTTCATGTGTTGACTATACTCATCCATTGAGATTAGTCATGTGTTGAACGAAATATTTTAATAATAAAATTTACTCCTTTATCTTTATAAAATAAAGGTTCATGTGTTGACTATACTCATCCGTTGAGATTAGTCATGTGTTGAACGAAATATTTTAATAATAAAATTTACTTCTTTATCTTTATAAAATAAAGGTTCATGTGTTGACTATACTCATCCGTTGAGATTAGTCATGTGTTGAACGAAATATTTTAATAATAAAATTTACTTCTTTATCTTTATAAAATAAAGGTTCATGTGTTGACTATACTCATCCGTTGAGATTAGTCATGTGTTGAACGAAATATTTTAATAATAAAATTTACTTCTTTATCTTTATAAAATAAAGGTTCATGTGTTGACTATACTCATCCGTTGAGATTAGTCATGTGTTGAACGAAATATTTTAATAATAAAATTTACTTCTTTATCTTTATAAAATAAAGGTTCATGTGTTGACTGTACTCATCCGTTGAGATTAGTCATGTGTTGAATGAAATATTTTAACAAAAATAGTCACACATGGACGGTACTCATTCGTTGAGATTAGTCGTGTGTTGACAAAAAGAAATATTTGAAATAGAATATATAAAGCCGTGTTGATTAGATTGACGCCATTTTGACGTGAACGATATTTATATCGATTTTATTCATTTCGAAATGAATTGAATATATAACGATTTCGAAATGAATTGAATATATAACGATTTCGAAATGAATTGAATATATAACGATTTCGAATTGAATTGAATATATAACGATTTCGAATTGAATTGAATATATAACGATTTCGAAATGAATTGAATATATAACGATTTCGAAATGAATTGAATATATAACGATTTCGAAATGAATTGAACATATAACGATTTCGAGATGAATTGAATGTATAACGAATTTGATTTCAATTGAATATAAAACGAATTTGATTTCAATTGAATATACAACGAATCTGATTCGAATAGAAAACCAAATTGAATTGAATCGAATAGAAAACCAATTTGAATTGAATTGAATTGAATTGAATTGTAAACGAATTCGAATTGAATTTAAAATGAAATGAATTCAAATTGAATTGAAATTTGAATTGAATAGAAATGAATTTTAAAACGAATTTATAAAGGAGAATTCAATTTTGATTTGAAATGAAATGGAAGTTGAAATTGCTTTTGAAACGAATTTAAAACTATTTATAAAATTCGTTTTAAATAGAAATCGACGAAATATATATTATATATATTATATATATAATATAATGGCCTGAATAGAACGCGCCGCGCCGCGGTAGTTCGTGAATTTCGACCATTTATTTCAAACGGACATTACGGGAGATCCGACCGTCGGATTCTCCTAAAACCGGAACCGTTGGGTTCGTATCGAAAAGAGCTTTCTAACGAATATTAGAAATTTGAAATCTAACGGTTGGATTTGGAGATACGTCCAAATCAAATTCGAAAAAGGTCGCTATAGGTGCAGTTCGATGGCCGTTGTTGGAAATCGACTGTACGGGCCTTGATAAAATTATTAAAAATATAAATAATTTGTGTAAAATCATAAGAAATGATTTGGGAAAATTTGGGGTGAAAAACCCCATATTTGAAATGATAAAAATAGATTTTTATCAAAATGAACCAGTTTTGAACTAAATTTAAAACCCAATTATTTTTAAATAAATAAATTAGATTTAAAAAGGGGTTTTAAATAATCGGAATTTCTAATATATTTGATTGAATTTGAAATGGGTTTATCGAGAACAGTGTTTTAAATAACACTAGTTCTTTAACCCGATAACAAATAGAATGTGATTTGGGTTTGTCGTGAACTGTGTTTTAAATAACACCTAGTTCTTTAACCCAGTAAAAGGAGTTCTAATGAATCTGCAATTAGATTGAAATGTGAATCCATAATCTAAATCATCAAATTTAGAAATGAGCGAGAATGGAGTATTACCAGTTTTGCTCCAAAGCGATAGTTAAATCTTTAATTATATTTGAACGTGAAATGGTAATTAATTTTACCGATAACACCACGGTGTTAGATATGGAGTATTACCAGTTTTTCTTCATGGGATGAATAGGTTGGGATTGGGAAATAAAATAAATAATTACTTCGTTGTGGTTCGCTAATCTCGACTAGTTGGAAAACCATAATTTGGTTTTAAATGACATCCAAAGGAAGATTACAGGATAAATTTTAAAGAATTTATCTTGGATAAAATTAATGGGAACTTTTCCCTAAGAATGTGGAATTTAGAAACTAGCTGTAGGTTGGCTAAGAAGAATGGTTTCCTGGGTATTGATCTGATGTTGGTTTCGGCCTTCGGGGTTAATGTTTGGGAAATTGTTCTCTTGCTAATCTGCGGTTAGTGACTAATGAATTGGAATGAGGCGTATGTTGAGTTTGTGTAGCATTTGTTTTTAATATACGCGGGTTGTTCGGAAAGTCCGGGTTTACACCCATTCTGAATAACCGATTCGACGATTCGTTGAATATGAAGACGGTGGTCGAAGACTGGAAGTCTTCACATCGTTTGGATAATTACTGACGATCCTGATTGGGCTGTACACCCGAGAGGATGGAAATAGTTGGTGGTCGTCCAGACGTACCTGGAGATGGATGGATACACGAGGAAAGTGCCTCCGGTTTCGTTCAGACCCAGAACGGACTTGTAAATGGATTGTGTGTCTGACATTGGATTTTATTCCGTGTTGATTGATTTCTATTAAGTATACATCTGTTTGGCGGCGGAGAATTTATTCTTTTGCTTAACGCCCTTCTCTGAGACGTACGAGCTCAGAGGTTGTATATCGATGGACATCAGTCGCATGGCATGAATTGCCTGTGTGGCACGCTAAGATGCAATGATCAAGGCTTCTGTTGAAAAGCAAAGTCTTGTGGTTGATGATCAAAGCACGGCCTACGTGGCAGCTCTGTGTATAACGTGAATTCGCGAGCCTCACACCTCGGTATGAGTTAAAAACGGGATACGGACTGCAGGGAGAGCACGACGTTTCTTTCTAGCTTTGGTGGTGTCAGTGACTTACCAGCCCTGACATATATATACTTTTCACCTTTGTGGTTGTTGGATGAGGCGCCTCGATTATAGGTCTGTAAGGACCGGGAAACGTGTGTTCAGGCATAATTAATCCTCTAACGTAAGTGAGGACCGGCCCTGAAGATCCATGGGTTGCCCAGAGTGCGTAACCCTGGGACATTTGCTAGAGTGTCTCGAACGCGGAGAGGAGCTTGCCCCTTGCCTCGACTCATGACGGAAATCCAATTTCCAATACGAGATATTTCGGCTTTATTTGTAGAGCCTAGTATGGCGACATAGTAGCATGGGATGCTATGCCATCTATGATTCATATTTATGATTGAAAATGTTTTGACACTATACACTTATTATAGTATCAAATGATTTGTTTTAAACGTACCAAGCATGTTTGGCTATTATAAGGGAAAACCCTATCCTCCGGCTTGCGTTGCATTGTGTGATGGGACCTGGGTCTTATAATGGCTTCATTTTTCGAAAAAGCATTGCGTTGTTTATTCTATGCACTGGTATTCTTGGGAGGAAACCCGTTCCGTGTTATACGGCGTGGTCCCTTGAATTACTCTCTTTTAAAGTAAAGTTTTAAATAACTGTTTTAGTTCTCACACCAGTCACATGACTGACCTGGAGTTTATTGTTTTAACCTAAACTCTGGGTGCCCCTATTTTCTGCACGGGCAGCTAGTAGTTTTGGTTTTGCAGATTTATATTCATAGGATCCTGGTTTACAGCTGGAATGATATCCGGAAAGCTCTGTATCCGTATATCACCTTCAGTTGTGCTTCGTATTATTTTCCGCTGCTATGTATTTAAATGTAATTTAAATCTCTGATATTTCTGTGTAATATTTATTCATTTATACTCTGTATATTCTTGTAATCTGATGCATTGTTGTAATATACAATGAAATGTTCTTCTGTTTGTGTTCTGATTTGTCATGTTCTCAACGTTCAGGGGTTTCGAACGGTCTAGATCGGTTTAACGACTGATTCAGATCGAGCGAAATTCCCGGCCGTCACAGGTTGCGTCTATCTCAACCCTGATGTTGTGTTACCCAGGCCGTTATGAATGAAGTTTTCTGTTGACTATATTGTCCTTGTTTTGAGTATAAAACAATTCTATCAAATACACGCTAGTAAGGCATAGTTAGATATCAGTTTCCATTCGATGCCATTATTATTTCCATTCATTTGGAGTATAACTGTAGCTGCTGGAATTTCTAAACTGAATGAAGTTTGGATTTTAGAAAATTGGAAATTTTTACACATAGGTACAAAAATAAAAGTTGTATAAGGTAGTTTTCTATGAACTACGGTAAAACTGGAAATCAGAGTACATGATGAAGTTAGAACTAAAATTGCATTTATGAATTTGTGGAGAAACTGACCGGTAAACGCAGTTCCGCTTATGTTATAGCGTGCGTACATACTTCATACATCCTGAAGCTTGTTATGTTTAAATGGTTGAGACATTAAACCTGAAGCTTGTTATGTTTAAGTGGTTGAGACATTAAACCTGCAAGTATCTTAATAGCAATTGAACTAAATTATAGTAGTTGATTGAGGGTTTTTATTGTAGGCTCCCTTGTGCTAATATTTAGGTTTAAATATGATTTCCCAGTTTGTCACACTGAAAATGCGCCGTCTTGCCTTGAGTTACTATATCCTCACACATATTCGAGTTCTTGTATTGTATGTGAAATATGTAAGGTGTTAGATTATTTTAAACTAGCATGAAATTTTTGTATTCTGGCACTAGCACATAACGTTGTAAGGAACAAGAATGTTGCACTCAGATACTTTGACTAAGAAGAATTGTATTGTTCATGACCATAACATTTTGAGTAACTATATTGCATTTAAAGGACTGCATGCATGCCATACTTTATATGCTTGCTATACTGCATATGCATACCATACTTTATACAGGACCTGTACATGATATTTACACTTATGGATTTTTCATTCATGGCCATTCGGCTTGCATTGATACTGAGCCATTTTTACCTCAAATATTCACTACCATATTTACATGGCTTATTCCGAAATCCAGAACGCTGAGGCAATACACGTACGTGTATATATTCACAAACGTGTTTATGCAAGCTCCTAGAATCGCCTATGTAATTATTTATATTCAGCCGGGATGCAAAGGCGGTGCACGCGTGTATATTATATATACACGCGTACACTCGCAAGTTTTCGAAAATCATTGTCCTTAGAAATCGATACACTGATATGAGCTAATAACACCACTGTTTATATATGACATCGATATTGGGATTAACCATTATATTTCATTTTGTATTGAAATTAATTTACTTGAACTATGATTTAATCCTGACTTGAGTATTTTGTGTTTTACATGAAATGCTCGGGTCAGACCCGAGCAGTGCAGATTTAAAGATTTCAGCCTTAGGATTCGAAGATTTGCAAGACTGGGAATTCTAGGAGACGCGCACTCTGAAGAATTTTAAAACAGTAAATATTTCTTTGTACTCAAATTGTGTTCTCATTCCGATGTATATAGAAAAGTTTTGTATTCAAAAATTCTGATTATAAATAAAAGCTTTATTCTGTTGTTCAATACTGTGTTATTTTTTATTCTGTATTTCTGCATTGATTCTCTGTTTAAACTCTGTAAGCTAGTAACGATCCGTCGATTTGGACATTTTTGATTGGCCTAAATACCAATTTAAAGCGGTCGAATTGGCGGGACGTTACAGTTGGTATCAGATCTTTGGTTTATTCAAAGCGTAGCTTATCGAGTTTAAATGAAAAGAATCGACACTAGTAAAATGATTTTTGAAATAAGAAAAGTTTTGAAAAAATAGATTTCGAAAAATATAATATTTTGGAAATATTTTGAAACTAATACAACAAAGAAAAAGTTATTTTGAGATTTAAAATTCTTCAGAATCCCCAGTCTTCGAATGCGGATTTGCCAGAGCTGTTCTTCAATAAGTTCCCTTAGGATTTGAATCTCGAATCCATCATCGGATGGTATCTAAGGTAGATAAGTAGGAGAGAAACAATGAATTAACTTCGTTAAGCGCGAGTCTTAGATATCAAAGATAACTGAATTTGACTGTAAATAAGAATTCAATTTGAATAGAAAAAGGAAAATTGAAATCATTTCAAAGATGAAAATAAAATAAAAAGGGGTTAAGTGAAGAGAGCTAATAAGTGTCAACAATTAAGTGGGAATAACGATGTTGTATTTAACATCTGTTGAATCCAAATAACGAATTTAGAAATGTTTTCATGAGAATAAAGTATATTTTCATTTGAAAATGAAGATTTACAAATATATTGAAATGTTTTCCCAATAATAATAAGAGATTTCATAATATTGTAAAAATATGAATATGATAATTGGAAATGTTTTCCAAAAGACCATGAGAGACTAACGAGTTTTGATAAATCAGAATGGTGAGGACTGAAGAGCAAAAAGCCGCACGTCGAGAACGAAGAGCGGCAGAACGTAAAAGAAGGGAAGAAGTAATGCTGGAATATGAGAAGAGAATTAAGGAAAAACAGACAGCCGGCCCCTATGACAATGTCGTTTGTTACAGATGTCAGAAAAAGGGACATTACGCGGCTACGTGCGGAGAGAGAGACAAGGGAAAGAATAAAGAAGGGAAAATTGATCGATCCAATATTGTCTGTTTTAAATGTAGAGGGAAGGGACATTTTCCCAGTCATTGTCTTAAAGTGAGAAAGAAGAAGCCTGCCATTTTGAGACATCTGGTGAGCCAATCACTTGCTATCATTGTAAGCAAGTTGGACATATAGCCCGAAGCTGTTCCGAGAGACAACAAGGACGACAGGTAGTGTTGCGTGTCGCTAGAGAGAAAACTGTGAAGTATGTAGATAAAGACGGCTCCATCTCGTATTATTGTAAGAACTGCAAGAAGTGGGGTCATGTGGATGAGGAATGCACTAATCCTTTTGTGGAGACTCCAGAAAAATGAATATCGTGGAAGTAGTTTACGCAAAGATGTGGATCATCGATCGAAAAGCAGACAAACATCGAAGATTGTAAATCCTAATTAAGTTAACTCTGTTTTGTAGTACTATCGTTTGTAATCTTAAATCTCCTATGTACGTGTTTTGAATATATAAAGACTATGTATAATTATTTAAATAGAATGGTATGAAAAATTTTGAACTCTTTGAAATTGCTATTAATGGTTTAATCTCATTTGTAGGATGTTATTTGAAATCTTGAAAGTGAATTATTTATAAGAAGAAATTATAATGATATTGTTATAATCAATGTTTTTCATTAAAGGAGTAGATCCGTAAACTGAATTCGAGTATCGTGTAAAATGATTTGGTAAGAAATTAAGAAACGAGGTCTTGAAAGTTGAAAACTGACTGGAAATTGGTCAAGTTGGATGACTTTCTAAGTATTGATCTGATGTTGGTTTAGGGCCTTCGGGATTGATGCTTAGGGAGTTATTCGCTTGCTAATTTACGGTCGAAGAATGTGAATATGAGGGAGTAATAATGCATGAATGGGAATTGGATATAAAAATGTAAAATTTTGAAATTTTGGGAGTATAAATTTTTTTTGAAGAAGGTGATGAACTTGATAATGGGGAAGTTGAAAGAGATTTTGGTTTATAACCAATCGATTCATAAATTTGAGTTTGAAAGATATCAAATATCTGAACTGATAAAGAGATCAAAATGAAATTTTGAAATTTGTATGGAAATTTGAGGATATTCGATTTGAGATATTGGATATAGAAGTTTTTGAAAAATATAAATGTGAATATAGCGAATCCGGAAACCATTGATTGGAAAGTAATGAATTGAGATAAATTTTATATAACAAATTTTATATAAAAAAAGAGAAGTTTGAAAATGTGATTTGGAAAGAAAATCTTATGTAAGTTACATAAGTATGATTTATGAGGAGTATGAAATAAAATACTATATGTATATAGTATTATATGTTTTCAAAGTAAAAATAAGGAAAGTACCTTCCTTCTCCTTTGAATTTCGAGCTTTGTTGAGATGCTACTGGTGGTAGTAGGTTGTCCGGACATAAAACTCATGAGTTTCCATTGAGCACGACTGCTAGCGTAATTCGCAGGGCTGCAGATAGCCAACGGCGGTCGGATGTTTCCTGAGGAAATCAGGTGTAACCATTGTGATTGCTGCGATCTAGAGTCGTTGGAATTCGACCGTGTAGCGAAATTCGCAGGGCTGCAGATAGCCTACGACGGACGGATGTTTCTTGGGGGGAACCAAGCGTAACCATTGTGACTGCTGCGATCTACAGTCGAATTATAAGGGTGTAATATGCAGAGCTGTGAAACTTACGGGTATGGATGTTTCCTGGGGGACCCAGGCGTAACCATTGTGTACCTGCGGTCCATTGATATTCTTAGTGATAGCGAGCCACCTGCTTAATGCAGCAGTTTGTCTTCGTGACATGATTTGTCTTCATGGCATGATTTGTCTTCGTGATTTGATTCGTCCTCATGACTTGATATATTTTCATAATTCTATGATTTGTTTTTGTGACTTGAGATAGAGAAGTCAACGCTCAGTGATCTCAGATATTTTCTAATGCTTAAATATTTTCTCCGTTGATCTGTCCATGACGAAATTCGCAGGGAAGTGATTTCCTACGGATACAGATGTTTTCTGGGGGATCCAGATGAAACCATTGTGTATCTGCGATTCATGAGCAATCAACATATCAATATCACATTGGTACTTTCCGTATCTGTTTTTAAATGAATTTTTGAAATATTTTCACAGGGAATTGAAACAAGGATATTTAGTACTTGGAGATTTTAGTCGTGCGCCTGGCCAGCGTATGCCTAACATCTGTAAGAACGACAATAGACTTGTCAAACTTTGAGTTATCAAGTATTTTCGAAACAATAGTTTAAATAAGTTAAGAAGAGAAGTTTTCGAGTTATTTTCAATTATATACAAATATGTTCTACATTAAATTCGTATTATAATAGATTTTTGATCTTGGAAAATTTTCAAGTAGACAATTGGTAACTTGAAGAAGAAAGGATAACTACACTCTTCAATGAGGAGAAGATTAATAGATTGAATATAAGGAGATTGGGTTGAGGGTTGCTAACCTAGACCCATTTCAATCGCAATGATGGATAAGTAAACTTTGACAGATGGGGTCTATAAAGAAATTTGAAATAATTTGTGAGGCGTAAATCCAACTTATGCGAATTTTGAAATTTTAGGAGAAGTTAGTTTTGGAGAGAAATTTAATGATAAAAAAAAATTGAATATGATGGAAACAAAAAAAGATCGATGACTTAAATATCGATATTTAAATCAGTTGTGGAATAATTTCACACAAATATGGAAATCTGAAGTGTACATTTGTATAACTCTAATGATTTTTCCTTTTCGAGGATGAAAAGTTTTAAAGGGGGGAAGAATGTAACGACCCAGAAATTTCGACGATTGGAATATATGATTAATTAAAGAATTTACTATTAAAAATCAATTTATGTTGATATTTGGATTAAAAATCAATTATATTGGTCTTGTGTATGAATTAAACGAAATATTTAATTCAGAATGGTTGGTTGGAAATCAAATATTAATGTTGAATATTTAAATTGAAAATTGGTTAGATATTGATTCAACTGGAAAAATATATAACACGATTGGATTTAAAAATAGACGTTAATTAACGGATTTTATTTGTTAATAGGCTTGGATTTGTGTAGATAAAGGGAATTTAGTTTAACATCTCAAATTGGGAATTTAACGATATTGTTTTATGAACAAGCGGAATAAAATCGGTGAGCCGATAACAAATATAAAAATAAAATAACGTCATATGCAAACAAAGTCAGAATCCGACTAGATCAATTTTATTGTGATCAGAACGTTGAAACGAAACGGTACATGTAATTTTTGTCGTGTTTGGAGACTGTGTTTGCGGTTCGAAATCAGAGCGGAACATGTTTATTCGCGGTAAAATTTAACCGTTTTATCACCTGCCCTGAATAAATTCCTTTCCCATACGTTGTCTCCCCAGGTATTACCCTCCTTAGTTAAATACGTAAGCTACTATTTATGCCTTGGTTCCCATGGATTCTTTCTTTATAAATTGAAGTCCTCGTTTCCCTAATTTCACTCAGAAAAAAGAAGAAAAAAAAAATATTCGTTCTTGTTTCATTTTTATGGCGTCCACCGAACCAATGATTCTTCCCCAAAATCAGTCATCTCCTTTCCAATTTTAATGGCTACTCCTAATCGATTTCGTCACTCCTCCCTCTGCAAGCACCGCTGACCGAAGTCGCCGCCTTCACCATTGTTCGAAGCATCACCTGTGAACCCTAGTCACAATAATTTTTTTCTGATTCGGAGCCAAATCAACGTTCACCGTCTATAGCCACCAGAAAAGAAGGCGTCGAAGCCGCTGTTTGCCTTTTCTCTGCCGTTCAAGGTGAGTATTTTCTCACGATCAATTAAGTTTTGGTTCAAGTATTTAAATTTCAGTTTAAATCTGAAATTTTGATGGTTAGTGGACTTGATACCAGACTGTTGCCATCTTATTTTTGTCTCATTTCTACCTGTTTAGATTTAAAAATGCTTGTTTGTGCACATATACCAATTCTATGACCTTGGATGTTTGAAAAATATATTTGCCATTTTGGTGACTCTTGCTACTAACCACATCCTTGACCTTGCCATAAGCCTCTACCACCATATGAAAAATTGAAACACCGGACTTCCATTAAACTACTGACCTTATTGTGTTCTATTTGCCACATTTAACTTATTTATTAGCTTGGTTAGTTGGTTGCTTTTGGGTGGACATGCATATACGGTTTAGCCTGCACTTATTTGTCGCATTTGCGTAGCCACTGGTCTTACATGCATTTGTTTTTGTTGCTTTATTATGATGTGTATCCCATAAGTTTGTAATAGGCTGCTGTAAAATTTGAGTACACACTTGGTACCTATGGGTTATATTTGGGAAGGTAATAGAGGAAATTATTTAAATATGAGTAAGAAACTATATTGTTGCACCTGCTGTTTGTGTGCATTGCTTATCAGTTTAGTTAGTCTCCTGTCTGTGTTTACTCATATACAGGTATGTACCCATTGCAATATGCCCATTGACGGTTTAAGGAAAACTGAACACTCACGGTGCTCTTACCTTATTTTGATATTGATATTATCAAAATTAACAGTATTGATTAATATGCTTATATTTAGAATCTTGAACGAATACCTTACCACTTTGTTTTGCCGAGATTTTTAACTGCCTAAAGTCTGTCTTTCTGATGTTCTCAGCTTGAACGGGTATGCTTAGGATTTACCCAAAACTGTGTGATCCATTTACCCAAAACTGTGTTATTCACTTACCCAGAACTGTGTCTTTAACTTATAGGGTCTTAGCACAAATCCAATGACTCTGGGTTGCGTCTATCTTTACCCTGATGTTGTTTTACCCAGGTCGTTACGAATTAAGTTTTCTGTTGACTATATTGTCCTTGTTTTGAGTATAAAGCAATTCTATCAAATACACGCTAGTAAGGCATAGTTAGATATCAGTTTCCATTCGATGCCATTATTATTTTCATTCATTTGGAGTATAACAGTAGCAGCTGGGATTTCTAAACTGAATGAAGTTTGGATTTTAGAAAATTGGAAAATTTTACACATAGGTACAAAAATAAGAGTTGTATAAGGCAGTTTTCTATGAACTACGATAAAACTGGATATCAGAGTACATGATGAAGTTAGAACTAAAATTGCATTTATAAATTTGTGGAGAAACTGACCGGTAAACGCAGTTCCGCTTATGTTATAGCATGCGTACATACTTCATACATCCTGTAGCTTGTTATGTTTAAATGGTTGAGACATTAAACCTGAAGCTTGTTATGTTTAAGTGGTTGAGACATTAAACCTGCAACTATCTTAATAGCAATTGAACTAAATTATAGTAGTTGATTGAGGGTTTTTATTGTAGGCACCCTTGTGCTAATATTTAGGTTTAAATATGATTTCCCAGTTTGTCACACTGAAAATGCGCCGTCTTGCCTTGAGTTACTATATCCTCACACATACTCGAGTTCTTGTATTGTATGTGAAATATGTAAGGTGTTAGAGTATTAAAAACTAGCATGAGCTTTTTGTATTCTGGCACTAGCACATAATGTTGAAAGGAACAAGAATGTTGCACTCAGATACTTTGACTAAGAAGAATTGTATTGTTCATGACCATAACATTTTGAGTAACTATATTGCATTTAAAGGACTGCATGCATGCCATACTTTATATGCTTGTTATACTGCATATGCATACCATACTTTATACAGGACCTATACATGATATTTACACTTATGGATTTGGCATTCATGGCCATTCGGCTTGCATTGATACTGAGCCATTTTTACCTCAAATATTCACTACCATATTTACATGGCTTATTCCGAAATCTAGGACGCTGAGGCAATACACGTACGTGTATATATTCACATACGTGTTTATGCAGGCTCCTATAATCGCCTATGTAATTATTTATATTCAGCCAGGATGCAAAGGCGGTGCACGCGTGTATATTATATATACACGCGTACACTCGCAAGTTTTCGAAAATCATCGTCCTTAGAAATCGATACACTGATATGAACTGATAACACCATTGTTTATTTTATATATGACATCGATATTCGGATTAACCATTATATTTCAGTTTGTATTTAAATTAATTTACTTGAACTATGATTTAATCCTGACTTGAGTATTTTGTGTTTTACATGAAATGCTCAGGTCAGACCCGAATAGTGCAGATTTAAAGATTTCAGCCTTTGGATTTGAAGATTTGCAGGACTGGGAATTCCAGGAGATGCGCACTCTGAAGATTTTTAAAACAGTAAATATTTCTTTGTATTCAAATTGTGTTTTCATTCCGCTGTATATAGAAAAGTTTTGTATTCAAAAATTCTGATTATAAATAAAAGCTTTATTCTGTTGTTCAATACTGTGTTATTATTTATTCTGTATTTCTGCGTTGATTCTCTGTTTAAACTCTGTAAGCTAATAACGATCCGTCGATTTGGACGTTTTAGATTGGCCTAAATATCAATTTAAAGCGGTCGAATTGGCGGGACGTTACATTGGTTTTGAAGTGGTTTTAAAAATAATCAGAATTTCCAATATATGAATTGGAATGGATTTGAATCGAAATTATTTTCAAAATATTTCGACGTTGGATTTCATGATTATACAGATATGGTTATGGAAATTTGAAAGATATATTTATATCGTTATTTCCAATACGATATTTGTTGGTTTAGAATTTGATATTGAATATAAGTGGATATATTTTCTATTCAGAGCCTTGTATTTAATATCAAATGGGATTTTGGGTTCGTCGTGAATGGCGTCTTAAATAACACTGTTCTTGAACCTAGTTTAGAAAAGAATGAATCTTTTAATTAAGATTTAGTGAAATTGTCTTGTTAATTAGTATTTAATTGGAATTGAATTTAAATCGGTTTTTGGGTTTATTGTGAGCGATGTTTTGAATAACACCTGTTCTTTAACCCGATTAACAATGGAAAATGATTTTGGGTTTATCGTGAACCGTGTTTTAGATGACATTGGTTCTTTAACCCAGTTAAAGACAGGATATTGATTTTTGGGAAGATTAAAACTAAGTGAAGTTTTAATGAATCTTTAATTAGATTAAAGTGATCGAGAATGGAGTATCACCAGTTTTGCTCCAAAGCGATAGTTAAATCTTTGATTAGATTTGAACGTGAAATGGTAATTAATATTTACCGATAACACCGTGGTGTTAGATATGGAGTATTACCAGTTTTGCTCCATGGGATGAATAGGCTGGGATTGGGAAATAAAATAAATGATTACTTCGGTGTGGTTCGTTAATCCCGACTAGTTTGGAAAACCTTAACATGGTTTGAAATGATATCCAAAGGAAGATTAAAGAAGAAATTTAGAAGAATTTATCTTTAATAAAATTAATGGGAACCTTTCCCTAAGAATGTGAATATTTGGATAAAAGAATATTCTTAATTGGAATGAGGCGTATGTTGTGTTTGTGTAACACTTGTTTATTATATACGCGGGTTATTCGGAAAGGCCGGGTTTATACCCATTCTGAAAAAGCGATTCGACGATAAGTCAAAGATGAAGACGGTGGTTGAAGACCGGAGGTCTTCACGTAGTTTGGAGGATTATTGATGACCTTGATTGGGTTGTACACCCAAGAGGAGGGAATCAGTTGCTGATCGTCCAGACGTACTGGGAGATCGATGGATATGCGAGGAATAAGGTTCCTCCGGTTTCGTTCAGACCCAGAACGAACTTGTAAATGGACTGTGTGTCTGACATTGGATTTTATTCTATGTGATTGATTTCTATTGAATATATATCTGTTTTGGCGGCGGAGAATTTATTCTCTTATTTAACGCCCTTCTCTGAGACGTACGAGCTCAGAGGTTATATATTGATGGATATCAATCGCATGGCATGAATTGCCTATGTGGCATGCCTAAGTGACAAATGATCAAGGCTTCTGTTGAAAAGAAAAGTCTTGTGGTTGATGATCAAATCACGGCCTATGTGGCATAGCTTTGTGTATAGCGTTAATTCGCGAGCCTCACACCTCGGTATGAGTCAAAAACGGGATAGTGACTGCAGGGAGGGCACAATGTTTCTTTCTAGCTATGGGTGATGTCAGTGACCTACCAGCCCTGACATTTATATACTTTTTACCTGTGCATTTGTTGGATGCGAGGCACCTCGGATATAGGTCTGAAAGGACCGGGAAACGTGTGTTCTGGAATAATTAATCCTCAAAAGTAGGAGAGGACCGGCCCTGAAGATCCAGGATCGTTGTGTGTGGTCCTGAGACATTTGCTAGAGTGTCTCGAATAGAGAGGAGCTTGCCCCTTGCCTCGACTCATGGTGGAAATCCAATTTCCAATACGTGACATTTCAATTTTATTTGTAGAGCCTAGTATTGGCGACATAGTAGCATAGGATGCTATGCTGTCTAGGATTGATACATTTATATTTGAAGTTGTTTTGACACTATACATTTATAATAGTATCAAATGATTTGTTTTAAATGTATCAAGCATTATTTGACTATTATAAGGGAAAACCCTATCCTCCGGCTTGCGTTACATTATGTGATGGGACCTGGGTCGTATAATAGTTTCATTTTTCCAAAAGGCATTGCGTTGTTTATTCTATGCACTAGTATTCTTAGGAGGAAACCTGTTCCGTGTTATAAGGCGTGGTCCCTTGAATTACTCTTTTTTAAAGTAAAGTTTTAAATAACTGTTTTAATTCTCACACCAATCACATGACTGACCTGGAGTTTATTGTTTTAACCTAAACTCTGGGTGCCCTTATTTTCGACACGGGTAGCTACTAGTTTTCGTTTTGCAGATTTAAGTTCACAGGATCCTGGTTTACAGCTGGAATGATATTCGGAAAGCTCTGTATCCGTATATCTCCTTTCAGTTGTGTTTTGTATTATTTTTCCGCTGCTATGTATTTAAATGTAATTTAAATCTCTGATATTTGTCAAATGTGTAATACTTATTCATACTATGTATATTCTTGTACTCTGATGGGATTGTTGTAATAAGCAATGAAATGTTCTTCTGTTTGCGTTCCAATTTGTCGTGTTCTCAAAACAATCAGGAGTTTCGAACGGTCTTGGTCGGTTTAGCGATCGATTCGGATCGAGCGAAATTCCCAGTTGTTACACTTATGATCAGAATTATTTGAACTGATATCAAATTTGTATAATCTATTACTGTCTTTACCCTGCAGGAGAATTTTATGTGTCAGAATGTCCTTGACAATACATGAGTTTGGGTAAAATTCAAAATAAACCTTATTATCTTTAGCAAATTGGGAAACACTCATCAGATTTTTCTTAATTGATGGAACTCTTAATAATTTTTTTAAAAATAAGTTTTTGGTTCCATCTAAACTTGCATTTCCAATGTCTGTAATAAGTGCAGTTTTACCATTACCAATAATAAGATTCTGGGTACCTTTATACACTTTGTTTCCCAAATATAGATTATTTAGATTGTTGGTCACATGGTTGGTTGCACCTGAATCTGGAAACCAGCAATCATCTGACACATCATCACTGGTGGTAGTATCTGTATTATAAATTTTTGCATGTGCTTTACTCCCTTCATTTGATGAATTAACCAAATTTGCAGAAGCATTGTTGCTTTGTTGTGAAGGAGTGTAATTAGTATTGAATCTAAAGTAACACTTGCTAGCACTATGCCCCATTTTGTCACAAATTTGACATCTAATTCTGTTGTTATTATTACTTTTACCACCTCTTCTACCCCTTCCAGACCAACCCCGTCTTTGATTATTGAATTGATTTCTTGAATTATTTCCCCTATCTTGATTTTTTTTCCTCTGTCATATGTAGTGTAGTTGATAGACAAATCAACATTAATAGTTTTCTTGTGTTCTATCCTACCTTCATGTGATAAGAGAGTATAATACACATATTGTAGTGAGAGTTGGATCCATGGACAATATGATTGCAGTGACAGCTTCATACTCGTCATCCAAACCACTTACAATAGCAATAACCTGTTCTGATTCAAGTATTCTTTGACCTGCTGAATTTAATTGATCACAAATGTTTTTTTCCCTTTAACAAGTATTCATTCATAGATGATTCCCCTTTCCTTATGTTATGTAACTGTCTTCTATAATGCATTACTCTAGCTGAAGACTGATTTGAAAAGTTTCTTGTAAAATTTTCCCACACTTTTTAAGCAGTTTTGACCCCAATTAACCGTGGTTGAATAGTTGGACCAATGGATGACATCATCCATGCACACACCAAACCATCTTGTCTCTGATGCATAGTATATTCAGGATTATTCACCATTTTGTCTTCACTGTCTCTAATAAATTTTGGCGGAATAATTTTTGTTCCAAGAATATAGTCCTCAATACTATATGCTCTAACTGTTGTTTCACCTGTAATTTCCATAGCAGGTAGTTTGATTCATCAAGATGTGTTGAGATCAGTTGACTCTGAGGCTTAATGATGGATTTCATTAATTCTTGGATGGGATCTGGTGGTGGTGGTTGAAGAGGTCTATTGCTGGAAATTTGTGGGCTTGAATCATTTCCAGAATTTGTAATGATGGAAAATTACGCACTTAGATGCAAAAGAATGCACTCAAATGAAGAAAGACAATGGTTCAGGAAATCAGAGGTAAGGTTTTTACACTCTAAAGCTTTGTATTGAGGCAGATTTTAGGGATACACAATATTGTTGAATGATGCAACTTAGATTGTCAAGATGAGGAAAAGTATCTTATCAAAATCTGATAGAACAGATACAAACAATCTGATTGACAAACTAAGAAGGCACTAATACAATATTGCGACTTTTTGAACTGTCTTAATCGGTTTCAAGAGCATCTGAATTACCTCTAATCAACCTAGTTCTGAATCAAGGCAACAACCACAATCTGTAGGCGAGGCTTCTTGATTTATCAACAAGGAAGCAACCTTCAGATGACAAGCGGAAGCTTCGATGGAGGGTGATCCAGATGATGATGCTACTCTGATGGATCACAAATTGATCTACACTTCTGAAGATCAATTGCAGAAGCGAGCACCTGCTCTGATACCAAGTTGAGAATCTTGGTTTTAACAAAAGAGAATTTTATTGAAAGGTTTTGTGAAAATTGTAATAATACGAACTGATTTTACATGAGGCTATGTTACCCTTTTATATAATGTTTTGGGTAACGTTTGAACTATGGGCTGAGACAAAATAATACAAGCCCAATATAAATTTATACATAAATAGGTAAATGATAGAGCCGACTTTATTTCATTTAGACCACTCACAAAATATGGTCAACAGTTGAACAAACGTTCAGTAGATAGAGTGCTACAAGAGCAACGAGCTATATGAGACAGCTTCACAGCATAAAGAAAGAAAACTTATCAATGCGAGAATTTCTCTCCATGATTGAAGTGTTATGTGATCAACAGGCTGTTGTAGGTCATAATGTCCCTGATTCTGACCAGGTTATGTATATTCTAAGTGTCTTAGTTTAAGAATATGAAGCAATTGTTGCTGTTGTATTATCCAATCAAACCACACCAAACATTCAGTCTATTTACTCTATTCTTCCACTACATGAGGGAAGAATAAAGCAAAAGAAACCTATCATAATTGAATTCTCTTCCAATTATATAAACTATGACAGGAACAAGGATCACGAAAAAAACAATGTTGGCAGAAAATTGTTCAATGGCCAAAGGGTGGTATGACTGCCAGAGGAATAGATAGGTATGGAAGAATAAACAACAACAATAGAATCAAATGTCAAATTTATGAGAAATTTAGACCTATTGCAAATAAATGATTTTTTAGATTTGACTCCAACTACACAACATCCCAACAAGGCACCAACAATACAAGAAACTACCAACCCATTGCTAACATGGTTACTAATTCTCAAGAATCTAAAAATAAATCTGAAAGCACCGACACAGCCAGAATTAAGGATATTCATGATGAAGTGTGGTACCCTGACTCCGGTGCAACCGATCATATCATAAGCTGTTTATGCAACTGAAATTTGGGGAGCACAAAATACTAAGGTACACAAAAGTTGTACATATAAGGTTGTACACAAAATTTGTACATATAAGGTTGTACATAAAAGTTGTACAAAAGTTGTACACAAAATTTGGGGAGCACAAAATACTATGGTAAACCCACTACAAAACTCATACAAGAAATATAAGGTTTATGGGAATAAGGATAATTTTATCTTAATGACTTATTGAGAGTACCCTTTATAAGGAAGAACTTATAAAGTGTATCTCAATTTGCAATAGATAACAATGTATTCTTTGAGTTCTATCCATCCTATTGTTTAGTCAAAGATATTCTAACAAAGAAAAATTTATTTGTAGGGTAAAGAGTTTAAGGGACTATACACTTTCATTGCTGCCAATTCAAACTCAAGGAACTCTAAAAGTAAAGCATATTACTAAAATTACTCTAAAATTAGCAATGAAAATTGTAACAAAAACTTTGACATTTGGCATTACAAGTTAGGTCGCCCAAATGTAAAGATTGTACAACACATTCCGAAAAATAACAATATTACTGCTGATGAATGTAATTTACCTTATGTATGCATATATTGTCAAATGGTTAAAAATTATAAACTTGCATTTCCTGATTCACACACTGTTTACAACAACCCTCTTGAACTAATTGTTGTTGACCTATGTGGTCCAACACCAATTAGCAGTGATTATAGGTATAACTACTATATCTTTTTTGTTGATGTCTTTTCTAGATATGTGTGGAAATATTTTTCAAAGTCCAAATATGAAACTTATACTGCTTGTCATAGTTTATATTATTATTCAAGCTAAAAAACAAATTGGACATAAAGCATTCCTTTTGTCCCAATCTGTTCACTCTGGACAAGGGCTGCTACTTCTATGCCGAACAATAGGTGCTTGCGAAATAAGAAAGAGATTATTACCCACCTTAGACTACTAAGCCCTCTCGAATTAGTTCTACGCCGGGAATTAATGCCGTAAACCCGGGGACAAATCTTTCACTCACTGAGTTGTGAAAAAAGTTTTTCAAATTAATGGAGGTATTAAATTAAAATCTTTAAAGTAGTTTTTTTAATAAAAACGAATTATATACAGGACAACATGTCCTCACACCTTTGAACAGAATGTACTTATAGTGAGAAAACAAAGACAAATAGTTGAAACAAGGCTAACGTTACTTGCTTAAGCATTTCTACCATTAAAGTATTGGCCTGATGCTTCTCCAACGTTGTCTACATAATAAATAGATTTCCAACAAGGGTTTTTAATTTAAAATGTCCATCGAAAGTCATGTTTAATATTACACCAGATTATAGATCACTTAAAGTCTCTAGGTGTCCATGTTTTCCATATTTAAGATCTCATAATTCCCATAAACTAGATTTTAGATCTCCTCGTGTAACTTTTTTAGGGTACGCAACAAAACTAGTATATAAATGTCTTGAAAAAAATGGAGGAGTATTTATATCTTGAGATGTAATAATCAATGAAAGGGAATTCCCATTTAGCAAAACAGGTATGAGTGTTACCCAAAAAGTACATTATCCAAGAGTGTCAACACTTGATCTGCTGACTAGTGTGATATTACAAGTCAACACAAATCAGATAATCAGACTTACTCAGCCACTTAAGGATCAGATTACTCTACATAGAAATCAGTCTACCAATGAGCAACCTGAAACTGAGACAACTCAAAAAAGTGAAACAAAAGACATGGGAATGTAACAATCTGACAACAAATCATCATCCAACAATGATGAAGATGATAATGACCAAAAATAGGGAGAAAATTCAACCACACACAAGAAAAAAGTGGAGTTTTCAAAATAAAATCCTATAATGTTATCATAGAAATCAAGGAACTAAGTACTTATTCAGAAGATGTTGTAACAACCCGTATTTTCAATAATCTGTTATAACATAAATTGAGGCAGAATTTAATTATAAAATGTGAATCAAGGGAAACGGGCTATGTCATTGCGTTCGTCTCGGAAAAATACGCGAAATAGAGTCCGAGTTTTCGAAAATCGGAGTCCGTATGACCCAGTTAAGGCCCATTGAAGTTTGCAGAAAATTCCTAAGTAAAAACAGATTTAAATTTTAAATTTAAAACATGGGTTGGGGCAAACTGGGCAGGCGGGAAAAATTCCCGCCCATGACCCCATGTCGACAGGCCTGTCGACAGGGGTCTTGGCATGTCGACTGCCCTGTCGACAGCCCTGTCGACAGGGGGTGGCCAGGCTAACTGGCCTGGCGCACCATTTTGATTTGGGCTTGATTGGGGGGCTTGGTTCTAGAGAGTTCCGGGATCTGATGGACCTAATTGAATCTAGGGTTAATCCTATGGTCTAAATCACTAGCCTAATCTATAAATAAGACCCTAACCTACCCTAAACCATTCATTATTCATCCTAGTAACTAAACTATGGCAAAATTAAAACTCTCATGGCCTCCACTCTCTTCATACAATTCCTAAATTGATTCCTAAGTGATTTTCCATGCATACAAGCATATTTAGGCTTGTATGATCCTCCTTAGCTTGCATTAAAGGCTTGATTTTCTATTGGCATCATAAAGGAGGAGTCTTGATCAAGTTTGCTTGCATTTGGGGTTTTTAATTAGTTGCATAAAGGGTTTCTTGCATTTGTTATACTCATTTGAGTCCGCATAAGCATTGTAAGCCCTCTTACCTTCATTTTAAAAACTCTAAAGTTAATATGTGATGAAAGTTGGGATCTTTGCAAGTTTATTTAGTTATGTATGTTTATGCATGTTCGCTAAGCTATGATTTGCTAGTTCATTGAGTTATGCATGTCCATTATGCCATGTTTTGCAAGATTATTGAGTTATGCATGGTTATGCGAGCTCACCAAGCCATGATTTGCAAGTTAAATGAGTTATGCATGTTTATGCAAGTTCACCAAGCCATGATTTGCAAAGTAAATGAGTTATGCATGTTTATGCGAGTCCACTATGCCATGATTTGCAAGTTTAATAAGTTGTGCATGCTTATGCAAGTTTAAAATGACAAGTTGTGCATGTTTGACAAGTTGTGCATGCTTATGCAAGTTTAAAATGACAAGTTGTGCATGTTTGACAAGTTGTGCATGCTTATGCAAGTTTAAAATGACAAGTTGTGCATGTTTGGCAAGTTATGCATGTTTATGGTAATATGCAAGTTCACCATGCTAAGTTATGCAAGTTTAACATGTTATACATGTTTATGGTAATATGTAAGGTCACCATGCTAAGTTATGCAAGTTTAACATGTTATGCATGTTTATGGTAATATGCAATTTCACTATGCTAAGTCGTACAAGTTATGCATGGTTGTTGTGCAAGTTTATCATGTATGTTGTGCCAAGTTCCCTCTTCCTATCCTTTATGCGTTATTACGAATATGTAAGCGATAGAATGACGTTGGGGGTTTTGGGCAAACTTAAAAATACATGAAAATATAAGATTGGGAATTTACCTATTAAGTTAGGTCTACCCCTTGGGAATTTACCTATTAAGTTAGGTCTACCCAAGTAATTGTTTGACTTGTGATTATGTTTTGAAAAGAAGTGGACATGACACTTAGAAAACATAAGTGTGGCCAACTCGAGGTTGGGTTGAGTTTGTAGCGTAATTCTACCCGGAACCGACCAGCTTAACTAGTGGCTACAAACAATAGGACCTAATGTGAGAAGTTGGTCATGTGGTGCCAAGACCCGAGGTTAGACCAAGTTGTGGTGTAAAGCTACCCGGACCCGCCCGGCTTAACTAGTAACCACAACAAAGTCTAATGTGAGAGGTTAAGGTACATTAAAGTAATTAATGCCTCATGATTAGGGTTGAGTCAGGGTCCACTAATACTTAACCAATTTGGGGATTCAAGGGATTAGAATGGGGTTAAGTGTGAACTGTTGATTTCACTTAACTAATTTAATCCATTTGGGAGTTCGAGGGATTAGAATGGGGTTAAGTTACACTTAACCAATTTAATCCATGATTAGTGAAGGGTTAAATCGCACTTAACCCTCTTAGGAAACCCTAGCAGCGGGTCTGTTCCGGCAGTAATCCCAGTTTGGTATCATCACAACCCTAGAGACTAGGCTAGGGCGGGGCACGATTACTGGACGGATATAAACGACCAAAGCGACGGCTGAGTGGTGCAGCGGTGCGGGTCCGGCGGGCTACGGACGTGCACGTAGTCCGATGTTGGACAAACTCGAGGCACGGGTACCAGTAGGTCTGGGCTGTGCATTATTGCTTAAGTGTCCGGGGTTGGCACCCGAGGGCTTGATACACCCAAAGGTGGACCCAGCACAGTCAGACTACATCCATATGTGGGCCGTATGGACATCAACACTTGACGTGTTAGGCTTATAGGGAGCCGATCGACTAGACCGTTGGGTTGGACCTTATACTAAGGTCACTTCACGTTATTGGGCCAAAGTTGGGCTAAGGGATCAATACCTGTTATGTTGGTTTGCTAGTACACCGTGGTGCAAAAACTTAACCTTGTTTATGCGATGACACCTCTATCTATCTTGTAGTTACTTTATCATGCCAGTATGTTGTTATCTATGATCATCTCAGTTTCCATCATGATGTTAACTTTATTAGTTTATAGACTGATCGTAGCAGGGCTTACTCAGTCTTTTTGACTGACCCGTTTTGTTTCGCCTCTTTTCTTCCGTTTCCCCCCCCCCCCCCAGGTTCTCAGGGAGGGAATACTGGAGCCTAGCTTGGATTTTAGCCGCTTCCTTGGATAGCTCAAGTATGCTTTGGACTTGAGCCGCTATGGTTTATCACTCTTATTTGGGGATAGTACTTATGTATTTTCAGTTTATCAGATGATGTATTTATCTAGACTTGTAATTTTGGGAAATTGACATTTTGATGTACCAGACTTGTGTTTTGAAATGGTTTATAAATCTTCCGCTGTTTTATTTACTCACTCTGTTTATTTACATATATATATATGTCATGTCCTGCCTTGCTATATCATTATGCATGTTTACCAATAATGCCCCTCCAAAGCTAGTGCATTCCTTTGCGAGTGACCCTAGTGGAGGTGGGGTGTTACATTAGGTATCAGAGCCAGGTTTACGAGAAGGGATAAAAAGGTTTTTAAAACTTTTGAAGAACTATTTTCAAAACCAAGTATAAAGTATTTTCCAAAGAAAAGTCTAGTTATTTTTTTAAAAGGCTATTCCCCAAAAAGCCATTAGCAAAGTTCCTTCGTTTTTCTCCATTCTGAATCTATCTTTTTCTTCGTTTCCAGTATGGCCGACAACTTTGCCATTCCGGAGGGAGTACACGTACCTGTTTGGTATAGGAGACTTTTGGAGGCTAGGGCGACCGAAGCCGGCCCCGCAAATATTACTCCTCCTCCGGTAGTTGATGTTCCTCTTCCTCCTTCCCCTCAGCATCCTCAAACTGACTTCGCAGAGATTTGCCAAGATTTTAAGGCGATGGGTTGCAAGAATTTCTTTGGAACCGAGACTTTTGTAGAGGCAAGGAATTGGTTGAAAGAGACCGAAGATCTTTTAGCCACCTTTGATATAGGTGACCGCAGGAAGGTTCTATTGGCGGTATGGTTGCTAAAGGAAGAAGCTGCACGTTGGTGGGTAGTCACCACCGCTACTAGGCCAATTGAGACTTGGGATGACTTTAGAGGAAGGTTTGGACTGAGGTTCTTATCACTGAAGCAAGGGGACATGACTATTAGGGAATACATAGATAAGTTTGATCAACTGGCTCGGGTCGATTTAGACTTGGTTAATACGGCTCAGAAGAAGGCCCTACACTTTGCTCTAGGATTAAACGAGCCATTACATGGTTTGGCCATGTCTCATATACCCTTGGGGGCGACTTTCGAGAATTTGGTGAATTTGGCCCTACTTCAAGAAGAAGATAACAATGACAAGAAAGAGGTCAAGGCGAATGAGTCTCAAGGCAAGAGAGTAAATTCCGGGAAACGAGGCAAGAATAACAACAACCGCAAGGACAAAACAAGAGCGAATGGGAAGTGCAACTTCTGTGGTAAGGTTGGACATATAGCCAGGGAATGTAGGAAGAAGAAGAGAAAGCGGGGCGAATGCTTTCATTGTGGTGAGTCTGGACATCTCAACAAGGATTGCCCGAGGAAACAAGGGCAAGGTCAGACTCAGTGTGCAGGACTATCTGGAGGGCGAGTTCATCCCCTCAACACCGTTCTTCCAGCTCATGATAGAGGTGGCATTTCTGTTGAAAATCTGGTTTACATTTTCTGATTTTCCCTGTTCGTACTTTGTTTGATTCTGGCACATCGCATAGTTTCATTTCATCTGATCTAGTTGAAAGTTTGCACCTAAGTACTAGCCTAGTTGAGGATCCCGTATGTGTTTCAAATCCATTTGGGGGCTCTGCCCGCCTGTCTGTGGTCTGAGTGGATTTGAAAATTTCTATCTTGAGTACAAAATTCTCGTGGGATGTATATATTCTCGGTTTCGGGGGATATGGGTTGGTTTTGGGCATGGAATGGTTGTCCTGTTTTGGAGCCATTCTGGGTTTTTGTATAGGGGGTTGTGAGGCTCATGACTCGCCTCAGCAATACCCTTAGAAATTTCTAGCAACCCTAGGGGTCCCGTCATGTTATGTTATCTTGAAACCCTCAACTCGTCTATCGGTAGTTCGAAATCGGTGAGGGTGGTCCGAGAATATCCTGATATCTTGGGGGGAAAGTAAAAGGGGTTACCCCTAGACGTGGGATAGATTTCCGCGTTATCTGGTTGGTAATACCAAGCCAGTTTCGTGGCCGGTTAGGCACGTGACCTCACGAGATGAGAGTTAAGAAAGCAAGTCAAGGAGTTGCTTGAGAAGAACTTCCTGAGACGAAGCATTTTCGAGTAGGGTGCTCCCGTGGTATTCGTTACTGATGTGGACAGTTTGCTTCGCTTATGTGTTGATCTTCGTGAGAAGAATGGGTAACCGTTACCAAGGATCAATGATTTGTCTGATCAGCTTGTAGGAGCATCCGTTTTCTTTTGATCTAGCTACCGGATTCCATCAGCTTAGGATGGCTGAGGATGGAATTGACAAGACTGCGTTTGGGACTCTAGATGGATTTTAGAATGGCTAGTCATGCTATTTGGTTTGACTAATGCACCCGCATATTACGTGATTTTGATGGGTAGGGTGTTTAGGGAGTCCTTGAACAAGTTTGTCAGGGTCGTCATAGACGATATTTGATCTCCTCAAAAGAACGAGGAAGAGCAAGTTAGACATCTCAAGAAGGAGATGGATACGCTTAGAACCACCAGTTGAAGGTCAAGTTCTCAAAATGTCACTTTGGAGGAAAGAAAATTGATTTTCTTGGGGACATAGTTCCTAAGTAAGGCTTAGCAGTGGATTCCGCTAAAGTGGTTGAGGTTTAAGACCGGAAAACTCTGAGGAGGGCAATTGAAGTAAGAAGCTTCCTCCGTTTGGCTAGTTAGTTAGCATTCCCTGAGCCTAGACTTACTCTTCTGGATCAAGAAGGGGGTTTCGCAGGAAGAAGACCCGCGGTTGGTCAAGAACATGGACCAGTCGATTCGTGGCGAGATGTTAAGTCACCTCGCTAGATATATTTTAGATGACAAGGGATGACTAAGGCGCGATGAGAGATTATGTGTTACTCGAGTGAAAGACTTAGTAAAGAAGGTTCTTGAAGATGCGCATCACTCGAGGAGGTGGCCGAGTTAGTCTCAGGACGCATGTTGTGCCACCAGGTTGAGGCCAAGTCATAGGAGCCCAGTGGGCCATTACCTCCATTGGAGACTCCGCAAGGGAAGTGTGAAAACATCTCGATAGACTACGTGGATGGACTACCTAGATCAAAGGAAGGGAATACGGGTAGGTGGGTCATAATAGGTAGACTCACGAAGAGTGGTCATTCCAGTCCGGTGAGGAGCGAGGGGACTGTGTCATGGTTAGCAACGGTTTACCCTGAAGAAGTTGGCCAGTTTGAAATAACCTACAGGAAGCCATGGGTAGGCAACCGAATCTAGGTATCGCCTATAGGCGGATGGTTCATTTCGATTAAGCCTGAGTTATAGAAAATCACGTTTATAAGGGCAATTGGTAACATGGATTGGTATTTTCAGGAAAAGTTCTGCTGCATGGAATACTTTATAGTAAGTAGACGAGATCCAGGATTCACTAGTGAATTTTGGAGAGCTTTCATGGAATCATGAGGTTACAGTTATGTTTAAGCCAAGTATACAGAAAAAAAGGAATAGGTGGAAAAAGAAGACGAGAGGCGACGAGTTCCAACTCGAGTTTGGGAAATAGGAGTTAGGAAGCCAAGAAATCATGAAGTAGAAGACGGTCAAGCACAGTGGGGTTAAGCTCAAGGAAACGTGACTAAGAAGGGTGAAGACTAGACACGCATCATATCACTTTTTAAGAATGCATCCTTGATCCTTGTTTTCCTGTAGAGCTTGCTTGTAAGTTATCTTTTGTATATATATATCCTCTCGGTCCCATTCTCGATCTTATCTCCGTTGTAAACTCCACAAGGGGGTTGAGACTCATCGGTTAATACTATATGTCGGAGTTTGAATGGATTTCTTGTAATCCAAAAAGGAGTTTATCTTGCTTATCTTCTAAGCATATTTCTCTGTCCATGATTATCTAGTTTATCTTGTCAGGAGAACCTTAGGTAGAAACTCTTTGGTTGAAACATGTGTTTGAAGCATGTTATGTCTGATGGTTGCAAGTGGTTGCAAGTGTTTGCAAGTGGTTGCTCGTGGATGCATTATACACGATTAGGCACTAGATCGGCTCGCACACTCCTCATATTGCATGTGCATGAGTGTTTATGCTTATTCATGGATGAAAATTTTGTGTTATCACATGGATGTTGCATATGGGTGTATGTTATGTGCACACATATAGATGATATACATTATGTTAGGAATTGCGTACATATGGATTCATTTCACTAACATAATTTGCATTGATGATATTTGCATTAGATAAGTACATATACACACACCTCTGCATATGTTCATCCAGCATTTAGAATCTTGCAAGGACAATGATTGCTCGTGGATGATGCTTTGAGTAGATGGATGATTGGATGGTAGGATACGTTCTTCCTAACTTGAAGATTTCGGGGACGAAATCCTTTAAGGAGGGGAGAATGTAACAACCCGTATTTTCAATAATCTGTTATAACATAAATTGAGGCAGAATTTAATTATAAAATGTGAATCAAGGGAAACGGGCTATGCCATTGCGTTCGTCTCGGAAAAATACGCGAAATAGAGTCCGAGTTTTCGAAAATCGGAGTCCGTATGACCCAGTTAAGGCCCATTGAAGTTTGCAGAAAATTCCTAAGTAAAAACAGATTTAAATTTTAAATTTAAAACATGGGTTGGGGCAAACTGGGCAGGCGGGAAAAATTCCCGCCCATGACCCCATGTCGACAGGCCTGTCGACAGGGGTCTTGGCATGTCGACTGCCCTGTCGACAGCCCTGTCGACAGGGGGTGGCCAGGCTAACTGGCCTGGCGCACCATTTTGATTTGGGCTTGATTGGGGGGCTTGGTTCTAGAGAGTTCCGGGATCTGATGGACCTAATTGAATCTAGGGTTAATCCTATGGTCTAAATCACTAGCCTAATCTATAAATAAGACCCTAACCTACCCTAAATCATTCATTATTCATCCTAGTAACTAAACTATGGCAAAATTAAAACTCTCATGGCCTCCACTCTCTTCATACAATTCCTAAATTGATTCCTAAGTGATTTTCCATGCATACAAGCATATTTAGGCTTGTATGATCCTCCTTAGCTTGCATTAAAGGCTTGATTTTCTATTGGCATCATAAAGGAGGAGTCTTGATCAAGTTTGCTTGCATTTGGGGGTTTTAATTAGTTGCATAAAGGGTTTCTTGCATTTGTTATACTCATTTGAGTCCGCATAAGCATTGTAAGCCCTCTTACCTTCATTTTAAAAACTCTAAAGTTAATATGTGATGAAAGTTGGGATCTTTGCAAGTTTATTTAGTTATGTATGTTTATGCATGTTCGCTAAGCTATGATTTGCTAGTTCATTGAGTTATGCATGTCCATTATGCCATGTTTTGCAAGATTATTGAGTTATGCATGGTTATGCGAGTTCACCAAGCCATGATTTGCAAGTTAAATGAGTTATGCATGTTTATGCAAGTTCACCAAGCCATGATTTGCAAAGTAAATGAGTTATGCATGTTTATGCGAGTCCACTATGCCATGATTTGCAAGTTTAATAAGTTGTGCATGCTTATGCAAGTTTAAAATGACAAGTTGTGCATGTTTGACAAGTTGTGCATGCTTATGCAAGTTTAAAATGACAAGTTGTGCATGTTTGACAAGTTGTGCATGCTTATGCAAGTTTAAAATGACAAGTTGTGCATGTTTGACAAGTTGTGCATGCTTATGCAAGTTTAAAATGACAAGTTGTGCATGTTTGGCAAGTTATGCATGTTTATGGTAATATGCAAGTTCACCATGCTAAGTTATGCAAGTTTAACATGTTATACATGTTTATGGTAATATGTAAGTTCACCATGCTAAGTTATGCAAGTTTAACATGTTATGCATGTTTATGGTAATATGCAATTTCACTATGCTAAGTCGTACAAGTTATGCATGGTTGTTGTGCAAGTTTATCATGTATGTTGTGCCAAGTTCCCTCTTCCTATCCTTTATGCGTTATTACGAATATGTAAGCGATAGAATGACGTTGGGGGTTTTGGGCAAACTTAAAAATACATGAAAATATAAGATTGGGAATTTACCTATTAAGTTAGGTCTACCCCTTGGGAATTTACCTATTAAGTTAGGTCTACCCAAGTAATTGTTTGACTTGTGATTATGTTTTGAAAAGAAGTGGACATGACACTTAGAAAACATAAGTGTGGCCAACTCGAGGTTGGGTTGAGTTTGTAGCGTAATTCTACCCGGAACCGACCGGCTTAACTAGTGGCTACAAACAATAGGACCCAATGTGAGAAGTTGGTCATGTGGTGCCAAGACCCGAGGTTAGACCAAGTTGTGGTGTAAAGCTATCCGGACCCGCCCGGCTTAACTAGTAACCACAACAAAGTCTAATGTGAGAGGTTAAGGTACATTAAAGTAATTAATGCCTCATGATTAGGGTTGAGTCAGGGTCCACTAATACTTAACCAATTTGGGGATTCAAGGGATTAGAATGGGGTTAAGTGTGAACTGTTGATTTCACTTAACTAATTTAATCCATTTGGGAGTTCGAGGGATTAGAATGGGGTTAAGTTACACTTAACCAATTTAATCCATGATTAGTGAAGGGTTAAATCGCACTTAACCCTCTTAGGAAACCCTAGCAGCGGGTCTGTTCCGGCAGTAATCCCAGTTTGGTATCATCACAACCCTAGAGACTAGGCTAGGGCGGGGCACGATTACTGGACGGATATAAACGACCAAAGCGACGGCTGAGTGGTACAGCGGTGCGGGTCCGGCGGGCTACGGACGTGCACGTAGTCCGATGTTGGACAAACTCGAGGCACGGGTACCAGTAGGTCTGGGCTGTGCATTATTGCTTAAGTGTCCGGGGTTGGCACCCGAGGGCTTGATACACCCAAAGGTGGACCCAGCACAGTCAGACTACATCCATATGTGGGCCGTATGGACATCAACACTTGACGTGTTAGGCTTATAGGGAGCCGATCGACTAGACCGTTGGGTTGGACCTTATACTAAGGTCACTTCACGTTATTGGGCCAAAGTTGGGCTAAGGGATCAATACCTGTTATGTTGGTTTGCTAGTACACCGTGGTGCAAAAACTTAACCTTGTTTATGCGATGACACCTCTATCTATCTTGTAGTTACTTTATCATGCCAGTATGTTGTTATCTATGATCATCTCAGTTTCCATCATGATGTTAACTTTATTAGTTTATAGACTGATCGTAGCAGGGCTTACTCAGTCTTTTTGACTGACCCGTTTTGTTTCGCCTCTTTTCTTCCGTTTCCCCCCCCCCCCAGATTCTCAGGGAGGGAATACTGGAGCCTAGCTTGGATTTTAGCCGCTTCCTTGGATAGCTCAAGTATGCTTTGGACTTGAGCCGCTATGGTTTATCACTCTTATTTGGGGATAGTACTTATGTATTTTCAGTTTATCAGATGATGTATTTATCTAGACTTGTAATTTTGGGAAATTGACATTTTGATGTACCAGACTTGTGTTTTGAAATGGTTTATAAATCTTCCGCTGTTTTATCTACTCACTCTGTTTATTTACATATATATATATGTCATGTCCTGCCTTGCTATATCATTATGCATGTTTACCAATAATGCCCCTCCAAAGCTAGTGCATTCCTTTGCGAGTGACCCTAGTGGAGGTGGGGTGTTACAGATGTTCAAGGGGAAAACTTAAGAACAACAATAAAAGAAGAATGCGCTAATAAAAAATAACTCTTTGACCTTGTTTCCTATGCTTAAAGATAAAAACATTATTGGTTATAGATGGACCTACAGTGTTAAAACAAATCCTTATGGCTTAATCTCCAAATACAAATCATGGCTTGTGGCAAAAAGTTACTCACAACAGTATGGATTTGGTTTCAATGAAACATTCTCACTTGTTATGAAACCAACTACAATAATAATAATTCTAAACATTACTTTGTATCGAAATTGGGAGATTAGACAATTAGACATGAATAATGCTTTCTTAATGGTGTATTGCAGGAGGATGTGTACATGGAACAGCCTAAACGTTTCAAGCAACAACACAGTCAAAACCTTATGTGCAGGCTAAACAAAGCAATCTACGGTTTAAAACAAGCACCATGAGTATGGTTTGAAAATTTAAAAGCTACACGGATCAAGCTTGGCTTTATATAACAAAATTTGATAACTCAATATTAACCATATATAAATATTCAGAATTTACCTGTGTTCTAATTTACGTTTATGACTTTATAGTTACAAGTAGAAACAAGTTTGAGACCAACAAACTCGCAGGCAACTAGATAAAGAATTCTCAAATAAGGATATGGGACACTCGAACTACTTTTTTGGAACTGAAGTGAAAAGGCAACCTATTACAAAATTGTTCCTCAGCCAAGAAAAGTATATTTCAGACATTTTAACTAGAGCAAAAATGGATAAAGCAAATTGTAACATTCCTGAATTTTGTCGGTTAATAAAACAGGATTAGGCCCATTTTAATATAAAATATATAAGTTTCCAAAATTAATTGGATAAATTTAAATTAAAACGACTAATACTAAGAATGAGTTGTGTTAGTGTTGTTGGTCGTCCAATCGGAATTGTAAAATGTTGAAATATAATAATATTTATAAGCATAACTTTTTCATAATGCTTTAAAGCGCTACAAAGCGCTTCCATACCATAACAAAATCATGTACACAAGTCCATGTTTTCATATTACAAAGGCACATGATATTTTTCATAGCCCATGGTTCTGCCTTGGAAAAATTCACTCAGCCCCATTAGAAAATTTGATGTACCCTCATCCCTTATACCTATAAATATACACCATCTCCTTCCTCTTTTCCTTCTTTCCTTCTTTCTCATTTTCTACCTCCTTTCTTAAGTTATGGCCATGGCTTCCATGAAACTCTAACATCCTCCTCCCTCCTCCATTTCTCCCTCTTCCTTCCTTTTAATTTTCTCCTCTCCTCTTCCTAGATCAACCATAATCCCCATCTTTCCCACCTCCTTCTTGCCACCATCACCACCATTGTAACACCCCGTAATCTAAACAACACTAAGGAGGACAAATTACAGAATAATTAATTTAATATTCAGAATTAAGGGAAACAGACTATGTCATTGCGTCCGTCTCGAAATTCTGGTCAAGATAGACACTTGGTTTGCATAAAACGGACAATGTACGAAGAAGTTATGAAGGTTTGAAGTTTGTATACGCGTAAGGAAATTATGTATATATATATTATATAATTAATTCAGAAAATCAGAAAACAGTTCGAAAATCAAAAATTCTTGAGCGGCAAACTTCCCGCCTAGGGGTGTCAACCCCTTTAGGGGGTGTCCAAGGGGGGTGTCGACCCATGGGTCGACCCCATAAGGGGAAGGGGTCGACCCCCCTGCGATAGAATAACAAATTAGGGTTTCGGGGGTTTTAGCTATAAATATGGCCTCACTTCTCTAGTTTCTTCACACTGAAAATAATGGAGGACTAGATGTTGTCGTTGCCCGAACCGAATCAAACCTTTTTCTTTTTCTGCAATCGATTAATCAAGTTTAGAGTTATTCAAGTGTAGATCTGTGATTCAACTTATGCTATTCTCCTTCTTTTTTTCTATATCCAAACACTGTGAGTTTAAGTTACTTTTAGATTTGAATAATTAAAAGTAAAACCTGATATGACATTAACTTGGATCTATGCCTAAGACGATTTGAATCAAATCAGATCTGCTAGACGTTAGATATGCTATTTATGCATTTATGCATTTGCATATCCTGTGGGTTAGGAATAATGCTAGACGTTAGATACCCAATAGTCGAATTATCAAACGGAACTACGACCGAATGACTAGTTGGTTTAGAATAGGGTTAATTTAATCTGAAAGCAGTCCTCTATATATACACATCCGAAAATTACTTCTCGGGATATATAAGACTCTTGCGTCTACATGTTTCTCTAAATGGGCCTCCGAGAAACGCACACATAATTCATTGTTGCTTGATCACTTTTAATGATGTTTGAGTTGTTCAAACATTGATTCACATAGATGGTTTTTGGATAATTCTTGATGCCTCTATTGGACGATTTTTGAATGGTATTCGATAATTCTTCTACACCTTCATTAAGGCATTTTATTTAACTATGACATTTAACGGTGACTTCAAATTAAGATATAATTTTAGGTGAGGAATTCTGATTTTCATTTACCCGAGTATGAGTGTTGGAGTTTCTACTAATTTCATATGTGAATTTCTGATTTCTATTTACCCGAGCATGAGTCTCGGGATTCCTATTTCTATTTACCCGAGTATGAGTCTTGAGGATTCTATTATTTTCAGATGTTGATTTCTAATTTCTACTTATCTGAGTGTGAGTCTCGGGGTTTGTACTAATTTCATATGTGGACTTCTGATTTCTACTTACCCGAGTGTGAGTCTTGGGGTTTCTACTAATTTCAGATATGGATTTCTGTTATCTTATTTACTCGAGCACGAGTCTCGGGGTTTCTACTAATTTCAAATATGAATTTCTGATTTCTACTTAGCCATGTATGAGTTTCGTAATTCCTATCAATTTAGGACATGGACATATAATTTCTATTACATTCAAGTATACAGTTTTCTGTTGTATAGGTTCAAATTGAGCCTTAAATACCTTTTCCTTATTATTCCAAATAAGTATTTTTAAACTTGCATAAATCTTTTGGAAACTAAACCTATAGATCTGCATTATTCTAACAATCAAAGTCAAATTATTGATTTTTTTATACTCATTTCCAAAAAGAATGTTTAAATTCCTTTTGTCATATTCGCATATAGAGTTCGGATATATCAATATTGTTCCAAGGTAAAGGTGTTTAAATTAGTGCTCAGGTTGCTACCTCAAGTCTCCCATTTGAAGTCTTCCAATAATGTTATGATCTTTTGGCACCTCACACAGGGAAGTTCTCAATACTCATGACACATTTACTCCTAACATTGATTGTTGTAGGTCTTGATTAAAATAATGAAGTCTCAAACACTATACGGTTATACTTTTTATCAAAAATTAACTCCCAATTTTCTGTTGCAAATACCCAAGAATAAGAGTATAGTTTTTACCATCTCCCGCTTCCAAGGGAAAACTCTGGATTTTGAGTTTTTTGTTCCATATTTTTTCAAAAGAATAAGTTCTTGATAACTGGATGCCTAGATAAGGATATCAGATTCCCCATTCAATGTTAGTAGGAAAATGTTAAATTTTAAAGTCATAGAATCTCACATGGAAACATGTTTGTGTTTGTGCATTGCATAGTTGTGTTCATAAAAGTTCATAATTTGTAGTTTGTACTCAAGCTCTATTCATTAAAGAAATATTATGCTTCCCCTTGTATCACTATTTTGGGTTATTCGAAACTAATGCCGAAATCTTTCTAATGTTTCTTAAGTTGAAGAAAAATAGTGCAGGAACTACAGGATTTTGTCCTAAAGAACAAAAGCTTCTTTATACTGGAGGGCCAATTATTAACACCAAAATTTGCACTGGCCAAATATAAAAAAGAAGAAAACCCGAAACAAGAAAGAGTAAGGGGGTTTCGAGCAACATAACCGAAACTAAGTAACAAAAGCAAGCTCCGAGAGCTGGGAGACTGATACCAAATAAAAGGAGTATTAGGGACAGTTATGTCGATACCAAGAGCAGTGGGTGAAGATCGACACCAGAGGCAAAGAGGTTCATAAGAAGCACTGAGAAAATCAGAGCCGACGTCAGAACACAAGGATACTTGTCTGACACCAATAGATGAAGAATAGAAGAAGCAACAACAATGAAGAAAGAGGGAAAAATCTGGTGTCGGCACTAGCATATAATGCACTACTATCCTGGTGACGACACTGAAACCAGTGCAACAAAGAGCACAGAAAGGAATAACTATAGCAATGATTCCCAAAAGAGTGAAGAAGAAGATAGAGACCTGGTATTGATACCAATGGACAACGAACAATTTAGCTTGGTATCAGCAGCAGAACAAGAAGGAAAACTCATGAAAAGTGATACCCAGAAAGGCAACATCGAAAGGAAATAAGATCAAGACATAAGACTAGCACCAAAAGGATGTTTCATAAGCACATAATCGACAACAGAACACTGAGACGATTGATACTGAAAGAAAAAGGAAAAGGACCTAGTCAGAGCGCTATCGGCACCAACAAAGAGGTAAAGCTTGATGCCAACTAAGATAAGATGGCAGCAAGGCAAGCAACGAAGGAGCAATCAAGAGCAATTATAGTACAACCACTGAGAGTAAACAATCTGGTTTCGACCCAAAAAGCACACGATTCAACACTCAAACCTGGAATCACGAAAGAAAAGCACAAAGACAAGGTTGGAGAGAGAAAAGAGTTATCGATACCCATATGCTTCGTATCGATACCGACATTGAATATTCAAGCTGATGGCATGAAGCCAAAACCGGATTCATCAGAGGAGACAATGGGCTAAAAATAAGTAAAACAGGGCAAGGAGAGGCTATTGGTGCCAAAAATCTCGGTACTGACACTACGCCATAAACGTCCTATTGCAACAGATTTGCAAGGTGTTGTCAGCTAAAATGTCTCGATAGCTATGATATTTTGGTCCTACCGCAACATTTTATTTTTGATGTTACCTTAGCCATAAAAATGTGTTGCTCTAGCTAGACAAGTGTAACACGATGAAACATTTTGTACAATGTTGCTATAGCAGACATTTCCATGTCTTACGTGGCGATCCACACCATTTGTTAAAACAAAATCTCAACCGTCCATCCGCACATCGGATATTTCTGTTTCCCTCTTTCGTTTTCATTCAGCCGCTTTTCTTTTCGTTTCATTCTCACCCCCAAATTTACAAAATCAAAATCCCTAATTTCCACAATCCAATCTCCATGCTTCAGGCCGTCTCCAAATTCATGAACAAATTATTACAACTCGTCTCAAAAGAAAATGTATGGCCAAAACGCTGCCCTTTAATTCAAAAGAATTGCGAAATCAGACCCCTTTAAAAATCAAAGAGATCTGCTTTCCCCTTTTTCTTTGTTCGAATTACAATTGGGAATTATTCAAGTTGCGACTGTTGAGAATTGGATTAAACATATGGGTTTCGATTTTAGGGTTTTCTTGGATTTGCAGTGTTCTGCTTGAGGTGTTTGTGTGAAGTCTATGGTGTGACTTTGGTTTGGGCAGTGAAGTTATTGCATGGTGTGAAGAAACTGGTTTTGAATTGGAATTTCAAGAATTGGTTTGTGGTACATACTAGATCGGGATGATTTCTGATCGGGTTTTCAGTGGCAGGGGACAACGTGGTCTGTGCATGAGTTTGATGGTGAGTGGTTGTATCAGGTAGTTTGGTTGAGATCATGCATTTATAGAAACCATTGTAAGTAAAGTAATCGAGTGGCTTAATTTGATGTTAAGTAAAAGCCTTTTCTCTATGCTTTGAGTGAAAAATTTGCTTCATAACTTGTACACTGAGCTCTTTCTTACATTCTTTTCTATTTTTAGGCCAAAACTTGTAATGCTAACTTCATGGAAAACAATACACTCGTTGAAGGAAGCTTGCCATGCAACCAAGAGTATATATCGGCCTCATATTTCAATAATCGTGATAAACTAATCGATTTAGAATTTCATGATTTCATATATAGAAGTATCAAGTCTATTGACTTGTGCAAAGAGACGAATAACCAGTTCAACATGCTGATGCTAAAATTTTCAGGCTTGAAACAAGATTTAATTGGTGAAGGCTCGCATCGTAATTTAGTCTCACTGTTATTCTCGATATGTATACGGATGATTCAGTTTGGTATCATGAGAAAAAAATGCAACATTATATTAATCGAAAGACTCCCAATTAGAGTATCTGCGGATCCTTTCAAATTGCAACATCTTGTGGACTGGAAGAGTGAGAACCTTGACTTTGATTCACTATCAATTCTAGATTTCTCTAGAAACGTCTAGAATTTTCTAGAAACTCTCCAATTAAGGAGGGATCCCAACAAATCTCCCCCTCCCGACTTAATTGGGAGGTAGTAGTACGCCGGCACCTTGACAGCAATCTTCAAACTTCTTTGTTGGTACTACCTTGGTCATCATGTCAGACCAGTTCTCATTTGTGTGAACCTTGTCAAGGTGTATTTTCTTTTCTTCAAGGACTCCTCTGATTGATAACATCTTTACTACTGGAGAGAATCTCTTCAAAATCAGTACTTCTTTCGTGTCCAATCCTTTGGCGACTAACCGAGCTTTGTAGCGAGGCTTTGAACGGTTCTCTTCGGTCTTTATTGTATACACCCACTTATTCTTCAAAGCTCTTCTCCCTTTTGGCAGCTCCACTAGTTCATATGTATTATTCTCATGCAAGGATTGCATTTGGCTATTCTCCATTCTTCTTTATGACAATCACTCATTGCTTCTTTATAGCTTTGAGGCTCCCCCTCAACGGTGAGCGTCATTATCCTCCATCTTGAACTTACACGAGCTTGATTACGGCTACGGATGAACCTGGCTCTGATACCACTGTTGGGGAAATCTCGGTCTTTCCCGCTTCGTGAAGTTAAGATAGGCACTTTAAGATTAAAAGTAGCAATGGGAGCACAAGGATTTATAATCTCCAATATGGAGATTCTTCCACTATACAAAAGAATAGTAGGATTACAAGAATATGATTATACAAGTAACTTACACTCAGTGGCTTACTCAAGCTTGAGGATAAAGACTTCCCAAGCTATCTCTCTTCTGTCTCAAAGAGGCTTACTCAAGCTTGAGGATAAAGACTTCCCAAGCTATCTCTCTTTTCTCTCAAGAGGCTTACTCAAGCTTGAGGATAAAGACTTCCCAAGCTATCTCTCTTTTCACTCAAAGAGGATCTCTAACTCTCAAGTTTTTCTCATTTCTAAGAAGTGGATTTCTCTCTTGGATCTCACTCTATGGAGTGGCTTCTCTCTTGGATTCTTGGATCCCTTGGATCCTTGGATCCTTGGATTCTTGGATCCTTAGATCCTTGGATGGATAGTAATGAAGGCTCCTTCTCCTATTTATACTACTCAACCTCCATAATGAATGGTGGTGATTACTTGCATCCGACGGTAGAGTTTGATTCTCTAGAATGCTCCACACTCTCTAGGAATCTCTACACTCTTCCATTCCCTTCTTTATTCTTCCATACTCTTCTGTAATGTTCCAGAAGGTTACACACGTCTCCAGAATATTCCAGAGGGTTCCACACTCTTCCACAAGCTTCTAGAGGGTTCTACACTTCTCTAGAGTTCTCCAGAACATTCTAGAAAATTCTAGATTTCTCTAGAAACGTCTAGAATTTTCTAGAAACTCTCCAATTAAGGAGGGATCCCAACAGCTAACTTCATGGAAAACAATACACTCGTTGAAGGAAGCTTGCCATGCAACCAAGAGTATATATCGGCCTCATATTTCAATAATCGTGATAAACTAATCGATTTAGAATTTCATGATTTCATATATAGAAGTATCAAGTCTATTGACTTGTGCAAAGAGACGAATAACCAGTTCAACATGCTGATGCTAAAATTTTCAGGCTTGAAACAAGATTTAATTGGTGAAGGCTCGCATCGTAATTTAGTCTCACTGTTATTCTCGATATGTATACGGATGATTCAGTTTGGTATCATGAGAAAAAAATGCAACATTATATTAATCGAAAGACTCCCAATTAGAGTATCTGCGGATCCTTTCGAATTGCAACATCTTGTGGACTGGAAGAGTGAGAACCTTGACTTTGATTCACTACCAATTATAGTTACCATTTTCCAGTCATATCTTGAAACATGCTTTATTTTGCTTGCTTCAGTATTTAGCTCAGCTGATGTAATTGGTGACAGAAATACTGAATTACCATCCGCACTTTCTAACAGAACAGTTGTAGAGATTCACATGGATATTGGGTGCATCAATCGGATGAAGAGCACTGAAATTGTTACTCAGTTGCCATTGCATGTTAGATACCCGTTGAGTTTCATGTAGTAATGAAATCAACATTGTGTAAATCGCTGAAAAAGTTAATTTGCTATTCATCCAATAACATCTTAGTGGAATCCTTCAGTAACAATGTTCCCAACCAAATATATGAGTGATTATAATGATTAGTGTTTGTAAGTTAATGATTTGCATCCACATGATTAACTTCAGTACTACACATTTATTCATTTCTTACATGCTTCCATTGCATGCAAAGTGGTATATCATGAGCTTTTTAAAACTGAAAACTGCTACTCCTGCTATGATTTAGTAATATCTATTATCTTGAATATTTTTTTTGAGCGGAAGGCATACTCTGTAAAACATAATATGAGTACAGTTCCATTCTTCGTGAAGCAAAATGGTGATTACTGAATGACTAGCAGTCTTGAAAGCTTATGGTGGTTGCAAACTATTCTTCTTTGATTGTTGCCATTATGCATCTGATTTTAATATTCTTTTCAACTTTTAGGCGTCCAACCCTTGGCCCATAAACTCTTGTAGTTTCCTATTAAGATTATACCATGTATAAGTATTATGCCTTGCAGTTGTTTTGTCTAGTGCAAACCCTTTTTCTTTCCGAGTACCGGAAGACAATAGTAATCTTAATTCTATTTTGAATACAGCCTCTTGATTCTAGTAGTAATTATGCAAGAGTTGAAATTTGCAGTCCGGATTTCCTTCTGCACTGTAGACCAAATTATGTGTCGGATAACTCTTATTTTTGTGCGGTTAGTAATTTGGATGCAACCCCGAAGGTTGCTTTAAAAAATAGCCATATCCGGCTTATTTAAAGCTGGATATGGCTACACGGCTTTACCGTGTAAGTGGAATTTTATTTCCACTTATACGGCTTTAATAAAGCCGTATAAGGGGTGGAGAATTAATTTCATCCACCCCTTATACGGCTTTATTAAAGCCTTGTAAGGAGCAACGACTATTTTTATAGCCGTTGCTCCTTACCTGCTCCATTCTCCCTACCCTTCCCTCCTCTATATTTACATCAGTTTTTTACTTTCTATACCACACCCTTATCTTCTATCTCACCAAATCTATCACGTAAAATTATCTTTATCATCCAATTGTAATGTCAAATAAACCGAGCAGCAAGAATAACAAAGGAAAATCGAAGATGGCGTCACAAAGCAATTCAAGGCCATACAACTTTGATCAAGAGCAGCAAGATTTTCCAACGCAAATTTCTTATCAACGCAACGAACATTTTAATTCAGGTACAATGCACAACACTTCTAATTGTTATCCTCCGCAGCAAAATCATAACTTCTACCAGTCACAACAAAATTCTAATCATTTTCAAAACACTCAAGTATCCGCCTATGGGCATAACTCCTCTTTTCAACAATCATATAGCAGTCAACCTTATTCATCTCCTAACAGCCAACATGAAGCGACATTTCCAAATACTTCTCCCCAACTTTGTAGAAACTTGAACATGTTATATGGTAATGATAGTGTAGAAAACAACGAAATGCGAATTGATATCAATGAGATTCCCGATTCAGTTATGACTCGCCCGCTTGCGAAGGTTGCGAAACTGATCAAATGGACACCTGATGAACAAGCTGAACTAGCGTTTTGTTGGGTTCAGTGTTCGAAAGATAACGTGAAAGGAACTAATCAAACTGAAAATTCTTTTTGGAGTTCGGTTTGTAAATTATTCAACGGTCGAAGTCCATATAAGCCTCCGATATCGATTGACTCTTTGAAGCAGTCGTGGAAGAGAATCAATGATTGTTGTCAACTTTGGAAAGGGATAATGAGTGGATTGGCGAGTAGACAGCAAAGTGGAGCAAACGACATGGACTTGGTACTAAATTAGAATACACCCATTTCATTTCTCTTGTTTTATGATATTTTCGTTTATATTAATTACTGTAATGCAACTTAGCAGAGCAAATGAAGTGTATATGGCCAAATCAAAGAACCAACCGTTCACTATGCACAATTGCTATGATATACTTTCACAAGAAGATAAATGGAGCAATGTGCGGCAGGAGCATACAACACAGCGGTTCATGCCACTATGGCCGAGCGAAGATGTTAGTCGCGGGAGCATTAATGCAAACGAAGAAACCCCTTTTACAACCGGTTTAGGAGAAAGGCCACCTGGGAAGTACAAAGCGAATAAAAAAGCTATGAAAGATTACAGCAAGTATTACGAGCAACTCGATGGACGTATGGCAGCTGCGGAGGAATCAAACCAGCAGTACTTGGAAATTAAGGAAGCATCCAGAATAGAGAGAAGAGAGAGAGCAGAGGAAAAACAACAACGACATGAAGAGCTTCAACAAATGAGAATCAACGAATTGGAGTTACGAAGAGAAGAGTTAGCTCGACAACAAAGTATAGATGATTTTGCACTTATGAGTGTCAAGCTGGACGATCTAAATCCAATTCAAAGGAGGTACATGGAAAAGCGTCTTGAAGAGTTCGAGAAACGTAACGCACTTTAGGCAGTTTTAGTGTTATGTTCCAGTTTAAGTGTACTTGTGTTTAAGTGAATGGTGTTGTTTTAGTATTTGAATTCAGGTCTTATACTTTAAGTTTATAATTAAGTTGTATTGCCCTTTGAATTTTTACTACGTGAATGAGATATTAGTTGCAGCAATATTATAAATTGTCATAACAGAACGAGATTACGGATTAGAGTTGGCAGTGAACGAAAGCATTCAAGCATTAATTTACAATAAAATAGAAATAACTAGTACGTACCCACACTAAATCTTACATAATAACGCATTCACTCCAATCATTAAGGCAGTAATTTACTATTGGTTTCCCGCATGCTCCCAGTAGTGTTCAACAAGCTCTTCTCGTAATTCTAGATGAGCTTGTGGGTCTCGCACCTCTTCCAGTCACTGCAAGTATTCTACAAATGTATTTGGGTCCTTATATGGTTTTTTCCTAAATTCCACTACAATGTCCGGGTAGTTTCGAAGCTGGAGTTCATATCCTCCTCGTTCTTCTTCAACAATCATATTATGTAAAATAATGCAACAGTACATGTTGTCAGCTATAACAGATTTATCGTGGTAGTGTACTTCGTTTCGCAGTATGTGGAACCTACCTTGGAGTACTCCAAATGCCCTTTCAATATCTTTCCTCAAGCTCACTTGTTGTTTCGTGAATAAGGCTTCTTTTGCATTGTTCGGTTTTTTGTATGCTTGCACCAACGTCTTCCATTTCAGATATATTCCATCTACAAGATAATAACCGACCGAATGTTCGTTGTCACCAATTTTGTAGTTGCAAGGGGGTGAAAGGTCATTGTACAAATCGTTAAACACATATGATTGTCGTAATACATTAATATCGTTTAGAGATCCAGGAACGCCAAAAAAAGCATGCCATATATAAAGGTCAAACGATGCAACAGCTTCTAAAATCATCGTAGCCTTTTTCATATGACCTCTGTATTGTCCTTGCAGTGCCACTGGACAGTTTTTCCATGTCCAGTGCATACAATCCAAGCTACCCAACATACCTGGAAATCCACATTGATCCCCCATAAGTAATAATCTAGCAATGTCATGAGCTGTTGGCGATCTAAGATACTCTTCACCGAACTCACGTACAATGGTTTTGCAAAACTGCTTCATGCATTCTACTATCGTTGACTCACCAATTCTGATTTTGTCGTCCAACGAATCAGCGGAACTTGCATAAGAGAGCATACATAGTGCGGCTGTAACCTTTTGAAGTGGTGAAATGCCCAGTTCGTTGATGGCATTTCTTCTATGTGTGAAATATACGTTGGTTGCGGAAACTTTGGTAAGAACTCGAGTAAATATTGTTTTTGACATACGAAATCTTCGACGGAAATATACATCTCCGTATACGGGGCTTGCCACGAAATAATCTTTGACTAGTTGATTGTGTCCAGCGGGATAGTCGCGTCTGTATCGTAATTCTTTTCTACCTTCGACGCTTCCACCTTGGGTTGACGCTGAGCTTTCAACAATATCTCGTTCTATCGCATATCTTGTTTCTTCATGAAAAGAATGTTGTTCTCTTTTATGATGCTCAAAATATTCATCCGACGTTGAGGACGAAGAAGAGCTGTAAGCACAGCACCATAAATTTTTTAAAGCACTCATTGATCAGCGATGTTGAATTCCACTCTGTTTTGGTTGTATGAAATATGAGCAGATGACATCACTTTATATATAATTGTATATGCACATTGGACATAATGACAAACACAGTGCGTGTCTTGTAGCGGAAGTGTGTTGTACATTGACACGACCCTTTCAATTACAAGATGTTGTGTCTGGTAGTGTGCATTAATGACAAACACACTGCTTGTCTTGTAGCGGAAGTGTATTGTACGCTGCTTTACTTTTTTGCTTGATTCCTTTAATTATTGTCCATCAGTGTATCACTGAACATTGAGCGGACTACACATTTTTGTCATAGATGCTGCTGCTATCAATTATGTATCACGGGTATCCAAGCTAGCCCATCTTTATTGATTACTTTATTGAATACTTTATTGATTGATTCCTTTAATTAGTGTCGTTGCTTTATTGATTCCTTTATTGATTACTTTATTGATTGATTCCTTTAATCAGTGTCGTTGCTGTGCTCGTCTTATTTGTACAATGCAAAACATTTCGCTTTATGAAACAGTACCAACTTTGTAAAGACATTCTTAGTGGATTACGTACATAAGTTTAGAGAACAATAATACATAAGTTTTCAACGACCATAAACTATTACATAAGTTTACAGAACAATAATAATCATAATATCTAAAACCTTAATCCGAGCCAAATCGGGTAAGCCATTTATAGCGAAGTTTGTACGCTTTGTGGCCAACAAATTCTTTACCGTATTCGAATAGGTAATGAGAATCATACATTGCTTTTGTTGGTTTGGCTATGGTTGTGCCATCAACTACCTCGATAATGTTACGGTACTTATCACAAGCATTTGAAAATGTACGATTAGCCAGCTGGAGTTCAGTCGATGATCGTCTATTAGGCCTTGAACGATGGTTGTTGTGTAGCCTCGTGATCATTGCCTATCTTTCTTCATAAGTTAGCCCCCCTCCTCCTTGCATCAATAACTCTTCTCTATTGTCAACCTGAATGTACGCTTTCACGAGGGCCAGGAGATCTTTGGAAGATAATTCGGGAGTTTTAGGATTGGAGTTCGAAGTTGATGGAATTTGGCTGCTAAGTGCTGAGTGAACTGGTAATTTCGGCTGAGTTACACAAGCTGATACTTCACGATGCTGAACCACTGCAGCCACCATATCTATTTGCGTATCTGGGACAATTTCACCATCTTCTACGTCTTCTTTACTCCCCTCGTACTCATCGAAAATTCGGTTCATATGCTCGTCACTAATTTCCCAATCGTCCATGATATGTACGTAGATAGAGGTAGCAACCATTTTAGTTTAAGGATGGAATATGAACCATTGGGTATTTATCGTGGATGGAGAGAGCACGAAATATTAGTAGACCACCTAGTACTGAATCGTGATATTAAGTGTGTACAGTTTACCAGATGCGAAAACTCAATAATCGTGATATTGAAACCACTTTAATTGAAACCATGGGTCGTCCCCATCACTGAACCCACTTTATTGAAACCAAGCGAGGGTTTTGACCAATCAAATTGATGTCGGTTGGTGCAGATTCCTTCATTACTACAAAGTTTAATTCGTTATTACAAAGGTCATGCACGTATAAATTAAAACATTACGCGACATACCGGTGTTAAAAACCATAGGTCGTCCCCACTCACATGACCTCTATTGATGACAAACAAAGTGCAGGGTTCAATATTTCAGTGACACAAACAATATTACGCATAACGATACATACAACGATAAACATAAAGATACAAGAGTTAATAAAGATACAACAACTACCGATAGACGGTGGGAAAGAAAACATCAAAGCATGCAGTAGGTAATAGTAACTTTAGTTCACCACATTTTTCGTTCAGTCTCAAGGGAGTCTCATAACGTTCAATCGCAGTTGGTCGACAACGTTTTGGAGACGTTTAATCTCCCGTTCTAGTTCATTCACATATGTTATTCCCCGTGAACACAAAGGTGCATCTATCCATTCCGTGTAATTGCAACCATTTGGATATGCTGGACATTGCTGCATGCGCCGACCAATATTGTTGCCCTCTGCTCGAACTACAACCTCAACCGCATAACCGCAGTTGCAACGAACTGGATACGAATTAACTTCATGCTCATTTGGTGGCACTCGATAGAACTCTACTTCTTGCGTTGGTTGAGCGACTGGCTGTTCATATGACACTCCGACAGGTGGTCCTTGCGCTTCATATGGAAGTCGTACGTTCCCCTGTAGCTGTGGTGGTCCACTTTGGGGTCTTATTTCGGTGAGAAACTGTAATTCATCTACAAGCTCCGTTAGCCTTATATCTTCATACGCCTGTTCATCTGAGTCTGTAGATGATGACCAAGAAGACATTTGCAATGAGTGCTAAGCGACGTGGGTAGTGTAATAATGGGATGAAAGATATCTGAGTGAGGTAAGTTGGTAGTTATTTAGAGATATATTTATAGGTGGATAGTTGTTACGAATTGGTAAAATAAATAATGCTCAAGTGGATGACCCATACCCTTTGGGTTTTATTAAAGCAGTCAGCTCATCTTTAATCGGTACGAGTTGTCACGTCATGTTGTTTCTATGCGTTAGACAATCTATAGCACGTTACCCTAGTGGTGCAGAGTGTTGTCTTGTCATATGTTCGTATCCTACAACTCAATTAATGATGAAAGATCTTTACCATTAAGCAACCCCTTTGTTTAAATAGTTTACACTTCTTCCCCCAACTATACCTACGAAATTGTCAGTTCTACATCAACCCCGACGATAAGGTGAGATACTAGTACTCTTTTTCCTTTTACATGGTTACGTACTTATTTGTGTACATAATATGTTTCTTATTTCTGTGTAGCTTAAATGAACAATTGGGTAATAAGTGATGAACTCGTAGATAGAATGTTTGATGAGTATGAACGGAACAAGGAGGAGGAAAAAGATGGTGGTTTCGTTCCAGATACACGAGCAGAAGAGGCGGAAGAAGCAGTTCAAACTGAAATTGTTCGTGGTACTCAACAAATAGTAGAAGTTCAAAAACCAAAAGGACGTCCATGCAAAAACATAACAAGGCTAGTGATAAACCGTAATCGTCCCAACCAAAGTAATGCTAGCTCCAGTGGTACTACTACAGAGCTCTCTTCTCATGACTTACTTATACTCATGAAATGCTATATTGAAGTTGATAAAAGAGAATTGCTGTTGTTGCAAAATGGAGGAGGGCTTACCCATGAAGAATTTTGGTCCATGGTAACAAGATTACATAACAATCATCGTAACTGCACCACTACATGAAATTCTGCTGAAATTCATATGGCTCATCGGCGTTTCGTTAATACTTGTGAAAGATACCAGAAGATTATACAGATAGTAGAAGATGAAAACATATTTAAAACGAATCGGGCTACTTATGATTCTCGTTACCGTGCAGAGTACGGGACTGATTTTGTTGGGTACGAAGCCTACAAACTACGTTATAGTTGGATAACCCGAAGACGTGGTTGAATAGGGAAATGATTTTGTTTATTGCTTGTATGTGCATCGTAATTTTTAGTACTTATTTCATTGTTATCTCTGGTAAGCAATATTAAGATTCCTTAAATATTTCAAGTAGTGATTAAAGAAAACCCCGGGGATTCGTTTAACAAACACGTACGCACGATCACGCAGATTACATATAATGCACAATAAAACAAATATACAGGCAAATACAACATGAACGTCTACTAAATAAGATCCAATTAATCATCATCTAGATCCGCAGGCACCATCTCCTCATCCTCAATATCGTCGTCGCTTATGCCGAATGTCGGTCTATATCTGGACCGCTCCTCATCAGTGGTCCTCAGCTCGTTCATACGAGCAGTCAACTCACTATACATTACCTGTCGCAGACCTAACGTCATCTGATATAGATCCTGATAAGAAAAAACAGCTGGATCTGGATACTCCGTCACTTATGGCCGTGGTATATCAATATACCTATCAGATCCGTATGTAGTTGGTACTGCAACAATCCAACCGTAGTCTGGCACCTGGGAAGCGCGTGGAGGAGGTGGATCCTGTGGAGCATGGTAAACCTACGTTGACTGTGAAATATCAGCAACGAAAGGGGGCTCAAGGCCAGTACGGAGTGCAGAAGGCCCAACCAAGTCAACAGATGCAGCATGCACGAAGCTCCCGGTCTGAGGTGGGGAGTAATACTGACGTCAGAAAGAAATATAATCCCTACCGGTAAGAATGAAATCACTGGCAGGCCACCACTCGTCTGCGTGCTCCTGTAAAGCACTAGTAGTATAAACCCTGGGAGTAGCTGTATGTGGGTGTGGATCATCAGGAACAACATCCCCATCATATATCTGTCTCCAACAACGTTCCCCTAAGTACCAGAAGCAACCTAAACTAGGGGGGATGATACTAGTGGAAAGCGCCTCGACGATAGATAAAGAGCATGCACCGAGGGGGTCAGCAGGACCCCGTGAACCATCAAAGGGATGCCAGATAACTGCATCACGCGTCCTCCGCAACTCAATCTGATTGCGAGCTATAGCAAATACATGTCGTGCCTGTCCTCCAGGCACCAGTCTACGGTTACCGACACTCCACGCTCGTACTCTAGGATAGAAAGTGGGTAATGCTGGATCCACGGTGGGAAAAGACAAATTGTGGAAGTACTCAAAGTACCAGTACTGTAAAATCTCCCAAAAACCAGTAATCGAACCCACCCTGGTCCGAACGACACACTGATGATCCAATGACTTATACAGGTAAGCTAAAATAGGTGTTCCCCAATCATACACAGTCGGACTGCCATCAAATGAAAACGGTTCAACTGCCGCCACATAACCACACGACACTGTGCTCGAAGCATTTGTGAAAAATAAATTTCCCATCATATACAAAACAAATAATCGGGCAATCTCCAAATGATGAACTTTGGCGTGCTTACTCAATAAAGTCTGTATTGCTAGTTTAATGCTAGAGCGTCTAATCTGGAAATTACTGATGACAGCATCATGTAAATCAAGATGTGGAAATAAATTATGGAGAGTAATGTAGTTCTGGTACACCTCATCATACGGCAAGGTAGCCGCTTGGCCTATGGCAAGACCAGTAAGCATAGAAAAGTCCAATGGAGTGATTCCCATCTCCTCAAAACCAAAGTGGAATGTATGAGTTGTTTTCCACCAACAAGTAGCCAATGCACCACATAATTGAACATCATTATTTAAAAGACGTTCGATACCTATTTAACGAATAATTAGTAAGTTACAACGAATGTAATGAAAACGGAAATAGTAAGTACATACGACGAGAATACGTACTCAAAAAGTCGCCAAAACCAATACTACTCAAAAATGTATGAATAGTAGCCTCTGTATCATACTCACGAATCTGACTATACAGACGAACAACACCAGCCCAAGACCCACGCGTTCGCTCGCGTCGAGCCTAATATTACGAATGAGAGTTACTTATTTTATGTCTGACATTACGAAGGTAATATTTAATCAATAAAACGTACCGATGTGTCAACTAACGTGCTGACGTGCTCCTCTTTATCCCCCAAATCACGAAAATCGGCCAATTGCTTATCTGGTCTTAAATTTGGGTCTCGGTGCGACTCCAAAACTGCCTGGTCGTTTCTCCTAGCAACCTGTCTTCTTCTAACGGGCGGTGATTCATGGTCTTCTGTACCCTCAGTCGGTACGTTCTCTTCTACCGGTACGTGCTCGTCACTCGGATCCATATTTCGGCTACGGCTACCGTTACCTCGAAGAGCCCTCATAACACGTTTCATTTTTTTCGGTGTACGCAACAATGGCGAGAAGCAAAGAAGTGGAGAGGAAGGAGGTGTGGTGGGTGGCGGCGAGGGTTAGGGGGAGATTTTATCTCCTCGTCTTATCCGGCTTTTATAAAGCCGGATAAGCGGTGTGGTATGGATTCATCCCCACACTACACCACGGATTGCAATCGGACGGTTGTCCGATTGCAATCCGTGTAATGCTTTATCCGGCTTTATAAAAGCCGGATAAATCATTACAAGCAACTCACCCGTTGGGGTGAGTTGCTTTCACATCTTGACTGATGTAATGCTCCCCAATACGTTGTGTTGGGGATGCTCTAACTTTTGGTTCTGCACTTCTGTGTTCCTTTTAATCGTCTGCTCTGCAGTGTATTTTTCTAAAAACAATGATGTCAGTACTGCGCGATAATTGTAAGCCCTTTTTTCCTATAATCGTAAAGCATCACTCAATAATTAGACTATATTTCTTCTTTCTCGTGGTTATGTCATTGTACATTTGTAGCTTAATTAGCAGTTTTGTATCTATGATTTTTGAGTTAAAATTTCAGTGAATCTTATAGCCCTTCTATGTAAGTCATAAAGTGCAGTTTGAATGTATCATATTTAATATACTTGGTTTGTCCAATTGTTGTTGCAATGAAATAGTTCTCTAGATTTTCCACTACATATTTTGGAATGAGTTGTAGTTTAATGTTCTAAATATTCAAATGTTTATATCAGGTGCAACAAATTTATGTGTGGAAGACAGGTGTCTGGACTAGATTGGAGCACAGGAAGACTTAGTGTGTCAGTGAATGTATATGTAATTGAGTATGTATAACTTAGTCAATCGAGTGGAATGTAGTGAAGAATATATGTATATGTGATTGACTATGTTATTGACAGTGAATTGTAAATGGTGGAGTTAGAAATATGTACTATTTCAAATGTCGAAATAAAATATTTATTTAAATAAAAATACTGTTTGAATATTTAATTATGTGTAGTAGCATTTAATTCTGATTTTTGTTATATTATATTTTTTTCCAAAAAAATTAATATAAATATCTATAGCAACATTTTGGAATGTTGCTACAGACACCTATGGATATTGCTATAGACCCAAATATGGTCCTAATGCAACAATAATTCTTATGTTGCCGTAGATAGTCAAAATGTTGCCTTTGAGGTATGTAGCAATGGTGAAAATTGCATCACCCTAAAAACATTACCAAAGACCTATTCCAACGTTTTTTGGGCCCGTGCCAACAATTTTTTTGTGTTGCGTTAGGCCATTTATAGTGTAGTGTGGTACTATTGGGCGAGACCTACACTTGCTATCAAGCATCGAAAGTAGAATTGAATGGAAAAAGACGATAGTGATTGGAGGTAAAGCCAAGCAAATAGAGAAACGAGAGCAACTAAATCGGTACCGAATAAACATTCGACATCGAAGTCATCTCAGTTCGACACCAAAAGCCGAGAACAAGGGAAAGGAGATGATAAAACCGACACAAAAGCACATACAAAGCTTCGACACTGAAACTAAGAAGTGTGGAAGCAACTGCAATCAATGGCACCAAGGCCGAGAGCCATCAAGATCAGTTGATAGCGAAAGGTTGTAGCGGGACTGGGTTTTCTACCTAAATGATATCGAAGGGGGCCGATATGCCTATAAATAAGACCCCTTGGGTCTCATTTTAAGGGGACTTTTCTCATTTCCAATATCTTGTGCTCATTTCTAAGAGAGCTAACCCTAATTTGTAAATAAATCTGGGGATTTCTTATGTAGCCTCCTCCGTGAATAAAATTATCAAAGCCCTTAAAGTGGACGTAGGTTCAATCCAAACTGAACCACTATAAATTGTTGTATTCTTATTATTTCGCATTTATATTGTACTTAACTATGCTACTGAATGTGTTATGTTATGCTTCTGAATGACCAAAATAACCCTTCCTAGACCGTTTAGCTTACCACTTACGACGAGCTTACTAAACCCTTATCTCAAGGTAATTGTTGGTCCTTAAGTCTCGTAAGTGTGATGCTCACATCTTGAAGGAAGAGTAACAAATCTTCGGGCTTAAGACCTTGATATCTAAGAAACGGTGAACTAACTTAAGCTTGTATGAACTAAGCAATCCCTAAGTACCCTTAGGTCCATACCCTTATTCTGGTGTTGACAAAAAATATCGTTAACAACAAGTAAATCAATAACCCCTTACTAAACAAATTTCTATGCCAAATTTCTGCTTTCAAGATCTTGTTGATGATATTCTAAACTTTTTAGAAGTAAACATACTTCAAAACATAAAGCTATAAAGCCAAAACCTTTTGAAACAAGTATTCATAAGCTTTTGTGTGAAATTTTGCAAACTCATTCAAAACAGTTCAAAACGACGGAAAAACACACCGTCATAAGCTTGGTTCAAAGCCGTTTGAAATAAAAGAATAATAGGGATTTATATGTTTTAATGTGAAAGAAACTTGGCTCACAACTCTATGGCGTCGAAGCAAAACATTGGGTTTCACAATTCTATAATGTCTAAGTAAAACACTTAGATTTACAAAACGATGACACATCCTCTTTAATACAATTCAAAACCACTTTATTAAAGTGGGTTGAAGCAAACTACTTCAAAGCAAAGCAAATAAAAGGGAGTTGAATTGTTTCAAAACCATTTATAAAAGAAGCGGCCCTCCCGTTCGAAGAAAAGCACTACTACGAAGCCTTTCCTTTGCTTCGTCCTTAGTTCAAAATAATTCATACAAAGTTTATTTAGTATCATGTACTTTTCTAAGGAACCAATCAAAGCAAATCGAATCGAAGCCGGTAAATGCAAAGCGAAAAACTACTTCATAGTGTGGTAGAACTCTTATTAGCATAAAAGCCGCAAAATTTCTATTTAAAGTAATGCTTTTCACTATCTTCTTATTATTTGGTAAAATCTAATTGATTAATAAACTTTCTCTCCAGTTTTAAATTGTCGATCTAAGAATTGAAATATTTAGAACAATTGCATCCCTTTGATTCAAAATCATTTTATCTAATTAAACTAATTAAATACTTAATATTTTTTAGCTTAGAAAATCAATTATAAATCGGAAAATTATGAGGAAAATCCCTAAAAATCATATTAAATCCATTTTCATATACTTATTTTAACATATAAAATTTTGAAACCAAAATCATTATTTAATGTCTTAAAATAATTAAATTCTGAATTAAATCATTCTCTAAACATAGAAAATATTCATACTTGTTTATTTAGAAAATTATACAAGTTAAAACTCACTTCTATATTCATCTTGACACCCTAAAATCTCAAGTCTATTGGGAGTTATATGATGGGGCTTTTAATCAAATCATAGATGATAACTTCACGAAAATGTAATTAATTATATCATCAGTAAAGAATATATGTAAACTTATATCACCTAAATTTGGCGTAAATGAACATACAAACATGCAACAATTCAAATTTTAACCTAGAGCCGAACTAACAAGCAATAACAAAAAGTGAATATCATTATTCATCTTGATTGGAATATAAGAAAGCTTAACATTCGAATTTCTAAGCTTTGAGCTTCTCTTATATCTCATCTTCTATTTTATTTGCCTTAAGAGTAATGGTCGACCTCAAGTGTATGTTTTAATTTGCAAATGAAAGTGAATGGAAAACGAGAATATAAGTGGTGGTGAGGGTTTATGTGTTAGGAAATGGCTTTTCCTATTTTACCCTTTCCGTAATTCTCCATCTTACTTACCAATTCTGGTTGATCTAATAAGCAAATTAATCATGGCCCGACCCTTAATTTATTAAATCTCATTCTCATCATTAACTTACATTATTTATTTTAATTTATCAAACTAAATATTGTAAATAATGTCTAGTAAAATTAAGGATATTACAATATTTAAGACATGACATAATCGAATAAACCATCCTTACAGCGATTTCTTGAGTGTTCCTCGATTTCTTCTCTTGACATAATGATTTCGTAGTTAAAGCTCAATCATTGTGTCTTTTCTACTTAAAATGGTTAGATATGTTGAAAATATGTGATTGTATAATTATTGTCATTAAAACTTGAGAAGTGAGGGTCTAACCGATACAAATAAATAGGGTGAGGAATCGCCTAAGTAGGCTTTAAGATTCATAGCTCTTGGATATGGTACCGATGCATTACATTATATATATATATATATATATATATATATATATATATATATATATATATGTGTGTGTGTGTGTGTGTGTGTGTGTGTGTGCGCGCGCGCGCATTTGTAATTGAAATAAGGGGGAAAACGATGACTATAATTAATGTGAAGTGTAATGCAAAGACAAATAGAGTCCCAAAAAAAAAGTTATACCTGATTAATTCAAAGAAGAAATTATTGAATTTTTTTCAGAATTGGAATAGCGAACTTGAACAACATCCTTTAGTTCTTGTACTTCCTAAAAGTTTTGAATTTAAGACTATTCGTAAGAAATAATGATCAGAATAAGGCATGCCACTACATGAGAAAAATTACAAAATAAAAAGCACCTATTCAGAATATTACTTGCAACTAATGGCTTGAAATTATCGATTTTGATGATCTAAAGCATATCTTATTACCATAAGATAAACTTTAAGGAAAACGTTACCCAACTTCAAAATCAAGCCATATTTGGATGAATCAAATCAATTTCATAGCTAGGTTGATATGCAAAAACTCTGAACAATGGCTTTATAATTCAATTTCTAGTTAAAGTTCATAGATTTAACTAATAATTTTCTAAATCATCTTCGAAATGGCCTACATTCCAAATTAGTCAAAGGGCCTAAGTCCAAAATCTAAGAACCTAACAAAAGTCATGGATCGACACCAATCTATAGCTATGGTTAGGTACCAGTCCATAGAATTTCCCAACATTGTTTAACCTCATGTTGAGTGGAGCTAAGGAACTAGTGGACTAAAGCATGTAGCATTGGATAATCTAACGATCACGACTGAAATGTCGACCAAAAAGTCCAAACTTCATAACAACTAAGTTATATTGCTTCGACTCATCATAGAATCATGGATTCCCTCAAATGCAAGCTTACATCAAGAGAGTCAACTTCCAAATGATGATTAGATCCATCCATGGATTTTAAAAGGAAAAATGAAGGTCAATGACCAATTTTATGGATTGATATCGATCCACGAACTTCAACTCCATATTGATCTATAGAAATGACTAATTTGACCATGAACATTTTAGGGCATCTTCTTCATAACATGGGAAATTTGAGGAGAATACAGCAGGGATAAATTTTTTGATCTTCGTTCATAAGTCGATTCATAACATGCACTTTTTAGGGTTACTTTTTTTTACTAAGTTCCATTTTTATGTGTTATTATCGTAATATTTTCGATCATCACTGATCCATGGATCGTTGGTCCATAAGATCTTGTTTGTAGAACCTTTTAAAAAAATCAATAAAAGATATCAAGTGGAAGTCTATGACTTACCAAACCAATATAATTATTATGTGTTATTTCCTTTAATTTTCATTTGTTTCTCTTTATATTATTTGCGCTAACTTTTGGTACAAACATACATATGTTTGTGTATATTGAAATTTGTGTATATTGGAATTTGTGTATATTTTAGGATTTGTTATAATACTAAAATAAATATTCATTAATATTTTTTTTAATTAAATTTTAGATTTCGTAAGTAGTTTAAATAAATTGATTTCAATACAAAATAATAAAAAATTTGAGGGGGTTTAGTAAAAAATTATGAAATTTTTAATGTAGGTATTTGAAGCAAAAAATAGAATTTTCCAATGCACTATATGATAAATTTATTAAAATGAATAAATAATAGAGGAATTTCATCCAAGGGACAAATTTTCAAAGCTTTTTACCCTCTATGACAACCCCTCCAAAATTTAGCCATAATGACAAAATAGGTAAAATAATATTGTACAGAATCAATATTGGAACCACTATGGAAACATAAAACTATCAAGAAATGATACTAAATTGTATCATTTGAAAACAAAATGTTGTCACAATATAAGATCAAATATTACATTGGATATTAGGGAAATAAGTGTTACATCCTTCTTTTAATATAGTAAAATACAAAAATTGTACTACATAGTAGATTGTCCTTATCATAGAATGTTTGTCATTTTGATATAGTTAAATTTTTGTCATTCTAACTAAAAAACATAGAGCATGAACTTAAAGCTGAATAATTCTTGGAATTTATCCTTCATACTCTTTTCCTGAAAATAATATATTAAATTTGTTTTTTTAATTGGGTGCTTAGATGGCAGTACATATTAGTACTAAAAGTATTAGGTAGTATACCAAGTACCACATGAGGATATACGTTCGAATTACACTATATAAGTTTCGAACATGTGGCCTCTCGCACCAAAATCAGAGCGTTTAACCATAAGGACAATGGTGCTGATCAAATTTGTTGATATTATTATTGTGCATTATGTTAGGGTTTCCCCGTAATCTCTACACAACTAGATTTTAAAAGAGGGAAGAAAAAAAATAATAACAAACAAATTCCTTCAAACAAACCTTTATTATTCCACCAATTGATTACAAAGAAAAACCTAAAATTGAGAGGATATTTCAATCCCTAAAAAACAAGTTTTTTCTCCCTTCCAAGTATAAATAAATCTCTCTAAGGAGATGTTTATATAGACAAATAGAAAGACTAGGTCAGTACCCAAATTGGGACCTAAAATATCTCAAAGATAAATCCTCCACAAAACTTGGTCAAAATAAATATTTCCATAAGTCTTCCCATGTAGATAATTTGTTGTCTTTTCTAATGCAATAAAAGAGGCAACTAATTACTCCATAAAATCTGCCAAATCTTTAAAAGATGCAATTAATCAATCTTCAAAAATCTAGGAAACCTATAAAATAGGCAAAGAATTTGAGTCATGATTCCATATGGAGTCAAATATATCCAAGATCTACATAAATATGGAATGTTGTATCAAAGAAAACCTAACAATCTCCACCTCGATACTATATTCCATATATGTCATCCAAGCTCCACCTAGAACCCCGGCTTCAAAATATTATCCAATAATAACATGCGAACAAAAGATCACCATTCTAAAAAAATGAATAACCTTCAAATCACCAAAAAATAAAATAATTATGCATGCTCCAAAATAGACATGCATGTCATCAATAAATCAGAACTGTTTGCAATACCACAATGGCTTCCATGTGGTCTTCGCAGCTTTCTTTTGTTGGCTCCACCTTGATTCAGATGAACTTGTGTGACGACCCGAACTTCCCCGCGAAGGAAAGCCCGGATTGCTTTAAGGACAAGACGAATCAGAACACACACAGAAGAACATTTCATTGCTTATTACAACAATTCCATCAGAATACAAGAATATACAGAGTATGAATAAATATTATAATCAGAAAAATATCAGAGATTTAAATTACATTACATAGCAGCGGAAAATAATACAAAACACAACTGAAAAGAATATACGGATACAGAGCTTTCCGAATATCATTCCAGCTGTAAACCAAGATCCTGTGAATATAAATCTGCAAAACCAAAACAACTAGCTGCCCGTGTGGAAAATAGGGGCACCCAGAGTTTAGGTTAAAACAATAAATTGCAGGTCAGTCATATGACTAGTGTGAGAACTAAAACAGTTATTAATCTTTATTTTCAAAGTTAGGTAAATCAAGGGACCACGCCGTATAACACGGAACGAGTTTCCTCCCAAGAATACTAGTGCATAAAATAAACAGCGCAATGCTAAATAAAGATCAGTGAAGCTATTATAAGACCCAGGTCCCATCACACAATGCAACGCAAGCTGAAGGATAGGGTTTTACCTTATACTAGCCAAAGAATGCATGATACGCTAAATTTCATCTTTTATTATTACTATAAGTGAGGAAAACAACTTCAAATATAAATGTATAAATCATAGACGACATGTGTACCATATATCATGTCGCCATACTATGCTCTACAATCAAAACCGCAAATGTCACGTATTGGAAGTTAGATTTCCATCTGTGAACCAAGGCAAGGGATCGTTCTTACCACTTCGAGATGCTTAAGCCCGTATCTCAGGATCAGAACGCATCGACCCTTAGGAGCCACAGGGCTGGTCCACACGAAGTGGATTAAAATGCCTAAACAATGTGTTTCCCCGCCCTATGGGGGCGTAAACTGGTCATATCCTGACCAAACTATCGGCCCTGGAACGACCGATATAACCGAGGCGCCTCGCTGTCCAACAACCACATGAGTCAAACTTGTCAGGACTTGCAAAACGCAGACACCACTCCTAGCTAGAAGGAAATGCATGTCCTCCCTGGATCCTCTCCCGTTTATGGTTCACACCGGGGTGTGAGGCTCGCGAATTAACGCTACACAAAGCTATGCTATATTAAAGCCGTGCTTTGATCATCAACCACAAGACTCTGCTTTTCAACAAAAGCCTTGATCATTTGCATCTCAGCATGCCACACAGGCAATTCATGCTATGCAACCGATATCAATCACACAGAATGAAATCCAATGTCAGATACATAGTCCATTTACAAGTTCGTTCTGGGTCTAAACGAAACCGGAGGCACCTTATTCCTCCCCCGTATGTCCAATACAGGGGAGAGGCCCTCACATATCCGTCGATCTTCAAGTATGTCTGGACGATCACCACTTATTACCTCGGCTTGGGTGTAAAGCCCAATCCAGACATCAGTAATCATCCAAACGATGTGAAGACCTCTGGTCTTCAACCACTGTCTTCATTCTCCACACATCGTCGAATCAGTTATTCAGAATGGGATAAACCCGGTCTTTCTGAATAACTCGCGTATATAATAAACAAGTGCTATAAAAAAATACAACGTACACCTCATTCCAATTCAGAATATTTCTTTATCCAAATATTCATATACATTGGGAAAGGTTCCCATTAATTTTATCAAAGATAAATTCTTTAAATTTATTCTTTAATCTTCCTTTGGATTTCAAATCAATCTAATTAAAGATGCATTATAACTCCACTTGGTTTTAATCTTCCCAGAAATCAATATTAACGATTGTTTAACTTGGGAAATCATATCCTGCCTTTAACTGGGTTAAAGAACCAATGTCATTTAAAACACGATTCACGATAAACTCAAAATCACATTCCATTCCATCAGCCTTTAATCGTAAATTAGCAAGTGAACAATCCCCTAAGTATTAACCCCGAAGGTCGAAACCAACATCAGATCAATACCCAGGAAACCATTCAACTTAACTAATCTCCAGTTAGTTTCTGATTTTCTTAACTCTGTTGGGTCTAAGAACAATATTATTAAAGATACCATTCACGACAACCCAAAATCACATTCCATTAACAATGGAATTTTCATGGAAAACAAATCGATATAAACTTCCATATCCAACCGATAATATAAATGGAATAACGACAAGGCCTTTTGAATTCCATATATATATTAACTGTCTTCCTCTACAGAAGCTTACTTCGATTATTGCCAAATCGAATTCCATTCAATTCCAATTTAATATGTTAAATTGGAAAACTTTACCTTGGAAAATCTCCTCTAAATCTTAACAAAAGATTTATAAATTCCAAATCCCATTTCACTCTAAATCGGGTTAAAGAACGAATGTCGCTAAAACACAGTTCACGATAAACCCAATTCACATTCCATCAGTCTCTAACCGTAAATTAGTAAGAAAACAATTCCCTAAGTGTTAACCCCGAAGGTCGAAACCAACATCAGATCAATACCCAGGAAACCATTCAACTTAACTAATCTCCATTAAGATTCTAATTTTATTAACTCCGCTGGGTTTAAGACCAGTATTATTAAAGATACCATTCAGGACAAACCCAAAATCCAGTTTGATATTAAATACAAGGCTCTGAATAGAAAATATATTGGCTTATATTCAATATCAAATTTTGAAATCAACCAATATCGTATTAGAATAACGATATATATAAATATCTTCCAAATTCCTCCACAATGTCCGTCTAATCACGGAATCCAACATCGGAATATTCCAAAGATAATTTTGATTCAAATCCATTCCAATTCATATATTGGAAATTTCGGTTATTTTTAAAACCATTTCAAATCCAATTTATTTATTTTAAAAATATTGGATTCCATAATTCTAATTCAAAACTAGTTCATTTCGATAAAAATCTATTTTTATATTTTCAAGTATGGAATTTTTCATCCCAATTCTTTCCAAATCATTTATTAGGATTTTACACTAATTACTGATATTTTAAATAATTTTATCAAGGCCCGTACAGTCGATTTCCACAAACGGCCATCGAACTGCACTTACAGGCTACAGCGACCTTTTCCAAATTTGATTTGGACATAATTCCAAATCCAACTGTTAGATTTCAAAATCTAATATTCCTTATAAAGATCTTTTCGATATGAACCCAACGTTTCCGGTTTTAGAAGAATCCGACGGTTGGATCTTCCATAATATCCGTTCGAAGTCAATGGTCGAAATTCGCGAACTGCCGCAGCGCGGCGCGTTCTATTCAGGCCATTATATTATATATATAATATATAATATATATTTCATCGATTTCCTTTTAAAAACGTATTTTATAAATTATTTTAAATTCGTTTTCAAAACGATTCAACTTCATATTCAATTTCAAATCAAAATTGAATATTCCATATCATCGATATATAAATGATAATATTTTCAAAACATTAGATTTTGAAATCAATTCCTTTTTCGATATTCATTATAAAAATGAATAAAATCGATATAAATATCTTTCACATCAAAATGGCGTTAATCTAATCAACACGGCTTTATATATTTAAATATATTCGTGTCCATCCCAAATCGGACATCAAAATCAAATTTTGATCTTTTACTGAATATTATTTTAAAATATTCGTTATTTTAAAATATTTGTTATTTTCTAAACTGGAATCAGACATAGTCAATTACCATATAATTTGATTTATATGGATTTCATACACACACAATAACAACGATAAACAATCAACAATCATCCAAAGTGCATTCTACACTGTATATGCATTAAATATAAATATTCAACGCTTATACAGCTTGTCAATCAATCGATCGACATACAGCTAATTATTGGGACCAGTGTATGTCATATATCATCCCAATACCCGTGTGGGGTTTCAATCAACAAATAATGAATTTTATTTGTGCAGTTGGGTGATGTGTAAAATTTATCGTCCCAATCAATATCAGTCAAATGTGTGTACATAAACAAATCGTCCGATTTGTTTATGAATATTTATTTTATTCACATACACGTTAAAAAATATATTTTTAACTATATAAAATATTTTATTCCATTCCACATCACACAATCAACTTTCACAACACATCAATCAAACAAACAAGTCATCCATGGTCTGTGGACGGCGGGTGTCGGGTGCTGCTAAGCACCGTCTGCATCCTAGCATATATTTTAACTAGAAAATAAAATTCAAAGTGAGGAGTTCTCACCTTGGGTTCCACTCCTCCATTCTTTATTTCTGAACGGCCTGGATTCTTATTTGCTTCCAGTCAGTTTTGTAACAACCCGCACCTCCGTTCACGCAAGATATTGTCCTCAACTTAGTCACCGTATAGGTGTGGGGTTTTGTTCCTCAAAAAGCCTCGGTGTTAGTAAGAGATGGGCTCTACTATATAAGTACCCACTGCACACAGGCTTCCACGATGTGGGACTTAGGGGTGTTACATTCTCCCCTCCTACAGAGCCCAACGTCCCCGTTGGCTCACAAACACCTCACCCAGGCGCTGTGGTCCACACTGGAGCCACAATTCCGGCTGGGTATTGGCTCTGATACCACTGTAACAACCCGCACCTCCGTTCACGCAAGATACTGTCCTCAACTTAGCCACCGTATAGGTGTGGGGTTTTTTTCCTCAAAAGGCCTCGGTGTTAGTAAGAGATGGGCTCTACTATATAAGTACCCACTGCACACAGGCTTCCACGATGTGGGACTTAGGGGTGTTACAAGTTTCATCGCCATTTGTTTCACGCGGTTTATATTTAAAATCATATTTTTAACAACGCTACTATATATATAAAAATCACATTTTTATACCGCTTTTTATATAATAAAAATCATATTTTTATTTCAATCTTTTCATTGTAAAAATCATATTTTTACTTTGCTAAACAAACAATAAAAATCGTATCTTTCATATGAATTAAAATCATATTTTTCATACGAATAAAAATTATATTTTTATATGATTAAAATCCTATCCTTATACAATTAAAAATCATATCTTTATATAGATAAAAATCTAATCTTTGCATGGATAAAAATCTAATCTTTATAAAGATAAAATCTAATCTTTATACAGTTAAAAATCATATCTTTCTCTTTTAAAAATCATAACTTTTCTCTTTTAAATATCAGAACTTTTCTACCGCTCTTCATATAGAAAAAAATCATATCTTTACGCTACTACTTCCTATAGAAAAATCATAGCTTTCATATGAATAAAGATCATATTTTTATCAACTAAAAACCATAACCTTTTTTGTTTAAATTAGTTTCTTTATAAAAATCAGATTTTTCTCTCATTTTAAATATATTAAAACTCGGGCTTTTTAAAACAATGCTCATTCACATAAGAAAAAAAACTAAATTAACAAAAAAATAGAAAAACTTACTGTGAATTGAAGGGGGAGGCGAATCAGAGGTGGCTGTGGTCGGCGGCTGGTTGAGGTAGGGCCAAGGGAGGTAGTGGCGGCTCGGGTTTCGGATGGGGGGTCTTGGGTGCGTCGGATAGGGCTGGAGAGGGAGGAGAGGCTAGGGAAGGGGGTGTGGTGGCCCACCTGGGCGGCGACGACGGCGCTGATCGAATCGGGGGAGGATCTCGTGGAACGACGGGATTTGCTTTGTTTTTTTTTTTGAATTATTGACCAGAAAGAGAAAGGGGGGAGGGCCTTATATAAATATATATTTATTTTATTTTAAATCCAAAAAGTAACTTTTTATTTCGACCTCTAAACGAGACCCACCAATTGTCGTCCATAACTAATTACCCCCATTCCGAATATAGTGGGATATGCCTCATAAGCCAATTCGTCAGTTACGATCGGTTTTCGTTAAAATTACAATATAAATTAATATTCCAGTCAATATTGAATTTAACGTACATTTCAATTTACGGGGGCCACATACGGACCCGAAGAATTCCAGAAAAATATTTTCTAGCTTCGTATTGACGATACGGTTCTAACAAAACTAATTTCATCAAATTTGGAGACCGTTTGAAAAATGGTCATTGTCTGGACGATCCAAATTGACTGAAACTGTCAAAACATGTTTTACTTCGCCACGCTCACATATCAATCCCAAAAATTATTAATTTTGGAATCTAGCAGTAATTAGACATCCCGGATCCAACAAAAATGGTTTCGTCCAAAACGGAGGTCATATGCAAAATTTCCATTTTTAAGGGCTATATTTCCATAGCGACTATTCTGAATTTTCAATTGGACATAGCTTTTTAGTCCCGCTATGAAATTTTGATTTTTCGGATTCATTGGAAAGATATTCTCAAATAGATTTTAATATTTTTGGTTTTGCTAAAATCCGATTTATTTTGAATCCTGTACATTCATTTGAAATTTGAAATCAAATTTTCGAACTACCGCGCCATTTTCAATTCCTTTTATAATTAAAATAAAATATTTATATTCTAACGTCTATTCAAATAAATATATACATCCTAATTCTTTTCGAAATAAATTTCTTGTCATTATTATTTAAAATAAATAATTTTAAATATTCAAAATTCATTAAAATTGCCAAAATAATTTTTTTAAAATTGGCTCGGATTTTCCGGGTTGTTACAACTTGCCTCTTCTGATCCAATTTGAGAACGTATAACATTCTCCAACATTTTTCCAAGCAATTTATATATGTTATCATTTCCACGGGTTTTGCGCAAAAGCTCCTTGTTACCCCTCCTAACCCTTGAGAATCCACCTCTAGTCGAAAAATTGCAGCCTTTTTGTTCTAACTGTCCTATTGAAACAAGATTCTTCTTAATTTCTAGGATGTACCTAAATCATGTTAGCTTCACCACCTTTCCATCGTTAATCTTCAATCGAACTGAACCTAAGCCTTTAACATGCAAATCTCGACCACCGGCAGACTCCACTTTAGAAGTTTGTTCTTCATAATCAATAAACGCTTTCTTTTGATGACATAGGTGAAAACAAGCTCTTGAATCAAGTATCCAATCTTTGCTTTCTCCTTCATTAACACATAAGATGTTGTCTTCAAGCTCCTCACCAAAATTCACCTCATTACCGTTATTATTTTCTTCATCTGATTCTTCCTCTAATGCCTTCATCTTCTCCTTATCCCTTTTAAGATTATGACAAAATCTTAGTTGATGACCGGGTTTGTCACAATAAAAACAAATGTATTCCTTTTTCATGTCTAGTCTATTTGGTTGTCTTTCCATATTTCATTGATTAACTCTCCTTGCAGTAAAAGCTTTTTCAATTAGAGTTCCAATCTCCGTTGCCTCCTCCTTATCTTTTTATTTCATAAGAATCGTCCTCCGCATCTCCTCATTAAATAAGCTACTAACCACCGACCCCATTGAAACAATGCCATCTGAATTTGAGTTATTTAATGCAACCACAAATGTTTCCCAACTCTCCGGTAATGAATTCATTATCATTAAGGCTTGTGTTTCATCATCCACCTTGAAATTCACGGCAACCGATTGGTTCACAATTTCCTGAAAATCATTGAGATGCTCTCCAATTGATCCGCCTTCCTTAAGCTTCAAATTCACCAATCTTCTCATAAGAAGAGCCTTATTTGTTGTGGAGTTATTTGCATAAACCCCTTCCAATTTCTTCCATATTGCATAATCTGATGTTTCATTAGCAACGATATGAAACACCAAATTATCCAAAAAAACATTGAATAGACGCAGCGACCTTCTTATCCAAAGTCTCCAATTTTGCTTCAGATAAATTACAAGGTTTTTTCCCCGTTATTCTCCAGTGGCCGATGAAGATCATTAAGATAAAGGAAATCTTCCGTCTTTGCCTCCATAATCCCTAATTTCTTCCATTAAACTTTTCAATAATTATTTTATCCATGTTTAAACCCTCTTCACAAAAATTTGTGTAGGAGGCTCTGAAACCAATTGTTAGGGTTTCCCCGGGATCTCTACACAATTAGATTTTAAAAGACAGAAGAAGAAAATAATAACAAACAAATTCCATCAAACAAACTTTTATTATTTCACCAATTGATTATAAAGAAAGACCTGAATTTGAGAGGATGTCTCAATTCCTAAAAACAAAACAAGTTTTTTCTCCCTTCCAAGTACAAATAAATCTCTCTAAGGAGATGTTTATATAGATAAATAGAAAGACTAGGTCAATACCCTAATTGGGCCCTAAAATATCTCAAAGATAAATCCTCCACAAAATTTGGTCAAAATAAATATTTCCATAAGTCTTCCCATGTGGGCTAATTCGAATCCCTCGGGTAATAAGAACACCCCCCATGCTCAAAGCCCCTTTTTTACCATTAGCAAGGACTTGTTTCACTTGCATATCACAACTGCTTCAAATACAGTATCAGGAAGTACAACTTGCGGAACTTCAATATCCACAGGCTTATTAGCTAAATGGAAATTGGCGCATATAATTCGCCAGGTTGCTTCTCATGGATTTTCATGACTTTTCTGCATAAAAATGCTTGAGTTATTACATACCCTGAATGGTATGAGGATTGGAAGGAATGGAATGAAGAAACGCATGTTAAATGTACTTATAATGATGTTCAATTATCAGAAACAAAATTTCCCCAAAATTGGTTAAAAGATGGTATTCAAATAAAGAATTTTTTTCCTTTTTGTCTGAAACCTTGGCAAAGATCTAAGGTACGATTTAATCATGGAGATCAACACAAAGATTTAAGGTCATTTCTTCAATTTTCTCTCCCTTCTAAGTTCATAGCTTTCGTGGTAACTTCGTTGATGTTACCTACCAAATAAAAGGCCTACTCAGGAAGACTGTCTAATTCCCCAGAAAGGATCAATCGAAACCCCCTAATTGTTTCGGCGAGACCAACATATTTCCCTGGAGAACCAGTAAAGACTTCTACAACGAAGAAGGGTTACCAAATATTTAAAAGATGCAATTAATCAATCTTCAAAAATCTATAAAACCTATAAAATAGGCATTGCATTTGAGTCATGGTTCCATATGGAGTCAAATATATCCAAGATCTACAAAAATATGGAATGTTGTATCAAAGAAAACCTAACACATTATTCATGTTATGTGACTTATATTTATTGAAACTGTCATATTTAACATTCATTAAATGAATTGATGAATATTTATTAATTGAGTTTATTTAAATAGTTTAAATTTAAGATCATAGTTTTTTAGTCTCAGCTTTAGTGGGGTTGACATGGATCCTAGCTCTTTGATAGAGGATGAGGGTTTGATTCTTAACAGCCAAACTTCCACAGTCTGTTTTTTTTTCTAAGGCATGTAATACTCCTTTAAACGAGTGAAAGCCTATAGGACAAAAAATGCCTCTCTGATAACTTAGCTTAAAGGTGGTCGGTTGGGTGGGACAACCGAATCCCTTAGTTATATTCTCTAGAGTAGGGTTTTTAAAAGAACACATGTTGACATAAATGTACAATGTTAGATGATATTAAGCACTATTGTATAAATTTCAGATCGTAAGTACTTGACATTTGAAAATGTTCTTTACAATGCATACATGATGGATATATTGATATAATGAATTAAATTTTAATCTTATAATTATTTTTTTTGGCAAGGCCTTAATCTTATAATTATTATTTATGCATATAATTTGTGTTATATTTTTTAATTTACTCTAAGAGAACTCGATGAACCAGTAAAATCCTAAACCAAATTAGTTATGCTTGTCCACTTCAAGACATGACATCTGCAATTCTGAAATATAATTTTTGCAAGAAGTATGTGCAAGATATGACTCGAACCGATAATTTGTGTTATCTAGTTGATATAGTTGTACTTGAATGTTTCTTCTTCTATTTTAGTTAACATGAATATTGTTTATTTAATTAGAATTATCGAAGAAGCCACTGAATAACAGTTTGCTAAAATTATTTAAATAGCTTAAATTAGGTAGGATAATTTTAATTTGCTACTACATAGTTAATTTACAAGAATTATTTACTATAATATTTTAGGATTAGGTAGATAAATAAGAGAACATTTGTTAATTGAACTTGTTCGAATGGTTTAAATTAAAAATTACACAATTAATTTGAATATACTGACATAAATGTATAACAATATTTGATACTGAGGAGGGCTATGTTAATAAATGTAAAAATTTCAAAGCTTGGGGTACTTGATATTAAAAAAAAAAATCTGCAGTGCAATAAATGGTAAAAACATGTTGATATGTGAATTATAAATTAAATTTATGATTATTATGTTATGTGATTGTTGTATCTACAAGTTCAAATAAATTTTTTAACCATTTTTGTCAATACAAATATGGTATATATATTGAAATTTTCGTATCTTTATGATTTATTAGACATATTAATAAATACCAGTTTCCTAAATTTATCCAAGTAGTTTAAAGAATATGTAGAGATCTTTTGTATGGACGTAATGTAAAATGTTATAAGAAAGTTAAGGGGTTTGTCATAAGACTATAGAAAATTTGAAATGTAAGTACTTAAAATAAAATATATATTGCAATGAACTATATAATAATTTACTGAGATAAAATGTAAATTGAACCTGTTACTATTATTAATGTGTGTACTTTTAGTTATGCTGCTTATACATTTTTATAGTAATGATTTTTTTTAATTACTTTGTTAATATGAATACGATGGACATATTGAAAATTTCATATTTCCATAAACTAACAAACGAACTAACGAATATTAATTAACTGAATTTATCTAATTAGTTTGATTAAATATTGCTTAGTAACCTAATTACATAAAATGAAAGATAAAATATTAGAAGAAAAATGAGGTAAGTTTTGCAGATAATTATGGTAATTTTAACGTACGCGTGTGAAGTTAAGAAACATAATTTATATTTAAATGTATGATAAATTCATTGAGATTAATGAACAACAAGCTATTATTTTTATTATAATTATCTTATGTTATTTATGTTTTTTCTTATTTTATTTTATTTATGTATCTTTAAAGCTAAATGAAAAAATAATTTTATTATTTTGGGTGTTACCAAAGAGATATACGTACCTGAATTGTCGTCCTTTACTATCTATAACAAATATTAATAAATATTAGTTACCGAATTTATTAAAATATGTTAAAGTTTGAATTCTACAATTTACCTAAATGTATGGGTTTAAATACAAAATTATGAGGATTAGTATATAACTTATATTTAAATTACTATATAAACCTTAAAATGTCTTTATCATAAAATAAAGCGATAAAAAAGAATTAGTAAAATAAGTGTATAATAATGAATTAAAGAATCTGAAAATAAACTATCTAGAGAAAGAGCTAAGGGGAAATGATAACTTTAAGGACCAAACAAAACTATAAAAGGAAACCGCTTTAGGATTATTTAATAATATGAAATATATGTTATAATTTCATATCTAATCAAATCAAGAGCGATTAAAACTCTGATACTCGTACATATTTATGTAAAACATATTTATATATGGAAAGAATCCGCATACAAGCTTATTGTACAAATGTTGTCCAATTCAATTTTGGACATTTATGATCACCGGAATTTGACAACTTCAATTAGGAAAAATAAAAGTCATATTTGCCCATTTGCGATGATCATATGTGCTAAGGGAGAACTTAGGGATGCAGGAAAATGGAATTTAGATGCACACAATAACTAATAGCAAAAAGTAATACCCTGGTTATTACAGCAACTCCGACAGCAGAGCTTTTGACTTATGGACTCAGATTTAAGGAATTAGCTCCACCATGTTGAAGGTAAGATCTAAAGAGAATCTTATAGTAAATAGATTTGCTTGAAGATCCATTGAAGATTTCAGCATAAAATTATTTAGTTTTCCTTTCCTTTTCATTTTTTGTCATCTTCGGCCGGAATGTGGATATGTTGATTGCAACAATAGTTGTTAGCTGAATGTGCACATATGGAAAGAAAAGATTATATTCATCAACACCCTGCTATGTGCTTAAAATCAAGGACCATTTCAAGATCTTTAGTGCTGAACTTGTAAAACGATGCTTATTATCAATACGACCAAGTATTTACTCAGCTACTGTAGATGACTGACTTTTATTTTCAACCACATCGCTCAACTGCAGGCGACTGTTTCCATATTTCTCCCAATCAAATAAACAAACAGTGAAAAAATATATAAATATTTCATCAATAAAGTAATCAATCTAAGTAATAGCTTACCAAATATCCAAATGAAAGCGTTTTTCTCGTTAAAATTTAGTCGATTGGATGGCATAAGACTTCAATAAATAAAGTCACCAGTAGTCATTACAAGAACATGATCCATTTTTGAAGTGATGAACCCGAACCTGATCTCTTACAATTATTTCACGAGCAAATAAACGAGACATAAGCTTTGTCAACAAATGACAATCCTCACAAACCCTTAAATTCTTCACATTTCTTAGAGTTGTCCCTTTCAGAGATTTCTGAATCCCCAAAACAATTGCCAGTAACACACTTTGATAATCTATTCTTTTACCAAAGTTGCCTTCACCACTGAGGTTATGTTTCTCAGAACCACATCTACCAATAATATCCTTGAGCATCCTGTGTATCTTCTCGATATTAGGATGTAATACCTCACCGACCACAGACTTACAAACTTTCCCATTCAATCCAATCCAATTCCAACCAGGCATAGTCTTCAATCCGTGATCCTAAACCGCTTTTCTCATCATCGCAAACTTCTTGCTATCATTAACATACTCATAAATTTCGGCTAATAAAGCACAATCGCCAGCATTATAAGAGGATAACTGAACAAGATTTTTCAAAGCAATTTCACCAAAACTTCGCATTCTAATATATCCTACAAGCATTAAGCAGCGTGCGCCATAATACAGGATCTTGAACATAGCCTGAATCCATTATCATCGCATGTGCATTCTCTAATTTTCCAGCTCGACCATACAAATCCATCATGCAGTTATAATGCTTACAATCGGGCTTCAATCCAAACTCGAAACTCATCTTTGTAAAATATACTGTACCTTCTTGAACCAAACCTTGCTGTACGCATGCCAACAACAAGCCAAGAAATGATATGAAGTTTGGTTTAACTCCATTTGTCAACATTTTTTCAAACAAGGAAACTGCATCCTTGCCTTTGCCGTGAATACTAAAACTAAGAATCATTGAATTCCATGTAAAACTGTCCTTTACTTCATTAAAAACTCGGAAAGCTCTATCCAGGCTTCCACATTTATTGTACATATCAATTAAAGCATTCCCAACAAATACGTTCCTTTCAAGAAATCCATTTTCCTTGCTAAACAAATGAATCCATTCTCCTGATTTCAAGGCACCAATATGAGCACAGGATGACAACAACCCAACAACTGAAAACTCATCAATACAAATATTTAATCTTTTCATCTCATCATAAAATTGCATCACTCTGTCCTTCAAACCCATCTTATTGTAGCATGAGATCATTGAATTACAAGCTACCAAATACTTAACAGCCATTTCATTGAACACCTTGCCTGCATCATCAAAGTTCCTGATTGAAACATAGCATCTGTCTAAGTTGGTGCTTATGATGCAATGTGAAGAGAAGCCAAGACGTAATATAGAGCAGTGAGCTTATTTTGATTGATCATTTAATGACCGATCAATATATTTGTATTTCGTAATGTTGGGGATTTCGTGGTTTGAGATGCTAATTGAGGAGAATGATTGTCGTACTTTTGACTTCAAGGATTTGCATAGCAAATTCTTTCAGACAATAGTTCAACCCACCAGGTACAAACGGGTTAATGAACTATTGACTTCAGGATTCAATGAAGCCTTGAAACAACGTAATAGGATTCAAAATTTGTACGATTTTGATCCGACCAAGAAACACTATGACTTTATATGTCTGATGATGCAAGTACAGTAGAGAACAAAGAGAATAGAATAAGATGAATCCGCAACGTATTTCTGTTATTTGCAACACCTCAAAGGCGTTACAGATCAAACAGCGTTTGGCATGCTTCAATGATGTTGTAAATTCTGGAGGAAGAAGAAGAGTAATTTTAATTGTGTTTTTCACGTTTTCTGGAACCGGTATTTATAGCCATCGAGAGATGTATCCATTGGCCAAGATTTGCGACTGTTAATTGTTACGGTCAGATCCGTTCAAATTTGAACAGATGAGCCCCTTCAGATTTGCAACGCCATGAAGCGTTGCGAAGCAGAAAAACCCCACATCGGTCGACCGCCAAATTGTCACCGGTCGACCGTTTTTAATCAGAAGCCAAAACAGTCAATCGGTTGAAATTTGGCCTGTTGACAGGTTGGTTTATGGGCTGTTTTTCCTGGCCCAATGGATCACGAGACCCCAAGAGCCCCAAGGCCCATCTTTTGACCTTTTAAATATTTAATATGCATGTTATGGTCATGCATTGCCTCATCTCTCTTCTCTTCTTTGTTTTGTTATTATACATCATGCCTTTACATATATATAGAAATCCGTTTGCATTTTTCATGAGGTGGAACAAAACATATTTGCCTATTCCTTCTTCCTTTTATTCTTCATTCTCTTCAAAATAATACCCAAACCCAAATCATTCGTTTTGAAAATTTTACAACAATCTCCCCCAATTTTCAAAATAAAGATAAAAAGGACGGCTGAATCACTAGTGTGAATTCCTACATACCCAAGTAGGATCAAGCCTATGTAGTTCTAAGATCAAGATTTGCATCATCATGGAAATAACACATAAATAAAAGTATCTTTTGGATTTGAACTATTTTACATTCAAAGTTCTATCGAGATTCTATGGTGAACGAATCTTGAACCAAGTATCCCTTAATGATAAAACCGGAACAATAACACATGTTGTATTCCTTAGTTAGAGTGTTCTGTATTGCTCAGCACGTTAATGGCCATGTGCTTAAATCCTGGTTCATGAGTCTACTTAGAAAGCGGTCTTACTTTCCTAGGAAACAGCCTGATTTCCATACTCATATAGGTAAGTCATTAAGATGTTTCTACGAGACACCTTTTAGAGTTACTAGACTTACTAAGGATATTTATCCATCCTTTGTTCATGCAGAATGCAACACTAAACATTATGGGATTATTGATTTAGTGTTTCATAATCATTTCCTTAACTTGTTGGTACTCATTGAACTTTGTCTATCCTTTTCAAGACACAAGTTGGGTTTCTGTTAAGGATGATCAATCTTCATTCACAGACCTTAGTCCCATTTCTTTAGACTTTATAGAAACCATTGCCTTTGGAAGACTCTTAGTAAGTGGGTCAGCCAAGTTTTTCTTCGTTTCTACGTAGTCAACAGTTATAACTTCACTTTTGAGTAACCGTCTCACCATGTGATGTCTTAGACTCACATGTCTAGACTTTCCATTATATGTTTTTTTAGAAACATTATATACCGTTGCTTGATTATCACAATTAATCAAGACTGCTGGAGATGGCTTCTTCCATAATGGGATTTTACTAACAAATTTCTAAGCCATTCTGCTTCCTTACATGCGTCTGCTAATGCAATCAATTCTAATAACATACTTGAATCGGATATACAGGTCAGCTTCTTGGAAGCCCAAGACACGGCAGCGCCTCCTAATGTAAATATCCAACCTGTCATAGACTCGGATTTGGATTCTACATTGTTCTAGGTTGCATCACTATATCCTTCTATTATAGCAGGATATCCTTTATAATATAAACCATAGTGTATGGTTCCCTTCAAATAAGCTAATACTCTAGAAATGGCTTTCCAGTGTTCGAAACCTAGATTACTCGTAAATCGACACAATACACTTATAGCATGTGCGATGCCTGGTCTCATGCAATGCATAGCATACATAAGACTTCCAATAATACTGGAATATTCCAATTGAGAAATGGTACGGCCAGTGTTCTTTTCTAATTTAATGCTTGGATCTAACGGGGTTGGTGCTGGTTTGTTATCATAATGACCATATTTCTTTAGGAACTTCTCAATTTAATGAGATTGGGTTAGTAATAACTCCCCCGCTTTCCTAATGAACTTAATTCCCAAAGTCACATCAGCCTCTCCCAGATCTTTCATATCAAATTTAGAAGATAGAAACTTCTTAGTTTCATTCACACAGGATATATTGGAACCAAATATCAGCATGCCATCAACGTATAAACATATTATAACATAACCGTTGTTATCCGATTTGCTATAGATACATTTATCTGCATCATCAACAATAAATCCAAATGACTGTGCCACTTTATCAAACTTCTCATGCCATTGCATGGGAGCTTGCTTCAGGCCATAAATAGATTTAACTAATTTACAAACTTTCTTTTCTTGGCCTGGGGTTCTGAAACCTTCAGGTTGTTCCATGTATATCTCTTCTTCTAAATCTCCATTTAGAAAAGTTGGCTTTACATCCATTTGATATATGACCAAGTTATGAATTGATGCAAGTGCTATTAAATAGCGTATCGAAGATATGTGAGCCCTCGGGACATATGTATCAAAATAATCAACTCCTTGTCTTGTTTATATCCCTTAGCAACTAATTTGGCTTTAAATTTATCAATGGATCGATTTGTATTCAACTTTTCTTGAATATCCATTTACATCCTATTGGTTTAGCACCAGGAGGTAAATCTCTTAAAACCCAAGTTTGGTTTAAAATTATGGAATTCATTTCATCATTGAAAGCCACTTTCTAGAAATTAGAATCTCTAGAACTCATAGCCTCAAAATAAGTTTTGGGATCATCATCAACATTCATTTCATATCTTGTCACATTAAGGACTTCGTCCTTATTGCCTTCTACGAGACTTGTTATGAAGTCAGGACCATAGTCCTTCTCTATTATCGCTCTTTTACTTCTCCTGTGTTCAGTACTATCATCTAGTACTAACACTTCCTTGCTGGTTTGAGCAGGAGCATATTCATCGTCATTTGTATCATTAGTCTCAGTTGGTTCTGGACTAGATGATCTTAATGGATTCTCAATAGTTCGATTTTTAAAAAATTCTACATCTACAGATTTTGTGACTTCTAAGGTATCAAGAATCATAAATCTATAAGTTAAACTATTAAGAGAATATCCTATGAAAACACACTTAAAAGCTCTTTTACCTAACTTTGGTCGTTTAGGGTCTGGTTTTCTAACATATGCTAAGCAACCCCAAACTTTAAGTCTAGTAAGATTAGGTTTTCTATTAAACCATAATTCATACGGGGAAATATTATTCTTTTTAAGTGTTACTCTATTTAAAATGTAACACGCAGATAACATAGCATCACCCCATAAATTGTAAGGTAAATTGGAACTTATGATCATGGCGTTAACCATTTAAACTAAAGTTCTATTTTTCCTTTCAGCAACACCATTTTGTTGTGGTGTATAAGGGGCGGTACATTGGTGAATAATACCATTTTGTTTGCAAAACAAAGTAAACTCGTTTGAAAAATATTCACCACCATGATCTGAATGTAACACTTTAATTTTGATTCCTAATTGTGTTTCGACTTCTGCTTTGTAAATTTTGAATTTATCAAAGGCTTCTTCTTTAGATTTCATTAGATATACATAAGCATATCTAGAATAGTCATCAATAAATGTTATATAGTATTGGTTACCACCATAGGTGATGACTCTTTAAGTCACCCACATCATTATATACTAAATCAAGCAGACTAGTTTTCCTTTCTACAGATTTGAAGGATTTCCGATGTATTTTTGCTTGAACACATATTTCACATTTAGAAATAGATTCGAAATCACAATTAGAAATTAATCCTAATATATGCATATTACTAAGTGGCTTATAATTAACATGTCCTAATCTACTATGCCATAAATTAACAGAATCAACAATATAAGCAGAAGATTTCTTCATTAGATTCAACTTAATCATGCCGTTACAAGAATATCCTGTCCAATAATTTTTTTTTCTTGGACAACACTAACTTATCAGACTCATACGCCATCTTGAATCCTCCTTTGTTAAGAAGGTATCTAGAAATCAAATTCTTACACATATCAGGTACATAAAATACATTGACTAAAGTAAGAACTTTCCCAGAGGTGAATGTCAATTCAACAGTGCCTTTTCCTAGAACTTTTCTTACAACTTTGTTTGCGCCAGTTACTTTGCTGGATTCTCTGTTGGATAAACATAAATGCTTTATTAGTGGAAAATGAAAGAGGTGAATGGTTATGCCTTTTAATGAAGTGTCATGTCATTTGAAGTGAAGAGTCATGTCGGTTGAAATGAAGAGTTATGTTCGTTCGTCAAAAGTCATGTATGTTCGTCAAGTGTTATGTCCATTAGTCAAGAGTTGTGTCTGTTCGTGAAAGGTCGTGTCTATTGATGAAAAGATGTCTATTGAAGTTGAAAGGTCATGCTAACCACTATATAGATATGGGTATGGTCATTTGTGTGGTTAAGAGAAAAGTGTAAGAAAAAGTGTGAGGGGATAAGTCTTAGAAGAAAAAAGAGAGAGTGGTTGTAATGAAAGTTGATTTATAAAAGAAAAAGAAAATTGAGTTGTGTATCCTCCTCCTCTTCTAAAGTAAAATCATTCCTCTTCTTCAATCTACAAATTGGTATCAGAGCTAATTTGATTCTACAACAAATTGGTATCGGAGCTAGGTTGAAACAATGGTATTTTTATTCTTCTCAACGTTCGTTCTCACAAAAGAAAACTTCGAAAAGTGGAGTAGTAAAAAAAAAAGTTGATCTCCAAAGGACTATGGGAGATTGTTGAGAATGGCTACGAGTGGCCAAAGGATGTTAAAAACATGACAGAGAAAGAGTGTAAAGAATTTGTAAGCTTGAGACGGAAAGATCATCAAGCTCGTGTTTTAATGAGTGAGAGCGTTGATGGAGAAGCATGGAATCATATTAATGGAGAGAAAACCGCGAAAGATTCGTGGAATTTGCTGAAAGAGGTGTATGGAAAGGATGAAAAAAGAAGAAGATGAAGAGGAGGTCGAAGAACCAGAAGTAAAAGAAAAGGAGAAGGTGGAGAGAGAAAACACATTAAAAAAGGAGGAAGAGAAGGAGAGAAAAGAAGAAGAGCTGACGAGAGAAGAAGCTGCCAATGAAGAGGAAAGAATAAGAGAAAAAGCCGATGAGCAAGAAAAATTGAGAAAGGAAAAGGAGGCCGTGGAGCTAAAAGAGAAGCCGATATTGGAACAGAAGTCAAAAGCTAAAGAGGCTTAAGAAAGGAAGAGACGCCAGGCTGAGAAGGACATCAATGTGAAGGGTGAGAATGAGTTTAATTTTAAGTCTTATGTGAATGCGTCTACGGTGCCACATTCTGATGGGGTTAAAGTAGAGAAGGTGAAGACGAAGAGGCCGAGTAGTAAAGTTGCAAATAAGTGGTTGGTGGAGCCTGGAAAGTTCTTTAGAGAGAGCAACTTGAAGAAGGGTTACAATGCTGGATTTGCGCCTGAGAAGGAATTGAAGGTCCCGGTCTGTGAGGATTTAAATGGGAAAGTGGTATTGTTCATTGATAAGATACATTTGGTGGTTGGAGCAGGAAGGACTGAGGGGATTATGGATGCTGCTAAGGAGGAGACGCCTCCATATGTTGATTTGGTCGATGACGTATACAAACCCCCTTGGAGGAATAAAGCATTTAAGTATACGGGGGAGTTTTTTTGGATAAACATAAATGCTTTATTAGTGGAAAATGAAAGAGGTGAATGGTTATGCCTTTTAATGAAGTGTCATGTCCTTTGAAGTGAAGAGTCATGTCGGTTGAAATGAAGAGTTATGTCCGTTCGTCAAAAGTCATGTATGTTCGTCAAGTGTCATGTCCATTAGTCAAGAGTTGTGTCTGTTCGTGAAAGGTCGTGTCTATTGATGAAAAAGTGTCTATTGAAGTTGAAAGGTCATGCTGACCACTATATAAATATGGGTATGGTCATTTGTGTGGTTAAGAGAAAAGTGTAAGAAAAAGTGTGAGGGGATAAGTCTTAGAAGAAAAAAGCGAGAGTGATTGTAATGAAAGTAGATTTATAATAGAAAAAGAAAATTGAGTTGTGTATCCTCCTCCTCTTCTAAAGTAAAATCATTCCTCTTCTCAGTTTCTACAAACTGGTATCGGAGCTTCCGTTTTTTTCATTCTCCATTATTCTCATCATAAGTCTTGAACATATTACGGTCTTTGCAAATATGAATAGTCGCACCAGTATCGAGCCACCAATCATTATCAATGCCACTAACGGATTTCGCCTCTTATACGACAGCCACAAGCTTTTCTTCGACCACATTCGCTTTTTGTTGTTTCTTCCGAAGACGACAATCTCGGGCATAGTGGTCGGGTTTGTGACAATAGTAACAGTCACCCTTCTTCTTGTTCTTGGAATTATTACCTTTCCTTTTAAACTGTGTCCCATTCTTAGGCTTCAACTTATCGTTAATTTCAACATTATTAGCCTTACATTGAGACTCGGTTTGCGGATTATCATCTAGTTCGCGTTTACGAGAATCCTCTTCAATACGAAGATGACGCTGTAAACCGTCTAAATCATAATCCGTTTCCGCATGTTTTAATTTTTTTTCTTATAATCATTCCAAGAATTCGGGAGTCTCGAAATAATAACTCCAACAACAAACGATTCAGGGAGATCAATACCGGCATCCTTAAGTTGAATTACCAACAGTAGGATTTCACTTACTTGTCCAATTATGGACTTGTTGGTGACCATTTTGAAATCCACAAAATTGTATATAAGAAATTTTTTATTACTTGCCTCAGAGATGCAATATTTTCTTTCTAGCGCAGTCCAGAGTGCTTTCGCAGTGTCCAAAGTCCTATGAGCATTGTATATCAGAGTAGACAGCGCATTTAGAATGTGGCCTCTACATAGAAAATCTTCCTCTTTGCGCTTTGTACTTTTAGCATTTAGTTCCGCACTATCCTTATCGATTTCCTCTGGTATTTTCACCAATCCATCTTCGAGAATACGAAATAATTTGACCGTGATTAAGAAGAATTTCATGGTCTCTTACCAACGAGTGAAGTTCTCTCCATCAAATCACTCTAATTTCGTCAAATATTGATTCATCACTTGCAATGCGCTCAAACTTTCCATGGTTGAAAATATTGTCTGAAAATTTTGTTGGGGATTTCGTGGTTTGATACGCTAATGGAGGAGAATAATTGTCGTACTTCTGACTTCATGGATTTGCGTAGCAAATTCTTGAAGACAATAGTTCAACCCACCAGGTACAAACGGGTTAACGAACTATTGACTTCAGGATTCAATGAAGCCTTGAAATAGCGTAATCGAATTCAAAATTTATACGATTTTGATCCGTTCAAGAAACACTCTGAATTTATATGTCTGATGATGCAAGTATAGTAGAGAACAAAGAGAATAAGATTAAGATGAATCCGCAACGTATTTCTGGTATTTGCAACACCTCAAAGGCGTTACAGATCAAACAACATTTGGCACGCTTTAATGACGTTGCAGATTCTGGAGGAAGAAGAAGAGTAATTTTAATTATGTTTTTCGCGGTTTTCTGGCGTTGGTATTTATAGCCATCGAGAGATGTATCCATTGGCCAAGCGTTGCGACTGTTAATTGTTACAGTCAGATCCGTTAAAATTTGAACAGATGCGCCCCTTCAGATTTGCAATGCCATGAAGCGTTGCGAAGCAGGAAAACCCCACATCTTTTGCTTCTGCCTGTTTTTCCTGGCCCAATGGATCACGAGACCCCAAGAGTCCCAAGGCCCATCTTTTGACCTTTTAAATATTTAATATGCATGTTATGTTCATGCATTGTCTCATCTCTCTTCTCTTCTTTGTTTTGTTATTATACATCATGCCTTTACATATATATGGAAAACCCTTTGCATTTTTCATGATGTGGAACAAAATATATTTGCCTATTCCTTCTTCCTTTTATTCTTCATTCTATTCAAAATAATACCCAAACCCAAATCATTTGTTTTGAAAATTTTACAATACGTAACAGAAGTTAGCAGGTCGAGTGTGTTTATTTTGAGTTACAGTTATGTTGCTTTAAACCAAAATATATGTATGTGTGTATATGTATATATATGTGTAATATATATGTATGGACACATACACAAGCAAATCGAACATTATTCAGTTTCATGCAATAACAATTTTGCTGAGCATTCAGTCAAATACGAATCTCAGTAATCTCAATATTTCTAACAATGCATTATAGATCTCATATACACATTCGCGCTGCGAGTAATAATTTTGGTTAGTTTCAACCTCAGCTATAATTAATTTCCCACATATCAATATATACTTAGACAAAGTCGTAGATCCCCCTAAAAGTGGATTTGAATATGTCAGATTTCTAGCAGACAATGCACGGTGCAAACACGGTAGGCAATATCTATTAAATAATAGTAAAGCAGAAGCTTTTCAAGCTCTCTCCTTAATTCTCTTAATTTTCTCAATTCTCCTTAATTGTCTCAATTCTCTCTATTCTCCTTAAAACTCTCTAGATACTTTTATTAAATCAACACATCATACAATATTCTAAATACGTCGTTTATGAAATTCAAACGCCTGCAATATCTTCTCTCGCCTCCCTTCTAATGCCCTTTTTCTCATTATTCTCTTCTGATCCCTGAATAATCGTTTCTCCTTCAAAATGTACATTAAATCGCATCGCTACTCAGGCCAGATATACCCGTTCTTGCTATCTGCTTCGCCGAAACCTTGAATCCGAAAGTCTAGCTTCCCATCTTACAACCCTAATTTCAATTCCCTCATTGAATCGTTCTCGCCTGACTTACTGGCATTACCCACAATCGACCTTCACCTTCAAATCGCGCCGCTACTTCGGCCAGGTATATCCGTTCCTCCTATCTGCTCGCCGAACCCTTGAATCTGAAACTCTAGCTTCCCATCTTACAACCCTAACCCTAATTTCAATCCCCTTACATCAACATCCACGAAATGTCTCCATGGCTAAAGTTAATTTACAGGTTTAGCCACCATCGTAGAAGATTTTAGCTAACTCAAACTTTGTCGATTAGCAGTTGTCTTCGGATTAATCCAGATCCCGAAATTCGCTCACTCCTATCGCCACAACAGTCTTCTCTAGATTAGTATCTGGTAATCTCCTATTTATTATCTATTGAGGTTTATTTCCTAATGTTTATTAGGTTCGGTTGCAAATTACTTATGTGCGTCAGCATGTAATCACTATTTTGCATAGACTTTTCTCGCTTCGTTATTCTTTACTTTTAATTTATGGTTGGCACATTTGGTTTTCAACCATCCTCTAAAGTTGATCTTCTTCGATTCATTTGGATATTGCAAATTACATGTTGTTTATTAACTTTTTGCAACAAATATAGTTACTTGCATTTGTCATGCACCTCATTTTAATGTTGAAGTTTTCCCACCACTGAATGCTTTGCATAAAAATTGTAAGAACATTTGAAGCATAAAAACTGTCGAAGAATTTAAAGGCAGTTTCTGTAACGTATAATACATGCATAAACAATATATTTGCTGAGATTTTTCTACATGTATACCCTTTATTCTCTGTTGCTAGATGTTTATCGCATTAAAAGTGGAATGCTTAACGTTTCTCAAAAATAGAAATCTTTGATACTTACTATAGTTTGATTATAAACTGTTTGATACATTCTTTTGGATTTTTCTCTAAGTCTCTTCAACTTGCCATTGACATGACACTAACTGCCATTGTATCATAGCTTATAAGACGATGACGACTCCTTTGTTTGTAGCAATAAAATATTTACCACTTTACCAACTTAGCCTACATAATTTACTACTGTTGTTTGTCTTTAGGATGATTTGATAAGCTAAGTAATTTGTTACTATATAACCTTCATTTTCTCGACTATGATGGACATACGTCTTCTATACATTCTTTCTAGCCAAATCTTAACAGTATATGGTTTGGCTTCAACATCAACGAACAATATGTGCCCTAATTCTGAAAACCGGACGCGGTAATATACTTGTGCGTGGTGATTTTTGGGAAAATCTGCATGGTTCTAAAGTTTGTTTTGAGGTTTTGGTCAATTGAACTATTTATCTGATCTAACCCATAGAAGTGAAATCATCACATTATATTATCAAAACCATATCATTGAAATAGAGTTTTTTCCCCTGAATTTCAATTGCATGTTATGTGTTGATCGTTATCTATTTCATTAATAAACATGCCAATTTGATTACAATGTTGTTATTTTACTTTTTCATATTTTACACTTTACAAGTTGAGTTACTCCTTTGTTGCAATTCTTTTCAGGCTACCATTGAGGCAAAATTTTGCACTCCTGATTGAGCGAAAGAGTGCACCGTAAGCAACATCTCTATTGAGAAAAGGTATATACATATTATTTACTTAATTGTTGATTCTTATAGATTACTTTTATAAAAGAGCCTAATTCTCAACAAAAATTACTAAAAAAAATTATGAACATATTGCTTAATATGCATGAAAATCACATTTGAATCTGAGCAAGAACTGTGCAAAATATGCTTTTCCGGCTTATCTTGCAATTCTTTGCTTCATTATGTTTGCAGAACAATAACTTGGTCTTTGCCAGCATCTGACACAAAGGATTTAAATTACCTTAAATTTTTCTATTTTAATCTACGACTTTTTACATCTACGCATTATAGAACTAAGAATTTTTGTACTTGAAGTCTTTTACTTATTATTAATATAATAAAAGTTTCAATCCAAACGAATGACATTATATATGTTGATAATTTCTATTACTCATAGTAACTTTAGTTCCAAACTTCTACCTGTACTTGAAATTCACTACCATATTGCGGTGAATCTATGGTTGAATATCATGCTCTCTCTCTATTTTTTTTAATCCGACTACAATCTACATTCGAATACAATGTAGTATGTACTATATTCAAAATTGGAACTTTCATGACCTATTTTAGTTAAACCACATGCATCGTCTATTGTTGGTGCATTAAATTGCATGAAACTAAATATTAGTCTGAATTTCTTTTTGACTATTATTGTGCTCTATGATAAAAGAATACGGGATGACAAATACAATACATTTGAAGCTAAAATATAAAGATTAATTTTTCTGTTCCATTGGTTTCTATTTATTTATTTATTTTGTTGGGTAAAACAATTCATTAATGTATGTTGTAGAAGCTCATATCCAGTATTCTAGCAACAAATAAAGGTAGGTGTTTTACCACTAAAATGGTTTGTCATTAACAATATCATTAATTCGTTTCATTCAAAACATTTGTTTTTCCGCAAATTGCCATCAGTTCATGGATTCCCGCTTTATTTTATTTTTTGCACTAATTCATTTCGATGTTATCAAGTTCCGAATTTAAAGTAGAGATCAACATTGCGTGCTCATAATTTTATATATTATTTATGAACTAGAATTTTGCAAAGACTGCTTGCCTCAATAATACACCTACATTTATTGAAAAAAACAAACCACTTCATATTCAAACATAAAATTTTAATTTAATAACATCTTATTTAATATTTTTTAAGAATCATTTAATTTAATAAATTTTATTTTCCCATTTAAGTCTCTTATCCTTTGTAAAAAATTTCATCAAAATCCAAGTTCGATTATAACAGTATTATAATTTGTGTTTATTATAGATAAGCATCATCTTTCCTTGACTTTATTTATAGCTCCATATTTTCAAAAAACCTAAGATAATATTGATGTGAACACATAAAGTTAAAACTAATAAGTACATTATCAAATGGAGAATAATGAAGCAGTCTTAATAAATAATGAGAATCAATCTATATATTTGTTCAGTTTGAGGGATAAGTTTATTGTCAGTTCCACTTTGTTTCTGAAAGTTTGCATTATATACTGCACTATGTAGTTATAGTACCTTGAATTACGTCAACGTTGGTCTATATTAAATTATTGATCCTGCTTTTTTTTTTTTTAATGTATAAGCATATAGTGCGCTGCATTGCTAATGCATGTATATAAGAATTGACTTTCTTCAACTTATGCTAATGCATGTATATAGGGCAGATCAGATGGGAGCTGCAATGGAAAGTGCTATCTGTTACCATTCCTAAGAGAAAAGCAAAGCAACCAATCATTCTGTATTTGGTGTTTGTTTATTTTCATGTAATAGGATGATATGCATATTGTCTACATGTTTTTCTATATCATGTCCGTATTTTAATTCTAAACCTTGCCATGTGCTCTGATTTGTATTATTATTTAATAGAAGTGCGTTATGAGATCTTCAAAAAAATAGGTGACAATCAATCAGGACAAATCTTACTTCAGTTTAGACTAAGCACATAAAAATGTGCATACGGTTTTCATAAAAATGTGCATATAAGGTTCGGTTTTTGCATGCCTGATAACATAGATTTCATTATTTCATTAATTTGCGAAAGTGCTTTTCTATATGATATTGAAACTGGCATTTATAGTCATTTATATTTATAGTAATTATAATAATTCTTGATGTCTTTGAAGGTGCATTTTCATTTATGTCATTCTCTAATTTGTTCCACATTAATTAAACAAAAATACTCAGTCCACTCTTAGAAACTAACAACGGAGTTTTGAACATGCAATTTAATAGATTTCTATGTGCATTTTATAGATGATTAAGTATTTTTTTCTTCAAAAATTGTACAATCAACAATAAATTGGTGTCTTTTTTTATAGGATGAATGATTATTGCTTGAAGTTATATTAATTGCTTGGTAAGAATGAGCTGGCGCACCATCATAGTAACATTTACGATTGAAAAAACAATGATAAAATGGTGAATACAATAAATACAAAGTAATAAATCAATTTAAGCAGTAACATAGTGACATTTATGGAAGAAAAAACAAAAGAGAAAATGAAGATTATAATAAATACAAAAAATATTTTAGTTATGCAATAGTTAAAGGATGAGGTAAATATTTATATATGCTATCATTCAAGTTAGCATATTAGTTGACACCGAGCCGTACATCTATGTTCATGATGCCTGGATTTAGATATCGGCTTATCAATTGTGTTATTTCATTTTTCAATCCATATGACTACTCATGAATCTTAAATTTTAATTAGTTAAATATTCTTAGATAGTATTTAAACAATCCATATGTCTAAACTACTCATGAATCTTAAATTTTAATTATTTAAATAATCTTAGATAGTATTTAATTAGTCCATTTTTTTAATAGCTCTTAAAAATATATGTTAATTTTACAATGTATATCCATATTAAAAAAAGGTGGTTTTCCAGGCAACTATAAAGATGTATAAATCACATAACATGGACTATGTATATGACAATAATGACAAGGTTAATTTGTAAATTAGTTATGACTCATTTATATAAAGAATTTACCATATATTATATCATAAAATTCTTCTTAAACATCAATAACTTCACAATAAATTTATACATTTTTTGCAAATTTCTTTTTATTTCTTCATGCTATGTTATACATTCGTAATTTTATATTTAACTTATTTAAACAAATTCTATTTGATAATATTGTTAATTTATCAAATAAATTACTGATATACGTCATTTTTAACATGTATATCTATATTAACAAGGACTAAAAAAAATTTCAAAGCCATAGAGCATAAATTACACACAAAGAATAAAAATAATTTAATTAATAGTTTATGTATTTCACATCAAAATTTATCATATATTGCACAATAAAGTTCTTATTTTAACATTAAAATTATAAATGTTATTTTTAATAATATTCGTGTGCAACGCACGGGTTACACACTAGTTTGTATGTATTGTACAACTTTCTCCCATCATAATTGTCTTCAATCGTCCATCCCAAGGACATTGGCTCATACGCAACACAAGATTTAACAAACCATTATTTTACCATTAGCATTAATGTTTTCTCCTTTTTTTAATCAGTACAATAATTTAAAATAAATAATATGTATTCTATATCATATCCAATTTAGGGTGCGTTCGCAGCCTTTATTTGCCACGCTCAAATTTTTGTGGTGTCGGACGCGTCGGACGCAAGCACCTTTACCACTGCCAAATAGAACGTTCGTTGGAAGTTGAAAATCAAGCCGTTTGCGTCGGACGCCAATGGCTTGATTTTCAACTTCCCTTTCTCCCTATAAATCACCCACTCTATCCTTAACACTTTTCACAGTACTACTTCAACAATTTCTTCAACTCTTTCTGCTTATTCGATTAATGTCTAACTCCGATTTATCCTCCGATTACGACGATTTGATGGAACTCTACGGGGTTTATCTGGTTCAGAATGAAAGGAGAAATCATATGACGCGGATTAATACTTCGGAGTTCACTGGCTTATCTTGGATCAACGAAATTTTGAACGGTCATCAAAGCCATTGTCCAAATAATTTTCGAATAAAAAGGCTATGTTTCCATGCGTTATGTGAAAAACTGCAACATCATGGTCTTGCTTCTAGACCAGAAATATGTGTTGTCGAAATGGTTGGAATTTTCATTTATACAATGGCTACTGGGCTTTCAAATAGACAACTTCAAGAAAGATTTCAACGATCAGGTAGCACAATTTCTGTTTGTTTTCATGATGTCCTAAACGCTTTTCAATTACTCGTTACGGATGCAATAAAGCCAGGAGAACAACGATTTAATACTGTTCCACATCACAACAGAAATTCAACCCGGTATTATCCATATTTCAGAAACTGTATTGGCGCTATAGATGGTACACACGTATCTGCACATTTACCCGCTGATCAAATTATCCCTTATATCAGACGAAAAGGCTTTGCAACTCAAAATATATTAGCGGTTTGTGATTTCGATTTACAGTTTACGTATGTTATGGCTGGTTGGGAAGGGACTGCACATGATAGTAGAATTTTTAATGCTGTTACAAATGATAGAAACTCTAACTTTCCTAGCCCTCCAGCTGGACAGTATTATTTGATTGATTCGGGCTATCCACTTCAGACTGGATATTTACCGTCATATCGAAATATGAGGTACCATATTCCGCATTTCCGTGATACCATGAATCAACCAAAGTCGGCTAATGAAGTGTTTAATTACTACCATTCGAGTTTACGTATGGCCGTCGAAAAAACATTTGGCATTTGGAAAAAAAATGTCATTCTCAACAAGATGCCTACATTTCGGTTCAACACTCAAGTGAAAGTTGTCGTATCTACAATGGCCTTACACAATTTCATAAGCAAATATAATAGCGGTGACCCTGATTTTATGGCTTTTGATGATGATCCTGAACTAATCCCCGATCAGTACGTGGCAGAATATTATAGTATGAGAAATACGACGAATAGAGGCACTGAACGTGTACACCCAGGCGGATACCGAGAAATGTCATTAGTTCGAGATAACATTAGAGATGAGTTGGTTGCTGCCGGTCTGCGCTAATTTGTCTTTGTATCTGTAGCTGTATTTGTATTTGTATCTGTATTAGAAACTGTATTTGTATTTATATTTGTATTTGCCAAATCGTATCTATTTATATGTTATTTTAAAAATACCACGCTCAGATACCATGCTCAAATATCACGCTCAAATACCCCGTTTGCAGCTAAAAACACATTCCCCGTTCGCTACAGTACCACGCTCAAATGTCACGCTCAAAAGTCACGCTCAAATACCCCGCTCGCGTTGGTTAAGAACGCACCCTTAGCCAGTCTGTGTGATGCATGCAGGGTTCGCATTAGTTTCCATATTATTTTGAAACTTCAAGTACCGAAATTGGGATTGTCTAAGTTTCGTAGAATATAAACAAAGTATTAGCTGGAGCCAATCCTAAAATGGTGGCCTTAATTAGTGCAAAGTCTAAATTATTTTGTTGTTCTTCAACTAATTTTAGACTGTTCTTGATTAACTACTGAGAGCTTTCTCCAAAAAGAAAGAACCACTCCAGCAAATATATAAACGCTTAACTGACTAATTTTGTTAATAATAACCGGCAATATACTCAAATTAGCAAAACCCTTACATCTGACAGTCGTTTAGATTATGATCAGTCTATAGAAGCAAGACTGAATCGAGAAGAATATCATTATCAGTTATCAAAACAGAAAAATCAGAGATACAAAAATGGCTTCTGTTTTCAGAATTGTATTGACTTCTGCGTACAACAATTTCCAAATCCTCCTACAGTCACAGGAAAGTGTGTTAGGAGCAGTATGCACTTGTTATGATTCCTACTACCCGTGGTAGAATTATCGCTCGTTATCTTAGTTATTAATGTTTTGTAACTAATGAAATTTACATGTATACAAATTGGCACATTACAAGTTTAGCAATTATGTTGAGTTCTTTTGAATTTTCTGTAAATATAATAAGACCATATCCTGAGCAAGAGACGCATAGTTCATTCTCATTCCTGCAAGACTAACTATTTGCCACATGTTTGCCACAATATACCTAATAGTAAAAAGTAATACCTTGGTTATTTCAGCAACTCCGACAGCAGAGCTTTTGACTTATGGACTCAGATTTGAGGAATTAACTCCTACATGTTGAAGGCAAGATCTAAAGACAATCTTATAGTAAATAGATTTACTTGAAGATCCATTGAAGATTTCAGCATAAAACTATTTAGTTTCCTTTTCTTTTCATTTTTTTTGCCATCCCCAATGCGCATATATGGAAAGAAAGGATTATATTCATCAAAGCCTTGATATGTCATATGCAGTGTTGTCAATAGCGAATAGCGCAAAATAGCGCAAGGCCTGCGCTATGCGCTATAATGTTTTTTTTTTTTTTTTTTTGCTTACAGAAAAGATCTTAAAAAAAAAACACAGGAAAAAGGCACAAAAGGAAAAAACTGTATGTTTAAAATCTCCAAAAAGAAAAAAAAACGAAAATGCATGTTCAAAAAAGAAAAAGCAAAATAGCGCGCTATTCATGACTGCGCTATGATAAAATAGCGCGCTATAGCGCGCTATTTTTGCGCTACACGGGACCCCTGCGCTATAAGAACCAAAATAGCGCAACCTGTGCGCTATGCGCTATTTTGCGCTATAGCGCTCGCTATGACAACTATGGTCATATGCTGCTTAAAACCATGGACCAGCTCAAGATCTTTAGCACTGAACTTGTAAAATGATGCTTATCATCGACAAAATAATCAAATCTACGTAATACCTTAACAAATATCCAAATGAAAACATTTTTTTAGCTGAAGTTTAGTTGACAGGATGGCATGAGACTTCAATAACTAAAGTCACCAATAATCGTTACAAGAACAAGATCCATTTTTGAAGTGATGAAACCGAACCCGATCTCGTACTATTATTTCACGAGCAAATAAACGAGACATAAACTTTGTCAACAAATGACAATTTTCACAAACCCTTAAATTCTTCACAATTCTCAGAGTTGTTCCTTTCGGAGATTTCAGAATCCCAAAAACAATTGCCAGTAGCTCACTGTGATAATCTCCTCTTCTTTTACCAAAGTTGTCTTCACTACTGAGGCTATGTTTTTCAGAACCACATCTACCAATTATATCCTTGAGCATTCTGTGTATCTTCTCGATGTCAGGATGTAATACCTCACCGACCACAAACTTACAAACTTTCCCATTCAATTCAATCCAACTCCAACCAGGCCTAGTCTTCAATCCTTGATCCTTAACCGCTTTTCTCATCATCGCAAACTTTTTGCTATCTTTAACATATTCATAAATTTCAGCCAATAAAGCACAATCGCCAGCGTTGTAAGCAGATAACTGAACAAGATTTTTCATAGCAATTTCACCAAACTTCGCATTCTTATATATCCTACAAGCATTAAGCAGCGTGCGCCATAGTACAGGATCTTGAACACAATCTGAATCCATGATCATCTCATAAGCATTCTCTAATTTCCCAGCTCGACCAAACAAATCCACCATGCAGTTATAATGCTTACAGTCGGGCTTCAATCCAAACTCGAAACTCATCTTTCTAAAATATATCGTACCTTCTTGAACCAAACCTTGGTGTGTGCATGCCAACAACAAGCCAAGAAATGATACGAAATTTGGTTTAACTCCATTTGTCAACATTTTCTCAAACAAGGAAACCGCATCCTTGCCTTTGCCGTGAATACCAAAACCAAGGATCATTGAATTCCATGTAAAAATGTCCTTCTTCTTCATTTCACTGAAAACTCCGAAAGCTCTATCCAAGCTTCCGCATTTATTGTACATATCAATTAAAGCATTCCCGACAAATACATTCCTTTCAAGAAATCCATTTTCCTTGCTAAACAAATGAATCCATTCTCCTGATTTCAAGGCACCAATATGAGCACAGGATGACAGCAACCCAACAACTGTAAACTCATCAATACAAATATTTAACCTTTTCATCTCATCATAAACTTCCATCGCTCTATCCTGCAAACCCATCTTATTGTAACATGAGATCATTGAATTACAAGCAATCAAATCCTTAACACCCATTTCATCGAACACCTTGCTTGCATCATCAAATTTCTCGATTGCAACATAGCATCTGATTAAGTTGGTGCTTATGATGCAGTCTGAAAAGAAGCCGAGTCGTAATATGGTGCAGTGAGCTTCTTGGCACTTGGGCTTCGATTTGAAGTGGTCGCAAGCTTTGAGAAGGAAAGAGAAGGTGATCGGACTAAAGGAAGAATGAGACGATCGCATGATTTGATTGTATATATGAAATGGATAGGAAGCATTGTTGTTAGCTGAACTGGAAGAGAATGAAAGAAGCTTGTTTGATATGTTTGGATTGGATTGGTAACCACTGATTATGATTTGAGTGTGAATTTTGTAGACACTTCGAATTTCTTTGCAGTGTTTGAGATAAACGAGGAAGTTTGTGACTTTGCACATAATTTGTTGACATTGACGAAATGAATATCATATTATAAACCTTGATAACGATGTATTTTTTTACTACTGTCGACCCAAGGCCTAAATTGTAAGGTCATTCCTAGCACAGTGGCTAAATTTGAGAGGAAAACAAAGTTAAAAACATCGATTCCTCCTACCATTCCAATAATGAATGGAAGACCACTGCATTACATATTTGTTTTTAATATAAACACGTTAAATGGTTTTTTGAAAAATCGTTTAAAGCCTAGATGGTTTTCATAAAATAGTTTAAGGCTAAGAAAAATAAATAGAGAAGAAATGACTAAGCGGTTTTCACAAAATTGTTTAACAATTGCGACTTTACAATCGCAAATGACAATTCTAACCATTTTCACTATTTCACTCTTTTTTCTCCTCAAATATACAAATTGTTTAACGTGAGTTCGCCTCTTTCTCCTCTATTTCACTCTTTTTTGCCACTGCGGGGTGAGTGTCCTAATATACAATATATGGAAGACACAGACTTTTAGCAAATCATGGACCTTAACCCAACTAGCCATACATACTCTTGTATTATGATTAGTTATGCAATTACCTATTTTTAATCAGTATACAAAATTGAAATGCACCCTTGTATCGAGTTTTGAACAAATTTTGTTACATTTTCATAGACTATGATTCATAGTACTATATCGATGACATTATAACATATTTATTAGACTTTTTGCATGTCAATCTCGTTTTTTTTTTCTTTTCATGTTCGGTTCTCAAATTTGCATAAAAGTGTAAAACAAAAATTTGTTCTTTTTAAAGCCTTCCACATCATGTTCCTCCTTAATAATTTCATTTCTAATGAATGTATTTCTTTTATCCAAAAATGATATCCCATTACCAATACATTTGAAATATTGTTTGAACAAAGGGTCCTAGTCATTGGTCTAAGAAGTAGGAAATAATAGGCAATTTGATACTATCTGCGGAAAAAGGACGTGGGTGTTTTCGATTAGTCACCATGCGGGATTTCATTTCATGCTTTCTTCGTTGGGTGCTATAGAGTAGAGAAAGGGACACAGGTCCGATAGACCGATTAATGGATAGATTTGTGTTAACCTTTAGATTACGTCACATGGTGCAATTAACTTCTCTCTTGAAAATTAAGTCCAAAAAAAAAAAAAAAAAACAAAAAACAAAAAACAAAAAACACGAACCTTGTACATTTCATAACACTTAGATAAGATCTAAGACTAATTACACCTGATATCTTTCGTTCAAGTTTATTTCTCAATTACCAGACTTTCTGTCTGAACTATTCATTTCCCTCCATCTCAGGAATGCAGGGTAGTAACAGATCATTTCCTAGATAGTATGTTTCAAAGCTTTAGCTAGGTGCTCCATCATTTCCTTGTACTTTCGCTTTATTCAATACTTTTGGTTTGTTCTTTTGAAAGGGATATTTGTCATTTTATGTACTTTGATATTTATGGTATTTTGAGACTATGATGTTATGATGTGTACTTATTGGTACTTTCTAAGATGATTGTTTTATTCAGTTTTTCTATGGTTTATTCTTTGGTTGTGATGTATTTATTTTTATCATATGTTGACATCTTAGACCATGTACGGCTTATATACACCCAATGATCCATATACTTTGGTATGATCAGGAACAAGACATATTAAGGGATGCGGGTTGTAACACCTAAGGAATCAAAAGATAGTTGGATCTGAAACCTAATCGGGTACATATAAAAATTGATATATTCATGATGCATTTTTTAATCGAGCAAACTATAGAATGCAAAATATAACTAGATGTAAAACTTGATCGGATACTTAAGGAAGCGAAAGGTAACATGATACCAAATCAAATCGGGTACCTATGAAAGGAAAAAAAATGACCAGATGCCAAAAAAAGGCAGGCACATATGAAAACTAATATGTACCAAGGTGCATTATCTAAAACAAGAAACCATAGAATGCGAAAGATAATCAGATGCTAAACCTAATAGGGTATCTAAGGAAGCAAAAGACAGGTGCTAAACATAATCGAAAACCAAAAGAAGCAAAAGACAATTGAACATCAAACCTAATTGGGTATTTATGAAAGCAAATTTGTGCCCAAGATACACTGTATAACCGAGTAAACAAAGGAATGCAAAAAACTACTGGAAATTAAACCTAACTAGGTACTTGAGGAAACAAAAGCAATCGGGTAACTATGGGAGCAAAAGACAATAGGATGCCAAACTTAATTGGGTACATATGAAAATTGACCTTTACTCAAGATGCTTTGTTTAACCGAGCAAATCATAAAGTGCAAAAGATAACTATATAAAAAACCTAATTTGGTACCATAGGAAATAGAAGATAGCCAAAATCCAAACATAATCGAGTACCTAAGGATGAAAAGGACAATAAAATGTCAAATTTAATCGGCTATATGTAAAAAATCGATCCATAACTAAAATGCTTTATTTAACGGGGGAAACCAAGGAATGCAAAAGAAAACTAGATGACCAACCTAACTGAGTACTTGTGGAAGCAAAAGAGAATCAAATGTCAAACCTAAATGGATACATAAGGAAGCAAGAGACAATCGGGTGCCGAACCTAATCGGATATATATATACATACATACATACATATATATATATATATATATATATAAACCGATCTACCCTAATATAAATGATTTAACTTGATGGAGATTTTTTTTCCAAAAAAGGCATTGGGAATAAAATCGAGCCTTGCGGAAAAACAAATAGGAATGGATTGATGGTGAAACAAAACAAACAACATATAATCACCAGCAAAACAATCATGGAACAAGCAAAAAAAGAAAGGACACAAGAAATTTATAGTGGTTCCACTAACGTCTTGTTAGTGTATGTCCACTTGGGGAGAGGAGATTTTATTATTTTTCCAAATAAGAAAATATTACAAGACTGATAGTAGAGAAGAAGAAGAAAAACTACAACTTTTAAAGATAATCAATACATTTACCTAATCCCTATCGTTATATAAGGATTAATACTTAGGGTTGAAGTAACTGATTTATGGTTATAAATCAATGCCTAATTAATTCTTCAATTTATTTGCTTTTGATAAGATTCCTTGTTTAGTAAACCAACACTTATCCAAAAAAAAAAAAAAAACTTTTTCATATTCTTCCACTTATGTAGGTAATTTATTGTCCTATCTAATTTTACAAAAGAGGCAATAATTTTTTTGATATCTTCCAAATCTTATGCAGTTGGAAATATTATTTTACTCAAATTAATAATATTTCCCAAATCTTCTCTAAATGGAAATATTGTATCACCATAATCAATAATATCTTCCAAATCTTCTGCAAATTGAAATATTGTATCACGGAATCTAATAATCTCCACCTTGATACTATATTACCTTGAAAGCATACCAACTCCACCACCATCCTCTTACTCTAAGCATCTTCTTGGACAAGACACCATGGTTACTTCCCCCAATGAGCTTCGACATGGACATCACCAATTGCACTTTATCAACAAACTCCTGCAATGCCACCGCCTGTCGACAAAGTGTTCAAAGCACCCCCTTCATGTAAGACTTATCAATCTTCACCATGAAAAAAATGTCTTCACAAACCATCTCAACTCTCTCCCCACACCATTCCACCGTGTGACACCTAGCAATTTGATAAGCGATTCCAGCTCGAGCAATGCCCGAACTTAGCAGTCTGCAAAAACTTATGCATATCCACTGCTTTCTCCATTGATCTCTTGTGAATTTCAGACGATCCCTTCATCCACTTATCAAGCACATCCTTTTGGCAAAATCCCACCTTGTTGAAGCTTTCCCTTTTGATCATATTTTTCCTATACAGAAACTCAAAGTCCCTTCTCGTATTCCTAACTTTTACATCTTTTCCACGAGAACTGTAGACTCCAAGTATAATGTTTCCCCTCAGGAGATACAAATTATGAAACATATCTTCCATCATCACTACAAATGAACCCTTAGAAATCCTTAGACTATACTTATCAATAGTCACCTCGCATCCTTTGGATGCCAACTGCCTAAGAGATATCAATGACTTCCGAAGACCTGGAACATAATAGACACCTGTCAAGGTGCGTAATACCCCAACATACATGCGAATCTGCACTACACCTTCGCCCATGACTCTACAACTAGCATCAATTCCCATAAGAATCGGTTTCCTTCCTTTTCTTTAAAAAAACTTGAATAATTCTTTTGTGTCATATGAAAAGACAGCCCCGTATCTAGCACCCAAAGATCTGATACATCTGATACTACCGCTGTTAACAAATCATCAGGCAAAAATTCCTCCACCGCAACCGATGAATTTCCAACTTCAATTTTTTTCTTCAAGTCTGGACAATCTCTCTTCTAATGTCCTGGTTTCTTGCAAACGTAGCACTTTCCATCCCTTGACTTCATTTTCTTCTCCCTTTTCTCCATACTAGCTAATCAGAATTCCGTACTGCTTCCTCCTCTACCTTCACTCAACCCCTTCATCTGATCCCTCAAGTCCTCAGATATAAGACCTGCCTTCACATTATCTACTGTTATTGTATCCCTGGCATAGATAAGACTGTTAGCAAAACCTGTGTATCACTCCGGAAGAGAACACAAAATAATCATTGCTATTTGCTTTGCATCCACTTTTAAATCAACAGTCTTCATCTTCATCACAAGATCATCAAAGAAGCTTAGATGTGCCTTCACTGAAGTACCCTCTCTCATCCGCATGGTGAAAAACGTCTTCAGCAAAATCAAATGGTTGGTTAGTGACTTCGTTAAATAGAGTTTTTCCAGCTTGGTCCAAATGTCCTTAGCTATGGTCTCACCGTTAATCACTGAAATGACATTTTCTCCCATTTCTACTTGTAAAGTAGTAAATGCCCATCGTTCCATCTCCTTTCTTTCCATGGCTGAAATATCATCCGTCAACTCCTCAGTAGCAAACACCACATGATGAACATTGTTCCTCATCAGAACAACTTTCGTCCTCCATTGCCACTTCTCGAAGTCTTTATCCCCATTCCATCTTTCTATTGCTAACTGAGATCCTACTGCCATATATGTCCCTTTGACATATGGCCTTGATACAATTGTTGAATTCTCCTCATCTCCTTCCATAATGCCTAACACCCTTTCTCAATCAACCCCGTAGCTCCGATACCAATTGATGGAGATTTTTTTTTTCAAAAAACACCTTGGGAATAAAACCCAACCTCACGGAAAAAAATAAGAAAAAATTGATGGTGAGGCAAAACAAACAACAGATAGTCACCAACAAAACAATCATGGATCAAACAATAAAAGAAAGAAACAAGAGATTTATAGTGGTTCCACTAACGTCTTGTGTAACACCCCGCCTCCGCTAGGGTCACTCGCAAAGGAATGCACTAGCTTTAGAGGGGCATTATTGGTAAACATGCACAGAAATATCACAAGACAGAACATATAAAATAGCGGAAGTAAAATCAAATTTTCATAACATGAATAAATAAGGTCTAAAGCCTTTTACATCAGAGTACATCAAAACCTGTCTTGCAATAATAAAGAAGCATAAAGACTTTTTCCTAAATTATTCCCCAAGTAAAAACAGTAAAGTAGCCATAGCCAAGAAAAGTCCAAGCCATCCATGATGACCTTCAAGCAGAAGAAGTCTGGACTAAACAACAGTATTTCCTCCCTGTAACCTGGGGGGGGGGGAAACGGAAGAAAAGAGGCGAAACAAAACGGGTCAGTCAAAAAGACTGAGTAAGCCCTATCTACTATTAGCATAAAAACTAGTAAAGTTAACTGACATGAGAAACTGAGATGAACATAAGCATGATAACAAGATAGATAAGCTAAATCAAAATAACAGGATGAACTACTGAACTCAGATAAACTAAGGTGTCATGATAAATTACGATGTCAAGATAAAACAAGGTATCACATCGTCAGGTTTCTATCAAGTATAATATCCCAAGATATCTATCACGTATAACGCCCCATGGTATCTATCCTGTACCTCTGCCCTGCACCTACCGTACTAGTATCCCAACCGTGTCATGTGTTATCCATGAATGACCCTTACTCAAAAGTCGTATAATGGTCCATGTCAACCTAATATGTCGCATATATAGGTTACTCAACTCGTAGATTCCTTTCCATGTAAATGTTCAGTCCCTTGCCGTAGACCATACGGGCTTTCCCATGAGATTCTATATTACTTTAACATAGTTCCGTGATCCTTAAGATCGGTTTGGACTGTTACCCTAAACCTAGCTAGGGTCTCCCAACCTGAATTATCGTTTGTACAACTAGGACTTATGCTACCTAGGGCTACTAGGGATTACGCTTACCTATTGCACGTTTTCGTATCTCGGTTTTGGTTCAACCACCCAGGGCCACTAGGATTTACGCTAACCGTCAACCGTGCCCTTTTTCCCACGCATTCATCGTGAATCGTTTTTCCATGACTGTATGCACATGTATCACATCGTGCCATCCGAGTCCTGTCACAGGGCAGACCAGGAAATACAGGACTCGGTCGGGAGCTTTCGATTTATCTACCGATGCAGATGCTAAGGTATGTTTTTCTATACGTGGCTATGGTCCCACACGACCCCTCCCTCAACTAGCGAAAGACAAGACAGGATAAATCCTGTATGAGAACACACTACTGGCCAACCCACAATCTAGCCCAACCGCAACCATAATTAGATAGCAATTATGGTCTTTTGGGTGTTCTCTGCCTTTCCGTACGTACACGCTTGACCAAAGATGGTAGGTAGCCTGACGAAATGCTATCTAGGGTACGACCGTGTATCGTCGACTATCCCCTATCCATCCCCGTCTTTAGGTCGCTCGCATAGCAACCAAGGCATACTCTTGGCTCTTCTAACGCAGACCTTAACCTCTCATGAGCCTAGTATAATCACCTGGCAGCTCACAGAGGGATACCAAGAATATCCTCACGTTCCCCGAAGCCGCTGCTTCGTCACCCAGTTCGCTGGAGCCTTTATCTAAATCAGATACTTGCTCCTACTCGTATACTTAAATGATGACCTACCGTATCAGGTTACTCATCTATCTATGAACTGGTCTAAATTTCCTTGACTAAGAATCATTACTTAGTTATCCCTCAACTAAGGTTTACCACTTAGCCTTATTCCCGTTATCCTTGTTAACTACGGTTATCCACCTAATCCTCAGAACTAGGGTTTACATAATGGATTAAGTGTCACTTAAGTTCATGACTTAACCCGTCTACAAACCATGTCAAAATTGGCTAAGTATCCAAGTCCAAGACTTAACCCTACAAACCATGTTCACGTTGGTTAAGTATATTAAGCAATTCACGACTTAACCCCGTCCAATTATCATTCCAGATTGGTTAAGTATATATTAACTTGACCCTATCAATTTTCTTAGTCAAATCGGTCAAGTGTATTCAAGCGATTCGTGACTTAGCCTTATCATGTTTTCACGTTAGATTGGTTGAGTATAGATTAACTTAACCTCAATAAATTCACGAGTTAGATTGGTTAAGTATAGGTCACTTAACCACCTCAATCATCATGTTAGATTAGTAAAGTGTTTAACTTAACTCTATTAAACTACCAAGTGGGATTAATTAAGTCTAGGCTAACTTAACCCCATCCGATTTCCATGCTTAGACTAGTGGAGTCTAATCTCATCCATTAACTGTATTTTTCGGTTAAGTGTCATTAAGAAAACTTACTTAACCTTCCCCAAATTATCGTGTTGGATTGGTTAAGTGTTGGTTAACTTAACCCCGTCCACTAATCGTATAAAAATGGTTAAGTATCATTAGGCAAATCAAATTACTTAACCTACCCAACCTTGTCATGTTTTGTTAAGTATCATTAGCCTAAACCATTTACTTAACCCATTTGTCCATGTCATATTTGGTTAAGCGTCATTAATCAAATTAACTTAACCCTATCATGTGGCATTAATTACTTAATGCACCTCAACCTCTCACATTAGACTTTGTTGCGGTTACTAGTTAAGTCGGTCGGTTCCGGGTAGCTTTACACCACAACTTGGTCTAACCTCGGGTTCAAGCACAACATGACCAACTTCTCACATTGGGTCCTATTGTTTGCAACTACTAGTTAGGCCGGTCGGTTCCGGGTAGTTTTATGTTGCAAACTCAACCCAACCTCGAGTTGGCCACACTTATATTATCTAAGTGTCATGTCCATCATGTTTCCAAAATATGTTACAAGTTTTCAAGCATTTGGGTAGACCTAACTTAATAGGTAAATTCCCAAAGGGTAGACCTAACTTAATAGGTAAATTCCCAAGCATATGTTTTCAAGCATACTTACATGTCAACTTCCATGTTATATTTTAAGTCATATTTTCAAGTTGTATTTTCATGCCATTAGAAATTACCCATACATAACCCAACGCTTTTACACTCACATATACGTTCGCAACAACGTAATGGATTAAAAGAAAAGACTTGGCAAAGGCATGACAAAAATGGATATTAAGCCACAAGTTAATCATGGTGGCAAATGAGGCATAAATGTGTTCATTAACTTGCATGTTACATTCTTAAGCCTCAAAACATGCATAAACCCAAACTTGGCACATAAGCGAATCATGGTGACAAAAGACATGGAATGATGACTAGTAACTCGCATATATCATCATATAAGGGTTATGACTTCATATGCAAGTTGACATAAAGGTTATGAGGGTTCTCATGTTGCATATTGCAACATTTCAACATAAAGGTTGTAGCTTTTAGCCCACAAGATCAAGATAATGACTTCATAAACTTGCATGACATGATAGCATGTATCATACTCAATGATCAAACCCAAACTTGCAACATGAACATTTAACTTCATAGTTAATATCTAAGAGTAGGGAAAGGGCTTACATTGCTATGAAGGCACAAAAGATATGACAAAGCCCTTATGCAATCAAATAGACCCAAAATGCAAGCTCTAACATAAAAACCCTTGAGCCAAAATGATCAAAACCCTTGCTTTATGATGCAAAGATAGAAACTTGACTTGAATGCAAGCTAATGACACTCATACAAGCTTGAAAACACTTGTATGCATGGAAAATCTCTCATAGAAACCATTTAGAAATTTTATGAAGAGAGTGGAGGCCATGAGAGGTAAAATTTTGCCATAGTTTAGTTGCATGAATGAATAATGAGGATTTAGGATAGGTTAGGGTCTTATTTATAGATTAGGCAAGTGTTTTAGGCCATAGGATTAAACCTAGATTCAATCCAAGCCATCAAAGCATGTCTTGGGGAAGAAGTCAAGTGTAGGAACCATCCAGGGCCTTTAGATTAAAGATGAACCATGAGAACCATCCAAATGCAAAATCTGCATTTGAGCGAATCGGCCCACGGGTTGACAGCCAAACACCCTGGATTAACCCCTAGTCGACCCAGCGGGCTAGGGTCGACCTCAAAAATCGGCCGGTTCGGTTATTCCCCTCTCCCAATTCGCTGTTTTGAACATTTTTGCATATTTATTTATTTAATTTTCAATTATATATATATATATCAATATATATATATATATATATATATATATATATATATATATTTCTCTGCGCAACCCATTTCACTTAATTAAGTATACTTTAATTTGGGAATTTTTCGTGAAACTTCGCGAGGCCATATCTTGGTCATACGGACTCCGATTTTCGAAAACTCGGACTCTATTTCGCGTATTTTTCCGAGACGAACGCAATGGCATAGCCCGTTTCCCTTGATTCAGATTTTACAGTTTAATTCTGCCTCCATTTATGTTATAACAGGTTATTGAAAATACGGGTTGTTACATCTTGTCAGTTTACGTCCACTTGGGAAGAGGAAATTTTATTACTTTTATAAATAAGAAAATATTACAAGACTGATAACAGAGAAGAAGAAGAAGAAATACAATTTTTAGAGATAATTGATACATTTATGTAATCCCTATCCTTATATAAGGATTAGTACTTGGGGTTGTTGATTTATGGTTATAAATCAATGCCTAATTAATTCTCCAATTTATTTGCTCCTGAGAAGATTCCTTGTTTAGTAAACAAATCAGAGTATTATTCCTTACTTCGATATCCTAAAAAAAACTTCTTCATATTCTTCCACTCATGTAGGTAATTTATTGCCCTATCTAATTTTACAAAAGAGGCAACAAATTTTTTGATATCTTCCAAATCTTCTACAATTGGAAATATTATTTTACTCAAATTAACAATATTTCCCAAATCTTCTCTAAATGGAATTATTGTATCACTATAATCGATAATATCTTCCAAATCTACTGGAAATGGAAATATTGTATCATGGAATCTAACATAACTGAGCAACCAAAAAATGCAAAAGACAACCAAATGATAAACCTAATCAACAACTCATAGAAGGAAAAGACTATCAAATGACAAAACCTAATGGAATATATCTGAAAGCTGACCTATAGACCTAGAAAACCATGTAATACAAAAGATAATAGAATTACTAAGATAATTGGATACCTAAGAAAGCAAATGATAATCGGATGCCAAAACTAATTAGGTACATATGAAGACCGATCTATACCCAAGATACAATTTTTAACGGAGTAAACAACGGAGTGCAAAAGACATACCAAACCTAATCTGATATCCGTGGCTATAAAAGCCAACTAGATGTCAAACCTAATTAGTATATATGGATGCAAAATCCAACCAAATGCATGCCAACATAGTCACATACATATGAAAACCATATTGTACCAAAGATATATGATTTAATATTAGCCAAGCAATAATTTACTCCTACTGTTTGTTATTCTTCAGAATATTTGTCTTTCATCAATTTATTAATGTAATATGGCATTATTTTATCCATTGTTATTTACTATTGTTCAAAATATTAGACCCAAGTCAATGAAGTCAGCAGTGAATTGCTTTATTTTAAATGTTGTAGAGCTAGTTTACACTTAAAAACAAAAGGATTTACTAATGAACTTGAAATCAAACTCAAGCCTATTAAATAATCATCTGATAGACATAGGAAGGGAAAATATTGGTCCTCTAATTTCAATAATAATTGTTTCTTTGTTAACTGTCAAATGTAATTATATTTAAAGTATCATCATAATACACGTAAATATAAACTATAGATATCCCTTTTATATAAATAATTTTTATTATTATGCACAAATTCCATAAATGAGTTAATGTGTTTATTTCTAATCAAACTATTATTAGTTTTTGAAATCCATATTTTAATGTTATTTATGGATTTTGATTTATCTTTAATTTTTGAATCAATTTTTCTCTTTAGTTCAGCAATTTTTATTGGAGGAATCTTTGATTCCTTTTTAAATCCTAATCCATGTTTATTTGAAGATGGTTGAGAACTTTCTATAATTCTTGATAAATTTTCTCTACCCTTATTAAAGTTAGAAACATTTTTAGAGATGCTTTCTAACTTAGTTTGAATACTTTTATTTTCTAATTCTAATTCTTTTATTTTAGTTTTCAACATGTGATTCTCAGAACTATTTTCATCATTCTTTGTCTTTTGAGTTTCGATTTCTTGACTCAAAAGAGAAAGTTGACTATCTGAATTTGTAAGAGTGTCTTGAACTTTTTCAGGTTCTTATTCCATAATTTTTTTTTCATCTCTCAACATGTCTCTTTCAAATTCAGCTTTATTCTGATTTTCACGAGTTTCTTTAAGCTTTTTCTTTAGAGTTTTTATAAAATTTAAAAGTTCAGCATTAACATCTATTAATTCTTCATAAGATAATTCACTTACTTCAGATTCTTGTTCCATGAAACACACATTTGCTTGTTCATTTCGCTTTCACTATCACTGTCATTATCTGATGAATCTGAGTCTGAGTCGTCCCATGTAACAGAAAAAACCTTCTTCTTGAATTTATCTTTCTTGCTTTTGTTGAAGTTTTTCTGATTTTCTTTCATTTCTGGACAGTCTTTTACCATATGACCCTTCTTATGACAATTGAAACATTCCAATTTTGAAGATGAAGGTTTATTTGAGGTATTCTTTTTGAAATTTCCTTTTCTATACTTTAGAAATTTCTTAAATTTTTTGGCAATAAAGTCTAGATCTTCATCCTCTGATTCATATTCCTCTTTATCAACATGAAAGGCCTCATTTTTCCTTTCTTGAGCTAATTCCTTTTTTGCTTGAAGATTTACTTCATAAGACATAAGATTTCCTATTAGCTCTTCTGGTTTCATAGTTGATAAGTCATTTGCTTCTTCAATGGTTAGTACTTTCCTTTCCCATTTGTCAGTTAGAGAATTTAGTACTTTTGAAACTATGTCAAAGTCACTATATTTTTCTCCTATTCCTATCAATGCATGTAAAATGTCTTGAAATCTTGAGTACATTTAATTGATAGTTTCATTTTGTTTCATCTTGAAGTTCTGGAACTGGTTTTTGAGCATTGAAATTTTAGTTTGCTTGACTTTGTTTGTTCCTTCATGGATGGTCTTGAGTGTTTCCCACATTTGATATGTTGATGTACAAATGCTAACACGATTGAACTCATTTCTATCTAGTGTAGAGTATAGCATGTTCATAGCTTTTGCATTTGCATTGGCCTCCTCTTTTTGAACTATTGTCTAAGTTGAATATTCTGTTGTAGGTGCCATAAATTCTTTTTGAGTAGCATTCCATGCACTAATACCACTTGTTTACATATAATTCTCATTCTTGTAGCCTAGTAGTTGTAGTGTAGCCCATTGAATAAAGGTGGTCTTTGAGTAGATTGTCCTTCGACAAAGGTAGTTGAGCTCGTACTTGGGTTATTCTCCATTTTATCAAATTATCGAATAACGGTGTTATGGTTATAGGATGGCTTGCTCTGATACCAATTGAAAGAGGCTATATGATAGTAGGATCGTATAGAATGGAGAATAGGATGTAGTGTATATATTAGAGCAGAAAGCAGTAAATCACACAGTCGATTTATACTGGTTTGGACCACTGTCCTACGTCCAGTCCCAGACTCAATTCTGGTATTTCACTAACATTAAAACCCTCACTTCACCCAGAGGAATAGGTTCACAATTACCCGAATAGCTGAATGGGATTTTCTTGCCTCAACCACTGAAGAGGTCTCTTACAATACATAATAATTGACGACTTGTTTGTGTTTTATTAACACTGATATGTCAATATATAGTACACCCTTCCTATAGTCTTTCCTTGATGATAAACGTGAAGCTTGTGAAAGATTATAGAAGATAATATTGAGAATGGTATTCTTTTTGAAAATTTGAGAGCTTTGAATAATATAGAGAGAGATAGAATGAAATTCAGTGAGTTAATCAGTTAGTCAAGTCCATATTTATAATATACAAAGAGTTGTAACTGATCATGAAGAGTTAATCAATATTTGTTTCTAGAATACTCTTTATATCATGTAGGGGTAAAATACTTTGTAAATACTCATTTAAAAGACGTATATATACCTCTTGTAAAACTTTCCTTTCAAAAGAAAACTTCTATTATAAATAATAATCAACTTCTTTATGCAAAAATCCTCCATAAACAATCTCAAACTACCTTTATATCTTTCTAATATATGTTTGGATAGACCTTCAAAGATCGAGGGAAAATAGTTAAGTTAAATGCCATTTATACCCCGTTAAACCTTTCAAACTAAAAGGACAACCTTTTAGTAAATGCTATAGAAAGTTCTAAGAAATTATAAACTACTTCAAGTTTCAGCTTCAGGCTTAGTAACAAGTAAAAAGCATTGCAAATTCCAGAAGTGTTGTTAATGACAAAAATCCATGTTTTTGGTCAATTTTCATTGGTAGGTTTGATTCGATTTCTTCGCGATAAAAATAGGTTATAACTCCAAATCCTCTTTTTTGTAGTAAGTAACATACTTAGTATTCTTAATCATCAAGAAAAGGAATACTAGAAATATTGTTCTACATAATCATAAAAATTTGTCAAAGTAATGCGTTTCGATAATACAATTATAGTGATTGTTGGTATCAAACCATAGGTATTCTACATTTGTCCCATTCACCTACTAATTCTTATGTTCTTGATATCAAGACTTTGTACAAGTCATACTAAGTCATAAAGTTTCTTAATCATCAATCGTATATGTTGTTTACTTACCAAAGCAAAGATAGCAACCAATATAGTATATTGAAGTCATATACAACATTAAATTAAAACACAAGCTTAAGAAATTAGTATTTGTTTAAATGATGCACTCCTCTCTATCTTTATGCAAAAACTTTGTAGAACATAATATAGTTCTTACCATCACACCAAAGCAATCAAATGTCATTCTCGAATCATCGCAACTTGTTAAACTCACATCGACCTACTTTGCTCTCGGGTTTGACACATATTGACTCGCTTTCATTTTGATTTAACATCCCAATTTTTGACAGTTTGTTTATGACATTATGAAGAGACTCTGGTCTAAATTTGAGAGGATTTGCAGTGTTGTGTATTTAAATATTAATTTTGAAAGTAAAACAACTAATTCTGTGTTTTAAGAACAAAACAAGCAAAACACTTTACTCCCAATAGGATTTCATCCAGGCTACTCTCCGAATTAGAAAAAGTGATAAACATGAAAGTTGTTCATCATTAAAATATTTTTCTATTGAAGAAAAGATGAGGCAATTTGGCCAACTAAATCAATTGTATGGCCTCTAAAACTGAACTAGTAATTTCTGGCTTGAAAAACAGAATAAATAATTCGACTTACTTCTCACCGATTTTCTTATATACTAGTCTCGGATTTGGGAAAAGCGATTAAAAGAAAAGTTGTTCCATTTTGAATCAGCTTTCCAACAAAACAAATGTCTACCGATTTGGATTTATAATTCGAAATTTATGGCTTAAATACCCAGACTAGGTATTTCGGAGAATAAAAACATACGCCAGAAAATTACTTCACTTTCATATAAGTGTCAAAAATCATCTACCTAGAATTTGAAAAAGTGATCCAAATAAAAGTTCTTCCATTTTGAGGTAATTTCTAACAAAAAAATCATTAAATTTGGATAAGTAGTTTAAGAGTTATGGCCGAATTAAGGAAGAGGAATTTCTTGGTGCCTCCACTTATCAAAATGGCCATGTTATTTATAACCTTTTCACAAGGCTATTTTGGTCTTTTTGACTTTGGACACTTGTCCATCATCAATCATGAAAACACTAAAGTGATGACACATGCCTCCTTAGGTATATGAAGATGGTCCTACACATATACACTTAAGTAGCATATGTCTCCATCTTTTTGCATATTAAGACATTTGTCTTTTTCATTTTATTTGTTTATTCCATACTTGAAACACCCCACCTCCGTTAAGGTCACTCACAAAGGGAAAACCTTAACTTTGGTGGAGGGTTATAGGTACAAGACACGGAAAAATTTACAAGACAGATAAATATAAGCAGCGGAAATCAAACATTTATTGCATACGTGGTTCAATATAAAAGCATTACAGCAAATTGTCTCAAATTAGCTTCCAAAACATTACATCATAATTTCTGTCTTGATTATTTAATAAAGAAGCATAAATCATAAATAAAACTGCATAAATCCCCAAGTGTAGTGTCCAAAAGCCATAGCCAAGGTAAGAGTCTCCCAATCATACATCTACTTTCTTGAAGCTTGCAAAGAGTCTGACTAAGCTGGAGTATTCCGTCCTTATGGACCTGAGGGGGGGAAAGGAAAAAAAGAGGACGAAAGAAAACGGGTCAGACAATAAGTTTGGTAAGTTCAGTGATTACTTGTATTTAACCAAGGAAAGGGATCATGACAGTAATAACAGAACATAGGACAATACCCTAATATAAGATAAGATGAACATGTGATCGCACCCATTACTATGGTCTCTGCACCTACTAACCATTGGTTCAACCAGCCTCACGTATTCATAACGAACGATCCCCTTAATGATCGGGTCCTACTCACATGCATTCATATCCTGTGTCATTTGGCCCCGCATGACTGTAGATATCTGTGTTGGTCCCACCATAGGGTGTATCACTCCCTCTGGTGGAAACCCGACACGATTCACGATGCACAATGTATACTACTGATGCCCAGTGCCAGCTTTTTCCACTCCGGATTACGTGCACGTCCGTACTCTATCGGAACCTACACTGATGCACCAACCGCTGACGTTTTTGACCGCTTATAAACAGCTCAGTAATCGTGCCCCACCCTACCTAGTTCAGGGTACCATGATACATCTATGTGGGTTACTGCTGAAATGGGTCCCCGTAACTAGGGGTTTCTAATCAACATGTTTTTTCGGTTATGTGTCCAAGTTTATCTAACCCTACCCATCAGTTTAGCTAACATGTTGAATCAGTTAAGTGTTTCCTTAATTGACTTAACCCTACCATTCTTGACTTAGCTTTAATTTATTCATTAAAGCACCAACCACTCACATTAGACGGGTCTTGTTGTGGTCACTGGATGTGCCGGTCGGTTCCGGGCAGTTTTACACCACAACTCAGTCTAACCTTGGGTCCTTTTTGGGCATGATGCACTAACCATCCACATTCGACAGGTCTTGTTGTGGTCACTGGAAGTGCCGGTCGGTTCCGGGCAGTTTTACACCACAACTCAGTCTAACCTCGGGTTAGGCATATTCGTCTTTTCTAAATTCACTTATTTTCTATATATGTCTAATTTTATATGTAAATTAATCTTAATTTAATCATGCCATAATTGTCCTTTTGATTATGCTCATAATAAATGGTATACCAAATATACCATTTCATGAACCAATCTATGCCATGAAATTTTCATGTTTTCCCAATGCTTACCCCGTGTTAAGTTCGCATAAATTACATAAAATGTTGGGCTAGTAAATTAGCCCACACCCATAAACAAGAAGGGAAACAAATAAGGGACATGAAATAAGCATACAATAACATACTTTTAACTTATCATGTGTAACTTGGCATAGAAGCATCACTAACTTAATTAAACAGGTAAGGGTGAACTTATGACTAAGTTGGTTCTAATTATCATGTAAACTTGATATAGGTCTAACATGGTGGTTTAACATATAAACACAATTTTAAACCACAACTTAGCATATTAACTTATGTATGTGAAAACATAAGAAAGCTACTATAAACATATTTAAATCACAACTTAGCATGATAACTTATGTGTGTTAAAACATAAGAGGGCCACAAATCCAACTTGCAACATAAATAGGTTCAACTTGGCATAGTTCTAAATACACATAAATGTGGATATAATCATGTAGGCATGTGATTTAGATCATAAACTTGCAAGTAACCACCAAATTATAACATGACATGTTCAGCACTAAGTTGGCATAATAAGTTCATCATCCAATCATAATAGATTCCGATAATACCATACAATTTTGTACGTTCATCGCCACAAACATATAGGCATGATCAATCGCAACGGTAATTTAAGATAAATTAGAATCAAACTTTATTTATCTTATACATAAGCATCATTCTATATTCGAGTTACAACATGTCATGATTTCATTTAAAAGAACGTTTAAATCTACGTAATAACCAACTTACAAACTAAAAGGAATTCTTGATTTCTGGAATCTGAATTCTGAAGTTGTAATGCTCGCCTTTGATGTAGATCGTTGAATTAGATTAGTTTTAAATTTGATGTTGATGTAGGCTTTTATCTTGTCTTTGAATTGAAAGTGGTGACGGCTACTCCAAATTCTCTATTGACGGCATGACAGTTACAAGATTATTTTTTTGTGTGATTTTAGGTTGAGTATTAGGTTGTTTATATAGAATTTAAATTTAATTAGAGCCATCAGATGAACCTAGAGTTAACCACAACCATTTAGACTAGATCAGAACTATCCAGAAACCCTAGTGACTCAACAACAAGTCATAAGTCATCAAAATTCAGATCTGGTCGGGGGGAGGGGGAGGGGGGGAGGTCGACCCCTAGGTCGACCTGTAGGGGGGAGGTCGACACTAGGGTCGACCCCCTGGTCGACCTGGGTCCTGGGCGGGAATTTTCCTGCCCAGCCCGCTTCTGACTTCTGTTTTGAATTTTGAATCTGGTTTCGAGCTGTTTGAATTTATTTGAATTTCTGAAACTTCTGAAGGCCATAACTTCTTCATACGAAGTCCAATTCACGCAAACTCAGACTCTATCTCAAGCAGAATTCCGAGACGAATGCAATAGCGTAACCCATTTCCCTTAATTCTCACATTTGAAATTAAGTATTGTTTAATTCGTTATTATAACGTTAATAGAAAATACGGGGTGTTACAATACTCAGTTTTTTTAATCCATGTTTATACTAAAAGAGTTATTAACACTTTATATATGTGTTCTTAAATTGCATTAGCATGCATATAAGTTCTAACAATTTTTAACCTGTAACAAGTAATTTATCGACAAGACGGTTATCAGTCACATTACCGATATTACTTCAAACTATTTAAAAAGAAAAAATTATCCTTATTAGTCACAATATATAAAGGGATCAACAAGGTTATAAAATCACTCTTATAACATTAAATTCAAGATCTAAATATTTAAATAATCTCGATATTTGAATATTTATTACTTAAAGTTTCAGACTTTTACAATGTGTGAGCCGATCTAGAATGCTTCGTAGTGTTGTGTTTTGAATGGTCATCTATAATATCGGCCTAAAGGAAGTCGTAATTTCCTAAAATTACAGTGGAACAAATCGATTTGATATGAGTGCCGACCAGAAGGCCGACCCGAAACGATGTCCACATACCCCTCAAATTTATGTTAAAGGAAATATCTGAAGCAAGGGTAAACATGTCGATCTGAGGCGATGGGGGCATAACCAATCTGGAGTGAATGAAATAGGGCCATTCTATAGTAGTAGAGGCTATGCCGATCTAGAACTAATCAGTGTCACCATACCGATCCAGGTCTATGGGTTTGGCTCATCCGGATCCTTGACGTGCACAATTTAAAATGTGTGTGAGATCCATCACCATGTCCTGTCCATTATGAACTCAACACGTTCATGCCCAAGTTTTGAGCGATCTAATGATAAGAGGTCGGAAGCGCGACGGTCTTGTCAAAATGCGAGTCAACAATAGTATTACAAGTTCAAAATATGCTCCTTCTTGTCACTGAAAAGCTTGTAGATAATAACCTAAAATATGCTCTCTTGCTTCAAAATTGAATTAAGATCAACATAACTGTCATTTTGCATTTCTTTCAAACAATCCATGTATTTGGAAATGTTATTTTGGAGAGAGAGAGAGAGAGTGTGTGCGTGTGTGTGTATTGATCCCGTCGTACTAGAAAGTCCTAATTTTTTATATAATTACATTTGTACTAGAAATTCATAATATATATGTCCCTTCTAAAATTATGAGTTTGGTTTATTTTACCGGTGTACTAGAAAGTCACACGTTGCATATACTGAATATTAGTCTCGAGCCCCTATTTTATAATTGGAATGTCAAATGAATCCCTAAGCCACCAACTATATATAACGTTACACCAGACAAACTTGCATTGCGACAATCATTAGCATTGCCAACTCTTCAGTCTTTAAATTGTCATATTTTTATATATTAACCGGACTGGAGAATCGTTTTCATCATTAAATTGCAAATTTAATAAGCTTTTCAATGATATTCATTATCGATATATAAAAAATAAAATTTTAAAATGATAATTTTATATAATAGTTTCAAACTACATTTTAAATGCAATTAAAAATTGCATTCGCTACACTTCACAATTGAAATTTTCGAACATATTTCATAAATACAGTTAAAAATAGAAACAAAATCGAAAACTATGTTGCTTAAATGCAGGTATTAAACTATAACATGAGATGCAATTAAAAATTACACTATTTTGATATATTTTTAACTGCATTTGTAAAATGCATTATAAATTACGTATAAAAAGTGAAGCTTTTAACTGCGAATGTGAAAATATCAAAATCTGTATCATTTTAGTATAGCTTTTACCTATATTTGTAACGACCTGGATTTTTGTCAATTTATTTTTACATTTAAATTATTATAAATGTTGAGTTAGGTAATATAAATGGAATTTTATATTGAGTTATCGATTTGATAATCGATATACGATTGAATTTTGAATATATCAAATTATTGTAATACGAAAATTTTATTGAATTGATTTCGAAGATAAAACTAAATCGAAACAATTCAGATAATCGAAATAAATTATGTTTGAATATAAAACGACAATAATAATAATAAATTATTATTGAGGAGTTGATTATTTCTGAATTTAAATTATATTATATCGATTTAACATGGTTATTTAATATGTACGTTCGAATTAAATTCTAGAATCTATTTCGTTGAGTTCAAAATAGCGTTATAATAATGAAACGTCGGTCATTACGTTAAAAATAAAGGTTCGGGATTTCAAATTATGATCCCCGAGATATTTGTAGTGGAAAAGCTCGAATCAAATTTTAATCTATTTAAAAGGACTTCAAATCTCTTTAAATCAAATCGTATTAAATAAGAATCAAATCGAAATTAAATGGTGCTTATACTTCAGGAGACAACCCATTAATATAGACGTACGTTTGTCTCCCTTTCTGTTTATAAATATTGCGACTTTCTCCTCAATATTTTCTTTTTCACTAATGCAATGTTTGAAGGAAATGGAAATCATTTCAGAGAAAATAAAATCACTCGCCTTCTTCAGCAACTAGAATTGTCGTCCCTCTTTCTTTTTTTCCAATCCGAATACCTAAAATGAAAACGAACATGCCTTTTCTTTTCCTTCCATTTTCGAATCTCAACAAACAAAAAAGGGAGCCGTTGTTCATCTTTCAAATCATAAAAAGGGAGCGAGCTCGATTTTAGCGCTTCGGATGTGGTGAGGTCTGGAAGGTCGCAATAGTTACTAGCGCGATGTTAGTTGAGGTATCGACTTGTATGAAGTGGAAGGAAGCCTTTGGTGGAAAGGGGTTTGGTTTAAGTTCGACTTTGATTGTTGTCGCCATTATTTGGGGGATACGGAGTTCACAAGAAGGAAAGGGTTCTCGGCAAGTATGAATGTCGATGGTTTCACAATAAGCAAATACAGCGGCTTGGTGTTGAGGTCAAGTGTGGCTTGAAGATGGGTATATCGCATATGAAGCATGAATGAGGAAACACACAATTGGAAGTAAAATCGGCAATTAAATTGTGGGTAACTTATGCGTGATTAGTTTGATTGGAGAAGCACGGTTATGAGGGGAAATATATGGTAGGAGGATAGGTGAATTTGCTGAAATGGGGAGCGGTTATGGTTCTAGTTCGAATGGTTTCAGTGAGGGAAGAAGAGGTTTGGCAGTTGGTTTGTAAGAAGGAGCAGCGGGCCATGAATTTAATTTAAGGAGAAGTGGATTTAAACATAAATTAAGGTAATTATTTTTAATTAAGTAACTAAATTTTTTATTATTTTTAATTTGTTTGATAGAATTTAATGAACGTCATATTAATTTATACAAGATTTTAACGAATGGAGTCGATCGAAAAATTCATAAGTTACAGATTACATAAGATGGAAAAAAATTGGGAATCAGAATGGATCAAAATAAAATATCAAGGTGAGTAAACTCACTCTTTGGATTCGTTATAATTTATTATAACGAATATTTATTTAATATGATATTATATGTTGTTTGTTGGTTGCTTGGATGCATTTAAGTATTTTTGTGGCTATCATATATATTAGTTATTTAGACTTGGTGTTTGTAGCTATATATATATATATATATATATATATATATATATATATATATATATATATATTGGTGGTGGTATATTTCCCGCAGTAGTGGATGCCCGCAGTATCATTAGCGGATGACCCTATGCGCCCAACAATATATTATAGTGTATAACCTTCTATACCGCGATATCTTGACTTGAAGCAGGATGGGTATTATCTATGATGGCAAATATCTGTGGATTCAGGAAGAATAGGTTGGAGGGATCCAACTGGATTCCTCAAAATTTTATTATTATTTGTTTTTTTCATATATATTATTATATATGATGTGTTAGAAAACCTGTGATTGATAATTGAGTGATTTGGATGTTTGAATATCACTGGCCCTAATATATAAAATATATATTGTGAAAAGAAATTTAGTTTTAAAAGAAATTTTTATTTTTACAAAATAGAATTTGAATTTCGAATAAGCTAGGAAATATTAACTTGCTTTTGAATAATAAAAGCAAGTAGTGAATTTATAAACGGTATTTATAAATGAAATGAATAATTATCATTGGATAATTGAAAAGTTTAAATTCAAATGTGAATTTAAAATGAGAATTGGGCATAGTTTTAAAAAGAAAATGATAAAATCTATTCCGATGTTCAGAATGTAAATTTAATTGATAACTTAATTAGATTATGCCGAAATTATAAAATAAATTATATCTAGAAAGGATATTGGAAATTTATTAATTAGAAACTAAGATATAAAATTAAATATTAAAATAAATTCTATGTTCTATATAGATAAGTTATAATAATAAAATAATCCAAAATAATATTTGGTTTTTAATAGATTTTGAAATGGAACCTTTTTGAATATATAAAACAAGTAAATTTATAAACGATGTTTATAAATGTAGTGAATTAATATCAAGTGGTAATTTGAAATATTAAACTCAAGTATGAATCTAAAAATAGAATTTGAAATCGTTTCGAAAAGGGAACAACGGTTTTTTATTCCGGAATCTGGAATATAAAATGAATTAAGTCGCAAATAGATTTTTGGAATGAAACTTGTTTTAAATATATAAAACAAGGAAGTTGAATTTATAAACGATGTTAATAGATCTGGTGAAATAAATTATCGCTAGATAATTTAGAAGTTTAAATTCAATTATGAATTTAAAAGTGAATTGGAAAACGTTTTGAACTAGAACGATTGATTATATTCCGCAGTTCGGAATATAAACTGAATTGAGAGAAATCCAACAGATTTGTAATTGGAATTTGATTATATCAAATTTTATAAAAATAATTTATTCCAAGAGGATTTGGAATTTAAAATAGAAGATTGAGTCATAAATAAATTTATAACTGAATTATGAAATAATCAACGATTAGGGAAAATCGAGAATATCAAGTTGGTTTGGTAAATTGGCTGAATTTATATTAAAAATATATATGAATGGAGTTGAAATTTATTAATAAATGAAGTTTAAATGTTTATATATAAGTATAACTAAAAAGAACCCACCGTAGCACGGTAGTTCGTAATTTGACGTTTCGAACTTCAATTGAGTATATAGAACTCAAATTAAGTCGCAGTTCTTTGAAACAAGAATCATCAAGACCGATTGAATAATAGTTTTCTAATGGAAGAGAAAAATACTGGATTTCGCCTTATAGGTTTTGAGTTATGTCAAAATCAAATTTTTATCAGTAAAACAACGCTATGATAGTTTAAAAACCATAACGGTTTATCTAATAAAATCGAAGGATTTTAAGTTAACAAAATTTGGATTTTCATTATAAAAATCCAGACTTGAGATATAAGATAAATATGAACTCAAGTGGAGTAAGTGAACTGATTTTTGAAACAAAAATCATATTTTTAATTATTGAATGGAATTAACTAATTTGAAGAATAATTAGTTAGTGAAATTTTGAATCAGAATTGGGCTTTGTATAAGTGAATTGGATTTGAGAATTCATATTCGAAATCGAATATGAAACTTGAATTGAAAATGGAATTCAATTGGTTTATAAGCAAATTGAAATATATTTGAACATGATAGGTTCAAACTAAAAAGTGAAATAGGCAAAAGATCTAATTAAAGAATAAATTAGCGAATTGAGTTAAAAATGATTGGATTAAGTTAGAATAAATTGGGAATGGACGTATATGTGTTAAACAGGCATGGAACGAAGAGAATGAAGATTATAATTCGAGTGCCCAACAAAAAGGTACACGTTTAAATTCCATATGAGATTTTATGAGCATATTGGGTAAGCTGCTTGGCTTTTTGATTTTCTTTTTGAATGGAAATGGCCTAGAGAGGCGAGTTGTGTTTGAGCTATTAACCGGTACAAAGGAGGTGCTGGCGAAATTTTCCAAAAATTTAATGAGTTAGAATACTTTTAAGAAAATCTGATATCTAGAAATCAAGGTATCAATATATATATAATTCGATAAGGAAACGAACTTAAAATAAAATATTATAAACAAAAAGGAAATCTATAATTAAATATGGTAAAAATTGAAAGAGAAACGTATACACATTTTAAAAATGGACAATAAGTTTTTATTGTGTTGATTATTCAAGGTAAGTGGTTTTGTCTGTTTTGAAGTTAAGGCTGTTTTCAGTCAAGGTCTGAGAGGTAATTTTACCCCAACTTGATTGATTTCATTATTAACTGATAAATAGGAAGATTTAGTCTCAAAGATCAATGTTTAAAGAGATTTAGTTGAATGCAATATTTTGGGTTGTTTGTAACGATGTTTTATACGACAGTCGTTTTAACCCAAGTAAGTGGAATTTTGGAAATATATTAACGAATATTTCCTAAGTATAGAAATGAATGGTCGTGAAAGGGAGAAGTAATTGGAAATGACCAATCATAAATAGAAAATATTTTCTAAGTATAGAATAAAAGAAGGTGATATATGAAAATGTTTTCCAAATAGCATAAGAGGCCAAGATGAGTGTTGAAAATATAACAAATATTGATAAGGAAATGGAGACGTGATTTAATTAATGAAATATTAATTAAGGGGCCCAATGATTGTATGATGCTTTGGATGGATGTTTGTTTTTCTTTGATAGTTAAATAACCAACTATAGAAGTATTGAACAATATCGTTGTCAATATGGAGAGACCAGTTGGATTGTCATCCAAGAACCACTCCGTATTGGCAGTAGCATTGCAAATTAGATTATATGAAGACAAATCGAAGAGGAGTAAAATGCAAGGGTTTTTCTGTTAATCTAAGGTAGAAATTGCCTACGATGGACTAATGGAAATTGTGCCTTCGATTTCGTTCAGTCCCATAACAAATGTGCACGGACGAATATCTAACAGAGTATTTCCAATGAATGCATATGTTGGTCTGTACACATATACATCTGGTGGCGAATAATATATGGTCTTAGCATATTATCCAGAATATATTTGTGCAAATCAATTAATGATTAACGGGTTTGACAATGTGGCATTCAAAGTGATTGTGCTATTAATGAAAAGGTAAGAAATCGAAGCCTTAGGCCTCAACAATAGGGAAATGACAAAAATTAGGCAGACAACATGACTAAGTGGGTGACTCCCAATTATGGTGTATTATCACCTATCTAGAGAAAATTCATTTCCTTCTTTAATCTATCGATGTGGTCCCTTTCGGGGAACGGTTGTTGTCACAACCATCGGTGATATACATTCGATACATACAAGCGAAATGAGTGGTCGGTCTTGTATAGTCGGGTTACAAGATGTTCTTGTTGAACCCAGTGTATTCCTCTCTAGAAATACACTATTGGAAGGTGGTTTCATACCTTGTCATAGTTGAAAATCCATTAATCAATAAGCGCCCACGGTTTTGATTATATACTATGTATGTGAAAAGTGAGATACAAGTATTTTGCTAGATTGCTATTTATTTAATTTAGACACTATTATAATATCAGAATAAGATTGATTTCAAAGAAATGTTCTGGGTTATTGTAAGGTAAAAACCATCCGTGTTTATGCGTGGATCGGTCTTAGAATTATTGTTACTTTTAAAAGGATTTTAAAAAGTTAAACCAAGTGGTTGGAGTTTACTCACACCAGTCCCATGACTGACCCAGAGTTTATTTTGTTTTGTTTTATCCTAAACTCTTTGGTGCCCAAATTTGTTTGGGCAGTCAAGTAGTTCAGGCATTTACAGATATTTTGGGAGGAGCTTGGAGCAGGAGGCTTCAACATTTTATAGTTATTATTTATATCCCGCTATGTTGTATACTTGATGTACTCTGATGATGTATGTAAGTACAAAATTTTGTATTTCAAAAGCTATTACATATTATATTTTATTCCGCTGCGATGTGAGATTCTGTGTTGTTGTTTCCGTTCTACTTCTATCTTTTCCTTCTTTAACCCATAATGATTCGTATTTCTGTGCAATTTGGATTGGACGTGTGGTGTATTTAGTCAATAGCATGAAAATCCGGGCCATTACAGTATTACATAAATCCAATTTAAAAAAAGCATTTTTAGCTATATCTGTGAAATGCAGTCAAATATAACATTATTATAGTGCTGTTTTGAACTGCATTTCACATATACGATTAAAATTACATTATGCTGTGCTTCTTTCTTATAAATTGCAATTAAAAAACTAAACTAGTATGATGTAGTTTTGGATAGCATTTCACATATATAGTTAAAAATGGACTTTAATGATGCAGTTTTTAATGGATATGTGAAATGAATTGAAAAACTCTTTTAATTGTTATTTTCACAGCATTTCGTGGATGTGGTTAAAAACTACAGTATAGTGATGTAAATTTTTTTAAATTCGAATTTGAAATGAGTAAGTTATAAAGTTTTGATTTTTACATGTTTATTGTGGATATCATCAGAAAAATAATAAAATTTGTCATTTATGTTGAAAACTGTTTTTTAATCTGGTGATTGAAGAGAAAGTTATTTCGTTTTAAAGGTTGAATATTAATAATGCATATTAGAAACATGAGTTTGAAAATAACAAATGACACCTAATTTGCGTAAACGACCATGCATAGGTGCTTTGTTCATTTTAATTAAGAAGAGGAGCATGTTGTACAAAATCTATCGCATATAAAATCCTTTTTTGTTACTGTTGAAATAAAATATGAATTTTTAGATTTTGAACATCAGTCTAGGGTCTTTATTTTATAATTGAGTTATAAATCAGGTCTTCGCTTCAATAAATATATAAAGTAAGTCATTACCTCTTTAATGTCACATTTGACAAACAACACTCGACAATTATTAATACTGTCAACTTATTAATATTAATTTTTAAAGTATGATAATTTGTATACATTGTTGGATTGGAAAATAGTTTTTCACAATTAAATTACGAATTAAATAAACTTTTTAACAATATGTATTGTCATTTTCATTATAATTAAATTAAAAATTTAACTGCGTGAGTGCATGCACTTTAAAACGCACACACATAGTTAAAAACTGCATGAAGCAGATGTAGTTAAAAACTAAATGTATGTCATGCAGTTTTTAACGGCATGTCTCAACAGCATAAAACATGTAGGGCTGTCAACGGATACCCGAAAAATCTGAAATTCGCCCGCATCCGCATCCGAAAAGCGAATAAATATCCGATATCCGAAAAAGCGGATATGGATATAGGCATATCCGCATCCGAAAATTACCCGACCGCTTTTTTTCACGATTATAGCTTAAATTATATGTATTTTAACATAATTAAATATGCTAATTTATTATTTTGCAAAATTGAAAGTCTACTAAATGCATGTTAATTGCTCAAAATTATATATTATCATCATATTTATTTAATTTTAGCACTTTTATGATCAATTGGGTTGAAAAAGCTTAATATTAAGCTTAAAAAATTCATTTATATTCACTGATTTATCGACCATCGGCGGAACGGATAATTATTCGATATCCGTCCGCATCCGCGGATGCGGATATCCATATCCGAAAATGGTTTCGGATGTGCATACGGATATGACACTATTCGTATTCGAAAGTATCCGATGACAGCCCTAAAAGCATGTTCAATTAAAAACAGCATGTATGTCATGCAGTTTTAAACGGCATATCTTAACAAATGGAACATGTGCAACTGAAAACTGCATATATGTCATTCAGCTTAAATTATAATCTGTAAAATTTAGTTTTTACATATCAACGGTGGATATCAATGGGAAACATATAAACATTGTGATTTAATGATGAAAGTTACTCTTAAATCCGATTAATCCACAAAAAAGTCATCACGTATTAAAAGTTAATGCTTATAAGCGTGAATTTTAAACAAGAGTGTTAACATAACAGTAACCACTAATGAAATACAAACGTAATTGGTTAATTTACATAAATGATTAAGAATGTGTGTTTTGTTTATTTCAACCTTGCCTTGCAAATCCTTTTGTTAGATTCGCGTTTTTGATGCAATTAATATCCCCTTTTGTAGACAAGAATCATTATCCAACTTTAAATCTAGTGGTGCATGCATAAGCTATCACCTTATCTTTTGTAGAGAAGAATCATTATGAAACTTTAAATCATCATTTGATCCATATGCCATGTTGGTTGATTTTTCAAACACTATTACGTTTGCAATTCTTGACCTGGTTAGTTATTATCTTCTACGTCCCCCAGGTGACAAATTACTGAACATGCATTGAGATCACAGAAGTAACAACAGAAAAGAATTTTCAAGCATAAAACGAAAAAGGGGGAAATTGCTTTAATGTACACAAGTTTTTTCAGAAAGTAAGATCAAAATGATAGATACCAATAGATCACATACAACTGATAATATGAAAACTGGATCAATGTGCTAGGCAATGATCCCTAGTACAAATACATGGGTTCTCTCTTTATTTATAGATAAGAAAAGCAAGACACATACTCTACACAAGCAGTAAACATTCATCGGACATGACGCTAATCAAGCATCCATTCTAATGATGCAGCGTATGCCCACACCATTAAGCATGTAATCGAAAGCCTTGTTGATCTCTGAGAATGGCACCTCATGAGTAATGAACTTCTCCACTTCCAGCTCCTCCAGGAATCATACGATACAATCCAACATGTTAACAATATATACTTCTTAGCTACCAAAAATAAACATACAGGGATGATATATTTATAGATATATATACCTTCTTCATGTACATCTCGACCACATTGGGAATATCGGAGCGTGGCTTGTAGTTACCAAAGAAAGTTCCTTTGAGAGTCCTTTCATTTAGAAAGTTCACCGGGTGTGTTTTGAATACAGCGTCTTTGTGAGGCACGCCTACGAGTACTGCCACACCCCACCCCTGTAACCAAATTCAAAGTCTTAATATCACCGACGATGTTCTCATTTTGTGTGTGTGTGTATATATCGATGAGTTAGAAAAATAATTACATCATGAACACATTCGAAAGCAGATATCATAACATCCACGACACCGGTGCATTCTATGCTGCGATCTACTCCTCCGTCGGTCATCTCAACTAAAACCTCCTGAACCGGCTTGTTGTGGTCTTTTGGGTTAACAAATTCAGTTACACCAAACTTCTTTGCTGGATGAGTAAATATAACTAATTGTTATTACCCATTTTTCAGAATGGTTTGCACTAATTATGTGATACATGAAATAATATTACCTTCTTCGAATCTTCCAGAATTCACATCAATGCCAATAATTCTTGAAGCCCCGGAAATTCTAGCTCCCTCAGCAGCCTAATTATATGAACATTAGATAAATTATTGCCAATATAGGCTAGTTTTGAAAAATCGTTTCAGTTCTAGAACAATTTAATAACTATATTCCACACCAAATGGCGAAAGAGAATATTACGCTAAGGCTATTTCAGATATGGTTTGAGCACTTTTACTTTATTTCTATGTTCATATCGGCTCAACTTCAAATAGCAACAGGGTACTTTAATTTTATTTTTAAGCTCAATATCTTTCAACCACTGGGCCAGAAAGTGATTTGTATTTGATTTTGAAGCAGTCTAAAATGGAAATAAGTTTTCAAAAGTGGCTCAAAATGTCAAGAAACATTCAATGGTAAATGAATACTTACAGCAAGACCTACAGCCCCTAATCCAAAAACTGCCACAGTTGATCCCTTTGTAGGCTTAGCAACATTCAATGTAGCCCCAAGACCTACAAGATATGAAACAAAAGCAATTTGTAATTTAATTTGTGCATGCAACCTTGAAGAGAAAGTACGAGCACTGTTTTTTTTTTTTTGTTTTACCGGTTGAGATTCCACAGCTAATGACACAAACTTTATCAAGAGGAGCTTTCGGGTTGATCTTTGCTAGACATCCAACATGCAGAACTGTGTATTCACTGAAAGTGGAAGTTCCAAGAAAATGATAGATGGGCTTTCCTTTGATAGAAAACCTTGACTTTTGATCATTGATCATAACTCCTCTATCGGTGTTGATCCTTAAAAGATCGCACATGTTGCTTTCTTCTGATTTACAGTGCCTGCAGTCCTTGCATTCGCCTGTGAATATCGGGAGGACATGGTCTCCTGGTGCTAGATCAGTCACTCCTTCTCCAACACTCTCCACGATTCTGAGAATAAGAGGTGACAATTTTCAAAAAGAAAAACAATTTTAACAACGTTTACGTTGGGAATGAAGAAGGTAGATTCCAAGGAAGTAATGCTATACTAAATTTGACTTATAAGCTGAACATGGATGATAGAACAATCAAGGGTATTCATTTCTTTTAACAACTTATCAACCATGTAGCATCAATATTCGACCTTACGTTGCTACAATTCAAACCTTAATTTTATTTCCAAACAACTGTGGGTTTAAAAGCAGCTATTTATCATAGAAAAGGAATATCAACTCATACGGATTAGAGAAGATAACACGCAATCACCAGCAGTTATTCAAAATTTCAAATGATGCATTAATTTAATCAATCACTGATGATAATCCAAAATTGTTCCCACGGCACCAACACCAAACAATATAAGAGACAATAAATGAAATTATATAACTAAACGTGCCGACTAAATTAAAAAGGCTTACCCTCCTGCTTCATGGCCAAAGATCCTAGGAAACAAGGGAGCCTGACCCTAAATATTTGAATAATAAACGTAAGTTCATTACGCATGTTTAAGTATCAAACATGATTAAACTCTGCAAAATGAAGAAGAATCATGAAGGCACTATATTGTACCTTAGCTTCCCAGAAATAAACATCGGTGTGGCAAAGTGAAGTGAAAAGGATCTTAATTCGAACTTCATTAGCTTGAGGTGGTGCCACCTCCACTTCTTCGATCACAAGAGGCTTGCCTGCCTCCCATGAAACCGCAGCTATTCACACAAAAACCATGGAATGATTAAAGACCAAAATGCCATTAGAATCAACTGATCACTCTACATTTTAGTAACAGGCATTTTAGACTTTTTAAGTATACTATGCATCATTTAAGAGAAATTATTCATTATTTTTCTAAAAGCTGAATTACATCTTGCCAAAACATTGTACAACTATGAAATACCTAGACTTTATGAATTATCCGAACCAAAAATGTATTAGAATCGTATATACAAATTTTGCAGATGAATTTTCCATTCTGCGTACCCCTGTCCTCCAATAAATTACTACCACCACTGTTTAGTTCACATGCCTCACCCACTATATATATATATATATATATATATATATATATATATATATATATATATATATATATATATATAAACAAAAATGACATCTCACCCGATTCAGACTACAGCGGCCAGAAACAAAAAAATTAGGACCTACAAATATTGTCCTTTTGAGCTACTTCCCATCTTTTGTTACGTAACGACGTTGTAACAAAGGCTCCGCATATGAATTGAGACACACATCCTTGTAACAAAATATGTGTCTACAAATTCATATTTGTGCTCCACTTGTTCAATTTATTATGTGATGTAGGACTATTTATTTCAAACTGTTATTCCTATCTTAACAACATGCGAGACAATCATAACATCTTTTTGCCTGATTATAGTTCGGTCAGAATAGCAATATCCTTTGAAAAAAATGGAGATGATGGAGAAATCCATGGCTGGGATATCATAAGCTCATGGAACAGCTAAAATGGAGACAGGAAATACTTCGGGTTGTGATCTGATTCTTTACAAAAGAAGTAAAATGGAAAACTTATCACCATTCAAATCAACTAACTAGTAATTAAATATAATGATATGCGAAACATGCATTTTTTTGAAGCTTGAATCCTGATTGTAAGATTAGAACACAAACCCCAAATAATCAACTACATGACTCGCACGTAATCAATACACTGAAATTAGGCTCCTAAAACGTCAGACAACAATCCTAGAATTGAAACATACGGAATCTACAAGCCAAACAAATGAAGATAATTACGAATCGCAAACCTTTGCACTTGATGACCTGACCAGCTGTGCTAGACATCCTTTTCTAACTTCTTCTTCTCTTCTTTCACTGTTCTTACTTGGGAATACTGCTCTTTCTGATCGCTCTTGTTTGTTTGTTATTATGCTATTAATAGTTCAATACTGATACATACAAATAAGACGTTGATGTATAGTTGTATTTATATGGGTATATAATCGTTAAATATTAAATATCTAATGCAGCGGCTATAAGGAAAGCAGAATGCAAAACCGTGAACAAGGTCTCTGGAAAAACCAGCGACTGAACCCGGATTGTAGTTCTGGGTTTTTGACTGAATTTTGTTAGAAGGCGTTTTAGTTTGCCCACCAGCACGGACATGTCAACGCTGCAAAACGAGCCAACTGACCGATAAATGAGAGAAAGTGGCGCGTTTGTTCATTTGATTAAATTAATTCATAAATTTTTTATTTTGTAATTTTTTAAATTAATAACTTGGGCAAACGGAATGTTTTGAGATGCACATTTTTACTTTGCAACCGTATTGAAATGTTATTTGTTATGAAATTGGTTTAAGCTGAATCCGAGCAGTTTATAAATTTTCAATTTATTTATTTAATTTTGCAAATTATTTCGTAATTTTTTTATTTTGTAATTTTTTTTAATTAATAATTTGTGCAAACGAAATACTTTGAAATGCACGTTTTTATATTGCGACAGTATCGAAGTGTTATCTATTACACAAGTTATTAATTTTAGAAATTTGTACAATGTTAATTTTAACTAATAACATAATCATCAGTACCTCAACGGCCTAAAACGCAATGATTTTTTCCCCAGTGTGATGTAGAAGGTAAGCAGAATGTCATATTTGTAACCATTATGAAGGTCTTTACAAGACATTTGGTATAAAAGTTTGATATATTTGGATTTAAGGTTTAAAAAATATTACCTTTAGAAGTTTAACAAATACAAGCATAAAACAAATAATTTTCAATGTTCTAATTTTAAAAACAAATATATGGTTATTGTACTGGTTAAAGGAGTATACTTCACTATAGGAGGTTACGGGTTCAATCCTCGGTAATTAAACATTTTTGAATTTTAACGCAAAACAATCAAAAAGATGCATGTTACGGGTGAGAAACATGTCTGATTAGACATACATATATATAAATAAGAGACATATAGAAGGTCAAAATGTATAAATAAATTTAGAATATGTATTTGCATATATTATTTGAATATGTGTGTTTATTGGCGTGTATTGTTTTCATAAAGTAACGAATTATGCTCATAGGTTGTGAGTTAATGCACATTAATTGCATATGATGTGGATTAATTGCACGTTAATCGATTAATCGGATTATCAAATACTGAATATTTTCTATATATCACTTAGTTTTTCAAATCTAACCGTTAGATTTCAAATCTCTCATATTCATTGGAAAGCTCTTTTCGATACGAACCCAACGGTTCCGGTTTTAGGAAAATCCGACCGTCGGATCTCCTGCTACGTCCATTCAAAGTAAATGGTCGAAATTCCCAAACGGTCGCTGCGCGGCGCGTTCTATTTAAACCATTTATATATATTTCCTCGGCAAATTTTCTTCCCTTACTATTGCCCTGCTTAAAACAAATTTCAACGACCACATCTTTTCTCTTAATACTCAGATCCATTTCCTCGTTTCAACATCTAAATTCTAACGGATCGAGTTTCTTAAGTGATTAAAACAATATCATCAGTTAAGATAACTTGAGTATTTTAATTCCAGGTTTAAACTAAGTTCAAAAGTAACCTACATGTTTATAATCTTCATAGAAAACCATACCTTATCAAATTTAAATCCAATCTTTGATTAGCAAAGAACATAAAATATCAATTCTGGTTTAAATCTAAACTCATTTTTAAATATCATATACTTGGACTCTTATCCAAACTTATACTATAGGAATTTAAATCCAAAAATCCTTTCAAACTAGTTATGAAAGTACAGGTGGTCTTCCTTACTCAGATGCTTCAAAATAAATGTCGATAATGCGTGCACTCATTATCGAACTCATTCCTGATGTCCAAGAAGGGATTTCACACTTATTCCTTTAAAATCCTTTAGACGCTTCCTTTCAAAAATACCTATAATATGACATTATTGCAAAATTTGCCAAACTATTTCAAAGTACCCCAGGATCAAGTTTAAGTTCATTTCTATTTCATCTCAACCTTTCTCACCCAATTCTATTTAAGGCATCATTTCATTTTCAAATATTTTCAAAGACCATTTAAATTTTCCTTATTATTATTGAATCAACCATAATAGGTAATAACTTAATATTACCACCTACTAAACAGTTTCATATATACTTGAACCAATAATATATTCGATAAATTTAAAACATAATCGAAAACCATATTACGTCGATCATTCTGTTCGATTATTTAGAAATTCCTATCGATTCTATGGCGTCCCATATATCGACCAGAATCCATAAATATTCTACAGAACAAGTCAACACAACATAAACCAATTTATATCGAAAAAAATACAAGTACGCTCTCTCATATCACTCAAACTCATTCTAGGGCATTTCTAATCCCTATCTCTAATGAGTTTATTCCCAAACAGAGCCAAGGTTATCGCTAACCATTGCTATGATACCAAATGTAACGACCCATATTTTTGACCGTTCAAATCGACAATAAACTACACATGTCGACCCAAACAAATCGCAAATGCAGGTAGTTATTGGAAAAAAATAAAAAGAAAGAAAGAAGAGAAAAACCAATCACAGAATCTCACAGCGGAAGGACAACATATATTAAACAAATAGCAGTTTAAAACTGTTGAAATCCATACATTTGTCTATACCAAACAACAATTATCAGAGTTACATATGTAAATCTCTTCATAGCACAGCGGAAGTGAAATGCAGCGGAAATAATCATATATATAGTATATATATACCAAATCTTCGTCTTCGTGCTCCAAAGGAAAATCTTCGCTAACTGCAACATATGCTGACCCGAGCGTATTGCATAAAAAAAAACACAACAAACACTCGGATCAGCACTAAATCATCCTCATATTAGTCAAATTAAAATATGAAATAACATCAGTGTCAAGGTGCAGTAACTCAAAAGATGTTACGGGATTTTTCCATCTCTCGAGGATCCGGTAAACTAATACAGACATAGTATAATACGCTATTATGATAGTGTCTATGCAGTAAAGTAAATATCATCAAAATAGCGTAAGCGGGATTACATTTTTACCCTTACACCGTTTATAATACCGTAGTCTATACAGTACCGTAAACCCACCGTAAACGATGGCATCAGAGGGCACTCCATAGGTACGATACAAATCAAAATCGTATGGGGCTCGATAAGGATAATATGACAAGGCACTCGAGGCAATGCCCAGGGTAGGATTCTACCAATTGCACTCCCGGACCGGTGGTAACGCATAGCAGCCACTACCGCCCACCTCGGAACACACTCCCAAAGTCATAAATGGGCCCAAATCAGCATCATCAATCATAGTCATAGAAATATTTTCGAAGGAGTGCGTCCGATCAAAGGTGCTACCTCAATTAGTCACGGTATAGCTCCTGTTTTAGTCATTTCAATTCTGACCCGAAGGTCAGGGCTATTTTGTCATCGTTCATCTCCTTCGATTCAAATATCGCCTCCAAGTGATCATATCTCGTTCTGGATACGTCAAACATTCACAGTTGTCAAAGTGGTATCGACACTGACAGAGAGTATGCCTTATGTCGACTCCGGTCTCTTTAACAACCAACGCTTACATTTTCCACATCGGTTGGTTCTTTTACATCTCAAATGTTCGCTTTCATATCAAAATATCATATTTTGTTTCGAACCCATTTTTATATTCAAAATAGAATATACTTTCATATCAAAATATCCCAAATCATTCCCAAATCAATTTTTATTCCAACCTGGAATCTATTTCCATGTCATTATATTATACTCGTATAATATTTCGAATCGGTCTATATTCACATAGAATGTACTTCATCTTAAAAGATTTCAGTTATTTCAAATCGATTTACATTCGAAGTCCCTTCATATTCAATAGAATATATATATTTTCCCATATCTATTTATTTCAATCTTTGGAAATCCCATTTATTTTCAAGTAGAATAAAATCTACCTTTCCATATCAAAACCGATTCAAAACAATTCCTATTCAAATAGAATATAACTTATCACAACTCCATTTGAACCAATGGTTTAAATCCAACATTTCCATTTGGAAGAAATTTACAATTCATAAAAATACTTTTGAAAATAAATGCTTATAAGAAAAGAACTTTAGATAAAATAAATATATATAGAATATAATAATTAAAATTAAATAAGTTAATTAAGATATTATGTACATACATAAATTAAAGTTTACTAGATAGTTTGAATACTAAATATAAAGGAGACTTTATTTAAAATAAAATAATTTATAGGTTATAAGTTTGAATAACTAAAATTTAAAAGAAAGAAATAGTTAAATTTGAAATCAAGCCAGGTATAAATATATATATATATATATAGATAATTTTAAACCAAAATTTTTCTTCCTTCCGAATTTCCAATACATGAATCTATATCCCAGTTTCCAATGGAGTTCATTCAGTTTCCATTTCTCATTTTCAACATCGTTCAAACAACCGTTCAATATAAAGGATTCAACCCATATTTAAAACTGAGTTAAAACAACTCATAATACCCTCGATTTCCATTTCCCAGAATCTAAATTCCATAAGAATTTATTACCTTTAAATCCATACCCTTAAATTTGAAAATTTTCAAATCATGTTCAAATCTAAATTTAAGAGTTTCCACTTGTTTTGGGATAAATTCCTTTACCCATTTTAAATAACATCCCAATTTAAATTTTTAAGGAATGAATTAATCGAGTATCGGCACCTCCCTTAAAATGAAATTCCCGACCAATAATATTTAATATTTAAAATCATTTAACCAACCGATGTCTGTATATAATTATGTATCCAATGGCCAAGTGATTTTAAATTTAATTTCTCGACATTTCAGGGATGGATCTATCATTTCAATCCAAATCAGGGTCACAGAGATTTATCATTTCACTCCGTGTTCTTAAATTTATTTCATCGATAAATCCCGGTTCATTAGATGCCCGTAACATCAAGGGTAAATGGGATTTATCGTCATAAATCAACATGCATTGCAAGATACTGAAATAAGTAGCATTAAAATGTCACTATAAATTCAGTAATAAATTTCAACCAACATCCATCACAACAATTTCATTCAACTGATCAGCATTAAATTGTTTCAGGATTTAACACGGGTTCGAATTTCAACTAGAGATTTAAATTAACTTAAATAAAAAATCATTTACTTAGATTGCATGTTAACACATTTGCATGTTAAATTTAAACCACACATCAACAATCCAACACAACCATGCAACCAGACTTACTTCATAATTTAATTCAATAAATATGGGAATAATTCAGTATTTCGTGAGCGAAGAATCACTCACCTTTGGGTCCTTAGTGGATCGAACGTCCAACCATAGCCCAAAATTTCACAGTCTCTAAACGCAGCCAGGTTAGTGCCAAAACGTCCGCAATTCCGCCACGATCCCAACGCAACAAACCGCGTTCAAATCCGAGTCAGTACGCGAAAGTTATAAGCAATTTACCTTTGGAATTCAAATTATATAAATAATTAAAACAAATTCCTCACCTATTAAAAAGTGCCACGTCATCAGCTCCTTGGACATTCTTCCCGCTCCCCACTTTCGGCTACAATACCCAACGTGAAAACAAACCCATTTTGCTCCAACTTTGACCACCAACTGTTGTGGCTACCGCCCACGAAACTGAGCAAGACCACCTCCATCGTGAAGATCATCGGAATTTGCATCCATAGGTACCCTCGCCCGCACCTACGGTGGACCAGGCCTCGCCGCGTCGCCTGAACCCTAACCGGGTTTTCCACCTTTGTATCACCAAATTGGAGTAGTACACTTAACAATAGAAGCTCCACCCACCATCAACAAACTCGTATCGACGAGAGCAACAAAACCCATATCTTCGATTTCCTGATTGACGCTTAAACCGAAAAACCCCAAATTTGCACTTAGGGTAACGAAAACTGCAAGCTTTGACCACGATTTCCGGCAAATTCGAGCACTGCATGTCAAAATAAATTGTACCAGCGGCTTCGTATCGTCGAGAGCTTCGTTTTGATATATAATTTGCTATGGTTTATGAAGATTTGATTTCAAAGCTTGTATTTTTATTTTCAGCTAGGTTTAGAAATTTATTTCAGCCATTAGAGATATGGAGGGTGGAGAAGAAATTATACGCATTGTGAAATGAGCTGATAAGTGAAGGTAGGGATTTTTATTTATATAATTATAGGGCCCAAATATGTGAAATACCCAATTATTCATTTACAATGATCTCGTTCACATTCTCTCTTGTACGGTCAAACGGTAAGTCGGACCGTAACGCAAATTGGAATCCTAGCATAATTTACTGCTCCGGTTCCAATGGCGCCAGTCTCGTCGGATTCCGAGACATTTGCCAAAACAGTTAAATTCACTGTTAATTAATTAATAAAATATTCAAATATTCATTTAACTGTTTTAATTCAATTTGAATATTCATTAAATTCCATTTAAATCAAATTATAACTTAAATAAATTTATAAATCAAATTTCACATATTTTAAGTTCCCAAATTTTATTATTTATCACTTTAAATTTGTATTTCAATTATACATTAAACAATTTTAACTTCAGTTAAATTGTAGATACTATATTTGAATTTTCAATTCTTTATCACTATAACAAAATGAAATTCCACTTATCCTAAGTCATTAAAATTAACTTTTGATAGACTTTATAAATGGGTTTTCAGGTATTTTAAATTCCCTTTTTATCTTAAACAACTTAAGTCTAGTTAGCCATTAAAATATTAAATTTCACATCACAACATTTCTATCCTAACCCAATTCATTCAAATTCATTAATATTAAATTAAAAGTTTCAAATCTATATTAATATTATCAAAATTAGATTTCCGGTTTATGCTTAAGGTAAGTTATCATATAAGAAAAACCATTAAAATTTGAATGTTACCATTTATCATTGAATTTATTCTATTAAATTCAGAAATTTAAATATAGAGAAAATATGGGTTGTTACATTATCCCCCACTTAAAAACTTTTCGTCCTCGAAAAGAGAACGAAACGATATTAAGCACATATCTGATTCCAATCTATACTTAAAATAGTGTTTATAAATTAAGTTATAGTTGTAAAACTCATAATTTTCTAGCTTCCGTAATTACGGAAAATTTCGGCAGCATCTCCCCTGTACGGAGAGCTCCGGGAAAATCCCGATATATATATCAACCCAAATATACTTCTCATCTCGATGAGGCATCCCTGTACAAGGGGAAAACACAAACCAAACTACCAAACCCATATAACACACATACGTACCTTGTTTAGCGTTTATTTGCACTTTTATTTACCTTAACATTTAGCTTTTAGCACAAGCGAGCCCCAACGCATAGCGCGATTTCCTTACACCTGCTACATACTCACATACACATAAGAATCAAACATATATGTAATACATAGCAAGAGTACACAATTTACACAACATACAATCAACATTTCAACTACAAATCCAAAATATTCATAACAGGTCAGCGAAAAAAACAAGGTTTATCACTCGCTAAAAGTTGGAATTTGGCTAAAGCACGCTAGGGAAAAGTTGTTCTAATCGTTTCAGGCTTTTCGAATTGTCTGGACTCGTTGAATTCGGATAATTCGTTCAAAAGTTATGCTCATTTTAGTGGAGGTGAACCCTTCAGCCCGCACACTAAAATACAGATCTGAAATGTTTTACCCAGTCTTTAACCCTTTAAACATCAGATTTAGGCTTAACGTCTTAAGAAAAAGTTTTAGTTTACGTCCTGGCCTTTCCGAATTGTACTCGCACATTAAAATCCGACGCTCCGTTAGAGAGTTATGGTTAAAACAATATCGCTATTCAGTTCAGATTTTTATTTCCTGCGCATACAACTACGACTAATTCATGGATTCCAACCTAATAAACATGGAAATTAGGCAAGGCGCTACTAACAAAAGTTTTAGTTCAGTTTCTTAGGTTTCCAAAAAGTCCAGAATCGTCGAATTTCGATTGTCCTATCAAAAGTTACGACCATTTCGCTTCAGCTTATCGAATGTTTTTATATTTCCGCATAACATCGATTAATTCCATTTGAAGTTTCAACCATTCGATTCCAATGATTTTGGTAAATCTTTAACACTTCAATTTGTCATCGTTTCATTTCTCGAGAAATGGATTCACATTCGATTGCCTATATTTTTTTTTTTTCCGATCTATCTTTTTGTTTCTTCGTTTTCATTTCAAGCATTTAATTACACCTAAGACTTGAATTCACTTTAATTTCCGAACTAACTCAATAATATCAAATCATTAACTCATTAACTTTGGTCGACTTACCAAATTCGTTCGATATTCAAATTAAATAATTTAGCCCTCAGTTTTATATCCCCTATATCTTATTTCATGCTTCAATTCCTGGTTTGTATTACTTCCTCGCATCTCATTCCCATTAACATGGGTCAACCCATCACATTTTCATTACTTACTCTTATCACTCCATTTACACTACATGAACGTCGTTTCATTTAGTTAACTTCAAACCCAAAAGTCAAGGGTTAAGATCAGTTATAATTTTATATAACTATTCTATTTCTCTCATTTTCGACATTTCGTTTTACTTGCCTAATCCACCAATATATAGATTCTATATTGGCTTATTTAATCCCTTTCCAATTGATTTCGTTTCATCAAATCCATCCAAACCATGTTAAGTTTAATTCTCATGTCTCATTCCAATATTTCCAATTCTCAAATTAGGATTCGCTTAACTATTATTTTATCCTGAATAAACCAATTTATGTTTGCATCCCTTTATTCTTATCTCCTATTATATTAAAGCTTGTCTCGATAAAATATATTTTTATCTATCCAAGTATGGAATTATTCATCCCAATTCTTTCCAAATCACTTATTAAGATTTTACACCAATTATTAATACTTTTAATAATTTTATTATCGATATTTCAGTCGGTTTCCTATAACGGTCACCGAACTGCGACCATAGCGACCGTTTCCAAATTTGATTTGGAAAAAATTTCAAATCTAACCGTTAGATTTCAAATCTCTCATATTCATTGGAAAGCTGTTTTCGATACGAACACAACGGTTCCGGTTTTAGGAAAATCCGACCGTCGGATCTCCTGCTACGTCCATTCAAAGTAAATGGTCGAAATTCCCAAACGGTCGCTGCGCGGCGCGTTCTATTTAAACCATTTATATATATTTCCTCGGCAAATTTTCTTCCCTTATTATTTCCCTGCTTAAAACAAATTTCAACGACCACATCTTTTCTCTTAATACTCGGATCCATTTCCTCGTTTCAACATCTAAATTCTAACGGATCGAGTTTCTTAAGTGATTAAAACAATATCATCAGTTAAGATAACTTGAGTATTTTAATTCCAGGTTTAAACTAAGTTCAAAAGTAACCTACATGTTTATAATCTTCATAGAAAACCATACCTTATCAAATTTAAATCCAATCTTTGATTAGCAAAGAACATAAAATATCAATTTTGGTTTAAATCTAAACTCATTTTTAAATATCATATACTGGGACTCTTATCCAAACTTATACTATAGGAATTTAAATCCAAAAATCCTTTCAAACTAGTTATGAAAGTACAGGTGGTCTCCCTCACTCATATGCTTCAGAATAAATGTCGATAATGCGTGCACTCATTATCGAAATCATTCCTGATGTCCAAGAAGGGATTTCACACTTATTCCTTTAAAATCCTTTAGACGCTTCCTTTCAAAAATACCTATAATATGACATTATTGCAAAGTTTGCCAAACTATTTCAAAGTACCCCAGGATCAAGTTTAAGTTCATTTCTATTTCATCTCAACCTTTCTCACCCAATTCTATTTAAGGCATCATTTCATTTTCAAATATTTTCAAAGACCATTTAAATTTTCCTTATTATTATTGAATCAACCATAATAGGTAATAACTTAATATTACGACCTACTAAATAGTTTCATATATACTTGAACCAATAATATATTCGATAAATTTAAAATATAATCGAAAACCATATTACGTCGATCATTCTGTTCGATTATTTAGAAATTCCTATCGATTCTATGGCATCCCATATATCGACCAGAATCCATAAATATTCTACAGAACAAGTCAACACAATATAAACCAATTTATATCGAAAAAAAATACAAGTACGCTCTCTCATATCACTCAAACTCATTCTAGGGCATTTCTAATCCCTATCTCTAATGAGTTTATTCCCAAACAGAGCCAAGGTTATCGCTAACCATTGCTATGATACCAAATGTAACGACCCATATTTTTGACCGTTCAAATCGATAATAAACTACACATGTCGACCCAAACAAATCGCAAATGCACTTGTTATTCGAAAAAAAGATAAAGAAAGAAAGAAGAGAAAAACCAATCACAGAATCTCACAGCGGAAGTACAACATATATTAAACAAATAGCAGTTTAAAACTGTTGAAATCCATACATTTGTCTATACCAAACAACAATTATCAGAGTTACATATGTAAATCTCTTCATAGCACAGCGGAAGTGAAATGCAGCGGAAATAATCATATATATAGTATATATATACCAAATCTTCGTCTTCGTGCTCCAAAGGAAAATCTTCGCTAACTGCAACATCTGCTGACCCGAGCGTATTGCATAAAAAAAACACAACAAACACTCGGATCAGCACTAAATCATCCTCATATTAGTCAAATCAAAATATGAAATAACATCAGTGTCAAGGTGCAGTAACTCAAAAGATGTTACGGGATTTTTCCATCTCTCGAGGATCCGGTAAACTAATACAGACATAGTATAATACGCTATTATGATAGTGTCTATGCAGTAAAGTAAATATCATCAAAATAGCGTAAGCGGGATTACATTTTTACCCTTACACCGTTTATAATACCGTAGTCTATACAGTACCGTAAACCCACCGTAAATGATGGCATCAGAGGGCACTCCATAGGTATGATACAAATTAAAATCGTATGGGGCTCGATAAGGATAATATGACAAGGCACTCGAGGCAATGCCCAGGGTAGGATTCTACCAATTGCACTCCCGGACCGGTGGTAACGCATAGCAGCCACTACCGCCTACCTCGGAACACACTCCCAAAGTCATAAATGGGCCCAAATCAGCATCATCAATCATAGTCATAGAAATATTTTCGAAGGAGTGCGTCCGATCAAAGGTGCTACCTCAATTAGTCACGGTATAGCTCCTGTTTTAGTCATTTCAATTCTGACCTGAAGGTCAGGTCTATTTTGTCATCGTTCATCTCCTTCGATTCAAATATCGCCTCCAAGTGATCATATCTCGTTCTGGATACGTCAAACGTTCACAGTTGTCAAAGTGGTATCGACACTGACAGAGAGTATGCCTTATGTCGACTCCGGTCTCTTTAACAACCAACGCTTACATTTTCCACATCGGTTGGTTCTTTTACATCTCAAAGGTTCGCTTTCATATCAAAATATCATATTTTGTTTCGAACCCATTTTTATATTCAAAATAGAATATACTTTCATATCAAAATATCCCAAATCATTCCCAAATCAATTTTTATTCCAAACTGGAATCTATTTCCATGTCATTATATTATACTCGTATAATATTTCGAATCGGTCTATATTCACATAGAATGTACTTCATCTTAAAAGATTTCAGTTATTTCAAATCGATTTACATTCGAAGTCCCTTCATATTCAATAGAATATATATATTTTCCCATATCTATTCATTTCAATCTTTGGAAATCCCATTTATTTTCAAGTAGAATAAAATCTACCTTTCCATATCAAAACCGATTCAAAACAATTCCTATTCAAATAGAATATAACTTATCACAACTCCATTTGAACCAATGGTTTAAATCCAACATTTCCATTTGGAAGAAATTTACAATTCATAAAAATACTTTTGAAAATAAATGCTTATAAGAAAAGAACTTTAGATAAAATAAATATATATAGAATATAATAATTAAAATTAAATAAGTTAATTAAGATATTATGTACATACATAAATTAAAGTTTACTAATAGTTTGAATACTAAATATAAAGGAGACTTTATTTAAAATAAAATAATTTATAGGTTATAAGTTTGAATAACTAAAATTTTAAAGAAAGAAATAGTTAAATTTGAAATCAAGCCAGGTATAAATATATATATAGATAATTTTAAACCAAAATTTTTCTTCCTTCTGAATTTCCAATACATGAATCTATATCACAGTTTCCAATGGAGTTCATTCAGTTTTCATTTCTCATTTTCAACATCGTTCAAACAACCGTTCAATATAAAGGATTCAGCCCATATTTAAAACTGAGTTAAAACAACTCATAATACCCTCGATTTCCATTTCCCAGAATCTAAATTCCATAAGAATTTATTACCTTTAAATCCATACCCTTAAATTTGAAAATTTTCAAATCATGTTCAAATCTAAATTTAAGAGTTTCCACTTGTTTTGGGATAAATTCCTTAACCCATTTTAAATAACATCCCAATTTAAATTTTTAAGGAATGAATTAATCGAGTATCGGCACCTCCCTTAAAATGAAATTCCCGACCAATAATATTTAATATTTAAAATCATTTAACCAACCGATGTCTGTATATAATTATGTATCCAATGGCCAAGTGATTTTAAATTTAATTTCTCGACATTTCAGGGATGGATCTATCATTTCAATCCAAATCAGGGTCACAGAGATTTATCATTTCACTCCGTGTTCTTAAATTTATTTCATCGATAAATCCCGGTTCATTAGATGCCCGTAACATCAAGGGTAAATGGGATTTATCGTCATAAATCAACATGCATTGCAAGATACTGAAATAAGTAGCATTAAAATGTCACTATAAATTCAGTAATAAATTTCAACCAACATCCATCACAACAATTTCATTCAACTGATCAGCATTAAACTGTTTCAGGATTTAACACGGGTTCGAATTTCAACTAGAGATTTAAATTAACTTTAATAACAAATCATTTACTTAGATTGCATGTTAAATTTAAACCACACATCAACAATCCAACACAACCATGCAACTAGACTTACTTCATAATTTAATTCAATAAATATGGGCATAATTCAGTATTTCGTGAGCGAAGAATCACTCACCTTTGGGTCCTTAGTGGATCGAACGTCCAACCATAGCCCAAAATTTCACAGTCTCTAAACGCAGCCAGGTTAGTGCCAAAACGTCCGCAATTCCGCCACGATCCCAACGCAACAAACCGCGTCCAAATCCGAGTCAGTACGCGAAAGTTATAAGCAATTTACTTTTGGAATTCAAATTATATAAATAATTAAAACAAATTCCTCACCAATTAAAAAGTGCCACATCATCAGCTCCTTGGACGTTCTTCCCGCTCCCTACTTTCGGCTATAGTACCCAACGTGAAAACAAACCCATTTTTCTCCAACTTTGACCACCAACTGTGGTGGCTACCGCCCACGAAACTGAGCAAGACCACCTCCATCGTGAAGATCATCGGAATCTGCATCCATAGGTACCCTCGCCCGCACCTACGGTGGACCAGGCCTCGCCGCGTCGCCTGAACCCTAACCGGGTTTTCCGCCTTTGTATCACCAAATTCGAGCAGTACACTTAACAATAGAAGCTCCACCCACCATCAACAAACTCGTATCGACGAGAGCAACAAAACCCATATCTCCGATTTCCTGATTGACGCTTAAATCGAAAAACCCCAAATTTGCACTTAGGGTAACGAAAACTGCAAGCTTTGACCATGATTTCCGGCAAATTCGAGCACTGCATGTCGAAATAAATTGTACCAGCGGCTTCGTATCGTCGAGAGCTTCGTTTTGATAAATAATTTGCTATGGTTTATGAAGATTTGATTTCAAAGCTTGTATTTTTATTTTCATCTAGGTTTAGAAATTTATTTCAGCCATTAGAGATATGGAGGGTGGAGAAGAAATTATACGCATTGTGAAATGAGCTGATAAGTGAAGGTAGGGATTTTTATTTATATAATTATAGGGCCCAAATATGTGAAATACCCAATTATTCATTTACAATGATCTCGTTCACATTCTCTCTTGTACGGTCAAACGGTAAGTCGGACCGTAACGCAAATTGGAATCCTAGCATAATTTAATGCTCCGGTTCCAATGGCGCCAGTCTCGTCGGATTCCGAGACATTTGCCAAAACAGTTAAATTCACTGTTAATTAATTAATAAAATATTCAAATATTCATTTAACTGTTTTAATTCAATTTGAACATTCATTAAATTTCATTTAAATCAAATTATAACTTAAATAAATTTATAAATCAAATTTCACATATTTTAAGTTCCCAAATTTTATTATTTATCACTTTAAATTTGTATTTCAATTATACATTAAACAATTTTAACTTCAGTTAAATTGTAGATACTATATTTGAATTTTCAATTCTTTATCACTATAACTGTAATATCCCGTGTTTTTGGTAGTTAAATATTTAATTTATTTTATTTTTAAATATTTATTTAGAATAGATTTGAAATATATATTCTGTTTATAAAACGAAGTTTTAACGTTATAATATTTCATTTGCATAAATTCGATAATATCAGTTTATTATTATTCGAAATTAACTGTTCTGGAATTTATTTCATATTTTATCTATGCTATATAAGATTGGAAATGGAAAAAAAAAATATACATTACCTAGGGATAGTAGATAATGCGACTACACCGGTTTAGTTAATATACGGTGACTAGATTGGATAAAACTTATGATCATATATAGGATTTGAATCTAGGTTAAGGAACTGGAGTTCGAATAAACTTCTTGGTAACTAGGTTAAACAAGTTTATTAACTAATTAAAACAAGTTTATTAGTCAAAACTTTAAGTGCCACCAGCAATTTAAAATGGCCGAGAAGCTTGGCAGAAGGAAAGATAGCAAGTACATTAAATACAAACATGAAAATTTATATTCGTACATAACAGCTAAGGAAAACAGCGGATGTATAACCAAATCTCATATACAAAGACAATTCACTGCTACAATGTTTGAAAGGAAAGAAGAATGAAGAAAAAGAGAACCTATGATACTAGAAAGCTGGTGACAGATCTATAAAAACGGCTAAAGAAAACAAATTACATAACCCATCAAATTTACAGATTTAAAATCAGATAATATATCTTTGTGAACAGAAGATCTTATATACAAATCTTTTGGCCACCACCTATACATTGCAAATCTAAAAAAAAAGGGTACACAAAAGTCTGTTCAAGAAGTATTGACAAATCAAATTTATCACGTATGGAACTTTAAATCACATAACAAGCTTCACCGCTTGATAACACAGCAAAGCCCCACTGTCCACCATCATAAATCAACCTGCAAAGGGAAACAGCTATGAGTATAGCTAGCAAAATATAAGTTGAAGATTTCAAAAAGAGAAGACAATACATATTTATCAAAACAAGTCGAACAGACAAAGAAAGTTATGCATCAAATCTTCAAAGACTTTTCACAGCTAAGTAATAGCTAGAACAGCTATGTAACAGTTAAGAAGTGTACAATGTAGAGAAAGAGAAAAATATCATAACAGCTAATATATGTATGAATGGGTACCAACCTATACAAAAGGCTATCCTAGCTACATACTTGCCGCAGTTCAAATCAAGAATCAAATTTAAACAATTTGACGGCTGTGTACATACAGGCATGACAGTATGGACAAGACAATACAATAGCTTTATAGCACCTATAAGCAAACAGTTCGATTTTTCTATATATATCTGAGCAGTTTTGGTACAGGAAATCCTCAGACAATACAATACGAACAAGACAACTCGAGTATAAATTCATATGAACAGACAATATCAATGAAACAATTCAAACAAAAAGACAATGTGAATAGATACTGTAAATCCATAGATACTGTAAAACCCATGTGAATAGATACTGAAAATCCATGTGAGTAGATACTGGAAAAAAAAATCCATGTGAATAGATATTGGTACATCCATGTGAATGTAAATCGTGGACAATTTCAAGATTTGAAACATCTAATAAACCAGCATTGAAAACAGCAAAAGAAATGGTACAGAAATTTCCAAGAAAACCAATATAAATATGTATATTTCTACATATATCTGTACAACCGAATCAGCTTATATATATATATATTCATATATATATACAGTGCTGAATGTATATCCATATGTACAGAAACTCATCTACAAATTTACTGTTGCAATGTACTTAGAAATCTGAACAAAAATCTAAGGGCATATCCTAATGTCTGTAATCAAAGTGACAATTCATAGCCCAAACCTATCCAAGTACAATTAAAATCCTATATCAGAAATCCGAACCTAAAAATCTAAATTTCAGATTTGATTTTGAGTGAAATAACAACTCGTAGCTACTGTAAAACAGTAATCGTATCTAAGAGCAACCGCAAGTATAAATACCCTAGCACACGGTGTGTTTTATCACACATTCACAAACCAGAAAAATCGAAATAAATATTACTGAAATTTAAAAGCAAGGAAAAGAGGAAGACTTAGCTTTTGGTGTTGAAATCGTTCGCGATGAAGGCGTCGGCTTGAATCCAAAATGGATATCGGTGTTTTGGAGTTCGTCGTGGTCTCGGTAGGGAGTCGAAGGATGTGAGGATGGTGGCTGACCGGTCGACGGAGGAAGAGGGGCGCGAGTAGGAAGGTACGACGCCATAACATCTTCGATTTGGGGCTGGAAATCAAAAAGAGGAATTAGTGTTTTTAGTTTTCGGGTTTCAGATAAATTTTGGAGGCGGCGCACTGAATAAAGGAAATGATCGGATATGAGGGTTTTATGTTGATAACGGGTCGGGTTGGTTAGCGGGCCGACTATTGGAGGATTCAGGCGCGGTCAGTTGCGTTGGGACCGTGAAGTCGAGTACTTCGAGATGGAGCAGGCCTGGTCCAGATCTGAAGTGACGGGAATTTTATTCAAATTAAAACGTCGGTTTAATTTGATAAAATCAGACTGTTCATCGACAAATCAAAACCCAGGTGAGTTAAACTCACTCAGCCTTCCCGTTTATATATTATAAACTGGGTAATTTTATTTTGCGTGTTCTTGTTTGATAGTGGTTGACCGTTCGTTAGTTAAATGTATTTATTGTGGATTTAAATTCTGAAATTTAAACGGTCGTTAAATTTTAGAAAACACCAATCGTTTTGATCTGACCCGAATAAATAAATTCCCCTGATTTGGTCACATTCATAGACGTGGTTGGAATTGTGTGGATTGTTTGAATTGTCTGTTGATTGATTGATGATTGTTATGGAAGTTTTCAGTCAAATAAAAAAAGAAATGACTGATTATTGTTTGTTGGACCCGGTTTTAACATTTGTTCTGATGGGTAGTGCGGTTAGGGAATTGGCATCACCTGGCTTATAAATCAGTTGATTTATGAAATATGAATTTTCCGGCAGTGAATCGATAATATTTGATTTATAAATATGTTTTATAACGGAAATGGAATTTGAAGGTTATTACAATGAAATGTTATTTTAAAAAGGAAATAAATATTAAAGTATTATTTATTTAAAGTTTGTATTGAAATGATGAAAACTTGTTTTATAAGATGAATTCTTATGTCAATATGGATTTTAAATAAAGAACAGGGAATAACCTAGTGACTAGGTATTTGGTTAATCGTAAATAATTAAAAAGAGTTATTTAAATTAATTATATTTAATTAATTTAAAAAGAGGATTTTAACCAGAATGGTTTAAAGAATAGTTATGGTTTGAATTAACCAAGTGAGTTTGAAAAGAAGTGATGAACATGTATATATTTGAACTCGGGTTTTATATAAAGAAATAAAGGGGTTCAAACCGAATACGATAGGTTAAAGGAAGGTTTTACTTAACGTATGAATTGAGTAAAGGAAGGTAAAGTTGTAAAAGGTTTATATTCACTCTAAAATTTAGAAACAAGGTTTATACATGTAATGTGAGTTAAACGTTGTTCTGAAATAATTAAATGATGGATTTAAGTCAAACCAATAAAAATTGAAAGGAGATGAGGGCTATAAGGCTAGGTTTTAAATAAACAAGACAAGGGGATGCGCTTTGATATTAAATTGAATATCGGTTCTTGAATTACAACTCGTACCTATCTGAAGATAAGAACGTTGTTAATCAAGGTCTGAGAGGTAATTAAATACCCCAACTTGAAAGGCTACGGGACTATCCAAGGTTAGTACTAGTTCGTAATGGCAAGAACGTATGTTAAAATTTCCAAAATAGTGGAGATGATATGAGATGAAAATATTCCCGATAACGGAATTAAAGAAAGATATAATTCGAAGTATAAGGGAAGGAGATATAAAAAGGGGTTGTTCTATAAGAATAATGATTTGATATATTTTCCCAAGTGACGTAAACAAATGAGTTGGCTTAACGTCAAATAATGAGTGGGAATGATCTCTCAGCTATAATGAAAGGAAAGAATATAGTAAATGTGTTGAAATAATAATAGTCGAAAGGAATATTTGATATCATATATATACGTATATTTTTTTCAAAATGAAATGGTTTTGCAGCGATCAGTATATTAAGGAAATAAGTCGAATATTTTTCCAAATATCTGGATATTCAGGTTTTATAAGTTTTAAAACCCAAGTGATGCTGAGTACTAGACCAGGGGATCTATTTTATGATTTCATGGATGTTTACTTGATAGTTAAATAACCGACTATCAAGTCTGACCTTTACGATTGTTGGTATGGAAAGACCGGGATCGAATGAATATTCGAAAACCATTCCAACCAACAAATACGATATATATAGAAGATATCGGGCGACGATCGAGATGGAGCATGTGGAGACCATAGATCTTCATAAAGCGGAAGAGCCACTTACAATCTCTGATTCGACCCGGAGATATACTGGGGTTCTGTCGTGGTTGAAACTGTGGATTGCAAGGGCGATCGCTACTGATCCATGGGGTGATTCCTATATTGGATGCAGTAGGAGAGTACCTTCGGTTCATCCTGTTCCTGGATGACTTGTATGGACGGATGTCTGACAGAGTATTTCCAAAAGGATTTACATGCGTTGATTTCTCCAAACGTACCATAGTTGATGGCGGAGAAATGGTTATTCTCTAGCCAGATAGCTAGAGTATGTTTGTGGACGTCAATCAAGTGTGATCCGGCGGATCTGACGATGTGGCATTCAAAGTGTATGATGACCAGATGTGTTCTGACCTCAAGCTTCATCAACCGGGAAATGACAAAAATCGGGCAGGCAGCATGGCTATGTGGGTCGCTCCCATTAGGATGTATGATCACCTATCTAGAGAAATTCCTATTTCTTCTTAATCTATGTTCGATGCTGTCCCTTATCGGGAGACGGTGGTTTGAGTCCAACCGTCGGTGATATACATTCGATACACTCAAGCGAAATGAGTGGTCGGTCATGTGAGGGCCGGGTTGCAAGACGTTCTTGTTGAACCCAGTGTATTCGCCTCTAGAGATACACGTGCGGAAGGTGGTCCCATACCTTGTCAAGTGGGAATCCAATACCCAATAAACGCCCGCGATTTTCGATTTTATACTATATATGTGGAGCGTGAGATGCAAGCGTTCCTCTAGATTATTATTTACCTGTATTTAGACATTATCATAATATCAGAAAAGATATTGTTTTCAAAACTGTTTTGGGTTATCGTAAGGTAAAAACCGTCCGTGTTTATGTGTGGATTCGGTCTTACGATTATCCTTTTCTTTTGAAAGATTTTGGACTTTAAAAATCATGATTGGATGATTTATCCTTAATGCTGTGCGAGTTTATCTCACTCTGGTTCACCAGACTGACCCGGTGTTTTGTAAATGATCGGGTTAGCCCGGAGTGTACAGGTTCAGGATCGGAAGCTGTGAAGAGACGGGCCTGAAGAGTTCAGACGTATGATATTATTCCGCTGTGTTGTATATAAGGGCAGATTATTATTATAACTGTCCAGTGATGTTCATGTACTCTGATGATTGTAAGTTTTTATTCAAAGCTCTCAACAAAGATTTATTTCTATATTATATTTTGTTCCACTGGCAATGTGAGACTCTGTGTGTGTGTTGTTCTTCTTCTTCTTCTATTCTAACTTTATTTCTTTCTTACCTCACCCTCAAAAATCTTTCTCGACGCTCCGGTGTTTTTCGGTGTTGGAGGATCGGTATAAGATACGGTAAAGGTATTTATGTCGATTTTCTGGGCCGAAAACCGCTGGGTCGTTACAGTGGTATCAGAGCTATTGGTTGAGTAATAACCTTGGCTCTGTGGCGTAACTCAATAGAGATGGGGTTAGTAACACCCTAGATTGAGTTGAGTGTATATATATGAGAGCGTATTTGTAAAATTTTATATAAAAATGTTTTGTATTGTGTTATTTGACTGGTTCAAGTGTTGAGAAACAGTGAACTAGTGAATGGATACAATATTGTTTTCTAAAAGAGGGTAAATGAAATAATTTTACCCAAGGTATATTTTTACATAGAAAAAGGAATCTATTTTCTATATTATAGTAAGGTGGGTTGTTTGTTTGTTCTGATTGATTTGGTTTGAAATCAAATTTAAATGTTGAAATAAAGTTGAACTAATTAGAAAAACAATTCGAAAATCGAATCAGATATGAAAAATGAAACTGAACCTGGTTAAGTAAAACCAATTTAAGAATAAATTCAGATTGAGTGAACTTGAATGAATTGGGGTTTGAAAGTTTATTGGATAAATAAATTGGGATTCTGATTAAGCGGGTTGCCATTCGAATTTTGAATGTTCTTTTCAAAGGAGTTGAGGCCAAAGGGGCAGTCGTAGTCATACCGATCGAGCCATGCAAAGAAGGGACTGGCAAAATTCTCGAAAAATTTTAGAGTTTGAATTTGTTGTAATAATTTTAAAATAATTCGATTAGGAACATTCTTCTTACTTTACAATTTCGAGGAGGAAATTATTTTAAGGGGGAAAGAATGTAATATCCCGTGTTTTTGGTAGTTAAATATTTAATTTATTTTATTTTTAAATATTTATTTAGAATAGATTTGAAATATATATTCTGTTTATAAAACGAAGTTTTAACGTTATAATATTTCATTTGCATAAATTCGATAATATCAGTTTATTATTATTCGAAATTAACTGTTCTGGAATTTATTTCATATTTTATCTATGCTATATAAGATTGGAAATGGAAAAAAAAATATACATAACCTAGGGATAGTAGATAATGCGACTACACCGGTTTAGTTAATATACGGTGACTAGATTGGATAAAACTTATGATCATATATGGGATTTGAATCTCGGTTAAGGAACTGGAGTTCGAATAAACTTCTTGGTAACTAGGTTAAACAAGTTTATTAACTAATTAAAACAAGTTTATTAGTCAAAACTTTAAGTGCCACCAGCAATTTAAAATGGCCGAGAAGCTTGGCAGAAGGAAAGATAGCAAGTACATTAAATACAAACATGAAAATTTATATTCGTACATAACAGCTAAGGAAAACAGCGGATGTATAACCAAATCTCATATACAAAGACAATTCACTGCTACAATGTTTGAAAGGAAAGAAGAATGAAGAAAAAGAGAACCTATGATACTAGAAAGCTGGTGACAGATCTATAAAAACGGCTAAAGAAAACAAATTACATACCCCATCAAATTTACAGATTTAAAATCAGATAATATATCTTTGTGAACAGAAGATCTTATATACAAATCTTTTGGCCACCACCTATACATTGCAAATCTAAAAAAAAAGGGTACACAAAAGTCTGTTCAAGAAGTATTGACAAATCAAATTTATCACGTATGGAACTTTAAATCACATAACAAGCTTCACCGCTTGATAACACAGCAAAGCCCCACTGTCCACCATCATAAATCAACCTGCAAAGGGAAACAGCTATGAGTATAGCTAGCAAAATATAAGTTGAAGATTTCAAAAAGAGAAGACAATACATATTTATCAAAACAAGTCGAACAGACAAAGAAAGCTATGCATCAAATCTTCAAAGACTTTGCACAGCTAAGTAATAGCTAGAACAGCTATGTAACAGTTAAGAAGTGTACAATGTAGAGAAAGAGAAAAATATCATAACAGCTAATATATGTATGAATGGGTACCAACCTATACAAAAGGCTATCCTACCTACATACTTGCCACAGTTCAAATCAAGAATCAAATTTAAACAATTTGACGGCTGTGTACATACAGGCATGACAGTATGGACAAGACAATACAATAGCTTTATAGCACCTATAAGCAAACAGTTCGATTTTTCTATATATATCTGAGCAGTTTTGGTACAGGAAATCCTCAGACAATACAATACGAACAAGACAACTCGAGTATAAATTCATATGAACAGACAATATCAATGAAACAATTCAAACAAAAAGACAATGTGAATAGATACTGTAAATCCATAGATACTGTAAAACCCATGTGAATAGATACTGAAAATCCATGTGAGTAGATACTGGAAAAAAAAATCCATGTGAATAGATATTGGTACATCCATGTGAATGTAAATCGTGGACAGTTTCAAGATTTGAAACATCTAATAAACCAGCATTGAAAACAGCAAAAGAAATGGTACAGAAATTTCCAAGAAAACCAATATAAATATGTATATTTCTACATATATCTGTACAACCGAATCAGCTTATATATATATATATATATTCATATATATATACAGTGCCGAATGTATATCCATATGTACAGAAACTCATCTACAAATTTACTGTTGCAGTGTACTTAGAAATCTGAACAAAAATCTAAGGGCATATCCTAATGTCTGTAATCAAAGTGACAATTCATAGCCCAAACCTATCCAAGTACAATTAAAATCCTATATCAGAAATCCGAACCTAAAAATCTAAATTTCAGATTTGATTTTGAGTGAAATAACAACTCGTAGCTACTGTAAAACAGTAATCGTATCTAAGAGCAACTGCAAGTATAAATACCCTAGCACACGGTGTGTTTTATCACCCATTCACAAACCAGAAAAATCGAAATAAATATTACTGAAATTTAAAAGCAAGGAAAAGAGGAAGACTTAGCTTTTGGTGTTGAAATCGTTCGCGATGAAGGCCTCGGCTTGAATCCAAAATGGATATCGGTGTTTTGGAGTTCGTCGTGGTCTCGGTAGGGAGTCGAAGGATGTGAGGATGGTGGCTGACCGGTCGACGGAGGAAGAGGGGCGCGAGTAGGAAGGTACGACGCCATAACATCTTCGATTTGGGGCTGGAAATCAAAAAGAGGAATTAGGGTTTTTAGTTTTCGGGTTTCAGATAAATTTTGGAGGCGGCGCACTGAATAAAGGAAATGATCGGATATGAGGGTTTTATGTTGATAACGGGTCGGGTTGGTTAGCGGGCCGACTATTGGAGGATTCAGGCGCGGTCAGTTGCGTTGGGACCGTGAAGTCGAGTACTTCGAGATGGAGCAGGCCTGGTCCAGATCTGAAGTGACGGGAATTTTATTCAAATTAAAACGTCAGTTTAATTTGATAAAATCAGACTGTTCATCGACAAATCAAAACCCAGGTGAGTTAAACTCACTCAGCCTTCCCGTTTATATATTATAAACTGGGTATTTTTATTTTGCGTGTTCTTGTTTGATAGTGGTTGACCGTTCGTTAGTTAAATGTATTTATTGTGGATTTAAATTCTGAAATTTAAACGGTCGTTAAATTTTAGAAAACACCAATCGTTTTGATCTGACCCGAATAAATAAATTCCTCTGATTTGGTCACATTCATAGACGTGGTTGGAATTGTGTGGATTGTTTGAATTGTCTGTTGATTGATTGATGATTGTTATGGAAGTTTTCAGTCAAATAAAAAAAGAAATGACTGATTATTGTTTGTTGGACCCGGTTTCAACATTTGTTCTGATGGGTAGTGCGGTTAGGGAATTGGCATCACCTGGCTTATAAATCAGTTGATTTATGAAATATGAATTTTCCGGCAGTGAATCGATAATATTTGATTTATAAATATGTTTTATAACGGAAATGGAATTTGAAGGTTATTACAATGAAATGTTATTTTAAAAAGGAAATAAATATTAAAGTATTATTTATTTAAAGTTTGTATTGAAATGATGAAAACTTGTTTTATAAGATGAATTCTTATGTCAATATGGATTTTAAATAAAGAACAGGGAATAACCTAGTGACTAGGTGTTTGGTTAATCGTAAATAATTAAAAAGAGTTATTTAAATTAATTATATTTAATTAATTTAAAAAGAGGATTTTAACCAGAATGGTTTAAAGAATAGTTATGGTTTGAATTAACCAAGTGAGTTTGAAAAGAAGTGATGAACATGTATATATTTGAACTCGGGTTTTATATAAAGAAATAAAGGGGTTCAAACCGAATACGATAGGTTAAAGGAAGGTTTTACTTAACATATGAATTGAGTAAAGGAAGGTAAAGTTGTAAAAGGTTTATATTCACTCTAAAATTTAGAAACAAGGTTTATACATGTAATGTGAGTTAAACGTTGTTCTGAAATAATTAAATGATGGATTTAATTCAAACCAATAAAAATTGAAAGGAGATGAGGGCTATAAGGCTAGGTTTTAAATAAACAAGACAAGGGGATGCGCTTTGATATTAAATTGAATATCGGTTCTTGAATTACAACTCGTACCTATCTGAAGATAAGAACGTTGTTAATCAAGGTCTGAGAGGTAATTAAATACCCCAACTTGAAAGGCTACGGGACTATCCAAGGTTAGTACTAGTTCGTAATGGCAAGAACGTATGTTAAAATTTCCAAAATAGTGGAGATGATATGAGATGAAAATATTCCCGATAACGGAATTAAAGAAAGATATAATTCGAAGTATAAGGGAAGGAGATATAAAAAGGGGTTGTTCTATAAGAATAATGATTTGATATATTTTCCCAAGTGACGTAAACAAATGAGTTGGCTTAACGTCAAATAATGAGTGGGAATGATCTCTCAGCTATAATGAAAGGAAAGAATATAGTAAATGTGTTGAAATAATAATAGTCGAAAGGAATATTTGATATCATATATATACGTATATTTTTTTCAAAATGAAATGGTTTTGCAGCGATCAGTATATTAAGGAAATAAGTCGAATATTTTTCCAAATATCTGGATATTCAGGTTTTACAAGTTTTAAAACCCAAGTGATGCTGAGTACTAGACCAGGGGATCTATTTTATGATTTCATGGATGTTTACTTGATAGTTAAATAACCGACTATCAAGTCTGACCTTTACGATTGTTGGTATGGAAAGACCGGGATCGAATGAATATTCGAAAACCATTCCAACCAACAAATACGATATATATAGAAGATATCGGGCGACGATCGAGATGGAGCATGTGGAGACCATAGATCTTCATAAAGCGGAAGAGCCACTTACAATCTCTGATTCGACCCAGAGATATACTGGGGTTCTGTCGTGGTTGAAACTGTGGATTGCAAGGGCGATCGCTACTGATCCATGGGGTGATTCCTATATTGGATGCAGTAGGAGAGTACCTTCGGTTCATCCTGTTCCTGGATGACTTGTATGGACGGATGTCTGACAGAGTATTTCCAAAAGGATTTACATGCGTTGATTTCTCCAAACGTACCATAGTTGATGGCGGAGAAATGGTTATTCTCTAGCCAGATAGCTAGAGTATGTTTGTGGACGTCAATCAAGTGTGATCTGGCGGATCTGACGATGTGGCATTCAAAGTGTATGATGACCAGATGTGTTCTGACCTCAAGCTTCATCAACCGGGAAATGACAAAAATCGGGCAGGCAGCATGGCTATGTGGGTCGCTCCCATTAGGATGTATGATCACCTATCTAGAGAAATTCCTATTTCTTCTTAATCTATGTTCGATGCTGTCCCTTATCGGGAGACGGTGGTTTGAGTCCAACCGTCGGTGATATACATTCGATACACTCAAGCGAAATGAGTGGTCGGTCATGTGAGGGCCGGGTTGCAAGACGTTCTTGTTGAACCCAGTGTATTCGCCTCTAGAGATACACGTGCGGAAGGTGGTCCCTGTTGTATATAACGGTGTTGTATACACAATTATATGATTTTTGTTTGATGATAACAAACAAATATATTTTTATTATAAATGTGTTTGGTACTGTACTGTTATACATCACAGCAATGAATATAATATTTATATTTAAATAAAATACGACTGTACAGAAATTCAAATATTAACACAGTATTTTATTTAAATAGAATATTTTATTTCAATAATTCAAACAGTACAACTATTTGTAACTCCACTATTTATACATTCACAGAATAATTGTACTTGTATAAACAGAATAAAATAGACAAGTTCGTTTGACAACAATAAAATGATATTTTATTTCAATCAAACTTGTTTATTACAAGACATCAATACATTTCATATATACACAGCTCCTCACTGCAACACTCATACATTCATTCAGTTTACATTTCATATATATCCATTTTCACTTGTATATACAGACTCATACATTCATTGACACCACACACTGTCTTCTTGTCTTCAGCTTTCAGTCCAGTCATCACAGTCAGTCCAGTCATTCCTGCTTACCTGTCACATGTGTAACACACACACAGTACACTGCAATAGAAATAAAACAGAATATATGCAAATATAAATTTTATTTTTTAAAATTTTTATTTGCCTCAGTTTTCTGGTGTGTTTCTCATCATTTTTCATGACTTGATCTGAATTATAAAACCATCAATCTGTGTCTAGACAGCTTGTGATATTCACAGTGATACACTGTAAATACCACAAGGCAGACAGTATGTATATACAATGCAGGGACAGGGACAACTCGTCTGATGGCTGTGTGTACACACGTGTATACACGTGTGCACTGCCTCGCCAATTCAGCGTGCAACTGAGGAGTAGCCACGTGGACCTTCTCAACTCAGTGCATATTTGAAAAGCAACAAAGTCAACACAAACAAACATGATCAAAACCTCAAAGAAAGCAATCAATTTCAAAGTATCAAAACATGGAGTCGAGCCAAGCAAGCTAGAGTTAAAAGTGGTCGAGGCAAGCTTTCAAAACAGTTCAATCATGTTCGAGCCGCAGCTCAACTACAACAGTTTTTTTTCTACTGACATAAAAATGGTCGAGACATAGTCAAAACAGCTCACAAACAAGTGCTCAAGCACAAGCCAGTGTGTGTAAGTGAACATATGCAGCATGTGTACAAGTAGTGGCTAAAAGTGGTCAAACATGGTAGAGCAGCAGCAAAAACAGACAAGGGGACAACACAAACAAGTGCAGGTCATGTTCAATTGCAGTAAGACATGGTGCAAGCACAGTCAAGAAGAATGGCATACATGAATGAATAAATAGTCGAGACAGACCAACTCAGTTTTATCAAGCATTTACATGTTCAAGGAGGCAAGACTGTGTAAACATGTCAGTGCACAATAAAACAGTGCAGCATAACAGATACACAACTTTGTGTATGCATACATGCTCACAGCAAACATTTGCACACACATATGGAGGCAGTTTCATCTATGAGTAAAAGGCAATGTGCAAAACTGGAAAGAGACCATGGCAACAATAAAGAAATTAAGCAGAGTAATTTTTGGAATAAATTAACATAGCAGGAGAAAACATCTCAGCATTATTTCAAAATGGACAAGAAGGTCAAACCAAAGTACAAGCCAGAATGAAGCAAACATGCAGAAATATCATGTGATGCATGGAATGAGTCAATATGCAAGTGCAGACAGGCTCATGTCCTAGCTTTCATGAGCAACAAGTTACAGTAGCAAATGGTGCTGGAGTATAAGTCAAAGCCGAACCACAAGTGCATAAAGTATGAGTGACATAGATGGACAAGTGCAAGTGCAAGACTCAAATCAGTTCAGACATGCATGGCTACAAGTGATTAATGGAGCATATCAGTATGATCAGTTCAGCATGGATATACAGCACAGATTGAACTTAGCAAGAAATCTTTTATTTAATCCATCAGTGCATCGTATTCAATGATAAACAAAAAGGCAACAAATAGTTTTCAGGAATGTGTTCATGGGAAAATTACAGTGGACCAAAGGAAAACAAATCAGAGATTCATTTTTGGCAAGTGTTAAATCTGGAAACTCGAATGCAATTCAAGGCAGACCAGAAATCACGCAAGAAAAATAAATCAAGCAAGTGGCCACAATTTAAATTTCAAATTTTCTTTAAAAATATACGGTGCTAAATCAAGGGATAGCAAAAAGGGAAGTTTTTTTTTAGAATTATTTTTTTTAAAAAAACCGAATTAATCAACAATGGAATTCATTTATTTTGTTTCCAATTTTTTACAGAGACGTTTCAGCAATCAGAGTATATTTCAAAGTCGGGAAGCAACAATTCAAATTGAAGACAGACAAAAGGGGAAACCCTAATCAGATCGAGCCATTTTTTGGTGAAATCAGAGCTCAGTTTAAGGATTTCAAATCCTATTTCTAAACACCAACTCATCACGGGCAAATATCGATCGAAACCACAAACAAGAGAACATCGAAACCGAAACCAACAAACAACCCACAAGTTTTTTAAAAGCAAGAATTTTCAGAAGTACTCACAGTTTTTCGATCGAGTAAGAGAACAATTCCAGAAGGTTTCAACCACAAGAGCGAATAACCCCAAAATCGTTGAAGCAAGGAGCTTCAAAATTCGATCGACATCATCAAGTTGAAGCCATCAGAGAACCATGACATAAATCCATCAAGCAAACGATCGATTTGGGGGAGATTCAGTGAAACCCTAGTTATCGCAGCCGCCATTTTTGTTTCCCAGAGCAAAAGAGAAAGTAAAGGGATCGGGTGCAAACAAAAGGAGAATGGGCCGGCCAAGATAAAAAAAAAAAGGATTTGGATTTATTTAAAGGGGATGACCCCTTTAATATAAACTTTTTTTTTATTTTTATTTTAAGAATTAGGGTGTAAATTTTTTTTATTCTGTTTTTTTTTTTTTTAAATTGTGTTGTAAATCGTCTGAATCAGTTCTAGATTCTGTAAAAATCTAGGGGAGATCAGTCAGGGAGTTGGCTGTCAGTTTCAGAGTCTGTAAATCTGAGTTACGAGTTACAGGGTTTGTAATTCGGGAAATCTGATCTAGGGGATTAGATCAGTCTACGGTTTTGAGCGTAGGGTTAGAATAGGAGCAGGGGTTTGCGAGTGTACATGGTCTTGTATGCGGGAACTGTTCTATCACTTAGTAGAAACCTTAGAAATGCAGCAGTAGGCAGGGTTTTGCCGAAGCTGGGTATATCTGTGTGTGATTTATTTTCTGCATTTCAGTTTCTGCTATTTTCTGTGATCAGTTTATTATTATATATCTCGTTAAGTTTTAATTCAGTTAAAAACTGTGAAAAACCCTATTCACCCCCCCCTCTAGGGTTATTCTAGATCCAACAAGTGGTATCAGAGCCTGGTAATTTCATTAACTCTAGAGTCATGGGTAACCCTTGCTGTCAGTCCACAGAGAGTCAGTCCAGTTCATCTCCAACTATTTTCACTGGAACAGATTTTTTAAATTGGAAATCCGAAATGGAATTTTATTTAAAATCTGTTGATATTAAATGTTGGGATGTTGTTATCAATGGGTTTGACATTTTAGATAAAGCTTCTAATTCTCGTGCTACACATATTCTGTATTCTCACCTAGATGATAATCAATACAGCCTGATTTCTCATTGTTTAACTGCGCAGGAAATTTGGACAGCTCTAACTACAAGATATGGAAACGACAGCAACTTCTCAAAACCCTCAACTGTCAACTCAGATTCAACAGATGAATCAGCTGATGAAGACTCAACAGATGATGAGATAAGAAATTTTTCATATGAAGATCTGGTTTATTTTTGTGTTGATTTAACCAAATCTGTTGACAAACTCCAATCGAAAAATAAATCTCTGAAATCTATAAATTCTGAGTTGACCAACAAGATGAATTGTTTGGAATCGAAATTGTCAAATGTCGTGAAATTTGAAAATTCTAATTGTGAAAATTGTTTGAAATTAAAAACTGATCTCGTTCATTTCAATAATAATATTCGAAGGCTTGAAGAAGAAATTTTAATTTTAAAAGATAACGAGATTGAGCTAAAAGATGCAAACAATTGTTTACAAAAGGAATTTATAAATTTCAAGGTTATCAAAAATTCCAAACATGAAAACGCTGAAAATGATAGTTTGTTGAAAACAGATCTAATTTTGAAAGAGCTTGAAATCGAAATTGAAAATTGGAAGAAACTTGAATCTGAAAGTCGAAAATATTTTGATTCTGAAATGGCTAAGTCCCAAACCAAAATCAAATTGCTTAATGATGAAAATTTGGTTTTGAAATCTGAGTTTGAAAGATGTAAGATCACTAAAAGTCGCTGTTCAGATTTAATAAAAGAAAACGATGATCTTAAAACTGAAATTCAACAACTTGAAACAATTCTATCTAAATTTTCAAACGGTAAAAGATCTTTGGATATGTTGTTGAAAAACCAACTTTCTGTTGGAAATAAACGTGGTCTTGGTTTTGGGAAGAATAATGTTTTTGGAAAACAAAATTCAAATGATTTGAAAAATCCCTCAAATTGCTTTGGAAAGAACTACGTTGAAAATTTGAACTCTGAAAATTTCAAAGGTTTTTTTAATCAAAATTGTGATGAGAAATCGTTTTATAATAAACCATTTAAACAATCTCGGATCCCGAATAAAAATAAAACGACTTTGACTAAATTTAAACAGATTTGGGTTCCTAAGGGTACAAAGGTTAATTCTGATGGTTTGTTATACAAACAGGTTTGGGTACCAAAAGTGGTAAACGTATTTCAGAGTGGTTTTACAAATTTTGTTAGACCACTTAATTCACTCAACTGATAGGTACCAGTGAAGGCTGAGGAACTGCTGTGCTGAGAAGAAATTTGAAATCAAGATTGTCTATAATTCTGTGTCATTTACAGTTCCTTAGGCCAACATTTGTTGAGGTAGAGATTCTGCTTTACATTGGATTCTGGTATGATCTCTAAACTCACCTTTGTATATTCTCTTTGTTTTTATTATCTGTTTTTATTCCTTCCTCTATCTCCTTCTTTTTTTTTGTTTTTAATCTGACACTGCCATATTTTTCTTTGTCTGTACTTCTTAAACTTCCAGTTGCAAAATTCATGATCTTTTTGGAAATATGCTTTATTTGTATAAAATCATCGTGTGTTAATCATTTCCATTTCCTGAATTTAATTTTGTAAATATCTGCAATTGTTTTTGAGATTTTGTTTATTTCTGAATTCATAACAGTGTTGATGTATTCTTATCATATCTTGAACACTGTTAATTTGAATTCTAAATTTTTTGAAGATCTGAATATTTAATGAAATGTCACACACCTTTGTTGTTCTGAGTTTATTCTAATTCATTTTAGAAAAGATCAAAATATTATACTCATTACAACACTCTGTTATTTATCAGTTGTGATAATTTCATTGATTTTCAGATTAGCTTGTATCAGTGATACATCTTGGAATTCATCTTTATTCATGATCATTATATTGAAATATGTTTGTTTGAAATCATCTGAAATTCTAGATATTTTGAATATCACACACCTCTTATTTTTGAAATTGTCAATCTCGTGTGACTGATTCATGATATCCCAAAACTTTACATTGATTCATGTGATTTCAAATAAATTATCCCGATCATGAATATTTTCAAATTTGATGTAAATGACCTGAAATTTCTCTTGGGCTTGTCGGAAATAGTTTTGAGAAATTCTTGAAAATGTTCTTTTTGAAAATGGTCTTTGAAAATCATTGTTATTTCATGATTATTTGATTTGAATATATGTTTGTTTAAAATCATTTGAAATTATTGATTTATTGGATCTCACACATATCTTGAATCTGAAATATAACCAGGTGTGATAGATTCATTAAATCCTAATACTTTCACATTTCTTCAAATGATTTAAAATAGAGTATATTTGCAAATCTTGGATCATGAACCACCTTATGTGACAAACATCTCGACAAGTCTGTTGTGATACTGATTTCTCCATGCTGCTCTGATTATAAGAAATTGATTTGTAAATATTTTTTTTGAGGACTGCTTGATTTGGTATCAAAGGTGTATCGTGCTTTGATAAATAAAATTTGTGTGCATGAGTTGCTTGCTTTGTAATTAAGTATTTTTTGTTGACTGAGGTACCATTTGTTTGCCACCGGGGTGTCATTAAAATCCTCGAGAAAGCGAGAACATTTGGTATCAGAAGCGCCTTATATTTGTCTCATCCATCTGTTCTGATTTTTCACTTTGTAGAGACACCATGTGGTATCAGTTTAAAAGTGCTGCATATTTTTTTTTTTGCTGTATATATTTTTTTCCCTCTTGTCATGTATAGATCAGCATATTACTCTTGTAATTGATTTTCAATTTTAAAATTATTTATTGATTATTCTTTCTGAAATTGAAATCAATATCCAATTGAACTGTATTTATAATTCATCAAAATTATTATCAGTTTTTGAAATTGTGATGAATTATGACTGCAATATATTTCATAATAAGAGGAGATTTTATTTAGATTTTTTTCATGATGGTTGAATATTTATTATAATATCTTTGAACTGGCAATTATTTCACGGCCATCTTCATTACTTATCATCCTTCTGCCATCCGTTATGATTTTATATAAATGTGGAGAGTTTAATTTTTCTTAAAATCATTTTAAATAAACAGTGAAAATATTTGTGATAGAATTGTGGTTATATTATTATTCAGAATTACTGATAAATGAAAATTTTCAATAATCCCGGTACAGTTCATGCATATCTCATAATATAATTAATTTAGAAATTTATTTCACAGTCCATCTCTGTACTTACCACATTTCTATCATCCATACTGGTTTTATATATCGAGGAGTTTTTTTCTTTAAAAGCTGAAAATGATGTAATTAATATATAAGTGTGTTTCTAACCTCATTTAAAAATCCAAGTTCTGGTCATGAATGGTTAAGAGACAACTTATAATTTAAGCTGCGACTGACCTCATTTAAAAATCCAAGCTCTGGTTATGCGTGGTCAGGGTGCTCTTAAATCAAAAAAAAAAAAAAGAAAAAAAAAGAAAAAAATTTGCAATAAATAAATTTTTATGTGAAATTCTCCTTGGTGTATATTAACCAGCCTATCAATCCACTTTCTAATCTGTGAAATGTGTTGAAATCTTATGACGTATTATGATTTGTTGATTGATATTGGAATTTGAGATTATTCGATTTTGTCATTTAAAATTGAATTTATAATTATAAGTCCGAATTCATCACTGTTTTTTGAACTCATTTTTATAAAATTCTTTTGAAAATATTTGGAAATCATTTCCATTTTATATAAAATTCATCGTAAATCCGTCATTCTCTAAAATGTGAAATATGTCACCTGTTCTCAGAATATTATGATTTTTGTTTGACTGATTGAGATTTATGATGATCGTTCTTCCTCTTAAGCTGGTATAATATTTGTTAGTCACTATTCGTCTATATTTTAAAATCTGTGTCCTTTTGATGATAACAAAAGGGGGAGAATGGATTAGATTTTGATTTATGAGTGAATATTTTATAAATATTTTTAATTTTGAAAATTTAATTATTCATACATTTCACTCATGCATAGTTATAGGGGGAGTTTCTGTTGTAGGGGGAGCATTTAAATAGGGGGAGTTCAAATATCCACGAACAAACACATTTATTATATTCAAAATCTTTTATTTGTTTGTCATCATCAAAAGGGGGAGATTGTTGTATATAACGGTGTTGTATACACAATTATATGATTTTTGTTTGATGATAACAAACAAATATATTTTTATTATAAATGTGTTTGGTACTGTACTGTTATACATCACAGCAATGAATATAATATTTATATTTAAATAAAATACGACTGTACAGAAATTCAAATATTAACACAGTATTTTATTTAAATAGAATATTTTATTTCAATAATTCAAACAGTACAACTATTTGTAACTCCACTATTTATACATTCACAGAATAATTGTACTTGTATAAACAGAATAAAATAGACAAGTTCGTTTGACAACAATAAAATGATATTTTATTTCAATCAAACTTGTTTATTACAAGACATCAGTACATTTCATATATACACAGCTCCTCACTGCAACACTCATACATTCATTCAGTTTACATTTCATATATATATCCATTTTCACTTGTATATACAGACTCATACATTCATTGACACCACACACTGTCTTCTTGTCTTCAGCTTTCAGTCCAGTCATCACAGTCAGTTCAGTCATTCCTGCTTACCTGTCACATGTGTAACACACACACAGTACACTGCAATAGAAATAAAACAGAATATATGCAAATATAAATTTTATTTTTTAAAATTTTTATTTGCCTCAGTTTTCTGGTGTGTTTCTCATCATTTTTCATGACTTGATCTGAATTATAAAACCATCAATCTGTGTCTAGACAGCTTGTGATATTCACAGTGATACACTGTAAATACCACAAGGCAGACAGTATGTATATACAATGCAGGGACAGGGACAACTCGTCTGATGGCTGCGTGTACACACGTGTATACACGTGTGCACTGCCTCGCCAATTCAGCGTGCAACTGAGGAGTAGCCACGTGGACCTTCTCAACTCAGTGCATATTTGAAAAGCAACAAAGTCAACACAAACAAACATGATCAAAACCTCAAAGAAAGCAATCAATTTCAAAGTATCAAAACATGGAGTCGAGCCAAGCAAGCTAGAGTTAAAAGTGGTCGAGGCAAGCTTTCAAAACAGTTCAATCATGTTCGAGCCGCAGCTCAACTACAACAGTTTTTTTTCTACTGACATAAAAATGGTCGAGACATAGTCAAAACAGCTCACAAACAAGTGCTCAAGCACAAGCCAGTGTGTGTAAGTGAACATATGCAGCATGTGTACAAGTAGTGGCTAAAAGTGGTCAAACATGGTAGAGCAGCAGCAAAAACAGACAAGGGGACAACACAAACAAGTGCAGGTCATGTTCAATTGCAGTAAGACATGGTGCAAGCACAGTCAAGAAGAATGGCATACATGAATGAATAAATAGTCGAGACAGACCAACTCAGTTTTATCAAGCATTTACATGTTCAAGGAGGCAAGACTGTGTAAACATGTCAGTGCACAATAAAACAGTGCAGCATAACAGATACACAACTTTGTGTATGCATACATGCTCACAGCAAACATTTGCACACACATATGGAGGCAGTTTCATCTATGAGTAAAAGGCAATGTGCAAAACTGGAAAGAGACCATGGCAACAATAAAGAAATTAAGCAGAGTAATTTTTGGAATAAATTAACATAGCAGGAGAAAACATCTCAGCATTATTTCAAAATGGACAAGTAGGTCAAACCAAAGTACAAGCCAGAATGAAGCAAACATGCAGAAATATCATGTGATGCATGGAATGAGTCAATATGCAAGTGCAGACAGGCTCATGTCCTAGCTTTCATGAGCAACAAGTTACAGTAGCAAATGGTGCTGGAGTATAAGTCAAAGCCGAACCACAAGTGCATAAAGTATGAGTGACATAGATGGACAAGTGCAAGTGCAAGACTCAAATCAGTTCAGACATGCATGGCTACAAGTGATTAATGGAGCATATCAGTATGATCAGTTCAGCATGGATATACAGCACAGATTAAACTTAGCAAGAAATCTTTTATTTAATCCATCAGTGCATCGTATTCAATGATAAACAAAAAGGCAACAAATAGTTTTCAGGAATGTGTTCATGGGAAAATTACAGTGGACCAAAGGAAAACAAATCAGAGATTCATTTTTGGCAAGTGTTAAATCTGGAAACTCGAATGCAATTCAAGGCAGACCAGAAATCACGCAAGAAAAATAAATCAAGCAAGTGGCCACAATTTAAATTTCAAATTTTCTTTAAAAATATACGGTGCTAAATCAAGGGATAGCAAAAAGGGAAGTTTTTTTTTAGAATTATTTTTTTTAAAAAAACCGAATTAATCAACAATGGAATTCATTTATTTTGTTTCCAATTTTTAACAGAGACGTTTCAGCAATCAGAGTATATTTCAAAGTCGGGAAGCAACAATTCAAATTGAAGACAGACAAAAGGGGAAACCCTAATCAGATCGAGCCATTTTTTGGTGAAATCAGAGCTCAGTTTAAGGATTTCAAATCCTATTTCTAAACACCAACTCATCACGGGCAAATATCGATCGAAACCACAAACAAGAGAACATCGAAACCGAAACCAACAAACAACCCACAAGTTTTTTAAAAGCAAGAATTTTCAGAAGTACTCACAGTTTTTCGATCGAGTAAGAGAACAATTCCAGAAGGTTTCAACCACAAGAGCGAATAACCCCAAAATCGTTGAAGCAAGGAGCTTCAAAATTCGATCGACATCATCAAGTTGAAGCCATCAGAGAACCATGACATAAATCCATCAAGCAAACGATCGATTTGGGGGAGATTCAGTGAAACCCTAGTTATCGCAGCCGCCATTTTTGTTTCCCAGAGCAAAAGAGAAAGTAAAGGGATCGGGTGCAAACAAAAGGAGAATGGGCCGGCCAAGATAAAAAAAAAAGGATTTGGATTTATTTAAAGGGGATGACCCCTTTAATATAAACTTTTTTTTATTTTTATTTTAAGAATTAGGGTGTAAATTTTTTTTTATTCTGTTGTTTTTTTTTAAATTGTGTTGTAAATCGTCTGAATCAGTTCTAGATTCTGTAAAAATCTAGGGGAGATCAGTCAGGGAGTTGGCTGTCAGTTTCAGAGTCTATAAATCTGAGTTACGAGTTACAGGGTTTGTAATTCGGGAAATCTGATCTAGGGGATTAGATCAGTCTACGGTTTTGAGCTTAGGGTTAGAATAGGAGCAGGGGTTTGCGAGTGTACATGGTCTTGTATGCGGGAACTGTTCTATCACCTAGTAGAAACCTTAGAAATGCAGGAGTAGGCAGGGTTTTGCCGAAGCTGGGTATATCTGTGTGTGATTTATTTTCTGCATTTCAGTTTCTGCTATTTTCTGTGATCAGTTTATTATTATATATCTCGTTAAGTTTTTAATTCAGTTAAAAACTGTGAAAAACCCTATTCACCCCCCCTCTAGGGTTATTCTAGATCCAACAGTCCCATACCTTGTCAAGTGGGAATCCAATACCCAATAAGCGCCCGCGATTTTCGATTTTATACTATATATGTGGAGCGTGAGATGCAAGCGTTCCTCTAGATTATTATTTACCTGTATTTAGACATTATCATAATATCAGAAAAGATATTGTTTTCAAAACTGTTTTGGGTTATCGTAAGGTAAAAACCGTCCGTGTTTATGTGTGGATTCGGTCTTACGATTATCCTTTTCTTTTGAAAGATTTTGGACTTAAAAATCATGATTGGATGATTTATCCTTAATGCTGTGCGAGTTTATCTCACTCTGGTTCACCAGACTGACCCGGTGTTTTGTAAATGATCGGGTTAGCCCGGAGTGTACAGGTTCAGGATCGGAAGCTGTGAAGAGACGGGCCTGAAGAGTTCAGACGTATGATATTATTCCGCTGTGTTGTATATAAGGGCAGATTATTATTATAACTGTCCAGTGATGTTCATGTACTCTGATGATTGTAAGTTTTTATTCAAAGCTCTCAACAAAGATTTATTTCTATATTATATTTTGTTCCACTGGCAATGTGAGACTCTGTGTGTGTGTTCTTCTTCTTCTTCTTCTTCTTCTATTCTAACTTTCTTTCTTTCTTACCTCACCCTCAAAAATCTTTCTCGACGCTCCGGTGTTTTTCGGTGTTGGAGGATCGGTATAAGATACGGTAAAGGTATTTATGTCGATTTTCTGGGCCGAAAACCGCTGGGTCGTTACAATAACAAAATGAAATTCCACTTATCCTAAGTCATTAAAATTAACTTTTAATAGACTTTATAAATGGGTTTTCAGGTATTTTAAATTCCCTTTTTATCTTAAACAACTTAAGTCTAGTTAGCCATTAAAATATTAAATTTCACATCACAACATTTCTATCCTAACCCAATTCATTCAAATTCATTAATATTAAATTAAAAGTTTCGAATCTATATTAATATTATCAAAATTAGATTTCCGGTTTATGCTTAAGGTAAGTTATCATATAAGAAAAACCATTAAAATTTGAATGTTACCATTTATCATTGAATTTATTCTATTAAATTCAGAAATTTAAATATAGAGAAAATATGGGTTGTTACACTAAAACCCTCACTTCACCTGGAGGAATAGGTTCACAATTACCCGAACCACTGAACGGGATTTCTTGCCTCAACCACTGAAGAGGTCTTCACTAATACAGAATAATTGTTGACTCTTTTGTGTTCTTGATAACACGGATTGTCGAATATTAAGTACACCCTTCCTATAGCCTTTCCTTGATGATAATCGTGAAGTGCGTGAAGGAATATAGAAGTTTAAAAGTCTCAAGTATAAAAGTAGATAGCTTTTTAGAACTTAGAGAGCTTTGAATAAGATAGAGAGAATTAGAATAAAATTCGGTGATTAGATCATCTAAGCAATTCTCTATTTATAATATATAAAAAGACACAACTGATCGTGAAGAGTTTTGATGAAGAGATATGGATTAAATAGTTGTGTCTCTTCTTAAAGGATGCAACTCTTCGGAATTCAGATGTCTGAAAATAAAATTAAAATGTCTGTTTATTTTAAAAAATCAAGTCAGAAAGGAAATAGTGTATTTTGGTTCAGATTCAGATGTCTGAATTTTTTAATTCAGACATCTAAATTAAAATTTAGATGTCTGAATTAAAAAATTCAGATGTCTGTTTCTGAACAAAACTCAAACAGCAAAGAAATAGGCTATTTTAGCCAATATTCAGATGTCTGAATATTTTAATTCAGATGTCTGAATTAAAATTCAGGTCTGAATTAAGATATTCAGATATCTGAATATTGTTATAAGTTTATTTTTCTTTCAGCAAACAGACGTCTGATTTAAAAAATTTAGACGTCTGTTTTCTGCTTCATGCTTATGCCTTGTGTATGTCTTGTATAAAATCTTATAAATTGAAAACGTGCATGTGTGTGTATCACCAAGGAAGATTTTAACAATTAAATACTAATACTAACAGACTTTAAACACATATAACATTTAGTTTAAGCTCTTGAATCTGTTGTTGAGTTTCTTCCTGCAAACAAAATTAGTTTATAATAATATATGTGTACATGTATAGTTGTCATAATCAAAACGCTATACAGCGTGATTCAACATTCTCCCCCTTTTTGATAATGACAACTATATATGTAACTCCCCCTATCAATATGCATATATTATCATATATTTCTCCCCCTTTGTCATTGACAAAAAGGAGATACTTATGTAAATAATACACATGAATATGCATAACACACAAACATACAACATAAGCACAAGTATTTACAAACAAACAGACAGATGATAATCATTTTAAGCGCATTCAGACGACTGAATTATGGAACAAAGTTTTGATGCCATGAACATTCAAACAGATGAAATATGATAAAATATATAAGATTACTAGAGTTTTTAATTTATTCTGAGCTCTGTTCCCAAATATTTCAGAAATATTGGAATAACCTTCTCATTGTTGTGGTGTACCTGCAAAAATATGATAAATCCTTTGGTACCCACTTTCTTTGTCAGGGTCCAGGGGTTAAATAGAAGGTAACCATACCCAAGAGGGTTTAATGGAACCTTTAAAAATAAAATTTTTATTATTGACTACAGAATTAAAATAATTATCGACATATCTTTCTCTGTTTTTCCAATTTACAGGAACCTAAATACTTAGATAGTTTCTAATAGTATTTCCTGTTGTACTTCTATTATAAATGTTTCTAGTCATAGAAGCATTTGAATTTCTATAGAAATTTGATCTTTGAGTTACACGTGCTTTAGTACTAGCAGTTAAATTTTTGTAATACATGAAAGCTTGTCTAGTACTAATTCTATGATTAGTTTTATTATACCCTAAGCCACTTTTATCGTGTAAAGGTCTAGAGCAAGATAAAATATCATTTAAATCATTTTGACCTTTATTAAATTTTGTGAACTTATTTGTACATTTTTCAAATTTGATTCCGAAGTTGCTATTGAAATTTTCAAAAGAAGTTTTGCAATCTTTTAAATCAATTTTCCTATTTAATTCAGAATTCTCGTTCTTTAACGTACTATTCTTATTGTCGAGATGATCAATTCGAGATTCTGAGATATCTAAAGATGATTGCAATAAATTATTTTGTCTTTTTAAATCACAAATTTCTTTTGAAAAATTCTCCTTTTCTTTTTCAAATATAGTATATTGTTCATCTATGAAATCTTTAAGATTCACTAAATTACTTTTCAAAATACCATTTTGATTTTCTAAATCTTCTTTTTCTTTTCTCAGTTTCTCATTTTCAAGTTCGACGGATTTCATCTTCTTTAGAATTAAGAAATTAAGTTGACCTAAATCATCATTATTTTTCATTAAAATTTGCAAATCAGAAAGTACCTTTTTGTAGTCCTCATTTGTTGTAGCTTTGCTTGTATGGGACTTTTTGCTTGCCATGTCTCGATCACATCTCTTTCTGGCCAATATTCTATGATGTTGTGACGATCAATAGAATACCAGGCTCTGATACCAATTGAAAGAGGCTATGCAGCGGTATAGGATCGTGTAGTATGGAGAATATGATGTAGAGTATATAATAGAATAGTAAGCAGTAAATCACACATTCGATTTATACTGGTTCGGACCACTGTCCTACGTCCAGTCCCAGACTCACTTATGGAATTTCACTAACACTAAAACCCTCACTTCACCCGGAGGAATAGGTTCACAATTACCCGAACCACTGAACGGGATTTCTTGCCTCAACCACTGAAGAGGTCTTCACTAATACAGAATAATTGTTGACTCTTTTGTGTTCTTGATAACACGGATTGTCGAATATTAAGTACACCCTTCCTATAGCCTTTCCTTGATGATAATCGTGAAGTGCGTGAAGTAATATGGAAGTTTAAAAGTCTCAAGTATAAAAGTAGATAGCTTTTTAGAACTTAGAGAGCTTTGAAAAAGATAGAGAGAATTAGAATAAAATTCGGTGATTAGATCATCTAAGCAATTCTCTATTTATAATATATAAAAAGACACAACTGATCGTGAAGAGTTTTGATGAAGAGATATGGATTAAATAGTTGTGTCTCTTCTTAAAGGATGCAACTCTTCGGAATTCAGATGTCTGAAAATAAAATTCAGATGTCTGTTTATTTTAAAAAATCAAGTCAGAAAGGAAATAGTGTATTTTGGTTCAGATTCAGATGTCTGAATTTTTTAATTCAGACATCTAAATTAAAATTTAGATGTCTGAATTAAAAAATTCAGATGTCTGTTTCTGAACAAAACTCAAACAGCAAAGAAATAGGCTATTTTAGCTAATATTCAGATGTCTGAATATTTTAATTCAGATGTCTGAATTAAAATTCAGATGTCTGAATTAAGATATTCAGATGTCTGAATATTGTTATAAGTTTATTTTTCTTTCTGCAGACAGACGTCTGATTTAAAAAATTTAGACGTCTGTTTTCTGCTTCATGCCTATGCCTTGTGTATGTCTTGTATAAAATCTAATAAATTGAAAACGTGCATGCGTGTGTATCACCAAGGAAGATTTTAACAATTAAATACTAATACTAACAGACTTTAAACACATATAACATTTAGTTTAAGCTCTTGAATCTGTTGTTGAGTTTCTTCCTGCAAAACAAAATTAGTTTATAATAATATATGTGTACATGTATAGTTGTCATAATCAAAACGCTATACAGCGTGATTCAACAGACAGGTTTCGTCAATGGTAATTTTCCTTTTCCTTTCCGGGTGAAATTTCATTATCGTTGGCCTTGAGTTTCTCGTTCCTTCCTGTGGGCTCCGCAACATGACTTCGGGTTAGAATAAGAATGTAAAAGTTAAAATCATGTGCAAATCAATTGTTAAATAAATTAATAACCAATATGATTATTCTCCCTCTCTTATTAATTTAGTCCATAAGCTATTATTCTAAGTTTCCTCCTTTTATTATAAATTGTCAAATAGGATTACAAGAATAGAGAAATCTCCAAATTGATTTTGATATCAGGGTTACACTCCGCAATTTGTGATTACATATTTTGGAGTAGAATTACTTGTCTTGATTCTGGACCCCAAGGTTCGTATTTATAGGTGTAGATTAACCCCCTTTCGGCAAATAGCCTCGTCTTGATGCTTCTTCGAAGGGGGATCCGAGGACTCAACACAAGCGTCTTTGATAGTAAGTGGCTTGCGCTTGTGGTACATCCAAAAAGTATCTTCTAGAAAAAGGGTTTGGCTGCTGCAAGAGGCACGTGTTTATGTAGGATCCAAGCCTTTGGTGACAAGTTATTTCACTACTAGAAAATGTGTTTATTCCGACAAAAAGACCGACGGTTTCTGATGGCCTATTTCCGACGGCTTTTGAGGACCGTCGGCTACCGTCAGAAAGCATCGGAAAATCGCGAAATATACAGTAGACAGAACCTTCTTCTTCCTCATTTTCCATCATGAAACCTATTTCTCAAAAACCTAAAGCTGATTTTCTAACACCCAAACACCATTTTTAGCATCTTGGAACTTCCCCGGCTTCAAAATCAACGTCTAGAACAATCTTTTTCAGGTATAATTTTTTATTTTGATTAAAAATAAAAATTACCCTAGACCTACGTTTGCACAAATTGATAAATTAGGGCTATTTAACGATTGTAATTGTTTCCAATAGCGTTGTAATGGTTTATAACATCTTCTTGTGTGCATATTTCATATGTTATCATCAAATAGTAAAATGTATATACAATTTATAATTGTTTGTGCATACGTAAACCATTGTATATATGTGTTGGTTCTACCATTGTATTGTGTTAATTGGAATAATAAAATGAATGCACGAGTTAAGAATATTACATTGTGCACATCTTAACTTATACAATAAAAATGAATGCATAAATCTATAAACGATTGGAATATGTTGGAAAATGACAATAGTACTAAAGCAGCCTTAAGTCGATAAAATACGTCGAACAAATGTAATAAACTAAAATACTTTTTGTAAATGTACAAATTAGTAAAAATATATTATATTTCATAAAATACACACATTTTGACTTATGTCCCTTGGAGAGTTTGATTGGCTCCATTCGATAAGAGTTGTACATGATCGTTATATAAATAGTTGTTTTGGTCACAAAATGACCATTTATATTCATTGGTACAATACTTGTTGGATTTGTCCTTGTATTTGACAAGTTATAAACACAGTAAGTAGTTACAATTTGCATATTACTTCATTTCAAATGGTTCACAAAATTTCGTCATAATTTTCCTTTTTTGTTTCCTACGTACACGCAATTGTGTACGATGCATGGAACAAAATGGAAGTGTTGCTGAAATTTTGTTGAATCGTTTCAAATGAAATAATGCACGAAATGTAATTGTTTATTGTATTTGTAATAGGAAGTAGGATGAATGACCATGGAAAAGATAAAAATAAATCAACATTTCTATATTATATTCTTTAATGGAGTAAGATTGACGTGTATAACCTTTAATTTATGTGAATACATTGAAAAAAAAGTGCAATATTTGAAAATAATTGTTGGATTTGTGAAATAGTTATTTAAATTCAATTATTATAAATATAAAATGAGACTAAGAAAATAAGTTTTAAGGAAATTTGTATTCTTAGAAGTCAAATTTGTTTTTAAAATTATGACTCATTTTCTCAAATAGGAAAAATAGTCAATTATTTTGTTGATCGAAGGAGATGGATGTTTCAAAGAAGAGGAATGCGAAACTCAATAAATGAAGATTTTTATAATGTTATAAATGTATTTGTTGAATTTTCTTTAGTAATAACGGAAATGATGCAAGGAGCAGAAGAAAGATCTTCACATGGTTTTTATCAATTTGGAGAAAGCTAATGACAGAGTACCAAGGAAGGTTATGTGGTGGGCGCTAGAAAGGAAGAAGGTGCCATTAAATTATATTACCTTTATCAAGGATATGTACGAGGGGGTTATGGCTAGTGTTAGGGCATGTGATGGTGAGACTGATGACTTTCCCATTAACATAGGGTTATATCAAGGTTCACTACAACAAAATGACCCTATTACAACGGTGGAACACCGTTGTAATATACATTTTACAACGGTGGGCAAACCATTGTGTATTAAGAAGTTGTAATAGACTAATATCTTTTACAAATTTTTTGCAATGTTGCAACACCGTTGTAATATTTATATTTTACAACTTTTTTCCACCGTTATAATAAACTTTATTACAACAGTTATGCACTGTTGTGATAAAATCTATTACAACTGTTATGCACCGTTGTGATTGACATTTGGGTTTTTTAAAAAATAAACAGCTTTTGCAACTGAAAAGAACAATACACTAAATATAGCAATACTCCATAAGCAAATTCGATATTACAGTTATTTGCAAACTAATTTATCAAAATACTCAAATATTAAGTATTACAAACAATAAGTTTTAGACAACACCGTTGTATTACAAACAATAATTCAAAATCTTCAACAAGTGCTACGATTTTTATAATGCCATATTACAACAAAAACACAATAATTCTAAATCTTCGACTGGGGTTTTCCGAAAGAAGAGATCAAACACACCGTATTCTTGATGCTTGTCATCTCTCCAGTAGCATAAGCCATGGTGAATTGATAAAGTTCAGTCAATAAGAGGCTCACCATTAGACTGGTTGGCTTTCCAATCGCCGTCATATCTCCATTTGCATCTTCAACTGAAAATCACTTCTGAGAATAATTTAAATGACTTAACAAAGAGCACCGATTCCAATGTTGAGGCTAGTTCCCATATGTTGTTAGTTCATTGTCTGAAAACATAACATATGTAAGGAAGTAACTGCAAGTTCATCACTATCTATAACACACCATTATGCTGCCATTAACAAATTGGAGTGTTGAATTAATTTGACAAATGAATTATAATAATAACTGGAATAAAATATTTTAATTTAATCAAGTGAGTACAAACCAACCTGGTGTTTGGCAACAACTAGAATGGAAATGTTTAGCTATCAGGGCTTGCATTTATCTTTTCTTTTCTCCTTTCTCAAATCTTAGTTCCCATACCCAATAAAATTATTACTTCCTTCGCTCTTTCCTTCAATAACAGACGAAACTTGTAGAATTTCCGGTTACTGCTGCAAAATTAGCAACTCTGTCTTTCTTTGTGCTTCTGAAATTCTTACCATCTGCCAACGTGGGAAAGTCTGGAGTGTTATAGTTTCCATTCTCCAAACCAACAATAGATTTTCCTTTTGAAGAGGAAAAATAGCCAGTAAACAATTCAGTAGCTTGTTTCTAGCGCTGAGTTTTACCCAATTTATGAGTTCTCTTTGTAACAACTTGCTGGAAACCTTCAGAATCAGCAACCCCTTTGTCTTTGCTGCTGAATTGAGTGAATTGGGGTCCGTAGTAAGAGTTTTATGAATTAGACGATCATTAGCTTTGCTGGAGTCTTAAATTAGAAGGCGCGAGATGGGATTTGGCACCGGCGGCGAGATTTCGGTCGATTTTGAAAGTGGAGAGTGGAAAGACGACGAGAAATTTTTCCCTAATTTTGAAGGTACGCTAGGGTTAGGGTTTGAATTTGCAGGGAAGGCAGCAAGTGTAGTCAGTGAGTATACATGTTGATGAGCATAAGTGGAGTCCGAAGGGTCTGGTGGATGTGGAGAAGGCGACGTCGAATTAAGAGGTGGAGAGATTGTCTGAGGGGAAGGAGAAGGCGGTTGAAAGGAACGGGATATGCTGGATTTTGCAGTTTGCCTGATGACAAGATGTTTTGTGATGTTCTTTTGTGTTATTCCACCGTGGTAGAGTGAGGTCGAATGCGGAGGAAAAGATGAAGGCTGAGGCAGGTGGTTGGATGTGATTAAGTGAGCAATCTGATTGTGTTGATGGAAACAAGACAACGACAACTTGATGAAGAAAAGGAAGATAAAGCGAACAAGGGCGTAGAGGGAAAACAAATTTTTAGGCGGTCTGGAGTGGGAATTTAAGTGAAATTTTAGTTTCGAACCCAAAATTTCAGTTTTGGAGCCAGCGGACATTTGATTTTGGAGCCCAAGGAGGCTTTAATGCCTTCAACATAAAACATTCCATGTAAATTAGGTTTAACGTCCGGTTGTCAATAGATAACCTAATAAATCAAAATCTGTCTGTATTCATATTAAAATTCAAAAATTTAGCTGACATCTCGATAAATGAACATCAATATGAATTTGGTCACACCATGATTTGATAATTATACGTTATGTTTTACATTCGGTTTTAATTAAAATTAACTGTACCTTTTGATGTAATTTAGTAGATAAAATGATTATCATTTACTATTTTATATTGAAAAAAAGTAACATGTGTATAAAAAACAATATTTATTGCTTAGTTTTTTCCTTACCATGTTTATTTTTAAAAAAGTTTTTAACAATAGAGTTTATTTTTGTTGAATAAGTTATTAATTACTAGTTAGTTAGTAATTACTAATTGGTAAAAGGGACTATTTCATATTTTAAGTTAATATTAATTATCATCATTTAATTATAGTTTTTCATTATTATATATAATATTTCTATTTTTATTGAAGTTTTATTTATTATTTATTAAAAAAAAATCATTAGTATTTTTATGAAATAATATTAACTATTAGTTATCAAAAATTGATATTTTTTTAGTTTTTATGAACAATAATTATTAATGGTTCATTATTGAATTATGATATTATTTCATATTTTCAAATTAATTATTATAAATTAATAGTAAATATTGACTACTAATAGTTTTTAATTGGTAATATTGATTATATACTATTGAATATTTAATAGTAATTTTTAAAAAGTAACTATTATTTATTAATCATCAATTAAGTAGTTTTTATCTAATCTTATAGTAATTGGTATTAATTTGTAAATTTATTATTGAATATGAATTATTCTTAAATGTTAATATTACTAATTATTAAATATAAGTTGTTATTAATATTTAATAGGTCTCTAATACAAGAAATAGAAAAAAGAGTTACTAAAAATAAGTTTAAACAACTTTCTAATTTAACTATTAATTATAAGAAATTAATTAGTATATATTAGTTATTACAACAGACAAAAAAGAAAAGTTGTTATATATATGTTTATTACAACAGTGATTTTTCCACAGTTGTAAAAAACATTTATTACAATAGTGCGTTTTGCACAATTGTAAAAAAGAATTTATTACAACTGTGCTTTTCGCACAGTTGTAAAATTAAAGTTGTAATATGGTGTTTTTGTTGTAGTGGTTCGGCTTTGAGCCTCTACATTTTTTCTTTAGTGATGGATGAAATCACAAAAGGTATACAAGGGAAGATTCCTTGGCGTATGCTCTTTGCTGATGATGTTGTGCTGATTGATGAAAGTTGTAAGTTGTAACGACTCAGATTTTTGGTCGATTTATTTTAAAATATTTAATATGGTTTTAAATATGGAGTTGATAATATAAATCGATTTTTATATTGAGTTATCAATTTAATAATCGAAATATGATTTATCTCGAATATATATAATTTTAGAAATACGAGAATCTAAAATAATTCAATTCAAATTTAAACCAAGTCAAATTGATTTAGATAATTAATCGAAATTCTATTTGAATAGAAACAATGATAATAATTATTTATTATCAAGGGATTAATTGTTTTGAATTTAATTTATATCGATATATATATATATATATGTATATATATATATGTCTTCTCCATATGATCGAATTTGCTTTGAAACATGTCCTAGTGTGTTCAGAATAATGGTTAAATCCTAGAAACGCCAGTTGTTGTGTTTCAAGTGGAGTTCAGCATTGCGAAATATATTATTATAAAATTAAATGGATAAGATTAAAATCAAATCAGATTAAATCAAAATCAAATTGCATTAAATAAATTGTGTGCTTTACCTACCCTAACCTACCTCTTAAAATAGTACATTGCGCATACTATTTCCTTAACGCTTAAGAATTCTATCTTCTATAAATCGCGACAGACTTCCCCTCCAATCTGTTTTATTTTTCGATTCATTCCTTCTGAAAGGATAATAGCCACTCCATTTTCAAAAATTGAAATTTATATCGCAACATACCCGGTTTATTTTAATATCTTTTTCTCATTCATTTTCGTGCTCAGCTAAACCATGAATTCCCATTGTCCATTTAAAATCTTAAACAAAGAAAGTTTTCCTCCTTCCGTTCAGAAACCAAAATCGACGAAAAAGAAAAAAGAAAAGAGACTCGATCACAATAATCCGATTGTTTAATTCTTTTGTTTAAGAGCTTCACCGTGCTATGCAAAACACACGACTTGAATACTGGAATTCGAACTATAGGGCAGTCGTGCTAGGGCTTAGATTGTTTGTTGATTTAGGTAGAATTGGGTCAAATGAAGATTCACGTGGGGTTTATGGTGGGCAGTCGAATCAGATGGTGGAGATTGAGGGTTGTTCGATGCCAAAAGTTGTCATTGTTTTCCACAGTAAAGGATTTTCAAAAGGGAAGACGCACAGTATTTTATAGTGCGATGACCGATGAGTGGATTTAGAGGGGTTGAATGCATGAATATTTAAGGGAGATTGATATCTGAATTTTGGACGATGAACTGGAGTTTGATAGTGAACTAAGGAGTACGATTCAAGAGGGGCACTGCGAGTTGAGGAAGATGAGGCTTATGCGATGGAGTTGACTGATGAATTTTTTGGGGTGCGTTCTTCTTTGCTGGAGTAGCAAGATATTGACGAGGGAGAGTCTGCACAGTTCGAGGTTTAAGCAAGGCTGGTGTTGACTGGATGGAGCGTTGTCTACTATTGCTCATGTAAAGGAGCAGCAATAACTGGGGAGTTCAGCATTAACTGATAGAGCTTGTTGTGAATATTGCAGTGTGTTGGAGAAGGATTAACGGGTAATTTAAGGTAAATTTAGTTGTTATTTAATATTTTTAGCAAGTAATGATTAATTAAAATGTATCAAACTCGTAATATTAATAACTTATTTATACGTGATTAGAAGAGACCGAAATGAATAGCACTACGTCAAGCTCAAAGCTGGAATGGAATTTATTCAAGCTAGTGGAACTTCTGTTAAAATTAAATGATGTTCTCAATGGCAACTACAAGACCCGGTGAGTAAATTCACTCCCTGGTTCGCTATAATTTTATTATAACGAATTTTTATTTTAATAATTTTTATATGATGTTTGTTGATTGTTTGGATGTAGTAAAATATTATTGTGGCTATTTTAAAAATATATTAGTTATTTAGGCATGGTATTTGTGGGTACTATATATATATATTATGGTGGTTGGATATTTCCCGTAGTACCGTTAGCAGATGATCCTATGCACCCCCATAATATGATAGCGAAAGACCTTTTATACCACGATATCCTGCCTTAAAGCAGGATATGTATTATTTATGTCGGCTAACGTCTGTGGATGCAGGAAAACGGTTGGAGGGATCCGACTGGATTCCTCAAAATTTATTATTTATTTGTTTGTTTTCATATATTATCATGTATGGTATGTCTGGAAACCTGTGATTAATAATTGAGTGTTTTGGGTGTGTATATATCACTGGAGCTAGATGTTGATTTATAAAAAAAATCATGAAAAGGGATTTTGAGATTTAAACGGAAAAATACATATTTTTTTAAATAGAATTTGAATTTCGAATGGGCTATAGAAATATAAACTTGTTTTGAATATATAAAACAAGTATTGAATTTGTAAACAATGTTTACAAATTAAATAATGTGGGAAATTGAAGTGAAATTATAAGTGATGTTATAAATTAAATAATGCAGGGAATTGAAATGAATTTATAAACGATGTTTATAAATGAAGTGGAAAAGTTATCATTTGATTATTTGAATATTTAAATTCAAATGTGAATTTAAAAACATAAATGTGGAATCATTTTAAAGAAGTAAACGATGAAATTTATTTTGATGTTCAAAATGTAAATTGAACTAAAAATAAATTCGTATGGATTTATTATTTGAATTCAATTAAATCGAGTTTATTTAAATAAAATATTTTTCAAAAAAGATATTGGAATCATAATAGATAGAACTAAAATTAAATATGAAAATAAATTCTGTGTTATATATAAGTTATAATAAATAGAATATTCCAAAATAAGATTTTGGTTATCAAACAGATTTTGAAATGGTACTTGTTTTATTATATAAAACAAGGAAGTTGGATTTATAAATCTAGTGAAATAAATTATCATTAGATAATTTAGATGTTTAAATTCAAGTTTGAATTTGATAATAGGATTTGAAATCGTTTCAAAATAGGAACGACGGAATTGATTTCAGAATTCAGATTAGAAATGGAATTGAAATAAATCCAAGGGATTTATCATTAGATTTTGATTTTTTTAATTATATAAAATAATTTATCTCCAAAGGAAATTGGAATATTTTATAAAAGATTGAGTTGCAAATAATTATAACTGAATTAATGAAAAATCGACAATTTAGAAAAATCGAAATATTAAGTTAAATTTGGAAAGCCGATCTAATATATATTCAAAATATATAAGAATGGAAGTGAAATTTATTTATAAATGAACCTTAAAACGTTTATATTTAAATATAATTAAAACGAACTCGCCGCGGCACGGTAGTTCGTAAATTGGCATTTCGAACTTCAACTGAGTATATAGAACTCAATTTAAGTCAAAATTCTTTGAAACAAAAATCATCAGGACCGATTGAATAATAGTTTTCTAATGGAAGAGAAAATTTTAGATTTCGTCTTATGGATTTTGAGTTATGTCAAAATCAAATTTTCGGGAAAACAGCGCATAACCATTATAAAACCATAATGGTTTATTTAAATAAATAAAAGGATTTTAATAAAATAAGATCTGAATTTCCATTTGAAAAATCCAGACTTGAGTTATAAAATAAATATGAACTCAAGTGGAGTAAGTGAACCGATTTTTGAAACAAAAATCGGATTTTTAATTATTAAATAGAATTAACTAATTTGAAGAATAATTAGTTGATCGAGTTTTGATACGAAATTGGGATTTGAATAAGTGAATGAGATTTGAGAATTTATATTCGAAATCGAATATGAAACTTGAGTTGAAAATGGAATTTGATTGGTTAGTAAGTAAATCAAAATATATTTGAACGTGATAAGTTCAAATAAAAAGTGGAACAGGCAAAAGTGCTACTCAACGAATAAATTAGCGAACTAAGTTAAAAATGATTGGATGGAGTTGAAATAAATTAAAAATGGTTAGATATATGTTAAGAAGTATTGGAATGAAGTGTATGAAGATTATAATTTAAGTATCCGACAAAAAGGTACACGTTTAAATTCCATATGAGATTTTATGCGCCGAATCGGCAAGCCACTTGGCTTTTTGATTTTCTTTTTGAATGGAAAGGGCCTGGAGAGGTGAGTTGGTGTTTGAGCTATTGACCAGTACAAAGAAGGTGCTGGCGAAATTTTCCAAAATTAAGGAATTAGAATATTTTTAAGAAAATTTGATAACAAGAAATCAATATATCGATATATATATATATATATATATATATATAGAATTCGATAAGGGAACAAACTTAAAATAGAATATTATAAACAAAAAGGAAATCTATAATTAAATCTGGTAAAAATAAAAAGAGAAACGTATACACGTTTTAAAAATGAATAATTGGTTTATATGATGTTGATTATTCGAGATAAGTAGTCTTGTCCATTTTGAAGTTAAGAATGTTGTTCAGTCATGGTCTGAGAGGTAGTTATACCCCAACTTGATTGATTTCATTATTAACCAATAAATAGCAAGATTCAGGCTTGAAGATAAATGTTTGAATAAGATTTAGTTGAATGCAGTATTTTAGGTTGTTGTAACGATGTTTTACACAACATTCATTTTAACCTAAGTAAGTGGTATTTTGGGAATAAAATAATAAATATTTCCTGAGTACAAAAATGGATGGTCGTGAAAGGGAGAAGTGTTCTTACACGACCCGAACTTCCCCAAGAAGGAAAGCACAGATTGAGTCGAGCACAAGCCACATCAGGACACAAACAGAAGAACATTTCATTGTTAATTACAACAATTCCATTAGAATACAAGAATATATAGAGTATGAATAAATATTACACACTCGATAAATATCAGAGATTTAAATTACATTACTGCAGCGGAAAAATAATATAAAACACAACTGAAAAGAATATACGGATACAGAGCTTTTCGAATATCGTTTCAACTGTAAACCAGGATCCTATGAATATAAATCTGCAAAACCAAAACTACTAGCTGCCTATATCGAAAATAGAGGCACCCAGAATTTAGGTTAAAACAATAAACTCCAGGTCAGTCATGTGACTAGTGTGAGAACTAAAACAATTATTACTCTTTATTTTAAAGTTAGGTAATTCGAGGGACCACGCCGTATAACACGGAACGAGATTCCTCCAAAGAAAACCAGTACATAAAACAACAGCGCAATGCTAAATAAAGAACAATGAAGCTATTATAAGACCCAGGTCCCATCACACAAGGCAACACAAGCCAGAAGATAGGGTTTTAACTTATAATAGCCAAAGAATGCTTGATACGCTAAATTTCATCTTTTATTATTACTATAAGTGTATAGTGTCAAAACAATTTCAATCATAAGTATCAATCATAGACGGCATAAGTGCCTCATACCACTATGTCGCCATACTAGGCTCTACAATCAAAACCGCAAAGTCACGCATTGGAAGTTAGATTTCCGTCTGTGAACCGAGGCCATGGATCGTCCTCACCGCTTCGAGACAATCTAGCCTACCATATCTCAGGATCAGAGCTCGTGTGACCCTTGGATCGTTAGGGCCGGTCCACCGATGTGGATTAAAATGCTTGAACACTGCGTTTCCCCGCCCTTTGGGGGCGTAAATGAGTCCTATGACTCCATCGGATCCACGTAGTCACCGATATATCCGAGGCGCCTCGCAATCCAACAACTACACAGGTGAAAATAATATAAATGTCAGGGCTGGTAGGTCACTGACACCACCCTAGCTAAAAAGAAATTCATGCCCTCCCTGATGTCCTCTCCCATTTCTGGTTCACAGCTGGGGTGTGAGGCTCACGAATTAACGCTACACAAAGCTATGCCACACAGGCGGTGCTTTGATCATCAACCACAAGACTTTGCTTTTCAACAAAAGCCTTGATCATTTGCATCTTAGCATGCCACACAGGCAAACCACTCCATGCAACCGATATCCATCAATCACACAAAATGATATCCAATGTCAGACACACAGTCCATTTACAAGTTCGGTCTGGGTCTGAACGAAACCGGAGGCAGCTTTTACCTCGCACATCCATCGATCTCCAAGTACGTCTGGATGATCACCAACTGATTCCCTCCTCTTGGGTGTACAACCCAATCAAGATCATCAGTAATTATCCAAACGATGTGAAGACCTTCGGTCTTCGACCACCATCTTCATCCTCGACACATCGTCAAATCAGTTATTTAGAATGGGATTAACCCGGTCTTTTTGAATAACTCACGTATATAATCAACAAGTGTTACACAAACACAACATACGCCTCATTCCAATTCAGTATATTCTTTTATTCAAATATTCTTATACTTTGGGAATGGTTCCCGTTAATTTTATCAAAGATAAATTCTTTAAATTTATTCTTTAATCTTCTTTTGAATATCAATTCGAACCAAATTATGGTTTATCCAAACTAGTCGGGATTAGCGAACCTTACCAAAGTAATCAGTTGTTAAATTTCCCAACCCAATCTATTCATTCCATGAAGTAAAACTGGTCATACTTAACACCACGGTGTTATCGGTAAATTCAATTACCATTTCACGTTCAAATCTAATTAAAGATTTAACTATCGCCTGGAGCAAAACTGGTGATACACCATTCTCGATCATTTCAATCTAATTAAAGATTCATTAAAACTCCACTTGGTTTTAATCTTCCCAAAAGTCACTGTTAATGATTATTTAACTTGGGAAGTCATATCCCGTCTTTAACTAGGTTAAAGAACCAATGTCATTTAAAACATGGTTCACTATAAACCCAAAATCACATTCCATTCCATCAGCCTTTAGCCGTAAATTAGAAAGTGAACAAATCCCTAAGTAATAACCCCGAAGGCCGAAACCAACATCAGATTAATACCCACGAAACCATTCAACTTAACTAATCTTCAGTTAGTTTCCGATTTTCTTAACCCCCTTGGGTCTAAGAACAATATTATTAAAGATACCGTTCACGACAACCCAAAATCACATTCCATTTACAATGGAATCTTCATGGAAAACAAATCGATATATATAACCGATATAAACTTCAATATCTGACTAATAATATAAATGGAATAACGGCAAAGCCTTTTAAATTCCAGATATATTAGTTGTCTTCCTCCATAGAAATTCACTTCGATTATTACCAAATCAAATTCCATTCCACTCTAATTTATTTTATTAAATTGGAAAACTTTACTTTGGAAAATCTTCTTTAAATCTTAACAAAAGATTTATAAATTCCAAATCACATTTCATCATGAATCAGGTTAAAGAACGAATGTCGTTAAAACACAGTTCACAACAAACCCAATTCACATTCCATAAATTATCGGGTTAAAGAACGAGTGTTATTTAAAACACCGTTCACGACAAACCCAAAAATCAATTCTAATTCAATCCCAATTAAATATCATTTAATTGGTATACTTCATTAAATCTAAATAAAAAGATTTAATCTTTTTCTCAACTAGGTTTAAGAACAGTGTTAATGAAGACACCATTCACAACAAACCCAAATCCCATTTGATATTAAATACAAGGCTCTGAATAGAAAATATATCGGCTTATATTCACTATCAAATTCTACGACCAACAAATATCGTATTGGAAATAACGATATAAATATATCTTTCAAATTTCCATAACAATATCTGTATAATCGCGAAATCCAACATCAAAATATTCCAAAGACAATTTCGATTCAAATCCATTCCAATTCAATTATTTGAAATTCTGTTTACTTTTAAAACCCTTTCAAATCAAATTCATTTATTTCAAAAATAAATGGATTATAATTCTAGTTCAAAACTAGTTCATTTCGATAAAAATCTATTTTTATCTTTTCAAATATGGAATTTTTTATCCCAATCCTTTCCAAATCATTTCTTATGATTTTACACAAATTATTGCTATTTTTAATAATTTTATCAAGGCCCGTACAGTCGATTTCCATAAATGGCCTTCGAACTGCACTTACAACGACCTTTTCCAAATTTGATTTGGACATACTTCCAAATACAACCATTAAATTTCAAATCTCTAATATTCATTAGAAATCTCTTTTCGATACGAACCCAACGGTCCCGGTTTTAGGAGAATCCGACGGTCGGATCTCCCGTAATGTCCATTCGAAGTCAATGGTCGAATTTCGCGAACCGCCGCTGCGCGGCGCGTTCTATTCAGGCCATTATATATATATATATATATATATATATATATATATATATATATATATATATATTCCGTCGATTTCCTTTCAAAACGTATTTTATAAATTGTTTTAAATTCATTTTCAAAACCATTTCAACTTCATATTCGGTTTTAAATCAAAATTGAATATTCCATATCATTAATATATAAATGATAATATTTTCAAAATATTAGATTTTGAAATCACTTCCTTTTCTATATTCATTATAAAAACGAATATAATCGATATAAATATCGTTCGCGTCAAAATGGCGCATATCTAATCAACACGGCTTTATATATTTCAATAACTTCGTTACTTTATTCAACAAATGAATATTTTCTTCAACACATGAATTTTCTTTTATTCAACACATGAATATATATTTTATTCAACACATGAATTTTCTTTTATTCAACACATGAATATATATCTTATTCAACACATGAATTTTCTTTTATTCAACACATGAATATATATTTTATTCAACACATGAATTTTCTTTTATTCAACACATGAATATATATTTTATTCAACACATGAATTTATATTTTATTCAACACATGAATTTTCTTTTATTCAACACATGAATACATATTTTATTCAACACATGAATTTTCTTTTATTCAACATATGAATATATATTTTATTCAACACATGAATTTTCTTCTATTCAACACATGAATATCCTTTATTTTCCAACTTGGAATGAGGCCCAATCAATTACCATATAATGTTAATTATATAGATTCCCTACAACACATGTATATAATAGCAACGATAAATAATCAACCATCATCCAGCGTGCATTCTACACTGCATAAGCATCAAATATAAATATTTAACGCTTATAACAGCCTGTCAATCAATCGATCGACATACAACTAATTATTTGGGATTAGTGTACGTCAAATATCATCCCAACACCCGTGTGGGGTTTCAAATCAACAAACACAAATTTTTATTTGTGCAGTTGGGCGATGTGTAAAATTTATCGTCCCAATCAATATCAGTCAAATGAGTGTACATAAACAAACTGTCTGATTTGTTTATAAATATTTATTTTATATACACGTTAAAAATTATATTTTTAACTATAAAATATTTTATTCCATTCCACATCACACAATCAATATTCACTCCACAAACAACAAACAAACAAGTCGTCCATGGTCTGTGGACAATGGGTGTCGGGTGCTGCTAAGCACCGTCTGCATCCTAGTATATATTTCAACTAGAAAACAAATTAAAAGTGAGAAGTTCTCATCGAGGGTTCCACTCCTCCATGCTTTATTTCTGAATTTCTGAACAGTCTAGATTTGCTCAAAAATTCCAATGCAGTCCTTACCATGCTGTTCATAATAAAAATTATATTTTTATTGCTTCATTCCATTAAATAAAAATCATATTTTTATTCTTTCTATAATATAAAAATCATATTTTTATTCTTTCTATATTATAAAAATCATATTTTTATTCTTTCTATAATATAAAAATCATATTTTTATTCTTTCTATAATATAAAAATCATATTTTTATTCTTTGTATAATATAAAAATCATATTTTTATTCTTCATGATATGAAATAAAAATCATATCTTTTCTCATTTGTAAAAATCATACTTTTCCTATATAAAGATTCAAACTTTTCTAATATAAAAATTCAACCTTTCTTCCTTGTAAAAATTCAACCTTTCTTATAAAAATTCAACCTTTCTTTTGCTATAATATATATAAAAATCTGATTTCATTATATAAATGAAAATAAAAATAAATAAATAAACTTACAGGGTCTTTTTAAGAGGGAGGGGCCTTACAACGGAGATGGTAGCCTGGGAGGATGGCTGGAGTCGCGGCAGGCCTGCTGGTGGTTGAACAGGGGGTAGTGGCGGTCCATGGGGGCGGCTAGGGCATAGGGTTTCGGGATAAAGGAGGAAGGGGGGCTGCGTAGGAGATGGCGACTTGGGGAGGTGCTTGGCGACGAAGGGGAGGTCGGCGATGCACCCAGGCAGCGACGGAGGCTGTTGGAGGGGGCTTGAAGTTTAGGGTTCGGATTTGGTGTACAGGGTTTTGGGGAAAGAGGGGAGGAGGCGGTTGAGGGCTTGGGTGGCCGGGGAGAGGTGGTGCGGCGCTAGAGGACGGGCAACGCAATGGTGCCCCCCCCGGCGGTGGATCCGAACGACATCGTCGTTCTTTTCTTTCTTCTTCTTTTTTTATTTAAACTAGTTGAGGAGAGAGAAACGATTGGAGAGGGGGGATTATTATAAAATTTTTAATTAATTTAATTTATTTTCTCCACATATAGTTGACTTTTTACCCGAACTCGAAACGAGACCCAACGACTGTCGCCCTTAGCTAATTACCCCTATTCCGAACACAAAGGGATATGTTTCATAACCCAATTCGGCTGTTACGATAGGTTTTCCTCAAATTTAAAATAAAATCTATATATTCTCTTTTGAACGTACATTTCAATTTACCGGGACCACATACAGACTCTAAAAATTCTCGAAAAATATTTTCTACCTTCGTATTGACGATACGGTTCTAACAAAACTAATTTCGTCAAATTCCGATACCATTTGAAAAATGGCCATTTTCCGGTCGATCGAAATTGACTAAAACTGTTAAAACACGTTTTCCTTCACCACGCTCACATATTAATTCAGAAAATAATGAATTTTGAAAACTAGCAATAATTTGACATCCCGGATCTAAAAAAAGTGGTTTCGTCGAAAACAGAGGTCGTTTGCAAAATTTCCATTTTTAAGGGCCAAAATTCCATAGTAACTATTTTGAATTTTCAACTGGGCATATCTTTTTATTTCCGCTATGAAATTTCAATTTTTCGGATTCATTGGAAAGATATTTTCAAATAGATACTAATATTTTTGGTTTCGCTAAAATCCGGTTTATTTTGAATCCTGTACATCCATTTGAAATTTGAAATCAAAATTTCAAACTACCGCGCCATTTTCAATTCCTTTTATAATTAAAAATAAATATTTATATTCTAACGATGATCCATATAAATATACACATTCTAATTCTATTCAAAATAGATTTCTCGTCGTTATTATTTAAAATAAATCATTTTAAATATTCAAAATTCGCTAAAATTGCCAAAATAAAATTTTTAAATTGGCTCGGATTTCCGGGTTATTACAATCTCCCCCACTTAAAACTTTTCGACCCTGAAAAGGAACGAAGCTGAAAGTTGTTTAACTAATCAACTCAACTTTCATTATTTTCTTTATGGCTTAAGTTCTTCAGATTTTCAGTTTCTAAGAACTTTTCAAATTTTTCAAAAATTTGGCTAACACCCTAAATTTTCGAAAAATTTCACCATAACCTCCCCTGCACAGGAGCACTGGGAAAATCCCGAAATTGCCATACTCCAATCCAAAAAGAAAAAGAAACAGCCAATCGACTCATAAAATCGTCCAAAACCCAAGAAATTAGTAAACATATACCTATTTGTCGGGCAAACGATTTTATTCTTCTTCTCTAGCCTCTTTGCAATGACCTGTTCAATGGACACACACACACACACACACATATATATAAATATATATGTACATGCATGCATGCAATTCCAAACAATTTCCAATACAGTTCAATATTTGATCAGTTTGGTTATATGGTTCAAATTTTAATTAATCCACCAATAATCAGACAACACAATTAGCAATCAATTAGTTGATTATCATTTCAAATTCATAGTTTTGATATATAGTAAAAAATAACATTTTTGGTGCCAAATCACAACAATAGCCCTATCTAGTTTTGGTTCTCACACCAGTCAATTGGAAATATATAGAAATCCCACTTTCGAAACTCGAACACAAACACTAGTATGGGTACCCATCATCAGAATCATTCCCGGGCGACTAGAGTGTGATACTATATCTATCCAGTATATTAAAACTTCAAATACATGCGGATCAGACGTATACGCAAAATCTTTATATACTTGATTGTCCACATCAATATAAAAATAATATTCAAATACGAATAATTGGTTTAAATTTTCAAAACAAAAATTGTTTTCATCTTTATTTGAAGACAACTCTCTTCCGACGCATTCTAGGATACTACTGATCCCATCTCTAACGAGTCATTCTCATTGGAGATTACTAATCCAATCTCTGATGAATTCTTTCGTTTGGTTCTAACGTGTCTTGTTCTCCGAGCTCTGTAAACCAAAGCTCTGATACCAAGCTGACACGACTCGAACTTTCCCGTGAAGGAAAGCACGGATTGAGTTGAGCACAAGCCACATCAGGACACAAACAGAAGAACATTTCATTGTTAATTACAACAATTCCATCAGAATACAAGAATATACAGAGTATGAATAAATATTACACATTCGATAAATATCAGAGATTTAAATTACATTACTGCAGCGGAAAAATAATACAAAACACGACTGAAAAGAATATACGGATACAGAGCATTTCGAATATCGTTCCAACTGTAAACCAGGATCCTGTGAAAATAAATCTGCAAAACCAAAACTACTAGCTGCCTGTGTCGAAAATAAAGGCACCCAGAGTTTAGGTTAAAACAATAAACTCCAGGCCAGTCATGTGACTGGTGTGAGAACTAAAACAGTTATTACTCTTTATTTTAAAGTTAGGTAAATCGAGGAACCACGCCGTATAACACGGAACGAGATTCCTCCCAAGAATACCAGTGCATAAAACAACAGCGCAATGCTAAATAAAGAACAATGAAGCTATTATAAGACCCAGGTCCGATCACATAATGCAACACAAGCCGGAGGATAGGGTTTTACCTTATAATATCCAAAGAATGCTTGATATGCTAAATTTCATCTTTTATTATTACTATAAGTGTATAGTGTCAAAACAATTTCAATCATAAGTATCAATCATAGATGCATAAGTGCCACATACCACTATGTCGCCATACTAGGCTCTACAATCAAAACAACAAAGTCATGTATTGGAAGTTGGATTTCCGTTTAGGAAACCGAGGCCAGCGATCGTCCTCACTGCTTCGAGACAATCTAGCCTACCATATCTCAGGATCAGAGCTCGAGCTACCCTTGGATCGTCAGGGCCGGTCCACCGATGTGGATTAAAATGCCTGAACACTGCGTTTTCCCGCCCTTTGGGGCGTAAATGAGTCCTATGACTCCATCGTCTCCACGTAGTCACCGATATATCCGAGGCGCCTCGCAATCCAACAACCACACAGGTGAAAATAATATAAATGTCAGGGCTGGTAGGTCACTGACACTACCCTAGCTAGAAAGAAACGCATGCCCTCCCTGATGTCCTCTCCCGTTTTTGGTTCACAACCGGGGTGTGAGGCTCGTGAATTAACGCTACACAAAGCTATGCCCCACAGGCGGTGCTTTGATCATCAACCACAAGACTTTGCTTTTCAACAAAAGCCTTGATCATTTGCATCTTAGCATGCCACACAGGCAAACCACTCCATGCAACCGATATCCATCAATCACACAGAATGATATCCAATGTCAAACACACAGTCCATTTACAAGTCCGGTCTGGGTCTGAACAAAACCGGAGGCACCTTGTACCTCGCATATCACCTGATCTCCAAGTACGTCTGGACGATCGCCAACTGATTCCCTCCTCTTGGGTGTACATCTTAATCAAGATCATCAGTAATTATCCAAACGATGTGAAGACCTCCGGTCTTCGACCACCGTCTTCATCCTCGACACATCGTCGAATCAGTTATTCAGAATGGGATTAACCCGGTCTTTCTGAATAACTCGCGTATATAATCAACAAGTGTTACACAAACACAACATACGCCTCATTCCAATTCAGAATATTCTTTTATTCAGATATTCTTATACTTTGGGAATGGTTCCCATTAATTTTATCAAAGATAAATTCTTTAAATTTATTCTTTAATATTCTTTTGAATATCAATTCAAACCAAATTATGGTTTATCCAAACTAGTCGGGATTAGCGAACCTTACCGAAGTAATCATTTGTTAAATTTCCCAACCCAACCTATTCATCCTATGAAGTAAAACTGGTCATACTTCATATCAAACACCACGGTGTTATCGGTAAATTCAATTACCATTTCACATTCAAATCTAATTAAAGATTTAACTATCGCCCAGAGCAAAACTGGTAATACTCCATTCTCGATCATTTCAATCTAATTAAAGATTCATTAAAACTCCACTTGGTTTTAATCTTCCCAAAAATCACTATTAATGATTATTTAACTTGGGAAGTCATATCCTGTCTTTAACTAGGTTAAAGAACCAATGTCATTTAAAACAAGGTTCACTATAAACCCAAAATCACATTCCATTCCATCAGCCTTTGGCCGTAAATTAGCAAGTGAACAATTCTCTAAGTAATAACCCCGAAGGTCGAAACCAACATCAGATCAATACCCAGGAAACCATTCAACTTAACTAATCTTCAGTTAGTTTCTGATTTTCTTAACCCCGTTGGGTCTAAGAACAACATTATTAAAGATATCGTTCACGACAACCCAAAATCACATTCCATTTACAATGGAATCTTCATGGAAAACAAATCGATATATATATAATTGATATAAACTTCCATATCCGACAAATAATATAAATGGAATAATGGCAAAGCCTTTTAAATTCCAGATATATTTGTTGTCTTCCTCCACGAAAATTCACTTCAATTATTACCAAATCGAATTCCATTCCACTCCAATTTATTTAATTAAATTGGAAAACTTTACTTTGGAAAATCTCCTTTAAATCTTAACAAAATATTTATAAATTCCAAATCACATTTCACCGTGAGCCTAGTTAAAGAACGAATGTCGTTAAAACATAGTTCACAACAAACCCAATTCACATTCCATAAATTATCGGGTTAAAGAACGAGTATTAATTAATACACCGTTCACGACAAACTCATAAATCAATTCTAATTCAATCCCAATTAAATATCAATTAATTGGTATAATTCATTAAATCTAAATAAAAAGATTTAATCTTTTTCTCAACTGGGTTTAAGAACAGTGTTAATGAAGATACCATTCATGACAGACCCAAATCCCATTTGATATTAAATACAAGGCTCTGAATAGAAAATATATCGGCTTATATTCAATATCGAATTCTATGACCAACAAATATCGTATTGGAAATAACGATATAAATATATCTTTCAAATTTCCATAACAATACCCGTATAATCGCGAAATCCAACATTGAAATATTCCAAAGACAATTTAGTTTCAAATCCATTCCAATTCAATTATTGGAAATTCTGGTTACTTTTAAAACCCTTTCAAATCCAATTTATTTATTTCAAAAATAAATGGATTATAATTCTAGTTCAAAACTAGTTCATTTCGATAAAACTCTATTTTTATCTTTTCAAATATGGAATTTTTCATCCCAATCCTTTCCAAATCATTTCTTATGATTTTACACAAATTATTGCTATTTTTAATAATTTTATCAAGGCCTGTACAGTCGATTTCCATAAATGGCCATCGGACTGCACTTACAATGACCGTTTCCAAATTTGATTTGGACATAATTCCAAATCCACCGTTATATTTCAAATCTATAATATTCTAAGAAATCTCTTTTCGATACGAACCCAACAATCCCGGTTTTAGGAGAATCCGACGGTCGAATCTCTCGTAATTTCCATTTGAAGTCAATGGTCGAAATTCATGAACTGCCGCTGCGCGGCGCGTTCTATTCAGGCCATTCTATATATAATATACATATATATATTATATATATATTTCGTCGATTTCCTTTCAAAACATATTTTATAAATCGTTTTAAATTCATTTTCAAAACCATTTCAACTTCATATTCAATTTTAAATCAAAATTGAATATTCCATATCATTAATATATAAATGATAATATTTTCAAAATATTAGATTTTGAAATCACTTCATTTTCTATATTCATTATAAAAGCAAATATAATTGTAACAACCCGGAAATGCGAGCCAATTTAAAAAAAATTATTTTGGCAATTTTAGCGAATTTTGAATATTTAAAATGAATTATTTTAAATAATATCGACAAGAAATTTATTTTGAATAGAATAGAACGTAAATATTTATAGATCGTCGATAAAATATAAATAATTATTTATAATTATAAAAGGAATTGAAAATGGCGCGGTAGTTCGATAATTCGATTTCAAACTTCAATTGAATGTACCGGGTGCAAAATAAACCGGATTTTAGTGAAACCAAAAATAATGAAATATAATTGAGAATATCTTTCCAACGAATCCGAAAAATCAAAACTTCATAGCGGGAATCAAAAGATATGTCCAGTTGAAAATTCTGAATAGTCGCTATGGAATTCAGGCCCATAAAAATAGCCATTTTGCAAACGACCTCGGATTTCGACAAAACCACTTTTGTTGGATCCGTGATGTCAAGTTATTGCTAGGTTTCAAATTTCATAATTTTTCGAATCAATATTTGAGCGTGGCAAAGGAAAACGCGTTTGACCAGTTTCAGTTGATTTTAATCAACTGGAAAATGGCCATTTTTCAAACGGCCTCAGAATTCGATGAAACTAGTTTTGTTGGAACCGTATCGTCAAAACATAGCTAGATTTATTTTTCGGGAATTTTTAGAATTAGTATGTAGCCCCGGTAAATTAAAATGTGCGTTTGGATTAAAAATATAATGATTTATATTTTAAACTTAATGAAAACTGATCGAAACAACCGAATTGGCTTACGAAACATATCCCGTTGTGTTCAGAATGGGGGTATTTAGCTAGCGGCGACAGTCGCTGGGTTTGGTTTGGAATTGGAATCGATAAACGAATTAATTTCAAATTAAATAATATAAATAAATAGTATAAATACCCTAGCCTTGACCGGGTCAAAAACTCTAGCCCATGTTCGTTGCTTTTAGCCGCCAAGAACGATTCAATGGCCATTTGAGCTCGATTTTTCTTTTTAATTTTTCACAAATTTTTTTCAATGATTCTCCAGTCCCCAAAAGGCTAATTTGAAGAGCTCTCTAAGCTCTTTAATTCCCTACTACTAAGATCGATTCTCATGGGGTTGGTGGCATAAATTTCTGCCTCGAACTGCACGGGTTTGCGCTCGTTTTCATGGCGTTGGGAGGGACCGGAATTGCCACGTCGGCTGGTGGTAGGAGAGGAGGAGATGGGCTTTCATGTGGTGGCCTTGGATCGGCCTCAGATGGTGTTTTAGGCGGTGCGCAAGGAGGGAGGGTGGACGAGGTTTTCACGAACTGGAATCAGAGAATAACGAATGGGAGAAGATGATGAGCGGCCCAGAATTCTTCAAATGTAATTAGTGAAGTAATTAAAGTGTTAACATATAGAATGCCATAACTTCTTCAAACTAGATCAGAATTCAACAAAATCAAAGGCGTTGGACTCGTTTCGAAGAGCTCTTCAACATGGAACCGACTAGAATCTAAACCGAGCAGATCAGAATTTCAAGAAAATTCAAATCCGAACAGAATTCAGATAAAAACTGGCGGAGTGGATCCCAAAGTGAGAATTCTCTCACTTTAAATTTTTTGTACAGTTATTTATTTTATAACTGCGTATTTGAACTGCTCCCCGTCGTCCCCAGACCATGTATGACTTTTTTGATTGTATTCTGTGTGAAAATTGATCGTGATGTGAAATGAATTATATATATTGAAAAGTGAAAATATCGTATATATTGAAATTGAAAAGATCATATATATTGAAAGTGAAAATATCATATATATTGAAAAGTGAAAATATCGTATATATTGAAGGTGAAAATATCGTATATATTGAAAGTGAAAATATCGTATATATTGAAAAGTGAAGATATCGTATATATTGAAAAGTGAAAATATCGTATATATTGAAAGTGAAAATATCGTATATATTGAAAGTGAAAATATCGTATATATTGAAAGTGAAAATATCGTGTATATTGAAAGTGAAAATATCGTATGTATTGAAAGTGAAGATATCGTATATATTGAAAAGTGAAGATATCGTATATATTGAAAAGTGAAAATAATATATATATTGAAAAGTGAAAATATCATATATATTGAAAGTTAAAATATCGTATATATTGAAAAGTGAAGATATCGTATATATTGAAAGTGAAAATATCGTATATATTGAAATGTGAAAACGATGTATATATGAAATGAAAACGATATATATATGAAATGTGAAAACGATGTATATATGAAATGAAAACGATATATATATGAAAGGTGAAAACGATGTATATATGAAATGAAAACGATATATATATGAAATGTGAAAACGATGTATATATGAAATGAAAACGATATATATATGAAAGGTGAAAACGATGTATATATGAAATGAAAACGATACATATATGAAATGTGAAAATGATATATATATATATATATGAAATATGAAAATGATTTAATTGTTAAAAATATAATTTTTAACATATATATATATATACACTGTATAAAATTGTCATGTATGTGAAATATTCGATTTTGATATTGAATAGAAAATGAATTCGAATTAAATAGAATAGTAAATGAATTCGAATTAAATAGAATAGAAAATGAATTCGAATTAAATAGAATAGAAAATGAATTCGAATTAAATAGAATAGAAAATGAATTCGAATTAAATAGAATAGAAAATGAATTCGAATTGAATAGAATAGAAAATAAATTCGAATTGAATAGAAAATGAATTCGAATTAAATAGAATAGAAAATGAATTCGAATTAAATAAAATAGAAAATGGATTCGAATTGAATAAAATAGAAAATGAATTCGAATTGAATATAATAGAAAATGAATTCGAATTGAATAGAATAGAAATGAATTCGAATTGAATAGAATAGAAAATGAAATCAAATTGAAATCGAATAGAAATTGATTTAAAATTGAAATGAAAGTTGAAATTGTTTTTGAAACGAATTTAAAACGATTTATAAAATTCATTTTAAATAGAAATCGACGAAATATATATTATATATATAATATAATGGCCTGAATAGAACGCGTCGCGCCGCGGCAGTTCGCGAATTTCGACCATTAACTTCGAATGGATATTACAGGAGATCCGACCGTCGGATTCTCCTGAAACCAGAACCGTTGGGTTCGTATCGAAAAGAGCTTTCTAACGAATATTAGAGATTTAAAATCTAACGGTTGGATTTGGAATTATGTCCAAATCAAATTTGGAAAAGGTCGCTGTAAGTGCAGTTCGATGACCATTGATGGAAATCGACTGTACGGGCCTTAATAAAATCATTAAAAATATCGATAATTTGTGTAAAATCATCAGAAATGTATTGGGAAGAATTAGGATGAAAAAATTCCATATTCGAAAAGATAAAAATATATTTTTATCGAAAAGAACTAGTTATTAACTAGAAAAATAATCCAATGGTTATAAATAAATAAATTGGATTGGATTTGAATTGAAATTATCTTTGGATATTTTCGATATTGGATTCCGTGATTATACAGATATCGTGAGGGGAATTTGGAAGATATCGATATCGTTATTCCCGATATGATACCTGTTGGTTTCAGGATTTGATGTTGAATATAAGTCGATACTATCTCTATTCAAAACCTTATATTTAATGTCAAATTGGATTGATTGATTGTTTGAATTGTGCTCGACCAGTTTATGAGCAAAATATGCTTTTACATTTAGCATTGGGTTGGGAAGAAATATCTGTGTGCTAACACCTTGTGAAACACTTCACGATTTGACGATAAGGTGTTTAGGGATGTTGTGTTTATTTCAAATTTAATGAATGATTGTGAAATGATATTTTTCCTAAGTGAAAATAAATGTATTCCCGATTTTGGACAGGGAATGTTTTATAAAAATGTTTTATAAAACAGAAAGGATTTCGAGGCCCAAAACCCGATGATTTCTAAAATGATTTAGAAATGTATTATACGTTACATTGTGGTTCATCACATATTCGATTAGTTGCTATTGATGATGTATCTGTTTGGTGGCAGAGAATTTATTCTCTTGCTTAACACCCTTCTTTGAGACGTACGAGCTCAAAGGTTATGTGATTAATAGTGACTGATCATATGTGTGAATTACTAATGTGAAGTACTATATTTTGAAAGTACTTGTGATTATTAAGTTGTGAAATGATTTTCCCTACTTCGGGATATGAAATGATTTAGTATGTGGCTAAAGAGTTGGGTGACCCTGAGACTAAAAGTATGGGTGAGAGGTCGGTGTAGCCTGCTCCTTTGTGGGGTAGGTGCATCGTCGGTGTAGCCTGCTCTTATGTGGGGTAGGTGCACATTTATATATCGAGTTGCGAGGTGCGTACCCTTTGCCTTGTCGATGGGGAGCACGATATTTGGTTGCATACTTGTTTGTATGCATTGTTATGTGTTGGAATACATATTTCCAAACAATTTTATTTGAGATCCCGAAGTGAAATCTACTTTGATATAGAAAGTAAGATATGTATTTCAAATGATTTGAAATAAGAAATCGGGAATAAAATCCAAAGGAATAATTTCTGTAAATTGAATCGAATTTGGAAAATCTAAGTGGTGATTAATCTAAATGGGTAGATTGGGATATTGCATGTTGATTGATGCATAGTAGATCCATATCTATATTTTCGATTGTTGTTTATACACTGGCATTCATGGGGGTAGACCTGTTCCGCGTTAGCGGCGTGGTCCTGTGATTTGTCCTATGATTAAATAAGTTAATTATAACTGTTTAGAGTTTCTCACACCAGTCCCATGACTGACCTGTAGTTTGTTTTTCCCTTGCGAACTCGGGTGCCCCTATTTTCCACACGGGCAGTCGAGTAGTTTTATTTTGCAGACGTATTAAGCAGGATTCTGGATTGAAGCTTTAAGCTGTGTCCAGGCATTTACAGTCTTCCGCTGTGTAGTTTATATTTCCGCTGTGCATTGTATTACATTTATGTAAATTTATCTTCCACTGTGTATTATTTCTGATATACTCTGATATTCTGTACTCTGATGTAACATTATTATGATGTTTATAAAAGTCTTCTGTTATTTGGTCTGATGTGTTGTATACCCAAAGTTAGCGTATACGGGATTCATACGGTCTTGGTCGATTTAGCGATCGATCAAGTCCGGGCGAAATCCGTGTCGTTCCATATGGTATCAGAGCTTTGGTTAACTCAAATCTTTGGGATACAACTCGTTAGAACAGAATAAAAGACTCATCAGAGGTAGAATTAGTAATATCCTATGAAAGAATCCTCATTAGAGATAGAATCAGTAGCATTCTAGAATGAGTGACTCGTTAGAGATGGGGTTAGAAATGCCCCAGAATGAGTCGAGAGTTATTTGTTTATAAATAACGTATTTGTGATTATATATATAATCTGGTTTTAGAAAATATGATTTTAAATATATAAAATTATATATTTGAAAATATAATCAATTAATTGATTGTTGGATGTGTTGTGTGATTATTAGTTCAACTAATCAGAATATTGAATTGATAATGCCAATAAGAGAATGTAAGGTGAATTAGCCAATTTGAATCAAATATCGAACTGAATTGAAAATTTGTTTGAATTACATGCATATACATGTGCTTACATTGAACAGGTCATAGCAAGGAGGCTAGAGCAGAAGAATAAAATTTGTTTGCCCGACAAATAGGTACATGTTTACCATAATTTACTGTTCTGTTTTGGTGATGATGATTTTATGAGCCGATTGGCTAGCCGCTTGGCTTTTTCTTTTTCTTTTTGAGATCAGAGGGCCTGTATGGCAATTTCGGGATTTTCCCGGTGCTCCCGGTGCAGGGGAGGTTATGGAGAAATTTTTCGAAAATTTAGGGTGTTAGTCAAATTTTTGAAAAATTTGAAAAGTTCTTAGAAACTGAAAAGTTGAAGAACTTAAGCCGTAATGAAAATAATGGAAGTTGAGTTTATTTGTTAAACAACTTTCGGCTTCGTTCCTTTTCGGGGACGAAAAGTTTTAAGTGAGGGAGATTGTAACAACCCGGAAATGAGAGCCAATTTAAAAAAAAATTATTTTGGCAATTTTAGCGATTTTTGAATATTTAAAATGAATTATTTTAAATAATATCGACGAGAAATTTATTTTGAATAGAATAGAACGTATATATTATAGATCATCGATAAAATATAAATAATTATTTATAATTATAAAAGGAATTGAAAATGGCGCGGTAGTTCGATAATTCGATTTCAAACTTCAATTGAATGTACCGGGTGCAAAATAAACCGGATTTTAGTGAAACCAAAAATAATAGAATCTAATTGAGAATATCTTTCCAACGAATCCGAAAAATCAAAACTTCATAGCGAGAATCAAAAGATATGTCCAGGTCAAAATTCTGAATAGTCGTTATGGAATTCAGGCCCTTAAAAAAAGCCATTTTGCCAACGACCTCGGATTTCGACGAAACCACTTTTGTTGGATCTGTGATGTCAAGTTATTGCTAGGTTTCAAATTTCAAAAAATTTCGAATCAATATGTGAGCATGGAAAAGGAAAACGCGTTTGACCAGTTTCAGTTGATTTTAATCGACTGGAAAATGGGCATTTTTCAAACGGCCTCAGAATTCGATGAAACTAGTTTTGTTGGAACTGTATCGTCAAAACATAGCTAGATTTATTTTTTGGCAATTTTTAGAATCAGTATGTGGCTCCGGTAAATTAAAATGTGTGTTTGGATTAAAAATATAATGATTTATATTTTAAACTTAATGAAAACTGATCAAAACAACCGAATTGGCTTACGAAACATATCCCGTTGTGTTCAAAATGGGGGTATTTAGCTAGCAGCGACAGTCGTTGGGTTTGGTTTGGAATTGGAATCGATAAACGAATTAATTTCGAATTAAATAATATAAATAAATAGTATAAATACCCTAGCTTTGACCGGGTCAAAAACCCTAGCCCATGTTCATTGCTTTCAGCCGCTAAGAACGATTCAACGGCTATTTGAGCTCGATTTTTCTTTTTAATTTTTCACAAAAAATTTTCAATGATTCTCCGGTCCCCAAAAGGCTAATTTGAAGAGCTCTCTAAGCTCTTTAATTCCCTACTACTAAGATCGATTCTCATGGGGTTGGTTGCCCAAATTTCTGCCTCGAACTGCACGGGTTTGCGCTCGTTTTCATGGCGCTGGGAGGGACCGAAGTTGCCACGTCGGCTGGTGGTAGGAGAGGAGGAGATGGGTTTTCATGTGGTGGCCTTGGATCGGCCTCAGATGGTGTTTTAGGCGGTGCGCAAGGAGGGAGGGTGGATGAGGCTTTCACGAACTGGAATCAAAGAATAACGAACGGGAGAAGATGATGAGCGGCCCAGAATTCTTCAAATGTAATTAGTGAAGTAATTAAAGTGATTAACATATAGAATGCCATAACTTCTTCAAACTAGATCAGAATTCAACAAAATCAAAGGTGTTGGACTCGTTTCGAAGAGCTCTTCAACATGGAACCGACTAGAATCTAAACCGAGCAGATCAGAATTTCAAGAAAATTCAAATCCGAACAGAATTCAGATAAAAACTGGCGGAGTGGATCCCAAAGTGAGAATTCTCTCACTTTAAATTTTCTGTACAGTTATTTATTTTATAACTGCATATCTGAACCGCTCCCCGTCGTCCCCAGACCATGTATGAATTGTTTGATTGTATTCTATGTGAAAATTGATCGTGATGTGAAATGAATTATATATATTGAAAAGTGAAAATATTGTATATATTGAAAGTGAAAATATCGTATATATTGAAAGTGAAAATATCATATACATTGAAAAGTGAAAATATCGTATATATTAAAGGTGAAAATATCGTATATATTGAAAGTGAAGATATCGTATATATTGAAAAGTGAAGATATCGTATATATTGAAAAGTGAAAATATCGTATATATTGAAAGTGAAAATATCGTATATATTGAAAGTGAAAATATCGTATGTATTGAAAGTGAAGATATCGTATATATTGAAAAGTGAAGATATCGTATATATTGAAAAGTGAAAATAATATATATATTGAAAAGTGAAAATATCATATATATTGAAAGTTAAAATATCGTATATATTGAAAAGTGAAGATATCGTATATATTGAAAGTGAAAATATCGTATATATTGAAATGTGAAAACGATGTATATTTGAAATGAAAACGATATATATATGAAATATGAAAACGATGTATATATGAAATGAAAACGATATATATATATATATATATATATATGAAAGGTGAAAACGATGTATATATGAAATGAATATGATATATATATGAAATGTGAAAACGATGTATATATGAAATGAAAACGATATATATACGAAAGGTGAAAACGATGTATATATGAAATGAAAACGATACATATATGAAATTTGAAAACGATATATATATATATATATATATATATATATGAAATATGAAAATGATTTGATTGTTAAAAATATAATTTTTAACATATATATATACACTGTATAAAATTGTCAAGTATATGAAATATTCGATTTTGATATTGAATAGAAAATGAATTCGAATTAAATAGAATAGAAAATGAATTCGAATTAAATAGAATAGAAAATGAATTCGAATTGAATAGAATAGAAAATGAATTCGAATTAAATAGAATAGAAAATGATTTCGAACTAAATAGAATAGAAAATGAATTCGAATTAAATAGAATAGAAAATGAATTCGAATTGAATAGAATAGAAAATGAATTCGAATTAAATAGAATATAAAATGAATTTGAATTAAATAGAATAGAAAATAAATTCGAATTGAATAGAATAGAAAATGAATTCGAATTGAATATAATAGAAACTGAATTCAAATTGAATAGAATAGAAAATGAATTCGAATTGAATAGAATAGAAAATGAAATCAAATTGAAATCGAATAGAAATTGATTTGAAATTGAAATGAAAGTTGAAATTGTTTTTGAAACGAATTTAAAACGATTTATAAAATTCATTTTAAATAGAAATCGACGAAATATATTATATATATATTATATATATAATATAATGGCCTGAATAGAACGCACCGCGCCGCGGCAGTTCACGAATTTCGACCATTAACTACCGCGCCATTTTCAATTCCTTTTATAATTAAAAATTAATATTTATATTCTAACGACGATCCATATAAATATATACGTTCTAATTCTATTCAAAACAAATTTCACGCCGTTATTATTTAAAATAAATCATTTTAAATATTCAAAATTCGCTAAAATTGCCAAAATAAAAATTTTAAATTGGTTTGGATTTCCGGGTTATTACATGTTCGGAATGTTTTCCAATTATAAATAGAAAATATGTTCTAAGTATAGAAATAAAAGAAGACGATATATTAAAATATTTTTAGATAGCGTAAGAGGCCAAGATAGTTATTGAGAATATTGGGTTAATAAATATTGATAAGGAATGAAGAAGTGATTTAATTAATAAAATATTAATTAAGGGGCCAGTGATTGTTTGATGCTTTGAATGAATGTTTGTTTTTCTTCGACAGTCAAATAACCGACTATCGAAGTATTAGACAATATCGCTGTCAATATGGAGAGACCGATTGGATTTTTATCCGAGAACACTCCGTATTGGCAGTAGCATTGCGAATTAGATTATATGAAGATAATTGAAGATGGAATAAAGTGCAAGGGCTTTTTCTATTAATCCTAGGTAGAAATTGCCAAAGATGGATTAATGGAAATTGTGCCTTCGATTTCGTTCAATCCCAGGACGAACGTATATGGACGAATGTGTAACAGAGTATTTTGAGTGATCGCATACGTTGGTCTGTACAAATATATGTATGGTGGCGGAGGATTTATTCTCTTAGCATAATATTCAGATTTATATTTGTGCAAATCAATTAGTGGTTAAGGGAGCTGACAATGTGGCATTCAAAGTGATTGTGCTATCAATGGAAAGTAAGTAATCGTAGCCTGAATCCTCAACAACCGGGAAATGACAAAAATCTGGCAGGCAACATGGCTAAGTGGGTAGCTCCTAATTAGGGCGTATTATCACCTATCTATAGAAATTCATTTCATTCTTTATTCTATTCGATGCAGTCCCATTCGGGAAAACGGTTGCTGATCCCAACCGTTCGTGATATACATTCGATACACTCAAGAAAAATGAGTGGTCGGTCATGCGTGGCCGGGTTACAAGATGTTCATGTTGAACTCAGTGTATTCCTCTCTAGAGATACACTATCGGAAGGTGGTTCCATACCTTATCATAGTTGGAAATTCATTACCCAATAATTGCTCGTGGTTTTGATTGTATATTATATATGTGGAGCGTGAGATGCAAACGTTCCACGAGATTGTCATTTATTTTATCTAGACATTATTATAATATCAAAAGAGCTTTGATATAAAGATTATCATTTCTTTCAAAAGGATTTTGTAAGTTAAAGCAAGTGTTTTTGATTCTCATAAGGGGAAAACCCATTCCGTGTTAGACGGCATGGTCTTATGAGATATCGTTTATTTCTCAAATTGTTTTAAATTGTTTACTCATACCAGTCCCATGACCGACCCAGAGTTTGTTTTTCCATGTTTTCCCTAAACTCTGGGGTGCTCAAATTTGTACAGGCAGTCAAGTAGTTCAGGATTTTACATATTTATCTAAAGGAGCTTGGAGTAGGAGGCTTCAACGTTAGTTAGTTATTGTTTTTCCGCTATGTTGTAAGTGTTGTACTTTGATGATAATATGTATACACAGAAGAAGAAAAATTTGTACCCCAAAAGTTGATATATATATATATTATTATTATTATTATTCCGCTGTGATGTGAGATTCTATATTACTATTTTTGTTCTTCTTCTACCTTTTTCTTCTTTATTAATAATGATTCTTATTTCTGTGCAAATTTGGGTTGGATGTGTAGTGTATTTAGTCAACTCATATAGTATGGATTTACGGACCACTACAAAAGTAGAATAGGGGTTAATAGACAATTGGAGTTGTAAAGGAAGACCTTGGAATCGAAGGGTTTCAGGATTAGCAGAATTAAAATGGAGTATATGAAGTGTGAGTTCAGAGGTGTCAGGTCAGATGATGGAGATGTCACCTTGGCCAGTCAAGTACTACCCAAGAAAAATCCTTTCGATATTTAGTATCTATGTTGCAGTTTGATGGGGAGATTGACAGGGATGTTAGTTTTAGAGTTTAAGCAGGATGGGTGAAATGGCGACTTGCATCTGACATTCTCTATGATAGGAAGATCCCTCAGAAGCTTAAAGGAAAGTTATACAGAATAACTATCAGGCCGACAATGTTATATGGTGCGGAATGTTGACCTACTAAAAGGCAACACGTTCAAAAGATAAGTGTAGCAAAGATGCGTATGCTGCGTTAGAGTTGTGGGCATACCAGACGAGATCGTATTAGGAATGATGATATTCGGGACAAACTTGGAGTTGCACCTATTGAAGAGAAGTTAGTCCAATACCGCTTGAGACGGTTTAAGCATCTCCAACGAAGACCGCATGATGCACCAGTGCACGTTGGAATTATGGGTCGTGCCGAAGGCCAAAGAAGAGGTAGGGGACGACCTAAAATGACATGGTAGGAGATAGTAAAAAGATACTTAAGAAATTAATATATATCTGAAGAGCTGGTTTCGGATAGGTGCGCATGGAAGTTAGCAATCGATGTACTAGAGCCTTTAGTTTTTTTTTTTTTTTCAAACCTTTATTTTACTTTTACAAAAGTTTTTAATCTTAGTTTTTGTCTTTTTCAAACCCTTATTTTACTTTTACGGAGAATTTTAGACTTTCTTTTGGGGTTCCATATCTAGCCAACCCCAACTTCTTTGGGATTTATGGCTTAGTTGTTGTTGTTGTTGTAATAACGGAAACGATGCAGAAATTCATTGTCGTGTAGCTAGTATAAACATTTTAAGTATTTGTTACCCGATATTGTGAAAATTCATTTGTCTGAAAATGGTTTCGTACCTGAGTATTATGTTTGGGATCATCTGCATCATGGAGAAGTTGTAACAATTAATTTTGTAGAGCCTGAATTAGAAAGTGTTAGTAATGAAATTGTTCTGATGACCCATATAGAAAATATGATTGAAGATGCAGCACGATCAATGTTCCCGACAGCTAAAGTGAACAAAGATGATGAAATTGTTGAAGAACCAAATATTGAAGCAAATTTTTTATGATTTTCTGGATGCTGCTAAGAAACCTATTTGTTATGGTTGTATAAGCGGCACATAGCTGTCAGTAATCACAGAATAAATTGTGATGAAGTCAAAATACAACATTATCAAAGCTATATTTACAGTTGTTGTACAAGCTACAAAAATACATACGCCACCCGATAATTTAATGCGTGAAAATAATAGTGAAGTTAAAAAACTTATGTCGGCTTTTGGTTTACCTTATCAGAAAATAAATACATGTTAAAATGGTTGCATGTTGTTTTGGAAAGAAGATGGAAATCTTAGGAATCATAAGATATGTAATCATGAAAGGAAAAACCACAAAAAAAAGGAAAAATAAGTTCTCTACTAGCGTATGCATTACTTACCCATCACTCCAAGATTTTAAAAATTATATGCATCTTCTGTAACTGCATCTTATATGAGATGACATAGTGTTAAAACGAAGGAAGGTAGTACGTTGACACATCCAACCGATGGAGAAGTATGGAAGCATTTCGATAAAACTTTTCCTAATTTTGCAGCGTAGAGTTGTAATGTTTAGCTAGGATTATATATTGACGGTTTTCCACCATTTTCTCAATTTGATGATAAATATTCATCTGACTCATTGTCATCACACTTTATAATTTACCTCCATGGATGTGTATAAAAAGGCAATATATGTTTCTTATTGTTGTCATCCCTAGCCCCGAGGAACCGATGCAAGGAATCGATGTTTATTTTCAGCTGTTGATTGAAGAGTTAAAAACACTATGGAATGAAGGAGTAGAAACATATGATGTTTTAAAAAAGAAAAGAAAAATCATAAGTTTGCTTCTTTGTTATGGGCTATAAGTAATTTTCCTAACTATGCAATGCTTTCAGGATGGAGTACTTCTGGTCGCCTAAGAAAGAAGCACCTTTGACTTCGATGTGTTACGCATAACGAGGATCGGCAAATAAAATGGATCGGTCTCCACCCCCTCTGCGAGATTCCCTTAGGTATACGGGGAATCAAGAAATGGATAGAGGATGGATTGTCTTGGATACCTGTCAGGCGGAATAGACGGAAGTAAGAAGGGCCGAAGCTTTCTTAAGACTTTACCATAGGGAAAATTCCACTGGATGATCTGTCTCCAAATAGAGGCAGTGGGATTATATGTAGCTAGGTGACAGTGTTTTTGATGCAGAAAATCCGTCTGAGCCATAGGCTTAGTCGGCCATCGGGTGGGAACTAGGTCTTCTTTTAGACTAGAGCACTACTGAAAACACATTCACCTCGCCGGGGGAATTATAGTAATATATTGAATGTAAAAGGTGACTCAAAAATGTTCATTGGATGGATGTGTGGCTTATACTCTCCCGACCCTATGGGGTATTTATGCGCCTAGGTACCGTTGGTTTCAAGAATCTACCCCTAGTCAATGGGAGTAATAACTCAACCCCTATCAACCAAGGCGAACAAAGCAAGGCCAAGGTATGCAGAGGCAGAGTGATTGCCAACTAAGGAGTTTCAAAGGGTTTCTTCTCTGGAGTGGGCAAGTTTCGCAGGAGGTATCAGTATCGAATATACATGAATGAGCCCTGTCCTAGTCAATGCAAACTCAAGGTTGAGCTTTCTTAGCCAGGCCTAGATAACGATAACTAGAACCCTATCCAAGCCTCCAGTTAAGTTCTCTAAGCCAAAAGTCTTCTCCAGCTAAGTGAGAGGGGAGATACGCTTCCCAGGCGAAGTCCAAGGCATTTGTTTATGGTCTTGCTACCTACCTTCTTTAAAAGCTAACATAGGGATTCCACCTAAGTCAGAGGGAGTAGCAAGGGGTTGCTATCAAGGTTCTACTTTCTCTATTCTAAGGCTAGCATAGATAGGAGCTTATATGGCATCAACAGTAGGTGGTTCCAACTTCAGTTGCCTCTAAGGGCCCAGTATATTATTTTTTTTTCCATAGGGATTGATCTTTCTTCAAGGAATCTTGATTCAATCCGCAGGAGAAGCAGAAGTAGTATGGTAGCTCACTAGGCTCATTACCTTGATGTAACAGGTGCAACTCCTGTCCCTATATCAGTTAATTTCCAGTCTTCCCTGTTATTTCTTTATCTATCCATCGCGCCTGAATACTCCAAGGGTTGGGAAACTTCTTTTGTTAGTAGTGAGTGAAATTTTGAGGCGCCTGAATACCCCAAGGGACATGCGAGGTATATTCATTAGGGAGCAAGCGAAGTGAGCAGGAAGAAGTGAGGCGGGAGTTCTGTTGTCTAAGGCAAGGATTTAACTCGAAGCTTGCCTTGTTTTCTTGACTTGTTGACTCGAACCTCAATGATTCATGGGGGACCATTCTCTACATCGTAGCTCTCCTCCTTTAGTTGGCCGGTGAGTTTACAGTAAGTGTGAGGTGCAACACTGTAAAGGAGCGAATGAGTGGACTGGTTTTTCTGTTAGAGATCGGGGAATGAGAAGCAGTTCTTTCTGCAAGTTCTAAGTCCGGTGAGACTGGAACAATTAGGGGACGACTTGGTATACTTGCTCCTTAAGCAAACTTGGAGAAATTCTTCTAGAGTGGAAGTGTTAGAGAATCATATAAGTGTGAAGTATCCGTCCTAAGTATACTAGCCTTCCCAAATGATAAGAAAATTTCATGTTTTGACTTTCATCGATGTTTTCTCCATGTAAATCATCCCTTTAGAGGAGACAAAAAATACTTTTTAGCTAGTATAGTAGAAACCAGACAACCACCAACAATATGGTCAAGCGAAGACATATACAAATTTGTTAGGGATTATCCCAAGATATATGAAACTGGAGTGCAAACAAAAATTGTAGGATAATCAACTATTCATAACTGATGCAAATACAGTATATTTTAGGAGTTGTCGTATTGAAAACATCTTCTACTTCATCAAAAATTAAGGCGACGCACAATGAAAAAAATGTACATGATAATGTATTTAATACAATGTTCTATGTTAAAGGGAAGACTAAGGATGATTTGAAATTATGGCGCGATATACAAGTGTTCAACAACGAATATTCTATCCACTAGAAATCCGTCGCGAAGTGTATTAAACCGCAAGTGCACAGTGTACACTTGTAGTACGTGGCAAATACTTGTCGATCCACGGAGAAAGAAATAATTCTAAGTTCCACTCAATTGAATAATACCACTTGAGATTTTGATTAAATAAAATTATAAAACCAGCAAAAAGAACAAGTTGAAAGTTAACAAATGAAATGAGAGCAATTTAGAAGCAACTTTACCCTCATGACCACATAAATCAACATATAACGATTTCATGATCTTTCTTTGATCTTTTGTGCAATTAGTTAGTGTATTTATCATAAGCACAACCTAATTGTGTTATTAGTTAACACATTTAAACCGTCAAACGTTAATACACTCTCTAATCCATGTTTATACTTTCATGAAATGACAACAAAATTTGAAACTAAAATTTACTTTAAGTATACTCTATTCACTATTAAGTTAGTACCATAGAGTATCAAATTTGAATTTTAATCACACTTTAATTACCATATTCATATGTAGATGAAGAAGCAATCTTGTGTTTATGTTGACTAAGCATACCCTATTTTGTTGTCAACAACATAAACTTTCAAAATCAAAATTCAAACAACAATGTAATTACTACTTCAACCATTCCATTAAGCACAAAACGAGAGCATATCAGAATAAGTTGCATCTACGTAATCAAGAGAGCTTTATTGCCCCTAAATCAGAGGGATTCACCTCTCATGTTTGTTATCATATCAAAAAAAGTAGATTGCAACATAAAACAAAAACAAAAAGAATGAGAGAACTAAATAACAAAAATAAACTAAACTATTCTACTTGCATGAAATTTAAACTATACTAATTGTAATATGTAAAGCTAATCTATAAACAATAAAAGAAAAACATAGAAATGAACATTAAAGTAAGCATAAGAATGACATTAAAGAAAGAGGCTTGGAAGCCATTTTATTCACTTGATCAACTTACACTTTCATGAGATAAAAAGAAGATGAAAATTACACGAAACATGGGGGTATATATACATGATCTAAAACCCTAAAACCCTAATCACTCTTCTTGGGAATTACCCAAAATGCCCACTTTATGCAGCTTCTAATTTTGTCTTTAGCCACTAATCAATCATGTAAAATGGATGAAGCCTTTTTTTCCTCATCCAATTAGTGCATTAAACTCTAATATGAAGCCTTATGAGTAAGTTGGTTAGTTGAGTAGGTGGGGTCCTCCACTTTCCATAGGACGAATTATTTCTTTCCCTCTTCTAATGTATGTGCATGTCTTTCTTCATATCTTCATGTGCGTACTTCATTTTTGCTCCTAAACAAGAGACAACTACAAGGAACAAGTAAATGCTATCACAAATTAGAACATGCACACATGACCGTTGTATCCCCCAAATGAGTGATGATTTTGAAAACATTTAAATCATGGGTTGCTCATATAAAATACCCAAAAATGTTCAATTAATTAACTAAAACAAGATTAAACATGTGAGTACAATGTGTACATTTACGCGCACATCAAATACCCCTACACTTATCTTTTTTATTCATCCTCGAATGAAGGGAAAAAACAAAGATAAATCCACTTTCGTAGGGAGCACGATTGCATTAAGCGTATGCAACAGCCGTTAAACCTCTGGATGTCCCCATCAGGACGAGTACTGTCTCGTGTGGGTTTTCTGTGGATACTAACCACAAATTCCAAATGCTAGATGCAAATGATATTTACAAAATGCAAGATTTATATACAGAGGAATGAATGCATGTTTTCGAAAGAATATTTACAAATGGGAAATTTACTTTTAAATTTGACACGAGTGAGTTAGATACAATTTTGGGTCGTCACTATGAAATTTAAGTCCGTTACTAATCAAAACTTCAAACAAAATTCAGGTTATCGTTATAATCTCCTCTAGCTTGGCCAGTTGTTTAGGTTGAAAACATAGTGCAATTATGAAATGAATTCTATAATCGATTATCAACTATCGCAAAATGACATATTTATTTACTTTTGGTCAACAAGTTAGGTCAAATAAGTGAAGACAGTGCTTTGATTTCAATTGCTTACCTCTCCTTATTTTGGAAAATATTCACATTATTATTATTATTTACAAACACCTAACTCAGGTAAACTGAGGCCAAAAATACCACCCATGCACTGTTTTTTGGACTGTTGTGAGGGGAGTACAGAGTGTGGCGAGTGTACACATATATGTGTACACCTATCGACTGTATGTGGTTTTTATTGACTTTTTCCCCTTTTTCTGTTTTTTTTTTAAAGAGAGAGTGTTAAGCAAGAATATCTTAGCATAACTTAACTTAAAAGATCGAAAATGTTATCACAAGTACTCTAAATCAATCACTCTTTTAATTGAAGATTACAATTTGGAAAAAACTTCATACTCATCACCTACGAATCTCCCCTATATACCAGTTACACTAAATTTGCTCATAATTCAGATTTTTGTTTCGCTATCCATTAAGAGAACTAATTTTCCAAAAACTCTAATTTAACGACCAAAATCGTATGTTTACTTCATCATGACCATTTAAAAGTAAATTAAAATGTTTTTTTTTTAAATTTTTTTTGGAATGATAAAAGAAAATAAAAAATCAACGCAAAACCAAAATAAATATGAAACTCCCCCACACTTGATTTGGACTATGTCCCACAGTCAACCCTAGTGAAAGGAGAAAAGAAAAGGAAAATTTTAAAAAATATGACCTGTATTTACAAGAAACAATTATTATTTACATTATATCAGAAAATATACTGATAAGAAGTTAATGAAACAGTCTTCCAAAGACTAATTCATTTGTCTCTTCAAGTATGAGAGACACAACTTAAGCTTGAAAAACCAAACCTTCAAAGATTTCGAAGTTAAACGTTGATTTGGAAAAATGAATATCGTTTTATTAAAAATCGAATGAGTTGGTATGTTTTCGATGGATTTTAGGGTATATTGAATTAATGGTTGAAATTCATTTTTAATGTAACGGCCCGACTTTCGATGACCTCGGAAGTTGTGTCATTATTAAAGAAATAGAAATAGATAGAGAATAGAAATAAACAAGAACATCATAATCTCACAGCGGAATTTAACAAAACATAATATCACATAATATATTACATATCAAAGTCTATTACATCATAGTACACCATTAGAATACACATCATACGTGATACTGGCTCAATACATCATACAAACTTGATACTTAGATATAGATATAAGAAGCTGACTCCGGAACTTCCAGCCCAAAATACTCCAAAGGATTTCCATTGACTACCTGGATCACTTGTCTACTCATAACAATTGTTATGAGTACCCAAGAGTTTAGGCAAAACACAGAAAAATAAACTCTGGGTCAGTCAGGGGACTGGTGTGAGTAAACAATTTTAAAACAGTTTGAAAACAAGAAAATGACATAACGGGATTCTTCTCTTATGAGAACGGATTGATTTAACTTTAGAAAACCTTTCGAAAGAAAATGTAATAGTAAGACCAGCCCACACATAAACATGGACGGTTTTTAACTTATTATAACCCAAAACATTTTTACTATCAAAATCGTCTGATATTATAATAGTTTGTATCAACTAAACAACCATCTAGCGGAACGCTTGCTTCTCACTCTCCATATATATAATATAGAATTAAAAACCACATGGCTTTTATTGGAGATTGGATTCCAACTATGACAAGGTATGGGACCACCTACTGATCATAGTACTATAGAGGGGATACGCTGGGGTTCAGCAAGAACGTCTTGCAACCCGGCCACATATGACCACCCACTCATTTTGCTTTGAGTGTAGCAAATGTATTATCACCCCACAGTTAGGATCAGACCCCGCTACCAAATGTTACAACAATGAAAAGAGATTAAGAAGACAAAAAGGAATTTCTCTAGATGGTTATAATACACCCTGCTTGGGTGTGACCCAACTAGCCATGTTGCCTGCCCGATTTCTGTCATTTCCTGGTCGTGAGGCTTGAGGCTACGTTATCTTCTAGAACACACGTCTATTCATTCACTTTGAATGCCACATTGTCAAATCCGTAATCACATATTGATTATACAAATACACATTGGGTGTAAATAAAGAGAAGTTACCTTCTACCCACTTGGTATATTCATAAAAATCAACGGGCGTGACCGTTGGAAATACTCTGTCAAACATTCGTCCATACAAGTTGCCCTGGGACTGGACAAACCGAAGGCACTATTTTATAAAAATAGCCCTTGCATATCTCCATCTTTAATTATCTTCAATAATTTCTGACATGCAACGTATAGATCGAGTCGAAGTAGGATATAAATTCCGGACTCTTCGAAATGATAAGCGTATGTCTTTTAAGGTCATATGATATTTAAGGAAACTGATCTATATAAAATCTTTACTTTAATACAAAACATTCCTTGCTTTAAAAGAAACCAGTAATCAACTTAAATAGATTGAATAACAATTCAATATTTTAACTTCCTTAGCTCAATGCAAATAACACAGATAGTCTATCAAATTTCTATCATTTCAAGCCTTGGCATTTCTATTTTATTTCATATATTAAATCGATCATATATTCTTTTTAATAATCCAACCAAAACAAAATCAGATCTTTCTATATTGTTTATAATCCAGGTATTTGACTATGACTTCTTTATATTTGTAAATAAACAACTACACACACTTTATTTAATTATCTAGCTAGAAGGCATGTGCTTCGCACACGACAATTAATACAATAATGTTAGTTCGTTAATTACGACGATTATTTTGTAATCAATACCTTTGTCTCACTTTATAAATATATTTAAATCGTCGTTTTATTCCTAAACAAACACTAATAAATTAAGTTATACAAATTTCCTTTATTTTATCTCCTTTCTTATCTTATTTCATTTTTACTTCTATTTTAAATAACCCAAGCCAATACCTTCGGCCTAGCAACTCTGGCCCAATTTATTTTTATTCCTTCTTTCCTATTAAATTATCTCAGCCTAATACTTAAATCCAGATACTCCTAGCCCACACCAATTTTGCCCTTCCCATCACCAACCTCTTCATACGCATACACCATTTACACGCTGTTCTTGCTTCCTATGTGGGTATATACGGCTGACAGTAATATACTTTGGTTTGAACCTTTTATTTTTCTATTTTTTTATTTGTTCACTTTTTTTTACTACTCTTCTTTCTCTATTTAACTTACTTGCTTCTTTTACCCACTTCTCCCCTTCGTTTTAACCTGTTTCGCCCCCTCCTTCTTCTTGTCTTACTTCTGCTGCTTCCTTCTCTTCTATGTGATCATCCTGCTACACCTACTTCTCTTCTTCCTTTGTTACATGCTGCGCTTTATTCTCTTTCCATTTCAGCACTCCTGGTTCTTTGTCTCCATGTCACTGCATGGATACGTTAACCCCAAATGGATCGAACCATCTGCACAGTGCTTGTTTTCTTTTTGAAGGAAAAGGTAGTGAATCAACATGATTCACGCCTAAAATAAATAGCATTCATAAAATAACATGGAGTAACAGAGCGTGTATATACAACATATGTACAACCAAAACAGGTCATCGCTACATATGGCCATACAAAAAGGAACCATACATCATAATTACATAGCTTTAAACATAACAGTAAAACAACAAAAGGCCAGTGAACCAGTGAACATCATCGTCAAACATGTGGACCAGTGATCCTCCCCCGCTTGCGCACTCGGTCTGCGATGCTTTCAACATGTCTTTTGCGCTCCATGTCTGCCCAGTCATAAACAAAATTAAGGATAGAGTAAATAATACTGTTAGGAGCTTTCAATTTGCGGTTAAATTTTCTGGAGTTGCGTTCATGCCAAAGCAACCAAGTGTAAGCAAAGTTCAACAAAGCGAAAAGAAGACTATCATGAGAGGCATGCAAGGTCGGGTAAATTGAATGCCAGAAAAAAAATTGGTCAGCAATGAAGTCACTCCAGTGCAAATCAAGGTAAAGCGCAACCAAACATTTTGTCCAAATATAAAAAGCAAAGTCGCAAGCCAAAAATAGATGATGATAGTCCTCGTCGTCATGACCACAAAAAACACAGCCATCCATAACATGCACACCTCTCTGACGAATTCTGCTAACCGTATTCAATCTACCATGTATCACAACCCACATATGAATTTTGACTTTATCAGGGATTTTGAACCGCCACATATGCTCGAACCCCAACCTCCTAACCCCAGCAAAATTGAACAACTTGTAAATACTACGAACGCTAAACAACTTCCTCTCCCCCTCCAACATCCAAATAAAATCATCCCTCTCATTATTCAAACTCACCGCTTCAAGCAAATCAAACAAACTGCATATTTGAACCAATGCATTACCAGCCACTAACCTTGAGAAATTTAATCTCCATTTGAAACCCGCTGGATCATTATCATACATCTCTCTAACAGTGAAGTTTTTGTTGCAAGCAATACCAAAAAGCTCTGGAAACTCCACACTCAAAGGGATATTAGTTAGCCAGCTATCCAACCAAAATGATGTGTTGTGTCCATTCTTCACCACAATCTTAGTACCCAACTTCATCCACTGCGCATGAACCATAACATTGCGCCAAAACACAGAGCATCTTGAGAAATCAGTGTTCCAACCAAAATTGCCATTGTAATATGTACTAATGATCCACTCCTTCCATAAAAGCGTGCTTGTCAGAGATCATAAACCACAACCACTTACAAAGAAGCGCAGAATTCATTGTCTTTAAGTTTATAACATCAAGTCCCCCTTGCTCTTTAGATTTGCATACTTGGTTCCAAGATATCAAGCAGCTAAGCTTCTTCGTCTCTTTAGAGCCAGTCCAGAAAAAGTTACAACGAATTGCGTCAATCTTCTCCAGCACCCACCCTGGAAAGTGATAGAAGGACATCCAGTACAGTGGAATCGACGAAAGGACAGAATTGACAAGCACAAGACGACCAGCTCTGGATAATGAGTTGCCTTTACACCTCGCCAGTCTAGTGTCCACCTTCTCGATCAAGTGCTGCCAGTCTTTCTTCATTAATTTCTTGGGGCGAATGCACATGCCCAGATAATTCAAAGGAAAAACTTCAGCCTTGCAATTAAACATTTCAGCACATGACCTGCGTAAATCATCACTACAACCCAATGTGTAAACACCGCTTTTATGAAAGTTAATTTTTAAGCCAGATAAACTTTCAAAAGCATAGAGAATAAATTTAAGTGCAGCAAGGAATTTACAGTCAGGTTTGCTAAATATGATGGTGTCATCAGCATATTGCAAAGAGTTGATGCCCCCAACCACATGGTCACTGCCAAAACCGCTGATAATCCCCTCTGCACAGCCCAGCTTCAGAATTTTTGAAAAAACATCTGCCGCCAAATCGAAAAGGAGAGGGGAAAGAGGATCGCCCTGTCTCAGTCCACGCTTAGAATGGATAGTAGAGCCAGCAACTCCATTAACACAAATGTTGGATCTACTTGATGAAAGAATAATGGAAATCCATTCAATCCACTTGGTGGGGAAGCCTCTTGCCTTCAACACTTCAATCATAAATCGCCAGTCAAGTGTGTCGAAAGCTTTGGCGAAGTCCAGCTTAAGGATAGCACAAGGAACGTCAAATCTATCACAATGAGAAATCACTTCGCCAACCAACGCAGCACCATCCAGAATGTTTGTTCCTTTAATAAAAGCAGTTTGGGATATATCAATCAGCGAATCCATCTTAGTTTTCAGCCTATTGGCCAAAACCTTCGTGATTAGTTTGAAACTAGTGTTGAGGAGGCTAATCGGTCTGAAATCAGCGGCAGAAACATTACCTTCCTTTTTGGGGATTAAAACTACGTTAGCATAGCTAATCAAATCCAACCTCAAAGAGCCTTTGTGGAACTCGTCAAACAAACGCAAAACATCATTTTTCAACATGCCCCAGTATTGTTTGAAGAAAAAAGTGGGGAATCCATCAGGCCCAGGTGCTTTATCACCTGGCATCTCCTTCAAAGCATTCAGAATTTCTTCTTCAGAAAAAACACTTGCAACATCCGAGAGATCAGTTACATCAGGGTACAATTTGCTCCATTCAACAGAAATACGATTCTCAATGCGAGCACCGAAGATACTTTTATAGTATTCAGTGAAAGTATCACTCAAAAGTTGTTGCTCACAAATCTCCACACCATCCTTCCAAATACTGCGTATCAAATTGGTACGGCGTCTACCATTGGCAACCCTATGGAAGTACGTAATATTTCTATCTCCTTCCTTCAGCCACTGAGATCTGGATCACTGTCTCCAAAAAATCTCTTCCTGATCCAAAACTTTGTTGAGTTCTCTTTCTCGCTGCTGAAGCAAATCTCTTTCAACAGCATCGAGTCCTCTTTCTTCTTCCAGTACATTAAGTTCCAGTACATTAAGTTCCAGCACAGTGCTTGTTTTCTTAATTGCAGATGCTACCGCTGCTTCCTTCTTCTTCTTGAATGCATACTGCAAACTCATAGTGCACATTAGTGCATATGTGCACATGCATGGACACACCGCAGTACACCAGACTACTCTGATTATTCCCGCGAACCTTTCTTCTTTTCTTGCCATACTCCTCCTTTCTAATCCCCTACCACTGCTCTCTCTTCATTTGTTTAAACTGTTGTTCTATGGTTTTCTTTCTATATATTTCTTTATACTTACCAGTTTCTTTCCCTTCTCTTATAATACAAATACTACCCAACAGATACTACATGGAGGAATGCATTTTCTAGAATAAATATTCTGATTATACACACTAGTACCACACTCTCAAATTAGTTTGGTTACTCACGTTAGGTCTCTTATCTCCCCATAAAGGTCCACAATAACAACCTTATACATCCAACTATGATACAAAATCACGAACTAAATTCGCTGTCTTACACTAAATCACATAAACTTTCCTAAGTCAATTTACTGCTCTAAACAAATACAAGGTTTCTATAGTTATTGACTTAAAGTGACCAACTGTCTACTAATTCGCATATAACCATTTCATCATGATTCTTGCGTTCATCCTGTTACTGCTACCCTATGGATGATCATCTTCAACATCGTAATTATTACCATAATCACCACTATCTCCTCCACATCACCACCCTGGTTCGTGTATGTTATGAACAGCCACGACAAAAAAGTTTGTTCCTACTCTGTTTCCTTTCTTCTTTGCTTTCTCTATTTCTCTCTTGATTTAATTTCCAGTTTCTTTCTTTCTGTTGCTAAACAAGAATCACCATTTCAACCTTTAATTAATTTTATTATTGTCGTTTAAGTAAATTTGTGTAGTTCATCCCATTACAAGAAAATGCTAGTTCGTTGGTTTTATATATGTACATTATCAGAAACAGAGCCTGGTCATATATATGCATGTGGTATCCCATATTTCTATCCATTCCAGGCTTTTATTTTATGTTTAAAAATGAAGAACAAAATAAATAGATATCATTCATTCTAAAATATATGTGTATTTATATTATTTGCATCAATATATTTATATATATATATATATATATATATATATATATATATATTGTTGTAACTGTTGTGATTAGTCCGATTCAAGACCACTCGAATCCGATATCTAAACCATAATGCGCTAGTGGAAGACTAGATCATTGTTAGACTTGCAAAAACAACCAAAGCAATAATTCTAGCCACAAACAAAGATCAACCAATCACGAACAATCGAAATCTCAATCACAAGTAAGAAACTAATGACAAAGTAGCAAAAATAAATCACACAAGGATTTATAGTGGTTCCACTAATATCTTGTTAGTGTACATCCACTTTGGAGAGAGTATTATTACCACAATGAAAGGAATACAAGAGATTGACCTAATAATCACTATATTTCAATATAGAAAAGAGTTTGAGGAGAATAGAATTGAAGAATTGGAATTAGGTTATAAACCCTTATTCTCCCTTGAGAATAAACCCTTGATCCCAAATCAAGTCTTCGAGCTCTCCTAATTCACTTCAGAAAATAGCTTATATAGAGGTTTGCCAATTATCCAAATTGCCCCCGAATTAGTCACAAATCAGTTTGCTAATCTTCAGCCCGAAAATAGCCCAAAACCCGATCAGATGTCTATCGTACCTCCTGATAGACGTCTGTCATCTTCCAGATATCCATTGGGCAAATGTACTCAGCACAGACGTCTGCCAAGGGTATGACAGACGTCTATCTGAGCTCTCGGGAAACCAATTCCCTATAGTCAGACGTCTGTCATGCCCTATGATAGACGTCTGTCGCTCCAGACCACTGAAAACTGCACCTTCCAGCTCATATCTCCTCCATACGAGCTCTGATTTGCGAACGGTCACCTCCGACTCGAAGCTATCTTCGTCCTCTTCAATCAACACATATAGTATCACATATCACAACACTCCACATCGATACTATAACCATCTCAACTCCAAACTCCAATGCACCATGCACTTCCTTCTACCTTCGACCAAGCAACTTGAATGTTTCCCCAATGAGCTCCGGCATTGCCACCGCCCATTGCACTACACCAACGAGTTCAGGCAAAGCCCCCACCAACCAATGTAGTGCTGAAAACATTCAAACCAAAAACTGTCTCACCAAAAGACAATGTACTTGGGAGTGTAACAAGTACTTACCATGAAGATAGATTTCCAATCTCTCACCGCTATTCCTTTTCCATTAAACACAAAATCACTCTCTCCACCTCGTGCCACCCCGTGGCACCTAGCAACTCAACAAGCGAATTAAGTTCGAGCAACGCTTGAACTTCCCATACGGCAATGCCTTCGTAAACAAATCCGCCGCATTATCCTTTGTGTGCACTTTCCGGAGGTATACTAGCTTACCCTCATCCATGGCTACAAGAAATGACTCCCTCACCTCAATATGCTTGGTCCGTGAGCTAAATGTCAAATTCTCCGCCAAATGGATAACACTTTGGCTATCACATCGAATATCAACACTCTCATGTTCGAAACCCAAGTCACTCAATAATCGCTTCAAGTAGAGTGCCTCCTTGTCCTCTTCCACAGAGGCAATCAACTCCGCCTCCATAGTGGATAAAGCAACTACGGTTTGCAATCACGATCTCCAACTAATGGCTGTCCCGCCAAGTGTGAAGACATACCCGGAAGTTGATTTCCTCCGATCCCTATCACTAGCGTAGTCCAAGTCACAATAACCAACCAACTTGCAACTTATATCTTCACTACTACCAAAGACAAGTCCATGAGATGTTGTTCCTTTAAAGTATCTCATAATAGCCTTCACGGCTTCCCAATGCGATTTCCCCAGATTAGCCATATACCGACTAACCACCCCGATGGCATTTGCAATATCGGGCCTTATACATACCATTGCGTACATCAAGCTACCAACCGCACTTGCATATGGCACCTTTGCCATATAAGCCTGGTCATTATCCCCGATAGGTGATCCCTTGTCCGAAAGCTTCATATGAAAAGGTAAAGGTGTATTTAATGCCTTTTCATCCTCCATGCTAAACCGGCAAAGCACTTTCTTAATGTATTCCTTTTGAGTCAATCTTAACTCAAAACGCTTTCGGTCCCTTTCAATTTCCATGCCCAAGATATTTCTTGCTTCTCCAAGATCTTTCATTTCGAATTCCGATTTCAAAAGCATCTTCAACTTGTTGATTTCATTTTGATCCTACGAAGCAATGAGCATATCATCCAAATACAAGAGTAAATACACCCAACAATCATTTCCCAACCTCTTGAAATATACGCAAACATCCTTGATGCTTCGATGGAAGTCACTTTCAAGCATGAAATGATCAAATCTCTTGTACCATTGTCTAGGTGATTGCTTTAACCCATATAGTGATTTCTTCAACTTGCAAACCAATTTTGACTTACCATCTACAACAAACCCTTTCGATTGCTCCATATAGATGTCTTCATCCAAGTCTCCATGCAAGAAGGCGGTTTTCACATCAAGTTGCTCCAACTCCAAGTCATGGATAGCAACTATGGCCAGTAAAACCCGGATAGATGTATGACAAACCACCGGTGCAAAAATTTCATCATACTCCTTTCCTTTCCTTTGTGAGAACCCCTTTGCCACTAACCTTGCTTTACCTTCCATCATCCTTCACCTTGTAAATCCATTTGCACCCTATAGCACGGTTTACTTAAGGAAGTGGAACCAACTCCCAAGTCTGGTTCTTCATAAGAGATTGCATCTCTTCCTCCATGGCGCAAATCAACTTCGAACTCTCTCTCGATTCCATGACGTCATCAAGGTCCATCAGCTCATCTTGGACTACATTGAGAGCATAGTCCAAATGATCACAAAAGCTAAGGTAGTTCCAATCACCATATCTTTCGGGAGGCCATATTGCACGTCGACCAACCCGAGTAGCAATACTATCACTCAAACCCCTTTCGGCTCCACCTTGAGTCAAAACTTCTCTAGTACCATGTACATCACCAACATCACTAGAAGAACCATGTGGACTATGTGATGTTTCATCAATCGCTTGAACCCCACGAGCTTCTTCAACTCTACTACAACTTGGACGGAATGTAGGAATGACTTCCTTCTCCTTTGATTCACCATGAACCGAATCCGGAACGTCCGATGAGCTCTTATTCACCTTGAATAAAGCCGACTCATCAAAAGTGACATGACGAGAATTAACAACCTTCTTCGTTTCCGGATTCCAAATCCGATAGCCTTTCACGCCATCCGTGAAACCAAGCACGACCCCTTTGAATGCTCTAGCTCCAAGCTTATCATTCCCTGGATCATGCACATAAACCGGGCTACCAAACACATAAAGATATCTCAAGTAAACACTCTTCCCTTTCCACACTTCCTCCGGAATTTTGTTACCAATGTCCGAGCACAGAATTCGATTTACAATATGCACCGAGGTTGACAAAGCTTCGGCCCAAAATCCCTTAGACAAACCCAATGTCAATCTCAAGCATCGAGCTTTCTCAAGTAGAGTTCGGTTCATTCTCTCCGCTACTCCATTAGATTGTGGATCTCCCGGTGTAGTAAAATGTCTCCGGATTCCATGATGCTTATAATACTCCAAGAATTCATGCGAGACATATTCACCGCCATTGTCGGTCCTTAACACCTTCAAAGTCTTACCACTCTCATTCTCAAAAAAGCCTTCCACACTTTGAACTTAGCAAATGCCTCCGACTTGGCCCCCATTACATACACCCATACCTTTCGAGACAAATCATCAATGAAAGAAATATAATACCTTGCTCCTCCCAAAGAAGCAACCGGTGTCGGTCCCCAAACATCCGAATGAACATACTCAAGAACCTCCTTTGAGTCATGCTTGCCTTCATCGAATGATACCCTTGTTTGCTTCCCCATGATACATTCCTCGCAAAACTCTAGTTTGTTGAAACTCTCACCCTTGATCATCTCCCGCTTCCGAAGAATATCCAAACTCCTCTCCGAGACATGACCCAATCTCAAATGTCACAACCGTGTCGCATCCAAGTCATGAAAACTATCAACACCCACACAAGTCTCACCTCCTACGATCACTCCTCGAAGCAAATATATACCATGAGCCCTAGCACCTTTCATAACCACAAGTTCCCCCCTTCAAAACCATCAGGCAATCCTTCTCGATAGTGATCTTACATCCTAGAGAATCCAATTGCCCCAAAGATATAAGCGACTTCCTAAGTCCCGGAACATAGCTAACATTGGTGAGCGTGCAAACAACTCCATCAAACATCCTTATTTGCACGGAGCCACTACCCATCGACTTGCAAATAGCACCATTTCCTATAGTAATTGCATTTCCTTCTTTGACCTCAAAGGATGAAAAACAATTTCTATTTGGCGTCATATGATACGACGCGCCCGAATCGAGTACACATTCGTTACCCGAAACACTCGTTGCTACCGTCGTCAACACATTCTCATCTATCTCACCAATCCCACTCTCCACCGCCACGGATGAAGACGCTACTTCCTTCTTATCTTTGTCCGGATATTCATTTTTCCAATGTCCCGGTTTTTTACAAATAAAGCACTTGCCATTTCTCTCTTTCGATTTACCTCTTCCACCGGGTTTTCTTGATTTAGAACGCCCCTGGTTTCCTTTCTTCACATTCTTTTCTTTCTCCGCAAACGACCCGTGACTACTACTAGCTCCACTACTACCCTCACTCATCTCCTTCATTTGATCTCTCAACTCCTCACTAAGAAGGCCCATCTTGACATCATTTAGAGTCAAGGTATCCCGGCCATAGATCAAACTATTTGAGAAACCCGTATAACGGTCCGGCAACAAACACAATAATATCATCGCCTTTTGCTCTTCCTCAATCTTCAAATCAACGGCCTTCATCATCATGAGCAAATCATAAAAGGCATTCAAATGTGCCTTAAGCGAATTACCCTCCTTCATCTTGAAGGTGAAAAACGTTCGCAACATGATCAAACGGTTAGTGAGCGACTTCTTCATATAAAGTTCTTCCAACTTGTCCCAAATACCTTTAGCGGTAGTCTCACCACTAATTTCGGAGATCACATTCTCCCCCATAGCAAGTTGAAGAGTAGTGTAAGCCCATTCCTCCATCTCCTCTCTCTCAACATCCGAGATATCACTTGGCAATAAGTGAGTATCAAATACTACTCGGTGCACTCGATTCCACCAAAGAACCGCTTTCATTTTCCATTGCCACATCTCAAATTCATTGTCACCATTCCACTTGTCAATAACCAATTGAGAACCCGATGCCGCATACGAACCACGTACATAAGGCGCCACACTATTCGGACTTCCGGTTGAAGGACTTACTGAGCTACTATCCGTCTCCGGCATTTTCACAAACATCTAACAAGCACCAAAACAGCTCTGATACCAACTGTTGAAACCATTGTGATTAATCTGATTCAAGACCACTCGAATCCGATATCTAAACCACAATGTGCTAGCAGAAGACTAGATCGTTGTTAGACTTACAAAAACAACCAAAGCAATAACTCTGGCCATAAACAAAGATCAACCAATCACGAATAATCCAAATCTCAATCACAAGAAAGAAACTAATGACAAAGTAGCAAAAATAAATCACACACGGATTTATAGTGGTCCAACTAACATCTTGTTAGTGTACATCCACTTTGGAGAGAGTATTATTACCATGATGAAAGGAATACAAGAGATTGATCCAATAATCACTATATTTCAATATAGAAAAGAGTTTGAGGAGAATACACTACGCCATAGATGGCCTATGACAACCCCAGAGTAATGATGCAGTAGGTGCCAAAAAGTGTTGGTATAGGCAAAAAATGATCTGTGGCAACACTTTTTTAGGGTTGCCTTTTGCCGTGTTGCCTTAGAGTCAAAGGCAATGCATTTGCGACCCTAAGGCAACATCATCACCGGTGTTGCCATAGGTACTAAATTTACAAAAATGTGGGGTCCACTAAAATTTGTAACCCGGGTTCACGGAATCCTGTTGTGGCTGTATCCTGGGTTCACGGAACCATGTTGTGGGACCCACATGCATTAATCTTTGCAACACTATTACCATCCGATGGCAACACCATATCATAACAATGGCAACAGTTCACATTACATACAACAACATTATATAAGAGCTACAACAACATTAAATCACATACTGCAACATTACAGAATTTAACATCACACTGATCAATTAAACTACTGATTATCTCGGATTCACAAGCGACACAAATAATAGTACTTATAGACATACTTACAAACATAGCTAGAAAAATCATGTTCATAGAGCATACTTACCAACATAGCTAGTACGTGCTAAATATCAATTCATGTTCACTGCAGTTGCGCACAAAGATCCCCAATATCATGACTAAGAGCGCGAGGCTCCACTGTGTTCACCGCTTTCAGTTTCAGTGCCTTCACTACGAACTGTCGCACAAAAATCCCCAATATCAATGTGCATGTGCGGGTTTGCTTCACCCAATTTCTTCAGCATCCTTGTCAAGTTCTCCTGAACTTTTTCGTCCACCTTTGCATCAAATTCACTTTGGACCATCTTGTTCACCTTTGCTTCGACTTCGTCGGCTATCTTCCCTTTTCTTCGTTGCCAGCTCCTGTATGTATGCGCTTGTTGTTGGAGAAGCTTTTGAAATTTTTGTAGACTTGGTGTGTCGTCCTATAAGCCATGATGAACTGTGCGACTTTCCATTAAAACAAGTTCATGAACAACTCCATCATTGCTTCCTTCACCAATTGCTTTTTCAATCTTCTCCTGCAAAATAAAGCAGTTTTAAAATGTGACATTAAATAAAATTAACAATTTTTAAACAAGAATTGTGGCATATACACACTGAAACTCAAAGTAAAAGATCACACTCATTGCTATGATCGATCCTGCTATCGGTTTCAACAAAACATGATCTAATTTTACAATAATGATGATCATGTGCAAAATGAAGCATTGTTTTGACACCTGATTAAAGAGAAAATAAAATTCTTACAATTTTGTAGTTCATTATTGAAGCATCAGTCTTGTACACCTTTCCTTCTTTCCGCTTGCGAGTTTTAACATAAAGTTCTCCATTAGATTCTTGGCCTGATACAAATTAAAAAACATTAGATAGTAAAAGGATATCAAACCAATTGTTCCAGAACATATATCACTAATATTGCTAAACAATTTAAACAAGGATATGTAGTTTATTCACAAGTTAAACAAGGATACTACATTCGAGTTAAACAAGGATACTACAATATTCGAGTTAAATAAGCAAAATACATACCATTTTATGCCAAATTTGGGAAAAAAGTTTTGGACCAGCAGTGTGCGTGTCAGTATACGATTTCCGATTTGTAGAATTTGTAAGGGCCTTGGACTACAAAACAACATGAAATAAATATGTTTATCTGACTGATTTGAATGAATATAAAAGGAAAAAAAATTCTGTGACAAAACTTAAAATTATACCTGAACTTTTTCATCTCTCTAAACTACAAGAGTACTTTGAAATCCTGAAGTGGAATTTCGTCCGGCCTATTTTCAAGCCTCTCTTCATCAGTTTCATAAGCCGTATAGTATGCCTTTTTAATACGACTCTTGTACCCCCTCCAAGCGTCATGAATTGACCTCAAAGCCCAATATTCACATTCATTCGGAAAAATATACCGTTGCTTAAATACAAATCAAACATTAAAAAGAACAGTCATGCTACTTTTGTGATAAATTTATCATATTTAAGTAAAATTCAGCCAAGTTTGCAAATTACCTTCACATAGCTCCACAGCGTGTCTTTCATACTACCAGGAACATAAAACCAAGACTTGTAAGTAAGTGGAACACTCCTCTTCAGTGTTCCTAATAAATAACTCAGTTCAGTCATTACTTGGTCATCGTCTGAAATAGGTTGGCCCCGATCATTCATTTGGATTACAACTCTTTTGTCATATGGCCTTGAATGAACTTTATCCATCTTTGTTTTTCCCCTGATCCTTCTGGGAGCTCCGACTACCGTTACAAAGTACATACAATAGTAATGAGAAGGCTAGGCAAAACGTAAATGAGAACTTAAACTATTAAAATCAAAACTCAATCAAATACTACCTTTATCTTCTGCTACTTCATCTTCTTCGTTTTCAATATTTATCGAGACATTTCCGACAATAGCCTTATTCTTTACACTTCCGCTTCCACTACTGTTAATCTTCTGGCGTTCTCGCATAGCCAAATAAGCTGCGATTGTTCCTATCCCTTCATTGTGTGGTAACTCAATGCTACATGGTGGACCATCAGATTGCGTACGAACTGGTACTTCCCCTGCCTTAGGAGTTGCATTATTATCAGTTACAGATTCGACATTGGCTCATGAACGAGTTGTTGGTCCAGACTGATGCTTTGTAACCTTATCTTTTTTGGTTCTCTAAAATATGCACACAAAAACAATAAAATAAAAAAATAATGAAGCTAGTCTATGATTACCAACATAAAATTAATTCTTTAGCTATAACGCACCTTTGAATGATTTTTTGAAGTATCATCTTCAAATTCTGGAACATATTATTCGCTTTCCTCATCAAGCATCTTTGATTTGCTTTATTTTTTTTTCTAAATTCATTTCTCATTCCAGAAACTAATTTAGGCATCCCAGGTTTTTCAAAAACTTTATTCTTTTGTGAGACATTTTTGTCTCTCTCCATTTCGTACTCTGTAAGCGGTGGAGGTGGCGGAGGTGATAGATCATCATTCTGAAAGTAATTAAACAAGACATTATTGTAAATATTAGCAAAATATGTAGATCATATATTAGAAGATCAGGTTGTAGTCTTCTTACCAGAAACTCATTTTCATCTGTATTTTCCTCTTCATCATGTGGAGTATTGAAATCCAATTTACTCTTGACACCTGCTGAGTTGGTATTCAAAGTTGCATCGCTGACTTCAGTTGGATTTTCCTTCTCGGGTAACTTCATCGAGCTACTGACTCTAGTTGACTTATTGCTGAATGCCTTTTTCTTCTTCATACGTGGACTCGCAGCAGTTTTGCTTATCACTTCTGGATTGTTCGTCACTGGATTATTTAGCCGTGCCGACTTTCTAGGAGTAAAGACTTGATCGGTCTGATTGTTGTTGATAGGTGGACTCACAGCAGCTTCGCTGATCATTTGGGAATTGTTTACCCGTGTTGACTTTCTAGGAGTAAAGACTTGATCGGTCTGCTGCTTCTTTTTTGCTACCTGTTGTAGATGGTGAGAGGTGACAAACTGCCGTTTCTGTGATTTCGCAGCTGCAACATACAAGTTCTTTATTATTCCACTAAGTGCACTAAAAATCAAACAAGTCCTAAATGAAAAACATATTCAGCAAAATGACCAACTTCATCAAAATAGTACAAATAAGAAGACATGTTTATACCTAGAAACAGATTCTTCCTCGGGCGTACGATGACATGTGGCTGCATTTGTTTAACTGGCTCGGTACTATCCTCGACGACAATGTCGACATAGAAATCAATGTAATCACCATTATTTTTTATTTGCATCATAAACAACAGCTCTACATCATCTGCCACCAATTTCCACCCACTTGTTGGACCTTTCCATGCATATATTCCTCCAATTTCGGTGTACTCTAGCTCTTCCTTGACAAACTCAATCAGTACTGTGTACGTAAACCTATCCAGATCAACATCCTTGATAATAACCTCTTCTCCACCAGCATATCCATTCTTCCCAAATTTTCCCTTGTGATGGAACCTAAGATTTGCCTCCATCCTACACAAAATGGAGAAATTAGCAGTCGATTGAAATAATTACAAAATAAAATAAACCAACCGCGTTATAAAATAAAACAGCCACTTCACTAACATGTAGTATAGGCAGAAACAACATTTTCTTACTTAAATAGCATGTAGTTATTTTCCTTAAAACACCACAAGTTTTGCAATTATTTTCCTTTTCATTTTTTGCCCAATATATAGCATGCAGTCATTTGGACATGCATGTATTCTTTGGTAATCGAGGACAAAATTTACACACAAATAACATGCAGCCATCTGAACTTATGAAATTCTGCCTATATTTTTTCCTCGTTCATCACTAATTTACACACAAATAACATACACAAATATTATTTAGCCATGACTATAAGGAAAAAAAACATAATAATATCATATAAGCAGTGCTCAACATAAGTTTGTTACAAAAATAAACATAATAATAAAATCAGGAATATGATTACCCCTGAATACATAAGTAAATCAGTGAATTAGGCAACACAATAATCAAATTAGGAAATACTTGAAATACACATTGAGTGATACCTTAAGCAGCATATTAAATTGAAGCCCTAACTGAAATTTGAGACCTAGACGAACCCAATTGAAGACCTAATTGAAACACCGAAGCCCTAATTGAACTTGAACTCGAACTTGCCGTAATCGAACCCCAATTAAGCTTGTAAACTTGAACTTTTAGCCCTAATTGAAATTGGAGTGAGAGTCTTTGACAGATTGAGCGGCGGCGTATTTTGTTAAGTTTTCGATTGAAACCCTAATTGAAAATTTGGCTAAGTTTTTTGCCGCTTTGTTTTTTGTTTTCTGTTTTTGCTTCTCGCGTTAAAGATTATTTCACGTCACGCGGATTGCTAACGTGGACCGTTGGATCGTAACCACCCGGATTGATAAATTTATTCACGTGGCTACTACAACACCTTGGATTTTCTATGGTAACATTTTGAAACCTGTGTTGTAATAGACAAATAACAACATACCTATAGTAACATTGTAGCTAGCAACGCCTTGGATTTTCGTTGCGATAGGCCATCTATGGCGTAGTGATAGAATTGAAGAATTAAATTAGGTTATAAACCCTAATTCTCCCTTGAGAATAAACCCTTGATCCCAAATCAAGTCTTCGAGCTCTCCTAATTCACTTCAGAAAATAGCTTATATAGAGGTTGGCCAATTACCCAAATTGCCCCCAAATTAGTCACAAATAACTTTGCTAATCTTCAGCCCGAAAATAGCCCAAAACCCGATCAGACGTCTGTCATACCTCCTGACAGACGTTTTTCATCTTCCAGATATCCATTGGGCAAATGTACTCAGCACAGACGTCTGCCAAGGGTATGACAAACGTCTATCTGAGCTCTCGGTAAACCAATTCCCTGCATTCAAATGTCTGTCATCCCCTATGATAGACGTCTGTCACTCCAGACCACTGAAAACTGCACCTTCCAGCTCATATCTCCTCCATACGAGCTCCGATTTGCGAACGGTCACCTCCGACTCGAAGCTATCTTCGTCATCTTCAATCCAACACATATAGTATCGCATATCACAATATATATATGTGTGTGTGTGTGTATGTACTAAAGAGTTTGCCCACCCATTTTGTTTACTGCTTTCTTTTCATGTTCCCAAGTTACAGGTTTTCATAAAAATTGTATCACTTAAATCAAAACATGCATAAGCGTATACATTATCTATTATACATAACTTAACATAGGAAGTTTACTCACATAATTTATAAACTGTCACATGTATTTTAGTTTTAGCTTTTAGTTTGAAGTCATCAACCTGTTCATATATATACTAATGTATATAAATATTTTCCAAATAAATAAACAAGGGAAGGGGGGAGATTTACTCACATTTCATACGCTGTTTCCATATTTTGTTACCAGTTTCAAGCAGACATGCTTAGATATTTAAAGTGATTCATTTCAAGCATCCAACAACACAATGATTTGTCCATATATGATAATTAGAAACATATATGTATATATACATATAAAAGTTTGGATAGAAATCTTAAAATAGGTTTAAAGGAGAACTAATTTAGAGTTTACTCACCAATTAGCTCCCCTCTGTTTTTAGACATGCCGTTGTTCTTCTATTACTCTTGTTCAATTGATTTTTGTGCGAAGGTATGGAGTTCAGTTGCTATATATAGGCAAGTTCTAATATTAAACTATTCATTGCATTAAATTGTTGTAGGTTGTTTTACCATGTTGATTATATGTTTGATATTACAACACAATTTGACTTTAGATTTTCCTGTTCAATTTGGTACTATTGCTTAGTATCTAGGAGCATGGCATCGCGAAATGTTTCCACTGATTTGAAAACAAAGTACATGTTAGTGTTATTTAAATGCTTGGTTGCAACACTTAGGGGATAGACTAGGTTAGATAGTATGATCTTTAAAGGAGATTTGCAATACACATCTAATTAAAACTTTGTACTATCTGGTTTAGGGGATGGCTTGCATAGGCGCAGCCATATCCCTTCTTTTCATTTGCAGCCATAGAAGTAAAATCATGTTGACTTCCTTTTGTTGTTTTATGAGCAATATACTTTCTTATTTTCTTTTTGGGCATTTAGTTATGCACGTTGCGTTCATTATGTATTGACATGCTTTAACATGTTTATCCATTTCATATCAATCACATGTTTCTAAATAAAAGATTATCTTAATTCGTTAAGTAATAAAGATCATATTACCCTAACATATTCATATCTATGCAAGTTATATTATCATATGTTTATGTCATAAATTTATGTGTACATTTTTAGTGCATAGAATTTTAGTTAAAGTATTAAATTAAGTATTAAATGATAAGACGTAAGCCAAAATACATGTATATCTCCATATACATTCAAGTGCATACCTTCATATATATTCATATATATTTACCCATAAGTTCTTATTTATTCAAGTTAGTTATTATTATAATTTAATTAACCGATTTTAATTAATGTTTATTATTAAATGAAGTCGATTAAAAAGCGGGACATTACATTTAATTTTAGCAATTTGAATTTCAAATCTATCATTGATTTTTTTTTCAAAAATATTGATTCTAAAATCCAAATGGTGATTCAAATATACTCTTACATGATTCAACTCATCTTTAAAAAGACCGAAGAATTTGTGTACATTTGATTCATCTTCCTTCAGTGAATTGTTAACAACTTCAATACATGTATTATTTTCAAAATCTAACGGTGTTGTTTTCAAATTTTCATAATCGAGAAAACGAAGATCAAATTCTAAATTTTGTTTCACACTATCAAATGAATTAAAATCCAATTCAGTTACCATGTTATTTAACACTTTGTTAAGATCATCATTTTCAACTTCCAAAGCCGCTAATTGAAAATCATCGATTTTGGTAAAAGATAGATTATTATTTGACTCGTCACACATTGAAACTTGATTTTGTTGTTCACGTTGTTTCAAGTAGGTTTAAAATAACAAATCCTTGCGGTTATCGTAAATTTCCTTCATTTGCTCATCAACAAAATCAAATTTATTATTACTTACTTGAGAATTTTCATTTTAAAATTGTTGAGAACAAAAAATTTCATTTACACCATAATTCAAATGATTCCTATTGCAAAAATCGTTTGAAAAGTTATTCACATTTCCATTTTGAATTTGAAATTCATTTGGAGCTCGAAATTGAATTGGAAAGGGTTATAATCAAAATTATTTGAATTTGGAAGTGAATTCAAATTTTGATTATTTTGAAAATCTTGAGTTGAATTGTTGCACAAGTATGAATTACACCATTCATTTATTCTTTGATTTTATTGTGTGCTCATTTCAAATAAAGATTCAATATTTGTTTCAAGATTTGAGGGTAGGTCGTCATTTTGAAAATTTTATGGTGCAAAATCAGGATTATTTGAGCAATAGTTGTTATTAAAATATCCATATGAATTTGGTGTAAAATTATATGGATTATATTGGTTTTCACAATTATCGTTAAATTCTTGCGAATAGAGAAATTGGGACATTGTAAAGAAAATAGTTTCCTTTTTTAAGAGAAAAGGAAATAAATATTCACAAAAGAGAAATGCTTCTTTTATTTTTTAAAAAGACAAAAATTGAAATGAAATTATTTACAAATGTAAAGTTTTTTTCTTGAATTTTGAACCTTTTTTTCTTTTTTTTAAAGAGTAAAGGAAAAAACAAAATTTACAAAAAGAAAATGTTATTTTGTTTTTTGTTTTTTTATTTATGTATAAACCTAATGCAACTATATGAATGCAAATTAATTATTTACAAATTTTCTAAAATTATATAATGATTGTTAGATTAATTTCAACAAAATGATTTCTCATCCAGTTAATGGACAATAGTTATCAGTGCACCAGGAATCACCCTAGCAATGCAGGCGAAGGTCTAAGTACCTTCAGGGAAACAATTACTATAATATTTACGAATCACCGTAATGTTTATAAACGATTATTGCTTTGTCGTAGTCTAGACACCGAGAAATAATTCATGCGAAAGAAATCAATTAGTCAAAATATAAAAATGTACTTAGAAAATAAAAATAAAATGAGATGAATGCAAAACAAAAAAACAAAAGTGTATTAGCAATGCAACTACAAATGATTTTTTTTGTGATGGAAATACAAACAACCAACAATGCGATTAAAATAAAGGAGTTAAAACACGATACTTGAGCGTGCACAATTATTAGCAATTTATTTATAAGTAGCAACTTTTATTTATTTAAGCAAGCAAGTGGATTTGAGCAAAGTAAAGCAAGTAGCTATTCAAGGAAATCTTCTATTGTTCAGCTTGGCCAACCTGAAAAGAAGCTAAAACGATATATATTTTTATGACAAACAAAAGTAATTTTATTTTTTTCAAAATAAACAAATTGGGTCTGTTCTTAAATAAAAAAAACAAAGTTAGAGAAAGAGTAAATCTAAACTAAAAGAAACTCAAATAGCTAAACAAAAACGAAATTGTTTATATCAATTTAGTCCGCACAAACTTATTTCAGCTGGCCTAGTTGATGCACCCAACATAGAAAGTTAAACAATAGTGCAACTAAGCTTTAGTATATTGAACAAACAACTTTAATAGAAACACGACACAAAGGCAATTTTTGGAAATCATGATTTGAGGGGAGAGGGAAAAAAATAAGAATAATTTTGGCTAGTTGAGGAAGGGCATTCAAGTGACCTCAATTTTGAGTTTGTTGAGCTATCGATTGAGCGCGATGGGGTGGTGCTTTGGTCGTGGGATTTTCTCTACAGGGCGGCTGATTCAGATCCGACATTTGGGGAAGAGGGGGACTGCAATTTGTGATATGGTGTTGTTTGACTAGTAGATGCAGTTCGAATCAGTGGCAGAGGGTTTGGATCGCTTGGTCAGGTTGTTTGTAGAGAATAGGTGATGCTGATTTCGGATGGTGCGATTTTTGTTGTATTGAACTGATGTAACTCGCAGTAGAATGGGGGAGTGGTTTGGCAATGGGAATTGGGTCTTTTTTTGCAAGTGGAGTGTGGTTTTGGTTTCGTACAGAAGGAAGATGGAAAGAGTGGGTTTTGCGTGACTAATGATGGAAGGAACGGGTTGAAACAAAAGTCAAACTTGTTTGTAAACGATGTAGTTAGTTGGGAAGATGATGAGAGGCTAGTTTGAGGGGATGTGAGATATCTCTTGTGCAATGATGGTGGAGATCTAGCTGATTGTTTATTGACAGTGGTGATGATGTTGTTTGTTGATGTTCAGGAGTGTTGATTATAGGAGGGAGTAAGGGATTCTGAATGAGTGATGGTGGAAATGGATTTTGTATTGGTTTTGGGGTGTGTATTTGTTGTAGTTGATGGCAGCGTTGGCTATGGCTAGAAAAGATTGAAAGTGAAGTTTGTTGTAAAATGACTTATGATTTCTAGTCCGTTGCCACGGTGGAGTTTGGTTGTATAAATGGCTATGCTGTTAGGTGGAGGTGACGCTGCTGTAGAAGTGTAGAGTGAAAGAGTAAGAGATGGAATGAAGTAATGTAGGGAATGAAATGTCAGGTTTAACTGAAATGTAAATGTCAGAGAACAAACCAGAATTGTAATAAAGTAGAGAATGTAAATTGTTAAACTGAAATGGAAATGTAACTGCAATGCAAGAACTATTGTTTATTTAATTCTATTTGGAAATGAAATCGGAAACTAAAGGGAAAAGGAAAATGTACAGGTTGGAAAGATGGAATAAGAAACAGAAGCTTGTAATTGAAAACAATGAACGCCATTTTTTTATGAACAAAATGTTTTTTTATCAAAACAACAAAGCAAAAATGAAAAAGTAAACAACATTGCCATAAAAAACAAATAACAAAGCAAAAGAAAAAACGAGAACATCACAATTTTTTTTAAGTAATTGAAAACTAACACTAAAAGGAAGTGAACAAATACACGCAAACGAAATTCAAACAAGAAAGAACAAAACAATTACATTACTGTTTTTTTAATAGAACAAAGTGAAGATAAAAGTAATTCGAAGAGTAAATCAAACTTAATATTCCTTCCCCAGCAACGGCGCCAAAAACTTGTTCAACAACGAATATTCTATCAGTTAGAAATCCGTCGCGAAGTGTATTAAACCGCAAGCTCACGACGTACACTTATAGTTCGTGGTGAATACAGGTTGATCCGCGGAGAAAGAAATAATTCTAAGTTCTACTCAGTCAAATTATACCACTTTGAGATTTTGATTAACTAAAAATTACAAAACTAACAAAAAAGAACAAGTTGAAAATTAACAAATGAAATGAGAGCAATTTAGAAGCAACTTCACCCCCATGACCACAAAAATAAACATATAATGATTTCACGATCTTTGTTTTTGATTTTTTGTGTAAATAGTTAGTGTATTTATCATAAGCATGGCCTAATTGTGTTATTAGTAAACACAAACCTTCAAACTTTAATACACTCTTTAATCCACATTTATACTTTCATGAAATGACAACAAAAGATGAAACTAAAATTTACTTTAAGTATACTTCATTCATTGTTTACTTAGTAACATAGGGTATCAAATTTGAATTTTAATCACACTTTAGTTACCATATTCGTATGTAGATGAAGAGGCAATCTTGTGTTTATGTTGATTAAGCATAGCCTATTTTGTTGTCAACAACATATACTATAAAAATCAAAACTCAAAAAATAATGTAATTACTACTTCAACCATTCCATTAAGCATAGAAAGAGAGCATAAAAATCAAAATATGTTGCATCTACATAACCAAGAGAGCTTCATTGCTCTAAACCAAAGGGATTAGCCTTTAATGTTAGTTATCATATCAACAAAAGTAGATCGCAACATAAAACAAAACAAAAATAATAAGGGAACTAAATAACAAGAATAAACTAAACAATTCTACTTGCATGAAATTTAGACTATACAATTTGCAATATGCAAATCTAATATATAAACAACAAAATAAGAACATAGAAATGAATATTAAAGTAAGCATAAGAATGAAATAAAAGAAAGAGGCTTGGAAGTCATTTTTATTCACTTGATCAACTTACACTTTCATGAGATAAAAAGAAGACGAACATTGTATGAAACATGGGGGTATATATATATGATCTAAAACTCTAATCAATCTTGTTGGGAATTACCCAAAATGCCCACTTCTTGAAGCTTCTAATTTGGTTTTTAGCCGCTAATCAATCATGTAAAATGCATGAAGCCTTTTTTGTCTCATCTAATTAGTGCATTAGCCTTCTAATATGAAGCCTTAAGAGTAAGTGTGTTAGTTGAGTAGGTGGGGTCCTCCACTTTCCATAGGATGAATTATTTCTTTCCCTCTTCTTATGTATGTGCATGCCTTTCTTCGTATCTTCATGTGTATACTTCATTTTTGCTCCTAAATTTCTACAAGAGACAACTAAAAGAACAAGTAAATGCTATCACAAATTTAAACATGCATACGTGACCGTTTTACCCCCAAAATGAGTGATGATTTTGAAAACATTTAAATCATGGGTCGACTATATAAAATACTAAAAAATGTTCATTTATTTAACTAAAACAAGATTAAATATGTAGGTAAAATGCGTACATTTACGTGCACTTCAACAAGAGTTAAGAAAACTTCTCGAGCTTTATATGTAACCAAATGAAAGTACAAAACCCAAACCATGCTACGAATTAGATAATAATTAAGTTAAAGTTGTGTCAAAATGCGTGAAAAAATTAGGATTTCCTGATGTGATTTCATCAAATCTTCATAGATGTGTTGATTTAAAAAATGGTAGTTTGAGAAGAATGAAAATCCATAACTACCACATATTGATGGAAAATTTATTAGCTATTTAATTCAAAGAACTACTGCCGTTAAAAGTTCGGAAGGTAGTCACAGAGCTTAGTCTGTTTTACAAAGAGCTTTGTTTGATGTAACGACCCGGAAAATCTGAACCAATTTAAAATTTTTAAATTGGCTATTTTAGTGGATTTTAAATATTTAAAATAAATATTTTAAATGATAACGATGAAAAGTAAGTTTGAATCGACATTTGAAAACGAATATAATTAATTCTAATTATAAACAAGGCCTGAAATGGCGCAGCAGTTTCAAAATTTGAATTCAAACTTTGACTGACTGTACCGGGTGCAAAACAAAACGGATTCGAGTGAAACCAAAAATATTTAAATCTGTTAGTGAATTCCTTTCTAACGAATCTGAAAAATCGAAGTTTCATAGCGGAAAGCAAAAGTTATGGCCAAATGAATTTTCTGAAAGGTCGCTATGGAAATTATATAGCCCGTGAAAATGGCCGTTTTGCAAACGACCTAGGAATTCGACGAAACCACTTTTGTTGGATCCGGGATGTAAAGTTATTGCTAGGTTTCAAATTTCATAATTTTTGAAGCTAGTATGTGAGCGTGGCAAAGGAAAATGTGTTTTGGTCAATTATAGTTAAATTGGATCGACCAGAAAAGGGCCATTTTACAGACGGTCTCAGAATCCAATGAAACTAGTTTTGTTGGGACCGTATCGTCAAAATATAGCTAGATTTAATTTTCTGGAATTTTTCGAATTAGTTTGTGGCCATGGCAAATTGAAATGTACGTTCAAATCGAATATTGAATGTTATATATTTTAAATTGAAGGAAAACTGACTTAAACAGTCGAATGGGCCTACGAAACATATCCCATTATGTTCGGAATAGGGGTAAAACACTAAGGACGACAGTCGTTGGGTTTGGATTGGTGTTCGTGGGTGAAAGAGGGTATTTTTGAAAATTAAAAATATATAAATAAATAAAAATAATCTCATTCGTCCATCTCAGCCTCTCTCTCCCCGTCACCCTCGTTTGAACGGCGGCTCCCCTTCAAACTTTCTCCCTCTGATTCCTCCTCCTACACGCGACAAAACCCCATGCCCCTTTGGAGAATATTGTAGCGCCCACCTCCAGCTTTGAATCCATCCTTGTCTCGCCCGTTATTGTGGAGAGTTCGTCGAGATCCAGCCTCCGAAAGTCAGAGACTTTCGAGCGCCGCCAGGGTCGGGATTCGCCATCGCAGGGGGCACAACCACCAGACGCAGGAAGCTCTCACTTCCCTCTTCGACGTTGTACAAGTGGATCTTCGTATCGTGCAGCAATTTGATCGCAAGATTGAAACCTAGTTTCGAACATTCAAAGAAAGGTACGGCTGTTATATTAATTAACTATATAATAGCACTTCTAAGCGCTACCGTTTTTGATTTCACTGTAAAAATCATATCTTTTTCGTTTCTTGACGAAATTCAGTGAAACAAGAGACTGTGGACTCGTGTGGACGTCTTCTACATTTTAGAAGATATCGCATATTTTTCTGAGCCTTCTGCTATTTTTGGTGGAGTGGAACCCAATGTGAGATTTCTAATTTATAAACGATATGGAAAACGATGATGTATAAATTATATAGTCGATGTATGAGTTATATAAGCGTTGTACACCTCTTGTATAAGCGTTGTATAAGTTGTACGTTCGATGTATAAGTTATATATGCGTTGTAAAAATTATATATGTGTTGAAATAGAAGTGAAATGCTTATATAAATATATAAATATATATATATATACGCCCCTCGTCCACAAACCATGGACGATATTTATTGGTTGTGATTGGTGTGAAAATTGGTTGATTACGAATGGTTGATTAGAATTGTTTGTGGTTGAAAAATACCCATTTGTGGTTGAGAAATATTTGGTTGAAACCACATAGGATTAGTTTGTGGAAATGAAAAAAAATATAATGTCGCCTACGTGCGAACTAGATGCATGATTCCCCATTGTCAAAAGCTGCGAGGCTTTAAGGTAGAGCGAGGAGCCGTACTAGGGACGGTCCCGGTTTTAACTACCCTGCCGTTATGCTGCCGAAATTTTGAATAATATTCATGTGTTAGAATTATTTTCCTGTGTTGAAACTATATTTGTGTGTTGAATAGAAAACCTTCATGTGTTGAATCGAAATTCATTCGTTGAATAGAAATTCATGTGTTGAATGGTACTCGTGTTTTAAATAAATTGTTTTAACAATAAAAAATCACATTTTTACTCTATATATACAAACTATAGAAAACATTCATGTGTTGAATTGAAATTCATTCGTTGAATAGAAATTCATGTGTTGAATGGTATTCGTGTTTTAAATAAATTGTTTTAACAATAAAAAATCACATTTTTACTCTATATATACAAACTATAGAAAACATTCATGTGTTGAATCAAAATCCATTCGTTGAATAGAAATTCATGTGTTGAATGGTATTCGTGTTTTAATTAAACAGCTTTAACAATATAAAAATCACCTTTTTATTGTATATATACGAATTTTGAATAACATTCATGTGTTGAATAGAAATTCATTCGTTGAATAGAAATTCATGTGTTGAATGGTATTCGGGTTCGAAAGAAATTGTTTTATAATAAAAATCATATTTTTATCATCTATATAGACTATATAAAATAGTCGTGTTTAGAAATAAATTGTTTTATAATAAAAATCATATTTTTTACCACCTATATGAACTATATAAAATAATCGTGTTTCGAAATAAATTGTTTTACAATAAAAATCACATTTTTTCTATATACATGAATGGTTAAAAATAGCGAAGTGTTGAAATAACTGTCGGTTGGATAAAAAAATCATTTTTATCAAATGTATGAAAAGAATATAGTTTTGAAATCGAGGAATCGATATATATATATAAATAGAATTGAAATATATCGAATAATGAAGCTGTAGTTCGTGTTTTGAAACCGTGATTTCAAACGATTAGTGCGGGAGATCCGACCATTGGATTTTCCCGAAACCGAAACCATTGGGTTCGCTTTGGAAATATCTTTCCAACGACACCAACTTTATAAAGATCCAACGGTTGGATTGTATGGAATTTTTAATTCAAATCTGAAGAAAAACAGCGCCAGAATCGATTATATTTATATATCTATATAAGTATAATTAAATTAAATCAAATAACGACGCTACAGTTCGTATTTTGAAATCGAAACTTCAAACGATCATACCGGGAGATCCGACCGTCGGATTTTCCCGAAACTGGAACCATTGGATTCGTTTTGAAAAGATCTTTCTAATGATATAAATTTTGTGAAGATCCAACGGTTAGATTTTCAGATATGTGTAAATCAAATCTGAAGAAAAACAGCGCCATGGCCGCGATATGGCCGAAGCGTCGTTTGAATAAATTGGCTAATTTAAAATAAATAAAAATAGCGATAAATCGTTATAAAATATTATAAACGATATGGAAGTGAAATTTAGAAACTAACTGAAGGTTGGCTAAGTCGAATGGTTTCCTGGATTTTGATCTGATGTTGGTTTCGGCCTTCGGGGTTAATATTTGGGAAATCGTTCTCTTACTAATTTACGGTTAGTGACTAATGAACTGGAATATGGCGTATGTGTGTTTGTGTTGCACTTGTTTATTATATATGCGAGTTGCTCAGAAAGACCGGGTCTATCCCATTCTGAATAACTGAATCGACGATAAGAAATCGAAGATGAAGACGGTGGTCGAAGACCGGAGATCTTCACCTCGTTTGGATGGTAATTGATGTCCTGATTGGGAGGCATCCCGAAATATGGATAATGAGTGGTGATCGTCCAGACGTACATGGAGATCGATGGGTTCGCGAGGTATATAGTGCCTCCGGTTTCGTTCAGATCCAGAACGAACTTGTAAATGGATTGTGTGCCTGACATTGGAATTTATTCTATATGATTGATAGCCATCAGTTGCATGGTGTGAATTGCCTGTGTGGCATGCTAAGATGCAGTGATCAGGGCTTCTGTTGAAAAGCAAAGTCTTGTGGTTGATGATCAAAGCCCGGCATGTGTGGCAGAGCTTTGTGTATAACGTGAATTCGCGAACCTCACACCCCGGTATGAACCAGAAACGGGAGAGGACATCAGAGAGGGCCTGCGTTTCTTTCTAGCTAGAGGTGGTGTCGGTGCTTAAATTGGCCGACATTTATATTATTTTCACCTATGTGGTTGTTGTTGTTGCGAGGCGCCTCGGAAATATCGGTCGATCCGGGACCGATGGAGTCATTCGTTGACTCATTTACGCCCCATAGGGCGGGGAAACGCAGTGTTCAGGAATTTCAATCCACATCGGTGGACTGGCCCTGGCGATCCAAGGGTCGATGCGCTCTGACCCTGAGGCTCGGGCTAGACAGTCTCGAAGTCGGTAAGGACTATCTTTTGCCTTGGTTCACGATGCAAATCCAATTTCCAAATACGACATCGTGCGGTTTTGATTGTATATATATATATATATATGGCGACATGATATATGGTACCCATGTCGTCTATGATTGATAGTTATGATTCGAAATTGTTTTTGAAACATGTAAACACTAGTAATAATATCAATTGCTTTTGTTTTATTCGTATCAACCATATTTTGGCCATTATAAGGTAAAACTCTATCCTCCGGTTTGCGTTGCATTGTGTGATGGGAACTGAGTCTTATAATGGCTTCATTTTTATAAAAAGCATTGTGATGTTTAAAAGAATTGTTTGTTTTTAAAGCACTGGCAATCCGATGGAGTAAACCCGTTCCACGAAAGTGGCGTGGTTCTGTGATTAGCCATATTTAAAATGTGTTGAGAAGATTTCTCATACCAGTCCCATGACTGACTCGTAGTTTGTTTCACTTTCAAACTCGGGTGCCCCTTTTTCTACACGGGCAGCCTTGTCTTCAAGTTTTAGCAGGCTCTTTCTGGATAGCTGGAGCTGAAGATGGATTCTATCATTTATCTATTTTATGCTGTTCAGCTCCTATTGTACATATTATGTTTGTTTTCCGCTGTAGACATTTATGTATAGCTGAACTGTATTTGTACTAAGTACGATCCTGTATACTGTGTAACTCTGATGATTATGTTTATCCAGTGTATGTTTGTACATTATCTGGTGTATTTATTTATTTCTGTTCTGCTATTATCTGTTTCTGTGTTATATTCCAAAGATTACCCTTGCCACCGTCAGTACGGGGACTGGGGTCGTCACATTTGACTACTTTAAAAGTGAAGCGTTTACGTAAACTTGAGTAGATATTCCTATATTGCTCTGTAAGTTGGAGAAAAACATTTCCGCTAGGTTTTTATTAATGTAATGTAACATTTACCAGTTCATCTCCTATCTGAAACACGACTTTGAGGTCTTGTCCAATGAATGTATCCACTGGAGAGGTATGTAATATGTTACCAAGTATTTTAACTGCATTTAAGAGATGAAGTTAATGCAAGTTAATTTTGCATTAATACATAGTTCATCCGAAGAAGAAATGTAACGACCCGGAAATTTAAGACCAGTCAAAATTGTCGAAAATCTTTCCAATCAAAACAAACAATGCCAACTCCCATCATATTTGGTAAATATGTACAACATCACTAAATGCATTAGATATAATATTAATAAATACCACTTATCGGTTTTTCATCTAATTCACATGGTATGCTCGAATACAAATCAAATACAGATACCATAATCTACTTTATGCAACTCCGTCCATTCAAAACAAACAATGACAACTACCATCATATTTGATAAATATGTACAACATCATTAAATGGATTCAACAGAATTTAAATAAATACCACTTATCAGAGTTTTTATCTAATTCACATGGTATGCTTGAAAACAAATTAAATACAAATACCATAATTTACTTTTATGCAACTTTGATGAGATGAACATCGATATTCATTCCTGCAAGCTCGATAAATATGTTAGTATGACTTAAAATTTTAAACATGAAAGATGCACCAGTATAAGATGAAATATCAAATAATAAACAAAAATATATTTTATTATTATAGCAGTTGCATCAGCAGCACTTGTGACTGCCTACGTACCTTTATCTAATTGGGTAATGTAACACCCCGTAATCCTGTAACACTAAGATTCAAAATCAGGGTATAATTAATTTTTAAACGAAGAATTAAGGGAAACGGGTTGCGCCATTGCGTTCGTCTCGAAATTCTGCTTGAGATAGAGTCCGAGTTTGCATAAATCGGACTCCGTATGAAGGAGATATGGACGAACGAAGTTAGGCAGATAACCGGAAACAGACCAGAATGCACTGGTGCACTTGTGAAGTGCGCCCGTACAAAAATGCATTGGTGCACCTGCCAAGTGCGCCCATACTAATCAAGCACCGAATTCTGGAGTGTTCTATGCTGACGTGTCTCCTTTTTAGTGGTTGGATGATGTGTATTCGACCTGTGCGATTCTGATGGCTTCTGTGATGATCTAAGGGCCCTAAAACACTCTCTACACCTATAAAAGAATGCCTAGACCTAAGGGTTCCTCCACACAAATTCTCTAAGGCATTTACATGCTGCTTCTCTCTACTCTAGCCTCCACCATTAAAATAAATCTAATTCTCCACTAAAACAAGTTATATTTCTTCTTCTAATTGGAGATTCAAATCAAGATTAAAGCTTCAAGAAGGGGTTCAAGTCAAGCTAGGATTCAATAGGAGGTTCAAACAACTTCAACGACTGTTTTTCTACGAATCATAGCAACGCCAACTTTCTATTCTAATCTAATCTCTGTAAGTTAGTTATTTCTAGATTTGAACGTTTTTCTCTGTTCGTGACATGAAATTAAAGTAATAAAAGAATACGCCAAATCTCTCTCTCTCTCTCTATTCGAATCAGTGCCTATACTCTTGAACCTAATTAAGGACTGTTATGATTCGAGGACAAATAAGACCGTGACTATGAAACTATGGACCTTAAAAACCATTGCCTATGACCATAAACATTTGCCTATGACTATGAACATTGCCTATGACTATGAACATTGCCTATGACTATGAACATTGCCTATGACTGTGACTGGGACTATGAGGATTATTTCCTTGACTAAGCCTATGCCTTTGATTAGGAAATATAAACTATTGCCTATGACATAACAAGGACATCTGTGATTAAACACCTGTGATTCATGACTAGGAAAGTGTTGCTTAAGTTTTGTGACTATGAAATTGGGTCTAAACCCGATCATCTATTCTGTCTATTCTTGGTTATCTTTGGTTTTAGACTTGGGAATTTACCTATTAAGTTAGGTCTACCCATGTTCTTGAACCTACGTCTCTATTCTGTCTATTCTTGGTTTTCTTTGGTTATAGACCTTGGGAATTTACCTATTAAGTTAGGTCTACCCATGTTCTTGAACCAACGTCGTTATTCAACCCTTTTTATGCCAGTTATTATGTCTATCTTTTTCATAGCATCTTTGGTTCATTCCCTATTTTCTGCGAATCTAGATTTATCTATAATCTAGATTGAATCACGATTATACGAACGGTGGGAATACGATTTGGGCAAAATATGAAATTTACTAAAGCGTAGTTTTTAACTTGGAAATTGGCATAAATTGGGAACATGCATTACGACATGCAAATTGGATAAATTTGACATGAATTATAGGATGTGTAATTTGAATCTAGTATTGGCATGTAAATCTAGCATTTACATGAATTGTGAACTAGAGTAATAAGTCTAGTTTGACGTGAATTAGAATGTTGAATCGGAATTGGATTAGCTAATTTGGCACGGTAAGTATATTGGCATAAATGTGAAATTGGCCATAGTTGGGAATAACTACCAGGTTTAGCAAAATCATGGTTAGTGACACTTAATTTGGTATAGTTTACATACCAAAAGGGCATAAATATGATATAGATGGGAGAATGGGCCATAAGAATAAGTGTTGACAATTTATATAAAAAGAGTAATTGGGAAATAAGTAAATTAGGAATAATTTACTTATAGAATTTGTCCTAAATGAGGAAATACTAATTTAGACAAATTAAAGGTTTATTAACGACATCTCTTTTGATAATACACCAGAAAGTTCTAGGGTGACAGAGAGGATAGTGTCTAGGCTTGAGTTTGGAAAATGCAAGTTTCCTGCTCTCCCTGGTTATCCCTAACTGATCCGACGGACGGGATGGTTACTTTCAAAACCTGATTTGAAAATTAATCAAAACCCTTTGAACTAGAAAACACGAATAGGCCTAACCCGAGGTTAGACTGAGTTGCGATGTAAACCTGCCCGGAACCAACCGGCACATCCAGTAATCGCAACAATATCTGTCTAATGTGAGTGGTCGTGGCTTTAATTTGTTTAGCTAAAGCTAGAACAAGAATGCTAGGGTTAAGTTAACTAAGACACTTAACCAACTGAACGTGATAACAAGACTGGTAGGTGGGGTTAGGTTCATACAGTTAAGCTAGAATGGGAGGGTTAAGTCCATAGGAACACTTAACCAACTTAAGCACAGTTAAAGCTAGAACGGAGGGCTAAGTCCACAGGGACACTTAACCAAACTCATGGTAACAAGACAAGATTTGTAGAGGTTAAGTAACTAAGAAAACACTTAGCCAAATTAACATGTTAACTAGTCTAGAAAGTGGGGTTAAGTAAAGTTAATACACTTAGCCAAATTAACATGTTAACTAGACTAGAGGTTGGGGTTAAGTAAGATTTAATACACTTAGCCAATTTGATATGTTAGCTGGGCTAGACCGTAGGGTTAAGTAAACTTGAACACTTAACCATCAGATTTTGATAAAGGAATAGGGTTAAGTCTAAAACATGAAGGGATAATACTTAACCGTTAATAACATGTTAGTTAAAACAGACGGGCAAGGTTAAGTTAAAAAGGAACACTGAACCAATACAGGGTGAATGGGTAAGGTTAAGTAATAAGAAATACTTAACCAATATAAATTGGTTTGTGGTGGGGTTAAGTCAACATGAATTACTGATAACACTTAACCAGATTGACAGGATAAATGAAGAGGGTTAAGTCGGCTTGAATTGACTAATGACACTTAACCAATCCAAATTGACGGGAAAGGGAACTAAGTAGTAAACCTTAGTTAAGAAAACAACGATTCTTGAAATTAAGTGGTAAATCTTAGTTAGTAAAACTAAGTAGTAATTCTTAGTATAACACGGGAAGGGGCGAATGTCCGTCTGAGTAAAAAGAAGGCTCCAACGAATTGGGTTACGAAGCCTGAGGCTTCGAGGGGACGTTAGGGTACTCTTGGTATCCCTCTGTGAGGCTGCAGATGATTCTCCTGGGCTCACAGAGGTTAAGGTCTGCGTAGAAGAACCAGGAGTATGCCTTGGTTGCAATACATGGCAACCTAAAGACCATGATGGACCAGCGTGATTCGGCGAGAAGACGGTAGCCCTGTGATAGCAACTCGTCGTCTACCATCCATCTTGAGTCAATAGAGATACGTGAAGCGGAAAGGCGGAGAACTCCAAAAGACCATATACTTGCTATCTAGTTATGGGTGAGGATGGCCATAGGATAGTGGGGCACTGGGGGCCGGCGTATAGTTCTCATTTTACAAGGTGTGCCTTTCATTAGTTGAGGGAGGGGTCAAGTGGGACCATAGCCACTGGAATAAAAACAGACCTTAGCATCTGCATCGGTGGATATCTGAAAGCTCCCGACCGAGTTCTGTATTCCTTGATTTTCCCTGACACAGGACTCGGGTCGCACATTACAGGACATGTGCATCTAGACAAGCGATAATGATTCGCGATACATGCGTGGGGAAGTATAGGAAAATATACCACTCTAGGTAGTGTGTACTAGACTTGGGGGCATCGTTCGTCAGGTAGCATAATCCCTAGTTGGACTAGGTGGCATGAACCCTGAATCCGAGAAGCATTCAGCAGATAGCGTAAACTCTAATTTAGAAAGCATTTGATAGAAAACCCTAGATTAAGATTTAGGTAATAAATAATAAATGGATGCCCGAAGGCAATGAAAGATACAGGGATTGGGATCACGTTGGGACACTAGTTAGGTGGTGCAGAGATATAGAAACCAGTATAACAAGGAAATAGCAAAGCGGCGTATTAGAGCATATCCAGTTTATCTTAGCTTAGCATATCTTGTGATTATCTTGTCTAATCTTGCTGACCCTATCATCATGGTGTTATCTTGTATTCAGTTAATTCATGTCGTTTTGTTTTTCCATGTTCACATGCTAGAAGTTACTGAACTTACTCAGGCTTTATGTCTGACTCTGTTTTCCTTTCGTCTTCTTTTCTTCCGTTTCCCCCCCCCCCCCCCCTCCCCAGGTAGTAAAGGAGGGAATAGTATAGTTCAGGCTAGGTTGGAGCATCACTCTTTCCCAGCTTGAAGATTTGTCGAAGTTTTGCTTGGATTCTCTTTCCAGATGCTATGGCTGGCTCTTGCTACATTGGGGAATGTAAATGTATTTTTATGCTTCTTTATTTTGTAAGACAGATGGTACTCTGATATTGTAAAGAAATCATTGTACAAACTATTTTATCAATAAAGCAAAGTTTTATTTTCCGCTGTTTAATTTCTGTCTGTCTTGTAATTTATCTACATCTTTTACCCTAAAATGCTCCACAGAACTTAGTGCATTCCCTTTGTGAGTGACACTAACAGACGTGGGGTGTTACACGTGGTATCAGAGCCGAAGGTTACCGGATTAGATAAAAGATTTGAAAAATTATTTTTCAAAACAGTTTTTAAAGAGGCATTTTCAAAAGAAAAGTTTTGTTTTAAAGGCACATTCCCCAAAGCCATACGCACTGTCTTCTCTTCCTCTGTTTAAATTATTGTCTCCTTTTTTCTTGAGTCTCTGGGGCTCCTGGCTTTCTGGGAGGTAACCTCATCGAAGGGCAAAGTAGTGTCCGTCTTCCATCTATGACCATAGTTGTTTCACTTACGGCCAGTCTTCTTTCAAGCTTATAGGGTTTTCCGGACGATGGAGGCAGTTTTCAAGAGATTTGTCAACATGGTTACACACGGAAGGGGATGAGGAGTTTGGCTAAGGAGCATAACCCTAGGATGAGGAATTCATGGATGTAGATTTAGCTCACAAAGGAAGAAGAAATTATAAAACCTAAGAAAAGAGGAAGTATCTTTACTAGGGTATGGTAGGGCATAGAATTAAGGACAAGGGCAAGAACGAGGAACAAGATTTTCAGAAGGGCAAGTACATACTTTCACCACCAAGCACACCTAGGAGAAAGGAAGTAAAGTTCTGTTGGAAGAGTTTAGTTTTCCGTCCGTACTCTTTCGGTTTTAGCGCTTCGCAATTGTTCATACCCACTTCCATAGATGAGTCTCTGCACCATAGCACTTGTATAGTAAAAGGATCCCACTAGAGTCTCAAATCCAATTGGTGGTCCGACTAGTTTATTTTTGGTTAGTAGGGGATTTGAGAATAGCTATCGAGTTTGCTTATATCATCTCACGTAGATCGTCTAAATTCGAAGGAGGTATTCCTTGGGTGCTTGTCTGATATTGGTTCAGGCCTTTGGGGCTTGTACTTGAGGAATGTCAAGTTTGACTACGATGGTTTGCGTGAAGGATGAATAGTTGTGGCAGGTACTCTAAAAAGCACGTAGTAACCTTTTGACCCCTATAGTTATGGCATGGCGGATAAGAGGGAGACCTCTAATCATCTTAGTACATATACTTGGTACCGTGATTGACATCTGTTTATTTTTAATTGGAGGTCAGAAACTTCACAATCGTGAAGTTAAATTAGTTAAGATACAGTGGAGTAAAGCTCAAGAAGGCTAGATACTACTGTTATACCCTTTTTCTTAAGGGTGCATCCTTGATTTCTTTGTGTAGGAGCTTACGCATAATTGTTTCTCTCTTTCCGAAGTATATCACCTAGGTCGTAACTTCGATCTTTAGGTAGAAGCCAATGGATGTAAACATGTGTTTGAAACATGTTATGGTTGGTGGTTGCAAGTGGTTGCTAATGGTTGCTCGTGAATGTATATGCATACGTATTAGGCACTAGATCAGTTCGGACGCTTTCATATTGCATTTACAGGAATGTATTTGTTTGTAAGTTGAGCCTGATATGTTATCATATGGATGTTGCATATGGATGAATGGCTATGCACACATGTAGTATTTACATAACTAGGGATGCTTGCATACATGATTGGACGCATGGCACTGACATGATTTGCATTAAGGAGGTCAACAGAATCAGTAGACCGCATGATTTTGCATTAGATAAAGACATACACACACACACTATGCATATGAACATGAAAGCATTAGAAAACTTTTAAGGATAATGGATGCCGGTGATTGAATGGTTGAGTAGATGGGTGATTGGATGGTAGGACACATTCTTCCTAACTTGAAGATTTCGGGGACGAAATCCTTTTAAGTGGGGGAGAATGTAACACCCCGTAATCCTGTAACACTAAGGTTCACAAATCAGGGTATAATTAATTTTTAAAAGAAGAATTAAGGGAAACGGGTTGCGCTATTGCGTTCGTCTCAAAATTCTGCTTGATATAGAGTCCGGGTTTGCATAAATCGGACTCCGTATGAAGGAGATATGGACGAACAAAGTTAGGCAGAGAAACCGGAAACAGACCAGAATGCACTGGCGCACTTGTGAAGTGCGCCCGTACAAAAATGCATTGGCGCACCTGCCAAGTGCGCCCATACTAATCTAGCACCGAATTCTGGAGTGTTCTGTGCTGACGTGTCTCCTTTTGAGTGGTTGGATGATGTGTATTCGACCTGTGCGATTCTGATGGCTTCTATGATGATCTAAGGGCCCTAAAACACTCTCTACACCTATAAAAGAATGCCTAGACCTAAGGGTTACTCCACAAAAATTCTCTAAGGCATTTACATGCTGCTTCTCTCTACTCTAGCCTCCACCATTAAAATAAATCTAATTCTCCACTAAAACAAGTTATAGTTCTTCTTCTAATTGGAGATTCAAATCAAGATTAAAGCTTCAAGAAGGGGTTCAAGTCAAGCTAGGATTCAAGAGGAGGTTCAAACAACTTCAACGACTGTTTTTCTACAAATCATAGCAACGCCATCTTTCTATTCTAATCTAATCTCTGTAAGTCAGTTATTTCTAGATTTGAACGTTTTTCTCTGTTCGTGACATGAAATTAAAGGAATAAAAGAATATGCCAAATCTCTCTCTCTATTCGAATCAGTGCCTATACTCTTGAACCTAATTAAGAACTGTTATGATTCGAGGACAAATAAGACCGTGACTATGAAACTATGGACCTTAAAAACCATTGCCTATGACCATGAACATTTGCCTATGACTATGAACATTGCCTATGACTATGAACATTGCCTATGACTAAGACTGGGACTATGAGGATTATTTCCTTGACTAAGCCTATGCCTTTGATTAGGAAATATAAACTACTGCCTATGACATAACAAGGACATCTGTGATTAAACACCTATGATTCATGACTAGGAAAGTGTTGCTTAAGTTTTGTGACTATGAAATTGGGTCTAAACTCGATCATCTATTCTGTCTATTCTTGGTTATCTTTGGTTTTAGACCTTGGGAATTTACCTATTAAGTTAGGTCTACCCATGTTCTTGAACCAACGTCTCTATTCTGTCTATTCTTGGTTTTCTTTGGTTATAGACCTTGGGAATTTACCTATTAAGTTAGGTCTACCCATGTTCTTGAACCAACGTCGTTATTCAACCCTTTTTATGCCAGTTATTATGTCTATCTTTTGCATAGCATCTTTGGTTCATTCCCTATTTTCTGCGAATCTAAATTAATCTATAATCTAGATTGAATCACGATTATACGAACGGTGGGAATATGATTTGGGCAAAATATGAAATTTACTAAAGCGTAGTTTTTAACTTGGAAATTGGCATAAATTGGGAACATGCATTACGGCATGCAAATTGGATAAATTTGACATGAATTATAGGATGTGTAATTTGAATCTAGTATTGGCATGTAAATCTAGCATTTACATGAATTATGAACTAGAGTAATAAGTCTAGTTTGACGTGAATTAGAATGTTGAATCGGAATTGGATTAGCTAATTTGGCACGGTAAGTATATTGGCATAAATGTGAAATTGGCCATAGTTGGGAATAACTATTAGGTTTAGCAAAATCATGGTTAGTGACACTTAATTTGGTATAGTTTACATACCAAAAGGGCATAAATATGATATAGAGGGGAGAATGGGCCATAAGAATAAATGTTGACAATTTACATAAAAAGAGTAACTGGGAAATAAGTAAATTAGAAATAATTTACTTATAGAATTTGTCCTAAATGAGGAAATACTAATTTAGACAAATTAAAGGTTTATTAACGACATCTCTTTTGATAATACACCAGAAAGTTCTAGGGTGACAGAGAAGATAGTGTCTAGGCTTGAGTTTGGAAAATGCAAGTTTCCTGCTCTCCCTGGCTATCCCTAACTGATCTGACGGACGGGATGGTTACTTTCAAAACCTGATTTGAAAATTAATCAAAACCCTTTGAACTAGAAAACACGAATAGGCCTAACCCGAGGTTAGACTGAGTTGCGATGTAAACCTGCCCGGAACCAACCGGCACATCCAGTAATCGCATCAATATCTGTCTAATGTGAGTGGTCGTGGCTTTAATTTATTTAGTTAAAGCTAGAACAAGAATGCTACGGTTAAGTTAACTAAGACACTTAACCAACTCAACATGAAAACAAGACTGGTAGGTGGGGTTAGGTTCATACAGTTAAGCTAGAATGGGAGGGTTAAGTCCATAGGAACACTTAACCAACTTAAGCACAGTTAAGCTAGAACGGAGGGCTAAGTCCACAGGGACACTTAACCAAACTCATGGTAACAAGACAAGATTTGTAGAGGTTAAGTAACTAAGAAAACACTTAGCCAAATTAACATGTTAACTAGTCTAGAAAGTGGGGTAAAGTAAAGTTAATACACTTAGCCAAATTAACATGTTAACTAGACTAGAGGTTGGGATTAAGTAAGATTTAATACACTTAGCCAATTTGATATGTTAGCTGGGCTAGACCGTAGGGTTAAGTAAACTTGAACACTTAACCATCAGATTTTGATAAAGGAATAGGGTTAAGTCTAAAACATGAAGGGATAATACTTAACCGTTAATAACAGGTTAGTTAAAACATACGGGCAAGGTTAAGTTAAAAAGGAACACTGAACCAATACAGGGTGAATGGGTAAGGTTAAGTAATAAGAAATACTTAACCAATATAACTTGGTTTGTGGTGGGGTTAAGTCAACATGAATTACTGATAACACTTAACCAGTTTGACAGGATAAATGAAGAGGGTTAAGTCGGCTTGAATTGACTAATGACACTTAACCAATCCAAATTGACGGGAAAGGGAACTAAGTAGTAAACCTTAGTTAAGAAAACAACGATTCTGGAAACTAAGTGGTAAATCTTAGTTAGTAAAACTAAGTAGTAATTCTTAGTATAACACGGGAAGGGGCGAATGTCCGTCTGAGTAAAAAGAAGGCTCCAACGAATTGGGTTACGAAGCCCGAGGCTTCGAGGGGACGTGAGGGTACTCTTGGTATCCCTCTGTGAGGCTGCAGATGATTCTCCTGGGCTCACAGAGGTTAAGGTCTGCGTAGAAGAACCAGGAGTATGCCTTGGTTGCATACATGGCAACCTAAAGACCAGGATGGACCAGCGTGATTCGGCGAGAAGACGGTAGCCCTGTGATAGCAACTCGTCGTCTACCATCCATCTTGAGTCAATCGAGATACGTAAAGCGGAAAGGCGGAGAACTCCAAAAGACCATATACTTGCTATCTAGTTATGGGTGAGGATGGCCATAGGATAGTGGGGCACCGGGGGCCGGCGTATAGTTCTCATTTTACAAGGTGTGCCTTTCATTAGTTGAGGGTGGGGTCAAGTGGGACCATAGCCACTGGAATAAAAACAGACCTTAGCATCTACATCGGCAGATATCTGAAAGTTCCCGACCGAGTTCTGTATTCCTTGATTTTCCCTGACACAGGACTCGGGTCGCACATTACACGACATGTGCATCTAGACAAGCGATAACGATTCGCGATACATGTGTGGGGAAGTATAGGAACATATACCACTCTAGGTAGTGTGTCCTAGACTTGGGGGCATCGTTCGTCAGGTAGCATAATCCCTAGTTGGACTAGGTGGCATGAACCCTGAATCCGAGAAGCATTCAACAGATAGCGTAAACTCTAATTTAGAAAGCATTTGATAGAAAACCCTAGATTAAGATCTAGGTAATAAATAATAAATGGATGCCCAAAGGCAATGAAAGATACAGGGATTGGGATCACGTTGGGACACTAGTTAGGTGGTGCAGAGATATAGAAACCAGTATAACAAGGAAATAGCAAAGCGGCGTATTAGAGCATATCCAGTTTATCTTAGCTTAGCATATCTTGTGATTATCTTGTCTAATCTTGCTGACCCTATCATCATGGTGTTATCTTGTATTTAGTTAATTCATGTCGTTTTGTTTTTCCATGTTCACATGCTAGAAGTTACTGAACTTACTCAGGCTTTATGTCTGACTCTGTTTTCCTTTCGTCTTCTTTTCTTCCGTTTCCCCCACCCCCCTCCCCAGGTAGTAAAGGAGGGAATAGTATAGCTCAGGCTAGGTTGGACCGTCACTCTTTCCCAGGTTGAAGATTTGTCGAAGTTTTGCTTGGATTCTCTTTCCAGATGCTATGGCTGGCTCTTGCTACATTGGGGAATATAAATGTATTTTTATGATTCTGTATTTTGTAAGACAGATGGTACTCTGATACTGAGTTGATCCAATGATTCTGAGCGATCGACGTGCGTTCACAAAAACGAGCGTAACTTTCAAACTGTAAGGCCATTTGGCCAAATGAAAGTTGTACCTGAAGCTAACTCAGAGGGGTACAGGAGGTACGGTGCAAAGCACCGTAGTTGATGTTTTCGGGCCCAAAAGAGGTCATCTAAAGGGGTTTTGGGCCATTTCTATGTTTGCATTGCAACTTCGACCAAATCGCTTTGTGTTTTCTGACGATGTTTTGGACGCTTGAGCGCATTGCTAACCAAAAAATTGACGTGTGACAACTTTAACCAAAAAGCATGTTAACAGTTTCCCCCTAAAACATGTCTTGCTTGTTGAAGGAAGATGTGTTCTGCGAGAAGAAGAGAAACCCAGAAATTCAAAAACCCACAATCACTTGGGATCGTATTATTCATGAGTCGATAAACTAGAAAGCTTGACCTTTGACGAAGATCGATGATCGATTTGAATCGTATTATTCAAAACTTTGCGATCACTTGGGACCTTATTAATTAGAAGTCCATTGAAAGCTGACGATCAATTTGGATTGTTTAGAGATAATCAGAATAACCAGAATATCTGAGGGATCGGAGGAGTCTGATAACCTGCATGATTAGAAGATCCACATAGCCAGAAGTGAGCGATCTTGCCGTTTTACCGACGAGATTATCACATGTTGTCATATTTTTCCAAGGTGATCTTGCTTTAGCAAGACGACCAAGACATGTATTTTTGTCCGAGGTAATCTCACATTGGTGAGACGACCAAGGGATATAACTTAGTCCTAGGTGATCTCACATTGGTGAGATGACCAAGGATATGATCTCTTCCTGAGTGATCTGAGATGACCAAGGATATGATCTCTTCCTGGGTGATCTTGTATTAACAAGACAATTAAGGGATGTAATTGGTCCAAGGCGATCTAACATTGGTAAGATGATCGAGGCAAGTGGTTTTCTAGAGGCGATCTTGCCGAGGCAAGACGACCCAAGGCAGTAAGTAAATAACATTTAAAGTGGGTAATCTGATTTTAGGTTTCATACTCCACAAGTGTTTTCCTTATGAAGTAATTTTACTAAAGTTATAAAATTCCTTGGTTTTTAGTAAAACCGAATGGAAAACTTAAAGGTTCGTCATCCCCAAAGTGCTTGCTTATGGACATTCGGTCCCGTACATGGGCATGCGGATTTAGCCGTCTTTGATTTCGAATTCATTTGTGAAGGGAACTGGATGGTTTATCATTCGCTATGAGCATGCTAAGGCTACTTGGTCCCGTACATGGGTAAGTGAACTTGGCCATCGCAGTTCCGAAAATCAAAATTCTCTCAAGGCGATCTTGACGAGGCAAGACGACCAAGAGCTATGGGTGGGTATTATTGACATTAAAAAGGGATAGTATTAAAATTAAAAATGTGCAATTAAAAGCTACATATATGTCATTCAGTTTAAATTATAATTCTTAAATATAGTTTCTATGTATCAATAATGGATATTATTGAAAAATATGTTAACTATGTGATTTAATGGTGAAAAAACTTTTTTACATCCAATTATTCCACAATATTACGTTTTAAAAATTAATATTTATGAGTGCAATTAAATAAGAGTGTGAGATTAACTTTACGCGTAATGAAATACAAATGTAATAGCTTTATTTACACAAATTATTAAGAATGGGTATTTTGTTTATTTTAATTAAGGATATGACCTTGTCTTGAAAATCCCTTATTTAGATTCACGTTTTTGATGGAATTAATTATGCAACGTTAAACCAACATTTGATCCATATACGATGTTGGTTGATTTTTCAAACATTACTTTGTTTGCAATTCTTGACCTAGTTAGTTATAATCTTCTATGACTCCTGAATGAAAAACTACTAAACATGAACAAACATTGCAAATCATTAATTTGTTTCATTGTTCTTTTTTTTCATTACTGCATACAGTTAAAATCAAAAGTCAACATATCTGTCGCCGTCTCGTCATTTCGCTTCAAAGCAAACTACTTGTATCATTGAGATCACAGAAGTAACAACAGAAAAGAATTTTCAAGCATAAAATGAAAAAGGGGAAATGCTTGAATGTGCACAAGTTTTTTCAGAAAGGAAGATCAAAATGATAAATACCAATAGATCACATACAACAGTTAATTAATATGAAACACTGGATCAGTGTGCTAGGCAAGGATCCCTGGTACAAATACATGGATTCTCTCTTTATTTACAGATAGGAGATGCAAAAAACATAGTGACTCTAAACAAGCGGTAAAACATTCATAGAGCACACGGTTTGATGCAAATCAAGCACACAGTCTAACGATGCAGCGTATGAACACAACATTAATGCGACGACCCAAACTCGCCCTTACGGGAAAGCCTGGATTGCTTTGAGAACAAGGCAAATCAGAACACAAACAGAAGAACATTTCATTGCTTATTACAACAATTTACATCAGAGTACAAGAATATTTCAAAGTATGATTAATTATACCATAGAAAATAATATCAGAGATATAAATTACATTTAAATAGCAGTGGAAAAATAATACAAAATACAACTGAAAGAAATACACAGACACAGAGCTTTCCGAATATCGCTTCAGCTGTAGACTAGGATCCTGTGAACATAATATCTACAAAACCAAAACTACTAGCTGCCCATGTGGAAATTATAGGCACCCAGAGTTTAGGTTAAAACAATAAACTCCAGGTCAGTCATGGGACTGGTATGAGAACTCAAAACAGTTATTAATTTGATTTTAAATTTAGGTAAATCAAGGGACCACGCCGTATTACATGGAACGGGTTAACTCCAAGAATACCAAAAATAAACTGCGCAATGCTTTTTGAAAAAATGAAGCTATTATAAGACTCAGGTCCCATCACACAATGCAACGCAAGCCGGAGGATAGAGTTTTACCTTATAATAGCCAAACATGCTTGATACGCGAAATTTCTCTTTCAATATTACTATAAGTGCATAGTGTAGAAATCAATTTCGAAAATAAATGTATCAATCATAGACGGCATGAGTGCCCCATTCCACTATGTCGCCATATATAGGTTTACAATTAAAACTACAAAGCTCGTATTGGAAAGTTGGATTTCCATCATCAAACGGCTCCTGATTTGAAAGATCTATCGCGTAGCAATACTCCACGGCTTACGTCCCAGCTAGAGAAAACACCGTAATGCACATCCGCACTTTTAGGAAATCAAGTATCACCGCGACTTACGTCCCAGTGAGAGAAAACACTACTTAGTCTATCCCTATATGAGAATCGGGGTAAAATGGCCCTATACCTAATCTCAAGGTGTGGAGCGACCACACCCAGCACAACTCGGCCGACCAAATCCATGTATATATAAAGTATATTGGTCAAACCTACTAATCAAACAAATCGTTCACCATCATACTGGGGTGTGAGGCTCGCGAGGTAACGCTACACAAAGCTATGCTAATTAAAGCTATGCTTTGATCATCATCTACAAGGCTCTGCTTTTCAACAAAATCCTTGACCCATGCATCTTAGCATGCCACATTGTCAATCCATACCATACCATTGATTTCTGCCAATATATAACCTCTAAGCACATACGTCTCAGAGAAGGGTGTTAAGCAAGAGAATAAATTCTCCGCCACCAACAGATATATATATATATATATATATATATTTAGCAGAGATCAACGAATACAACATAAAGGAATACAACGTCAGACATACCATCCATTTACAAGTCCGTTCTAGGTCTGAACAAAACCGGAGGCACCTTATTCCTCGTCCCTATGTCCAATACGGAAGAAAGGCCCTCGCATATCCGAACAATCAACAAGTACGTCTGGACGGCTACCACTGTAGCCCCTTCAAGGTAGCTACTCCAATCATGGGCATCAGTAGCAACTCATCTATTCAATGTGAAGATCGTCGGTCTTGCGCCGTCTTCAATCTCTTCGACTATTAGTCGTTGTATCAATTATTCAGAATGAGTTAAACCCTGTCTTTCCGAATAACTGGCATATTTTATAAACAAGTGCTATAAAAACACATCATACGCCTCATTCCAATTCAGAATATTCTTTTAATAGAATATTCACATTCTAAGGGAAAGGTTTCCATTAATTTTATCAAAGATAAATTCTTTTAAATTTTCTTTTTAATCCCAAAAATCATTACTTAATGATTATTCAAGCTTAAGAATTTAACCTTATCTTTAACTGGGTTAAAGAACTAATGTCTTTTAAAAAAATTGTTCACGATAAACCCAAATAGTCTTCCATTAACTATGGAATCTTCACGGAAATCATAACGGTGTATAATCGATATAAATTTCCATATCAAACTTATAATATAAATGAAATAGTGGTAATGCCTTTTAAATTCCATACATAGTATCGGCCTTCATTCACAGGAGCTCATCTCGATTATTACCAAATCGAATTCCATCCAATTCCAATTTAATATATTAAATTAGAAAACTTTATTTTGGAAAATTTCCATTAAATCTTAAAAAAGATTTATAAATTTCAAGTTATTTCTTCTCTGTTAATTGGGTTAAAGAACTAGTGTTATTTAAAACACCATTCACGATAAACCCAAAAATCCAATTCCAATTAATATAATTAATTGGTAAAAATTTCCTAAATCTTAAATAAAAGATTTATTCTTTTCTAAATTGGGTTTAAGAACAGTGTTATTAAAGACACCGTCCACGACAAACCCAAAATCCCATTTGGTATTAGATATAAGGTTCTGAATAGAAATCATATCGGCTTATATTCAATATCAAATTCTGAAACCAACAAATATCATATTGGGAATAACGATATGTATATATCTTCCAAATTCCCATAACAATATCCGTATAATCATGAAATCCAATATCGAAATATTCCGAGGATGATTTCCATTCAAATCCATTCCAGTTTATTCTTTAGAAAATTCTGGTTATTTTAAAACCATTTTCAAATCCAATTTATTTATTTATTTCTAAAAATAATTAAATTATTATTCTCGTTAATAACTAGTTCATTAAATAGTTCATTTTGATAAAAATATATTTTTATCTTTATAAAATTGGAATTTTCATCAAAAATCTTCCCAAACAATTTATTATGATTTTACATAAATTTTCCATATTTTTAATAATTTTATTACCGCCCATACAGTCCGTTTCCAACAACGGCCACCGAACTGCACCCATAGTGACCTTTTCTGAAATTGATTTGGACATATCTCCAAATCTAACTGTTAGATTTCAAATCTTTTATATTCATTGGAATTCTCTTTTCGATACGAACCAAACGGTTCCGGTTTTAGGAGAATCCGACGGTCGGATCTCCCGATATGCTAATTTGAAGTTAATGGTCGAAATTCGCGAACGGTCGCTGTGCGACGCGTTCTATCCAGGCCAGTAAATATATATAATATATATTATATACATATTTCGTCGATTTCGTTTAAAATGGACTTTGTACAATATTTATAATTTCATTTCAAAATAATTCTAACTTCATTTTCAATTTCAAATAAAAATTGAATATTCTATATCTTCATCATATTAAAATGATAATATTTTCAAAATATTAAATTTTGAAAACACTTCTTTCCGATATTCATTTTAAAATGAATAAAATCGATCGATAAACCCATTCGGGTTAAAATGGCATTTGCTACTTAATTCAACTTCATATTTTTATATTTTTGTGTCCATTCAAAGTCGGACATAAAAATCATAATTTTATTCTTCATAGAATATTATTTTAAAATATTTTTTATTTTAAAATATTCTTTGTTTTAAAAGATTCTTTCTTTAAAATATTCTTTACGTTAAAATGTTCCTTTACATTATACATGCTCTTTTACATTAAAAATGTTATTTTACATTATAAATATTCTTTTACATTATTTATATTCTTTTACATTATAAATTTTCTTTTACATTAGAAATATCCTTTTGCATTATTTATATTAAAAATGGTCTTTTACATAAAAATGTTCTTTTAAATAATTTACATTAAAAATGGTTCTTTACATTAAAATGTTATTTTTTTTTATGTTAAAACACTTTTGTCAACATTAAATCTTTTAATGATTCATCCTTTACATTAACAATGTAATTTTTAATGTAAACACAAATTTATTAAACTAGAATCTTTTTATAAAAATGTAACTTTTATTGCTTCAAACAATTTCCATTATTATGTGAATATTTTTCATATTTTGTCCATTCAATAAAAATATAATTTTTATTGTTTCAATGTTTTATTTTTATATATCCTTTATATCGGGAATCGTAATGCGACTCAATCAATTACCATATAATTTTCGTTATATGGATTTCATACATCGCATGTATGCAACAATAATGATAAATAATCATCAAACAGTCTAATCAAATCCAGATTGAAGTTCACAATTGTGTGAGCAATAAAATGAATTAAATAACGCTCATCACAGACTGTCAATCCATCGATTGACATATAATTAAATTCAGGGGAGATGTGAATAAATTATCATCCCCAGACCCGTGTGGGGTTTTCAAACAATAGCGATTTATCTAAATAAATAATTGGTTAATAAATTAAACCAGTTCTAATTCGGTTTGAATTATTTTCTAATTAGACAATTTCTACTACAAATGAATATTCACAATTTAGTTTCAAGCACTACATTAACATTAACGGTATTTTTAATATGTTAATCATTACAGCATCATAAACAATCGCACAATACAGTAAATTTAAATCGTCCATGGTTTGGGGACGAGAAAAGTGATCTAACAGACACGGTATACCGTTTATAGTGATTAAGATGATTAAAATCTACACTAGCAATTTGATGTATTTTTTAGTTATGAAAATAAATAAATAACTATGTGAAATTTTCTAGTGACGAGTTCTCACCTTGACTTTGCACCAATACGCAGTGTTCTTCACCGTGATCTCAATGTAATCTGTTTCACACAGTATATGTCAAAAAATCATATCTTTAATGTTGTTTTATATATATATGATAAAAATCATATTTTTACTTACGATGTGATTTTTATATTAAAAACAATGGAATTATTATTTACAAAATAATGCTCTTTTTTTTATTATTTTCAAAAACATGTTCTTTTTATTTTTCAAAACAATGCTTTTTATATTGCAATACCATGTATATTTTATATTTACAAAACCATGTATATTTTATATTTAAAACATTGTATGTTTTAATTTCAAAAACAAAACAATGGTATTTATTTTATTATTACAAAACAATGTTTTTTCTTCTCTATTTAAAACAAAGTCCTTTTTTATGTTTAAAACAATGTCCTCTATATGTATATACAAACAATGCTATTTATTTTTTTATAAACAATGCTAATTTTTAAAAATAGTTCAATTCTTATTTTTGAAAGTAATGCAATTCTTATTTTTGCAAACCATGCTCTTTTTATTTCAAAAATAATGTTAATTTTTATTTAAAAACAATGTTGATTTTATTTATCAAAACAATGTTTATTTATATTTACAAACCAATGTTATTTTCTTTAATCACAACAATGTTATTTTCTTTAATCAAAACAATGTTATTGTATTTTTTATAGAACAATGCTATTTTATTTCAAAACAATTCATGTTTGAGTCTTAAAACAATCTATGTTTTGAGTTTTAAAACAATCTATGTGTGAGTTTTAAAACAATCTATGTTTGAATAGTTTACACTGAGTCTTCTTCTACCTCTTCTTTCTGTTACTTTCTGGGACGAGAATAAATCTCGTCGCCTTCGAATCCTTCCAGTCGCACGCACCTCGCGACCAGATCTGAGGTCACCACAACGTCGGGCTACACACTACCACCCACCGCCCTGTACAGCGTCACGCTCGAAATCCCCAATGGCCACAAAACCCCCTTGGAACGCAGCAATGTGGAGCTCGAATTCCGAGCAAACCTTGACACCGGAGACGATCTTAACCGTCGAACTTTTGGGTCTTGTGTTCCTCTTTAATTTTGTTTTTTGAAGTTTTCAATTTGGTGAATGTATTGAGAGATTTGAAGGAGGATTTATGGAGAAATTTTAGCCATTGAAATAGTACAAGAGGCGGCTACTGAGAATGACTGGGTTAGCTAGGGTTTAGCGTATATTCAAGCGTATATATAATGTATATTCTATTTTATTTAATTTTTTAATTTTTTAATTCAAAAATAGCTTGTTAAACCATCCGGACTCCAAACGAGACCCAACGAATTCGTCCCTAGCTAAATACCCCTATTTCGGACACAACGGGATATGTTTCGTAACACAATTCGGCTGTTACGATCTGTTTTTCTTTAAATTAAAATATAAATCAATGTATATTTAATTTAAACGAACATTTTAAATTACCGGGCAACATACTAATTCTAAAAATTCCAGAAAAAATATTTCTGGCTTTGTTTTGACGATACGGTCCTAACAAAACTAATTTCGTCAAATTTGAAGATAGATTGAAAAATGGCCATTTTCTGGTCGACCCAAATTGACTAAAACTAACAAAACACGTTTTCTTTTGCCACGCTCACTTATTAATTCCAAAAATTATGAAAATTGGAATCTAGTAATAATTTGACATTCCGGATCCAAAAAAAGTGGTTTCGAAGAAAACGGAGGTCGTATGTAAAATGGATATTTTTAAGGGCTATTTATTATATTAAATTCCATAGCGACTATTTAAAAATTTAAACTGGGCATAACTTTCAATTCCCGTTATGAAATTTCAATTTTTCAGATTTGCTGGAAAGATAATGATAAAAAATTCTAATATTTATTGTTTCGCTAAAATCTGATTTATTTTGAATCCTATACATTCATTTGAAATTTGAAATCAAATTTTCAAATTACTGTGCCATTTCTAACTCCTTTTATAATTAAATTAAAAAATTTCGTTCAAACTTCGATCTGAATAAACTTATAGTCGTTATTATTTAAAATAAATTATTTTAAACATTCAAAATCTGTTAAAATTGCTAAAATAAAAAATTTAAGTTAGTTCAGAATTTCCGGGGGGGTCACAATCTCCCCCACTTAAAATATTTTCGTCCTCGAAAAGGAACGGAGCTAAAAGTTGTTTAACTAACCAACTCAACTTTCAATTCTAATCAAATTTCAATTCAGTTCAATATTAAATTCGATTTAGCTAAATTTATCATTCTTTCTGATATTGGTTAAATTAATTGTCATTCCAATATTCTTATTAGTTAAAAGAGTTATCAAACATCACAGCCAGCAATCAATTAGGTGATTAACTTTTCAAATATATATAATTTTTATATATAGTCAAAAATCATATTTTAGTGCAAATCACGGCAATAAACCCTATCTAGTTTTAGTTCTCACATAGTCAATAGAAATATGTAGATATCCCACTTTCGAATACTCGAACATAAATGCTGATGATGTCATGCTCATCATCAGAATCATGTTCGGGAAACTACAACGTGATTCTATATCTATCCAGTATATTTGAGACTTCGTACACACGCTAGCTAGGCGTATACGCAAAATCTTCATATACTCGATTGTCCAAATTAAAATGTAATAATATTTCAAATACGTATCTTATGATAAGATTTTCAAAACTAAATTTGTTATCATTTTTATTTTAAAAATAACACTCTTCCGACTCATTCTAGGATATTGCTGATCCTATCTCCAACGAGTCATTCTTATAGGATGCTACTGATCCTATCTTTGATGACTTCTTTTGTTCGGCCCTAATGGGTCTTGTTCTCGAGCTCTGTAAACCAAAGCTCTGATACCAAATGTGACGACCCAAACTCGCCCTTACGGGAAAGCCTGGATTGCTTTGAGAACAAGGAAAATCAGAACACATACAAAAGAACATTTCATTGCTTATTACAACAATTTACATCATAGTACAAGAATGTTCCAGAGTATGGTTAATTATACCACATAAAATAATATCAGAGATTTAAATTACATTTAAATAGCAGCGGAAAAATAATACAAAATACAACTGAAAGAAATACACGGACACAGAGCTTTCCGAATATCGCTTTAGCTGTTGACCCGGATCCTGTGAACATAATATCTGCAAAACCAAAACTACTAGCTGCCCGTGTGGAAATTATGGGCACCCAGAGTTTAGGTTAAAATAATAAACTCCAGGTCAGTTATGGGACTGGTATGAGAACTCAAAACAGTTAATAATTTGATTTTGAAGTTAGGTAAATCAAGGGACGACGCCATATTACACGGAACGGGTTTAACCCTAAGAATACCAAAAATAAACAACGCAATGCTTTTTGGAAAAATGAAGCAATTATAAGACTCAGGTCCCATCACATGATGCAACACAAGACAGAGGATAGAGTTTTACCTTATAATAGCCAAATATGCTTGATACGCGAAATTTCTCTTTCAATATTACTATAAGTGCATAGTGTAAAAATCAATTTCGAAAATAAATGTGTCAATCATAGATGGCATGAGTGCCCCATCCCACTATGTCGCCATATATAGGTTTACAAGTAAAACGGCAAAGCTCGTATTGGAAAATTGGGTTTCCACCATGATGGCTCCTGATTCGAAAGATCTATCGTGTAGTGCAATACTCCACGGCTTACGTCCCAGCTAGAGAAAACACCGTAATGCACATCCACACTTTTGGGAAATCAAATATCACCGCGGCTTACGTCCCAGCGGGAGAAAATACCACTTACTCTATCCCTATATGGGAATCGGGGGAAAATGGCCCTATCCCTATTCTCAAGGTATGGAGCGACCACACCCAGCACAACTCGGCCAACCAAATATATATATATATATATATATATATATATATATATATATATATATATATATAAAGTATATTGGTCAAACCTACTAATCAAACAAATCGTTCACCATCATACCGGGGTGTGAGGCTCGCGAGGTAACACTACACAAAGCTATGCTAATTAAAGCTATGCTTTGATCATCATCCACAAGGCTCTGCTTTTCAATCCATGCATCTTAGCATGCCACATTGTCAATCCATACCATTGATTTCTGCCAATATATATAACCTCTGAGCACGTACGTCTCAGAGAAGGGTGTTAAGCAAGAGAATAAATTCTCCGCCACCAACAGATATATATATATATATTTAGCAGAGATCAACGAATACATCATAAAGGAATACAACGTCAGACATACCATCAATTTACAAATCCGTTCTGACTCTAAACGAAAATGGAGGCACCTTATTCCTCGTCCCTATGTCCAATACGGAAGAGAGGTCCTCGCATATCCGAACAATCAACAAGTACGTCCGGACGGCTACCACTGTAGCCCGTTCAAGGTAGCTACTCCAATCATGGGCATCAGTAGCAACTCATCCATTCGATGTGAAGATCGTCGGTTTTGCGCCATCTTCAATCTCTTCGACTGTTAGTCGTCGTATCAATTATTTAGAATGGGCTAAACCTGGTCTTTCCGAATAACTGGCTTACTTTATAAACAAGAGCTATAAAAACATATCCTACGCCTCATTCCAATTCAAAATATTCTTTTAATAAAATATCCACATTCTTAGGGAAAGGTTTCCATTAATTTTATCAAAGATAAATTCTTTTAAATTTTCTTTTTAATCTCAAAAATCATTACTTAATGATTATTCAAGCTTAAGAATTTAACCTTATCTTTAACTGGGTTAAAGAACTAATGTCTTTTAAAAACATTGTTCACGATAAACCCAAATCTTCTTCCATTAACTATGGAATCTTCACGGAAATCATAACGGTGTATAATCGATACAAATTCCCATATCAAACTAATAACATAAATGAAATAGCGGTAATGCCTTTTAAATTCCATATATAGTATCGGTCTTCATTCACAGGAGCTTATCTCGATTATTACCAAATCGAATTCCATCCAATTCCAATTTAATATATCAAATTGGAAAACTTTATTTTGGAAAATTTCCATTAAATCTTAATAAAAGATTTATAAATTTCAAATTATTTCTTCTCTGTTAATTAGGTTAAAGAGCAAGTGTTATTTAAAACTCCGTTCACGATAAACCCAAAAATCCAATTCTTTTATCCAATTCCAATTAAATATTAATTAATTGGTAAAAATATCCTAAATCTTAAAATAAAAGATTTATTCTTTTCTAAATTGGGTTTAAGAACAGTGTTATTAAAGACACCATTCACGAAAAACCTAATATCCCATTTGATATTAAATATAAGGTTCTGAATAGAAATTATATCGGCTTATATTCAATATCAAATTCTGAAACCAACAAATATCATATTGGGAATAATGATATGTATATATCTTCCAAATTCCCATAACAATATCCGTATAATCACGGAATCCAAAATCGAAATATTCCGCGGATGATTTCCATTCAAATCCATTCCAGTTTATTCTTTAGAAATTTCTGGTTATTTTAGAACCATTTTTAAATCCAATTTATTTATTTCTAAAAATAATTAAATTATTATTCTAGTTAATAACTAGTTCATTAAACAGTTCATTTCGATAAAAATATATGTTTATCTTTACAAAATTGGAATTTTTCATCAAAAATCTTTCCAAACCATTTATTATGATTTTACATAATTTTTCCATATTTTTAATAATTTTATTATCGCCCGTACAGTCGGTTTCCAACAACGGCCACCGAACTGCATCCATAGCGACCTTTTCTGAAATTGATTTGGACATATCTCCAAATCTAACCGTTAGATTTCAAATCTTTTATATTCTTGGAAAGCTCTTTTCGATACAAACCAAACGGTTTCAGTTTTAGGAGAATCCGACAGTCGGATCTCCCATTATGCTAATTTGAAGTTAATGGTCGAAATTCGAGAACGGTCGCTGCACGACGTGTTCTATTCAGGCCATTAAATATATATAATATATAATATATATGTATTTTGTCGATTTCCTTTATACCGTGTTTATAAAATATTTATAATTTCATTTCAAAACGATTCCAACTTCACGTTCAATTTCAAATAAAAATTGAATATTCTATATCTTTATCATATTAAAATGATAATATTTTCAAAATATTAAATTTTGAACTCACTTCTTTCTGATATTCATTTTAAAATGAATAAAATCGATCGATAAATCCATTCGGGTTAAAATGGCGTTTGCTACTTAATTCGACTTCATATTTTTATATTTTTGTGTTCATTCAAAGCAGACATAAAAATCATAATTTTATTCTTCACTGAATATTATTTTAAAATTTTCTTTATTTTAAAATATTCTTTATTTTTAAAGATTCTTTCTTTAAAATATTCTTTACGCTAAAATGTTCCTTTACATTATACATGCTCTTTTACATTAAAAATGTTATTTTACATTATAAATATTCTTTTACATTATTTATATTCTTTTACATTATAAATGTTCTTTTACATTAGAAATATCCTTTTACATTATTTATATAAAAAATGGTCTTTTACATAAAAATGTTCTTTTATATAATTTACATAAAAATGGTTCTTTACATTAAAATGTTATTTTTTTTATGTTAAAACACTTTTGTCAACATTGAATCTTTTAATGATTCATCCTTTACATTAAAAATGTAATTTTTAATGTAAACACAAATTTATTAAACTAGAATCTTTTTATAAAAATGTAACTTTTATTGCTTCAAACAATTTCCATTTCTTATGTGAATATTTTTCATATTTTGTCCATTCAATAAAAATATAATTTTTATTATTTCAACATTTTATTTTAAAATATCCTTTATATCCTGAATCGGAATGCGACTCAATCAATTACCAAATAATTTTCAGTTATATTGATTTTATACATCGCATGTATGCAACAATAATGATAAATAATCATCAAACAATTTAATCAAATCCAGAGTGAAGTTCACAGCTGTGTGGGCATTAAAATGAATTAAATAATGCTCATCACAGACTGACAATCCATCGATTGACATATAATTAAATTCAGGGGAGATGTGAATAAATTATCATCCCCAGACCCGTGTGGGGTTTTCAAACAATAGCGATTTATCTAAATAAATAATTGGTTAATAAATTAACCAATTCTAATTCGGTTTGAATTATTTTCTAATTAGACAATTTCTACCACAAATGAATATTCACAATTTAGTTCCAACCACTACATTAACATTAACGGTATTTTTAATATGTTAATCATTACAACATCACAAACAATCGCACAATACAGTAAATTTAAATCGTCCATGGTTTGGGGACGAGAAAAGTGATCTAACAGGCACGGTATACCGTTTATAGTGATTAAGCTGATTAAAATCTACACTTGCAATTTGATATATTTTTCAGTTATGAAAATAAATAAATAAATATGTGAAATTTTCTAGTGAAGGTTTCTCACCTTGACTTTGCTCCAGTACGCAGTGTTCTTCACTGTGATCTCAACGTAATCTGTTTCACATAGTACATGTCAAAAATCATATCTTTAATGTTGTTTTATATATATATATGGTAAAAATCATATTTTTACTTACGATGTGATTTTTATAATAAAAACAATGCGATTATTATTTAAAAAATAATGCGATATTTATTTACAAAATAATGCTCTTTTTTATTATTTTCAAAAACATGTTCTTTTAACTTTTCAAAACAATGCTTTTTATATTTACAATAACATGTATATTTTATATTTACAAAACCATGTATATTTTATATTTAAAACATTGTATGTTTTAATTTCAAAAACATTGTATATTCTTATTTCAAAAACAAAACAATGGTATTTCTTTTATTATTACAAAACAATGTTTTTTCTTCTCTATTTAAGACAAAGTCCTTTTTATGTTTAAAACAATGTCCTCCATATATATTTACAAACAATGCTATTTATTTATTTATAAACAATGCAAATTTTTAAAAAAAATTCAATTCTTATTTTTGAAAATAATGCAATTCTTATTTTTGCAAACCATGCTCTTTTTATTTCAAAAACAATGTTAATTTTTATTTTAAAAAAATGTTGATTTTATTTATCAAAACAATGTTTATTTATATTTATAAACCAATGTTATTTTCTTTAATCACAACAGTGTTATTTTTTTTAATCAAAACAATGTTATTGTATTTTTTATAGAACAATGCTATTTTATTTCAAAACAATTCATGTTTGAGTTTTAAAACAATATATGTTTTGAGTTTTAAAACAATCTATGCATGAGTTTTAAAACAATCTATGTTTGAATGGTTTACACTAAGTCTTCCTCTATGAAACACCCCACCTCCGTTAGGGTCACTCTCAAAGGGAATGCCCTAATTTTGGTGGAGGTTTATAAGTACAAGTCACAGATATACAAGACAGATATAAGAACACATATTTGTAAACAGCGGAAGAACAACAAACTTTTATTTCATAAAGTCAAATACGTGTTACAACAACATCCTTTCCAAAAACATAACATAACACTTTCATAATCTGTCTTGAGTACATTATTTAAAGAAGCATAAATAAAACGTAGATAAACTGCAAAAGCCCCATAGTGGATTGTCCAAAGCCATAGTTCAAAACAGGAAAGTCTAAGCAATACATTTCTCTTCTTCAAGCTGGATGTTGAGGTAGGTCAAGCTGCTGTGTTCCCTCCCTGAGGACCTGGGGGGGGGGGGGGGAACGGAAGAAAGAAGACGAAAGAAAAATAGAGTCAGACATAAAGCCTGAGTAAGTCTAGTACTATTTTGTCTATGAATAAAGAACTGGGTATGATAAGTATAAACAAGAAATGGGCATGCACTATAAACTTGGTTAAGTTGTCTAGGGTCGAATATACTACCGTACCCCATGTTAATCTCTGAACCCATATAAACTAGTTTCCCACTGGCACCCCATAATCAGGGTGATGTGATCCATTCTATGATGATCGGCTCCTACTCGCATAGTTACATGTGTTTTACGGCCCCCGATGTCGTAGTTACCTATGCTGGTCCCCACCATGGGGTGTATCAAGTCCCATAGTGGCAACCCGACACAACCTTAGAGTGCACAGGTATGCTACTGGTGTCCAGTGCCTTATTTTTCTGCGCCGGAGTGTGTGCACGCCCGCACTCCGTTAGAACCTACACTGCTACACCACCGCCGTCGATTTTTGACCTCTTACAATCAGCCCAGTAATCGTGCCCCACCCTGCCTAGTTTCAGGGTATCATGATACACCGTGTAGGGTTACTGCTGAAAAGGGTCCCCCGTTACTAGGTTTTCTATCTCTAGCCAACATGCTAAGTTGGTTAAGTGTTTTCTAACCTAACCCCACCAGTCCGTTTAGTTTAGCATGTTCCATTTTGATTAAGTCTTAGTCCACTTAATCCTAACAATCCTGATTCAGCCTTAATTGTCTTATTAAGGCCCTAACCTCTCACATTAGACAGGTATTGCTGTGGCTGCCTGTTGCCGGTTGGTTCCGGGCAGTCTTACGCCACAACTCAGTCTAACCTCGGGTCCTTATTGGGCTCCATGTTTAACCTCCCACATTGGATAGGTATTGTTGTGACTACTGGACAGCCAGGCGGTTCCGGGCAGGTTTACATCACAACTCAATCCAACCTCGGGTTAAACATATCGTATTTTCTACATTTATATATCTTGTCATTCTTCTTTATTTCTTATATGTAAATATTTGCGGCCCATTATTAAGTTAATGGTGTAAAGGTTACACCAATCATGGGCCCAACCCATACTTGAATTTGGGCCCTTCTACTTTAGTTTTCATTCATTAGTAATTTTAACCCAACATTATTTTCCCCCGTTTTACACGTCCGTTTATATATATTGGGCTTAGCCTTTTAAAGCCCAATTTAGCCATGCGAAAAGGGGAGGCTTAAAGCGTGATTACATACACAAAGAGGGGAAGGTGAGCGCATGAACTTGCATATGACGTTGGAAATACATAATAGAAACTGGTGTACTTGCATAGTGGTAACATAGGTGACATGAATCAAAGCATGTGAACTTGTAATTGAGATATCATTATTGACCCATGAACCTATATTTTTACTTAGGCATAATGTCAAACATAAGCATGGCATAAATACTTTTAGCATAAACATGGCATAATGTCAAACATGGCATAAATACTTCTAGCATAAACATGGCATAATGTCAAACGTAAGCATGGCATAAATACTTCTAGCATAAACATGGCATAATGTCAAACATAAGCATGGCATAAATACTTCTAGCATAAACATGGCATAATGTCAAACATAAGCATGGCATAAATACTTCTAGCATAAATATGGCATAATGTCAAACATAAGCATGGCATAAATACTTCTAGCATAAACATGGCATAATGTCAAACATAAGCATGGCATAAATACTTCTAGCATAAACATGGCATAATGTCAAACATAAGCATGGCATAAATACTTCTAGCATAAACATGGCATAATGTCAAACATAAGCATGGCATAAATACTTCTAGCATAAACATGGCATAGGTATAGTTAAATTTGTTCATGGCATAAATATAAACAAGTCATGTTCATAAGGTTTCTACATGTTTACAAAGAGGATACTTTGTTACTAACACAAAAGCATAGTTCAACTTAATTAAATTTAATCACATAACGATGGTATACTTATGCATAAATATTCCTAATCATGGTGTTTGCTTTTAACTTGCAAAAAAAGGGATTTTTGTGTCTAACTTAGCCATGTCTCACATATGTCATCAGATAATTCTTTTAAACAAGATAGACTTAATCATGAATTTCAATTATGCCCAATATCATTCATAGCCTAGCCATATTCATAAGTTTTGCAAAAGCATGACTTAATACATGGATTATGGTGTCAAAATTCCAACATAGTTTCATATGAACTATAACAACCAAACTTGTCTCAATTACTTGCAAAATGATTTATGCACAAAATAGATATCATGATGGCATAATAACAAAGCCCCAAACTTGCATGAATTTCAATCAACTACATACATGTAGCTTCAACATAGACTACATAATTTGCGCAATATTCCAAACGTATATTTGCATAGAACTACCGCATGTAGTTCTTTATAATTGAATGACATAATTCAGAATATCCAAAAGTATATAAATCGCACCAATACGAATTTCATTGCCACAATTCAAGCATACATATCTACACAATCATTTGTTCATACCAAAGTAATACTCTACTTACAATGGTTGCGGCAAATTCTCTAATTAAGAGATATGATTCCTTTGTTGAATTGATTAGCTTTAGGTTGCTTGAATTGCTTTAGGCTTTAGAACTTTCTCCCTAATCCTCTCTCTCTAGATGGCGGCTACTCTTAGTCGTTCCTCAGCAACATGGCGGCTATGCTCTTAATTTGAATGAATAGATTAGGGTTTAGTCTAGGGTTGTTTATATAGAGGTTAGGAATTGATTAGAACCATTGATGTTGCTAGGTTAGATCGTAGCCATTCATTAGATAGAGAGACCAATTAAAACTTGCCACCTAGCCCTAATGACAAAGCAACCCACAGAAATTCGACCAAACACAGACCAGGCCAGCCAGGAGGGACTGGGTTCGATTTTCAAAAATTAAACTTTAAATTGAGCTGTTTTAGTCTATTTGAATTTTATCTATTGTATACATATATTTTTGCATATATATATATATATATATTCTCATATATATACATATATTTTCTTTATTTCCTTATATGTACGTTCTTATCCTTTCAAAATTTGAATTTGTATACGTACATGTATTTGCATGCTCAGTTGGCCCTCTCTAAAACAGAGATAAAAATTATGTCGCCGCCGGGGTTCGAACCCCCGACCTCCATGCTACAAATCCAATGCCTTAACCAACTGAGCTACAGAGGCTTTTGTTAATAAGTCTTAGAATAATAATAATTATTGTCCTCTCCTTACTTCTCTTTTTTCATGTTTTGCTGTAATATTTAAATTAAAGATATCTTCTTCATACGTTATCCGTTTTGCGCAAACTCGGACTCTATCTCAAGCAGAATTCCGAGACGAACGCAATGGTGATGTCCGTTTCCCTTAATTTTTCTGTTACAATTTAATTATACTTTAATTTGTTAATTTACTGTTAACGGAAAAATCCGAGGTGTTACATTCTCCCCCACTTAAAAGGATTTCGTCCCCGAATTCTTCAAGTTTAGGAAGAATGTAAATCCTAACATTCAATCATCCATCTACTCATCCATCAAACACGAGCATCCATTGTCCTTAAAAGACTTCTAATGCTTCATGATCATATGCGAAGTGTGTGTGTTCATGAACTTATCTAATGCAAAATCAGGCGGTCTACTGATTCAGTTGACCTCCTTAATGCGAATCATGTAAGTGCCATGTATCCATTATGTATGCAGATTTTTCCTATTCATGATTCTACATGGGTGCACAATCTTTCATACAAATGCAACATCCATATGACAACACATTACAATTCAACCATATACGAGTGCAAACATATATGCATATGCAATATGAAGTGACCGAGCCGATCTAAAACCTAGATTGTGTGTGTATATGCAGCCACGAGCAACTACTAGCAATCACTTGCAACCACTTGCAACCATCATACATAACATGTTTCAATTACATGTTTTCATCCAAAAGGTTTCTATCTAAAAGATAAGGTCGAGGAGATATTCCTAAAAAGATAGATAAAAGCGCAACTTAAGGAAAAAGAAAGATCAAGGACGTACCCTCGAAAAGAAAAGGGTAAGCAGTGCGTATTCTAGCTTCAGTTTCCCAAGTCACGTCTCCCTCGGCGTCGCTCCACTGAACTTTGACGAGTTTGACTTCGCGGTTGCGTAGCTTCTTCACTTCCGTTCCTAGTATGCGGGTTGGAACTTTTCTTATGGTTGCTTCACGTTCCACTTCGGCCTCTTCGAGGATATTTGGCTCTACCACTTCAGCAGACTCATGTAGACATTTTCGGAGATGTGAAACGTGAAAAACGTTGTGGACTCCGGCCAATTTCTCGGGTAGCTCTAATCTATAGGTCATTTTCCAAATTTTCTCAATGATAGGAAATGGTCCTACCTAAAGGTATAGTCGAATGATAGAAGCAAGTAAAAATTTTGTGCCCATTAGGCAATGTCAAAACTGGAAATCTATGCCACATATATATTGATTAGGAGAAGAACTCTCTAAGCATCAGCCCCGAAGACCGAAATCAACATCAGACTGACACCCAAAGAATTAATCAACCCAACCACCACATATGATTCTAGGAAACTAAGCATGATGGACTCCTTTTAGGTCACAAGGGAGTCCCTTCCTAAGTCCAACTATGTTGCCAAATGTACTTACTAAGGCGATTCTTTACAACTCATGCATAAGTGAAATGAACCTTCAGCCTTAGTGGCGAACACTCCTGGAGTGCCCTATTCTGAAATGCTCCACCTAATGAACCCCTTCTCTAGAAGCTCTTTAATCTGTTTACTGAGCTCTTTTCTTTCTCGTGGAGCCATGTGTCTAACGGGCAACGCAACGGGCTTTGCATTATCTACAAGATATATGCGGAAGTCTATTTCCCGCTTCGGAGGAAAGCCCTTCACCTCTTCGAAGACATCCGGATATTCCCGGACCACTCTAACTGATTGCAAATTTTCAACAGAGGCATCTAGCGACTCAAGATAACTAAGCATAACCGCATACGAGGGATTACAAGAAATTTCCAAAGTATTACTGAGCTGGGTTAGGAGCCTAACAACCCTTTTCTCACAATCAAGGATGGCCCCATTACTGGATAGCCAATCCATACCCAAAATCAAACCATACCCCGCAAAGCCCAAAACAAAGGCACTACATTCAAATTCTACACTTAGAATAGAAATTTTCAAATCCAAACAGATCATAGACAAATGAGCTGGGCCCCCAATTGGGTTTGAAACAATTAAGGGGTCCTCTACCATACTAGTTTTTAGGTGCAGAGATTCTACTAAAGCAGACGAGATAAAGGAGTGTGATGCGCCAGAATCAAATAAAGTGCGAACGGGGTGATCATAAAGATAAACTACACTTTCTACAGAAGTGTAACGACCCGGATTTTTGGTCGATTTATTTTAAATATTTAGTATGGATTTAAATAGTGAATTTATAAAATAAATGGTATTTTATTTTGTTATCGATTAAATAATCGAAATATGATTTATTTTAATATGAAACAGTAACAATTAAATTCAGAGTTAAAAACTGTATTAAAACAAACCTATAGATTAATATAAATTCTATTTGAATTAGAACGATTTTAATAATTTATTATCGGTGAATTTAATTGTTAGATATCGATTTATATTTTAAATCAAATTCTATTTAAAACGTTAATTTAATTTGTTATCCCTTCTATACAGTCGAATTAAATTTTAGAAACCGTTCCGTTGAATTCAGAATAATGGATAACGTTGGAAACATCAGTCGTCACAGTTGAATAGCGGTTCGGGACTTCGAGTTAGGGACCACAAGATATTTTAAAGAAAATTAAATAAATATTTTCTATCAGCCGTCCTACCTATATTATTCCGTTTCGCAGACCTAAGGAGTTAATCGCGCAGTAAATTTTCTTCTTCTCGAGCTGTATAATCTGTCTCCCAGGTTCGGTATCAACAAAACATCAAATTAATGGCCAAATTTAATGCCGCAGACATTCTGTTTGTTTTTGCTTCTATATATTAGCCTATCGACTTCATATTCTTCTCAACATACCCGTCCAATCTTTTTTTTCCCTTTCGTTCTATTTCCCAGAAATCGGATCCACCGAAGAAAAAAAAAATATAGAATTCCAAATCAAGATCGAAACCGAAATCTCGATTCAGGCAGCAACGCAAGATTTGGGTTCGAATGAAGGCGTGCTGCCATCGAAAGCTTGCAGTGAAATTTGGAGTGCGAGTGTCGTCATTGGAAAGCTCGCGATTTGGGGGAAAGGAGAGGGTCTCGAGTGCGCGTTGTCGATTCAAGGGAGGGAGTCTTCGGCGATTTCATACAGAGGGTGGAAGGGAAGCGTGGTGCGATGTGGTCTCTGGGCCAGAATTGAACTCGATGAGGACGGGAGGGGCTTACGAAGTGGAAGATGTGTGAAATTGGGTGTTCGATCATTGAAGCGCGAAGTGAATGAGGGAGCCGAAGTCATATCTGCTGTAGAGGTTCGAACGTGAAGTTGTGGTGCTCGGGAAGCGATTGAGGGAAACTGAGTTTGCGTTTTGGCCAATGGAAGCTCGAAGGCAATGAACTGTGCAACTGAGTGGTGCGATGTTGTAGATGGTGAAGCAGTGCAGTTTTGATAATGGATATTGCAAGCAAGTTGTTTGGTGAAATGTCAAAAAGGAAAGTGCGGAATATTTTGGGTAATTTGGGCTGTTGCAATAAGAGTGGATTTTTTTGCTTCGCAGCTAATCGAGGCAGTAAGGTATGCCTTTTTACCAAAGATTTATTTATGTATTAAGTTAAAATTAAATTAGTAATCGTTAAAAATATATATATATATATATATATATATATATAATAATTTATAATCGTAGGAGAAAGATAGTTCGAGTGTGGTTGTAGCCGCAGCAACACAGAATTTAACTGGTTGTTCAGTGCAAATAATACAGGTGAGTAAATCTCACTCACCTTTAGAAATATTTTTATTTCATTAAAAATAATTGACTGTTGCTTGTGTGAATGCTTTCTGGTTGTTTTATATATATTAGTTATTTAGGCTATATATATATATATATTGGGTTGATTGATTGGTTGGATTCCCGCAGTCTCATTAGCGGATGCCCGCAGTTTCATAGCGGATGATTACCCTATACGCCCCACGCTATGATTAGTGGATGACCTTCTATACCGCGATATTCTGCCACGAAGCAGAATGGGTATTATTTATGTGCTAACATCTGTGGATGCAGGAAAACAGGTTGGAGGAATCCAACTGGATTCCTCAAAAAAATATATTATCTGTTTGTTTATTTGTTTGCATATATATATTGTTATATATGATGTGTTAAAAACCAAATGATTGAGAATTGGGTGATTTGATTGTTTTAAATATCACTGGGCCAATTAAAAGGAGATTTGAGATTTAAAAAGGAAAAATTCTATTTTTAAATAGAATTTGAAATTTTTAAATGGAATTAAAAATATAAAACTTGTTTTGAAAAATAAAACAAGTAGTTCCTTTTTAAACGAAGTTATAAATAGTTCTTTTATAACGAAGTTATAAATGAAGTAAAAAGAATTATCATTTGATAATTCAGAAATAGAAATACAAGTGTTTTGAAAATATGATTCAAAAGGAAATTTAAATATAGGATTTGAATAATAGAAGAGGAAATGGAAATTTGAATTCAAAAAGAAAAGGAAATAGAAAATTTGAATTTAGAATTCAAATAGAAAATCCAAGGTGGATTTGAATATAGAACTTTCAAATGGTGTTTGAAAATAGAGATTTGAATGTAGAATTTCAAGATAGAATTTGAAAATAGAATTTCAAAGAAGAATTAAATAGAATTTGAAATATAGTATTTCAAAGAAGAATTGAAATATGAAATTTGAATAGAGATTTGAAATGGGATTCAAATATGAAAATTTGAATTGAGATTTGAAATAGAAATTCAAGTGTTGAATTTGAACATGGAATTGAATATAGAAATTCAAGTAGAAATTTGAATATGAGTTTTCAAAATAGAATTTGAAATAAACTTTGAAGATAGGATTTCAAAGTAAGAAGTGGAATAGGATTTCAAAATAGGAAATCCAAATAGTTTTGAAATGGAATTTGAATTTAAAGAAGTTCAAATGGATTTGAAATAAGGAAAATTCAAATGGGATTTAAATAATGGGTTTTAATAAAAAGGATTTAAATATAAGAATTTAAATAGAATTCAAATAGTGTTAAATATAAATTCAAACAAAACTCAAATGGAGTTTAAATAGAAGGAATTTGAATAAGAGGAATTTGAAACCTGGTATTTGAATTCAAAGGAAGTAAATGTGGTACTTAAAGTTCAAAGTAAAAATGAGTTTAAATATTTGAAGTTCAAATAGATTAAAAATGGAATTTGGATTCAAATAGTTGAAATAGAATTTGAATATAGAATTTGAATTATAATCGAATTGGAATTTGAATATAGATTTCAAATATAAATGAAATAGAAGATCAGAGATATTTGTTGAGTTGGGAAAAATGGTTTGATATATAAAACATATCAGAATAGAGTTGAATTTATATAAACGAAGTTTTAAAAGTTTATAAATATAATTAAAACGAACTCGCCGCAGCGCTGCAGATCGTAAAATAGCGATTCGAACTTCAATTGAATATACGGAACTCAATTGAAGTCGAAATTCTTCGAAACAAGAAACGTCAGGACCGGTTTGATAATAGTTTTCAAATGAAAGAGAAAAATCTGAATTTCGTCGTATAGATTTTGAGTTATGTCAAAATCAAATTTTCAGAAAAGCAGCGCCAGAATCGTTTTAAAACCATAATGGTTTATTTAATATTATAAAAGGATTTTAAGCGATAAAATCCGAATCTCCTATTTAGAAAATTTCAGAGTTGAGTTGCAAAATATATGTGAATTCAAGTTGTGTAAATGAATATGATTTTTGAAACAGAAACCAGATTTTGATTTGTTGAATGGAATTAACTAAATTGAATAGAAATTAGTTAAGGAGCTTTTGAATAGATATTGGGCCTTAAATAAGTGAATTCGATTTGAAAATTTATATTCGAAATAGAAAAGGAAACTAGAATTGAAATTGAAATTCAATTTGATTATGAACGAGTTAAACATTTTGTTTGAACATGTATGTTCAACAAAGAAGTGAAATAGGCAAAAAGGCTAATTAAAGAATAATTGAGCGAAACTGAATTCAAACGATTCGAAACTAAATTCAAACGAATGGATTGAGTTGAATTAAATTGGAAACAGGTGAACAGGTGTTAAACAGACATGGGATGGAGTATATGAAGATTTAAATTTATGTGCTCGACAAAAGGTACATGTTTAATTCATATATGAGGTTTTATGCGCCGTATCGGCAAGCCGCTTGGCTTCTTCTTTTTCTTTTTGAGATTAGAAGATACCGGGATGCTATTTGAAATTTCCCGATGCTCCCGATACAGGGGAGGTTATGGCGAATTTTTCCGGGAATTTAAGGAGTTAGAATATTTTTAAGATATTTTGATAATTAGAAATCATTGTATCGACGTATTGAATTCGATAGGAAAGTGAATATAAAAATCGAATGTTGGAAAGGGATAGAGATAAGTGATTGAAATTGTTTCAATTGCAAATAGAGATATTTTCTAATATATAGAAAATAAAAGAAGTTAATATTTGGAAACGTTTTCCAAATGGCATAAGGGCCAAGATTGATTATTGAAATATTTGAATAACAAATATTGATAAGGAAATGGGAAAGTGATTTAATTAATGAAATATTAATTAAAGGGCCAAGTGATTTGTTTGATATGTTGATTGAACACTTGGTTTTTATTCGATAGTTAAATCACAGACTATCGAAGTTTTGACCATCGTTGTCAATATGGAGAGACCGGTTGGATTGTTATCCGAAGAACCACTCCGTATCGGCATAAGCGTTGCGAACCAAGTATGCTGAATATATTGAAGACGGAGTGAAGTGCAAGGGCTTTTTCCATTTATAGAGATAGTGCCTTCGGTGTCGTTCAATCCCAGAACGAACGTAAATGGACGAATGTCTGACAGAATATTTCCAATGATCAAATAGGTTGGTCTGTATGAATGTATATGGTTGCAACGGATTTATCCCTTAGCATAATATCCAGAATATTTGTGCAAATCAATTAGTGATTAACGGATCTGATAATGTGGCATTCAAAGTAATTGTGTTATCAAGGACTGGTAAGTATGCGTAGCCTCAGGCCTCAACAACCGGGAAAGGACAAAAATCGGGCAGGCAGCATGGCTATGTGGGTCGCACCCATTAGGGTGTATAATCACCTATCTAGAGAAATTCATTTTGTTTCTAAATCTATCGATTCTGCCCATTCGGGAAACGGTGGTTTGAGTCCAACCGTTGGTGATATACATTCGATACACTCAAGCGAAATGAGTGGTCGGTCATGTGTGGGCCGGGTTACAAGATGTTCTTGTTGAACCCAGGTGTATTTGCCTCTAGAGATACACAGTCGGAAGGTGGTTCCATACCTTGTCATGTTGGAAATCCAATCTCCAATACGCGCCATGCGGGTTTTTGATTTTATAATATATATGTGGAGCGTGAGATGCAAGCGTTCTGCTATTTGGTTATTTACTTGATGTAGACATTATTATAATATCACTGGATTTTGATATCAAAATGTTTTGGGTTATAGTAAGGTAAAAGCCGTCCGTGTTTATGTGTGGGCTGGTCTTACTATTATCCTTCCTTTCGAAAAGAGTTTTGAAAGTTAAACAAGTGGTTGGAGTTTACTCACACCAGTTCCATGACTGACCCAGGGTTTGTTTTGTTTTGTTTTCCCTAAACTCTTGGGTGCCCAAATTTGTACGGGCAGTCAAGTGTTTCAGGCTTTTACAGATACACTTGGAGGAGCTTGAAGCTGGAGGCTTCAACGTTAGTTATTTAGAGTTACTTCCGCTGGATCAAATGTTATGTGTACTCTGATGATGGTATGTATATATGTACAAAACAGATTTGTATTTCAAAGCTTATGTTATATAATATATTTTATTCGTTCCGCTGTGAGTTGTGATCTTCGTTATTCTCCTATTCTAATATTTCTTTCTTTCTATTTCTCATCCTCTAACTTCTTTCTAATAATGAGTCGTATTTCTGTGCAAATTTGAGTTGGACGTGTGGTGTTTTTAGTCAACTCAGATAGCACGGATTTGCGGGTCGTTTCAGTTGGTATCAGAGCTTAGGTTGAGCGAATACCTAGGCTTGTGTAGTATGTGCTCATTAGAGATAGGGTCAGTAGTATCCTAGAATGAGTTGAGCGTACATATACGAGAGAGCGTATTTGTATGTTGATATAAAAATTGTTTTATATTGTGTTAGCTAGTCTGTTGGGTGGTTTATGAATTCTGGTCGAATCGTGGGACGCCACGAAGTCGATAGGAATTTCTAAACACTTGAACAGAAGATTGAACACGATATTGTTTTAAAGTGGGTGAAATTATTTTACCCGAAATTTCTATTTTGATATAGAAAGAATAATTTTCTAGAATTATTATTATATGGATGTGTTGGATGTTGACTTTATAATCAAATGAAATTATAAATTTGAAATGGTTATATATAACCAAATAGAATTTGTATAGAAATTATATATACAAATGAGATGAATTAGAATTAAATTCAAACCAGAATTAAGAATTCAAAATCCTGGGAAGTTGAAAAATATTTTTCAAAGTATATTAAAATAATATAGATTTGTTTTAAAGGATTTGAAAGAAAATCATGGATTTTGAAATAACAAGGCACTAAACTCACTTCAGTCGCTGGGAAATAATTCTGATGATGATTGCAACATCATCAGTGTTCATTTCCGAGTTTCTAAGTGATGGATTGCTACCTTAGAAAGTTTTGATGGAAATTTGTTTTGAAAGAAAACAAGTAGATTGAAAATTCAAATGTTTGAATTTGAAATGAAAATAAATATATGTAAGTGATTTCAAAAGAATTTGAAAAGAAAAACCCAGGGATTTGAAATTCTGGAAGTTAAATTTAACTTAAGCAAGTTAAATGGGTCGAAGTAAATGAATTGATTAGAATCAATTTGAATAGGTTTATTGGAATATAGATTGGATATAAATGGATTGATCGTAGATCATTTGAATTAAATGTATGAAAACCAAAAGTTTTGGTTGGAGCTAATTTGTTGAAATATGAAGAGGAGAGTTTCAACATAAAGGAGTTTTGAAAAGTTAGTAAGTTTATAGTATTTTTCCTACCTTAGCAATTTCGAGGACGAAATTATTTTAAGGGGGGAAGAATGTAACGACCCGGATTTTTGGTCGATTTATTTTAAATATTTAGTATGGATTTAAATAGTGAATTTATAAAATAAATGGTATTTTATTTTGTTATCGATTAAATAATCGAAATATGATTTATTTTAATATGAAACAGTAACAATTAAATTCAGAGTTAAAAACTGTATTAAAACAAACCTATAGATTAATATAAATTCTATTTGAATTAGAACGATTTTAATAATTTATTATCGGTGAATTTAATTGTTAGATATCGATTTATATTTTAAATCAAATTCTATTTAAAACGTTAATTTAATTTGTTATCCCTTCTATACAGTCGAATTAAATTTTAGAAACCGTTCCGTTGAATTCAGAATAATGGATAACGTTGGAAACATCAGTCGTCACAGTTGAATAGCGGTTCGGGACTTCGAGTTAGGGACCACAAGATATTTTAAAGAAAATTAAATAAATATTTTCTATCAGCCGTCCTACCTATATTATTCCGTTTCGCAGACCTAAGGAGTTAATCGCGCAGTAAATTTTCTTCTTCTCGAGCTGTATAATCTGTCTCCCAGGTTCGGTATCAACAAAACATCAAATTAATGGCCAAATTTAATGCCGCAGACATTCTGTTTGTTTTTGCTTCTATATATTAGCCTATCGACTTCATATTCTTCTCAACATACCCGTCCAATCTTTTTTTTCCCTTTCGTTCTATTTCCCAGAAATCGGATCCACCGAAGAAAAAAAAATATAGAATTCCAAATCAAGATCGAAACCGAAATCTCGATTCAGGCAGCAACGCAAGATTTGGGTTCGAATGAAGGCGTGCTGCCATCGAAAGCTTGCAGTGAAATTTGGAGTGCGAGTGTCGTCATTGGAAAGCTCGCGATTTGGGGGAAAGGAGAGGGTCTCGAGTGCGCGTTGTCGATTCAAGGGAGGGAGTCTTCGGCGATTTCATACAGAGGGTGGAAGGGAAGCGTGGTGCGATGTGGTCTCTGGGCCAGAATTGAACTCGATGAGGACGGGAGGGGCTTACGAAGTGGAAGATGTGTGAAATTGGGTGTTCGATCATTGAAGCGCGAAGTGAATGAGGGAGCCGAAGTCATATCTGCTGTAGAGGTTCGAACGTGAAGTTGTGGTGCTCGGGAAGCGATTGAGGGAAACTGAGTTTGCGTTTTGGCCAATGGAAGCTCGAAGGCAATGAACTGTGCAACTGAGTGGTGCGATGTTGTAGATGGTGAAGCAGTGCAGTTTTGATAATGGATATTGCAAGCAAGTTGTTTGGTGAAATGTCAAAAAGGAAAGTGCGGAATATTTTGGGTAATTTGGGCTGTTGCAATAAGAGTGGATTTTTTTGCTTCGCAGCTAATCGAGGCAGTAAGGTATGCCTTTTTACCAAAGATTTATTTATGTATTAAGTTAAAATTAAATTAGTAATCGTTAAAAATATATATATATATATATATAATAATTTATAATCGTAGGAGAAAGATAGTTCGAGTGTGGTTGTAGCCGCAGCAACACAGAATTTAACTGGTTGTTCAGTGCAAATAATACAGGTGAGTAAATCTCACTCACCTTTAGAAATATTTTTATTTCATTAAAAATAATTGACTGTTGCTTGTGTGAATGCTTTCTGGTTGTTTTATATATATTAGTTATTTAGGCTATATATATATATATATTGGGTTGATTGATTGGTTGGATTCCCGCAGTCTCATTAGCGGATGCCCGCAGTTTCATAGCGGATGATTACCCTATACGCCCCACGCTATGATTAGTGGATGACCTTCTATACCGCGATATTCTGCCACGAAGCAGAATGGGTATTATTTATGTGCTAACATCTGTGGATGCAGGAAAACAGGTTGGAGGAATCCAACTGGATTCCTCAAAAAAATATATTATCTGTTTGTTTATTTGTTTGCATATATATATTGTTATATATGATGTGTTAAAAACCAAATGATTGAGAATTGGGTGATTTGATTGTTTTAAATATCACTGGGCCAATTAAAAGGAGATTTGAGATTTAAAAAGGAAAAATTCTATTTTTAAATAGAATTTGAAATTTTTAAATGGAATTAAAAATATAAAACTTGTTTTGAAAAATAAAACAAGTAGTTCCTTTTTAAATGAAGTTATAAATAGTTCTTTTATAACGAAGTTATAAATGAAGTAAAAAGAATTATCATTTGATAATTCAGAAATAGAAATACAAGTGTTTTGAAAATATGATTCAAAAGGAAATTTAAATATAGGATTTGAATAATAGAAGAGGAAATGGAAATTTGAATTCAAAAAGAAAAGGAAATAGAAAATTTGAATTTAGAATTCAAATAGAAAATCCAAGGTGGATTTGAATATAGAACTTTCAAATGGTGTTTGAAAATAGAGATTTGAATGTAGAATTTCAAGATAGAATTTGAAAATAGAATTTCAAAGAAGAATTAAATAGAATTTGAAATATAGTATTTCAAAGAAGAATTGAAATATGAAATTTGAATAGAGATTTGAAATGGGATTCAAATATGAAAATTTGAATTGAGATTTGAAATAGAAATTCAAGTGTTGAATTTGAACATGGAATTGAATATAGAAATTCAAGTAGAAATTTGAATATGAGTTTTCAAAATAGAATTTGAAATAAACTTTGAAGATAGGATTTCAAAGTAAGAAGTGGAATAGGATTTCAAAATAGGAAATCCAAATAGTTTTGAAATGGAATTTGAATTTAAAGAAGTTCAAATGGATTTGAAATAAGGAAAATTCAAATGGGATTTAAATAATGGGTTTTAATAAAAAGGATTTAAATATAAGAATTTAAATAGAATTCAAATAGTGTTAAATATAAATTCAAACAAAACTCAAATGGAGTTTAAATAGAAGGAATTTGAATAAGAGGAATTTGAAACCTGGTATTTGAATTCAAAGGAAGTAAATGTGGTACTTAAAGTTCAAAGTAAAAATGAGTTTAAATATTTGAAGTTCAAATAGATTAAAAATGGAATTTGGATTCAAATAGTTGAAATAGAATTTGAATATAGAATTTGAATTATAATCGAATTGGAATTTGAATATAGATTTCAAATATAAATGAAATAGAAGATCAGAGATATTTGTTGAGTTGGGAAAAATGGTTTGATATATAAAACATATCAGAATAGAGTTGAATTTATATAAACGAAGTTTTAAAAGTTTATAAATATAATTAAAACGAACTCGCCGCAGCGCTGCAGTTCGTAAAATAGCGATTCGAACTTCAATTGAATATACGGAACTCAATTGAAGTCGAAATTCTTCGAAACAAGAAACGTCAGGACCGGTTTGATAATAGTTTTCAAATGAAAGAGAAAAATCTGAATTTCGTCGTATAGATTTTGAGTTATGTCAAAATCAAATTTTCAGAAAAGCAGCGCCAGAATCGTTTTAAAACCATAATGGTTTATTTAATATTATAAAAGGATTTTAAGCGATAAAATCCGAATCTCCTATTTAGAAAATTTCAGAGTTGAGTTGCAAAATATATGCGAATTCAAGTTGTGTAAATGAATATGATTTTTGAAACAGAAACCAGATTTTGATTTGTTGAATGGAATTAACTAAATTGAATAGAAATTAGTTAAGGAGCTTTTGAATAGATATTGGGCCTTAAATAAGTGAATTCGATTTGAAAATTTATATTCGAAATAGAAAAGGAAACTAGAATTGAAATTGAAATTCAATTTGATTATGAACGAGTTAAACATTTTGTTTGAACATGTATGTTCAACAAAGAAGTGAAATAGGCAAAAAGGCTAATTAAAGAATAATTGAGCGAAACTGAATTCAAACGATTCGAAACTAAATTCAAACGAATGGATTGAGTTGAATTAAATTGGAAACAGGTGAACAGGTGTTAAACAGACATGGGATGGAGTATATGAAGATTTAAATTTATGTGCTCGACAAAAGGTACATGTTTAATTCATATATGAGGTTTTATGCGCCGTATCGGCAAGCCGCTTGGCTTCTTCTTTTTCTTTTTGAGATTAGAAGATACCGGGATGCTATTTGAAATTTCCCGATGCTCCCGATACAGGGGAGGTTATGGCGAATTTTTCCGGGAATTTAAGGAGTTAGAATATTTTTAAGATATTTTGATAATTAGAAATCATTGTATCGACGTATTGAATTCGATAGGAAAGTGAATATAAAAATCGAATGTTGGAAAGGGATAGAGATAAGTGATTGAAATTGTTTCAATTGCAAATAGAGATATTTTCTAATATATAGAAAATAAAAGAAGTTAATATTTGGAAACGTTTTCCAAATGGCATAAGGGCCAAGATTGATTATTGAAATATTTGAATAACAAATATTGATAAGGAAATGGGAAAGTGATTTAATTAATGAAATATTAATTAAAGGGCCCAGTGATTTGTTTGATATGTTGATTGAACACTTGGTTTTTATTCGATAGTTAAATCACAGACTATCGAAGTTTTGACCATCGTTGTCAATATGGAGAGACCGGTTGGATTGTTATCCGAAGAACCACTCCGTATCGGCATAAGCGTTGCGAACCAAGTATGCTGAATATATTGAAGACGGAGTGAAGTGCAAGGGCTTTTTCCATTTATAGAGATAGTGCCTTCGGTGTCGTTCAATCCCAGAACGAACGTAAATGGACGAATGTCTGACAGAATATTTCCAATGATCAAATAGGTTGGTCTGTATGAATGTATATGGTTGCAACGGATTTATCCCTTAGCATAATATCCAGAATATTTGTGCAAATCAATTAGTGATTAACGGATCTGATAATGTGGCATTCAAAGTAATTGTGTTATCAAGGACTGGTAAGTATGCGTAGCCTCAGGCCTCAACAACCGGGAAAGGACAAAAATCGGGCAGGCAGCATGGCTATGTGGGTCGCACCCATTAGGGTGTATAATCACCTATCTAGAGAAATTCATTTTGTTTCTAAATCTATCGATTCTGCCCATTCGGGAAACGGTGGTTTGAGTCCAACCGTTGGTGATATACATTCGATACACTCAAGCGAAATGAGTGGTCGGTCATGTGTGGGCCGGGTTACAAGATGTTCTTGTTGAACCCAGGTGTATTTGCCTCTAGAGATACACAGTCGGAAGGTGGTTCCATACCTTGTCATGTTGGAAATCCAATCTCCAATACGCGCCATGCGGGTTTTTGATTTTATAATATATATGTGGAGCGTGAGATGCAAGCGTTCTGCTATTTGGTTATTTACTTGATGTAGACATTATTATAATATCACTGGATTTTGATATCAAAATGTTTTGGGTTATAGTAAGGTAAAAGCCGTCCGTGTTTATGTGTGGGCTGGTCTTACTATTATCCTTCCTTTCGAAAAGAGTTTTGAAAGTTAAACAAGTGGTTGGAGTTTACTCACACCAGTTCCATGACTGACCCAGGGTTTGTTTTGTTTTGTTTTCCCTAAACTCTTGGGTGCCCAAATTTGTACGGGCAGTCAAGTGTTTCAGGCTTTTACAGATACACTTGGAGGAGCTTGAAGCTGGAGGCTTCAACGTTAGTTATTTAGAGTTACTTCCGCTGGATCAAATGTTATGTGTACTCTGATGATGGTATGTATATATGTACAAAACAGATTTGTATTTCAAAGCTTATGTTATATAATATATTTTATTCGTTCCGCTGTGAGTTGTGATCTTCGTTATTCTCCTATTCTAATATTTCTTTCTTTCTATTTCTCATCCTCTAACTTCTTTCTAATAATGAGTCGTATTTCTGTGCAAATTTGAGTTGGACGTGTGGTGTTTTTAGTCAACTCAGATAGCACGGATTTGCGGGTCGTTTCAAGAAGTGTTTGTACCTCGCTGTTGCAAAGGTGGCGCTTCCAGCACATGAACCTGTGCCCCTGGAGTGGATCCAGACCCCTGCCCCTGCCCTCGTTTCTTTGGGCAGTCCTTAGCTCTGTGGCCTGTCTGACCGCAAGAAAAGCACCCACCATTCTCCTTGGCCTTCTTTTTCCGGCAGTCCTTTACTAAGTGCCCCACTTTGCCACAGAAATTACACGTCCTCTTCTCTTTGTTGCCTTCCCCGCCTTTCTTAAAGTCTGTCTTCTTAGGCTGCAAACCCTCTTTCTTCCCTTGAGAGCTTTCTGCCTTTGCCTCCTTCTTGCCCTTATCCTCCTCATTCAGCAATGCCATTTGCACCAATCTTTCATACGTGGCCCCCATGGGTATATGTGTCATGGCCAAACTGTGTAATGGCTCATTTAACCCTTTGACGAAACGGAGAGCCTTCTTGTGCGGGGTGTTGACTAGGTCAAGCCCAAACCTAGCCAGCTCATCAAACTGATTCACATACTCTCTAACAGTCTTGTCTCCTTGCTTAAGAAATAAGAATTTCTCCAACTGCAAACTTCTTTCCGCATCTGAGAGAAATTTGGTCTCAAACCTTGCCCTAAAGTCCTCCCATGTTTCTACTGGTCTTTCAGCATTAGTGACTTCCCACCAGTAGGAAGCCTCGCCCTTCAATAGCCACACCGCCAATTGTACTTTTTGTCTGTCCTCTACCTCAAAGATGATGAATAGATCCTCAGTTTCCTTCAGCCAATTTTTAGCTGCTACGAAGGACTCAGTTCCATGGAAATCCCTTCCTCCCATAGCTTTAAAATCCTTACATATCTTAGCAAACGCGTTTCCTCGTGGAGGAGGTGGAGGAAGAGGTGCTGCTGCAGCTGGATGATTCCCTGCAGCTGGGGGAGGAGGAACGGTAGGACCTGGTTGAGTGGCCCTAGCTTCTAAGAATCGTCTAAACCAACCAGGTATTGGTACTCCTTCCGGCAAGTTAAGATCTTCGGACATGCTGAAACAAAAGGGATAGATTCAAAACGAAGGATAAGAGATAGTACCTATGGCTTTGGGGAGTGGACTTTGCCTTTTTTAAAATAAAATAATATTTTTATCTTTTAAAAATGCTTCTTTAAATTTCCTTTTTTGAAAATAAATTTCCAAAACTTTTTATCTTATCTGGTAAACCTATGCTCTGATACCAAGTGAAACACCCCACCTCCGTTAGGGTCACTCTCAAAGGGAATGCCCTAATTTTGGTGGAGGTTTATAAGTACAAGTCACAGATATACAAGACAGATATAAGAACACATATTTTTAAACAGCGGAAGAACAACAAACTTTTATTTCATAAAGTCAAATACGTGTTACAACAACATCCTTTCCAAAAACATAACATAACACTTTCATAATCTGTCTTGAGTACATTATTTAAAGAAGCATAAATAAAACGTAGATAAACTGCAAAAGCCCCATAGTGGATTGTCCAAAGCCATAGTTCAAAACAGGAAAGTCCAAGCAATACATTTCTCTTCTTCAAGCTGGATGTTGAGGTAGGTCAAGCTGCTGTGTTCCCTCCCTGAGGACCTGGGGGGGGGGGGGAACGGAAGAAAGAAGACGAAAGAAAAATAGAGTCAGACATAAAGCCTGAGTAAGTCTAGTACTATTTTGTCTATGAATAAAGAACTGGGTATGATAAGTATAAACAAGAAATGGGCATGCACTATAAACTTGGTTAAGTTGTCTAGGGTCGAATATACTATCGTACCCCATGTTAATCTCTGAACCCATATAAACTAGTTTCCCACTGGCACCCCATAATCAGGGTGATGTGATCCATTCTATGATGATCGGCTCCTACTCGCATAGTTACATGTGTCTTACGGCCCCCGATGTCGTAGTTACCTATGCTGGTCCCACCATGGGGTGTATCAAGTCCCATAGTGGCAACCCGACACAACCTTAGAGTGCACAGGTATGCTACTGGTGTCCAGTGCCTTATTTTTCTGCGCCGGAGTGTGTGCACGCCCGCACTCCGTTAGAACCTACACTGCTACACCACCGCCGTCGATTTTTGACCTCTTACAATCAGCCCAGTAATCGTGCCCCACCCTGCCTAGTTTCAGGGTATCATGATACACCGTGTAGGGTTACTGCTGAAAAGGGTCCCCCGTTACTAGGTTTTCTATCTCTAGCCAACATGCTAAGTTGGTTAAGTGTTTTCTAACCTAACCCCACCAGTCCGTTTAGTTTAGCATGTTCCATTTTGATTAAGTCTTAGTCCACTTAATCCTAACAATCCTGATTCAGCCTTAATTGTCTTATTAAGGCCCTAACCTCTCACATTAGACAGGTATTGCTGTGGCTGCCTGTTGCCGGTTGGTTCCGGGCAGTCTTACGCCACAACTCAGTCTAACCTCGGGTCCTTATTGGGCTCCATGTTTAACCTCCCACATTGGATAGGTATTGTTGTGACTACTGGACAGCCGGGCGGTTCCGGGCAGGTTTACATCACAACTCAATCCAACCTCGGGTTAAACATATCGTATTTTCTACATTTATATATCTTGTCATTCTTCTTTATTTCTTATATGTAAATATTTGCGGCCCATTATTAAGTTAATGGTGTAAAGGTTACACCAATCATGGGCCCAACCCATACTTGAATTTGGGCCCTTCTACTTTAGTTTTCATTCATTAGTAATTTTAACCCAACATTATTTTCCCCCGTTTTACACGTCCGTTTATATATATTGGGCTTAGCCTTTTAAAGCCCAATTTAGCCATGCGAAAAGGGGAGGCTTAAAGCGTGATTACATACACAAAGAGGGGAAGGTGAGCGCATGAACTTGCATATGACGTTGGAAATACATAATAGAAACTGGTGTACTTGCATAGTGGTAACATAGGTGACATGAATCAAAGCATGTGAACTTGTAATTGAGATATCATTATTGACCCATGAACCTATATTTTTACTTAGGCATAATGTCAAACATAAGCATGGCATAAATACTTTTAGCATAAACATGGCATAATGTCAAACATGGCATAAACACTTCTAGCATAAACATGGCATAATGTCAAACGTAAGCATGGCATAAATACTTCTAGCATAAACATGGCATAATGTCAAACATAAGCATGGCATAAATACTTCTAGCATAAACATGGCATAATGTCAAACATAAGCATGGCATAAATACTTCTAGCATAAATATGGCATAATGTCAAACATAAGCATGGCATAAATACTTCTAGCATAAACATGGCATAATGTCAAACATAAGCATGGCATAAATACTTCTAGCATAAACATGGCATAATGTCAAACATAAGCATGGCATAAATACTTCTAGCATAAACATGGCATAATGTCAAACATAAGCATGGCATAAATACTTCTAGCATAAACATGGCATAGGTATAGTTAAATTTGTTCATGGCATAAATATAAACAAGTCATGTTCATAAGGTTTCTACATGTTTACAAAGAGGATACTTTGTTACTAACACAAAAGCATAGTTTAACTTAATTAAATTTAACCACATAACGATGGTATACTTATGCATAAATATTCCTAATCATGGTGTTTGCTTTTAACTTGCAAAAAAAGGGATTTTTGTGTCTAACTTAGCCATGTCTCACATATGTCATCAGATAATTCTTTTAAACAAGATAGACTTAATCATGAATTTCAATTATGCCCAATATCTTTCATAGCCTAGCCATATTCATAAGTTTTGCAAAAGCATGACTTAATACATGGATTATGGTGTCAAAATTCCTACATAGTTTCATATGAACTATAACAACCAAACTTGTCTCAATTACTTGCAAAATGATTTATGCACAAAATAGATATCATGATGGCATAATAACAAAGCCCCAAACTTGCATGAATTTCAATCAACTACATACATGTAGCTTCAACATAGACTACATAATTTGCGCAATATTCCAAACGTATATTTGCATAGAACTACCGCATGTAGTTCTTTATAATTGAATGACATAATTCAGAATATCCAAAAGTATATAAATCGCACCAATACGAATTTCATTGCCACAATTCAAGCATACATATCTACACAATCATTTGTTCATACCAAAGTAATACTCTACTTACAATGGTTGCGGCAAATTCTCTAATTAAGAGATATGATTCCTTTGTTGAATTGATTAGCTTTAGGTTGCTTGAATTGCTTTAGGCTTTAGAACTTTCTCCCTAATCCTCTCTCTCTAGATGGCGGCTACTCTTAGTCGTTCCTCAGCAACATGGCGGCTATGCTCTTAATTTGAATGAATAGATTAGGGTTTAGTCTAGGGTTGTTTATATAGAGGTTAGGAATTGATTAGAACCATTGATGTTGCTAGGTTAGATCGTAGCCATTCATTAGATAGAGAGACCAATTAAAACTTGCCACCTAGCCCTAATGACAAAGCAACCCACAGAAATTCGACCAAACACAGACCAGGCCAGCTAGGAGGGACTGGGTTCGATTTTCAAAAATTAAACTTTAAATTGAGCTGTTTTAGTCTATTTGAATTTTATCTATTGTATACATATATTTTTGCATATATATATATATTCTCATATATATACATATATTTTCTTTATTTCCTTATATGTACGTTCTTATCCTTTCAAAATTTGAATTTGTATACGTACATGTATTTGCATGCTCAGTTGGCCCTCTCTAAAACAGAGATAAAAATTATGTCGCCACCGGGGTTCGAACCCCCGACCTCCATGCTACAAATCCAATGCCTTAACCAACTGAGCTATAGAGGCTTTTGTTAATAAGTCTTAGAATAATAATAATTATTGTCCTCTCCTTACTTCTCTTTTTTCATGTTTTGCTGTAATATTTAAATTAAAGATATCTTCTTCATACGTTATCCGTTTTGCGCAAACTCGGACTCTATCTCAAGCAGAATTCCGAGACGAACGCAATGGTGATGTCCGTTTCCCTTAATTTTTCTGTTACAATTTAATTATACTTTAATTTGTTAATTTACTGTTAACGGAAAAATCCGGGGTGTTACATTCTACCTCTCCTTTCTGTTACTTTCTGGGACGAGAATAAATCCCGTCGCCTTCGAATCCTTCTAGTCGCACGCAACCCGAGGCAGACATCACCAGATTTGAGGTCTCCACAATGTCGGGCTACACACCACCACCCACCGCCCTGTACAGCGTCACGCTCGAAATCACCAATGGCCACAAAACCCCCTTCGAACGCAGCGATGTGGAGCTCGAATTCCGAGCAAACCTTGACACCGGAGACGATCTTAACCGTCGAACTTATGGATCTTTTGTTCCTCTTCAATTTTGTTTTTTGAAGTTTTCAATTTGGTGAATGTATTGAGAGATTTGAAGGAAGATTTATGGAGAAATTTCAGCCATTGAAACAGTGTAAGAGGCGGCTACTGAGAATGACGAGGTTAGCTAGGGTTTAGCATATATATACCATATATTCTATTTTAATTAATTATTTAATTTTTTAATTAAAAATTAGCTTGTTAAACCATCTGAACTCCAAACGAGACCCAACGAGTGTCGTCCCTAGCTAGATACCCCCATTCTGGACACAATGGGATATGTTTCGTAACCCAATTCGGCTGTTACGACTAGTTTTTCTTTAAATTAAAATATAAATTAGTGTATATTTAATTCAAACATACATTTTAAATTACTGGGGCCACATACTGATTCTAAAAATTCTAGAAAAATTATTTCTGGCTTTGTTTCGATGATACGGTCCTAACAAAACTAATTTCATCAAATTTGAAGACCATTTGAAAATTGTTCATTTTCTGGTCAACCCAAATTGACTAAAACTGACAAAATACGTTTTCTATTGCCATACTCACATATTAATTCCAAAAATTATGAAAGTTGGAATCTAGTAGTAATTTGACATTCCGGATCCAACAAAAGTGGTTTCGTCGAAAACGGAGGTCGTTTGTAAAATGGCTATTTTTAAGGGCTATTTATTATATTGAATTCCATAGTGACTATTTTAAAATTTAAATTGGGCATAACTTTCTGTTCCCGTTATGAAATTTCAATTTTTCAGATTCATTGGAAAGATAATGTTAAAAAGATTCTAATATTTCTGTTTTGCTAAAATCCAGTTTATTTTGAATCCTGTACATTCATTTGAAATTTGAAATCGAATTTTCAAACTACCGCTCCATTTCTAACTCCTTTTATAATTAAATTACAAATTTTCGTTCTAACTTTGATTTAAATAAACTTATAGTCGTTATTATTTAAAATAATTTATTATAAACATTCAAAATTTGTTAAAATTGCTAAAATAAAAAATTTAAATTAGTTCAGAATTCCTGGGTTGTTACAATTAATTATGTAATTGAAAGCCTTGTTGGTCTCTGAGAATGGCACCTCATGAGTAATGAACTTCTCCACTTTCAGCTCCTTTGAATAATCATATGATATAATGCAACATGTTAACAATACTTCACAACTAGCAAAATTAAACATATATTGACGATATATTTACAAATGCTCATACCTTCTTCTTGTACATCTTAACCACATTGGGAATATCAAAGCGTGGCTTGTCGTTACCAAAGAAAGTTCTTTTGAGAGTCCTTTCATTTAGTAAGTTCATCGGGTGTGTTCTGAATACAACGTCTTTGTGAGGCATACCTATGAGTACTTTCAAAACTCGAAAATAAACACTGATGATGTTTCAACAATCACTAGAATCATACCCAAACGACTAGAATGTGATTCTATATCCATCTAGTATATTTGAGACTTCGTATATATGTTAGCTAGGCGTATATTTAAAATCTTCTTATACTCGATCATCGAACCTTAAGGGAAAATATAACACTCAAATTCTTATTATGAGATATAATCTTTCAAAATCAAATTCATTTTTATATATACACAAATTCGTTTTCTTCTATATATAATACTCTTCGAACTCATTCTTAGGCATTACTAACCCTATCTGTAATGAGTCACTCTTATAGAATATTACTAATACTATCTCTAATGAGTCCTTTCCTTCTTTTCAAATGAGTCGTACCCAAAAGCATTGTATAAACCAAAACTCTGATACCACGCATGACGACCCGCCTTTTTGGACGATTCAAATCGATAATCCAACTGACTTAAACTGATCAACAAGTCGTATAGCTTGGGATTCCGACTAATAAGAAATGAATCAAAACAACTTTCTCATTATAATTACAATAAATTTCACATCAGTGTACAGCTTGCATCGAAGTACAATATTAAATATAATTCACAGTAGAAATAACAATATTGGAGTATAACATGTATACAACGGAAAACATAAACTCGACGGAAGAAATAAAATGTTCTGGACACAGGTTTATCTTCTATCCAACACCCGCTCTATATAATATTTGTAAATCAAAACTACTAGACTGTCCATATGGAAATTATGGGCACTCAGAGTTTAGGTGGGAAACAATAAACTCCGAGTTAGTCATGAGACTGGTGTGAAAACTAAAATAGTTATTAACTTCTATTCTAAAGTTAGGTAAATCACACGACCACGCTGTATAACATGGAACGAGTTTTCTCCACATGAATACTAACCATAAACAATTCAAAATGTTTTTGAAAAATGAAGCTATTATAAGACTCAAGTCCCATCACACAATGCAACGCAAACCGAAGGAAAGAGTTTTACCGTATAATAACCAAACATGCTTGATACACGAAATTCTTTTATTATTATTACTAGTGCATAGTATCAAAATCACTTTCGAAAATAAATGTATAAATATTAGCTCACATAATGCACCATCCCATTATGCAATTAGGTCACGGCTGAAAAGACAAAGCTCGTATTGGAAATTGGATTCCTTCAATGAACCATACCATGGCATCACTTTTTAGCTAGAATGAAATGTTAGTCCTTATCTTTGCGGTCCATCATCCTGTTTTTAGCTATTTCCGGGGTGTGAGGTCTTAGAGTCAACATCCACAAAGCTCTGCTTTTCAACAACAGCTTTGATCTATCTGTCAGCAGCACTTAGCATGCCACATTGTCAATTCACAACATAAAATTGGTGTCTATTAATATATATAACCCTCTTAGTACATAAATCTCATAGGAGGGTATCAAGCTAAGAGAATAAATTCTCCGCCACGAACCGATATAAATTCAATAGAAATCAATTTCTATGTTGTAAAATACAACGTCAGACACACATCCATTTACAAGTCTGTTCTAGGTCTGAACGAAACCGAAGGCACCTTATTCTTTGTCCAATTAAGGAGAGAGGCCCTTGCATATCCGGTTAATCTCCACGTATGTCAAGATGACCCCACTTATAACCTCATCTTAGGTATACCTCCTAATCGAGTCATCAACAATAATCCAAACGATGTGAAGATCTTTGGTTTTCAACCACTGATTTCAGGTATCTTTAATACTCATCGTACAATCATTCAGAATGGTCGAAACCCAACTTTTTTGAAATAACTAACGCATTTTTCAATCAGTTGATATATAAGCATATCATGAGTCACATTCCATTTCAAAATATTAGTTTACTCAAATTATTCTTTACATTGGGAATTACTCCCTTAAATCTTATCAAGATTTACATTCTTTAAACTTCTTGTTTAAATCTTTCCTTGGAAATCATTTCAAAAAATTATAAAATCTCATTTCACAACTTAAATCAAATCTTTTTTTACGTCAAATCGGGATTATCAAACCTTACGAAAAGGTAATTTCTCAAATCTTCATTCATTTCAAATCTAATTAAAGATTTCTTCTTTTCATTACGTGAAGACACATTTACTCAATTCCAAATCATTTATTAACCATCATAATGGTAAATCACTTTTAATTTTCCCTAAATCATATCTTTGCGGGAAAATCGTACCTGCGATTCTTATTTATACCGTTAGGGAAAACCTTTCATTACCTAGAATTGGTTCTCGATTGCATAATGCCAAAAGGATAATCTATCAAGTGTATGACCCCGAAGGCCTAAACCAACATCAGATCAAACACCCAGCTGATCATCCAACTCAACGATAAACCATCGAGTTCCAACTTATTTCTTTAAATAAAGATTTCATTTCAACTAAACTTGAGAAATCATCTTCTCCTTTTACTGGGTTAATGAACGATTTTTATTAAAGACACCATTCACAAAAAACCCCAAACTCAACTGATATCAAATATAAGATTTAAAGAAAATTTACATTATATTCAACACCAATTCTCGTAATCAACGTATAATATAAGTGGAATAAACATGTGAAACATCTTCCATATTTCCCAAAATAGTAGGCGTCTACACAACGGTAATCAAATCCAATTTTACTCAAATTTGATTTGCACATATTTTAAGATCTAATTGTTGGATCTTTTAACTATCTTTTTCCTTTGAAAACTCCTTTCATTACGAATTAAATGCTTCTCATTTTAGGAGAATCCAATGATTGGATCTCCCGATACGTCAATTTGAAGTTAACGGTCGACGTTCACAAACTATTGTTGTGCAACTTGTCCTGTTCAACCCAACTTCGACTTATACTTAAAAATTAAGTCGAAATACTTTTCAAATGATTTATTAATTATATAAACCATATATATTAGCTTTTAAAAATTATCTATTTAGTATTCAACTTTAAACATTAAAAATAACGTTTACCGTATTTAGTAGGTTAGGCTGAAAAGCACAAGTATCGAGATATAGTTCAAAACTTCACATTTCTTTTTTAAATCTCTTCAAAACCACTTATTATGATTTATCATAATTTTTTCATATTTTTAATAATTTTTAAAAGGCCATCTCTTTAAAATCCAATTTCGTGTCACTAACGGCACTAGCGTTGTTTTTCTTCAAATTTGATTTGAGTTTATCTAAAAATCTAACCATTGGATTTTAAAATTTTACATATCATTTGAAAGCTCATTTCAATTCGAACCAAACGTTTTTTTGTTTCGGGAAAATCCGACGGTCGAATCTACCGGTATGTCAATTTGAAGTCAATGGTTGAAATTCACGAACGGTCGCTGCACGACACATCCTATTCAAACCACATTATAATTAAAATGAAAATTCATCGATTCGATCCAAACGTATTTTATAAAACGTTTATAAACTCTCTTAAAATCGATTCTAACTTCAAATCAATGATATTTCAAAACTGAATATTCTGTATTATTATAATATTAAAATTATAATATTTTTTAAAATATAATATTTTAAAATTCAAACTTTTCTAACATCCATTATAAAAATAAACAAGACAATGGAACAATCCATTCGAGTTAAAAACATCATTTATACACCTAACTGGAACTCACATTTTGAATTTACTATTCAAATTCTAGTTTGAATTAAAACAAGCCATATTTAATTAAAATCTCTTTCAAAATCATTTCAACCTTTTCAAACATTGTTTGAAATCATATTAACTTCATTTCCAAATTGTTTCAGATTTGAAAACTCAATTTCCATTTTTACGCCTTATTTTATTTAAATAAATAAAATATTCATTTAAAATCCCAATGGAACACGACTCAATCAATTTCCAAATAATTTTATATTCCTGGTGTCAATGTGTGTGAACATTTATAATAACACCTATAACAGTTCAACATCCATCAAACAATGGTCATAAGATAAGCAATATAAATTTTTAATGCTTAAATGTACATAAACAGCGAATATAAAAATGTAAGTAAAACAACCAACATCCTCAAAGTAATCATAGCAATCACATGCAATCAATATATAATCAGATAAGATTATAATAACGTTTTAAATCGGTATAGGGAGTTCTCACCGTGATTTTTTATTGTTATAATAATAATAATCGATTTTTGGATTAAATTAAACGTAGGTTTAATTTAACCCAAAATTTCAACTTGCTCCAAATTCAACCAAATCAGTTTTGTTGTGAAGCTCTCGACTTCCCGATTCCAATGGATCCAGTCTCGTCTAATTCTGAGTTTGTATGAATAAGATATAATCATTTGATCTTTGAATACGTTAATTAATTTAATTAAAACAATAACTTTACTATTCGTCATCTTCCCTAAACCGCTCACTATGGGTCCAAGCTTGTCGCACCTCCTATAGTGCACAGGACCACCGCCGCTCATCACCACCAGCACCATCTAACAGAGCAGTTGTAACACCCCACATCCATTAGTATCACTCACCAAGGTAATGCACTAAGTTCTGTGGAGCATTTAAGGTAAAAGATGCAGATAAAATTACAAGACAGATAATTAAAACAACGGAAAATAAAACTTTACTTTATTGATAAAATAATTTGTACAACGATTGTTTCCAATACCAAAGTATCTGTCTTACAAAATAAAGAAGCATAAAATAACATTTATATTCCCTAATGTAGCATGAGCCAGCTATAGAAATGGAAAAGAGAATCCAAGCAAAACTTCGAATAATCTTCAGCTTGGAAAGAAAACTGGGCTAAGTAGTAATATTTCCTCCCTACGAACCTGGGTGGGGGGGGGGGGAACGGAAGACAAGAAAGCGAAAGAAAATAGAGTCAGACATAAAGTCTGGTAAGTTCAGTAGCTTTCAGCATGTGAACAGGTAAAAGCAACATGACATGAACTTAACTGAATACAAGACAACACCATGATGACGAGAATCATAAGGTTAGCACAAGATATGATAGGGTAAGATAAATTGGATGCACTTCTATACTTTCTCTGCTTCGCTACTACCTTGTTATTCTAATTTCTATATCTCTGCACACCTAACTAGTAATCTATATAAACGGATAAGAACAGATACGTGGTCCCAATTCCCGCAATTGTGGTTATTTCAGGTGTACACCTATTAATTATTACCTAGATCTAATCTAGGGTTTTCTATCGAGCGCATTCTAGATCCAACCAGGGTTTACGCTACCCAGGGCTAATGGGGTTTATGCTACCTATTGAACGTTTCTCGGATTTTAGGGTTTACGCGACCTAGGACCAACTAGGGATTATGCTACCTATCGAACGATGTCCCCTAGTCTAGGACACACTACCTAAAGCAGTATATGTTCCTAGATTTTTCCCACGTATGTGTCGCGAATCGTTATCGCTGTCTAGATGCACATGTCCTCCGTATGTGCGACCCGAGTCTCGTGACATGGAAAATCAAGAAACACGGAACTCGGTCAGGAGCTTTCAGATATCTACCAATGAAGATGCTAAGGTCTGTTTTTCCAGTGGCTATGGTCCCACCTGACCCCTCCCTCAACTAATGAAAGGCACACCTTGAAAAATAAGAATTATACGCAGGCCCTCTATGCCCCAGTAACCTATGGCCATCCGCACCCATAACTAGATAGCAAGTATATGGTCTTTTGGAGTTCTCCGCCTTTCCGTTGTACGTATCTCGACAGACTCAAGATGGTAGGTAGACGACGAGTTGCTATCACAGGGCTACTCAAGATGGTAGGTAGACGACGAGTTTCTATCACAGGGCTACTGGTCTCACCGAATCACGTTGGTTCATCCTAGTCTTTAGGTTGCCTTATATTGCAACCAAGGCATACCCTTGGTTCTTCTAATGTAGACCTTAACCTCCGTGAGCCCAGTCGGATCATCTGAAGCCTCACAGAGGGATACTAAGAGTACCCTCACATCCCCCTCGAAGCCGCGTGCTTCGTAACCCAGTTTGTTGGAGCCTTCTTTAAGATCAGATGGACGTTCGCTCCTTCTCGTGTTCTACTAAGGTTTACTACTTAGTTCCTTTAACTAAGGTTTACTACTTTGTTCCTGAATCGTCATTTTCTTAACTAAGGTTTACAACTTAGTCCTCTTAACTAAGGTTTACTACTTAGTTCTTTTTCTCGTCAAGTTGGATTGGTTAAGTGTCATTAGTCAATTCAAGTTAACTTAACCCATTCATTTGTCATGTTAAACTGGTTAAGTGTTATCAGTAGTTCATGTTGACTTAACCCTACCACAAATCAAGCTATATTGGTTAAGTATTTCTTATTATTTAACCCCACCCCTTCATCTTGTATTGGTTAAGTGTTCCCTTTAACTTAACCATGCCCATCTATTTAGCTAACACGTTATAACGGTTAAGTGTTCTCTTAGTTAACTTAACCCTAACATATGTTTAATTCACATGCCCTAATGGTGAAGTATTGTCCCTTCATGTTTTAACTTAACCTTGTTCTTTTGTCACACTATGATGGCTAAGTGTTCTAAGTTTACTTAACTCCACCTTCTAGTCTAGTTAACATGTTAAATTGGCTAAGTGTATTTTACTTAACCCACCTTCTGGTCTAGTTAACATGTTATAACGGTTAAACCTCTTCTTAACCTCACCCACTTTTCCAGCTTAACTATTTCTTAGCTTTAAATTATTCATTTAAAGCACCAACCACTCACATTAGACAGATATTGTTGCGGTCACTGGATGTGCCGATCGCTTCCGGGCAGATTTACACCGCAACTCAGTCTACCCTCGGGTCCTTTTTGGGCTCAATGCTCTAACCACCCACATTAGATAGGTATTGTTACGGTTGCTGGATTTGCCGGGCGGTTCCGGGCAGTCTTATACCGTAACTCAATCTAACCTCGGGTTAGGCATATTCGTCTTTCCTAGATTTACATATTTATCCTTTTTGTCTATATGTAAATTGCTAACAACTCTTTTAAACAACTTTGGCCTATATCATATTTATTTGTCATGCCCACTAACATACCTATATTCTGGGCGCAAATCTTTATTTACCTATCGTTTAACCCAACCTGCAGTTCTATGCCAATTTAGATCTAGTATTCCCATTTACAGTTCATGTCAAAACTAGATTTGATACTCTAGTTTACAATTTATGCCTAAAGCTTAGGTTACTAGCCAATACTAGATTCAATATATCAAATTACATCTTTTATAATTCACGTCAAATTACCCCAATTTGCATCTAATAGTCATGTTATAATACATGCTCTAAATTATGCCAAATAATATAGATTTCATGTTATACCCAAATAACCCTGCATTCATAACGTACGTATACCATGGTTTCACAAGTTTTCTAAATACTCGTGAAATGAAACTAAAAAGGGAATAGAGGATAAACACGAGAATTGAAATAAAAGAATAGGCATGCAAAAGCGAGCCAAATACAAGGATAATGGATCCAATGGTTTTGGTGTACATAATAGCGAATAGGAATAAACTAAGCAAGTCACACCCTAGGTATGAGATCCAACAAAATGCCAGTTCAGTGTACAACATGGTTTGTAACTATAGTGTTATGGGCATAAACAATTAACCATAATAGTCTTAGGCAATTAACCACAATAGTCATAGTCATGGTCTTAGGTAGAAACCTCATAGTTATGAATCATAGGCGATTAACCATAATAGTCATAGATAATTAACCAGAATAGTCTTAGGCAATTATCCTAAATAGTCATAGGCAATTAACTGTAATAATTTCAAAGCCATGGTCATAGAAAATAGTCTTATGTTCATAATCATAGGCAATAATCTCATAGTCATGAATCATGGTCGTAGGCAATAGTCTTATGTTCATAGTCATAGGCATAGGCATAGTCTTATGTTCACAGTCATAGGCATAGGCATAGTCTTATGTTTACAGTCATAATCTTAGGCCATTAACAATAGTTTTCAACGTCATAGGAATAGGCACAGTCTCATCGGTAATTAATCACAATAGTTCTTAATTAGATCCAAAGGCATATACAAGCACATATTCAAATGAGAGGATCAGGCATATTCTTATATTCATTTAATTTCATGCCACAAGTAGATTTAGACGTTCAAATCTAAAAAGTAACTGACTTACATTGATCAGTTTAAAAAAAAGGATAATCAAATAGCGTTGATGATTTGCTATGATTTGCACGACGTTGCTCGAAGTCGTTGAATTAGCCTTTGCTTCCCTTCTTGAAGCTTTAACTTTATTTTAATTTCCAATATTCAATTCCTAGCCGTAGTCTTCAAGAATAGTCTTCATGTTTTATTTTAATTTATTTATCTCAATTATTCCAGAGGCAGCATAAGGAGAGAATAAAACGGTGTAAAGAGAATGGGGCTAGGGGGTTGTTTATATAGGATTAGACGAACGAATCTAGACATAAAACGAGACCAGATACATCAGAATGAACCCAGGCTCAAAACTGGGCTTCAGCACCAGGTTGACACTATGGTCGACCTGGTCCCTGGGAGGTCGACACTATGGTCGACCCCCAGGTCGACCTGGTCCTGGGCGGGAAATTTCCCGCCCGACCTGTTCTGGGTGTTGAATTCGAATTTGAATTTCGAGCTGTTTTTCTATTCTGAAAATCCTTGAAACTTCGGAGGGTCATATCTCCCTCATACGGACTCCGTTTCTCCAAAATTCGGACTCGTTTCCAAGAAGAATTTCGAGATGAACGCAATGGTGCATCCCGTTTCCCTTAATTCTTATTTAAAATTTAATTATACTTTAATTTGCGAAACTTAATGTTACAGAATTACAGGGTGTTACATTCTCCCCCTCTTAAAATGATTTCGTCCCCGAAATCTTCAAGTTAGGAAGAATGTATCCTACCATCCAATCACTCATCTACTCAACCATTCAATCACAGGCATTCATTGTCCTTAAAAATATTTCTAATGCTTTCATGTTCATATGCATAGTGTGTGCATATGCCTTTATCTAATGCAAAATCAGGCGGTCTACTGATTCAGTTGACCTCCTTAATGTGAATTATGTCAGTGCCATGCATCCAATCATGTATGCAAGCATCCCTATTTATGTAAATACTACATGTGTGCATAGCCATTTATCCATATGCAACATCCATATGATAACATATCAAGTTTAATCCGTTAAGAAAACACATATACGCGAAAGCAATATGAAAGTGACTGAGTCGTTCTATGGTGTGTATATGCATCCACGAGCAACCATTTGCAACCATCAATCATAACATGTTTCAAATACATGTTTACATCCATTGGCTTCCACCTAAGGATCGATGATACGCCCTAGAGGATATACCTTAAAAGCTATAAACTATGCATAAAAGAGACCAAGGATGTACCCTTAAGAAAAAGGGTATGATGCGTGTATCTAGTCTTCAGTCTTCTAAATCGCATCTTCTTGAGCTTCACTATTCTGTACCTTATCTAATTAATCTTCACGATTGCGAAGCTTCTTGGCCTTCGTTTCCAAAACTATTATTGATCGGATAGCTGGCTTTTCATTGTCAACTGGACACATGCGGAAGTCTAGCCCGCGTTTTAGGGATAAACTAATAACCTAATCAAAATCATCTTCGTACTCATGGATTACCCTAACGGATTGCAAATCGTCAATAAATGCATTAAGCGATTCTAGCTAGCTAAGCCTAACTGATTCTTTACACGGAATCTCGAGGGTATTTCCAAGGCAAGTCAAAAGTCTAACTACCCTCCTTTCATAATTACTAGCCAACCCATGCCTAGAATCAACTCATAGCCCATGGAACCAAAAACATAAGCATTATGCTTAAACTCAACACTTAATATAGTTATTCTCAAATCCTTACCAACCAAAGGTAAACGGGTCGAACCACCAATTGGATTTGAGACTAAAATGGGATCTTCTACTATACAAGTACTAAGGTGCAGAGACTCAGCTATGGAAGTAGATATGAACAAATGCAAAGCGCTAAGATCAAAAGAGTACTAACTGGTTGATCAAAACGAAAAGCTAAATTTTTCCAACAGAGACCTTTACTATCTCTCTCTCAGGTATCCTGGTGGTGGAAGCACGCACTCTCCCTTCTGAAAATCCTGTCCCTTGTCCTTGCCCGTGTCCTTAATTATATGCCCCAATATACCATGGAAAAGATACTTCCTCTCATCTTAGGTTTTATAATTCCTTCTTTCTTCGTGAGTCGAGTTTATATCCATGAATTTCTCATCCTTGCATTGAGCTCCCTAGCCAAACTCCCTCATCCTCGTCTTTACCATCCCTGTGTAATCCTATTGACAATTTTCTTAAAAGCTGCCTCCATCGCCTGGAAAACCCTTCAAAACTTGAACGAAAACTAGCTGCAGGTGAAACTAATATGGCTATAGATGGGTGTCGGGCACTACTTTGCCCTTCGATAGGTATCGTAGTCTTATCAAGCCTAAGGAACCGTTCCGCGATGAGGTTACCTCCCAGAAAGCCAGGAGCCCCGAAGATTCAAGAAAGAAGGGGATAAGAATTCAAACAGAGGATCAGAAGATAGTGCGTACGGCTTTTGGGGAATATGCCTTTAAGACAAAACTTTTCTTTTGAGAAATGCTTCTTTATAAACCATTTTGAAAATATTTTTTTTTTTTTTCAAATCTTTTATCAGATCTGGTAACCTTCAGCTCTGATACCACATGTAACACCCCACAACGTTAGTATCACTCACCAAGGGAATGCACTAAGTTCTGTGGAGCATTTAAGGTAAAAGATGCAGATAAAATTACAAGATAGATAATTAAAATAGCGGAAAATAAAACTTTACTTTATTGATAAAATAGTTTGTACAACAATTGTTTCCAATACCAGAGTATCTGTCTTACAAAATAAAGAAGCATAAAATAACATTTATATTCCCCAATGTAGCATGAGTCAGCCATAGCAAAGGAAAAGAGAATCCAAGAAAAACTCAGACTAATCTTCAGCTTGGAAAGAAAACAGGGCTTAGTAGTAATATTCCCTCCTTGCAAACCTGGGGGGGATTGAAGACAAGAAAGAAAAAGAAAACAGAGTCGGACATAAAGTCTGGTAAGTTCAGAAACTTTCAGCATGTGAACAGGTAAAAGCAGCATGACATGAACTTAACTGAATACAAGACAACACCATGATGACAGGAATCATAAGGTTAGCACAAGATGTGATAGGGTAAGATAAATTGGATGCACTTCTATACTTTCTCTGCTTCGCTACTACCTTGTTATTCTAATTTCTATATCTCTGCACCACCAAACTAGTAATCTATATAAACGGATAAGAACAGATATATGGTCCCAATTCCCGCAATTGTGGTTATTTCAGGTGTACATCTGTTATTTATTACCTAGATCTAATCTAGGGTTTTCAATCGAGCGCATTCTAGATCCAACCAGGGTTTACGCTACCCAGGGCTACTGGGGTTTATGCAACCTATTGAATGTTTCTCGGATTTTAGGGTTTACGCGACCTAGGTCCAACTAGGGATTATGCTACCTATCAAACGATGCCCCCTAGTCTAGGACACACTACCTAGAGTGGTATATGTTCTTAGATTTTTCCCACGTATGTGTCGCGAATCGTTATCGCTGTCTAGATGCACATGTCCTCCGTATGTGCAACCCGAGTCTCGTGGTAGGGAAAATCAAGAAACATAGAACTCGGTCGGGAGCTTTCAAATATCTGCCGATGCAGATGCTAAGGTATGTTTTTCCAGTGGCTATGGTCCCACCTGACCCCTCCCTCAACTAATGAAAGGCACACCTTGAAAAATAAGAACTTTACGCAGGCCCTCTATGCCCCCACTAACCTATGGCCATCCACACCTATAACTAGATAGCAAGTATATGGTCTTTTGGAGTTCGCTGCCTTTCCGCTGTACGTATCTCGACTGACTCAAGATGGTAGGTAGATGACGAGTTGTTATCATAGGGCTACTGGTCTCGCCGAATCACGTTGGTCCATCCTAGTCTTTAGGTTGCCTTATATTGCAACCAAGGCATACCCTTGGTTCTTCTAACGCAGACCTTAACCTCTGTGAGCCTAGGCGAATCATCTGCAGCCTCACAGAGGGATACCAAGAGTACCCTCACGTCCCCCTCGAAGCCGCGTGCTTCGTAACCCAGTTTGTTGGAGCCTTCTTTAAGATCAGATGGACGTTCGCTCCTTCTCGCGTTCTACTAAGGTTAACTACTTAGTTCCCTTAACTAAGGTTTACTACTTAGTTCCTGAATCATCATTTTCTTAACTAAGGTTTACTACTTAGTTCCTGAATCGTCATTTTCTTAACTAAGGTTTACAACTTAGTCCTCTTAACTAAGGTTTTCTACTTAGTTCTTTTTCTCGTCAATTTGGATTGGTTAAGTGTCATTAGTCAATTCAAGTTAACTTAACCCATTCATTTGTCATGTTAAACTGGTTAAGTGTTATTAGTAGTTCATGTTGACTTAACCCTACCACAAATCAAGCTATATTGGTTAAGTATTTCTTATTACTTAAGCCCACCCCTTCATCTTGTATTGGTTAAGTGTTCCCTTTAACTTAACCCTACCCATCTGTTTAGCTAACACGTTATAACGGTTAAGTGTTCTCTTAGTTAACTTAACCCTAACATCTGTTTAATTCACATGTCCTAATGGTTAAGTATTGTCCCTTCATGTTTTAACTTAACCTTGTTCATTTGTCACACTATGATGGCTAAGTATTCTAAGTTTACTTAACTCCACCTTCTAGTCTAGTTAACATGTTAAATTGGCTAAGTGTATTTTACTTAACCCCACCTTCTGGTCTAGTTAACATGTTATAACGGTTGAACCTTTTCTTAACCTCACCCACTTGTCTAGCTTAACTGTTTCTTAGCTTTAAATTATTCATTTAAAGCACCAACCACTCATATTAGACAGATATTGTTGCGGTCATTGGATATGCCGATCGGTTTCAGGCAGATTTACACCGCAACTCAGTCTAACCTCGGGTCCTTTTTGGGCTCAATGCTCTAACCACCCACATTAGATAGGTATTGTTACGGTTGCTGGATTTGCCGGGCGGTTCCGGGCAGTCTTATATCGTAACTCAATCTAACCTCGGGTTAGGCATATTCGTCTTTCCTAGATTTACATATTTATCCTTTTTGTCTATATGTAAATTGCTAACAACTCTTTTAAACAAATTTGGCCTATATCATATTTATTTGTCATGCCCACTAACATACCTATATTTTAGGCCCAAATCTTGATTTACCTATCGTTTAACCCAACCTGCAGTTCAATGCCAATTTACATCTAGTATTCCCATTTACAGTTCATGTCAAAACTAGATTTGATACTCTAGTTTACAATTTATGCCTAAAGCTTAGGTTACTAGCCAATACTGGATTCAATATATCAAATTACATCTTCTATAATTCACGTCAAATTACCCTAATTTGCATCTAATAGTCATGTTATAATACATGCTCTAAATTATGCCAAATAATATAGATTTCATGTTATACCCAAATAACCCCGCATTCATAACGTACGTATACCATGGTTTCACAAGTTTTCTAAATACTCGTGAAATGAAACTAAAAAGGGAATAGAGGATAAACATGAGAATTGACATAAAAGAATAGGCATGCAAAAGCGAGCCAAATACAAGGATAATGGATCCAATGGTTTTGGTGTACATAATAGCGAATAGGAATAAACTAAGCAAGTCACACCCTACGTATGAGATCCAACAAAATGCCAGTTTGGTGTACAACATGGTTTGTAACTATAGTGTTATGGGCATAAACAATTAACCATAATAGTCTTAGGCGATTAACCACAATAGTCATAGTCATGTCATAGGTAGAAACCTCATAGTTATGAATCATAGGCGATTAACCACAATAGTCATGGATAATTAACCAAAATAGTCTTAGTAAATTATCCTAAATAGTCATAGGCAATTAACTGTAATAATTTCAAAGCCATGGTCATAGACAATAGTTTTATGTTCATAATCATAGGCAATAATCTCATAGTCATGAATCATGGTCGTAGGCAATAGTCTTATGTTCACAGTCATAGGCATAGGCATAGTCTTATGTTTACAGTCATAATCTTAGGCCATTAACAATAGTTTTCAACTTCATAGGCATAGGAACAGTCTGATCGGTAATTAATCACAATAGTTCTTAATTAGATCCAAAGGCATATACAAGCACAGAGTCAAATGAGAGGATCAGGCATATTCTTATATTCATTTAATTTCATGCCACAAATAGACGTTCAAATCTAAAAAGTAACTGACTTACATTGATCGGTTTCAAAAAAAAGGATAATCAAATAGCGTTGGTGATTTGCTATGATTTGCACGACGTTGCTCGAAGCCGTTGAATTAGCCTTTGCTTCCCTTCTTGAAGCTTTAAATTTATTTGAATCTCCAATATGCAATTCCTAACCGTAGTCTTCAAGAATAGTCTTCGTTTTTTATTTTAATTTATTTATCTCAATTATTCCAGAGGCAGCATAAGGAGAGAATAAAATGGTGTAAAGAGAATGGGGCTAGCGGGCTGTTTATATAGGATTGGACGAACGAATCTAGACAGAAAATGAGACCAGATACACCAGAATGAACCCAGGCTCAAAACTGGGCTTCAGCACCAGGTCGACCCCCAGGCCGACACTATGGTCGACCTGGTCCCTGGGAGGTCGACACTATGGTCGACCCCCATGTCGACCTGGTCCTGGGCGGGAAATTTCCCGCCCAGCCTGTTCTGGGTTTTGAATTCGAATTTGAATTTCGAGCTGTTTTTCTGTTCTGAAAATCCCTGAAACTTCGGAGGGTCATATCTCCCTCATACGGACTCCGTTTCTCGAAAACTCGGACTCGTTTCCAAGAAAAATTTCGAGATGAACGCAATGGCGCAACCCTTTCCCTTGATTCTTATTTTAAATTTTAATTATACTTTAATTTGCGAAACTTAATGTTACATAATTACGGGGTGTTACATTCTCCCCCTCTTAAAAGGATTTCGTCCCCGAAATCTTCAAGTTAGGAAGAATGTATCCTACCATCCTATCACTAATTTACTCAAACATTCAATCACAGGCATTCATTGTCCTTAAAAAGATTTATAATGCTTTCATGTTCATATGCATGGTGTGTGTATATGTCTTTATCTAATGCAAAATCAGGCGGTCTACTGATTTAGTTGACCTCCTTAATGCGAATTATGTCTGTGCCATTCATCCAATCATGTATGCAAGCATCCCTAGTTATGTAAATACTACATGTGTGCATAGCCATTCATCCATATGAAACATCCATATGATAACATATCAAGTTAAATCCATTAAGCAAACACATATATGCGAATGCAATATGAAAGGGACTAAGTCGTTCTAGCGCCTATGGTGTGTATATGCATCCACGAGCAACCATTTGCAACCATCAATCATAACCTGTTTCAAATACATGTTTACATCCATTGGCTTCTACCTAAGGATCGATGATACGCCCTAGAGGATATACCTTAAAAGCTAGAAAGTATGCATAAAAGAGATCAAGGATGTACCCTTAAGAAAAAGGGTATGATGCGTGTATCTAGTCTTCAGTCTTATAAGTCGCATCTTCTTGAGCTTCACTATTCTGTACCTTATCTCATTAATCTTCACGATTGCGAAGCTTCTTGACCTCCGTTTCCAAAACTGTCGTTGATCGGATAGCTGGCTTTTCATTGTCAACTGGATACATGCGGAAGTCTATCCCGCGTTTTAGGGGTAAACTCCTAACCTAATCAAAATCATCTGCGTACTCATGGATTACCCTAACGGATTGCGAATCGTCGATAAATTCAGTAAGTGATTCTAGCTAGCTAAGCCTAACTGATTCTTTACACGGAATCTCGAGGGTATTTCCAAGGCAAGTCAAAAGACTAACTAACCTCCTTTCATAATTACTAGCCAACCCATGCCTAGAATCAACTCATAGCCCATGGAACCAAAAACATAAGCATTACGCTTAAACTCAACACTTAATATAGTTATTCTCAAATCCTTACCAACCAAAGGTAAACGGGTCGAACCACCAATTGGATTTGAGACTAAAATGGGATCTTCTACTATACAAGTACTATGGTGCAGAGACTCAGTTATGGAAGTAGATATGAACAAATGCGAAGCTCTAAGATCAAAAGTGTACTAACTGGTTGATCAAAACGAAAAGCTAAACTTTTCCAACAGAGACCTTTACTATCTCTCTCTCAGGTATCCTGGTGGTGGAAGCATGCACTCTCCCTTCTGAAAATCCCGTCCCTCGTCCTTGCCTTTGTCCTTAATTATATGCCCCATTATACCATGGAAAAGATACTTCCTCTCGTCTTAGGTTTTATAATTCCTTCTTTCTTCGTGAGTCGAGTTTATATCCATGAATTTCTCATCCTTGCGTTGAGCTCCCTAGCCAAACTCCCTCATCCTCATCTTTACCACCCCTGTGTAATCCTATTGACAAGTTTCTCAAAAGCTGCCTCCATCGCACGGAAAACCCTTCAAAGCTTGAAAGAAAACTAGCTGCAGGTGAAACTACTATGGCTATAGATGGGAGTCGGGCACTACTTTGCCCTTCGATAGGTATCGTAGTCTTATCAAGCCTACGGAACCGTTCCGCGATGAGGTTACCTCCCAGAAAGCCAGGAGCCCCGAAGACTCAAGAAAGAAAAGGGGATAAGAATTCAAACAGAGGATCAGAAGATAGTGCGTATGGCTTTTGGGGAATATGCCTTTAAACAAAACTTTTCTTTTGAAAAATGCTTCTTTAAAAACCGTTTTGTAAATAATTTTTTTTTTAATCTTTCATCTGATCTAGTAACCTTCAGCTCTGATACCACGTGTAACACCCCACACCGTTAGTATCACTCACTAAGGGAATGCACTAAGTTCTATGGAGCATTTAAGGTAAAAGATGCAGATAAAATTACAAGATAGATAATTAAAACAACGGAAAATAAAACTTTACTTTATTGATAAAATAGTTTGTACAACAAATGTTTCCAATACCAGAGTATCTGTCTTACAAAATAAAGAAGCATAAAATAACATTTATATTCCCCAATGTAGCGTGAGCCAGCCATAGCAATGGAAAAGAGAATCCAAGCAATACTCCGACTAATCTTCAGCTTGGAAAGAAAACTGGGCTAAGTAGTAATATTCCCTCCCTGCGAACCGGGGGGGAACGGAAGACAAGAAAGCGAAAGAAAACAGAGTCAGACATAAAGTCTGGTAAGTTCAGTAACTTTCAGCATGTGAACAGGTAAAAGCAGCATGACATGAACTTAACTGAATACAAGACAACACCATGATGACGGGAATCATAAGGTTAGCGCAAGATATGATAGGGTAAGATAAATTGGATGCACTTCTATACTTTCTCTGCTTCGCTACTACCTTGTTATTCTAATTTCTATATCTCTGCACCACCTAACTAGTAATCTATATAAACGGATAAGAACAGATACGTGGTCCCAATTCCCTCAATTGTGGTTATTTCAGGTGTACATCTATTATTTATTAACTAGATTTAATCTAGGGTTTTCTATCGAGCGCATTCTAGATCCAACCAGGGTTTACGCTACCCACGGCTACTGGGGTTTATGCTACCTATTGAACGTTTCTCGGATTTTAGGGTTTACGCGTCCTAGGTCCAAGAAGGGATTATGCTACCTGTCGAACGATACCCCCTCGTCTAGGACACACTACCTAGAGCGGTATATGTTCCTAGATTTTTCCCACGTATGTGTCGCGAATCGTTATCGCTGTCTAAATGCACATGTCCTCCGTATGTGTAACCCGAGTCTCGTGGTAGGGCAAATCAAGAAACACGGAACTCGGTCGAGAGCTTTCAGATATCTGCCGATGCATATGCTAAGGTATGTTTTTCCAGTGGCTATGGTCCCACCTGACCCCTCCCTCAACTAATGAAAGGCACACCTTGAAAAATAAGAACTATACGCAGGCCCTCTATGCCCCAGTAACCTATGGCCATCCGCACCCACAACTAGATAGCAAGTATATGGTCTTTTGGAGTTCTCCGCCTTTCCGCTGTACGTATCTCGACTGACTCATGATGGTAGGTAGACGACGAATTGCTATCACAGGGCTACTGGTCTCGCCGAATCACGCTGGTCCATCCTAGTCTTTAGGTTGCTTTATATTGCAACCAAGGCATACCCTTGGTTCTTCTAACGCAGACCTTAACCTCTGTGAGCCCAAGCGGATCATCTGCAGCCTCACAGAGGGATACCAAGAGTACCCTCACGTCCCCCTCGAAGCCACGTGCTTCGTAACCCAGTTCGTTGGAGCCTTCTTTAAGATCAGATGGACGTTTGCTCCTTCTCATGTTCTACTAAGGTTTACTATTTAGTTCCCTTAACTAAGGTTTACTACTTAGTTCCTGAATCGTCATTTTTTTAACTAAGGTTTACAACTTAGTCCTCTTAACTAAGGTTTACTACTTAGTTCTTTTTCTCGTCAAGTTGGATTGGTTAAGTGTCATTAGTCAATTCAAGTTAACTTAACCCATTCATTTGTCGTGTTAAACTGGTTAAGTGTTATCAGTAGTTCATGTTGACTTAACCCTACCACAAATCAAGCTATATTGGTTAAGTATTTCTGATTACTTAACCCCACCCCTTCATCTTGTATTGTTAAGTGTTCCCTTTAACTTAACCATGCCCATCTGTTTAGCTAATACGTTATAACGGTTAAGGGTTCTCTTAGTTAACTTAACACTAACATCTATTTAATTCACATGTCCTAATGGTTAAGTATTGTTCTTATGATGGCTAAGTGTTCTAAGTTTACTTAACTCTACCTTCTAGTCTAGTTAACATGTTAAATTGGCTAAGTGTATTTTACTTAACGCCACCTTCTGGTCTAGTTAACATGTTATAACGGTTGAACCTTTTCTTAACCTCACCTATTTATCTAGCTTAACTGTTTCTTAGCTTTAAATTATTCATTTAAAGCACCAACCACTCACATTAGACAGATATTGTTGCGGTCACTGGATGTGCCGGTCGGTTCCGGGCAGATTACACCGCAACTCAGTCTAACCTCGGGTCCTTTTTGGGCTCAATGCTCTAACCACCCACATTAGATAGGTATTGTTACGGTTGCTGGATTTGCCGGGCGGTTCCGGGCAGTCTTATACCGTAACTCAATCTAACCTCGGGTTAGGCATATTCGTCTTTCCTAGATTTACATATTTATCCTTTTTGTCTATTTGTAAATTGCTAACAACTCTTTTAAACAAATTTGGCCTATATCATATTTATTTGTCATGCCCACTAACATACCTATGTTCTAGGCCCAAATCTTGATTTACCTATCGTTTAACCCAACCTGCAGTTCTATGCCAATTTAGATCTAGTATTCCCATTTACAGTTCATGTCAAAACTAGATTTGATACTCTAGTTTACAATTTATGCCTAAAGCTTAGGTTACTAGCCAATACTAGATTCAATATATCAAATTACATCTTCTATAATTCACGTCAAATTACCCCAATTTGCATCTAATAGTCATGTTATAATACATGCTCTAAATTATGCCAAATAATATAGATTTCATGTTATACCCAAATAACCCCGCATTCATAATGTACGTATACCATGGTTTCACAAGTTTTCTAAATACTCATGAAATGAAACTAAAATGGGAATAGAGGATCAACATGAGAATTGACATAAAAGAATAGGCATGCAAAAGCGAGCCAAATACAAGGATAATGGATCCAATGGTTTTGGTGTACATAATAGCGGATAGGAATAAACTAAGCAAGTCACACCCTAGGTATGAGATCCAATAAAATGCCAGTTCGGTGTACGACATGGTTTGTAACTATAGTGTTATGGGCATAAACAATTAACCATAATAGTCTTAGGCGATTAACCACAATAGTCATAGTCATGGTCATAGGTAGAAACCTCATAGTTATGAATCATAGGCGATTAACCACAATAGTCATGGATAATTAACCAAAATAGTCTTAGGCAATTATCCTAAATAGTCATAGGCAATTAACTGTAAAAATTTCAAAGCCATGGTCATAGACAATAGTCATATGTTCATAATCATTGGCAATAATGTCATAGTCATGAATCATGGTCGTAGGCAATAGTCTTATGTTCATAGTCATAGGCATAGGCATATGCATAGTCTTATGTTCACAGTCATAGGCATAAGCATAGTCTTATGTTTACAGTCATAGTCTTAGGCCATTAACAATAGTTTTCAATGTCATAGGCATAGGCACTGTCTCATCGATAATTAATTACAATAGTTCTTAATTAGATCCAAAGGCATATACAAGCACATATTCAAATGAGAGGATCAAGCATATTCTTATATTCATTTAATTTCATGCCACAAATAGATTTAGACGTTCAAATCTAAAAAGTAACTGACTTACATTGATCTGTTTAAAAAAAAGGATAATCAAATAGCGTTGGTGATTTGCTATGATTTGCACGACGTTGCTCGAAGCCGTTGAATTAGCCTTTGCTTCCCTTCTTGAAGCTTTAACTTTATTTGAATCTCCAATATGCAATTCCTAGCCGTAGTCTTCAAGAGTAGTCTTCGTGTTTTATTTTAATTTATTTATCTCAATTATTCCAGAGGCAGCATAAGGAGAGAATAAAATGGTGTAAAGAGAATGGGGTTAGGGGGCTGTTTATATAGGATTAGACGAACGAATCTAGATAGAAAACGAGACCAGATACATCAGAATGAACCCAGGCTCAAAACTGGGCTTCAGCACCAGGTTGACCCCCAGGTCGACACTATAGTCGACCTGGTCCCTGGGAGGTCGACACTATGGTCGACCCCCACGTCGACCTGGTCCTGGGCGGGAAATTTCCCGCCCAGCCTGTTCTGGGTTTTAAATTTGAATTTGAATTCGAATTTCGAGCTATTTTTCTGTTCTGAAAATCCTTGAAACTTCGGAAGGTCATATCTCCCTCATACGGACTCTGTTTCTCGAAAACTCGGACTCGTTTCCAAGTAGAATTTCGAGACGAACGCAATGGCACAAGCCGTTTCCCTTGATTCTTATTTTAAAATTTAATTATACTTTAATTTGCGAAACTAAATGTTATAGAATTACGGGGTGTTACAGCAGCCTCCACGCCTCCAGCCTCAAGCCCCACTACGCCACCATTCGCCGGAAAAACCCCGCCACCCAAAACCCATGTTTCTTGTTCCATAGGCTGCCTCCGACCTCCAATGGTCACCAAATTTCACCATCAACAAGGTCCTGTCATTCCGAGCAACTTTCCAGTTGGGCACTTCGCCTAAAAACTCCCTCTTCACCTCGAAAAATGCGAAATATGAAAATTGCTACCAAAAACAGCTCGCTTCCGATTATGTCAATTTTGCCGCCACCACGGCCACTTTCAGGCTAAACCCCTAACTAAAAGTTATAGTCCTCTCTCCCCTCTCCAACTTCCTAGTTGGTGATTTTGGCTAATTCTCAACCGTTTGCACCCAAAACGCTTAAAAACGGAAATCATCTTGATGCCTTGTGGGCTAGATCCCGACAATCTCCTACCTCCAAACGCTACCAAATTTTTACAGCAAGTTGCCCTCAACATACACTACAACTTTCATGTCGAGACCTTTCGCTAATTCCTAATGGTTTGAAAGATGAAAATTATAAATGGAGGGGGACCTTTTTGCAAAATAGAAGGCTGAAATGTTGGGGGACGAGAAGGGTGGGGTTGGGGTTGCTTTTATAGAGGATATATTTAGTTAGCGTATAGGAGACGCTTCGCATATTTTATCACTTATAAGCTATCAATATCTCCATCCGTCGTTTAAAAATTCCCACGGACGCATACGAACTCCGTTCGGGGAAAAAATTGATATGCAACTTTTGTCATTACAGTCCTAATGAAACTGGTTTCGTCGAATTCTGAATCCTTTTGCTCAAATAAGGCTCGTTCGAGCTCAAATTATTGATCGATTATCCACATTGAACATTTATATCTCGCACAGCCCAAAATTTGGAATTTTATAATAATTTACTATTCCGGATCCAACAAAATTGGTTTCGTCGAAAACGGAGGTCAATTACAAAATGACTATTTTTAAGGCCTATGTGATAATATTATAAAGTTATTTAATTCTAAAACTATTCAATTTTATAGTAAACTAATTATTATTATCGTATATATATCTTACTGGGATCGTAACTTCTAACTCAATATTTACTAATTCTGAATTAAACGACATTCATATTATATATAAAAATCCTTTTTATTATGTATATAAATCGTTAGGGTTTATAAATGATTTCATAGTGACTTTTTGAAAATTTAATTTGGACATAACTTACCATCTATATGACAAAATCTCGATTTTTCACTTTCGTTAGAACGATATAGTTAAATGGGTCCTAACATTTCTTGTTTCAACAAATTCTGACTTATATTGAATTTTGTATATCATTTAAAGTTCAAAACTTAATATTACGAACAACCAAACCGCTGGGAGCTCGTTTATAATTATATTATAAATTATACGTTTATACTCGTTTTAATTCGAGTTATAAAAATTATCAGTCCCTATTTCTTAAATAAACCATTTTAAAATATTCAATATCCATTGAGTATTTCTTAATAGAATCTGGGTCGTTACATTCGCCCCCACTTAAAAAGATTTCATTCCCAAAATCGAGGACAGAACTAAAGGTTGTTTATTTAACCAACTCAGCCTTCATTTTAACCAACTTAAGTTCTTCAACTTTCAGTTTTTAAGAACTTCCCCAATTTCTCGAAATTTGGATAACACCTTGGTTTTTTTGCTATAACCTCCTTTATATAACCCTACTGGTAAAATTACAACTCACCTCCCTAGGCCTTCATCAATCAAAAGAAAATCCAAAAGCCAAATGGCTTAACAACCGGCTCATAAAATCAGCAAACCCAATCAACCCCAGGCTTACCCACCTTCCTCAAGGAGGTGCCTAGGATATACCTAGGGCATGAAGCCAGGCGTATTTGCCCTAGGCTTACCTCCTCCATCCTTAGGGGAAGAACCTTGGTATACAAAGGAATTTATTTGGTGTCGAGTGCATGTCCCCAAGCTTACCCCTCTTCCCTTTTGGGAAGCGCCTTGACTACGTCAAAGACTTTTAAGATTAATCCATAATGAAAGGAATTTTTTTAACCCCCAACCAAGTAGATTTTCTTATTTTGAGTTTCACTTGGAGGCTGTTATTCATTATTCTTATAAATGTAGATAGAATCAACAATACTTTTTTATATTTTAATTCTGTTTTTTGTCGTTGAAGCTAGATTCTTTAATCCTTGATAAAAATGTCTCCTTTGCTGAATTACTTTATTCACTTTTGGAGGCAAATTAAGGTCTTAGGTGTTTTGCATTCCATGTTCTTAGAACCACGTTACTGTTAGGACGGAACAAGCGGTAATTCCTTAGTGGTATTACCGTATAGTTAATTTGAGGTCCTTCTTAATTTGGTCCCAGTAGTCCGTTTTTAGGATTCTTAGTGTTGGCCATTACTCTTCTAAGTTCAAAGTTTCCTTCTCTAAATATTACTGAGTTTACTTTCGTATTATAGTAACATGTCATTCCTCTTTGATATTCTATTGTACGAATAACAACTTCATCTCTAAGTCTGGGGATTAGGTCTAAAGATTCATTCTTTAATTCATGATTCTTATTGAAAGCATAAGCAACCATTCAGTAGGATGATATTTCTATCTTAACCGCAAGCATTGCTTCAAATTCAAAGGTCAGAGAATATGGCGTATGGCATATTATTGTCTTAGAAAAGTATGATACTCCCAAAGTACTAATGGTTACTCTTCTATCCAAATTCCTTTAGCTTGTTTGATCGTTTCTTTAGTATGTCTTTACAGTTTTTCTAGCGGTTTCTATGATATCATTGTCCATTGGATGCGCTACGGAAGAAAAACTTTTAGTAATTTCATTATTAAAAAAAAGCCGTGAGAACTTCTCGCTTTCAAATTATGTTCCATTATCGGATATTATCTTATAAGGTATTCCAAATTCGGTGATAATGTTGTTGATTTCAAATTTTAAACTTTTCAAAAAGTGATTTTTTGGAAGCGGCTCCGCTTCTACCCATTTGATAAAATAGTCAATTTCGCTACTACCGCGTATTTGGCACCTCCTTTTGAAATGGGCAATAGGCCTATAAAGTATATTCCCATACATCGAACGTGCATGAGCTTGTTACATGATTAGATTGTTTGGGGATAGCCAAGAAACCATAGAAAATCTTTGACATTCATGCATCTTTTTACTAATCTATGGTCTTCTTAGTCATTTATGACCAGAAAAATCCCTATCGTACTACTCTCTCAAATAATTTTATCCTATCAGAGTGGTCCCCACGGAACCCTTTATATGCTTCTTTAAACAATTTTAGCCCATCCCCAGGGTTTACACATATCAATGGAAGTGCATAGACTTTTTGTACAAGATCCTATCCAAAATCTAGAATTCGAAGCTTGCCTTTTAATTTTCCTGGCCTTTGTTTTATCATAGCCAACATGTTGTTAGTTAAATACTCAAGAACTTATGTGTCATCAAACTGTTTTTGTTATAACCTTTGAAAGGGTTTTTTCTTTTGGGTGGAAATTCTTGGCTTGCCCCTTTTTTCACTTTCCACTTGAAACTTCTCCTGAGATCTTGTCAGAACTAAGGATTCCTTTCCTTTCTCAATTTCCTTTTCTTTAATACTCGATATTTCCTGATATCCAATAGGAATTATTCTAGTTTTCGAAGCTCTTCTCGAGCTAGCTAACTTAGCTAAGGAATCAGCTTGAGAATTTTCTCCTCTCGGAATTTGGTGTATTGAGAAATCCTCGAAAGATATTAGCATTCCTGATATTTTCTTTACATATTGAGATAATTTTGGATCCTTTGTCTGGTATGTTTGCTTTAGTTGGTCTACCATTAATTGAGAGTCACTGAAAATTTAAATCCATGGAATCTTAGCCTACTTCGCCAGGTTTAATTAGGCAACCATAGATTCAAACTCTACCACATTATTCACTACGAAGAAACCCAATTTCATGGCATAATGTAGGTGATGCTCATATGATGTTATGATAACATACCCTGCTCTTGTACCTCGTTCATTCGAAGCTCTACCGATAAACAATTGCCATTTTCGCTCTAAATCTTTTTCCCTTACTATTGTTGTTCGATGAATCATGTGCATTCATTTACAAAATATGCCAAGGCTTGGACTTTGATAGTTAACCATGGTATATATATTCTATATCATATTGTCTTAGCTCAATTCCCCATTTCATTAACCTTCCGTAGGTCTCTGGTTTATTAAATATTTTCTTAAGGGGAAGGTTAGTTAAGTCCTTGATTGGACGTGCTTGAAAATATGACTGTAGCTTTTGTAAGGTTAGAATTAATCTGTAAGATAATTTCTCAATCACTAGATAGTGGATTCCAACCTCTTTTAACCTTTGGATTATGTAATTGACTTGTGGTAATGTTCCATTACCCTCAATAAACACTGTGCTAACGGCATGTTCCAAAACTGCCATATAAAGATGCAAAGTTTCTCCATCCTTCGGACTAAACATTATGGTTTGTTTATCCAATTGATCCTTTAATTCTAGGAATTCCCTTTGGAATTCCTCTCCCTACTCAAAATTCTTTTTCTTCTTAATAACATCAAAGAATAACACACATTTGTCGGTGAACTTAGAGATGAACCTACTTAGTGCCTCTACTTTACCATTCAAAATCATCACATCCTTACTTATTTTAGGTTTGTCCATGTCTCTTATCGCCTTTATTTGTGCAGGACTAACCTCTATCCCTCGATCACTTATGATGTAGCCTAGGAAATTCCCTGAGTGAACTTCAGAGTGGCACTTTTGAGGGTTTAAATTCATTTAGTATTTGCACATTAATTCGAACATTTCTTTGAGATCCCTTAAACGGTCTTTAACTTTTCATGATTTTACTAAAATAAACTTCCGATATCCTTTTGATCTGTTCATAAGACATCCTATTAACCAATATTTGATATGTTGTTCCAGCATTCTTGAGACCGAAGGGCATAGCCTTATATTAGTATGTTCCATCATCGTAATGAAACTCGTGTGTGTCTCATTGGGTTTAAACATAGGTATTTGGTTATATCCGGAGTAAGCATCTATAAGGGATAATAACTTATGCTCACTTGTGGCATTCACTAGTTGGTCAATTCTAGATAAAGTGTAGCATTTTTCGGATAAGCCTTATTCAAATACTTAAAATCTACATAAGTTTCCACTTTCCGTTAGATTTCTTTATCAGAATAAGGATTGCCAACTGCCTTGGGTAAAAGACCTCTTGAATCAATCTATTCCCAAGAAACTTTTTTACTTCTTCCTTTAAGGCTTCAAATCAGACCTTATCAAATAGCCTTTTCTTTTGTTGGACAGGGGTTATGCATATATAAATATTGAGAGAATGACACATGACTAAAGGGTCTATTCCTACCATGTCGGAATGTATCCTTGTAAAGATGTCTATACTTTCCTTAAGAAAATGGATTAGATCAGTTTTTACCTTTAGTTCCCGAAAAATTTCTACTTTGACAGTCTTTACCAGATCGGTGGGATCTATGCATACGTCCTTGATTTCCTTAGACGGTTCAATCCCTTCGACTTCTCCCAGACAATTTAGATGTGTCATGATTTTCTCTTCTTCTTTGGTTTTCATCTCTTGCTTTTTCCTCTTTCTATCTTTTGACCTACAAATTTTTTTCTCTGCTTAATAAATTGATTATTTCTTATCATTCTTATGTTTGCTCTGAATTTTAGGTTTAAGATTCCATTATCCAAAGGATGAAATATAGTAGATGCATCAAAATATGCAATGTACTCCATTTTATACCAGTCAAGTATAGAAAAAGTATATTTCTCTCGAGCTAAACTTCTCCCGTTTGATGATCCCTCATTGTTTCTTTGTAAAAAACTTCACCACCAGATATTTAGGAGTGATAAAGGCATCCACTTGATCCATTGTTGGTCATCCAAAGAAAGTGTTACAGAAAGAAGGTTGGTCAATGATCATGAATAAAGCTTCGAAAGTACGGTAGTTGGGTGGGAGTCCCATCTGTACCTTCCGCTTCACTTTTCCTACAATAGTAGATCCTTTATTATTGAACCCAAAATAAGTTTTGGGCCGGTTCCAATTTCCCCTCTACAATGCTCATCCATTCGAAGGCATGTTTTAATATAGCACTAAATGAACTTTTTGTGTTAATTAGAATTTTAGAAACCATACATTGTCCAATTTGAGAGGTAATCATTAAAGGGTCGTTATTAGGATCATGAACCGCATTATGAATCTCTTGTGGAGTTACTGCCAATGTGTGTATGTGAACACCTCTTGAAAGATGACTGATGACCTTTCGTGAATTGAGAACACTCCATCTTTTGCTTCTCTAAGGTAGCGATTCTTTGCTCATTGGCTGCTTCCAGCAACATGAGGGCCTTAGTGAACTACATTAATGTGACTGATATCCAAGACCTCTTGCTCCTCAATAGCATTTACTATAGCTCTCTCGTAGGGCTTCTAATATCTTTTGTTTCCCTAAGAAGCATTTTGAGCATTTTGTACAAACTCTTTCGAGTGTCCATCTTGTATAATCCTTTGAAAATACTGGTTAAGACCTTGCAACATTAATTTTGTGGCCATTTGCTTTATGATATATGTAGTAGTTGTCCCCTTCTTAGCCTCTGGATTGGTTTAACCTTTAAGCAGAACATGGGAGTTTACTTTTCCCTTTATTGTTGAGTAAATAAAGGATACTGGCTTATTTAGTGCCACCTAGTTGTTATCAGTGTCTTCCTATCGTGTTCTTTTAGTGTTTCAGTCAAAGCTAGGCTTGGACATTTCTTTCCAAAAGGTCCCTTCTTCCTTGCATGATACATTTTGTCCATACGAATTAACTCGTCAGCTTGGAAGTGAAATTATTGTGAGTCTTCACATTCGTTGATAATGAGATCTTTCTAGAATGAGGTATTTTCTTGATGTCCTAAGTGAACGAGTATCAACTTAGCCATATCGTCAATTCTCTTCGCCCTCACCGCCTCAGCATTGAACCTCTTCGAAGAATCTTCAAATATTCTTCCAAGTTTTTTTGGTTGTTTCTTCATTTTAGAAATCATCATATAATGAACTGACGAATCCTTTCAAATAAAAAATTGCATTGCAAACTTGTAAGAGAATTACTTCCATGAATATGTAGTCCTTTCACGATACTTCCATACCATTTGGTTGCGACTTCATGTAGTGTTACGGGATTCAATATGCACCGGACTGCCCCGAAGTCATTGTATAGATCCATCTGACCGTTGAAGGCCATCAGATAGCCGTCAGGGTCGGTAAACCCTTGATACTTGATGGTTTGAATCTTTACTTGTAAGGGAATAATATATGCCATAATTTCTTCAGTAAATTGGGCAACCCTTTCATTGTCTTTCACCTGAGCATCAAAAGTCCTTTTCCCTTTGGAGTTGTCGAGTCCTTTATATCCATCGCTATTAAGTCTTTGATATAATCCCCCGTATTATGATAGTCAGCCCGATGCGGATCATACTCCTGGGTATTGGAGCTCCCATATTGTTATTCTTTACTTTTGAGCTTACCTTCTCAAATCAAATTTTCAACTATATCTATGAGATGACGATATTCATTTTTCAGTTGGCCGTATATCTCATGGAACAAGCAGAACTTTCCTGTTTGAACTTCATTCTCCGTGGAATCTCGTGTAGGTGATTTCTTATACTGCAACGTATTGCATATATCGAGGTAAATGTTTTCCAACATATCACTTAATGGTGTGTAGTAGTCAAACATCTAGAACCGGTGTCGCTTCTTAGCATCCCTCAATTTATTACAGCCTCCTCCTTTGTCGTTCCTGCGTTAATTAATATTCTACCTACTATGATTCTCAATGTTCACTTCAACTATACTAAAATTATCTCCAGGCTATTTCATTTCCAAATTACTTTGAACCCCCTCATTTATTGTGTCGTCGGCTCTACTTTTCAATTTTTTTTCTTCCCTCTTTTTTCACAATTGCGCTTAGCCTTCTCATAGAACACGTCAAGGTATGCGGGAGGATTATCAGTTAATACTTTCCAAACTCAGTATCAGAGTCAACACCGTCGATCAATGCCATCAATACTGACTCGGGACTGGGATTGGTAACTTCAGTAATGACCGCATTGAAAAGGTCGAGGTAATCACTGAATGACTCGCCTCGGGCTTTACTTATACAGGAGAGGGATATTATTTCTTAGACTTGGCGGCATGAAGATGGAATTGATTTAGAAACTTTTTGCCTAGGTCTTCAAAGTTAGGAACCGACCTCGGAGGCAGCCGAGTAAACCACATAAGCGCAACCCAATCAAGGTAGATAGGGAAGGACTTACATTTAATGGCATCCATGGCCACCCTCGCGTTCATGAACCAAATGTATATCACCAAATGTTAGCTCGGATCAGTTATGACCGAGTAATGGTTCATTTGAGGCAGGTTGAATCTTTCGTGGAACTCAACTTCCAAAATGTCGTCAGTGAATGGAGTGTGACTAAGCTCCAATCTCTCATATTCATTAGTGCACTCGTTGTTTTCGTTCATGGTCTATCTGACTATTACTGCTACCTCGACATTAGTAAGCACATTCAAGCTTTGATCTCACGACCTGTTGTGATCTCCTTGCTCCCGCATCAGGCAACATCGCCTAGGGCACCGTCCGAGCAGTACTTCCTTGGCCCCTATTATCCGGGTCCATCACAAGGCGCACAGAAGGAAGTGCGGGAGCACGAGTGGCTCTTGAAGTGTCACGATTCCTTAGAGGAGGTAGATTCGGGTTGGTGAATTGGTGGGCTCGACCCTCAAATCGGCGTTTCTTGGCTTGGTATTATTGGCCCGGGTTGGCTCCTCTGACCGAGTCGGTATCCTACATAATCAGAGTTCCTATATGTTTTATGCCCTCTCGTCCAGGCATCGTTGTCATTGCTTCTTTTCACTTCTTCCAGATGACGATGATCCCTGAGCTGCTTGATGATTCCATGGGGAAGGAGATCTCTGTCCCCTAAACTCTTCCCATTGCCTAGCCATTCTGTCCATACCTTGTCCCATCGTACCGATTTGACTCATCTGATTGTTGAGTGCTGAAGTTTTCTCATCCAACTATTTAGCAGCAACATGAACTCATAACGAGTGGTAAAAGCAAAGGAAGAGTCCTAGTCAATTGGAGGAATGGAGGTGGTAGCGACATCTTATGGTCGGTTCGATGTCGAACCGGGAGCTAGAACAGAGGGTGAAGGCTAGTTTGTTGCTTGCTGATTGTGGCTAGTTGAAGATATAGAGGAAGCCCTGATTTCTTCGGCTTTTGTTGAGATTACTTTTTGCTGGAGTCGATGAAAATGTTGGAAACGTCGAAAATCTAAGAAAAATAGGATTTTCTCTCCAAACTTGGCGATTCAGAAAGTAGATTAAAAAATCATTTAATGTTGAGAAATCTTCAATTCTTTGTGAGAGCACCAAAGTGTTCATGCCAAAAATTGGCACAAACACCTAAATATGATTATGAAGAGAAATAAATGAAGAACAATAAATTAAAAAGGATTAATTATCAAGAATAATCCGAAGTTTAACGTGTCTTCTCATAATAATCCGAAGTTTGAATTATTTCTGAATAATCTGAACTTTAGGTGGTGTCTTCCCATATTGATCCCTATGACCCCTTGACGTGTTATTTTGGGGTCAATATGGGAAGACACCCGCAAACTTCGGATTAATATGGGAAGACCCAAGTAAATGGGATTAATATGGGTATACATCCCCAAACTTCGGATTATTCAGAAATAATCCAAACTTGGGATTATTATGGGAAGACACGTTAAACTTCGGATTATTCTTGACAATTAACCTAATTAAAAAAGAGGGAAGAAAAAGCAAGTACACACGAATTTATAATGGTTTGGCATTAACAAGCTTACGTACACTTTATAATTGCTTTAATAACTTAAGAAATTTGATTATAATGCTGCAAATTCTCTCAAACTTGAGTTCAAATGGCAAAAATCTTTTTTTTCATTGTCTTTAAACGCTATTTATAGGCATGTTATTAGCTCTGTTCGATATGTCCACATGTAGGCTGAATTGGCTATATGTAGGAGGGTGGTTGAAGCAGTCTTCTTGCTGTTAGAGCACATCTTCTGGGAAAGTATCGGTCTGGATCGACATTTCCACGTTCGATGTTTGACACATGGTGGCTGATCCGGATCTTGAGCAGATAGTGGAAGCAGTATTCTCGGAGTTGGAACGTTTCTTTAGGAGAAATATTTCTCCAACTCAAACAAAACTTGTATCTACTTCACTTAATCGTACTAATGCACATCGATTTGAGAGAGTACATCGAACAAAAGCCTGGGTCATTCAAGAATTCTCTAAAGATTAGCCTAGCCGAACCGAGCTCTGGTCGAACTAGAGGGGAAGTTGTCTTGCTTGATCTTTATGACATGTGGATGTGTAATGAATGAGTTCCAGGTACTTCAACCTGTGATTTCCATGACCTTGACGACCTGTCAAAAAGGCAGGTCAACAAAGAAAGAGCATTTATGGCCTTGCCATTTCTTCTATTATTATTTTTCTTGTAAGTTATAGTTTTATTTAACATCATTTTGTTGTGAAATCATATGTTATCGCCTTGAATATTAATGATGAGTCTTTTTAGTATAGATTTCAATTTAATGGGATATTGAATGCATGTAGATGTTATAGAAGAAGCAAAAAAAGAAGAAACCAAATGTTAGTTTAGTGATAATGGTAGTTATTTTAGTGGTTGATGGTCTTGAGCTGGATGCACCAATTTATGATTGTTTTGAAATTTTAATATACAAGCTACACAAATTTTCATATAAAGCATTATTATATAGCCATAGTTTGTATTCGATATTTGTAGAGTTTATGAAATATATATTGTTTTTTATTATTATAGTTCGATATTATTATGGAATTGTGTAATTATATATTGAATTTAGTGTCACGGTATGTACTGAATTTATCTTCTGTTCACAGATGTTACATTTTGCTACCATGATTATGTATGTTATATATTGATATTGATTGAGTTATAATATGCTAAATTGAGATCATACTTTCTTTTAAAAAAAAGGGTACACTTTTATTAACTTACGAAATAGTAATACATAGACTGACGGAATACAAATGTGTAGAAAGAAAATACATAAAAACAAAGTACAGGCAAATCAAATAAAAGTAATTGGAGCCAATATTAGATCATGTTCCATACCCTTGACTTCAACTCCTAAAAACGAGCACCATGCCCATGTTAACCTTGTCATGACATGGAATCTGTTTCCCTAAAAGCATGCATATTCTATTGTAAAGCCCCATTAGAGATGCAAAATTTTATAATGGTAACAATTTCGCCTATTTCTATAATTTATTTTAATGGGTTTTATCCCGTAAGCTATTAAAAATAAAATTAGAAAATTTGAATGTATGATGATTTGGTTACCGTAGAGTAAAAAATTGTGCCATGTATATGTGTGGTCGGGGTCTTATGGGATACCTGTAACGACCCGTGTTTTTCGACCATTTGAATCTGAATATTTAAATTTGTTTTAAATATTATACTTGGAATATTAATGAAATTTAATATTTAATTCGTTATTTAAACGAAGGCCGAACGTTATATATTTATATAATTATAAAACGAGTTTGAAAATGGTGTGCAGTTCGTAAATTCGGATTTTGAACTTCAAATGGATATACAGAGTCCGATATAAGTCGGATTTCCATGAAACAAGAAACATTGGGAGCGTATCGATTGTAGTTTTCATATGAAAGAGAAAAATCGAGATTTCGTGTTATAATTTGACAGTTATGGCCAAATCAAATTTTGAAATAGTCGCTATGGAAAATCGTTATATAAATATACGCGTTAAACGGACTCTGTTTTCGGCGAAATCAGTTTCATTAGAACTGTATCGTTAAATTATTGTTCGGTGGTGAGTGGTGTGGAAAACCGATGTCGTATATGACCACGGTAGCCGTAAACGCCCGTTCATTTTCTATAATGCGTGATTTATATAATAAAGGGATATTTGAGTGTAACTTGAGCAGACGATCGAATTAGGCCACGAAACCAGTCCCGTTGAGTTCGTATTGTCGATTAGAGTCAGGATAGATATATAGTTTGTTATTCTTAGAAACCGGAAAATTTGGTGTTAAAAAGGGTAGGGCGGTTCGGGGTAAAAACAGCCTATCGGGCAAACAGTCTCAGAATGCGACGAAACTGGTGCCGTTGGGTTCGTATCAACGAATTATTGTAAGATTTCAAAGTTTCAAGTTGATTTGATTTATCTGGTGATCGTGAAAAAATTAAACGTGTGGTTGTTTCTGGTTTTATAAGGGAAATTTTTTCAAACAATATCGGATTTCGACGAAACTTGTCCCGTTGGGTCCGGAATGCCTTTTTACACCAAGATTAGCTTTTTTATCAGTAAACAGAGATCGTTTGTAGGGGTTTTACCGTGTTACTTTACGATGAAGTTTCGATAATATTATTTTATAATATAAACTCTCTGTATATATACATATGGCCTACTCCAGCAAAAACTACACAACCTGCCTCAGATCGACACTACACTAGCTAGCCAATTGAATTGAAGAGAAAGCCCTGCTCTTCTCCATCTCAGTCACGCACATGATTTGAAAGGGTACGTACAAACCTAACCAGTCTACCATATGTAATTTCTTATCACCTTTTTGAAAACTTGCCGACAAAGTTTGGCAAAATTCTGTCCTACTCCCCAATGTCTACAGCTAGGTTAATGTTTACTGCAAACCTATAAACCCAATGTCCTACTCCCCAACGATGCCTTTCCTTATAAATAAGTGTGTTTCATTGTTTTCTTACGTTTGTTCAACAATAAATAATATAAAAAAAGAAAAAGGGGTGAAAGGGTGCAGAACGGAAATGGGAGGACGCAAGCAGTTGGATGGTTAAACAGGGCATGGGGTGGGGACCTTAGATGGTTCTCAGGTGGTGAGGCTGGAGCACAGTTCGGTGATCACTAGTGGGAGCGTGAGAGAACATGGGTTCCGGGTTTGTTTCGGTGCGGAGAAGTGGTGCGTTTTTTCCGGTTTGTGTTAAGTTTTGGGGAGTCGTGCAGATCAACTCGCGTGGGGCTCTTCAAGTAGAGGTTGGCCGAAGTTCATGAGGGAAGTTAGTGCATGGGTATGGAAATGAAATACTATTCGAAACAGTGAAGTGGTTTACGTACTGGAAAAGCAGCGGTAGGGGTTTATGTCTGTTCGAACATGATGGAGCGCGATGAGTTCCAAGGGACTGCTGTGTTGGCAACAGACTTGACGAAGCTGTTGATGGGAACGAACGAATGAGTCCACTTCAAGAATTTGCTGTTTGTTCTAAGCAGTAATCAAGTAATTAAAACCATGGTTAGTTTTAAGTTAGTATGGGGTTAATAAGTAAATTATTTACTTAAAGTTTGTCAACACAGAAGTTCGTGGGGAGCAGGGAACCAAAACGGACGGAGCGAAAGGTCTGGAAGGAGAAGCCAAGTAACAGCTGATTTTTTTGGTTAAAGCGTGTCTACCGACAAATGGAGAAATGGAAGTACCACCTTGGCCGGTTTAATTCCTACCTTAGTAATTGGTACCATTAATCAATTAACGAGTTAATGCTTATAATAAAAATAAAATATTAGCTTAAATTGATGAAATTGATGCAGGTTGGTGATTGGGCAGTGTAGAACATACTGAACAGCAAAGAAAAAGGGATCGACCCCATTTTATAAAAAATGTAAATTGGTTTATTCAAAACGATAATTAGGAAATTGATAATTTGATTAAATCCGTTAAAAAAATAACTTGTACATCTATTATCAGAATCAGACGATTCAGGATATGGTGGACTCGTTCCAATGAACACTACTTTATGGAACAGTGTTGGACAAAGGCTGAGATAGCTGGGACTTACAGTCAGATTAAACGCTGTTTAATTTGATTGTAACCGAACCGCTATGGCGACAGATCAAATCAGGTGAGTTAAACTCACTCAATTACCCCATTTATATTTTATATAAATTGGGGTTTTTATTTTGTGTGCTCTGCTTGCCAATGGTTGACTGTTCTGCTAATGATATATTTATCTATTGATTTACCCGATGAAATTAAACTGTGTTTAATTTCAGTGAAGTACCAAATCGTTATTTAACGATTGGTTCCAATAAAGGTAACTCACCTTGGTTGGTCACGTTTATTTATAAACGTGTTTTAAATGGTTGAATTGTTTGAATTGCTTGTGGTTGATGTTAAATGGTCGTTATTTAGTTTATCAGTTAAACAAAACTGAACAGTCTGATTTGAGATAACCATTTTGTATACAGGGAAGAACAGGTTGGAGGGATCCAACCGGATTCCTCAAATATATTATCTATTTCATATTTTCACATATGAACTGTCCTGTTTGGTTGATTGATTTGATTATTGATTTGGACTGGGAATTCAACCTGGGTTGTGTTTAAACCAACGAGCGGTATTGGTTGAGTATTTAGCAGTGTATGGCCTATAAAATCAATCGTGTTATAAATATTGATTCACCGTCAGGTAAATCAATAAAGATGAAGTTATAAAATTTACTTTATAACTGGAGTTGGATTTTTAATATATTATTTTGAATAAAGGTTTATAAAAGAAAAATAAATATTTTATTTATTTAAGACTTTGATTTGTTCTGATGTTAATCAGATTTACAAGTATGAGCATAAGAAATGAGATGAGTGGTTAAACTCTGATAATTGTTTGTAAAGAAAACAATTAATGGGATTATTTAAATTAATTATATTTTTAATTAATTTAAAGTGAGGACAAATTGGAATCGATTAACGAGACAATCGAGTTTTGAGTTAATTAAATCGACCGTTGTGAATTGGAATTGATTTTCAAATTTATGTGTTTTGATTTAAATAGTCAAATGAATATTGTTTAAAATTTAAATAAAGTTTTTTTTTTAAAAAAAGGGAATTTCAAGCAAACGAAATAGCGTGGAAATCAATGATACTTAATCAATTGAATTGAGTCAAAGGAAATCAGGACAGAAGGGTTTACATTAAACCAGGATTATATGAATGGGATTTAAAGTGTTAAAGCGTTAATTTTACATTAACGGTACTTGGAGATGAAATCATAAAAAGGGGGAAAGTGAAAAGTGAAATTTCCAAAGCATGAAATGGTCAAATGTTTCGAAGGGAAATTGGAAATAAGTGGATTTAGTTAAAGAAATGGGCATAGGGTTGTGTAACCAAATCAGAGTTAAATGAGAATTGTTTTGGGATTGGAATGGAATTTTGGGTTTGATTACAACTTGTATTTTTCAGAAGATATGAACGTTGTTGATCAAGGTCTGAGAGGTAATTAAATACCCCAACTTGAACAACATCGGGATTATCTGAAGATAGTATTAGTTGGTAATCGTAAGAGACGTTAGTGGATATGTTTTGAAATCTAAACAGCGATTTTAGCGCTGTTGTTATAATATATGTTTTGTAAATCTAATATAGCGATTGTAGTGCTTTTGCTATAGTAAATGGGTTGTAAACCTAAACATCGATTATAGCGCTGTTGTTTGGTAAATCTAAATAGTAATTATAATGCTATTGTTATAACATATGTGCTATAAATTTCTTTGTTAAAACTAATGGATTTCCGAATTTAAAAGATGATTGGAAGGAAGATTTAAATGGGAAATTGAATATAGTTATTAGAGCTAGAGTTGATCAAACATAGTTTTTTTCAAGATGAGTGCCATTTCATACGACTGCTAGCGTAATTCGCAGGGCTGCAGATAGCCTACGGCGGTCGGATGTTTCCTGAGGGAATCAGGCGTAACCATTGTGATCGCGGCGATCTAGAGTCAAGCGAATGGAGTTAAGTCGAAGATTAGTAAATCGATAGGAGCTAAATAAGCCAAGTTAGTCAGTTAGAGTTAATCAATTTAAAGTTAATCGATGAGGGTTATCGAATTTGAGTTATTCAAATATCGTATCTTTGAATACTAAAAGAGTTAGAAGTTTTAATTTAACAAAAGTAAATCAGTTTGTTAAAGGCCAAGTGATGTTGAATACTGAACCAGTGAACTCATTGGAGTGTCATGATTGAAACACTGTATATTTTGATAGTTAAAACACCGACTATCAAATCATGTCCAATACGATTGTTGGTATGGAAAGACCGGGATCGAATTTATATTCGAAAACCATTCCGTCCAACAAATACGTGAAGATATCAGGAGATGATCGAGATGGAGCATTGAAGACCGTGGATTTCCATAAACGGAAGAACCACTAATATTCTCTGCCTGGCAAGCAGAGATAAGCTGTGATTCTGTCGTGGTTGGAATCAACGGGTTGCAAGGACTTCTCGCTACTGATCCATGGGGTGATTCCTATATGGATGCGGTAGGAGAGTGCCTTCGGTTCATCCTGTTCCTGGATGACGTGTATGGACGAATGTCTGACAGAGTATTTCCAAAGGATCACGTACGTTGATTTCTTCAAACGTACGATAGTTGTTGGCGGGGAGTTGCCGTTCTCTTAGCTTCCAGATAGAGTATTTTTGTGGACGTCAATTAGTGATATCTGACGGATCTGACGATGTGGCATTCAAAGTGAATGGTGACCAGATGATCAGAAGTTAATTCTGGCCTCAAGCCTCATCAACCGGGAAATGACAAAAATCGGGCAGGCAGCATGGCTATGTGGGTCGCTCCCATTAGGGTGTATGATCACCTATCTAGAGAAAATCCTATTTGCTTCTTAAATCTATGTTTCGATGCTGTCCCTTGTCGGGAGACGGTTGCTGATCCCAACCGTCGGTGATATACATTCGATACACTCAAGCGAAATGAGTGGTCGGTCATGTGAGGGCCGGGTTGCAAGAAGTTCTTGTTGAACCCAGTGTATTCGTCTCTAGAGATACACTATCGGGAGGTGGACCCATACCATGTCAAGTTGGAATCCAATCTCCAATAAGCGCCTGCGGGTTTTGATTGTATACTATATATGTGGAGCGTGAGATGCAAGCGTTCCACTAGATTGTTACTTACTTGTATTTAGACATTATTATAATATCAGACAAGATATTGATTTCAAAACTGTTTTGGGTTATCGTAAGGTAAAAACCGTCCGTGTTTATGTGTGGATTGGTCTTACGATTATCCTTTTCTTTGAAAGGAGATTTTAACTTTAAAATCAAGTTGGATGACCACCCTTAATACTGTGCGAGTTTATCTCACTCTGGTTCTCCAGACTGACCCGGTGTTTTGTAAATGCTCGGGTTAGACCGGGTTATACAGGTTCAGGTTATCGACTGCCGTGAAGAGACGAGCTGGAAGAGTCCAGACGTGTGATATTATTATTCCGCTGTGTGTTATATGAGGACAGATTAGTATCACTGTCCAGATGTGTACTCTGATATTGTAAGTATTTCAAAAGCTTTCAATAAAGGTTATTTCTGTATTATATTTTGTTCCGCTGCGATGTGAGACTCTGTGTTGTGTTGCTTTCTTCTTCTTCTTCTATTCTAATATTTCTTTCTTTCTTATCTCACCCTCTAACTTCTTTCTATTAATGATCTGGAATGTTCGATGTCTGAATGGTCAACATGGTAGTTTGATGTTGATTTTCGGAGTCGAAAATTCCAGTTCGTTACAGTGGTATCAGAGCTATTGGTTATGTGATTACCTTGGCTCTGTGGCGTGACTCAGTAGAGATGGGGTTAGCAATACCCTAGATTGAGTATGAGTGTATATATATACGAGTGAACGTATTTGTAGATTTTATAAAAATTATTTTATATTGTGGTGATTTATTGGTTGAGTTGTTTATGAGTTCTGGTCGATCGGTTTGATCCACTGTATCGATAGGAGTTTCTAAACACTCAAGTACGATAAACCGACGCAGTATGTTTTGAAAAAAAGGTAAATGAAATAATTTACCCAAATTATATTTTGATATAAAGAAAATCTATATATTTGAAGTATTATAGTACATTGGATGTGTTGGTTGATTATAATTGAAATGGTTATATAAATAACCAATTAGAATTCGTATAATATGGAATCAGATGAATTAAATCTGAAATCTAAATCAAAAATTGGAATTAAAATTCCCAAAAGTGGGAAAGGTGTTGTAAATAAACTTGGATTGAATATATGAGATTTTTAAAATCCTGGGAGATTTTAAATTTGTTACAAGCATTGAAAGGGATATTTTGAAATGGATTTCAAAATGAAAGTGTTTAGAAATGGTTTTGAAAGTGACATAGTATTGAACTCACTTCGATAGCTGGGGAATAACTCTGAGGATGCTGGCCACATCATCAGTGTTCATTTCCGAGTTCTAAGTGACGGATTACTACCAAAATTTTGTTTTGGATTGTTTGAGAAAAACAAGTTTTTTGAATCCTGAAAAGGAATATTTGATTTTTTTGAAAGAGCTGAACTATTTAAAAACTCCCAGAGAAATTGTTTGAACAAAGGCAAAATTAAATAGAAATTGTGAAAGCAAATATGAATTGAATTGAAACCAGTTAACTGGAAATTTAATCGAGATATAATATATCAAGTTGAATCAGATTTTGAATTATGAGACAAGAATCTGAAATGGTGTTGGACTGGTAAGTTAAGATTTGAAAGTGATAATGGTTGGAAACTGAGTTAAGAATGGTATTTGGCTTGGACGCGTGAAAGTTTTGGTTTTGAGGATAAAAGTGGAATTTTGTTTGGAAATGCATTTGTATATGCTGACAGGGCGGCAGATGGAAATGATATGCCCGACAAAAAGGTACACATTTATTTTATATGGGTTTGGTGAATTATGAGCCTATTTGACAAGCCGCTTGGCTGTTTTATTTTCTTTTGGATTGGAGGAAGCTTAGAAAGGCAAGTTGGAGTTGTACCGATTGAGCCATACAAAGGAAGTGCTGGCGAATTTTTTTTCGGAAATTTAAGATGTTAGAAATTTTTTCAATATTTTGAAAATATTTATTTACAGTATCGAATTGATTTTCGATTTAAACTAAGTTGGATTTGGAAATTAATGAATTTATAACGCTCTTTCTTACCTTAGCAATTTCGAGGACGAAATTATTTTAAGGAGGGAAGAATGTAACGACCCGTGTTTTTCGACCATTTGAATCTGAATATTTAAATTTGTTTTAAATATTATACTTGGAATATTAATGAAATTTAATATTTAATTCGTTATTTAAACGAAGGCCGAACGTTATATATTTATATAATTATAAAACGAGCTTGAAAATGGTGTGCAGTTCGTAAATTCGGATTTTGAACTTCAAATGGATATACAGAGTCCGATATAAGTCGGATTTCCGTGAAACAAGAAACGTTGGGAGAGTATCGATTGTAGTTTTCATATGAAAGAGAAAAATCCAGATTTCGTGTTATAATTTGACAGTTATGGCCAAATCAAATTTTGAAATAGTCGCTATGGAAAATCGTTATATAAATATACGCGTTAAAATGGTCGTTTTGCAAACGGACTCTGTTTTCGGCGAAATCAGTTTCATTAGAACCGTATCGTTAAATTATTGTTCGGTGGTGAGTGGTGTGGAAAACCGATGTCGTATGTGACCACGGTAGCCGTAAACGCCCGTTCATTTTCTATAACGCGTGATTTATATAATAAAGGGATATTTGAGTGTAACTTGAGCAGACGATCGAATTAGGCCACGAAACCAGTCCCGTTGAGTTCGTATTGTCGATTAGAGTCAGGATAGATATATAGTTTGTTATTCTTAGAAACCGGAAAATTTGGTGTTAAAAAGGGTAGGGCGGTTCGGGGTAAAAACAGCCTATCGGGCAAACAGTCTCAGAATGCGACGAAACTGGTGCCGTTGGGTTCGTATCAACGAATTATTGTAAGATTTCAAAGTTTCAAGTTGATTTGATTTATCTGGTGATCGTGAAAAAATTAAACGTGTGGTTGTTTCCACCCTAAAAACCTTTGTGAGCGGGGGGGGGGGACGGAAAGAAAAGAGGCGAAACAAACTAGGTCAGACATAAGTCTAGTGAGTCCAGTGACTTTCAGCATATAAAAAGATAATAGTATCATAACATGTAAATAAAACTAGATGAGAGATAGCCGTAACAGAAATAGCAGGTAGACAGAAGAAACGGAATGATATAGGCTAAGCTACGCTTTTCACCTCTTTACACTAATACTAGTATAACAGGATTAGGTGTTACCCTAATATCTAAACTGAAACGGAAACAGAATAATCTCTACAGAAATATAAATGCTAGTAATGGGCCTTTACCACCCCAACAGACAGAAGGTACAGAAACAGAACCGGAAACGGAATCAGAGACAGAAACAAAATAATCCCTACGGAAACAGAATTTTAGAATTAGGTGTACACTAGTAATGGACCTTTACCACCCCAACAGACGGTACCACGCAGAAACACACAGGTGTTACCACCCAACAGAAACAGACAGAACTAAGTGTACCCTAAGTCCTACCCCAAGCAATCGGCTCCCTAATACATAAATATCCTGTGTCGGCCCCACAGTAGGGTGTATCACTCCCTAAAGTGGCAACCTATTGGCACAGACCTATTTATAGATGTCACGGTGTCTTACATCCTCAGAGTAGACCGGATCCATGCATGCACATGACCCGGTTGGAACGCGCCATCAACACCCCTCGCCATTATCAGAATGAACCGCTTATAATTATTTCAGTAAGCGTGCCCGGACCCCTACATAGCGTGGGGTCAAAGTTTTGATACCAGAAAGGGTAACTGACTAATATGGGTTCCACACAACAGATGACACAAGTAATTCCCCTCCTAACCTTGTGTCCCCAGACTAACAGATTTCAGATTAACTTGTTTACAAATTTTCAGACAGAGTTCAGATTTCTAGTTCATAGATCGGACTACCAAGTTAACAAGTTTTCAAATTAACAGATCAGATGTACGGTTTAACAGACTTACAGATTGTCTAACTTTGTATTGGGCCCACAGATTCATGAAACGGTTTTATTATATTCATCAGTCCAGTTGGTTTAACCCTATCCACCCAACACGTTTTAGACATCATATTTATCTCAAATTTGCATTAATTAAATATCAATGCACAGACCTCTCACATTAGGTTGGTAGCTTGTGGCCGCTGGATATGCCGGGCGGTTCCGGGCAGACTTCTGCCACAAGCCAGACCTAACCTCGTGTCTAAGCATATTTTAGTTATGCCTACGACCTCTCACATTAGACTGACAGTTTGCGGTTGCTGGTTAAGCCGGTTGGTTCCGGGCAGGCTTCTACCGCAAACAGAGTCTAACCTCGTGTCATAGCCAATTTATTCCAATATAGATTATACAGATATAAGACTAATTATGTTTATTTAACAGGTTAAACTTCTTTACAGGTTACAGCAGATAAATCAAATTTCCATGTTTTTACTCAATCTTAGATCGAGCCTACGGATTTTCGTACCCAAATTACAACTATTTAGCTTTCAACAGATTAGGCAACTCAACAGATAACAGATCCAACAGATTAGGCGATTCAACATATTTAGCAGATAACAGATTTAGCAGATTAGGCAATTCAACATATTTAACAGATAACAGATTTAGCAGATTAGGCAATTCAATAGATTTAGCAGATAACAGATTTAGCAGATTAGGGAATTCAACAGATTTAGCAGATAGCAGATTTGGAAATTCAACAGATTAAACATTTCTAAAATTCTATTTACATATCCTGCTTAACCATAAATTAAGCCTAACCTTAGGTGCCTAAATCATGGTCATAATTCATAATACAACATATGCCCAAATTTTAGTTAAGCTTTGCATAGTACAGAATATTCTCAAAAATCCCCAAACAATATGAGTTATGCTAAATTATAGCCTACGATGTGAAATATCCAATAACCCATATTTAGGCGCATTCACATTAACAGTTATCTTATTTTAACATAGATCTTTATTCCTAAGTCACAAATCCTTCTTTTCTTTTCAAATCATAGACCGTGATATAAAATATGCTCAAATCTAGATCTTAAATTTTAATCATGTATTATGTCCTCACAATCAGATCTTGCACTATAACATGCATTATATTCCAAATTCCAAGTTATATGCTATCATATAATAATTCTTCTTCCAAATCACAGTCTAACATACGTAGTATGCACTGATTCCAGATTTTAATTTACAACTTATGTTCTTTTCTTAAATCAGTCAAAGATTAGTTATGTCCAATTATGCATTATCCATTATTTGTCCCAAAATTTTGCATTCGTGCGTTAATCTCTTATGAGATTTGGCGCAGGCTCGTGGTAGCCTGGCTATAAACAAAAAGGAAGAAAAAGAGGGAACAGATACAGAATAGTCACAGTCAAGATAGATCCACAGAAAAGTATGCATAACCTCAGATCCAGATTCACAAAAATGTCAAGATAATTATTAAATTTCATATCTAAAAATAACTGTACTCACAAAAAGGGAACGATTCTTGTATTCTGGAATCTATATTCTGACACTGAATAGCGCTCCTTTGATGTAGACTAGTTGTTCTTTTAATCCTATTCAGTTTGGAAGAAGATGCACTAGTTTTATCCTAGGTTTCAGCAGAGTAGCGACGCCATTATTTTATTTTCTAAGAGAGAGAGAGCTATGGAGGCTAAAGAATAGTGTAGGAGATTTAGGTTTTGGCTTAGGGATGTATTTACAGGATAATAGAAGTGTCCAGGACCTTAGATATTAACCTAGAACCAATCCAGACCATTAGAACAGCCAAAACCACGTCACACACCGAAGAAAATCGGATCTGGGCAAAACAGGTCGACCTGCAAGGGGGAGGTCGACACTAAGGTCGACCCCTAGGTCGACCCTATGGTCGACCTGCCTACCAGGTCGACCCCCAGGTCGACCTGGGTCTGGACGGGAAATTTCCCGCCCAGCCCGCTTCTGGGTTCAGATTTTTGAATTTCGAATTTCGAATTTATTTTCGAGCTGTTTTATATTTTCAGAAACTTCCGAAGGCCATAACTTCTTCATACGGAGTCCGATTTACGCAAACTCGGACTCTATCTCAAGCAGAATTCAGAGACGAACGCAATGGCATAACCCGTTTTCCTTAATTCTCACATTTAAAAATTAATTATACTTCATTTTATTACTCTTATGTTTACAGAAAATTCGGGGTGTTACAAGATGCCTCTCACAATTACTTCTTTTTCCCTTATTGCTAACCTTTCAACTTCAGTAGCATCAACACCATTAATATTAGGTTTGCGTACTTTCTCTAAGTCTAAGGAAGTCATTGGACCTGGGCCGGAAAATGGATTGCTGAACTTATTTTCCATGCCAAATGGATAGCAAAGAAGCTCCAAATGAACCTGGCCATGATATTTCTGACCGCTTTGAATGTCCAAATCTTTAGCAAGATTCAACCATATATCTTTTACTTTTCTAGGTTGAATGTCTTTCAGCATTACTTGAGCACAATCAAGTAGTTCAGACGCTTGAAGCCCTTCATCATCATATATTTTTTACTATCAAGTGTTGCATAGATTCGTCCTCCATTACAAATTCAAAGTGTTCATTCCAGATCGGATTTAAATCATTACTAATTATCTTGCTCTTCTTCATTCGGGCAGGAATATGCCTTTTGTACAATACGGCATATGGATCAGATTTTCCAACCAAATCTTTAGTGGTTAAATCCTTCGCTTGAACAAGCTTTACTTCTAATATTCCAACAGGTTTCATTTCTAGATCACCGTAGTCACTAGGTATGATAGGAATTACTTTTCGAACATGCCACATCAGTGGTGTCTATAATAACATCATGTATTGTTCCCTCAATAGCAGAAGAAATTCCTGGAAAAGTTGATATGTCCCCACCAATAACCTTCAGTGTAAAATCTAATGTAAAATCAATACTTAAATTAATTATATAATGCATGTGGTTTGTACACCTCGACAATAATTATTATCAACTTGGCATTATAAAAAATTCTTTAACCTTTATTTTGTTAGCTTTGCCAATATGTTTTTTTATAAGGATAGTAGTATGAGGATGTTTCACATAGCTGATTGGAGATGCATGTGGTTGCCCCAATTTATTATTTCCACCTAGTTATATGACCATATGCCTAACATCAACCTTGCTACTTCACGTCAAGTAGCGTATAAATAGAAACATTTTGAAACTCCACTAAGACTATGATTTCATTCGAAAGCACATGTAGGTTGTGATTGTTCTATGCAAACAATAATTTTTCCTAGTGACACAAAACCTAAGAAGGTACTATTAATACAAAATCCAAATCAAATGTGGTAGACCTTGGTTTAGTGAATATATGGTGAGTCAGCACTGACGTTAAATGCATGTTTGCATGTTATTGTTCCCAACCTGTATGATATTTAATATAAGTTGGTTCAACCATGATATATCTATAGTGACTGTTATTCTCTTGTTTACCTGATACAAAGTGTTGCCAGTTTATTATGGAGCTTTGTATCTCTTTTGTCCACCCAAAATCTCATGAAAGATGCTCTTTTTACATTTGAAGATCAAATATCTCTAATTGTACAGTTCTGTTATACAAGGCATATGTACATGTCTTTTTTTTTAATTCTCACAGCATCTGTACATTTTTTTTTTAAATTCTGTCATTACATTAACTAATTAATGGTTGATGACAATCTTATGTTGCAGATAATATTGAAATAAAGGCGCTTTTAGGAAGAGGGCTACTGCTGTCATTATGTTGTGCACACCAGACATTGTTTTCTGATAACTTATGCAATAGATTCTACTATTTGTAAATCGTTAGTTGTTCCAATATTTTGTCATGTATACAATGTTTGTGAATATTTATGGTTGGATATTTAATAACATTTTATGATTATAATAAACATATTGTTGTGATGTATAGATGTTACAGAAACTTAAGATATAACATGCAAAAATAGGTATTATATTTGTATACGTATGCACAATGTTGTCAATAGTTGTAATGTATGAAAGCACGACATTTTTTATTAGTTGTAATGTATGAAAGCACGACATTTGTCATTAGTTGTAATGTATGAAAGCACAACGTTTATTGTACGATCTAATTGTATTTTATTTATGTTAAAGTAATGTCGTAGATAATCTATTTACTACGTTTTGCAATCAAGGTGGTTATACAAAATATAATGGTTAAATACAGTTGTAAAACTCTATTTTGTATTGTTCGAAAACTAACGTGTATGACGTTTGATTAACGTTTAAATAATGTCGTCTGAATTGTATTTACAACATTGATTAAATATGATTAAAGATTAAAATATTTCGTTTGAAAATAGTTTTAAAAAAATTGATACACAATTTCTACTAAATGACGTAAATCGTGATTCTACAATACGTGAATAACGTTACTGAAATTATATTACAATGTATGAAAATCATTGAAAATACAAATACACAACGTATAAGTACCATCATAAAAAAACATGTCTTAGTATTTGAAATATGTTGTAATTGACTGTCTCACAATATTCAAACAACAACGTGGTATATAATTTTTTTTTTTTGGGTATGTTTTCACTATATTTATATTTTGTTATAACTAACATTTTTATAACGTTTTGTACAACGTTTAGATAAACATTGTAAAAAAGACCCTACTTTTCATAACTGTGGATATAACAACATTATGATAACTGTTGTTAAAATACATTGACAACATTTATTCAATGTTGTAATATGTAATATTTGTTGTAGTGTTGGGTCGTTTCATTTAACCATACAACATGTCAATATTCTGCCTGCCAAAACATGTCTTGCTTGTTGAATGAAGATGTGTTTTGCGAGAAGAAGAGAAACCCGGAAATCCAGAAACCACCGATAACTTGGGACCGTATTATTTATGAATCGAAAAACTAGAAAGCTTGAACTTTGACGAAGACCGACGATCGATTTGGATCGTACTATTCAGAAATCCGCGATCACTTGGAATCGTATTAATTAGAAGTCCATTGAAAGTTGACGATCAACTTGGAATGTCTAGAGACAAGCAGAATAACCAAAATATCCGAGGGACCAGAGGAGTCCGATAACCTGCATGATTAGAATATCCACATAGCCATAAGTGAGCAATCTTGCCGTTTTACCGACGAGACAGCCACATGCTGTCATATTTTTCCAAGGCGATCTAGCGTTAGCAAGACGACCAAGACATTTATTACGTTTTAAAAATTAAAATTTATGAGTGCATTAAAATTAATATTTATGAGTGCAATTAAATAAGAGAGTGAGATTAACGTCAAGTGCAATGAAATATAAATGTAATAGCTTTATTTACATAAATTATTAAGAATTAGTATTTTGTTTATTTTAATTAAGGATATGAGCTTGTCTTGCAAATCCCTTATTTAGATTCGCGTTTTTGATGGAATTAATTATGCAACTTTAAACCATCATTTGATCCATATACGATGCTGGTTGATTTTTCAAGCATTACTTTGTTTGCAATTCTTGACATGATTACTTATAATCTTCTACGCCTCCCAAGTGACAAACCGCTGAACATGAACAAACATTGCAAGTCATTAATTTGTTTCATTGTTCGTGTTTTTAACAACTGCACACAGAAGTAAGTTAGTAACAACTGAAAAGAATTTTCAGACATTAGATGAAAAGGTGGGAAAATGCTCAAATGTACACAAGATCTTACATAGAACTGTTAATTAATACGAAACACTGGATCAATATGCTAGGCAGCGATCCCTGGTACAAATACGTGGATTCTCTCTTTATATATAGATAAGAACAGCAAGACAAATACTCTACACAAAGCAGTAAACATACGCAGGACACCACAGGCTTTGACGGTAATCATCAAGCACCCATTCTGATGATGCAGCGGATGCCCACACCATTAAGCATGTAATCGAAAGCCTTGTTGATCTCCGAGAATGGCACCTCATGAGTAATGAACTTCTCCACTTCCAGCTCCTTCAGTAATCATACGATACAATCCAACATGTTAACAATATATACTTCTTAGCTACCAAAAATAAACATACAGCGAGGATATATTTATAGATATATATACCTTCTTCATGTACATCTCGACCACATTGGGAATATCGGAGCGTGGCTTGTAGTTACCAAAGAAAGTTCCTTTGAGAGTCCTTTCATTTAGAAAGTTCACCGGGTGTGTTTTGAATACAGCGTCTTTGTGAGGCACGCCTACGAGTACTGCCACACCCCACCCCTGTAACCAAATTCAAAGTCTTAATATCACCGACGATGTTCTCATTTTGTGTGTGTGTGTATATATCGATGAGTTAGAAAAATAATTACATCATGAACACATTCGAAAGCAGATATCATAACATCCACGACACCGGTGCATTCTATGCTGCGATCTACTCCTCCATCGGTCATTTCAACCAAAACCTCCTGAACTGGCTTGTTGTGGTCTTTTGGGTTAACAAATTCAGTTACACCAAACTTCTTTGCTGGATGAATAAATATAACTAATTGTTACTACCCATTTTTCAGAATGATTTGCACTAATTATGTGATAAATGAAATAATATTACCTTCTTCGAATCTTCCAGAATTCATATCAATGCCAATAATTCTTGAAGCCCCGGCAATTCTAGCTCCCTCAGCAGCCTAATTAAACGAACATTAATTTATTTTTTATTTTTAAAAGGCTGGTTATGGAAATCTACTTCAGTTCTAGAATAATTTAAAAACTATATTCCACACCATATGGTTGAAAGAGAAAATAATACCCTAAGGCTATTTCAGACAGGGTTTGAGCACTCCTATTTTATTTCCATGTTTATATAGGCTCAACTTCAAATAGCAACAAGGCACTTTAATTTTATTTTTAAGTTCGATGTCTTTTGACCATCGGGGCAGAAAGTGATTTGTATTTGATTTTGAAGCTGGTCTACAATTGAAATAATATTACAAAAGTGGATACTTACAGCAAGACCAACAGCCCCTAATCCAAAGACAGCAACAGTTGATCCCTTTGTAGGCTTAGCAACGTTCAATGTAGCCCCAAGACCTACAAGATATGAAACAAAAGCAATTTGTAATATAATTTGTGCATGCAAACTTGAAGAGAAGTACAAGCACTGTTTTATTTTTTTTGTTTTACCGGTTGAGATTCCACAGCTAATAACACACACTTTATCAAGAGGAGCTTCTGGGTTGATCTTAGCTAGACATCCAACATGCACAACTGTGTATTCACTAAAAGTGGAAGTTCCAAGAAAATGATAGATGGGCTTTCCTTTGATGGAAAACCTTGACTTCTGATCATTGATCATAACTCCTCTGTCGGTGTTGATCCTTAATAGATCGCACATGTTGCTTTCTTCTGATTTACAGTGCCTGCAGTCTTTGCATTCGCCCGTGAAAACCGGGAGGACATGGTCTCCTGGTGCTAGATCAGTCACTCCTTCTCCAACACTCTCCACAATTCTGAGAATAAGAGGTGACAATTTTCAAAAAAATAATATAAAAAAATAATAATAACATTGGGAATGAAGAATGTAGATTCCAAGGAAGTAATGCTACACCAAATTTGACTTATAAGCTGAACATGGATGATAGAACAATCAAGGGTATTCATTTCTCTTAACTAGTTATCAACCATGTAGCATCAATATTCGACCTTACATTGCTACAACTCAAACCTTAATTTTATTTTCACACAACTGTGAGTTTAAAAGCAATTATTTATCATAGAAAAGGAATGTTTACACATACGGATTAGAGAAGATAATACGCAATCTCCAGCAGTTATTAAAATAATTCATTAATTTATTTAATTATTGATAATCCAAAATTGTTTCCACCAACACCAAACATAAGAGACAATAAATGAAATTATATAACTAAATGTGTCAACTAAATTAAAAAGCCTTACCCTCCTGCTTCATGGCCAAAGATCCTAGGAAACAAGGGCGCCTGACCCTAAAAATTTGAATAACAAACGCAAGTTCATTATGCATGTTTAAGTATCAAATATAATTAAACTCCGCAAAACGAAGAAGAATCATGAAGGTGCTATATTGTACCTTAGCTTCCCAGAAATAAACATCGGTGTGGCAAAGTGAAGTGAAAAGGATCTTAATTCGAACTTCATTAGCCTGAGGTGGTGCCACCTCCACTTCTTCCATCACAAGAGGCTTGCCCGCCTCCCATGAAACCGCAGCTATTCACATGAAAACCATCGAATGATTAACGACCAAAATGCCATTAAAATCAGTTAATCACTCTACGTTTTAGAACAACCATTTTAAACTTTATTTAGTATACTATGGATCATTTAAGCGAAATTATTCATTATTTTTCTAAAAACTGAATTACATCTTGCCAAAACATTACACAACTATGAAATACTTAGACTTTACGAATTATCCAAACTAAAAATGTACTAGAAACGTATATACAAATTTGGCAGATGAATTCTCCATTCTTTGTACCCCTGTACTCCATTAAATTACTACCACACTGTTAGTTCACATGCCGCACCCACTATATATTAAAAAACAAAAATGATATTTCACCCGACCCAGATTACAGCTGCTAGAAACAAAAAATTAGGAGAACCCACTAATAAAATTACATTATTGCCTCCTAATATTGTCCTTTTGAGCCACTTCACATTTTTTGCCTGATTACAGTTCGGTCAGAATAGCAATATCCTTTAAAAAAAATGGAGATGATGGAGAAATCCATGGCTGGGATATCATAAGCTCATGGAACAGCTAAAATGGAGACAGGAAATACTTCGGGTTGTGATCTGATTCTTTACAAAAGAAGTAAAATGGAAAACTTATCACCATTCAAATCAACTAACTAGTAATTAAATATAATGATACGCGAAACATGCATTTTTTTGAAGCTTGAATCCTGATTGTAAGATTAGAACACAAACCCCAAATAATCAACTACATGACTCGCACGTAATCAATACACTGAAATTAGGCTCCTAAAACGTCAGACAACAATCCTAGAATTGAAATATACGGAATCTACAAAGTACAAACCAAACAAATGAAGATAATTACGAATCGCAAACCTTTGCACTTGATGACCTGACCAGCTGTGCTAGACATCCTTTTTCTAATTTCTTCTTCTCTTCTTTCACTGTTCTTACTTGGGAATACTGCCTTTTCTGATCGCTCTTGTTTGTTTGTTGTGCTATTAATAGTTTAATACTGATACTAATAAGACGTTGATGTATAGTTGTATTTATAGGGGTATATAATCATTAAATATTAAATATCTAATACAGCAGCTGGAAAGAAGGATGCAAAACCGTTAACAAGGTATCTTGAAAAACCAGCGACAGGTTTAGAAGATAAACCCGGGTTTCAGTTCTGGGTTTTGACTGAATTTTGTTAAAGGCGTTTTAGTTTGCCAACCAGTACCGACATGTCCAGTAAAGTCAATACAAGTTTGTTGACACCACTTGGTGTCAACGTGACTCCACCATCTAATTGATGGAAATCAAGAGAAACTATATGGGCTAATCTGATATCCACCAATAGAAGGCCGGAGTCATGGTGACACCACTTATGTGGTGTCAACAAACTTACTCTCCGCACGTTTATCAACACTGAAAACGAGCCGACTGACCCGATAATTGAGAGAAAGTGGCACGTTTGTTGATTTGATTAAATTGACGCATAAATTTTTTATTTTAATTTTCTTCTTTAAAATTAATAACTTGTGCAGACAGAATCATTTAAGATGCACAGTTTTCCATTATGACCGTATTAAAGTGTTATTTACTATGAAGTTGGTTTAAACTAAATCCGAGCAATTTATAAATTTTATATTTATTTATTTTTACAAATTACTGAAACATGTTATTTACTAAAAACAGATAGTAAATTATAAATTAATTAATTAGAATTAAAGATCATAATTAAAATTCCATGTTTAAATATTTCATTCGTAGTACCAAATACATTATTCACTCAATTTTCCCGCTCGAAAAACTCACTCAAATGCTCCGTTTAGATTTCTCATTTTCATTCATTGCAAACACACCCTTAGAGCACGAGCTTTAACGAAGCATTTGAACGAGTATTTAAGCAGGAGAATATTGGTTGAACGAGGAACGTGTTACACAATAAAGCAAAGTATTCGTGCGGCGTATTTAAATTGTTTATATATATATATATATATATATATATATATATATATATATATATATGGCAAAGCCGACCGGCTTTTAAGGTGACCGCAAACACCTTTTATTATAACCAATAATAAAATACATGAAGTTCAGGTGGTTGAGGTTAACAATCAACTAGTGGTTTTTAAGGTGGACCGTCCACCATTTACATGTAAAAAGATGCGGCGTATTTAAATTGTGTGTGTGTGTGTGTGTGTGTGTGTGTGTGTGTGTATATATATATATATATATATATATATATATATATATATTGGCAAAGCCGACCGGTTTTTAAGGTGACCGCAAACACCTTTTATTATAACCAATAATAAAATACAGGAAGTTCAGGTGGTTGAGGTTAACAATCAACTAGTGGTTTTTAAGGTGGGCCGTCCACCATTTACATGTAAAAAGAAATGCAGGAGCTAAGCTGATTTGCCTAGTCTACTATGCGCTATCGGAGAAACTAATCTCCAACAACATCCCCTGGTGATACTTCCTGCTCTGCCTCAACAAAGTGGGAGGCCAAATCAGACACATAAAAAGGAGAGAGCTCAGAATATAGATGTCGCCTGTCCCAACTAGAGTCTTGAAGTAATTGCTCGTTACTTTTACCATATTCACCATCCTTAGCTAAAACTAGCCCTTCACCTTCAACTTCTTACATTAATATTCGTGCTACATTTACTTCATCAACATGAATGTAGAAAGTTCCCTCACTCAGCTTGTGTTTCATACCAGTATTAGAGTGTGTCAGAATCCTATCAGATTTGCTCCAGCCAAAAGATTGACTCTCTGTCAGTACTTTATTAGTGTGTTTAACACCATCAACCAAATTATTAGCAGGTGGTGTGACAACAGGCTTGATTTTGGGGACCCAAATTGTTGGAACCGTTGTGAGTAATCCGATTCAAGACTACTCAAATCGAATATCCAAACCACAAAGCGCCTAGCGGAAGACTAGATCGTTGTTAGACTTGTAAAAACAACCAAATCAATAACTCTAGTCACAAACAAAGATCAACCAATCATGAACAATCCAAATCTCAATCACAAACAAGGAACAAATGACTAAAGTAGCAAAAATAAATCACACAAGGATTTATAGCGGTTCCACTAACATCTTGTTAGTGTACATCCACTTTGGAGAGAGTATTTTATTACCACAATGAGAGGAATACAAGAGAATGATACAATGATCACTATATTTCAATATAGAAAAGAGTTTGAGGAAAATAGAATTGAAGAATTTCTAATTATGTTATAAACCCTAATTAAACCCTTGATTTTAATCAGTCTCCAAGCTCTCCCACTAACAAACCAGAAAATAGCTTATATAGGGATAGGCCAATTTTCGAAATTGCTCCCAAGTATTCACAAATCAATTTGTCAAGTTTCTAGCCCGAAACAGCCCACAAACCTCGTCAGATGTCTGTCCTGGGGTGTGATAGACGTCTGTCCCTCCCATGGAATTATTTGGGCTTCAACACTCAGCTCAGACGTCTGTCGTGGGAATGACAGACGACTGTAGGAACTCTTGGGAAAATTCACCCTGACAACTCAGACGTCTGCCATATCCCATGACAAACGTATGTCGCTCTAGCCAGTAGACACCAAACACCAATTCGGCTTTAACTTCCGCATGCGAGCTCCAATTTGTGAATGGCCTCCTCCGATGCGAAGTTATCTTCATCCTCTTCAATCTCACATATAGTATCGCATACTTCAACATCCCACCTAGATATTATAACCATCTCCATACACCAAACTCCAATGCCCCAAGCATTTCCTTCTACCTTCGACCAAGCACCATGAATAGTTTTCCAATGAGCTCTGGCAAAGCCACCGCCTATTGCACTCTTTTAACGAGCTTCGGCAAGGCCACCGCCTGCCAACAAAATGTTGAAAGTTTTCAAACCAAAACCCTCTCACCAAAAGACAATGTACTCGGGATTGAGGCGAGTACTTACCATGAAGATAGATTTCCAATCTCTCACCGCTATTCCTTTCCATCAAAAACAAACAAAATCACTCTCTCCAACCATGCCACCCCGTGGCACCTAGCAACTCAACAAGCGAATTAAGTTCAAGCAATGCTCGAACTTCCCAACCGGCAATGCTTTAGTAAACATATCCGCCGCATTATCCTTTGTGTGCACTTTCCGAAGGTATACTAGCTTACCTTCATCCATGGCTACAAGAAATGACTCTCTCACCTCAATATGCTTGGTCCGTGAGCTAAACGCCAAATTCTCCGTCAAATGGATAGCACTTTGGCTATCACATCGAACATCGATACTCTCATGTTCGAAACCCAAGTCACACAATAATCACTTCAAGTAGAGTGCCTCCTTGGTCGCTTCCACCATGACAATCAACTCTGCCTCTGTAGTGGATAAAGCAACTACGGTTTGCAATCTCGATCTCCAACTAATGGTTGTCCCGCCAAGTGTGAAGACATACCCGAAAGTTGATTTCCTCTGATCTTTATCACCGGCGTAGTCTGAGTCACAATAACCGACCAACTTGCAACTCCTCTCATCACTACCGCAAAAAACAAGACCATGAGACGCTGTGCCTTTCACGTATCTCAATATAGCCTTCACGGCTTCCCAATGCGATTTCCCCGGATTAGCCATATACCGACTAACCACCCCGACGGCATTTGCAATATCAGGCCTTGTCCACACCATGGCGTAATTCAAACTACCAATCGCACTTGCATATGGCACCTTTGCCCTATAAGCCTTGTCTTTCTCCCCGATAGGTAATCCCTTATCCGAAAGCTTCATATGAAAAGGTAAAGGTGTATTTAATGCCTTTGCATTCTCCATGCTAAACCGACAAAGCACTTTCTTAATGTAGTCCCTTTGAGTCAATCTCAACTCAAAACGCTTTCGGTCCCTTCCAATTTCCATATCCAAGATTTTTCTTGCTTCTCCAAGATCTTTCATTTCGAATTTCGATTTCAAAAGCATCTTCAACTTGTTGATTTCATTTTTGTCTTTGAAAGCAATGAGCATATAATCCACATACAAGAGTAAATACACCCAACAATCATTTTCCAACCTCTTGAAATATATGCAAGCATCCTTGATGCTTCGATGGAAGCACTTTCAAGCATGAAATGATCGAATCTCTTGTATCATTGTCTAGGTGATTTCTTCAACCCATATAGCGATTTATTCAACTTGCAAACAATTTTAGACTTACCATCTACAACAAACCCTTCCGGTTGCTCCATGTAGATGTCTTCATCCAAGTCTCCATGCAAGAAGGCGGTTTTCACATCAAGTTGCTCCAACTCCAAGTCATGGATAGCAAACTATGGCTAGTAAAACCCGGATAGAAGTATGACGTACCACCGATGCAAAAATTTCATCATACTCCTTTCCTTTTCTCTATGTGCAAACCCCTTTGCCACTAACCTTGTTTGTATCTTCCATCATCCTTCACCTTGTAAATCCACTTACACCCTATAGCACGGTTTCCTTGAGGAAGTGGAACCAAATTCCAAGTTTGGTTCTTCATCAATGATTGCATCTCTTCCTTGATGGCGCAAATCCACTTTGATCCCTCACTCGACTCCATGACGTCGTCAAGGTCCATCGGCTCATCTTGGACTACATTGAGATCATAGTCCAAATGATCACAAAAGCTAAGGTAGTTCCAATCACCATATCTTTCGGGAGGTCTTATTGCACGTCGACCAACCGGAGTAGCAATACTATCACCCTAACCCTTTTCGGCTCCACCTTGAGTTGAAACTTCTCTAGTATCATGTACATCACCAACATCACTAGAGGAACCATGTGGACTATGTAATGTTTCATCAACCGCTTCAACCCCACGAGCTTCTTCTTTAACTCTACTACCACTTGGACAAAATGCGAGAATGACTTCCTTCTCCTTTGATTCACTATGAACCAAATCCGGAACATCTGATGAGCTCTCATTCTCCTTAAATAAAGCCAACTCATCAAAAGTGACATGACGAGAATTTACAACCTTCTTCGTTTCTGGATTCCAAATCTGATAGCCTTTCACGCCTTCCGTGAAACCAAGCAAGACCCCCTTTAAAGCTCTAGCTTCAAGCTTATTATTCCCCAGATCATGCACATAAACCGGGCTACCAAACACACGAAGATATCTCAAGTCGATACTCTTTCCCTTCCACACTTCCTCCAGAATTTTATTATAAATGGCCAAGCACGGAATTCGATTCACAATATGCACCGCGGTTGACAAAGCTTCGGCCCAAAATCCTTAGACAAACCCGATGTCAATTTTAAGCTTCGAGCTTTATCAAGTAGAGGTCGGTTCATTCTCTCCGCTACTCCATTAGATTACGGATCTTCCGGTGTAGTAAAATGTCTCTGGATTCCGTGATGCTTACAATACTCCAAGAATTCCCGGGAAACATATTTGTCGTCATTGTCTGTCCTTAACACCTTCAAAGTTTTGCCACTCTCATTCTCAATAAGAGCCTTCCAAACTTTGAACTTAGCAAATGCCTCCGACTTGGCCTTCATTACATACACCCATACCTTTCGAGACAAATCATCAATGAAAGAAATATAATAACGAGCTCCACCCAAAGAAGCAACCGGTGTTGGTCCCCAAACATCCGAATGAACATACTCAAGAACCTTCTTTGAGTCATGCTTGCCTTCATCGAATGATACCATTGTTTGCTTCCCCATGACACATTCCTTGCAAAACTCTAGTTTGTTAAAACTCTCACCCTCGATCATCTCCCGCTTCCGGAGAATATCCAAACTCCTCTCTGAGACATGACTCAATCTCAAATGCCACAACTGCGTCGCATCCAAGTCACGAGAACTATCAACACCCACATAAGTCTCACCTCCTATGGTCAAACCTTGAAGCAAATATATACCATGATTCCTAGGACCCTTCATAACCACAAGTGCCCTCATCGAAACCCTCAAGCAATCCTTCTTGATAGTGATTTTGCATCCTATAGAATCCAATTGCCCCAAAGATATAAGCGACTTCCTAAGTCCCGGAACATAGAGAACATTGGTGAGCATGCGAACTACTCCATTAAACATCCTTATTTGCACGAAGTCAATACCCATCGACTTGCAAATAGCACCATTTCCCATAGCAATTTCATTTCCCTCTTGAACTTCATAAGACGAAAAACAATTTCTATTTGGCGTCATATGATACGACGCACCCGAATCGAGTACCCAATCGCTACTCGAAACACCCGATGTTATTGCCATCAACACATTCTCATCTATCTCACCATCCCTATTCTCCACCTCTACGGATGAAGATGATACTTCCTTCTTATTCTGTCCGAACATTCATTCTTCTAATGTTCCAGTTTCTTGCAAATAAAGCGCTTTCCATTTCTTTCTTTCGATTTACCTCTTCCACCGGACTTTCTTAATTTAGAACGCCCCGGGTTTCCTTTCTTCACATTCTTTTCTTTCTCCGCAAACAACCTATGACCACTACTAGCTCCACTACTACCCTTACCCATCTCCTTCATTTGATCTCTCAAATCCTCACTAAGACGACCCGTCTTGACATCTTCAAGAGTCAAAGTATCCCAGCCAACTTGTCCCAAATACCTTTAGCGGTCGTCTCACCACTAATTTCGGAGATCACGTTCTCCCCCATAGCAAGTTGAAGAGTAGTGTAAGCCTATTCCTCCAGCTCCTCTCTCTCAACATTTGAGATATCACTTGGCAATAAGTGAGTATAAAATACCATTCGGTGCACCCGATTTCACCTAAGAACCATTTCATTTTCCATTGCCACTTCTCAAAGTCATTATCACCATTCCACTTGTTAATTACCAATTGAGAACCCGACGCCGCATACGAACCCTGTGCATAAGGCGCCACCCTATTCGGACTTCCAGTTAAAGGACTTACCGAGCTATTATCCGTTTCTAGCATTTTCACAAACACCTAACAAGCACCAATTGCTTTGATACCAACTATTGGAACCGTTGTGATTAATCTGATTCAAGACCACTCAAATCGAATATCTAAACCACAAAGAGCCTAGCAGAAGACTAGATCATTGTTAGACTTGCAAAAAAAACCAAATCAATAACTCTAGTCACAAACAAAGATCAACCAATCACGAACAATCCAAATCTCAATCACAAGCAAGGAACTAATGACTAAAGTAGCAAAATAAATCACACAAGGATTTATAGTGGTTCCACTAACATCTTGTTAGTGTAAATCCACTTTGGAGAGAGTATTTTATTACAACGATGAGAGGAATACAAGAGATTGATCCAGTGATCACTATATTTTAATATAGAAAAGAGTTTGAGGAGAATAGAATTGAAGAATTTCTAATTAGGTTATAAACCCTAATTAAACCCTTGAGAACAAACCCTTGATTTTAATCAAGTCTCTAAGCTTTCCCATTAACAAACAAGAAAATAGCTTATATAGGGATGTGCCAATTTCCGAAATTGCCCCCAAGTATTCACAAATCAATTTGTCAAGTTTCCAGCCCGAAATAGCCCAAAAACCTCATCAGACGTCTGTCGTGGGGGGTGACAGACGTCTGTCCCTCCCATGGAATTATTTGGCCTTTAGTACTCAGCTCAGATGTCTGTCGTGGGAATGACAGACGTCTGTAGGAATTCTCGGGGAAATCCACCCTGACAACTCAGAAGTCTATCATACCCCATGACAGACGTCTGTCGCTCCAGCCAGCAGACACCAAACACCAATTCGTCTCTAACTTCTGCGTGCGAACTCCGATTTATGAATGGTCTTCTCCGATACGAAGCTATCTTCATCCTCTTCAATCTAACATATAGTATCGCATACTTCAACACAAATTATAGGTGGGGCACGCGGTAGAGGAACTTTCTCTTTTTGAATATTGTCACTCAAAGCAGAACATTTCTCATTAACATGACCAAAAGATTTGCACATGCTGCATATCTCCGGTCTCCATTTGTATGTTACATCAACAAAATAAATATTATTTTCAATGCATACCTTCAACTGCATTGGAATAGGTTTGTCAGGAGTAACTTCAATCAATGCTCTCGCAAATACAAGATTTTTTCTGGCTACCGTGTTTGAGTCAAAACATTTGAGCTTACCAATATGGCACGTTAGCTAATTGATCCTAATAAGCATTTGAAGAGCAGAAGGGACATTTTTAAATTGGGCCCACACTGGGATAGAGAGGACCTGATCTCTGGCTCTATCCACAGAAGCATACCAAGAAGTGACTATAAACAGTTTACCTCTAATAATAACAGAAGCTGCCTCCAAGACCCTATATTTTAGTTTAATTGGTTTGTAGTTTACTAATTAATTATTTATCTATTTAATAATTAATATGTGTCAATAATTTGCTAAAATAAATGAATAAACGGAAAATTATAAAATGCTTGGTTGTGATTCAAACCAACGCTATAATTAAAGCATTTTAATACAATCACAATGCAAAAAAAAGACCATTCATTATTTGCATAAGTTATTAATTTTAGAAATTTATAAAATGTTTAAATTTAGCTAATAACATAATCGTCGGTTTCTCAACGGCCTAAAACGCAATGATTTTGTCCAGTGTTTAATGTAGATGATAAACCGAATGTCATATTCATAACCGGCCCTAGCCCAGTGCCAACTGGGAATCTGCACATAGCAACAACAAAAAAAAAGGCATAAAAAGTCCAAAAAAAGGTAGGGTTAAAAAAAATCGAAGGCTGAAAATTGGATAACACGGAGAAAAATTGCGAAGCGCGTGCAAGGAGTGCTGCTACCAGCGAGAAGAAGAGGTTAAAGCATAATAATTTCAGTGATCTCAAATCTTGCCTTTGAAATATGTATCCCTAATTCTTAAATCTAGCGTTTGATGGCTAGTGCCTTTCAGTTGATTTGTTTTTTGGTATACCGTTTTTAGCCTATCAAGTTACAATGGTAAGTTGGGGGAAAAAAGTTTAAGCTTGAAGTTACTTTTCCCAACATCATGTCCAAAAACAGTTCAGGTAAACTAGTTGTGAAAAGCGAAAACAGTAAAGTTCCCAATGTGGTCGTACTTGCAGAAATAAACTTCATTAACTCATTCACACATCATATCAGCGAGGGGTACACGATTTTGCTTTGTCACGGCTGCGAGCTGCGTAAAAAATCGTATGATGGACGATTATTTCCCTCTAAATTTGGCTACATATGTTAGAATTTCTAACGCTAAACATGTTTAAAAAATATCAATTTTTATCTATAAATGTAATGCACAAAAGTGCTATTAAAAAAAATTAATATTTTTAACTTACTACAAATATTGGTTTTTTTTTTTTAATATGAACCATATTTTCAATTTGAAAAAATAAAAGGTAGTTGTAATTGTTAGATCCAAATTTGGCTCTAACACCCAAATTGTCTGAATTTGCTGAGATTAATGACTTGAAACGAAAGAAAATACTAAAAACACACCAAATTTATAGTGGTTCGGCGTTAACAAGCCTACGTCCACTTTATATGTCTTTGATTATACATTAAATGCAAGTACAATCAATGGTTTCTCTCGATCTCACTATTACAATGATGATTCACTTAGTAATTTCTTAATAATACTGATAAAAAAATAATGGAGGAGCAACAATGGTGGTAAGAACTCTCAGAATTGCCAAAAGATCCTGAAAAATGCCAAGTATGGGGCTAATTATAGGTGATATCTGAAGGCGGTTCATGAGGACACGTGGCACGGATCCCGAGGATCTAGGACTGGTTGGTGGTTTGATGGAGAAATGGTCAATATGACAGTTATGGATAGGTGTCGCCAGATGCTGGGTTCACGGCTCGTGGAGGACTAGGTCTTGGCTTACATTTCTTGGGTCGGCTCGTGACTTTATACCACGAGCGGGTCGTGTTCCTCACAAGCGAGTTGGAGCACGGAATCACGAGCGGGTCGAGATAGGGAGGCCACGAGCGGGTCATAGTGGAGTAACCATGAACGTGTTATGGTACTTCACAAACTGAGACTAATCTGTTTTGAGCTTTGATCCATAGGTCTTTCTCCATTTATATATAAATAATTGTTTTCTTCGTGGCTTGGTTCGAAAGCTAGCCAACAGCAATGTTTCCACATGTTTACTTTTATTATTTATTATTAAAATAACGTTATACTATGTCTATTATTTTATAATTATATATTTTTCACAAATGGCCAAGTTATCCATATCATAATTTGCAGATATATGGAGCTAGCTATCTAGTGGGACAAAAGAAGCAAATGTTGATTTCTAGTTGTTGAAATAATTCAAGTCTTGTATGTAAAATTTCTTCATATTTAAACTTATTGTTTATGCTTTTTAGCATTATAACCATGTTATTTTTATCTATATTGCATGCATTATTGATCCGTAATAGCAATATTGAATTTTATAATATTAATGCTTTACAATATGAATATTATCTAGTATCATTATGAATTTTTTAATCTTAGGGGCATCATTTAGTATATCACACCAGACATCAATAGTCTCAGGACAGGCTCTAGTCGTATTTATAAGCATTGTGAAGGCCTTTACAAAGCGTTTGGTATAGAATTTTAATATATTTGGATTTAAGGTTTAGAAAATATTGCCTTTATAAGTTTAATAAATATAAGCATAAAAATGATAATTTTCAATGATTTAATTTTAAAAACAAATTTATGGTTATTGTACTGGTTAAAGGAGCATACTTCACTCCAGGAGGTTACGAGTTTAATCCTCGTTAATAAAACATTTGTTGAATTTTAAGAGAAAACGATCAACAAGATGCATATTGCGGGTGAGAAATATGTCTGGTTATATATATATATATATATATATATATATATATATAAGAGACATAGAAGGTCAAAATGTACAAATAGGTTTAGAACATGTATTTGCATGTATTGTATAAATATGTGTGTGTATTGATGTATATTGTTTTCATAAAGTAACGCATTAAGCTCATAGGTGGTGAGTTAATTGCACATAATTGCCTATGATGTGGATTAATTGCATGTTGATGTAACGTCCCGGTTTTTGATTGAGTTTGTAATACAGTTGATTATGGATTATTTTAGTAATTGTTTTAAAGATAATGATCTGTGAATAATTAATATTGGAAGATTTCAAGAATAATATATTTGAATGGTTTAAAATATTGTAACCAATGTAAAATAAGCAAAGAATGTTTCTTTGTTTTTCTTTTGTATTTGTTTTAACTCTTGTGAAAATATAAATAATCTTAAGTATAAATTATTAAGAAAAATAATTAATCATTTTAGACAAATCCTATATGTGTACATATAAGTATATAAAACAAGTGAATGATGTTCTAAACATCTTTGTCTATCTTAAAATCTTATTTTAAATTTATATATAATTGTTTGTTTGTACAAAATTGTGCCATCTAAATCTAGGAAGTACATAGACACAATTGATAGCTAAGGAAGATTGACGACAAGTAATTTTTTTTGTACACAAGAGATTTTGACTATGTGAATGCAAAGATATTGCATTCATTTGATTAGAATGACTAGCATCAAAATCAATAATAGAGCTTGATTTGTTTGTAGATAGATTTTATATTAAAATACATTTTGTACATAGCTATTTGCTTGTCAACTATCCAACTGTAGGTATATCTTTGCAAACCTTCTATGTACACATATACATGTGATTAAATCTCTGGCCGTACATGTTGAATCTGTAGGACAAGCTGCAACACCCTTTTTTCAAATCAAAAGAAAAGCCTTTACATAACTTATCCTCAATCAAACAATAGCCTAGAATTTCTTAGCAACCTAGTGTACTATAAAATACCGATTTGCACATGGCCGTATGCTTATTTATACATGTATAGGACGACCATACATTATTGCTTCAGTTGGAATATAGGCACATAACTAACTAGAATCGTCCCATCAACTTACATAGCTAAGTAAAGTAAAGCCACCCATTTCAAGTCAATGCACAAGCACAGCTAAAAACTAGGCTTATTTCTCTTTAAACCAATCTGCACAGCTGAAAGCATACCTGTGTTTTTGCAATCAATCAAAGGCAACAGCTAGGACATTCCATTAGCCTGTGCATATTCATTTCCCATACAGGAATTTAATGCGAACACAATACTTTATCATTAGTTGCCTCTATAAATACACCAGCTTCTGCATAATTCACTTATGTATTCGACCAAACTAGAACTGAAATGGCATCAAGAGAATTGAAGAGAAACCATAGGCAAACCATTGTAGAAAAACTAAACTGTCTTGTGAGCTAAAAGAAAATAGAGAGTAACAACAAGAAACAGAGGATCTGTTTTGGTGAGTAAACTCCTTCAAATCACATTTTCATTTGATCACCACTTAAGTGTATTATTGTGTGATGCCTTATTTATATATACATATCCATGAACACGATGTATTTTATCAATTAAACCCGTATTCACTTTTGAGTTATATGTGTATATATGGATCTGTTAACCCCTATACATACAACAGTATGTTAAACCATGAAAATATACACCTGTATAGCTTATGAAAATTCATAACTAAGATTCTACATATAGAGTTGTATGGATGTGTGTTTGCTTCACTTTCCAAATTTGAGTACTCAAATAAAATTCAATATAGGCCGTAAACCATTCCGTGAATCTCAACCATGTGTCGATAATATCCTGGGTACATGTATAGTTAATTCCTTTTCATGTTTTTCCATCAATATACAGTACTGTAAAACCGTTTATCATATTTGCGTCATAATTCTTTTACCCTTTACCATTATTATGGAACTACTGGAAAAAAAAAACGAAGTGCACATATGAAAAATGGCATGAAAAAGGCAAACAAGTATATACAACACAAGCTGCAAAACGTAGAACTTTTCATATCCGATAATCCAAGGGTTTCGAAAAATCATCCCACTACAATTCATTCATTTATTTCATATAAAATTTGTCGGTCCAATCCTTGATGAATAATCATGTCAATTATATAAACTATTTTATTGAGGTTATGTTTACATACTTTCGGAACGGGAAAATCCTATATTCTTCTTGTATAACTGACTAATCGTAAAGGCTAAACACTTGCTTCTGGTGCATGCATGTACATAGCTTAAATAATATAAACTTTTGACTTAGACTTCAGACGGGACATGTTCATTTAGGTATCATTAATTTGATGATAGCATGCTCAAAAGTAAGGCATTGTCAAGCGAGACAAGTAAGGGAATACTGGTGCATACCTTCATTCGAGAGTAGAACACCTATACTTCGACGTGATCAATAGGAGTAGCACGTTAGTGTTTGATAAGGTCAAGGGACGATGGCATGTTATGAGCATGGTCGTGATAAAGATAAAGAGTTAAGAATTTAGAACCTAACTGGAGATGGGTGGAGTTAAATAATTGTCTGAGTATTGATCTGATGTTGATTTCAGTCTTTGAGGTTGATATTCAAAGGATTATTTTCTTACCAATTTACGGTCAGGGACTAATGAATATTTGTATTGCATGCTATGAAATGTTTTGATGAATAACCTGTGTGTTTAGTTGCCTTGTTTATTGTGATGACCCATGTATGTGTTGTGATATAAGTCTATGAATTTGAATATAACCGGAATCTACTCATTACTTTAATTTCGGGGACGAAATTCTTTTAAGGTGGGTAGATTGCAACATCCCGGTTTTTGACTGAGTTTGCAATACAGTTGATTATGGATTATTTCAGTAATTGTTTTAAAGATAATGATTTGTGAATAATTAATATTGGAAGATTTCAAGAATAATATATTTGAATAGTTTAAAATATTGTAACCAATGTAAAATAAGCAAAAAATGTTTCTTTGTTTTGCTTTTGTATTTTTTTTAACTCTTGTGAAAATATAAATAATCTTAAGTATAAATTATTAAGAAAAATAATTAATCATTTTAGATAAATCTTATATGTGAACATATTGGTATATAAACAAGTGAATGATGTTCTAAACATCTTTGTCTATCTTAAAATCTTATTTTAAATTCATAGATAATTCTTTGTTTGTACAAAATTGTGCCATCTAAATCTAGGAAGTAAATAGACACAATTGATAGCTAAGGAAGATTGACGACAAGTAAGTTTTTTTTTTGGTACACAAGAGATTTTGGCTATATGAATGCAAATATATTGCATTCATTCGATTAGAATGACCAACATCAAAATCAATAACAGAGCTTGATTTGTTTGTAGATAGATTTGATATTAAAATACATTTTGTACAAACTATCTTTGCAAACCTTCTAAGTAAATATATACATGTGATTAAATCTCTGGCCGTAAATGTTGAATCTGTAGGACAAGCTGCAACTCCCTTTTCTCAAGTCAAAAGAAAAGCCTTTACGTAAATTATCCTCAATCAAACAGTTGCCTAGAATTTCTTAGCAACCAAGTATACTATAAAATACCCATTTGCAAATGGCCATATGCTTATTAGTACATGTATACGACAACCATAAATTGTTGCTTCAGTTGGAATATAGGCACACAGCTAGCTAGAATCATCCCATCAACTAACATAGCTAAGTAAAGTAAAGCCACCCATTTCAAGTCAATGCACAAGCACATCTAAAAGCTAGGCTTCTTTCTCTTTAAACCAATCTTCATAGCTAAAAGCGTAGCTGTATGTTTGCAATCAATCAAAGGCAACAGCTAGGACATTCCATTAGCCTGTGCATATTCATTTCCCATACAAGAATTTAATGCGAACAAAATACTTTACCATTAGTTACCTCTATAAATACACCAGCTTCTGCATAATTCACTCATGTATTCGACCAAACTAGAACTAAAATGGCATCAAGAGAATTGAAGAGAAACCATTGACAAACTATTGTAGCAAAACTGATCTGTCTTGTGAGCTAAAAGGAAACAGGGAGCAACAATAAGAAAAAGAGGATCTGTGTTGGTGAGTAAACTCCTTCAACTCACATTTTCTTTTGATCACCACTTGAGTGTATTATTGTATGATGCCTTATTTATATATGCATATCCATGAACATGATGTATTTTATCAATTAAACCCAGATTCACTTTTGAGTTATATGTGTATATATGGATCTGTTAACCCCTATACATACAACAGTATATTAAACCATGAAAACATACACCTGTATAGCTTATGAAAATTCATTACTAAGATTCTACATATAGAGTTGTATGGTTGTGTGTTTGCATCACTTTCCAAATTTGAGTACTCAAATAAAATTCAATATAGGCCGTAAACCATTCCGTGAATCTCAACCATGTTTTGATAATATACTGGGTCCATGTATAGTTAAATCCTTTTCATGTTTTACCATCAGTATATAGTACTGTAAAAACGTTTTATCATATTTGCGTCATAATTCTTTAACCTTTTACCATTATTATGGAACTACTAAAAAGAGAAAAAGAAAAGGAAAAAAACAAAGTGCACGTATGAAAAATGGCATGAAAAAGGCAAACAAGTATATGTAGCACAAGCTGCAAAACGTTGAACTTTTCATATCCGATAATCCAAGGGTTTCGAACAATCATCCCACTACAATTCATTCATTTATTATCATATAAAATTTGTCTGTCCAATCCTTGATGAATAATCATGTCAATTATATAAACTATTTTGTTGAGGTTATGTTTATATATTTTCGGAACTGGAAAATCCCATATTCTTCTTGTATAACTGACTAATTGTAAAGGCTAAACACTTGCTTCTGGTGCATGCATGTACATAGCCTAAATAATATAAACTTTTGACTTAGACTTTAAATGGGACATGTTCATTTAGATATCATTAATTTGATGACAGCATGCTCAAAGTAAGGCATTGTCAAGAGAGATAAGTAAGAGAATACTGGTGCATACCTTCCTTCGAGAGTAGAACACCTAGACTTCGACATGGTCAATAGGAGTAGCACGTCAGTATTTGATAAGGTCAAGGGACGATGGCGTATTATGAGCATGGTCGTGATTGGTGCAGGACAACTGGATGTTACAGGTATATGCACAATGCAGGTGTGTGCGTCTCGATGGATAGAGGTAGCAACAAAAGAAAGAATAACATGCAACAATATAAGAACTGATATTCTCTTAGCAAACCAAAAATAGGAGATGGAGAAAGGGAATAGTAGAATACGAAGGGAAAGAAAAGATAAGGGGGAAGGATGGGCCGATGTAGTTGGGTTGGTGTAATGTCCCAGAAATTTGCGATCTTTGGTCATCGACATAAAACCCACGTCAATTATCCAAACATCGAAAATACCGGTAGTTAATGAAAGAAATTAGAGGGTGAGAATAAATAAGATAGAAACTTAGAATAGAAGAAGAAGAAGAACATACAACATCAGATTAAACACGAATCTCATAGCGGAACGAATAAATATATTTCATAACATAACTTTGAAATAAAACAGTATCTGTATACAATACCATTATTAGAGTATAACACTTACAACACAGCGGAAATAACAATAGCTATACTGTAACATCCCAAAAAAATTTCAGTATATTGAATTCCAATTTAAATTAAATAAATTGTAATATATTAAGAAAAATCAAATTTTGTTGGATTTAAATGTTGGTAATTATGTGAAGTTAGTATAAATAGAGTTTCAGATTTTAGTTCTATTTAATAAGACTATGATTTGAATTTAATATTTAAATAATTAAATTTAATCTGAGTGGTTAATTTAAAGGTAGAATTCGAATTTAAATTAAAATGGTGAAATTCTAAGTTGTGAATAATAATTGGAATTCAAAGCAGAAATTTTAAATAACCAAACTTGAGAACTTAGAATTTGTGGAACCGATTTATAGACTTTATTTAAGCTGTAATTTGAGTTAAGTGGGATTTTGAAATATTTAAGTAAAAAAAAAAAAGAATTCAGATTTGAATTGTTAAACAATGGATTTTTATTTGTTTAAATTTAATTTGAAATTCAAATTTCAAATTTGAAATATAATCAAATATGGAACTTAAAAATTGTGAAATAAGTTTATAGAATTTATTTAAATTATAGTTTGATTTAAATTTGGATTTAATGAATATTTAATCTGAATTTAAAACAGTTAATCGAATAATTGAATATTTTATTTATTTAATTAACTATGGAATTTAACGGTTTTGGCGACTATCTCGGAATTCGACGAAACTGACGCCATTGGATCCGGAACGATGAATTATTATAGGATTTAAATTTGCGTTACAATTCGACTTACCGTTTGATCGTACTGGATAAAACGCGAATAGAATCAATGTAATAAGATAATTTTTGGTTTCTCATGTTGGACCCTATATATATGTAAAACTTAAGTTCTTTTCCACCTCATCAGCTCATTATTCACTTATACGTATACTCTCTCCTTCAAAATTTGTTTTAATGGCTGAAACAATATTTTCAAAACCCTAGAAATAAAATCCAAGCTTTGAAATTCAAATCTCTTCAAAATATAGCAAATTATATATCAAATCGAAGAGCTCGGCGATACGAACCTACGGGTGGTCTTAGTTTTGACATGCAAGGCCTGTAGTCGCAGGAAATCACGGTCAAAGAGAGCAATTTTCGAAACCCTAGAGGCAAAATTAGGGGTTTTCGATTTGCTTGTTAATCAGAGAATCCGTGATGTGGGTTTTGTTGTCCTCATCGAAACGAGGTTGCTGATATTGGTCGGAGGGTTTATCGCTTAGTAATTTGCCAGAAATCGGGGTTTCAAGTCGAAAAGGGGCTTTCGTTCATGGCAGACGACGGCGAGGAGGGGGCCATCGAAGTCGGTGGGTCCGGTACGGGTAGGAGCGGCGTGAGAAGCAGGTTGGTTTGGCGGTGGTCGGAGCCCTTCAGGTGGACGGAGTCAACGGCAATCGATGGTCAAAGTTGGGTTTTGTGCGGGTTCCTGTAGCGACGGGAATTAGAGATGAGCGGGAGTCTTTTGGGAAGATGATGACGTGTCAGCACTTAAGTGGGTAGAAATTTAATTATTAATTATATATATAATTTAAATTCCAATGATTAAACGCTGATAACTTTTACATGTTAACTCGGATTTAGACGCGGTTTGTCGCGTTGGGATCGTGGCGAAATTGCGGACGTTTTGGCACTGACCTGGCTGCGTTTGGCGACTGTCAAATTTTGGCCCTTAATTGGACGTTCGATCAACTATGGACGCGAAGGTGAGTGGTTTTCTCACTCACGAAATACTGAATTATTCCCATATTTATTGAATTAAATTATGAAATAAGTTTGGTTGCATGGTTGCGTTGGATTGTTGATGTGTTGTTTAAATTTGACATGCAAGTGTGTTAACATGCAATCTAAGTAATGATTAGTTATTTAATTTAATTTAAATCTCTAGCTGAAATTCGAACCCTTGTTAATCCTGGAACAGTTAATGCTGATCAGTTGAATGAAATGATATGATGGATGTTTGGTTGAATTTTATTACTGAATTGATATTGTCACTGCTTATGCCCATATTCAGTATATCGTATTGCATGTTGGTTTTGGCGATAAATCTCATTTGTACCCTTGATGTTGCGGGCATCTAAATGAACCCGGGATTTATCGATAAAATGAATTAAGAACACAGAGTGAAATGATAAATCTCTGTGACCCTGATTTGGATTGAAATGATAGATCCATCCCTGAAATATCGAGAAATGTAATATTAAACCACTTGGCCGTTGGATAGAAAATTATATACAGACATCGGTTGGTTAAATGATTCTAATATTTGAAATTTTATTTGATAGAATTTCACATAAAAGAATGTGTCGATACTCGATTTTAAATTCTTTAAAGATTCTGAACTGGGATGATGATAAAAGGGGTTGAAGGAATTTTCCAAACCAAAATAGAAATATCTAAATTGGGGTTTGAATATGAATTGAACTTTCCAAATAAGAGTTGGATTAGAAGGACAAATTCTTATAGAAATCAAATGTTGGGGAAATTAGGAATCCAGAGTATCTGAGTTGTTTTAACCCAGTTGGAATATATATCTCGGAACTCTTGAAATCAAGTAGTTGTTTTGGGTTGAAACGAGATAGGGAACTAAGTGAACTCCGTTGAGACCGGAGGATAAAATTCAAGTATTGAAATTTGGAAGGAAGAAAGGTTTGGTTTGAGAAATTTATTTTAATATTTATGCATTGATTCTAAATAATTATTCTAGCTTTAAAACTATTAATTACTTTTACTTAATACTATTGTATTTAAATAATTTACTTATAATTCATTTTCAAAGGTTTCTAGTAAATCTTATTTTAAGTATATATATAATATTTAAATTACTAATTTATCTTAACTATTATATTTTATATATATACATCTATATATATTTATTTTATAAAAATTTATTATTATTATTATTATTATATGAACATTTAGTTTACAAGTATTTTCTCAAATTTTAAATTCTTCCGAATGGAAATGCTTGAGTTTGAACCACTGGTTCAAATGGAGTTGAGATGAGAATCCGAGATAATTGGAAACCCTTGAGGTAAAATTTTATTCTATTTGAATATTTCGTTTTGGAAATATTATATGATTATAATATAATGGTATGGGATATATTCTAATTTAGAATAAAAATCGGCTTGGGATGATTTATGATATTTTGATATGAAATTTTATTTTATTTGAATATAAATTGGTTCGAAACAAAATATGATATTTTGATATGAAAGCGAACCTTTCAAATATAAAAGAACCGACCGATGTGAAAAGATGTAAGCGTTGGTTGTTAAAGAGACCGAAGTCGACATAAGGCATACTCTCTGTCAGTGTCGATACCACTTTGACAACTGTGAACGTTATGACGTATCCAGAATGAGTATGATGACTTGGAGGCGATTATTGAATCGAAGAAGATGTACGATGACGAAATAGCCCTGACCTTCGGGTCAGAATTGAAATGACTAAAACAGGAGCTATACCGTGACTAATTGAGGTTAGCGCCTTTGATCGGACACACTTCTTCGATGCTATTTATATGACTATGATGATGATGATTTGGGCCCATTTAATTTTATGACTATGGGAGTGTGTTACGAGGTGGGCGGTAGTGGCTGCTATGCGTTACCACCGGTCCGGGAGTGCAATTGGTAGAATCCTACCCTGGGTATTGCCTCGAGTGCCTTGTCATATATATCCATATCGAGCCCATACGATTTTGATTTAGCATTGCCTTGTATGGAGTGCCCTCTGATAACACCAGTACGGTGAATTTACGGTACTGTATAGACTGTCGATGCCTATAAACGGCGTAAGGGTAATATGGTAATCCCGCTTACGCTATTTTTCAGTATTTATACTTTACTGGATAGACACTATCATAATAGCGTATTATACTATCTATGTATTAGTTTAACGGATCCTTGAGGGATGGAAAAATCCCGTAACATCTCTTGAGTTACTACACCCATGATACTGATGTTATTTCATATTTTGATTTGACTAATATGAGATGATTTAGTGCTGATCCGAGTGTTTGTTGTGTTTTCTTTTGATGCAATACGCTCGGGTCAGCAGACGTTGCAGTTACCGAAGATGACTGTGCTTTGGAGATCGAAGACGAAGATTTGGTATATCTATACATATGTATATCCGCTGCATTATTTTTCCGCTGCTTATTATGTACAGCTGTATGTATATGTAACTCTGATATTCATTTGAATGTTATAGCCAATGTATATATTTCAACTGCTTTAACTGCTATTTATTTATTATATGTTGTCCTTCCGCTGTGAGATTCTATGATTTTGTTTTTCCTTCTTTCTTTCTTTTTCTTCTTTTTCCCAATAACTACCTGCATTTGCGATTTGTTTAGGTCGACATGTGTGGTTTATTGTCGATTTGAACGGTCAAAATATGGGTCGTTACAGTTGGTATCAGAGCCAGGTTAGCGATAACCTTGGCTCTGTTGGGAATTAACTCATTAGAGATGGGGTTAGAAATACCCTAGAATGAGTTTGAGTGATATAAGAGAGCGTACTTGCATTTTTATATAAAATGGTTTTATATTGTGTTGGCTCGTTCTGTTGAGTATTTATGGATTCTGGTCGATATATGGGACGCCATAGAATCGATAGGAATTCCTAAATAATCGAAGAGAATGAATTGAATAATATGGTTTTCGATTATATTTTATATTATATATATATACTATTATTAGTTTTAAGTGTATAAACATTCGGTCTTTAGTAGGTAATAATATTAAGTTATTATCTATTATGATTGATTCAATAATAAATCTAATAAAGGAATTAAATGGTTAGAAAGAATTTGAAATAAAAGGATACCTTTAAATCAAATTGGCTGCAAGACAATTTGCAATAAAATGGAAAGGAACTTGAAACTTGATCCTGGGTGCTTTCGAAATAGTCTCGCCAAAGTTTTAAAATAGTATCATATTATAGAAATAGTTTTGAGGAATAATTTTCAAAAGAATTTTACCGAAATGAGTGTAATTCCTCCTTGGACCTTAGAATAGTCTTGGTAATGAGTGCACGCATTATCAATGTTTATTTTGAAGAGTTTAGGTGGGGGAGAGACCACTCAATGATTATTATATTTTGTTTTGACAAAGAATTTTGGATTTAACCCATAGTTGTAAAATTTTTATATAAAGGTATTAGTTTATGATATTTAAAGTTGAATTTAAGTGTAAACCCAGAATTTAAATTTCTTGCTCAAATTAAAAGTTCGGATTTGAAATTGCATATAGTATGGTTTATAAAATAATATAAGTATATATGTTTGTCATTTTGAACTTGATTTGCAAAACCGGGATCAAGCGTTTAGTTTACTTTAACTAATGATAACTATAAATTTATTAAAACGAAACTTGAGTTCGAAATTTATAAATTTATATAATACGAGCCTGAAACGGCGCGGTAGTTTGGAAATTCGATCCTTAACTTTGGGAAAATATATAAAATTCAATATAAGTCAGAATTGGATAAAACAAGAAACGTTAGGATCGAAATGATCATATCTTTCCGATGAATGTAAGAAATTTAGTTTTTACTTTATAAATGGTAAGTTATGACTAAATTAAAATTTAGAAATAGCGCTATGGAATTTATATATTCATATATACTTATTAATATATAAGTTTAGAAATGGAAATCTTATAAAAGGTTTAACTTAAGGAAGTGAGTAATGATGATTGGAGACTAAGTCTAAATTTAAATCATGAACAACATTGATTTAACTAAAATTATGGATCTACTTGAAATAAAAAGAAAAGTAATGAATGAGAGAAAATGATTAAGATTTGAATCGAAGTACCAAACATGAATAATATGGTACAACTATAAAATTGGCTTATACGGAGTAATAACAGTTGATGAATTCTAAATCAGAATTTGGGAAATCGTAGTTCGAGTTGATGGATTCAATAAAATGAAATCGACTTGGAAAATTTTAATAAGTCAGTCTAGAACCAATACAGAACTTTGGTTATATAAGAAAAATTTGACTCATATTAGTAAGTGATGAGTAGGCGAGTCAAGTAGAGTTAATAAACGGGATGAAATAAAAAAATGGTTTATATAAAACCATGACGAACCTTAACCCGTTATATAGATTCGAAGTTAACCCAAATGAGGGAGCAACTGAAATAAACTTGAGGTTTAGAATATGAGATAAAGTGATAAAAATGTAAACCAAGTCTAATTTGTTAAATTAGAATATCAGAAGGACTTTGAACTAAGAAGATTAAATTTAGATAGGTGAAGAAGAGAGTGGTTAATATATGAAGGAAGTACCAACATAAGAACAGTGAGATGCAGACACAAGTGAAAGGAGTGAATGTGAATGAACTTGAGCTAGTTCAGAATAAATGAATCCGAACTAGTTCAAGTGAATGGTTAAGCTAATGTGGGTAAACAAGATATTATTCAACGCAAAAGGATAAAGTAACTTTGAATAAGTAATGAAGTGGCAACTTAATTTATATTTATGAAATTATGTTTTATTTAAATCGAGTTGGTTGGAAACATTAAAAAGAATTCAATGTTGTTTGAAATTGAATGCTTGAAAATGAAGCGAATAGAAATATATCGAGATTGAATAAGCAAATGAATATGAATTCATTTCTTGAATAAAGATGTGACCACTAGTTTTGGAATGATGAAGACTTATAAAATTAGAAAATTTAGAATCCGAAAGTTGGAAGTTCCAAAATAAATGAGTCAATGTTGATGCGTAAATTTGAAGTATTCAATAAGCTGAAACAAAATGAGCATAATTTTTGTATGGATGATCAGAATCGGGCGATTCTGGACTTTTCAGAAACCTTAGAATCTGAACTAGAATTGTCATGGATAGAGCCTCATCAGATTTTTCAAGCCTACATGTTGAAATTTAAGATTTAGTCAAAGTCATATGTGCAGAAAATAAAAGTCTGAACTGAATATCGATATTGTTTTGACCATAACTCTCTAACCGAGTATCGGATTTTGATGTGCGAGTACAATTCGGAAAGGCCAGAATGTAAACTAAAACTTTCTCTTAATATGATGAGTCAAATTCTGATGTTTAGAGGGCTAAAAACTGGATAGAACATTTCAGGTCTGTATTTTCAGTGTTCGGGCTGAAGCGTTCGCCTTCACCAAAACAATCATAACTTTCAAACGGATTATCCGAATTCGACGAATCCGGACAATTCGAAAAGCCTGAAAGAAATGCTACAACTTTTCCTAGTGTGTCTTAGTCAAATTCCATCGTCTAAGGGTTGTTAGACTCAAATTTGTTCGCTGGCCTGTTATGAATATCGTGGTTTGGTAGTTGAATATTCAATATATGTTGTCTAAGTTGTATATAATTGCTACGTATTGATATATGTTTGATTCTGATGTATATGTTAGTATGCAGCAGGTGTAAGGAAGTCGTGCTACGCTTCGAAGCTCGCTTGCGCTAAACGCTAAACGCTAAGGTAAATAAAAATGCAAATAAACGCTAGAGAAAGGTATGCAAATGTGTTACAAAGCTTTGGTGGTTTTATATATGAATTTTCCCCATTTTGGGATGCCTCATCGATGATGAGATGTATGTTTTGGGTTGATATATGTATCGGGATTTTTCCCGGGGCCCTCCGTACAGGGGAGATGCTGCCGAAATTTTCCGTGATTTCGGGAGTTAGAAAATTTCATAGGTTTACAACTATGAAACTTATTTTTTTAAAAGTTTATTTTAGGTATGGGTTTAAAATGGATATGTGTTTAATATCGTTTCGTTCTCTTTTCGAGGACGAAAAGATTTTAAGTGGGGGAGAATGTAACATCCCAAAAAAATTTCAGTATATTGAATTCCAATTTAAATTAAATAAATTGTAATATATTAAGAAAAATCAAATTTTGTTGGATTTAAATGTTGGTAATTATGTGAAGTTAGTATAAATAGAGTTTCAGATTTTAGTTCTATTTAATAAGACTATGATTTGAATTTAATATTTAAATAATTAAATTTAATCTGAGTGGTTAATTTAAAGGTAGAATTCGAATTTAAATTAAAATGGTGAAATTCTAAGTTGTGAATAATAATTGGAATTCAAAGCAGAAATTTTAAATAACCAAACTTGAGAACTTAGAATTTGTGGAACCGATTTATAGACTTTATTTAAGCTGTAATTTGAGTTAAGTGGGATTTTGAAATATTTAAGTAAAAAAAAAAAAGAATTCAGATTTGAATTGTTAAACAATGGATTTTTATTTGTTTAAATTTAATTTGAAATTCAAATTTCAAATTTGAAATATAATCAAATATGGAACTTAAAAATTGTGAAATAAGTTTATAGAATTTATTTAAATTATAGTTTGATTTAAATTTGGATTTAATGAATATTTAATCTGAATTTAAAACAGTTAATCGAATAATTGAATATTTTATTTATTTAATTAACTATGGAATTTAACGGTTTTGGCGACTATCTCGGAATTCGACGAAACTGACGCCATTGGATCCGGAACGATGAATTATTATAGGATTTAAATTTGCGTTACAATTCGACTTACCGTTTGATCGTACTGGATAAAACGCGAATAGAATCAATGTAATAAGATAATTTTTGGTTTCTCATGTTGGACCCTATATATATGTAAAACTTAAGTTCTTTTCCACCTCATCAGCTCATTATTCACTTATACGTATACTCTCTCCTTCAAAATTTGTTTTAATGGCTGAAACAATATTTTCAAAACCCTAGAAATAAAATCCAAGCTTTGAAATTCAAATCTCTTCAAAATATAGCAAATTATATATCAAATCGAAGAGCTCGGCGATACGAACCTACGGGTGGTCTTAGTTTTGACATGCAAGGCCTGTAGTCGCAGGAAATCACGGTCAAAGAGAGCAATTTTCGAAACCCTAGAGGCAAAATTAGGGGTTTTCGATTTGCTTGTTAATCAGAGAATCCGTGATGTGGGTTTTGTTGTCCTCATCGAAACGAGGTTGCTGATATTGGTCGGAGGGTTTATCGCTTAGTAATTTGCCAGAAATCGGGGTTTCAAGTCGAAAAGGGGCTTTCGTTCATGGCAGACGACGGCGAGGAGGGGGCCATCGAAGTCGGTGGGTCCGGTACGGGTAGGAGCGGCGTGAGAAGCAGGTTGGTTTGGCGGTGGTCGGAGCCCTTCAGGTGGACGGAGTCAACGGCAATCGATGGTCAAAGTTGGGTTTTGTGCGGGTTCCTGTAGCGACGGGAATTAGAGATGAGCGGGAGTCTTTTGGGAAGATGATGACGTGTCAGCACTTAAGTGGGTAGAAATTTAATTATTAATTATATATATAATTTAAATTCCAATGATTAAACGCTGATAACTTTTACATGTTAACTCGGATTTAGACGCGGTTTGTCGCGTTGGGATCGTGGCGAAATTGCGGACGTTTTGGCACTGACCTGGCTGCGTTTGGCGACTGTCAAATTTTGGCCCTTAATTGGACGTTCGATCAACTATGGACGCGAAGGTGAGTGGTTTTCTCACTCACGAAATACTGAATCATTCCCATATTTATTGAATTAAATTATGAAATAAGTTTGGTTGCATGGTTGCGTTGGATTGTTGATGTGTTGTTTAAATTTGACATGCAAGTGTGTTAACATGCAATCTAAGTAATGATTAGTTATTTAATTTAATTTAAATCTCTAGCTGAAATTTGAACCCTTGTTAATCCTGGAACAGTTAATGCTGATCAGTTGAATGAAATGATATGATGGATGTTTGGTTGAATTTTATTACTGAATTGATATTGTCACTGCTTATGCCCATATTCAGTATATCGTATTGCATGTTGGTTTTGGCGATAAATCTCATTTGTACCCTTGATGTTGCGGGCATCTAAATGAACCCGGGATTTATCGATAAAATGAATTAAGAACACAGAGTGAAATGATAAATCTCTGTGACCCTGATTTGGATTGAAATGATAGATCCATCCCTGAAATATCGAGAAATGTAATATTAAACCACTTGGCCGTTGGATAGAAAATTATATACAGACATCGGTTGGTTAAATGATTCTAATATTTGAAATTTTATTTGATAGAATTTCACATAAAAGAATGTGTCGATACTCGATTTTAAATTCTTTAAAGATTCTGAACTGGGATGATGATAAAAGGGGTTGAAGGAATTTTCCAAACCAAAATAGAAATATCTAAATTGGGGTTTGAATATGAATTGAACTTTCCAAATAAGAGTTGGATTAGAAGGACAAATTCTTATAGAAATCAAATGTTGGGGAAATTAGGAATCCAGAGTATCTGAGTTGTTTTAACCCAGTTGGAATATATATCTCGGAACTCTTGAAATCAAGTAGTTGTTTTGGGTTGAAACGAGATAGGGAACTAAGTGAACTCCGTTGAGACCGGAGGATAAAATTCAAGTATTGAAATTTGGAAGGAAGAAAGGTTTGGTTTGAGAAATTTATTTTAATATTTATGCATTGATTCTAAATAATTATTCTAGCTTTAAAACTATTAATTACTTTTACTTAATACTATTGTATTTAAATAATTTACTTATAATTCATTTTCAAAGGTTTCTAGTAAATCTTATTTTAAGTATATATATAATATTTAAATTACTAATTTATCTTAACTATTATATTTTATATATATACATCTATATATATTTATTTTATAAAAATTTATTATTATTATTATTATTATATGAACATTTAGTTTACAAGTATTTTCTCAAATTTTAAATTCTTCCGAATGGAAATGCTTGAGTTTGAACCACTGGTTCAAATGGAGTTGAGATGAGAATCCGAGATAATTGGAAACCCTTGAGGTAAAATTTTATTCTATTTGAATATTTCGTTTTGGAAATATTATATGATTATAATATAATGGTATGGGATATATTCTAATTTAGAATAAAAATCGGCTTGGGATGATTTATGATATTTTGATATGAAATTTTATTTTATTTGAATATAAATTGGTTCGAAACAAAATATGATATTTTGATATGAAAGCGAACCTTTCAAATATAAAAGAACCGACCGATGTGAAAAGATGTAAGCGTTGGTTGTTAAAGAGACCGGAGTCGACATAAGGCATACTCTCTGTCAGTGTCGATACCACTTTGACAACTGTGAACGTTATGACGTATCCAGAATGAGTATGATGACTTGGAGGCGATTATTGAATCGAAGAAGATGTACGATGACGAAATAGCCCTGACCTTCGGGTCAGAATTGAAATGACTAAAACAGGAGCTATACCGTGACTAATTGAGGTTAGCGCCTTTGATCGGACACACTTCTTCGATGCTATTTATATGACTATGATGATGATGATTTGGGCCCATTTAATTTTATGACTATGGGAGTGTGTTCCGAGGTGGGCGGTAGTGGCTGCTATGCGTTACCACCGGTCTGGGAGTGCAATTGGTAGAATCCTACCCTGGGTATTGCCTCGAGTGCCTTGTCATATATATCCATATCGAGCCCATACGATTTTGATTTAGCATTGCCTTGTATGGAGTGCCCTCTGATAACACCAGTACGGTGAATTTACGGTACTGTATAGACTGTCGATGCCTATAAACGGCGTAAGGGTAATATGGTAATCCCGCTTACGCTATTTTTCAGTATTTATACTTTACTGGATAGACACTATCATAATAGCGTATTATACTATCTATGTATTAGTTTAACGGATCCTTGAGGGATGGAAAAATCCCGTAACATCTCTTGAGTTACTACACCCATGATACTGATGTTATTTCATATTTTGATTTGACTAATATGAGATGATTTAGTGCTGATCTGAGTGTTTGTTGTGTTTTCTTTTGATGCAATACGCTCGGGTCAGCAGACGTTGCAGTTACCGAAGATGACTGTGCTTTGGAGATCGAAGACGAAGATTTGGTATATCTATACATATGTATATCCGCTGCATTATTTTTCCGCTGCTTATTATGTACAGCTGTATGTATATGTAACTCTGATATTCATTTGAATGTTATAGCCAATGTATATATTTCAACTGCTTTAACTGCTATTTATTTATTATATGTTGTCCTTCCGCTGTGAGATTCTATGATTTTGTTTTTCCTTCTTTCTTTCTTTTTCTTCTTTTTCCCAATAACTACCTGCATTTGCGATTTGTTTAGGTCGACATGTGTGGTTTATTGTCGATTTGAACGGTCAAAATATGGGTCGTTACATATACAATCCTGAAGCCTCCTGCTCCCGCTCTTCAAATATCTGTAAATACCGACTACTTGACTGCCCGTACAAAATTGGGCACCCAAGAGCTTAGGGAAAACAAAACAAAATAAACTCTGGTCCAGTCATGTGACTGGTGTGAGTAAACTCAAATCATTTGATTTAACTTTCAAAATTCTTTTGAAATAAAGGATAATCATAAGACCGATCCACACATAAACACGGATGACTTTTACCTTATGATAACCTAAAATATTTCTAAAACGATACTTGTCTGATATTATAATAATGTCTAGATCAAGTAAATAGAAATCTAGTAGAAACGCTTGCATCTAACATTCTACCTATATAATATACAATCAAAACCGCAGGCTCTTATTTGGGGAATGGATTCCAACTATGACAAGGTATGGATCCACCTTCCGCTCAGTGTACTCTAGAAGCGATACACTGGAGTTCAACAAGAACATCTTGTAACTCGGCCACACATGACCGACCATTCATTTCTCTTGAATGTATCGAATATATTGCTACCCCCCGGTTAGTATTCCAACATAACCATTCTCGGGAGATACAGAATTGAAAGAAGTACAAATATGAATATTCTCTAGATGGTGACAATATACCCTAATTGGGTGCGGCCTACTTAGCCATGCTGCGTGCCCGATTTCTGTCATTTCCCAGTTGATGAGGCTTGAGGTTATAACGTATCTCTATACAGATCACATCTTCATTTACTGTGAATGCCACATCATCATACCCGTCAAATCACAATTTGATTTCCCCAAAAATACCATGGGTATAAGTTAAGAGAAACGAATTCCTCTGCCACCAACGTAAATATGTTTTAAATGATCAACTTACGCGATCTACCAGATATACTCTGTCAAACATTCATCATTCAAGTTGTCCTGGGACTGGACAAACCGAAAGCACTATTCAGTACATCCATCTTAGGCAATCTCTACCTAAGATTTATACAATAGCCCTTGCACTTTACTCCGTCTTCAATATATTCAGCATACTTGGTTTGCAACTCTTATGCCAATACGAAGTGGTTCTTCGGATTATGATCCAACTGGTTTCTCCATATTAACAACGTAAAAATGGTCAGAAACTTTGATATTCGGTGATTTAACTATCAAATGAAAACACGTGTGCAAACAACAATCTTATTTCCAATTGGAATTTCTGTTGATCAATCATCATATATATATATATATATATATATATATTCATATTTCCTTATTTTCTATATTCAGAAAATATATGTTATGAACATTGGAAAACATTCCCAATGCTTATTTATTTATTTATCACTATTCTGCCACATCTATCAGTCTCTGACTGTAAACTAGTATGAGAACAATTCCCTAAGTATCAATCCCGAAGGTCAAAACCAACATCAGATAGACACTTAGAAAACCATTTAACTTAACTAATCTCTAGTCAGTTTCTAATTTAGCTTAACTCCATTTCTTAATTCCTTATAAATAAAACATTCCATTTTCTATGTTTTAGAAAATATCTCTGATTCTATATTTGGAAAACGTTTCCAAAACTCATTTATATGGATTTTAAACTAACGTTGTATAAAACATCGTTACGATCGCTCCATCCATAAATCGCTTATTACTTAACTGTATTTCTAACTAACTCTCGCCCTCGAACCTCAACTATTTCTTAGTTAAATAAGGAAGTCAATCAAGTTAGGGTATAATTACCTCTTAGGCCTTAACCGAACAACGTTCTTAACCTTGCAATAGACAAAGCTCACCGCTCCAATTTCTACAATCATTTGCTTACGCAAATTCTCGGATTCAGATTATGAATCCACTTCTTTTATGAAAACATTTATTATAACGCTAACGTTATAAACCCTACTTTTGAAATATCTAACCTAGAAATCTAACTTAAATTCTTATTTTGAATAAATAAGCCAACAACTAATTTATTTATAAATAAACAAATCTTGATTAAAAACTGGAAAGTAAATAATACTTTCCCGAATTCGATATAATTGAATTTGACGTATAACTCTCTTCGAGTAATCTCTGTTCGATTAACTCCTTCGAATAACTAATATTCTATCCCACTTCGAATAACTTATATTCGATTATCTCACTTCGAATAACTTATATTCGATTATCGCACTTCGAATAACTTATATTCGATAATTCTATTCGAATAAACTATATTCAATTACTCCTTTCTTCGAATAACTATATTCGATTAACTCCTTTCGAATAAACTAATATTCGATAACTCCTTTCTTCGAATAACTATATTCGATTAACTCCTTTTGAATAAACTAATATTCGAGAACTCCTTTCTTCGAATAACTATATTTGATTAACTCCTTTCGAATAAGTAATATTCGATAAATTCACTTTCGAATAAGTAATATTCGATTAACTCCTTTAACTCTATTCGAATAACAAATATTCGATTATCTCACTTTAACTCTATTCGAATAACTAATATTCGATCAACTCAAATTCGATTAACTCCATTTAATTAACTCTATCGATTAACTCTAACTAATTAACTCTTACTGGTTAACTCTTACTGGTTAACTCTAACTGGCTAACTCTAACCGATTAACTCTAAATGGTTAACTCTAACTGATTAACTCTAATCTATTAACTCTATTTGATTAACTTTATGTCCATATTCAATTTCAAATATCGATGTTGAAATCGATTCTCACTTCTCTATATAAGTCCTGACTTATATATTCTATTTATCCAATGATAAACATTTTATTTAATTTACAAAATATTATTTATAAATTTATCTTCTCCACTTATCTGTTAAAATAGATTTCTATTTAAAATCTACTTTAAATTCATATTCTGTTATACCCGTGTGCGAAGCACAGGTCTAAACTTTCCTTAGTGTAAAATTCTCTTTTTATACACTTCTTTCATTTTTCAAGTATTTCCTTTTATAATCTATTTATTTTCTAAATAAATATTTCCTTTATAATTCTATTTATTTTCTAAATAAATATTCCTTTTATAATTCTATTTATTTTCTGAATAAATATTCCTTTTACATTTGTTTTACAATTATTTTCCTTTTTAACTCTTTGATTTTATAATTATTTCCTTTTATAAAACCCTCTTCCTTTTATATATAAAATCCATTGATTTTATATAAATAATTTAGTTTCAAAATACACTTTAAAAATCCCCTTTTCTACATCCCAGTATTTCTTACGGTATTTAAGATACCAAATAACAATGATCGAGATCATTCAACACACATAATCAACAATAGATTATATATCACAATATATGAAACAAAACAGTAAAATAAATGTTGAGGAATCCAGTTGGATTCCTCTGACCTGTTTCCCTGCATCCACAGATGTTAAACAATACAATTAACATCACTTTCATTTCAACATGAAATATTCCGATCAACAGAATCCATACTTGATTAACGATATATATATATATATATATATATATATATATATATATCACTAGATCTATATTTCAATCAATCAATTATTAGTTCAACCAAACAGTCAACACACAGTAATCAACCATCATTTATCAGTTCTAAAAATACATTATAAAAATATACCTATTCAGAGTTAGTGAGTTTTACTTACTTTGGCAGTTCATCGTTAAATAACGATAAACCATCTTTTGATTCAGACGAACAATTTATTTTGCAATAAATTGTAATGGGCTTCAATTCAATCTCAGTCAGTTCGATGGTGTAGGCGACGTCCATACGATCCCAGCGGATATTGTTTCGTCGGATTCTGATCATCTATGAATTAAATACAATTTATACATGATTTAAATTAAAATAAGATTATTAACTTAATAATTTAATTAATTAAATCCTTACTTATCTCTTATCCATGTTTATTACTACTCTAATCATGTCTGTCTTCCCATTTTTCAGTTTGAACCCCCAGAAAGAAACACCTGGACATGTTTTATTCCCAAACTCTTTTCTTAAATCCCCTTTATAAACAAATTACCATTTAAAACAAAGATGGGCCTTACCCTATGTATTCGGCCCAACCATCAATGTGAAAACCCATAGCCTCTCCAATACCTTTCGTCCCCAAACACACCGTTGCTCTAGATCCGTTCCTCCCCATTTAAGCAGTTCCTCTTCCTTGTTTAATAACTGCGAGCTACTGGGTATCTCATTCACCATCTCGCCAAAACTTAAACCCATCGTTCACCTTATATTCCTTCCGTCCCTTCTCCTCTAAACGGTTTCAACGCTCCAGTATACAAAAACGAACCCAAACTTCCAGTCCTACGTTAACATCCCCTTGACAGATGAAATTCACGAACCAGACTGTCATGGCCATTGCCACTTTCCCCAAGCTCAATCCCACTCAGTTCCTAAACGGTTTTAAAAACCGAAACCATCACTACTCCTCCTTTTCAAAATTCTACACAATCATCTCCCCTTCTTCCCTCGCAATCAACTCCTCCCATTTCCGTCCTCCACGACCTATCTCGCGCACCACACAGAAGTGCAACATTTTTATTTTTGATAAAATCCCAAAAGATCAAAATCGCTGTTGTTTCTTGCCATAAATCTCAATGCAACATCGAAGTAAACTAACGCTCCTCAAATCATGAAGAATCTCTAACCCTAGTTGCCGTTGTTGAAAAACTCAGTCACAACATGGACTTCGAGCACGCCGAAACATACATAGGGATGTACAGAATCTTTAGAGGATTTCATATATATATATATATATATATATATATATATATTGATTTATAGATTTCACTTTGAATTTGGTTTGATTTTCAAAAGAGGATTTTTACTGTGAAGAAAATTTGAGCGACAGCGGATTGTTTGTTATTGACCAAAGAAATGAGAATATTAGGTTTAGGAAATTGGTATGGTATTTATAGGGATTTCATATATTTTTTTAATCGATTATTTTCAATATAATAAGCTAACGTATTTTGTATTTATCGTTTAAAAACCCGTATGCCCACATACAATATCTAAAAATCACGAAAATGGACATACACCTTAAGTTCGACATTACGGACCCGACGAAATTGGATTCGTCGAATTCCGACTCCGTTTGCTCACACAATGTATTTTTAACTATCAAAATACTAATTATTTATCACATTAAAAATCCGTACGGCCACAGACTGACTCTAAAAATTACAGAAATTGAAATCTAATAATAATTAAATATTGCGGATCCAACAAAATTAGTTTCGTCGAAAATGGAGGTCGTTTGCAAAACTGGCTATTTTTAAAGCTCTAAATGACCCATTAAATACATAAATATATTTAAAAATAATTAAATTTAATATTTAAAAATAAATATTATCGTATATATTCACAATAGAATATCATACAGCTCCACTGGGATTTATAACTCGATATTTCAAAGTTCTCAGTTATATCGTTATTCGATTTATATTTAAATCCTTTTAAAAATATAAATAAATCATTATAAATTATAAAGGAATTCCATAGCGACTTTTCTAAAATTTGATTCGGACATAAATCAAAATCTACACAATGAAATCCTGATTTTTCTCTTCCATTAGAAAAATATACTTCACCAGTTCCGAACATTTCTTATTTCACAGAAATCCGGCTTAAAACGGATTCTGTATATCCAGTTGAAGTTCAAATCGCCAAATAGCGAACTGCCGCGCCATTTCGAGCTCGATTTTAATTATTTTATAATTATACGTTCAACTATCGTTTATATAATATATTTGTTATTCGAATTCAATTCCAAACTGAAATATTTTTTTTTTGAATTGTCCAGTTCACATTATATCGTCAATTCACTATTTCTGACTATTTCGGAATAACAAATATATTTTTCAATTATTTAAATTAATAAATATTCAATATTATTTAATTAAACAACCATTTAATTCTCTAAACCATTATTTAAATAATTAAATTAATTAATTATTTGATCGTACAAATACGGGACATTGCAGTTGGGGAAAGAAAAGACGGTAGAAAAGGGAAGAAAGAAAAGAACAGGAAGATAGTAGATAAGAGAAGGGGAACAACAACAGGACTAATGAAGGGAAAGAAAGGGTAACTCGGTTTGGGTGATGGGCCTGATATGGCCACGAGAATAAATAAAGAAATTAAGGAAAGGGAGGGGGAATTGGGCGAGAAACGGGACAAAGAAGAGAAAAGGAGAAATAAAGAGGTAGAAAAAGAAGGTCTAGGCTTGTAAATTTTGGGCTGCGAAAATGTATAGAAAGGAATAAGGAAAAAGAAATAAAAGTATGGAAACGGTAAAATAAGAAAAAAATTAGAAAATAAATTATAGAAAAGAAAAGAGAAAGAAGGTGGCTAGTGGAGTTTGGGCTGATGGGCAGAAAGAATTGGAAGGAAGAATGATTAAATAAATAGAATAAGGAAAGAAATAGTAAGAAGAAAAAGAATAGAAAGGGAGCAAGGAGATTTAGTAAATAAATTCGTAAATAAATAATAATAAAATTTCATTTAATATAAACTCAATATGAGGAAATATTTTAGGAAAGAAATAAAAGGAAGCAGTGTTAACATGGTTGATGAAATCCGACGAGGAAGATAGCAGATGATCAGGTAAGGATAAATGTAAACGAAGTTGTACTTGTCAGGGTAAAATAAATAAATAAATAGAGTTTTAAATTATTTATTTTCAAATAAATAAATTTAGAATAAATTATGGATCCACTTGTTTCTAAAAACCAGATAATCAGTTCAAGTCGTATAAACTGAATTGTAATCAACGGTTTGTAGTAATTAAATGAATGATATCGGATCATCGGTAATGTTGTGTTATATAGTGTTGTTTAAATTGTAATCGAATTAGATCAATAAATATATTTTTATCAAGAAATGACTTTAAAATCGAATTAATGGCGTTTAAACTAAATATTAAAATTCAAATGAATAGGAAGATATATAGTAACTAGATAAAAAGAATTGAACGAAGGAATGGTATTGACAATCCAAAGCGAGTAACGTAAGAAGCAAATGATTTACAGATAAGAATGGTTGTGGGAATATTGGTAAGAAAAGTTTGGTTGACCGATAATGATGAGATCATTCTGAAATTCAGGAAATAAATGGAATCGAGATAAATGGGAAAGAGATATTGTATTGGAAATCGGCCAAGTGGAAGTTAGGAAAGTATCTTCTAATTTTCGATTTAAATTAATTATACATTGAATAATTTATTCATCTAAGAAATATAATAATAGTAATATTTATAAGCCGTGTGTATATAAATATATATATGTATGTATATATGTATATGTATATATACTGAATATGGGTTTTGACAACACTGTTATAATAGATGATAATAAATGTATTTCTTAAACTGAACTAAATCTTAGATAGATATGATTGAAAGTAATTATTCCCCAAGATCAACCGAGTTATGAAAGATGATTATCTGAATTATTGAATCGTGATGGATTTGTGTGATATATAGTTGTTTTGTTTGATTATAATGCTATGCTATGAACCAATAGACTTGTTCAGTTTAATTTAATCATTTACATACCTTGATATTAAACGACTGTTGAAATCTAAAATTTGGTAAATAAGTCCTTATAAGTAAATATTGAAATTTGTTTGAATATGATAACTTGATTCTTTAAGTATCGCTTAGCCCTAAAAGATTTTCATGTTCATCGATTCAAAGAGACCAGGATTGGTTTTCTCAATGAAATCCAAATACCACTTTGTTTCGTTCTAGGTGTTGTTTAATTTGAAGTCAAATTGAAGACCCTTGAAGATAGAGTTTACGCAAGGGTTGTTCTGTCAATCCTAGGTAGGAATTTCCTAAGATAGATTTACAGGATAGTGCCTTCGGTTTGTCCAATCCTAGGACAACTTGTATGGGAGAATGTCTGACAGAGTACACCAAACAGATCATACGATTGATCTCTTCAAATTATGTTTGGTGGCAGAGGAATTTGTTTCTCTTAGCTTTATACCCAATGTATTGGGGGAATCAATTGGTGATATTGACGGGCCTGACGATGTGGCATTCAAAGTGAATGAAGACATGATATATCTAAAGGTAAATTTTGACCTTAAGCCTCAAAATCGGGAAATGACAAAAATCGAGCAGGCAGCATGGCTGAGTGGGTCGCTCCCAAATAGGGTGTGTTGTCACCATCTAGAGAATATTCATTTTGTAACCTCTTTTGCTTCTGTATCTCCCGGGAACGGTTATGTTGGTTCGAACCGTAAGGTGATAATACATTCGATACACTCAAGAGAAACGAGTGGTTGGTCATGTGTGGCCGGATTGCAAGATGTTTTTGTTGAACCCAGTGTATTCCTCTCTAGAGATACACTATCAGAAGGTGGTCCCATACCTTGTCATAGTTGGAAATCAATTATCCAATAAGCGCTCATGATTTTGATTGTATACTATATGTGTAGAACGTGAGATGCAAGCGTTCTATTAGATGATTATTTATTTGTAGTTTGATAGACATTATTATCATATCAGAAGAGTTTTGATATAAAGATGTTTTGGGTTATTTTAAGGTAAAAACCATCAGTAAATATGTGTGGATCGGTCTTATGATTATCATTTCTTTCGAAACGTTTTTGAAAGTTAAATCAAGTATTGTGGAGTCTCATAAGGGAAAACCCGTTCTGTTTTTACGACGTGGTCTTATGAGATATCCTTCATTTATCAAGCTGTTTTAAAATCGTTTACTCACACCAATCCCATGACTGACCCAGAGTTTATTTTTCTATGTTTTCCCTAAAATCTTGGGTGCTCAAATTTGTACGAGCAGTCAAGTAGTTCAGGCTTTTACAGATTTTCTGGAGGATCTTGGAGCAGGAGGCTTCAACGATAGATATTTAGAGTTTAATTTCCACTGTATTGAGTATATGATGTACTCTGATAATGTATGTAAGTTCAACTCAAGCTGTATTTCAAAGGAGATTATATTTTATCCATTTCGCTGTGAGATTCATGTTTACTCTGATTTTGTCTATGTTCTCCTTTTTCTTCTATTCTAACTTTTCTATCTTATCTTTTCTCATCCTCTAATTTCTTTCTTTGACATCTGAGTTTTAGTGTTCTTTATGTTGGATTTGGGTTGTATTTGGTCGGCTTAAAGGGTACCGAAATTCGGGTCATCACATTTGGTATCAGAGCTAATGGTTAAGAGAAAACTTGGCTCTGTGGCGTGACTCGATAAAGATCGGGTTAGTAATACCCTAGATCGAGTTTGAGTGTGTGTATATGAGTGCATATTTGTTAATTGATATAAAAACTGTTTTATATTGTGTTGATCGGTTTGTCGAGTGGTTTATAAATTCTAGTCGAGTTTGATCAATTGTATCGATAGGCGTTTATAAACACTTGAACAAAATAATTCGACACAATATCATTTTAAAAGATGGGTAAATGAAATAATTTTGCCCAAAATTTTATTTTAATATAAAAAGAATAATTTTTGGAAATTATTATATATTGATGTGTCGATAGTTGTTATTATAATCAAATAAGATTATATTGGGTATATATTAAGCCAAATTAAATTTGTATAAGAATAAGATGTACAAATAAGGAAATTTGGGAATTGTTTGAGTAAAACAAAATGTTTTGGGGAAATTCAAAGGTTTTGAATTTACAATGGGATTAAGAAAGATTTCAAACTAGTTTGGAATGAAAACTAGAAATTAGGAATTTGAAAATTTAATTGGAGTAAGTTAAATCAGACTGGGGTTTAAAAGGAGAGTTTAAAGGAGATAAATATGTTTAAAAGGGTTTAATTCAAATTAACGAAGTAAATGATTTTGGAATATATATTTTTCAAATGTAATCAAGGATATTTTCTAAAAGGGAAAATAGATAATACAGGTTGATAAAGATAAAGAGTTAAGAATTTAGAACCTAACTGGAGATGGGTGGAGTTAAATAATTTTTTGAGCATTGATCTGATGTTGATTTCGTTCTATGGGGTTGATATTCAGAGGATTATTTTCTTACCAATTTACGGTCAGGGACTAATGAATATTTGTATTGCATGCTATGAAATGTTTTGATGAATAACCTGTGTGTTTAGATGCCTTGTTTGTTGTGATGACCCATGTATGTGTTGTGATATAAGTCTATGAATTTGAATATAACTGGAATCTACTCGATACTTTAATTTCGAGGACGAAATTCTTTTAAGGTGGGTAAATTGTAACGTCCCGGTTCTTGATTGAGTTTGTAATACAGTTGATTATGGATTATTTCAGTAATTGTTTTAAAGATAATGATTTGTGAGTAATTAATATTGGAAGATTTCAGGAATAATATATTTGAATGGTTTAAAATATTGTAACCAATGTAAAATAAGCAAAGAATGTTTCTTTGTTTTGCTTTTGTATTTGTTTTAACTCTTGTGAAAATATAAATAATCTTAAGTATAAATTATTAAGAAAAATAATTAATCATTTTAGATAAATCCTATATGTGTACATATAGGTATATAAAACAAGTGAATGATGTTCTAAATATCTTTGTCTATCTTAAAATCTTATTTTAATTTCATAGATAATTGTTTGTTTGTACAAATTTGTGCCATCTAAATCTAGGAAGTAAATAAACACAATTCATAGCTAAGGAAGATTGACGACAAGTAAGTTTTTTTGTACATAAGAGATTTTGGCAATATGAAATCAAATATATTGCATTCATTGGATTAGAATGACCAACATCAAAATCAATAATAGAGATTGATTTGTTTGCAGATAAATTTGTTATTAAAATACATTTTGTACATAGCTAGTTGCTTGTCAACTAGCCTAATATAGGTATATCTTTACAAACCATCTAAGTACACATATACATGTGATTAAATCTATGGCCATAAATGTTGAATTTGTAGGACAAGCTGCAGCTCCCCTTTTTCAAGTCAAAAGAAGAGCCTTTACATAACTTATCCTCAATCAAACAGTAGCCTAGAATTTCTTAGCAACCAAGTATACTATAAAATATCCATTTGCATATGGCCATATGCTTATTTGTACATGTATAGGACGACCATACATTGTTGCTTCAGTTGGAATATAGGCACACAGTTAGCTAGAATCATCCCATCAACTAACATAGCTATGTAAAGTAAAGCCACCCATTTCAAGTCAATGCACAAGCACATATAAAAACTAGGCTTCTTTCTCTTTAAACCAATCTACACAGCTTAGAGCATAGATGTATGTTTGCAATCAATCAAAGGCAAAAACTAGGAAACTCCGTTAGCCTGTGCGTATTCATTTCCCTTACAAGAATTTAATGCGAACACAATACTTTATCATTAGTTGCCTCTATAAATACACCAGCTTTTGCATAATTCACTCATGTATTCGACCAAACTAGAACTGAAATGGCATCAAGAGAATTGAAGAGAAACCATTGGCAAACCATGGTAGCGAAACTGAGCTGTCTTGTGGGCTAAAAGAAAACAGGGAGCAACAATAAGAAACAGAGGATCTATTTTAGTGAGTAAACTCCTTCAACTCACATTTTCTTTTGATCACCACTTGAGTGCATTATTGTGTGATATCTTATTTATATATGAGTTTCCATGAACATGATGTATTGTATCAATTAAACCCAGATTCACTTTTGAGTTATATGTGTATATCTGAATCTGTTAACCCCTATACATACAACAGTATATTAAACCATGAAAACATACACTTGTATAGCTTATGAAAATTCATAAATAAGATTCTACATATAGAGTTGTATGGCTGTGTGTTTGCATCACTTTCCAAATTTGAATACTTAAATAAAATTCAATATAAGCTGTAAACCATTCCATGAATCTCAACCATGTTTCGATAATATACTGGGTCCATGTATAGTTAATTCCTTTTCATGTTTTACCATTAGTATATAGTATTGTAAAACTATTTATCATATTTGCATCATAATTCTTTAAACCTTTACCATTACTATGGAACTACTGAAAAAGAAAAAGAAAAAAACAAAGTTCACGTATGAAAAATGGCATGAAAAAGGCAAACAAGTATATACAACACAAGCTTCGAAACGTAGAACTTTTCATATCCGATAATCCAAGGGTTTTAAACAATCATCCCACTACAATTCATTCATTTATTATCACATAAAATTTGTCTGTCCAATCCTTGATGAATAATCATATCAATTATATAAACTATTTTTTTGAGGTTATGTTTATATATTTTCGGAACTGGAAAATCCCATATTCTTCTTGTATAACTAACTAATTGTTAAGGCTAAACACTTGCTTCTGGTGCATTCATGTACATAGCCTAAACAATATAAACTTTTGACTTAGACTTCGGATGGGACATGTTCATTTAGGTATCATTAATTTAATGATATCATGCTCAAAAGTAAGGCATTGTCAAGCGAGATAAATAAGAGAATACTGGTGCATACATTCCTTCGAGAGTAGAACATCTTGACTTCGACGTGGTCAATAGGAGTAACACGTCAGTGTTTGATAAGGCCAAGGGATGATCGCGCATTATGAGCATGGTCATGATCCGTGCAGGACAACTGGATGTTACGGGTATATGCACAATGCAAGTGTGTGCATCTCGATGGATAGAGGTAGAAGCAAAAGAAAGAATAGTATGCAACAATATAAGAACTGATATACTCTTAGCAAACCAAAAATAGGAGATGGAGAAAGGGAATAGTAGAATACGAAGGGAAAGAAAGGATAAAGGGTAAGGATGGGCCGATGTAGTTGGGTTGGGGAAAGAAAAGACGGTAGAAAAGGGAAGAAAGAAAAGAACGGGAAGATAGTAGGTAAGAGAAGGGGAACAATAACAGGACTAACGAATAGAAAGAAAGGGTAACTAGGTTTGGGTGATGGGGATAATCTGGCGACGAGAATAAATAAAGAAATTAAGGAAAGGGAGAGGGGGAATTGGGCCAGAAACGGGCAAATGAAGAGAAAAGGAGAAATAAAGAGGGTAGAAAAAGAAGGTATAGGCTTGTAAATTTTTGGCTTCGAAAATGTATAGAGAGGAGTAAGGGAAAAGAAATAAAAGTATGGAAAAGGGAAAATAAGAAGAAGAAAAAATTAGAAAAGAAATTATAAAAAAGAAAGGAGAAAGAAGGTGGCTAGTGAAGTTTGGGCGGATGGGTAGAAACAATGGGAAGGAAGAGTGATTAAATAAAAAGAATACAGAAAAAATAGTATGAAAAAAAATAATAGAAAGGGAGCAAGGAGTTTTAGTAAATAAATTCCTAAATAAATAATAACAAGATTTCATTTAATATAAACTCAATATGAGGAAATATTTTAGGAAAGAAATAACTGTTAAAATGGTTGATGAAATCTATCGAGGCAGATAGCAGATGATCAGGTAAGGATAAATGTAAACAAAGTTGTACTTGTCAGGATAAAATAAATAAATTAATTAATAGATTTTTAAATTATTTCTTTGCAAATAAATTAATTTAGAATAAAATATGGATCCATTTGTTTCTAAAAACCAGATAATCAGTTCAAGTCATATAAACTGAACTGTAATCAACGTTTTGTAGTAAATAAATGAATGATATCGGATCATCGGTAATGTTGTGTTATACAATGTTGTTTAAATTTTAATCGAATAAGATCAATAAATATATTTTTACCAAGAAATGACTTCAAAGTTGAATTAATGGCGTTTAAACTAAATATTAAAATTCAAAGGAATAGGAAGACATATAGTAACTAGACAAACAGAATTGAACGAAGGAATGATATTGACAATCCAAAGCGAATAACATAAGAAGTAAATCTTTTGCAGATAAGAATGGTTGTGGGAATATTGGTAAGAAAAGTTTGGTTGACCGATAACGATGAGATCATTCTGAAATTCAGGAAATAAATGGAATCGAGATAAATGGGAAAGAGATGTTGTATTGGAAATCGGCTAAGTGGAAGTTAGGAAAGTATCTTCTAATTTTCGATTTAAATTAATTATATATTGAATTATTTATTCATCTAAGAAATATAATAATAGTTATATTTATAAGTCATGTGTATATATATATATATGTGTGTGTGTGTGTATATATTGAATATGGGTTTTGACAACACTGTTATAATAAATGTAATTCTTAAACCAAATTAAATATTAGATAGATATAATTGAAAGTAATTATTCTCTAGGTTCAACCGACTTATGAATGATGATTATCTGAATTATTGAATCATGATGGATCTGTGTGATATATAGTTGTTTTGTTTGATTATATTGCTATCGTATGACATAATAGACTTGTTCAGTTTAATTTAATCATTTACATGCCTTGATATTAAACTATTGTTGAAATCTAGAATTTGGTAAATAAGTCCTTATAAGTATATATTGAAATTTGTTTGAATACGATAACTTGATTCTTTAAGTATCACTTGGCCCTAAAAGATTTTCACGTTCATCGATTCAAAGATACCGGTATTGGTTTTCTCAATGAAATCCAAATAACACTGTTTCAACCTGGGCGTTGTTTAATTTGAAGTCAAATTGAAGACCCTTGAAGACAGAGTTTACGCAAGGGTTGTTCTGTCAATCCTAGGTAGGAATTGCCTAAGATGGATTTACAGGATAGTGCCTTCGGTTTGTCCAATCCCAGAACAACTTGTATGGGAGAATGCCTGACAAAATATACCTAACAAATCATACGATTGATCTCTTCAAACTTTGTTTGGTGGCGGAGGAATTCGTTTCTCTTAGCATTATACCCAATGTATTGAGGGAATCAATTGGTGATATTGATGGACCTAACGTTGTGGCATTCAAAGTGAATGAAGACATGATATATCTAAAGGTAAATTTTGACTTCAAACCTCATAACTGGGAAATGACAAAAATCAGGCAGGCAGCATAGCTAAGTGGGTCACTCCCAATTAGGATGTATTATCACCATCTAGAGAATATTCATTTTGTTACCTCTTTCTCTTATGTATCTCCCTGGAATGGTTATGTTGGTACCAACCGTAAGGTGATAATATATTCGATACACTCAAGAGAAATGAGTGGTCGGTCATGTGTGGCCGGGTTGCAAGATGTTTTTGTTGAACCCAGTGTATTCCTCTCTAGAGATACACTATCAGAAGGTGGTTCCATACCTTGTCATAGTTGGAAATCCATTATCAAATAAGCGCTCGCGGTTTTGATTGTATACTATATTTGTAGAACGTGAGATGCAAGCGTTCTACTAGATTATTTATTTGTGGTTTGATAGACATTATTATAATATCAGAAGAGTTTTGATATAAAGATGTTTTGGGTTATCGTAAGGTAAAAACCATCCGTGTTTATGTGTAGATCTGTCTTACGATTATCATTTCTTTCGAAACGTTTTTGAAAGTTAAATCAAGTATTGTGGAGTCTCATAAGGGAAAAACCCGTTCCGTTTTTACGGCGTGGTCTTATGAGATATCCTTCGTTTATCAAGCTGTTTTAAAATCATTTACTCACACCAGTCCCATGACTGACCCAAGTTTATTTTTCTATGTTTTCCCTAAACTCTTGGGTGCTCAAATTTGTACGAGTAGTCAAGTAGTTCAGGCTTTTACAAATTTTCTGGAGGAGCTTGGAGCAGGAGGCTTCAACGATAGATATTTAGAGTTTAATTTCCGTTGTTTTGAGTATATGATGTACTCTGATAATGTATATAAGTTCAAATCAAGCTGTATGTAACAACCCGGAAAATCAGAATCAATTTAAATTTTTTATTTTGGCAATTTTAATGAATTATGAATATTTAAAATGATTTATTTTAAACAATAACGACTAGAAATTTATTTTGAATAGAATTAGAACGCATATATTTATTTAAATCGAAATTAGAATATAAGTATTTATTTTAATTATAAAAGGAATTGGAAATGGCGCGGTAGTTTGAAAATTCAATTTCAAAACTTCATATGAGTGTATAGGATTCAAAATAAACCGGATTTTGGTGAAACCAAAAATCTTTGAATCTGTTTGAAAATATCTTTCCAACGAATCTGAAAAATCCAAATTTCATAGCGGGAATAAAAATTATGCCCAGTTGAAAATTCATAATAGTCGCTATGGAAATATAAGCCTTAAAAATAGAAATTTTGCAAACGACCTCCGTTTTCGACGAGACCTCTTTTGTTGGATCCGGAATGTCAAATTATTGCTTGATTCTAAAATTCATAATTTTTGGAACAATATGTGAACATGGTGGATTTAAATGTGTTTGGTCATTTTTGTTTGAATTTAATCGACTGAAAAATGATCATTTTTCAAACAGTCTCCAAATTCGACGAAATTAGTTTTGTTAGGATCGTATCGTCAAAACATAGCCTGATTTATTTTTCGAGAATTTTTGAAGTCCGTATGTTGCCCTAATAAATTGAAATGTACGTTTAAATTAAATATATATTCATTTATATTGTAATTTATATGAAAACTGATCGAAACGTTCGAGTTGGCTTACCAGACATATCTCATTATGTTCGGAATAGGGGTAATTGGCTAGGGGCAACAATCGTTATGTTCGATTTGAGGTTCTATTGAAAAGGGGCTTTTCTAGGAAAAAAATGTATAATAAAATATATAATTACCTCTCTGTCCCTCATTAAACCCTAGCCCCCTCCCCCCCCCCCCCAAATTAAAATGCATCGTCCCCGATTCAGCCTCACTCCCTTGTCGCACGCACCACCATCTCTAGGTCGCCGCCCCTCAGTTCAACCCCGCCGCCACCTACCGCGTAGATCGACGCCTCCACCCTCGACCACCCTCTCGCTCCCTTCTCTCTCTCCCTCTTCTTTTAACCAAAACCACCGCACCTGAACCAACAACTGCCGCGCCCCCTGCTGCACCCTTCCCCGATCTTCCAGATCTCCGATGAACCCCAAACACCCCCCTCCGATCGAATTCAGTAAGTCTTTATTATTTGTTTATTCATTTGTTTTATTCCTTTTTTTTTTGATATAAATTAAAACATAGTTTTTTATTTGATTTTTATACATTAACATTGTTTTAAAATGAAAAAGCTTTGATTTTTAAAACGAAAAAGAAGTGATTTTTTTAAATGAAAAAGCTATGATCTTTTTAAAATGAAAAAGAAGTGATTTTTAAAATGAAGAAGACATGATTTTTAAAAAATAAATGGTAAGATATTTATTTGAATGGCATATAAAAATATAATTTTTATATATGTAGCATATAAAATATAATTTTTGTATATGTAACAAAGTGAAAATATAATTTTTATACATTCTACAAAGAAAAAATATAATTTTTATATATGTAGCAAAGAAAAAATATAATTTTTATATATATAGCAAAGAAAAAATATAATTATTATATATGTAGCAAAGTAAAAATATAATTTTTATATATGTAGCGAGGTAAAAATCTGATTTTTATATATATAGCGAAGCGATAAAAATTGGATTTTTATTTATTTGAAAGTAGTAATAAAAATTTGATTTTTATATATATGAAGTAGCGATAAAAATTCGATTTTTAAATATATGAAGTAGCGACAAAAATTCGATTTTTATATATATGAAGTAGCGATAAAAATTCGATTTTTATATATATGAAGTAGCGATAAAAATTCGATTTTTATATATATGAAGTAGCGATAAAAATATGATTTTTAATATATAAACATCATATTAAAAATGTGAATTTTAAATACAAATACCGTTGTTTAAAAATATGATTTTTAATATAAATTTCGTGAAACAGACTGCGTTGGAATAAAAACATCGAATCTGAGCGACATTAAAGAATGACGAGTGGATCCCAAAGGTGAGAACTTCTCACTTTAATTTATTTTCTAGTAAGAAATATATACTAGGATGCAGACGATGCTTAGCAGCACCCAACACCTGTCGTCCACAGACCATGGACGACTTGTTTGATTTTATTGTGTTGTGAAAATTGATTAAGATTGTGATGTGGAATGGAATAAAATATTCATGTGTTGAAATAAATATTTTATCATTAAAAATATAATTTTTAACGCATATATGAATAAAATAAATATTCATTTACAAATCAGATGATTTGTTTATGTACACCCATTTTACGGATATTGATTGGGACGATATATTTTACACATCGCCCAACTGCACAAATAATAATCAGTGTTTGTTGTTTGAAAACCCCACACGGGTATTGGGATGGAATTGGACATACACTAATCCTAATATTTAGTTGTATGTCAATCGATTGGTTGACAGGCTGTTATAAGCGTTGATTATTCATATTTAATGCTTATGCAGTTATGTAATGCACTCTGGATGATGGTGGACTGTGTTTGATTATTGTTGTGTACATGTGTGTATGAAATCCATATAAATCAAATTATATGGTAATTGGCTGTGTTTGATTCCCATTCGGAAAGAACGAATATTTTAAATTAACGAATGTTTTGAATTGACGAATATAGAATATTTTAAAATAACAAATATTTTAAAATAATATTCAGTAATGGATCAAAATATGATTTTTGATGTCCGATTTGGGATGGACATGAAAATATTTAAATATATAAAGCCGTGTTGATTAGATTAACGCAATCCTGAAGTGAATGATATTATATCGATTTTATTCATTTTTATAATGAATATCGAAATGGAAGTGATTTCAAAATCTAATGTTTTGAAGATGTTATCATTTATATATTAATGATATGGAATATTCAATTTTAATTTGAAATTGGATATGAAGTTGAAAACGAATTTAAAAAGATTTATAAAATACGTTTTAAATGGAAATCAACGAAATATATATATATATATATATATTATATTTAATGGCCTGAATAGAACGGGCCGCACTACGGCAGTTCGCGAATTTCGACCATTGACTTCGAATTGACATTACGGGAGATCCGACGGTCGATTCTACTAAAACCGGAACCGTTGGGTTCGTATCGAAAAGAGCTTTCCAACGAATATAAGGGATTTGAAATCTAACGGTTGGATTTGGAATTATGTCCAAATCAAAATTGGAAAGGTCGCTGTAAGTGCAGTTCGATGACCGTTTATGGAAATCGACTGTACGGGCCTTGATAAAATTATTAAAAATATCAATAATTTGTTTAAAATCATAACAAATGATTTAGAAAGAATTGGGATGAAAAATTCCATATTTGAAAAGATAAAAATATATTTTTATCGAAATGAACTATTTATGAACTAGAATTATAATCCAATATTTTTAAATAAATAAATTGGATTTGAAATGGTTTTAAAAATAACTAGAATTTCCAATATATGAATTGGAATGCATTTAAATCGAAATTATCTTCGGAATATTTCGATATTGGATTCCGTGATTATACGGATATTGCCGAGAAATTTGGAAGATATATATCGTTATTCCCAATATGATATTTGTTGATTTTAGAATTTGATATTGAATATAAGCCGATATAAATTCTATTCAGAGCCTTGTGTTTAATATTGAATTGAATTTTGGGTTTGTCGTGAACTGTGTTTTAAATGACACTGTTCTTAAACCCAATCTGAAAAGAATAAATCTTTTAAAGATTTAAAGAAGAATTACCAATTAATTAACATTTAATTGAAATTAAAAATGGAATGTGAATTGGGTTTATTATGAAATGTGTTTTTAATGACATTCGTTCTTTAACCCGATTTACAGTGAAATGTGATTTGGAATTTATAAATCTTTTTATTATGATTTAACGGAAATTTTCCAAAGTAAAGTTTTCCAATTTAATATATTAAATTGGAATTGAATGGAATTCGATTTGATAATAATCGAAACGAGCATCTGTGAAGGAAGACTGTTAATATATATGGAATTTAAAAGGCTTAGTCATTATTCCATTTATATTATTAGTCGGATACGGAAATTAATATCGATTATATATTGATCTGTTTTCCGTGAAGATTCCATTTTTATGGAAGAGGATTTGGGTTTATTGTGAACTGTGTTTTTAACGACATTCGTTCTTTAACCCGATTTACAGTGAAATGTGATTTGGAATTTATAAATCTTTTTATTAAGATTTAACGGAAAATTTTCAATTTAATACATTAAATTGGAATTGAATGGAATTCAATTTGATAATAATCGAAATGAGCTTTTGTGGAGGAAGACTGTTAATATATATGGAATTTAAAAGGCTTATTCGTTATTACATTTATATTATTAGTCGGATACGGAAATTGATATCGATTATATATTGATCTGTTTTCCGTGAAGATTCCATTTTTATGGAAAGAGGATTTGGGTTTATCGTGAACTGTGTTTTAAATGACATTAGTTCTTTAACCCAGCTAAAGAAAGGATTACATGTCTAGCATTGTTTTTCGAACATTATGGTTGATCTCTGCTAAATATATATCTGTTTGGTGGTGGAGAATTTATTCTCTTACTTAACGCCCTTCTCTAAGACGCACGATCTTAGAGGTTATATATTGGCATAAATCAATACGGTGTAGATTGTCGATGCGGCATGTTTATGTTTCCAAAGTCAAATAATCATTAATATTGATCTTTGGGAAGATTAAAAATAAGTGGAGTTTTAATGAATCTTTAATTAGATTGAAAAGAGAAATTGATAATTTAAATTATCAAATTTGGGAAATGATCAAGAACGGAGTACCACCAGTTTTGCTCCAACCGATAGTTAAATCTTTAATTATATTTAAACGTGAAATGGTAATTAAATTTATTGATAAAACCGTGGTGTTAGATATGGAGTATTTCCAGTTTTGCTGCATGAGATGAATAGGTTGGGATTGGGAAATATAACAAGTGATTACTTCGGTAAGGTGCACTACCCGACTAGTTTGAAAAACCTTAATATGGTTTGAATTGATATCCAAAGGAATATTAAAGAATAAATTTAAAGAATTTAACTTTGATAAAGTTAATGGGAACATTTCTCAAATGATATGAATATTTGAATAAAAGAATATTCTGAATTGGAATGAGGCGTATGCAGTGTTTTTATAGCACTTGTTTATTATATACGCGAGTTATTCAGAAAGGCCAGGTTTATACCCATTCTGAATAACTAGTTCGATGATAAGTCGACGATGAAGACGGTGGTTGAAGACCGGAGGTCTTCACATTGTTTGGAAGATTACTGATGTCTTGATTGGGCTGTACACCCAAGACAAGGTAATAAGTGGTGATCATCCAGACATACTTGGAGATCGATCGGATATGCGAGGACCTCTCTCCTGTATCGGACATACGGGACGAGGAATAAGGTGCCTCCAGTTTCGTTCAGACGCAGAACGAACTTGTAAATGGATGTGTGTCTGACATTGGATTTTATTATGTGTTGATTGATTTCTATTAAATATATATTTGTCTGGCGGCGGAGAATTTATTCTCTTGCTTAACGCCCTTCTCTGAGACGTACGAGCTCAAATGTAACAACCCTGATTTTTGGGGAAAATTTAAAATTTTATTTTAAGTTATTTTAATGAGTTTTGACTATTTTAAATAATTTATTTTAAATAATAATGATTAAATTTTTAATATTTGAAGTAAGACTATAAAATTTATATAAATTCCATTCCAAGCCTAAAAGGGTGCAGTAATTTCAATTTTTAGTTTTGAAATTTAAGTAAGAAATGAATTTAATGCTTATCATACAATTTGATAAGAAGAAAATATATGTTTGAAATTCAATTTAGATTGGTATTTAATGTAGGGTTTATTCTAAAGATAAAGGCGCATTGTGAATAGGGTGTCAGTATAAATGTTTGTCAAAAAAATTTATGATGGTACAAATAGTGAGCTATTGGAATATTAAGCTTGACATTGGAACTAAAATAAATTTTTAAATAAATTCTGATTGAAAAGATTTATTGATTTTGAACATAGAACTTATTTGCATAGCAAAACATAGTCAAGATTAATTTATTTGCAGTAAACCAGCAAGTAAAAGGTAATTAAACATTAAATTAACATATGTTTGAAATTTTAATGGTGGTTAATTTTGTAAACCAATACGTTTAAATTATTATCGTACAATTAATGTAATGAAAATGTTCTAACTTTATATGCATACATTAAGAGAAGAAAATTTAATTGTTAGCAATGCCGAAATTAAGTTATAAAGAGTAATTAACTTTGTTTTAAATAGCCGCTAGGATTGAATTTATTATGGTATTATTTATGGTACGGTTACTACCATTATAAATAAAGAAACTTTGAAAGATCATGGGTAATCAAACCGGAAAACTTAACCATATTTGTATAACAAATGAGCAATAAAAGGATAGGAATAAAATATGAAATAAATTCAAATTTAATTGAAGAAACAAATTATATTGAGTAAAGAATTTTGTGTAAAATATAATAACATTAAGATAAATTTATCTACAATTTAAACCGTTAAGTAAATAGTGTAATAAAACGCTTAAATAAATTTTGTTGTAGATAAACCGTTAAAATCTAAATTCATTACGGTATTAATTGTGATAAAGTTAATGAAATTTTGATGTAGAAACGGTGTCATTAAACTAAAAATTTAACGCATATGTATATAAGCAATGCATTATGTTTGTCCCATTATTTCATGCATTGTTGGGGCCCACAACATAAGTGAAACGTCTTATATAATTAAAAAAATTAAAACATTCATCTCCTTCCATATATTTTCCTACATTCATTCATTTTCAGTTCCTCATGACATTTATTATTTATTTCCATGCATCATTTGAATTAATATCGCATCCATTCATTTCCATTTGCGTTTTGAGTTTCAAAACGTTTGTTTTTGCTATCATTTATTTATTGCCTAAAGATCACCTCGTTTAATCCCCAATCGATCCCATTTATATTTATTCCTAAGACATCGTTGCCATTTGCAAATCCGTTCCATTCTCAATTTGCCTTATACGCTCATTTAAATTATTGCCAAAAACCAAGTGAATTTAATATCTATATTTTACTTTTAATTTACAATTAATATTTACCATTTAAGGTTTAACATTCATATCTAACAATAATATTAAAACATATATAATCAACACATAGGAAATTCCAAAAAAAAAAAAACTCTAATTCTAAAACCTATTCTACAGCCGCCATCTCTTTCTTCTATGGCTGAAATAATTTGAATTTCTTTCTCTCTTTTCTCTAAATCCATCAAGAATTAGAAGATGACTTCTGCATGGAAGAGGTGGAGATTCACATACTCTACAAATTTATACGGTTAAGATCATGTTTTGGGTAGTATTTTTCGCAAATCTCAGGCCTCAAGGGCCGCGGTTCGGCTGCAAATTCATGGCCATTGGGAAGCTTAAATTCAAAGCTATTCATGGTAAAGTTGGAGAAGAAGAAGGCTTAGCAAAGGTTAAGGGAAATCATTAAATTAATTATTTAAACTATTATTTTAATTTAAGAAATCAAATCTTCAAACAATCATATCTTTGCAATCGAATTCAGAAAATTGCAAACTGTGATGCGTTGGGCTCACATCGTCGACCACTACGTGATGGAACGAATATGGACTGAAACAGAAACAAATTTGGAAAAGTGGAAAGCTATTGGTGAGAAATCTTAATTTATTTTTATTATTATTTATTTTAAATAATATGAATAAATCATAACTGTTTTCTCCTCCATTCATTGTATACGCCATGCTTTGTGATTTGATTTGAACCGTGATTTGTGTGTTATGTGGATCTGAAAAAAATTAACATGTTTGTTAATTAGAACTGTGTTTAACAAAAATGATCAGTTTGCCAATTAGTGAGAATTCTGAGTTGTTTTAATTAATTATAAATTAATGATCATTACGAAATCATGATTGTATATTATTGATTATAATCTGCGTTGTTGTGATATTATATTGTTATTGAGATATGTTGTGATGTTATGATGTAACCATGTTAGTGTAGATCAGTAAATTCTGATGGATCTCAATAAATTCTCATCTTTATTACCTTTATTATTATTTTTATTTTATTTCTATTTTCATTTTTATTTCTCTCTAAAAATCAAAAGAAAGTTGAATCTTGCTTTTGTAAAACAAACAAAAGAAAAGTTATAATCTTTATTTGTTTCATAAAATCAAATGAAAGTTGAAGTCTTTATTTTATTTCACAAAACAAATAAAAAGAAAAGTTTTTGATTCAAAAATAAGAACAAAAGTTGAATCTTTTATTTTGATTTTACATGATAAAAGAAAGTTGAATCTTTTATTTTTGATTTTACATAATAAAAGAGAGTTGAATCCTTTATTGTTGATTTACATAATAAGAACAAGAATTGAATCTTTTATGTTGATTCACAAAAGAAGATTGAATCTTTATTTTGTTTTTTACAAAATAAAATGGAAATTAAATCTTTAAATTTTGATTTACATAATGAAAGGAAAGTTAGTATCTTTTATTTTTGATTTACATAAATGATAAATAAAGTTTTAATATTTTATTTTGATTCACAAAATAAAATAAAGATGAGACGTTCACATTGATTCATGGGAATTTTACACCAAACCATATGTTGTTGATGTATGTGTGGACATGAAACTTGACACCAAATTATAAGTTGCCATCGTTATGTATAGTTTGTTGAAACGAATCAAAATTTCATCGTCATGTTATTATAGTTGAAATGAATCAAATATTGACGTTAGAAACATGATATTAGAAAACTTGACATTTATTGTATGTACATTCCCTTGTAAATAAATGATAAAAGAAACGTAATCATGACACTATGTTTTATTTGCATTTATTTGTAGATGAAATAAAAGAGACAAATTTGGTTTTAGGATTTTGTTCACATTCATATGTGAAATAAAAGAAAAATACAAAACTTGCAATTAGTTGATATTTTATTTACACTTCTTGTAAATAAAAGTGAAAGTACCTAATTAGATTAGCGAACGTTAGTTGATATTTTATTTACACTTCTTGTAAATAAAAGTGAAAGTACCTAATTAGATTAGCGAACGTTAGTTGATATTTTATTTACACTTCTTGTAAATAAAAGTGAAAGTACCAAATTTGATTAGCGAACACAAGATAATGATTTATTTTACTTTTGTAGTATATGATTTATTTACATTACTTTTGTAAATAAAAAGATTAAAACTAGAAAACATGAAAATGGTTCTTTCATTTGCAATTTCCTTTGTAAATAAAAAGTACGAAACTAGAAAACATGATAATGGTTCTTTTATTTGCAATTTCCTTTGTAAATAAAAAGTACAAAACTAGAAAACATGAAAATGGTTCTTTATTTGCAATCCCCTTTGTAAGTAAAAAAAAAAAAAGTACAAAACTTGAAAACATGAAAAGTGATTATTTACATTTTTCTTTGTAAATAGAAAATGAGCAAGACTTGATATTAGATTATATTTACATTTTTCTTTGTAAATAATAAAAAGGAGAACAAAATTGACATTATAATTTCATTTACAACTTCCTTTGTAAATAAAAAGTTACAAACTTGAAACTTGAGAATTAGCTTTTATTTACACTTTTATGTAAATGAAAAGAACAGACTTTGAAACCATTTTATTCACAGTCCTTATGTGAATAAAATGATCAAAGTTAGCAATGAAACCTTGTTCACATTTTTATGTTATAAAAATGAATTAGTAGAAAAAGTAAATTTTTTTTTTTTACGTGAGGAAAATAAGTTAGAAAAAAAGTACATGTTTATGTATTAAGAATGAATTAGATAAAAAGGATATTTATTTACATTTGGTGTAAATGAACAAGAGGAACTAAAGAGAAATAAAAAGAATTTACTTTATCTACAATTTCTTATGTAAATAAAAGAACACATTGTTGAAATCAATATTTTTGTCGCATTAGAATTGGCAGACAAAAATATCGTTTTATTAAAATATACATTGTTGGAAATCAATATTTTTGACGCATTAGAATGGGCGGGAAAAAATAATATTTTTATTGAATATAGAATATAAATTTACATTTTTGTTAATGTTAAAATAGGAATTTACACTGTATGAGAAATTAACATTATTTTTGGTGTTAATAATAGGTAATTTACAATGCATGAAAAATTAACATTTCTAATGTTAATTAAATAGTAAGTTCACCGTATGATGAAATTAACATTTTTAATGTTAATATTATAAAAATTATAACGTATGATGTAATTAACATTTTTTAAAGTTAATATTAATAAGTAATTTTACCGTGGGATAAAATTAACATTTTATGTTAATAATGAGTAATTTCACCGCATGTATGAATTTACATTATTGTCAATGTAAATTAAATAGTAAATTTAACCGTAGGATGATTAACATTATTTTTAATGTTAATAAAGGGTAATTTAACCATAGGATAAGTCAACATTATCTTTAATGTTAAAATTAAGAAAATATGCATCATAGGATGAGTTAACATTATTCTAAATGTTAATATAAAAGGTGTATATACCATAGGAAATTTTTTTACATTATTTTAATGTTAAAATAAAGGAATTCCACCGTAGGATGAGTTTACATTTTATTCAATGTAAATAGGTAAGAATGCGACATGTAAATGCAAGTTTACGTTTTATTCAATGTAAATAAGTAAGAATGTGACATGTAATTGCAAGTTTACATTTTATTAAATGTAAAGAAAACAAGAATGCGATATGTAATGAAAGTTTACATTTTAATTAATGTAAATAAAAATATGATTTTGAGAATGCGTCGTTAAATAAGAAGTTTGACTATTTTAAATAATTAAAATAGAATGAATTGTTAATAAAAATATTATTAACGAATAAGAAGGATTTTCAAAATATATATATATATATATGTATATATATATATATATATATGTATATATATACGAGGATTGTTTGGGAAGTCCGAGATATTCTCATCCCAAATTAATCCAGCGGCGTTAAAGATCGAAGTAAGAAGACGACGCATGAAGACCGTAAATCTTCCCTCGAATGGACAGCGATCGAGACCCTGAATTGACTTGCTACCAATTCATGGGTCAAGGTCATTGCCCTGACGTACGTGTTGGTTTCACGGATTTGACTTTCGTTTAGACCCAGAGCATAAGTTTAAATGGATGGTGTGTCTGACATCGTACTTCGTTATATATCATATTGTTAATTTTCTGTTAATATATAAATATTGGTGGTGGAGAATTTATTCTCTACTTAACACCCATTTATGTATTGATGGAGAAGCAATGGTATGGTATGGAGTGACAGTGTGGCATACTAAGATGCAATGATCAAGGTTTCTTATTGAAAAGCAGGCCTTGTGGGATGATCAAAGCATAGCCTGTTTAGGCATAGCTTTGTGTATGACATGACTTCACGAGCCTCACACACCGGCGGAGTCTAAGACGGGAGAAGGGAACGCAGGGAGTGCACACGTTTCTTTCTAGCGAGAGTGGTGCCAGGGACCTACCAGCGCTGACATTTATTCATTGTGGTTGTTGGATTTTTCGAGGCCTCGGTTTTATGCGGTCGCCACTGGCCGTATTATAGGTCCAAAAGGACTGGGAAGCGTGTGTTCAGGAATTACCAATCCATTAAGCGTTAACATATGGACCGGCCCTGCAGGATCCAAGGGTTGGACAGAGTACCAATCCTGGGGCATTGCTAGAGTGCCTCGAATCGGTAAGGAGTTCCTCCCTAGCCTTGACTCAGATGGAAATCCAAATTCCAAATACGACCCTGCGGTTTTGATTGTATTACTAGTATGGAGATATAGTAGGATGGGGTACTATGTTTCCTAGGATTGATACATTTATTTTGAAATGTTTTTATTATACACTAATAATAATATTAAACTCGTATTTGCCGTATTTAGCATGTTTAATCACCATAAGGGAAAACTCTATCCTCTAGTGTGCGTTGCATTGTGTGATGGGACTTGAGTCTTATGGTGATTCCATTTTTCTAAAAAGCATTGCGATGTTGTACGTTCTGACACTTTAAATTATGCACGACAATCCATTGAGTAAACCTGTTCCGCATTAGCGGCGTGGTCTTTGGATTTGTCATATTATTATTACTAAACTAGTTATGAATTCTCATACCAGTCCCACGACTGACCCGTAGTTTGTTTCACCTTTTTGCAAACTCGGGTGCCCCCTCTTCTACACGGGCAGTCAAGTAAACAGGTTCATTCTTTGCTGGGAGTCTTCTTGGAGTTGCTCATTATCTTTGCTTGGATTTGCTTTTGCGGAGAGGTGATGACTTGGAGCTTTGAAGACAGCTATCATTTACTTCTATTGCATTTTTCTATCTTTAAGTTCAGACATTAGACTTGTTTCATTTCGTATTGCTTATTTTGGGAGTTGGAACTTATTTTCATTTCTGCAAACTTGATGTAATAATTTGGATTCTGTGACTGTTGGGATTCTGTGGTTTATGACATTATATTTCCGCTGCTATGATGTTATTATAGTATGGTTTTCCTCTACTATATTGTATCAGTGATATGTATTGTTATATTTATGTTGTATTCCATATGATTATTCCTTACTTTCACCCAGTGGAAGTTTGAGGTTATCACAGTTGGTATCAGAGCTTTGATTAAACTTAGCTTTGGAATATAACATATTTATAGCAAATTCGTTTACATAGAATCACAATATTCTATGGCGGACATTTCATGTGATACATAATAGCCAGTCACTTTCGTCATCTTTTCATTCATCCTTCGATCTTTTCTATCTCTTAGAACCACCATTACAGTTGTTCTGACTCTTCCCTTGATCGTACAGAACTAACTAAAAATGGGTACTCGGGTCGCTAGAACTAGTAGAGCTAGAGCAAGGAGGCAAGGCGCTACTGGAACTGAGGAGCTTTACTTCCAGGAACACGGTTAAGAAATTAGAAATTAAAACATTTTACGTTCTCTAGGTTGGTTCCTACCCTTCTATTTGTCCTTTTCCTTTTCGAGGACGAAAAGTTCTTAAGTGGGGGAGACTGTAACAACCCTAATTTTTGGGGAAAATTTAAAATTTTATTTTAAGTTATTTTAATGAGTTTTGACTATTTTAAATAATTTATTTTAAATAATAATGATTAAATTTTTAATATTTGAAGTAAGACTATAAAATTTATATAAATTCCATTCCAAGCCCAAAAGGGTGCAGTAATTTCAATTTTTAGTTTTGAAATTTAAGTAAGAAATGAATTTAATGCTTATCATACAATTTGATAAGAAGAAAATATATGTTTGAAATTCAATTTAGATTGGTATTTAATGTAGGGTTTATTCTAAAGATAAAGGCGCATTGTGAATATGGTGTCAGTATAAATGTTTGTCAAAAAAATTTATGATGGTACAAATAGTGAGCTATTGGAATATTAAGCTTGACATTGGAACTAAAATAAATTTTTAAATAAATTCTGATTGAAAAGATTTATTGATTTTGAACATAGAACTTATTTGCATAGCAAAATATAGTCAAGATTAATTTATTTGCAGTAAACCAGCAAGTAAAAGGTAATTAAACAATAAATTAACATATGTTTGAAATTTTAATGGTGGTTAATTTTGTAAACCAGTACGTTTAAATTATTATCGCACAATTAATGTAATGAAAATGTTCTAACTTTATATGCATACATTAAGAGAAGAAAATTTAATTGTTAGCAATGCCGAATTAAGTTATAAAGAGTAATTAACTTTGTTTTAAATAGCCGCTAGGATTGAATTTATTATGGCATTATTTATGGTACGGTTACTACCATTATAAATAAAGAAACTTTGAAAGATCATGGGTAATCAAACCGGAAAACTTAACCATATTTGTATAACAAATGAGCAATAAAAGGACAGGAATAAAATATGAAATAAATTCAAATTTAATTGAAGAAACAAATTATATTGAGTAAAGAATTTTGTGTAAAATATAATAACATTAAGATAAATTTATTTACAATTTAAACCGTTAAGTAAATAGTGTAATAAAACGCTTAAATAAATTTTGTTGTAGATAAACCATTAAAATCTAAATTCATTACGGTATTAATTGTGATAAAGTTAATGAAATTTTGATGTGCAAACGGTGTCATTAAACTAAAAATTTAACGCATATGTTTATAAGCAATGCATTATGTTTGTCCCATTATTTCATGCATTGTTGGGGCCCACAACATAAGTGAAACGTCTTATATAATTAAAAAATTAAAACATTCATCTCTTTCCATATATTTTCCTACATTCATTCATTTTCGGTTCCTCATGACATTTATTCTCTATTTCCATGCATCATTTGAATTAATATCGCATCCATTCATTTCCATTTGCGTTTTGAGTTTCAAAACGTTTGTTTTTGCTATCATTTATTATTGCCTAAAGATCACCTCGTTTAATCCCCAATCGATCCCACTTATATTTATTCCTAAGACATCGTGGCCATTTGCAAATCCGTTCCATTCTCAATTTGCCTTATACGCTCATTTAAATTATTGCCAAAAACCAAGTGAATTTAATATCTATATTTTAATTTAAATTTACAATTAATATTTACCATTTAAGGTTTAACATTCATATCTAACAATAATATTAAAACATATATAATCAACACATAGGAAATTCCAAAAAAAAAAACTCTAATTCTAAAACCTATTCTACAGCCGCCGTCTCTTTCTTCTATGGCTGAAATAATTTGAATTTCTTTCTCTCTTTTCTCTAAATCCATCAAGAATTAGAAGATGACTTCTGCATGGAAGAGGTAGAGATTCACATACTCGACAAATTCATACGGTTAAGATCATGTTTGGGTAGTATTTTTCGCAAATCTCAGGCCTCAAGGGCCGCGGTTCGGCTGCAAATTCATGGCCATTGGGAAGCTTAAATTCAAAGCTATTCATGGTAAAGTTGGAGAAGAAGAAGGCTTAGCAAAGGTTAAGGGAAATCATTAAATTAATTATTTAAACTATTATTTTAATTTAAGAAATCAAATCTTCAAACAATCATATCTTTGCAATCGAATTCAGAAAATTGCAAACTGTGATGCGTTGGGCTCACATCGTCGACCACTACGTGATGGAACGAATATGGACTGAAACAGAAACAAATTTGGAAAAGTGGAAAGCTATTGGTGAGAAATCTTAATTTATTTTTATTATTATTTATTTTAAATAATATGAATAAATCATAACTGTTTTCTCCTCCATTCATTGTATACGCCATGCTTTGTGATTTGATTTGAACCGTGATTTGTGTGTTATGTCGATCTGAAAAAAATTAACATGTTTGTTAATTTGAACTGTGTTTAACAAAAATGATCAGTTTGCCAATTAGTGAGAATTCTGATTTGTTTTAATTAATTAAAAATTAATGATCATTACGAAATCATGATTGTATATTATTGGTTATAATCTGCGTTGTTGTGATATTGTATTGTTATTGAGATATGTTGTGATGTTATGATGTAACCATGTTAGTGTAGATCTGTAAATTCTGATGGATCTCAATAAATTCTCATCTTTATTACCTTTATTATTATTTTTATTTTATTTCTATTTTCATTTTTATTTCTCTCTAAAAATCAAAAGAAAGTTGAATCTTGCTTTTGTAAAACAAACAAAAGAAAAGTTATAATCTTTATTTGTTTCACAAAATCAAATGAAAGTTGAAGTCTTTATTTTATTTCACAAAACAAATAAAAAGAAAAGTTTTTGATTCACAAATAAGAACAAAAGTTGAATCTTTTATTTTGATTTTACATGATAAAAGAAAGTTGAATCTTTTATTTTTGATTTTACATAATAAAAGAGAGTTGAATCCTTTATTGTTGATTTACATAATAAGAACAAGAGTTGAATCTTTTATGTTGATTCACAAAAGAAGATTGAATCTTTATTTTGTTTTTTACAAAATAAAATGGAAATTAAATCTTTAAATTTTGATTTACATAATGAAAGGAAAGTTAGTATCTTTTATTTTTGATTTACATAAAAGATAAATAAAGTTTTAATATTATATTTTGATTCACAAAATAAAATAAAGATGAGACGTTCACATTGATTCATGAGAATTTTACACCAAACCATATGTTGTTGATGTATGTGTGGACATGAAACTTGACACTAAACTATAAGTTGCCATCGTTATGTATAGTTTGTTGAAACGAATCAAAATTTCATCGTCATGTTATTATAGTTGAAATGAATCAAATATTGACGTTAGAAACATGATATTAGAAAACTTGACATTTATTGTTTGTACATTCCCTTGTAAATAAATGATAAAAGAAACGTAATCATGACACTATGTTTTATTTGCATTTATTTGTAGATGAAATAAAAGAGACAAATTTGGTTTTAGGATTCTGTTCACATTCATATGTGAAATAAAAGAAAAATACAAAACTTGCAATTAGTTGATATTTTATTTACACTTCTTGTAAATAAAAGTGAAAGTACCTAATTAGATTAGCGAACGTTAGTTGATATTTTATTTACACTTCTTGTAAATAAAAGTGAAAGTACCTAATTAGATTAGCGAACGTTAGTTGATATTTTATTTACACTTCTTGTAAATAAAAGTGAAAGTACCAAATTTGATTAGCGAACACAAGATAATGATTTATTTTACTTTTGTAGTATATGATTTATTTACATTACTTTTGTGAATAAAAAGATTAAAACTAGAAAACATGAAAATGGTTCTTTTATTTGCAATTTCCTTTGTAAATAAAAAGTACAAAACTAGAAAACATGAAAATGGTTCTTTTATTTGCAATTTCCTTTGTAAATAAAAAGTACAAAACTAGAAAACATGAAAATGGTTCTTTATTTGCAATCCCCTTTGTAAGTAAAAAAAAAAAAAGGTACAAAACTTGAAAACATGAAAAGTGATTATTTACATTTTTCTTTGTAAATAGAAAATGAGCAAGACTTGATATTAGATTATATTTACATTTTTCTTTGTAAATAATAAAAAGGAGAACAAAATTGACATTAGAATTTCATTTACAACTTCCTTTGTAAATAAAAAGTTACAAACTTGAAACTTGAGAATTAGCTTATATTTACACTTTTATGTAAATGAAAAGAACAGACTTTGAAACCATTTTATTCACAGTCCTTATGTGAATAAAATGATCAAAGTTAGCAATGAAACCTTGTTCACATTTTTATGTTATAAAAATGAATTAGTAGAAAAAGTAAATTTTTTTTTTACGTGAGGAAAATAAGTTAGAAAAAAAGTACATGTTTATGTATTAAGAATGAATTAGATAAAAAGGATATTTATTTACATTTGGTGTAAATGAACAAGAGGAACTAAAGAGAAATAAAAAGAATTTACTTTATCTACAATTTCTTATGTAAATAAAAGAACACATTGTTGAAATCAGTATTTTTGTCGCATTAGAATTGGCAGACAAAAATATCGTTTTATTAAAATATACATTGTTGGAAATCAATATTTTTGACGCATTAGAATGGGCGTGCAAAAATAATACTTTTATTGAATATAGAATATAAATTTACATTTTTGTTAATGTTAAAATAGGAATTTACACTGTATGAGAAATTAACATTATTTTTGGTGTTAATAATAGGTAATTTACAATGCATGAAAAATTAACATTTCTAATGTTAATTAAATAGTAAGTTCACCGTATGATGAAATTAACATTTTTAATGTTAATATTATAAAAATTATAACGTATGATGTAATTAACATTTTTTAAAGTTAATATTAATAAGTAATTTTACCGTGGGATAAAATTAACATTTTATGTTAATAATGAGTAATTTCACCGCATATATGAATTTACATTATTGTCAATGTAAATTAAATAGTAAATTTAACCGTAGGATGATTAACATTATTTTTAATGTTAATAAAGGGTAATTTAACCATAGGATAAGTCAACATTATCTTTAATGTTAAAATTAAGAAAATATGCATCGTAGGATGAGTTAACATTATTCTAAATGTTAATATAAAAGGTGTATATACCATAGGAAAAAAATTTACATTATTTTAATGTTAAAATAAAGGAATTCCACCGTAGGATGAGTTTACATTTTATTCAATGTAAATAGGTAAGAATGCGACATGTAAATGCAAGTTTACGTTTTATTCAATGTAAATAAGTAAGAATGTGACATGTAATTGCAAGTTTACATTTTATTAAATGTAAAGAAAACAAGAATGCGATATGTAATGAAAGTCTACATTTTAATTAATGTAAATAAAAATATGATTTTGAGAATTCGTCGTTAAATAAGAAGTTTGACTATTTTAAATAATTAAAATAGAATGAATTGTTAATAAAAATATTATTAACGAATAAGAAGGATTTTCAAAATATATATATATATATATATGTATATATATACGAGGATTGTTTGGGAAGTCCGAGATATTCTCATCCCAAATTAATCCAGCGGCGTTAAAGATCGAAGTAAGAAGACGACGCATGAAGACCGTAAATCTTCCCTCGAATGGACAGCGATCGAGACCCTGAATTGACTTGCTACCAATTCATGGGTCAAGGTCATTGCCCAGACGTACGTGTTGGTTTCACGGATTTGACTTTCGTTCAGACCCAGAGCATAAGTTTAAATGGATAGTGTGTCTGACATCGTACTTCGTTATATATTATATTGTTGATTTTCTGTTAATATATAAATATTGGTGGTGGAGAATTTATTCTCTACTTAACACCCATTTATGTATTGATGGAGAAGCAATGGTATGGTATGGAGTGACAGTGTGGCATACTAAGATGCAATGATCAAGGTTTCTTGTTGAAAAGCAGGCCTTGTGGGATGATCAAAGCATAGCCTGTTTAGGCATAGCTTTGTGTATGACGTGACTTCACGAGCCTCACACACCGGCGGAGTCTAAGACGGGAGAAGGGAACGCAGGGAGTGCACACGTTTCTTTCTAGCTAGAGTGGTGCCAGGGACCTACCAGCGCTGACATTTATTCATTGTGGTTGTTGGATTTTTCAAGGCCTCGGTTTTATGCGGTCGCCACTGGCCGTATTATAGGTCCAAAAGGACTGGGAAGCGTGTGTTCAGGAATTGTCAATCCATTAAGCGTTAACATATGGACCGGCCCTGCAGGATCCAAGGTTTGGACAGAGTACCAATCCTGGGGCATTGCTAGAGTGCCTCGAATCGGTAAGGAGTTCCTCCCTAGCCTTGACTCAGATGGAAATCCAAATTCCAAATACGACCCTGCGGTTTTGATTGTATTACTAGTATGGAGATATAGTAGGATGGGGTACTATGTTTCCTAGGATTGATACATTTATTTTGAAATGTAACGACCTGAAATTTCGAACCAATTTGAAAATGTCAATTTGGTTAATTTATAGAATTTTGAATATTTAAATTGATTTATTTTAAATAATAACGACGGGAAAATTATTTTAATCGAAGAAAAAAAAACGAATAAATTTATTTTAATTATATAACGAGCCCGAAATGGCGCGGCAGTTTGAAAATTCGATTTTTAATTTCAATTGAATGTATATAATTCGTTTTAAATCAGAATGGGGACGACCCAGAGAAATATAACTCTGTTTGATAATATCTTTCCAACGAATCTGCAAAAATCGAAATTCCGTAACGGGAATCAAAAGTTATGATCAAATGAATATTCAGAATAGTCGCTGCAGAAAATATAAGGGCCTGTAAAATAGCCATTTTTCAAAAGACCTCTGTTTTCGACGAAACTGGCGCCATCAGAACCGGAACGTCGAATTATTGCTAGGTTTCAATATTCAGAATTTTTCGAATTAGTATGTGAGCGTGGCAAGTGAAAACGCGTTTTACCAGTTGACAGTTAAATTGGATCGACCCGAAAAAGGCCATTTTTCCAACGGTCTCGAAATTCAACGAAATCAGTTTTGTTGGGATCGTATCATCAAAACAAAGACAGAAATAATTTTTCTGGATGTTTCGGGGTCAGTATGTGGGCCCGGTAATGTAAAATGTACGTTAAAAATCTGATATGCGGTAACAGTGTGTGTTAACCAGTCTGGACCTGATTTTTATATAAATAAAACCCCTTAACACCACATCAGCCATTTTCCACTCCTCCACCTAAATTTTTCTGGTTAATGGCTGAACAAAATTTCAAAACCCTAGATCTAAATTCAAATTTCAACTCAAAATAAAACTTCTCCGAATCATAGCTTATTATATACCGATTCGAAGATCTCGACGATACGAACTCGCTGGTGGTCTCAGATCTGACATGCAGTGAAGGACATGGCCGGAAATCACGGTCAAAGGTGGTTATTTTCGGATTTCATGAGGTCAATTTGGGGGTTTTCGATCCGGCGACCAATCGAAGAAAGTGGCATATGGGTTTTGTAGAGAAGGGCCATACGAACTCAAGGGTGGTAGCGGTAGTGTCTAGAAGTGATTAGATCGCCGGAATTTGGTCATGGAAGGGTTAAAAACCCCTTGCGTTCATCTCGCCGCTGGCGGAGGTTCAGACCACCGGAGGTGGTGGCTCCGGTCCAGGGAGGAGCGGCTCGAGATGAGCTCGCCGTTGGTGGTGGCCGTCGGGTCTAACTCGGTCGGAGGAGGCTGAATCGGGCGGTCAAAGTTGTTCGGGCGGATGGGTTTCTGCGCGTTTTCCTGTAGCGGAGAGAGAAGGGTGAGCGGGAAGAAGGGGCTGACGTGGCAACGCATGAGTGGGTGAGAGTTAAATTTTTATTTTATTTATAATTTAGAATTTCAAATGATTAAACGCTGATATCTCTTTCGTTTTGACTCGGATTTGGACGCGGTTTGTTGCGTTGGGATCGTGGCGGAGTTGCGGTCGTTTTGACCCTATTTTCACTGCCATTGGAGACTGTCGAATTTTGGGCCGTTTCTGGACGTTCGATTCAAATTGTAACCCAAAGGTGAGTGTTTCCACGCTCACGAAATACTGAATTAAACACATATTTATCGAATTAATATGTGAAATAATTTGGTTGCTTGTTTGTGATGGGTTGTTGAATTTGGTTGCTGTATTTGATTTACAGATGTATTAAACATGAAATTTGATCGATAATTAGTATTTATTTAATTTTTAATTCTAATTTGAAACCCGAATCCCTGCTAATCCTGGAACAGTAAATACTGTCAGTTGAATAAGAATTGTGTGATGAATGTTTGGTTGGATTTTATGTCTGAATTGATTTTGACACTGTCGATGCTTCATATTCAGTATGTTGTGTTGTATGTGATTGTAACGATAATCCCATTGAACCTTGATGTTATGGGCATCGAATAAACCAGGGATTTATCGATAAAATGAATTAAGAACACAGAGTGAAATGATAAATCTCTGTGACCCTGATTTGGATTGAAATGATAGATCCATCCCGGAATATCGAGAAATTAAAATTTAATCACTTGGCCATAGGATAGAAAATTATATACGGACACCGGTCGGTTAAATAAAAATTTGTTTAACCATGAATTTTGAAATTATTGTTAACAATAATATAAGTGATGTTTTGAAGTTTGTTTCCTGTGAATTTGAACTTTGAATTTTCAATTAAAAGGGAATTAAATTTGTGTTGTAACATTGGCTAATTAAAAGGGGGAATTTATTTGAAATTGAATTTACTATGATTTAATGGTTTTGTCGGCTGTGGGGATTTACCTTAATGTTAGCCTTGAGTTGAATTAAAATATGAAATTGAATTCGATATTTGTTGTACATGTAAAAATCTTTGAAACGATGAAATGAATTTGTAAACTTCAAAGTATGTTATAAATCGAATTTTGGAAATGGGAATATGGTTCGAAGTTAATCTATGTCGTTGGGATTAAGTTGATTCAATTGAATAAATCTGAAAGTGGAAATTTAAACAAATTGAAACGATCGAAATCGAATTCGGTTTATTTGTTATGAATTGAGATCTTTGGAATGGGAATACGGGTTAGAGATAACCACCTGGATTGAATTGGCGAATTTGAAATGAATGTAAATTTGAAATGAGGTCGATCGAAATTGTGAATTCGAATTGATTTACTTGAAGTTGAAATACAACTGAAAGTGTAAACGAAATCTGGTCGAAACGATTCTAATTCCAACCGCAGTATTTCAAACCCATTTTTCAAACTATTTTGATAATAAATTAAATTCCCTTATAACTATTTATATTATAAATTATTTAAATAAAATACTTTATAATTGATTTTTATTTATTTATGAATTATCTTAATGTTTTAAGTGTATATTTTAATAAATTTGATAAATTCTAATTTAAAAAAAAAAACTATTATTTCAGCTATTTTGATTATATCTTTTAGCTATTTAGTATATTATTAACTATTTTGATATTCGAATTTTATATAAGTTGGAATTAGTTCGAGAGGTTATGCGTAAGTGGAAAAATTTCCCATCTGAATAATATTCTATTTAGAATATTTAATGATTTTGGAACATGATATTTTCGATATGAAATACGAACTTCTTTGAAAGGTAAAAGCACTGACCGGTGTGAAAAATGTAAACGTTTGGTTGTCAAGGAGACCGGAGTCGACATAAGGCATACTCTCTGTCAGTGTCGATACCACTTTGACAACTGTGTGCGCGGTGGAAGTTCCAGAACCGAAGTAGGATGGTATGGAGGCGATTACGGGATTTGAAGAAAGAGAACGATGATGGATTGGCCTTGACCTTCGGGTCATAATTGAAATGACTAAAACAGGAGCCATACCCAGGTTAATGAGATCGCATCTCTGATCGAACGCACTCCTTCGAAACCATCTCTATTACGATTATGATCGATTTGGGTGCACCCTTGAATATGGGAATGTCGTTCGAGGTGGGCGGTAGTTGCGGCTATGCGTTACCACCGGCCTGGGTCCGCAAATTCGGTAGAATCCTACCGGGGTATTCCTCAGTGCCTTGTCATATTATCCTGATCGAGCCCCTACGATTTTGATTTAACGTTGTCGTATCACGGCGCATCCCTATCCACCGACGTACTGGTGTGTTATATGCAAACTGTACGGCAATGCTATAAACGGTGTAAGGGTAACATGGTAATCCCGCTTACACTATTTTCGATAATTATACTTTACTGAATAAACACTATTGTAATAGCGTATTATACTATGTATGTATTAGTTTAACGGATCCTTGAGAGATGGAAAAATCCCGTAACATCTCTTGAGTTACTGCACCTTGACACCGGTATTATTCTGTATTTTAATTTGACTAATATGAGATGATTTAGTGCTGATTCGAGTGTTTGTTGTGTTTTCTTTTTATGCAATACGCTCGGGTCAGCAGATGTTGCAGTTAATGAAGATTATTGTGCCTTGGAGATCGAAGACGGAGTTTGATATATATGTATCCACTACATTTTATTTCCGCTGCATTACTGTATGTAAGTGTATAACTCTGATGATTTAGATGTTGTAACTCGAATGTATATGTTTAAATGCTTTTGAATGTTTATTTGTTTATTTTATGTGTCCTTCCGCTGTGAGATTCTGTGATTGTTTCCTTCCTTTCTTCTTTTTCTTATTTTTTCCCAAATAACTATCTGGATTGGCGATTTGTTTAGGTCGACATGTGTGGTTTACTGTCGATTTGAACGGTCAAAAATCTGGGTCGTTACAGTTGGTATCAGAGCAATGGTTAGCGATAACCTTGGCTCTGTTTGGGAATTAACTCATTAGAGATGGGGTTAGTAATGCCCTAGAATGAGTTCGAGTGGATATATGAGAGAGCGTATTTGTAATTTGGATATAAATTTATTTTATGTTGTGTTAATTGTTCTGTTGAATATTTATAGATTCTGGTCGATATATGGGACGCCATACGATCGATAGGAATTTCTAAATAATCGAACAGAATGATTTGACATAATATGGTTTTCAATTATATTTTTAAATATATCGAATATATATTATGGTTCAAATATGTATGTACTTAATTTAGTGGGTGATAATGTAAAGTTATTACCTATTGTGGTTGATTTAAATCGCAAAAACTAATATGAAAAATTAGTGAATTTAGAAGTATTTGGAAATGAAATCTATTGAATATAATTGGGTGAGAAAGGTTTGAGGTTAAAATAGAAGCGAACTTGAAATTGGATCCTGGGTGTTTTCGAAGATAGTTGCTAAAGTTTGAAATAATGTCGTACGATAAAAATAGTTTGGAAATGGTTTTCAAATGGTTTTCAATGAATAAGTGTGAAACCTCTACTTAGACCGTAGGAATGACTTCGGTAATGAGTGCACGCATTATCGATGATTATTCTGAAGAGTTTAAGTGGGGGAGAGACCACCCAGTATTTTCATATCTAGCTTGAAAGGATTTTTAGATTTAAACTCCTATAATATAAGTTTGTATAAAAAGTATAAGATATTTATAACTGAGTTTAAGGTTTAACAAGAATTGAAATTTCTATGTCTTCTTAAATTTAAGGTTTGGATTTAAAAATCCATATGATATGGTTTCTAAAATATTATAACCGTATATATATGTAATTTTAAACTTGAATAATAAACCTGGAATCAAGCACCTTGAGTTGTTTTAACTGGTGATAATGATTTGAGAGTAGAATAAATGAATTAAGTTATGGGAATAAGATTTAATTTAAGATGGAAATAGAAATAAATGAATGTTAAAATGGGTAAGGAATGAATAGAATGAGCAAAACAGGGGAACGAAGATTTGCCGGGAAAGAATATATATATATATAAATGGTTTGAATATAACGCACCGCGCAGCAACCGTTCGCGAAATTCGATCATTGACTTTGAATGGACATAGCGGGAGATCCGACCATCGGATTCTCCTAAAACCAGAACCGTTGGGTTCGTATCGAAAAGAGCTTTCCAACGAATATGAGAGATTTGAAATCTAACGGTTGGATTTGGAGATATGTCCAAAGCAAATTTGGAAAAGGTCGCTATGGCCGCAGTTCGGTGACCGTTATTGGAAACCGACTGAAATATCAATAATAATTTTTTTTTTTAAAATATTAATAATTTGTGTAAAATCATAATAAGTGATTTGGGAAGAATTGGGATGAAAGTATAAAACTCTGGATGGGTTAAAACTCATTTGGACGCTACATCGAATATGAACCTAAATTTGAACAATGAAATGGAATGTAAATCATCTTGTCGAATGGTGTATAACCTAAATTTAGTAGAGGAATCGAGTCAAATGGAGTTTAACTCAGGAAATTTAATAAAATGATTTGAGAACTAATTTTGAAAAAATTTCGAGGGTGAACATTTCCTTAATTCCAATCATGAGAGGGTGGGTCGAGTAAATAAGCATGTTAATGGAATAACATTTCATGTAACTTGAATGGGAAAAATATAGAAATGTATCGGAATTGAGTAAACAAATTTAATTCAAATCCATTTTTCCGAGTAAAGAGATAATAACAACTGAAATGAATAAGTTGAAATGAACTTGAGTAAGATAGACGATGGCATAATATGAATAGGTAAAATAAAATTTGCTTAATACAAGTGATATGAACGGGAGTATACTTAAGCGACAAAGGATAAACTTCATTTGGTTTGCTGGCCTGGCATAGATATATTGGTTTTGGGGTTAAATGATTAATGTATGTTGGGTAAGTTGCCATATATTGTATATATGCTTGAATCTCATGTGTATGCAAGTTGTAACAGGTGTAAGGAGTGTGCGCTACGCTTTGGAGCTCGCTTGCGCAAATACTAAATGCAAAGGTAAATAAAAATGCAAAATAACGCTAAACGAGGTACGTACTTGTGGTATATGGTTTTGTGGTTTTATATTTTGTTTTCCCCACTTTTGGGATGCCTCATAGTTGGATGAGATGTATATTGAGTATATATATGTTTGGGATTCTTCCCGGACCTCTCTGTACAGAGGAGATGCTGTCGAAATTTTCCGTGATTTCGGGAGTTAGAAAAATTTACGAGTTTTATAACTATACTTGTTTTGGAAAATATTATTTTAAATATGGTTTTGAAATTAATATGCACTTAATATCGGTTCGTTCTCTTTTCGAGGACGAAAAGACTTTAAGTGGGGGAGAATGTAACGACCTGAAATTTCGAACCAATTTGAAAATGTCAATTTGGTTAATTTATAGAATTTTGAATATTTAAATTGATTTATTTTAAATAATAACGACGGGAAAATTATTTTAATCGAAGAAAAAAAACGAATAAATTTATTTTAATTATATAACGAGCCTGAAATGGCGCGGCAGTTTGAAAATTCGATTTTTAATTTCAATTGAATGTATAGAATTCGTTTTAAATCAGAATGGGCACGACCCAGAGAAATATAACTCTGTTTGATAATATCTTTCCAACGAATCTGCAAAAATCGAAATTCCGTAACGGGAATCAAAAGTTATGATCAAATGAATATTCAGAATAGTCGCTGCAGAAAATATAAGGGCCTGTAAAATAGCCATTTTTCAAAAGACCTCTGTTTTCGACGAAACTGGCGCCATCAGAACCGGAACGTCGAATTATTGCTAGGTTTCAATATTCAGAATTTTTCGAATTAGTATGTGAGCGTGGCAAGTGAAAACGCGTTTTACCAGTTGACAGTTAAATTGGATCGACCCGAAAAAGGCCATTTTTCCAACGGTCTCGAAATTCAACGAAATCAGTTTTGTTGGGATCGTATCATCAAAACAAAGACAAATAATTTTTCTGGATTTTTCGGGGTCAGTATGTGGGCCCGGTAATGTAAAATGTACGTTAAAAATCTGATATGCGGTAACAGTGTGTGTTAACCAGTCTGGACCTGATTTTTATATAAATAAAACCCCTTAACACCACATCAGCCATTTTCCACTCCTCCACCTAAATTTTTCTTGTTAATGGCTGAACAAAATTTCAAAACCCTAGATCTAAATTCAAATTTCAACTCAAAATAAAACTTCTCCGAATCATAGCTTATTATATACCGATTCGAAGATCTCGACGATACGAACTCGCTGGTGGTCTTAGATCTGACATGCAGTGAAGGACATGGCCGGAAATCACGGTCAAAGGTGGTTATTTTCGGATTTCATGAGGTCAATTTGGGGGTTTTCGATCCGGCGACCAATCGAAGAAAGTGGCATATGGGTTTTGTAGAGAAGGGCCATACGAACTCAAGGGTGGTAGCGGTAGTGTCTAGAAGTGATTAGATCGCCGGAATTTGGTCATGGAAGGGTTAAAAACCCCTTGCGTTCATCTCGCCGCTGGCGGAGGTTCAGACCACCGGAGGTGGTGGCTCCGGTCCAGGGAGGAGCGGCTCGAGCTGAGCTCGCCGTTGGTGGTGGCCGTCGGGTCTAACTCGGTCGGAGGAGGCTGAATCGGGCGGTCAAAGTTGTTCAGGCGGATGGGTTTCTGCGCGTTTTCCTGTAGCGGAGAGAGAAGGGTGAGCGGGAAGAAGGGGCTGACGTGGCAACGCATGAGTGGGTGAGAGTTAAATTTTTATTTTATTTATAATTTAGAATTTCAAATGATTAAACGCTGATATCTCTTTCGTTTTGACTCGGATTTGGACGCGGTTTGTTGCGTTGGGATCGTGGCGGAGTTGCGGTCGTTTTGACCCTATTTTCACTGCCAATGGAGACTGTCGAATTTTGGGCCGTTTCTGGACGTTCGATTCAAATTGTAACCCAAAGGTGAGTGTTTCCACGCTCACGAAATACTGAATTAAACTCATATTTATCGAATTAATATGTGAAATAATTTGGTTGCTTGGTTGTGATGGGTTGTTGAATTTGGTTGCTGTATTTGATTTACAGATGTATCAAACATGAAATTTGATCGATAATTAGTATTTAATTAATTTTTAATTCTAATTTGAAACCCGAATCCCTGCTAATACTAGAACAGTAAATACTGTCAGTTGAATAAGAATTGTGTGATGAATGTTTGGTTGGATTTTATGTCTGAATTGATTTTGACACTGTCGATGCTTCATATTCAGTATGTTGTGTTGTATGTGATTGTAACGATAATCCCATTGAACCTTGATGTTATGGGCATCGAATAAACCAGGGATTTATCGATAAAATGAATTAAGAACACAGAGTGAAATGATAAATCTCTGTGACCCTGATTTGGATTGAAATGATAGATCCATCCCGGAATATCGAGAAATTAAAATTTAATCACTTGGCCATAGGATAGAAAATTATATATGGACACCGGTCGGTTAAATAAAAATTTGTTTAACCATGAATTTTGAAATTATTGTTAACAATAATATAAGTGATGTTTTGAAGTTTGTTTCCTGTGAATTTGAACTTTGAATTTTCAATTAAAAGGGAATTAAATTTGTGTTGTAACATTGGCTAATTAAAAGGTGGAATTTATTTGAAATTGAATTTACTATGATTTAATGGTTTTGTCGGCTGTGGGGATTTACCTTAATGTTAGCCTTGAGTTGAATTAAAATATGAAATTGAATTCGATATTTGTTGTACATGTAAAAATCTTTGAAACGATGAAATGAATTTGTAAACTTCAAAGTATGTTATAAATCGAATTTTGGAAATGGGAATATGGTTCGAAGTTAATCTATGTCGTTGGGATTAAGTTGATTTAATTGAATAAATCAGAAAGTGGAAATTTAAACAAATTGAAACGATCGAAATCGAATTCGGTTTATTTGTTATGAATTGAGATCTTTGGAATGGGAATACGGGTTAGAGATAACCACCTGGATTGAATTGGCGAATTTGAAATGAATGTAAATTTGAAATGAGGTCGATCGAAATTGTGAATTCGAATTGATTTACTTGAAGTTGAAATACAACTGAAAGTGTAAACGAAATCTGGTCGAAACGATTCTAATTCCAACCGCAGTATTTCAAACCCATTTTTCAAACTATTTTGATAATAAATTAAATTCCCTTATAACTATTTATATTATAAATTATTTAAATAAAATACTTTATAATTGATTTTTATTTATTTATGAATTATCTTAATGTTTTAAGTGTATATTTTAATAAATTTGATAAATTCTAATTTTATAAAAAAAAAACTATTATTTCAGCTATTTTGATTATATCTTTTAGCTATTTAGTATATTATTAACTATTTTGATATTCGAATTTTATATAAGTTGGAATTAGTTCGAGAGGTTATGCGTAAGTGGAAAAATTTCCCATCTGAATAATATTCTATTTAGAATATTTAATGATTTTGGAACATGATATTTTCGATATGAAATACGAACTTCTTTGAAAGGTAAAAGCACTGACCGGTGTGAAAAATGTAAACGTTTGGTTGTCAAGGAGACCGGAGTCGACATAAGGCATACTCTCTGTCAGTGTCGATACCACTTTGACAACTGTGTGCGCGGTGGAAGTTCCAGAACCGAAGTAGGATGGTATGGAGGCGATTACGGGATTTGAAGAAAGAGAACGATGATGGATTAGCCTTGACCTTCGGGTCATAATTGAAATGACTAAAACAGGAGCCATACCCAGGTTAATGAGATCGCATCTCTGATCGAACGCACTCCTTCGAAACCATCTCTATTACTATTATGATCGATTTGGGTGCACCCTTGAATATGGGAATGTCGTTCGAGGTGGGCGGTAGTTGCGGCTATGCGTTACCACCGGCCTGGGTCCGCAAATTCGGTAGAATCCTACCGGGGTATTCCTCAGTGCCTTGTCATATTATCCTGATCGAGCCCCTACGATTTTGATTTAACGTTGTCGTATCACGGCGCATCCCTATCCACCGACGTACTGGTGTGTTATATGCAAACTGTACGGCAATGCTATAAACGGTGTAAGGGTAACATGGTAATCCCGCTTACACTATTTTCGATAATTATACTTTACTGAATAAACACTATTGTAATAGCGTATTATACTATGTATGTATTAGTTTAACGGATCCTTGAGAGATGGAAAAATCCCGTAACATCTCTTGAGTTACTGCACCTTGACACCGATATTATTCTGTATTTTAATTTGACTAATATGAGATGATTTAGTGCTGATTCGAGTGTTTGTTGTGTTTTCTTTTTATGCAATACGCTCGGGTCAGCAGATGTTGCAGTTAATGAAGATTATTGTGCCTTGGAGATCGAAGACGGAGTTTGATATATATGTATCCACTACATTTTATTTCCGCTGCATTACTGTATGTAAGTGTATAACTCTGATGATTTAGATGTTGTAACTCGAATGTATATGTTTAAATGCTTTTGAATGTTTATTTGTTTATTTTATGTGTCCTTCCGCTGTGAGATTCTGTGATTGTTTCCTTTCTTTCTTCTTTTTCTTATTTTTTTCCCAAATAACTATCTGGATTGGCGATTTGTTTAGGTCGACATGTGTGGTTTACTGTCGATTTGAACGGTCAAAAATCTGGGTCGTTACATGAAATGTTTTTATTATACACTAATTATAATATTAAACTCGTATTTGCTGTATTTAGCATGTTTAATCACCATAAGGGAAAACTCTATCCTCTGATGTGCGTTGCATTGTGTGATGGGACTTGAGTCTTATGGTGATTCCATTTTTCTAAAAAGCATTGCGATGTTGTACGTTCTGACACTTTAAATTATGCACGACAATCCATTGAGTAAACCCGTTCCGCATTAGCGGCGTGGTCTTTGGATTTGTCATATTATTATTACTAAACTAGTTATGAATTCTCATACCAGTCCCACGACTGACCCGTAGTTTGTTTCACCTTTTTGCAAACTCGGGTGCCCCCTTTTCTACACGGGCAGTCAAGTAAACAGGTTCATTCTTTGCTGGGAGTCTTCTTGGAGTTGCTCATTATCTTTGCTTGGATTTGCTTTTGCGGAGAGGTGATGACTTGGAGCTTTGAAGACAGCTATCATTTACTTCTATTGCATTTTTCTATCTTTAAGTTCAGACATTAGACTTGTTTCATTTCGTATTGCTTATTTTGGGAGTTGGAACTTATTTTCATTTCTGCAAACTTGATGTAATAATTTGGATTCTGTGACTGTTGGGATTCTGTGGTTTATGACATTATATTTCCGCTGCTATGATGTTATTATGCTATGGTTTTCCTCTGCTATATTGTATCAGTGATATGTATTGTTATATTTATGTTGTATTCCATATGATTATTCCTTACTTTCACCCAGTGGAAGTTTGGGGTTATCACATCAAAGGTTATATATTGATAGATATCAGTCGCATGGCATGAATTGTCTGTGTGTCCTGTTGAGATGCAAATGATCAAGGTTTCTGTTGAAAAGAAGAGTCTTGTGGTTGATGATCAAAGCACGACTTTAATATTGCGTTGCTTTGTGTATAGCGTTAATTCGCGAGCCTCACACCTCGGTATGAGTTAAAAACGGGATAAGGGACCCAAGGAGGACATGACGTTTCTTTCTAGCTATGGGTAGTGTCGGGGTTTTGCAATCCCAGACATTTATATTATTTTTACCTTTGTGGTTGTGGGAATTCGAGGCGCCACAGATATATCGGTCTCCATGGAGCCGATGGATATAGGTCCTATAGGACCGAGAAACGTGTGTTCAGGAATTGCTAATCCTCAAACATAAGGGAGGATCGGCCTTGGAGGAACTAGGGGTCTTCTGCGGGAGATCCTGAGGCATTTGCTAGAGTGTCTTGAAGCCGGCGAGGAGTTTATTCCTTGCCTAGACTAATGACGAAAATCCAATTTCCAATACGTTACATTTCGGTTTTGATTGTAGAGCCTAATATTGGCGACATGATATATGGTACCCATGCCGCCTATGATTGATACATTTATATTTGAAGTTGTTTTATACACTATGCACTTATAATAGTATCAAATGATTTGTTTTAAACGTACCAAGCATGTTTGGCTATTATAAGGGAAAACCCTATCCTCTGTCTTGCGTTGCATTGTGTGATGGGACCTGGGTCTTATTATAGCTTCATGTTTCCAAAAAGCATTGCGCTGTTTGTTTTATGCACTGGTATTCTTGGGAGGAAACCCGTTCCGTGTTATACGGCGTGGTCCCTTGATTTACCTGATTTGAAAGTAAAGTTTTAAATAACTGTTTTAGTTCTCACAGCAGTCACATGACTGGCCTGGAGTTTATTGATTTAACCTAAACTCTAGATGCCCCTATTTTCCACACGGGAAGCTAGTAGTTTTGGTTTTGTAGATTTATATTCACAGGATCCTGGTTTACAGCTGGAACGATATTCAGAAAGCCCTGTACTCGTTTATCTCTTTCAGTTGTGTTTTGTATTATTTTCCATTGCATTGTAATTTATAAATCTCTGACATCTATCAAATGTAATTATTTGTTTATAATCTGTATATTCTTTTACTCTGATGTAAATTGTTGTAATAAGCAGTGATTTGTTCTTCTGTTTGTGTTCTGATTTGTCATGTTCTCACTCTAGGTGCCCCTATTTTCCACATGGGAAGCTAGTAGTTTTGGTTTTGTAGATTTATTTTCACAGGATCCTGGTTTACAGCTGGAACGATATTCAGAAAGCTCTGTACCCGTTTATCTCTTTCAATTGTGTTTTGTATTATTTTCCGTTGCATTGTAATTTATAAATCTCTGACATCTATCAAATGTAATTATTTGTTTATACTCTGTATATTCTTGTACTCTGATGTAAATTGTTGTAATAAGCAGTGATTTGTTCTTCTGTTTGTGTTCTGATTTGTCATGTTCTCAGACAATCCATTCTTTCTCTTCTCTTCGGAGACCGGTGAAGTTCGGGTCATTTCAGTTGGTATCGGAGCTTTGGTATACAGAGCTCGAGAACAAGGCACATTAGAACCAAACGAAAGAATTCATCAGAGATTGGATTAGTAATATCCAATAAGAATGGCTCACTAGAGATGGGATCAGTAGTATCCTAAAATGAGCCGAAAGAGTGCTATTCTCAAAATAAAAGTAAAAAAATATTTTGTTTTGAAAATTTAAATCTTATAATACGTATTTGAATATTTTATTTTAAATTGATTTGGACAATCGAGTATATGAAGATTTTGAATATATGCCTAGCTAGTGGGTATTCGAAGCCTTATGTATACTGGATAGATATAGAATCACAATCTAGTCGCTCGGAGATAATACTGATGATTGACATGTCATCATCAGTATTTATGTTCGAGTTTCGAAGGTAGGATATCTATATATTTCCAATTGACTGGTGTGAGAACCCAAATTAGATAGGATTTATTTGTTGTGTTTTGGCATCAAAAGTGGATTTATATATATATATATATATATATATATATATATAAAATTATGAAGTTGAAAGGATAATCAACTAATTGATTGCTGGTTGTGTTATTTGATTATTGGTTGATTAATCAAAATTTTGAACCATTAGGCCAAATTGGATCAAATATTGAACTGAATTGAAAATTGAATGGAATTGCATACATCTATACATGTATATAATGAACAGGTCATAACAGGGAAACTAAGAAGAGGAATAAAATTGTATTCCCGACAAATAGGTACGTGGTTACTAATTTTCTTTTTCTTTTAAAGGTTTATGAGCCTAAAGCTGGCCGCTTGGCAATTTTCTTTTTCTTGTAAAGGTTTATGAGCCTAAGGCTAGGTGCTTGGCAATTTTCTTTTTCTTTTAAAGGTTTATGACCCTAAGGCTGGCCGCTTGGCAATTTTCTTTTTCTTTTAAAGGTTTATGAGCCTAAGGCTGGCCGCTTGGCAATTTTCCTTTTCTTTTAAAGGTTTATGAGCCTAAGGCTGGCCGCTTGGCAATTTTCTTTTTCTTTTAAAGGTTTATGCGCCTAAGGTTGGCCGCTTGGCAATTTTCTTTTTCTTTGGCAATTTTCTTTTTCTTTTAAAGATTTATGAGCCTTAGGCTGGTCGCTTGGCATTCTCTTTTTTTCGTTTGGATTGATGAAGGCCCAAAGAGGCGAGTTGCGGTTTTAAATGTCTCCCATACAAAGGAGGTTATGGTGAAATTTTTCAAAAATTTAGGGTGTTAGCCAAATTTTTCAAAAATTTAGGCTTGAAGATTTGGAAAATTCTTAAAAACTGAAAAGTTGAAGAATGAAGGCCAAACTGAAAGTTAAGTTGGTTAGTTAAACAACTTTCAGCTCTGTTCCTTTTCGAGGACGAAAAGATTTTAAGTGGGGGAGATTGTAACAAACCGGAAACTCAGAACCAATTTAAAATTTTTATTTTGGCAATTTTAATGAATTTTGAATATTTAAAATGATTTATTTTAAACAATAATGACTAGAAATTTATTTTGAATAGAATTAGAACGCAAATATTTATTTAAATTGAAATTAGAATATAAATATTTATTTTAATTATAAAAGAAATTGGAAATGGCGCGGTAGTTTGAAAATTCGATTTCAAACATCAAATGAGTGTACAGGATTCAAAATAAACTGGATTTTAGTGAAACTAGAAATAAATCTGTTTGAAATTATCTTTCCAAAGAATCTGAAAAATCCAAATTTCATAGCGGGAATAAAAAGTTATGCCCAGTTGAAAATTCAGGATAGTCGCTATGGAAATATAGCCCTCAAAAATAGAAATTTTGCAAACAACCTCCGTTTTTGATGAGACCACTTTTGTTGGATCCAGAATATCAAATTATTGGTTGATTCCAAAATTCATAATTTTTGGAATCAATATGTGAATGTGGTGGATTTTAACATGCTTGGTCATTTCCGTTTGAATTTAATCGACTGAAAAATGACCATTTTTCAAACGGTCTCCAAATTTGATGAAATTAGTTTTGTTAGGACCGTATCGTCAAAATATAGCCAGATTTATTTTTTGAGAATTTTTGGAGTCCGTATATGGCCCCAATAAATTGAAATGTACGTTTAAATTAAATATATATTGATTTATATTGTAATTTAAATGAAAACGAATCGAAATGATCGAATTGGTTTACCGAACATATCTCATTGTGCTCAAAATAGGGGTATTTGGCTAGGGGTTACAGTCATTGGGTTCGATTTGGGGTTCAATTGAAAAGGGGCTTTTCTAGGAAAAAATATATAATAATAAAGTATATAAGTACCTCTCTCTCCCTCATTAAACCCTATCCCCCCCCCCCAAATTAAAATGCGTCGTCCTCGATTCAGCCTCACTCCCTGTCGCGCGCGCTACCATCTCTAGGCCGCCGCCCCTTAGTTCAACCCCGCCGCCACCTCCCCCTCAGACTGACGCCTCCACCCTTGACCCCCCTCTCGCTCCCTCCTCTCTCTCCCTCTTCCTCTAACCAAAACCGCCACACCTGATCCAAAACCGCCGCACCTGACCCAACAACCGCCGTTCCTCATGCTGCACACTTCCCCGATCTTCAAGCTCTCCGATGAACCCCAAACACCTCCTCCGATCGAAATCAGTAAGTCTTTATTATTTGTTTATTCATTTGTTTTATTCCCTTTTTTTATATAAATAAAAACATAGTTTTTAATCTGATTTTTATACATTATCATTATTTTAAAATGAAAAAGCTTTGATTTTTTAAAACGAAAAAGAAGTGATTTTTTTAATGAAAAAGCTTTGATCTTTTTTAAATGAAAAAGAAGTGATTTTTAAAATAAAGAAGACATGATTTTTAAAAATGAAATGGTAAGATATTTCTTTGAATGGCATATAAAAATATAATTTTTATATATGTAGCATATAAAAATATAATTTTTATGTATGTAGCAAAGTAAAAATATAATTTTTATACATGCTGCAAAGTAAAAATATAATTTTTATATATGTAGCAAAGAAAAAATATAATTTTTATATATGTAGCAAAGAAAAAATATAATTTTTATATATGTAGCAAAGTAAAAATTTAATTTTTATATAAGTGGCGAGGTAAAAATCTAATTTTTATATATATAGCGAAGCGATAAAAATTGGATTTTTATTTATTTGAAAGTAGCGATAAAAATTCAATTTATATATATATGAAGTAGCGATAAAAATTCGATTTTTAAATATATGAAGTAGCAATAAAAAATTGATTTATATATATATGAAGTAGCGATAAAAATTCAATTTTAATATATACGAAGTAGCGATAAAAAATCGATATATATATATATATATATATATATATATGAAGTAGCGATAAAAATATGATTTTTATTATATATATAGCGAAGTAAAAATATGATTTTTAAAATATAAACATCATATTAAAAATGTGATTTTTAAGTATAAATACCGTTGTTTAAAAATATGATTTTTAATATAAATTTCGTGAAACAGATTGCATTGGAATCAAAACATCGAATCTGAGCGACATTAAAGAATGACGGAGTGGATCCCAAAGGTGAGAACTTCTCACTTTAATTTATTTTCTAGTTAGAAATATATACTAGCATGCAGACGGTGCTTAGCAGCATCCGACACCCGTCGTCCACAGACCATGGACGACTTGTTTGATTTTATTGTGTTATGGAAATTGATTGAGATTGTGATGTGGAATGGAATAAAATATTCATGTATTGAAATAAATATTTTATTGTTAAAAATATAATTTTTAACACATATATGAATAAAATAAATATTCATTTACCAATCGGACGATTTGTTTATGTACACCCATTTTACTGATATTGATTAGGAAGATATATTTTACACATCGCCCAACTGCACAAATAATAATCAGTGTTTGTTGTTTGAAAACCCTACACGAGTGTTGGGATGAAATTGGACATACATTAATCTCAATATTTAGTTGTATGTCAATCGATTGGTTGATATGCTGTTATAAGCGTTGATTATTCATATTTAACGCTTATGCAGTTGTGTAATGCACTCTGGATGATGGTTGACTGTGTTTGATTATTGTTGTGTACATGTGTGTATGAAATCCATATAAATCAAATTATATAGTAATTAGCTGTGTCTGGTTCCAATTCGGAAAGAACAAATATTTTAAATTAACGAATGTTTTGAATTGACGAATATAGAATATTTTAAAATAACGAATATTTTAAAATAATATTCAGTAATGGATCAAAATATGATTTTTGATGTCCGACTTGGGATGGACACGAAAATATTTAAATATAGGAAGCCGTGTTGATTAGATTAACGCCATCTTGACGTGAACGATATTTATATCAATTTTATTCATTTTTATAATGAATATCAAAATGGAAGTGATTTCAAAATCTAATGTTTTGAAAATATTATCATTTATATATTAATGATATAGAATATTCAATTTTGATTTGAAATTGGATATGAAGTTGAAACCATTTTGAAAACGAATTTAAAATGATTTATAAAATACGTTTTAAATGGAAATCGATGAAATACATATAATATATATTATATGTATTTAATGGCCCGAATAGAACGCGCTGCACCGCGGCAGTTCACGAATTTTGACCATTGACTTCGAATTGACATTACGGGAGATCTGACCGTCGGATTGTCCTAAAACCAGAACCGATAGGTTCGTATCGAAAAGAGATTTCCAACGAATATAAGGGATTTGAAATCTAATGGTTGGATTTGGAATTATGTCCAGATCAAAATTGAAAAAGGTCGTTGTAAGTGCAGTTCGATGACCGTTTATGGAAATTGACTGTATGGGCCTTGATAAAATTATTAAAAATATCAGTATATTGTGTAAAATCATAATAAATGATTTGGAAAGAATTGGGATGTAAAATTCCATATTTGAAAAGATAAAAATAATTTTTTATCAAAATGAAATAGTTATGAACTAGAATTATAATCCAATATTTTTAAATAAAAAATTGGATTTGAAATGGTTTTAAAAATAACCAGAATTTCGAATAGATGAATTGGAATGGATTTAAATCGAAATTATCTTCGGAATATTTCGATATTGGATTCCGTGATTATACAGATACTGTGGAGGAATTTGGAAGACATATATATCGTTATTCCCAATACGATATTTGTTGATTTCAGAATTTGATATTGAATATAAGCCGGTATAAATTCTATTCAGAGCCTTGTATTTAATACTGAATTGGATTTTGGGATTGTCGTGAACTGTGTTTTAAATGACACTGTTCTTAAACCCAGTGTGAAAAGAATAAATCTTTTAATTAAGATTTAAAGAAGAATTACCAATTAATTAACATTTAATTGTAATTGAAAATGGAATATGAATTGGGTTTATTGAGAACTGTGTTTTTAACGACATTTGGTCTTTAACCCGATTTACAGTGAAATGTGATTTGGAATTTATAAATCTTTTTATTATGATTTAACGGAAATTTTCGAAAGTAAATTTTTTCAGTTTAATATATTAAATTGGATTTGAATGGAATTCGATTTGATAATAATCGAAATGAGCTTCTGTGGATTAAGACTGTTAATATATATGGAATTTAAAAGGCTTAGTCATTATTCCATTTATATTATTAGCCGGATACGGAAATTGATATCGATTATTGTTGACACATTTTTTGGCAAAAGCTGTCACACATGGAATTCCTGAATGATAACATGCTCGAGCGATGGAAACGACGTCAGAAGACATTGAGAGATTTGGTCAAAATCACATCCTCAACATAAACAGGCCCGAAACTCCTATCAGACGACCTCTTTTGGGCCCGAAAACAGCGATTACGGAGCTTTGCTCCGTAACTTTCGTAGATCTCTGAGTAAGCTTCAGTTTGAGATTGGGTTTGGCTCAATCAGACTTACGGTTTGAAAGTTATGCCCATTTTCGTAAACTGGTGTAATCTGGCAATTTCCTGGATAAAGCGACGAAGCAGCACACGATCGGAGTATGGATCACGCACCCTCGGATCGTCCCTCATCGGATCGCCCCTCATCGGATCGCCCTCCTCAGACTACGGCCCGTCCGTGGTACATCTCACGATCCGATCCGATCGCCAGCACTTCACTCCAGCTTCACCATGCCGCTCACGACCAGACTCGGCTCGTGATAGCCATATCACGATCCGACCCATGACCACGATCCAACCACATGATCGCGATCCGACCTTCAGACCTGCAGATACGCTCCCTGTTTTGACCTATTCTCATGCCACATCTTTCTCCTATTATCCTGGATCGGGTGCCACGTACCCCATCACGATCCGGTCAACCTAGAAGCTCTCCTACAGCTATAAATACACCATTCGAAGGCATTTTCAAGGATCTTTTGGCCATTTTTCTTCACTGCTTCCACCATTACTGAAGTGCAAGGACTTTGCACCTACATACACTCAAATTCTTCTCTTTTCAATACAATTAACACACTGATTGTATGCTTGCATGTAACTGATTCTTGTAATTTGTCAGTATAACAATAAGATTATAAAGTGGATGTAGGCTACATCTACAGCCGAACCACTATAAAAACCTTGTGTGTCTCCTCTTTATTTACTCTTTTCTGCATTCTGTGATCTGCATTTCGGTGTTAGGCCCAATTTTTGGTCTAACATTTTGGCGCGCCAGGAAGGGGGCACACAAAAACTTCAACTTCTAGCTTGAAAGGAGACTCAATGGCAATCAAAAGGAAGAGGATTGGAACTTCCACTCATGCTAATGATGCTGATGATGAAGGCACAAGGAACGAGGCAAGCTAGGAAGCTTCCTCTCATGGAGATCCTTCTGCATACTTGACCAGAGACGAGATGGATGGAGTTCTCGCTGAACTGAGAGATCAGATGGCACGGCAAGACGATCTTCTCCAGAAACAACAGGAAATGATCAACCAATTCTTCGCTCAGATGGATAGAAGGCCGAGCAACGTTCAAGCCATTGGAGACGGAGCCACTAAAGCGGCTCGCACAGGCCACCACGATCAGATCGGTTCGGGCCCAGCGACCCGCGACCCGCCAGCACCAGTGCTCGGGGGCATCCCTCTCCATGTTGGAAATGCACAACGATCGACTCCAGCTCCAGATCGAACGAACACTGGACCACAAGCTCCCACGCATCAGCAGCAGCCAGCTCGTGATGGGGCACTAGATCTCATTCGGATCGCCCCCTGTCCACGATCTGAATTCACGACCCGAACTCCACACAGATACTGGTCGGGTCCCCCATCACGATCCGCGATCCGCGACCCGCGATCCACTTCTGGCAGTTCACCGACAGCTTCCAACCTCTCCTGCATTCAATGCTGGGGGCACCAGCTCTGATTTTGGCAATTTGCAACGACTTTTTGAAGGAAATCGGCTAGCAGATCTCATTCAACGCCTCTCGAGAGGCCGCACCTATCAGAATGACATGGATAACGTCAATCACAATCCATTCACTCAGGAAATCAGGAATTCACGCAATCCCCCGGATTTCAAACTTCCACAACTGGAGCCATACAATGGCAGGACAGATCCTACCGTGCATCTCATGCGCTACAAACGACATATGGAAGTTCAATCGGCATCGGAAAATGTCATGGCTAAATGTTTTCCCCTCTTTCTGACTGATATAGCGGTCATGTGGATTCGGCAGCTAGAATATGAATCGATCAACAGCTGGAATATGTTGGTCGCTCACTTTCTTGAACAATTTCAGGTCCACATCACACGACCCAAGAACGTCATGTCGCTCACTACGATTAAGCAAAGGCCTAGAGAAACTCTGCGTTCATTCCTGGAAAGATTCAACGTTGCAGCAGCATCATTTGATCGTCCTGAACCATCGATGGTACTGATGGCAGCAGTATCCGGCGTTCTAGATAACTCGGAGTTCAAAAAATCTTTGTACCGAGATCCACCGCGAAATCTCGGTGAATTCTACCTTGAAGCAGACAGATTTCTGCAGGAAGAAGATGCAACTTCTGAGAAACGCACTCTCGACCTCAACATGCTCGGAGATGGAGAACCGCCCAATCCTGGAAAAGGAAACGACAAGGGTACAGGAAAGACTCCTGCTACAAATGATCATAATGCTCCACCCTGGAGAGGGTCCAGATACGACAAATATACTGAACTGAATGACACCCTGAGCAATATATACGTGGATACAGGGGGTGCCGCCTCATATCCAAGGCCTCTGAAGAGGGAGCCAACGTTAGCACAATGCAATTCTGGCAGACATTGCATATTTCATGACATAGACGGTCACAACACTGATGACTGCAGACATTTGCGAGATCTTATTGAGGATCGGGTCAGACGAGGAGAGCTACCCGAATATGTCACTCGACCAACAACGCCTACACCTGCGCTGCCACCACCTATTCCCCAGAGAGGGAACGATCCTGGATCGAGCAATCACGGGATTATCATTCGCTGATCCCACTCAGCGGATCTCTTCAGTTTGCTGAACTCCGGTACACAGTTCATGTTTTTAGGTTTTTTAGGCGACTTCTCGCCCTCCTTTGTTTTCCCTGCATGTAATAAGAGCCGTCACATCAGCCCACACGCATGGAACAGGCTTGTGGTCTCCAGCCGTGTCCAGTAAACGACTGCTGCATTTTCATGAATTAGCAATAAGCATTGAGCTCCGGCTCCCAACTGGATCCGTCCAGTACAAACATGAGCTCCGGCTCCTAACTGGATCCATCCAGTATAAACAAATTTTCATGTGCATTTCTTTGGTCGTCTTACTCCGGTAAGGCCGTCTTGGAACTTTCATGTACATTTCCTTGGTCTCTTACTCCGGTAAGGCCGTCTTGGAACCTTCATTGCATTTCCTTGGTCGTATTACTCCGGTAAGGCCGTCTTGGAACATTCATTGCATTTCCTTGGTCGCCTTACTCCGGTAAGGCCGTCTTGGAACCTTCATTGCTTTTCCTTGGTCGTCTTGCTCCAGAAAGGCCGTCTTGGAACCTTCATGTGCTTTTCCTCGGTCGGTTTGCTCCGATAAGGCCTTCTCGGAACCCCTCTAACATCTCCTCGGATGGTTTACTCCGGTAAGGCCATCTAGGAAATATTCTTGCATTGTTTGTTTTATCCTCTTGTAGGTACAAACTCCTGGTCTTCTTGGATTTCTCTGGCTTTAATACGATCCCGTGTGATCGTCGGTTTTCTGGCCTTAATACGATCTGGCGTGATCGTCGCATTCTGAATTTGGATTTCTCAGATTATCCAGAACACATATTCCTTCAACCAGCAAGATATGTTCTGGGGGGCAAACATGTTGACACATTTTTTGGCAAAAGCTGTCACACATGGAATTCCTGAATGATAACATGCTCGAGCGATGGAAACGACGTCAGAAGACATTGAGAGATTTGGTCAAAATCACATCCTCAACATAAACATGCGCGAAACTCCTATCAGACGACCTCTTTTGGGCCCTAAAACAGCGATTATGGAGCTAAGCTTCGTAACTTTTGTAGATCTCTGAGTTAGCTTCAGTTTGAGCTTCAGTTTGGCACAATTAGACTTACGGTTTGAAAGTTATGCCCGTTTCCGTAAACTGGTGTAATCTGGCAATTTCCTGGATAAAGCGACGAAGCAGCACACGATCGGAGTATGGATCACGCACCCTCGGATCGTCCCTCATCGGATCGCCCCTCATCCGATCGCCCTCCTCAGACTACGGCCCGTCCGTGGTACATCTCAAGATCCGACCCGATCGCCAGCACTTCACTCGAGCTTCACCATGCCGCTCACGACCAGACTCGGCTCGTGATAGCCATATCACGATCCGACCCATGACCACGATCCAACCCCATGATCGCGATCCGACCTTCAGACCTGCAGATATGCTCCCTGTTTTGACCTATTCTCATGCCACATCTTGCTCCTATTATCCTGGATCGGGTGCCACGTACCCCATCACGATCCGGTCAACCCAAAAGCTCTCCTACAGCTATAAATACACCATTCGAAGGCATTTTCAAGGATCTTTTGGCCATTCTTCTTCACTGCTTCCACCATTACTGAAGTTCAAGGACTTTGCACCTTCATACACTCAAATTCTTCTCTTTTCAATACAATTAACACACTGATTGTGTGCTTGCATGTAACTGATTCTTGTAATCTGTCAGTATAACAATAAGATTATAAAGTGGACATAGGCTACATCTACAGCCGAACCACTATAAAAACCTTGTGTGTCTCCTCTTTATTTACTCTTTTCTGCATTCTGTGATCTGCATTTGGGTGTTAGGCCTAATTTTTGGTCTAACAATTATATATTGATCTGTTTTCCGTGAAGATTCCATTTTTACGGAATAGGATTTGGGTTTATTGTGAACTGTGTTTTTAACGACATTCGTTCTTTAACCCGATTTACAGTGAAATGTGATTTGGAATTTATAAATCTTTTTATTAAGATTTAACGCAAATTTTCTAAAGTAAATTTTCCAGTTTAATATATTAAATTGGAATTGAATGGTATTCGATTTGATAATAATCGAAATGAGCTTCTGAAGAGGAAGACTGTTAATATATATGGAATTTAAAAGGCTTAGTCATTATTCCATTTATATTATTAATCGGATACGGAAATTGATATCGATTATATATTGATCTGTTTTCCGTGAAGATTCCATTTTTATGGAAGAGGATTTGGGTTTATTGTGAACTGTGTTTTAAATGACATTAATTCTTTAACCTAGTTTAAAACAGGATTACATGTCTAGTATTGTATTTTGAACTGTATGGTTGATCTCTGCTAAATATATATCGGTTTGGTGGCGGAGAATTTATTCTCTTGCTTAGCACCCTTCTCTAAGACGAACGAGCTTAAAGGTTATATATTGGTAAAAATCAATAATACGGTGTAGATTGTCGATGCGACATGTTTGTGTTTCCAAAGTCAAATAATGTAACGACCCGGATTTTGACGATCTTGGTTATCCGATATACAACACATATCGAACATCCAAGGTTCGAAAATAACTGAATTGTTAATGAAAGAAGTTAGAGGCTGAGAATAGATAAGATAGAACTTATAGAATAGAAGAAGAAGAACATCATCATCAGAGTAAACACGAATCTTACAATAGAACGAATAAAATATAACATAATTTTTAAAATACAAACAGTATATGTATACAATAACATTGTAGAGTACAACACTTACAACAACAATGGAAATAAACAATAGCTATATAATCCTGAAGCCTCCTGCTCCAAGCTCTCCAAGTATCTGTAAAACCCGACTAATTGACTGCCCGTACAAAATTGGGCACCCAAGAGTTTAGGGAAACAAAACAAAATAAACTCCGGGTCAGTCATGGGACTGGTATGAGTAAAAACGGTTTAAAACAGTTCAAGCAAGTAAATGATATCTCATAAGACCACACCGTATAACGGAACGGGTTTTTCCCTTATGAGAATCCAAAATACTTTATATCAAAAACCTTTTGATATTATAATAATGTCTATCAACCACAATATAGTAATCATCTAGCAGAAATGCTTCCATCTCACGTTCTACATACATAGTATACAATCAAAACCGCAAGCACGTATTGGGTAATGGATTTCCAATTATGACAAGGTATGGAACCACCTTTCGCTAGTGTACCTCTAGAGAGGAATACACTGGGTTCAACAAGAACATCTTGCAACCCGGCCACACATGACCGACCACTCATTTCTCTTGAGTGTATCGAATGTATATCACCAACGGTTGGGATCAGCAACCGTTTCACGAATGGGACAACATCGACAATAGATTTTTAGAAATAAATGAAACTCTAGATCAGGTGATTATACACCCTAATAGGTGCGACCTACATAGCCATGCTGCCTGCCCGATTTCTATCATTTCCTGGTTGTGAGGCTAGAAGCTATCCTTATCTCTGACAGATCACACATCTATTCGCTTTGAATGTCATATCGTCATACCCACCAAATCACAAATTGATTTCCCCAAAAATACCACGGGTATACAGCTAAGAGAAACGAATTCCTCCGCCACCAAACATGAATACGTTTGAAGAGATCAACTTACACGATTTATTACATATACTATGTCAGACATTCTTCCATACAGGTCGTCCTGGGACTGGACAAACCGAAGGCACTATTCAGTACATCCATCTTAGGCAATTGTTATCTAAGATTTATACAACAGCCCTTGCACTTTACTCTGTCTTCAATATATTCAGCATACTTGATTCGCAACGGTTATGCCAATACGGAGTGGCTCTTCGGATAATAATCCAACCGATCTCTCCATGTTAACAATGTTAAAATGGTCAAAACTTTGATAGTCTGTGATTTAACTATCAAAGAAAACACGTGTGCAAACAACGATATTATTTCCAAATGGAAATTATATCGATCAATCATCTTTTAACACATATATATATATTCACATTTCCTTATTTTCTATGTTTAGAAAATATATGTTATTAACACTGGAAAACATTTCCATTGTTTATTTACGTATCACTACCATTCCACAACTATCAGTCCCTGACTGTAAACTAGTATGAGAACAATTCCCTAAGTATTAATCCCAAAGGCTGAAACCAACATCAGATAGACACTAAGAAAACCATTCAATTTACTAATCTCTAGTCAGTTTCTATTTTTGCTTAACTCTATATCTTTAACTCTATTTGAATAACTTATTTGATTAATTCTTATTCGAATAACTAATAGTCGATTAACTCTAATTGATTAACTCTGTTTGATTAACTCTATTCGACTAACCATATTCGATTAACTCCTTTTCATTAACTCTATTTATTTTCCTAATATATATTCCTTTATTCTATTCTATTCGTTTTATCAACATTTTCCCTTTTATTTACTTTTGAAATATTTCCTTTTATAAAATCTGTTGATTTTATAAAATCCCTTTATTTCAATATACATTGGAATAATTTCTTTTTACATCCCAGGGTCTTTTTATGATATTTAAAATATCGAATAACAAGGATCAATATCATTCTAACACACATAATCCATAACAGATTATATAACACATCATATATTATAATACATAAACAGAACAATATTATAAATATTGAGGAGCCCAGTTGGACCCCTCCAACCTGTTTCCCTGCATCACATATGTTAATCAACATAATAACATCGATTTCATTTTGATATGAAATATTCTGATAAACATAATCAATATTCGATTAACGATTTATATACATATATCGTTATCTATACATTCAACCAATACACAAGCAATTCAACCAAATAGTTAACACACAGAAATCAACAGATGATTAACAGTTCTAAAAATACGTTATAAAAACATATAACTGTTCAGAGTTGGTGAGCTTTACTCACATTGGACGATCATTGTTAATAACGATAACCGTCGGTTGATTCAGACCGACAATTTATTTTGCTATAAATTGTAACGAGCTTCGATTCACTCTCCGTCAGTTCCATTGGGTGGCTCTCGTCCATACGATCACATCGGATCTTGTTTCGCTCAATTCTGATATCGTATCACGAAGTTATACACTTTAAAAGATCATATACAATTTAAATTAAAATAAATTAAATTTCTTATTTTTCATAAATGGGCTTAACTTGTTTAAATCGGCCCACCTCTCTATAAATCTACTTGAAAATGAAATGCGCTCACCCTCCTTTTCCCAACAGTAATGGAACATGACTCCTCTTCAAATGCCATAGCGATCCGTTTGATCTTTTATTCACATCTACTCGTTCACCAAAAGAAAAACCAAGTCCATAATACCATGGACAAACCCATTATTTCTGCTGACCCCACATATATGTTCACGGCTCCTACCTTCTTCCACTTCAACAAACCACAAATCTACAGTGAGCCACTCACCGTTTCTGATCATTTCGATCCTCCCTTTTGCACTTAATACAAATCCAAACAAAAATCACCCTTTATACTAATCACCTCATTAAACAAATCATGTGGTTTTACCTAAAATACGCCTGCTCATCTACCTTCTCCCTCCCAATGTTCTCACGCCACTCCCAGTTAAAAGCCATGGCCGAATCCTTTCCATCCATCAAACTCCCTTGTTTCTTCATGGTTCAACATTCTGACCTCACCAACTTTTCTCTGGACTCCTTCTCCATCCTCCCATAGTCCTCTTTGCAAGCTCGACGCCTGCCTCAACTCGCGAACTCGACGTCTTCCAGAAGAAATGCGACCCAAACTTACATCGCACACCACACAAAGAAACGAGGTAACTGCTATTTGCCATCCCAAACTCGATTACAACTCAGATTCAACTTCCGCTCAACTCATTCGCGAAAATCCTGAACCCTACCTCACTTTCTCTTTACGCAGTTCTATGAAAAAGGGGGCCGAGCTCTATGAAAATAAAACGGAAGTGAAGCTACTTGAAATTGAAGAAGAACGAATCAAAAGTGGAACCATTTCATTTTGATTTGGATTTTAAATGCTTTTAGGAAGCTGCTATTTTGTTTGAGGAGTAAACCGGCGGCCTTATTTTTGGTTTACTGGAGAAATTAGTCTAGGTCTTAAGAAAGAAATGTTAAGGGCATTATATATATATACATATATATATATATATATATATATAGGGTAGGTTTTCGTTGGTTTTGTAAAGAAGGGAGGGCCACGTTAGAACAAGAGGAGATACGGTTGAGAATAAAGGAGGCGTGGACTTCTGGTGATCACTGAAATGAAAGGATTTGGTTATTTTAAATTATAACATTTTGGTCATCTCATTTTATAAAACTTCGTTAATTACGAATGGCTATCGACAGGATCAAATACACCATCGTGACGATCAATGTTCCACGATCCCAGAAATATAATAACATCGGTAGTTTAACTCATATTGTGAAACCCAAAAATGTTGATTACAGGGTGCAAAACACTCCAAATAAAAAGTTGCTTATTTAATTAATTAAAAATTACCATAAAATTCTAAAAATTAAATTATCGTTATGTCTCAACAGAACCTTGTCTAAATTAAATCCGATATTCAAATATTTTTAAATAACCGTTATGGCCACGAACGAATATACCGCTGTTTTTCTGAATATTTAATTTGGACATAACTCAAAATCTACACGACGAAATCCCGATTTTTCTCTTCCACTAGGAAAATATACTACACCAGCTCCTAATGTTTCTTGTTTCACAGAAATCCGATTTAAAACGGACTCTGTACATTCAGTTGAAGTTCGAATCGCCAAATAGCGAACTACAACGCCATTTCAAGCTCGAATTATAATTATAATAAAATTATACGTTCAACTGTCGTTTATATAATATATTCGTTATTCTAATTCAACTCAAAACTGAATTGTATATTTTAAATAATCCACTTCACACTATATTGTGAATTCCACTATTTTTGATTATTTCCGAATTAAATACATTATTCTATTATTTAAATAAATTAAAAAATCCATATAATTTAATTTAACGACCATTTAAATTCTAAACCACTATTTATATAACTAAATAAGTTAATTATATATCGCTGAAAATGCGGGTCATTACATTCTTCCCTACTTCAAAAAAATTTCGTCCACGAAATTGCTAAAATAGGAAACAAACCCTATCGACCGGTTAGAACTTATTTGTTCACTTATTAACTTTAGTGTCAACTGAACTAATTTAATTTTAATTAAAATATTAATTAATTCTTATTAACAAAAATTTTCGAAAATCCTGAAAATTTTCTAACGCCTTAACTTTTCGAACAATTTCGCCATAACCTCCTTTGTACTGGCCAATACGTCAAACTCCAACTCGCCTCTCTGGGCCTTCTCCAATCCAAAAGAAAATCAAACAGCCAAGCGGCTTGCCAATTTGGCTCATAAATCTCATGCTTAAATCAAATATAAACTTGTACCTTTTTGTTGGGCATATCATTATATCTTTTCCATCTGCTTCAATTTCAGCATATCCCAATCAAACTCCAATCACTTTTATCTCCCACACAACCATTCGCTTATATCCAAGCCAACTATCATTTCAAACTCAAGTTTCATTCTCGATTCCCAACTCTTAACTTGGTTACCAAATTACACTTCAAATTCGAATCTCCTAAATCCAATTTGTCTCGATATCATTCAAATTCAATTTCAGTTACCCCTTCACTGACTTTATTTTAATTCCAATTGGCTTCCCCAAATTTTTGCTCAAATTTGGTTTTAAATCAAATAATATTTCCCTGGGAATTTTTAAATCACTTAGCTTTTCAAAAACCAAATATTCCTTTTCAGATTTCAACAACTTGTTTTTCTCATAACAAATTCAAAAACAAAACCTTTGGTAGTAATCCGTCACTTACCACTCGAAATTGAACACTGATGATGCAGCTTTCATCATCAGAATCTATTTTCCAGCGATCGAAGTGAGTTCAATACTATAAAACCATTTCTAAACATTTCCACTTTGAAATTTATTTCAAAATATAATTCACACTGCTTGTAAACAATTTAAAATCTCCCAAGATCTTAAAATTTACATATACTTAATCCACTCCTTTTACAAACACCTTTCCACAATATTCACGAATTTTAATTCCAATTCTGATTATTTCAAATTTAATTCATTTCGTAACACTTATACGAATTCTGATTGGTTATTCACATAACTATTTTACTTATAATCTTACTTGATTATAATCACAACTAATATATCCAATATATTATAATATAAATCCTTTATATCAAAAATATAATTTGGGTAAAATTATTTTGTTTACCCTCTTTCCAAAACATACCATGACGGTTCATCGTATTCGAGTGTTTATAAACTCCTACCGATACAGTGACCAAACTGATCGACCAGAACTCATAAACAACTCAACCAATAAATCTCCACAATATTAAACCATTTATATCAAATAACAAATACGTTCACTCGTATATATACACTCAACTCAATCTAGGGTGTTACTAACCTTATCTCTACTGAGTCATGCTATAGAGCCAAGGTAAATCTCTTAACTTAAGCTCTGATACCAACTGTAACGACCCAGATTTTGACGATCTTGGTTATCTGATATACAACACATATCGAACATCCAAGGATCGAAAATAACCGATTGGTTAATGAAAGAAGTTAGAGGGTGAGAATAGATAAGATAGAACTTATAGAATAGAAGGAGAAAAAGAACATCAGCATCAGAGTAAACACAAATCTCATAGCGGAACGAATAAAATATAACATAACTTTTGAAATATAAACAGTATATGTATACAATACATTGCAGAGTACAACACTTACGACAACAGTGGAAATAAACAATAGCTATATAATCCTGAAGCCTCCTGCTCCAAGCCCTCCAAGTATCTGTAAAACCCGACTACTTGACCGCCCATACAAAATTGGGCACCCAAGAGTTTAGGGAAACAAAACAAAATAAACTCCGGGTCAGTCATGGGACTGCTATGAGTAAAAACAGTTTAAAACAGTTCAAGCAAGTAAATGATATCTCATAAGACCACGCCGTATAACGGAACGGGTTTTTCCCTTATGAGAATCCAAAATATCTTTATATCAAAAACCTTTTGATATTATAATAATGTCTATCAACCACAATATAAAAATCATCTAGCAGAAATGCTTCCATCTCACGTTCTACATACATAGTATACAATCAAAACCGCAAGCACGTATTGGGTAATGGATTTCCAACAATGACAAGGTATGGAACCACCTTTCGCTAGTGTACCTCTAGAGAGGAATACACTGGGTTCAACAAGAACATCTTGCAACCCGGCCACACATGACTGACCACTCATTTCGCTTGAGTGTATCGAATGTATATCACCAACGGTTGGGATCACCAACCTTTTGCCAAATGGGACAACATCGACAATAGATTTTTAGAAATAAATAAAACTCTAGATCAGGTGATTATACACCCTAATAGGTGCGACCTACATAGCCATGCTGCCTGCCCGATTTCTATCATTTCCTGGTTGTGAGGCTAGAAGCTATGCTTATCTCTGACAGATCTCACATCTATTCTCTTTGAATGTCATATCGTCATACCCGCCAAATCACAAATTGATTTCCCCAAAAATACCACGGGTATACAGCTAAGAGAAACGAATTCCTCCGCCACCAAACGTGAATACGTTTGAAGAGATCAACTTACGCGATTTATTACATATACTATGTCAGACATTCTTCCATACAGGTCGTCCTGGGACTGGACAAACCGAAGGCACTATTCAGTACATCCATCTTAGGCAATTGTTATCTAAGATTTATACAACAGCCCTTGCACTTTACTCCGTCTTCAATATATTCAGCATACTTGATTCACAACGCTTATGCCAATACGGAGTGGTTCTTCGGATAATAATCCAACCATTCTCTCCATATTAACAATGTTAAAATGGTCAAAACTTTGATAGTCTGTGATTTAACTATCAAAGAAAACACGTGTGCAAACAACGATATTATTTCCAGATGGAAATTATATCGATCAATCATCTTTTAACATATATATATATATATATTCACATTTCCTTATTTTCTATGTTTAGAAAATATATGTTATTAACACTGGAAAACATTTCCATTGTTTATATACATATCACTATCATTCCATAACTATCAGTCCCTGATTGTAAACTAGTCTGAGAACAATTCACTAAGTATTAGTCCCGAAGGCCAAAACCAACATCAGATAGACGCTAAGAAAACCATTCAATTTACTGATCTCTAGTCAGTTTCTAATTTTGCTTAACTCTATATCTTTAACACTATTTGAATAACTCTATTTGAATAACTCTATTTGATTAATTCTTATTCGAATAACTATTAGTCGATTAACTCTGTTTGATTAACTTTATTCGACTAACCATATTCGATTAACTCCTTTTCATTAACTCTATTTATTTTCCTAATAAATATTCCTTTATTCTATTCTATTCTATTCGTTCTATCAACATTTTCCCTTTTATTTACTTTCGAAATATTTCCTTTTATAAAATCTGTTGATTTTATAAAATCCCTTTATTTCAATATACATTGAAATAATTTCTTTTTACATCCCAGGGTCTTTTTATGATATTTAAAATATCGAATAACAAGGATCAATATCATTCTAACACACATAATCCATAACAGATTATATAACACATCATATATTACAATACATGAACAGAACAGTATTATAAATATTGAGGAGTCAAGTTGGACCCCTCCAACCTGTTTTCCTGCATCACAGATGTTAATCAACATAATAACATCGATTTCATTTTGATATGAAATATTATGATAAACAGAATCAATATTCGATTAACGATTTATATACATATATCGTTATCTATACTTTCAAACAATACACAAGCAATTCAACCAAACAGTTAACACACAGAAATCAACAGATGATTAACAGTTCTAAAAATACATTATAAAAAATTATAACTTTTCAGAGTTGGTGAGTTTTACTCACATTGGACGATCATCGTTAATAACGATAACCATCAGTTGATTCAGACCGACAATTTATTTCGCTATAAATTGCAACGAGCTTCGATTCACTCTCCGTCATTTCCATTGGGTGGCTCTCGTCCATACGATCACATCGGATCTTGTTTCGCTCAATTCTGATATCGTATCACGAAGTTTTGCACTTTAAAAGATCGTATATAATTTAAATTAAAATAAATTAAATTTCTTATTTTTCATAAATGGGCTTAACTTGTTTAAATCGGCCCACCTCTCTATAAATCTGCTTGAAAATGAAATGCGCTCACCCTCCTTTTCCCAAAAGTATTGGAACCACACTCCTCTTAAAATGCCATAGCCATCCGTTTGATCTTTTATTCACATCCGTTCGTTCACCAAAAGAAAAACCAAGTCCACAATACCATGGACAAACCCGTTAATTTTCCTGACCCCACATATATGTTCACGGCTCCTACCTTCTTCCACTTCAACAAACCACAAATCTACAGTGAGCCACTCACCGTTTCTGATCATTTCGATCCTCCCTTTTTCCACTTAATACAAATCCAAACAAAAAATCACCCTTTATACTAATCACCTCATTAAACAAATCATGTGGTTTTACCTAAAAGACGCCTGCTCATCTACCTTCTCCCTCCCAATGTTCTCACGCCACTCCCAGTTAATAGCCATGGCCGAATCCTTTCCAACCTTCAAACTCCCTTATTTCTTCATGGTTCAACATTTTGACCTTACCAACCTTTCCCTGGACTCCTTCTCCATCCTCCCATGGTCCTCTTTGCAAGCTCAACGCCTGCCTCAACTCGCGAACTCGATGTCTTCCGGAAGAAACGCGACCCAAACTTACATCGCACACCACACAAAAAAACGAGGTAACTGCTATTCGCCATCTTAAACTCGATTACAACTCAGATTCAACTTCCGCTCAACTCATTCTCGAAAATCCTGAGCCCTACCTCACTTTCTCTTTACGCGGTTCAATGAAAAAGGGGGCCGAGCTCCATGAAAATAAAACAGAAGTGAAGCTACTTGAAATTGAAGACGAACGAATCAAAAGTGGAACCATTTCATTTTGATTTGGATTTTAAATGCTTTTAGGAAGTTGCTATTTTGTTTGAGGAGTAAACCGCGACCTTATTTTTGGTTTACTGGAGAAATTAGTCTAGGTCTTAAGAAAGAAATGTTAAGGGCATTATATATATAGGGTAGGTTTTCGTTGGTTTTGTGAAGAAGGGAGGGCCACGTTAGAACAAGAGGAGATATAGTTGAGAATAAAGGAGGCGTGGACTTCTGGTGATCACTGAAATGAAAGGATTTGGTTATTTTAAATTATAACATTTTGGTCATCTCATTTTATAAAACTTCGTTAATTACGAACGGCTATCGACAGGATCAAATACACCATCGTGACGATCAATGTGCCACGATCCCAGAAATATAATAACATCGGTAGTCTAACTCATATTGTGAAACCCAAAAATGTTGATTACAGGGTGCAAAACACTCCAAATAAAAAGTTGCTTATTTAATTAATTAAAAATTACCATAAAATTCTAAAAATTAAATTATCGTTATGTCTCAACAGAACCTTGTCTAAATTCAAATCCGATATTCAAATATTTTTAAATAACCGTTATGGCCACGAACGAATATACCGTTGTTTTTCTGAATATTTAATTTGGACATAACTCAAAATCTACACGACGAAATCCCGATTTTTCTCTTCCACTAGGAAAATATACTTCACCAGCTCCTAATGTATCTTGTTTCACAGAAATCCGATTTAAAACGGACTCTGTACATTCAGTTGAAGTTTGAATCGCCAAATAGCGAACTGCAGCGCCATTTCAAGCTTGAATTATAATTATAATAAAATTATACGTTCAACTGACGTTTATATAATATATTCGTTATTCTAATACAACTCTAAACTGAATTGTATATTTTAAATAATCCACTTCACACTATATTGTGAATTCCACTATTTTTTATTATTTTTGAATTAAATACATTATTCTATTATTTAAATAAATTAAAAAATCCATATAATTTAATTTAATGACCATTTGAATTCTAAACCACTATTTATATAACTAAATAAGTTTATTATATATCGCTGAAAATGCGGGTCATTACAAATAATCATTAATATTGATTTTTGGGAAGATTAAAACTAAGTGGAGTTTTAATGAATCTTTAATTAGATTGAAAAGAGAAATTGATAATTTAAATTATCAAATTTGGGAAGTGATCGAGAATGGAGTATCACCAGTTTTTCTCCAAGCGATAGTTAAATCTTTAATTAGATTTAAACTTGAAATGGTAATTAAATTTACCGATAACACCGTGGTGTTAGATATGGAGTATTACCAGTTTTGCGCCATGGGATGAATAGGTTGGGATTGGGAAATATAATAAGTGATTACTTCGGTAAGGTGCGCTAATCCCGACTAGAAAAACCTTAATATTGTTTGAATTGATATCCAAAGGAAGATTAAAGAATAATTTTAAAGATTTTAACTTTGATAAAATTAATGGGAACCTTTCCCAAATGATATGAATATTCGAATAAAAGAATATTCTGAATTGGAATGAGGCGTATGTTGTGTTTTTATAGCACTTGTTTATTATATACGCGAGTTATTCAGAAAGGCCGGGTTTATACCCATTCTGAATAACTGATTCGATAATAAGACGACGAAGAAGACGGTGGTTAAAGACCGGAGGTCTTCACATCGTTTGGATTATTACTGATGTCTTGATTGGGCTGTACACCCAAGACAAGGTAATAAGTGGTGATCGTCTAGACGTACTTGGAGATCGACCGGATATGCGAGGACCTCTCTCCTGTATTGGACAAACAACACAAGGAATAAGGTCCTCCGGTTTCATTCAGACGCAGAACGAACTTGTAAATGGATGTGTGTCTGACATTGGATTTTATTCTGTGTTGATTGATTTCTATTAAATATATATCTTTTTGGTGGCGGAGAATTTATTCTCTTGCTTAACGCCCTTCTCTGAGACGTACGAGCTCAGAGGTTATATATCGATAGATATTAGTCACATGGCATGAATTGTCTGTGCGGCATGCTAAGATGCAAATGATCAAGGCTTCTATTGAAAAGCAGAGTCTTGTGTTTGATGATCAAAGCACGACTTTAATTTAGCATAGCTTTGTGTATAGCGTTAATTCGCAAGCCTCACACCTCGGTAAGAGTTAAAAATGGGATAAGGGACCCAAGGAGGACATGACGTTTCTTTCTAGCTATGGGTGGTGTCGGGGTTTTGCAAGCCCATACATTTATATTATTTTTACCTTTGTGGTTGTGGGAATGCGAGGTGCCTCAGATATATCGGTCTCCACGGAGCCGACGGATATAGGTCCTATAGGACCGAGAAACGTGTGTTCAGGAATTGCCAACCCTCAAACGTAAGGGAGGACCGGCCTTAGAGGATCTAGGGTTCTAATGCGGGAGATCCTGAGGCATTTGCTAGAATGTCTCGAAGCTAGCGAGGAGTACATCCCTTGCCTAGACTCATGACGGAAATCTAATTTCCAATACATGACATATCAGTTTTGATTGTAGAGCCTAGTATTGGCGACATACAATATGGTACCCATGCCGCCTATGATTGATACATTTATATTTGAAGTTGTTTTACATTATGCACTTATAATAGTATCAAATGATTTGTTTTAAATGTACCAAGCATGTTTGGCTATTATAAGGGAAAACCCTATCCTCCAGCTTGCGTTGCATTGTGTGATGGAACCTGGGTCTTATAATAGCTTCATTTTTCCAAAAAGCATTGCGCAATACATTTTATGCACTTGTATTCTTGGGAGGAAACATGTTCCGTGTTATACGGTGTGGTCCCTTGATTTACCTGATTTGAAAGTAAAGTTTTAAATAACTGTTTTAGTTCTCACACTAGTCACATGACTGACCTGGAGTTTATTGTTTTAACCTAAACTCTGGGTGCCCCTATTTTCCACACGGGCAGTTAGTAGTTTTGGTTTTGCAGATTTATATTCACAGGATCCTGGTTTATAGTTGGAACGATATTCAGAAAGCTCTGTATCCGTTTATCTCTTTTAGTTGTGTTTTGTATTATTTTCCATTGCATTGTAATTAATAAATCTCTGACATCTATCAAATGTAATTATTTTTTCATACTTTGTATATTCTTGTACTCTGATGTAAATTGTTGTAATAAGCAATGAAATGTTCTTGTGTTTGTGTTCTGATTTGTCGAGTTCTCAGACAATCCGTTCTTTCTCTTCTCTTCGGAGACTGGGGAAGTTCGGGTCGTTTCATTGTATTTCAACAGAGATTATATATCTATTATATTTTATCCATTTCGCTGTGAGATTCGTGTTTACTCCGATTTTGTGTATGTTCTCCTCTTTCTTATATTCAAACTTCTCTACCTTATCTTTTCTCATCCTCTAATTTCTTTCTTTGACATCTGAGTGTTAGTGTTCTTTGAGTTGGATTTGGGTTGTATTTGGTCGGCTTAAAGGGTACTGAAATTCGGGTCGTCACAGTTGATTAGCCTGATTATCGGATGATGAATACTTTTCATATAAACTCGATCGTGCATTGAATTTGTGAACTATAAAAAGGATTAAAATTATGTATATGATGTTTCCACTTATTATAATTAACTGCATACAGCCAGTTGCACATTATTTGGCAATATATTCTACTTACTGAATATTTGTGGATGATTGTTTATGAACTTCATATATTATAGGGGTTTAATGCATATTATTGCAATTTATTAACGTTAACTAGTATAAATATGAATCGCCATGTATATGTGTGTGTCCATATATATATATATATATATGTGTGTGTGTGTGTGTGTGTGTGTGTGTGTGTGTAATTTTATACACTATGGAGGATTAATCGTGCATGTTATAATTAGTTGGGCATTGATTGACATGTATGTCAGTTAATCTATTTTAATAGAGATTTATTTCCTAATGATTAAGAATTAATTCTCTTATGCAAATGATAACTTTTAACAAGGTTTAATATATATTCATTTGTTGCTTTTTATAGCGATATGTTTATCTCATTTTATGGATAAAAGATAGTGGATGTACTAGACGCGTTCTAAAATCTTACTTCATTGCGAAGTAATTAGAGAATGGAATTTCGAACATTTTGGTAATGGTATCGTTGAGTTTGTAGACTAACGAAGAAAAGTGCATTGGTATAGGTTAGTTAATTAATTGAACTATTAATTGTTAGCCATAAAAATGGTTAACATCCCAAACCAACTTAGCCGATTTATTCACAAAAGCGGACACTTTCGTTTTGGTTTCGCTAATAAAGATCACTCCGAAAGGATCAGATCTTAATTTTTCGACTCCACCGGATGTGATGTATGAATATGTTTTGGTTTTGGCTTCTAGCAAACCAAAAGCTTATAGGGTTTAAGGTTTCAGAAGTTCATACACACTGAATCCCTAAGTAGGTTTTGGACCCAAACACTCTTTGATGATCACTGCCCCCTATCGGTGGTTTTACTTTTATCCTTCCTCAAGGACCAATGAACTAAGAATCTTTTGTTACGAAACCTAGTAAGGAATGATGAATCTGGTTATACTCCGAAGATGGAGACAGGCTCCATCAACGGTAATTTTCCTTTTCCCTTCCACGTGAAATTTCACTATCGTCGGTCCTGAGCTTCTAATTCCTTCCGATGGGTTTCACAACATGACTTCGGATAAGAATAAGAATGTGAATAAGAATGTAAAAATTAAAATCATGTGCAAATCTCCTATTAAATAAATTAATAACCAATATGATTAATCTCCCTCTCTTATAATTTAACTCCATAAGCTATGATTTGAGTCTCCTCCTTTTATTATAAATTTCCAAATAGCTAGGATTACAAGAAGAAATCTCCAAATTGATTTTGAAATTAGTGTCATACTCCATAATTTGTGATTATATATTTTAAAATGGAATTACTTGTCTTGATTCTGGACCCCAAGGTTCGTATTTACGGGTGCGGGTTGACCCCCTTCCACCAAATAGTATGCTTTTTTATCCTTCTTCGGTTGAGGATCTGAGGGATCGACACATGCATTTTTGTTGGTAAGAGGCTTGCGCTTATGGTACATCCAAAGAGTATCTTATAGAAAAAGGGCTTGCTTGCTGCAGGAGGCTTGTGTTTACGCAGGATTCAGGCTTTTGTGAAAAGTTATTCCACTACTAGAAAATGTGCTTATTCTGACAGAAGAGACCGACGATTTCCGATGGCCTATTTCCAAAAGCTTTCGATGGTCCATCGACGACCATCGGAAATTCGTGAAATATACAGCAGACAAAGCCATCTTCTTCCCCATTTTCTAGCATGAACCCAATTTCTCAAAAACCCTAAAGCTAATTTTCTAATGTCCAAATGCCATTTTCAGCATCTTAGAACCTCTCCGACTTCAAAATCGGCGTTTGGAACAATCTCTTTTAGGTATAATATCTTATTTTGATTAATAATCCAATTTTTACTCTAAACCCACATTTGCATAAATTGATAAATCAAAGCTATTTAGTGATTGCAATTGTTTCCAATAACATTGTGATGGTTTATAACATCCCCTTGTGTGCATATTTTATTTGTTGTCGTCAAATTGTAAAATGTATGTAAAATTCATACTTGTTTGTGTATATGCAAACCATTGTATATATGTGTTGGTTCTACCATTGTATCGTGTCGATTGGAATAAGATAGAATGAATGCACAAGTATTGTTCTCATCTTGACTTATGCAACAAAAATGAATGCACGAATTTAAAAGCGATTGGAATAGACTGGAAAATGACAACTGTAAAAACCCACCCGGAATCAGCCTAAATCCCAACATGAAAAAGGTCCATCGGAATTTAGAGTCATTCTAAATGGATCGTTGGTTCCTATAAGAAAATACCTTAACAAATATAACAGAGCAGTCTTAAACGAAATCAGAATCTCACACAGTGGAAAGGATAAAAATATAATATCTCAAAATAGATGTACCATAAATAAAACCATCATAAATGTCGGTTACAACGAGACCTAAGCAATAATAAAAGGTACATCAATAACTATCCCAATAATACAATAATGATACTGCTAAAAGCCTCTGTCATCGAGCTCCATCTCCAAAGCATTACCGATCCCAAGCATTCCCACCTATTTACTTATTTATATGTTAAAAGGAGGGAGGTCAAAACATAAAGTTCTAGTGAATGAAAATCACATAAGTTAAGGGACAACTATTTCCTATAATTGGTAGTATGGACTTGTCAAATTATGTCTGCGCAAACAAATACGCATAACTAAACACATGAGATAGATATCCTTACAATCACTTTAGACCTACATGTTAACAATAGGGTGGACATCCTTATAGTCACTTAACACCTTACAGGTTAAGATAAGGGTGAACATCCTTACAGTCACCTAATACCCAACGAGGTGGGTTCTACCCAATCACTTAAGGCCATTACCTAAATTTATTTAAGCATGGACTCCTACTATCACTTATACCTTATGGAAGACCCCCAGCCACTTAAGACCTCGTCTTTATTGTCAACATTACCAAATATATACTCTCCTTGTAGATCGAGAGATAGTAAGAAGTCACTTAATTCTAGGTTTAGGTAGGAGCACGACAACATTTAAAACCTTCCCGGAGGACCTCTTCCTTACTATCTAGTTGTCCCTATGGATGAACTCCTAGCCATTTAAAACTTCCCTTTGATAGCGATTTCCATAGGTATCTTATATAAAATGTCCCTAGGTCAGCCCTCACATAACCCCTAGAGGAAGCGAACGACTTTTGGAGAACTAATCACTCATACATGATCGCTAAATCCATTTAATACCTCATGAATTTTAGAGAAAGGCGAACCTCACGACCACTTAAAAGATAATGACCAAGGAATAAACCTTAGGAATGGACCTAGTCCTAACCACTTAATACCCATACTAGGTGGGTCAGCCTCTTAATACCTTCCTAATGGCAGACCTAGATCACACACACACACAGATATATATATATATATATATATATATATATATATATATAAAAGACATCTCATATTAAACCGTCCACCTGTAGATGCTGGATTTGTCGGGCGGTTCTAGGCAGGCTTCTAATATAAGTTGGGCTTAACCTTGCGTCTTAGTGTAATAGTTATAATGGCCCATGACACCTAGACCTCTCACATAAATAGTCTTACTTGTAGATGTTGGACATGCCAGTCGGTTCCGGGTAGACTTCTACTACAAGTAATGGTTAACATCTTCGGGTTTGTGTGTCATTAATTATAATAAAAGCCATTCACACACATATAAATTTCCTATGGGGACATGTGAATTCCTATTTTCCTAACTTAACTCATTTAGTACGCATTTAATACATATTTATATTACAATTAATATGCTAATATATAAATAAATAGGCGTAAATTTAGCGCACGCAAATAACGACCTAAAACGTTTGAAGTGTCAATCCTAATAACAAAAATTAAGATATACAAGTTAATTTCTCTATCAATTAACATTGTCCAAACATGTATATTCAATTTAATGATAAAAAGGGAAATAAGAACTCATATAAATAAAACTTGCAATCTAGGTTTGAATAATTTTTTAATTAATAAAAGTAAAGACAAGTTGCAATAATCCAATTATATATGCAAAACTTACTTTTTCCACTGCTTCACTTTTTATTTTATATCCCATACAAAAACTTAAGATTCTAGTATATTATATATAATACGTTCAACCAAATCTATTTAAAATAGATGCTTAAATCTATTAATTTACAACACTCAAATCTTATGTTTTAGTGCAAAAACATATATGAACATTCAAAGTGAAAATCAAGTGAATCAAACCATAAATAAGGAATTATTCAACACCCAAGGCCTAACTTTCATTGCTTCAATAACACTATAACTTTTTGTTGACCATTTCCGCAATAAACAAAATGTAGGATTTGGAGGATTTATAGTGTTTTTTTTTCATTTAAATCCAAATCTCATACAGGAATAAAAATATAAATCTATACTACAAAGGAAAGAAAATAACAACTTATAAAATTTCCAATTAAGAAGGAATAATAATAGAATTTGTGTAGAATTAGACCTGGATTCAGCATTCTAAATAATTGTACTCTATACCTCCTAATTATATATATAAGAATCAAGTCTTAGAATCTCATGTATATATATATAACTAAATTCATGAATCTTAATTGCAATGGTTCCAAGTCATTCCAACATCATCGTAAGGACCTGATAAATTTGTTAATTGCTATTATAAACTATTATCACATTTATATATTTAAGTTATATGTTACTAAGAAATAGTTATTAAAATAATAATACATATATAATAATTATTTAAGGAAAGCGCATGTAAAGATTTCATCTTATATGGACGTATTTTCTCATGCTCACGTCATCAAGTAGATAAACGAAGAAGGCTTGGTCACATACGCATTGGAGAAGGATGATAAAGCATCTGCTACCTCTATAAAAAAAATTTAATTTATAAGTTATATTAATAATGATCAATTTAATTGATTAGTTATAAAGAATTAAAATGATGTTATGTAAATTTCAATTGTATTAGTTTTGCATTGCAGGAATGAATTTCAACAAGCTTGAGCATAAATGTTGGAGGAAACAGGACATGATGAGTTAGTGTGTAATGAGAAAGATGCTATTTTTAAGTCTATCATGGATTTGTCATCTCGATGTAGTGATATGCCTTTGGAAACCATCGATAATCTAAAAAACAAACTTATAAAAATTGCACAATTTTTATAAAAGTTGCATAAATTCTATAACAACTTATTTATGTTCGCATGATAAAACCTTGTAGAAGGTGTACCAAAAAACTTAACATAAAACGAAGATTGCAGAGCCGAGAGCCATGAGTGTAAAGCTATAAGAGCATGACCGTCTTCGCACTGTAGAGATGGAGCAGTTGAAATAGCGTTTGGCTGAGTATATGTAGCAACATGGGACATCCATTTGTCGTGTGGTTCCGGAGGCAAGGATGAGCTATGATAAGCATGCCATTTTGTGTTTGTATTTGATCTTTTTACATATGGATTTGGAGATGGTGAGGAGCATGTGTTTGGTTATGTTTCATACATTTTGATAAGAGGTTGGATGTTTGATATTGATTTGGGTATGTTTGGATGATTTTGCCAAGTTGCTAAATGTTTGATATTGATTTCGATATGTTTGAAAAAATTTGTAGAAATGTTTGATGTTTGATTTTTTTTCTTGTATAGTGCATTGTTTGAGTTTGATTTGTGGCAAATTTTGTTATTGGTAGAATATGTGAATGTAGCTTATATATATATATATATATATATATATATATATATATATATACCTACACTGAAAATTACAGTACAAACATAGAATCAGAATACATAAAAACAAAATATGAAAATAAGCAAAATACAAATAGAAAGCAAATATTAAGTAAACTAAAGTTGGTACTGGGCCCAACTACAATGCGTGCGATCCATCCTTACACAAACTACTCTAAAACTTTGTACCCCATGTTCTCCTAAAAACTGGCTTTGCACAATGATGTTCATGTTCTCCAAATAGCCAAATTAGAAAGAGGTCTGCACATAAGCAAAAGAAACTGATTAGAGAGGTTACAACTTCCATATTTTATGAATGTATTAATCCACGTTGTTCCACTAACTTCAGTTGCTAAACTATCGAAAACATCTGACACACGCACACACTTCATATGAGGAATGAAGCTGTGATCTATATTCATTGATATATATATATATATATGTATATATATAGTGTATGTGTGTGTATGTGTGTGTTGTATGTGAATTGAATGGTTACAGAAAAATTAATTAGTAAAAATATGATAATTTTTTCAATGTTTTCGACGGCTTATTGCCACGAATCACCAACAGATATCAAGGATTTATTGGTCATGTTTGAAGTGCCATATACGCCGACGTACAACGGTAAATCCATTGCTAAATACTATAACAAGTTGTCGGAAAGTTGTCGTTGGATTTGATGCATATGCTATTTCGATGGATTTACCAATGGCATATAGCTATCGAAAATCAATGTTGTCCCTGTAGAGGCTTATCAATATGTTAACTATGCCTTGTAGTTGGTATGAAATTGAAAGATACCAACATAGCATCAAAGATTGTCACCCAAAAAGTGACAATAAAAGAGCAGGTGAGCTGGAAGTTAACACAGCTGCCTATGAGTAGCTGTCTACTAAAGCAATGGTAAATGTTATTGAAACTACGGCTAGGCGTTGAGCACGAATCTAATTTTAGTTTATATACTCCTATTTTGATCAAATGGGTGGTGTTCAAACTAGTTAGATAACGTTGAACGCTTTATTGAAATTCACCCCATCAATTAATATTTATATATTTTGTACAAATGGGAAAAGTTACTTTCTATAGACTGCATAAAGATTGTTACATTATTTGTACATTCAGGCATTGTTAATTGAACTTGTGGCCGACTATAATTAGTGGAGACATTTGTGTGCTAACAGAGTAGTTTTCCAACAACTTAAGCCAAGCCAATAATGAGGAGTGGTATTCACTTTTTTTAATGTAATATTTTGTTATGAATGTTGTAACTATTCATCCGAATAAATGGCTCGGATGTTTTTACCATATTATCATTTATTACCATCACCAACTGCTACCAATTGAAATGGTATCGAAAAATTTGATAACCAATTTGTTTGGTACGATTTGTCGAATCGTATGAATTTATGTTATATGGTGATAGTAATTAACTATTAGTTATGGTAAATTACCATGCCTACCATATATGTTCACACACATAAACATACATCCGTATACATACATATGCGCATATGTATATATAATATTTCTATTATGCAACACCACATTTAATGTATGGTGATGTAATAGAAAATATAGCAAAATATAATTATGTTATCAAATTAAATACAATTCTTATTTTTTATTTTGTACAACATTTTAGATTCCTACTTACACAATAAAAATGATAAATAATCATATAATAAAAAATATAGTATTTAATCTTTTAACATGAAAAATTGCAAACAAATAAATATCGTACTTGCAATTGGTAAAAATTAATTATCTACCTCTACCACCATTACCAACCAAAAACCAAGTTATCGCTTTACCGATTACTTTGGTTGATAATGGTATGATTTTTCTATTACCATATATATTGGTATAGCAACGGTTTTGAATATGAATTTTTGGGAACCGAATCTATGCGTACTTATCACTTGTGGTGCACAATATCGATTGTCCATGTCAAACTATCTTATTTCTTGATATTGTAATATTTTTTCCTCACATGAAATCCAATCAATATAGAATTATAAATTTATACATCCAATCAATATAGTTCTTGACACCAAAATTGGTTCAGCACTCCAAATTGAATATTTAGATAAATAAAATGAAGAAAGATAAAAAGAAAACGAGTAAACAGATAGTACACACGGTTTACAAAGGTTCGAGTTAAGTTTTCCTACGTTCATTTGCACTTTTCTTAACTTTGTTCATTAATTTACGAGTTTTTGATCCAGGACAAGGAAGAAGAGAAGATCAAAGGAAAAGTGATATAGTATGATTATTTATTTATTTGTGAATTGGTTGTATTATATATTGTTAAAATCTATCCTCAAACATTACAAAACAAACAACACAACTAACACAAACGAATATATATTATATAGTGGCACACAAGTGATAGGACTATGCATTTGTGCACAGACCAGTCGGCTGGTTGATATTCCACCAGCCGACTGGTGTGCAACAAAATACGCAACCCTATGCACTTGTGCACCAATATATATATATATATACATATATATTTGAATTCCACCAGTTGACTGATCATTTTCTACCAGTCGACTGATTATTTCCAACTCCGTTTCCAACGAAGAGACACTTCTTTTCATGAAGAGGTTCAATCTAATTTCAAGCGAAATGGTTGCTTCTTTTCATTGAAACTCTTCACAAATAATCACTACTCTTCGTATACTATTTATACACTACAAACATCACTTTCCAAATCGTGGATTCTTGTCTTAATTTCTGATTCTGTTCTCTTATACTCTTTCCATTCAAAAGCTCTCACAATAATTCTCATTGCTTTGAATCATTGATTCTATTTTCATACTTCTAGATTCAAAAGCAATCTACTTCCTTCAAAACTTCACAAACACATCATTTATTTGAGGATACGATTATAGGAAGAGTGTACTCAAATCGTGACTAATCCATGTTACTTAGAACACACATAAAAGTCAAAGCTATTGTTGTATTGTTGAAGTCCTGTTTGGCTGCTCAGGAAAGAAATCCCGTTCGGTTGCTCGGGTGTGTGTTAACCTGTTCCTCCGGGTGAAATGAGGGTTTTGCTTAGTGAAATTCCAGAAGGAGCCTAGAACTGGACGTAGGATGGTGCCCCGAACCAGTATAGAAATTTCCAGTATCGTTTATTTTTATCTACTATTTTGCTTATCTGTGATATCATAATATTTAGTTCACTAAATTTACTTGCATAACTATTGCATAATTTAGAATATCACATTATCAACACTTCCACTAAGTCATTTTGTTCCATATTACTTGATCCTACTCTAGCACTCTTTTCATTATTGATGAACTTGTGTGATTACAAGTAATTGAGATCGAAACGACCTTGATTACAAAGATAAAAAATGTCGGAGAGTTGTCAAAGATCAATAGATCTTCTTCTATGTAACGACAAGGAATTTCGCTCGATCCAAATCGATCGTTAAACCGACTAACACCGTTCGAAACCCCTGATCGTTTGAGAACAGGACAAAACAGAACGCAGACGGAAGAACATTTCTTTATTATTATAACAATTCCATCAGATACAAGAATATACAGAGTATAAATGAATAAATTACATCCGATAAATATCAGAGATTACAATCAAATACATAGCAGCGGAAAAATATATAAAACACAACTAGAAGTAATGCACGGATACAGAGCTTTCCGAGCATCGTTCCAGCTGTAAATCAGGATCCTGTGAATATAAATCTGCAAAACCAAAACTACTAGCTGCCCGTGCGGAAAATAGGGGCACCCAGAGTTTAGGTTAAAACAATAAACTCCAGGTCAATCATGTGACTGGTGTGAGAACTAAAACAGTTATTTTAAACTTTACTTTAAAGATAGTAATTCAGGGGACCACGCCGTATAACACGGAACGGGTTTCCTCCAAAGAATACTAGTGCATATAACAAAACAGCGCAATGCTCTTTGGAAAAATGAAGCTATTATAAGACCCAGGTCCCATCACACAATGCAACGCAAGCCGGAGGATAGGGTTTTCCCTTATAATAGCCAAACATGCTTGGTACGTTTAAAACAAATCATTTGATACTATTATAAGTGTATAGTGTCAAAACAATTTCAATCATAAATATCAATCATAGGCGACATGGGTACCATATATCATGTCGCCTATGATTGATATTTATGATTGAAATTGTTTTGACACTATACACTTATAATAGTATCAAATGATTTGTTTTAAACGTACCAAGCATGTTTGGCTATTATAAGGGAAAACCCTATCCTCCGGCTTGCGTTGCGTTGTGTGATGGGACCTGGGTCTTATAATAGCTTCATTTTTCCAAAGAGCATTGCGCTATTTTGTTATATGCACCAGTATTCTTGGGAGGAAACCCGTTCCGTGTTATACGGCGTGGTCCCCTGAATTACTATCTTTAAAGTAAAGTTTTAAATAACTGTTTTAGTTCTCACACCAGTCACATGACTGACCTAGAGTTTATTGTTTTAACCTAAACTCTGGATGCCCCTATTTTCCGCACGGGCAGCTAGTAGTTTTGGTTTTGCAGATTTATATTCACAGGATCCTGATTTACAGCTGGAACGATGCTCGGAAAGCTCTGTATCCGTGCATTACTTCTAGTTGTGTTTTATATATTTTTCCGCTGCTATGTATTTGATTGTAATCTCTGATATTTATCGAATGTAATTTATTCATTTATACTCTGTATATTCTTGTATCTGATGGAATTGTTATAATAACAATGAAATGTTCTTCCGTCTGCGTTCTGTTTTGTCCTGTTCTCAAAAAATCAGGGGTTTCGAACGGTCTTAGTCGGTTTAACGATCGATTTGGATCGAGCAAAATTCCTTGCCGTTACATTCTCTTCAGTTGGTCTTCTACATATTAGCAGTAAGGAACCTAGGTCGGCCTGAGATGGTGGAGAAAAACTCGAAGATGTGGGTGGACCAACTCCGAAGAGTGTCAGCTCCATCCTTAAAAATAAGATTCTGGGTCTATGCCGATCCGCGGCACTCCTTTGCGGCCGACCTGTATTTAATCCATCTCTTTGGAGTTGTTTCGTTGCTGAGTTGTTGGAAGTGAGTGTGAGCCGATTCGAAATCTTCGTGTTGTTGTGTTTTGAATGGTCATTTATGATATTGGCCTGAAGAAAGTTTTGGTTTCCTAAAATTATGGTGGAACAACACGATTTGATATGAGTTCCAGTCAAAAGGTCGACCCGAAATGATGTCCATATACCACCCGAATTTATGCTGAAGAAAGATCTGAAGCAAGGGTAAACATGTAGATCTAAGGCGATGGTGGCAAGACTGATCCAAAGTAAGTGAAACGGGGCCGATCTAGGATAGCAGAGGCTAGGCCAAATCAAATCTAGTGAGTGTCAGCATGCCAATTGGGGTCGTGGGATTGACGGATTTGTATCCTTGATGTGCACAACATCAATTGTATGCGAGATCTATCAACTTGTCTTGTCTATTCTGAACTTGAATATGCTCATACCCGAGTCTCGAGTGATCTAACGATGAGAGATCGAAAGCGAGACAATTTTGTGAAAAAGCGTGTCAACAATAATATTACATGTTCAAAATATGCTTCTTATTGTTACTAGAAAGCTTGCAGGTAGTAACCTCAAATATGCTTTCGTGCTTCAAACCTGCATTATGACCAACATAATTGTCATTTTATATTTGTTTCAAACTGTAGCATCCCGAATTTTTAGTGATTTAATAATTAATTTATTTGATTATTTTAATATATTGGTTTGATAATTTAAGTGGTTTGAATCTAAATATTTTGAATATTTAAATAATATAAATAATGGGATAATAATATTTTTGTTTCCGACATAGTCGGAAATAGTTAAATTTGCAATATTTTGTAAATTAGATAATTTAATTGATTTAATTCAGTTTAGAATTGAATTATTATAATGAGTTATTATTTAAACGACATTTGAACATATTAATTATAATATAATTATAAATGAGTGCAACATCGTGGTAGTTCGTAATATTTCGTTTTGAATTTTAAATGAATATACATGATTCATTTTAAATCAGATTTCTTTGAAATAAGAAATATTCAAATCTAATTAACTGTATTTTTCTAATGGAAGTGAAAAATCGAGATTTCGTCTTATAGATTGTAAGTCATATCTAAATCAAATTTTCAGAGAGTCGCTATGGATTCGTTTACAAAATATAATGATTTATTTAATAAATAAAAAGGAATTTAATACAAATTGAATGTCGTTTTAACTTGAATTTGAAGTAACAAGTATAAATTTGTATTATGTTTATTTCTGAAGCTGCATATATTCTGTTTGAATATACATATATAATAATAATAATAATTTATTTAAATTGAATTATTTATAATTTAATTTATATTTAAATTGATTTATATTATGCCGGTCAAATTTGGAATTTAAGAATAAATGAAATATATGGTATAGATATAAGCAATAAGTTTATGAGTACACAAGTTGTCTCCAATAACAAAGAAAATCTGTGAACTAGTGGAAAATTCCAAACTCTCCAAAATACTAATAAGCATACTCGATGTAGTTTAGATGGTGCATTAATGTGTTCAACAAGGTAATTTTGTAGTTTAGCTTGATCAACTGTCTCATTTATTTACACTTGAAGATTAAGGAGACAAAGGGTTGTATTTTCTTAGATGACACACAACTTTACACAAACACACACTACATGGTAAAATTTTGGTAATTTAAACAAAGTTAATAAAATAAGTAGAGAAAGAACTAAGGTTTGGTCAGTTCTACAAAAAGCTAATTGATCAAAATTAATAAAAAAAATCAAATCAATTATTATACAATATTTTTAGAGTCTTGGCCATGAAGTAAAAATGTTGTACCCTATACACCAATCTATAATGTAGCTTGCAGTGTACTCACCTCTCCTTTCAGCCGAAGTCCTGGAACAACTAGCTAATGCAACTCTATAACTATGAAGTGAGAATTCAGCAGACCTACCTTATTCCTATTACTTCATGCCAAAGCTAATACATAGCCTGCCATGTATATCAATCACTGACAGGGAAATTCATGGAAAACAGCTAACCAAACTAATGCAGTGCCTACCCATGTACTAGAAGCGACGTTGTTCTTATCGTCTCCGCTTCTATAGATAAATGTACTGCTCTTTTGTATCTCTTCTTCTGCCAAACCGGAAGCCTCGTCTTTTTAATGGCTTCGTAAATTTCAAACGAAATACAGACTTCACAAAAAATCTTGAAATCAATTCCAGTAGTCTCCAAATTGCATGAGCTTCGAGCTCATATTTTTTTGTACAGTTCGATATGTTTCATGGTGCTCAAAGTTTTTCGACGGCGGTAATGGGTTCCACTTATTCGGAGATGTAAGCGTTTATACGAGTTTTCGTGTTTGTATTTCCGTGACTGTATCGTGAGGATGGAAGATGGAAAACGCACTGAGTTAGGAGCTATCAAGTTATACGATACGGGTATTGGATTGAAGAGAAATGGACGTGATGACTTTTCATGGTAGTTTAGTTCATTGCGGTGGATTAAAGAGGGAGAATGGGAACTTAAATTTAGCAGAAATGAATGTAGGGTCGGGATGGAGGAAATATACACGAAGTGGAAGAGGAGTTACTGTTTCCATGCGGGCCTAGAGTATGAGAAGATGGGCCGAAATTATATAGGGGATTGGGCCAATTTTATTGTTTGTGAAGTCCAGGAAAAAGAAAATAAAGAAAAATAAAGGAGAAAAAATATACATGAAGCATGGGAGGATCTGAATGGATATTGGACGAGATGGCGTTGGGATAAAATACTGGACAGGATGGTCTCAATGGGAAGAATGGTTTACCAAAGTAGGCGGAGTAGTTGATTTATTTGGGTAAGGCCCAATTCCAATTAAAATATATTTTTATTTAATTAAATAATATATATCGGTTTATAATTATAATGTCTTGTACACATGAGGTCCAATTTACGAACCGTTGGTCATGTTGGAATCGTATGATCGCAGGCTTCGCGTCAGAACCAGTTTGGAGCGATTTAGAGCTCATCTCAATTTTAGGCAAAATAAAATGAGTGATTGAATCAACCGAACATTAATCATTATTTAACGATTAATGACGAAGGTGAGTAAACTCACTAACTCTGTCCAGTTTTATAATATTATTTAATATTAATAAATGATGATTGAGTGCTGTGTGATGGTTGCTCGGATGAATCGCTTATAAATTGGTTGAAATTATACATACAGTTACATATATATAAGTCGTTAGTTGAATACCAATTCTATTTATTATAATATTTTTATCAATATGAATTTGATGATATTTATATTGATTAACATCTGTGGATGCAGGGAAATAGGTAGGAGGGTTCCAATTGGATTCCTAAACAATTTTATTGTTGATTTTCATATATTACATTATATGATGTGACAAATAATCTGGTGTTGATTATTGTGTGATTGAGATGTTTGAATAACATTGACCCTGAAATGATTAGTATTTAAATACCGTAAAATATATTGGAAAATGATTCGAGTTTTAAAAAGAGAAAATTCTATTTTATATAGAAATCAAATTTCGAATGGACTAGAATAAAATAACTTGTTTAATTATATTGAAACAAGTAGCTTGATTTATAAACGATGTTTTAGAAAAAAAGTGGAATAATTATTCTTAAATAATTTGAAAAATATAAGAATGAATATGAAAGGGGGAAATTGGAAATCGTTTAAAAAGGAAACGATGAAATTATTTCGATGTTCGAAATGTGAATAGAACTAAGTAAAACCATAAGGATTTGTAATTATAATTCAACGATGTCGAATATTATTTAAATAATTTATTTTTAGAAATTATATATTATATAATTTAGAATTTGACCAGATAGTTAATATTTGATTTGAAATCAATAAATTATAATCGAATATGTAATCGAAATTAGGTTATAACTTATAAACGTAGTTTAGGAAATGAAATATGAAATATGAAGTATAAATTTATAACATAACTCGATAAATAGGAATTGAACCTATAATGGTAATTATAAATAAAAATTGAGATTTTATTTGATAAAATGAGTCCACTTTTCTGTAAAGGAATAAGATTCACGCATTAAAGTGAATAATGGTTTAAAAGCAAACATTTTGCAAATTTGAATGGTGATGAAAGGAAATTTGGAACTGACTAGAGATTAGTTATATTGAATGGTTAGTTATATTGAATGGCTTTCTGATTGTCGATCTAATGTTGGTTTCGGGGTTAATACTTAGAGAGTTGTTCTCTTATCTAGTTTTCAGTTAGGGACTGATGAATGCAGAAAGATAGTGATGCGTGAATAACATATGGAAATGTTTTCCAATGTTAATAACGTATATTTTCGAAATATGGGAAATAAGGAATTGTGAATATATGGAAACGTTCTTCTGAAGATTGTGAGAGGCTAAACAAGTTAGAGAAATATTCGGGTAAAGATGTTTAAGAGAAATTGGGAAATGATTGAATTAATGATAAATTAATTTAAAGGGGTTCAGTGTTAAATGATGGTTGATCGATATAATTTCCGTTTGGAAATAAAATCGTTGTTTGTATGGATGTTTTCCTTTGACAGTTAAATACCCGACTATCAAAGGTTTTTTGACAATTTTCCGTTGTCAATACGAAGAGATCTGGATCATATTTATTATCTGAAAACCACTCCGTATGGCCATTAGCATTGCGAATCAAATATGATGAAGATAGTATAAGAACAGAGTTTATGCATGGGTTGTTCTGGCGATCCTAGGTAGAAATTTCCTAAGATGGATTTACAGACTAGTGCCTACAGTTTGTCCAGTCCCAGGACAACATGTATGGACAAATGTCTGACAGAGTATACCTAATATATCACGTAAGTTGATCACTTCAAACGTGTTTACGTTGGTGGAGAAGGAATTCGTTTCTCTTAGCTTTATACCTGTGGTATTTTTGGGGAAAACTTGTGATTTGGAAGGTTTGGCGATGTGGCATTCAAAGTGAATGTTGGTCAGATGTTCCAAAAGATATGTTATGACCTCAAGCCTCATCAACCGGGAAATGACAAAAAATCGGGCCAGCGGCATGACTAAATGGGTCGCACCCAATTACAGTATATTGTCACCATATAAAAAATATTCATTTTTGTTCTTCTTTCGCTTCTATATTTCCCAGGATGGTTATGCTGGTATACCAACCATAAGGTGACAATATATTCGGAATATTCAAGCAAAATGAATGGCCAGTCATGTGTGGTCGAGTTGTAAGATGTTCTAGTTGAACTCTAGTGTACACTAATCGAAAGGTGATTCCATACCTTGTCATAGTTGGAAATCCATTCCCTAGTAAGAGCCCATGGTTTTGATTGTATATTATATATGTGGAGTGTGAGATGCAAGCGTTCCGCTAGATTATTATTTACTTGATGTATACACTATTATAATATTAGAAAAGTATTGATTTTAAGAAATATTTTCGGTTATCGTAAGGTAAAAACCATATGTTTTTACATGTGGACCAGTCTTACGATTATCTTTTCTTTTGAAAAGGATTTTTAAAAGTTAAACCAGATGGTTGGAGTTACTCACACTAGTCCCATGACGGACCCAAAATTTATTTTTGTTTTGTTTTACCCTAAACTCTTGGGTGCCGAAATTTGTACGGGCAGTCAAGTAGTTGGGATTTTACAGATATACTTGAAGGAGCTTGGAGCAGGAGGCTTCAATATTAGATATATATATATATGTATATAGTTTATTTCCGTTGTGATGCTATGTGTTGTACTCTGAAATGGTATGTATATATAGTTATAAGTTGTATTTCATAAGTTATGTTATATAATATATTTTATGCGTTCCGCTGTGAGATTCGTGTTTACTCTGATTCTGTTATTTTGTTATTTTCTTCTTCTTTTACTCTAAGTTTCTTCCTGTTTCTCACCCTTTAATTTCTTTCTATTAATGATCTAGTGTTCTCGATGCTTGAATAGATGAAATTGTATTTATGTCTATTTTCGGGGTTGAAAATCCTGGTTCGTTACAATGGTATCAAAGTGAGGTTAAGTATTACCTTGGCTCTGTGGCGTGACTCAATAGAGATGGGATTAGTAATACCCTAGATTGAGTTGCCTGTATATATACGAGAGAGCGTATTTGTAGATTATATGAATTGATTTTATATTGTGGAGATTTATTGGTTGAATGACTTATGAATTCTGGTCGACGATGGGGCACCACAATGTCGATAGGGGTTTCTAAAGACTTGAATACGATGAAACGACACAATATGTTTTGTAAAGAGGGTAAATGAAATAATTTTACCCAAGTATATTTTGATATAAAATTATATATATATATATATATATATATTCGAATTATTATAATATATTGGATGTGTTGGTTGTTATTACAATCGAATAAGATTATAATTGAGATGGTTATAAATAACCAATCTGAATTTGTATAAGTGTAATATATAAATCAGAAGGATTAAATCTGAGTTTAAAACAGATTTGGAATTAAAATCCCGGAAACCGGGAAAGGTATTTGAAATTGAATTTCGAATTATATAATGAAATTTTAAGATCCTAGGTGATTTGAAAATGTTTTTCAAATATCGTAAAAGGTATTTTGAATTGATTTCAAAATGGAAGTATTCAATAATATGTTTTGAAAGTGAAATAGTATTGAACTCACTTCGTTCGCTGGAAAATAACTCTAATGATGACGACCACATCATCAGTGTTCATTTTAGAGTTTCTAAGTGACGGATTACTATCAAAGATTTTGTTTTTGAGTTGGTTTGAGGAAACAAGTTGTTTAGAAATTCAAATGTTTTTGAATTGCTATTATTATATGTAATTATATATGATTTCAAACTTATTTGAAATAAAACCTAAGAATTTGAATTCTGAAATTTAAATCTAAATTAGTTTAAGTTAAACAGATTGAAATGGTAAAGGTAAATAAATAAATTAGAATTTAACTTAAACTAAGTTAAATAAAATTTGATTGGATTAGAGATAATTTGGAATGGAATTGGATTGTTGAGTAAGAATTTGGAATTGAGATTGGAACTAGAGTTTGAAATGGAATTTGGTTTGGTTATAAGAGAATGATTGGATTTGATAATGAATTGATTGGAGGTCAACTGGGCATGCATGGATATATGCTAAAGTGATAACAAATGGAAGAGATAGAGTTGGATGCCCGACAAAAGGTACAAGTTTATATTTTATTTGGATATGAAAAATATGATCTATTTTGGCAAGCCACTTGGTTGTTTGATTTTCTTTTGGGTTGGAAAAAGCCTAAAGAGGCAAGTTGTAGTTGTACCGATTGAGCCGTGCAAAGGAGATGCTGGCGAAATTTTTCGAAAATTTAAGGTATTAGAAAATTTTCAGAATTTTTGAAAATTTTCATTGTTAGAAATAAATTAATATTTTTATTGAAATTAATTAGTTCGGTTGAAACTGAAGTTAAGAGTAAAACAAAAGATTTTTAACTTAGTTAATAGGGTTTGGTAGCATTTTTTCTGCCTTAGTAATTTTGGGGACAAAATGCTTTTAAGGGGGAAGGAATGTAACATCCCTAATTGCTACCGATTTAATAATAAATTTATTAAATTATTTTAATATATTGGTTTGATAATTTAAATGGTTTGAATTCAAATATTTTGAATATTTAAATAATATAAATAATGGGATAATAATATATTTATTTCCGAGACAGTCGAAAATAGTTAAATTTGCAATATTTGGTAAATTAGATAATTTAATAGATTTAATTCAGTTTAGAATTGAATTATTATAACGAGTTATTATTTAAACGATGTTTGAATGTATTAATTATAATATAACTATAAATGAGCTCGTAACATCGCGGTAGTTCGTAATATTTCGTTTTGAACTTTAAGTGAATAACATGATTCATTTTAAGTCGGATTTCTTTGAAATAAGAAACGTTCGAATCTAATTAACTGTATTTTTTTTGAAAAATCGAGATTTCGTCTTGTAGATTGTAAGTTATATCCAAATCAAATTTTCAGAAAGTCGTTATGGAATCATTTATAAAATATAATGATTTATTTAATAAATAAAAAGGAATTTAATACAAATTGAATGACATTTTAACTTGAATTTGAAATATCAAGTATAAATATGTATAATGTTTATTTCTAAAGCTGCATATATTCTATTTGAATATACATATATAATATTAATTTATTATTATTAAATTGAATTACATATAATTTAATTTATATTTAAATCGATTTATATTATATCGATCAAATTTGGAATTTAAGAATGAACGAAATATATGGTACAGACATAAGCAATAATTTTATGAGCACACAAGTTGTCTCCAATAACAAAGAAAATATGTGAAATGGTGGAAAATTCGAAACTCTCCAAAATACTAATAAGCATACTAGATGTAGTTTAGATGGTGCATTAATGTGTTCAACATGGTAATTTTGTAGTTTAGCTTGATCAACTGTCTCATTTATTTACAGTTGAAGATTAAGGAGACGAAGGGTTATATTTCCTTAGATGACACACAAACAAACACTATATGCTAAAATTTTGGTAATTTAAACGAAGTTAATAAAATAAGTAGAGAAAGAACTAAGATTTGGTTAGTTCTACAAAAAGAAAATTGATTGAAATGAATAAAAAAATCAAATCAAATATTATACATTCTTTTTAGAGTCTTGGCCATGAAGTAAATATGTTGTGCCCTATACACCACTATATAATGTAGCCTACAGTGTACTCACCTCTCCTTTCAGCCGAAATACTAGAGCAACTAGCTTATGCAACTCTATAACTATGAAGTGAGAATTCAGTAGACCTACCTTTTTCCTATTACTTCATGCCAAAGCTAGTACATAGCATGCCGTGTATATCAATCACTGATAGGAAAATTCATGGAAAGCAGCTACCCAAACTAATGCATCGCCTACCCATGTACTCGAATCGACATTGTTCTTATCGTCTCCGCTTCTATAGATAAATGTACTGCTCTTGTGTATCTCTTCTTCTACTAAACTGAAAGCCTCGTCTTTTTAATGTCTTCGTAAATTTCACACGAAATACAGACTTCATGAAAATCCTTGAAATCAATTCCAATAGTCTCCAAATTGCAAGAGCTTTGATCTCATATATTTTTATTCAGTTCGATATGTTTCATGGTGCTCGAAGTTTTTTCGCGGTGGCAATGGGTTCCACTTATTTGGAGATGTAAGCGTTTATACGAGTTTTTGAGTTTGTATTTGTGATTGGGAGATTGATTCGCATATGCGTGTAGAATTTGAGGTGGTTGTCTGAGTTTTTATGTTGATATTGTGACTGTATTGTGAGGATGGAAGATGGAAAACGCACGGAGTTAGGAGTTGTCGAGTTATACGATACGGGTGTGGGATGGAAGAGAAATGGACGAGATGACTTTTTGTGGTAGTTTCGTTCATTGCAGTGGATTGAAGAGGGAGCATGGGAACTTGAATTTAGCAGAAATGTCTGTAGGGTCGGGATTAGCAGAAATGTCTGTAGGGTCGGGATTAAGGAAATAATCACGAAGTGGAAGAGGAGTTATTGTTTCCATTCGGGACTGGGGTACAAGAAGACGGGCCGAAATTATATAGGAAATTGGGCCGGTTTTATTATTTTTGAAGCCTAGGAAAAATAAAATAAAAAAAATAAAGGAGAAAAAATACACTTGAAGAATGGGAAGATCTGAATGGAGATTGGATGGGATAGCGTTGGGATAAAATGCTGGATGGGATGGTCTCAATGGGAAGAATGGTTTACCGTAGTAGGCAGAATAGATAATTTATTTTGGTAAGGACCAATTCCAATGAAAATATAGTTTTATTTGATTAAATAATATATACCAGTTTATAATTATAATGTCTCTTCTATATGAGGTCCAATTTATGAACCTTGCTCATGTTGGAATCGTACGATCGCATGCTTCGTGGTGGAACCAGTTTGGAGCGATTCGGAGCTCGTCTCAATTTTAGGAAAAATAAAACAATCGATTGAATCAGCCGAACGTTAATCGTTATTTAACAATTAACGACCAAGGTGAGTAAACTCACTAACTCTGTCCAATTTTTTAATATTATAAATATTATTTAATATTGATAAATGATGATTAAGTGTTGTGTGATGGTTATTTGGAAGAATCACTTATAAATTGGTTGAAATTATACATACAATTATATATATTGTTATTTGAATACCGATTCTATTTATTATAATATTTTTATCGATATGAAATTGATGATATTTAAGTTGATTAACATCTGTGGATGTAGGAAAACAGGTTGGAGGGATCCAACTGGATTCCTAAACAATTTTATTGTTAATTTTCATATATTATATTATATGATGTGACAAATAATCCGTTGTTCATTATTGTATGATTGGGGTGTTTGAATAACATTTACCGTCAAATGGTTGGTATTTAAATAGCGTAAAATATATTGGAAAATGATTCGAGTTTTAAAAAGGGAAAATTTTGTTTTTAAATAGAAATCAAATTTCGAATGGAATAGAAGAAAATAACTTGTTTTAATTATATTGAAACAAGTAGCTTGATTTATAAACGATGTTTTAGAAATAAAGTGGAATAATTATTCTTAAATAATTTGAAAATATAAGAATGAATTTGAAAGGTGGAAATTGGAAATCATTTAAAAAGGAAACGATGAAATTATTTCGATGCTCGAAATGTGAATAGAACTAAGTAAAACCATAAGGATTTGTAATTTTAATTCAACGATGTCGAATATTATTTAAATAGTTTATTTTTAAAAATTATATATTATAAATTTAGAATTTAATCAGATAATTAATATTTGATTTGAAATCCATAAATTGTAATCGAATATGTAATCGAAATTAAGTTATAACTTATAAACGGCGTTTAGGAAATGAAATATGAAGTATAAATTTATAAAATAACTCGATAAATAGGAATTGAACCTTTAATGGTAATTATAAATAAAAATCGAAATTTTATTTGATAAAACGAGTCCAGTTTTCTGTAAAGGAATAAGATTCACGTATTAAAGTGATAATGGTTTAAAATCAAACGTTTTGCAAATTTGGATGGTGATGAATGGAAATTTGGAAATGTTGAAGTTATAAATTCAAAAGTGAATTTACAAGTTGGGTTGACCTGAAATGGCGAGTTTATATTGAAGTTCGGGATGTTAATCGAATAGAGATTATTCGAAAGAGAGTTATAAGTTGAAATTCAATTTTATCGAATTCCGGAAGGTACTGTTTAATTTCCGCCTTTAATTAAGATTTAATTAACTAATTGGATATTATTTATTTATTCTAAATAAAGAATCAAAGTTATAATTTAAATATTTTGGAAGCAGGTATTATAACGCTATTGTTATAATAAATGCTTTATACAATGTTCGTCTTATTCTATATAAATGGAATTTGGAAACGTTTTCCCAATATAACCAGTGATGTTTTCTAAGTATAGAAAGTGAAATGATTTTGAAGTTAAGAATGGAGTTAAGAAAATTAGAACTGACTGGAGATTAGTTATATTGAATGACTTTCTGAGTATCGATCTGATGTTGGTTTCGGGGTTAATACTTAGGGAGTTGTTCTCTTACTAGTTTTCGGTTAGGGACAGATGAATGTGGAAAGATATTGATGCGTGAATAAGATATGGAAATGTTTTCCAATGTTAATAACGTATATTTTCGAAATATGTGAAATAAGGAATTGTGAATATATGGAAATGTTCTTCCGAAGATCGTAAGAGGCTAAATGATTTGGAGAAATATTTGGGTAATGATGTGTGACGACCCAAACTTCCATAGAACGAAAGTAAGGATAATCATAAGAGTATAACATAATTAAAACAATAACAGATGACAGATACATAGCAGAACATATAAATCATTGCACCGGAAATGGAAATGTCATCAGCATCATCATCACAGAACATCAGAGTACGCAGTACATGATACACTTAGCAAAATAGATGTCTAAAACAGGGAAAGAAATAAAGTCTCAATCTCCCAAAAAACATCAATATCCAATATTTTCTCAATATCTCAAGAAGAAAATAAAAGATAAAAAGAAAAGATCTTCCAAAATCTTCATCAGCAAGCTTTAGTCCAGAAAACATCCCGACCTGAAACCTGTTAATTGGCTGCCCGTGTGGAAAGAGGGCACCCGAGTTTGCAAAGTGAAACAAACTACGAGTCAGTCATGGGACTGATATGAGAAATCTTATTAAACTTATAATATGGCTAATCACTGGACCATGCCGCTAACGCGGAACGGGTTTAATTCCATTGGATTGCCAGTGCATAAGTTTTATAAATTTTTAAGTCAAAATAATGCAATGCTTTTTAGAAAATGAAATCATTATAAGACTCAAGTCCCATCACACAATGCAACGCAAATGGAGGATAGAGTTTTACCTTATAATGATCAAAAATGCTTGATACGTAGAAAATAATATGTTTAATATTATTATTAGTGCCTAATATGTTTCAAAAATACTTCATAGTAAATGTATCAATCCTAGACGGCATAGTACCCCGTCCTACTATGTCGCCATATATAGGTTTACAATCAAGACCGTAATGTCATATTGGATGTTGATTTCCATCATGAGTCAAGGCTAGGAATGATCTCCTTACCGATTAGAGACACTCTAGCAATGTCTCAGGAGTCCCCGCAGTGAACCCTTGGATCCTGCAGGGCCGGTCCACAAATAGCGCTAGTGGACTGACAAATCCTGAACACACGTTTCCGGATCCTATTGGACCTATAAATTGGCCATTGGCGACCAATAAAAATATTCGAGGCGCCTCATTCCATCAACCACATAAGTAAAAATGTCGGGCCTTTGATCATCATCCACGAGGCTCTGCTTTTCAACAAAAGCCTCGATCAATTGCATCTTGCCATGCCACATTAACAGTCCATACCATGCGATTGATAACTACCAATATATAACCTTCGAGCTCATGCGTCTCAAAGAAGGGTGTTAAGCAAGAGAATAGATTCTCTGCCGCCACAGATATATTAATAGAAATCAATTTAATTACACGACATGAAATTCAATGTCGGACACATCCATTTACAAGTCCGTTCTGGGTCTGAACGAATCCGGAGTCACCTAGGTGCTCGCGTATCCGGACGATCAACAAGTACGTACGGACAACTACCACTTTATCCCTTTATTGGTAGCTAGCCAATGCCAGGCATCAGTATTTTTATTTATTTAAAAATAACTCAATATAATTAAACGACGCTTCGGGTCGATGGACAACCCTGGCGTTGTTTTTACCAAAATTTGATTTACACTTACCTTGAAATCTAATCGTTGGATTTTGATGAAGTTTATATCCTCGGAAAGATCTTCCCAAAACGGTCCTAACGGTTCTAGTTTTGGGAAAATCCGACGGTTGGATCTTACGGTATAATCGTTTAAAGTTAAGATTGCTGAAACGCGAACTACCGCGCGCGATTTATTAAATTTTAATTTATATTTAAATATAAATATAAATATAAATCATTTGGCGATTTCAACTATTTTCAATCAATCACATGCCAACCTAAATACAGCCTATATTCATGTTAGAGATTTTATATATGATTTTCATAATTCTACTAACATGATAAAAATGATGATTTAAAATAAATCATGTTTTTAAAGACTAATTATTTCCAATGGTAACCAAATAATATTGAAAATATATTTTCATATTGTTCACACCTTTTGTTGAAACCAAATGACAAATAAAACATGATTTTAATTCTACTATTTTTATTGTATCTAAAGCAACAATAAAAAATTTAACATTTAAATCTATTCTCTTTATTTCATATAAAATGTCAATAAAAATGTGACTTTTAAAATCTACTCTTTTTTTTCTAAAATAAAATTAAAAATGCAATGTTAAAATCTAATCTTTTTATTGTCTCTAAAATAACAATAAAAATGCAATGTTAAAATCTATCGTTTTATTGTCTCTAAAATGACAATAAAAATGCAATGTTAAAATCTATTCTTTTTATTGTCTCTAAAGTGACCATAAAAATGCAATGTTAAAATCTATCGTTTTATTTTCTCTAAAATAACAATAAAAATGCAATGTTAAAATCTATTTTTTTATTGTCTCTAAAATGACAAAAAAATGCAATGTTAAAATCTAATCTTTTTATTGTCTCTAAAATGACGATAAAAATGCAACTTTTAATTCTAGCATTTTACTACAACTAAAATGTATAAAAATGTAACCTTTAAATACTAGCTTTTATTTACATCTAAAATGTAAATAAAAATATAACACTATAATCTATTCTTTTATTCTATGTTTTCATTTATATAAAAATTGCAAAAATGTAACCAGTAATTCATGTTTTTATTTACATCTAAAATGTAAACAGGAGGTAACTTTTACTATAATGTTTTTAATTTGCATCTAAAATTGCAAACGAAAATGCATCTTTAATTAAATGTTTGTTTGCATCTAAATTTGCAAACAAAAATGCAATTTTCTCTACGATGTTAATTTGCATCTAAATAAGCAAATAAAAATGTAATCTTTTTCTACGGTTTTATTTGCATCTAAATATGCAAATAAAAAATGTAATCTTTTCTCTATGATGTTTATTTGCATCTAAATATGCAAATAAAATTGTAATTTTTTCTACGGTGTTTATTTGCATCTAAATATGCAAATAAAAATGTAATCTTTTCTCTATGATGTTTATTTGCATCTAAATATGCAAATAAAAATGTAACTTTTTCTAATGTGTTTATTTGCATCTAAATATGCAAATAAAAATGTAACTTTTAGTATAATGTTTTGTTTGCATCAATAATTGTAAACAAAAATGCAACTTTCATTTTAATGTTTTTGTTTGCATCAAAAAAATGTAAACAAAAATTCTACTTCTAATTTCAACATTTTATTTGCATCAAAGAATGCAATTAAAAATTCAACTTTTTATTTCAATGTTTTATTTGCATCAAAGAATGCAAATAAAAATATAACTTTTAATACGATATTTATTTGCATCTTAATTTGCAAACAAAAATGTAATCTTTTTCTCTGACAATCAAACAACAACAAAGGTGGTGATTTTATCAATCAACACAAAATGTGATGTATTCTATATTGAATTGAAAGTTCTAACTCATTTCAATAACATAAACAAAGTGATGTTTTTATTGAATTGAAAATTCTAACTCAATTCAAAAATATAATAAAAATGATACTTTTAATTGAATCGACAATTCTATTTCAATTCAACAATATAAACAAAATGATAATTATATTGAATTGACAATTCCATTTCAATTCAACAATATAAACAAAATGATAATTTTATTGAATTGACAATTCTATTTCAATTCAACAAACATGACAAGATGATATTTTTAATTGTATCGACAAACAAATTCCATTCAAAAAATGTGACCAAAATGATATTTTTAATTGAATCGACAAACTGATTCAATTCAACAAAATTGACCAAAATGATATTTTTAATTGAATCGACAAACTAATTCAATTTCAACAAAATTGACCAATATGATATTTTTATATTGAATTGACAAACTAATTCAATTCAACAAAATTGACCAAAATGATATTTTTAATTGAATCGACAAACTAATTAAATTCAACAAAAATGATAAAATGATATTTTTATATTGAATTGACAATCTAATTCAATTCAACAAAAAAGACCAAAATGATATTTTTATATTGAATTGACAAACTAATTCAATTCAACAAAACTGACCAAAATGATGTTTTATATTGAATTGACAAACTAATTAAATTCAACAAAATTGACCAAAATGATATTTTTATATTGAATTAACAAACTAGTTCAATTCAACAAAATTGACCAAAATGATATTTTTATATTGAATTGACAAACTAATTCAATTCAACAAAATTGACCAAAATGATATTTTTATATTGAATTGACAACCTAATTCAATTCAACAAAAATGATAAAATAATATTTTTATATTGTTGACTACACATGATTCACCAAATATTTACAAAGAGAAAGTGATTTAATTCAACCAACACGTTCAGATTTATAATTATTCACCACCAAACAATAGATCAATCGTCATCCAAAATTTCAGAACAAAGCAGATTTAATCATATACATGCGATCATTACATAGCAAATAAAATAGTTAAATTAATTAATTATTTGAAAAAAATAGAAATCTCACAATCGTATGGAAATTTTTTCCAATATCCAAACAGCTCGGAATCGCTCCTTTTCTGTCTAGAGTCATAGATCTCGTCTCTACGATCGCACATGATCTGAAATCGTTAATTTCCGATGTCGTATGAATTAATTATGATTTAAACAAGATAGATCATAATTTTAAAATTAAATTATTAAAATATTAATAGGATTATACCTTTCTTCTTCCTTATAATAAACTGCCGCACGAAAACCCAATTAGCTTCAAATCTAGGTCTCCAATTTTTGTTCAAATGGTGATATGGTTTGACGATCGGAGATTGGGACATCGGAGGGGGGTGTCTGGCGCTCGTGCGCCTGCAAGGGGGGCCCACTCGATGGTGCAGGGGAGGCTCGGCGACGGTGGGTTTTGCGTGGGTTTAGGCGCGTGAATCTCGTAGTTCGGGCCACCATAGGTTGATCCAACCGTATAGAAATGAAGAACTAGGAAATCTCCACAGAAAAGTCTAAAGGAGGAAGGAGATTCGATGAAAGGATTGGTGTCAATTAGTGGAGAAACAACGGAGCATTCTCAGCCATTACAGAAAGGGGGCGGCAGCTATGTTCTTTGGATTAGGGTTTGGAAGAAGATAATGTGCATTTTTATATTATTTTAATGTTAATTTTACAAATAAATCCAAAAGTTTTAAACCAATCCAATTTTAGTCCAACCAGATTTGACCCCACCCAATAGCCCCTGTTCCGGATCCAATGGGCTAGGTCTCGTCAGCCCAAACGATCGTCTATGGCCTGAAATCTTTAATTTAATATTTAAATCATTTAATAAATTAATTCGATCGTATATTTAAATTCACCGGGGCCACATACGAACTCAGAAAAATCCAGAAAAATTATTTCTGGCTTTGTTTTGACGATACAGTCCTAACAAAATTAATTTCGTCGAATTCTGAGACTATTTGAAAAATGGCCATTTTCAAGTCGATAAGATTTGACTGAAATTGACAAAACACATTTTCATTTGCCACGCTGGCATATTAACTCCAAAAATTCAGGAAAATTAAACTTAGCAATAATTTGACATTCCGGATCCAACAAAAGTGATTTCATCAAAAATGGAGGTCATTTGAAAAATGGACTTTTATACCGGCTATAAATTATACTATAGCGACCATCCTGAATATTCAACTGACCATAACTTATGATTACCGCTACAAAATTTCGATTTTTCAGATTCGTTGAAAGATATTTTCAAACCGATTTAGATATTTTTGGTTTCACTAAAATCCGTTAAATTTTGAATTCGGTACATTCGGTCAAAGTATAGGTTTGACTTTTCAAACTACCGTACTATTTCTAATTCCTTTAGAAATCAAAATAAATATATTCACTCTAACTTCAATAAAAATAAATTTTTAATCGTTATTATTTAAAATAAATTATTTTAACTATTCAAAATTTACTTAAATAGCCAAAATAAAATTTTTAAATTGGTTCGGATTTTCCGGGTTGTTACAATCTCCCCCACTTAAAAGCTTTTCGTCCTCAAAAAGGAAATAATAGTAAAGTAGGAAACAAAACGGAAAATGTAAGGTATTATAAATGTACCTCAGCACAAAAGCTACTCGGAGATATCCACTCTGCACTTGGGATAGGCCTGTTTGATGCTATCCTCAGTCTCCCACGTACAGTCTCTAGGATCCCCGCTCCACTGCACCTTGACTAAGTGGATCCTCTTGTTCCTCAGCACTCGGGTTTCATTGCCCACAATTTTCACTGGTTCCCTCCTCACTGCTAGGGTTGGGGTAATCTCCAAATCACGTTTTGTTGCTTCCTCCACAACTAAATCTGGATCATGAACATGCTTCCGGAGTTGGGACACATGAAATACATCATGGACTCCTGGCAACCAGTCCGGCAGCTGCACTCTATAGGTGAGAGTTCCAATCCTTTCGAGAATAGGAAATGGACAAATTAATCTCGGCGCCAATTTTCCAGTCTTCCCAAATCGAATTACACCTCTCAGTGGGGAAACCTTCAAGTATACAAGATCATCGACAGAGAATTCTAAATCCTTTCTTCAAGTGTCTGCATAGCTCTTTTGTCGGCTTTAGGCAGCACGTAATCACTTCTTAATAAAATCAACTATGTCCGATGCTTCGCGAATCATGTCGGGACCCAATTCCAATCGATTACCGGGTTCCACCCAACATGCGGGAGATCTGCATGGCCTGCCATATAATGCTTCAAATGGCGACATATGTAGGCTTGCTTGGTAACTGTTATTATAAGAGAATTCAACCAAGTGCAAATGATCTTCCCATGACCTACCAAAATCTAGGATGCATGCTCGCATCAAGTCCTCCAATATGCGGTTCACCCTCTCAGTCTGGCCATCTGTCTGAGGGTGGTAAGCGGTGCTCATATTCAGCTTAGTCCCTAGCTCTTCTTGGAAAGCTTCCCAAAAGTTGCTAGCAAATATCGGATCACGGTCACTGACAATGCTACTGGGAACTCCATGTAGTCTGACAATCTCTCTAAAATAAAGTTGTGCCAAACTTCGAGCTGTCCTGTGGGATTTGACAGGGATGAAATAAGCAGTCTTTTTGAAGCGATCTACAATCACCCATATACTGTCATTGCCTTTCCTAGTCCGGGGCAAGCCATCAATAAAGTCCATTGAAATTTTGTCCATTTCCAACTTGGAACCCCTAGCGGTTGCAATAGGCCTGCAAGCTTTTGACTTGCTGACAGGTGGGACATCTAGCAACATATATAGAAATGTCCCTCTTCATTGCCTTCCACCAAAAAGTGCGCTTAAGATCGCGGTACATCTTGCTTACTCCAGGATGGATGCTGAGCTTAGACTTGTGGCATTCGTCCATAACTTCTCTTTTTAGCTCGGGAATATTTGGCACACATATTCTCCCTTTCAGCCTGAGGGTTCCCTTGCTGTCTATTTGGAAGCTTGGCACTTCGCCCTTTCGAACTCGCTCACTGATCATCTGAATAAATCTATCACCTTTCTGGAGAGCAGAGATCTTGTCGATCAAGGTAGGAATAATAATGAGATTGACAAGGATAAGTTTGATGCTGGCCGTATTTTTCCTGCTGAGAGCATCAGCCACTACATTGGATTTCCCTAGAGTATATAAGATGTCCAGGTCGTAGGGTGCAAGGAATTCAACCCAACGCTGCTGCCTTAAGTTCAAATCTCTTTCGGTGAATAGATACTTTAAGGATTTGTGATCAGTATAAAGCTCGAATTTCTCGCCCAAGAGATAGTGCCTCCGTATCTTTAAAGCAAATACGATGGCCATTAGCTCAAGATCATGAGTGGTGTAATTCTTCTCATGCGGTTTTAATTGGCGGCTAGCATATGCGACAACTTTGTCTCTTTGCATTAGCACCTCACCAATACCTTAAATAGAGAAAAGAATAACATGTTAAAATAAGATTTGACATTAGAAAAATGTCATTTCTGACATGTTAACTTAGATGAGAAGGATAACCTTCTCTAGAAGCGTCTGTCCAGACTTTCAGTGTAACGACCCGTGTTTTTGGCACTCGAATATGTAATTTAATTTATTTAATTTAAATATTATATTGGAAATATTAATGGAATTAAATATTGAATTCGTTATTTAAACAAAGTTCGAACGTTATAATTTATATATATTATAAAACGAGCTTGAAAATGGCGTGCAGTTCGTGAAATGGAGTTTTGAACTTCAACTGAGAATACAGGATTCGATATAAGTCGGATTTCTGTGAAACAAGACACGTTGGGACCGTATTGACAATAATTTTCATCTGAAAGAGAAAAATCCAGATTTCGTGTTATAGTTTGATAGTTATGGCCAAATCAAAATTTGAAATAGTCGCTATGGAAATTCGTTTATTAAATTATAGGCCTTTAAAATAGCCGTTTTGCAAACGGACTCAGATTTCGTCGAAATCAGTTTCATTAGAACCGTATCGCTAAATTATTGTACGGTGGTGAATTGCGTGGAAAACCGATGTCGTATGTGACCACGGTAGCCGAAAACGCCCGTTCAATTTCTATAGCGCGTATTTAAATAAATAAAGGGACATTTGAGTGTAACTTGAGAAGACAATCGAATTAGGCCACGAAACCAGTTCCGTTGAGTTCGTATCGTCGATTAGAGTCAGGATATGTATATAGTTTGTTATTTTTAGGGACTGGAAAATTTGGTGTTAAAAGGTGTATGGCGGTTCGAGGTAAAAACAGCCTACCGGGACAACAGTCTCAGAATGCGACGAAATTAGTGCCATTGGGTTCGTATCGAAAAGTTATTGTCGATGTTCGCAGTTTCAAGTGGATTTGATTTATCTGGTGACCGTGGAAAAATTAAACGTGTGTTCATTTCTGGTTTCATAAAGGAAAATTTTTCATACGACCTCGGATTTCGATGAAACCTGTTCCATTGGATCCGGAATATCGTTTTACATCAAGAACAGCATTTTTATCAGTAAACAGAAGTTAATTGTGATTAGTCTTGTGTGTTACTTAGCATTGGAATTTTGTGATATTATTATATTGTTTTGTCCACATTTTAAATACCCTCTCCAAATCTTTTCGATTACTTCAGTGAAATTCTACCTAAATGCCGTATGCATATATATTTCCAATCCCATCAGCAACAGTAAGCCTTTGTTTTTCGCAGACCTACCCTAGATTACTTGGCCACCACACAAAAAAAACTCCTTGCACCCCACGTTCCCTCCTCTCCACGGTTCTGCACGTATAAAAGAGAGCTGTAGCTCGCACTAATTTCTTCATTTCACATAACCTAAACCTCTCTTCCATTATGATTGTGTCGCTTCCTCCTTCCCCTCGGCAAAAGTAAATCGAACCAGTAAAACATAAGGTAGGCGGATTCTTTAATAAGTATGGGAGCAAATATGGTGACCCTGATCAAAACGTGGAGCAGCTTGTTCTGGTTTCTTTTGAAGGGTACGGATCCGTGAATGGGAAGGATGTGGTGATTGCTTTAGAACAGGGCGTGAAAGCATACGGCATTGTTTTGGGATGGGCATGCTTACGTTGTGATGGAAGGGAGAAACACGAGGAAGCCATTTGCTGTATCAACGAACGGGGTAGAAGATAAGAGGGATTGTGATCCAGTTTGAACAGGAGCTTGGCGCAGTAGCATGGAATGGAAACTGTGCGTGTTTAATAACGGAGAGTGGGCGGTTCAGGCGGCATGAAGGAAGCAACGTGGAGCAAAACGTTTTCAACCATAACCCAAGGTAACATTAATTAAGGTATAAGCAAATTAAAATTAGTGATTTAATATAAGATTAAGGTATCTTTAGTGATTAAATTTATATTCGAACGTACAAGAGCTGTATGGAAGTAAGCGCCAGCTGTTTAAAGGCAAGGAAGAAAACACAGTACCAATCAGGCCGTATTATTTGCGTAAACCACCGTATCATCGTATTTTTGCTTAAGATTTGTTATGAACACTTTAATTAATCCATCTGTTATATATTTCAGAATGAAGAACTGTGAACGGACGGGATGATGAAAATGGAGAGCGAAAGGGTATCCGCCTGTTGAACCGCGGAAACCAACGTAATAAATATTTTAATTAATACTATAATTAAGGGATTTAATTATAATTTAATGATTTTATTAACTTTAAATTTCAATAACTCCATCAGAACTGGGAAGAATGAGAGACATTGAAACCGTATCCATGAGCCGTACATTTTGGAACTGTTTGGAAAGAAGACAGAAATGGCTGGAATTACAGTTAAATTAAACTCTGTTTAATTTAATTGTAACCGAACCATTCAATAGCAAATCACTCAAGGTGAGTTAAACTCACTCAGTTACCCTTTTTATATTTTTTTGGGTGTTTTTATTTTGTGTGCTCTGCTTGCCAATGGTTGACTGTTTTGCTAATTATCTATTCATCTGTTAGTTTAACAGATGAAATTAAACCGTGTTTAATTTCAGTGAAATTCCAAATCGTTATTTTTAACGATTGGTTCCAATATAGGTGACTCACCTTGGTTGGTCACGTTTATTTATAAACGCGTTTTAAATGGTTGAATCATTTGAATTGCTTGTGGTTGATGTTGAATGGTTGCTATTTAGTGTTATCAGTTAAACAAAACTGAACCGTCTGATTTGAGATAACCATTTGAATACAGGGAAGAACAGGTTGGAGGGATCCAACCGGATTCCTCAAATGTATTATTTATTTTCATATTATCATATATGAACTGATCTGTTTGTGTGATTGATTAAATTTTTGACTGAATATTCAACATATGTTTGGTTTAAACCAATGGGCGATATTGGTTAAGTGTTTGGCAGAGTATGGCCTTTAAAACCAATCGAGTTATAAATATTTATTCACCGTCAGGTGAATCGATAGAGTTGAGGTTATAAAATTTATTTTATAACCAGAGTTAGATTTGAATTATATTATTTGAATAAAAGTTATTTAAGAGAAATAAATAAATATTTTATTTGTTTAAGACTTTGATTTGTTATGAATTTACTTTGCAAAGCAAATGCTGATGTTAATCAGATTTACCAGTTGAAGGATAAGAAATGAACTTAAATGGTTGAACCTTGGAAATTTGTTTTGTAAAGAAAACAAATAATTAGAATCTATCTAAATTAATTATATATTTTTAATTAATTTAAAGCGAGGATTGTTGAGATCGGTTAATGAGGTAATCAAGTTTTTGAGTTAATTAAATCGACCGTTTGGAATTAGAATTGTTTATCAAGTTAATGTGTTTTGACTAAAATAGTTAAATGAATATTGTTTGAATTTAAATAAGGATTTAAAAGGGATTTAATCTTTAATTTAGTTAATAAAGGGATTAACTACTAAAGTAGTTAAATGTTTAAAATAAGTTATTATTTTAATTAATGATGAATTTAGGAATATATTTTTAAATGGGAATTCATTTAAAAAGTTACCGAATGTGGGATGCAAGCCAATTGAATGGGACAAGGGAAATAAGATCTCCAAAGTGGATAAGGGTTGAAAATAATGGAAAGGGGATCGATAGAAAGTGAAATTTGGAATAAAGAAATGGGTCATAAGATTGTATAAATAAACCCAATTTATAAATGGGATTTGTTTTGAGACGGGAGTGGAATTTTGGTGTTGGATTACAACTGATATTTATCGAAGGATAAGAATGTTATTGATCAAGGTCTGAGAGGTAATTAAAATACCCCAACTTGAACAACATCTGGATTATCTGAAGATAGTATTAGTTGGTAATCGTAAGTGACGTTAGTGGATATGTTTCGAAATCTAAACAGCGATTTTAGCGCTGTTGTTATAGTATATGTTTTGTAAATCTAATATAGCGATTGTAGCACTTTTGCTATAGTAAATGGATTGTAAACCTAAACAGCGATTATAGCGCTGTTGTTTTATAAATCTAAATAGTAATTATAATGCTATTGTTATAACATATGTGTTATAAATTTCTTTGTTAAAACTAATGGATTTCCGAATCTAAAAGATGATTTGAAAGAAGATTTAAGTAGGTAATCGAATATAGTTATTCGAGATAGAATTAGCCAACATAATTTTTCGGCTAAGTTGCCATTGCGTACGACTGCTAGCGTAATTCGCAGGGCTGCAGATAGCCTACGGCGGTCGGATGTTTCCTGGGGGAATCAGGCGTAACCATTGTGATCGCTGCGATCTAGAGTCGAGCGAATAGAATAAATCGAATGTTAGTTAATTGAAATTAGAGTTATTCAAATATCGTTTTTTTTGAATAATAAAAGAATTGGAAGTTTCAATTTAAAGGAAATTAGATTGTCAAAGGCCAAGTGATGTTGAATACTGAACCAGTGAACTCATTGGAGTGTCATGTTTGAAACACTGTTTATTTTGATAGTTAAAACACCGACTATCAAATTTGTCCAATACGATTGTTGGTATGGAAAGACCGGGATCGAATTTATATTCGAAAACCATTCTGACCAACAAATACGTGAAGAGATCAGAAGATGGTCGAGATGGTGCTGTGAAGATCGTTGATTTTCATAAACGGAAGAACCACTAATATTCTCTGCCTGGCAAGCAGAGATAAGCGGTGATTCTGTCGTAGTTGGAATCTACGGGTTGCGAGGACTTCTCGCTACTGATCCATGGGGTGATTCCTATATTGGATGCGGTAGGAGAGTGCCTTCGGTTCATCCTGTTCCTGGGTGACGTGTATGGACGAGTGTCTGACAGAGTATTTCCAAAGGGTCACGTACGTTGATTTCTTCAAACGTACGATAGTTGTTGGCAGGGAATTGCCATTCTCTAGCTTTCAGCTAGAGTATTTTTGTGGACGTCAATTAGTGATATCTGACGGATCTGACGATGTGGCATTCAAAGTGAATGATGACCGGATGATCAGAAGTTAATTCTAGCCTCAAGCCTCATCAAATCGGGAAATGACAAAAATCGGGCAGGCAGCATGGCTATGTGGGTCGCTCCCATTAGGGTGTATAATCACCTATCTAGAGGAAATCCTATTTGCTTCTTAAATCTATGTTTCGATGCTGTCCCTTGTCGGGAGACGGTTGCTGATCCCAACCGTCGGTGATATACATTCGATACACTCAAGCGAAATGAGTGGTCGGTCATGTGAGGGCCGGGTTGCAAGAAGTTCTTGTTAAACCCAGTGTATTCGTCTCTAGAGATACACTATCGGAAGGTGGACCCATACCTTGTCAAGTTGGAATCCAATTCCCAATAAGCGCCTGCGGGTTTTGATTTTATACTATATATGTGGAGCGTGAGATGCAAGCGTTCCACTAGATTGTTATTTACTTATATTTAGACATTATTATAATATCATACAAGATATTGATTTCAAATTGTTTTGGGTTATCGTAAGGTAAAAACCGTCCATGTTTATGTGTGGATTTGGTCTTACGATTATCCTTTTCTTTTGAAAAGGTTTTGAACTTTAAAATCATGATTGGATGATTCACCCTTATTACTGTGCGAGTTTATCTCACTCTGGTTCACCAGACTGACCCGGTGTTTTGTAAATGCTCGGGTTAGGCCGGGTTGTACAGGTTCAGGTTATCGACTGCTGTGAAGAGACGAGCTGGAAGAGTCCAGACGTATGATATTATTGTTCCGCTGTGTGTTATATGAGGACAGATTAGTATCCCTGTCCAGATGTGTACTCTGATATTGTAAGTATTTCAAAAGCTTTCCATAAAGGTTATTTCTGTATTATAGTTTGTTCCGCTGCGATGTGAGACTCTGTGTTGTGGTGTTCTTCTTCTTCTTCTATTCTAATATTTCTATCTTATCTATTCTCACCCTCTAACTTCTTTCTATTAATGATCTGGAATGTTCGATGTCTGAATGGTCAACATGGTAGTTTGATGTTGATTTTCGGAGTCGAAAAACTCCGGGTCGTTACAGTGGTATCAGAGCTGAAGGTTAAGTGATTACCTTGGCTCTGTGGCGTGACTCAGTAGAGATGGGGTTAGTAATACCCTAGATTGAGTTTGAGTGTATATATACGAGTGAACGTATTTGTAGATTTTATAAAAATTGTTTTATATTGTGGAGATTTATTTGTTTGAGTTGGTTATGAGTTCTGGTCGATCAGTTCGATCCACTGTATCGATAGGGGTTTCTAAACACTCAAGTACGATAAACCGACACAGTATGTTTTGAAAGAGGGTAAATGAAATAATTTACCCAAATTATATTTTGATATAAAGAAAGTATATATATTTGAAGTATATTGGTTGTGTTGGTTGATAATAATTGAAATGGTTATATAAATAACCAATTCAAATTCGTATAATATAAAAGCAGATTAATTGAATCTGAATTAAATCAGAACTAGAATTAAAATGCTGAAACTGGGAAAAGTGTTCATAAAGGGATTTGAATTGAATATACGAGAATTTTAAAATCCTGGGAGATTTTAAATTATTTACAAGCATCGTGAATTTTATTTTGAAATAAATTTCGAAATGAAAGTGTTTAAAATTGATGTTTTGAAAAGATATAGTATTGAACTCACTTTGATAGCTGGGAAATAACTCTGAGGATGCTGGCCACATCATCAGTATTCATTTCCGAGTTCTAAGTGACGGATTGCTACCAAAAATCTTGTTTTGAATTGCTTTGAGAAAAACAAGTGGTTTTGAATTCTGTAAAGAAAGGTTTGATTTTTGAAAAAGTTGAGCTGTTTAAAAACTCCCAGGGAAAGTGTTTGAACAAGAACAAAATTAAATAGAAATTTGGGAAAGCAAACATGAATTGAATTGAAACCAATTAAATGAAAATTGAATCGGGATATAATATATCAAGTGGAATCAGATTTGGAATTGTGAGACCAGAATCTGAAATGGTGTTGGACTGGTAAGTTAAGAGTTGAAATTGGTAATGGATGAAAATTGAGTTAAGAATGGGATTTGGCTTGGACGCGTGAAGGATTTGGTTGTGAGGTTAAAATTGGAATTTTGGGAATGCATTTGTATATGCTGACAGGGTAGCAGATGGAGAAGATATAATGATATGCCCGACAAAAAGGTACACGTTTACTTTATATTGGTTTGGTGATTTATGAGCCTATTTGGCAAGCCACTTGGCTGTTTCATTTTCTTTTGGATTGGAGAAGGCCCAGAGAGGCAAGTTGTGGTTGTACCGATTGAGCCGTACAGAGGTGGTGCTGGCGAAATTTTTCGGAAATTTAAAATGTTAGAAAATTTTCGATATTTTTGAAAATATTCATTTACCATATTGAATCAATTTTGATTTAAAATAAATTAGATTTGAAATTAATGAGTTTATAACGTTCTTTCTTAGTTTAGCAATTTCGAGGACGAAATTATTTTAAGGGGGGAAGAATGTAACGACCCGTGTTTTTGGCACTCGAATATGTAATTTAATTTATTTAATTTAAATATTATATTGGAAATATTAATGGAATTAAATATTGAATTCGTTATTTAAACAAAGTTCGAACGTTATAATTTATATATATTATAAAACGAGCTTGAAAATGGCGTGCAGTTCGTGAAATGGAGTTTTGAACTTCAACTGAGAATACAGGATTCGATATAAGTCGGATTTCTGTGAAACAAGACACGTTGGGACCGTATTGACAATAATTTTCATCTGAAAGAGAAAAATCCAGATTTCGTGTTATAGTTTGATAGTTATGGCCAAATCAAAATTTGAAATAGTCGCTATGGAAATTCGTTTATTAAATTATAGGCCTTTAAAATAGCCGTTTTGCAAACGGACTCAGATTTCGTCGAAATCAGTTTCATTAGAACCGTATCGCTAAATTATTGTACGGTGGTGAATTGCGTGGAAAACCGATGTCGTATGTGACCACGGTAGCCAAAAACGCCCGTTCAATTTCTATAGCGCGTATTTAAATAAATAAAGGGACATTTGAGTGTAACTTGAGAAGACAATCGAATTAGGCCACGAAACCAGTTCCGTTGAGTTCGTATCGTCGATTAGAGTCAGGATATGTATATAGTTTGTTATTTTTAGAGACTGGAAAATTTGGTGTTAAAAGGTGTATGGCGGTTCGAGGTAAAAACAGCCTACCGGGACAACAGTCTCAGAATGCGACGAAATTAGTGCCATTGGGTTCGTATCGAAAAGTTATTGTCGATGTTCGCAGTTTCAAGTGGATTTGATTTATCTGGTGACCGTGGAAAAATTAAACGTGTGTTCATTTCTGGTTTCATAAAGGAAAATTTTTCATACGACCTCGGATTTCGATGAAACCTGTTCCATTGGATCCGGAATATCGTTTTACATCAAGAACAGCATTTTTATCAGTAAACAGAAGTTAATTGTGATTAGTCTTGTGTGTTACTTAGCATTGGAATTTTGTGATATTATTATATTGTTTTGTCCACATTTTAAATACCCTCTCCAAATCTTTTCGATTACTTCAGTGAAATTCTACCTAAATGCCGTATGCATATATATTTTCAATCCCATCAGCAACAGTAAGCCTTTGTTTTTCGCAGACCTACCCTAGATTACTTGGCCACCACACAAAAAAAACTCCTTGCACCCCACGTTCCCTCCTCTCCACGGTTCTGCACGTATAAAAGAGAGTTGTAGCTCGCACTAATTTCTTCATTTCACATAACCTAAACCTCTCTTCCATTATGATTGTGTCACTTCCTCCTTCCCCTCGGCAAAAGTAAATCGAACCAGTAAAACATAAGGTAGGCGGATTCTTTAATAAGTATGGGAGCAAATATGGTGACCCTGATCAAAACGTGGAGCAGCTTGTTCTGGTTTCTTTTGAAGGGTACGGATTCGTGAATGGGAAGGATGTGGTGATTGCTTTAGAACAGGGCGTGAAAGCATACGGCATTGTTTTGGGATGGGCATGCTTACGTTGTGATGGAAGGGAGAAACACGAGGAAGCCATTTGCTGTATCAACGAACGGGGTAGAAGATAAGAGGGATTGTGATCCAGTTTGAACAGGAGCTTGGCGCAGTAGCATGGAATGGAAACTGTGCGTGTTTAATAACGGAGAGTGGGCGGTTCAGGCGGCATGAAGGAAGCAACGTGGAGCAAAACGTTTTCAACCATAACCCAAGGTAACATTAATTAAGGTATAAGCAAATTAAAATTAGTGATTTAATATAAGATTAAGGTATCTTTAGTGATTAAATTTATATTCGAACGTACAAGAGCTGTATGGAAGTAAGCGCCAGCTGTTTAAAGGCAAGGAAGAAAACACAGTACCAATCAGGCCGTATTATTTGCGTAAACCACCGTATCATCGTATTTTTGCTTAAGATTTGTTATGAACACTTTAATTAATCCATCTGTTATATATTTCAGAATGAAGAACTGTGAACGGACGGGATGATGAAAATGGAGAGCGAAAGGGTATCCGCCTGTTGAACCGCGGAAACCAACGTAATAAATATTTTAATTAATACTATAATTAAGGGATTTAATTATAATTTAATGATTTTATTAACTTTAAATTTCAATAACTCCATCAGAACTGGGAAGAATGAGAGACATTGAAACCGTATCCATGAGCCGTACATTTTGGAACTGTTTGGAAAGAAGACAGAAATGGCTGGAATTACAGTTAAATTAAACTCTGTTTAATTTAATTGTAACCGAACCATTCAATAGCAAATCACTCAAGGTGAGTTAAACTCACTCAGTTACCCTTTTTATATTTTTTTGGGTGTTTTTATTTTGTGTGCTCTGCTTGCCAATGGTTGACTGTTTTGCTAATTATCTATTCATCTGTTAGTTTAACAGATGAAATTAAACCGTGTTTAATTTCAGTGAAATTCCAAATCGTTATTTTTAACGATTGGTTCCAATATAGGTGACTCACCTTGGTTGGTCACGTTTATTTATAAACGCGTTTTAAATGGTTGAATCATTTGAATTGCTTGTGGTTGATGTTGAATGGTTGCTATTTAGTGTTATCAGTTAAACAAAACTGAACCGTCTGATTTGAGATAACCATTTGAATACAGGGAAGAACAGGTTGGAGGGATCCAACCGGATTCCTCAAATGTATTATTTATTTTCATATTATCATATATGAACTGATCTGTTTGTGTGATTGATTAAATTGTTGACTGAATATTCAACATATGTTTGGTTTAAACCAATGGGCGATATTGGTTAAGTGTTTGGCAGAGTATGGCCTTTAAAACCAATCGAGTTATAAATATTTATTCACCGTCAGGTGAATCGATAGAGTTGAGGTTATAAAATTTATTTTATAACCAGAGTTAGATTTGAATTATATTATTTGAATAAAAGTTATTTAAGAGAAATAAATAAATATTTTATTTGTTTAAGACTTTGATTTGTTATGAATTTACTTTGCAAAGCAAATGCTGATGTTAATCAGATTTACCAGTTGAAGGATAAGAAATGAACTTAAATGGTTGAACCTTGGAAATTTGTTTTGTAAAGAAAACAAATAATTAGAATCTATCTAAATTAATTATATATTTTTAATTAATTTAAAGCGAGGATTGTTGAGATCGGTTAATGAGGTAATCAAGTTTTTGAGTTAATTAAATCGACCGTTTGGAATTAGAATTGTTTATCAAGTTAATGTGTTTTGACTAAAATAGTTAAATGAATATTGTTTGAATTTAAATAAGGATTTAAAAGGGATTTAATCTTTAATTTAGTTAATAAAGGGATTAACTACTAAAGTAGTTAAATGTTTAAAATAAGTTATTATTTTAATTAATGATGAATTTAGGAATATATTTTTAAATGGGAATTCATTTAAAAAGTTACCGAATGTGGGATGCAAGCCAATTGAATGGGACAAGGGAAATAAGATCTCCAAAGTGGATAAGGGTTGAAAATAATGGAAAGGGGATCGATAGAAAGTGAAATTTGGAATAAAGAAATGGGTCATAAGATTGTATAAATAAACCCAATTTATAAATGGGATTTGTTTTGAGACGGGAGTGGAATTTTGGTGTTGGATTACAACTGATATTTATCGAAGGATAAGAATGTTATTGATCAAGGTCTGAGAGGTAATTAAAATACCCCAACTTGAACAACATCTGGATTATCTGAAGATAGTATTAGTTGGTAATCGTAAGTGACGTTAGTGGATATGTTTCGAAATCTAAACAGCGATTTTAGCGCTGTTGTTATAGTATATGTTTTGTAAATCTAATATAGCGATTGTAGCACTTTTGCTATAGTAAATGGATTGTAAACCTAAACAGCGATTATAGCGCTGTTGTTTTATAAATCTAAATAGTAATTATAATGCTATTGTTATAACATATGTGTTATAAATTTCTTTGTTAAAACTAATGGATTTCCGAATCTAAAAGATGATTTGAAAGAAGATTTAAGTAGGTAATCGAATATAGTTATTCGAGATAGAATTAGCCAACATAATTTTTCGGCTAAGTTGCCATTGCGTACGACTGCTAGCGTAATTCGCAGGGCTGCAGATAGCCTACGGCGGTCGGATGTTTCATGGGGGAATCAGGTGTAACCATTGTGATCGCTGCGATCTAGAGTCGAGCGAATAGAATAAATCGAATGTTAGTTAATTGAAATTAGAGTTATTCAAATATCGTTTTTTTTGAATAATAAAAGAATTGGAAGTTTCAATTTAAAGGAAATTAGATTGTCAAAGGCCAAGTGATGTTGAATACTGAACCAGTGAACTCATTGGAGTGTCATGTTTGAAACACTGTTTATTTTGATAGTTAAAACACCGACTATCAAATTTGTCCAATACGATTGTTGGTATGGAAAGACCGGGATCGAATTTATATTCGAAAACCATTCTGACCAACAAATACGTGAAGAGATCAGAAGATGGTCGAGATGGTGCTGTGAAGACCGTTGATTTTCATAAACGGAAGAACCACTAATATTCTTTGCCTGGCAAGCAGAGATAAGCTGTGATTCTGTCGTAGTTGGAATCTACGGGTTGCGAGGACTTCTCGCTACTGATCCATGGGGTGATTCCTATATTGGATGCGGTAGGAGAGTGCCTTCGGTTCATCCTGTTCCTGGGTGACGTGTATGGACGAGTGTCTGACAGAGTATTTCCAAAGGGTCACGTACGTTGATTTCTTCAAACGTACGATAGTTGTTGGCAGGGAATTGCCATTCTCTAGCTTTCAGCTAGAGTATTTTTGTGGACGTCAATTAGTGATATCTGACGGATCTGACGATGTGGCATTCAAAGTGAATGATGACCGGATGATCAGAAGTTAATTCTAGCCTCAAGCCTCATCAAATCGGGAAATGACAAAAATCGGGCAGGCAGCATGGCTATGTGGGTCGCTCCCATTAGGGTGTATAATCACCTATCTAGAGGAAATCCTATTTGCTTCTTAAATCTATGTTTCGATGCTGTCCCTTGTCGGGAGACGGTTGCTGATCCCAACCGTCGGTGATATACATTCGATACACTCAAGCGAAATGAGTGGTCGGTCATGTGAGGGCCGGGTTGCAAGAAGTTCTTGTTAAACCCAGTGTATTCGTCTCTAGAGATACACTATCGGAAGGTGGACCCATACCTTGTCAAGTTGGAATCCAATTCCCAATAAGCGCCTGCGGGTTTTGATTTTATACTATATATGTGGAGCGTGAGATGCAAGCGTTCCACTAGATTGTTATTTACTTGTATTTAGACATTATTATAATATCATACAAGATATTGATTTCAAATTGTTTTGGGTTATCGTAAGGTAAAAACCGTCCATGTTTATGTGTGGATTTGGTCTTACGATTATCCTTTTCTTTTGAAAAGGTTTTGAACTTTAAAATCATGATTGGATGATTCACCCTTATTACTGTGCGAGTTTATCTCACTCTGGTTCACCAGACTGACCCGGTGTTTTGTAAATGCTCGGGTTAGGCCGGGTTGTACAGGTTCAGGTTATCGACTGCTGTGAAGAGACGAGCTGGAAGAGTCCAGACGTATGATATTATTATTCCGCTGTGTGTTATATGAGGACAGATTAGTATCCCTGTCCAGATGTGTACTCTGATATTGTAAGTATTTCAAAAGCTTTCCATAAAGGTTATTTCTGTATTATAGTTTGTTCCGCTGCGATGTGAGACTCTGTGTTGTGGTGTTCTTCTTCTTCTTCTATTCTAATATTTCTATCTTATCTATTCTCACCCTCTAACTTCTTTCTATTAATGATCTGGAATGTTCGATGTCTGAATGGTCAACATGGTAGTTTGATGTTGATTTTCGGAGTCGAAAAACTCCGGGTCGTTACATTCAGATCCTGATTGCCATCAATAATGGTCAACACAGGAGTAGTGATCAGCCTCTGTTTCAGCTCTTGGAAAGCTGCCTCACATACGGGTGTCCAAATGAACTTTGTATGCATTTTAGTTAGCTTCGTCAATGGACAAGATAATCTCGAGAAATCCTTAATGAATTTCCGATAATAGCCAGCCAGGCCTAAGAAACTTCTGACTTTAGTGGGCGTAGTAGGCTGCTTCTAATCTTTGATGGCCGAGATCTTTCCTGGATCTACTGAGATGCCTTCCTTTGATACAACATGGCCGAGGAATTTCACCTCTTCTTGCCAGAATATGCACTTGGAGAATTTGGCTTTTAGCACATTTCTTCGCAAAATCTCCAAGACTTCTTTCAGATACTTTTTGTGTTCAACAGTGGATTTAGAGAAGATTAGAATATCGTCGATGAACACCAGCACAAATTTATTTAAAACATCGCGGAAAACTCTATTCATCAGATCTACGAAGTATGCTGGAGCATTGCATAGGCTGAAGGGCATCACTAGCCATTCATAAAATAAGTCGGGTCCTCTGAAAGCTGTCAAAGGCACACATTCCTCGGCAATGCGTAATTGGTGGAAAACTGTAGCTAGGTCCATCCTAGAGAATACTCATGCTCCGTTCAAGCGGTCTAGCAGATCATCAATGCAGGGCAGTGAGTATTTATTTTTCAGAGTCTGCTTATTTAGGTCATGGTAGTCCACACATAGCCTGAGGGTACCGTCTGACTTTGAGACGAAAACCACTGATGCACCCCAACTTGAGAAAATAGGTCTGATCAGACCCTTCCACAAAAGCTGCTTGGTTTGATTGCTCAGTTCCTCCTTTTCTTTCAGTGACATCCTCCGAATAGGGTGCACAACTGACCTTGCATTAGGAACTAAGTCAATTCTGAAATCGATTTCTCTACGTGGAGGTAAGCTGCCTACTTTTTCGAACACATCCGCATAGTCTCTGACGATAGGAATATCCTCAATAGAAGCAGGAGTGATTTCTAGAGAAGATCAAAATTCTTTCCTATCTGTGGCTGAGCCGTGGCATGGAATACCGACAATATCTCCAAATTTGGTTTTGATTCTGACTACTCTTTCAGCACAAAGTAACTTAGCCTTATATTTTGTTAGCCAGTCTATTCCCAGTATAATATCGTATCCAAAAAAACTCATAATGATCAGATCAAAAGGGAATTGGAAGTAAGAGTAAGAAATAGGCACTCTACAATACTGCTCGAGTATAAGTGAACCTCCTATCGGACTATGGGCTCTAATTGGTTCTTTGAGTTTTTTGGGTTTCAATTTAAGCTTTTTAATCGTGTCAACAAATATGAAACTTCCAGATGAACCCGTGTCAAACAAAACGATAATAGGAATGTTTTTTATGTTTAGAGTACCTCCTAAAACAACAGGTTTACCTGCTTCGGAAGAAGCCGGTGCAGCCGCTTCGTCATAGACATGTGCCACCTGAGAACTCTTCAGCAATGGGCAGTTAGGCTTGATGTGGTCCCTCTGGTGGCAATTATAGCACTCCCTCCTATCCTGAGAACCTTGGCTGGGCCCAGAATCATTCCTCTTTGGTCTCTTGGGAGCTCGACATTCATAGTCGAAGAGCCCCATTTTCTGACAGTTGTAGCATTTCACCTTTGGTTTATCCCTTTTTTTCTTCCCTTGGGGCTTGGCGGTAAAAGAGCTGTCCGCCTCAGGTTTCTTGTCCGACTCCTTTTTCTTGTTATTGGCTTGATTCTTGTCTCGTTCCTATTGAGAACCCTTCTGATCAATCTCTTCATATCTACAGGCCATCTCGATCACCTTAGCAAATGGACGCTCGATGTGTGCAGTCACTCTATTATGATACCTTCTTGCCAGACCATTGATAAACCTCTTGTTTTCTGGAGCGGGTCTTGGACTAGCTCAGGTGCATATCGGGAAAGCTCGTCGAATTTCTTTACGTACTCAGCAATAGTCATGCTCCCTTGTTGGAGATGGGCAAATTCATCGTGAAGGCGCTCAACCTCATGAGGTGGAATGAACTTCTCATTGAATAGCTCTTTGAATTTCTCCTAAGTTACATCCACTTCGTTACCCCTAACCATAGCTGTTTCCCACCAAATCTGGGCCTAGTCCTTCAGGAACCAAGTCGCCATAAAACGCTTCCTATGATCTTCGAGCTCCAGTCCTCCCAAGATCTTCTCTATCGTCTTAATCCATGCTTGGGCCTCTGTCACCGTTTCTTGGCCTGTGAAGTGCACGCCACCTAAATTATTGATTTTCTTCGCCACTTTATCTAAATCAAAAGCACGAGTGGGTGGTGGGGGTGGTGTCTCAACTTCTGGAGTGGCCTGTTCCTGTTCCCGGGCCGTAGGAGTCTCATCTCTAGCGGGTCTTCTTTCCCACCTCTACCACGGGCTCTTGTACGTTCTCTGGTACTCATTCCTTAGTTAGTTTTGTACCATCAAGGAAAGAATCAGACTAACAGAAATGATAATTTTCAAATGAAAGATTATAAGTAGAGACATACGATAAGATGATAATGATGTAATGACTGATTAATATGTGCTATTCTGTTGTGATAATTCTAGGACATTACTAATCCTATCTCTAATGAGCTACACATCTTAGAATACTACTGATTCTATCTAGACGAATTGTTCTAAAAATGTTATACTCCGTAGCTAAAGTTAATGTGGCTCTGATACCAAATGTAACGACCCAAACTTCCGTAGAACGAAAGTAAGGATAATCATAAGAATATAACATAATTAAAACAATAACAGATCACAGATACATAGCAGAACATATAAATCATTGCAGCGGAAATGGAAATGTCATCACCATCATCATCACAGAACATCAGAGTACACAGTACAGGATACACTTAGCAAAATAGATGTCTAAAACAGGGAAAGAAATAAAGTCTCAATCTCCCAAAATACATCAATATTCAATATTGTCTCAATATCTCAAGAAGAAAATAAAAGATAAAAAGAAAAGATCTTCCAACATCTTCATCAGCAAGCTTTAGTCCAGAAAACATCCCTACCTGGAACCTGTCAATTGGCTGTCCATGTGGAAAGAGGGCACCCGAGTTTGCAAAGTGAAACAAACTAAGAGTCAGTCATGGGACTGGTATGAGAAATCTTACTAAACCAATAATATGGCTAATCACTGGACCACGCTGCTAACGCAGAACGGGTTTAATTCCATTGGATTGCCAATGCATAAGTTTTATAAATTTTTAAGTCAAAACAACGCAATGCTTCTTAGAAAATGAAATCATTATAAGACTCAAGTCCCATCACACAATGCAACGCAAACTGAGGATAGAGTTTTACCTTATAATGAAAAAAAATGCTTGATATGTAGAAATTAATATGTTTAATATTATTATTAGTGCCTAATATGTTTCAAAAATACTTCAAAGTAAATGTATCAATCCTAGACGGCATAGTACCCCATCCTACTATGTCGCCATATATAGGTTTACAATCATGACCGTAATGTCGTATTGGATGTTGGTTTCCATCATGAGTCAAGGCTAGGTACGATCTCCTTACCGATTCGATACACTCTAGCAATGTCTCAGGATTCCCCGCAGTGAACCATTGGATCCTGTAGGGACGGTCCATAAATAACGCTAGTGGATTGGCAATTCCTGAACACACGTTTCCGGATCCTATTGGACCTATAAATTGGCCATTGGCGACCAATAAAAATATTCGAGGCGCCTCATTCCATCAACCACATAAGTAAAAATGTCGGGCCTTGTAAAAACCCAAACACCACTTCTAGCTAGGAAGAAACGTGTGCACTCCATGCGTTCCCCTATCCCATTTTTGACTCTACCGGGGTGTGAGGCTTGCGAGGTAACGTAATGCACAAAGCTATGCCTAAATAGGCTATGCTTTGATCATCATCCACGAGGCTCTGCTTTTCAACAAAAGCCTCTATCAATTGCATCTTGGCATGCCACATTGACAGTCCATACCACGCGATTGATAACTACCAATATATAACCTTCGAGCTCATGCGTCTCAAAGAAGGGTGTTAAGCAAGAGAATAGATTTTCCGCCACCATAGATATATATTAATAGAAATCAATTTAATTACAGAGCATGAAATTCAATGTCGGACACATCCATTTACAAGTCCGTTCTGGGTCTGAAGGAATCCAGAGTCACCTAGGTGCTCGCGTATCCGGACGATCAACAAGTACGTCCGGAAAACTACCACTTTAACCCTTTATTGGTAGCTAGCCAATGCCAGGCATCAGTAATTATCCTTTCGACATGGAGATCGCCGGTCTTCAATCGCCGTCTTCGACATCTTCGATTAAAATCACCGTAAAATTATTTGAAATGAGTTGAACTCGGTAGTTTCAAATAATTTTTCGAATTATTATCATTTAAACCATTTAATATCGTTAATATTAATTTATAACAATTTGTCTCTATTTTTATTTATTAAAAAATAGCTCAATATAATTAAACGACGCTTCGGGTCGATGGACGGCCCTAGCGCTGTTTTTACCAAAATTTGATTTACACTTATCTTGAAATCTATTCGTTGGATTTTTATAAAGTTTATATCCTCGGAAAGATCTTCCCAAAACGGTCCTAACGGTTCTAGTTTTGGGAAAAATCCGACGGTTGGACCTTACGGTATAATTGTTTAAAGTTACGATTGCCGAAACATGAACTACCGCACGCGATTCGTTAAATTTTAATTTATGTTTATATATAAATATAAATTATTTGGCTATTTCAACTATTTTCAATCAATCACATGCCAACCCAAATACAGCCCATATTAATGTTAGAGATTTTATATATGATTTTCATAATTCTACTAACATGATAAAAATGATGATTTGAAATAAATCATGTTTTTAATGACTAATTATTTCCAATGGTAACCAAATTATATTGAAAATATATTTTCTTAATGTTCACACCTTTTGTTGAAACCAAATGACAAATAAAACATGATTTTAATTCTACTATTTTTATTGTATCTAAAGCAACAATAAAATTTTTGAAATTTAAATCTATTCTCTCTATTTCTTATAAAATGTCAATAAAAATGTGACTTTTAAAATCTATTCTTTTTTTTTCTAAAATGACAATTAAAATGCAATGTTAAAATCTAATCTTTTTATTGTCTCTAAAATAACAATAAAAATGCAATGTTAAAATCTATCTTTTTATTGTCTCTAAAATGACAATAAAGATGCAATGTTAAAATCTATTCTTTTTATTGTCTCTAAAATGACAATAAAAATGCAGTGTTAAAATCTATTCCTTTTATTGTCTCTAAAATGACCATAAAAATGCAATGTTAAAATCTATCTTTTTATTTTCTCTAAAATAACAATAAAAATGCAATGTTAAAATTTATCTTTTTATTGTCTCTAAAATGACAATAAAAATGCACTGTTAAACTCTAATCTTTTTGTTGTCTCCAAAATAACAATAAAAAATGCAACTTTTAATTCTAGCATTTTACTACAACTAAAATGTATAAAAATGTAACCTTTAAATACTAGCTTTTATTTACATCTAAAATGTAAGTAAAAATATAACACTATAATATATTCTTTTATTCTATGTTTTCATTTATATCAAAATTGCAATAATGTATCCAGTAATTCATGTTTATAATTTGCATCTAAAATTGCAAACGAAAATGCAACTTTAATTAAATGTTTGTTTGCATCTAAATTTGCAAACAACAATGCAACTTTCTCTATGATGTTAATTTGCATCTAAATAAGAAAATAAAAATGTAATCTTTTTCTACGGTTTTATTTGCATCTAAATATGCAAATAAAATTGTAATCTTTTCTCTAAGATGTTTATTTGCATCTAAATATGCAGATAAAAGCGTAACTTTTTCTATGGTGTTTATTTGTATCTAAATATGCAAATAAAAATGTAATCTTTTCTCTACGATGTTTATTTGCATCTAAATATGCAAATAAAAATGTAACTTTTTCTACGGTGTTTATTTGCATCTAAATATGCAAATAAAATGTAACTTTTAATTTAATGTTTTGTTTGCATCAAAAATTGTAAACAAAAATGCAACTTTCATTTTAATGTTTTTGTTTGCATCAAAAAAATGTAAACAAAAATTCAACTACTAATTTCAATATTTTATTTGCATCAAAGAATGCAAATAAAAATTCAACTTTTTATTTCAATGTTATAACTTTTTATTTCAATGTTTTATTTGCATCAAAGAATGCAAATAAAAATATAACTTTTAATAGGATATTTATTTGCATCTTAATTTGCAAACAAAAATGTAATCTTTTTCTATGACAATCAAACAACAACAAAGGTGGTGATTTTATCAATCAACTCAAAAGGTGATGTATTCTATATTGAACTGAAAGTTCTAACTCATTTCAATAACATAAACAAGGTGATGTTTTTATTGAATTGAAAATTCTAATTCAATACAAAAATATAAAAAAAATGATACTTTTAATTGAATTGACAATTCTATTTAAATTCAACAATATAAACAAAATGATGATTTTATTGAATTGACAATTCTATTTCAATTCAACAATATAAACAAAATGATAATTTTATTGAATTGGTAATTCTATTTCAATTCAACAAACATGACAAGATGATATTTTTAATTGTATCGACAAACTAATTCCATTAAACAAATGTGACCAAAATGATATTTTTAATTGAATCGACAAACTAATTCAATTCAACAAAATTGACCAAAATGATATTTTTAATTGAATCGACAAACTAATTCAATTTCAACAAAATTGACCAAAATGATATGTTTAATTGAATTGACAAACTAATTCAATTCAACAAAAATGACCAAAATGATATTTTTAATTGAATCGACAAACTAATTCAATTCAACAAAAATGATAAAATGGTATTTTTATATTGAATTGACAATCTAATTCAATTCGACAAAAAAGACCAAAATGATATTTTTATATTGAATTGACAAACTAATTCAATTCAACAAAAATGACCAAAATGATGTTTTTATATTGAATTGACAAACTAATTCAATTCAACAAAATTGACCAAAATGATATTTTTATATTGAATTGGCAAACTAATTCAATTCAACAAAATTGACCAAAATGATATATTTATATTGAATTGACAAACTAATTCAATTAAACAAAATTGACCAATATGATATATTTATATTGAATTGACAAACTAATTCAATTCAACAAAAATGATAAAATGATATTTTTATATTGTTGACTACACATGATTTACCAAATATTTACAAAGAGAAAATGATTTAATTCAACCAACACGTTCAGATCTAAAATTATTCACCACCAAACAATAGATCAATCGTCATCCAAAATTTTAGAACAAAGCAGATTTAATCATATACATGCGATCATTACATAGCAAATAAAATAATTAAATTAACTAATTATTTGAAAAAAAAATCAGAAATCTCAAAGCCGTGTGGCAAATTTGTCCAAAATCCAAACAACTCGAAATCGCTCCTTTTTAGTCTAGAGCTGTAGATCTCGTCTCTACGATCGCACAGGATTTGAAATCGTTAATTTCCGATGTCGTATGAATTAATTAGGATTTAAACAAGATAGACCATAATTTTAAAATTAAATTATTAAAATATTAATAGGATTAAACCTTTCTTCTTCCTTATAGTAAACTCTCTCACGAAAACCCAATTAGCTTCAAATCTAGGTCTCCATTTTTTGTTCAAATGGTGATATGGTATGACGATCGGAGAGTGGGACGTCGGAGGGCGGTACGTGGCCCACGTGCGCCTGCAAGGGTGGCCCACTCGGTGGTGCAGGGGAGGCTCGGCGATGATGGGTTTTGCGTGGGTTTAGGCGCGTGAATCTCGTAGTTCGGGCCATTAGAGGTTGATCCAACCATATAGAAATGAAGAACTAGGAAATCTCCACAGAAAAGTCTAAAGGAGTAAGGAGTTTCGATGAAAGGATTGGTGGAAATTAGTGGAGAAAGGATGGAGCATTCTCAGCCATTACAAAAAGGGGGCGGCGGCTATGTTTTTTGTATTAGTGTTTGGAAGAAGATAATGTGTATTTTTATATTATTTTAATGTTAATTTTACAAATAAATCCAAAAGTTTTAAACCAATCCAACCAGAGTTGAACCCACACAATAGCCTCTGTTCCGGATCCAATGGGCTAGTTCTCGTCAGCCTAAACGACTGTCTGTGTCCTGAAATCTTTAATTTAATATTTAAATCATTTAATAAACTAATTTGATCGTATATTTAAATTCACCTGGGCCACATACGAACTCAGAAAAATCCAAAAAAATTATTTCTGGCTTTGTTTTGAAGATACGGTCCTAACAAAATTAATTTCGTCGAATTTTGAGACTGTTTGAAAAATGGCCATTTTCAAGTCGATCCGATTTGACTGAAATTGACAAAACACATTTTCGTTTGCCACGCTAACATATTAGTTCCAAAAATTCCAGAAAATTAAACTTAGAAATAATTTGAAATTCTGGATCCAACATAAGTGGTTTCGTCGAAAATGGAGGTCGTTTGAAAAATTGACTTTTATACGGGTTATAAATTATACTATAGCGACCATCCTGAATATTCAACTGGCCATAACTTTTGATTCCCGCTATGAAATTTCGATTTTTCGGATTCATTGGAAAGATATTTTCAAACCGATTTAGATATATTTGGTTTCACTAAAATCCGTTAAATTTTGAATTCGGTACATTCGGTCAAAGTACAGGTTTTACTTTTCAAACTACCGTAATATTTCTAATTCCTTTAGAAATCAAAATAAATATATTCACTCTAACTTCAATTAAAATAAATTTTTAATCATTATTATTTAAAATAAATTATTTTAACTATTCAAAATTTGCTGAAATAGCTAAAATAAAAATTTTAAATTGGTTCTGATTTTCCGGATTGTTACAAGATGTTTAAGAGAAATTGGGAAATGATTGAATTAGTGATAAGTTAATTTAACGGGGCTCAGTGTTAAATGATGGTTGATCGATATAATTTCCATTTGGAAATAAAATCGTTGTTTGTATGGATATTTTTCTTTGATAGTTAAGTAACCGACTATCATAGTATTTTGACAATTTCCCATTGTCAATGCGGAGAGACTGGGATCAGATTTATTATCTAAAGACCACTATGTATGGGCATTAGCGTTGCGAATCAAATACGATGAAGATAACAAAAGAACGGAGTTTATGCAAGGGCTGTTCTGGCGATCCTAGGTAGAAATTTCCTAAGATGAATTTATAGAATAGGGCCTTCAGTTTGTCCTGTCTTAGGACAACATGTATGGAGGAATGTCTGACATAGTATATCTAATAGATCGCGTAAGTTGATCTCTTCAAATGTGTTTACGTTGGTGGAGGAGGAATTCGTTTCTCTTAGCTTTATACCCGTGGTATTTTTGGAAAAAACAATTTGTGATATGGCGGGTTTAACGATGTGGCATTCAAAGTGATTGGTAGCCAGATGTTCCAAAAGATATGTTATGACCTCAAGCCTCATCAACTGGGAAATGACAAAAAACCGGGCAGACGACATGGCTAAGTGGGTCGCGCCCAATTTTGATATATTGTCTCTGTCTAGAGAATAATCATTTTTATTTTTCTTTCGTTTCTATATCTCCCAGGAGCGTTATGTCGGTATTCCAACCGTAAGGTGACAATATATTCAGAACATTCAAGCGAAATGAATGGCCGGTCATGTGTGGCCGAGTTGCAAGATGTTCTTGTTAAACTCCAGTGTATCCCCTCTAGAGTACACCAATCAGAAGGTGATTCCATACCTTGTCATAGTTGGAAATCCATTCCCCAATAAGAGCCCGTGGTTTTGATTGTATATTATATATGGGGAGAGTGAGATGCAAGTGTTCCGCTAGATTGTTATTTACTTGATGTAAACACTATTATAATATCATAAAAGTATTAATTTTAAGGAATGTTTTGGGTTATTGTAAGGTAAAAACCTTATGTTTTTATGTATGGATTGGTTTACGATTATCTTTTCTTTTAAAAGGATTCTAAAATTTTAAACCAAATGGTTGGAGTTACTCACACCAGTCTTATTACTGACCTAGAGTTTATTTTTGTTTTACCCTAAACTCTTGGGTGCCCAAATTTGTATGGACAGTCAAGTAGTTGGGATTTTACAGATATACTTAAAGGAGCTTGGAGCAGTGGGCTTCAATATTATATATAGTTTATTTCCGCTGTGGTGTTATGTGTTGTACTCTGAAATGGTATGTATATAAAGTTATAAGTTGTATTTCAAAAGTTATGTTATATAATATATTTTATTCATTTCGCTGTGAGATTCATGTTTACTCTGATTCTATTATGTTGTGATTTTCTTTTTCTTCTATTCTAACTTTCTTTCTTCCTACTATTGATCTGGTATTCTTGATGCTTGGATAGATGACATGGGATTTATGTCGATTTTCGAGGTCGAAAATCTCGGTTCGTTACACAAACACTCCATATATTTGGAAATATAAGTACTAGAAAGTTATATATATAATGCAGTATATATATATCCATTTAAAAATTATGAAATTAAACGTTCGGTTTGTTTTGCTGATATACTAGAAAGTCACATGTTGCATATATTGAATATTTGTCTTAAGTCCATATTTTACAATTGGAATGTAAAATGGATCCCTAAGCCGTTGATTTTAATTGCATCACTATCTCTTTAATGTTAAACTTGAGTAACATGCGACAGAAATTAGCATTTTCAACTCTTCAGTTGTTAAGTTATCATAATTTTTTATATTTTAATCGGAATGAAGAATCAGTTTCGTCATTAAATTTCAAATTTAATAAGCTTTTCAACGATATTCATTATCGATATGTAAAAGTTAAATTTTAAAAATGATAATTTTATATAATAGTTTCTAACTACATTTTAAGTTTAATTAAAAATAGCATTTTCTATGGTTAACAGTCGATTTTTTTATTGTATTTTACAAATACAGTTAGAAATAGAAACATAATCGATAACAATTGTTGTTAAATGCAGTATTAAACTATACATGAGATGTAGTTAAAAACTGCACTACTTTGATATAGTTTTTAATAGCATTTGTAAAATGCATTAAAAATTACATATAAAAAGTGCAGCTTTTAACCGCATACGTAAAAACAATCAAAAGTGCATCATTTTAGTGTAGCTTTTAACTACATTACATAAATGCAATTAAAAACAAAAGCATTTTTAACTATGTTTATGAAATTCAATCAAACACCATGTTGTTATAGTACAGTTTTGAACTACATTTCACAAATACCATCAAAAATTACGTTAAATTGTGTTTTTTACTGTATTTAACATATGCAGTTCAAAATTACTATTAAAATCTCTGTTTAAATTGTTAGTTTTAACTGCAATTAAAAAACAAACAAATATGATATAGTTTTTGACTGCATTTCACATATGCAGTTGAAAACCACACTTAAATGATGAAGTTAAACATGTTGAAAAACTGTATTAGTGTAATACTGTTTTTGACTGCATTTCATGAATGCAGTTAAAAAAACTGCAGTATAATAATGTAATTTTTTTTAATATTCAAATAAGAAACAAGTAAAATTATAAAATTTTGATTTTTGCATATTTGTAGTGCGTATCACTAGAAAAGTAATAAAATTTGTGATTTTAGGTGAAAACTATTTGTTAATCTAATGATTGAAGAGAAAGTTATTTCATTTCAAAGGTTGATGATTAATAATGTGGATTTGAAACATGAGTTTGAGAATAACAGACGGTGCATAATTTTACAAAAATGACCATGTAGAAACACTTTGTTCTTTATTCATTTTAATTAAGAAGAGGAGCTTGTTGTATAAAATCCTTTGCATATAAAATCCTTTCTTTTTGTTATTGTTGAGAAAAAATATGAATGCTTTAGATTTCGAATATCGAGAAAGTGTGTTTGAACTTAAAATTTAACACAGTAAATTTACACTAATGGATCACCCCATGAATTCCATCCCCCTATAAAAAAATCAAACAGTCAAGATTCTTATGTCACTCAATTTGTGTCTAGTTTTTTTAAGTATTCAACCCCCTGAATATCGATCTAAGATTTTTATTTCATAATTGAATTGTAGAATGAGTCATGGACGCAGTAAATATATAAAGTATACCTCTTTAACGTCACCGTTGACCCTCTTTTTGGCAAAGCAATCACACATCAAGTTTATGGCTATCGGAGCACTCGACATTCAAGTACGGATTTGTAAACACAAAGCGATTTGGTCAAAGTCGCGAAGTGTTCAGAAAAAGATTCGAAATATAATAGATCTTTTGATCGAAATTCTCTAATCGACAAAGTCGTTTAATACTTCAAATACAAAATTATGTTTCGTACTTGGCAAAATATCGGATAAGGTTCGATCACCTTCTAATGTTTGATCACATTGAAGTAATCAAGTACGGAGTTCGGATTACACAAAATCAGGCGAAGACTATGGATTTGAAAAAATATGGAGTTTGATCACACAAAAACGACTACGTGACTCGCATTGATCACATGAAAAACTTGCGCACATCAGTTCTTTAACCTGGCTTGGGATCACTGGTCCTCGGATCGACAAGCACTTCTTAAATGTAGATCAAACAAAACAAAAGCGCAACACATGGGGATCACGTAAAAAGCAGAGCTGCACATCATAGGGCTGCACACAACCCATATCCAACCCAACACAACCGACAAACCCGACCCAACCCCACATAAACCTTACCCAACCTAGTTTGGGTCGGATATGGGTTATAATTTGTAACCGATACTATATATGGGTCGGGTGTGATATTTTGTTCTACCCAACCTTATTTTAAACCAACCCTATATTAGAAAATTATTTTAATACCAGCCTACTTAAAATTAAAATAACCTAATCCTGGTATAATGTTTAAGTATTCTATAGTAAATATACAAAAAAAAACATGTTTCATGTCAATCCAATCTAGATAAAATTTGGCAAAGAAATTTTAAAGAGTATTTTAATGTATTTTAAAATGAAACACTTGTTCTACTATGTAGTGAATTAACTTCATATGATGTATTTTACATTGAAATTATAATAAGATATGTGTTATATTGAATCAATTATTTTAAATGCGTTATGCTATCTAAATTTCGATATATTGTATTGAATTTTTTTTAAATCTCTTATATTCTCAGTTTTTATAGTTTCATACAACCTAACCCAACTCTACTAAACCCGACCCAACCCAACCCAAATCCAACCTCATATAAGGTCGGATACGGGTTGAACTACCATAAACCCATACCTGTGCGGGTCAGATGAAGTATTTAGTCTAACCCGACCAAACCCATACTTTGTGAATCCCTAGCGCATCGGATTCTGCAAGGCTGGGGATCAGTATAGATCTTGGACATGAATTCTGGGTGGGATTGGTACATAATGATCCTTAGTTTTTTCCTGTGCACATCGGGATTCAAACTCGATATTTCTGGAACACAAAATACACACTAGATCGGGCAAGTTCAAAACCACAAGCGGATCACAAGAAAACGAAGGACCAACGCATGTTTGGCACCATGATTTGGGATCGGTATTCACGAACTTGGCCGGGATCGGTATTGTTGGAATATAGGATTCTCACGTGTATTTAGCAAATGCAAACGAGGATGATCAGACCAAAGTGATCATTGGTTTTTGATGGTCAACATGGGTCTGGCACAAGGTTTTCTGGATCAGTATTTGACACATAAAACTTCGAATACGAAGTGAACAAATGGACTTGGCACAATTTGGCTTTGTGCCAAACATGCATGAATCATCACTTTCCAAGTGATAACACGTGATTTCGGCCTGATTTTTGGCTTATGGATTTGTACTTTCACTTCTCAAAAACAACTCTGGAATTTGGCAAAGTCCCAGGATACGTACCGATCCCGGGATCGGTATAGCTCCCGGGATATGGATTTTTGACATTCGTTGGTATTTTTCACCTATAAATACCCCCGGTACTTGGTTGTTTTGGAGGATATTCTCCTGCTCATTTCCAACATGCGGGAGCTGTAACGATCCAGAACTTTTGACATGTTAAATAATTAATTTATTACTTGAGAAAACATATTTTTACAAACTAAATAGATAACAACATAAATAGGTGGCATTTTGGTTGAATGTTGTGTATAGTTTCCATAGCATTTAAGAGAAAATGCTACCAAAAGTGCACCTCCCTTCCTTAAGACAAGTGTTATGACACTTGTATTTTTGCATGTGTCCTTCCATGCATGAGTGACACATGTCCTATGTGTTGTCACCTTCTCATGCTCCCTCTTTTCCTGTATAAGGAAGCCTCCATCTCTCACTTTCTCATTCCATTCCATTCTCTCATTTCTACCTCTTCCTTCTTTTCTTTACCACGATTTCCTTCCTCCTTTCTTCTCTCCTCTCTCCTTCCTAGTTCATCCTAGGTTCCCTCTCTCTTCCCCTAGCTCGGTCGTGAGAAAAACACCCCTCCGTCACCTCAAAACTAAGCCACCACCATCTCCTTCCTCCCCCTTTTCTCTTCCCAAACTCCTCTCCTTCCTCTATTTCCAACCGCTACCTACCTCCACCCTCATGCCCCTCCTCCTCGGCCATACCTCCACCAATCCATGGCCACCAACCTCCCTCCACCTCGACCTTACCAAGCACCCTTCCTCCGCTACAAAGCTCGACCATCCACACCTCCTTGCGCCACCTATCCAACCCCATTGCCACACCACCACCTACCCCTATCCCTCCTCTTATGTTATAAAAATATTTAATAGTATATAATAAAAATATTGTTAAAGAGGTCGATGAGAAACGATAGTCAGTCCGTAGTAGTCTGGTTAGCTAGGAAGTCCTACGGTAAAGTTAGGTAGAGTGGAAACCCAAGGTGAGAAACTCTTTATTTATATTTGTTTATTATGGATGTTATGTTGGTTTCTGTGAATTGATAGTTAATTAGTTGTTAAACAAAGTGTAAGCGTTAATTACCAAACGCATTACCAAACACTTATACACATATACTATGATGCATATGCTATGTGATGGTTGAATGGATGCTATGAACGTTGTAATGGTTTTTAATAGTGGTACAATGTCATACTACACATGTTACACCCACTTATATAGAGATAGATGGGTATTAGTTAAGCTCATGCTTATCGGAAAATATAAATGAATATTATATTCATTTAAATATAGTGTAAAAATAGAAGCTGAAATTTTCTGTTTAATTAAAGTTGTTATGAAAAACTTTGGTAAGGGTTGAATTTTTTTTGAATAAGGTTTTAGTATAAAATAGGGTGTTCAAGTTTAAATCGATTTCATTTTGAAATTTAATTTCCTTTAACTATATAGATAATGTTTTTAGCTCAAACCAAATGTTCCATTTAGCTTGTATAATATTTAATTTGGAATTTGGAAAGTTTGGGTTTCAAAAAGTTAATTTGAAAAAAAAAATATTAATTAATTAATACTATAATATACTATTTTTTTGAATTTTAAGTTAAAATTTTAAAATTATTGTTTGAAATAGTCTTATATATGTTTTAAATAGTTTTCCAACCTATTTTGAAGTAAATCAGATTAGTTTTAATATTAAAATACAGTCAGAATATAGCCCATTGCGCTGCGGTAGTTCGTGAATTTCGACCGTAAACTTTAAACTGATAAAATGGATTCATTTTAAATCGTATTTTCCTGAAATGGAAAATGTTTGATTTCTAATGATAATAATTTCAAATGATAAAGGGAATTTTCAAACTTTGATATATGGTTTTCAAGATATGTCAAAAACAATTTTTAATAAAAATTGTTGTAATGTAGTTTGATGACCAAATTTAGAAATCAACTAAAAATGCTATATAAACATTATTATAAATATGGAAAAAAATTGATAAACCATATTAGATATTTTCAAAGTGTTTTGGATTGAAATTATAGAGTTTTAAAGTTATTTTCATTTAACTAGTTAAATAAGCCAATTCGTGACGCTTTTAGCAACGCTTTTGAAACACTTTTTAATTAATAATTAGATTTGAAGGGTTTAAATATAATAATCTTCATCCAAACCTTGTTAACCCTTTCAAATGAATAATGAAGTGTTTTTAATGATAAACGGATGTTTTCAAAGTATAAGTCAAGTGGATTTAATTGAGATCTTATATCCATATCGTTTTAAATGATGCTTATTATTCAGAAAGAACGAGATCAAATTTCTATTCGAAAACCATTTTGAATAGTAATACGAAATTATGAAAAAGTAAGGATTTGAAAGAAATGGTGGTTGAAGACCGGGAACCTTCATATCGGGAGGATTGCTCGCTGATGTTCTCAAGTGGATAGCTTTTATCTTGAGATTTACTATTTTTATTATAGCAGTGGTCTAAACATATTTGGTGAATTTCCTCATTTGCAAGGGCTTCTCTCCTTTATTTGACGAGGAATAAACTGCTTTCAATTTCGTCTAGACCTAGAACTAAATTGTATGGATGTGTGTCTAACATTGTATTTTGTAATGTATTGGTTGATCTTTACTAAACATATTTCTGTTGGTGGTGGAGAATATGTTCTCTTAGCTTAACACCCTTCTTTGAGACATACAAGCTCAAAAGTGATATGGTTAGTGATTTTCAATTGTATGTTATGAAATGACAATGTGGTATACCAATTGATTGAGCTATTGATGATTAAAGCATGGCTTTAGGATAAAGCGTAGCTTTCTGTAATGAGACTTCGACAAGCCTCTTACCTCGAAAATGACCAAAACAGGAAAGATGTGACAAGGTTATGTGCGTGATTGTTTCCTTCTAGATAAAAAATTTACCATGGTATGGAGCCCAGGTATTATTTATGTGGCAACTTATACTTTTGTGGATGTTGATGACGCCGGGCCTCGGTTAAAGATTGATAATGACCATGAGATGACATACTCATGTTTGCTCTAAGTTATCTAGTTAAAGGATAACCCGGCCTTGTGCTGGCAAAATACCAGTTAGGATCTCGGGACGTTCCTCTAGAGGTGTACCCATTGGATAAGGAAGTTCCTTAGCTTGGTCATTTGTTGGAAATCAATTCTCCACTATGAACACATACGATTTTAGTTGTATACCTATGTCAATATAGTATATGGTACCTATGATGGATAATATTGTTATAGTTACTTGTGAAGAGATTTTTAAACACTAATAATAGTATCAGATGGTTTTCAAATATCAAGCATTTTTTGTTATCATAAGGTGAAATTTTCCCCAAGTTTGTGTTTGCATTGTGTGTATGACACGAGATTTTATGGTAGCTTCATTTTCTAAAAGCATATACTATTTTTCTGCACATAACAAATATATTGAATTTGTCATACCAGTCCCATGACTGACTCGAAGTTTATTTTTCTTTCCCTAAACACTAGGTGCCCCTAATTTTTACATGGATTGCCTAGTGGTCAGGTCATAGTAGGAGCATTTTGGAGCTTTATGGAGCAACTTTTGGTTGGGAGCTTTTGAGGTGACGATGGAGCATCATTTTGGGTTCACTCTCTTTAGTTACTTTACGATGTTCAGTTTATATTCCAGTAGTTGTGTATCTAGATATTGTATAGTACTCTGATGTAGTAGTGTTGTACCCTCTATGTAACCTTCAAGTTATGTTAATAAAGATTTTATTTATGTTTCATTGTGTTGTTTCTAATGTGTTATTATCCCAGGCATTTGGATTTTGACGTTTGAATCTCCAGCATTTAAATACTAGAGGTATTAAGTGTCAATTTTCGAAGGTCAAAATTCTAGGTCATTACAACGTGGTATTAGAGCTTTTGTTTATACACAGCTTATGGGATATAACTCATTAGAGATAGGATTAGCAAATACCTTAGAATGAGTAAAATCCAATGGAAAGAAAAATCTTAATAGTTTAATAGTTCCCAAGATATCTCGTCTATATGCCTTAATAACATTTTCATACTATTTACAGATAGTGGAAAAAATAGTGGAAGACGAGCACGTGGTAGAAGAAGAAGCAGTACCACCTCGAACGTTCGCAATACTATGGTATCGATGAAGCTTCTATTCACGATCAACCAAAAACCAATCTTCCAGTTTTGAAGAAACATTACACAAATTTAGGTGGAAACCATTCAAGGGGACCGAGCATGTCATGGAGGCTCAAGCCTGGATCAATTCTTGTGAAAAGATTTTCAATGGTTTAAGTTTGGATAGCTAGAAATTGATGTTGGCTATATGGCAACTTCAAGAAGGAGCTTCAGCTTGGTGGGAGACCATTTCTCAAGAGAGATTAGAGGATGACTTTTCATGGGACCACATTAAAGAAGTTTTTAAATAACAGTTATGCCTACAATGGGAATATCCAGAATGTATGAGGAATTTATGGATCTAAAGCAAGGAGACATGCATTTTTAGGAGTATCTGAACAAGTTTAATGAGCTATCTCGTTTTGGACTAGAGTTGGTTAACACCCCGTTGAAGAAGAACGGGAGATTTATTAAAGGAACGAAGAAGAAATAACATAAATGGATGACAGTGCATGTGAAGCAATCTTTTGTTGAAATGGTGGACATAGGTTACCAATATGCTACTTTGGACATGCAAAATGCGCTCGAAGAGAAGGATGGCAATAGTAACAACAATTGGAAGAAGAGTAAGTTTAATGGAAAGAAGCCTGGGCAAAACAGGGTAAGAATGAAGCTCGTGGGGATCAGCTTAAGAATGTTACATGTTTCAATTGCTAGTAGAAAGGACACTATTCAAACGACTGCAACAAACCAAAGAAGTCAGGAAGGCCAAATCAGGGAACTAGAAAATGCTATCACTTCCATAAGCCGGGATATATGATCAAGGATTGCCCTATAATGAAGAAGGCAGAAGTAGCAAAGGTTTATGCTGTCACTGAAGGTCCCTCAGCTATGAAGGAAGAAAAAGGGAAGAGAGTTTTGGAAGGTAAAGTTTTCATTTGTGATAAATTAGTTCGAGTTCTATTCAATACCGTGCAGTTAAAGCGCATAGCGGTTCTATAATGGTAGAGGTGCAAAAAGTTTTAGTGGGAATAAATCGGGGATATAGTGGAGGTGCAAAAATGTTAATTAGATGAAAAACTATATAACTAAAATAAAGTAATTATCATTCTCGCATCATTTGTGTAAAAGAATCGAATATTAATTAACATTATATAACAAAATCAAGAATATCATGGTTATGCACAATAGATTCGAGGATTCCTATTGTTTTCTGTCTTATATAAGGCACTTATGACTTAAAATTTTCTCTTTACATTAACTTTTTTGATTTATTTTAAAAGAGAATTGTTCAAATCATCCTCTATATTTTAATATTGCTAAAGCGGATGCTAAATAGCATTGGCTTAGCTAGTGCATCAGAAGATAGTGGGGCTTAAAGCGGAACTACTGTTCATTAACGCTAAATTAAAATAGCGTAGCGACCAGAGAGCGCTACGGGCTATAACCGGTATTTTGTAGGGATTTAGCGGGGATTTAACTACATAGATTTGATACTGGCGCTACGCATAGTTTCATTTCAAAACAGACGGTAGAAGAATTAGAACTTGAACCCGAATTTGTTGATGAACCCCTTTGTGTAAGAAATTCAACAGGAGGTCCCACTAACTAATGTTTGTATTGTGAGAAGGTTCCTATCTCTCGTTCGCATCATGAACTTCCTTTCAATCTATTTGTTTTAGATTTTGATGAATTTGAAATTTTACTTGAAATGAATTGGCTGACTAAGTACGAGTAAAGCTAGATTGTGTAAATAGGATGGTATTAGTAAAAACGAAGTTCGAAAATTTCATCGAAATATCTTACGAAGACCCTAGTCCAAAGAGGGACAATTTGATGTATACCGTGGGTTATCTTAGTACCGACATAGAAACTATATCCGTCATTAGAGAATTCACTGATGTATTTGAATAATTTAAAATCCTCCCTCCACATGGAGAAATCGAGTTTAGAATTGACTTAGTACTCAATGCCAGACCTATTGTTCGTCCTAGTCATAGAATGTCCCTAAGAGAAAGAGAAGAATTAAATAAACAACTCCGAGAACTTTTGGAAAAGGAATTTATTCGACCTAGCCGTTCAAGTTGGGGGTCAACTATAGTGCTTATAGCTAAGTATGATGGTTCTTTAAGGTTGTATGTTGATTATAGAGACCTTAACAAGCAAACCCTTAAGAACAAATATCCTCCACCTCGAATAGATAACCTATTCGATCAATTGAATGATGCCCGATTATTCTTAAAAATGGATCTAGCCATATGTTTTCATCAACTTAGGATTGCCAAAGATTGTATCCATTTAACTGCTTTTATGAGACCCGATACCCTTTACGCGAATGGTTAGTAATGCCGTTCAAATTAACTAACGTCTTCGCCTATTTTGCATACCTGATGACCAAATTATTCCGTGATGTGTTAAATAAATTTGTGTTGGTTTTCATTGACGATATCATGGTCTACTCAAAAACCGAGGGGGAACATACTGAGCATCTAAGGACCGTTCTAGAAATATTAAGAAGGAATGTGCTAAAGGCAAAACTTTCCAAATGTCATTTTTGGGAAAGAGAGGTAAAGTTTCTTAGTCATATCGTATCCGAGAAAGGAATTTTAGTAGACCCAAGGAAGAATTCTGCTATTTTTGATTGGAAACGGCCTAGAACCCTAAAGGAAGTGGGAAGTTTTTTAGGGTTGGCCGGATATTACAGGAAGTTCATTCAAGATTTATCTAAGCTAGCTCCTCCTTTGACAAAGTTAAAAATGAAGAATACAAAATTTGACTGGTCCCTCTAGTGTAAAGAAGCCTTTCATTAATTAAAGAAAAGGTTAACATCTGCTCCAATGCTATCTATTATAAACGGAAACAAAGGATTATCAGTTTACATAGATGCTTGTAAGGAGGGACTAGGGGCAATTTTGATGCAAGAAATAAGAGTGATTGTCTATGCAAGTAGTCAGTTAAGACCACACTAGAAAAATTATCCAACCCATGACCTAGTGCTATTAGCCGTAATTTTCCCTTTAAAAATATGGAGGCACCGTTTGTTAGGAGAAAAATTTGAGTTGTCCACTGACCATAAATCCCTGATATATTTGTTTACCAAAAAGGATTTAAGTTTAGAACAGCAACGCTGGCTAGAATTTCTAGCATCGTATGGTCCAGATATTTTATGCACACTTGGAAAATCCAATGTGGTTGCGAATGCCTTAACTAGAAAGCATGTTGTCATTGCCTACTTAGTTTTCACCCTAACTCTTGTTGAAAGGATTACCAGTAAGCAAAGCAAAGATAAATTTCTATAAAGGATTGGTAAGAGAATACAACAAGGCGAGAATTCAAGTTTTGAAATTGATGTCATGGGCATTTTGAGATTGAAAGGAAGAATTTATGTTCCAGACATCAAAGAGATCAAGCAAGAAATATTGGATGAGTGCCACAAATCTAAATTCAACATCCATCCTGGAGTTAACAAGATGTATCGTGATATCAAACGTACATTCTAATGGAAGACGATGAAGAGGGACAAATATATATATATATATGTGTGTGTGTGTGTGTGTGTGTGCGCGCGCGCGTGTGTGTGTAAGCTGATGTGCTACTTTCCAACAAATTAAGAGTGATCAGCAGAAAACCGCAGGATTGCTTCAACCTTTGGAAGTACCAAATTAGAAATCGGATCAAGTCTCTATGGATTTCATCGATGGGCTACCCCGATCTCGGAAAGTTAATGAAGGAATTTGGGTAATTGTGGATCGGCTAACCAAAAGTGCTCATTTTATCCTAGTGAAACCAACTGGAACCGCCGTGAGCCTCGTAGAGTTATATATAAAGGAATTTGTTCGATTGCATGGGATACCAAGTATCATAGCAAGTGATCGAGATCCAATATTCACTAGCCATTTTTGGGAAACATCTCAAGGTGCTTTGGGAAAAAAGCTGAAATTCAGCACTGCTTATCACCCTCAAACGAATGGTCAAATTGAAAGGGTTAATCGCATTTTGGAGGATCTTTTACGAGCATGCGTCCTTGACTTTGGAGGTTCGTGGGGAAGTCACCTACCCTTGATTGAGTTTTCTTATAATAACAATTACCAAACTAGTATGGAGATTGCACCTTTCGAAGCATTATATGGTGCTCCATGTAAGTCACCAACTTGTTGGATAGAGTCTCAAGAGAGGCTTGTCCTTGGACCAGATATGATGAGAGAAGCTACGGAGAAAGTAGATTTGATTAAGAAAAAGTTAAAAATGGTGCATAATCGACAAAAGAATTATGATGGTCATAGAAGAAGAGCTTTGGAATTCACCATTTGAGACCCGGTATTTTTGAAAGTGTCCTCAATGAGAGGAGTTATAAGATTCGGTAAAACAAGGAAGCTAGCCCACAATATATTGGACCGTTTCCTATTTTGGAAAGAGCTGGATCCTTAGCTTATTGATTTCAGTTATCAAAATGGTTATCAGGAGTGCATGATGCTTTTCACATATATAATCAACAAAAGTATGTGCTTGAACAAGATCAGATTATCATAGAAGTCTCTAACCAAGATTTAGATATTACCCCAAACTTAAAAGTCAAGAGGCAATCCATAAAGTTCATCGATCGAGATGAAATGAAGACGAGAAACAAGACAGTTAAGTTAGTTAAAGTGCATTGGAGCGGAGATCCCAAAGACTCTACTTGGGAAAATAAGGAGAGTATGCAGAAATTCTACCGCAACTGTCGAGTTGATATCCAAGCCTAGCATAACTCCTAGGTAAACTTGTTTCCTTTATCTATTTCCTTTTGGTTATTCCCTTCTTATTCAATTTCGAGGAACAAATTATTTAATGGGAGGAGAATGTAACGATCTAGAATTTTCAAAGAGTTAAGTAATTAATTTATAACTTGAGAAAACATATTTTTACAAATTAAATAGACGACAACAAAAATAGGTAGCATTTTGGTTAAATGTTGTATATAATTCCTATATCATTTAAGAGAAAATGCTACCAAAAGTGCACCTTCCCTCCTTAAGACAAGTGTTAGGACACCTGTATTTTTGCATGCAACCTTCCATGCATGAGTGACACATGTCCTATGTGTTGTCACCTTCTCATGCTCCCTCTTTTCCTATATAAGGAGGCCTCCCCCTTCTACTTTCTCATTCCATTCCATTCTCTCATTTCTACCTTTTCCTTCTTCTTTTTCCATCATTTCCTTCCTTCTTTCTTCCCTCCACTCTCCCTCTTAGTTAGTCCTAAGTTCCCACTCTCTACCCTTAGCTCGGTCATGAGAAAAACACCCCTCCACCACCTCAAATCCAAGCCACCATCACCTCTGTCCTCCCCCTTTTCTCAGCCCAAACTCCTCTCCTTCCTCCCCCTTTTTCAGCCCAAACCCCTCTCCTTCCTCCACGTCCAACTGCCACCTACCTCCACCCTCATGCCCCTTCTCCTCGGCCATACCTCCACCAACCCACGACCATTAATGTGACACCCCACCTCCATTAAGGTCACTCACAAAGGGAATGCCTTAATTTTGGTGGAGCGTTTATTGTGTATAGAACAGGAAAGTAAACAAGACAGACAAATATATTGCTACTTGAAAAAAAAAACCACTTTTATTGCAGAAGTTCGGTTACATCACATCAAAAACCAACTACAAAACCAAATACACTTATTATCCATCTTGACAAATAAGTTCTGAGTACATAGAATAAAAAACATAACCCCAACATAAAATAGCCATAAATAAGATAGGCTGAACTTTACTTCAGCGATCCAAGCAACTTCCAAAAAGAGAGAAATAAAGGTGTCCAAATCAAGCTCCACTCGTGCTAGTCCCACCCTGAGCACCTTGGGGGGGGGGGGGGAGGAAGAAAAGAGGTGGAAGCAAAGGGGGTCAGACATAAAGTCTGGTGACTGCAATAACTTTAACAATATAATCATTAAGTAACTAAGATAAGGCATAAGCTGGAAAATAAGGAAATGACTGTGAACCAATGGGCATGTCAGAGCAAACAAAGGAATAAGATGAACAAAGATAACGTTAAAGGCGCACTTAGTCATTATAAGATAATTACTACATTGCACCACACCAAACACCCTAAAAGTTGATCCCGCCTACCAAACTTAATAATGATAATGGTAGTTTCGTGTACCACTAGCTGCCTTCATAGGTGTCGTCTGCCCCTATCTCCACTAGGTGTACCCACTACCCCTATTCGATCGGCTCCCTAACTCATAGATACCCGTGTTGACCCCACAGTAGGGTGTATCACTCCCTAAAGTGGCAACCCGATACCACCAAAAATGCACGGCTTATACCTACACGATGCAACAACGTCTTACCTACCAGCCCGGGGCCACACACGCACATGACCCCGTTGGACTTGCGTTGCCACCGCTAGCCCGTTTTGACCTCTTACAATCAAACCTAGTACGCGTGTCCTGTCCTCGACTTGGGTTGAGCCCACAAAGATACTTAATGGGTTACTGGTTTGAAAACGCCCCCCATGCATGACACAATCTTTCACCTATGCTTGGTCCCCTCTGAGGTTTTCCCCACTTAACCCCATTCTTATTCATGTCTTCTTACATGTTTCAATATTGGTTAAGTGCATCTAATCGTATTTCACATGCCACCCAAGGCACCCTCTTAATTTCACATGCCACCCAAGGCACCCACTTAAACCCCATGTCCCACCACATGTTTATCTGGTTAAGTGTTTCTTAATTCATTAACACCGTAACCTTGTAAAGACCTCCCACATTAGACTGGCATTTGTGGCTGCTGGATTTGTCGGGCGGGTCCGGGCAGTCTTACACCACAAACGAGCCTAACCTCGTGTCTTTACAACTGTTACGCATTTAATTCATGCCTTTGACCTCTCACACTAGACTGGCATTTGTGGCTGCTGGATTTGTCGGGCGAGTCCGGGCAGCCTTACACAACAAAAGAGTCTAACCTCGTATCTTAGGCGGTTTATTATTACACATCTTTATTTAACCCTAGTTTGGATTAATATCCCTATTCAAATTTGTAAATAAATTCCAAATATACTTATGTCCATAATTGTCACCTAAATTATGTCCATAAATACCAATTTTTTTCCAATTAATGTCTTAAATTAATTATATGTCTTTTTAAGGCCATTTATGCCAATACTGAATATGTGTATATTCAATATTACCCCCATCGTCCCCACGTTGTTCGTTCGCTTATCATGACATATATATATATATATATATATATATATATATATATATATATATATTAGACTAGCAATTAGTCTAATGACATAAAAGGGAAGAAACATCACAAATTTGCATAGCACACAAAATGGATCTAACTTAATAATAAGGATTACAACATATCTTGCATAAACTTGGTATTGTCATGAATCTAACCATAGGCTAAAAGGTGTGAACTTGCATATATGAATATAGTTTTCACCAAAAACTTGCATATATGAATATAGTTTTCACCCAAAACTTTCATAAGCCATAGTCACAAACATGCATAAAACTATGTATGTCATAGATCTAAATCTAAAGGTGTAAACTTGCATATATGTGAATCCAATTTCTACCTAAACTTGCATATAGTCATCTTATTTGGTTCACATGTAAACTATGTACAATTCACATAGAAATTAGCATATAAACTGCACCCAAACTTGTGTATACAATGATGTCAAACATGAATCAGGTTGAACATAGATGATTAGGTATATACAAAGGGATTCGCAACAAAAACTATCATTATGAACAACTAGCATACATTCACAAAATATCGCATTTTTCCCAATGTTTTACAAGCATAACCATATAACCCAAATTATAACTCAACCTAATTAACTTGTTAATTATCTTATTAAAGAAATCGAACTCACAACTCAAAGAAGGTCTTGAGTTCTGGGATCTGAGTTCTGAAATTGATTTAGCTTACCTTTGAAGTAGACAAATTTGTTGTTGTAGTTGTTATAGACTTGAGTTAAATTGATTTGGTTAGCTTTACTTTTCCTCAAGTTGATGACGGCTATTCTAGGTTGCAGGGTGATAGCACGATGGCCATGGTTCTAATTTTGATTAGTTTTTAGGGTTTGAGTCTACATGTGTTTATATAGAATTTAGGATTAATTTAGGCCATCTGATCAACCTAGAATCAATCAAGACCATCCAATCAAGATAGGGTGACACCTCAGCCCTAATGACTCAGCACTGAGTCACAAAATCGTCATCTTTCAGATCTGCCCGGGGGGCAGGTCGACCCCAAGTCGACCCCTAGGTCGACCCCCAGGTCGACCTGTAGAGGGGAGGTCGACACTAGGGTCGACCCCCTGGTCGACCTGGGTCCTGGGCGGGAATTTTCCCGCCCAACCCGCTTATGACTTCTGATTTGAATCTGCTTTCGAGCTGTTTGAATTTATTTGAATTTTCTGGAAACTTTCAACAGCCATGACTTCTTCATACGAAGTCCAATTTACACAAACTCAGACTCTATCTCAACCAGAATTCCTAGACGAACACAATGGCGTAACCCGTTTCCCTTAATTCTCACATTCTAAATTAAGTATTGTTTAATTCGTTAGTTTATGTTAACAGAAAGCACGAGGTGTTACATTCTCCCCTCCTTTAAGGAATTCGACCCCGAAATCTTCAAGTTACGAATAATACGTACCCTACCATCCAACCGTCCATCTACTCAACCATCAAACACAGGCATCCATTGTCCTTAAAAAACTTCAAATGCTTTCATGTTTATATGCACAGTATGTGTACATGTCTGTATCTAATGCAAAATCAGGCGGTCTACCGATTCATTTGACCTCCTTAATGCAGATTATGGTAGTGCCATGCGTCCATTATGTATGCAAAAGATCCCTAATGATACATATTATTTCTACATGCGTGCGCAACCATTCATCCGAATGCAGCATCCATATGATAACACAACCATTATACATCCATTAATCTAAATAAACACACATTTATATGCAGTATGAAAGTGATTGAGCCGATCTAGTGCCTAATGTGTGTGTATATGCATCCACGAGCAACCACTAGCAAACACTTGCATCCACTAGCATCCATCAATCATAACATGTTTCAAATACATGTTTACATCCATTGGCTTCTACCTAAGCATAAAGAATATGACCGAGGAGATACACTAAAAAGCTAGATACAAGCTTGAATAAACTTAAGGAAAAAGAGATCAAAGATGTACCCTAAAAAAGAAAAGGGTAGGCTGCATGTATTTTGGCCTCAGTCTCCCAAGTCGCGTCTTCCTCGGCATCGCTCCATTGAACTTTGACAAGCTTAACTTCACGGTTGCGTAGCCTTTTGACTTCCATCCCCAAGATACGAGTTGGAACTCTCCTCACAATCGCTTCTCGTTCCACTTCGACTTCCTCTAGTATACTTGGATCCACAACTTCTGCCGACTCATGTAAGCACTTTCATAGCTGAAAGACATGAAAAACATTATGAACTCCAGCCAGTCTTTCAGGTAGCTCTACTCTGTAGGCCATCGTCCCAATTCTTTTGATGATAGGAAATGGTCCTACGAATCGTGGTGCCAACTTTCCTACGGACCCAAAGCGGATGACATTCCTCAAAGGAGATACTTTAAGGAACACCTTATCCCCAACTTCAAACTCAAGATCGGTCCTTCTCTTGTCTGCGTAGGATTTCTGCCTATCTTGGGCAGTCTTCATTCTCCTTCGTATCAAGTCCACTTTCTCTGAAGTCTCTCTAATCATGTCCGTCCCAAGTATAAGTTTATCTGTGGATTCCCACTAACAAGTTGGTGATCGACTTGGCCTTCCGTATAAAGATTCGAAGGGTGCCATGCCTATAGTGGCTTGGTAGCTATTGTTATAAGCGAATTCCACCAAAGGGAGACGATTCTCCCAAGATCCTCCAAAGTCAAGAATGCGCAGCCTCAAAAGATCTTCCAGTACTCTGTTCATCCTTTCCGTCTGACCATCGGTTTGAGGGTGATAGGCTGTGCTTAAACATAGCTGTGTGCCTATAGCCTCTTGCAAACTCCTCCAAAACTCGCTTGTAAAGATAGGGTCTCGGTCACTCACTATGCTGGAGGGTATCCCATGGAATCGAACTATCTCCTTAAGATAAATGGATGCTAAGGACGTGGCGGTCCTCCTACTCTTGATAGGTATAAAATGAGCGCTTTTCGTGAGCCTGTCCACTATTACCCAAATACCGGTATTGCCCCTTCTTGACCTAGGCAACCCATCAACAAAGTCCATTGAGATGCTTTCCCATTTCCATTGCGGAACTTCTAGAGGATGAAGCAAACCGCCAGGCTTCTTCTGGCCTTGACTTGCTGGCATATCATGCATTTCGAAACAAATTCAGCCACATCCCTCTTCATGCCATTCCAAAAGAAAATTCTTTTGATATCTTTATACATCTTGTCTCCACCGGGGTGTATGTTCATCTTGGAATGGTGTGCTTCTTCCAGAACCATCTTCACCAAATCTCTTGCTTGCGGGACACATAGTCTTCCATCCCGTCTCAACCAACCCTTATCATCGATGGAGTATCTGTTGAGGTGACTAGAAGTCTCTCCCCTAAACAGCTTATCTATCACATCAACTAGCTGAGGATCTTCACGTTGCTCAGTTCCTATTGAGTCCAACAAAGTAGGTCGCACCTATAGCAGTGTCATCAAGCCAGTTACATAATCAACAGAGGGTCTAAAATCAAAATTTGCTATGTACTCCAAACTTTGCCTTTCTACAAAGAGAGGACTTAAGGTCAGCTTCTTTCTACTTAGGGCGTTTGCTACTACATTGCCCTTACCAGGAGTATAGGAGATCTCAAAGTCGTATGAGGCGAGAAACTCCATCCATCTTTATTGCCTTAGATTGAGGTCTTTATGCAAGAAAAGGTACTTCAACGATTTATGGTTAGTATACAACTCAAATTTCTCACCTAAGATATAGTGGCGCCAAGACTTAAGAGCAAAAATGATGGCTGCTAACTCTAGATCGTGGGTTGGGTAGTTTTTCTCATGCACTTTTAATTGCCTTCCACCATAAGCTACTACCTTCCCCTCTTGCATCAAAACAGCGCCTAGTCCCGTACCGCATGCATCTGTGTATACCGTAAACATCTTGCTCCCATCTGGTAATGTCAAAACTGGAGCTGTTGTCAGAGTTCTCTTCAATCGTTGGAAAGCGACTTCGCAATCCAAATCCCAAGTGAAAGTCAGGTTCTTCTTCGTTAACCTTGTAAGTGGAGCTGAGTTTTTCGCAAAGTCTTTAATGAACTTGCGATAAAAGCCAGCTAGTCCAAGAAAACTTCGGACTTCGGTTGCATTCTTTGGAACCTTCCAATCCTGGACCGCAACTACATTTGCGGGGTCCACAGCTAACCCTTCTTTGGACACCACATGCCCAAGAAATCTTACTTCTTCCCTCTAGAAGTGGCACTTGGAGAATTTTTCTTTTAACTGATGTGCACGGAGAGTATCCATGACTTCCCTTAAATGCAAAGCATGCTCTTCCTCATTCTTCGAGAAAATCAGAATATCATCTACGAAGACCACCACAAATTTATTGAGAAATCCCCGGAACACTCTATTCATAAAATCGACGAAATAAGCGGGTGCGTTTGTCAAGCCAAAAGGCATGACGAGCCATTCGAAGAAACCGTCCGGGGTTCTAAATGCAGTCTTATCAATGCTATCTTCAGCCACTCTCAGCTGATGAAATCCGGTAGCCAGATCTAATTGGGAGAAAACTATTGCACCTACAAGCTGATCGAACAAATCGTCTATTCTTGGTAGTGGGTGCCTATTCTTCTTGGTTAGCTTGTTTAGCTCCCTATAATCAACGCATAGGCGAAGTGAACCATCCGCTTTGGTTGCGAACACCACTGGAGCACCCCATTCAGAAATACTCCGCCTTATAAACCCTTTTTCTAGCAGCTCCTTAACTTGCTTGCTAAGCTCCTTTCTTTCCCTTGGAGCCATATGCCTAACGGGTAAAGCAACGGGTTTTGAGTTATCAACTAGATATATGCGAAAGTCTATCTCCCGCTTCGGAGGCAAGCCCTCTACTTCCTCAAAGACAATCGAGTATTCATGGACCACTCTAATAGACTGCAAATTCTCAACAGATGCGTCAAGCGATTCTAGATAACTTAGCATAACAGAATTCATGGGATTACAAGAGATTTTGAGAGTGTTGCCCAAGCGAGTCATAAGCCTAACCTCTCTCTTTTCACAATCTAGGACGGCTCCATTACTGGATAACCAATCCATGCCCAAAATTAACCCATAGCCCGTGAAGCCCAAAACATAAGCATCACATCTAAACCCAATGCTAAGTATAGAAATTTCCAAATCCAAACAAATCATCGACAAATAGGCTGAGCCCCCAATTGGTTTTGAAACAACTAAGGGATCCTCTACTATACCGGTGTTTAGGTGTAGTGACTCAACTAAAGCAGTAGATATAAAAGAGTGCGATGCGCCAGAATCAAAGAGTGTGAGAACATGATGATCAAAAAGATAAACTAAACTTTCAACGGAAATCGTTCTACCTCGTTCTTGCAGCGGTGGGGCCACGAGAGCCTGGACCTGCCCCCTTGCCTGCCCCGGTGCTATGAGAGCCCGTATCTACCCTCCAGAGGTAGTCCCTGCCCTCTGCCCTTTCTTTGGACAATCCCTAATCAGATGTCCTTCCTCGCCATAGTGGAAACAACCAGTCTTCTTCTTCTTCCTACAGTCTTTGCTCAGATGACCTGGTGTCCCACAGTTAAAGCATCTTTTCTTTCCCTTGCCATTGTTGTCTTTACCACCCTTCTTGTTCTGCTGTTGCTGTTGTGGTTTCTTTTGATCCCCTTTCTTTTCAGGTGCCTTATTAGCATTGGCACCTTTCTCCTCTTCATGCATAAGCGCCATGTCAACTAGTCTCTCAAAGGTGGTCCCCATAGGGATGTGGGTCATAGCTAACCATGTAGCGGCTCGTTCAAATCCTTAACAAATCTCAGGGCCTTCTTTTCAGGTGTATTCACCAAGTCCAAGCCAAATCTCGCCAACTGATTGAACTTGTTGACATACTCTTTTACTGATAGACTTCCCTACATCAATGCCAAAAACCTTTCCATGTATAAATTATCTTCGGCCCGTGAGAGAAACTTTGCCTCAAACCTTCGCCTGAAATCCGGCCATGTATCAATTGGACGCTCTCCATTAGTGACCTCCCACCAAAACGAGGTCTCATCCTTCATTAACCAGGCAGCTAACTGGACCTTTCTTCCATCTTCTACCTCAAAGATTCCAAACAATTCTTCCACCTCCTTTAGCCAATTTAGAGCTTCAACAAATGTCTCCGACCCACGAAAAGGTTTTCCGCCCATTGCCCGAAAGTCCTTGCATATCTTTGCGAAAGTATCAACACGGGAAGGAGGAGGAGGAGGAGCATTTGCTAGGCCTGCGACATTGGCTCTAACTTGCAGAACCTTCTAAACCATCCTGGTATCGGTATTCCTTCGGGTATCTCGGGAATTCTAGACATGCTGAAAAGAAAATGAAGAGATTCAAACGGAGAATTCGAAAGAAAGATATATGGCTCTTGGGGGTTATGTTTTTAAAATAAACTTTTCTCTTAAAAATACTTTCCTTAAAACATATTTTTGAAAGTATTTCTTTATAAAATGCTTTTTTGAAAAATATTTTTTCAAAATATCTTATCTGTTCTAGTAACCTTCAGCTCTGACACCACGTGCGACACCCTACCTCCGTTAAGGTCACTCACAAAGGGAATGCCTTAATTTTGGTGGAGTGTTTATTGTGTATAGAACAGGAAAGTAAACAAGACAGATAAATATATTGGTACTTGGAAAACAAAAACCATTGCAGCGGAGAAATAGTTCGGTTACATCACATCAAAAACCAACTACAAAACCAAATACACTTATTATCCATCTTGACAAATAAGTTCTGAGTACATATAATAAAAGACATAACCCCAACATAAAATAGCCATAAATAAGATAGGATGAACTTTACTTCAGTGATCCAAGCAACTTACAAAAAGAGAGAAATAAAGTTGTCCAAATCAAGCTCCACTAGTGCTAGTCCCACCCTGAGCACCTTGGGGGGGGGGGGGGGGAAGAAAAGAGGTGGAAGCAAAGGGGGTCAGACATAAAGTTTGGCGAGTGCAATAACTTTAACAATATAATTATTAAGTAACTAGGATAAGGCATAAGATGGAAAATAAGGAAATGACTGTGAACCAATGGGCATGTCAGAGCAGACAAAGGAATAAGATGAACAAAGATAACGTTAAAGGCACACCTAGTCATTATAACATAATTACTACATTGCACCACACCAAACACCCTAAAAGTTGATCCCGCCTATCAAACTTAATAATGATAATGGTAGTTTCGTGTACCCCTAGCTGCCTTCATAGGTGTCGTCTGCCCCTATCTCCACTAGGTGTACCCACTACCCCAATTCGATCGGCTCCCTAACTCGTAGATACCCGTGTTGGCCCCACAGTGGGGTGTATCACTCCCCAAAGTGGCAACCCGATACCACCAAAAATGCACGGCTTTTACCTACACGATGCAACAACGTTTTACCTACCATCCCGGGGTCACACACGCACATGACCCCATTGGACTTGCGTTGCCACCGCTAGCCCGTTTTGACCTCTTACAATCAAACCTAGTACGCGTGTCCTGTCCTCGACTTGGGTTGAGCCCACAAAGATACTTAATGGGTTACTGGTTTGAAAAGGGCCCCCATGCATGGCACAAGCTTTCACCTATGCTTGGTCCCCTCTAAGGTTTTCCCCACTTAACCCCATTCTTATTCATGTCTTCTTACATGTTTCAATCTTGGTTAAGTGCATCTAATCGTATTTCACATGTCACCCAAGGAACCCTTTTAATTTCACATGCCACCCAAGGAACCCACTTAACCCCCCATGTCCCACCACATGTTTATCTGGTTAAGTGTTTCTTAATTCATTAACACCGCAACCTTGTAAAGACCTCCCACATTAGACTGGCATTTGTGGCTGCTGGATTTGCTGGGCGGGTCCGGGCAGTCTTACACCACAAACGAGCCTAACCTCGTGTATTTACAACTGTTACGCATTTAATTCATGCCTTTGACCTCTCACATTAGACTGGCATTTGTAGCTACTGGATTTGCCGGGCGGGTCCGGGCAGTCTTACTCCACAAAAGAGTCTAACCTCGTGTCTAAGGCGGTTTATTATTACACATCTTTATTTAACCCCAATTTGGATTAATATCCCTATTCAAATTTGTAAATAAATTCCAAATATACTTATGTCCATAATTGTCACCTAAATTATGTCCATAAATACCAATTTTTTTCCAATTAATGTCTTAAATTAATTATATGCCTTTTTAAGGCCATTTATGCCAATTCTCAATATGTGTGTATTCAATATTACCCCCATCGTCCCCACGTTGTTCGTTCCCTTATCATGACATATATATATATATATATATATATATATATATATATATTAGACTAGCAATTAGTCTAATGACATAAAGGGAAGAAACATCGCAAATTTGCATAACACACAAAATGGATCTAACTTACAAATAAGGATTACAACATATCTTGCATAAACTTGGCATTGTCATGAATCTAAACATAGGCTAAAAGGTGTGAACTTGCATATATGAATATAGTTTTCACCCAAAACTTGCACAGGCCATAGTCACAAACATGCATAAAACTGTGTATGTCATAGATCTAAATCTAAAGGTGTAAACTTGCATATATGTGAATCCAATTTCTACCTAAACTTGCATATAGTCATCTTATTTGGTTCACATGTAAACTATGTACAATTCACATAGAAATTAGCATATAATCTGCACCCAAACTTGCATATACAATGATGTCAAACATGAATCAGGTTGAACATAGATGATTGGGTATATACAAAGGGATTCACAACAAAAACTATCATTATGAACAACTAGCATACATTCAAAAAATATCACATTTTCCCCAATGTTTTACAAACATAACCATATAAACCCAAATTATAACTCAACCTAATTAACTTGTTAATTATCTTATTAAAGAAATCGAACTCACAGCTCAAAGAAGGTCTTGAATTCTGGGATCTGAGTTCTAAAATCGATTTAGCTCACCTTTGAAGTAGACAAATTTGTTGTTGTAGTTGTTATAGAATTGAGTTGAATTGAATTGATTAACTTTACTTTTCCTCAAGTTGATGACGGCTATTCTAGGTTGCAGGGTGATAGCATGACGGCTATGGTTCTAATTTTGATTAGGCTTTGGGGTTTGAGTCTACATGTGTTTATATAGAATTTAGGATTAATTTAGGCCATCCGATCAACCTAGAATCAATCAAGACCATCCGGTCAAGATAGGGTGACACCTCAGCCCTAATGACTCAGCACTAAGTCACAAAATTGTCATCTTTCGGATCTGCCCGGGGGGGGGGGGGGGAGGGGGCAGGTCGACCACTAGGTCGACCCCCAGGTCGACCTGTAGGGGGAGGTCAACACTAGGATCAACCCCTTGGTCGACCTGGGTCCTGGGCGGGAATTTTCCAGTCCAGCCCGCTTCTGGCTTCTGATTTGAATTTTGAATCTGCTTTCGAGCTGTTTGAATTTATTTGAATTTTCTGGAAACTTTCGACAGCCATAACTTCTTCATACGAAGTCCAATTTACGCAAACTCGGACTCTGTCTCAACCAGAATTCTGAAACGAACACACTGGCGTAACCCATTTCCCTTAATTCTCACATTTTAAATTAAGTATTGTTTAATTCATTAGTTTATGTTAACAGAAAACACGGGTGTTATAATTAACCTCCCTCCACCTCGGCCTCATCAAGCACACCCTTCTCCACCACTTAGCTCAGCCATCCACACCTCTTTGTGCCGCCTATCGAACCCCATCCCCACACCACCACCTACCCCTAACCTTCCTCCTATATTATATAAATATATATTTAATAAAATATAATAATAATAATGTTGTTAAAAAAGTCGATGAGGAACGATAGTCGGTCGGGAGCAGTCTGGTTTAGCTAGGAATTCCTACCTTAAATGTAATAACCCGAAAATCTGGGCCAGTTTAAAATTTTTATTTTGGCAATTTTAGCGAATTTCGAACATTTAAAATGAATTATTTTAAATAATATCGATGAGGAAATTTATTTTGAATAGAATTCGACGTATATATTATATACGTCGTCGTTAGAATATAAATATTTATATATAATTATAAATAGAATTGAAAATGGCGCGGTAGTTCGATAATTCGATTTCAAACTTCAATTGAATGTACCGGGTGCAAAACAATCCGGATTTTGGTGAAACCAAAAATAATGGAATCTAATTGTGAATATCTTTCTAACGAATCCGAAAAATCAAAATTTCGTAGCGAGAATCAAAAGATATGTCCAGTTGAAAATTCTGAATAGTCGCTATGGAATTCAGGCCCTTAAAAATAGTCATTTTGCAAACGACCTCGGATTTCGACGAAACCAGTTTTGTTGGGTCCGTGATGTAAAATTATTGCTAGGTTTCAAATTTCATAATTTTCTGAATCAATATGTGAGCGTGGCACGCTTAAACGCGTTTGACCAATTTCAGTTGAATTTAAACGAGCTGAAATTGGCCATTTTTCAAACAGTCTCAGAATTTAACGAAATTAGTTTTGTTAGGACCGTATCGTCAATACGAAGCTAGAAATAATTTTTCTGGAATTTTTAGAGTTCGTATGTGACCCCAGTAAATTGAAATGCGCGTTCAAAATCAATATATAGATTTATATTTTGATTTTGACGAAAACTGATCGTAACGGCCAAACTGGCCTACGAAACGTGTCCCATTGCGTTCGGAATGGGGGTAATTAGCTATGGGCGACATTCGTTGGGCATGATTTGGAGTTCGTAATGATGTGGATGTTAAAGTGAATAAAAATAAATAAATATAATAATAAAATAAAATTATAACTCCACATCAGCTTTCCCTCTTCCCTCATTTTCATTTCCCCCGAATAAATTCCTCAGCCCTAAATCATCGAACCCGATTAGCCCAGCCTCACCGCCGCTGGTCAACATCGCCACCGCCATCGAGCATCGCGCCGCCCCCTCTGCTCTCCCCGCTGTCAGGCGCTGCCTCCGGCCTCCCCACGTTGGCCACCCCCTGCTCGAGAATGAAATCCCCGAACCCTCAGCCCAGACCGCCAGCACCACCGTAATTCGCGAATCGAAACCCTAAAATCCCGGTAAGCTTTTCTGATTTTAGATAATTATAATATATGATTTCAGTATATAGAAAATATGATTTTTCAATGATTCAAAACATGATTTTTCATTGATTCAAAACATGATTTTTCATTGATTCAAAATATAGTTTGAAAGTAAAATTATCATAGTCTTGAAAAGAAATTTATCATTGTTTTGAAAAGAAAATATACATTGTTTAAAAATATTTTTAGCATTGTTTCAGTAAATAAAATTTGCATAGACTTTTCAAATAAAGGTAGCATTGTTTTTAAAGTAAGAATAGCCGTATAATGAAAAAAAAATGAAATTATATATATACATACATTGTTCTTGAAATTATAAATACACATTATTTATGAAATATTAAAGATGTGATTTTTATCATATGGATAATAACATAAACAAACAATTTATATGTTTTCATGAAGTAAATGTTAGATTTTTATAAAGGAAAAGGGATGATTTTTACCTATACAGTAACGGTATAAAAATTCGATTTTTATATATATGAAGTGAAGATAAAAATTCGATTTTTTATATATAAGAAGTAGAAATAAAAATGTGATTTTTATTATGAACAGCGTGGTAAGGACTGCATTGGAATTTCGAAGGAATTCAAACGGTTCAGAAATTCAGAAATGAAATGACGGAGTGGAACCCCAAGGTGAGAACTTCTCACTCTAAATTCTCGTTTTCTAGTTATATATATACTAGGATGCAGACGGTGCTTAGTAGCACCCGACACCCGTCATCCACAGACCATGGATGGCTTGTTTGTTAAATTGTTTGGTTGTGTAGTTGGTTAGAATATTTGGTTTGAATTGAATTGTTTGGTGAAATGGAATGGATTTGATTGATGTGTGAATGGCGTGGGCCTTCACTAGACCGGGGATAAGGCTAGGCCTTGTCCCGTTTCTAGTATCGTGCCGTTATGCCGCCAAAATTTTCTAAAATATGTTAGAAAAATGAAAATATCATTTTTATTGTGTAAATGAACTGAATAGGAATTCATGTGTTGAAATAAAATGTTTATCGTTAAAAATATAATTTTTAACGTGAAAGTGAATAAATGAATATTTATAAACAAATCGGCCGATTTGTTTATATACACTAATTTGACTGATATTGATTGGGTCGATAAATTTTACACGTCGCCCAACTGCACAAATAAAATCTGTGTTTGATTGTTTGAAACCCCACACGGGTGTTGGGATGAAATTTGAAGTTCACTCATCCTGATTGATTAAATATGTCGATCGATTGATTGACAGGCTGTTATAAGCGTTAGATATCTATATTTGACGCTTATACAGTGTAGTGCACTTTGGTTGATGGTTGATTATTTTTCAATGCTATTATATACATGTGTTGTATGGAAATCCATATAATTGACATTATATGGTGATTGATTGGGCCTCATTCCAATCGGGAAAATAATGAATATTATAAAGGAAAATTCATGTGTTGAAACTATTCATGTGTTGAGTGAAATATTTTAAATAATAAAAATTACATCTTTATCATATTTAAAATTAGAACTACTTCCCAGTAGAAGTCTAATTGAAAATCAAACGATAGATACCATAGTTTTATAAAATATTTTACATAACAAAAATAGTGATGTGTTGACAGTACTCATGTGTTGAGATTAGTCGTGTGTTGAAAGAAATATAGATTCATGTGTTGAATGAAATAAATATTCATTTGTTGAATAGAATAACGAATTTATTGAAATATATAAAGCCGTGTTGATTAGAGATGCGTTATTTTGACGCGAACGATATTTATATCGATTTTATTCGTTGTATAATGAATGTTGAAAAGTGATTTCAAAATTTAATATTTTGAAAGGAAATTCAAATTGAATTAGATTAAAAATTGAAATTTTATTGAATCAATTTGAAATGAATTCGAATCGAATAGAAAATGAATTCGATTCGAATTGAATAGAAAGTGAATTTGAATTCGAGTAAAATAGAAATGAATTCAAATTGAATTAGATTGAAATTGAAATTTAAAACAAACTGAAATTGAATTGAAATCAATTTGAAACGAATTCGAATTAGATCAAATAGAAGGTAAATTCGAATTGAATTGAAACGAAATTGAATTTGAATTGAATTGAAACGAATTTGAATTTGAATTGGATTGAAATGAACTCGAATTGAATTGAAATCAAATCGATTTGAAATTGAATGTAGTGTTGAAAGGGTTTTGAAAACGAATTTAAAATGATTTATAAAATACATTTTAAAAGGAAATCGACGAAATATATAATATATATATATATTATATATTTAATGGCCTGAATAGAACGCGCCGCGCCGCGGCAGTTCGTGAATTTCGACCATTTATTTCAAACGGACATTGCGGGAGATCCGACCGTCGGATTCTCCTAAAACTGGAACCGTTGGGTTTGTATCGAAAAGAGCTTTCCATTGAATATTAGAAATTTGAAATCTAACTGTTGGATTTGGAATTATGTCCAAATCAATTTCAGAAAAGGTCGCTGTAAGTGCAGTTCGATGGCCGTTGATGGAAATCGACTGTACGGGCCTTGATAAAATTATTAAAAATATCTATAATTTGTGTAAAATTATAATATGTGAATTGGAAAGAATTGGGCTGGAAAATTCCACATTAGAAGGTAAAAATAGATTTTTATCGAAATGAACTAGTTTTGAACTAGAATTAAAATCAATTTATTTTTGAAATAAATAAATTGAATTTGAAAGTGATTTTGAAAATAATCGATAATTTCCAATACGTGGATTGGACTGGAGCTGAATCGAAATTATCTTCGGGATATTTCGATGTTGGATTTCGTGACTATACAGATATTGTTTTGGGAATTTGAAAGATATATTATATATCGTTATTTCCAATACGATATTTGTTGGTTTCAGAATTTGATATTGAATATAAGCCGATATATTTTCTATTCAGAGCCTTGTATTTAATATCAAATATGATTTGGTTTGTCGTGAATCGTGTTTTAGATGACATTGGTTCTTTAACCCAGTTAAAGGCATGATGTTGATTTATTTGAAAAGATTAAAACTAAGTGGAGTTTTAATGAATCTTTAATTAGATTAAAAATGTGAATTGATAATTTAAATTATCAAATCTGAAAAGTGATCGAGAGTGGAGTATCACCAGTTTTGCTCCAAAGCGATAGTTAAATCTTTAATTAGATTTGAACGTGAAATGGTAATTAATTTTACCGATAACACCGTGGTGTTAGATATGGAGTATCACCAGTTTTGCTCCATGGGATATATAGGTTGGGATTGGGAAATAAAACAAATAATTACTTCAGTGTGGTTCGCTAATCCCGACTAGTTTGAAATGATATCCAAAGGAAGATTAAAGAATAAATTTAGAAGAATTTATCTTTGATAAAATTAATGGGAACCTTTCCCTAAGAATGTGATTTTGTGAATAAAAGAATATTCTGAATTGGAATGGGGCGTTTGTTGTGTTTGTGTAACATTCGTTTATTATATACGTGGGTTATTCAGAAAGGCCGGGTTATACCCATTCTGAAAAACCGATTCGAAGAGATGTCGAAGATGAAGACGGTGGTTGAAGACCGGAAGTCTTCACATCGTTTGGGTGATTACTGATGATCTTGATTGGGCTGTACACCCAGGATGAGGGAATCAGTTGGTGATCGTCCAGACGTACTTGGAGATGGATGGATATGCGAGGAAAGTGCCTCCGGTTTCGTTCAGACCCAAAACGAACTTGTAAATGGATTGTGTGTCTGACATTGGATTTTATTCTGTGTTGATTGATCTCTATTAAATATACATCTGTTTGGCGGCGGAGAATTTATTCTCTTGCTTAACGCCCTTCTCTGAGACGTACGAGCTCAGAGGTTGTATATCGATGGACATCAGTCGCATGGAGTGAATTGCCAATGTGGCACGCGTAAGTGGCAATTGATCAAGGCTTCTGTTGAAAAGCAAAGTCTTGTGGTTGATGATCAAAGCACGGCCTGTGTGGCGTAGCTTTGTGTATAACGTGAATTCGCGAGCCTCACACCTCGGTATGAGTCAAAAAGGGGATACGGACCCAAGGAGTGCACGACGTTTCTTTCTAGCTAGGGTGGTGTCAGTGACCTACCAGCCCTGACATTTATATACTTTTCACCTGTGTGGTTGTTGGATACGAGGCGCCTCGGATATAGGTCTGTAAGAACCGGGAAACGTGTGTTCAGGAATTGCCAATCCTCAAAAGTAAGAGAGGACCGGCCTTGGAGGATCCAGGGATTGCTGTGTGCGGTCCCGAGGCATTTGCTAGAGTGTCTCGAACGCGGAGAGGAGCTTGCCCCTTGCCTCGGCTCATGATGGAATCCAATTTCCAATACGTGATATTGCGGTTTTAATTGTAAAACTATTATGGCGACATGATAGATGGTACCCATGCCGCCTATGATTGATATTTATAATTGAAATTGTTTTGACACTCTACACTTATAGTAAATTCAATATAATGTGTTTTAAACGTATCAAGCATGCTTTGGCTGTTATAAGGTAAAAACCCTATCCTCCGGCTTGCGTTGCATTGTGTGATGGGACCTGGGTCTTATAACAGCTTCATTTTTCTTTATTTAGCATTGCGCTGTTTGTTCTATGTACTGGTATTCTTGGGAGGAAACCCGTTCCGTGTATACGGCGTGGTCCCTTGAATTACTCTCTTTTAAAGTAAAGTTTTAAATAACTGTTTTAGTTCTCACACCAGTCACATGACTGACCTGGAGTTTATTGTTTTAACCTAAACTCTGGGTGCCCCTATTTTCCACACGGGCAGCTAGTAGTTTTGGTTTTGCAGATTTATATTCACAGGGTCCTGATTAACAGCTGGAACGATGCTCGGAAAGCTCTGTATCCGTGTATCACTTTCAGTTGTGTTTTGTATATTTTCCGCTGCTATGTAATTTATTGTAATCTCTGATATTTGTCAAATGTAATTTATTCATTTTTACTCTGTATATTCTTGTATCTGATGGAATTGTTGTAATAACAATGAAATGTTCTTCCGTATGCGTCCTTTTGTGTGTTGTTCTCGAAGTATTCGCGCTTTCCTTCACGGGGAAGTTACGGGTTCTTTCAGTTGGTATCAGAGCTTTGGTTTACAGAGCTCGAGAACAAGACACATTAGAACCATACGAAAGAATTCATCAGATATTGGATTAGTAATATCCAATTAGAATTACTCGTTAGAGATAAGATCAGTAGTATCCTAGAACGAGTGTGAAGAGTATATTTTTCAAATGAAAACAATTTTGTTTTGAAATTTAAATCGTTTTATACGTATTTGAATATTTATTTATTTTGAATATGGACAATCGAGTATATATAGATTTCGCGTATACGCGTCATGAACGTATATTCGAAGTTTTAATATACTGGATAGATATAGAATCACATTCTAGACACCCGGGGGTAATTCTGATGATGTGGCCACATCGTCAGTATTTATATTCGTGTTTCGAAGGTGTGATATCTATATATTTCCATTAGGCTGGTGTGAGAACCAAAACTTATATAGATAGATTTATTGTTGTGAATTGGCATCAAAAACATGATTTTCTGTATATATATCAAAAATTATGAATTTGAAACTCTAATTCACTAATTGATTGATGTTTGAGTTGCTTGTTTATTTATTTGCTAATTTTTATCCATTTAGCCTAATTGAACCGAATATTGAATTATATTGAAAATTGGTCGCATTTGCTTGCATATACATATACTTACGTTGAACAGGTCATAGCAAGGAGGCTAGAGCCGAAGAATAAAATTTGTTTGCCCGACAAATAGGTACATGTTTACTATAATTTACTGTTTTGTTTGGGTGATGATGATTTTATGAGCCTATTGGCTAGCCGCTTGGCTTTTTCTTTTTCTTTTTGAGATCTGAAGGACCGGGGAAGCTATTTGAAATTCCCCGATGCTCCCGGTGCAGGGGAGGTTATGGCGAAATTTTTCGAAAATTTAGGGTGTTAGCCAAATTTTTGAAATTTTGAAAATTCTCAGAAACTGAAAAGTCGGAGAATGCAAGCCAGATCAAACGTAGAGTTGATTAATCAAACCACTTTCGACTTTGTTCCTTTTCGGGGACGAAAAGTTTTAAGTGGGAGAGATTGTAATAACCCGAAAATCTGGGCCAGTTTAAAATTTTTATTTTGGCAATTTTAGCGAATTTCGAACATTTAAAATGAATTATTTTAAATAATATCGACGAGGAAATTTATTTTGAATAGAATTCGACGTATATATTATATACGTCGTCGTTAGAATATAAATATTTATATATAATTATAAATAGAATTGAAAATGGCGCGGTAGTTCGATAATTCGATTTCAAACTTCAATTGAATGTACCGGGTGCAAAACAATCCGGATTTTGGTGAAACCAAAAATAATGGAATCTAATTGTGAATATCTTTCTAACGAATCCGAAAAATCAAAATTTCGTAGCAAGAATCAAAAGATATGTCCAGTTGAAAATTCTGAATAGTCGCTATGGAATTCAGGCCCTTAAAAATAGTCATTTTGCAAACGACCTCGGATTTCGACGAAACCAGTTTTGTTGGGTCCGTGATGTAAAATTATTGCTAGGTTTCAAATTTCATAATTTTCTGAATCAATATTTGAGTGTGGCACGCTTAAACGCGTTTGACCAATTTCAGTTGAATTTAAACGAGCTGAAATTGGCCATTTTTCAAACAGTCTCAGAATTTAACGAAATTAGTTTTGTTAGGACCGTATCGTCAATACGAAGCTAGAAATAATTTTTCTGGAATTTTTAGAGTTCGTATGTGACCCCAGTAAATTGAAATGCGCGTTCAAAATCAATATATAGATTTATATTTTGATTTTGACGAAAACTGATCGTAACGGCCAAACTGGCCTACGAAACGTGTCCCATTGCGTTCGGAATGGGGGTAATTAGCTATGGGCGACATTCGTTGGGCATGATTTGGAGTTCGTAATGATGTGGATGTTAAAGTGAATAAAAATAAATAAATATAATAATAAAATAAAATTATAACTCCACATCAGCTTTCCCTCTTCCCTCATTTTCATTTCCCCCGAATAAATTCCTCAGCCCTAAATCATCGAACCCGATTAGCCCAGCCTCACCGCCGCTGGTCAACATCGCCACCGCCATCGAGCATCGCGCCGCCCCCTCTGCTCTCCCCGCTGTCAGGCGCTGCCTCCGGCCTCCCCACGTTGGCCACCCCCTGCTCGAGAATGAAATCCCCGAACCCTCAGCCCAGACCGCCAGCACCACCGTAATTCGCGAATCGAAACCCTAAAATCCCGGTAAGCTTTTCTGATTTTAGATAATTATAATATATGATTTCAGTATATAGAAAATATGATTTTTCAATGATTCAAAACATGATTTTTCATTGATTCAAAACATGATTTTTCATTGATTCAAAATATAGTTTGAAAGTAAAATTATCATAGTCTTGAAAAGAAATTTATCATTGTTTTGAAAAGAAAATATACATTGTTTAAAAATATTTTTAGCATTGTTTCAGTAAATAAAATTTGCATAGACTTTTCAAATAAAGGTAGCATTGTTTTTAAAGTAAGAATAGCCGTATAATGAAAAAAAAATGAAATTATATATATACATACATTGTTCTTGAAATTATAAATACACATTGTTTATGAAATATTAAAGATGTGATTTTTATCATATGGATAATAACATAAACAAACAATTTATATGTTTTCATGAAGTAAATGTTAGATTTTTATAAAGGAAAAGGGATGATTTTTACCTATACAGTAACGGTATAAAAATTCGATTTTTATATATATGAAGTGAAGATAAAAATTCGATTTTTTATATATAAGAAGTAGAAATAAAAATGTGATTTTTATTATGAACAGCGTGGTAAGGACTGCATTGGAATTTCGAAGGAATTCAAACGGTTCAGAAATTCAGAAATGAAATGACGGAGTGGAACCCCAAGGTGAGAACTTCTCACTCTAAATTCTCGTTTTCTAGTTATATATATATACTAGGATGCAGACGGTGCTTAGTAGCACCCGACACCCGTCATCCACAGACCATGGATGGCTTGTTTGTTAAATTGTTTGATTGTGTAGTTGGTTAGAATATTTGGTTTGAATTGAATTGTTTGGTGAAATGGAATGGATTTGATTGATGTGTGAATGGCGTGGGCCTTCACTAGACCGGGGATAAGGCTAGGCCTTGTCCCGTTTCTAGTATCGTGCCGTTATGCCGCCAAAATTTTCTAAAATATGTTAGAAAAATGAAAATATCATTTTTATTGTGTAAATGAACTGAATAGGAATTCATGTGTTGAAATAAAATGTTTATCGTTAAAAATATAATTTTTAACGTGAAAGTGAATAAATGAATATTTATAAACAAATCGGCCGATTTGTTTATATACACTAATTTGACTGATATTGATTGGGTCGATAAATTTTACACGTCGCCCAACTGCACAAATAAAATCTGTGTTTGATTGTTTGAAACCCCACACGGGTGTTGGGATGAAATTTGAAGTTCACTCATCCTGATTGATTAAATATGTCGATCGATTGATTGACAGGCTGTTATAAGCGTTAGATATCTATATTTGATGCTTATACAGTGTAGTGCACTTTGGTTGATGGTTGATTATTTTTCAATGCTATTATATACATGTGTTGTATGGAAATCCATATAATTGACATTATATGGTGATTGATTGGGCCTCATTCCAATCGGGAAAATAATGAATATTATAAAGGAAAATTCATGTGTTGAAACTATTCATGTGTTGAGTGAAATATTTTAAATAATAAAAATTACATCTTTATCATATTTAAAATTAGAACTACTTCCCAGTAGAAGTCTAATTGAAAATCAAACGATAGATACCATAGTTTTATAAAATATTTTACATAACAAAAATAGTGATGTGTTGACAGTACTCATGTGTTGAGATTAGTCGTGTGTTGAAAGAAATATAGATTCATGTGTTGAATGAAATAAATATTCATTTGTTGAATAGAATAACGAATTTATTGAAATATATAAAGCCGTGTTGATTAGAGATGCGTTATTTTGACGCGAACGATATTTATATCGATTTTATTCGTTGTATAATGAATGTTGAAAAGTGATTTCAAAATTTAATATTTTGAAAGGAAATTCAAATTGAATTAGATTAAAAATTGAAATTTTATTGAATCAATTTGAAATGAATTCGAATCGAATAGAAAATGAATTCGATTCGAATTGAATAGAAAGTGAATTTGAATTCGAGTAAAATAGAAATGAATTCAAATTGAATTAGATTGAAATTGAAATTTAAAACAAACTGAAATTGAATTGAAATCAATTTGAAACCAATTCGAATTAGATCAAATAGAAGGTAAATTCGAATTGAATTGAATTGAAACGAATTTGAATTTGAATTGAATTGAAACGAATTTGAATTTGAATTGGATTGAAATGAACTCGAATTGAATTGAAATCAAATCGATTTGAAATTGAATGTAGTGTTGAAAGGGTTTTGAAAACGAATTTAAAACGATTTATAAAATACGTTTTAAAAGGAAATCGACGAAATATATAATATATATATATATATATATATTATATATTTAATGGCCTGAATAGAACGCCCCGCGCCGCGGCAGTTCGTGAATTTCGACCATTTATTTCAAACGGACATTGCGGGAGATCCGACCGTCGGATTCTCCTAAAACCGTAACCGTTGGGTTCGTATCGAAAAGAGCTTTCCATTGAATATTAGAAATTTGAAATCTAACGGTTGGATTTGGAATTATGTCCAAATCAATTTCAGAAAAGGTCGCTGTAAGTGCAGTTCGATGGCCGTTGATGGAAATCGACTGTACGGGCCTTGATAAAATTATTAAAAATATCTATAATTTGTGTAAAATTATAATATGTGAATTGGAAAGAATTGGGCTGGAAAATTCCACATTAGAAGGTAAAAATAGATTTTTATCGAAATGAACTAGTTTTGAACTAGAATTAAAATCAATTTATTTTTGAAATAAATAAATTGAATTTGAAAGTGATTTTGAAAATAATCGATAATTTCCAATACGTGGATTGGACTGGAGCTGAATCGAAATTATCTTCGGGATATTTCGATGTTGGATTTCGTGACTATACAGATATTGTTTTGGGAATTTGAAAGATATATTATATATCGTTATTTCCAATACGATATTTGTTGGTTTCAGAATTTGATATTGAATATAAGCCGATATATTTTCTATTCAGAGCCTTGTATTTAATATCAAATATGATTTGGTTTGTCGTGAATCGTGTTTTAGATGACATTGGTTCTTTAACCCAGTTAAAGGCACGATGTTGATTTATTTGAAAAGATTAAAACTAAGTGGAGTTTTAATGAATCTTTAATTAGATTAAAAATGTGAATTGATAATTTAAATTATCAAATCTGAAAAGTGATCGAGAGTGGAGTATCACCAGTTTTGCTCCAAAGCGATAGTTAAATCTTTAATTAGATTTGAATGTGAAATGGTAATTAATTTTACCGATAACACCGTGGTGTTAGATATGGAGTATCACCAGTTTTGCTCCATGGGATATATAGGTTGGGATTGGGAAATAAAACAAATAATTACTTCGGTGTGGTTCGCTAATCCCGACTAGTTTGAAATGATATCCAAAGGAAGATTAAAGAATAAATTTAGAAGAATTTATCTTTGATAAAATTAATGGGAACCTTTCCCTAAGAATGTGATTTTGTGAATAAAAGAATATTCTGAATTGGAATGGGGCGTTTGTTGTGTTTGTGTAACATTCGTTTATTATATACGTGGGTTATTCAGAAAGGCCGGGTTATACCCATTCTGAAAAACCGATTTGACGAGATGTCGAAGATGAAGACGGTGGTTGAAGACCGGAAGTCTTCACATCGTTTGGGTGATTACTGATGATCTTGATTGGGCTGTACACCCAGGATGAGGGAATCAGTTGGTGATCGTCCAGACGTACTTGGAGATGGATGGATATGCGAGGAAAGTGCCTCCGGTTTCGTTCAGACCCAGAACGAACTTGTAAATGGATTGTGTGTCTGACATTGGATTTTATTCTGTGTTGATTGATCTCTATTAAATATACATCTGTTTGGCGGCGGAGAATTTATTCTCTTGCTTAACGCCCTTCTCTGAGACGTACGAGCTCAGAGGTTGTATATCGATGGACATCAGTCGCATGGAGTGAATTGCCAATGTGGCACGCGTAAGTGGCAATTGATCAAGGCTTCTGTTGAAAAGCAAAGTCTTGTGGTTGATGATCAAAGCACGGCCTGTGTGGCGTAGCTTTGTGTATAACGTGAATTCGCGAGCCTCACACCTCGGTATGAGTCAAAAACGGGATACGGACCCAAGGAGTGCACGACGTTTCTTTCTAGCTAGGGTGGTGTCAGTGACCTACCAGCCCTGACATTTATATACTTTTCACCTGTGTGGTTGTTGGATACGAGGCGCCTCGGATATAGGTCTGTAAGGACCGGAAAACGTGTGTTCAGGAATTGCCAATCCTCAAAAGTAAGAGAGGACCGGCCTTGGAGGATCCAGGGATTGCTGTGTGCGGTCCCGAGGCATTTGCTAGAGTGTCTCGAACGCGGAGAGGAGCTTGCCCCTTGCCTCGGCTCATGATGGAATCCAATTTCCAATACGTGATATTGTGGTTTTAATTGTAAAACTAGTATGGCGACATGATAGATGGTACCCATGCCGCCTATGATTGATATTTATGATTGAAATTGTTTTGACACTATACACTTATAGTAAATTCAATATAATGTGTTTTAAACGTATCAAGCATGCTTTGGCTGTTATAAGGTAAAACCCCTATCCTCCGGCTTGCGTTGCATTGTGTGATGGGACCTGGGTCTTATAACAGCTTCATTTTTCTTTATTTAGCATTGCGCTGTTTGTTCTATGCACTGGTATTCTTGGGAGGAAACCCGTTCCGTGTATACGGCGTGGTCCCTTGAATTACTCTCTTTTAAAGTAAAGTTTTAAATAACTGTTTTAGTTCTCACACCAGTCACATGACTGACCTGGAGTTTATTGTTTTAACCTAAACTCTGGGTGCCCCTATTTTCCACACGGGCAGCTAGTAGTTTTGGTTTTGCAGATTTATATTCACAGGGTCCTGATTAACAGCTGGAACGATGCTCGGAAAGCTCTGTATCCGTGTATCACTTTCAGTTGTGTTTTGTATATTTTCCACTGCTATGTAATTTATTGTAATCTCTGATATTTGTCAAATGTAATTTATTCATTTTTACTCTGTATATTCTTGTATTTGATGGAATTGTTGTAATAACAATGAAATGTTCTTCCGTATGCGTCCTTTTGTGTGTTGTTCTCAAAGTATCCGCGCTTTCCTTCACGGGGAAGTTACGGGTTCTTTCATTAAAGTTTGGTGGAGTGGTACCCTAAGGTGAGAAACTCTTCACTTATATTTGTTTATTACAGATGTTATGTTAGTTATCGTGAGTTGATTGTTAATTAGCAGTTAAACAAAGTGTAAGTGCTAATTACCAAATGCTCATACGTATATACTGTGATGCATATAATGTGTAATGGTTGAATGTATGCTATGAATATTATAATGGTGGTTAGTAGTGATACTATGTCTTACTACACATGTTACACCCACTTATATGGAGATATATGGGTATTGGTTAAGTCTCATGCTTATCAGAAACTATAAATGAATATTATATTCATTTAAATATAGTGTAAAAATAAAAGTAGAAATTTTCTATTATGAACTAGACAGTAATTGTAACAACCCGCAAATTCCGAATCAATCTAAAATTTTTAATTCATAAATTTTAATGAATTTTGAATATTCAAAATAATTTATTTTAAATAATAACGACGAAAATTTTATTGAAGTTAGAACAAATATATTTATTTTAATTATAAAAGGAGTTAGAAATAGCATGGTAGTTTGAAAATTTGAATTTGAACTTTGACTGACTGTACAGGATGCAAAATAAATCGGATTTTAGTGAAACCAAAAATATTAGAATCTATTTAAAAAAACTTTCAAACAAATCTGCATAATTGAAATTTCATAGCGGGAATCAAAAGTTGTGCCTAGTTTAAAATTTAGAAAATTGGCTGTAGAATTTATATATTTTAATATATTATATTGGCCTTAAAAATAGTCATTTTTCAAACGACCTCCGTTTTCGATGAAACCACTTTTGTTGGAACCGGAATGTCAAATTATTGCTAGGTTTCAATTTTCATAATTCGAAAAATTTCATAATTTTTCGAATTAATATGTGAGCGTAGCAAAAGAAAATGTGTTTTGTCAGTTTTAGTCAAATCGGATCGGCCAGAAAATGGCCATTTTTCAAACGGTCTCGGAATTCGACGAGATTAGTCTTGTTAGAACCGTATCGTCAAAATATAGCTAGATATAATTTTTCTGTAATTTTTAGAGTCGGTATGTGGCCCCGATAAACTTAAATGTACGATCAAATTTAACAATTAAATGTTTTATATTTAAATTCAAAGAAAAACCTATCAAAACAATTGAATTGAGTTACGAAACCTATTCCATTGGATTCGAAACGGGGGTATTTTCCTACGGACATCCTACGTTGGGCTGAAATCGGAGCTGTTGAGAGATTATGAGTTTATTTGCAAATTTAATAATTAAATATTATAAATAATAGGAAAAAGATCTAAACAAATCCGTAATTTCTATGACCTAGCCGCCATCTTCTATTGCAATGGCAAGAAATTTCCCAACTTCGATCTTCATTACTTCTCAATCCAAACTATAACTCCTAGCAATCCAAAAGATCAAATCGAAGAGATTCTCCTTAGCTTCAATTCTATACGGTCACGATCGATTTTTACACCCTGTGGTCCTCGAATTTCCATGCCAAAGGGGTGGCGTTTGGATCCGTTTTCATGGGGCTAGGGGCGTGAGAGTTCATCCATGGCGCAGGGTTAGGTGGGGCTTGCCGAGGCGCACGAGAAGATTGTGGTCGATCGAGTTATGGTGGTGCAGAAGTGAATCGAAGAGGAACCCTAAGAGGTTGAGCGTGGGTTTAGGGTGCGGCCTAAAGCAATAATGAAGAAGACAAAGATTAAAGTAAATGATTAATCGATTAATTTAGTTAATTATCTATTTTATTATTTAAAGTTCAAATTGACATAACTTCTTCATACGAAATCGAACTTCATAAATTCCGGTTGCGTTGGAATCGTCTTCGCAAGAGCTTCGACATGGGACTAACTAGAGCGTAAACCGAGCACTTTGAAAATTCAGACAACAATCTACGTGAGATTTCTATATTTAAAAATAATTAAATTATTAATTACTTCTCGTTACTTAAATTCCATATATGTATGTTAATTTATTTCAGATCTGCGTTGCATGATAGTGGAACTGTTGTTTATTGATTGTGATGATTGTGATACGTATGTTTGTTACATCTGAACCTACGATGAAAATTCTTTCTCTTGAATCTATAGTTTATTGTTAAACGTGGATTTGAAATAAAAATCTTATCTTTATTTTAGATCTAGAAATATAGATTTTGTCAAAACATGGAATATAGATTTGTGCCAAAACAAAAGTATCACTTTTGTTGAAGTAGGAGTATCAACAAAAGGAAATATCATTTTTAGTTGATTACACAAAAAAAATATCATTTTTAGTTGATTACATAAGAGTATCATTTTGATTTGATTATGTAAAATTTGGTTTTTGTTTAAATTTTGTTTCAACTAAAAAGAACACATCTTGGATGTCAAATTGTTTCAATAAAAAGATTAAACATTCAAGATTACATTTTTATTGATCATTTGTTTTCAATAAAAAGATTAAACATTCAAGATTACATTTTTATTAATCATTTATTTCAATAAAAAGATTAAACATTAAAGATTACATTTTTATTGATAAAATTGTTTCAATAAAAAAATATAGGATTAAAAGACAAACATTTTTATGTAATATTGTTTTCCTTAAAAAGAATAGTTATAAAAGATCATAATTTATTTTCGATTAGTTATAAAGATTAGAATTGGAATAAAAGATTTCATTTTTATTTTCAATTAGTTACAATGAAATAGAGTTGAGATTTAAAAGTAACATTTTTATTGTTATTTTATATATAATAAAAGCGTAGATTAAAAAGGTAACATTTTTATTTTCATTTTATATACAATAAAAAGAATGGATTTAAGGTAACATTTTATTTTTGTCAATTTAGTTACAATAAAAAGGATAGATTTAAAAATAACTTTTTTATTGTCACTTTACTTGTAATGAAAAGAATAGATTTTAAAATTTCATTTTATTGTCATTTTATATGCAATAAAAATAGAAGATTTAAAAGTATCATTTTGTTGTCATCTTATATGAAATAAGAATAGTCATTCTTGTTAAACTTGATTTTTGAAATAAAAATATAGATTTTGTTAAACATGATTATTGTAATAAAAATAACATTTTTGTCAAAACATGTTTGTTGAAATAAGACTTACATTTGTGTTAAAACCTGTTAGAAGGAATAAAAGATTTATTTTCATGGTCATAAAAGAGTAGAATTAAAAATCATGTTTTATTGTCATTTGGTTTCAATAAAAAGAGTGAACATTGAAATAATAAATTTTCAATGCACTGTAGTACATCAGAAAGAATGAATACATTTTTGTTCATTAAAACGGATTAAACAAAAATACTCATTTTTGGTCAATATAGAATAGTTAAACAAAATACTCATTTTTGTCACTATAGAATAGTTAAAAACAAAAATATTCATTTTTGACAATATGGTGTAGTTAAACAAAAATATTCATTTTTGTCAATATAGTGCAGTTAAATAAAAACATTCATCTTGTAAATTTATATTAGTTAGAACTAAAATTGTCACTTTTATCAAATTATAAAAGTAGAAACCAAATTGTCACTTTTGTCAAATTTTCAAAGTTAAAAATTCAATTTGTCGCTTTTGTCTAATTATCATAGTTAAAACAAATTGGTCACTTTTGTCAGACTATAATGGTTAAAACAAACATTATCATTTTGTCGCATTAGATTTGACAAAACAAATATGTCATTTTCATTTGTTTTGTTGAATTAGAATTGTCGACAAAACAAAGTTATCATTCTTATTGTTTGGTTGAAATAAATTTGTCAACAAAACAAAGTCATTATCTCTAATGTTTTGTTGAAAAAGATTAGTTAAATCAAAAAATACATTTTGTCAAAATAGATTAGTTAAAGCAAACCATATATTTTTGTCAAAATATATACTTTTGTCAAGATAGGTTAGTTGAAGTAAAATACACCTTTTTGGTCAAAATGAGTACATTTTTGGCCAAATAGCGTAGTTGAACAAAAATATTTATTTTTTCAAAAATACAATAGTTGAAACAAAAATTACATTTTGTTAAATATGATTGTGGAAAACAAAAATTACATTTTTGTTAATTAGATTTGAAATAAAACAAAATTCACATTTTTGGGTTAAATAAAAGAGTTAAATACAAATAGTATTTTGTTAAATAGGTTTGTGTTATAAACAAAAATATTCATTTTGGTAAAATAGAATTGTCAGCAAAATGGATGTATCACTTCTTATACATTAAGTTGAAATAGAATTTATATACAAATATAATAATCATTTTTATTTGCATAACATACAATAAAATTTATATGCAAATGTAAAAAATCATTTTTATTTGCAAACTAACATTAGAATTTATATTCAAGTATAAGAATCATATTATTGGTCAAAACATACATTAGAATGTATAGGTAAGTTAAAGTGACATCTCTATATGTTAATGCATACACTAGAATTTGTATGCAATTTAAAATAAGCATTTTTATGTGTTAGGTTATACATTGAAAACATATACAAATGTGATTATTTCTTTTAGGTGTTAAAGTTAAGAATAATTATATACAAATAAAGTATAATGAAAATTATCTTTTATTTGTCATCCGCAATAATGTCATATAAATAAATTACATTCTATTAGATATTAGAAATGTATAAAGAAATTATACGAGTAAAATATATTTTTATTCGGCACTAGGAATATAATATCATGTTTTGTTCATCATCATCAATATGTTAGCAAAATTGAAATTGGTTAAATTCATTAACCAATTATTTGTATGAACTGTTGTTGGCTGAAAACCCCACACGGGTGTTGGGATGATACTTGATATACACTATTCCCAATATTTATTTTTATGTCAATCGGTAGATTGACAGGCTGCGATGAGCATTATTATTTCATTTTAATGCTCAAACAGTTGTGAACTTTTCTCTGGATGTTGAATGGATGGTTTGATGATTATTTATCATTTGTTGTCATTTACATACGATGTATGAAATCCACATAACCGAAGTTATATGGTAAATGATTGAATCGCTTTCCGATTCAGAATATCTTTTATATAAAGAATATTTTAAATAAAAGAATTTCTTTTAAATAAAGTGTAACGACCCAGATTTGAACGATTAATTTTTAATATTTAATATGGTTTTAAATATTAAATTGATAATATAAATGAATTTTTCTATTTATCGAGTTAAAAAAAATTGATTTCGATCAAATATATTAAATTATCGTAATACGAAGTATAATTTAAGTCGCAGTTGAAACTGAATCGAAACAATCCAGTCAATCAATATAAAATCTATGGGGATTAAAACGATAATAATTATTTATTTTCGTAAAATTTAATTGTCTGAAATCAATTTATAGTTTTAATCGAGTTTAATTTAAATCGTTAATCTAAACTATGATCTGTTCTGTACAGTTGAATTAAATTTTAAAACTGGTCCCGTTGAGTTCAGAATATCGTATAATGTTGGAAATATCGGTCGTTGCGACTAGATAGTGGTTTGGGATTCAAATTAAAGGACCGCGATATAGTTTAGTTTTTAATTAAAGAAAAAAATCAAATCAAAACTTTAATCAGCCGACCTACATATGAAGATCTCGCAGCCTATTTCCTTTCTCGAGCAAAATGTTTTGTCTCCCAACTTCATTACTGAAGCAAACATGATACAATGGCCTTCGTACCTGTTGTCTGCCTTCGCGTCTATATAAAATCGAACCAGTCCCTCTAGCATTTCGAGGCAGAAATCGAAAACCTCAAAAGGGAAATGTCGGCCTCGATTCTTTCTTCCCTCTTCTTTCATTTGATATCGCCATTCACCCTACCGACTCTAACCACTATCGAGACCCCAAATTACAACCTCCCAATACCCTGACACTTGACCTCGGCTAAGCGACGCTCGCGATAAGAAGTGGTGCTCCAAAAATGTCGTGACCTGGGAGGTATGAGACGCGGTGTACTTGGGGACATTCGACAGTTCAGCGATCGTTTAGGGTTACGGATTTTGGGGGATTTCGAGCTTCTAACAGTCCTGAGGGTTCAAACGTGAGTACGACGGTGAAGTTGAGGATTTCCGTTCAGATTGATGCCTTCGGTTACAGTCAACTTCAAAGCTCGACTTCGTGACCTAGAAGTGAAGGCGTACGGTGTTCGACTTGGATTTTAGGTATGTCGATGGTGGTCCTGGTGAGCAATCAAAGAACCACTGCGATTTTGGAAAGTGTAAATGGCACGGTGATGAAAGAGTTTGGGGTCTGCGATTTCTTGGGGAGGAGTGATGTCTGAACCGTGGTGATTTAGAGGGGATAGGGAGTAGCAGGTCACAGTAGTTGTTTGAAGAGTTTGGCAGTGAAGTTTAGATGGTTTAAAGTGGTGTTAAGGTAATTTTATTATTTTTAACCATTAGAGAATTTTGTTATATGCTAAAAAAAAACATATATATATATCACTGAATGGTTGGCAAAGTAGTAGGTTAGAAGGACAAGTATAGACAAGGAATTTAAGAGCTAATTAGGTTATTTAAATTTGATAAACGGAATTGTTAATTTTATAAGGTGTAAATTAAATAATATAGGAAATTTATTTATTCATTTAAATAGTTAATTTAAATAAATGTTTAATCAGTAAATTTGAATAAAATTATCGTAGGTGCGAATTCTTCGAGAAGATTCGTTGCTGATGATTTTGAAATAAACGGGATACTCGGCAACTGCAGTTTTGGTGAGTAAATCTCACTCACCTTTAGAATTATTTTTATTTCATTAAAAATAATTGTTGTTGCTTGTTTGGATTTTTCTGCTTGTTTTATATATATTAGTTATTTAGGCTATTTATATATATATATATATATATATATATATATATTGGGTTGATTGATTGGTTGGATTCCCGCAGTCTCATTAGCGGATGCCCGCAGTTTCATAGCGGATGATTACCCTATACGCCCCACGCTATGATAGTGGATGACCTTCTATACCACGATATTCTGCCACGAAGCAGAATGGGTATTATTTATGTGCTAACATCTGTGGATGCAGGAAAACAGGTTGGAGGAATCCAACTGGATTCCTCAAAAATATATTATCTGTTTGTTGTTTGCTGATTTCATATATTCATATATGATGTGTTAAAAATCAAATGATTGAAAATTGGGTGATTTGATTGTTTTAAATATCACTGGGCTTAAGTAATGATATTTAAAATATCGTGGAAGGATATTTGAGATTTAAAAAGAAAAAAAATTCTATTTTTAAATAGAATTTGAATTTTAAATGGAATAAAAATATATAAACTTGTTTTTGAAAAATAAAACAAGTAGTTTCTTTATAAACGAAGTTTATAAATAGTTCTTTTTATAACGAAGTAATAAAATGAAGAGAAAAGAATTATCATTTGATAATTCAGAAATAGAAATACAAGTGTGAAATTGAAATGGGAAATCTATCTTCAAAGAAAATAGAAATATCAATTCCAAAAGGAATTGAAGTCGAGACTTGTTTAAAGAAATTGGATATAAGAATTCAAATAGAAACAGACTTTGAAATATAGAATTTCAAAGAAGAATTGAATAGAATTTGAAATATAGAATTTCAAAGGAGAATTCAAATGTGAAATTTGAATAGAGATTTTGAATGGAATTCAAATATGAAAATTGGAAAGAGATTTGAATAGAAATTCAAGTATTAAATTTGAACAGGGAATTGAATATAGAAATTCAAGTAGAAATTTGAATATAGAATTTCAAAATAGAATTTGAGATAAACTTTGAAAATAGGATTTCAAAGTGGGATTGAAATAGGATTTCAAAATAGGAAATCCAAATAGTTTTGAAATGGAATTTGAATTCAAAGGAGTTCAAATGGATTTGAAATAAGGAAAATTCAAATGGGATTTAAATAATGGGTTTTAATAAAGAGGATTTAAATATAAGAATTTAAATAGAATTCAAATGGTGTTAAATATAAGAATTCAAACAAAACTCAAATGGAGTTTAGATAGAAAGAATTTGAATAAGAGGAATTCAAAGAGATTTGAAACATGATATTTGGATTCAAAGGAATATAATTGTGGTATTTGAAGTTCAAGTAGATTAAAAAATGGAGTTTAAATATTTGAAGTTCAAATAGATTAAAAATGGAATTTGGATTCAAATAGTTGAAATAGAATTTGAATATAGAATTTGAATTATAATCGAATTGGAATTTGAATATAGATTTCAAATATAAATGAAATAGAAGATCAGAAATATTTGTTGAGTTGGGAAAAAATGGTTTGATATATATTTAAAATATATCAGAATAGAGTTGAATTTATATAAACGAAGTTTTAAAAGTTCATATATATAAATATAAATAAAACGAACTCGCCGCAGCGCTGTAGTTCGTAAATTGGCGATTCGAACTTCAATCGAGTATACAGAACCCAATTGAAGTCGGAATTCTTTGAAACAAGAAACGTCAGGACCGATTTGATAATAGTTTTCTAATGAAGGAGAAAAATCTGGATTTCGTCGTATAGATTTTGAGATATGTCAAAATCAAATTTTCAGAAAAACAGCGCCAAAATCGTTTTAAAACCCATAACGGTTTATTTAATTTTATAAAAGGATTTTAAACGAATAAAATTCGAATTTCTATTTAGAAAATTCTAGATTCTGAGTTGTAATTATATGTGAACTCAAGTGAAGTAATGAATTTGATTTTGAAACAGAAATCAGATTTTTGATTTGAATAGAACTAACTAATTTGAATAGTAATTAGTTAAATGAGATTTTGAATTGATATTGGGCTTTGAATAAGTAAATTCGATTTGAAAATTTATATTCGAAATCGAAAGGGAAGCTAGAATTAGAAACTTGAAATTCAAATTGGATATAAGCTAATTAAATATTTTGTTTGAACATGTTATGTTCAAACAAAGAAGGGAAATAGGCAAAAGGGCTAATTAAAGAATAATTGAGCGAAACTGAATTCAAACGATTCAAAATTGAATTCAAACGAATGGATTGAGTTGAATTGAATTGGAGACAGGTGAACAGGTGTTAAACAGATATGGGATGAAGGATATGAAGTTTTAAATTTATGTGCTCGACAAGAAGGTACATGTTTAATTCATATATGAGATTTTATGCGCCGTATCGGCAAGCCGCTTGGCTTTTTCTTTTTCTTTTCGAAATGAGAAGGACCGGGAAAGCTATTTGAAATTTCCCGATGCTCCCGATACAGGGGAGGTTATGGCGAATTTTTCCGGGAATTTAAGGAGTTAGAATATTTTTAAGAAATTTGACAATTAGAAATCTATATATCGATATATATAGAATTCGATAAGGAAACGAAATCAAAAATCGAATATTGTAAACAAAAAGGGAAATCGATAAATTAGAAATAAAAAGCTAACTTTATACATGTTTTAAAAATGAATAATTGGATTATATAATGTGTTTATTCGAGGTAAGTGGTTTTGCCGTTTTGAAGTTAAGAATGTTTTCAGTTAAGGTCTGAGAGGTAATTTTACCCCAACTTGATTGATTTCATTTTTAAGGGATAAATAGCAAGATCCAGTCTCGAAGAGAAGTGTTTGAAAAGGGTTAGTTGAATAAAATATTTTGGGTTGTTGTAACAATGTTTTACACAACATTCGTTTTAAACCCAAGTGATGGAATTTTAGAAATATAACAAGTAAATATTTCCTGAGCATAATTAAAATAGTCGGGATAAAGATAAGTGATTGGAATTGTTTCCAATTGCAAATAGAGATATTTTCTAATATATAGAAAATAAAAGGAGTTGATACTGGGAAATGCTTTCCAAATAGCGTAAAGGGCCAATATGGTTATTGAAAATATTTGGGTAACAAATATTGATAAGGAAATGGAGAAGAGATTTAATTAATGAAATATTAATTAAAGAGCCCAGTGATTTGTTTGATATGTTGGATGAACACTTGTTTTTATTCGATAGTTAAATCACAGACTATCGAAGTTTTTGACCATCGTTGTCAATATGGAGAGACCTGGTGGATTATTATCCGAAGAACCACTCCGTATCGGCATAAGCGTTGCGAACCAAGTATGCTGATTTTATTGAAGATGGAGTAAAGTGCAAGGGCTTTTCTATTAAATAGAAATAGTGCCTTCGGTTTCGTTCAATCCCAGAACGAACGTAAATGGACGAATGTCTGACAAAGTATTCCCAATGATCAAATGGGTTGGTCTGTATGAATATATATGGTTGCAACGGATTTATCCCTTAGCATAACATCCATAATATTTGTGCAAACTCAACTAGTGATTAACGGATCTGACAATGTGGCATTCAAAGTGATTGTGCTATCAATGAATGGTAAGTATTCGTAGCCTCAGGCCTCAACAACCGGGAAAGGGCAAAAATCGAACAGGCAGCATGGCTAGGTGGGTCGCACCCATTAGGATGTATAATCACCTATCTAGAGGTTCATTTAATTTCTTATTCTATTCGATGCTGTCCCAGTCGGGAGACGGTTGCTGATCCCAACCGTTGGTGATATATATTCGATACACTCAAGCAAAATGAGTGGTCGGTCATGTGTGGGCCGGGTTGCAAGATGTTCTTGTTGAACCCAGTGTATTCCTCTCTAGAGATACACTAGCGGAAGGTGGTTCCATACCTTGTCATGTTGGAAATCCAATCTCCAATAAGCGCCATGCGGTTTTTGATTTTATACTATATACATGTGGAGCGTGAGATGCAAGCGTTCTGCTATTTGGTTATTTATTTGATGTAGACATTATTATGATATCATTGGATTTGGTATCAAAGTGTTTTGGGTTATAGTAAGGTAAAAACCGTCCATGTTTATGTGTGGGCTGGTCTTACTATTATCTTTTCTTTCGAAAAGAGTTTTGAAAGTTAAACAAGTGGTTGGAGTTTACTCACACCAGTCCCATGACTGACCCAGAGTTTATTTTGTTTGTTTTCCCTAAACTCTTGGGTGCCCAAATTTGTACGGGCAGTCAAGTAGTTCAGGTGTTTACAGATACCATTGGAGGAGCTTGGAGAAGGAGGCTTCAGCGTTAGTTACCTAGTGTTATTTTCCGCTGTATTGTAAGTGTTGAACTCTGATTCTGAATGTATATGTATACAGAAATTTTGTATTACAAAAGTATATGATATATTATATTTTATTCATTCCGCTGTGAGGTTCATGTTTTACCCTGATGTTGTGTATTCTTCTTCTTCTATTCTAATATTTCTTTCCTTCTATTTCTCATCCTCTAACTTCTTTCTATTAATGGTTCGTATTTCTGTGTTATTTGGGTTGGACGTGTGTTGTATTTAGTCAACTCAGATAGCTCGGATTTGCGGGTCGTTTCAGTTGGTATCAGAGCTTAGGTTGAGCGAACACCTAGGCTTGTGTGGCATGTGCTCATTAGAGATAGGGTCAGTAGTACCCTAGAATGAGTTGAGTGTATAGATACGAGAGCTAGTATTTGTAAATTGATATAAAAACCGTTTTATATTGTGTTGGCTAGTCTGTTGGGTGGTTTATGAATTCTGATCGAATCGTGGGACGCCACGAAGTCGATAGGGATTTCTAAACACTTGAACAGAAAATACGACACGATATTGTTTTTAAGTAGGTAAATGAAATAATTTTACCCAAAATTTCTATTTTTGATATAGAAAGAATAATTTTCTGGAATTATTATTATATGGATGTGTTGGATGTTGATTTTATAATCAAATGAGATTATAAAATTAGAATGGTTATTTATAACCAAATAAAATTTGTATATGAATAAAATATATACAAATGAGATGAATTAGAATTAAATTCAAACCAGAATTAAGAATTTAAAATCCTGGGAAGTTGAAAAATATTTTTCAAAGTATATTAAAATAATATAGATTTGTTTTAGAAGGATTTGAAAGAAAATCATTTTAGATGAATTTTGAAATAATAAAGCACTGAACTCACTTCGGTGGCTGGGAAATAATTCTGATGATGGTCGCGACATCATCAGTGTTCATTTTCGAGTTCCTAAGTGATGGATTGCTACCTTAGATAGTTTTGATGGAAATTTGTTTTGAAAGAAAACAAGTAGATTGAAAATTCAAATGTTTTGAATTGAGATGAAAATAAATATAAGTATACATTTATGTGATTTCAGAAGAATTTGAAATAGAAACCCGGGGATTTGAATTCTGGAATTAAAATTTAAAATAAAGCAAGTTAAATGAATCAAAGGGGATAAATTGATTTAGAATCAATTTGAATAGGTTTATTGGAATATAGATTGGATAAATGGATTGATCGTAGATCATTCGAATCAAATGAAGGAAGACCAAGAGTTTTGGTGGAATTGAAATTGTCGAAATATGAGGAGTTGAGTTTCAACATAAGTGAGATTTTGAAAAGTAATGGATTTGTACCATTTTTCCTACCTTAGCAATTTCGAGGACGAAATTATTTTAAGGGGGGAAGAATGTAACGACCCAGATTTTGAACGATTAATTTTTAATATTTAATATGGTTTTAAATATTAAATTGATAATATAAATGAATTTTTCTATTTATCGATTTAAAAAAAATTGATTTCGATCGAATATATTAAATTATCGTAATACGAAGTATAATTTAAGTCGCAGTTGAAACTGAATCGAAACAATCAAGTCAATCAATATAAAATCTATGGGGATTAAAACGATAATAATTATTTATTTTCGTAAAATTTAATTGTCTGAAATCAATTTATAGTTTTAATCGAGTTTAATTTAAATCGTTAATCTAAACTATGATCTGTTCTGTACAGTTGAATTAAATTTTAAAACTGGTCCCGTTGAGTTCAGAATATCGTATAATGTTGGAAATATCGGTCGTTGCGACTAGATAGTGGTTTGGGATTCAAATTAAAGGACCGCGATATAGTTTAGTTTTTAATTAAAGAAAAAAATCAAATCAAAACTTTAATCAGCCGACCTACATATGAAGATCTCGCAGCCTATTTCCTTTCTCGAGCAAAATGTTTTGTCACCCAACTTCATTACTAAAGCAAACATGATACAATGGCCTTCGTACCTGTTGTCTGCCTTCGCGTCTATATAAAATCGAACCCGTCCCTCTAGCATTTCACGGCAGAAATCGAAAACCTCAAAAGGGAAATGTCGGCCTCGATTCTTTCTTCCCTCTTCTTTCATTTGATATCGCCATTCACCCTACCGACTCTAACCACTATCGAGACCCCAAATTACAACCTCCCAATACCCTGACACTTGACCTCGGCTAAGCGACGCTCGCGATAAGAAGTGGTGCTCCAAAAATGTCGTGACCTGGGAGGTATGAGACGCGGTGTACTTGGGGACATTCGACAGTTCAGCGATCGTTTAGGGTTACGGATTTTGGGGGATTTCGAGCTTCTAACAGTCCTGAGGGTTCAAACGTGAGTACGACGGTGAAGTTGAGGATTTCCGTTCAGATTGATGCCTTCGGTTACAGTCAACTTCAAAGCTCGACTTCGTGACCTAGAAGTGAAGGCGTACGGTGTTCGACTTGGATTTTAGGTATGTCGATGGTGGTCCTGGTGAGCAATCAAAGAACCACTGCGATTTTGGAAAGTGTAAATGGCACGGTGATGAAAGAGTTTGGGGTCTGCGATTTCTTGGGGAGGAGTGATGTCTGAACTGTGGTGATTTAGGGGGGATAGGGAGTAGCAGGTCACAGTAGTTGTTTGAAGAGTTTGGCAGTGAAGTTTAGATGGTTTAAAGTGGTGTTAAGGTAATTTTATTATTTTTAACCATTAGAGAATTTTTTTATATGCTAAAAAAAAAACATATATATATATATATATCACTGAAAGGTTGGCAAAGTAGTAGGTTAGAAGGATAAGTATAGACAAGGAATTTAAGAGCTAATTAGGTTATTTAAATTTGATAAACGGAATTGTTAATTTTATAAGGTGTAAATTAAATAATATAGGAAATTTATTTATTCATTTAAATAGTTAATTTAAATAAATGTTTAATCAGTAAATTTGAATAAAATTATCGTAGGTGCGAATTCTTCGAGAAGATTCGTTGCTGATGATTTTGAAATAAACGGGATACTCGGCAACTGCAGTTTTGGTGAGTAAATCTCACTCACCTTTAGAATTATTTTTATTTCATTAAAAATAATTGTTGTTGCTTGTTTGGATTTTTCTGCTTGTTTTATATATATTAGTTATTTAGGCTATTTATATATATATATATATTGGGTTGATTGATTGGTTGGATTCCCGCAGTCTCATTAGCGGATGCCCGCAGTTTCATAGCGGATGATTACCCTATACGCCCCACGCTATGATAGTGGATGACCTTCTATACCACGATATTCTGCCACGAAGCAGAATGGGTATTATTTATGTGCTAACATCTGTGGATGCAGGAAAACAGGTTAGAGGAATCCAACTGGATTCCTCAAAAATATATTATCTGTTTGTTGTTTGCTGATTTCATATATTCATATATGATGTGTTAAAAATCAAATGATTGAAAATTGGGTGATTTGATTGTTTTAAATATCACTGGGCTTAAGTAATGATATTTAAAATATCGTGGGAGGATATTTGAGATTTAAAAAAAAAATTCTATTTTTAAATAGAATTTGAATTTTAAATGGAATAAAAATATATAAACTTGTTTTTGAAAAATAAAACAAGTAGTTTCTTTATAAACGAAGTTTATAAATAGTTCTTTTTATAACGAAGTAATAAAATGAAGAGTAAAGAATTATCATTTGATAATTCAGAAATAGAAATACAAGTGTGAAATTGAAATGGGAAATCTATCTTCAAAGAAAATAGAAATATCAATTCCAAAAGGAATTGAAGTCGAGACTTGTTTAAAGAAATTGGATATAAGAATTCAAATAGAAACAGACTTTGAAATATAGAATTTCAAAGAAGAATTGAATAGAATTTGAAATATAGAATTTCAAAGGAGAATTCAAATGTGAAATTTGAATAGAGATTTTGAATGGAATTCAAATATGAAATTTGGAAAGAGATTTGAATAGAAATTCAAGTATTAAATTTGAACAGGGAATTGAATATAGAAATTCAAGTAGAAATTTGAATATAGGATTTCAAAATAGAATTTGAGATAAACTTTGAAAATAGGATTTCAAAGTAGGATTGAAATAGGATTTCAAAATAGGAAATCCAAATAGTTTTGAAATGGAATTTGAATTCAAAGGAGTTCAAATGGATTTGAAATAAGGAAAATTCAAATGGGATTTAAATAATGGGTTTTAATAAAGAGGATTTAAATATAAGAATTTAAATAGAATTCAAATGGTGTTAAATATAAGAATTCAAACAAAACTCAAATGGAGTTTAGATAGAAAGAATTTGAATAAGAGGAATTCAAAGAGATTTGAAACATGATATTTGGATTCAAAGGAATATAAATGTGGTATTTGAAGATCAAGTAGATTATAAAATGGATTTTAAATATTTGAAGTTCAAATAGATTAAAAATGGAATTTGGATTCAAATAGTTGAAATAGAATTTGAATATAGAATTTGAATTATAATCGAATTGGAATTTGAATATAGATTTCAAATATAAATGAAATAGAAGATCAGAAATATTTGTTGAGTTGGGAAAAAATGGTTTGATATATATTTAAAATATATCAGAATAGAGTTGAATTTATATAAACGAAGTTTTAAAAGTTCATATATATAAATATAAATAAAACGAAATCGCCGCAGTGCTGTAGTTCGTAAATTGGCGATTCGAACTTCAATCGAGTATACAGAACCCAATTGAAGTCGGAATTCTTTGAAACAAGAAACGTCAGGACCGATTTGATAATAGTTTTCTAATGAAGGAGAAAAATCTGGATTTCGTCGTATAGATTTTGAGATATGTCAAAATCAAATTTTCAGAAAAACAGCGCCAAAATCGTTTTAAAACCCATAACGGTTTATTTAATTTTATAAAAGGATTTTAAACGAATAAAATTCGAATTTCTATTTAGAAAATTCCAGATTCTGAGTTGTAATTATATGTGAACTCAAGTGAAGTAATGAATTTGATTTTGAAACAGAAATCAGATTTTTGATTTGAATAGAACTAACTAATTTGAATAGTAATTAGTTAAATGAGATTTTGAATTGATATTGGGCTTTGAATAAGTAAATTCGATTTGAAAATTTATATTCGAAATCGAAAGGGAAGCTAGAATTAGAAACTTGAAATTCAAATTGGATATAAGCTAATTAAATATTTTGTTTGAACATGTTATGTTCAAACAAAGAAGGGAAATAGGCAAAAGGGCTAATTAAAGAATAATTGAGCGAAACTGAATTCAAACGATTCAAAATTGAATTCAAACGAATGGATTGAGTTGAATTGAATTGGAGACAGGTGAACAGGTGTTAAACAGATATGGGATGAAGGATATGAAGTTTTAAATTTATGTGCTCGACAAGAAGGTACATGTTCAATTCATATATGAGATTTTATGCGCCGTATCGGCAAGCCGCTTGGCTTTTTCTTTTTCTTTTCGAAATGAGAAGGACCGGGAAAGCTATTTGAAATTTCCCGATGCTCCCGATACAGGGGAGGTTATGGCGAATTTTTCCGGGAATTTAAGGAGTTAGAATATTTTTAAGAAATTTGACAATTAGAAATCTATATATCGATATATATAGAATTCGATAAGGAAACGAAATCAAAAATCGAATATTGTAAACAAAAAGGGAAATCGATAAATTAGAAATAAAAAGCGAACTTTATACATGTTTTAAAAATGAATAGTTGGATTATATAATGTGTTTATTCGAGGTAAGTGGTTTTGCCGTTTTGAAGTTAAGAATGTTTTCAGTTAAGGTCTGAGAGGTAATTTTACCCCAACTTGATTGATTTCATTTTTAAGGGATAAATAGCAAGATCCAGTCTCGAAGAGAAGTGTTTGAAAAGGGTTAGTTGAATAAAATATTTTGGGTTGTTGTAACAATGTTTTACACAACATTCGTTTTAAACCCAAGTGATGGAATTTTGGAAATATAACAAGTAAATATTTCCTGAGCATAATTAAAATAGTCGGGATAAAGATAAGTGATTGGAATTGTTTCCAATTGCAAATAGAGATATTTTCTAATATATAGAAAATAAAAGGAGTTGATACTGGGAAATGCTTTCCAAATAGCGTAAAGGGCCAATATGGTTATTGAAAATATTTGGGTAACAAATATTGATAAGGAAATGGAGAAGAGATTTAATTAATGAAATATTAATTAAAGAGCCCAGTGATTTGTTTGATATGTTGGATGAACACTTGTTTTTATTCGATAGTTAAATCACAGACTATCGAAGTTTTTGACCATCGTTGTCAATATGGAGAGACCGGGTGGATTATTATCCGAAGAACCACTCCGTATCGGCATAAGCGTTGCGAACCAAGTATGCTGATTTTATTGAAGACGGAGTAAAGTGCAAGGGCTTTTCTATTAAATAGAAATAGTGCCTTCGGTTTCGTTCAATCCCAGAACGAACGTAAATGGACGAATGTCTGACAAAGTATTCCCAATGATCAAATGGGTTGGTCTGTATGAATATATATGGTTGCAACGGATTTATCCCTTAGCATAACATCCATAATATTTGTGCAAACTCAACTAGTGATTAACGGATCTGACAATGTGGCATTCAAAGTGATTGTGCTATCAATGAATGGTAAGTATTCGTAGCCTCAGGCCTCAACAACCGGGAAAGGGCAAAAATCGGACAGGCAGCATGGCTAGGTGGGTCGCACCCATTAGGATGTATAATCACCTATCTAGAGGTTCATTTAATTTCTTATTCTATTCGATGCTGTCCCAGTCGGGAGACGGTTGCTGATCCCAACCGTTGGTGATATATATTCGATACACTCAAGCAAAATGAGTGGTCGGTCATGTGTGGGCCGGGTTGCAAGATGTTCTTGTTGAACCCAGTGTATTCCTCTCTAGAGATACACTAGCGGAAGGTGGTTCCATACCTTGTCATGTTGGAAATCCAATCTCCAATAAGCGCCATGCGGTTTTTGATTTTATACTATATACATGTGGAGCGTGAGATGCAAGCATTCTGCTATTTGGTTATTTATTTGATGTAGACATTATTATAATATCATTGGATTTGGTATCAAAGTGTTTTGGGTTATAGTAAGGTAAAAACCGTCCATGTTTATGTGTGGGCTGGTCTTACTATTATCTTTTCTTTCGAAAAGAGTTTTGAAAGTTAAACAAGTGGTTGGAGTTTACTCACACCAGTCCCATGACTGACCCAGAGTTTATTTTGTTTGTTTTCCCTAAACTCTTGGGTGCCCAAATTTGTACGGGCAGTCAAGTAGTTCAGGTGTTTACAGATACCATTGGAGGAGCTTGGAGAAGGAGGCTTCAGCGTTAGTTACCTAGTGTTATTTTCCGCTGTATTGTAAGTGTTGAACTCTGATTCTGAATGTATATGTATACAGAAATTTTGTATTACAAAAGTATATGATATATTATATTTTATTCATTCCGCTGTGAGGTTCATGTTTTACCCTGATGTTGTGTATTCTTCTTCTTCTATTCTAATATTTCTTTCCTTCTATTTCTCATCCTCTAACTTCTTTCTATTAATGGTTCGTATTTCTGTGTTATTTGGGTTGGACGTGTGTTGTATTTAGTCAACTCAGATAGCTCGGATTTGCGGGTCGTTTCATAAAGAATATTTTTAAAAAGATATTGAAATAAAAGAATTGGATTTTGAGTTGTCGTGGATGGTGTCTTAAATAACACTGTTCTTAAACCCCGTATGAAAAATTATTTCTTTTAACTAAGATTATTAGAGTTTCAAATTATATTTAGTATTGAAATAAATTGATATGTGAATTGGGTTTACCGTGAACTGTGTTTTTTAATGACATTTGTTCTTTAAACCAATTAATAGTGAAAATATAATTTGGAATTTATAAATCTTTTTATTAAGATTTAAAAAGAAATTTTCCAAAGCCAAGTTTTCCAATATAATTAAATTGGGATTGAGTGGAAATTCGATTTGATAATAATCGAGATAGGCTTCTATAAAAGAAGATTGTTACTATATATGGAATTTAAAAGGCTTTGCTGTTATTCCACTTATATTATTAGTTTGATATGGAAATTTATATTGATTATATACTGATTTGATTTCTGTGGAAATTCCATATTTAATGAGAAGTGATTTTGAGTTTATCGTGAACTGCGTTTTAAATGACATTGGTTCTTTAACCCAGTTATAGATAAGATTAATTTCTTGAAAATTGAATAATCATAAATTTATGATTTTTGATATTAAAACCGAATTGGTGTTTTAATGAATCTTTAAAAGAAGATTAAAGATTATATTTAAAAGAATTTATCTTTGATATAATTAATGGGAACCTTTCCCTAATAATTTGAATATTTTATTAAAAGAATATTCTGAATTGGAAAGAGGCATTGGATGTGTCTTTATAGCACTTGATTTCAATTTTCAAAATACGCGAGTTATTCGGAAAGACCGGGTTTAACCCATTTTGAATAATTACTACGACGATTAAAATTCGAAGATATTGAAGATGGTGATTGAAGACCGACGATCTTCACATCGAATAGACGACTACTGATGCCTAGCACTGGGTCGCTCCGTGTAAAGGGTTAAAGTGGTAGTTGTACGGACGTACTTGTTGATTGTTCAGATACGCAAGCACCTCACTTCTGTATTGGACATACGGGACGAGGAATAAGGTGACTCCGGTTTCGTTCTGACCCAGAACGGACTTGTAAATGGATGTGTGTGTCTGACATTGAATTTCATTCTGTGTAATTAAATCAATGTCTATTAATATATATATATATATATATATATATATCTATGGTGGCAGAGAATTTATTCTCTTGCTTAACACCCTTCTATGAGACGTACGACCTCGAAGGTTATATATTGGTAGTTGTCGATCGCATGGTGTGATCTGTCAATGTGGCATGCCAAGATGCAATTGACTGAGGCTTTTGTTGAAAAGCAGATCCTTGTGGATGATGATCAAAGCATAGCCTATTTAGGCATAGCTTTGTGTATTACGTTACCTCGCGAGTCTTACACCCCGATAGAGTCAAAAACGGGACAAGGGAATGCAGGGAGTGCACACGTTTATTTCTAGCTAGAAGTGGTGTTTGGGTTTTTACAAGGCCCGACATTTTTACTTATGTGGTTGATGGAATGAGGCACCTTGGATTTTTTTTGTATTTGGTCGCCAGTGGCCAATTTATAGATCCAATAGGATTGGGAAGCGTGTGTTCAGGAATTGCCAATCCACTAGCGTTATTTGTGGACCGGCCCTGCTGTATCCAAGGGTTCACTGCGGGGGATCCTGAGACATTGCTAGAGTGTCTCGAATCTGTAAGGAGATCGTTCCTAGCCTTGACTCTTGATGGAAATCCAACTTCTAATACTACATCATGCGGTTTTGATTGTAGAACTAGTATGGCAACATAGTAGGATGGGGTATTATGCCATCTACGATTGATACATTATGATTGAAATTTTTTTGAAACATATATACACTAATAAAAATATTAAACCCGTTTATATCGTACCAAGCATTTTTTACCATTATAAGGTAAAACTCTATCCTCCGGTTTGCGTTGCATTGTGTGATAGGACTTGAGTCTTATAATGGTTTCATTTTTCTAAAAAGCATTGCGTTGTTTAATACGATTTACTTTATTTCATAAACTGGCAATCCAATGGAGTAAACCCGTTTCGCGTTAGCGGCGTGGTCCTGTGATTAGCCTTATTGTTAGATTAGTTAAGTTGGATTTCTCATACCAGTCCCATGATTGACCCGTCGTTTGTTTCACTTTGCAAACTCGGGTGCCCTCTTTTCCACATGGGCAGTCGAGTAGCTTATTTGCAGATATATTTAGCAGGATTCTGGATTGAAGCTTAAAGCTGTGTCCAGAGCATTGATAGACTTCCGTTGTATCGGTTTATTTGTTCCGCTGCATTGTATTACATTTATTGTAATTTATCTTCTGCTGTAGTATATAGATGTACTCTGATATTCTTTACTCTGATGTAACGTTATCCGATGTTTATAAAAGTCTGTTGTTACCTGTTCTAATGTGATGTATTCCCAAAGTTGACGTATGCGGGATTTGAACTGTCTTGGTTGATCTAGCGATCGATTAGGTCCAGGCAAAATCCGTATCGTTACAGTTGGTATCAGAGCTCTTGTTAGCTCAAATCTTTGGGGTACAACTCGTTAGGACTAAACAAAGGACTCATCAGAGTTTGGATTAGTAATATCCAATAAGAATACTCATTAGAGATAGGATCAGTAGCATCCTAGAATGGGAAACTCGTTAGAGATGGGGCTAAAAATGCCCTAGAATGAGTTCAGAGTGATAAGTTTATAATTAACGTATTTGTGATTATATATATAATCCAATATTAGAAAATATGATTTTTGAATATATAAAAGTTATATATTTGAAAAGTTAATCAACTAATAAAACTATTAAAACCAATAAAAGAATAAAAATCTAATTGGTTAATTTAACGAATTTTAGCTCCGTTCCTTTTCGACGACGAAAAGATTTTAAGTGGGGGAGATTGTAACAACCCGCAAATTCTGAACCAATCTAAAAATTTTATTTTAGAAATTTTAATAAATTTTGAATATTTAAAATAATTTATTTTAAATAATAACAACGAAAAATTTATTGAAGTTAGAATGAATATATTTATTTTAATTATAAAAGGAGTTAGAAATAGCACGGTAGTTTGAAAATTTGAATTTGAACTTTGACTGACTGTACAGGATGCAAAATAAATCGGATTTTAGTGAAACCAAAAATATTAGAATCTATTTAAAAAAAATCTTTCAAACAAATCCAAATAATTGAAATTTCACAGCGGGAATCAAAAGTTATGCCCAGTTTAAAATTTAGAAAATTCGCTATAGAATTTATATATATTTTAATATATTATATTAGCCTTAAAAATAGTCATTTTTCAAACGACCTCCGTTTTTGACGAAACCACTTTTGTTGGAACCAAAATACCAAATTATTGCTAGGTTTCAATTTTCATAATTTTTCGAATTAATATGTGGGCGTAGCAAAAGAAAATGTGTTTTGTCAGTTTCAGTCAAATCGGATCGACCAGAAAATGGCCATTTTTCAAATGGTCTCAAAATTTGATGAGATTAGTCTTTTTAGAACCGTATCATCAAAACACAGCTAGATATAATTTTTCTGTAATTTTTAGAGTCAGTATGTGGCCCCGGTAAATTTAAATGTACGATCAAATTTAATAATTAAATGTTTTATATTTAAATTTAAAGAAAAACCTATCAAAACAATTGAATTGGGTTACTAAACCTATTCCATTGGATTCAGAACGGGGGTATTTGCCCAGGGACATCCTTCATTGGGTTGAAATCGGAGCTGTTGAGAGATTATGGGGTTATTTGCAAATTTAACAATTAAATATTATAAATAATAGGAAAAAAAATCTAAACAAAACCCTAATTTCTATGACCTAGCCGCCATCTTCTATTGCAATGGCCAAAAATGTCCCAACTTCGATCTTCATTATCTCTCAATCCAAACTATAACTCCTAGCAATCCAAAAGATCAAATCAAAGAGATTCTCCTTAGCTTCAATTCTATACGGTCATGATCGACTTTTACACCCTGTGGTCCTCGAATTTCCATGCCAAAGGGGTGGCGTTTGGATCCGTTTTCACGGGGCTAGGGGCGTGCGAGTTCATCCATGGCATAGGGGTAGGTGGAGCTTGCCGAGGCGCACGAGATGGTTGTGGTCGATCGAGTTACGGTGGTGCAGAAGTGGATCGAAAAGGAACCCTAGAAGGTTGAGCGTGGGTTTAGGGTGCGGCCTAAAGCAGTAACGAAGAAGACAATGATTAAAGTAAATGATTAATCAATTAATTTAGTTAATTATCTATTTTATTGTTTAAAGTTCAAATTGACATAACTTCTTCACACGAAATCGAACTTCAGAAATTCCGGTTGCGCTGGAATCGTCTTCGCAAGAGCTTCGACATGGAATTGACTAGAGCGTAAACCAAGCATTTTGAAAATTCAGAAAACAATCTATTGAGATTTCTATATTTAAAAATAATTAAATTATTAATTATTTTTCGTTATTTAAATTCCATATATGTATGATAATTTATTTCAGATCTGCGTTGTATGATATTGGAACTGTTGTTTATTGATTGTGATGATTGTGATACATATGTTTGTTATATCTGAACCTACGATGAAAATTCTTTCTCTTGAATCTATAGTTTATTGTTAAACGTGGATTTGAAATAAAAATCTTATCTTTATTTTAGATCTAGAAATATAGATTTTGTCAAAACATGGAATATAGATTTGTGCCAAAACAAAAGTATCACTTTTGTTGAAGTAGGAGTATCAACAAAAGGAAATATCATTTTTAGTTGATTGCACAAAGCAAATATCATTTTTAGTTGATTACATAAGAGTATCATTTTGATTTGATTATGTAAAATTTGGTTTTTGTTTAAATTTTGTTTCAACTAAAAAGAACATATCTTGGATGTCAAATTGTTTCAATAAAAAGATTAAACATTCAAGATTACATTTTTATTGATCATTTGTTTTCAATAAAAAGATTAAACATTCAAGATTACATTTTTATTGATCATTTGTTTCAATAAAAAGATTAAACATTAAAGATTACATTTTTATTGATAAAATTGTTTCAATAAAAAAATATAGGATTAAAAGACATACATTTTTATGTAATATTGTTTTCCTTAAAAAGAATAGTTATAAAAGATCATAATTTATTTTCAACTAGTTACAAAGATTGGTATTGGAATAAAAGATTTCATTTTTATTTTCAATTAGTTACAATGAAATAGAGTTGAGATTTAAAAGTAACATTTTTATTGTTATTTTATATATAATTAAAAGTGTAGATTAAAAAGGTAACATTTTTATTTTCATTTTATATACAATAAAAAGAATGGATTTAAGGTAACATTTTATTTTTGTCAATTTAGTTACAATAAAAAGGATAGATTTAAAAATAAGATTTTTATTGTCACTTTACTTGTAATGAAAAGAACAGATTTTAAAATTTCATTTTTATTGTCATTTTATATGCAATAAAAATAGAAGATTTAAAAGTATCATTTTGTTGTCATCTTATATGAAATAAGAATAGTCATTCTTGTTAAACATGATTATTGAAATAAAAATATAGATTTTGTTAAACATGATTATTGGAATAAAAATAACATTTTTGTCAAAACATGTTTGTTGAAATAAGATTTACATTTGTGTTAAAACCTGTTAGAAGGAATAAAAGATTTATTCTCATGGTCATAAAAGAGTAGAATTAAAAATCATGTTTTATTGTCATTTGGTTTCAATAAAAAGAGTGAACATTGAAATAATACATTTTCAATGCATTTTAGTTTATCAGAAAGAATGAATACATTTTTGTTCATTAAAGGGATTAAACAAAATTACTCATTTTTGGTCAACATAGAATAGTTAAACAAAATACTCATTTTTGTCACTACAGAATAGTTAAAAACAAAAATATTCAATTTTGACAATATGGTGTAGTTAAAAAAATATATTCATTTTTGTCAATATAGTGCAGTTAAATAAAAACATTCATCTTGTAAATTTATATTAGTTAGAACTAAAATTGTCACTTTTATCAAATTATAAAAGTAGAAACCAAATTGTCACTTTTGTCAAATTTTTAAAGTTAAAAATCCAGTTTGTCGCTTTTGTCTAATTATCATAGTTAAAACAAATTGGTCACTTTTGTCAAACTATAATGGTTAAAACAAATATTATCATTTTTGTTGCATTAGATTTGACAAAACAAATATGTCATTTTCATTTGTTTTGTTGAATTAGAATTGTCGACAAACCAAAGTTATCATTCTTATTGTTTGGTTGAAATAGATTTGTCAACAAAACAAAGTCATTATCTCTAATGTTTTGTTGAAAAAGATTAGTTAAATCAAAAAAATGCATTTTGTCAAAATATTCATTTTTGCCAAAATAGATTAGTTAAAGCAAACCATATATTTTTGTCAAAATATATACTTTTGTCCAGATAGGTTAGTTGAAGCAAAATACACCTTTTTGGTCAAAATGAACATTTTTAGCCTAATAGCTTAGTTGAACCAAAATATTTATTTTTGTCAAAAATACAATAGTTGAAACAAAAATTACGTTTTTTAAATATGATTGTGGAAAACAAAAATTACGTTTTTGTCAATTAGATTTGAAATAAAACAAAAATCACATTTTTGGGTTGAATAAAAGAGTTAAACACAAATAGTATTTTGTTAAATAGGTTTGTGTTATAAACAAAAATATATATTTTGATAAAATAGAATTGTCAGAAAAATGGATGTATCACTTCTTATACATTTTGTTGAAATAGAATTTATATGCAAATATAATAATAATTTATATTTGCATAACATACAATAGAATTTATATGCAAATATAAAAAATCATTTTTATTTGCAAGCTTACATTAGAATTTATATTCAAGTATAAGAATCATATTATTGGTCAAAACATACATTAGAATGTATAGGTGAGTTAAAGGGACATCTTTATATGTTAATGCATACACTAGAATTTGTATGCAAATTAAAATATGCATTTTTATGTGTTAGGTTATACATTGAAAACATATACAAACGTGATTATTTCTTTTAGGTGTTAAAGTTAAGAATAATTATATACAAATAAAGTATAATGAAAATTATGTTTTGTTTGTCATCCGCAATAATGTCATATAAATAAATTACATTCTATTAGATATTAGAAATGTATAAAGAAATTATACGAGTAAAATATATTTTTATTTGGCACTAGGAATATAATATCATGTTTTTTTCATCATCATCAACATGTTAGCAAAATTGAAATTGGTTAAATTCATTAACCAATTATTTATGAATGGTTGTTGGCTGAAAACCCCACACGGGTATTGGGATGATAACTGATATACACTAGCCCCAATATGTATTTGTATGTCAATCGATAGATTGACAGGCTGCGATGAACGTTATTATTTCATTTTAATGCTCACACAGTTGTGAACTTCACTCTGGATGTTGAATGGATGGTTTGATGATTATTTATCATTTGTTGTCAATTACATACGATGTATGAAATCCACATAACCGAAGTTATATGGTAAATGATTGAGTCGATTTCCGATTAAGAATATCTTTTATATAAATAATATTTTAAACAAAGAATTTCTTTTAAATAAAGAATATTTTTAAAAAGATATTGAAATAAAAGAATTGGATTTTGGGTTGTCGTGGATGGTGTCTTAAATAACACTGTTCTTAAACCCCGTATGAAAGAATAAGTCTTTTAACTAAGATTATAAGAGTTTCAAATTATATTTAGTATTGAAATAAATTGATATGTGAATTGGGTTTACCGTGAACTGTGTTGTTAAATGACATTTGTTCTTTAACCTAATTAACAGTGAAAATATAATTTGGAATTTATAAATCTTTTTATTAAGATTTAAAAATAAATTTTCCAAAGCCAAGTTTTCCAATTTAATTAAATTGGGATTGAGTGGAAATTTGATTTGATAATAATCGAGATAAGCTTCTGTAAAAAAGACTGTTAATATCTATGGAATTTTAAAGGCTTTGTTGTTATTCCACATATATTATTAGTCTGATACGGAAATTAATATCGATTATATATTGATTTGATTTATGTGGAAATTCCATATTTAATGGGAAGTGATTTTAGGTTTATCGTGAACTGCGTTTTAAATGATATTGGTTCTTTAACTTAGTCATAGATAAGATTAATTTTAAAAAAAATGAATAATCATAAAGTTATGATTTTTGATATTAAAACCGAATTGGAGTTTTAATGAATCTTTAAAAGAAGATTAAAGATTATATTTTAAAGAATTTATCTTTGATAAAATTAATGGGAACCTTTCCCTAATAATTTGAATATTTTATTAAAAGAATATTCTGAATTGGAAAGAGGCATTGGATGTGTCTTTATAGCACTTGTTTTTCAATTTAAAAAATACGCTAGTTATTCGGAAAGACCGGGTTTAACCCATTCTAAATAATTAATACGACGATTAAAAGCCGAAGATATTGAAGACGGTGATTGAAGACCGACGATTTTCACATCGAATGGACGACTACTGATGCCTGGCACTGGGTCGCTCCTAGTAAAGGGTTAAAGTAGTAGTTGCCGGACGTACTTGTTGATTGTCCGGATACGCGAGCACCTCACTTTCGTATTGGACATACGGGACGAGGAATAAGGTGACTCCGGTTTCGTTCAGACCCAGAACAGACTTGTAAATGGATATGTGTCCGACATTGAATTTCATTCTTTGTAATTAAAACGATATCTATTAATATATATCTGTGGTGGCAGAGAATTTATTCTCTTGCTTAACACCCTTCTTTGAGACGTACGAGCTCGAAGGTTTTATATTGGTAGTTGTCGATCGCATGGTGTGATCTGTCAGTGTGGCATGCCAAGATGCAATTGATCGAGGCTTTTGTTGAAAAGGAGAGACTTGTGGATGATGATCCAAGCATAGCCTATTTAGACATAGCTTTGTGTATTCCGTTACCTTGCGAGCCTCACACCCCGTTAGAGTAAAAAACGGGACAAGGGAACGCATGGAGTGCACACGTTTCTTTCTAGCTAGAAGTGGTGTTTGGGTTTTTACAAGGCCCGACATTTTTACTTATGTGGTTGAAGGAATGAAGCGCCTCGGATTTTTTTTATTTGGTTGCCAATGGAAAATTTATAGATCCAATAGGATCGGGAAGCGTGTGTTTAGGAATTGCCAATCCACTAGCGTTATTTGTGGACCGGCCCTGCTTATCCAAGTGTTCACTGCGGGGGATCTTGAGACATTGCTAGAGTGTCTCGAATCGGTAAGGACATCGTTCCTAGCCATGACTCTTGATGGAAATCCAACTTCCAATACGACACCATGCGGTTTTGATTATAGAACTAGTATGGCGACATAGTAGGATGGGGTACTATGTCGTCTATGATTGATACATTATGATTGAAAAGTTTTTGAAACTCATATACACTAATAATAATATCAAACCTGTTTTTATCATACCAAGCATTTTTTACCATTATAAGGTAAAACTTTGTCCTCCGGTTTGCGTTGCATTGTGTGATGGGACTTGAGTCATATAATGGTTTCATTTTTCTAAAAACATTGCGTTGTTTAATACGATTTACTTTATTTCATGCACTGGCAATCCAACGGAGTAAACCCGTTCCGCGTTAGCGGCGTGGTCCTGTGATTAGCCTTATTATTAAATTATTTAAGTTAGATTTCTCATACCATTCCCATGACTGGCCCTTAGTTTGTTTCACTTTGCAAACTCGGGTGCCTTCTTTTCCGCAAGGGCAGTCGAGTAGCTTATTTGCAGATATATTTAGCAGGATTCTGGATCGAAGCTTAAAGCTGTGTCCATAGCATTGATAGACTTCCGCTATATCGGTTTATTTGTTCCGCTGCTTTGTATTACATTTATTGTAATTTATCTTCCGCTATATTATATAGATGTACTCTAATATTCTGTACTCTGATGTAACGTTATCATGATGTTTATAAAAGTCTGTTGTTATCTGTTCTAACGTGTTGTATTCCCAAAGTTGACGTATGCGGGATTTGAATGGTCTTGGTCGATCTAGCGATCAATAGGTCCGGGCAAAATCCGTATTGTTACAGTAATGAAATTAAAGTGATTACGAAAAACATATTAAAGGTTGAAATTTTAGTGAACAATGTTTTGATATAAAATAGGGTATTCAAGTTTAAATCGATCAAATCAATTTCGTTTTTGAAACTGAAATTGGTTTAACTATATAGATCATGTTTTTAACTTAAACCGAATGTTTCATTTAGCTTATATAATATTAAATTTAGGTTCTGGAAAGTTTGGGTTCAAAAAGTTAATATTTGAAGAAAAAAATATTGTATTAATTAAATGATAATATAATATTCATTAAAAATACATATTTGAGTTTTAAGTTGAAAATTTAAAATATTATTTGAAATAGTCTTATATATGTTTTAAATATTATTCCAACCTATTTCGAAGTAAATCGGATTAGTTTTAATATTAAATTAAAATACGGTTAGAATAGAGTCTATCGTGCGGCGATAATTAATGAATTTTGACGTAAACTTTAAATTGATATAACGGGTTCATTTTAAATCGGATTTTTCTGAAACATAAAACGTTTTATTTCTAATGATAATAATTTCCAAATAAAAAAGCAATTTTTAAATTTCAACAAATAGTTTTCAAGATATGTTTAAAACAGTTTTTAATAAAAATCGTGGTAGTGTAGTTTGATGACCAAATTCAGAAATCAACTTAAAATACTATATTAAAATTACTAAAAATATAAAAAAATAAATTGATAAATTATATTAAATGTTTTTAAAGTGATTTGGATTGAAATTATAGAGTTTTAAAGTTATTTTCATCAAACTAGTTAAAATAGCCAAATTGTAACAGCTAAATAAGCCAATTTGTAACGCTTTTAGCGACGCTTTCGAAACACTTTTTACTTAATAATTGGATTTGTTAAACGTAATAATATTCACCCAAACTTTGTTAAACCTTTTCAAATGAATAATGAAGGGTTTTTAATGATAAACGAATATTTTCAAAGTATAAGTTTAGTGAGATATATTTGAGATCCTATATATCCATATCGTTTTAAATGAGGCTTATTATTCGAAAAGACCGGGATCGACTTTTTATTCGAAAACCATTATGTATAATTATATGATGTGATGAACAAATAAGGATATTAAAGAAATGGTGGTTGAAGACCGGGAATCTTCACATCGGGAGGACTGCTCGTTGATGGTCTCAAGTGGATAACTTTCATCTTGAGATTTATTATTTATTTTATAGTAGTAGTCCAAACGTACTAGGAGAATTTCCGGATTTGCAAAGGCTTCTCTCCTTTATCGTACGAGGAATAAACTGCCTTCGGTTTCATTCAGACCCAGAACGGACTTGTATGGATGTATCTCTCACGTTGTATTTTGTAATGTATTGGTTGACTTTACTAAACATATTTCTATTGGTGGCAGAGAATATGTTCTCTTAACCTAACACCCTTCTTTGATATGTACGAGCTCAAATGTGATATGGTTAGTGATTTTCAATTGTACATTATGAAATGACAATATGGCATACCAAGTGATTGATCTGTTGATGATCAAAGCATGGCTGTAGGATAAATCGTAGCTTTGTGTAACAAGACTTCGACAAGCCTCGCACCTTGGAAATGACGAAAACAAGAAAGATGCACCAAGATTATGGGTGTGATTATTTCCTTCTAGATAAAAAGTGTACCATGGTGTAAAGCCCTGATATTACTTATGTGGCAACTTCTACTTATGTGGATGTTAATGACGCGGGGCCTCGGTTAAAGGTTGGTAACGACCGGAAGATGACATACTCAGGCATGCTCTATGTTATCCAGTTAAGGGATAACCTGACCTTGTGTTGGCAAAGAACCGGTCAGGAACTTAGGATATCCCTCTAGAGGTGTACCCGTCGGATAAGGAAGTTCCTTAGCCTAGTCATTGGTTGGAAATCCATTCTCCACTATGAACCCATACTTTTTTTGTTGTATACATATGTTAGTGTAGTATATGGTACCTATGCTGGCTAAGATTGATACATTTACTTGCAAAGCAATTTTCAAACACTAATAATAGTAACAAATGGTTTTCGCATATCAAGCAATTTTGGTTATCATAAGGGGAAATCTTGCCCAAGTCAGCGTTTTCGTTGTGTGTGTGCCGCATGACCTTATGGTAGCTTCATTTTCCAAAAGCATATATGTTTTTTCTGCACATAAAAAATATACTGATTTTCTCACAGCAGTCCCATAACTAACCCGAAGTTTATTTTTCTTTCCCTAAACTGTGGGTGCCTCTAATTTTTACATGGCAGCCTAGTTATCATATCTTAGTAAGAGCATTTTGGAGCATCTTTTTGGTGGGAGCTTTTGAGGTGAAGACCGAGCATCATTTTGGATTCACTCTCTTTAGTTACTTTCCGATGTTAAGTTTGTATTCCAGTAGTTGTGTATTTGGATATTGTATAGTATTTGATGTAGTAGTGTTTTACTCTCTATGTAACCTTCAAGTTATGTTAACGAAGATGTTATTTCTATTTCATTGTGTTGTTTCTAATGTGTTATTATCCCAGGAGATGTGGACTTCGACATTTGAATCTCCGGCATTTGAATACAAGAGGTATTAAGTATCGATTTTCGAAGGTGAAACGTCCACGTCGTTACAGGCGCTTCCTTCTTAAATCTTTTTAATGACTTCATGGTTTTCATGACTTTGGAAGGTCTTTTGGACCTTTGAACTTCACATAGAAGTTTACCACCAAAATTTTGGTATTTGGATGGACACTTGGCTTGCTTTTGGACATATTTGGACTTGGATTCATATTTCACACTTTTTAGTTGAGGAAGATGATTATGACCTAATAGGGGATTAACGAGGACTTTGTTATTCTCTAATAAAACTTTGTAAATCCAAAGTGTTAAAACTAATACCTTTAATTGTAGTAGTGATGATGAATAGTTACTATAAAGGGGACGTAGGCATTAGTGTCGAAACACTATAAAAAATTGTGTGCCTCTTTACATTTCTTGGATTTGGTTGTTGGATTTACTACTTTACCCTCTCTTGGGTGTTGGCATGCGGAGTGACCAACTCCCCACGTCAACACTTTGGCATGCTAGGTAGGGGAACGAAAACTTTTGGCTTTGGATTTCAGATTCGGCTTTGTTTAGGAAACATATTTCGTTGGCTTTTCACAATGATTAAACGGAAGAAGCTCGACGCTATTGCCGAGGCACAAGGCACTAGTGGTGAAGGAAGTCAAGAACTTTCTTCGACTGGGATTCCTTCGAACTTTGTTACTCGAGAGGATGTGGATGGAATTGTAAAGGACTAAGCTACGGATTTAAATGCTTGTTTGTAACGACAGGAGGAGACAATGACTGCTTTTCTCACTCAAATTGAGTGTAACACCCCATACTTTGCTGTGCCTAAATTTTGATAAAAGTCGAAATTCAAACCTGTCCAAGCATGGAGTGTGTAAATTTGGTACTTGCAAATAAATGAGCATAAGCATAATCAATATGATAAAATAACTCACAACAAAAACGAAATAAGATAGACTAATATTAACTCAGGCAACCACCTTATTATAACAAGGCACCACATTAATACCGAGCATATGCGAGAACGAGAACCGAAAATCAAACTTGAACACATGCTAAGACCTGACCTTCTCGAGATAACCTGGAAGTTGTAATGGGGAGGGGTCATAACAGTAAGCTCCGGTGAGAAGAAAGAGTATAACACTGTCTACAATACATAGATTCCCATTTGGTTCAACCAGAGACATGTCTAACAAGGCTAGTAATTCTAACCTAACCTTGTAAACACTTACACACAACAATCATCCAAACGCTTTCCAACGATAATCGATAACGCAATACTGAGATAGAACCTTTACACATAAGCATGAAACCTTCTAAACCACCACTCAACTAACAATCGAAACAAAGAGGCGGGCTTCCTAATTTCCAACATTATAAGGAGGTATACTATTATTTTATTTAGTCACCTAATAGACTCACTATCAATATGATATAAGGGCGGATCCTATCGATCACTTAAGACCCAAGGCGGATCCATCGACCACTTAAGGCCTTCTAGGTGGTTTAACTTACACTATTATGGATTAGAGGACAGTAGCTACAAGTCCCACTAATCCTAGGCTTCTGTCATTCATGCAATAAACCCATGCACAACATAAGGTTGAAGATAGTAAGCAGTCACTCAAGACCAATCAGATAGGTAGACATAGTACGACATTTAAGACCTCCCTATGGTTGACCCCCTCGTTACTATCTGGCTGGCCTTATTGGATAATCTCCTAGCCACTTAATACTTCCTATTGGACAGATATACCTATGTCAATACCATATCGATCATTTTAAAATCCATTCCCAGGTGGACCCTCGACCCAAGTCAGTTAAGACCCGAGGAAGCAGACTAATCGTGGAGATTATCGAACTCTTACACAACTTGCCTTTAATGCTTCATTTATGGGAGGTAGGTTACGCAATCACTTTGTATCTTTCAAAGGTAAATCAAACCACTTAAGACCTCAATCCCAAAGCAGACACATAAATAAATTATTTCCTTTTTGGTTTATTCTTTTAGAAGGGAGGAGAGCCCTACAGCCACTAAAGACCTCGCTTATGACGCAAACCTTAAATTTGGAAATAATCTGCGTTATGCAAACTAATAATCGTCACGGGTTCCTATGGTCAATGATGTCTTACATCAGTTAGCCATATATTCGACTGTTGGAAGGTGCAGACTTCTGTCGAATAAGGTAATTGACCTCGCATCAATAACCTACTAAGTCCAAATCCTATTTCTATGTATTTTAATTCTAGGTTAACTCGAATAGAGTAAGGAAAACTTATAACTTCCTATCTTAGAATGTTTAATTATTTCCTTAATTGGACTTAGTAGTTAAAATGACAATCAATACCCATTAATCCCCTTTTAATTCCATTTAATGTTGGGGTTATTGCCATTTATGACAATAACAAACATATTTTCCAAAGGCACTAATTAAACCCCATTAATGCCATTAATTATAATTAATGTCGCTTATGAACCTAACACTCGTAATTTCCTAAGATATTAATTAAACCAATAAATGTCCTTTATATATCAGTCCCTTTTATTTCTATTCTAATTATTGTAACTCTTTAAACATCTTCATTTTTCTTTAATTTGATTTATTCTTGTACATATATTTATTTATATGTTATAAGAATTATTTATTTCCTTAATTGGAGTTACAATTCTTATTCCTAGTTATATTTTTTTTCAAATTATAACCATTTAGGCATAATTACCTAATTCAATTTATTTTTCTCCAAATTAGCGATGGTTACAATAGTTATTATTCCTTCAAGACCTTATTTATAGCAAATCAATCACATTTATTGCTACAACGGTCAAAATATATTTTCCATTTAATATGGATTATACTTCCATATATAAATCCATGAAACACGTATACAACAAACATTAAATATTAATTTATATTTCGTTGTTTACGTAGATGTGGATGGATAACATATATTTATTTATTTATATTTTCACGTGGTTAACATAATTATTATGTTTTATTTTATTTTTGTTATTAAATTCCAATGCTTTGGTCTAAGCTAAAGACCAAAATAACCCTTTTGTGTTCAATTTGGTAATAAGATTCCAAATCTTTTAAAAAGGTCAACAATTGAAATTATTGTAAATTATGCCATAAAATGTTTTAAAGAGGAATAACATATTTAAAATCCTAAGAAATATGTAATATATGCTTTTGGAATGGTTGATGAAAACCATGTACAAACATACATAAATCTGTGTTTGTCCATGAATTTACACAACCCTTTCCTTTTAGGTTTTTTGTACATCTTTCTTACTGAATTCAAATAATGTCTTTTTATTAAAAAAGAACAAAAAAGCATATTTATAACAATCAAGTCTAAACCACAAACAAAAATTGAACACAAACAGGTTTATATTCCTTTTGATCAAATTTACATGAATCGCAAGTCAACACCAAAACTGTTGATCTGGAATAAACTACACTTTAACAATGGTTCATGGGACTGATTTCCAAATCTATGGTGTTTACAATAACCGCAATATTTAAATACAATTGTAGGCAACAATATGAACAATTCTAATAGGCCCGCATTAATAAAAATATTCAAAACCACAATTATTCTTCTGATTTATAATAAACATAAAAATATCCGATAGGCATTATTTTAGATTTGACAAAAACCCTAAATAGATCTAATAAATATTCAGGCATACGTTTTAGATTTACCACAGACGAATTAATTAGATTATTGTAAACTATGTATATAGACTTTCCACTCACCTGAAAGCATCCAATTCTGAATCTGAACAGTCTTTTAGGCCTACAATTCCTAAATTCTTACAGATCTATTGTAACGAACTGTCATTTTCCTATTCCTGATTATCGATACAAATACCATATCGACTAACCAAACACTAGAAATTACCGGATCATTAATAGGAAGAAGTTAGAGGATGAGAAATAGAAAGAAAATTAGAATAGAATAAAATAGATAGAAGATATAACTGTATAAAAACACAGAATCTCACATCGCAAAGGAATAAAATATTATATAAATATAACAACTTTTGGAATATTTTTTTTACTATATATACATACCATTATCAGAGTATACTACGTATGCAACATAGCAGAAAATAACACTAGATAACTAACACTGAAGCCTCTTGCTCCAAGCTCCTCCAAATATATTTATAGACACCTGAACTACTTGACTGCCCGTACAAATTTGGGCACCCAAGAGTTTATGGTAAAACAAAACAAAATAAACTTTGTGTCAATATGGGGCTGGTGTGAGTAAACTTCAAACATTTGTTTAACTTTTAAAAATTCTTTTTGAAAGAAAAGGTAATCGTAAGACCAATCCACACATAAACATGGATGGTTTTTACCTTATGATAACCCAAAACATTGTTTAAAATCAATACTTCTCTAATGTTATAATAGTGTCTAAAACAAGTAAATAATAATCTAGTAGGACGCTTGCATCTCACGCTCTACATACATAGTACAATCAAAACCATGGGTTCTTATTGGAGAATGGATTCCAACTGGAAAGATATGGGACCACCTTTCGATAATGCATCTCTATAGAGGAATACACCGGTTCAACAAGAACAACTTGCAACCCAGGCTGAACATGATTGGCCCCTCACTTCACTTGAGAGTAACGAATATAATGTCACCAACGATTGGGATCAGCAACCATTTCCCGAAAGGGACATCATCCAAAGATTAAAGAAGCAAATGGAATTTCTCTAGATCAGGTGACAATACACCCTACTTGGGTGCGACCCACTTAGCCATGCGACTTACCCGATTTTATATCATTTTCCAGTTGCAAGGCTTGAGGTTACGATTACTTACCTTTCATTGGTAGCACAATCACTTTGAATGCCACATTGTCAGATTTGTTAATCACTAATTGATTTGTACAAAGATATTTTGGATACTATGCTAAGAGAATAAATTCTCCGCCACCAAATGTATATTTGTACAGACCAACATACGTGATCACTGAAAATACTTTATCAGACATTCGTCCATACACGTTCGTTCTGGGACTGAACGAAACCGAAGGCATAATTTCCATTAATCCATCTTAGGCAATTTCTACCTAGGATTAAAATAAAAAGCCCTTGCACTTTACTCCATCTTCGATTTGTCTTCATATAATCTGATTCGCAACGCTACTACTAATACAGAGTGGTTCTCGGATAATAATCCAACCGGTCTCTTTATGTTGACAATGATATTGGCCAATACTTCGATAGTTGGTTATTTAACTATCGAGGAAAAACAAACATTCATCCAAAGCATCAAAAAATCACTGGGCCCCTTAATTAATATTTTATTAATAAAATCACTTCTTAATTCCTTATCAATATTTGTTAATCCAATATTTCCAACAATCCTCTTTGCCTCTTACGCTATTTGGAAGACATTTTCATATATCACCTTCTTTTAGTTTCTATACTTAGAAAATATTTTCTATTTATGATTGGAATTAATTTCCAGTTACTTCTCCCTTTCACGACCATTGATTTCTATACTTGGGAAATATTTATTATCATATTTTCAAAATTCCACTTACCTAGGTTAAAATGAATGTCGTGTAAAACATCGTTACAACAACCCAATATATTACATTGAACTAAATCTCTTTAAACATTGATCTTCGAGACTGAATCTTCCTACTTATTGATTAATAATGAGATCAATCAAGTTAGGGTATAATTACCTCTCAGACCTTGACTGAAAACATCCTTAACTTCAAAACAGACAAGACCACTTACCTCGAATAATCAACACCATAAAAAACCAATTATTCATTTTTAAATGTATATATGTTTCTCTTTCGATTTTTACAAAATTTAATTTATAGATTTCCTTTTTGTATATAATATTCTATTATAAGTTTGTTTCCTTATCGAATTCTATACATAACGATATATTTTCTAATTATCAATTTTTCTTAAAAATATTCTAGCTCCTTAAATTTCCGGAAAATTTCGCTAGCACCTCCTTTGTACGACTCAATTGCTCAAACTCCAACTCGCCTCTCTAGGCCCTTTCCATTCAGAAAGCTGAGTGGCTTACCCAATAGGCTCATAAAAACTCATATGGAATTTAAACATGTATCTTTTGTCCAGCACTCGAATTATAATCTCCATTCTCTTCATTCCATACCTATTTCCACATATATACGTCCATTCCCTATTTATTCCAAATCAGTCCAATAATTTTTAACTCAATTCTCTAATTTATTCTTTAATTAGCTCTTTTGCCCATTTCATTTTGTAATCAAACATATCACGTTCATATACAATTTTAAATTGCTTATAATCCAATCGAATTCCATTTTCAATTCAAATTTCATATTCGATTTCGAATATGTATTCACAAATCCAATTCACTTATCCAAAGCCCAATTTCAATTCAAATTCCTTTAACTAACTATTCTTCAAATTAGTTAATCCTATTCAATAATTATAAATCTAATTTTTGTTTCAAAAATCAATCCATTTACCCCCCTTGAGTTCATATTTATTTTATATCTCAAATTTGGATTTTTCTAATGGGAATCTAATTTTTATTTTCTTAAATTCTTTTTATTTTATTAAATAAATCGATGTGGTTTTTAAATGATTATAGTGTTGTTTTTCTAGAAATTTGATTTTGACATACCCCAAAATCTATAAGGCGAAATCCGGATTTTTCCTTCCATTAGAAAACTATTATTCAACCGGTCCTGACAATTCTTGTTTCAAAGAATTCTGACTTAAATTGAGTTCTATATACTCAATTGAAATTCAAAATGTCAAATTACAAACTACAAAGCTATGGCGATTTCGTTTTAATTAAATTTAAACATAAATGTTTAAACTTTGTTTACTAATAAATTTCACTTCCATTCTTCCATATTTTTAAATATAAATTAATCCGGTTTTCCAAATCCAACCTAATATTTTCGATTATTCCTATTCGCCAACTTTTCCATAATTCAGATATAATTTATTTTTGACTTAATCTTATATATTATATTCCAATCCCATTGGAGATAAAATATTTTATAAAATTAATAAAAATCGAATTATAATTATAAATATAAATCCTTTGGATTTAATTTAATTTAGTTTATATTTCGAATTTTGGAATAAAACCCGTTGTTCCTTCTTCAAAATGATTTCCAATGCACTTTTAAATTCATACTTGAATTTAAAACTCTAAATTATCTAATGATAATTTACCTCACTTAATTTATAAACGTCGTTTAAAAATTTAACTTCCTTATTTTATAATTTAAAACATGTTTCAATTTCAAATCCATTTGAAATCAAATTCCTATTCCGGAATATTTTATTGATTATAACTTATATATATATAATCCATTTACATATTAAATATTAAATATTAGTTTCTATTTAATGCAATTCCAATATTTTTCTCTTGTAATAACTATTTTTTATAAATTCGACATAGTCGAATTTCAAATCATAAACCAGTATGGATTTATTTTGAATTCAATTTACATTCCGAACGTCGGAATATATTTCATCGTTTTTATATTTAAAACAATTCCCAAATCTCATTTTAAATTCACAATTGAATTTAAATTTCCCAATTATCCAATCATAATTATCCATTTCATTTATAAACAACGTTTATAAATTCATTTTAATTCCCCGCATTATCCAATGGAAATTATTCCATTTTATTTATAAACACTGTTTATAAATTCACTACTTGTTTTTATTTATCAAAACAAGTTATTATTTCTTATCCAATTAAAAATTCTAATTTTATTTTTCAAAAATTAGAATTCCCCTTTTAAATCTCAAAATCCCTTTTCATGGTATTTTTATAAATCAACATTTAGACCCAGCGATATTTAAACATCCAAACACCCAATTATCAATCACAGGTTTTCTAACACATCATGTATGATAATATATATATATATGTATATATATATATGGGAAACTCTACTTAGACATAAAATGAGAACACAAAATTACACATAATAAATCTCAACCATTGGATCCACCCATCAATTGCACTCCCCACATAAAGACGAATAAATCCAATGGTGGAGGCTTTGTGTCTCTCTCCTTGTGTATAATTTTGTGTCCAAATAACCGGCCCCTATATATATATATATGTATATATTAAAACAAACAATAATAAATTTTGAGGAATCTAGTTTGATCCCTCTAACCTGTTCTCCTGCATCCACAGATGTTAGCCAACATATACCCATCCTTCTTCAAGGCAGGATATCGCGATATAGAAGGTCATCCACTATAATATTGTGGGGGCATATAGGGTCATCCACTAATGATATTGCGGGCATCGTCTAATGGTACTGCGGGAAATATCCAACCACCAATATATAATATATATATATATATATATATTATATATATATAATAGCCACAATCACCAAGCCGATGTAACTAATATATATAAAATAGCCACAATAATATTTAAATGCATCCAAACAACCAACAAACAACATATAACATTAAATAAATACTCGTTTATAATAAATTGTAAATGAATCCACAGAGTGAGTTTACTCACCGTGATTTATTTTGCTGAATATCCCAATTTAAATTAAATTGAATACCATTTGATTTAAATTAAATTCCAGTCAACGATGATCGACTCCAAATGAATTCGAGATTAATAGGTCTGCAATTATGAATTCTATTTTATGATTTTCCTACCTTGTATAAATTTATTATATTGCATTATAGATTTTTATTATATATATATATATATGTGTGTATGTATGTATGTATAACTAAACAAATTAAATAAATTGACTATTAAATTTATACCTTAGCTCTTTCTTCCTTTCTGAAAAAAAAAACTGCGATGCCCTTACTAACTTCAGACCTTCCCTACTCTCCCATATTGTAACACTCCGCATTTTTAACATAATTAAAAATGTATATATATGCATAGAAAGGTTAATAATGGTGATGTACAATGAAAATTACTTAACATGAAAGAGAAGGAAAGATTAATTCAATGGCAGTGTACGTAACAGAAAAGATAATAAAATAATATACTTGATTTAAACATCAGGAATTAAGTAAAACGGACATCACCATTGCGTTTGTCTCGAAATTCTGCTTGGAATAGAGTCCAAGTTTTCGAAAATCGAACTCCGTATGAATGAGTTATGGCCTGCGGAAGATTCAACAAAAATTCAGAAAAATACCCAGGCAGGTCGACCTGGGGGTCGACCTATCCAGGGAGGTCGACTTGGGGGTCAACCTTAGTGTAAACCTCCCCCCTGATTTTTCCAGATCTGGGCAGTGACGATTTTTGGTGTGCTGGACAGACCAAGTGGCTTCTACGGCGATCTGATGGCTCTAAAACACTCTCTACTCCAATAAAATAGTGCTTAGACCTAACCTAATTCATAAACAATTCCTTCTGATGCTTCCATGCTGCTAAACTTCAACCAAACATGGCCGCTGCCTCAAAACCCTAAATTAATTTGCAAGTTCTTCATCAACTTTGGAGTTTAATCAAATCAAGTAGCAAAGTTCTTCATCAACAATTCATGCTCTTCACCAATAATCAAATAACAAGATTAAATCGGCGTTCTACATCAACGAAAAATCACTTATTTCCCTAATCCAGTCAATGTGAGTGGATTTGAACTATATTTGTTGTATAATGTTGCTTCTATCGTTTACCATTCCCCATAATGAATATGATGTTAATTTAATAAGATCTGTTATTTTATTTATGCCTACATTTGAGTTCTCTCCTTTTTATCCTTTTTCCCCTTTTTATTTTTGGATCTAGGTTATCTCGAACCTAGATGAAATCTTATTATACAATACGCATGATTGGAATATGGGGATATTGGAATATAATCTGAAATTTTGGGGTTTGCGGCATAACAATTGTTATTGCATATATTAGGCATAATCCATTTTATGCAGTCGAGGAATATAATCTACGCTGAATAGTGCGCAACTATGAATTTTGATTTATGATGTTAACATGAAATTGTGTAAATTTAATTGGAACTATTGGATATGGAATTGGTATAATTCAATATTAACAACATGTAATTGGGTAACATGGATTGGTGAAATTTATTTGTGACATGAAAAGTAAGCCTAGAGGGTGAATTAGATTATATGTATGAACATGGGAATGTTGGGATATATATTGGGAAAATATTGATTATATGAAATTGGGTATAACTGGATATTGGAAGTTGACATGTTTGGGTATGAGTAACATGGAATTAGTGAATTTGGCTATAATTGGATAATTTAGGTAACATGAAAAGTGGCTAACTATTATGTAATTGGTGTAGTGAATGGAAAATTGGAAATAGGCATAAAAATGAAATGTAATTAAGTTTAGTTTGGAACATATGACATGAATTTGGGGTTTGGGTGAAAGACGATTGTTAATGAACACCTATGACACGAGGTTAGACGCGTTTATGGTGTAAGACTGCCCGGAATTGCCCGGCAAATACAGCAACCACAAGCGTGCGTCTAATGTGAGAGGTCAACGGCAAGAACTAGAGGCGTAACGGTTTATGACACAAGGTTAGGCGCGTTTGTGGTGTAAGACTGCCCGGAACCGCCCGGCAAATCCAGCAGCATCGAACGGACGTCTAATGTGAGAGGTCATACATCGTTACAGCATTATAAATAAATTAAGAAATACTAACCTTAATAAGACATGTGGGTAACATGAGTATGGTTAGAGGGTTAAGTGGGTGATATAAATGACATGTAAAGCATGACTAATGTGGACTTAACCGTTGTAAGACATGTGATGTAAATCATGACTAAGGTAGACTTAACCGTAGTAAGACATGTTTAAGATATGGAAGCTATAATAAAGGGGGTTAAGTGGGACACGTGTGACATGTGAAACAGAATTTAGATATGCTTAACCAAATGGGACCCGTACCGGTATCATAAATTAATTGAATTGGGTAAAGTTTAAGTAACGGGTTAAGAAAAAGGAAGGGTTAAGTCAAATCTAAAATTTATGACATAGTAATGGGGGAATGATAATTACCTATTATAAACTTAAGTTATGGTGATGTAAAATTAAATAATAGGCAAACTTGTCATTGGGACAAGGGGAGGTTATGACTTAAGATGTAATACAAGACTTGAAGGGTGGGACGACTTATACTGTGAAATAAGTTAACCTAAAATTAATGACAAGAAATGGGGAATGATAAATAACCTATTATGAGTAAACCTGAATAAGGCAAGAAAGGATAATAGGTGGAAATTATAACTTATGAGACAAGATAAGTTATACGAAACGATAAGGAAGATGAGATAACTTATATGTAAAGATATACTTAAATTAAGTGGTTTGGAAAGGAGAAATGTGAAATTAAAAAAATGATATAAGTTATATGAGTGGAAAAGAAGTAAATTAGAATCATATATGTTGGTTGGGTTGAGAAATTCTCTGGGTGCCAGTCTGATGTTGATTTCGGTCTTCAGGGCTGGTGTTTAGAGGGTTATTCTCCTAATCAGTATGTATGTGGGATAAGGCATAATTAATTATGAATTAAGTATAACATGTTGTTGTAACCCAAAAAGGGAATAATTTATGAGATTGGAAAATAACATGTTGTGGGCTTATTAATGGACTTAAGTGAGTTAAGTATAAATTGAATTAATAAGCAAGGGTAACTTGGTGAATACGAAAAAAAGGAAGCTAATGTGAATAACCAAGTTAAATGAGAAAGTTGATGAGGTGGCACAAGCGTGAAATAAATGGTTAGACTTAGGGTCTAATGACATATAAAACTAAGGCACTTGAAGTAGTCTGTACGTTGTAGGATGAATAACCCAACGAGGTTGATCATGATGGTGTCATAAGGCACGAGGAGAGCGCACGTTCGCTATTTTGGCAGCTCCAACAGACTGGAAGGGGAAGCACGCTAAAGGTGCTCCTAGTAGTCCTCTATAGTGGTTTAGCTTCGGGCGAGGATTACAAAGGTTGGGTCTACGCGGAACTACCAAGTGGGTGGGCCTTGACTGCACAAGTAGGGGGCAGTCAGAATTCTGTACGCGGCGGCATTAAAGGTGGTTCGGCAATTGCCTCGGGCGGAGGTGGAGGGTCAAGACCAAACGATAGCAAGATCGTCGGACGCCTGTCACCAGCAGCCTAAGGAATGCGAAAAGACAAGAGATAACCCCTAGAGATCGTTAACCTTTGCTATCAAGGGACGGGTGCGGGGAGACCCCACATGGATGTTTAGATTGTTTGCTTGTTAGGGGTGGTCGCTTAGCTCGTATGGTCTTTACTTGTTGAGGGAGGGGCTTAGGTGGGGCCATAGCCACCATAGAAAAACCAGACCCGAAGGATATCTGTACATTGGACACTCTTAGAGGCGGGCCCATACAGATATAGAAAAGCTCCCGACCGAGTTCCGTGTTTTCTGGTATAGCCCTGCCATGGAACTTGGGTGCACAAGTAGAGGTTATGTGCAGTAGAAACATCGAGTACGATTGATGATACGTACGTGGGAAAGTTTAGGTACAACTGTGTCTTCTCTGGGTGGTGTATTGTAGACTAGAGGGCATTATTTGGTGATGGAACCAAACTCGATCGAATAGTTCGAGGATAGCAGTCAGTACGCTTACGTAGCACAACGATAATGGTTTTATGAGGATGTAGCATTGTACGTTACTATGGCATAGGATGAGGGACTGCGCATATTACTGTGGTGATACGGGGGGGGGGGGGGGGGAGACCATGCGAGTAGGGTATCACGGGGTGTACCTTAGTTTGGGGGTAGCTACATATAGACTACATTAGGTTAATCTACTAGGGGGTAGATAGGTGTGACGTGTGTGTAAGCTTTGAGTGCTAATAACACGTATAACCTAATAAATAAGAAAGTGTAATTGAACGGTATATGTAGGATTATTCAAGAAGTGTAGTTTAAATTCATTCACACAGAACTTATGTTCTGACTCCCTCCTCATAACATTCGCAGGTTAGACAGAGACTTATAGCTTTGGGGATACTGATTTAGCAGTATTGTGATTAAGGTAAAGCTATGTTTTAAATATATTATATTTTACTCCTTCCGCTATGAGGTGTTTTCCGAACTCTAACATATCTCTTTTCTCTGTCTTTTTCTGCAGGATACCAGAGCAACCAACTCGGGTTTCGGTGGATTGGATTTTTGAAAAAAAAATCGGTCTGTCGGAATCGGGGTTGTTACATCCGGTATTAGAGAACAAGTTTACGATTCCTATATAGATAACGAGTGAGCGTATTTATATTTTAAAAAATATAAATATATTACATATATAAACCAAAATCCATAAAGTAGCCCACTAAGTATGGAAAGAGTTGGGATATTTTAGTTTGTACACTAAAGTAATAAACATAGAAATTTTTGAGACCCTTAGGTGGTTTGTTTGGAAAGTGTACAATATGATTTGATATTTGAGAAAGAAAGTATCCCATAGAATTAAAACTGGAATGTTATTTCAGAGTAGTGGGTTCGGAAGTGAAACCTTAGAAATTAGAAAAGGTTGAAATATGAAAAATGGATTAGGAATATATATAGTTAAGAGAATTGAATTCGTGAAAGTGCCTAGGAAAGCCTAGTTGAGTTGAAGACCCGCTTTGAGTCTAACCCAATGATAAACTTTTAAGAACTTGAATTTGTAAAAGGATTTGTGGTATTTTCCAATATTTAATCTTAAAAATATTCTGATAAATGCATGTTGGGTTTTAAAGTAAAGTGGAGTATATTGTGTGAAACAATGATTTCTTGTTTTAAAAGAATTCTCTCATAAAAAGGTGCATATTATGGAGCATAAATAGCTTGCTAGTTTTCATATATGAAAAGAAGTTTTGAAATTTCTATTTGGTTAACAATAAAATTTTGATTATTGTTTTAAAAGGAAATTTTGTTGGGTGGACAAAATAAGAATAGATATTTGCACCTTAGCAGCCAAAGTTAACATTGTAAATAGGAACAGTGTAACTCATTAGTCATCCTTGACTACTCCAGTTTGTGATTTGAAAAAAAAAATTTGCAATTTTACTTTGTAACATGTTTTTATGGTTTGGCAAAAGCAAGTTTTTGAGAAAAGAATAAAAGTTTTACCACTTTTAGTTTTTGGAAGAAGAATGTAATAAAAAGAAAGAATGCCAAACCATGTTTTAAAAGTGGAGTAGTTAAGGATTAAGGCCTAGAAAGAACGAGATAAAGTTAAAGCTATTAGAACCAACTGGGAATTGGTTGAGATGAGGAATTCTCTGAGTATCAATCTGATGTTGATTTCGGTCTTCGGGGTTGATACTTAGAGAGTTATTTTCTTGCCAATTTACAGGCAGGGATTAGATGATACTAAACTAATGGAAAATTTCCCGTAGAATGCATAAGCCGTATGAGTCTAGGATTGTTGCTTGAAAGAGAAGTATAGGCTAGTAATACACAACATGGACTAGTGGTGACTACTAGGAAGTGAAGGGAAAGCAAGTATATAAATCCTGTTGAGTGGACTCGTGACATAAGTCCTACGATTCTTGGCCCATAGTAGTAGCTGTGTAGGATGCTGTTTGAGTTGAAAACGAAAAGGCTTATTTGAAAATAATAAACTTAAGAAATTTGGTTAAGTCAAATAAGCTAAGAAAGAAACTAGCCTAACTAAAAAGAAAACAACAGAATCAATCAAGCGGCAAAACGAGACGAGAAAAGAAAATGGAAATCTTAAGAAAAAGATAAATAAATATGAAATTTTTCCAAGATAATTTGAAAAAGAGAAGAAATTTTCTTATGTAGTTGTGCTTGGATAGGAAATCCTCATAGAATTGTCATATAAAAATCCAAGTACAATTAGAAAAGAAAAACGGAGGATGTGAATTTTTCCGTTTTACACCTTTTCATAACATAAGAAATCGAATTTGGAAAATTAGATTTTTCTAAATTTTGAATTAAATGATGGTTGGTAGGATTTTGGATGCGAAAATTGGATGAACTATGCTCTTACTATGTAAGAGTGTAGGAAAATTTGGATGAAAAACGTTTTGATTTTTCAAAAATATTGCATTCATATAGAACTGCAAGTATATTTATGATGTGAGCATCATGTTTTGAAACAGTTTTTAAAGTTTGCATACATAAAGGTGGATCCAAATTAGGCATACATACTTTACTACGATGTATCTCACTTAGCACATGTGCACAATGTTTGCAACAATTGGATGCACACTTTATGGATGGATGTTGCGAGGGATTATCTATTTTACTCTTATCGAATTTCGGGGACGAAATTCATTAAGGGTGGGAGAATGTAACACCCCGCATTTTTAATATAATTAAAAATGTATACATATATGCATAGATAGGTTAATAATGGTGATGTACAATGAAAATTACTTAACATGAAAGAGAAGGAAAGATTAATTCAATGGCAGTGTATGTAACAGAGAAGATAATAAAATTAGCATACTCAATTTAAATATCAGGAATTAAGTAAAACGGACATCACCATTGCGTTCGTCTCGAATTTCTGCTTGGAATAGAGTCCAATTTTTCGAAAATCGGACTCTGTATGAAAGAGTAATGGCCTGAGGAAGATTCAACAAAAATTCAGAAAAATACCCAGACAGGTCGACTTGGGGGTCGACCTACCCAGGGTGGTCGACCTGGGGGTCGACCTTAGTGTCGACCTCCCCCCTGATTTTTCCAGATCTGGGCAGTGACGATTTTTGGTGTGTTGGACGGACCGGATGGCTTCTAGGGGAATCTAATGGCTCTAAAACACTCTCTACACCTATAAAATAGTGCCTAGACCTAACCTATTTCATAAACAATTCCCTCTGACACTTCCATGCCGCTAAACTTCAACCAAACATGGCCGCCGCCTCAAAACCCTAAATTAATTTGCAAGTTCTTCATCAACTTTGGAGTTTAATCAAATCAAGTAGCAAAGTTCTTTATCAAAAATTCATGCTCTTCACCAATAATCAAATAAGAAGATTAAATCAGTGTTCTACATCAACGACAAATCACTTATTTCTCTAATCCAGTCAATGTGAGTGGATTTGAACTATATTTGTTGTATAATGTTGCTTCTATCGTTTACCATTCCCCATAATGAATATGATGTTAATTTAATAAGATTTATTATTTTATTTATGCCTACGTTTGAGTTCTCTCCTTTTTATCCTTTCCCTTTTTTATTTTTGGATCTAGGTTATCTCGAACCTAGAAGAAATCTTATTATACAATACACACGATTGGAATATGGGGATATTGGAATATAATCCGAAATTTGGGGGTTTGCGGCATAACAATTGTTATTGCATATATTGGGCATAATCCATTTTATGTAGTCGAGGAATATAATCTACGCTGAATAGTGCGCAACTATGAATTTTGATTTATGATGTTAACATGAAATTGTGTAAATTTAATTGGAACTTGGATATGTAATTGGATAACATGGATTGGTGAAATTTATTTGTGACTTGAAAAGTAAGCCTAGAGGGTGAATTAGATTATATGTATAAACGTGGGAATGTTGGGATATATATTGGGAAAATATTGATTATATGAAATTGGGTATAATTGGATATTGGAAGTTGACATGTTTGGGTATGAATAACATGGAATTATTGAATTTGGGTAACATGAAAATTGGCTAACTATTATGTAATTGGTGTAGCGAATGGAAAATTGGAAATAGGCATAAAAATGAAATGAAATTAAGTTGAATTTGGAACATATGACATGAATTTGGGGTTTGGGTGAACGACGATTGTTAATAAACGCCTATGACACGAGGTTAAACGCGTTTGTGGTGTAAGACTGCCCGGAACCGCCCGGCAAATCCAGCAACCACAAGCGGACGTCTAATGTGAGAGGTCAACGGCAAGAACTAGAGGCGTAACGGTTTATGACACGAGGTTAGGCGCATTTGTGGTGTAAGGCTGCCCGGAACCGCCCGGCAAATCCAGCAGCCACGAACGGACGTCTAATGTGAGAGGTCATACATCGTTATGGCATTATAAATAAATTAAGAAATACTAACCATAATAAGACATGTGGGTGACATCGGTATGGTTAGAGGGTTAAGTGGGTGATATAAATGGCATGTAAAGCATGACTAATGTGGACTTAACCGTTGTAAGACATGTCATGTAAAACATGACTAAGGTAGACTTAACCGTAGTAAGACATGTGTAAGATATGGAAACTATAATAAAGGGGGTTAAGTGGGACACGTGTGACATGTGAAACATAATTTAGATATGCTTAACCAAATGGGATCCGTAACGGTATCATAAATTAATTGAATTGGGTAAAGTTTAAGTAACGGGTTAAGAAAAAGGAAGGGTTAAGTCAAATCTAAAATTTATGACACAGTAATGGGGGAATGATAATTACCTATTATAAACTTGAGTTGCAGTGATGTAAAATTAAATAATAGGCAAACTTGTCATAGGGACAAGGGGACGTTATGACTTAAGATGTAATACAAGACTTGAAGGGTGGGACGACTTATACTGTGAAATAAGTAAACCTAAATTTAATGATAAGAAATGGGGAATGATAAATAACCTATTATGAGTAAACCTAAAAAAGGCAAGAAAGGATAATAGGTGGAAATTATAACTTATGGGACAAGATAAGTTATAGGAAACGATAAGGAAGATGAGATAACTTATATGTAAAGATATACTTAAATTAAGTGGTTTGAAAGGAGAAATGTGAAATAAAAAAAATGATATAAGTTATATGAGTGGAAAAGAAGTAAATTAGAATCATTTATGTTGGTTGGGTTGAGTAATTCTCTGGGTGCCAGTCTGATGTTGATTTTGGTCTTCGGGGCTGGTGTTTAGAGGGTTATTCTCCTAATCAGTATGTATGAGGGATAAGGCATACTTAACTATGAATTAAGTATAACATGTTGTTGTAACCCGAAAAGGGAATAATTTATGAGATTGGAAAATAACATATTGTGGGCTTATTAATGGACTTAAGTGGGTTAAGTATAAATTGAATTAATAAGCAAGGGTTACTTGGTGAATACGAAAAAAAAGGAAGCTAATGTGAATAACCTAGTTAAATGAGAAAGTTGACGAGGTGGCACAAGCGTGAAATAAATGGTTAGACTTAGGGTCTGATGACATATAAAACTAAGGCGCTTGAAGGAGTCCGTACGTTGTAGGATGAACAACCCAACGAGGTAGATCATGATGGTGTCATAAGGCACGAGGAGAGCGCACGTTCGCTATTTTGGCAGCTCCAACGGACTGGAAGGGGAAGCACGCTAAAGGTGCTCCTGGTAGTCCTCTGTAGTGGTTTAGCTTTGGGCTAGGATTACAGAGGTTGGGTCTGCGTGGAACTACCAGGTGGGCGGGGCTTGACTGCACAAGTAGGGGGCAGTCAGAATGATGTACACGGTGGCATTAAGGGTGGTTCGGCGATTGCCTCAGGCGGAGGTGGAGGGTCAAGACCAAACGATAGCAAGATCGTCGGACGCCTGTCACCAGCAGCCTAAGGAATGCGAAAAGACAAAAGCTAACCCCTAGAGATCGTTAACCTTTGCTATCAAGGGACGGGTGTGGGGAGACCCCACATGGATGTTTAGATTGTTTTCTTGTTAGGGGTGGTCGCTTAGCTCGTGTGGTCTTTACTAGTTGAGGGAGGGGCTGAGGTGGGGCCATAGCCACCATAGAAAAACTAGACCCAAGGGATATCTGTACATTGGACACTCTTAGAGGCGGGCCCGTACAGATATAGAAAAGCTCCCGACCGAGTTCGTGTTTTCTGGTATAGCCCTGCCATGGAACTTGGGTGCACAAGTAGAGGTTATGTGCAGTAGAAACATCGAGTACGATTGATGATACGTACGTGGGAAAGTCTAGGTACAACCATGTCTGCTCTGGGTGGTGTATCGTAGACTAGAGGGCATTATACGGTGATGGAACCAAACTCGATCGAATAGTTCGAGGATAGTAGTCAGTACGCTTACGTAGCACAGCGATAATGGTTCTATGCGGATGTAGCATTGTACGTTACTATGGCATAGGATGAGGGATTGCGCATATTACTATGGCGATACGGGGGGGAGGGGGGGAGAGACCGTGCGAGTAGGGTATCACGGGGTGTACCTCAGTTTGGGGGTGTTACATATACACTACATTAGGTTAATCTACTAGGGTTTAGATGGGTGTGACGTGTGTGTAAGCTTTGAGTGCTAATAACACGTATAACCTAATAAATAAGAAAGTGTAATTGAACGGTATATGTAGGATTATTCAAGAAGTGTAGTTTAAATTCATTCATACAGAACTTATGTTCTGACCCCTCCTCATAATATTCGCAGGTTAGACAGAGACTTATAGCTTTGGGGATACTGATTTAGCGGTACTGTGATTAAGGTAAAGCTATGTTTTAAATATATTATATTTTACTCCTTCCGTTGTGAGATGTTTTTCGAACTCTGACATATCTCTTTTCTCTGTCTTTTTCTGCAGGATACCAGAGCAACCAACTAGTGTTTCAGTGGATTGGATTTTTGAAAAAAAAAACCAGTCTGTCAGAATCGGGGTTGTTACACATATGAACGCGACTTCTCTGCCAACTCTATTTGTTTTCTTCTTCTGATCATTCCAAAAATCACAACACATCTACCCAAATCCATCATCACCATCTAAACTTCACTCGATGCTTATTTTACATTGCGTGTTTCTAGAAAACTCATGACCTGTGCAAATAATGGCCACTGCCATTTGCTACGCTCAACCACGGTGCATCGTTCACCTTCAGAACAACTCCAGTCCAACCCAGATACCTCAAACCGCACCCGCCGGCTCCCTCCCCACCGTGTTCTCCACGACTGGCGTATAGGATGCTATAGTTTCATGCCTTGAATAATCCCAAAACTTCGCATGAGATGCCAAACTGCACGCTTATCTCTAATGAAGCCAAAAAATTGACTAACTCCTTCCCCAATGCCATCCTATTCGAACCCTAGCTTGCCGTTACTGACATTGAGATCAGCAAAGTTCCAAAGCATGCTAAAATCTCCCTTCCCAATCGAAGATCTCAAAACACGAAATGCGAAAATATAAGGGTGCGTTTGGTTTACATTTTAAGTTTTCAGTTTTGAGTTTTCATGGTTGTTTTCAATTTTTCATTTTGAATATTTTCACTATTTCTCAAAATGCGTTTGGTTATTCTTTTTTCGAAAACAAGTTTTCAAAACTAAAAATTGGAAAATGTGTTTGGTTCAAAATACAATTTTGAAATTTTGAGTTTTCATTTTGGCAATTCAAACAAATTTCACGTTTAAAGTATAATATGTAATATAATATGGAAAAGTCTATTTAGACACGAAATATATATATAACTGATGATGCAACAAATATTCATCGATCACCCCATTTATTCCACTCTTCCATATTAAGACAATGATTCAACGGTCTAGATTACTTTTGAACTAATTGTTTCTAATTTTATGTTCAAATAATCACACCCCTCCCCCTCCCCCTTCCCCCAAACCAAATAATATATACTATTCATTTTTCATGTTTGCACGAACATACTATATGTTGTAAATCAAACAAAAAACAAAACGAAAAATTCAAACATAAAGAAATTGAATACAAATAACTGCAAATATATCAAGCTGCTAATTAAAAACTATAATAGATGAAAGATAATAAGCTGAATTCTAAACATACTGATTAAACATTAAAGAAAATACAATATTTTAAACTACATGAGGTCGAATTGTACAGGAATTAAAATACAATAAAAAAGTTCATAACACGGTTTTAAATATATAATATAAGAGGCAAGCTAGATAAAGAGAACAACTCAAACATTTATCATAACAATATGATATTTATATAAGCCACAAGTTTTGTAGAAACTCTCTTCTGATGTCTTCCGAGTTACATCTGCAAACGATAGTACAAAAGTAAGACATCTACTAAATCACGAAATAAAAGTAAGAGTACCTGAACTATTCAAATATGTTACTGAAATAAAGATGGAATGAATTATGAAATAGAAATAAAATTGTACCTGAACTATAAATGACGAATTATTAAATAGAAATAGAAGTTAGAATAAAGTAACAATATTGGAACTGAGACAATAACTGTAATAATTATGGCATCAGTCTAGACTGAGGTAAATAATCAAAGCTGAAATAGAAATGCCCGAACAGATGGAAAAGGGGATTGAACCAATGTAATCTAACACTCACGTTCCCAACTTATTTGATTAATTTCATTTTTTCTTGTTTTCCCCAAAGTTTAATATTATCTTTTGCGATTCAATGAATTTTTCTACATTGAAATTTAGATTATAGGCTTCTGATAACAATGAACAGCCTCCTTACATTAGTTCTTCAGTTTTTTGTTCCTTCCTATGTATGAACTACATTTAATTTATCTTTTATATGGTCATTGATTTTCATTCAGTGACTTTTGAAATAATCAAAGCATCACTCATTTATTGTAAGCAAAAAACCGTTGGACATCTACAATTGAGCATTAACTTGTTAAAAAACTTACAATTAGCATGAATGATGAAGTAACTCAATTTTAAATGATGTAGCAGAAAGTAGTAAGAGTAATCAAACATCCAATATCAGTTCACGTAGTAAAAACAGGAAAGTTCATATAGTAACAAAAATACAATTGCAGGCAAATCAATGTCCAGAAACTATATGCATTTCTGAGAATATGAATAAAATTGATACACATAAATCAGAACAAATAGAAAATCCTAATAATAGCAAAGCTCCTGGTGGACTACAAGCCGATGGAAAACAAGCACCTACCTAGCTAGATTAGCTCGAGACAACAATTATTGATCCTATTGAACTTTCATGCAATGGCAACTCAAATGAAATGCCTTCAAATGGAAACAATTCAACAATGGAAGACCTTAGTTAAATACCCCTAGACAGAGAGCAATGAGGAGAACCAGACAAGAAGAGACACCTTTCGAATTTAAATCTACTCTTCCCTAAAAAGTTGTAAATAACCTTGAAAGAAAAAACATGATTAATCGAATCAAATCCAAAGGAATATGTAACATGAGAGTCTTTAATTATCTGACATTGCAACAGTAAGAATTTGAGTGAAAAACAAATCTAAGACTTCATATGGACAAAATACATAAATCTCCTTTTGTAAACATTTTTCACTGACCTCGGATAAAGAATGAAGCAATTTCATCTCCGTACTACATGTGATAGATGTGAATGAGCACTTGACAAACGTCGCAATCTCAAATGCAGAAAACTTAAAGTTGGTGTAATCATCAACATTTTCATCTATTTCTACTTCTGTATTGAACAGCTTCTCTTTCTATTAACAAAATTCCGCATCTTTCTATTAACAAGGCCATAACGTATTAAAAACTATTAATAAAATGTATTGTTTTGTAGGTTTACAGGTGCATGCTAAAGTAATTAGAGGGGAAAGTGCCAAATATTTCATTCTGCAAAAAACCGAAGAATACATCACAACTACGAATATCAATTGGCATATACAGGAGCCAGTATGCATTGATGCACTTTACAAAGATACTATATTATTAAATAAATTAACTTACAAAATTTTCAATAAAGTGCAAAACTTAGGAAAATGCTATTATACAAAAAAAACAACCATTAAAGCTTCTATGTTGAAAGACTCCAAGAATAATATATCATAATCGCTCTTAAACATATAGGGATCTCAAGCATAAATAGAAATACGGAAGTCGTTTTCGGGAAGTATTTTTCAATTAAGTACAAGACAATTTTATCCCCTAATCAAATGTATAAAAAAAAAATTGGTCATATTTCCGCATTACTTGAATTTTTTTTTTTAGCTGTCGTTGAAATAGAAAATTAATGAATTACATACTCCATTACAAAATCAAAAGCATTTTTTCTTATGACATTCCTTAAACTGCCTTAAAAATATATTAAGATGGTTCATTTTGTTTATATCAAACTGTACAACTGCGTTAAATAATTGGTAGCTATCAATCTGGAGTTATGAAATTTTAATATTGTAAAGATAATGAACATGGTTTTTTCCCATGACAAGATGAAGTTGTTTATGGCTGGTAATTAAAATGAACCATTTTTTTCTTTTTCGTTGTAGTCTTATTTCAGGTGTAGCTAGCATTAATTTGATCATCATTGACATTTTATTTCAGGTCAAAGAAACTTGAATGCAAGTGCTGATTTATGCAATCTAGGAGGTCAAGAAAATTACATCAGATAATCACTCCCTAATGGAAAACGTATTCATTAATGTGATGAATAAATTCATTAGTTTGAGCTTTCTACCAATATCTTCTACTAACATTTTTTTTCTTTTCGGATTTTAACTATGAACAAAATTAAAAGCTAGAAAAATCGTTATTTGTGTATTCATTATCAAAGTTTGAAGAATTTCACTAAGCTCATTTATTTAATTTCAAAACAATTTCACATATGTCGTTGTAAATCACCAATTTTAATGTATGACCATTTGTCTGACCCTACGGTTTAATTAGCTTAATTGCCAATATATACTACTTATGAATGCATGACGTGCTCATTAAATGAGCAGCTCCTACAATTATGTTTCAGTTTTTGAATAATATCCTAAATACACTCACTTTATTTTGGGTAATACCTCAATAATCACTGTTTGAATTTATGTATGACTGCATTACCAAAGAAACTTCTATGACGTATGCTACCCCCCTGTTCAGCCTAATCTTCCCAATTGATTAATCTTCCTATGATTTATCTATCTAACTTGTTTTTCTTCATAATATAGGGAACATACAATTTAATTAAAATATTAGTGCATTTGTTATTGTTTGTCACAATACAAAGATCTGAGGTTTATCATTATTAACATGTGAGTTAAAAATATGGTATATTGATCTCTTGAAAAATAAATCCCACATGAAATAGTGTTGAACCATTTTAGACACCCAAACTCTGGAAAACGCATGGCAAAAGCATATTAAAAGCATAACAAAAGGAACAAACAAACTCTGGAAAATCGTTTGCCTGAAGACCAAGTATTATATAAATCATTATCGAGCATATTCAAATCCAAAGCAAAGCAAGTACAAGAAAAAGCACGAAACATAAAGAGATGGATCGAAATTACCTTATAACAATTGAAACTGAAGTAGCTCAAATCAAAAATAAAACCCTAACCCATGCCGAAAAGAAGGAGTCACTGTTAAATAAAAAACTTGATGAACTAGTTCAATTGAATCGACAGAGGTATGAAATATTGAAGAAGTTGCGATTTTACCTGAGTTTGCTAAGATCGACAAAAATCGGAGAAGAGGAATAGGGAGGCCAGAAAATGATTAGGATGTTTTAACGCGTTCGCTTTGTTTTGGGCTTTTATTTTTCAAATTTTCACGTGGGCTAGAAAACGGTGAAAACAAGAAAAAACTGTTTTCAGTTTTCTTTGTTGGGCCTATTTTGAAAAATGATAATTTTTGAAAATGAATTTTTGAAAATAGTAAAGGGAACATGTTTTCAGTATTTTTCAAAATTGAAAACTGAAAATGAACCGAAAATGGCAAACCAAACGCACCCTAAGTTTTTATTTTAATTAAGGAATGGAGGTAAGGTGATTTCAGTCGGCCATTTTTTTTAGTATTTGAAAGAGGGGAAAATGGAGGTTCTTTGTTGAAGCAGGAAATAGAATTAAAGAGGGTATTGCAATTTAATTTGAAGCTTCGAAAGTTGATTTAATGAATGGGAAAATTAAAAGGAAGCTATGGTTTTTATTTTGTTTTGTTGAAAGGGAAACGAGGAAGGGGAATTTGCATATTTATAATTGGAGAGGGGAATAATAAGTCTGCTGAAGTACAAGGGAATAGGTCGGCTTAAGTACATCAATAATAAATTCGATTCGATTTAAATTCGATTCGATTTAAATTTGATTTGAAATAAAGAGATTTTTATTTTATTTAAATGGATTCTGATTCGATTTCGAGCTTATCCATTAAAAATAAATCTCAGGGTTCATCACTTGAAATCACAAACCCTTATTTTTAACGTAACGACTGACGTTTCAATGTAATAACGCTATTTTGAACTCAACAGAATATATTCTGAAATTTAATTTGAAACAATATATAAAATAATCATATTAAATCAATATAATATAATTTAAATTCAGAAATAATTAATCCCTCGATAATAAATTATTATTATCGTTTCTATTCAAATAGAATTTTATTAATCATTTGAATCATTTTGACTCCGTTATAATTTCGAATTGAATTATTTTATATTCTTGTATTACGATAATTATATATATTCGGAATAAATCATATTTCGATTATTAAATCGATAACTTAATATAAAAATCGATTTATATTATCAACTCAATATTTAAAACCATATCAAATATTTAAAATAAATCGACCAAAAATCCAGGCCGTTACATCTATAATTATTCTAAAAAAGGGATACTTCAAATTTGTAGATTTTCAAGAAAATAAGAAATGAGGGAAGAAGTCTTATGAAGGAGAACCAAACGCCAATTCGTACCTTTTTCCACTTGAATCTGATTAATCTCCTCAAATATATATTGTTTATGTTTGATTATGTTTGTATATGAATATATTTTGTTTTAGAATTTGTTTGAGGAGAAAAGAAAATGGCAGAGCTTCACTGTTGCTCTGAAATATATGGAAAAGAATGGAGGTCTAACCCCTCATGTATAGGAATTGAAATGACCTCGAACTATCAGATTAGTTTTCATGAAAATTCATGTGTCGATATATAATAATAATAATAATAATAATAATAATACCGTAGCCGTCGGCTACCCCAGGTCGCCCTGGGGTCCACCTAGCAGTCGACCGCCAAGGGTGGAATTGGTAGACAGTGGTGGCCAGTATTGATTGCTTACTATATATATTTTATATAATATATTCTCTTTTAATTATTTTCCATTTGTTTTCGTATTTTGTCTGTAACTTCTTCACATAGACTCCATTCGCGAAACTCCAAACGTGAAAGTTGTCCAGAATTTCGTGACGAACGCAACGTTGAAAGTTTAGTGGTCAAATTCCATCGTTTGTAGAAATTCCTAATTTTGAAAATATAATTAAATAACTAATTTATTTATTGTCAAAATTCTAGATTGCTACATTCCCCCTCCCCTTAAAAAGGAATTTCGTACCGAAATTCTTATAACTACTAATCTTATCCTACACAACCAATTTATGTACATCCATTTTGCAACTAAGCGTGCATGTGCAAAGTGTACATAATATATCACAGCCATAAAACATGTATGCACAATGATTCTAAATCGGATCCTTTTGTATGTATGCATTTAATTTTAAAACCACTTTTGAAAACATGATGCAAAACATCCTTAATATACTGGTAGTTCTATACGCATGCAAATTTTGAAAAATCTTTTTTCATACATAACCCCCACACAACTACAAGCGGAAGTGTGAAGCAACCAATTTTTGTATCCAAACCCTATCATCCAACGCGTCAACGCATCTACTCGTTTCCTATTTAATTTCTCCTAAGCCGGAAAAAGGAAATCTAAGCAAAAGTTTAACGTTCCTTTCGCTTACTATTCCCATCCTATAGTGGAATTTTACCTCATCTCCCCAAAAAACTCCATAAAATCCCATTTGTAGACTGCAAAGGAGGCTTAAAACAAGCTATAAAATGTAAAACGAGTTAATTAGCATCTCATATGCATCGTTGACAAGGTATGGAAACAATGATTCCACAACTAAAACAGTCTTTCCCTTGTTGCCGTTAACGTTTTTATCGTATCATCAACCCCATTGCACCAATAAAACGCACACACAAATCATTCAAAAATCTTCCTTACGCCTTTCATGTGACCAAAAATTAAAAAAATCACAAAAATAAATTTCTTCTTCAAAACTTCTTTTATATGTTTTGAAAAATTCTTTTCAATACCCTTTTACTTTCCATACGATATTTTTACAAAAATCAAAATTTTGGTAATGTGCGCTTTGCATCATTTAAACCATCCATTCTTATACAAAACAGATGTTTTAACATGTGCAAACCACCATACTCAAATCCCCGTTTTTGTGCAAACCGAAATAAAAGAAAGTAAATCAGTTAAATTTTAAAAAGGACTTATCTTCAAACAATATTTGTAAAAAGTTTCAAAAATGTATTTTGTGGAAACTTAAATGATTCAATTTACATGTTGGCAAAAAAGGAAATCGGTCACGCAAAAATGCAAAAACCGAAACCACACACGAACAGAACAAAATAAATTTTAGCTTAATAATGAATAGGTGATAAATATACCCGTGATGAAAACAACACAAAATCATGTTCTTTGCTAAAATTTATTTACACAGAATTTTATTCTTTTCATCTCTAAGACAACTGTTAGTTAGATAAGAAAAATGAGATTTCAATTAGATATGTGTGAATAACACAAATGTTTCAAGACATAGAAATCTCATTAAATAGTCGTGCGATTACAAACATCACTAACAATTCAATCACGAATTACCACAAAGCCAAGAACCAAATGCTACAAAGCAAAAACAACAAAGACAACAAATGAACACCAATACCAAAACTCCAAAAACAATGCCTATAAACAAAGAGATGTCTTGCTCCACGACTAGAGCTCAAACCATTTTTATGACCTTTGACTAGTCATATCATAGTAGCAAAATGCTCAATCTTGTGTTGCAGACACTACTGGTGTCATTGGATGTTTCCACGTCACCATCTCTTCTAAGAGAGAATTTGCAATGACAAAAGAAACCCACCACAAAACTACTTTTCATGGAGATTCATCTAACATTATCGGAAGAAAAAATTGGATAGATGAAAATACATAAGGTAACTCCATGAAACAGCACACAAGGACAACAAGCTGAACCAAAATATGATGCGGTATTAAATGATGGTTACACCACCAATCAAAGAAATGATGGATCGATTTCCACGTTATGAGACAAACTTAGTTTTAACTTCCCATCTTCGAAATAATGTGCCGAATGAGTCACACATCTACATAGGAAGTTCGAACATAGATTCTTGAACTCAACAACTGACATTGCAAAAAATGAGATTTGCTTCAAAATCTCTAAAGCAGGTCAAACCCAAGACCATTCGAGTCCGTGTACAACACAGCTGCCTCTAAAATCTCATCGAAATTCTCCTTAGGAAAACCATTTAAGATAGTTCAATCTTCATCTCAGAAACAACGATCACCTTCATCAAAAGTCTATTCAAACAGGATATAACAAAGGCGGATGCAGCACAAGCAACAATCCTATTCAAAGATCTCGAAAGCAAAGAACCAGTGCAAGTCCAACTACTATAACAAATTCTGTTAGCCCTAAAGCGGTGGAATCTTATGCTGATTCTGATCCAACCAAATGGTCTATCTCCCTAAGGATGAGACTTAAATGGCACATGAGAGATCGGATAGTGCAAGTTGGTACTATGGGCTAAGAAATGATTGGAGAGAAGAAATTGGATTTAGATCTTGGGGTCATAGTGGATGAGATCTAATGCGCAAAATAGCGCGAAGGAGGAGACGAGGCGTCAAGAAAAAAGAGAAGAAAAATAAGGATATCGTTTGGCTAGACGGGGAAGGAAGGAAGAAATAAATAAATTTAAGGAGGGTAATTTGGATGCAACTTTAACGATTGAGTCCAAGGTTCAATTTGTGCCCAAGCTCATCAACTAGTTGACCACTCTAGTGTAACGCTAAATGGTCAACTATCAAACGAGATTCGAACAAAGATTAAACCTTGACCTTATTAGGTCGGATTAAAATATTAATCGTTTTGCTTCATCTTTTAATATTTGATGTGATTTGAAAAATACTTATCCTCATCATGGTGGTATCAAAGACCATAGTTAAACTCCGAACCGTATCCAAATATTAAAAGCACTCTTAATATCAATGCTGCGACCACACAATGAACGAATTCCCAAAATAATTCAACCAGAAATCCATGATAAAATTAAACTGAATTTCCCCTTACCTAGCTGACAAACAAATTGAACGATTCACAAAATCAAATATCCAATTTGAAAGAAAGATTTTTGTTAGTCTCTTCGAAAGAAAATTTAATACTTTTTCCGAAATTTATTCTTATTTATAAACTAAAGGTTTCATATTATAAATCCATTTTATTATTTATATTCCAGTTTATATTACTAACTGAAAAACCTTTTCGCGTTCTAAACCGTCGGGGTTTTAAAATCTTGAAAAAACGATTGTGATAATTTTGGTAAATCATCCAATATATATAAAAAGAGGAACACTAAAAATCGCAAGGAATGGGTGTTATTTATTTTTAATTTTAGAGGCATATTCCTTGTCGTTTTCAATTCCCTTCTTTATACCATACTGGATTATTTATAAAATCACACAAAAAAACCCAAACAATTTTGAAATGTGAACATGCTTAAAATTTTAAAACCATATTTTTATAAAACCATTTCTCGAAACCATAGTTTTAGAACTTTCGAAACTCGTTTTATTTTCCAAAGCAGTTTAAAAGTGGAAATTCCTTCGAATAAAAGACCAAGGATTCAAACGAATATTTCTAACAAAAGAATGTTCGGATTTCCAAACGAAGTATAGAATTAATATACCTCGTAATTGCACTTTTAGAGGATACTATATATTATCATGAATTTCTCGTTTCAAGACCAAGGAAATTTCATTGGTTGGAACTCCCAACGAAACCAAAAACTATAAATGACAACTATCTCAGTTGTAGTTAGAATTCCGTCCAGTCACCAAACTCAAATCCACGGGATTCACCATATGCTGCCCTCATGCTCTTCACAATGAAATCGCCAACGCATTGTGGGGTAAGACAGAATTGGCTAGAAACTCAAACTCAACATATTTCAAACTCTTAGTCACTTAAAGCCCACCTTAAATAAATAGGCCAATGACTATTTCATCGTCGAAATAATTTAAAGTTGAGTAAGAAAGACGAAGAAAAATAGAAAAGTTGCATCTTCTTTTGGAAATCCTAACTATTCTTAGCATGATATTGGGGAATCTCATTGTTATTACTCAAACAAGCATGAAACGTATGCTTGCGTATTCGTCCATCAGTCAAATCGGATATGTAGTTATTGGAATAATTGTTGGAGACTCAAATGATGGATATGCAAGCATGATAACTTATATGTTGATCTATATCTCCATGAATCTAGGAACTTTTGCTCGCATTGTATCATTTGGTCTACGTACCGGAACTGATAACATTCGAGATTATGCAAGATTATAACGAAAGATCCTTTTTTGACTCTCTCTTTATCCCTATATCTCTTATCCCTAAGGGGTCTTCCTCCACTAGTATGATTTCTCGGAAAACTCCATTTATTCTGGTGTGGATGGTATACATGCCTATATTTCTTGGTTTCAATAGGACTCCTTACGAGCATTGTTTCCATCTACTATTATCTAAAAATAATCAAGTTATTAATGACTGGATGAAACCAAGAAATAACCCCTCACATGCGAAATTACAGAATTTCTCCCTTAAGATCAAACAATTCCATCGAATGGAGTATGATTATATGTGTGATAGCATATATTGTACCAGGAATGTCAATGAACCCAATTCTTACAATTACCCAGGATACCCTCTTTTAGCTTCTAGGCCTATTTCTTAGTTCAATATCTCTCTTATTAACTGGAATAAAAGAATTAGTAGATCTGTTCTGCCCAAAATGGGCTGGGGTTATGAACTTATAATCACGGAATCGAATCGATCATCAGATTATAAGTTCATTCCATACCGGACCAGACCGGAATAGGGTCATGTACATTCTTATTACAAGAAGGGGTTATTCGAGTGTATGTAAATAGATACTATGTTTTTATATGGATTCATACATTGTTACATTCTATTTAAGAATAGGAATAAGCATAATCGGACCTGATTTGGACATATCTATCATTATTTGGGTACCATATTCACTTATTTAGGCTTCTATTGAATCGAGAAATAGGTTTGATTGTACATATTTTTGATATACAAGGTATCCTATGGATAATTCAAATCGAAGCAATTTGATGTCTGATTCGGGGCTATGTGACATGAACGATCGATAGAAATACCCCCAACACTCCATCCACCTTTGTCCATATATTCCATATATCACACTAGATAGATATGATATTCATGGAATACGATTCACTTTCAAGATGCCTTGATGGTGAAATGGTAGACGCACGAGACTCAAGATCTCGTGCTAAATAGTGTGTAGGTCCGAGTCCTCTTCAAGGCATAATATTGAGAATGCTCATTGAATGAGCAATTCAATAACAAATTTCGAATCTAATCAATATTGATATATTGAGTATCTTATCTGTTGATAAGAAGCATTCCGGCGATCCCCACGATCTGAGTCCAAGTTGTTGGAATTGGAACAAGTTTGTTAGTAGATCACGAAATCTAGGCGATCTTCTTTATGTAATGAATGAGGAGTCCATTTGGAAATCATCCACCCCGCGCCACCCCCCGAGTATATAGGAATCACACAGGGGTAGACTGATAGAAACCTCTAGTAAAATACACACCAGTACCCATAACCCAGCGGATAAAGTACATTACATAGTACATTTCAGGGATTGGCGACTTACCCATTCAGTGACTTTGGCACTGGACGTTCCCAAAATGGGTACTATCGGGTCGGGTGAATTAGAGAATAGACAGACGCCTGTTGGCATTCCATCTTTCCTTCTCTTTTCAAGGCCTATCCGAAAGAGAATCCTGTACCTCTTGGTCATAAATAGGACGAACCACCTCCATGGATATCTTTGCTTCAAAACAAAACAATTCGAATTAGGCTCGGTCAAACAGAATATGTATTATCCATATGGGAGATCTTCCAATTGAGAAGATCCATCGACATGAGACGAAGAGAAAGGTCTATCTATTTTCTTTAGTTATTCAGTTAAACCAATGATTCGTTATTGGAGCAGATAGCAACAATTGTTTCATCGGACATGCGTATTTTTTCTTTTTCGACGGATTTTCCATTGTTTCATTAATGGATTTTTTTTTTTGATATAGTGAGTAATAGGATCTGGTTGTTCACCATTCAAGAATTCTTGTTTAGGCAGTTCATATCATCTATACATAGTGTTTTGATCTAAGATTTTAATTCTTCCATGCTTCGACAGTAGCATATTACTTCATGGAGCTAAGGTCCAAAATATGGAATAAACTAGTGTTTCCACGACTCTACCATCCAACCAATTCTGTTCCACTTAATCCACTTTTCATGGCCACATATCTTTATGGCTAAGGAATGGGAAATCTTTCCCCTGTTACATGAATCAAATATTTCATTTCATCCTGGAAAAGCCGTCACTTTCTCTACAATGTCTTTTCCATTTGATCCAATAGCATTCCATTAGATAGGAAGAGATTTGATAAATACTGATAACTCTCATATGGAGTATTAGAATGGAAAGATCCATTAGATAATGAACTATTGGTTCTAACCATCTCTGGTGATGAATTAGCAATTCGAAGTGCTTTTCTTACGTGTTCTTGATGAACCATTGTGTAGATATAGATGTAAAAGAATTTGTTTGGGAAGTAATAATCCCCTTTGACATCTCTTCATCTGCAAAGAATTCTCAACGTGAAAACACAGAGACAAAGGGCTAATCTTTGAATATGGAAAAGAATGGATCTGTAGGGTCCCAAATGAATTGGCTTATTCGAAAAAAGCCTTGTTCTTTTGACGTTCTATCTTGTGTCTGGTACTGCATGGTTCCACTCTGCAAGAACTCCGAATCATTCTCTTGAAGCTCATCCTTTTTATGATAAATGATCCACTTGCCCCGAAATGACCCGGCCCAATAGGGAAATCCCAATTCAATGGACCTTAATAGATTGCCACAAGGGTGCCATATTCTAGGATCCCAAACTAAGTGATTGAATAAATCCTCCTCTATCTGTTGTGGGTCGAGGGCTCCTTCCCTTTCTTCAATCTTTGATTTGTATTTTTCATAGAAAAATCTCTGATCAACGATAAAAAAAGATCCATTTTGCATCATATCTAACGGATTCGTTGGTTCAGACCGAAGAAGTAATGTCACTCGATTATTATTATCAAACTAACTGCAATCCTTTTCTGTCCGTGAGGATCCCACCAGAGCGCCTTCTACTTCTAATAGGCTACGAACTAGATCAGAAGCATTCTCAGTGAATCCATAAGAAGTAATCCTATTTTTTTCATCGGATCCGGGTGAAGACCAAATATCTTGAGCGACTAATCCGGTAGAAAACTCAAAAGATAAAGAAGTATCATTAATTTCTTCATGCTCATTACAAGTTTGAAGTACCATCTGTACAAATAGGAATCTCCTTCCTTACACGATTTCTTCTTCATATAGATAGATATAGGATCTACGGGGCAATTACTTAGAAGTACATTTTGTGCAACATCCCTTCCTATCTGATAGAAAAAGACCCCGTGATCCTGAACTGATCTTACATGGGATCGCAAATCCTAAGTTTGCCTATGAAGAGAGGATCTAATTGTATTAGTTTCTATAATTGTTTTCTTCTGTGAAATACTAATTGATAGGGCCTCATTGATAAGTGCTACAAGATCTCGTGCATTAGAACCCATGGTTATGGACCTGAATCTGTTAGTGTGGAACATTTTCTTTTCCATGTTAAATCCCCTAGTATATGAAAGAATGTAAAAGTGCTTTCATTGTTGTGGAATAAGAAGCCTTTGTATCTTAGTGCATGTATTTATTCAGAGCTATTAGAGTGGGATCCACTTTTTGGGGAATATGAGTTGAAGCAATAAAAAGAATATTTCTAGTGGAACACCTTTCACAATCCCTAGAGAGATAGTTCTCTAATAGATCGATGGATAAATAATTCGACTCATTCACATACAAATCATGAAAGTTTGGAATCCATATTATGCAAAGAGACGTTGCTTTTGCTAATTCGAATTGAAGGGTGATATCAAATCGGTGTATTTACGGCGTCATATACATAGTTAGCACATTCATCATAGTTATCAGCTCCCTATCAAGGTCATCATCAATATCGTTACTACCTTCAATATGGATATCGTCACTATCATCAATATAGATATCATCAATAAGATACTATTTAGGCTTGTCATCCAAGAACTTGTTCGGAAATACCGTAATGAAAGGAACATAGGAGTTTGCTGCTGGGTTTTTGACCAAATAGGATCGTCCTGTTCCTATAGAAACCATCACTAAAATACCCCTAGAAGGGGATAGGGCTAAGCGGAGCGAAAAGGGTTTTCCATAAGATGGAAAATGAAAACTATTAGCCCCACACAAGGTTTGTGAATAAGTGATTGTCTGATAATGAGCAAGGAATATCCGTCTTTCTGCTAAATAGAATCAATTGAACTCATAATTCATTAGATACTTTTTCTGATTGTCAACTAAGTATCGTAAGTAAATTGATCCCAGTTGTTCAATTATTTGATAACCCGAGTCATTCTTTGAAAAGGATCACTACGAGTCAGACTCAATTGAATTTGAGCAATCCTTTTTTCTATCATTAAGCTGGAGAACTGAACTAAGAATTCTTTTTCTTCATCATTAATCGAATCACTTTTCACAACCTAGGATTCCATTTTATCATCAATCGAATCACTATTTACATTTTTGCTTTTTCTTATCAATGAATAAATCTCTTTACTTGTACGACTTAGAGGTCCCGTATTTCTCGAAAAAATGATTCGATTGATGGAATTTGGTATGATACTTATGAGACTGATGAGATGTATATTCAAATATTTCTTCTTATAACATTTTGATTTGACCCCATAAGTGGGACCACACCTAATAGCATGTTTCCACCAAAATCAAAACCCAGTATCTCTTCCAGAGAATCTCCTAATTTTTCCAGAGCAACTAGAAAGAGATTCTTTAACCAAAAAGAATTCAGTTCAGATGTAGGATACCTATCCAGAAATTTTCGCAACTCAATCATGTATGATGTAATCATCAAAGATTTTATCTTTTCTAACTCTGTTTGTAACTCATTAGAGGCTCGAGAAAAAAAGAGAAGATGGATACGATTGAGTTATCCAGCAATAAGAAGAAGGAAAAGGATTGAATATAGGAACTCCAAAGCATTTCATGATCTTAGATGTGCCCATATATGGAACGGGTGACTCATTAATTTTATGAATCATTTCTTCGGATAGAAGAAGATTCTGTAAACACTTATTCGAAATCTCACTTATCAGAGTCCATTATGGTAGAATTCGTTGAGGAATTGGCCATGATATATCTGATCCATACATAAAATCAAGAGAAATGGATATAAATTTTTGACTGCTACTTAGTGTTGGCAATGGTTCTGAAAAAGCATCTACAAGTGTGAAATTTAGATATTTGCACCCTGTCGAAGTAAGGAACCATGGCATATATGTTTGGAACAGATTCCATTTTGAGAGAATTGAAAAACCACTATCTCATTGAAAGGTTCCATACATGTGCCCTTTCTTAATGTATTTCTTTAGACAAAGACTCCATTTTTTCCTTTTTCTGGATAGTAAATATTTCTCAAAACATGGAGTGTGAATCGTCAAACCCATGTTTGAATTGAAACTAAGATACTGATGCAAGTTCTTCTTCTAAATCAGATAGATTCATATCTGAAAGAGGCCGATAATAAGTTCTTTCAAAATTGACCATTTGTTCCCCTCTTAGAAATGTTGTAGAAATATCTATGATCGAGTAAATAGCTCTACGAACGAACGGATTGAATTGGAAAATGGAAAGATTTGTACAAGTTATACATTTCATCACCACTTTTAGAAAATCGTTAGGTATGAATATATCAGATACCTGTGACTCAATTGGTGAAATAGTCTCTCTCCAAAAAAATATGTTTTTGAACCTACGCACGAAGAAAATATTTTATTGCGAATGAACAAGATATTGAGGAATTGTCCATATGTGAGATCATCATCATGGATACGGGTCTTTTCCACAGAAAAAGGGAATCTTTTGTTACGGTAGAACCAGAAGTGATATGGATCATTCAAGAATCAAAGTCGGTTTGCTTTATAAAAAGAAGATATCAATGAACTTCTATGAAATGGTTTCACAGGATTCAGCCAATTGTCTCGATCGTGGGATATCATTGACAAATAGGAATTTGTGTTATCAAAGATTTTTTTGCAATTATTTCTAGTATGGAATGATTCTATCATCCACTTTGGTATCTTTTTGAACAAAAATGGTAATATTGTTCCTTCATTGATCAAGAATTTCGGTCTTTGGAAGTATCACGATCATCCAATAAGAAGGGTTTCAATTTATTCAAATGAATGATTTGAACACCTATTGATTCTAACAACTGATTGCAGGGGTTGACCATTCGAACTTTTCAATTCATAGATGTGGATCTCAGACCTATATGTATTCCCGATACTCATAAAGAAAAACGGAAGTGATTTGGACAAAAAGGGAAGTGACTTGGACAAAAAGAGAAGTGACTTGGACAAAAAGAAAGGAAGTGACTTAGACAAATCTTGTTTATCTATAGCCTCGGACCAATCAATCGAATATTGACTCATACGTAATTGATCGAACACTACTTGAAAACGGTTCTTCTGTTCAGAAATGAAATGTTCTAAATGTTCCTGTAAATTCTTGCTCCCATGGACCAATTGTATCAATATGCATCAGGATTCCGATTCATGGATCTCTCGGATTGAGAAATAAGAGGATCAAACCATTTCTTATGAGTCTCTTTCAAAATCAATAAATGTTGGTTGATCGTATATTTCATTATAGTTATATGATCTAGATTATCATTTCCTATTCGATCCCTTTAAATTCCATATTCGAAGTTGCAATTGGATCTATTCATTAAAAAGAATCGATTTGATACATTTCTTATGTACCCATAGATGCTATATTGGATTTGAATCAGATTTCGGATCAATGCATATTGATTGATTGCCTCCATGATGATGTTGCTAGAAAATACCGTTGTTTTTAGTTTTGGATCTTCCAAATCATTCCCGCAGTGGATCCGGATCAATTTTTTTATGATCCTTCGATAAAAAGGTTCATTTTCCTCATAAAAAGAGGATGTAGAACCAACAAAGATTTCTTTTTTGATTCGTCTCTGGAGTTTAATACCCTATTCAAGAATTTTTTTTGATCCAACCCGTAGGAATCAATAAAAAAAGGCAAATCCTCTATGGTACACCGGATCCAGCTCAGTTATTGATAGAGTGAATAGATCTACCATTCCAAAATTGGATTTTTTTTATCAAGAATGAAATCTCATTGGAACGGTCCATATCTAGTCATCCTTTGGAACTATATCACATCCCAAATATGATGAATAGGATGAATTGAGATGGTATTTTGTAAATACGTAATTACCTTGAATATATCAACATTTCTTTATTTTCTGATTGCTTGGAAGAGATAAAATAAACATCTTGTTTTTTCTTTAAAAAATTCTGATCTCTAGTGGACCTCTCAGTAGGATTCGAACCCAGATGAAGTTTTGGCCATCTGTCAGAGAAAAAAGAACGAATTGATCTTGTAGGATTCCAAAGAAAATCTTCGATTTCTTTCGGAAGCAGGTGATTATTCATCTGCTTCTCACGTTTCGTGAATAGCAGGGACATTGAGGAAGATTCAAAAAGGCATTTCGGGAATTGATCTGATTCTATCTTTGTTCGTTCCGTTTGAAGGATCCCGAAGAATCAATCTTTCTTTTAGTTGTTGAATCTCTATTTGATCTATTAATGTGTGATATTCTGAATCCTCATTTCTAATGGAATCAAAATGATTTCTAGATTGATCATAGGATCCTATTGATTGGCTAGAATCCGTTACTTGAACGAAAATAGATCTTGCGGAATCATATTGAATATTTGACAATACATTTCGTACCCCGCTAAAAAACCAATCATTGTTTACCAACCACACATTGTCTAACCAATTCCAATTCTCTCTCGACATGATCCTCAAAAAATCTGATTCGTGCTGATTCTTCCCCCAACCAATGAAGAGATCTTGGCGGATTTTCCACATATGAAATTGAGCACAATTTTGCAAAGAAATACCCCACTTGTTTCTCGAGAAGAGATGAGAAACGTGCTCAATATCATTTGATTGAATAGTTGCCTTAGCTCCTTGTTGTTTGAAGAAACCTTCCCCTTCATTTGGTCTTTTTCCACGGAAAGCAGACATGAGATAACAAATCAAGTCTTTCCCTAAGATTTTGAATAGCTGTCCCGAATTCAAGTTGATTATGTTTCGCTTCTTCCTCATTGAAAGATGATCAAACAATTCTCAATCATGATCCTTGCGAATCGGATCATCCGTATAGGTTAAAAAAAAGAAACTCCAGATATTTGACATCTTTCTCTTTGAATGAGATCTCAATTCTAGCTATGGTTTCATTAGCTATCTTACAATTAGAATCCCTCTTTTTTCCGATCCGGTTCCTCCACCATTGCGAACCCCGGTTCAATTCAGGCATGATACACTTTTTATTTATTGGGAGAACCCAAAAACTCTCTTGTGGATCCATGAAACAACTCTCAGAAATCTTTTTCTCTTTTGGAAGATACAGGAGCTAAACAATCAATCTATTGATATTGGAAGACCAAAAATATTCTTCCAATGTCTCATTTTTGGGTCCAATGGGATTCATAGGTACAAGAAGAAGCCCCATCAAATAGATCGAGGATTTGAGTTGATATCGTTTCATTGATTCCTCCTAAATATTTTCATTGATTCCTCCTAAAGATTTCATTTCAATTGAAATTTGGTTATTCACGATGTACATTGAGCCCAGTTAAGCATCCATGGTTGAATGGTTAAAGCGCCCAACTCATAATTGGCAAATTCGTAGATCAATTCCTGCTGGATGCACGCCAATGGGAACGGTCAATAAGTCTATTGGAATTAGCTCTATATCAGTGTAATCTCATCATCCATACATAACGAATTGGTATGGTGTATTCATACCAAACCATATGAACAGTAATAACTAGAATTCTTATCGATACTGGAACTCCACTACAAGAAAAAGTAGAATAAACATCACAGTTTTAACATCGATAGTAAATTCAGTCGATGTCAAAACGTTTTTTAGCATCGATAAATTTTAAAATGATGTTGTTGGTTTCTCAGGCATCGATTTATTGAACGACTGATATCTTAAATACAATTTTAAAAAATTGAACTTAGGCCATACCAATAATTTTGGCTATTACATCACTTATTAAAATAGCTGTTGTCTATTACATCACTTGTTAAATATATTGTTGTCAATGATTAATAATTAGTAAATTATAGTTAATATTTATTAATTATATTTTATAGTTAATATTTTTTAGTAATTGTAGTTAATATTTATTAATTATAGTTAATATTTTTTTAATTATATTATAATTAGTAAATTATGGTTAATATTTTTTTAGTAATTATAGTTAATATTTATTAATTATTTTCAAATGGCATTAAAATGTTTATTCACACAAAACAATTACAAAAGAATACAATGTCCAAGATTATACAAAACTAAACATTGCACCTACTTATTATAACAGTAAAGAGAAAAACAATAAGAATGATCAATAAAAGTAGAAAAAAACCCAATACTGTCAAACATGAACATACAATCTGCTATCAATCTCTAAAGCAAACCAAACAGGAAAAAACAATCAGTAAATATCCTTCTTCAACTCCATAACTATCCTCTTATGAATCAAGAAGAAAAGTTCTTTGAATTCATAGCACCATGACCAAATATCCTCCGATTCCTCTCAGACTAGACTTCATAGATAAACGTCTTAAGGATCCGCAGCAGTATTTTAGTCTTCATACTCTTCCATCTTGCGGCTTTGTAAATATTGAACCATTCAACCTCAGATATATTTGAAGGCCTATAAAAATTACCACACAACAAAATCCTCAACCATATGCTATAAACCCAAGAGCACGCAAAAAACAAATGAACATTGCTTTCCTCTTCAACATTGCAGAATACACATTTCGCATCTGGAATCAAACCTATTCTATGAAGCTTCTGTTTAGTGTTTATTGCATTACTCATCACCTTCCATAAAAGAAAATTCCTCTTTGTAGAACCGCCTAGATTCCATATTCGAGATGATCATGCAAAAAATGGTTTATCTTCTTGTAATTCCCTGTACACATTCAAAATTGAATGACTTCCACCATTCCAACTAATCACATTACCTGAAGAATCCCTAAAATAACTATCAGTGATTTCATTCCATAATTGCCTTAACATAAGAACTGGTATAAGTAAGTAACAATACTCCATCATGTAGATAATCCTCAACCAACACTGTATCTGGAATTCCTGAATTCAACTTAATGTTATAATCCACCTTACTATTCAATATCAATCCCTTTTTAGCCCAAGGATCATACCAAAAAGAGCATTTCATAACCTGATAATTATATTTAATAAAGTAAGAAAACTTCCCTAAGCTTCAAAATACACCTCCAACTCCAGCTGCAATCTTGATTAATCTGCAAATTCCAGAAGTTTTTCCTACCTTTTTTATTCTTTAGCATCCATCAAGTCCAAAGACTTCCATAATTAGAAAGCAACTTGTTAAAATAAATTGAAATTGCAGATTTATTCCAAAGAAATAAATTTGTAACTCCCAATCTACCATGCTTTTTATCTTCATAGAGTCTACTGTATGCAATGGGAATCAACTTCTTGGAAAATGGATCACCTTACCACAAGAATTTATTAAATGCACTCGAAGTCATCTTAATAAGTTTTATTGGCAAAATATAATGTCTCAACCAATATGTTGTCATTGCTGTAGCTGCAGACTGAATAATTGTGAGTCTACTCGCTTATGACAACTTGCTACTTGGCCATGACATTAATTTTCCAATAATATTCTCAAAATGTGGCATACATTTATCCTTTGAGATTCAGAAACATACTAATGGTAACCCCAAATATGTAGCACTCTTATATAATTCCATTAACCCTGAAAAAGTGATGATCTCCTTCTTTTGTTCCTCTAGTAACCCAGCTACTAAGATAGAAGATTTTTGAATGTTGATTTTTCAACCCAGTAGTCTTGTAAAATTCTTTCAGAATCGAGAGGATGCATTGAATATTGGGTATTGACGGCTTCGTAAAAATAACTAAATCATCCGCAAATAAAAGATGCGTAACACAAGGATCCTTACACTTGGGATGGAGCTCCAATTCTTTATTCTAAACTCTTTCTAATAACAATGAATTTAGGAATTTCATTACAATGATGAATAAGTGTGGTGATATTGGGTCCCCCCAGCTAACCCCATTAGAGCCTTTGAAAAACCCATGTAAACAACCCTTCCTAGCTATAGAGTAGAATGGAGATGATATACATGTAAAAATCCAAGCTAAAGATGGTTTAGGGAAGTTCATCCTCGACATTATAGCTATAATAGCACTCCAAGAAACCATATCAAAAGCCTTACGAATATCCAATTTAATCATGCATGTAGGTGAAATATTCTTCCTATTATAACCATGCAACAGTTCCTAGGTTAAAAGAATATTATCACTAATAGAATGTCCACTAACAAAGGCCGCTTGATTACATGATATAATAGAAGGAAGAATAACTTTCATTCTATTAGCTAAAATCTTAGTTATCACCTTATACACTACATTGCAACATGATATAGGCCTAAAATCCGAAATTGTTGTAGGGTTATCCAATTTTGGAATCAAAGCTATAGTCGTTGCTGATAAACTAGCAGGCAGTACATTATTGAAGAAGAAATAACTAATTTCTTTTAAAATATCAGTACCTATACATGACCATCACTTTTGAAGGAAGAAAGCATTAAAACCGTCAAGACCTCCACAACTTTCAGCATACAGACTAAAAACTGCTTCTTTAATTTCTGATTCATTGATAAGCACAATAATATTCTCTGATTGTTGCTCTCGGTAGGAAAGGAAGATTAGTGTTGAATAGACATTTGCTATAAAACCATTCCTTAAGGCCAGTATTGATGAAAAATAATGTAACACCCCACCTCCGCTAGGGTCACTCACAAAGGGAATGCACTAGTTTTGGAGGAGCGTTATCGAGGTAAACAAACACAGAAATATTACAAGACAGAACATAGATAAAACAGCGGAAGAATCAAAAGAAAATTTTAATTACTTTCAAGAAGAGTCAAAACTTTTAACATCAAATAGCCAAGGTCATTATTTTCCATTACAACAAATTCTATCTTGCATAAATAAAGAAGCATAAACTTAAAACATCAAAAGTAGCTTAATTCCCCAAAGGTAGCAGAAAATGCAGCCATAGCATAGCCCAAGATCAAACCGTACATGAGCTGAATCAAAAGCAAGCGAAATCCAAGCTAAGTGCTAGAGTTTCCTCCCTGAGAACCTGGGGGGAACGAAAGAAAAAGAGGCGAAAGAAAACGGGTCAGTCATAAAGACTGGTAAGTCCAAGTGACTTTCAGCATAAAAACAGGTAAAAGTAACATGACATGTATAAACTGAAAGTAAACATAAGGATGCTATCAAGGTTGGCAAGATAGGCTAAGATAACATGATAAATGAAGTATAAATCAAGTATAGCATTACATCGCTGCATCGACTATACTATTATTCCAATCCATGTCAAATGTTAACCACGAAGTGATCCCTTGGCCCAATATCATGAAATGACCCATTACTGGGTCCAGTGGAATGACCCACTAATCGATCGGCTCCCTACAAGTTCTAGCTCGTCATGTGTCTGTCATATGGCCATATCCCGAATGTAGTCACCTGTGCTAGGTCCACCATAGGGTGTATCAAGCCCTAGGGTGCCAACCACCGACACGAATCAAGCATGCACAGATAAACCTACTGATGCCCAATGCCTGCTTTTTCAACTCCGGAACACGTGCACGACCATAGCCGCTTGAACCTACACTGGCGCACCAACACAGCCGTCGTTCTGGTCGCTTACAATCAGCCCAGTAATCGTGCCCCACCCTACCTAGTTCCAGGGTACCATGATACATCTAGTGGGTTACTGCTGAAATGGACCGCTTAACTAGGGTTTTCGTCCAATAGGTTAAGTGTTGTCATTTAAATTCATGACTTAACCCTTATCAGTCTAGCATGTCAAGTTGGTTAAGTGTTGTCATTCAAGTTCGTGACTTAACCCGCCTACGAATCATGTATCAAGTTGGTTAAGTGTTGTCTTTCATGTTCATAACATAACCCTATCATGTGGCATTAATTCATTAATGCACCCCAACCTCTCACATCAGACCTGTTGTTGTGGTCACTGGATATGCCGGGTAGTTCTGGGCATAATTACACCATAACTCAGTCTGACCTCGGGTTTTCAAGTGCGATATGACCAACTATCCACATTGGATCCTATTGTTTGCAGTAACTGGATTTGCCGGGCGGTTTCGGGCAGAATTACACTACAAACTCAACCCAACCTCGAGTTGGACATTTTCAAGTTTATTCTAGTGTCATGTCCATGTTCAAGATTCATGTCAAGTTCGTGTCAAGTTTTCAACGCAAGTTTCATGCCAAGTCTCCTATAATTTCCAATTTTTCCCAACGTTACCCCATCTAAATAGTTGGCTAACAATCTTAGCCTAATTTTTAGTTCGTATGATTTTTGGCATTTAATATTAGCTAAAACTTAGCCTAATTTAACGTACGCAAAATTGGCATAAAGAAATTCATTAACATAAACATGACATAGGGGTAAACTTGGCATTATTGGCATAGTCAATATGAAAATCATAGGTGTGAACTTGCAAAGTAGTCAACATGAATATCATAGGTGTGAACTTGCAACATAGACTAAATCAACATACATATATGTGAATTTGCAGCATAGACTAAATCAACATACATATATGTGAATTTGCAAATCAATCACGAACATATGAATAAGTGTGAACTTCAAATATGACATAGGTTAACATACACACGTAAACACATAGATCTAACATTTGGTCACATATGTGATATGATTTTACAACCTAAAACTTGCATAACATGATAAACTACACAACTTGTCATAACAGGTTATATTCCAAGTTCATATACATATGAATAATAAAACCATAGGCACAGATCAATATCATTCAATTCCACATATAACATAATAAACATTGTCCTATTATCCATTTATTTTCAGGGCATGACATAACTGTATAAATTAATTAAAACATCGCAGGCATATAGCTTTGATAACATTATGAACACGAAAAGGTTTGAATGATAATCTAGGTTCGAGAACATGGATAGATTTAACTTAAATAGAAAAATCCCAAAATCAAGAATAAAGAAAATAGGTCTGAATAGAAAGTCAAGCTTAGATCCAATTTTATAGTCATAATCCTAGGCAATAACCTCATGGTCATGAATCTTAGGTGATTAGACACAATTGTCCTTGTCATAGTCATAGGCAATAGTCTTATGTTCACAGTCATAGGCATAGGCATAGTCTTATGTTCACATTCATAGGCATAGGCATACTCTTATGTTCACAGTCATAGGCATAGGCATAGTCTTATGTCATTAACAATAGTTTCAACGTCATAGGCAATATTCCCCATAGTCAAGATCCAAGAAGGAAACAAGAATAGATACGAATCATACATAAATCAATTCCAATTTATAACATGTTCATAATTTTTTTTTTGAAAGAAAAATGTGTGATCTTCTGAAAAGAAGAGAGCACACATATATGTATTTATAAAAAAAAGTGATTACAAAAGACAGACTACCAACCTAGAAAAAACAAAGAAACAACCACATGAGCTATGACAAGCCTCACCAAACAAAAACACAAAAACAAAAGAAAAGACTATCACAAACAAACACTCCGCAACCATCTCCAAACCACATCAGCACACTAAAAAGCTCCTCAACAAACGGTATAAGATCTAATTCGCGTGCTATGACGGACCAATCCCGAGCTGGGAAAAACTCTTCTACGCCTTCTTCTCCTAGCCAAAGAAAAAGGCATATCACTAACTGGAAATTTCTCTCCAATAACCTCTTGCAATCTATCCGAAATCGGATCTCCAATGGTCATAGAATCACTGTCTACACTATTACTCAACCCTGAAAGCACCGAACTAATGCAAAGACCCTTATTCATATTAAGTTTATAGTTTTTATAACATGTTCATATTAAGTTTATAGTTTTTATCTAAAAGTAACTGGAACTTACAGATCGTGGTCTAAGAAATTTAGATGCAGAAGTCAAGTCTAGAAATTGGTCGTTGAATTGTTGAATCGCTGAATCTTTCTTTGATTGTAGAAGAAAATTCCCAATTCCTAGCCGTAGTCTTCAAGAAATAATCTTCGCGTTTTAATTTAATTTAGAGAAAGAAGAAGAAGCCATGGTCATCAAGAGTTTGAGCAGCATCAGGTTAGAGAAGAATGGTGTAAAGAAAATGAGGCTAGGGGGCGGTTTATATAGGGTTTTCAAACTAATTAGAGCCGTCGATGAAGCTAGAGTTAATCAAAGCCATCCATCTCAAGAGAAGCCAGTCAGAAAGTGACAAGTCAGCCCTAGTGACACACCAGAGCTCAGAAATTCGACCAGAACCCGACCAGGCCAGCCAGGGCCTGACCAAGCAGGTTTTCTGCTCGGCCTGAGCGCACTTGCCAAGTGCGCCAGTGCAACTTTGCATGGGCGCACTTCCCAAGTGCGCCAGTGCAATTTAGTTCTGGCGCACTTCCCAAGTGCGCCAGTTCATTCTGGCTCGTTTCTGGTTTTTCTGCCTAACTTCGTTCGTCCATATCTTCTTCCTATGTTATTCTTTTTACGCAAACTCGGAATCTATTTCAAGCAGAATTCCGAGACGAACGCAATGGCGTAACCCGTTTCCCTTGATTCTTATTTTAAAAATTAATTCTGTCTTGATTTATGGTTTTAACATGTTACTAAAATTCGGGTTGTTACAAATAATCTATAAAAGCATTATTAATCCCAACATCAGATAATTGAATGTTACCCTTCATGTCTAGAATCATGAAAATCTCAGAAGTAGGCCTTTTAGTCTTCAAAGAAGCATGAATTTTTTTGTGTTTCTATCACCATCCAACCCTCTTCGAACAAATGCTTTCTATCTAAATGCTTGCACTTCAGAATCAAGAGCAAATTCCAATTTATTTTTAATCACATCCTCAATACTTTGTAGATTTGAATCATACTGATTTAGGCTTATAACTCCCTGCAATTTCATAAGCTCCTCTCTAATAGCTATTGACTGCAAATCTCCTTTCCCAAAATTTTCAGACGTGCATCCTCTAAGATGATACTTCAATGCCTTCAAATTTTGAACAAGACCTGAAAGAGGATTCTTATTTGAATGATATGACCAAACTTGCAACAACACTAAAGAAAAAGATGCATGATTTAACCAAAAATTAAAAAAAAATTAAATGAAGATTTACCCATACTAATGTTGTCCACTATCCCCCAATGAAATAAGAGGATTATGATCTGATCATGTAGGAGGAAGAACTTGGTAAAAAGAAAATGGCCAGATATTAGAAAAGGAATTGTTAACAAAAATATGATCGAGTTTGCAAAGGGTATTAGAACCAGTTCTGCTTCTTTTAGACCATGTGAAACAAGGTCCATAACTTCTGCTAGGAGCTAAACCTGAGATAAGTAAAGCCTGATTAAGAGGTGCAATGTCAGAAATGGATAGCAGGCAACCCCTAAATTTTTGAGAACAAGATGACATACAATTGAAATCCCCTTCATCCAACCAGGGTTCACTACCAGGTTGAAGAAGAGAAAGATTCTGCAAAAAAGGAAGCCTCAAAGACAGTTAATATTATAATTAGTAAATTAATATTTTTAGTAATTATAGTTAATATTTATTAATTATAGTTAATACTTATTAATTATATTATAATTAGTAAATTATAGTTAATTTTTAAGTAATTATAGTTAATAATTAATATTTATTATTTATATTTAATATTATAATTGTAAGTTATAGTTAATATTTTTTTAGTAATTATAGTTAATATTTATTAACTATAGTTAATATTTATTAATTATATTATAATTAGTAAATTATAGTTAATATTTTTTAGTAATTATAGTTAATATTTATTAATTATAGTTAATATTATAATTAGTAAATTATAATTAATATTTTTTTAGTAATTATAGTTAATATTTAGGGGAATTTTACGATAAGGGCTTCCTTTAGTTAAACAATTAATTTCTAGGACACGGGCCGTGAAAAATTAGTTTTCAGGACAAATAAAAAAAAACGCATCCATTTTTGTCTTCTATTTCTCAAAATAGGCGATAAAAAAAACTAAAGCGAATCGACAATCACGAAAACACTAAATCTGTAAAACCCTAAATCCCAAATTCGATCTTTTCAAATGAATTGATCTTCTCATACAAATCATCATTGTGAAACAAGGTAAAACCGTAAAATCGCTAATACTCCACAGTTTAGAATCTACTTTTTCATCTTCTAGCATTCAACATTAACCGAAGCATCTAAGCATTAGAAATTCCTACTTTTCAACTATTATTCTGTTTTTTTAGTGATTGTAACTATTTTTTTCTTTAATTATTACTCATGGTTTATGACTATTTAATTACTCAAAAGATAAATACATTTATCTTTTAAGTAATTATGTGTAATTTTTAAGTTTAGTTAAACAATACCTAAGCATTTAGTGTATGCTTGTCTTACTTTATACCAAAATAGAGAATATAGATTATGAAAATTATCGTAAAACTTCCAGTTTTAACAGCACTGCTTCAGTATGTTTGAACTGCATTGTAATATCACTGCTTCAGTATGTTTAAACTGCATAAATATATTTAACTAAATCACCGTTTGAGATATCAATTTATCTTTTAGTAATAAAAATATAAAAGGATTTATCTATATGATTTGATAGCTGATACAATATTTATGATTACTTTATACCAAGATAGTAATTATGTGTAATTTTTGGCTGTAAGGACAGATGATGTTATATAATCATCCTTATCTTTTATTTAGCTGTAAGGGTAGGTAATTTTTAAATAATAAATCATTATCTTTTATCTTTCTTACAGTTTCAACGAATAATAGATAATTTTTAAATTATTATTGTCTTTAAACAATCAGATATACAAGTTATAAAAGAAGTTTTGTTAAATTACTAAGGAAGAAATATTTAATAAAAACTAACTTTATTAATATATTTTTTAAGCAAGAAATGTATTTGGTTTAAAAAGATAAACAAGTTTATCTTACTATATAGATATTGTATTTTAAATTATTATTGTCTTTACACAATCAGATATACAAGTTATTAAAGAAGTTTTGTTAAATTACAAAGGAAGTAAAATTTAATAAAAACTATCTTTATTAAAGAATTTGAAGTTAGAAATATATTTGGCTTAAAAAGATAAACTTGTTATCTTTCTATACAGATATTATATTTTAAATTTTTGATAAATTCAAATAATCAGATATACAAGTTATAAAAGAAGTTTTGTTAAATAACTAAGGAAGAAATATTTAAAAAACTATCTTTATTAATATTTTTGAAGCTAGAAATGTATTTGGTTAAAAAGGTAAACAAGTTTATCTTTCTATACAGATATTGTATTTTAAATTATTATTGTCTTTAAACAATCATATATACAAGTTATTAAAGAAGTTTTGTTAAATTACTAAGGAAAAAAATTAATAAAAAATATCTTTATCAAAATTTTTTAAGCTAAAAATTTATTTGGTTTAACAAGATAAACAAGTTTATATTTTTATACAGATTGTACTTTAAAAAAAATAAACAATAAATTCATAATATAAATTTTGGTAGATTACTAAATAATACTTCTTTTTAAAAAATGATTATCATTTGTATAGCAGTGTTTTTTTAATAATATAAAATTAGGAAAAAAATTAAATGTATTTATCTTTTTAAAGAAAAAGTGATTTTTAAATACTTTTATTGCTAATAACTAGTATAGTCAACCTAATTATTTATGGTTGTTCATTAATTTTAGTATGCATATATATATTTGTAGTAAACAATTTATCCAATAACAAAATTGATATTTCAATGCAGGAAAATGCGTACAGGAAGTTCAAGGTACGCTAATCTAAACAAAGCATTTGAAGATACACAACAATGTATCTTTATCGACATTAATGGACAGCGATATTCAAATATAAGGAATCAGCCAGATTATTTTTGTGATATATACAGCCAGATAATGCAAAATACACCAACACCTCCACGTACTCCTATAGTAAGTAAACAAAATTTTATTCTATTAAGTGTAGTAGTTAGACTATATTATCATTATATTCCTATAAAATAATTTGATTAACAGACAATATATGATTATATAACAAATGATAAAGATAAAATATGTATATTATATTGTGAGAAAACATATAAATTGTGTAAAAAGATAAGTATGTTTATCTTTAAAAAAAAATATTATATTCATGGGGTCATCTAAACTTAGTTTAATTGTTTTCCTGCATGCTTAACCAAAAGATAAATAGAAATATTCTTCTATATATAAATTTACATTATTTCCCTTTATTAATTTGGTATAACAGGTTCATACAACCAATTTCAGTGAAGTAGAAAAAATAGTAATTGAGTCACAACTACAGCTTCAGGAATCTAACTACTCTCCTGCAGAAGGATACTTATATGCAAATTTAGATGAAAACTCAGACCCCGACATCGAAGATGATGCTGATCAATATAAAGTGGAAAAAAGGGTGAAAAAAATATTAGGCAATTTATAGGTGTAATTTAGATGCATTCTTCAAGGTGATGACTAAAATAAAGAAAAAAAAAACGTATTCTCTTCTACTGCAATGTCATATATAGATAGAACACCTTTCAAGAACTTCTTTCATATATTTTTGGAAGGTAAAATAAAAAGGAACGATTTTAGAAAAAGTGCACAAATTCTAGATGAAGTCATTACATCATATGATAGGGAAGAGAGAGTATTTAAAATAGGAGATGCTAGTCTTAAGTTATCTGAAGAGGATATTAGTTTAATACTTGGAATTCCATTGGCCGAAAAGAATGTATTACCAATTGGAGTTATTAGTAGGAATAACTTGGATGAGGAGTACTGAAGTTTTCTACATCGACATTTTGAGGGAAATGAGAGGATAAATAAGAAAATTTTGAGTAAAAGAATCGACATAATGATTGAAAAAAGGAACGGAGATGAAGATTTAGTGAAATTGCTTCTTTTGTTACTAATTATCACATTCTTCTTCCCCAACAACCAATTCTACTTAAAATGGGGATTTATACCCAAAATGTTGAATTTAAAGAACATAAATTCCATTTCTTGGTCAAAATTTATTCACACTCACGTGTCCAAAAATGTTGAAAACTTTGCTGAATACCAAGAAATATGCCCGGATGCTCCATGATATTATTGGTATGTATTTTATTTTTAATAATATACACTGAATTTATTTAATATCAAAAATTAACATCTTTTAATTTTTTGACAGTGTTGGCTTTGCGAAAGGACACAAATCATAAAGGTTAAAGAGAGATGTGGAAATGAAAGGCCAAGAATAGTAAAATTGGATTTACCTTTACTGAAAAACATATTAATTAAATCCATTAAGCCAGAAAAGGTAAATTTTTTCTGAACTTCCTTGCTGATTATGTCATTTTACTATTATTTTTAAATTAAAAAAACATAATTTTTATCACATGCTGAAAAAGATAAAAACTTTTATTTTTTTTAATTATTTCCTGTTGTTAATAGTTGTACCTTTGATTAGTCTTATGCATATTTATCAATATAGTGTATTTTATGTAATGCCCCACCTCTATACCCTTACTATCCAAGAATATTACTAAGTAATACCATCAGATAAAATGGAGAATGAGGCTGTGGGGGCACACACGTGCAAATTCTCCTGAACTAACACTGTACGTATTAAAATTTCTGAAATATCGCTTACCTTTACGTACTCAATGTTGGTACAAAACAATTACACGTGTGCCTCCAGGGCAGAACAATACATCAAATTCAGAAATACAGAGATCACAGAGTCAGACGTAGCGATAAAATATAATAAATATAATATTTAATGTTTCATATACATTAACTTATTACACATCAAAATATACACATCATTCTATTCAATACATGGAAATAAATAATTCACTAGATTACTATACTCCTCTAAACCCAGTAAATTACCAATTGGTCTCTGTGTCCCTGCACCTGTAATGTCTCGGTCTGACTCGAGTATTATATAAATAATAAACGGATCAGTCTATTTTTTTTAATCCATTGTAGTTAATATATAATGTTTGGGTACTCTAAACAAGAATAATAACATAAAGAGGAGAAACATTATTTAATCCACAATGATCATTCATAAGAAAGGAGACATCAATGATTCATGCCTCATGACTAAATATTATGAAAGCATCGCCATATATGAACATATGCAAATGACAGCACAATCTTATTCAAATAAATCTCATTCAAGAGTTATAACGCATTATAAAATCGCCAAAATCTCACATTCATGTAATGGCGTAATGAAACACAAAATTACAAATATCAAGATCAACATTATATGTAACAACCCGCATTCTACGCATCGGAGGATTGTAGAATATTTATTTCTTTACCATATGAAGTCGTATGGTCATGTAACTTTGGGAAACAACCATTAGACTCATTTCCCATGTCCACGATTTTTGTTGATTTTTAAATGACCGTTTTGCCCCTAGCTGATCTTGTTTTGGCCATAACTTTTGATTGGAAAGGAATTTTGACCTGAAACCACTTCCATTAGATTCGTTTGGTGGTTTACCTTTCCGTAAAGTGGTCACATGTGAAAAACGGACTTAACGTTTGGGAGATATGGCTGAAATAAGGTTTGGAAGGTGAAAAACTGCTTAACCGGGCCAAATAGGGTGATTAGTGAATAGGCCCATAACCCATTTCGGGATCAGGGTTATGGGGAGGCTGAAAAGAGTTAGAGAATCATTCCATTTCAGTTTTCTAGCCTCCACTTACCTCTTAGAAACCCTAAAAATGGCCTCCAACCTCTAAATCACCTCCAAATCATCTTCTAATCAAGGATTAAGCTTAGCAACATCAAATCAACGGAGATCTACACCAAATCAACATTAGAGCTGCTGTTTAGCATTGGGATTCGCATCAAATCAGAGATTTATTTCAGATTTAAGTTTATTTGCGGCTAAGGTGAGTGATTTGCATAGTTCCTCACTAATTATGGCTAATTAAGGGTAATTAGTGTTAATTAGTGAATTTAAACATGATAAAATTCTGGAAAAATATTCATAAAATTCGAAATGATGTTTTAGACCTCTGATATAAATTTGGGTTAATTTGGTTAAGTTTTGCTAATCACATCATTAGTTTCACCTAAACATGCTTAAGGGAAAATATGGGGTTTTGGCCATGTTTGATCCATTTCAACCTATCATTTTGTTGTTTTGATGTTTGTGGTTGATTCCCTATGTTGCTATGACTGTATGGTATGATTTGTGATTGATTAAAATAGTTGGAATAGTCGAAAACGCCGTCGAGTGGCGTAAAATTGCTTGCTGGAAAAGTGCTGAGAACAGACCGATCCGGATCGGAACGGAGGGAGGACCCGATCTGCTCCGATGCTTCACTCTTTGACCTATTCGCTCTTCTCGTGGTATGTATTGTCCGATCCGATTCGTCTGACGTTCTCCGACCCGATCCTCCATGGTACCCCGACCCGAGCAGATGTACTTGGACGAGACTTGGAGACTACGAACCGACCCGAGTTGATTAGAAGAAGCCGATCCGAACTGTGGCACATTGGAGGACTCCGACCCGAACCGATGATGGCCATTGGACATGGAGACTCGATCCGACCCGCTGAGGTGATGATGATACGATCCGATCCAGCGAAGGAGGAGCACTCCGATCCGAACCAAACTAATGACTAGGGGGAGATCCGAACCGATCCGGTGATGACCAATAACCCGAGATGCAAAGGTAGTCCAAGTGGAAGTTAGAGCTCAGGATCCAATGGGGAACCAATGAGTTCGCTTCATGGTTGGGCTTTGCTGCGGGACGTGTGCTAAGGAGTTGTCGACGTTCATAACTTCGATTCACCACTGAAAATGGATGATGGGCTACTTATCAGTGCAGTAGAGTCATTATGACTCGAGGGGCAAGGTGATGGTAACAAGACTACGTTATCAGTGCAGTAGAGTCATTATGACTTGAGGGGCAAAGTGATGCGTAGTAAGACTATGAGCTAGTGCAGTGGGGTCATTGTGACTCCATGGGGCAGAGTGGACATAGTAAAGGATTAGTAAGGCTATGAGCCAGTGCAGTGGGGTCATTGCGACTCCATGGGGCAAAGTGGACATAGCGAAGGATTAGTGGCTATGTATCAGTGTAGTGAAGCCATTTATGACTTCATGAGGCAAAGTGATCATAGCAAAGTAAGTTGGGTGATCGAAGTGGTGAATATCGTATGCTTTACGCACTGAGTGAGAGGTGTGAGGATGGTTGTTATGCTTGATTGTTTGCCATCACTATGACATGCATACCCCCACCCCCGTTACCTTTACACCATTTGAAATGGCGCCTTAAAGTGTTGTACAGTATGTAGTGCTAACTCTTTGGTTGCAGGTCCAGGTTCAGGTATGTTTTAGTCTACCTGTTATTGTTCTGTTTAGATGCTTATCTCTCATGCCAGGCTTTATGTCTGACCCGGAGTTTTATGTCTCCTCTTATTACTCTGGGTGCTCACACGAGCAGACTAGAGACAGGTTAGCTGGTGATGCACGAGTAGCTGATTCGGAGGCGAGCAGGAGGCTTCCACGTATGATATATAGATATTCTCCTTGTGTCGTTGGTGGTCGCTACTTGGGAATTATTACTGTACCTCCTTTATCTAACTTTTGCTTTTTGAGACAGTTTGAAAAGTTGTAATAATGTTAGCTTTGGATCATAAGCTGTACTTGGATTTTCCGCTGCTATGTTAGTTTGTTTTCAGCTTATGCACTGTCTCACCTATTTTATGTCAAGTATGTTGTTATTATATTTTATTCCATGCGCTGTGAGACATTTTACAGGTTCCTTGTTAGTTCATTTCCTTCTTCCCTTTCCTTCTGACGACCGTCCCGTGCTAACTGGACATGTGTACAGCGCACTTTTGGAGTAAATGTCGGTTGGTGCGGGGCGGGCCGTCACATTATAGCTCTAAGGCTATATATATATATATATATATATATATATATATATATCAATGCTTCAAATAAGGTGAAAGCATTTGATCTCCAATATCTCTAAGAAACGAATAATGAACCCAAAAATATCACCATAATTTGGATCCAGAGCATCCATGACAACAAAAGCCACAAATTCAACAATGGCATCATAAAATGGATCCAAAACTACAAGCTCATCAAAGCAATAATTCGAATCTGAAACAACATAGTTTTGCACGTGCTAATAAGATCCCCCCGAGCTTAGCCAAGTACAATATACGTATTTAGACACTTAACACTACGACCCTCCCGGTCGAGTATAACTTAGCCCACCCAGCTAAGTGAATACGTATATGAGACTCCCCCCGAGTCTAGCTTCCCCCCGAAGCAAGTACTGGCTCAACAACAACAATATGTGATATAGACTCACAGTCAGTAATCCAAGTGGCGGTAACTGTGTGTCCCATACCACACATTTCCACCACCGATTTACTACCCGCTAGTCAGCTCCACACTGGAAAACTCAAACATCTCAAATCACAAAAATCTCATGAATCACAACATCAACCCGATAGCTTTAATCAAACAAAACAGAAAATTAATCAATCTCGTACACCACCATGTTTACAAATCTGTTTATCTATTGCTCATATAGTACACAACCCTTCAATACTCTATATAACAAGTCTAATGAATAACCAGGATAGTGATACCGAAAGTCCCATACCAGACGGTTCCACTAAACCGTTTATTCAAATTTCTCATTACATAGAATATATAAATACTCTAAATCACATAAAGTAATCATTTCTACATCAAATTAAATCAATGGTAAATTAAACAAAATAAAAGAGTTCACATAAGAGTTGGAAAGACAAAAATTATACAAAGAGCGACTGAATTCGAGAATTACTCAAGGAAACACCTGCAATTACAAGATAATTCATAAATAAAACAAAACAAAATAAATAATATAACTAAAAAGATACTATAAATATTTGAGAATGGTAAACATTCATTACAAGCTAGTATAAATCTTTAAAACATAACATGCAATGAAATAAACAAAATAACATGTCAATTACTATTTAAATGCTATTTCATTAATGAAGGTCTCATAAATGATTTATTCATAGTAAAGGTAAAATACTTCAGCTAGCCAAACAAACCAAATAGAACTGATTTAAAAGAAGAATTCGAATAAATTGTACAATCTTGATAAAACACATTTAGTCTATCTAATCATCATGTTGATAAAATTATCCATATTACAAACAAAATGCTAACACTTACTTAAAAATAGATTTTTACATACGTGCAAATAGTTAAATTCAACCTATTTATAAATTAGAGCCACTAATCAATTTTTGAAGTTTTATTGTATACTTTAATTTATAATTTATAATTTAGAACGACATAATAATGTGTGTGTTTATATATATACACATATAAAAGATGTGTCAAAATTATTTAAAATCAAAGAATTGGTCAAACCTCAAATAAACAATTCATGTGACCATAACTAAAATAACAATGGACAATATCCCCTTAATAGTTCAACATCCTACTAACGCATAATTCATCAACCAATCAACCAAATCAAGCAATCAATTTATTCATAACAAATTAAATTCAATAATCCAATCACCCAAGCAAAAAAATCATTAACTGATAATGATATGTAAATATATATATTTAACTAGAATGGAGGTAGAAATATATGTGAGTGAAGGGAACTCACTGAATCAAATTCTGAATTCCCAAATCCTTTGTCTTCTTCGCATCCTCCTGCTAGAACGCTCCGTCATCAATTTCCAGTTGCACCGCACTTGCAGAAAACCTATCCTCGAACATCAGCATCATATGCCCTACAGATCGAGCAGGACCCATCACATTCAGGCGACGTCAATATCATTGTTTCTTGGCTGATGATCGCCTCCAGGCTCGCGCATCTACTGTAATGAACTGGGATTTTCGACTCCGAAAATCAACACAAAACTACCATGTTGACTATTTAGACATCAGAAATACCTGATCATTAATAGAAAGAAGTTAGAGGGTGAGAATAGATAAGATAGAAAATTTGAATAGAAGAAGAAGAAGGACACAATCAGAGTAAACACGAATCTCACAGCAGGACGAATAAAATATAATACATAACATAACTTTGCAATAAACAGTGTATATATACAGGATAACATTATCAGAGTACAACACTTACACACAGCGGAAATAACAATAGCTATGTAATCCTGAAGCCTCCTGCTTCAAGGTCCTTCAAGTGTATATGTAAAGACCTGAACTACTTGACTGCCCATACAAATTTGGGCACCCAAGAGTTTAGGGAAAAACAAAACAATATAAACTCTGGTTCAGTCATGGGACTGGAGTGAGTAAACTCAAATCATTTGGTTTAACTTTTCAAAATCCTTTTCAAAAGAAAAGATAATCGTAAGACCAATCCACACATAAACACGGACGGTTTTTACCTTACGATAACCCAAAACAGTTTTTGGAAATCAATACTTCTCTGATATTATAATAATGTCTAATCACAAGTAATTATCAATCTAGCAGAACGCTTGCATCTCACGTTCCACATATATAATATACAAACAAAACCGCGGTGCTTATTGGAGATTGGATTCCAACTATGACAAGGTATGGGACCACCTGCCGATAGTGTATCTCTAGAGACGAATACACTGGGTTCAACATGAACGTCTTGCAACCCGTCCCACACATGACCGACACTCATTTCGCTTGAGTGTATCGAATGTATATCACCAACGGTTGGGAGCTACCCACCGTTTCCCGAAAAGGGACAACATCGATAATAGTTAAAAGAATGGAATGGATTTTTTCTAGATAGGTGATATACACCGTAATGGGAGCGACCCACTTAGCCATGCTGCCTGCCCGATTTCTATCATTTCCCGGTTGATGAGGCTTGAGGTCATAATGTATCTTTGACAGACCATACATTCATTTACTTTGAATGCCACATCGTCATACCCGCCAAATCACTGATTGATTTCCCCAAAAATACCACGAGTATAAAGCTAAGAGAAACGAATTCCTCTGCCACCAAACGTAAGTACGTTTGAAGAGATCAACTTACGCGATCTGTTAGATATACTCTGTCAGACATTCGTCCATTCACGTTGCCCTGGGACTAGACAAACCGAAGGCACTATTCTGTAAACATGATAGCCCATGCATAACTCCGTCTTCAATATTTGATCGCAACGCTAACGTCCATACATAGAGGTTTTTAGATAATATATCTGATCCTGGTCTCTCCGTATTGACAACGTAAAATGGTCAAAAACTTCGATAGTCGGTGATTTAACTATCAAAGAAAAACAGGTGTGCAACCAACGATATTATTTTCAGATGGAAATTCGATCAATCAATCATCATTCAAAGGTTTATTTCTTTAGATCAAATCATCTTTAATTTAGCCATTTCCCATTTCTATATATTGTAACGAGCTTGAATCCACTCCCAGACAGTTCCATGTTGTAGTGCCCGTCCATACGATCCCAACGGATCCAACCTTTTCGAAGTTCTGATTCAGTATGACCCAGACATTTAGTTTACAATTTTAATACTATTTTAAATTGAATTAAAACACAAGTTTATTCACCATTGGGCTTTACCCTTTCTTCTTGGCCCATCATCACTTATAACAAACCCGACCCGCCAGACCTCTCTTCTCCAAAATAAAACTGTTGCTCTAGCATACTTGAACCACCATAGCCGACGCTCTCCCCGTCCACGCTCCTTCTATACTCCACGAAAATTCAAACCTAAACAACCATTCGATTCCTCTTCGGATTCTACATCTCCCCATACCCTTGCATTTGAGCTCGCGCTACCTTAGAAAAACCCGACTTCAGACCATCCCTATAGCCCCAAAAGTAACTTGCGACAAAAATGTGTGCAAAAATCTTCAACACTCGCCTACCGGATGCGGATTCCTACCCTGAATCCCAATCTACTACCAAAAATTTGAATCACTGCTCCTACTCCCATCGTTTGCCAAACCTAGGCTTCAGGTACTCACGCCCAAAATAACCGCAACCAAAAAGTGGTTCGAGTTTCCTCAAAACCATACGGAAATAAATAACACGCCTTACTAATTTCAAATATATGAGATACAAGATTTATATATTTATCTTTGAATTTCTTTGAATTTAAATCCCCCAAATTTTCTGCGTTTTCTATTTTAGTGGCGGCGGATTTTATGTTTGACTGGAGAAAAAATGTTTAGGGTTAAGGGGTGTTAAAGGGTATTATATAGGATTTTTATATTAATTTTTAAATCGATTTTTATATTCATTTATATTGAACTGCTGCTTGTATTAATCTTCTAAAAATTCCTGTGACCACCTAGAATACCCAAAAATCACGAAAATGGACATGCAGCTAAAGTTCGAAATTACGGTCCCAACGAAACTGGTTTCGTCGAATTCCGACTCCGTATGCTCACATAGCGTATTTTTAACTGTCAGAATATTGACTGTTTTTCATCTTAAAAATCGGTACGGTCACATACTGACTTCAAAAATCACGGAAATTGAAATCTAACAATAATTTAATATTGCGGATCCAACAAAATTAGTTTCGTCGAATTCTGAGGTCATTTGCAAAACTGGCTATTTTTAAAGCTCTAAATAGCCCTTTTAAATATATAAATATATTTAAAAACATTTAAATTTAATATTTTAAAATAAATATTATCATATATATTCGCAGTGGAATACCATACAGCTCCACTGGGATCTATAACTCGATATTTCAAAATACCCAGTTATATCGATATTCGATTTATATTGAAAATCCTTTTTATAATATAAATAAATCGATATAAATTACAAAGGAATTCCACAGCGACTTTTCTAAAATTTGATTTGGACATAAATCAAAATCTACACAACGAAATCTCGAATTTTCTCTTCCACTAGAAAAATATACTTCACCAGATCCTAACATTTCTTGTTTCACAGAAATCCGATTTAAAATGGACCCTGTACATTCAATTGAAGTTCAAATCGCCAAATAGCGAACTGCAGCGCCATTTCGAGCTCGATTATAATTATAATATAATTATACGTTCAAACTGCCGATAAAATAATATATTCGTTATTCTGATTCAATTCTAAACTGAATTAAATATCACATATGATCCAATTCACATTATATTGTGAATTCCACTATTTCTGATTATTTCAAAAATTAAATATATTATTATATTATTTATTTTAATTAAATATTCAATACTATTTAATTCTGGTCATTTTAAATAACAAAACCATTATTTAAATAATTAAATAAATTATTTATATCGCTGAAAAATGCGGGTCGTTACATTTACGGCTCGCGCTTCTGTTCGCGAGACTCTCCTTTTTTTCTTAAGACTTACCAATGGATAGCGAAATTGAGAAGCCCCCTTTTCTTTTCAACGTAAAGAAGTCTCCCGAATCCAGGGGGATTTTTTTCCTTTTATTTTAAACGAAAGGGCTTTGGGCCTTATATATATATATATATATATATATATATATATATGTGTGTGTGTGTGTGTGTGTGTGTGTGTGTGTGCGCGCGCGTGCGCGTGTGTGTGTGTGTTTTAAAGTTGCTCACAATTAGTTTCTTATGTATTATAACTTAAATCAATACTAATTAAATTAATTTTAATGCATATTACAAACAATTCACACATCCTTCAAGTGATAATAAACAATAACAATTTTGTTACTTTTAACGATCTCCTGATTTACTCCAATTCAATATAAAAATAAGATTATTTAATATTGCAGACAATCTTATCTAGTTTAATTAATTAGATCAATTAACAAATTGTAACAAATGACTACAAAACAATTTAAATTCTTTTATTTTATTTAAATTCACATATAATTTCGATGTAGAAAACCGGGTTGTTACAGACTTCCCCCCTTAATAAAATTGCGTCCTCGCAATTTCTAATACGAAATTGATAAACAACGCATATTCTATCCTTTAACATATATAACAATCAAGTTTTTTTTATAGTCTACTCATTTTATTTAGGTAATATAATGTATTTTAATAAACGAGTGTTAACACCTTTTACTTTTTACTGACTTCAAAAAAAATTTGAAAATTTATCTAACTTCCAACATTTTGAAAAATTTCGGCAGAACTTCCTTTGTACGGAGGACATTTCGGAAAATCCGAATACAATATGAGCACTAAATATACATCTCCGTAGAGGCATCCCAATACAGGCATCCCAAACACGGGGAAAACAAGTCAATAACATTCTACATCAATATTTTGCAGTATATAATCCGAAAGCGTACTTTCTATTAGCACTCTTAGCAAATTACACGTTTTTCATGCGGTCGAAGAAAGCAATCTTCATTGGTTAGCAATCCGACAAGCTTCTCCGATACCTATCTTAGCTCAATTATAAATATTAGTTCCATATAGAAAAAGAATAATTAACATGCATCCAATCGACGTGTAACAATATAAAGTCTTTGCTTTGGCTATTTTCAAACAAAACAATACTTTGGTGATTGTTCCAAAGAGAAAACCATTTCATATTGTTTCTAACTTTCCAACAAAATGGTTGGATTACAAATATGTAGATTATAGCATGAGTTATGGGGTAATTACTGAAATGATATAGCTCAATTTTCAAAAGTTATGGATAATAAAGTTCAGCACTATTTTATGTTAATTTCTAATTTTGGTTCCTTGTATGTGTATATATATAACAGTGTCACAAAAACTTTCACATTATTATCACGCACACAGCGACATGGATACTCAGCTACACAAACATAAAATTATGCAACCAACTAATATCAAGCAAAACAATAATAGCAAGGTAAAAATAAAATAATATTTCAAACTGAGCGGGGCATAGCAGTATGTACCAGTAGTCAGAATACATAATAAGAAATGACAAGTGCACATATGAATAGTCAGGTTAGAGGAGGATGCAAGGGTAGAAGCACACAAGGCACTGGTGCAAGCTCATGGTGAATCAACACATATTCAAAAGAAGGTCAAAATCTCAAACCGGTTTTTGCCTGACACCAAACAACTCAACCCAAAAGAAAAATACAAGGTTTAGGTTAGTTCAATGCAGAAACAAATCAAATGCAGTTCAAAACAACAAAGCAAATCAAGGTGATAAATGTACGGACAGAAGGATACAAAACAGAGAACAAGCATCTTGATCAAAGATAAACTGGTGCAGTTCAAAAAGGCAGGGCAAATACACAACACCATCGTCTGATTCAACAAAATATGTAAGAAATACAAATGAAATAAAGCAACACAACAGTACAGGTTTACATGTACTAGGCGCACAAAGTCAAATAAGACACAAAATTGCAATATGGTCAAGGAAGTGCACAAGCAATACACATACACACACATATGCATGTATATGCTTGCACATATATAACAAATACAATTTCACGAACATGGTGCAACTTAGAAAGAAATAAGATACAGTTCAAATAGCAGACAACAAAAAGCAAGATCAGTATATATATATATATATATATATATATATACATACATGTGTAAACACAAGTGGAGAAAGTGTTCGCCGAGTGAAACATCTATTTGAGTGCAAGTGCAGTATCTATTTTGATCGAGAATAACACTAGGCAGTGCAAAGGAATATAATAGCGCAAAGAACATATAAGTGCAAAGAAAAGTTTTCAATGGAAAATCACAGCAACATATTCGAAGCAAATTCAAGCTAAACGAATTAACTAAGAACATCAATAATTAGAGACAAAACCGAAATTCAAAGCCAAGTCAAATATATAGTAACGGGATTTTCATGAAAAGCTAGTATATACGATAATCGAACAAGTGAACGAAACCAGAAAGAAATATGTGTCCTACATCAAAACCCATGTCAACATAGGAAAAATCATGCAAATCAACTCGATAAGTTTAAATTAAAAAAAGGGCATATATTTGTACTAATTATTCAACAAGCAATCCAACTAGATAAGAAGAAACTGCATCCAAATTAAATCATCGATCAACAAAAAGCTTATCAACATTCACAATATATCAATTGAGATAAAAGAGGAGCACTGGTTTTAACTCAGATGAAGTAACGAGAATGCACAAATAAACAAGATTGAGTTGCTCCAACAAGCTTGTTGTACCAAGGTTAGCATGTTAAGGAGCTAGTATGCATGCTTGTAACATCCCAAGATTTTGCGATAAATTAAATAATTTTATTTAATATGATTTTTGATATTATATGGTTATAAATAATATTTAATGATTTAATTTTGAAATTTGACGTTGAAACATAATTGAATTGCTAAATTTAATGATAATTGTAGTCGCAATAATAAATTTTTGATTTATAAGTATACATGATTTTTATTTTGATTTGTGTAAAATTAACATTTTTTGTAATTAAATTGAAATAAATGTTTAATCAGATGAAAGTGGTTTAAATTGTTTAGAAGTGTAATTGGGAATTTATAGCAAGATTAAGACATAAAATGAGTTGATTATTATTTAATTGAATTGCTCAATTTAATTTGTATTTGGAAAAGGGAATGTACAATTTAATATGATATTTGATTTTGGTATGATTTAATGATACATTTTTATTTACTTACGGTTTTTTTTATATATATAGTTTGTAATATTTTGATATCATTGATTATTGTTAATATTTGAATTGTTATTCAAATAGATTAAAAAATGGAACATTCGCATTTGCAGTTAGACAAATTTTATACTTCCTTTTACGATGGGCTAAATTGTTGTTGACATTTAATTTAAAGATTTTGAGATTAATATTCGGAATGGAATCAAATCAAATAAAGGACCATTGGTTTATTTATAAATTAAACCATTGAGATTCCTGGTTCATAAATGATCATAAATTTTGTTCCTTGATTCTGGTAATTGATTAAGCGGACTAGTATTGATCCTTTTTACCAGCCTTTCATTGCTTTACAAGTTTGGCTATTATATTGACATTGAGATAATATTGCAAATGCTAAATCAATGTAAAAAAAGGGGGAAATGTCAATATATAGAAAATATCTTTGCTGTAAATAATACCCCATCTCTCATTTGCTATTTCAAATTAGAATGGTCGACCATGCCTATCCATATTCAAACAAATAGTCATCTTCTAAAATCAATATCTTGTAAATATGTCCATGAAAAATTCTAAAATTATTCTCGTTAGGTTTGTATGGGGAAGATCTCTGCACTCATACCAAAATTGTAACATGCATGCTCAATTTGGATGGCGTTCGAAAAATCTATGGTGATGAGGCAAAATAGGGTTCAAACTTGTGATGAATATTGTGATAAATTCGCGAATTATATATGGTATTTGAATTTATGGAATGAAGTAGCATCTCGTGAACAATTTTTGTGGATTTCTAGGCATATTTTTGTTGCACCAAATTTGTACAGTGCGTGCAACAGCAAATCGACGCAATTTTTATGGGAGGTCCGAGTTCAACAAAATGGTATGGAGGTTGTAGAGATTGTGATGAGAGGAGCGACGGTGAAATCAAATTGACATTTCATTGTGAAAATAAGGAGAAGTGGAGGAGAGAGTTTTGCGGTAGAAGGCCATGAAAACGTGTTTCTTTTCCTGTAGCGTGAGATGTAGAAGAAATGGAGGGGGAGATAAAGGAGTGATGATGTGGCAAAAAAAAATTTAAGGTGGGGTTTTATTTTAATTTTTCTTATATACTTTGAAATTCAAACCATAAAAACATGTATAACTTTCACATACAAATTCAGAATGAGACACGGTTGGATTCGTTGGAATCGTATTGAAAAGCTCTTCGCGTTGGCACTGATCTGAACTGATTCTGAGACTGTTTGATTTTGGACTAAAAATTGGATTTTGATCTCGTTTAAAACCAAGGTGAGTGATTAAACCCAGTCATGCGTAACTAAATTATTCTAATTTTAGTTAAATTAATATTATGTCATGATATGATTGTATGGATTGTTGTTTGATAGTTAGATTTCATATTTATATTGATTTGCATCGATAGCGTAATTAAATTTGACTGTTATGTTAAAATTCGACATCTAATTACTGTATAAAACCTGACACCTGATAATTTGTAAATTTATACGATATTAGACTGTTGTATGTATTGATGTGATGAATGGCTTGAATTTGATATGTTGACAAGTTGATGTTAATTGTGTGAATTTACCTGTTATTCACATTTATTCATATATAATCATTGTTTGTGCTGATTTATCCCAATCATTTACCTTAGATGTTACGGGCATCAAATAAACCCGGGATTAATCATTAAAATGAAGTAAGAACGTAGGTTGAAATGATAAATATCAATGACCCTGTTTTGGATTGAAATGATATATATCCTTTCCCAAAATACTAAAATTAAAATTTAAGTATCACTTGGCCATAGGATAGAAAATTACATACGAACACTGGTTGGTTAAATAAAATTTGATTTAATCATGAATTTTGAAACATTGTTTTAAAGACAAAATAAGCGGTGTTTTTTAGTTTATTTTTCTTTGAACTTGAACTTTGAATTTTAAGGGAGGGAAATAAATTAGTGTTGTAACTGAAGCTAAATAAATGTGGAATTGAATGTAAATCGAATTTGGTGAAATTGAATTGTTTCACCCACCTTTGAAATTTATTATGAACCAACATTGATTTGAATTATATCTGAATAGTGAACTCGACATTTGTTATAAACTGAAATCGTTGAAAATGGGAATCTGAATTGTAATTTAACTATTTGAATTAAACTGATTGAATTGTAATGAATGTAAATTGGAAATTTAATCGGGTGAAATATTGAAACTGAGTTGATTAACTTGAAATTGAAATATGACTGCAAGTGAAATTGAAACTTTTAAAGGATCGATTCTAAATTCCAACTATAGTATTTTAATAACATTTTATAAACTATTTTAATAATAATAATTTTATTTTCTTTATAAACTATTTTATTTTATAAATCATTTTAAATAAATCATTTTATAATTAACTATTTATTTTCAAACTATTTCAATTCTATATCCAAAACTATTTTAAATATACTTTTAATTATTTCAATATTCAAAAATTTTAAAGTTGGAATTGTTTCAAGATTTTAAATTGGTTTAAATGGAGATTTTATTATGAATAATATTCTATCTTGAATATTAAAATGACTTTTGAAACATGATATTTTGATATGAAGTACGAACCTCTTTGAAATATAAAAGAACTGACCGGTGTGAAAAATGCAAACGATTAGTTGTTAAAGAGACCGGGATCGGATATTGTCATACTCTCTGCCAATACCGAAAACCACTTCAACAACTGTGTACGCGGTGGAGTTCCAGAAATGGTGTTGGATGGATTTGGAGGCGATTATTGGATTTGAAGAAAGAGAACGATGATGGATATCCTTGACCTTCGGGTCATAATTAAAATGACTAAAACAGGGCTATACCGTGACTAAGTGGGGTTAGCTACCTCCATCGGCAACACTTCTTCCTTTATTTCTATAGACCCTCGGTTGATTGATTTGATGCGCATCCGTGATTTTGGAGTGTTGTCCGAGGTGGGCGGTAGTCGCGGCTATGCGTTACCACCAGTCCGGGCGTGCAACTAATATATTCATACTCTGGGCATTCCTCGTGTGCCTTGTCATATTATCCTAATCGAGCCCCCTACGATTTTGATTTAACGTTGTCGTATCACGGCGCATCCCTATCCGCCGACGTACTGGTGTGTTATATGCAAACTGTACGGCAACGGTATAAACGGTGTAAGGGTAATAATGGTAATCCCGCTTACATTATTTTATTATGTTATATTTAACCATAGACATTATTATAATAGCATATTATATTATATAGTATTAGTTTGACGGATCCTTAAGAGATGGAAATTCTCGTAACATCTCTTAAGTTATTGCACTCATATTATTGCATGAAATTTGATTTAACTAATATGAGAATGATTTAGTTCTGATCCGAATGTTTGTTGTGTTTCTTTTTATGCAATACGCTCGGGTCAGACCAATTGCAGTTAGCGAAGATTTTCCTTGCTTGAAGATACATTTAAGAAGATGGAGATGGAGCTCAATAGACATATTAAAATTATTATTCCGCTGCAAAATATATTGGTATGTTGTATGTTAATTTACTCTGATAATTGTTGTAAATGAAATAAAATGTATGTTTTTAACAGCTTCATGAACTGTTATTTATTTATTATATTTAGTCCTTCTGCTGCGAGATTCTGTATTTGTTTCTTCTTTCTTCTTCTGCTTTTTTTAATCCCAATAATTATTCGTATTTTTAATTCGTTTAAATCGACAGTTGAGGATCGTTGTCAATTTGGATAGTAAAAAATATCGGATGTTACAATGCTTGTAACATATGTATGAACATTACCACTGTTTTGCTTGTAACCAATATTTACCTAACACACCACTAGAAAACAAAGACACATAAAAACCTAAAGATTAGTCTATCTCAATCCACAAACATACATGTAACATATGTATAAACTTGACCACTATTTTTGCAACTAACTATAGCAATAAAAGATACTTTGAAAAGTACAAGCACTAAAAACGAACTGTTGAATTGGTGTACTCCTAATACGCCTAATGAATTTGTCATAAAATTGTTGTGAATAATAGCGAGGGGGTTCCTGAGCACTACATTTTCCTGAAATAATTAGTTATTCTAATAATAGTGATAAACATGAAAAATAACCCTATAAATTATAGAAAAACGCATAAACATGTCAGTTATAATTAGACTACATGGATGATTTTACAAAGATTACTCAATAATGATTTTGATCATTAAAGTAAAACATTACTGCAATTACATAATCAAAGTAGAATGGCATTATTAATGTTAGTAAAAGTACTCTCAAATAGATATTTTTGAACAAAATGGAAAAGGAAAATCCAGTCAGAATTCAAGGACCATATTTGAAATGCATATTTGATTACAATTTATAAGTCATATTAAAATATTTTTAAACTATCTTTATTCCTGGTATGCCTAATGGATTTAAAGGATTTATACATGATAACCTAAATCAAGCAAAACACAGATAACATCGAAACAACCATCGATTATTAACTCTAGTTTTCAATAATTGAACAACATTTTATCCTCGAAGATAAAATTACTAAATTTTACAAATCATGGTAACCCATAATAAAAAAAAGACATGATCAACTGTTAGCCCACTTTGTGAACTGGGCAACACAAAGTCAAGACATGAAATATTGAGGAACTTGAAAAACTCTGAAGTGGATCGGAGCAGGATAGCGGTTCGGATCGGATAAAGTTTTCTGTTCGGATCGGTGAACTATTGCTGAGGGAATTAGAAAGGCACAGCTGTTCGGATCGGAGGACAATATAATCTCAATTGGATCGGAAGGTCGCTTGATTGCTAAAGAGATAGATCGGAGCGGAGCGGAGAAGAATAAAGAGAAGAGAGAATTGTTTCCAAGTCAATCCGGGTCGGATCGGATATCCCGATCCGAACCCCTTGTACATGTTCCTCCGACCCGAACCCATTTTCCACATCACTCCCCTGCATGAGCGCCTGGATATCCGGATCGGCTATGACCAGTTCCTTCCCACAACGTCCATTACTCTGATGCGTTGTCAACATAGAAATCCATCAGAATCCGGGGCTGATGGGATGGATGACACGTGGCTCCGATCCGGATCGGGTTCTGAGCAAATTCACACCTATAAATACCCCGTCTGGAGACAAAGAAAAGGATCTTTTTCTGGCACTTGGAGAGTTCAACCACCTTCATAACCCGAATTCCAGCAATCCCGGAAAATCCAAATCTTCTTTCATTATTTGTTTTCAACAAATGAGTGATTGTAAGTGAGTTGTGAGAGAAATCAAGTGAATATTTCATTGTACTTGCAACTAAATCAGTAAAAATAGTGAAAGACAAGTGGATGTAGGCATTTCTTCGCCGAACCACTATAAATCCTGTGTGTTCATTTTTATTTTTATCTCATTTCATTTGCTTTTAATCAATTTGGGTGTTAGAACCACTTTTTGGTCTAACATTTTGGTGCTTTCACTGAGAACTCATCTGAATTCTTTGTTTTCCGGGATTATCATTCTACTTTTTGGACCGTTGAGTTCAAAGAAGTTAATCCTTATGTTTCAACGCCCTTGGATATTTGTCGAAGTGATTGTCGAAGAACCATGGCCAAAGGAAAAGGCAAAGAAGTTCAATCTGTTCGAGGAAATGGAGCTGGCGAAGATCAGCAAAATGCGGTTGTAACAAGGTCTCGTGGGCAGAGTTCAGCAGCAGGACGAACCAATGCAGGAAATCCGAGCCGTCTTCAGGGGGAAAGCTCCGATCCGATCCGGGTAGGAGATTCTTGTAACAACCCAAGAATTTTAGTAAAATTTAATTGAAATTTTCTATCTTATAATTTGACTTCCTGATATGAGTTTAAAATTTATAAAATTTAAATAAATTTGTAGCGTCATAATTATATATATATGTGAGTAGTAAACATTTTGTGCATATAAATAATTTGTATTTGATATCTTGTTCGTATTGTTTAACGTATATCATATAGTAGCATTAATATAGGAATATGATTTGTGTATGATACGATGATATTTTATTTGATATATATATATATATTTACTGCAAGATATAGATTGTGAATATGAAGATGTGAAAATTTTAATTTATAACCTATTATGATTACATGAATTTTTATTTTTTATGCGCTTACAGGTTTACAAATTTTATGTAAATTTTGAAGTAATACATGTGTATATAATGTTGAAATTTATATGTAAATGTTTAAATTGGTTGTATATAAGTTGGTACAAGTTATAACCATAAATTTTAAAATTTACGAAACAAATAAATAAGCCATTTTGGCCTTCATGCATTGACTAATTTAAAATATAAAATAAATGGAAATTATGTGCCCTCATTTGCATGGAGATTGGTTGCCAAGTGGCCTTGTTATAGAAATAAAAGGGATTTAAATCAAATAAAGTGCACGGCAGCTTTTTTGGGTAATTATTACCTTACTTTGAAAATTATAAAGCACCCTAACGTCTGTCCTTCTTCAAAAATCTTTATTTCCTTCCTTGACAGCTCTCGCACCCACCGCTCCTTCCCATTTCCATCCTTCTTCTTCTCGGTTTCAAGCTCCAACTTTCTTTTCCGTCCTCCTTCCTCTGTCTAACGCCAGCACCCATTTCCTCTTTTAAATCCGCCAGCACTTCTCCCCTCTCGCCATCTCCTTTGTCCACTTCTTCATCCGCCTCTCACCATTCCGCACCACCCACCAGCTGTCCTCAGTCCGCCCAGCTTTTCCGTTCAGCCACCGCTCCATCTAACCACCAACCCACAGACCCACGCTTCTGCCCCGCACAGGTCCTCTCCCTTCAAAGTAGAACGCCAGTCTCCCATCTCCACTACCGCCCGTGTTCCGCTCCTCAGCCAAGCATCAGAACAGCCCGCGCCTCGCCTATCTCCGCACCCTTCCACCTCGTCAGCCTTTTTCTGATCACCGCCACCTTCGAGTTAGCCAGTCCTTCCCGCTCGAGCTGCTGCTCCGTTCATGCACCCTCGCCCCAACTAAAAAAAAAAAAAAAAAAAAAAAAAGGAAACAAAGCAAAACAGTGCAGAAAGGTGTCCGCAAGCCCGACCTCTTATATAGCAAAGAGAGAGCAAACGTAAGTACATTTGTATGACAATATATATATATATACATTTAATTAAGTATATAGATGTGTAATTATGTATGCACGTTAAGTATATGTTCATATATGTATGTGCATGTCAATAAAAAGGAGTTGCATGCGTTGCAGCATACGTAAGGAGTATTCTTGATCCGCTAGGGATTGGGTTCACAGTTGTACGAAGCCATTAGAACAAAGAGGAAAGCGATGAAGGTGAGAACATCGAATTTAAATTGTTTAATTTAAATTATCATGGTTGGATAAATTGTTGTTGTGGATGATGTGCGCATGTTTGTGTGGATGCGCATACAGTTAGAACTCACACAATACACTTATAAACATTATTGACCGCAACTTTTGCGCTCAGTTGACATGCTTGTAATGTTGTGTTATTTGGATGAATGCATGCTAGTATATATGGTCGGTTTTTATATGATTGTGTTTGGGAAATCTGTGTATGTTTAAACCTAGGAATTGTTGGAAATCGAAATGCCTAAGATAAGGAGTTTGGATAATTCCAGCCTAGTTATTTGAATTGAGTTTGGAATTTTATTGGAATCATTTCAAAAAAAAAAAAAAATCACTAAGATTATATTAATTAGTTAACAATGGAAAGGAAATTTTTAAACTTTAATCTGTGATTTTTAGTGATGTTAAATTTAAAATTTGGAAAACGCTATATGCGCAGTCGGCAACCGTAAAGGTAATTTGGAAAAAAAAAAAAAAGAGAGAAAAAAAAAAAAGTTAACTGTATTTAGATATCTATATATAGTTGAGAAAGAAATTTTTATATAATTACCATTTAAAGATTTAGTATTTCTAAATTATGTTATTAAGGCATGTCATGCATGTATATGTATAATGTTAAGTCATTTCCATAAAAGTCTCATTACTTTAGTATATAAATATTTTAATTTAAATTATTGTTTCTCCTGGTTATTTAAATAATTGTAATTTCTTCCTACTCAGGAATTGTTGTCGACTTGAATTATTTATTTAAATTGAGATTTGGATAAGAAGGTATTCTCTTTGGACATAACTCAAGTTTTGATAAGACCATGGTATTGTGATAAGAAGCATGTTCTATGTTGAATATAAATCGACTTCAAACAATTTGGAAATCTTGATCTGAAATATATTACAATTTGAATGCGAAATGGTTTTTGAATAGTTGTGATAATTGATATAAAACATACTATTTGGAAAATTTAAGTGTAGAAATATAGTGAATGGTATATAAACTAGTTGAGATTTGGTAAATTTGGAAATCCATCAAAGGATGATAACGAATGAAGATCTAAGCTTTTGAAATATAACATTTAAAGAAAATGTATTGAATTTCAAAGAGGGATTAAGTTGTAAAGGATGCAAAGAACAGGAAATAGATCTAAGCTCGATGTGTAGATAAATGAGTAACACTGGAAAAGGAGATTTAAATCGAAATTTGTGTTATCCATAGCTATCATTTCAAAATGCGCCTATTGCTTGGAAGACTGGGATCAAATATATGTTCGAACCCATTCCGAGTAATAATACGACGTTATTCGAGACCTAGTTGACGATGAGCGAAGACCGAGGATCCCGAATCTGCTTGGATTGATGGTCACCGATGTCTCGTTTGGGCTGATCACTCTATACGAGTCTATTGGCGGCATAAGGTCTAAGTGCATTTGGAAATCTTCGGGTTGTTGTCCCATTCAGACCCAGAATGGACTTGAGGGATGGTGTGTCTGACATTGGAAGTTGACTACATAGCATTGATCCTCGTTAATGTATATCGGGTTGTGGCAATATATTACCCATATCTCTAAGTTATATAAATTTAGAGGGTATACCTTGATTTGGAATCAGTGAGATGTCGTGAATTTGTCAATGTGGCATACCCAAGTAATGACGCAAGTTCGTGATGATCAAAGAAAGGCTTTTAGGAGCTTCGCTTTGTGTATGACGTGACATCGACAAACCTCACACCCTGGATTGATGAGAAACTGGCGGTTAGGTTTATACTTATATATGAATTGATGGAAGCTGTGCAGCAGTGGGAAACCACTTACGAACCTGGGGAAATTGGGTATGTTCGGGGGGCCGCGTCTGGTCGAAAACCGTTGATCTGCCCTGACGATGTGTAGTCGGTGTCCGCGTATGGTCGAAAAAGCCGTTGAGACACTTCGTTTTGTATCCCTGATTGACCTTTCGTGCCAGGAATCATCAAGTTGGAAACCCAAATTCCCAATACGAGCCATACGATTTTGATTGTATATATATATGGCAACATATATTATGGGGTATCATGCTGCCTAGGATTAATACATTTATTTGCGAAATGTTTTTTCCACATTTTATATATTATAATATATAAGAGGATTTTACGTATGAAAGCATATTTGGTTGTCATAAGATAAAACTCGCTCATCTGGTGTGCGCTTGCATTGTGTGATGTGGGACGAGCTTATGACAGCTTCATTTTCTCAAAGTCATCGCGAATTTGATATGCACGGGAAGTTACTTGGAGTAAACCCGTTCTGCATTAGCAGCGTGGTCCGAGAAATTTCCCAACTTTAAAATAAAATCCGGTAACCAAATGTTTTATGTTCTCACACCAGTCCCATGACTGACCTGGAGTTTATTGTTCCATCCTAAACTCTGGGTGCCCAATAAATTTTTACACGGGCAGTTAGAGTTTAGTTTACAGTTTAGATCGTTGGGCCAGACTTGGGGCGCTTTCTGAGATTTGAGTTCAAGCTAGGATTGGAGCTTCCGCCGTACCATGTGATTTTCTTCCGCTGAGAGTATATTTACTTTTCTTCCGCTGTATAAATTGTAACTCTGATATTCTGTGTAACTCTGATGTAATATTGTACCATGCAATGTAAAGTTCTGTTATTTTGTTCATTTTGTGTAAGTACCCATAACAATCCGTCTTTGTGAACGGTTTAAGTTGGTTTAATTACTGACAAGAACTGGGCAAAAAGACGGGTCGTTACAGTTGGTATCAGAGCCAGGTTATACAAAGCTATGGGGTACGACACATTTTGAATGAAAGACAGAACTCATCAGAGTTATAATATCTCGTTAGAGATAGGGTTAGGAATGCCCTAGAACGGGATTTTTGAATATTTCGTTGAGAGAACGTATCGCAAAAATAGATTATTTAAACTAAGTGAATGACTTTAGAACAACTATTTTGAAATAACTTTTAAAGACAGATTTTATAGTAGTTATTCGATGTTGCGTTTGGACTACTAGTATATATAAAGAGTTCAAATATATGCATGGCCGGCGTATGTATGAAATCTTATATGTACTAGAGATAGATATAAAATCACGCTCTAGCACTCGTGGATGATTCTGTTGATGTCTGCAGCATCATCAGTATCTATTCCGAGTGGCGGAAGTGGGATGACTATATGATTCCAGTCGAGACGTCGGGAAAATACTATTTCAACAAATGTCTGCAAACAACAAATAATGTAAGTGGTTCTGATTATCTAGTGAATAAATATGCAATTATAAGATAGTTGAGTAAACAAGAAATAGTATAACCTTTTGAAATCTTAGGTTAACCCTAGAAGCACAGTGGAATTCTGGATGACGCAGAAGCAGGCAGAAAGGACATTGGCTCGAAGAGAAGAAGAAGAGATAGAAACACTGAGGAAGCTTAGTAAGGTCCAGTGTTATAAGTGCTTCAGAGATGGTCACTTTGCGGTCAACTGTCCGAATAAGTCCAAGAAGAAGGAGAAAGTCATCCGGAAGAATGTGCGTTGTTTTAAATGCAAGAGAATTGGGCATTTCAAGAATAAGTGCCCTAAGAAAAAGAGAGAAACTAAGGAACCTGCAACGGAGAAGAAATGCCATAGATGCAGGATAGTGGGGCATGTCGTCCGGGATTGTCCAGTAGAGGAGGGAGCCGTAGCTTAGTTGTAGACTATAACATAAGGGAGTAAATTATTTAACCCATAGGGCCAGTTTAAGGAAGTACAAGGTTATGAAGTAAATGTACTAAGACCAAGGATTTGGAACGGATGAATGTATGACTACTTGTATTAATAGGGAAGCTTGGTTGTTAAACTAGTCCTCTAAAATTTAATGTGTTTGATTTTCATTTAAATTTAAAGGGTAGTTGATAAAATTTCCCTTGGAAATCCGAAACATGAATTGAAGTTTTGAAATATTATGACAACCATTAATCGAAATTTGATTCCTATTTGTTAAGAGAAATTTGAAATGAAAGAGGTTTTATGGAACCTTAAAATATAATAAAATAAAATGAAATAAAAGTTTTAAATGGCATAAAGTTTAGTGCTAGCATACGAACAAAATTTGCTTCTAAGGAATTTTGGATTAAACTTATAAGCATTGAATAGTTCAAAGTTTTATTTGAAGAATTTTATGATTTTTAAAATGGTAATGTGTGAACAAACATGAGTAAACATGTGGTAAATAGGATAACTTGGAATTGTAGAATTTGCATTTTAACTTGAGTAAAGGACATTAGGAAGGGTGATGATTTTTGGACAATGATAAATAGAAATCCTTAGCATGTTTTAAATACTTGGAATATTTGGGTGTAGGATTTAGATTTGAACCTAAGAACAGTTGGTATAGTAATGAACCTTTGATTTATAATAAATAGAAATGGCGTATGGAAACCTACAAAAAAAAAAAAAAAAAAATATTTAATGAATTTGGATGTTTTCTAAGTTTAGAATTGTTTTCCTTTGTTATAGGGTGGTCGACCTCTTAGCGTTAGACAGTATCTCCCCCAGTTTCAGTCTAGTAGTCACAATGGCAGCAATAGCAGTTCAGAGTGCGACTCAGATAGTTCCAGTAGCTCCAGCAGCCTTGAGTTATATCCACGGCACAGGGAGTATTTAAAGAGATTGGCAAGTATTCCAGGCCCATTGATTGTAGACCAGATGACAGGTGTTGCGGCCATAGACTATTTTGGAGTTAACGCTCCACCAGGGACTGATGACGCTACGGTGGAGGCTGTATGGCAGCAGATTCTTGACATGAGAGACCAACAACTGACCGGCCATGAAACGGTACCCGATCTCACAGGATTAGTATTGGACCCGGCTTTAGTTGAGAGATTCGAGGAGATGCTTTACGCAGAACAGCCAGGAGTGCCTGAGGCAGGAGATGATGAGCTCAACGATATTGAAGAGGATGCTGTGCAGCCGGGATTTGTAGTCGAGCCACTACCGGAGGCCGGGGCTGATGGTAATGATGAGGCTATAGAGCAGATGGAGCAGCCTGTGCAGGTAGATGATGTTGCTGCTGAAGAAGAGAATATGGTGGAAAATGGGAATGATATTGTAGATGATGAAGATGATATAGTAGCTGAGGATGAAGTGGAGTCAGACGAGGAAGAGATTATAGCGGATGAAGATGTGGAAGCTAGCGATGATGAGCTAATGATTGATGAAGCTGTGGAGGAAGTTGAACAACCAGTGGAAGAAGAAGAGGAAGAGTTTGAAGAGTGGGTGGAGCCGTTCATAGATGATGAGCCTGAAGTGATTAGTTTGTCAGGCCCGTCGGACAATGAATCTGACACCTCCGATGATTAGTGGGAAGATGATTTGTAGTATGGTATGTATGATGTTTTAAGTATTGTAATGTGTTAGGATAGTTTAGGCTAGTACAGTTTTAAGGGACTAGTACTTGATAGGTATACTTTTGATGACGGTATATTTTGGACTACCTTAAGTACGTGATACGTACTAGGGTAGGGATACCTTTGGTATGCTAACTTGTATGACTTTATAATATGATCTTTTGGACGACCATGATATGTATGTTGCAAAAATCAGAATCTATTTTAATATTTTGGAATTCGGTTGCCGAATTTTATAAAAGGATTAATTTAGGATTTGTCAGAAGTTGAAAAACTAATGACTTTCTTTTTCGAGGACGAAAAAGCCTTAAGGGGGGGTGAATGTAACAACCCAAGAATTTTAGTAAAATTTAATTGAAATTTTCTATCTTATAATTTGACTTCCTGATATGAGTTTAAAATTTATAAAATTTAAATAAATTTGTAGCGTCATAATTATATATATATGTGAGTAGTAAACATTTTGTGCATATAAATAATTTGTATTTGATATCTTGTTCGTATTGTTTAACGTATATCATATAGTAGCATTAATATAGGAATATGATTTGTGTATGATACGATGATATTTTATTTGATATATATATATATATTTACTGCAAGATATAGATTGTGAATATGAAGATGTGAAAATTTTAATTTATAACCTATTATGATTACATGAATTTTTATTTTTTATGCGCTTACAGGTTTACAAATTTTATGTAAATTTTGAAGTAATACATGTGTATATAATGTTGAAATTTATATGTAAATGTTTAAATTGGTTGTATATAAGTTGGTACAAGTTATAACCATAAATTTTAAAATTTACGAAACAAATAAATAAGCCATTTTGGCCTTCATGCATTGACTAATTTAAAATATAAAATAAATGGAAATTATGTGTCCTCATTTGCATGGAGATTGGTTGCCAAGTGGCCTTGTTAGAGAAATAAAAGGGATTTAAATCAAATAAAGTGCACGGCAGCTTTTTTGGGTAATTATTACCTTACTTTGAAAATTATAAAGCACCCTAACGTCTGTCCTTCTTCAAAAATCTTTATTTCCTTCCTTGACAGCTCTCGCACCCACCGCTCCTTCCCATTTCCATCCTTCTTCTTCTCGGTTTCAAGCTCCAACTTTCTTTTCCGTCCTCCTTCCTCTGTCTAACGCCAGCACCCATTTCCTCTTTTAAATCCGCCAGCACTTCTCCCCTCTCGCCATCTCCTTTGTCCACTTCTTCATCCGCCTCTCACCATTCCGCACCACCCACCAGCTGTCCTCAGTCCGCCCAGCTTTTCCGTTCAGCCACCGCTCCATCTAACCACCAACCCACAGACCCACGCTTCTGCCCCGCACAGGTCCTCTCCCTTCAAAGTAGAACGCCAGTCTCCCATCTCCACTACCGCCCGTGTTCCGCTCCTCAGCCAAGCATCAGAACAGCCCGCGCCTCGCCTATCTCCGCACCCTTCCACCTCGTCAGCCTTTTTCTGATCACCGCCACCTTCGAGTTAGCCAGTCCTTCCCGCTCGAGCTGCTGCTCCGTTCATGCACCCTCGCCCCAACTAAAAAAAAAAAAAAGGAAACAAAGCAAAACAGTGCAGAAAGGTGTCCGCAAGCCCGACCTCTTATATAGCAAAGAGAGAGCAAACGTAAGTACATTTGTATGACAATATATATATATATACATTTAATTAAGTATATAGATGTGTAATTATGTATGCACGTTAAGTATATGTTCATATATGTATGTGCATGTCAATAAAAAGGAGTTGCATGCGTTGCAGCATACGTAAGGAGTATTCTTGATCCGCTAGGGATTGGGTTCACAGTTGTACGAAGCCATTAGAACAAAGAGGAAAGCGATGAAGGTGAGAACATCGAATTTAAATTGTTTAATTTAAATTATCATGGTTGGATAAATTGTTGTTGTGGATGATGTGCGCATGTTTGTGTGGATGCGCATACAGTTAGAACTCACACAATACACTTATAAACATTATTGACCGCAACTTTTGCGCTCAGTTGACATGCTTGTAATGTTGTGTTATTTGGATGAATGCATGCTAGTATATATGGTCGGTTTTTATATGATTGTGTTTGGGAAATCTGTGTATGTTTAAACCTAGGAATTGTTGGAAATCGAAATGCCTAAGATAAGGAGTTTGGATAATTCCAGCCTAGTTATTTGAATTGAGTTTGGAATTTTATTGGAATCATTTCAAAAAAAAAAAAAAAAAAAAAAAATCACTAAGATTATATTAATTAGTTAACAATGGAAAGGAAATTTTTAAACTTTAATCTGTGATTTTTAGTGATGTTAAATTTAAAATTTGGAAAACGCTATATGCGCAGTCGGCAACCGTAAAGGTAATTTGGAAAAAAAAAAAAAAAAAAAGAGAAAAAAAAAAAGTTAACTGTATTTAGATATCTATATATAGTTGAGAAAGAAATTTTTATATAATTACCATTTAAAGATTTAGTATTTCTAAATTATGTTATTAAGGCATGTCATGCATGTATATGTACAATGTTAAGTCATTTCCATAAAAGTCTCATTACTTTAGTATATAAATATTTTAATTTAAATTATTGTTTCTCCTGGTTATTTAAATAATTGTAATTTCTTCCTACTCAGGAATTGTTGTCGACTTGAATTATTTATTTAAATTGAGATTTGGATAAGAAGGTATTCTCTTTGGACATAACTCAAGTTTTGATAAGACCATGGTATTGTGATAAGAAGCATGTTCTATGTTGAATATAAATCGACTTCAAACAATTTGGAAATCTTGATCTGAAATATATTACAATTTGAATGCGAAATGGTTTTTGAATAGTTGTGATAATTGATATAAAACATACTATTTGGAAAATTTAAGTGTAGAAATATAGTGAATGGTATATAAACTAGTTGAGATTTGGTAAATTTGGAAATCCATCAAAGGATGATAACGAATGAAGATCTAAGCTTTTGAAATATAACATTTAAAGAAAATGTATTGAATTTCAAAGAGGGATTAAGTTGTAAAGGATGCAAAGAACAGGAAATAGATCTAAGCTCGATGTGTAGATAAATGAGTAACACTGGAAAAGGAGATTTAAATCGAAATTTGTGTTATCCATAGCTATCATTTCAAAATGCGCCTATTGCTTGGAAGACTGGGATCAAATATATGTTCGAACCCATTCCGAGTAATAATACGACGTTATTCGAGACCTAGTTGACGATGAGCGAAGACCGAGGATCCCGAATCTGCTTGGATTGATGGTCACCGATGTCTCGTTTGGGCTGATCACTCTATACGAGTCTATTGGCGGCATAAGGTCTAAGTGCATTTGGAAATCTTCGGGTTGTTGTCCCATTCAGACCCAGAATGGACTTGAGGGATGGTGTGTCTGACATTGGAAGTTGACTACATAGCATTGATCCTCGTTAATGTATATCGGGTTGTGGCAATATATTACCCATATCTCTAAGTTATATAAATTTAGAGGGTATACCTTGATTTGGAATCAGTGAGATGTCATGAATTTGTCAATGTGGCATACCCAAGTAATGACGCAAGTTCGTGATGATCAAAGAAAGGCTTTTAGGAGCTTCGCTTTGTGTATGACGTGACATCGACAAACCTCACACCCCGGATTGATGAGAAACTGGCGGTTAGGTTTATACTTATATATGAATTGATGGAAGCTGTGCAGCAGTGGGAAACCACTTACGAACCTGGGGAAATTGGGTATGTTCGGGGGGCCGCGTCTGGTCGAAAACCGTTGATCTGCCCTGACGATGTGTAGTCGGTGTCCGCGTATGGTCGAAAAAGCCGTTGAGACACTTCGTTTTGTATCCCTGATTGACCTTTCGTGCCAGGAATCATCAAGTTGGAAACCCAAATTCCCAATACGAGCCATACGATTTTGATTGTATATATATATGGCAACATATATTATGGGGTATCATGCTGCCTAGGATTAATACATTTATTTGCGAAATGTTTTTTCCACATTTTATATATTATAATATATAAGAGGATTTTACGTATGAAAGCATATTTGGTTGTCATAAGATAAAACTCGCTCATCTGGTGTGCGCTTGCATTGTGTGATGTGGGACGAGCTTATGACAGCTTCATTTTCTCAAAGTCATCGCGAATTTGATATGCACGGGAAGTTACTTGGAGTAAACCCGTTCTGCATTAGCAGCGTGGTCCGAGAAATTTCCCAACTTTAAAATAAAATCCGGTAACCAAATGTTTTATGTTCTCACACCAGTCCCATGACTGACCTGGAGTTTATTGTTCCTTCCTAAACTCTGGGTGCCCAATAAATTTTTACACGGGCAGTTAGAGTTTAGTTTACAGTTTAGATCGTTGGGCCAGACTTGGGGCGCTTTCTGAGATTTGAGTTCAAGCTAGGATTGGAGCTTCCGCCGTACCATGTGATTTTCTTCCGCTGAGAGTATATTTACTTTTCTTCCGCTGTATAAATTGTAACTCTGATATTCTGTGTAACTCTGATGTAATATTGTACCATGCAATGTAAAGTTCTGTTATTTTGTTCATTTTGTGTAAGTACCCATAACAATCCGTCTTTGTGAACGGTTTAAGTTGGTTTAATTACCGACAAGAACTGGGCAAAAAGACGGGTCGTTACAATTCTGAAGCAGTGCATTCCCCCAATCTGAACCGACCCGAGCAGCTTGCCATGTACCGACCCGACCAGACTCCCCAGCTCCGATCCGACCCGACCTCCCATCTCCGATCCGATCCGACTCTTGGTGATGTTGGAACTTCTACTCGAGTCCCTGCAAATGCTCCGATTCCAGCCACCAGGGTCAGTGACCAGGTCAATCCATCTGCACCCATTACTCAAGGAGATTTCTCGCGCTTACTTGACATGCTCGAGAGTACTAGGGAGGCTATGAAAGTCCACGAGCGCACTAATCTCATGATGCATGAAAACATGAGGCTCATGAGTAGGGAGATTAGCGAACTCCGTCGACAGAGAACTCCATCACCGGTTCGTCACACACCAGTGGATCAGTCTTCATCTTCCGAGGAAGAGCGGCCCCGTGAACGAAGGCCGCTCGAACGACCTCAGAATGTGGAGCAGCTGACATTCGGATCTTTGGGATCTCGTGAGGATATTGCACGAGCACTAGGAAACAATGACCCCACTCGGGGGCAAAGGCTCCAGTCCCCTCCTCCCGAGATCGACCGGGAGCGTAGGGAACGGAATAGAGCAGAAGCAGCTCAAAGAAGAAGGGCATCTCCTGAACAAGAGCCCAAAAGGAACTCGGATACTAGGGCCAGGGAACCTGAGCGGCCCCTAACTAATGCTGATGTACAGGCAATGGTTCGCCAGATCATGTCCAAGGGCCGGAACTATACAAATGAAGATTATGGCATTGAGCGAAGCCATACTCCTTTCACCGACGATATCCTCGACTTCCAGTTTCCCCGACGCTTTAACCTGCCACAGATGGACAAGTACAATGGAAGGACTGATCCGGGACAGCATTTGATGCGATACTCGTGGCTCATGAATGCTGCTGCTGCCCCTGATGAAGTGAAGTGCAAAGCATTCCCAATCTATTTAGAAGATGTGGCGCTGTTCTGGTTTACCCGACTTCCCCCTCGTTCGATTTTGAATTAAAGGGAACTGAGCGAACGTTTTATGAATCAGTTCTGACTCGATGCCCGAAAGTCCAAAAGTGTTATTGAATTATCAAGAATCAAGCAGGCACCAGGAGAGTCTTTGAGGGCATATCTTGACCGTTTTAATTTAGCTGTTACCGAAGTTAGTGACCCGCATGAGCCCACCATTCTGATGGCATTAAAGGAAGGAGTCGATCCTGAATCTGAGTTCGGGGATTACCTTTCTGGGAAGACACCCTCCACAAGAGAGATATTCTATGAAAAAGCCGATATTTATTTAAGACGAGAGGAGGCCAGGGCAAACCGAAAGAGAAAGTCTGAAGCGGCTTCAAAAGAAAATGTCCAGAGCAACGTCGCCGTGAAGCAGTCTGGGGAAAGTTCCGGAAAAGTTGAAGTAAATGTGGGAAACAAGGGTGGAAACAACAATGCTGGAAACGGGGGCAACAACAATAACCGTAATGCGAACGGAAACAGAAGAAATAGAAATAGGGGAAGTGATCCTAACAAAAGACCCCGATTCCAGACCTACGAGAATTATACACCATTGAACGACACCCTGGAGAATATTTACCTGGATACGTACAACGTTTTGCAGTATAAAAGACCGCCACCTCGTGATTCGACCGAGAAAGAGATGGCGACAGGGAAGTTTTGTTTGTTTCATGGAACTCATGGGCATTCAACCAATGAATGTCGGCATTTGAGAGATGTGATTGAGAAGCTGCTGCGTGAAGGGAAGTTGGGTGAATACAAGGTTGCCCCGAGGGACAGGGGGCAAGGAGAGCAGGCTCCAAAACAGATTCTACCTGCTCCCAAGCCTACAGCGCAGTAGAAAGGTAAAGGAATTGTTATCAACTCCATAGTGGGCGGACCTCACCCGGCAATCCGAAGTTTCAGATCAATGGATCAATATGTAAATGCTGCCAAGCATATAGATGTGAACGAAGGTGATGATATGGAAGATATCACCCCCATAAAACAACAGAAGACCATGTTTGACGACGTGGTGTTCCGCAGCAGAGATAATACTGTGATCCAATCACCCACTGATGATCCGTTGGTTATTACTACCACCATTGGGCCGGCCTTGGTTCATAAGGTATTAGTAGACAACGGAAGTTCCGTCAATATTTTGTTTAAAATGTCATTTGATCAGATGAAGCTGGAATCTGAAGATTTGAAGCCATGTGAAGGATGGATCAGAGGCTTCAATGGGGCGTCAACAACTCCCATGGGATACATAGAATTGCCCGTGATCTTGGGGCAAGGAGAACGCAGAAGAGTGCGGATGCTTCAGTTCATAGTATTGGACGTGGATTCGCCTTATAATGCATTTTTGGGGAGGCCTGCCCTTGCTGAATTCAGAGTTTGTATCGCCCCCTGGTGTTTATTGCTTAAGTTCCCAACCGAAGCCGGAACTGGAGTAATGAGAGGGGATCAAGTTTCCGGATGGGCTTGCTATGTGGCCGAACTAAAGATGTTGATGAAAGGACTTAACATCGAGAGTAAAGATGCCTCGCCTCCCCCAAAGGGGGGCTCAGTGTAGCAATTAGAGAAATCGGCCCCGAAGGAGTTGCTTAAAGGAACGCCTGAAGACCTGGATCCCAGAAAAGACGAGGAACCAGAGACTAAAAATGCAACTCCTAATGAAGCGACAGTGGAAGTTCCCATTGATGACGCTGATCCGACAAGAGTCTTGAAGATTGGGTCTCAATTGGATCCACGTCGGGCCAAAGAACTAACGGACTTTTTTAAGGCGAACTTGGACGTGTTTGCCTGGACCCACGCTGACATGTGTGGGATATCGCCATCCATTATAAGTCACAAATTAAACGTAAACCCGAAGCATCCGCCTGTGAAGCAAAAGAGACGTATGCTAGGCCCAGAGAGGTCGGCTGCTCTCAAAGAGGAAGTGGAGAAGCTGAAGCAGAACGGATTTATTCGAGATTCGACATATCCCGACTGGATATCGAATCCCGTCTTGGTAAAGAAGCCGAATGGAAAATGGCAGACTTGCATTGATTTTTCAGATTTGAACAAAGCCTGCCCAAAAGACAGTTTCCCACTTCCCAGAATTGATCAGCTTGTAGATTCGACAGCAGGTCATGAACTTCTCTCTTTCATGGATGCATATTCCGGATATAATCAAATTCCTATGCACGTGCCAGATCAAGAGCATACGAGCTTCATTACGAATTTGGGGTTATATTGTTATGTTGTAATGCCATTCGGATTGAAAAACGCCGGAGCCACTTATCAGCGCTTGGTGAACAGAATGTTTTATAATCAAATAGGGAAGACTATGGAAGTTTACGTGGATGATATGCTTGTCAAATCGAAACAGTCCTCCAGCCATACGCAAGACCTGGCGGAAATGTTTGGTATCCTGCGAAAGTATCGGATGAAATTGAATCCTCTGAAATGCTCATTTGGAGTGGCATCGGGAAAGTTCCTTGGCTTCATTGTGAGCTCCCGAGGAATTGAAATCAATCCTAGCCAGATAGCAGCGATTAGAAACATTGAAGAGCCGAGGAGAATTAAAGACGTCCAAAGTCTTGCAGGGAAAGTAGCGGCGCTGAGTAGATTCATCTCCAAAGCCACAGACAAATGTGTTCCGTTTTTTGATTTGATTAAAAGAGGAAAGAAGAATTTCGAGTGGACTCCGGACTGTGTTGAGGCCTTTCGAAATTTATTGGAACTGCTAGAGAAACCGCCGATTTTGTCAAAGCCAGTGGATCACGAAGAATTGTTTGTTTACTTGGCAGTCTCGGCTCACGCCGTTAGCACAGCCTTTGTTCGAGAAGAAGACAAAGTACAAAGGCCAGTGTATTATGTAAGCAAGAAATTAGCAGCGGCAGAGCGCAACTACCCAAAAATTGAGAAGCTAGCTTACAGCCTCCTAATCGCATCCCGAAAACTTCGTCACTATTTCCAAGCTCATCCAATAACCATATACACCGACCAGCCCTTGAGGCAGGTATTGCAGAGACCCGAAGCATCGGGAAGGTTGATTAAATGGAATATAGAATTAAGCCAATTTGATTTAAATTTTCAACCACGAAAGTCGGTCAGGGGGCAAGCTCTGGCGGACTTTATAGCGGAGTTCACTATCCCAGAGGAGGAAGTAATCGATGACAAAGTGTTTAGGTCCGAGGATGAGTTAAAGATAGATCCGTGGAAACTATACATAGATGGAGCCAAGAACGACCGAAGGTCCGGAGCTGGAATCGTCTTAGTCACCCCCGAAGGACGGTCGTTATATTACGCTCTACAATTAGAATTTTCGACGACTAACAATGACTCTGAATATGAAGCCCTGATTGCCGGGCTGAAGCTTGCTAATGACCTCGGAATAAAAACATTGGACATATTCTGTGACTCTAAAATCGTTGTTTGCCAAGTGCGAGAGGAATTTGTGGCTCGGGGACCTCGACTTATCGCCTACCTCAGGAAAGTGAGAGAGCTATTGAGTAGCTTGGAGCGGTATGATATAACACACATCCCAAGAGCCGAAAACCAGAAGGCGGATAGGCTGGTAAAGCTGGCTAGTTCCGACAATCCAGAAGAGACTGAAATAATTCCAATTGAAACGTTGGAATCGCCAAGCTTTGAGTCGATGGAAGTTGAGTTCGCTTTCGAAGCGGAACCGGAGAAGGAGTCGTGGATGACTCCAATTAAGAATTTCCTTAAGAATGGGATACTCCCATCAAAGAAGAGTGAGAAAAGGGCTGTAGTTCGCAAGGCTACCAGATATGTCATACAAGATGATACTCTTTATAGGCAAGGATTTTCTATGCCCCTGCTACGATGTATAGCACACGACGACATCAAGCGTGTACTAAGAGAAGTACACGAAGGTGAGTGTGGAGATCATACAGGAGGTCAGACTTTAGCAAAAAAGATACTGCGATATGGATACTTCTGGCCTACAATTAATAAAGATGCAGCTGATTATTCACGACGCTGCGATAAGTGCCAGAGATTCGCCAAAATCCCCAGAGCACCGTCGACCCAACTTAAATCAATGGTGAGTCCTTGGCCATTTGCCACATGGGGAATTGATATCATTGGAGTTCTACCGATTGCTAAAGGAGGAGCGAAATATGCAATAGTGGCTGTGGACTATTTTACGAAGTGGGTGGAAGCTAAGCCCTTGACCAAGATCACGGCAAGAAAGGTGATAAGTTTTGTGGTCAGAAATATTATATGCCGATTTGGGATCCCAAGGACGATTATAACTGACAACGGAACCCAATTTGATAGTACTGAATTCAGAAATTTCTGCCAGAAGTATAAGATTGACAAGCGATATACTGCAGTTGCCTATCCGCAGTCGAACGGGCAAGTAGAGGCAATAAACAAAGTAATAAAATCCATCCTCAAGAAACGGTTAGAGCGTGCAAAGGCAAAATGGGTTGACGAATTGCCCCTAGCTTTGTGGGCATATCGAACAACATTTAAGACGGCTACCGGTCACACCCCTTTCTCTCTCTCTCCTTTGGCTCAGAAGCAGTAATTCCAGTTGAACTGGAAGTTCCTTCCCATAGGGTGACATATTATGACCCGATGACGAATCGGGCGCTCTTACTTGAGTCTCTTGATGAAGTCGAAGAAAAAAGGGATGAAGCAGATTTGCGTGCGGCAAGACATCGACGTCAGATGGCACGCTATTACGACAAAAAAGTTCGCCTCAGGACTTTTGAACCAGGAGATTTGGTGCTAAAGAGAGTCTTTCCATCCCTTCCTCACCTTGGTCCAAAATGGGAAGGACCCTTTGTCATCCAACGGAAACTTGAAAAAGGAACCTTCAAGTTAACGACCGTAGATGGCGAAGAAGTCCCTAGAGCATGGAATGCCCAACACTTAATGCGATATTTGGATTAGAAATGCTGTACTCTTTGTTATTTTTCTTATGAACTCTGTAATAAGGCACGACTTGCCTTGGGAAAATCTGACGATATGAATAAAGGACTATAAAGTGGATGTAGGCTACAACTTAGCCGAACCACTATAAAAATATTGTGTGTTACTTACTTTTATGCATTACATATATACATTCATTAATTATTCTGTTGTGATTATGGAATACAGGATGATTCAAAACCTGAAAAGGTTAAAGATAGTTTAAACATAAGAAAAAGCACAGCGACTACTTGTGCGATAAGACATAAAAGAATGAGAAAACGACATTCTTAACTCTAACTCTCCAGAGAGAGAGAGAGAGAGTATAAAAGCGTCTCCGACTGAGCGCTGAAAAAGAAATTCTTCCCCTAACTCTAACTCTCCAGAGAGAGAGAGTATAAAAGCGTCTCCGACTGAGCGCTGAGAAAGAAATCTTTCCCCGCTGAAAGACCGGGGAATGAATAGATTGCTGAGCTCGAACTCTAACTCTCCAGAGAGAGAGAGTATAAAAGAAATGCCAGAAAAAACGACAGGCACTGACGACACAGGAAATGCTATCCCATCAAAAAATCGGGAGCATTCAGATTGCTTGATTAAGCATTAATAATTTATTAGAATTAACTGGGGGCATATATGTATACACATATTTCCTCGCTACGTGACTTCATTTCGTAACTATAGCAAGACATGCATTTTTACATAAGTGCAGAACTACTGACAAACAGACATTGCAGAAAATGAATTATTTTTTATTTATTTACGAATGAATGAATTTGTACAGGAAAGTAGCTAAAAAGAAGGTGCAAGAGCCGCTCTTGTAGCAGCAATTGTTGGTTCACTAAATGCTAAAACAACACAAGGCAATCCACTATTTAGATTTCGAGTGAGCCTTGGACTTCTTGGCAGCTTTCTCCGCATCCTTTGCTTCTTTCTCAGCCTCTGTCAAGATTCGTTTTGATTTCTTCTTTCCTGAAGATGCGGTGCTGGAGCCAGTAGACTTCTTCCCGGAGGGTGGAGCGCTGGAATCAAGAGAAGATTTTTTAGCGAGTTCCTCTGTAATAGATCTAGTTGAGAGCTTAACAACTAACCTTGATCCCGCATCCACAACTGCGAGGGGATTGAGGGCTTCAGGGTCTAGTTCTTCAGCTTTTAATTGCAAGCGTTTGTCTTGATCAGCTTTCATTGCAGCCAAGGTAACATCATCAGCATTTTTTGACTCCCCGATAATTGCAACTTCTGGTTCCTCTTCATGACCCCCGTCACCGCCATCATCCCTTAAAGCTGCTATCATTTCTTCATCATGGGGAGTGGCGACCTTAGTCGGCTCACTTCCTTCTCCCAAGTCTATAGGAGCAGCCTTGTCCTCCCCTCTTTTGGCCTTTTCTGCGGGCTCTGCCCCGGCGGTGGCTCCCTGAGTCACATCTGTCTTTTCGGATGGCTCAATACCTACAGAATGAGAAGCAACAGTTATCAACTCAGGCGAAAACAATGGGTTTTTCATCGATTGCTCAATCACGTGGCGAAAGGTAGAAATAGCCTTGACAAATTGAGGAGAAAAGGTAGGGATACCTTCCGAAGACTTCTCGGCAGGGGTGACTACTACCTCTGATGTTGTTTCAGGAATAGGGGATAGCAGAATTGTTCGGGGAATTCCCGGATTTTCAGGATCATACCCCTCTACTTCAGAAGTCGCAGGGGCAGAAGAAGAGGAACCAGCTTCGAGAACATTCTTTTGTTTAGACTTCCGTCTCTCTTCTTCCATGGCCTCAGCAATGAGGCGGCGCCCTTCAGCTAGGCGCTCCGGTTCATCATCCCCCAAGTATTTCTCCATTAGCTTATCTTCATCGATGGAATCGACCTTAAGTTCCTCTGTTTCCCACTCGACGATCTGGTTCCATACTTGAACTAGAGTGGATGGATAATCCTTGATCTAAGAAATGTTTCGGCGACGGATGATATGTGCGAAGAATTCAATCATTAATTCGCCGAAACCCTGAATATCAGCCTCCGCCTCTGACAGTTGTTTGCGGGCTTCCTCCGTAGATTTGATAGCACACTCCACATTGCCCTCAGCCAGGGCAGCTCTGTTCTCTGCCTCCAATAGCTTTGAAGCCAAGTCAGCATTCTTCTTTTCTAGTTCATCACTCCTCTTTGCTAACTCGGCATTTTTCCGTTCGAGGTCAGCATAAGCAAGGCGTGTCTTAGCAGCTTCTGACTTAGCCTCATCAGCTTGCTTTTTTAACTCAGAACGCTCTTGAGTGTGAGATTCAAGCAAGTCATGATAACGTTTTTGCATGTCCTCAAATTGTTGTTTGAAGTTAGAAGCGTCCCTTTGAGCGACAGCTAGCTGAGCTTGAGTGTCTTCCAAATCTTTTCCTAGAGCTTTTAAAGCCTTGGCATCCTCCTCCGCGGTCTTTTGCATTGAGTCGGTATTTGTGGTTAGAGTGCAGATGATTCTGGAAAGGTTGCGTGAATATTTAAACATCTCAGTATACTGCTTTTCCACCGCATCTATCTTTGCTTTGGCCTCATCTGCCCACTTAGAAGAAATAGGTTCAAGGGCAGGTAAAAAAGTCAAAGTCTCGAAGTAGTTTTCGGGAAATTGCTCCTCCAAATATGCCCGCTTTATTGCAGTGTCCGCGTCTAGTGGGGGAGGAGCGGGGATTGTCAATTCGGTGTCCCTGTGTGAGGAGGATTCGGTAGTTTCTTTGTCTGTCCTAGGTCGTTTAGTAGCAGGGACCTTGTGCTTACTTCGAGACCCGGTTTCTTTTGGAGGACTTCTCTCTCTACTGCGCTTTTCATGGGAAGAAGTGGAGTCTTTAGATTGTGGTATATCCTCTTCCCTACGACTTTGATAACCTTTGTACTTCTCTTGATCCGACCGAACAGGAGAGCGAGAACGTGAGGGTCGAGAACGATAGGAATCGTAAGGCCTTCTCTCCTCCCTACCACGATCATCACGGCGATCATGCTCGATATCCTGAGGTGGATTGGACATGCTGCGGCGAAGCTTCCTGATATCATAGTAGGATCGAGACATCGTACCTGCACAATAAGACAAACGAAATTTAGAATTAATGGATTCACGGAGAAAGAGGTGCAATGAATGCTAATGTTGTTGTATAAAGTGTGTCCTAAGTGGTGTGTTTCCCCCCAACCAACCCGAGTCTGAAGCTAGACTAGTACGGGCAGGCTCTTTGGCCTTAGCAGGAGTGGTCTCTTCAGAAGAGGTGAAGACTAAAGGATCCTTCCTAAAATCCTCTGAAGTGTATATAGTTTCAGGTAAGGGGAGATCCCCCAAACCCTGAAATATTTGGTCATCAGTACTAGGGACATCCCCCTCGGAAGCATTAAGTGACGACTCTTGGGAGGATGTTGACTTTTCCGAAGAAGTAGCCTCCTCGGGGGCAATATATCCTTCACGATGCTTTTCGGCCAGGTTAGTCAATTCGTCATCCTGAGTAGAAGATGGAGAAGGTGAAGTTTGAAGAGGCACTGTAGGAACTCCTTAGCCTTCTCCTATCTCTGGGACCACCTCCACTGGAGGAATATATGCGTATGGAGCCGTCCCATGACCAATGCTACGAAAAACGGATAACAGCCCATGAAAGTGAAGATATTCGTCTTTAAGGACTTCGTCGATAGTCAAGAATTTTTGATCGCCATTAAGAAGTTGGTGCATCCGGTCAAAGAACACCTGATCTGATATTTGTTTTGGATTGTCGACTGCAAACAAAAAGGAAAACAAGTTAAGGTGATAACTCGAGTGTATAGAGCCCGGATTTAGGAAATCAGTGCTTTACTTGATTTCGTCCACCTCCTGGCACATCCAGGCTGTCGCTTCACATAGAACCATTCCAGTCTGGAGTCTCCAGCTTTACTGCTGAATGGCGTCGAGATTATCTTCCTTTTAGGAACAGACTCAAAATAGCAGAAAGATGGAGTCTCTCGAGTCCGATGCTTGAAGTTATAAAAGAAATGAACGTCATCGAACATGAGCTCTATGCCTAAGATCTCACGGTATGCTATGTACAAAGTGTGCAAGTAGGCATAAGAATTGGGATGCAGCTGCATGAGGGCAATCCGCATTTGTCTTAGAAAGTCAATGATGAAGGGAGAAAACGGAGGGATAGCGCCGACCATACACATCAACCGAGTGACCGCCATATATCCTTCTGGAGGGTTGTGGGGACGGTCAGAGCTTGAAGGCACTAGAGTGTCCCTTTTCATTATCCCGTACTTTAAGCAAATTCGGATAAGTCGATCGTTGTCGATTGTTGATTCAATGGAATCTGGAGGTGATTCCAACATAATGGCCGATTCAAATTCATCGGGGGCTCGATCGTCACCAATCCCTCCTTCCTCCTCAAAACCCAGAGAAACTTCATTCTCTGAAGACACCTCGTTGCTTTCCCGATTTCCAACCCCGTAGTCTGGACCCTCATTGTCCCATTCTAGATCTGACGGAGAAGATATGTCCTCGACAGTGATTTTGTTAGAGGTTTCCGGGGCTTCTTTCCTCTCAGCTAGTCTGGAAGAACGTCTGGGTCTCATGGTCATAGAACTATTGAAGAAGCAATAGCACAAATTAGAGCAAATTAGCCCGTATCCCCCCGTGCGTGTGTGCAAACTAAAGTGTGAACAATGTATATATAAAGTGCAAAGTAAATGTTTAAAAGTGCGACGCAAAAGTTTGGCAAGATATAAAGAGTTGAAGTAATTCTGGATGTCCAGTCACGTTCACAAGGCACTATCCTAACTGTCCATCAAATTGAAGGTCATGCCAAAAGTTGATTGGGCCAGTTAGACGAGTTTTATGCGTTAAAGTAGACTATGCTTCAGTTCGGTTCGGGTGCATTCATTGGGATCGGATCGGGGGCATGGCCTTAGGCTTGGATATCCCATTCAAACTCAGAAATCAAAATCGGATCGGTTCGGAGGCAGAGTCCCCTAACGGTTCGGATCGGATCACGTAGTTATACTTCTCCTCCGTCATCTTACGGTCCGACCCGATCCGGTTAGGAAAGCTCTTTTCCCCCCTTTTCTTAAATACTTGCCCCGACCCGATCCGATCTACTGAATTTCTTTTCTTTTTCCCTTTCTTTACTTGCCTTGCCCCGACCCGATCTGACTTCTTGAACCACTTTTCTTTTCCCTCTCATTCACCCTCGATACTCCAACCCGAACCGATCCCATTAATCCTCTTCTTCTTCTTCCCCTTCCTCAGTTACAGTCAAATCCACGTCCATGTCCAAAGCTCCAGTTAAAGACGAGCGCATCCCCCATTTAACCTCTCAGCGCCTCGAGATGGTGGTAGAACCACCCACGACGACAGCAAGGGAGGAGGGAGACGCAATATCGAAGCAAGAGAGGAGTCATGTTCAAACCATTCAAAATTAATCGTAAATCTCAATTGAAACCCGTTGTTATAAAATTGATTGAAGTTTCAGAACCTACCGAGGTGTTTAAATCGAAGATTGGCGAGATAATTTCAGGTTTTTAAAGATTCTGAAAGTTCGGGTTTCAGAGTGAAATCGACCAGGCGAAGAGCAATAAAGGAAGAAAGGTGGAGGAGGGTGAAGGCTAGGCTTATATAGGAAAACATGGTGACTATTCGTCTCCCCATTCGGATCGGCAGCCCAATAGGAGAACCCCTGTTCGGATCGGATGGACAACCCAGAAGCGAAGCTTGGCCCAATAGTCCAGTGGAAAATAGAAAGGAAAAGGGGTCTGTTCGGATCGGATTCCAAACCGAACCAAATTCTTTAGCTCAGCAACAAACTGAATTGAAATTTGAAGAAAAAGATAAAAATGCAAGGAAAATCAAAAGGGAAATTACCTCGAAGAGCGCTATGTATTGATGGTCAAAGCATGCTCCGTCTCCAACAGAAGCATCCTTTGAGGGGGCAAAATGTTAGCCCACTTTGTGAACTGGGCAACACAAAGTCAAGACATGAAATATTGAGGAACTTGAAAAACTCTGAAGCGGATCGGAGCAGGATAGCGGTTCGGATCGGATAAAGTTTTCTGTTCGGATCGGTGAACTATTGCTGAGGGAATTAGAAAGCCACAGCTATTCGGATCGGAGGACAATATAATCTCAATTGGATCGGAAGGCCACTTGATTGCTACGGAGATAGATCGGAGCGGAGCGGAGCAGAATAAAGAGAAGAGAGAATTGTTTCCAAATCAATCCGGGTCGGATCGGATATCCCGATCCGAACCCCTTGTACATGTCCCTCCGACCCGAACCCATTTTCCACATCACTCCCCTGCATGAGCGCCTGGATATCCGGATCGGCTATGACCAGTTCCTGCCCACAATGTCCATTACTCTGATGCGTTGTCAACATAAAAATCCATCCGAATCCGGGGGTGATGGGATGGATGACACGTGGCTCCGATCCGGATCGGGTTCTGAGCAAATTCACACCTATAAATACCCCGTCTGGAGACAAAGAAAAGGATCTTTTTCTGGCACTTGGAGAGTTCAACCACCTTCATAACCCGAATTCCAGCAATCCCGAAAAATCCAAATCTTCTTTCATTATTTGTTTTCAACAATTGAGTGATTGTAAGTGAGTTGTGAGAGAAATCAAGTGAATATTTCATTGTACTTGCAACTAAATTAGTAAAAATAGTGAAAGACAAGTGGACGTAGGCATTTCTTCACCGAACCACTATAAATCATGTGTGTTCATTTTTATTTTTATCTCATTTCATTTGCTTTTAATCAATTTGGGTGTTAGAACCACTTTTTGGTCTAACATCAACTATCTACCGAACCAAACAAAAAAACAATGGTAAGTCCTAGCTTTCAAAACACATATTCGAGAGCAGCTGAGATTTTATGTGTAAATCATCATATAATCAGAACTAGATAGAGGTTTCAGTTGCCTTTCCAAAATCAATTTCAATATTGTGATTCCGATGCCATGAAGTTCCATCTTTGATTCAAATTCATGGTCTCCCTTTAATGCATCATGATATTTTAACGATTAGAATTTGAGAAATGAAAAATCTGAGGGAAAAATATGTTAAGCGACACGAAAGACGACAGTTGAATTAGAGATTCCAATGGAGAAACTATAGTGTCTGCCTGAAAGAGGAGACAATAATGAAGAGTGAGTGACTAAACAGTAAAAAAATTTCCTGGAAACTACACTTTAAGAGAATCAATAACTACAAAAAAAGTTAACTCATGATTCAAACTCCACTTTCAATTCAAACTCTTATCGCTATTAATTTATTTGTTTGTTTGAATTTCATAATTATTTCAAATTCGCTTTTATATTAAATTCAGCATCCATTTACACCATACTTATAAAACAATCAACAAATAATTACGCCTTCAGCGATTTTAATTTTATTTCATTTATATTACTCTTCACGGTGCAACTTCTTATTCCCTAACCGCATATAAGTATTTAAATTCAAAACAAAGATAAACACCGAAATTGTGGGGGAAGTAAATCAAAATATTATTATACAATAGAAAAATAACAAATACATTCCTAGATGATTACTCCGGTAATCATCGTATACACTTATCATAATATAATTAAAACAAAATCTACCACACACCCACGGCGACAGGGACTCGAAGTCTCTTCTAAGGTTTAGACTCATGTCTCTAATACATATATAATGTATTGTTCTAAGCCTGGCTCTGATACCAACTGTAACGCCCCACATCTATACCCATATTATCCAAGAGTATTAGTAAGTAATACCGTCAGATAATACGGAGAATGAGGCGGTAGGGGCACACACGTGCAAATTCTCTTGGACTAACACTGTACGTATTGAAATTTCTGAAATATCGCTTACCTTTACGTACTCAATGTTGAAACAAAACAATTAAACATGTGCCTCCAAGGCAGAACAATACACAATATTCAGAAATACAGAGATCACAGAGTCAGTTGTACCGATAAAATAAAATAAATATAATATTTAATGTTTCATATACATTAACTTATTACACATTAAAATATACACATCATTCTACTCGATACATGGAAATAAATAATTCACTAGATTACTATACTCCTTTAAACCTGGTAAATTACCAATTGGTCTCTGTGTCCCTGCACCTGTAATGTCTCTGTCTGACCCGAGTATTATATAAATAATAAACGGATCAGTCTACTATTTTTAATCCATTATAGTTAATATATAATGTTTGGGTACTCTAAACAAGAATAATAACATAAAGAGGAGAAACATTATTTAATCCACAATGATCATTCATAAGAAAGGAGACGTCAATGATTCATGCCTCATGACTAAATATTATGAAAGCATCGCCATATATGACCATATGAAAATGACAACATAATCTTATTCAAATAAATCTCATTCAAGAGTTATAACGCATTATAAAATCGCCAAAATCTCACAATCACGTAATGGCGTAATGAACAAATGTGAAGATCAACATTATATCTCTAAGGCTATATATATATATATATATATATATATATATATATAATCAATGCTTCAAATAAGGTGAAAACATTTAAAATCCAATATCTCTAGAAAACGAATAATGAACCCAAAAATATCACCATAATTTGGATCCAGAGCATCCATTACAACAAAAGCCACAAATTCAACAATGGCATCATAAAATGGATCCAAAACAACAAGCTTATCAAAGCGATAATTTGAATCCGAAGCAACATAGTTTTGCACGTGCTAATAAGCTCCCCCCGAGCTTAGCCAAGTACAATATACGTATTTAGACACCTAACACTAAGACCCTCCCGGTCGAGTATAACTTAGCCCACCCGATTAAGTGAATACGTATATGAGACTCCCCCCGGGTCTAGCTTCCCCTCGAAGCGAGTACTGGCTCAACAACAACAATATGTGATACAGACTCACAGTCAGTAATCCAAGTGGCGGTAACTGTGTGTCCCATACCACACATTTCCACCATCGGTTTACTACCCGCTAGTCAGCTCCACACTGGAAAACTCAAACATCTCAAATCAAAAAAAATCTCATGAATCATAACATCAACTCAATAGCTTTAATCAGACAAAACAGAAAATTAATCAATCTCATACATCACCGTGTTTACAAATCTGTTTATCTAGTGCTCGTATAGTACACCAACCCTTCAGTACTCTATATAACAAGTCTAATGAATAACCAGGATAGTGATACCGAAAGTCCCATACCAGACGGTTCCACTAAACCGTTTATTCAAATTTCTCATTACATAGAATATATAAATACTATAAATCACATAAAGTAATCATTGCTACATCAAATTAAATCAATGGTAAATTAAAAAAAATAAAAGAGTTCACATAAGAATTGGAAAGACAAAAATTATACAAAGAGAGACTGAATTCGAGAGTTACTCATGGAAACACCTGCAATTACAAGATAATTCATAAATAAAACAAAAAAAATTATAACTAAAAAGATACTATAAATATTTGAGAATTGTAAACATTCATTACAAGTTAGTATAAATCTTTAAAACATAACATGCAACGAAATAAACAAAATAACATGTCAATTGCTATTTAAATGCTATTTCATTAATGAAGGTCTCACAAATGATTTATTCATAGTAAAGGTAAAATACTTCAACTAGCCAAACAAACCAAATAGAACTAATTTAAAAGAAGAATTCAAATAAATTGTACAATCTTCATAAAATACATTTAGTCTAAATCTAATCATCATATTGACAAAATTATCCATATTACAAACTAAATGCTAACACTTACTTAAAAATAGATTTTTACATACGAGCAAATTGTTAAATTCATCCTATTTATAAATTGGAGCTACTAATCAATTTTTGAAATTTTATTGTATAATTTAATTCATAATTTAGAACGACATAATAATGTGTGTGTTTGTGTATACATATATATATATATATAAGATGTGTCAAAATTATTTAAAATCAAAGAATTGGTCAAACATCAAATAAACAATTCATGTGACTATAACTAAAATAACAATGAACAATATCCCCTCAATAGTTCAACATCCTACTAACGCATAATTCATCAACCAATCAACCAAATCAAGCAATCAATTTATTCATAACAAATTAAATTCAATAATCCAATCACCCAAGAAAAAAAATCATCAATTGATATTGATATGTAAATATATATATTTAACTAGAATGGAGGTAGAAATAGATGTGAGTGAGGGGAACTCTCCGAATCAAATTCTGAATTCCCAAATCAATTCTTCCCTTCACGTTGCCTTTGTCTTCTTCGCGTCCTCCTGCCATAACTTTCCGTCATCAATTTCCAGTTGCACCGCAATTGCAGGAAACCTAGCCTCGAACATCATCATCATACGCCCTACAGATCGAGTAGGACCCATCACATTCAGGCGACGTCAATATCATCGTTCCATGGCTGATGATCGCCTCTAGGCTCGTGTGTATATGGCTCGCGCGTCTATTCGCGAGACTCTCCTTTTTTTTTCTTGAGACTTCCCGATGGATAGCGAAATTGAGGAGCCCCCTTTCCTTTTTAATGTGAAGAAGTCTCCCGAATCCAAGGGGATTTTTTTTCCTTATTTTAAACAAAAGGGCTTTGGGCCTTATATATATATATATATATATATATATATATATGTGTGTGTGTGTGTGTGTGTGTGTGTGTGTGTGTGTTTTAAAGTTGCTCACAATTAGCTTCTTTTGTATTATAACTTAAATTAGTAATTTTAATGCATATTACAAACAATTCACACATCCTTCAAGTGATAATAAACAATAACAATTTCGTTACTTTTAACGATCGCCTGATTTACTCCAATTCAATATAAAAATAAGATTATTTAATATTGTAGACAATCTTATCTAGTTTAATTCATTAGATCAATTAACAAATTGTAACAAATGACTACAAAACAATTTAAATTCTTTTATTTTATTTAAATTCACGTATAATTTCGACGTTGAAAACTGGGTTGTTACATTTTAACCTAGAAGTCAAATAAATTTGCACATAACAAATAAATCAACAATATGAAGTAACAACATGCTTTTCCTAATATTATTTTTTCAGTTTGTAAAGAGATTCAACAAAATTATGAAAGATTAAAAAAAAATCTGTTGAAATTGACCAAGACTTTGGAGGAGGGAAAAAACAAAGATAACGAAGAAACTTGTCTTCTAACACAAGTCGAAGGCAAAGTTAAAGAAATTGAAAAGTTAAAATGAATAGTTGAGCAGTTAGAAAATAAGCTTCAGTCCAAAGAAAAAAATTACAAGCCCAAAAAAAGAGGAAAAAGGAATTGGAAAGTTTGTTAAATTATGACCACAATTTGACTGAAATTCTAGAAAAAGAATGTGAGAAAAAGGATGATGAAGAAAATGAAGATAAAGAAGATGAACTAGAATATAATGAAACTGACAAAACTGAAGAAAAAGAATGTGAAAAAATTGGTGGTGAAAGAAAGGAAGATGTAGAAGAAGAACTAGAACATAATGTAAATGTAGAGATTAAAGAAAAAGAATGTGAAAAAATGGATGGTGAAGAAAAGGAAGATAAAGAAGAAGAAGTAGAACATAATGACCATGAAGAAATTGAAGAAAAAGAAAAAAGAGAAAAGGAAAACAAAAGGGGATTGTTAAAGGGACTCCACGTTTGGCTAAGGAGAGGACCAATTTTTATTTATTGTATAATTGTTATGGGGAGGACAAAATAAATCAGCCTCCCCTTAAACATATAAATTAAAATTCCGATATTAACCCCTTATAATCCTCATTAAAATAAACCATGTAACTTAAACCTTAATTAATGCTAAAAATTTAATAACGCACATAAAAATAAAAAGGCTAATTCTATTTATACACCAAAATTTGCTAAACATAAACAAAAAAATATAATAAACTACTATACACCATATATTATTTTACATACACCGTTTCTTTTACTAAATTATCAATGTTCTCATCTTATTTTTCTTTCCTCTTTCAAACTTAAAACACAATTACCCAAAATTAGAAATTCTGCATCAAACTGAGTAAAATTTAATAAAATGAAATTTATTTCTTTTACTAATACTGTAATTTTTATAAACTTTTTGAAAAAAAATTAATTTCAACAAAATTACTGTAATTTTACAAAATAAATCAACACTTCTAAATTAGACATTATTTCTGAATGTTTTCTTAATTGAAATTTTAGATTTCATGATTAAATAATTCATTAACATCTTTGTTAACATATATTGTTTGCATCAAGTTTTAATACTTTTAAGAATAATTTGACTTTTTATATGCAAAAGTTTTAAAAAATCAACTATGAGAAAAGAGTAATTTAGTAATATAATTTATAGAAAAATAATGGTGTATGTTAAGTGGTTTTCGGTGTATAAATAGAATTTGCCAAATAAAAAATAGATATATTTAATGTAATGGAGACACAAGAAAGCTTCATGGTGATCAGAAGGCATCAGATTAGGTAATTAATTTTAATTTCATATTAGAATTGGTATGGTTAATTTAAAATAAATGCAAAAACAAAAAATTTAATCAAATGTGTTGTATCTAATTTGAGTAATTGATATGTTTAGTAATTTCCAAGTTTGTTATTTACGTTAAATTTAGTAAGTTAGAGTTTAACATAAGTGACAAGCCTTGGGTAGTTTGGTCTCGTTTTCTTTTCTTTTTCAAATAAACCAAACCCCCCTTAACAACAAAAAAATAAGCTGGAGTCCCCTTAAAATTATCCTCCACTTAAATAAATGTGGAGTCCCTTTAACAATCCCCAAACAAAAAAGCGAAAGTGTGAAAGCCAAGAACCTATAGATGTTATTACTCTCAACACACCAAAAAGTACTAAAATGAGAAAAAGGAAAAGGAAAATAGAAAATTATGAGATTTTTAAGGAAATGCCTGATGACGAAAAGAAGTTCATAACAGATTACTTCAACAAAGTTGATGATGTTAAGTAAGCTTATATATTTTTAAATTATATACTTTATAAATTAATAAAAACAAATTTCTTAAATTATAACTTTGTTTACTTTACAGTGTAGAGATTTACAATTCAAACGACGAAAACAATATTGTCATAAGTAAGGATATGATTGAAGAACTGATTTTCGGTGAATTTGTTTCTGGCCAGGTAAGTATATCATATTATTCGACTTATGACACTTATGGATTTGTACATATATGATAGTTATTTTAGTTACTGAAACATAGAAGCTCAACTGATCACATAATTTTATTATGTTTAACACTTTAAAAAGATAAAATCATATATCTTTTTTTTAAATGTTTTCATACAGATATTATAGATAATAATTTTATATCATATGAGATGTTTTCATATGATTTTGAGTATAGAATTTACCATATGTTGAAGAAAATAAGTTCAATTGATAATTTTTTATATATTTTTATCATTATAAAAACATAAATACATTTATCATTTAAAAAAATAAAATTTACAAGGAATAAATGCACATATATTAAGATATTTCCCAAGTGTTTTACTATCTTTGTGTCATTAAACTTTTGTTTCTGTCACACATAATTATCCATTACTAACATATCAAAACAATATAAAATTATTTTATTGTATGTGTTTATTATTGCAACTACTCTAATATATTGCCTGTGTAGATAATTGATTGGTACTGGTTTAAAGTAGCAAAACTGTAGGATGTCAATTCAAACGTATCTTACTTTAATACAACAATCATTATTCTAGACATCTATTTCATATATATATTATAATTCCCACTAATCTTTAACGATTACTAATTGGTTCGGCCGTAAAATACCCAAATTGCCCATATTTATCAAGGTCATTTAATTATTCTAACCTTTGGTCCGACCTTGAATTATTCCCACTAATCTTTAATTATTCCAACTTTATTATGCTATAAAATTGATTAAAAGTATTATTTTATTGTAGTTTTTTAAATTATTTGAAACTACATACAAATGACAATATATTATAAAAATTACATGTATTGTTACAAATTAGGAATAATTATTCTAACTAATCAAGCACATGGAAATATTAAATACATAAATAAATATTCAACAAAAAAGTCAAAAAGGTTTGATATAATGATTCAAATTATTTAACCATTAATCTATTTATTTAATTAAATCATATTAGTTTCAAATTTTATCTTATATAAGTTACTTATGTTATCCTAAACAGATTAAAATAATATAACATATATCGATATAATCATTAATTAATCTAGATTCATCTAGAACTTTTCTAAGTTTCGTTTAAATAAAAGCAATATTTTATTTAGTTTCAAAAATAAATTTTTATTACAGTTTAATGTGTATATAAATTAGATTGTATCAAATATACTCTTATATACATATTTGTGCAAGGTGATTACTTATTAAATTTATTCAGATAAGGAAACCTTTCCATTCCTTTCTCTTAACTTATTTAACTAATAAAGGAGCACAATTTTATTTAACGAATTAAAATTTTCGTTATCTTCACTTAACTTATTTCAAACTGACAAGGTTGGCAAATGATATTAATTGGAGATAGAAAACTTTACATTTCCTTCCCTTTAATTAAATTGACTAATTGAGTAACGATCGATTTAGATGGGACATGAAATATCTGTTAATCTATTTATTTAATTAAATCATATTAGTTTCAAATTTTATCTTATATATGTTACTTACGTTATCCTAAACAGATTAAAATAACATAACATATATCGATATAATTATTAATTAATCTAGATTCATTTAGAACTTTTCTAAGTTTTGTTTAAATAAAAGCAATATTGCATTTAGTTTCACAAATAAATTTTTATTATAGTTTTTTAATGTGTATATAAATTAGATTATATCAAATATACTCTTATATACATATTTGTGCAAGGTGATTACTTATTAAATTTATTCAAAGAAGGAAACCTTTCCTTTCCTTTCTCTTAACATATTTAACTAATAAAGGAGCACAATTTTATTTAAGGAATGAAAAACTAAGTATATGAAACATATTAACTAATAAAGGAGCACAATTTTAATTGGAATTCTATAGTTTAAATATAATATTTCAACATTTTAACATTTCTTAACCATTTGCATAAATATGCTTATCATGGTAAAATACGCAAGTTTCATTCATTTGTGAGATTTTAATTAGAATCCATAAATTTTTTGAAAATAAAATATTTTTTAAATTTAAATATTTCCCTTTTTAAATACTAAAACATTTATAATGCAGATGTCATAATTAGTTTCATAAAATTCGGATATACTACCTCTGTGTATTTAATTTTAATTGTTTAAATGTGTAAAATCTATCAGCATATACATATATGCGTATACCTACAATTATCTTCCCTGATTTCTTTCCTTTCTATTCAATGATTAGTACCGAATAACCTCTTGAATTTTCTAAAGTTATTAATATGTTTCAATTAGTATAATTAGAATACAACTATTTTTTACCTTTCAGAAATTAAAATTTATTTTAGAATTTAATGTTGAAATTAATGCTTTTAAATTAATTAGAATTCTATAATTTAAATAGAATATTTCAACATTTCAACATTTCTTAACCATATGCATATATATGCTTATCATAGTAAAATACGCAAGTTTCACTCATTTGCGAGATTTTAATTAAAATCCATAAATTCTTTGAAAATAAAATATTTTTTAAATTTAAATATTTCCCTTTTTAAATACTAGAACATTTCTAATGCATATGTCATAATTAGTTTCATAAAATTCGGATATAGCTACCTCTGTGTATTTAATTTTAATTGTTCAAATGTGTAAAATCTATCAATATATACATATATGCCTATTCCTACAATTATCTTCCCTGATTTCTTTCCTTTCTATTCAATGATTAGTACCAAATCCTTTCTACGTTTCTAAATTGTCAATTAACCTTTCTACGTTTCTGAATTGTCAATTAAATTATCAATTTACCTTTCCTAATTCCATCTCTACTAAATTGTCAATTAACCTTTCTACGTTTCTAAATTGTCAATTAACCTTTCCTAATTCCCTCTTTACTAAATTGTCAATTAACATCCACGGTTCATTCTCCATCTACTCCTCTAAGCACGTTTCCCACTTCCCTCAATCTCTTTCCCCTCATTTTTCTTTGAAAAAATAATTTGATTTTTCAACGTAGTATACTGCTAGATTTCGCATCTAAAGGGAAATTATCTTCCATCGTTTCAGTATTTCATGGATTTTGGTTCAAATGGTATCCTGGGAATCGGTTCCATTCTTCTACTCTTACATACATGGATATAGTTTTCTTTCTTCCAGTCTTTCAAATGTGGAGTTCAATCTTTTAGTTTTCATTATGAATTGATTTCACCGTAATTATCTTTTATGCCCTAATAATATGACCAACTTGCAGGTTCTCACCTTATGTGCTTACGCGTCTACGTTGACAGTTTTATTGATCTGAAATTTTCGTTCCTATTTTGACATTCTCTGTGCAGGTACTCTGTATATGCTAATGTCAATGTTTTCTTTCCCTTCAATCTTCATCCATATTTGTATGCACACAAAGTGTTTGTATAAATGATTCAACAAGCATTATCTTTTAACTTTTCTAGTACTTCAATTATGCCTTTATGTTGTATACGCTAAGTTCTAACATTACAAAATAAATAAATTATCATCTAGATACGCTATGTAGATAAATTTGTTAACTATTTTTTTGTAGATTGCTATATTTTTTTCCTGTTCTTATCTGATGTTTCTTATCAATTGGTTAATTAGTAATAATTGGTAAATACTTTTGAATCTGTCTGCCTTTTTAGAAAATGATTGGATATAATGATCAATCTTCTATAATCCTTCTCCTATTACTCGATCTTTCATTCGCATACTCTTTTTCACAAACATGTTACCGCCCCTTATACTATGAAGTCATTTCTGCACATGCTTTTACCTTACGTGTTATTGGATTTACATTAACAGAGTATCATGAGTTTTTCAAATCTGTGCTATTCATGTGAAAATTTTGATGATATTTTAATGGATTTACATTTCTTAACTTTTGAAAATGGCATTTGTGTTTATATCTGCTGCACAAGTATTTTAATACATGTGCCTAAGATTGAGTTATGTAATAGTGCTATTATTATGAAGTTTACTACAAATGACTAAAACAAAAAATTATTTTTTATTATTATACAGGCATTTTGATGGCCATCCATGAAGAAATATAAATATTACAGTTTGCCTCGAGGTTTTAAGCCAAGACATCCATAACTTGCAGCATACATAGAATTGTGTTGACAATATAAGGTTAAGTTGACTCTTACTTTCATCTTTCATTTTTAATATTCATAAATTGCAATGATAATATATGTTGTCAAGTTATATTACAAATATTGAGAGCCAAATATTAATATAATTCAAGTATGCAATTGTTTTTGTTCATCTTTACTATAACTAATGGGAATCATTATCCATCATTTTTATACCTAATTCATTTTGCATATGTATTTTTAGAGTATGACAAAGTTTAACGTCTTTATATGAGAGTTCTATTTACTTTTAATTAGTCTTGCGATTCTTACTCAAAATTTGAGAACGTAGTCTGCTTTTAGCTTCTATTCTTTCCACAAGAAACAATGAATTTTCGCATCCAGTCAACTAAAATGAATTGGCTTATACTTCTACGCATGAATTCAAGTAGCATTATTCAATTTGACAAAAGAAATCCCTTAATTACTTATATATTTTACAAGATTGATAAATCATTAGGGATAAACATTGTTTAAAAAAAAATTAATGCAATAAAGAAATAATGCATGTTGTAATACAAAATTTAAAGTTCTTTATACTGGAAGTCCTGTAAATTTATATTACTACTTTCTTAGGCCAGATAGCTATTTTTGAGTAGTAATTCTATTTTCAAACCGTACCACTTATTCTCAAACCCACTTCTTACTTCTCCCACTATCCAATCTATTCAAAACAAAATTAGATCCAAGTGAAACATGCTAAAGGTTTGAATTACATCTATATCTAAAACATGCATATTCTATTCTGATTGTTTCTGAAATCATCACTCAGTGGAGGGTATATCTGCGGACACAGTGAATTTCAACTTAAGTTTCTTCTCTCTATTTGAGGTAACTATTTCATGCAAGGACTTTAATCTCTTTTCAATTTATTGTAGGAATGTATTTATTTTCATTTTACAATATATCAAAAATTGTGATAATCGTTCTGCAATGGCTAGGTTTATCCCTCGACAAAATGGGTTTCGCCTCAGGTTTCTCTCCGTTTAAGGTTACTATTTGATATAAGAACATTAATCTCTACTCGAATGTTTATAGATCACATTTATTTTGATTTTACAGAACATTAATCTCTGTTGTTGCTTGTGGCGGCCCGCCCCGTACCAGCCTGCATTTCCTCCAAAAGTGCGCTGTACACATGCCCGACTAGCACAAGACGGTCGTCATAAGAAAGGAAGGAAGGGAATGAACTAATCAAAGAACCTGTAGAATGTCTCACAGCGCATGGAATAAAATATAATAATAACATACTTGACATAAAACAGGCGAGACAGTGCATAAGCTGATAACTAATAATCAATGTCAACATCAGAGCAGCGAAAATCCAAATACAGCTTATTACAATTTTCCAAATTTACTGTCTCTAAACAAAAGAAAGCTAAAGTAGAAGATACACCAACAATGCCCAAGCAGTGATCTTCAACAACACAGGGAGAATATTATGTATATAGTACGTGGAAGCCTCCTGCTCGTCTTCGGATCATCTACCCGTGCATCACCAGCTAACCTGTCTCTAGTCTGCTCGTGTGAGCACCCAGAGTAATAAGAGGAGACATAAAACTCTGGGTCAGACATAAAGCTTGGTATGAGCGATAAGCATCTAAACAGAATAATAACAGGTATACTAAACTATACCTGGACCTGCAACCAAAGAGTTAGTACCACATACCGTACAATACACCAAGGTGCCATAATAGATAGTGTAAGAATACGGGGGTGGGGTGTGCATGTCACAATGATAGCAAGCAAATCATCCATAGCAACCATCCTCACATCTCTCACTCAGTGCCTAAAGCGTACGACATCTACCACTTTGGAATACTAGACAAACTGAGGTAACGACGAATCCCGACTTGTAGAAACCCTGCTGTGACCAAGCCAAACACTTGGGGTCATGACCAAACATTTCAATGACCCACTTCATTGGTCGTAGCCCTTGGTTCTACCGATGCCATAATGGCCCTGAATCCGCCTTCGTACCTCCTACCATAGTGGTCCAAAGCTATAGACGTCGATAACTCCTTGGCACGCGTCCCGCAGCAAAGCCCAACCATGAAGCGAACTCGTTGATTCCCATCTGAATCTTAAGCTCTAACTTCTCATTTGGACTTCCTTTGCGTCTCGGGTTTGATCGAATTGGAGTTGGTCTTCAGAAGAGTCATCACGGAGTAGTAAAAGTACACGTCCGGTTCGGTCCGGTCACCCATGCTCGGTTCGGTTCGGATACGTTCCCCGGTTCGGTTCGGAGTGCCACCATCCTCTGGGTTCGGGTCCTTCTCCCTCATGCGGTTCGGTTCGGTGATTCTGAAGCGGTTGGGTTCGGATACTCCATAGCTTGAGTGCCTCCGTCTTCGTCTCGCCAGCATCAGTTCGGTTCGTGTATTGCTCTCGGTTCGGTTCGGAATATGGTATCCATGCTCCTCTTTCTTCCACTTCAGTCCTCCTTGTTCCTTCCGATCCCACGCTACGCCCCTCCGATCCGACCAGGCCTTCCTTGTTGCCTCTTCACGTCATGCTCCAGAAAGTACCACGCCCCGGTCCGGTTCGGATATGTCTGATCCGATCCCCTACCCGATCCGATCCGGATCTCTGCAGTATTTCCTGCAACTTTTCTAGCGAGTGTTTTGCGCCATACGACGGCGTCTTCGACCAATCTAACTATTCTAATCAATCATAAAACATACCATAGAGTCATAGAAATATGTAAGAGCTACCACAAACACCAAACAACAATCCAAATGAATCAAAATAGATCAAAAGTGGCTAAAACCTCACATTTTCCCATAATCCTTCTTAATCATGTTTAAGCACATACTTAGTAAAACTTAATCAAATCGTCTAAATTTTCTAACAGAGGCATGAAATATTATTTCAGAATTTCTAAACATTTTTCCAGAATTTATTAGTGTATAAATTCGCTAATTTTCACTAATTACCCTTAATTAACTGTAATTAGTGTCAAAACGATGCTATCACTCACCTTTGCCACAACTAGAACCCCAAAACTGAAATATTCTCTGATTTGGCGCTGTTCCTAATCTAACACAGCAGCTCCACCTCGGTTCTTGTGCTAATACTCCTTGATTCGATGTTTGCTAAGCCTAATCTTCGATTAGAAAGTGATTTTTGGGTGTTTTAGAGAGATTTAGAGAGTGGAGGCCATGGCTAGGTCAAGAGGAATGAAAGTGGCGGCTGGAAAATGTCTAAAGAAATGTTTTCTAACCCTAATCAGCCCCTATATACCCCTAAACCCGAAATTCCCCACTGGGCCTAGCTGCTAATCACCCGGTTAAGCCCAATTAAGTTGTTTTTCACCATCTGAAACTTGTTTCAGCCATATCTCCCAAACGGTAAGTCCGTTTGGCTAATGTAACCACTCTACGGAAAGAGAAACCATCATCCGGAGCCAATGGAAGTGGTTTCAGGTCAAAATTCCTTTCCAGTCAAAAGTTATGACCAAAACAGTGCCAACTAGGGGTAAAATGGTCATTTAAAAATTGGGAAAAATCATGAACATGGGAAATGACACCAATAGTCGTCTCCCAAAGTTACATGACCATACGACTTTGTATGTGAAAGAAATAAATATTCTACGATCCTATGATGCGTAGAATGCGGGTCGTTACACTCTCCCCCCCTTAAGAAATTTCGCCCCCGAAATTCCTTAACCTAATACATACAAAGGATCCCGCATGCCTAACAACCACATACACCATCAAACATGCAAAACAAGCAAACAAGCCTATCCTAGCATGCGGAAAACTAAATTGAAGTCAAAATCTTACCAGGCAAAGAGTTCTGGGTGTGTCTTCCTAATGTCCTCCTCTGTCTCCCAAGTACAATCACTCTCGTCCTCGCTCCACTGTACCTTGACTAGCTTCACCGCCTTCCTTCGAAGTTGCTTCATGTCGTGCTCGACAATACGGGCCGGCTTGCGGTTCCCAACCGCCTCGGGTTCTACTTCGAAGTCCTCTAACTGATCAGGTGAAATAGTCATATCTGAGTCGTGGACGAACTTCCTTAGTTGGGAAACATGAAATACGTTGTGAACTCCCGCCATCTTCTCTGGTAAGTCAATTCTATATGCCAAATTCCCGACTGGTTCGAGAACAGAGAATGGGCCAACAAATCTTGGTGTCAACTTGCCTCTCCTGCCAAATCGTATTACGCTCTTCAACGGAGAAACCTTGACAAACACCAAGTCGCCAACGGAGAATTTTAAGTCTCTTCTCCTCTTATCAGCATAACTCTTCTGTCTATCTTGGGCAGCCTTCATTCGTTGTTGAATGGTCTTGATTTTATCTGAAGTTTCCCTCACCACATCTGGTCCAAGCATAAACTTCTCGCCAGTCTCTATCCAACATGATGGTGAGTTGCACGGTCTTCCGTACAAAGCTTCAAACGGAGCCATACCGATACTGGATTGGTAGCTATTATTATATGCAAACTCTACTAGATGCAAATGGTCATCCCATGATCCACCAAAATCCAATATACATGCTCTCAAGAGATCTTCCAAAATACGATTCACCCTCTCCGTCTGACCGTCGGTCTGAGGATGATATGCGGTACTGAGATGTAACTCTGACCCTAGAGCCTCTTGTAAGCTCTTCCAAAACCCACTAGTGAACAACGGGTCTCGGTCACTCACAATGCTTTTGGGTACTCCATGAAATCTCACTACCCACTTCATATACAATTCTGCTAACTTAGCTGCCGTTCTGGTCGATTTGACTGGTATAAACCTTGCACTTTTAGTCAGTCGATCTACAATTACCCAAATGCTGTCATATCCCGATCTAGTCCTTGGTAAACCATCGATGAAATCCATCGAGACTTGCTCCCATTTCCATTCGGGAATTTCTAAGGGCTGTAACAACCCACTAGGCTTCTTTTGCTCGGCTTTAACCAGCTGGCAATTCATGCACTTGGATATAAACTTCCCAACGTCTCTTTTCATCCCTTCCCAGTAGTAAGTCTGCTTCATATCTCGATACATCTTGTTACCACCGGGGTGTATAGTCAGCTTTGAGTGATGACATTCTCTAAGCACTTCATCTCTCAATCCATTGACATTGGGTACAACAAGCTTTCCATTCTTTCTAAGCCATCTATCTCGATCAAGCCCATACTTGTTCATCTCCTCATCGATACCCATCTCTAACTTGGAGATGATTTCCAATAGGTTAGGATCGTCCCTCTGACTAGAGCCGATCCGCTCAATCAAAGTGGGTCTGATCGTCAAACTTGCTAACATTTCTGGATCCAATTCGCACTTTGGTCTGAAATCAAACCCTGCGATATACTCCAGTTGCTTCCATTCAAGGAACATAGCCCCTAAGCTGGCATGTCTTCTACTCAGCGCATCAGCCACCACATTGCCCTTTCCTGGTGTGTATGCGATGTCAAAATCATAGGAAGCTACGAACTCTAACCATCTCTGCTGACGGAGATTCAGATCTCTCTGAGAGAAGAGATACTTTAACGATTTATGATCCGTAAACAGCTCAAATCTTTCTCCCAAGAGATAGTGTCTCCACATCTTTAACGCGAACACAATTGCTGCCAATTCTAAATCATGGGTAGGGTATCTTCTCTCGTGCGGTTTCAATTGCCGACTTGCGTAAGCTACAACCCTACCGCCTTGCATCAATACAGCACCCAGTCCGGTACCACAGGCATCCGTGTATACCGTCATCTCTTCATCCCCCTTAGGAATGACTAACACTGGTGCGCTTGTCAACTTGTCCTTTAGACTTTTGAATGCAATCTCGCACCTTTCATCCCAGACAAAAGCTTGATTCTTCTTGGTCAACTGGGTCAATGGTGCTGCTATCCTGGAGAAACCTTGGATAAACTTACGATAATATCCCGCTAACCCCAAGAAACTTCTTACATCTGTTGCATTCTTGGGCGTAGGCCAATCCTGTACCGTAGCCACCTTTGCTGGGTCCACGGCAATACCATTCTCTGATACAACATGGCCCAAGAACCTCACTTCCCTCTTCTAGAAGTGACACTTAGAAAACTTTGCTTTCAATTGGTGTTTTCTCAACACCTCCATCACTACTCTTAAATGTTCCTTGTGTTCTTCCTCTGTCCTCGAATAGACCAAAATATCATCAACGAACACAAGGACAAACTTATTCAACTGATCTCTGAATACCCTATTCATAAGATCCACAAAATATGCTGGGGCATTGGTCAGCCCGAATGGCATGACCAACCACTCATAAAACCCAGACGGCGTCCGAAATGCCGTTTTAGCTATACTCTCAGCTTCCACTCTAAGCTGATGAAAACCCGTCGCGAGATCCAACTGAGAAAATACTCTCGCGCCACTCAACTGATCAAACAAATCATCTATCCGCGGTAGAGGATACTTGTTCTTCCTCATCACTTTATTCAACTCGCGGTAGTCTACACACAAACGAAGGGAACCATCTGCCTTGGTAGCAAACACAACTGGTGCTCCCCATTCAGAAACACTCCTTCTGATAAATCCCTTCTTCAAAAGATCGCTGACTTGCACCTCGAGCTCACGCTGCTCTCTTGGTGCCATACGATGAAGTGGCATCACTATAGGTCTGGCATCTTTTACCAAATCAATACGGAACTCAATCTCTCGGTGTGGTGGAAGTCCGGTCACTTCTTCGAAAACATCCGGATACTGGCCAACCACGGGCAAACCTGACAACTCACTATGCAGAATGTCGAGGGAGTTTAGAAAACTGGCCAATACCCCCTCACTGGGTAGACCACCAAACACTATCCTCCGCCCATCATCCGCTCTAGCTGTCACCAAAAAGCCCTCACAGTCTACCACCACCCCGTATCTTTGGAGCCAATCTACTCCCAAAATAATGCCAAACCCAGTAAAGCCCAAAACAAAGCAATCACAAACAAACATGCATTCATGACTCGATAAGACCACATTATGACAAATCATGCTAAGGCTAGTCGAACCACCAATCGGGTTCGTCACTACTAAAGGTCTATCGACAATCTCGGGCTCCAATCCCAACCTATCTACCAGGTCACTAGATATGAAAGAACTGGAAGCTCCGGTATCAAACAAAGCTCTAACAGGAACATCGTAAACAAAAAGCATACCTTGAATGACGATATTCTTTCCCTTCTCCGTCGCTGTTGGGGCATTCGACGAAGAAGGAATAGCATTAAGAGCGTAGGCTTTCACCATTTGCTTTTCCTCAGGGGGCTGTGGACACTTGTCCTTGTGATGTCCCATTTGGCCACAGTTGAAGCACTTCCTATCCGCTGGCTTGGCCCGACAATTACTAGCATAATGGCCCTTCTTACCACAGCTGAAGCACTCCACATCTTGCTTATTCTTTTTCTTCTGGCCATCCTTAGCTTGGTTCTGCTTTCTCTTATTCTGGGAACCACCCTTGCCTCCACCACTTGCTTGTGGCTTTGGCTCCTCTGCGGATGCAACCTCAGTCTTCGGCTTAGGGTAGAGACTTTCTGACCTCAATGCTTTCCCTACAATCGACTCAAACGACTCATCGATGTGGTTAATAAGCCTTTCCCCCAAGTACTGATCCAAACCGGTTATGAATTTCTCATTCTTTTTCTCGGCAGTATCAATAAGAGATAACCCATATTTTGACAAAGTGTCAAATTCAGCAATATACTCCGAGATAGCTCTGCCATTCTGCTTGAGCTCCAAGAATTTCTTAAACAGCACTGACTTCTGAGCAGCTGGAATGAACTTCTCGCTAAAGCGAGCCTTAAACTGCTCCCAAGTGATCTGATCTTCGGGAGTAGCTGCCTTTATAACATTCCACCAATTCATTTCCCGCCCTTGCAGCTGACGGGACGCTAGCTTTCTCTTCATTGCATCCTCGATACCCAAATCTTCAAAGATACGTTCGCAACTATCCAACCAATCTTGAACATCCGTGGCCGACTCCGTTCCGTGGAACGGCTTCCCACCAAGACTAGTATAATCCTTATTCAGCTTGGCGAAGTCGACTCTTGGCGCCTGCACTATTGGACCACCACCATTTCCACCATTGGGAGCTGCCCTCTGTACATCTCTAAGCATCTCTCTCATGAGGTCTGTAAACATCGTCCTCATGTCAGCAGCATTCCCATTGTTGGCTCCCCTACCAGCACCTCTAGTATATCGGCTCATCGTCAATCTGAAAAAGGAAACGATTAACGACTCCATAATGGTGCTAGTGCAGTACGACTTCATCCTTATACTACTAATAGTATATATATAGCTTTTGAAAACCAAAATAATCACAAATACGCTCTCTCGTATATGTATACTATCTCTCCCTGATAACTTCCCTAGGTTAACTACGCAACCTAGAGCTCTGATACCAAGTGTGGCGGCCCGCCCCGTACCAGCCTGCATTTCCTCCAAAAGTGCGCTGTACACATGCCCGACTAGCACAAGACGGTCGTCATAAGAAAGGAAGGAAGGGAATGAACTAATCAAAGAACCTGTAGAATGTCTCACAGCGCATGGAATAAAATATAATAATAACATACTTGACATAAAACAGGCGAGACAGTGCATAAGCTGATAACTAATAATCAATGTCAACATCAGAGCAGCGAAAATCCAAATACAGCTTATTACAATTTTCCAAATTTACTGTCTCTAAACAAAAGAAAGCTAAAGTAGAAGATACACCAAAAATGCCCAAGCAGTGATCTTCAACAACACAGGGAGAATATTATGTATATAGTACGTGGAAGCCTCCTGCTCGTCTTCGGATCATCTACCCGTGCATCACCAGCTAACCTGTCTCTAGTCTGCTCGTGTGAGCACCCAGAGTAATAAGAGGAGACATAAAACTCTGGGTCAGACATAAAGCCTGGTATGAGCGATAAGCATCTAAACAGAATAATAACAGGTATACTAAACCATACCTGAACCTGGACCTGCAACCAAAGAGTTAGTACCACATACCGTACAATACTCCAAGGTGCCATAATAGATAGTGTAAGAATACGGGGGTGGGGTGTGCATGTCACAATGATAGCAAGCAAATCATCCATAGCAACCATCCTTACATCTCTCACTCAGTGCCTAAAGCGTACGACATCTACCACTTTGGAATACTAGACAAACTGAGGTAACGACGAATCCCGACTTGTAGAAACCCTGCTGTGACCAAGCCAAACACTTGGGGTCATGACCAAACATTTCAATGACCCACTTCATTGGTCGTAGCCCTTGGTTCTACCGATGCCATAATGGCCCTGAATCTGCCTTCGTACCTCCTACCATAGTGGTCCAAAGCTATAGACGTCGATAACTCCTTGGCACGCGTCCCGCAGCAAAGCCCAACCATGAAGCGAACTCGTTGATTCCCATCTGAATCTTAAGCTCTAACTTCTCATTTGGACTTCCTTTGCGTCTCGGGTTTGATCGAATTGGAGTTGGTCTTCAGAAGAGTCATCACGGAGTAGTAAAAGTACACGTCCGGTTCGGTCCGGTCACCCATGCTCGGTTCGGTTCGGATACGTTCCCCGGTTCGGTTCGGAGTGCCACCATCCTCTGGGTTCGGGTCCTTCTCCCTCATGCGGTTCGGTTCGGTGATTCTGAAGCGGTTCAGTTCGGATACTCCATAGCTTGAGTGCCTCCGTCTTCGTCTCGCCAGCATCAGTTCGGTTCGTGTATTGCTCTCGGTTCGGTTCGGAATATGGTATCCATGCTCCTCTTTCTTCCACTTCAGTCCTCCTTGTTCCTTCCGATCCCACGCTACGCCCCTCCGATCCGACCAGGCCTTCCTTGTTGCCTCTTCACGTCATGCTCCAGAAAGTACCACGCCCCGGTCCGGTTCGGATATGTCTGATCCGATCCCCTACCCGATCCGATCCGGATCTCTGCAGTATTTCCTGCAACTTTTCTAGCGAGTGTTTTGCGCCATACGACGGCGTCTTCGACCAATCTAACTATTCTAATCAATCATAAAACATACCATAGAGTCATAGCAATATGTAAGAGCTACCACAAACACCAAACAACAATCCAAATGAACCAAAATAGATCAAAAGTGGCTAAAACCTCACATTTTCCCATAATCCTTCTTATTCATGTTTAAGCACATACTTAGTAAAACTTAATCAAATCGTCTAAATTTTCTAACAGAGGCATGAAATATTATTTCAGAATTTCTAAACATTTTTCCAGAATTTATTAGTGTATAAATTCGCTAATCTTCACTAATTACCCTTAATTAACTGTAATTAGTGTCAAAACGATGCTATCACTCACCTTTGCCACAACTAGAACCCCAAAACTGAAATATTCTCTGATTTGGCGCTGTTCCCAATCTTACACAGCAGCTCCACCTCGGTTCTTGTGCTAATACTCTTTGATTCGATGTTTGCTAAGCCTAATCTTCGATTAGAAAGTGATTTTTGGGTGTTTTAGAGAGATTTAGAGAGTGGAGGCCATGGCTAGGTCAAGAGGAATGAAAGTGGCGGCTGGAAAATGTCTAAAGAAATGTTTTCTAACCCTAATCAGCCCCTATATACCCCTAAACCCGAAATTCCCCTCTGGGCCTAGCTGCTAATCACCCGGTTAAGCCCAATTAAGCTGTTTTTCACCATCTGAAACTTGTTTCAGCCATATCTCCCAAACGGTAAGTCCGTTTGGCTAATGTAACCACTCTACGGAAAGAGAAACCATCATCCGGAGCCAATGGAAGTGGTTTCAGGTCAAAATTCCTTTCCAGTCAAAAGTTATGGCCAAAACAGTGCCAACTAGGGGTAAAATGGTCATCTAAAAATTGGGAAAAATCAAGAACATGGGAAATGACCCCAATAGTCGTCTCCCAAAGTTACATGACCATACGACTTTGTATGTGAAAGAAATAAATATTCTACGATCCTATGATGCGTAGAATGCGGGTCGTTACATTGCTGAGTACGGATATGGAAGAGTTGGATCCTAGAAAACATGGGTATATGGAAGTAAACATATATATTACTTAAAAACGCCAACATATTTGTTTATTTTAACTGCTTTGATTGATTTAATCTAGTCTTCATTGTTATGATTATTTGTTACAAATAGATTATATTGCAAAGCATTAAAATTAGACAACTCAACAATCTAATTTGCAGTCAATGAAGCATATACTTCTATGCATTAGATGCGAGATGGCAATAGACTAGGAAGAGAAGCACAGTTCCAAAAGTACATTAGTTTTCTGTTGAATGCATCTATAAATGTTAAGTGTTACAAAAATAAAATTTCCTTTCTTTATTGGTCAAATTTTCAAATAAGACTAGTTTTTAAAACTAATAGCATAAATAGGCTAGTTTAAAAACTATTTGCAAATATAAGTTGGTTTTAGCCAAATCAGCAATGAGCTGGTCTAGGTTTAAAAAAAATGGGGTGCAACTGCTAAATGTGCCCCTTTATATTAACATAGGCGCACTTGGAAAGTGCACCCATATTATTTTGGAAAGTTAACTCCATACAGCCCGAATAAGGTAAGAATGACATGAAAAGTTTGATAGCAAAGATGTAAAGAAAGTTATAATTGAAGTGGTGGGGTACTTTATAATGCTACATGCATAAGCATCCATGAATCAGAATATGGCTATGTCTATATTTTAGTTTAAGCATGTATTGGGGTCCACGCTAATTTTAAATACGAGCAGTATATCAATTTTATTGTATTAAATATGCTTGCTGGATTTCACAATCTAATTGGTATCCAGCCAATTAATTTTTCATCCATCAGTGTAATATGATGTCAAAGATTTGGCAGGCGTTGCTTTTACTATGTAGTTAACTTCCACTAACCCACGAATTTACGTATAGCAATGAACATATATTACTTAGTTCCATTGAATAAGCTAGTCATTTTAGCATTTCAACGTTAGTATTCCTCTCTAACTGATTCCACTTATGCAAATTAGTTATTTCTTAATATGTATAACATTGTAATTGGCTCGCTTTCATTGCATATAGAAGTGAAACTGAATGTCAGTATGGGAATGTTCATGCAAATCTATCTCTATTAGATGCATCCAAAGTCTCAAACCATTAATTAATTAACTAAATATTTGATGTTTGTAGTAACTTGGGGTGAAGTGAATTTGGACTATTCAAGTATTTAGTGTGTTTCATCGTGTCATGATAAAGCCTATAGCAAATTATAGCAGGCGCATCTGCGCCTGTTTAAATTATCATGGGCGCACTTGATAAGTGCGCCCTGTATATTAGGTTGGGGCGCACTTAGTAAGTGTGCCCTTATATTTTATAAGGGGCGCACTTCACAAGTGCGTCTCCATGTAATTTTTTTAAAAACATCGGCCACGTCAGCGCTGAGGTGGCCAAAACAAGCCTATTTCTGCAAATAATCTTAAAACTAGTCTAAACCCGCTATTAGTTTTAAAAACAAGCTTATTTTGAAAATTTGTCCTTGTTTATTTGATGTCAACAAAATTAGATCATTCTTTTGTTAGATCAAATTCATTATGTTAACTTAGAAATGCAGTTACGGTTTATGATCTTTGGCCTATTATTTACTTCAACTGAAGCAATAAAAATTAGCTATTTATTTAGGTTGTTCCTTTCAAAATAACTATTTTTGACTTAAATATTTAATTTATATCGTATATACTCTTAAGATTTGGGTTGACAGTGATGGTATTAGACAGTTTTATTTCATTATAATACATCAGTTACATGTTACTTCTTTGTTGTTATATTGTTAGAATACCTTAATGTAATTCAAATCTATTGTTTACATTTTGTTTGAAAAAAGCTTAGAAATCAAGTCAGACTGCTCGTAAGTTTATGTAATTTTACTATCTTACCGTATTCAGAAGTTCTTTGTTTACTTCTTAGCACACATACAAGAGAGATGGTGTGGGAGTTGCATAAGCTTGAGTAGTTCTAGAAAATGATAGAAGTTGAGGCTATTATTATATAGCATAATCAACTTTAATCATAGTGTAATGTGTTAATATTTTGATCACCTTCATACTATGTTTGCTTCATTTACCATTAAGGATATAGCTGTCTAATTTTGTAATGCACCCAGTGCTACACGGATGGCTACATTGGATGGTACTGTAACCTTCCTTTACTGTTTAATTATATTTCTAGCTAATGAAACTATGTTATAAATAGTGTAATCTGCTATGTTCGTGTTTATTGTTCCAGCAAGTGGTTAAACTCACATCAGATGAAAAGTTCATGGAAAACATAAGTTGGACGTGCAGTATAATAAGCTTCAATAATAAAGCATTAATATTAAATAACTAACATTGTGCTGTATGTAGTTACAAAATAGCACATTATGTGTAACCCCAAAAAAAATCAAAAAGCAGGAAAATTGATAAAATAGTTCATATGTGTGTAGCAATATGTAAATCATTGGCAAATGTCAAGGCTTTCTTCACTTTGCTTTCACACTTCATTTTCCTTTGCCATTTGCCAAAATTTGCCTGCATTTTCTGTTTCCAAATTTAGTTTTATGATACAATCCATTCCAAGTTTCAATCCACATATACACCTGTATGCCAAAAAAAATTAAAGCCATCAATTTTTCCAAGCCTGCAAATCAAAATATACATTTTAGGATCAATGCATATACATTGGGCAATACAATACATGCTAAATTGGTACTATATATCTCAATAATTTATATTCATAACTATATCTCTAATGCTAGATTTTTGTTTACAAACTCAGGTACATGTAACTGCCATCACATTTGATCAATGAAACAAACTCAGCTTGGTCCACAAAGCTTAGCAATCTTTTAACTAAACCTTGCTTATAAACTTTTAGGTGACCAGTCAAAGAAATGGTCACCAAACTATGCAAGAATAGAAAACAATGGTGCATACGGCATATCAGTTTACTGTTTTACTATAGTTGCAAGTAAAAAAAATATTTTTTGTTAGTAAGTACTTACCTAGATCATGTTAGTAGGTGTGCAAATCATATTGTAAAACTTCTATTAAACATGACATCTATAAATTTTTATTTTTACTTTACCTGAAAACTAATAATGTTTATTTGCTATGAACTAACTTAAAGTAGGGTGCTGTATAGATTTGTGATAGGATGAAGTAATGTTTACCCGTAAACTATTGTGTATTTTTTGTTTGTTAAAGTGGTATTAGATTTCTGAATGCCATAAGCACGTCTCTTTAGATAAGATGTGCTTATTGTCACCACACTCCTGACACGGCCGACTTAAAAATGCATATGTCCATTTGTTTTCCATATGATACTTTGCACTGCATAACCAGCTCATGTATTTCGATAATAAAAAATTACACATGCTCAATACATTTATATTTTTTTCTATATTATTTGTTTGGATATATATATATATGTATATATATATATATTACACATTAATTGTGGTACAACGGACCACGCGCGAAGCGCGTGCCTCGATCATGCGCGAAGCGCGTTCCATTATCACGAACAATAGAAAACATGAATAGTAAATAAGATTTGTGCCTATATGTATATGTATGTAATTTAAATATATGGTAAAGAAGGTTTGTGCCTATATTTAAATATTACCATACAGTAGAGACACAACCTAGGAAAACATAAAATAGAAAACATAAATGAAAAATTATAAATGAAAAAATATGAAAGGATAGAAGTTAATGATATATATTACAATGAAAGCATATCATATAGACATCAATTAGAAACAAATTCTTTTTGTTTATAGGAGATTTATATAAAAAGGATTTATTTTCTTCCTTCTAAAGGCCTTGCACTATATTCCTCTGCCCTATAAATAAGTGTAGCAAACATCATAACATCAAGAGGAGGGAACGATCTATAAGAATATCAAAATACATGGCGACTAGCAAAGGAAAATTGAACTTTGCATGTTATTTTCTATATTGCTCTTTTGTTCGGTTGCTGGGAGCATTGCAGACTTTGGAAAGTGCAACGAGTGCTATCGCAAGAGCTGTAGTTCCTTTCATTGTTTTCTCGAATGTATTACTGTGCCAACTCCAAATTGTTGTGATTAAGAGTGCTGCTAATTTTAGCCTTTAATTCCTAAATGGTTGTTATGTTCGATCTTTTGTATTGCTAAGTCGTATTATCTGAAAAGGTTCACATGTGGTAAGAAGGATTTGAAGAGTTATATTGATAAGTATGTATGTGCAGAGATCCCTGATGAAGAGAAAGATCCATATGGATATGCGGTTGTTAAACAATTTATGATACATGGTCCTTGCGAACCTGGAATTCAATCACCTTGTATGAAGGGTTCTAAATGTACAAGGAAATTCCCAAAAAAGTATGATCAAAAACTTTATTCAACTCTAAAATATAAATTAAATTTTTATTGTATTTAACTCTAATTTTTCTTTTTCTTTTTCAGGTATTGTTCAAGTACAATGTTTGATGATTGCGGATTTCCAATTTACAAGCGAAGAAAAACCAAACATACTATCAGAGTTAGAAATACATATTTAGATAACCAGTGGGTGGTTCCTTTTAATAGGGATCTTTTGGTTCGATACCAGTGTCACATTAATGTTGAGATCTGCAATCACGGGCGTTGCATGAAATATCTTTTCAAATATTGTCTGAGGGGTCATGACCGTGCCACTGTGTTAGTATAGTCCGAAAAACAAAATGATCAACAATCTGGGGAGAAGAAAACAGTAAATGAAATTAAAACATACTTAGATGGGAGGTAATTTATACTAAAAGAATTGTATTTTAATTTACTCATGATCTTATATTTATTTTGCTCTGAAAACTACTATTGATTCATGTATTTTTTCTGATATGGATGTTTATTTTTATGTTGTAATTTGATTTTTTTAAGTTAGAATGCCTCTTATACATAAAAAAATCTATTTAGAACTTAATAACAAATCATACATTAAGCAACAATGTAACAACCCGGAAAATCTGAGCTAATTTAAATTTTTTAATTTGGCTATTTACTGGACTTTAAATATTTAAAATAAATTATTTTAAATAATAAAAGACGAAAAGTATGTTTGAATCGATGTTTGAAAATAAAAATAACTATTTTTAATTATAAACAAGGCCTGAGATGGCGCGGTAGTTTCAAAATTTGAATTCAAACTTTGATTGACTGTACCGGGTGCAAAATAAAACGGATTTTAGTGAAACCAAAAATATTTAAATCTGTTTATGAATATCTTTGTAACGAATCTGAAAAATTGAAATTTCATAGCGGGAATCAAAAGTTATGGCCAAATGAATTTTCAGAAAGGTTGCTATAGAGAATATATAGCCCTTGAAAATAGACATTTTGCAAACAACCTCAGAATTCGATGAAACCACTTTTGTTGGATCCGGGATGTCAAATTATTGCTAGGGTTTCAAATTCCATAATTTTTGAAGTTAATATGCGAGTGTGGCAAAGGAAAATGTGTTTGGTTGATTTCAGTTAAATTGGATCGACCAGAAAATAGCCATTTTTCAAACGGTCTCAGAATTCGACGAAAGTAGTTTTGTTGGGACCGTATCATCAAAACATAGCTAGATTTATTTTTCTGGAATTTTTGGGATCAGTATGTGGCCCCGGCAAATTAAAATGTATGTTCAAAACAGAATTTGAATGTTTTATGTTATAATTTGAAGGATAACTGACTGTAACAGTCGAATTGGCCTATGAAACATATCCCATTGTGTTTGGAATGGGGGTGTTTAGCTAGGGGCGATAGTCGTTGGGTTTGGATTGGAGTTCGTATGGAAAAAACCCTATTTTCGAATTTATATAAATATCGGCTAATAGGAATTTTCCATTCATTAATTAATTTTATAAAAAAAAACCCGCCCCTCTCTGTTATCGATGACGGAAGCTTCATCTTCCTTCCTGGCCACTTTCAGATCAAACCAAGCTCCATTACCCTAGGCCCCTTTGCAACTTTTGAAAGCTCTCTTCCCCCTCTTCAAATCAGTACCGGTCTCGACCTCCCTGGTGTTGTGTTCGAGGAGAACCGTGCCCTCAAAGACCGAGACTTTGGAGCGCCGCCACTGCCTGTACAGGCGGTCGAACTGGCCGTGAACCCCGGCGCCGGAAACCCCTTTCCACCCTCTTCATCGTCATATAAACTGATCTGAACGAATTGCTACGGATTTTGCTAGAAATCAAAACCTAGTTTTGAACCATTTAGAGAGGTAACGACTTTGAAAACCTTGAACTGATTTTTACACTTTTAAGTGTTGCACACTTCTAAAAATCGTATTTTTAACAATGTTAACGAAATTCGATGAAACAGGGGACATCGGGACAGTGAGGTCGCTCTCTACATTCTAGAAGAGTCCGGGGATTTTTCTAAGCTTGCTACGATTTTTAACATCTCGAAAACCAATGTGAGATTTCTAAACTGAAATGTGAATGGAAATGTGATGTATAAATTATATAAGTGAAGTATAAATTATATACGCGTTGTATACCTCATGTACATGTGTTGTATAAGTTATACGAGTGATGTATAAATTATACATGCATTGTATAAATCATATGTGCGTTGGAATGGAAATAAAATATACTTATATATATATATATATATATATATATATATATATATATATGTACTCCCCTCGTTCACAAACCATGGACGATATTTATTGATTGTGAATTGGTGTGAAAAATTTGGTGAATAATGCGAATGGTTGATAGGATTGTTTGTGGTTGATATTATTGGATTGGGGTTGAAAAATACCATTAGTGTTAAAAAATACCCATTTGTGGTTGAAACAAAATTAGAATAGGTTGTGGAAAAGAAAAACATACTCGTCTGCATACGAACTAGATGTATGAAATCCCCATTGTCAAAAACCATGAGGTTTTAAGGTAGAGCGAGGAGTCGTACTCGGGACGGTGCCGGTTTTAAATACCCTGCCGTTATGCTGCCGAAATTTTCAGTAATATTCATGTGTTAGAATTATATTCATGTGTTGAAACTATATTCATGTGTTGAAACTATATTCATGTGTTGAATATAAATTCATGTGTTGAATAAATTATTTGAAAGATAAAAATAACATTTTATCACATATATAGACTATATAAAATATTCGTGTTTTAAATAAATTGTTTTAACAATAAAAATCACATTTTTATTATATATAAAAACTATAGAAAACATTCATGTGTTGAATAAAGGACTAGAACGATAAAAATCATATTTTTATCGTATGTGTGAAGTCGAAAACATTCATGTGTTGAATATATGAATTGAACAATAAAATTTACATTTTTATTGTGGATATGAAGTGCTAAAAACATTCATGTGTTGAATAAATATTTCTGATGATAAAAATATCATTTTTATCATGTATACGACTCGCTAAAAATACACAAGTGTTTAAATAAATATTTGTTTGCTATGAATATTATTTTTAACATATATATGAACTAAATAAAATAGTCATGCATTGAAATATATTTTTGTTCGCAAAAAAATATATCATTTTTATACGAAATATGAAGTGTTAAAAATAACCACTTGTTCAAATAAATATTTGTGGGTTGAAAACATTATTTTTAACATGTGTAGAAAGTTTTAAAAATAACCATATATAGAAATAAACCTTTGTTCACTAGAAATATTATTTTTAGCTTAGATTTTCACTACAGCAGGGAGTGCATCTTTTGGCTAGTATGGCGAGGACCTGGCTTCTCAGTATTTTGGCTATTGATATTCCGCCATTATTATCTATGTATATGATTTCGCTTATGGCGATGTAGACTGATATCTCTATTATGTTTCACTTTATGTATATGTACCGCTTATAGCGATGTAGAATGATCATTTCCTTTTATGCACTAAGTTGTATCCTACATTGTGCTACTCTAATGTTGTTACATGTTATGATTCCGCTGTCATATTGATGTAAATTATTTTATTTTCTGCTTATGCTATTATCTGTACTCTGCTAATGATGATTAATGTGTTATATTCCAATGATTATCCTTAACACCGTCGTACGGGGTTTTGAGATCGTCACAAACAACTACTCATACATTGTTTAGAATGCCATATATATATATATATATATATATATATATAACTATCTAATATTAATTACAATACTTTATTTTTCTTTTATTTTTGATATTAATCATTACAATATTTTTTTAATAACATAAATTTTAATGCTCTACAAAGCGGGCAAAAAATACTAGTATATGTAATGATTCATTAATAAATATGTTTTGTATAACTACCATACTACTTGATTTTTATAGAAAAGTGATGCAACTGACATAGAAAATGTCAAAATTCATTCATTTATTCCAGCATTGACAGCAGCACTACAAGATTCACGATGTGATATACTCTTATTTCCAGTCCATGAAAATTCACACTGGATACTTTTAACATTTGAACCAGAATTTTCAGAATGGACACTGTATGATTCTTTGTCAAACAGATGTAAAAATGGAAGATTTACTAGTAAGCACAAAAAAGTGCCATAAAAATCGTAAACCATTTTGAGTTTTTAATTTTTCTACGTTAACTAAATTAATAAATATTCTTATTATTATATGCAGCAAAAATTAGTCAATGACATAAACAAGAACTTTAGAAGGAATAAACTACGGAGAATACCAAAAAATCATATGTCCTTATAGTTGGAGAATGTCCTCAACAGCGTAATGGGTAATACTATATAGTTGTTATATTGTTTAATTTAGTATAGTTTTTGTAAAAAAAATTATGCATAGAAATATATAATTTCAACTTTTAAAAAAAAATTAATCTGTATATTTATTAGTTTACAATACATGTATATTATTTTAAGTACTTATATTGTAAATGAAGTTTAAGAAATAATAAATTTAGTTATCTTTTCAAATAATTTAATTTTTTCCCATATATAATCAACAATACCAAAAGATAAATAGTTTTATCTTTTTCAAAATCTACTGTTTATTTTATACATAAAACTACATTCTTTTAAAGAGAAAAACTTATTTACTAAATGTTTTAATATTATATTAAATTATATTATAATAATGTTAATCTTTGCTACTATAAAATAAATATATATTAATTTTTTATTAAATTATTCATTAAGATAAATATAGTTATCTTTTTTATTAACTTCTATTTTTTTATACACTAACTTATACATACATACATATATATATATATATTTTATAATAAGAATTGTAAAATTATTTTAAATTTAACCATCTTATAAAGGATTTATCTTTCTTACAACAGATATGATTGCGGAATATATGTTACTATGAACATTACAAAACTGTCTCAAGATAGATATCTTCTTTCAACCATACCTCAGGAAAAAATTAATCACATAAGAGCTAGTATTGCATCCGCAATATTCCATAAACAAGATTTTGGCTGGACAAAGGATAAGTCATCTCTTGAAGATAACCACTTTATTTGTAACTCATAATGTTGGATGCTGAACAATGGACAAGATCTTTATAGACGTGATGGATTTATTTGTTTGTACTCTTTTTGGATACTTCATTAATGACTTTTATTTTTCTGTGTATGTTGATTGTCTATGTATGTTGATTGTCTGTGTTTGTTGATTTTTAAAAGACAAATGTTTTTTAATATTTTGTCGGTTGTTGGATTTTATGTAGCCCAAAATTGATTTACAGTGTTCTATTCAAATGTTTTGTTGATCATTTAACAATGCTCATTAACAACGCGATTTTTTATCAAGCTTATTATTTAGACTATTTGCAAGTTATCATGACTAAGAGAATGTATCAACTGTAAAATCATAAAGTATTTTAAAATTCTACTCAACATGTTAAACACTTCAAAGAAATTTTGGTGTTGGACATGCAGTGTTGAGTTTTTAATGTTGTATTGCGTTGGATTATGAAAATTATCGTAAAACTTCCAGTTTTATCAGCACTACTTCAGTATGTTCGAACTGCATTGTAACATCACTGCTTCAGTATGTCCAAACTGCATAAATATATTTAACTAAATCAATGTTTTAGATATCAATTTATCTTTTACTACTAAAAATATAAAATGAAGTTTCTTTATGATTTTACAGCTGATACAAAGCTATACTTAGGGTTGGTTTTACAATGAAGTAGTTGTTGGAGAATGGAGTTTTGATGACAACAACCTTATTTCAGTATTAATTGATTATAAAATATATAATAACACTTTTGTATAGAATATATATATATGTAATAACCCGGAAATCCGAGTCAATTTAAAAATTTTATTTTTGGCAATTTTAGCGAATTTTTAATATTTAAAATAGATTATTTTAAATAATATCGACGAAAAATTTATTTTGAATAGAATTAGAATGTATATATTTATATACGTCGTCGTTAGAATATAAATATTTATTTTAAATTATAAAAGGGATTGAAAATGGCACGGTAGTTCGATAATTCGATTTTAAATTTCAAATGAATGTACCGGGTGCAATATAAACTGGATTTTAGCGAAACCAAAAATAATGGAATCTAATTGAGGATATCATTCAACCGAATCTGAAAAATCAAAATTTCATACCGGGAATCAAAAGATATGCCCAGTTGAAAATTCAGAATAGTCGCTATGGAATTTCGGCCCTTCAAAATGGCCATTTTGCAAACGACCTCGGATTTCGACGAAACCATTTTTGTTGGATCCGCGATGTCAAATTATTGCTAGGTTTCAAATTTTATAATTTTTCGAATCAATATGTGAGCGTGACAAAGGAAAATGCGTTTGACCAGTTTTAGTTGATTTTAATCGACTGGAAAATGGCCATTTTTAAACGGTCTCAGAATTTGATGAAATTAGTTTTGTTAGGACCGTATCGTCAATACGAAGCTAAAAAATATTTTTTGGGAATTTTTAGAGTTCATATGTGACCCCAGTAAAATGAAATGCGCGTTCAAATTCAATATATAGAGTTATATGTTGATTTTGACAAAAACTGATCGAAACGATCGAATCAGCTTGCTATACATATCCCATTGTGTTCAGAATGGGGGTAATTAGCTGTGGACGACAGGCGGAGGGCTTGATTTAGAGTTCGAAAATAAAAGTTGCTTTTTGAAATTAAAAAATTGAAATTAAAATTAAATAAATAAATATAAATCCCTTTCCCCTATTACCTCTCAGCCCCCCCGTTGGAAATCATTTTCAGATAAAAAAAAGAACAGAACGACGGAAGAAGTCCCGCTCGTCGACACCTTCAGCCGCCGTTTACCATCGTCCCACCCCGTCGCTCGCCGCCCCACCTGTCACCCTCCCCTCAGCCGCTTCCGCAACCTCCGGTCTCCCCTGTCAGCCCCCTACGATCGATAATCCCGCAAACCCTATAAACCCGCACCGCCTCCTCCCTTGGACCCATCAGACCACCGCCAGCCTCCTGACGCCACCATCCACAGCCCCTCCGACTCTCCCTCCATCCATCTCCGCCCACGTGCAGCAAAATCTCCCCTCCTCTCGATTTTTACAGTAAGTCTTCCTTTTTGCTTATTTGTTTGCTTATTTTAATGTAGATGGTTATTTTTATTTTTATTTATAAAAATCAGTTTTTAAAGAGCATAGTAATAAAGATATGATTTGTTTTATAAACAAGAAAGATATGATTAGTTTTATAAACAAGAAAGATTATATTTTATTAAACAAGAAACATTATACTTTTATAAACAAGAAAGATTATATTTTTATAAACAAGAAAGATTATATTTTTATAAATAAGAAAGATTATATTTTTATAAATTGAAATGATATGATTTTAAGAACTATAAGGATTCGATTTTTAAAATGGAATTTTCCTTGCTTTTAAAATGAAATTTGCATGGTTTGGAAAAATAAAAATATGACATTGTTTTAAAATTGTTTTTATAAAATATATAGGAAGGTGAAATAAAAATAGGATTTTCATTGATGTAGAATAATTAAAATATGATTTTATTAAGGTAGAGTTATAAAAATATAATTTTTATATAATAGAGAATATAAAAATGTGATTTTTATATAAGTAGTGAGGTAAAAATGGGATTTTTATATACTAGAACAATATAAAAATATGATCTTTATTGTGAGGTGAACAATTAAAAATGTGATTTTTAATATCGATTACGTGAAACAGATCTCGTTAGAAGAACGATGAAGATCACCTACATATGAAGAGTCGCGGCGTTGGATTTAGCTTGGGTGAGAACTTCTCACTTTTAATTTAATTCTCTAGTTAAAAATATATATTAGGATGCAGACGGTATTTAGTAGCACCCGACACCCATCGTCCACAGACCATGGACGGCTTGTATGCTTGTTTGTTTGATTTTGATGTGTAGTTGATTGTGTGATGTGATGTGAAATGAAATAAAAATATTTTTATAGTTAAAAATAGAATTTTTAACGTGTATGTGAAATGAAATAGATTAATATAAACAAATCGAACGATTTGTTTATATACACACATTTGACTGATATTGATTGGGACGATAAATTTTACACATCGCCCAACTGCATAAATAAAATCTGTGTTTGATTGTATGAAAACCTCACTTGGGTATTGGGATGATATATGACATACACTAGTCCCAATGATTAGCTGTATGTCGATCGATTGATTGACAGGCTGTTATAAGCGTTAAATATTTATATTTGATGCTTATACAGTGTAGCTGGATGATGATTGATTATTTATCGTTGTTATTTTATACATGTGTTGTAGAAAATCCATAAAATTAACATTATATGGTAATTGATTGGGCCTCATTCCAGTTTTGAAATAGAAATATTTGAAATAGAATATTTGAAAATAGAAATATATGAAGCCGTGTTGATTAGATTGACGCCATTTTGACGTGAACAATATTTATATCGATTTTATTCATTTTTCAATGTATATTGAAAGTGATTTCGAAATTTGATTTATATTGAAAGTGATTTCGAAATTTGAATTATACTGAAAATAATCGAAATTCGAATTATATTGAAAAAAATTTGAATTCGAATTGAAATTGAATAGAATTGAATTCGAATTGAAATTGAATAGAATTGAATTCGAATTTTAATTGAAATTGAATTGAATTGAAAATGAAATGAAATTGAATTAAAAATCGATTTGAATTGAAATCAATTTGAAATGAATTTAAAACGAATTTGTAAGGGAAAATTCAATTTTGATTTGAAATTGAAAAGGAAGTTGAAATCGTTTTGAAAACGAATTTAAAACGATTTATAAAATATGTTTTAAAAGGAAATCGATGAAATATATATAATATATATAATGGCCTGAATAGAACGCGCCGCGCCGCGGCAGTTCGCGAATTTTGACCATTGACTTCGAATGGATATTGCGGGAGATCCGACCGTCGGATTCTCCTAAAAGCAGAACCGTTGGGTTCGTATCGAAAAGAGCTTTCTAATGAATATTAGAGATTTGAAATCTAACGGTTGGATTTGGAATTATGTCCAAATCAAATTTGGAAAAGGTCGCTGTAAGTGCAGTTCGATGGCCGTTGATGGAAATTGACTGTACGGGCCTTGATAAAATTATTAAAAATATTAATAATTAGTGCAAAATCATAAGAAATGATTTGTGAAGAATTAGGATGAAAAACTCCATATTTGAAAAGATAAAAATAGATTTTTATCGAAATGAACTAGTTTCAAACTAGAATTATAATTCTATTTATTTTTAAAATAAATAAATTGGATTTGAAATGGTTTTGGAAATAACCAGAATTTCCAATAATTGAATTGGAATGGATTTGAATCAAAATTGTCTTTGGAATATTTCGTTGTTGGATTTCGTGATGATACCGATATTGTTATGGGAATTTGAAAGATATATTAATATCGTTATTTCCAATACGATATTAGTTGGTCGTAGAATTTGATATAGAATATAAGCCGTTATATTTTCTATTCATAGCCTTGAATTTAATATCAAATGTGATTTTGGGTTGTCGTGAGCGGTATCTTCAATAATACTGTTCTTAGACCCAAAGGAGTTAATAAAATCAGAAACTAACTGGAGATTAGTTAAGTTGAATGGTTTCTGGGGTATTGATCTGATGTTGGTTTCGGCCTTCGGGGTTAATACTTAAGGAATTGCTCACTTGTTAATTTACGGTTAGGGACTGATTGAAATGTGATGTGATTTCGGGGTTTATCATGAACCGTGTTTTTAAATGACACTGATTCTTTAACCCATTTAAAGATTAAAACTAAGTGGGGTTTTAATGAATCTTTAATTAGATTGAAAAGATCGAGAATGGAGTATCACCAGTTTTGCTCCAGGCGATAGTTAAATCTTTAATTAGATTTGAACGTGAAATGGTATTTGAATGTACCGATAACACCGTGGTGTTAGATATGAAGTATGACCAGTTTTACTTCATGGGATGAATAGGTTGGGATTGGGAAATAAAATAAATGATTACTTCGGTGTGGTTCGCTAATCCCGACTAGTTTGAATTGATATTCAAAAGAAGATTAAAGAATAAATTGAAAGAATTTATCTCTGATAAAATTAATGGGAACCTCTCCCTACGAATGTGAAATTTAGAAACTAACTGTAGGTTAGCTAAGAAGAACGGTTTCCTAGGTATTGATGTGATGTTGGTTTTGGCCTTCGGGGTTAATATTTGGGGGATTATTCTCTTGTTAATTTACGGTTAGTGACTGATGAATTGGAATGAGGCGTATGTTGTGTTTGTGTAACACTTGTTTATTATATACGCGAGTTATTCAGAAAGACCGGGCTTATCCCATTCCGAATAACTAATTCGACGGGGTGTCGAAGATGAAGACGGTGGTTGAAGACCGGAGCTCTTCACGTCGTTTGGATAATTACTGATAATCTTGATTGGGCCGTACACCCAAGAGGACGGAATCAGTTGGTGGTCATCCAGACGTACTTGGAGATCGAAGGATATGCGGGGTACTAGGTACCTCCGGTTTCGTTCAGACCCAGAACGAACTAGTAAATGGACTGTGTGTCTGACATTGGATATCATTCTGTGTGATTGATGGATATCGGTTGCATGGAGTGGTTTGCCTGTGTGGCATGCTAAGATGCAAATGATCAAGGCTTTTGTTGAAAAGAAATGTCTTGTGGCTGAAGATCAAAGCACGACCCTTGTGGCGTAGCTTTGTGTAGCGTTGATTCGCGAGCCTCACACCCCGGTTGTGAACCAGAAACGGGAGAAGGACCTCAGGGGGGACATGCGTTTCTTTCTAGTTAGAAGTGGTGTCAGTGGTTTTACATGCCTTGACGAGTTTGACTTATGTGGTTGTTGCTGTTGCGAGGCGCCTCGGATATATCGGTGACTATGTGAAGCCGATGGAGTCATTCGTTGGCTCATTTACGCCCCAAAGGGCGAGGAAACGTAGTGTTCAGGCATTATAATCCACATCGGTGGACTGACCCTGACGATCCAAGGGGGAGTTGCGGCTATTCCTGAGACACGGGCTAGAGCGTCTCGAATTCGGTAGAGGACTATCTTTTGCCTCGGTTCACAGATGGAAATCCAATTTCTAAATACGTGACTTTGCGGTTTTAATTGTAGAACTAGTATGGCGACATGATAGATGGTACCCATGCCGTCTATGATTAATATTTATGATTTGAAGTTGTTTTATACACTATGCACGTATAATAGTATCAAATAATTTGTTTTAAACGTACTAAGCATGTTTGGCTATTATAAGGGAAAACCCTATCTCCCCCGGCTTGCGTTGCATTGTGTGATAGGACCTGGATCTTATAATATCTTCATTTTTCTTTATTTAGCATTGCGCTGTTGTTTTACGCACTGGTATTCTTGGGAGGAAACTCGTTCCGTGTTTTACGGCGTGGTCCCTTGATTTACCTAACTTTAAAATAAAGAATAATAACTGTTTTAGTTCTCACACCAGTCACATGACTGACCTGGAGTTTATTGTTTTAACCTAAACTCTGGGTGCCTTATTTTGACACGGGCAGCTAGTAGTTTTGGTTTTGTAGATTTATATTCACAGGATCCTGATTTACAGCTGGAACGATACTCGGAAAGCTCTGTATCCATGTATTACTTTCAGTTGTGTATTGTATTATTTTTCCGCTGCTTTGTAATTTATTGTAATCTCTGATAATTATCAAATGTATTTTATTCATTCATACTCTATATATTCTTGTAATCTGATGAAATTCTTGTAATATACAATGAAATGTTCTTCTGTCTGCGTTCTTTTGTGTGTTGTTCTCAAAGTATCCGCTCTTTCCTTACCGGGGAAGTTACGGGTCCTTACATTTGGTATCAGAGCTTTGGTTTACAAAGCTCAGAGAACAAGACACATTAGAACCGAACGAAAGAATTCATCAGAAATTGGATTAGTAATATCCAATGGGAATGACTCGTTAGAGATAGGATCAGCAGTATCCTAGAACGAGTGTGAAGAGTATATTTTTGAAATGAAAACGAATTTTTGTTTTGAAAATTTAAATCAATTATACGTATTTGATTATTTATTTATATTGATTTGGACAATCAATTATATAGAGATTTTAGTATACGTCTGATCCACGTGTATTGAAGCCTCAAATATATTCGATAGATATAGAATCACACTCTAGTCGCTCGGACATGATCCTAATGATTGACGCGTCATCATTAGAATTTATTTTCGTGTTTCGAAAGTGAGATTTCTATATATTTCCAATTGACTGGTGTGAGAACCAAAATTAGATAGGGTCTATTGTTGTGATTTGGCATCAAAAATGTGATTTTTGACTATATATCAAAGTTATGAATTTGAAATGATAATTCACTAATTGATTGATGGTTGTGTTGTTTGATTATTGGTTGAGTAATTAAAATTTGAACCTTATAGCCAGTTTGAACCAAATAGTAAACTGTATTGAAAATTTATCACATTTGCTTGCATATACATGTACTTACATTAAATAGGTCATTGCAAGGAGGCTAGAGCAGAGAATAAAATTGTTTGCCCGACAAATAGGTACATGTTTACCATAATTTACTGTTTTGTTTGGGTGATGATGATTTTGTGAGCCGATTGGCTAGCCGCTTGGCTTTTTCCTTTTCTTTTGGATTGAAGAAGGCCGTGGGAGGCTATATGAAATATTCCGAAGTCCCCAGTGTAGGGGAGGTTATGGCGAAATTTTTCGAAAATTTAGGGTGTTAGCCAAATTTTTGAAAAATTTGAAAAGTTCTTAGAAACTGAAAAGTTGGAGAACTTAAGCCGTAACGAAAATAATGAAAGTTGAGTTGGTTTGTAAAACAACTTTCGGCTTCGTTCCTTTTCGGGGACGAAAAGTTTTAAGTGGGGGAGATTGTAATAACCCGGAAATCCGAGCCAATTTAAAAATTTTATTTTGGCAATTTTAGCGAATTTTGAATATTTAAAATAGATTATTTTAAATAATATCGACGAAAAATTTATTTTGAATAGAATTAGAACGTATATATTAATATACGTCGTCGTTAGGATATAAATATTTATTTTAAATTATAAAAGGAATTGAAAATGGCGCGGTAGTTCGATAATTCGATTTTAAATTTCAAATGAATGTACCGGGTGCAATATAAACCGGATTTTAGCGAAACCAAAAATAATGGAATCTAATTGAGGATATCTTTCCAATGAATCCGAAAATTTGAAATTTCATAGCGGGAATCAAAAGATATGCCCAGTTGAAAATTCAGAATAGTCGCTATGGAATTTCGGCCCTTGAAAATGGCCATTTTGCAAACGACCTCGGATTTCGACGAAACCACTTTTGTTGGATCCGCGATGTCAAATTATTGCTAGGTTTCAAATTTCATAATTTTTCGAATCAATATGTGAGCATGGCAAAGGAAAACGCGTTTGACCAGTTTCAGTTGATTTTAATCAACTGGAAAATGGCCATTTTTCAAACGTTCTCAGAATTTGACGAAATTAGTTTTGTTAGGACCGTATCGTCAATACAAAGCTAGAAAATATTTTTTGGGGATTTTTAGAGTTCGTATGTGACCCCAGTAAAATGAAATGCGCGTTCAAATTCAATATATAGAGTTATATGTTGATTTTGACGAAAACTGATCGAAACGATCGAATCAGCTTGCTATACATACCCCATTGTGTTCGAAATGGGGGTAATTAGCTATGGACGACAGGCGGAGGGCTTGATTTAGAGTTCGAAAATAAAAGTTGCTTTTTGAAATTAAGAAAATAAAAATAAATATAAATCCCTTTCCCCTATTACCTCTCAGGCCACCCCCCCTCCCCCCCTCCCCCGTTGGAAATCATTTTCAGATAAAAGAAAAGAAAAGAACAGAACGACGGAAGAAGTCCCGCTCGTCGACGCCTCCAGCCGTCGTTCACCATCGTCCCACCCATGTCGCCCTCCACTCAACCGCCTCCGCAACCTCCGGTCTCCCCCGTCAGCCCCCTGTGATCGATAAGCCCCCAAACTTTAGAAACCCGCGCCGCCTCCTCCCTTGGACCCATCAGACCACCGCCAGCCTCCTGACGCCACCATCCATAGCCCCTCCGACTCCCCCTCCGTCCATCTCCGCCCACGTGCAGCAAAATCCCCCCTCCTCTCGATTTTTACAGTAAGTCTACCTTTTTGCTTATTTGTTTGCTTATTTTAATGTAGATGGTTTTTTATTTATTTTTATTTATAAAAATCAGTTTTTAAAGAGCATAGTAATAAAGATATGATTTGTTTTATAAACAAAAAAGATATGATTTGTTTTATAAACAAGAAAGATTATATTTTTAAAACAAGAAAGATTATATTTTTATAAACAAGAAAGATTATATTTTTATAAACAAGAAAGATTATATTTTTATAAACTGAAATGATATGATTTTAAGAACTGTAAGGATTCTATTTTTAAAATGGAATTTTCCTTGCTTTTAAAATGAAATTTGCATGGTTTGGAAAAATAAAAATATGACATTGTTTTAAAATTGTTTTTATAAAATATATAGGAAGGTGAAATAAAAATAGGATTTTCATTGATGTAGAATAATAAAAATATGATTTTATTAAGGTAGAGTTATAAAAATATAATTTTTATATACTAGAGAATATAAAAATGTGATTTTTATATAAGTAGTGAGGTAAAAATGGGATTTTTATATACAAGAACAATATAAAAATATGATCTTAGTTGTGAAGTGAACAATTAAAAATGTGATTTTTAATATCGACTATGTGAAACAGATCTCGTTAGAAGAACGATGAAGATCTCCTACATATGAAGAGTCGCAGCGTTGGATTTAGCTTAGGTGAGAACTTCTCACTTTTAATTTAATTCTCTGGTTAAAAATATATACTAGGATGCAGACGGTGTTTAGTAGCACCCGACACCCGTCGTCCACAGACCATGGACGGCTTGTATGCTTGTTTGTTTGATTTTGATGTGTAGTTGATTGTGTGATGTGAAGTGAAATGAAATAAAAATATTTATATAGTTAAAAATAGAATTTTTAACGTGTACATGAAATGAAATAGATTAATATAAACAAATCGAACGATTTGTTTACATACACACATTTGACTGATATTGATTGGGACGATAAATTTTACACATCGCCCAACTGCACAAATAAAATCTGTGTTTGATTGTTTGAAAACCCCACACGGGTATTGGGATGATATATGACATACACTAGTCCCAATGATTAGCTGTATGTCGATCGATTGATTGACAGGCTGTTATAAGCGTTAAATATTTATATTTGATGCATATACAGTGTAGAACGCACTCTAGATGACGGTTGATTATTTATCGTTGTTATTTTATACATGTGTTGTAGAAAATCTATATAATTAACATTATATGGTAATTGATTGGGCCTCATTCCAGTTTTGAAATAGAAATATTTGAAATAGAATATTTGAAATAGAGTATTTGGAAAAGAAATATTTGAAATAGAATATTTGAAAATAGAAATATATGAAGCCATGTTGATTAGATTGACGCCATTTTGGCGTGAACGATATTTATATCGATTTTATTCATTTTTCAATGTATATTGAAAGTGATTTCGAAATTTGATTTATATTGAAAGTGATTTCGAAATTTGAATTATATTGAAAATAATCGAAATTCGAATTATATTGAAAAAAAATGAATTCGAATTGAAATTGAATAGAATTGAATTCGAATTGAAATTGAATAGAATTGAATTCGAATCGGAATTGAATTAAATTGAAATTGAATTGAATTGAAAACGAAATGAAATTGAATTAAAAATCGATTTGAATTGAAATTAATTTGAAACGAATTTAAAACGAATTTGTAAGGGAAAATTCAATTTTGATTTGAAATTGAAAAGGAAGTTGAAATCGTTTTGAAAATGAATTTAAAATGATTTATAAAATACGTTTTAAAAGGAAATCGACGAAATATATATAATATATACATTATATATATATAATGGCCTGAATAGAACGCGCCGCGCCGCGACAGTTCGCGAATTTCGACCATTGACTTCGAATGGATATTGCGGGAGATCCGACCGTCGGATTCTCCTAAAAGCGGAACCATTGGGTTCGTATCGAAAAGAGCTTTCTAATGAATATTAGAGATTTGAAATCTAACGTTTGGATTTGGAATTATGTCCAAATCAAATTTGGAAAAGGTCGCTGTAAGTGCAGTTTGATGGCCGTTGATGGAAATCGACCGTACGGGCCTTGATAAAATTATTAAAAATATTAATAATTCGTTGTAAAATCATAAGAAATGATTTGTGAAGAATAAGGATGAAAACTCCATATTTGAAAAGGTAAAAATACATTTTTATCGAAATGAACTAGTTTCGAACTAGAATTATAATTCTATTTATTTTTAAAATAAATAAATTGGATTTGAAATGGTTTTGGAAATAACCAGAATTTCCAATAATTGAATTGGAATGGATTTGAATCGAAATTGTCTTTGGAATATTTCGATGTTGGATTTCGTGATGATACAGATATTGTTATGGAAATTTGAAAGATATATTAATATCGTTATTTCCAATACGATATTTGTTGGTCGTAGAATTTGATATTGAATATAAGCCGGTATATTTTCTATTCAGAGCCTTGTATTTAATATCAAATGTGATTTTGGGTTGTCGTGAACGGTATCTTCAATTATACTATTCTTAGACCCAAAGGAGTTAAGAAAATCAGAAACTAACTGGAGATTAGTTAAGTTGAATGGTTTCTGGGGTATTGATCTGATGTTGGTTTTGGTCTTCGGGGTTAATACTTAGGGAATTGCTCACTTGTTAATTTACGGTTAGGGACTGATTGAAATGTGATGTTATTTCGGGGTTTATCATGAACCGTGTTTTTAAATGACACTGATTCTTTAACCCAGTTAAAGATTAAAACTAAGTGGGGTTTTAATGAATCTTTAATTAGATTGAAAAGATCGAGAATGGAGTATCACCAGTTTTTCTCCCGGCGATAGTTAAATCTTTAATTAGATTTGAACGTAAAATGGTAATTGAATGTACCGATAACACCGTGGTGTTAGATATGAAGTATGACCAGTTTTACTTCATGGGATGAATAGGTTGGGATTGGGAAATAAAATAAATGATTACTTCGGTGTGGTTCGCTAATCCCGACTAGTTTGAATTGATATTCAAAAGAAGATTAAAGAATAAATTGAAAGAATTTATCTTTGATAAAATTAATGGGAACCTCTCCCTAAGAATGTGAAATTTAGAAACTAACTGTAGGTTAGCTAAGCAGAACGGTTTCCTGGGTATTGATCTGATGTTGGTTTTGGCCTTCGGGGTTAATATTTGGGGGATTATTCTCTTGTTAATTTACGGTTAGTGACTGATGAATTGGAATGAGGTGTATGTTGTTTGTGTAACACTTGTTTATTATATACGCGAGTTATTCAGAAAGACCGGGTTTATCCCATTCTGAATAACTGATTCGATGGGGTGTCGAAGATGAAGACGATGGTTGAAGACCAGAGGTCTTCACGTCGTTTGGATAATTACTGATGATCTTGATTGGGCCGTACACCCAAGAGGACGGAATCAGTTGGTGGTCGTCCAGACGTACTTGGAGATCGATGGATATGCGGGGTACTAGGTGCCTCCGGTTTCGTTCAGACCTAGAACGAACTAGTAAACACTACACCAAAACAACCAATTTGGCGCACCAATATATGGAGATTTGATACGGCTTAAAGCCGTATCAAATTTGATGGTGCTCATAGCCGTATCAAATTCATTTGGCACACTGATTGCAATCCGCACCATCCTTCTAAACTAAAATCTAACCCTACATCTTGAATGTTTCGGATTGGTTCTTTTGACACGGGTTTGGACTGTATCATAACCACATCATATCTTCGTTCCCCCTGTATTTCATTTCCTTTATTCCCCAATATTATACATCCCTAAATCCACGCACTTCCCCAATATTCTTCCTTTTGCCTCGCTCGCTTCCCTCGCTTCCCTCAGGTAACATATCTCCCTTTTTAGCCATTATCTGTTTTAAATACGTTGGATCGTTTTTTATTCTTCCGAATTTGGGTGTCGAAATCGAAATCGATTTGGATTTCGAAATTGACTTGGATCTTTATTTCGAATTCGATTTCCTGGTGTGGTGATCTATTGAACGGACGCTGGCAGTTGCATTATAGTGGATGGTTTCTTGTTTGGAAAAAATAGCAGGGTCGGTAATGGATTCTTTTCGGTAGACTTTGGTGAGGCATATAAATTAGTGTCAATGATGGCTGCTTCTAACAGCTAAGGTATTTGCACTACTTCTAACAGAATTATAAGTGATGCTTAGTTTCTTATTTGGTAGCCAAGTCTATATTATTTACTATCCATTCTTTTCATATTATTAGCCTGAAAGATTACTAGAGTAAAAGTGAAATAATTATATTTAATTAGATAAATTTGACATGAAGTTTGCAGACATATTTGCCACATGCTCATGCATTTCATTATGTAAAGAAAAAGGTTGTAAGTGAGTACTGTTTGAATTTATGTCACTGGTTTGATAGCTAAATGGATGATAAGTTTTCCTTAGTACCTTGATAGCACTTATATTCACATGATGTAGATTCTACAATGAGTAGCATTTTGCCATGCTGAATACTGTTCTTAAACTTCCTGCGATAGGAATTTTATTGTATACGGTTACTCACCTGTATTGAACTAAATCAGGTGGCAACCATTTCTGCAAATAGTGAACGAGAGATTGGTGAGCTAATTGCAAGAGCGATGGAAAAAGTAGGGAAGGAAGAAGTAATCACAGTTTCTGTAAGTGCTTTATTGTTCTTATATTATATATGGTCAGCCCATTGAACACAGTTTGGATTACCAAATATATGTTTAATGCAGGATGGAAACACATGGGACAATGAGTTGGAAGTGGTTAAGGGTATGAAACTAGCTAGGTGTTATATATCACCCTATTTTATTACAGATCCGAAGACACAGAAATGTGTGAGTTATATTGTTCTCTCTTGTACATCGTGAGTTACATAACTAGCTAAGGGGGAATCAACATTCATAGTTCGTTAATTATGTTTATTTGAAATTTAGTTTGTTTTCCTTAATATATATTTTGTGATCTGATCTTTACTAAGCAATTTTAATGTATAGAGGCACGCTCTATGGCACCCCATACATAACCAGCTATCGAACGCTCGCCATTTATGTATATATATCTTAGGCTATATATTTCAAATACTTTTGGTACAGATTATGTTTCCCTTTTTTCATCATATTATGATTCAGGTTGGTTATTTATAGGCTTCATTGAAGTCTTCTTTGGCTAAATTTGCAAGAATGAGTGTATTTTATTTTATTTTGCATTATGTTTGAAAGTTATTGAAATAGGTTGATTTCCAGTTTACCAATACCTATAGAATGATAATTTTGAGATTAATGGATGAAAAAGTCACTGCAATTCGCTTAATGGGATTTCAAAATGAATTTGTTGGCAATATATGAATAGTAGAATTAAGAAGTAGATGTATGTCCTCTGCTTGTTCTGAAAGATCGAACTCTTTGTTGTATATGATTAAATAAAGAAATACACCTCAAGATGTGAATAGGAAACCAACAAAGGGGAACTGAATATATGAGCTTCCAGATGCAAATGACCATATTATGTTTGTAATTTCAGGTATACTTCTTGTTGTTGCAGGAGCTCAACAATCCATTGGTCCTTATTTATGATAAGAAGATTTCAGATGCAAACTCCCTTGTCAGCATACTGGAACTTGCTAAAAAGGTACTTGCTAATGTCACGATTATGAGAAAACATACATGGTAACCCATGTGTGGTGAAATTCGAGGTGAAGTTTGATTTCCCTATATTTTCACAGAACAACAGAGCTCTTTTAATTGTCGCTGAGGATGTGGAAAGCGATGCTTTAGCCATGCTTGTATTGAACAAACATCATGCCGGTCTCAAGGTAATTGATTCATGGTGCTATCTTCAGTTTAACATTTGTTAGTTTAATTAACACTGCTATAGTTTTTAGATTATTATTTCGTAGCTATACTCTACTGTACCATAGTTGGTTACCAGTCTGCAGCTTCACTTACATCTTGATGTATTGTGGTGGATATCATATCTCTAGATCCAGACTAGCCATTTGTATAGTCAGCGTAGAAAATGGTATATGCCCCTCCATTCCAGCTTGTTCGCTTTCCAAAAGGTTTGCGAAAATGGGAGCGTGCTCACCATTGTCATGTATTCAGTTAATTATATATTTTGTTCACTTGGTTAGTCTTATTTTTTCATTACATGGCTAGTAAGTGTGGGACAATGTGATTCTTTCAAAATATTCATTTCTAAATCCATTGTTATACACTCTACATGTTAAAAACATTTCCGTTCTTTAATAAAATGTTGAGCTATGTGCTAACTATACCAGTCTCACTTATGTTTATAGTTTTGTTTAGTTTGGACATCACTATCCACTTTGGGTTAGTTTCAGATGTGAAATTCTTTTGTGGTAATAAAGAACACAGAAAACTAATACAGGGTTTTCCCAAATAGGTACCACTTGTGCAACTTTACTTACACAGTCTATTCTAATCGAAAGATGCAAGTCTATGGTTGTTGGAGTCAATGTCATGGATCTGCGCAATGGTATAAACATGGCTGTAGATTCCGTTGTAACCCACTTAAAAAGCAAAGCCTTGTCGATAAGCACGCCCGAGGAAATCACTCAGGTTACTACTAATGATTCTTACATGTTTTTTTTTCTTCTTTTTTTGTTCTGTTCAATTCCTTTGTTCTTTTCTATTAGTTCTTTTGTTTCAAGATTTTGTTATTGTTACATGAGTACTGTTTGAATTCATGCCGATGGTTTGATAGCTCAATGGATGATAAGCTTTCCTTAGTTCCTTGATAGTACCTACTCACATGATGTAGATGTGAAATTCTACAATGAGTAGCATTTTCCCATGCTGTATATACTGTTCTTAAACTTTCTGCAACGTGAGTTTTATCGTATACAGTTACTCACCTGTGGTGAACTAAATCAGGTGGCAACCATTTCTGCAAATAGTGAACGAGAGATTGGTGAGCTAATTGCAAGAGCGATGGAAAAAGTAGGGAAGGAAGGAGTAATCATAGTTTCTGTAAGTGCTTTACTGTTCTTATATTATATATGGTCGCCCCATTGAACATAGTTTGGATTACCGAATATATGATTAATGCAGGATGGAAACACGTTGGACAATGAGTTGGAAGTGTTTGAGGGTATGAAACTAGCTAGGGGTTATATATCACCCTATTTTATTACAGATCCGAAGACACAGTTTGTTTTACTTAATATATATTATGTGATCTTATCTTTACTAAGCAATTTTAATGTATAGAGGCACGCTCTATGGCACCCCATACATAACCAGCTATACACACACACACATCTTATGCTATACAAGCGTAACGGCACGCACTTCGCGCATGATGAGTGCACGCGCTTCGCACGTGGAATTTATAAATATAAGCAACTTAATATGTAACCAATTCAAAGAAATCTCTTAACTTACTGATAAGACATGCTGCACTTCAAAATAAATGTTGTGATATTTTCTTTTCAAAGCGAATTCGCAACTGCATATATGATTGTTTATAATCCTAAATCTTTAAGAACTCCATTTTTTGTATCCTGGCTGCTAATTTGCAGCTGTCTATTGGCATGAAAGCATCCGTCTGTAGTAGGCCGGTTAGCGGTTACTTTCAGAAGCCATTTTCGGAAATTAGCTATCCATATTTGCATTCAAAACCACTTTTAGATATCACATATCCTTATCTGCGTATGCTGACATATATCAGGTTAATATCCTGTCGGCTAATGATCGATAAATCGAAAAACATAAATATAAAATTTGGATCCAACATAAATCTTTTTAAATTAGTTTTAAGAAGTTAATAGGGATTAGATGCATATACTGTGAACTATTAACTAATAAATAAACGAGTGCATATATTTCATTTTTTTAAACATACATAAAATATATTATAATCTGACAGAAATCGGATGAATAATTTCGGGTGTGGACGCTTATATCTGCATCTATATCCTTTTTTTGGCGATATCGGTTATTTATCCGCATTCTGGTTATGGACGTGGACGGCCTTAGCCGTGTTTGCCCTCTTAATGTTACACAGTTCTGTTTGTAGTTATTTCTTTTTTAACTCCAAAAATTGATGTATAAAGTCATATTTGCATGTCTAAAGATTGGGTGTTCTTTTGTGTCTTGACTTGCATTGATTATCATATCTTTTGACAAGTTTTAAATATTTTGCCAGGCACATGTTGCATCAGCTGTCCTAAATTTCAATGAGAACTGCACACCAGATATTTTGACGCCATACTTAGAAGGAATCGTTAGCAAATTACTTGTACTATGACAGGTATATGCTCATTTTAGTTTTTTGCGTGAGGTAAGTCTGTCTTATGTTTGAATTATAATAATGATTGTTTTTTTCATTAGAATGGGAAGCAAATGGTGCAATAGGGAGCCTTAACGGCTTTGGCATTAGTTGTAGATTCATCTCAGGTATCACATGGAAATGCAGTGTTGGCAAGCTATATGTCTAGGATTATTCTAATCATTTCATTGTCTCAACTGTATAGGATCACTTTCAGAAGTACTATGATGCTGTCATGCCTTACCTAAGTGCTACTCTGATCAACACTAGTGACAAATCTAACCGTAGGCTTTGTGCTTGATCAATGGAGAGCATCAGTCTAGTTGGCATCACAGTGGGGATGGATAAATTTAGGGATGATGCTAAACAGGTGAGAAAAATTACATGAATTTATGTTGTTTTTTTTAGCATGATTTACATAATAGTATATTTTCCCCCATCACATTAATTAATGCATGCTTTAAGGGTGGAAACTTCCATTAGTTGCCAGGTTATTGTTGTTAAGAATCTAAATGAAAGCTGCTATTCTTCTGTAAATAAACTTCACATTGTTTCTTGCTGCAGGTCATGGAAGTTCTGATGTCGCTACAAGGATCTCAAATGGAAACAGATGACCCTATTAAAAGCTATATGCTATAGGTATGTTGCCAAATTATTTACATGTACCAAAGCAGTGTAAACTGCATGCCTTTTTCCTTTTTCTAAAAGGTTCTTTGCTTATGAAAATAGTGTTGGGCTAGACTTTGCAAGCGATTAGGTCAAAATTTTCTTCCTTACATGAATGTTGCCATGCCCCCATCACTCTAGTCTGGTCAGCTCAAGCCAGATGTCACCATCACCTCTGCTGATTCTGATGAAGATATTGACGAGGCAGATGATGAAAGGTATGGTTTCGAGGGAAGATATTTTGGTGCCTGTTTTTAAAGCTAGTTGATATGGATGGGTGGTGTTTGTGATACATATCTTCCAATACAGGAAGTGAAGTTTTGACCCAGTTTCTGTAAGTTGTACATGTTACTTGTAAACACTAATAAATAACCTTGTTAAGTTTATAGTATTACTAAAAACGATCCTAAGCATAAAATAACCTGTACTTGTTATAGTCAATTAGTTGTTAATACTTAAATATATGGTTAGTTTACTCTGAACGTCTACCATCCCTGTATGCGCCATACATGATATTATGTGCATTGAGCTTTCCATTCATACTTTATATCTAGTATACATATGATCATCATTCACACAACCAAGTCTAATGGGGCCTTATACGACCAAAACTATATATCTTATGATGAAAGGTTTTTAAATCAGTGTAGGTTGCCAACACCCACAATACGTACCTCTGTGGTTCCGCAAAATCTAACAGTTGAGGTATATTTGTTATTTAAATTAATAATAGATCAGATAGAGAAGCTATTTAAATTTTTAGGAATGTCATGCATTGCTCTTGTTATCCGACCCTCGATTAAATTTCCATATAAAATGGAATAAATTCTTACTGCCAATGAATTTGTTAACTATTTTCAAAATCTAAAGGTAAAAAGAGGATAGTACAAAATTCTGGAGATTCGTAATTTAGTGAAACAGTGGTAGTAAGCATCAACTTTATTTTGAATTTGATGGATATTAAAAGTTTGTCTCAGAGAAGATGGTTGTTCGGATACCCTTTTTCCAAATATTTCATATATACGTATGAAGTAATTAAACTTAAATGGGAAAATTTCATCTTTTTTTTTACGACTAGAAAATCAGGGTCAAGAATGTACTATAGTATAAGGTGTAGGTGTTGTTGCATGAAATGTCGTTTTGAGTAATTTCCTGCATATCACATGGCTTCTTACTAGGTGCATTCACCCAGCTGTATTTTTCACCCTAGTGGATCTTTTTGCGGTTTCAGAAAATCTAGAAACAAGTAATTTGATTGAAAAACCGTAGAAACTTGTCTTTGTAATATCATATTTTTCAGGTGGGATTTGATCTTGTGATCTGTTCATGTATCAAAATTTTCAATTAAAATAATAAATATTAGACTGTTGTTGTGGCTGAGAATCAAGCTTGTGACTAAGATTAATACTCGAGTTCTTTTGTTCATTGTTACTACTTGTGCAATTTAATGTTAAACTTATAGGTTTACATACTTTTTTGCTAATGCTTTTATATACTCATGTAGGGATGGGAAGAAGGGGAAGGTATTGGCAAGGAGAACAAGGGATTAGAGGACATATTAGAGTTAAAAATAAACAAGACACAAAAGGTTCTTGTCTACTCATTTACTGCAATTGTTTGGAAAAAAAGAAAGAAAGAAAAGGGCTCAGTTTAAACTTTAGCAGTGCTGGCCGGCAACAAGCTACGCAGCTTTGCATACTGCAAATTAATACGCTCCCTTAAGGCTCAGCTGAAACTTTAGCAATACTGGCTCGACAAACTGCAGTTATTTTTTTTAAGCAAGAACTGTGAACATTACGCTTTGTATATATTGTGTTATGTGTTTTGTATTAACTGAAGTTATGGGTTAAATATTAATCGAATTATGCTTAGCGTATCTTCTTTATATACTGTTATATTGGTGTAGCGTATCTTTTTTATTGTGCACATATATCAATGGATGCAGTGTTTTTATATATTGCATATATGATATACCGATTTTGATACGGTTAAAAGCTGTATCTAATTCATTGATAGCATTGTAGGAATGAGGCATTAAACACGGTTTTAAACCGTATCAATTTAGAAATTTGATACGGTTTTAAGCCGTATCAAAATCATAAATTGATACGATTTTAAGCCGTATCAAAATCATAAATTGATACGGCTTAAAATCGTATCAAATTCCTAAATTGATACGGTTTTAAGCCGTATCAATTTATGATTTTGATACGGCTTAAAACCATATCAAAGCAACAGAGACGCCATTTTTTGATACGGCTTAAAACCGTATCAAATCGATTTTGATACGGCAATTAGCACTGCCAAATTGGCATTTTTGGTGTAGTGAAATGGACTGTGTGTCTGACATTGGATATCATTCTGTGTGATTGATGGATATCGGTTGCATGGAGTGGTTTGCCTGTGTGGCATACTAAGATGCAAATGATCAAGGCTTTTATTGAAAAGCAAAGTCTTGTGATTGAAGATCAAAGCACGGCCTTTGTGGTGTAGCTTTGTGTAGCATTGATTCGCGAGCCTCACACCCCGGTTGTGAACCAGAAACGGGAGAAGGACCTCAGGGGGGACATGCGTTTCTTTCTAGTTAGAAGTGGCGTCGGTGGTTTTACATGCCCTGACGAGTTTGACTTATGTGGTTGTTGCTGTTGCGAGGCGCCTCGGATATATCGGTGACTATGTGAAGCCGATGGAGTCATTCGTTGGCTCATTTACGCCCCAAAGGGCGGGGAAACGTAGTGTTCAGGCATTATAATCCACATCGGTGGACCGGCCCTGACGATCCAAGGGGCACACTACAACAAAAAAGGGATTTAATAGCGTTTCAAAAATGCTATTACAGCCAAAGATAGCGTTTCAGAGAACGCCGTCTAACGACATGCTATGTTAGACCACCAACTTTAAATAGCAGAGAAGCAAACGCTATAAAAAGTAAAAGTTTGATAGCGTTTTATCTTTGCTATTAAACAAAAACGCTATATGAAAGCTTAACCAACTTCCACCTGCGATAGCATTTTCATATTACTTTTATAGCGTTCGTTGTTATTTCTATAGCGTTTATTACTACAATTATGATAGCATTCAAAAGCATCATTAGATATCGTTTCTTTAATTTTTTAATAGCATATGTCCTTCCTTTTGACAGCGTTTTTAAAACGCTATAATATCGGTTATAATTTCGATACCATTTACCATTTGTATACAATCTTTTCTACTCTTTCATTACTTTTAAATACATATATCATTCAAACAACATTCATATATATATCATTATCTATTTCATAGACGTATAAAAACATAACACGTTTCCACAAACAACAAACATGTAAACTACAACATGATATTTCATACATATCATTCAAACAACATTCATATATTTAAACTCAATATTTCATACATATAATTCAAAATACTTCACATATCCAAACTTAACCACTCATACATATTGTTTGATCAACTATTCCCTGTCCATAATACATCATATATACTTGCATTAACAAGTTACTTACTAAGTAGTCGAACGCTTGATTTACTCTTGCTTTGCTTTTGATATTTCCTCCAAAAAATAAGCAATTTGGTCCTATTACAACAAAAATAAGCAATATTTAGCATTAGAAAAACAAGACAGAGTTGTAACGCACAACATTAAAGCCAATAACTCATGGTGAATACTCTCAGGCCAGGGTGTCACATGATTCAAGCCAGTAACAAGACAGAGTTGACTAATGTATATAATGTGAATAGTGCGACTAACTATGCACTAAACAGAACTTTAGACGGCTGATGACAGTTGTAGCATTTGGAAGTTATTTACAAAATATAAACAAATATCATACCTGTCAGTTTGCTGATTCAAAACGAAGACTCATGTCCAGATGGCAAGCCCATAATCAAAACAACATCCAAGGCATAATATCAATTAAACAATTAGAGATTCAAAGCAAACATTGAGAACTATTCATAAGATATAATCCAAACACTTAATTACCTCCTCAAAATCCCAACCACCTGGAACAAACAAAGTTAGCTAAACTGGTCTTCTAATTTCAACTGAATGGATGAACGCACTTACACCAGATGATACGGTACCATACTGTTTCTCCACCATATTCCCTTCAACATTTTCTCGACTATAGCATGTAATTCTTTGCTAAGCCGCAACATGGAATATCCAACATACAGCAGAAGACACGGTAATGTATTTTGCAGTATAGAATTTTGTGTTAATTCTAAACATTGATCTAACTATAGTTCAAAATATTAGGGAGCTTATACCATTAAAATTATAATAACATATACGTAATAATAAAGGGTAACAACTTACTGTGTATCATTTGCGAGCTCTACAGCTTACTTGCCCACTACTGACAACAATAACAATAAATTTATTATTATTATATCAACAACTGATCAAGTACCTACGCTTTTGTCACTCAACCATGCTCCAGTCATCCTTCAGCCAATTCAACCATCACCCAAGCATCTAATGAAGCTTAGGATCATTTCTCCTCACTGCAAGAGATCCGCAGCTTCAGCCACCCTCAAAGGACTTCGAGCTGTGATGTTCAACAAGCAGCCATTCTATAATCATTCATCGTGCTTCAATGTCTCAACCAGGATTTAGTCACCCAATGAAGCCCCGGGATACACAATCCAAAACAAAGCAACTTCAGTCATCATAGCCGCATCTGACCAGCTTTAGTCCACATCGCATTTTACTCAACCAACATAGCACCGCATTCATGATTTCTCGAGACTGTCGTTCATGCTTCATATACCACAAACATTGCAATTCACTCAGCAATCATATGTTATGCTTGCAATTTCATTAACCCCTCGCTTTCCTACCTGCATGCATGTATATTTCACTCGCGTCACTTGTGTATTTCACTCACTCTTCACATCAATTCTCTCAACCATGATATTGTTCTACCTGCATATTTTGATAAATCTCTCTGTCTAATTTCACATACAGTTTATAACAAAGCAGCTCTTCAACTCTGATTGATTGTTGATTGCAGCATCTTTGCAGCATGGCACAACCTGAAAGTCAACTTAGTCATACAAATCAATGTATATGTATTAATTTTGCTTGTGTCCTTATTCTTGATTATGTTTTTTTATCATGTATGCGATGGCCAATATTCTATGTGCATAATTATGTAACGTCATTCTTGAAACTTGCTTTGATGGTTTTTGGATTTTATTTATAGAAGATCACTCTTTCAACAAATGAATTTTGGTGTTGTGACTAAAAAACTTTTGAACTAATTAAGTTCTTTCTATGAATTATGCTTTGGAAAATATGATGAAGTTTACGGAGTATTGATATACTGTATGATGTTGAATTTTCATTGGTGATGTTCGGTATTTTGACTAAAAGATTGTAGACTAGTTTCAATTTACATGGTTGCGTTGCTGGTGAAAAGACATATCTCCAGCATCCTATTAATATTAAGAATGAGTATAATATCAAAATTTTGGCTAAAAATGAGTTTGCTGGTGTTAATAAAAAAAGAGGCTACTGGTAATTACAAGAACTAGATCATCCGAATTTTCAAAATTCCTAGATACAAGAACTAGATTCGGCAACCAAATGTTTAAAAAAACAGTGGGACTCATGTGAATTGTGAGCCATTTAAGGTATTTTGCCAAAGTTGGTTTATTTTTGTTCTGAGTGGGCTTGATCAAAAAGAGACTAGTTACTGAAACAGCGCAGAGAAACTAATTTGAAGTGACTGCTAATGTCAGCAGTAGTGATACTGTGGTAGTACCATTAATATGCACATATCGATTTTTACTTTTTTCCCCTAACGTTTCAAATCAAATTCTTTTTTTCATAAGGGTCCACACAATCAACTAACTTATTTCGATAGCCAAAAAAAAAAGGCAGTAAAGGCAAAACAAATTAACTGACACCTAAAATGAAATCAAGCAAATAATAGTTCCACATATAGTTAGCAAACAAAGAAACAGTAACCTTATGAGGCCCATCATCGCCTTGCTGAAAGAGCTTACTTTCATACGGGTAACAACCACCAATGGAGCTTCAGGTGAATCGCTCACATCAAACTTATCATGCATGAATCTACGGTCCACAATTGATTCGTCTTTGAGCACAACTTTGTAGCAACAGCAGCTTTTCAATCCATGTTGGTTCTTGTAGCATTTGTGTTTGTTGTTTATCACTTGTTGGACACCCCATATCGCACTGAATTTGCCAACCATTGCTACCAGATGCCTCTCCTGCTTCCCGTTTTTAGACACCCATGAGAACTTCCCTCCACGGAACTTGTTATTCGCTACGGCACAGTCTGAATAAAGCAGGTTATGCTTCAGCAATACCTAGTATCTTATCCCAATGAATAAAAGAATTCTGAGAAAAGTTGTACCTTAGACCGTTAAGCTAATGATGACATCATGATAGGCCGTATTATTCTGGAAAAACACATGGAACTGGTTCCCAGGCAGCCACAACCCAAAGTGATCATCAATACCTTTCATTGCAAAAAAGCAAAAGAAGTAAATGGACGTTTTGGCACTCATTCGCGGCAGCAGAAACCCTATTGCACCTCCCATAGTATCCAGAATAAAACCTTTTATCAGACGGTTGTACTGTGCTCCAAACAAGTAAGGAACTATGAGTCTGTGATGCCACAAGTGCAGGTGTTTGTACATGAATTTGTTCATGTGCATGTATTTGTGCACAAAGTATGTTCATGTGCCCACCGCAAGCATGCCTATCAAGAACTGGTAGCATACCACCACCAACGACTACTTCGAGCTTACGACATTATGATCTCCACAGTATTAAACAAAAGATCATGTTAACCTGCATATTTATCACTTTTTTTTTGGCATAAAGTTATCAATTACATCAGGGAAACAATATTACCAATCGATATGCTATTCTTCCACACCAATTTTCCTGTGTTGCTAAATATAATCACATCATAACAATAAAAAGACTTGATATAAATCTAATTTTCTTCCACTATGTATATAGGAAGCACAAAAAAACTATATATCACAACCGAATATTTGCATCGAAGTATACAGGAAACAAAATCTCAAATGAACACAAATAATGTAAAAATGCAATTCACGGTAAGCAAGTAGGCATTTGACTTTGGTTCATGAAAGTAATGTTAAAGTATTAAATGAAAATCCATGTACTTGTGTAAGCCAACCCAAACGGCTTTCTTTTTTCATTTACTAATTAAAAATGCAGTTCACAGCAAAGGACTTTTCGTTTTCCCAGATAAAGCTATCATTATACTCCCTCTTCTTTCATTTACTAATTAAAAACTAAACATCTTTCCATAGCAAGAGCTTCTTACCCAAGCCAACTCAAACGGCTTTCTTTTTTCTTCGATCTCATCCTAAATTAAGGTAAGCTATGGTAATACTTGTTCACATCTAAATACTTATGTACTTGGGTTCCTATCGATAATTATTTATTTTATTCAACTCATCCATGAATTCTAATGAATCCGATGATGTAGATGTTGATTTGGAAAATATGATTGTTGAATCGGATTCAGATTTCTACTTTATTAGTTATTATTTTGGATTTTGAAAACTATTATGCTTGAAATTCTATGCAAATGATGTCAAATATAATGATGTTTCTTTTTGCAAAATAGTAAAAACTTTGATTGCATATGTTTTATCAAAAAATATAGAACTTTTCAATTTGTTGTTATATGTTAAATTAAAAAAATAAGCATGCGCAGTAAATCGGAAAGGCGCGCGCCATGCGCCAAGGCTCCAGACTGATGTTGCGCCTTTTTGCGCCGTGCGCCATTAATAACTATGGCTAATCTAATGGTGGATCCTTATATATTGCTGCTTTACCTACATCGTATCCTTTTATGTGTATAAATGAAGTATATAAATACCTTTCATGTTTATCCATTTATATGTAGGAAGCTAATTTGCCTAAAAGTGCATGCAACTGCTTTGGAACTTGGCAGGATGAATGAGTTGCCATGAGTTCTGATAGTTACTGATGCTTAGAAGTGAGAACATTACATCAATTAACATTAGGATTGATGCATTTAATGTTGAGAACCATGTGAACAAGAATGCAGGTGACAAGCCTAACGTTGAGGAGTGAAAGATCGTGCGGTAATGTCGAGCAAGAAACAATGGAGCCTGAGAATAAATATGCACATGAGCAAGTACATCAAGCTAAAACAGAGGGTAAATTAAATACTGGTAGGAGTTGCTATACATTTACTTAAATTTTTACGTCAAACTGAAATTCATGTATGATTTTCTAGCAGGAACCATAGTGGGAATTGAGCATGAAATATGCCTTGTTGCAATAGGGGATAAATAATGGATTGTTGGTTTCGAAAACGAGGTGTAAAACCTAGCGAACCAGAGAGCATCCTGCTGCAAACAATTATTGGATTAGGATGTGATGAAGCATACAATAGAGATTTCAAAGAAAGCACAAATGAGGGCATAGTTATACCATATTGATTTATTGGGAGCATGGAACAGTGAATAGAAACGAGCATAGGACTGCACATAAAAATAGAATTTAAAAAATCCAATTTAATTAAAAAAAAAATTTTTTTGCTAAATGCACTCTGTTCATATCAGAACAGTAGCTCTGCATTGCAATATTCTAAAAAATAATAATGTAATGCTATAAACTAAAATTCATCCCTTTTTCTATGTATTTTACACTAGTATTTATCACTGAAAATAGATGGTTTTTAGAAGCTTTTACTGCTCTTCAATAAACAATCGTGTTGACTGTCACCAAGTACAATGGATGTCAAGGAAATGATTCACCTCCAACAAATGATCACTTATTGATTGTGCTCCTGATAACAAGCAAAAACTAGAATTCGTTGTTGATTTTATGATTCTTCCTAAAACAGTCTAACGAGATACACTTCTGTTATTTTTAAATTCATTGCCATTTTCTATAACAATTTCATCCCGGCAATCATTTCTGAAAAGAAACTCAGTAACATCACCTACTTATGAAAAACGTTACTATTTCCAACTTTAATGACATATGGTGAGACCTCACTGTACGTTGACATAAACTCTGTAAATAACTCTCAATACTGCTCTTTATGGGAAAAAAATACAACAAATTATGCATTTGTTCGATATTTCATTAAAAGGATATAAGTAATAATAGTCAAAGTCAAGCCAAGTTAGATATACATTAGTATCAATGCAGGTAATATGTATTGCAGGAACAGTTGTAGCACTAAGTTATGCATTTGTTTTCCAAGCTTATATAGTCTTTAAAACCGAAATTTTAATTGGAAAAGCAAGCAAGTAATTTTCAAACTACCACATCAGTAATTTTAGTATAGAAGAAACGTAGCTGGAAATTTTATTTAGAAACAAATGGCAAAAATATAACTAAATGGTTAGATTATAGAAAAACATTCTATACAGGCTTTCTTCTACCAAATTGAAGGATACACATAGTGTGCAACTACAAATCTCAGTCCCACTACAGGCTAAATACACCAACCGATCACTATTCTTTCTTGAGTTACATTCTTTCAAGTTGTAGTTTTACTCAAGCAATCTCCAATACCTATTGTGTGAAAGAAATCAGTGATTACAGAGTGGTGTTCTACTATTTCAAAAGCTAGAAAATTGTTACAGCAAAAGCTTTGAATTTCACTTCTGCAAAAAATAACAAAACCTAGCAATAGTCAAAATGAAATGGAAAAAATATTAACCAAATCTGAAATTGATGTTTTTCTTTAGATACAATTTGTCCTAAAATGCATAAGTATAAATTACAACTAGTTTTTGCTCTTCGAACCTTATATCTCCACTAGACATAAAATGATCTAACTTCATTACCACATGTTCACTTAAAGCACAAACATCTCAAAACTTCTCAAGTATGCCTTCACAATCTATCTACATCGTTGAGATTTCAGAGTAAACATTTTGATACAGGAATGTAGGAAAATATTGCATTAGAAATTGGATCTATGAAGATGTGATTTAATGTGTGGTAGCATGTGAATAATCAATCTAAAATATGCATATGTATATATATGTATATGTATGTGTGTGTGTGTATATATATATATATATATATATATATATATATATATGCGCATGCCACATGCATGAAATTCCAATATTAACATATACAAATCAACGTAATGGATTTAAAATTTAATCATGCCTTTAGGATGGATAATATGTTAGAACAATTGTATGTAAAAGGAAATCAACTCAATCATATAAATGGATAAATGGTAAATAAAGTAAGAATGCAAATTCATGAACGAAGCACAAAAAATTAGACAAGAACATGACAGAATTGTTTTTATAATTAACAGAAAAGTAAGAATGTTGGCTTTATTATTGTAAAATTATAGAGCATTTTAATACGAGCATGTGTATGTGTATAACACAAATGCATGTGTATGTATGTGTATACGTAGGTATTGATAATCTACTTCTAAAGTTGCAAAAGCCATTCTGAAATAGTATATAGTTTTATGGTTGCCTTGTTAGCATCATCATAACAATGGAAAATTATGGAAGCACAAATCTGTTTCTTCAAGTTTTCTTGCATCCAAAATCCTACACTCTGCCTTGTTAGCATCATTGTCAAATTCATCTTTTAGTTCAAAATCCAAACCCAAGTAGCCTACATCAATACCTACAACGTTCAAGCCTAGAACCTGCTAGGCACTTGGAAAGTTATCATATGCTAATAGTAGCACTAAATAATCCTCGTTATTGACATACTCTTTTAGAATATAAGGGGAATTGATAAAGATACACCAAAAGTAGGCTTAAGTGCATTGTCAATGAATATAGTATTAATGCTACTTCCAGTCATAACCCTCTTATCAAATCCTTAAGCCTAAGCATTTTGATTAGGCAATAAAACATTTATGGAGACGTCACTAATTGTAATAGAGAGACTTGGATCATGTGGAAATACGATTAGGAAGTATCCATCTTTCTTAACTCTGATCAAGCCTATTATACCTTGTGAATATCAAAAAGAATAATTATAGAACAATCACTGAAACAATTGGAAAATAAAGTTAGTTTATGCAATATTTTTTTAATTTTAAGTCAGTTATAAATATACACAAGTAAATACTCATTAATTCACATAATAAACGTTAAACCCAAAAGTACTACAATTTTAAACTATAACTTATTTATCTAAACCAAATCAACAAATGCAATTAAGTTGAAACAGCTACTGCAAATTCCTATACAATATATTCAAATATTTTACTACAAGTTCTAGATCAAATTGAGTAAATATCTAGGACGGAAGACTATCAGATTTATGCTAACAAGGCAGGGTGTAGGTTTCCATAAAAAAAGCTGATGTAAGAAAACTTAAATACGTGGATTCAAAATCAACCCATATAGTAATGAAAAATTATGGAACAAGGCCACGTTAGGAAGATACCTGTAACATGATAACGAATAATAAACATCAAACCTTACCTCTTGGGGAAGTTCAAATCGAAGATGAAAGCTATCTAGGTTTTGCGATGAATGCGTGAGACAGATTATGCAATGTCGGATTTCAGAGATGCCACTATTGACGATTTCACGCTTCTTTTAGGGATTGGGATTAGGATGCTTGCGTGATTTAGGGATTGGGATGCCTGCGTGATTTAGGGATTCGGATGACTGCGTGAGAGAGATTACCTTGTTCGATTTTGGAGATGCCATTGTTGATGGTGGTGGGTCAGCGACGCAAATCGTATCTCTGAAGGTGACGACAATGAGGTGATAAAATAAAAGAAGATTATTTTCTCTTTCTGAAGGAGGAAGTGGTAAAGCGATTCACACTTCTTTTAATTCCCGCACAAAACATTTTATTTTCCGCGTACTTTTCGTTGAATAGCGTTGTACAAATCAAATAGCATTGAAATCCTGGTCTGTCGATAGCCCGTGAAAGAAGATGTGCGGCAACGCTGTATGTTTATGCTATCAAAGCAGTCTTTTGTTGTAGTGGCAGTTGCGGCTGTTCCTGAGACACGGGCTAGAGCGTCTCGAATTCGGTAGAGGACTATCTTTTGCCTCGGTTCACAGATGGAAATCCAATTTCCAAATACGTGACTTTGCGGTTTTAATTGTAGAACTAGTATGGCGACATGATATATGGTACCCATGCCGTCTATGATTAATATTTATGATTTGAAGTTGTTTTATACAATATGCACGTATAATAGTATCAAATGATTTGTTTTAAACGTACTAAGCATGTTTGGCTATTATAAGGGAAAACCCTACCCCCGGCTTGCGTTGCATTGTGTGATAGGACCTGGGTCTTATAATAGCTTCATTTTTCTTTATTTAGCATTGCGCTGTTGTTTTATGCACTGGTATTCTTGGAAGGAAACCCGTTCCGTGTTATACGGCGTGGTCTCTTGATTTACCTAACTTTAAAATAAAGATTAATAACTATTTTAGTTCTCACACCAGTCATATGACTGACCTGGAGTTTATTGTTTTAACCTAAACTCTGGGTGCCTTATTTTGACACGGGCAGCTAGTAGTTTTGGTTTTGCAGATTTATATTCACAGGATCCTGATTTACAGCTGGAACGATACTCGGAAAGCTCTGTATCCATGTATTACTTTCAGTTGTGTATTGTATTATTTTTCCACTGCTATGTAATTTATTGTAATCTCTGATAATTATCAAATGTATTTTATTCATTCATACTCTATATATTCTTGTAATCTGATGAAATTCTTGTAATATACAATGAAATGTTCTTCTGTCTGCGTTCTTTTGTGTGTTGTTCTCAAAGTATCCGCTCTTTCCTTACCGGGGAAGTTACGGGTCCTTACAATATATATAGACAAACACACATATGCAGGATTTATATACAGGAAATATTACTGAAGACTGTACAATTTGAAGACATTAGAGATTCAGAGTTCAGATAAATTTCAAGATTTATGAGTATTCAAGATTTCAGAGAGTTCAAGACTAATATAGTTGTAGAGCTTAGATTATGTAAGACTCTAAATGGCACTCCAGGTTCAAATTCAAATTTTGATTTTCAAATTTTGTTTTCAAATTTTATCTTCTATCCTCTCTATTTCATTTTCTATCTTTCTATTTTCTTTTCTTACTTTACTTTTGTTTTTCAAAATTTAAGTTTTATATATTTATATTTTTATACTTTTATATTTATAGTTTAAAACTTTATAAATCTATAAATATTTTTATATAGTTTAAATATATGTTTTCATATGATTTTTACTTTATAAAATTAATTTATAACACTATATTTTAATTCAAGAATTTCCAGAATTATATTTATATCAAAATACTTGAAAATGCTCAAAAATGAATTTTGAACTAGGAGTATGTCGACATACATAAAACAATATGTCGGCATATAACTGTCATTTTTTTCAATTTTGAAAGGAAGTGTCTTTTCACTATTTGTGACGGTTCTGAAGCGTGGCATCCTTTCATTTACTATAAAAAAGTCTTGAATTCGAATTTTTTATCATTTCTTCTTCTCCAACTTCATCCTCTTTCTTTATACCATCATTCTAAATCAATTTTTTGATTTCTACAATTATACTCTGCCAAATTCAATTCTGTTTTGATCAAACTTCTTCTCTTTACACTCTCTACTCTCTGAATCAAGTGCTATTGAAGAGTTATAGGTCTGTTTGTAATTGCATGCGTGGTATTTGGGATTAAACGGTTTTATCCCTTGTAGCCGTGAAATCAAGGATGGAATCGGTGATATCCCTTGTAGCCATGAAATCAAGGACAAAATCAGTGGTATCCCTTGTAGCCGTGAAATCAAGGAGGTTGTAATTGAATATCGATATAGTAATAAAATTCTACGCAATCCAGCGTTGCGTGGGACTGGACGTAGGAGTAATCCGAACCAGTATAAAGTTTGGTGTGTTCTTTCCCTTTCTACATTTTTATTTCTCTTTATTTTTTGCATTTGTGTTTGAATCTGTGTCTGTGATTGTGTTTGTGGTGTTTGATTAATTTGGTGATTCACAAAGTTTTAGATTTTGTTTTAAATTCTCAAAAACACTATTCACCCCCCTATAGCGTTTGTTTTGCCTGAAAGATCCTTTTTGCATTCCGTAACAGTAGTATGATGTATAAAAATGATGTACTGCTAAAATGATAAAACTGATTTTCTTTTACTTATTAACTTATGTTAACTGTGTTGCATTTAAAATAAAAAAGATAAATCATTTTATCTTTTTTAAAGTAATTACCAATAGCATCCTCCAAATAACAGTTAATTTGTAATAACTAATGTTAACTAGCGAGCTATAACATAACTTCTGTTATTTTGAAGGTGAAATTTTGATAAATGATCATGAATTTTCAATACTCATTTTTATTCTACTGCTAAGCTAAGAAAGACAAAAGCTTTTATATTTTGTTGAAAATATGTTAGTACAACATATTTTTTTTAATCTTACTACATATTTTTATATTTTTTCATAGAGCCTTACAAACATAATAACAAGTGATATTATATTCAATATCCTTATATAGATAAAATATACTTTTAATAACATAGTATGTCATGGCCTTAAAAATAATATCAACAAAAGATAAAATGATTTATCTTTCTTCAAAAATCAATATAAAGATGTTATAGATTACAAACTCATGCTTAGTTATGTGAATAACATCACCAGACAGTAGAAATTCATTATCAAATTCATCATAAAATTTTCAACATCAGCCATCACAATATCATCATTAAATTCAGGTAAACTGAAAATATTATCAATAAAAGATAAAATCATTTATCTTTCTTCTAAATCAGTATAACCACATTACATATTAGAAACTCATGCTGAATTATCTGAATAACTTCATTATCCATTTTAATTTCATTAACAAAATCATCGAATAACAACATCAGCTGCCATTGCAATAAATAATCATCCAATGCAATTTAATTGGTCTCTTTTTGTTAACTTTAATTTCTGTTTCGATGAATTCTCACATAATTGGCTTCTGTTTGATTTATATACCGTCTACAAGGCTTCTTCTTTTATGAAAACATATATTATCTTTCATGAAATTGAAATTAATCATTCCATCATCCTTATTTCGAAGGAGTCTGACCCCAAATTTTTTCCTTCTAATGTTTTTATTGATCTATTTGATGAAATAAATGATTCTTACGCATTAGTTAAAATAAAAACAAATTAAGATCAGAATATTCTCCCTCCTTCGAAGAAATCAAATTTTTTTGAATTAATAATTCTACACAGCCTCGTTCATATCCAAAATCTCTAACCAAAGTACATTCAAAAACTAATCGCATGACAAATTAAACATGAACAATCAAAAAATGAAATATAATAATCGTACAAATAAATTATCTAATATACGCGACAAATGAATTAGCCTAACGATAACGAGACTTAAAATCTCAACTTCAAACAGGAATAATCGAATAATGGAATACAAAGAAAAACAACTCTTTTACTCTCATTTGTTTGAAACACGAGTTGTTTTTCATAATTTTATACAGATCGCCTTTTCAATTTGAGAAATAGGTAGTCGAATTAATGAAATTAGCAGAGCATCAATTTTTTCCCTTAAAACTAATTCCGACAAAGTCGTGTCCTGCAAACAAATTGGGCCGCAATGGTAAGCCCTTACCACAAATTTCCACTAATATTTATTAATTATAGTCAATATTTATTAATTATATTTTATAGTAAAATTATATCTTACATTAATAAATAAATTGAATTGTGCTTTAACATCAGTTTTTATGCATCATTTACATCAGCTTCGTGCGTGATGTTAAAGATCTCATAGTTTGCTTTTCTTGTCAATCTGCACCACTCATAGTTTCCTATATCTAGCCGTTGATCACTTCTCCTAATCTGCAACCATCAAAACCCTCCAGTCAGCCTCTTCCACGTCATCAGCAATTTCCCTCTTCACATTTCAACACTCCCATGTTTCTCAAATCAAAGCCTGCTTCAACCTTTTCTTCAAAGGCGACCGAACTCTAAAATTAGGGTTTTTGTCCCAAATCGAATCGAGGCTTCGAAAACCGGTTGCTTTGGAAATTATCTATGATGCTAAGGATGTCATTGCTTGCTCGTCAATTGATTTAGTCTTCCTTTCGATCAAAACATTGTGAGCAGTTTTTGGTTTTGATTCCTTTTTCTCTCAAATTTTTTGTGGTTTCGATCAATCTGTCGATGATGAATTGATGTAGTATTTATAGGATTAAAACTCTGGTATAATTTCTGTGATTTCAACGTGTAGACTTGGTTTGATATTTGCTAAAATATCTGGCTTGATTTCTTCGTATACTCTGGATATTTTGAATTTAAACTGCCGTGTATATTGCATTGATTTCTTCAATGATTTCTGGATACAAATAATTGTTTTCCTTGGCCCTTGCATGATTGAAAAACTTGCGAATATTTGGAAGGATTTTAAACCCGAATGATATTCTTGGATTCTTAATTTTCTAGAGAGATTTCGAACACTTGAATTTGTTCATTCCAAAAATAATTGCTTGATATTTCGGGAACTTCGATTGCACTGGGTATTTGCTTGGCCAAGTATTCATGGCTTGTGTTTCATGTATATGCTGCATGTATTTATTTGCACCATGGTTTAACCCCTTGGTTTATGACTACTCTTTGTTTCTTGAGCTAACCTGATTTGTACATGTATGCTTGTATGACTGTTGTACATGATTTGTGCTCATGTACCAAATTTGTGCTAAACAGATACTACACTGAGAACACTGAGAAGTACAAATACTACACATGCACTTAGAAGAAAAGATATTACATTGAGAAGAATAGATACTACACTTGCACCTAGAACATTCACCTGATATAAATTTCCTGCTTGTACATCATGCTATGTATGTGCTTGTGTGCATCTGCTCTGTCTTACTTTCACCTGCTTGTCCTGAAACCCTTGAACTCATGTACCTGATAATTGCATCTGATATTTTGATACATTCACTAGGTACACTACACTTTTTCCTCTTGTTTGCATTGAGCTAATATGCATAGATGTCATGGTTGCCTTGATTTGTGCATTCAGTTTCTTGGTTTTGCATTGTACTTGTATTGGGTTGCTTTGTTGCCTTTTGATTGTGGCCTTAGTTGATTTGCACTGCCTTGATTTGCTGGATGAATAATTTGTGTCATTTGGTCTTCACTTTGGTCTAGTTTGGGCTTGCTGTACATCGTAGCGAGTTGTCTTTCATATATTGGCACTTGACTCCATGCTTGAGTACTGCACTTGTGTATGTACTTGTCCATTTCGATTCGCATTGCTCTATCCATTCATGTATGCCATTGTATGTCGAACCTATTCACTTGCACAAATACATGTACATATACATACACAAGTATGTGTATATATGTATCGTGTGTGTGTAGTTTATATATGTGAACTGTTTGAATGACAGACATGAATCTATCAGTAGACCGATATGTTTGTGTTGTGGCTGTTCAGAATCAGCTAATTATAATGCTGGTTCTGATCAACAAACTAGTGTAGTTATGTTGGGGCTGATCTATGAGCACTAGAGTATATATATTAAACCAAGTCTAGAAAAATGATGAGAAATACACCAAAATTCTAAGGTAGATAAAATTTAAAATAAATTTATAATTGCTTTACTTTACAGTTTAATGCTCTAGAAATGTACGTGACAGATACAGAAGATTGGACAACTGGAGCACAATCAGTTTTACATTGCCTCCTCGCTACAACATTCATAACTCTAGCTAACATGATCTTGATTTCAACTGTAATGTATTGAATCATGTATGAGAAATGTGAGTGTAAAATAGTTGGAGTCGGAAATTTGTGCTATTTCATATGTTTAAATAAAATATTTAATTAAATAAAAATACTGTCTGAATATTAAATTCTGTGCAATAGTATTTTTTTTAAATAAATATTTCTGTATATGAGATGAGAAAACAACATAAACAAGCCATCATAGGCACCAGTATAAAGCCACCATAGACATCACTCAAAAGCTGATATGGTAAAATACTTATTACAATAATTAATTAATTAGTTTATGATGTCTTAAAGCTACTTTGACATCGTCTTTTAAATGATGTAAAAAAGGGGGGTAATTTAGACATAACCGACAAAGACATTCCTCCAAAAAACGAGGACATCATTTTTTAGCCGATGTCTATGTGACTTTTTCTTGTAGTGCTCATAGGGAATAAAATGAAGTTATGGATGGAATCAAATATGCAGCATTTACAGAAAAAAGTATTCGGTTATTGGGGAACAAGCAATATACTTCTAATGTCGAATCAGGATCAACTATGACAGAAATAAAGCATTAGGTCGAATTCTTCTTTGGTGTCAAGGTAATAGTTATGAATAGTCATCGACTCCCAGGAAAGGGTAGAAGAACATAGCCTATTATGGGACATACAATGCATTATAGATGTGTGATCATTACGCTCCAACCGGGTTATTCTATTCCACCTCTTATAGAGAAAAGAACTTAAAGCAAAATACTTAATAACACGATGATACATTTATACAAAACATCTACTCCAAGAACACGTAATAGAGCCATAGACAAAAAAATGAAATCCAAACCGCGAAATAATTTGATTTGTGGGCAACATCATTGTGGTAAAGGTTGTAATGCCAGAGAAATCATTACCGCAAGACATAGAGGTGGAGGTCATAAGCGTATATACCGTAAAATCGATTTTTGATGGAATGAAAAAGACATATTGTGTAGAATTGTAACCATATAATATGACCCTAATCGAAATGCATACATTAGTCTCATACATTATGCGGATGGAGAGAAAAGGTATATTTTACACCCAGAGGGACTATAATTAGAGATACCATTATTTCTGGTACAGAAGTCCCTATATCAATGGGAAATGCCCTACCTTTGAGTGTGGTTTGAATTATTGACTTACGTAATTGGAAGTAAACAATTAGGTTTACGCTGAAACCTAGAAACCAATCACTGATCCAATTTGAGTACCTCTATGGGATAGACCTCAACAGAGAACTGTTGAGTAACAACAACAAGTGATTGAGTTCAGTAGTTCCTCATAAAAAATTATTGACTCTAGAGATATGGTAATATGGAGAAGACAGAATTGTTTGAAGCATGCACAGAACCAGAAGCGCCCCTTGTTTCAAAGAGAGGAGGACGGGTTATTCACATTTAATTTAACGTTCAGAGGAGAATTGAAAGCTAAGCAGTGGTAATTATAAAGATCCCCTTGGGAAAAATAGAGGTCTCTCCTACATTACCTGTAATATGTGGAAGTATTGACGTAGTTTCATAGAGTCATTCGGTCTGAATGCTACATGAAGAACATAAGCCAGATGATGGAACAGGGAGACCTAGGATGTAGAAGATCATACATGAGTGATTCGACAGATTTGGATTCCTATATATCCACTCATGTGGTACTTCATCATACGATTTACATAAGATAAATAACCATCTGTCTAGATATCATCATATATATCTAGAAAGCCATATGCTTCAGAAGAAGCCTTTACAGTTGGGAAGGGGCTTTTAAAAGAAGAATCTACTTCAACCAATATGCCCTTTGGTACAACCATACATAACATAGAAATCACGCTTGGAAAGGGTGTACAATTAGCTAGAGCGGCGAGCACTGTAGCGAAACTGATCGCAAAAGAGGGTAGTTTAGCCACATTAAGATTACCATCCAGGGAGGTCCGTTTGATATCCAAAAAATGCTTAGCAATAGTGGGACAAGTGGGTAATGTTGGGGTGAATCGACAAAGTTTGGGTAGAGCCAAATTGAAGTGCTGGATAGGTAAGTGTCCTGTAGTAAGAGGAGTAGTTATGAACCCTGTAGACCATCCCCATGGAGGTAGGGAAGGGAAATCCCCAATTGGTAGAAAAAAATCAGAACTCCTTGGGGTTATCCTGTGCTTAGAGTAAGAAGTTGGAAAAGGAAAAATATAGTGATAATTTTATTCTTCATCGTCGTAAATAGGAATATTGAAAATATAATTTTTTGAATTTGAAATAATGTGATGGGCAAACGATGGGAATTGAACCCGCGCATGGTGGATTCACAATCCACTGCCTTGATCCACTTCGCTACATCTGCCCCTTATCTAGCTAAAGGATTTTCTCTTTTTTCCATTCATCATTATTGTATTATTCTTACCTTCATACTTAGATCGAGATATTCTATTGGACATAGAATCAGTACGCCATAGATGGCCTATGACAACCCCAGAAAAATGACGCAGTAGGTGCCAAAAAGTGTTGCTATAGGCAAAAAATGATCTGTGGCAACACTTTCTTGGGGTTGCCTTTTGCCACGTTGTCTTAGAGTCAAAGGCAACACAATTGTGACCCTAAGGAAACATCAGCATAGGTGTTGTCGCATGTACTAAATTTACAAAAATGTGGGGCCCATTGAAATCTGTAACCCGGGTTTACAGAATCGCCACTAAAATATGTAGCCCGGGCTCACATAATCCAGTTGTGGGGCCCACATACATAAATCTATGGCAACAATTTTACCACCAATGGCAACACTATATTATAGCTATGGCAACATTTAATATCTCATACTGCAACATTATATCATATATATGGCAACATTACATAAATTAACATCACACTGAAATTAACAAAGAAATTTTTATTTCTAATTAACCAGCAAACACAAGTAGTACTTAGTCAACTACAAAATAACAAAATATAGCCACTAAATTCAATTTTACAGACATTTCAGTTACAAACACAGTCAGTCCTAAATTCATGTTTACATAAAACTAAAACAGTTTCAAAATATAGCGCGGGCCTCCAATGCGTTCAATGCCTCTACTGCATCGAGTACCTCTAGTGCCTTCAGTAACAAGTTCTTGAAAATCCTCATCACTGCCTCCTTCACCTGCATACATCAGTTGCATTTCAGTACAAACTATGGTCATAGTATAACTGAGTTTCCTTTCAGCACAAACTGAGTTTCATAACTGAATTCCATTTGCATTTTAGTATAACATAGTATACTGATCTAAACAATGTGTATACAAGTGTGCTGATCTAAATATAACTGAGTTACATAACTGATCTAAACAATGTGTATACAAGTGTATACTGATCTAAACATAACCGAGTTTCATTTGCATTTGGATTTCATTTACATAACTGAGTTACATAACAGAGGCACAATGTGGATACAAGCGTACTGATCTAAACATAACTGAATTACATAACTGGTCTAAATAATGTGTATACAAGTGTATACTGATCTAAACATAACTGAGTTTCATTTGCATTTGCTTTTCATTTACATAACTGAGTTACAAAACAGAGGCACAATGTGGATATAAGTGTACTGATCTAAACATAACCGAGTTACATAACTGATCTAAACAATGTGAATACAAGTGTATACTGATCTAAACATAACTAAGTTTCATTTGCATTTGTGTTTCATATACATAACTAAGTTACATAACAGAGGCACAATGTCGATACAAGTGTATACTGATCTAAACAATGTGTATACAGAGTATAACACAGGCACAATGTGTATACAAGTGTATACTGAGTAAACAATTAGATAGTTACAATGTGGATAAAATTATCAGTAATCAGTAATTTAGGTTTAATGGGTGATGTGGAAAAAATTATCACTAATCTGCAATGTGGCAAAAATTATCACTAATCTACAATGTGACAAAACTTAAAATTATACCTGAAAAACTGCCCATGCATGCTGTTTCATGTTACTTCACTGCTCTACATTGCCATAACGACACATAAAAGAACTCCAAACATGATCCGAGACATAGCTAAAGCTTCTACAAAGAATTTTTCTCTTGTCTCGTCTGTTCCACATTCAATGCGCATTAGGGCCAACTCTTCTTTCATACCTGCCACAAATTCATCGGCTTTTGCCCTCTTTTGCTTCTGCTTCAGCAGCTTTTCTTCAATTGTTTCTTTTCCACGGGCAATTGCGATATAGTTTTTTCCTTTTCCATCAATTTAACAGTAGTACCATCCAATTTAGCATTACTGTTGATTTCATCCACTTAGTCATGCCACATAAAATACCCGCAATCGTCATTCTGCACATATCTTGAATTCTTGACTAAAACATCAACGAAAGATATGATAATCGACAAAGCATCCAAAAAAACCTAATTTATACTTACCGGTCACATGGAGCAACCAAAAAACTTCTTCCCCGCATTCGACCCTACATTCACAGTCCTCATGTTCGCTGGGTGTGGTGGCAGTTCTTTCTCGTAGCCGCTGTTGACGAATTTGAAGTAGAAATTGATTGAGCGGTCATTGAACTCAAATTAAAGGAAGAATTGAAGTGATATCATAAACTGCAAATCATTCAGTAGGCATTTAGGCACGTATTTCATGTATTCAGTATTTGTGTGCATAACCAAAACAAAACATGCGTATATTTATTAGCCAGTCTTACACGCACACACACACTTAAGAAATCATGTGTATACTTATTAGATGGTCTTATGCAAACAGATCATGATAATACTTAAGAAATGATAACTATCATGTATATGTAAGCATCCTTATGAAACCATTTTCATAAACCAGTGTATCATGTCTGAATCATCACAGGCAACAACAACCGGGGAAACCTGAGCAGTTGTTTAGAACATGCAACTCATATAAGGTCAATGGTCTAATTGTTCACAACTTCACTTCACTAGGAACTAAAGTTCTGTGCTATTAAATTGATTAACAACCCAATAGCGGCTCAAAGAACATTTCAGTGAATCAACATACAACAGAACCACAAAAAACACCACCAACCAAACAAAATTCTACTCATAGTGATAATATTTTCCGTTTCTCAGTAGACTAATGAATAACGATGATAAAAAAACCAACAGAAACATACATGAGAAACAAAGGATAAAAAGCTAGCACCTTTCTTCTTGGATTGACTGTCGTCTAATGACGGGGAAGGGGAAAAGTGGGTGCGTTTGGAGTCGAGGACTCGATGGAAGAAGTGGAGGACACAGAGTGGGTTGGAGTGGAAGAAGTAGGTGAATGAAAATTAGGGATTGGAATTGGAAATTTGGGGGTGAGAACGAACAGATCTGAGAAATTGAGAAAGAGGAATCCAATGAGTAGCGTAAGTTGACTTCCTATTTGTGGTGAAGTATTTTAACGTGTTTGTGAGGTGTGAACTTCAGATGTTGTTTTTAAAATGTAAATTGACGGATATATATGCATCTTTTTGAAGATGCATATTGATGATGTGGCAAATTAAACTTATAAGTTTATAACTATAGCTACTATAACACAATTTGATATTTACGGTAAAACATTGAAGAGTCCGTTGCAATACACAAAAATCAGTATAGCTGTGACAAAATTTTAGCTGGCAACACCTTGGATTTTCGTTGCAGCAGGCAATCTATGGCGTAGTGAATGCCAGTCTTTAAAATGTTAAAAAGGAGTAATCAGTTGTGGCACGCTCAGTAAAAAAAAACTTTTATAGCTAATCATTTATCAAGAAAAATTGAAAAACTCAACATGAGGGAGGAGAAAGAAATAATAGTAACTTAGTCTCGGGCATCTACCATTATACCCAAAATGATTGGCCATACAATCGCTATTCATAATGGAAAGGATCATTTACCTATTTATATAACAAGTCGTATGGTAGGTCACAAATTGAGAAAATTCGCGCCGACTCTGACTTTTGCGAGACATGCAAGAAACGATAATAAATCTTGTCAATAATTTGAAAAAAAAATAGATACTTATCATTCATTGGTGGGAGATAACCTAATGATAAAGAAAAGGAACTCAAATTCGAGTGGAGAAGTAAAAGTTTTAGCTCAACATATGTGTATGTTTGTTTTAAAAGCATAAAGAGTAATTGATCATATTCGCGGGCGTTCTTATGAAGAAACACTTATGATATTGGAGAGCATCTTACCCCCATTTAAAATTGGTTTATTCCGCAGCAGCAAATGCTAGTCCCAATATGGGTTCGAAGGAAACCGGTTTATTCATTAGTAAAGCCGAAGTCAATGGAGGTTCTTTTGTGAAAAAATTAAGATCTAGAGCTCGAGGACGTAGTTATCTGATTAAAAGGCCGACTTGTCATATAACAATTGTATTAAAAGATAAATCAGAATTATCTTTCGATGAATTTAATATTTAGATTCATATTTAGAAAAAAAATAGACGGAAAGATAGTATAATAAAAAATATGGGACAAAAAAATAAATACGCATGGTTTCAGACTTGGTACAAACCAAAATCATCATTCTTTTTGGTTTGCATAACCATTTTTTTTGTAGGTCTATAAGAAGATGACAAAATATAAAATTGTATAAAGAACTATGTACAAAAAGAAGAATATCCTCTGGTTTCGAAGGAATTGGAATTTCGCGTATAGAAATTAAAAAAAAGAATTGACTTAATTCAGTTATAATCCATATTGGATTCCTAAATTTATTAATAGAGGGTCGAACACGAGGAATTAAAGAACTACAGATGAATGTAGAAAAAGAATTTCATTCTGTGAACCGAAGAATCAACATTGCTATCACATGAATAGAAAAACCTAATGGAGACCCCAATATTCTTGTAGAATATATGGCTTCTCAGTTAAGAAATAAAATTTGCTTTCGCTATGTGTAAGTCCTCTTTCCATCCCTAATTCCATCTTCTATTTCATCTAATTTCCATATGGAATCAAATCGGTTCGCGATTTTACTAGCCTTTAACGAAATCCATTCTGCATCTGATTTCTATCTGCTTCCTCTAAGATAATCTTCAATGAAATTTTCTTTTCGTTTTATAAGCCATATTTTCAACCCTGTCGTTTTTCATTTTCTTATAATTTTTTTCTATCTGCAACCTTCAACGATTTCATATCGTTGATAAGTCATTATGTTTCTTTCATTTTAATACTTCAATTTAAAGTTGGATCTATTTTCTCCTCAACAAACGCGGATAGCCAAATACCAGATCTACGCATCGCGCAGTCAGATCCGATGCGAATCTGCATGAAATCTGGAGATCAAGACATTGGGGGAGTTGGGATCTGGCATTGCCAGCGAAAGTGTTAAATCACTTCCGACTCCTCATAACCGATCTGCTGGATTCTAACCATTTTTGTGCATCTTGTATGTCTGGAAGTTTCTTACAATATAGCGTATGATTTGGGGATGTTAGGGATGATTTTTGTCTGATGTTGTCTGTCGATGATAGTGGTTTTTTAGTTTGAAGGTGAGAAAGTGAGTATGGATTCAACACTCTGTGTTTTGTTAAGATCTGAACCTACTGAATATGCTCCATTACATAAGTTTTCTTCAGATTTAGATTCGGTTTGATTTTATCGGTTGTAGCAGATGGCCTCTTCATATTGTTTTCACCTTCAAATCGTTATATGTTCTTCTACACAACAAAATACAGTTGCTGATTTTAGTATGCCATATCTAGATAAATATATATGGGCCAATATGCGAGAGATGCAGTTAGTTAACCTTAAAGTATTCATGATACCTTGCATGCATGTAGTTCCCGAATAATCTGTAAGTTATCATTGGGTTTTAGGGAATGTTATATAATGTGTTGGTTTTACTTTGATGGGTTAATATCAAGTTCATCCAAAATATGGTACTGGCAATTTGGATTTATACCCCTGATCATGGAATGTCGATCACTGTATACTGCTATCATTCTGGAAGTTCTTGAAGAACCCGGTCCTATTTATTGGGATGATGGGTCATTTTGGTCTCTATGAGTTTTACTATAGGATGAGCAACCATCTCTAGTTTGATTAATCAGTTCATGAATTCAACATATATATTGGTTGTCCATGATTGAGTTAGTTGAATTAGTGAGCAGAACCAAATGATTTGGGGATGATGTTATCACCTGTTAAGAAGCAAATTATGGCTTTATTTTCAGTCTACTAAAAGAGAAGAAGCAGACTTGATCATTCTTGTATATGTTTAATGATTCTTTAATTGCATTCATATGGTGCTCTGATTTTTGCTTTGGTGTTCATCCAGACTCTCAATATCAGTTCGAGTTCTTAAGTATTCAGAAATTTGCACTTGGATTCTAATTTTATTGATTCTATTCCTGAGATTGATTCACAATGTTGTGGATCATCAACCAGACTTAGTGATTAGAATTGAATCTTTTGGGATTAAGGTGCTTTTACATACGTGTATGGGATGTTTTTTGTTCAACTTAAGATGATATTTAGTTGATGGGTCTGGATAATATGGGACGAATTGTCGAGGGGTTTATTATTGGATTTGAAGAGGTGTTTACGCTTATTATACTGAAGTAAAATGCTGTATTGAGCTGCATTTTTTATGGAAGATGGTTGGTAGATGAGCAAAGTGCAAAGTGTTGCATGTCAGCGGGATGATGGCCTCATCATGGGCCGATATTTGTTAGTTTAGGCTTATATTTTACTTATTTATTCATGTTATCTTTTCATTTTGCTTATGTAATGGTTAGTATGCTAACCTTCCTCTTGTATGGTTTTTTTAGTATTAATAAAGTGAACTAATTTTCAAAAAAAAAAAAGTTTCATTTCGAAAGGCAATGAAAAGAGCTATTAAAGTAACTGAACAAACAGATACAAAAGGAATTCAATTACAAATTGCAGGACGTATTGACAGAAAAAAAATTACACGCGTCGAACGGATCAGAGAAGGTAGGGTTCCTCTACATACAGTTCATGCTAAAATTGATCATTGTTCCTATACAATTCGAACTATCCATGGAGTACTAGGCCTCAAAATTTGGATATTTGTGGATGAAGAATAATCGACCTTTATTTATTTTGTCATTATATCCAGTAATATAGTGATATATAGAACAAAAAACTAGAAACTATTCCTGTTTTTCTGCTGAAAAAATAAAATAATTTGAATTCAGTAAGTTTGAATCAAAAAGAAATTAATCTTTTTTATATATAATTGCTATGCTTAATTTGTGACTCATTAGTTTTCCTTTCGGTTTTTTAGTAGAATGAAAAAAAAGACTGACTCCCAATATTAATTAAATAATTACAACTACTATAATAAAAAAAACTAATACCTAACTTATTGCTTCATATTGTCGAGACCCCAAAAACGGTCACTATATGAGTGGATCAATCATATAGTTGTAACAACTGAAATTGTTTCATAACAAAAAAATATGATTGTGTGAAAAAAAATAAAGGGATGTGGATAAATGGAAAGGTAATAGAAAGAGAGAACAAAAATATCAATGATATATAATTCCAATATGTATGGTCTATGAATTACCTCATATAAATAAAAAGCAATGTAATAAAGCATTTGTTTTACATTGTTTTAATATTTATTGTTTAATATTGTATCGACTGATATATAAATAATAAAGAGCTTCTGGTTAATAGAAACTGAGGAGATTGACTCAAAAACAGATTTTGTCGAGAGCTCCTGTGACGACCGTGTAACGACCCGCATTCTACGCATCAGGGGATCATATAATATTTATTTATTTCTCACGCAAAGTCATATAGCCATGTAACTTTGGGAGACGATTATTGGGGTTATTTCCCATGTTCATGATTTTTGTCGATTTTTAAATGACCGTTTTTCCCTTGCTGATCTTGTTTCAGCCATAAATTTTGATTGGTAAGGAGTTTTGACCTTGAACCACTTCCAGTAGATCCAGATGATGGTCTACCATTCCGTAGATGGTCACATGAGCCAAACGGGCTCACCGTTTGGGAGATATGGTTGAAACAAGGTTCAGAAGGTGAAAAACAGCTTAACCGGGCATAATTAGGGTGACTAGCAAGAGGGCCCATAACCCATTTCGGGATTAGGGTTATGGGGAGGCTGAGAACATAGGAAAACGATCTATTTTCATTTTCTCAGCTGCCTAAAACATTTCCCTAACCCTAACAATGGCCTCCAACACCCAAATCACCTTCTAATCACCATTTAATCAAGTTTTAGCATAATCTACATCTAATCAAGGCAAATTAGCAACAAATTGGGAATAGAGCTCTTGTGTTGCATAGAGATTCGACCCAAAATAGAGAATATTTCAGATCTATAGTTTGATTGTGGCTAAGGTGAGTGATTTGCATTGTTTTTCACTAATTACAGCTAATTAGGGCTGATTAGTGATAATTAGCGAAATTATGGCTCAGAAAAATCTGGAAAAATTTGTAAAATTCTAAAATATTAGTATAAGGCTCTGATAAAAATTTGGGTTAATTTGGATATGTTTTGCTAATCCAATCATTAGTTATGGTTAAGCATGATTAAGGGAAAAACCATCGGTTTTGGGTATGTTTGATCTATTTTAACTTATTAGATTGTTGCTTTGATGTTTATGGTCGATTATACATGTTGCTATTACTATTTGGAATGCTTCATGATTTATTGGTGAAGTTAGATTGGCCGAAAACGCCACTGTATGGTGTAAACACTTGCTAGAAAAGTCATAGGAAACAGTGCAGGATACCGGATGGGATCACCCTACCCCGACCCGTTCGTGACCACGGTATCACGACTCGATCGTGGACCACCACTGCGAGCCAAATGAAGCACCATGACCCCGATCCGCTCGTGGAAATGGTTCGAACCACGAACTGATGGAGGAGTGCGATCTGACCCTGAAGCGAGCATCACGATCCGAAGTACCCCGACCTGGTGGAAGAAGCACGAACCGACCCAATGCTCTGGAGAAGGACATCATGAACCGATCCGACCAGGGAGCCTTCCACGAGCCAACATGATGACCACGAGCTGGAGGAGAATCACGAACCGGACTATGAGGAGGTGCTACGAACCGAACCGATGTGGATGATTACGAACTAGGCTACTTCTAGAGGACTGAACCGAGTCAAATGGGGCTGTTATCCTAACCGATCCGGGTGAAGACCAAAACCCGAGATGCAAAGGTAGTCCAAATAAGAAGTTGTGACTCAGGCTCTAGATGGGAACCAACGAGTTAACTTCATGAGTTGGGCTTTGCTGCGGGACGTGTGCTAAGGAGTTGTCGACGTCCGTAGCTTTGATTCACCACCGAGAGACAATTGTTAGGCTATGAATCAGTGCAGTTGGGTAGTTATTACTCCATGGGGCAGAGTGATCGTAGCATGACTATGAGCCAGTGCAGTGGAGTCGTTATGACTTCATGGGGGGCAGAGTGGACATAGCAAGGGCCAGTGGCTATGTATCAGTGCAGTGGAGTCGCCATGACTCCATGGGGCAGAGTGATCATAGCAAGGATATGGGTGATCGTATGTTTTACGCACTGAGTGAGAGATGTGAGGATGGTTGCTATGCTTGATTGTTTGACACCACTATGACATGCACACCCCTCCCCTGTATCTTTACACCATATGTTAGTGTCACCTTAGAGTATTGTACATCTTGTTGTGCTAACTCTTTGGTTGCAGGTCCAGGTACAGGTATGGTTTAGTATACCTGTTATTGTTCTGTTTTTGCTGCTTATCGCTCATACCGGACTTTTGTCTGACCCAGAGTTTTATGTCCCTTCTGATTACTCTGGGTGCTCTTAAACGGGCAGACTAGAGAAAAGTTAGCTGGTTATGCACGAGTAGCTGATCCGGAGACGAGCAGGAGGCTTCCACGTATGATATATATATATATATATATATATATATATATATTCTCCCTGTGTCGCTGCTGGTCACTACTTTGGGCATTAGTAGTGTAAATTTCCTATTTTTCTTTAGAGACAGTTTGTAAAGTTGTAATAATGATGATGTGGAACATAAGCTGTAACTTTAATTTTCCGCTTCTATCATGGTTTAGTTTTCAGCTTATACACTGTCTCGCCTGTTTTATGTCAAGTATGTTATTATTATATTTTGTTCCATGAGTTGTGAGACATTATACAGGTTCCTTAGTAGTTCAAATTCCCTTCTTTTCCTTTCTTTGGCGACCATCCCGTACTGGTTGGACAACGACACAACGCACTTTCATTGAAAATGTCGGGTGGTGCGGGGTGGGCCGTCGCATTTGGTATCAGAGCTCTAGGTTGCGTAGTTAACCTAGGGAAGACACCAGAGAGAGATAGTACGTATATGAGAGCGCGTATTTGTGATATTTTGGTTTTCAAAAGCTATATATATATATACTATTAGTATATTTAAGGATGAAGTCGCACTGCACTGACACCACTGAAGAGATGGTTAATCGTTTTCTCCTTACAGATTGAATGATGAGTCGATATGCTAGGGGTACTGGTAGAGGAGCTAATAATGGGAATGCTCCTGATATAAGGACGATGTCCACTTACTTCAAGAGAGAGATGCTTAGAAATGTGCAAGGAGAAGTTCCCAATGCTGCAAATGGTGGTGGTGCAGCAGTGCAGGCGCCTAGAGCCAATTTCGCCAAGCTTTGCAAGGATTACACTAGTCTTGGTGGGAAGCCGTTCCACGGAACGGAATCGGCTACAAAAGTTCAAGATTGGTTGGATAGCTGTGAGCGTATCTTCGAAGACTTGGGTATCGAGGATGCTACGAAGAGAAAGCTAGCATCCCGTCAGCTGCAAGGACGGGCGATGAATTGGTGGAATGCTATTAAGGCATCTACTCCAGAGGATCAAGTTACATGGGATCAGTTTAAGGCCCGATTCAGTGAAAAGTTTATCCCAGCTGCTCAGAAGTCAGAGTTGTTTAGGAAGTTCTTGGAGCTTAAGCAGAAGGTAGGGCAGTCTCAGAGTATATTGCTGAGTTCAATACTTTATCGAAGTACGGATTATCTCTTATCAACACTCCCGAGAAGAAGAATGAGAAGTTCATAACAGGCTTAGATCAGTACTTGGGAGAAAGGCTTATAAACCATATCGATGAGATGTTTGAATCGATTGTGGGGAAAGCTTTGAGATTAGAGAGTCTATACCCTAAGTCGAAGACTGAGGTTGCATCTGTAGAGGAGCCAAAACCACAAGCAAGCGGTGGAGGCAAGAATGGTTCTCAGAATAAGAGAAAGCAGAATCAGACCAAGGATGGCCACAAGAAAAAGAATAAGAAAGATGTGGAGTGCTTTAGCTGTGGCAATAAGAGCTGTTATGCTAAAGAATGTCGAGTGAAGCTAGCGGACAGGAAGTGCTTCAACTGCGTCCAAGTGGGACATCACAAGGATAAATGTCCGCAACCCCCTAAAGAGAAGAAGATTGTGAAAGCATATGCTCTTAATGTTGTTCCTTCTTCGTCGAATGCCCCAACCGCGGCGGAGAAAGGAAAGAATGTCATCATTCAAGGTATGCTTTCTGTTTATGATGTTCCTGTTCGAGTATTATTTGATACCAGAGCTTCCCGTTGCTTCATATCTAGTGACCTGGTAGATAGGTTGGGATTAGAACCCGAGATAGTCGATAAACCTTTAGCAGTGATGAACCCGATTGGTGGTTCAACTAGCCTTTGTATGATTTGTCGTAATGTAATCTTATCGAGTCATGGATGTATGTTTATTTGTGATTGCTTTGTTTTAGGATTTACTGGGTTTGGCATTATTTTGGGAGTCGATTGGCTCCAAAGGTACGGGGTGGTGGTAGACTGTGAGGGCTTTTTGGTGACAGTTAGAGCGGATGATGGGCGAAGGGTAGTGTTTGGTGGTTTACCTAGTGATGGGGTAATGGCTAGTTTTCTAAATTCCCTCGACATCCCGCACGATGAGTTGTCAGATGTGCCCGTGGCTGGCCAGTATCCAGACATCTTCGAGGAAGTGGCCGGACTTCCACCACACCGAGAGATTGAGTTTCAGATCGATTTAGTGAAAGATGCCAGACATATAGTGATGCCACTTCATCGTATGGTGCCAAGGGATCAGTGAGAGCTCAGGGTGCAAGTAAGCGATCTTTTGAAGAAGGGATTTATTCGAAGAAGTGTCTCCGAGTGGGGAGCACCAGTTGTGTTTGCTACCAAGGCAAATGGTTCCCTTCGATTGTGTGTGGACTACCGCAAGTTGAATAAGGTGACAAGGAAGAATAAGTATCCTCTACCGCGGATAGATGATTTGTTTGATCAGTTGAGTGGCGCGAGAGTGTTCCCCCAGTTGGATCTCGCGACAGGATTTCATCCGCTTAGGGTGGAAGCTGAGAGTATAGCTAAAACGGCTTTTCGACGCCGTCTGGATTCTATGAGTGGTGTGTCATGCCATTCGGGTTGACCAATGCACCAGCATATTTTGTGGATCTTATGAATAGAGTATTCCGATATCAATTGAATAAGTTTGTTCTTGTGTTCGTAGACGATATCTTGGTTTATTTGAGGACAGAGGAAGAACACAAGGAACATTTAAGGATAGTAATGGAGGTGTTGAGAAAACACCAATTGAAAGCAAAGTTTCATGAGTGTCACTTCTGGAGGAGGGAAGTGAGATTCTTGGGCCATGTTGTTTCAGAGAATGGTATTGCCGTGGACCCTGCAAAGGTGGGTAGGGTACAAGATTGGTCTATGCCCAAGAGTGCAATAGACGTAAGAAGTTTCTTGGGATTGGTTGGATATTATCATAAGTTTATCCAAGACTTCTCCAGGATAGCAGCACCGTTGACTCAGTTGACCAAGAAAAACCAAGCTTTTGTTTGGGACGAAAAGTGTGAGAATGCATTTAAGAGCCTAAAGGAAAAGTTGACGTGCACGCCAGTGTTAGTCATTCCTAAAGGGAATGAAGAGATGACGGTATACACAGTTGCATGTGGTACCGGGCTAGGTGTTGTATTGATGCAAAGAGGTAGGGTTGTGGCTTACACTAGTCGACAACTGAAACCGCATGAGAAAAGATATCCTACCCATGATTTGGAATTAGCAGCAATCGTGTTCGCATTGAAGATGTGGAGACATTATCTCTTGGGAGAAAGATTCAAGTTGTTTACTGATCATAAGTAGTTAAAGTACCTTTTCTCCCAGAAGGATCTAAATCTCCGACAGCAGAGATGGTTAGAATTTTTGGCTTCCTATGATTTCAATATTGCATATACACCAGAAAAGGGCAATGTGGTAGCTGATGCATTGAGTAGGAGACATGCCAATTTAGGGGATATGTTTCTAAAATGGAAGCAACTGGAGTTTATCGCACGGTACGATTTCAGACCAAAGTGCAAATTGGATCCAGAGACGCTAGCAAGTTTGACGATTAGACCCACATTGATTGAGCGGATTGGTTCCAGTCAGAGGGACAATCCTAGCCTATTGGAAATCATCTCCAAGTTAGAGATGGGAATCGACGAAGAGATGAATAAGTATGGGCTTGATCGAGATGGATGGCTTAGAAAGAATGGTAGACTGGTTGTACCAAATGTCAATGGATTGAGAGATGAAGTGCTTAGAGAATGTCATCACTCAAAACTGACTATGCACCCCAGTGGTAATAAAATGTATCGAGACATGAAGCAGAACTACTGCTGGGAAGGGATGAATAGAGACGTTGGGAAGTTTATATCCAAGTGCATGAATTGCCAGTTAGTTAAAGCTGAGCAAAAGAAACCTAGTGGTTTGTTGCAACCATTGGAAATTCCATAATGTAAATGGGAACAAGTCTCAATGGATTTCATTCATGGGTTACCAAGGACTAAGTCGTGCTATGATAGCATTTGGGTGATTGTGGACCGATTGACCATGAGTGCAAGGTTTATACCTATCAGGTCGAATAGAACGACAACTAAGTTAGCGGAACTATATATGAAGTGGGTAGTGAGATTTCATGGAGTACCTAAAAGTATTGTAAGTGACCGAGGCCCGTTGTTTACTAGTGGGTTTTGGAAGAGCTTACAAGAGGCTCTGGGGTCAGAATTATATCTCAGTTCCGCGTATCATCATCAAGCTGATGTTGAAACAGAGAGGGTGAATCGTATATTAGAAGATCTCTTGAGAGCTTGCATATTGGATTTTGGTGGATCATGGGATGACCATTTACATCTAGTAGAGTTTGCATATAATAATAGTTATCAATCCAGTATTGGTATGGCTCCATTTGAATCTTTGTACGGAAGACCGTGCAACTCACCGTCATGTTGGTTAGAAACTGGTGAGAAATTTGTGCTTGGACCAGATGTGATAAGAGAAACTTCAGACAAGATTAAGATCATTCAACAGCGAATGAAGGTTGCCCAAGATTGGCATAAGAGTTACGCTGATAAGAGGAGAAGAGATTTAAAATTCTCCATTGGCGACTTGGTGTTTGTCAATATTTCTCCATGAAAGAGCGTGATACGATTTGGTGGGAGAGGCAAGTTAGTACCAAGATTTTTTGGTCCATTCCCGATCCTCGAACAAGTTGGGAATTTGGCATATAAAGTTGAATTACCAGAGAAGATGGCAGAAGTTCATAACGTATTTCATGTTTTCCAGTTAAGGAAATTCATGCACGACCCCGATATGACTATTTTGCCTGATCAGTTGGATGATATCGAAGTAGAACCCGAGGCAGTTGGGAACTGCAAGACGATTCGTATTGTCGAGCACGATATGAAGCAACTTCGAAGGAAAGCGGTGGAACTAGTCAAAGTTCAGTGGAGCGAAAATGAGAATGACTGTACTTAGGAGACAGAGGAGAGCATTAGGAAGACGTATCCAGAACTCTTTGCCAGGTAAGATTTTAACTGCAATTTATTTTTCCGCATGCTAGGATAGACTTGTTTGTTGTTTATATGTTTGATTGTTGTGAATGGTTGGTAGGCATGCGGGATCCTTTACTTGTTTCTTAGTTAAGGAATTTTGGGGGCGAAATCTCTTCAGCGGGGAAGAATGTAACGACCCGCATTCTACGCATCAAGGGATCATAGAATATTTATTACTTTCTCATGCAAAGTTGTATAGCCATGTAACTTTGGGAGACGACTATTGGGGTCATTTCCCATGTTCATGATTTTTACCGATTTTTAAATGACCATTTTGCCCCTAGCTGATCTTGTTTCGGCCATAACTTTTGATTAGTAAGGAGTTTTGACCTGAAACCACTTCCATTAGATCCGGATGATGGTCTACCTTTCCGAAGATGATCACATTAGCCAAACGGACTCACCGTTTGGGAGATATGGCTGAAACAAGGTTTAGAAGGTAAAAACAGCTTAATCGAGCATAATTAGGGTGATTAGCAAGACGATCCATAACCCATTTTGGGATTAGGGTTATAGGGAGGCTGAGAACAGTAGGAAAACGATCTATTTTCATTTTCTCAGCCGCCTAAAACATTTCCCTAGCCCTAACAATAGCCTCCAACACCTAAATCACGTTCTAATCACTATTTAATCAAGTTTTAGCCTAATCTACATCTAATCAAGGAAAATAAGCATAAAATTGGGAATAGAGCTGTTGTGTTGCATAGAGATTCAACCCAAACCAGAGAATATTTCAGATCTATAGTTTGATTGTGGCTAAGGTGAGTGATTTGCATTGTTTTTCACTAATTACGGCTAATTAGGGGTGATTAGTGATAATTAGCGAAATTATGGCTCAGAAAAATCTGTAAAAATTTGTAAAATTCTAAAATATTAGTATAAGGCTCTGATAAAAATTTGGGTTAATTTGGATATATTTTGCTAATCCTATCATTAGTTATGGTTAAGCATGATTAAGGGAAAAACTATGGGTTTTGGGTATGTTTGATCTATTTTAACTTATTAGATTGTTGCTTTGATGTTTATGGTTGATTATACATGTTGCTATTACTATTTGGAATGCTTTATGATTGATTGGTGAAGTTAGATTGGTCGAAAATGCCGTCGTATGGTGCAAACACTTGCTAGAAAAGTCATAGGAAACAGTGCAGGAAACCGGATCGGATCACCCTACCCCGACCCGTTCGTGACCATGGTATCACGACCCGATCGTGGAACACCACTGCGAGCCAAATGAAGCACCACGACCCCAATCCGCTCGTACATGGAAATGGTTCGACCCACAAACCGATGGAGGAGTGCGATCCGACCCTGAAGCGAGCATCACCATCCGAAGTACCCCGACCCAGTGGAAGAAGCACGAACCGACCTAATGCTATGGAGAAGGACATCACGAACCGATCCAACCAGGGAGCCTTCCACGATCCGACATGATGACCACAAGCTGGAGGAGAATTACGAACCGACTATGAGGAGGTGCTACGAACCGAACCGATGTGGATGATTACGAACTAGGCTACTTCAAGAGGACTGAACCGAGTCAAACAGAGCTGTTATCCGAACCGATCCAGGTGAAGACCAAAACACGAGATGCAAAGGTAGTCCAAATGAGAAGTTGTGACTCCGAATCCAGATGGGAACCAATGAGTTAACTTCATGAGTTGGGCTTTGCTGCGGGACGTGTTCTAAGGAGTTGTCGACGTTCATAGCTTTGATTCACCACCGAGAGACGATTGTTAGACTATGGATCAGTGCAGTGGGGTAGTTATTACTCCATGGGGCAGAGTGATCGTAGCATGGCTATGAGCCTGTGCACTGGAGTCGTTATGACTTCATAGGGCAGAGTGGACACAGCAAGGACTAGTGGCTATGGATCAGTGCAGTGGAGTCGCCATGACTCCATGGGGCAGAGTGATCATAGCAAGGATATGAGCGATCAAAGCGGTGGATATCATATGCTTTACGCACTGAGTGAGAGATGTGAGGATGGTTGCTATGCTTGATTGTTTGACACCACTATGACATGCACACCCCTCCCCCGTATCTTAACACCATATGTTAGTATCACCTTAGAGTATTGTACATCTTGTTGTGCTAACTCTTTGGTTGCAGGTCCAGGTTCAGGTATGGTTTAGTATACCTGTTATTGTTCTGTTTTTGCTGCTTATCGCTCATACCAGACTTTTTCCTGACTCAGAGTTTTATGTCTCTTCTTATTACTCTGGGTGCTCTTAAACGGGCAGACTAGAGACAAGTTAGCTAGTTATGCACGAGTAGCTGATCCGGAGACGAGCAAGAGGCTTCCACGTATGATATATATATATATATATTCTCCCTGTGTCACTGCTGGTCACTACTTTGGGCATAGTAGTGTGCCTTTCCTATTTTTCTTTAGAGACAGTTTGTAAAGTTGTAATAATGATGATGTGGAACATAAGCTGTAACTTTAATTTTCCGCTTCTATCATGGTTTAGTTTTCAGCTTATACACTGTCTCGCCTGTTTTATGTCAAGTATGTTATTATTATATTTTGTTCCATGCGCTGTGAGACATTATACAGGTTCCTTGCTAGTTCAAATTCCCTTCTTTTCCTTTCTTTGGCAACCGTCTCATACTGGTTGGACATTGGCACAGCGCACTTTCATTGAAAATGTCGGCTGGTGCGGGGCGGGCCGTCACAGCCCCCGCACTATACAAGAGGAATAATGCACTGAAAGGTGTGCCAGGCAGCTACGGACGATCATCAAGATATGGTAGATAAACGAAACCTTTCATAAACTCACAGCGCAAGGATAAAATATAATAGAAATATACAAACAAGTAGTGATAGTGAAGCAAAAAACACTAAGCTTTCATGACAACTACAAAGTATTTCCCATACACATGGATAACAAAAATAGTGTTTATACAATTTGCCTCACTACAACACTCAAAGAAATAGCTAACAGCGGAAACAAATACTAGATAGTAATAAAAATGGTACATGAGCCTCCTGCTCGCCATCGATCAGAATCGTCGTCCTCACTAAAGCAATACCTGCCACCGATTACTCAGTCTTCCCATCCACAACCAGATGGATAGCCCAAGGTAATAGGAGGAAACATAAAACCTTGAGTCAGACAACAGTCTTAGTGAGCGATAAAATAGCTAACAAACTTCATCAATAAAGTATATGAGAATGGGTAAATAATTAACTAATCTACCCATCTCCAGAGAAGAACTCACAATTTCCATTCTTTTTATATGACAGTGATAGCCTTTACAATACATACACCCAAAGGAATAACAATTCAGTCACGGCAATTAAAGCATCCATTCATATATGGCAAAGCAACTCAATCATGATCACAACATGCATTCAAACGTCCATGACTGACTCCGGCTATCACCGCCAATCTTGCTTTGGAAACTTCGTTATCGTATGATGGCTAACAATTTGCCGTCAATTGTCAAGGACCACACATGACGCCCTGGTTCTAGCAAAACTCCATATGCTACACGCTATACTCAACACGTGTCTAGGCCATACACGACGCCCAAGGCACTCGACCTACAAATTGTCCTCAATTGTTCCTCTGCTTTGAGTCCGCTAGAACCTACGACAACGATAATTCCACGGCCTTTGTCTCTCTAGTCGTTATCAATTACGACTATTAATTAGCTCAGAACACCTTAGAGCTGTCACTTCACACGAACTCAATACATCCTTGAGTTGTCTCCCCATTTGTTGCATACTACGAGCAACAATCACTTTTCAACACTTCCAAACTTCCCAATTGAATTCACTTTGAAGTCACATCATCACCGGAAATGTCCGACCAGAAATAGCCAACCAGAAATGGAAAAAATGGCTGACTAGAAATGGCTGATCAGAATAAGCCGACCCAACTTTAGTCCGACCCAACTTATGTCCAACCCAACTTTGGTCCGGCCCAAATTTAGTCCGACCCAACTTTAGTCCGACCCAACTTCTCCTGACTAGGCCGACCCACCTCTGAATGACTAAGCCGACCCACTTTTTCTGATTAGGACAACGCACTTTTTCTGACTAGGCCGACCCATTATGGCTGATCCAACTTATGGCCGATCCAACTTATGGCCATTCCAAAACCTGCATATTGCAATTCAACCCTGATTTTGAAAAAAACTTCGCCAAATGATAAATTCGACGAAACTAACTCATCCAATTCATCAAAAAGGATTACAAGCATGTTATGAAATCAACAATATCATCAACATGATAATTCTATCAAGGATAATTTCAAATTCACCAAAATCACCATAAATATGGATATGAACAAAAAGCATGGATCTAACTTGCACATTCGTTTGAAATACCATAGAAATTACCTATCTAAACTCGCTAAATCAGATCCTAGGGTGATCTATATGAAAATGAACCTAACAATGTATAGATCTAAGGAAAATCACTTGAATTTGATGAAAAGCATGATCTACTACTCATACACTTTATTGAATCCATGTGAGAGATGTTAATTGCTCACCGATTCCCCAATACAAGCTAAAATGATAGAATTATGTATCCGAACAGCGAGCAATTCGAACCAAACTCCTCAATTAGATGAATTCACCCTTGAAATGATGTAGATTTAGCCTCCAATGGTGTAGATATATGATTTCCCTCCTTAGATTTGGATTTTTAATGGTGGAAAGGTGTTAGAGGAAGAAGGAGATCAATACCTCTAAATGAGAGGATGGGAAAGTAAACTTTTCCCTCCACTCTCACCCCCTATTTATAGGATTCCACCAGCCCACTAATGGGCCTTCCCAAATCAACCCATTAAGCTCCCAAAACCTGAATAGTCAACTGGAAAACCTTAAAATAGCAATTCCTCCAAACCGCTGAGTCAAATCTTTAATGTCTCACCCTCTGATTCAACCTACTCTATGGAAAGGCAATCGTCAATTCCTTTCCAATGGCACATGTCTCACCCTCTGATTCGACCTGAGTCAAAAGTTATGCCCTGTACAAGACTGACAGGGGCAAAATGGTCATAGAGAAAATTGGTAAAAAATATGGACATGTCTCACATCCCCATAAGCAACATATTAAAAGATGAGAATAATCCAACCCTCAAGGAATAAAATAAACATATTTTATGAACTTCCGATACATAAAATGCGGGTTGTTACATTCTCCCACCCTTAAGAATTTCACCCCCGAAATTCCATGCAAACACAACAATAACAAAAATTCCGCATGCCTATCATCCATGAGAAGCCAATTCTATCACCCAAAGTAGCAACCATCAAGCCATGCGTCCATATCCTTATCCTAGCATGTAGAATTCTATCAAACAACAACAAAGATAACAACAAAATCAACAAGTAATAATGATGGCGTGATATCAATGGGTCATACGGATGAAGAGTTTTGGATGGGTCGTCTTTATACTCTCCCCCGTCTCCCACGTAACATAGTCGCCCTCCCCGCTCCATTATAACTTAACTAAGTTAAACGTCTTTTCCCTAAGATGTTTCGTGACATTCGCCATAACACGAAGTGGCCTACAAGATTTCATAACTACGAACTCAATTATAAGAACGACGTACTACTCCGGAGATACTACCATATCCGTAACATGCGAATATTTTTGCAAAAATGACTCACAAAAATATTGTGCACACTCTACATCGCTCGCATAAAATCACTCTATACGCGAGCTTTCCGATTTGTTTGTCTATCGGTAACGGTCCAACAACCCATAGCACTTAAGCCACATACCACAGCGTTTAGAAGCGCTGCTGAAAACTCCTCCAACTTGACCGATCAGCCAGAATACCCTACCGACCGACCCACTTGGACCCGAATGACCCGTGCCTTCCAACCTGACAAACCCAAAGGACGACTGACCCGGTCAGAATGGACCGACTCGACCCACTTGCTTCCTCAACAAAACATGAACTTCAACCCGACCGACCTGGTCACAACCATCCGAACGGATAGGACTGACAAGGTATGGATCGACCCGACCCAAAAGTTTGATGGACCCATTTCCTGGCTTGGTTCTAGGTAGTCCATTGATAAAATCTATCGATACTTGATCCTACTTCCATGTAGGAACTTCCAATGGCTGAAACAACCCAATCGGCTTCTTCTGTTCAGCTTTCACCAACTGATAATTTATGCACTTGGAAATGAACTTTCCAATATCTCGCTTCATCCCCTCTCAGTATTAAATTCTCTTCATGTCCTGATACATCTTATTACTACTGGGATGGATTGTAAACTTCGAGTGATGACAATCTCTCAGAACCTCATCTCTCAATCCATCGATATCAGGAACAACTAATCGCCTTTGCTTCCAAAGCTAACCTTCTCGATCGACTTCGAACTCTTTATCTTCTGGTTCTAGTCTCTAGATAAACTCGACAAGCTTTGCATCTCGCTTTTGGCTCTTGCCAATCCTTTCGATGAGAATAGGACTTATCGATAAGCTTGCCAACATTTCAGGTTCGAACTCATACTTTGGCCTGAAATCAAACCTTGCCAAATACTCAAGGCTCTTCCATTGTGAAAACATCACTCATAAACTCGTGTGTCTTCGACTCAACGCATCTACAACTGCGTTACCTTTACTAGTAGTATAGGCTATATCAAAATCATACGATGCCAGAAACTCTTTCCATCGTTGCTGCCGAAGATTCAAATCCTTTTGGAAGAAAAGATACTTCAATGACTTGTGATCCGTAAACAACTTGAATCAGACTCCCAAAAGGTAATGTCTCCATATCTTCAGAGAAAACACAATCACTGCCAACTCCAAATCATAAGTTGGGTAATTCTTATCATGCGGCTTTAGCTGCCGACTTGCGTAGGCCACAACCTTATCCTTTTGCATTAGCACTGCTCCAAGCCTAGTACCACAAGCATCGGCGTATACCACCATCTCTACATTCCCACTTGGAATGGTTAACACAGGAGCACTTGTCAATCTATCCTTTAGGATTTTGAACGCTTGTTCACACTTCGCATCCCATGTGAACACTTGGCTCTTCTTCGTTAATCCAGTCAACGGTGCAACTATCTTGGAGAAATCCTTGATAAACCATCGACAATATCCTGCCAACCCAAGGAAACTCCGAACATCCATCACATTCTTAGGTCTATCCCAGTCCTGGATTGCTGCCACTTTAGCGGGATCGACCGCTATCCCATTTCCAGAAACAACATTACCTAAGAGCCTCACTTCATTCTTCCAGAAGTGACACTTTGAGAACTTAACCTTCAGCTAATGCTTTCGCAAGATCTCTAACACAACTCTCAAGTGCGTCTTGTGTTCTTCCTCGTTCCTGGATTAAACCAGAATATCATCCACGAGCACAAGCACAAACTTATTCAACTGATCTCTGAATAACCTATTCATAAGATCCACGAAATACGCTGGCGCGTTAGTCAACCTGAGTGGCATCACCAACCATTTTAAGAAACCGGATGGTGTCCTAAAAGAAGTCTTTGGTACACTATCCTTGGCCAACATCAATTGGTGAAATACCGTTGCCAAATCCATCTGAGAAAACACTTTGGCTTCATGAAGCTGATCGAACAAGTCATTAATCCTTGGCAACGGATACTTGTTCTTCTTAGTCACCTTGTTCAACTCACGATAGTCCACACACAATCTTAACGAGCCATCTACCTTGGTTGCAAACACGACTGGTGCACCCCATTCGGAAACATTTCTTTGAATGAATCCCTTCCTTAGAAGGTCACAAACTTGCACCTCCAACTCTTGTTGTTCCTTAGGCGCCATCCATCTAAGAGGCATAACAATTGGTCTAACACCCTCAACCAAATTGATCCTAAACTTGATCTCTCGATGTCGCGACAACTCTTTGACCTCGTCAAAGATATCCTCATACTCATTAGCGATCAGCACAGATGATAAGCCTTCTTGTGGAATCACAAGCGAATATAGATAGCTAACGAAGACACCCTCTTCGCGCTTACACTTTACCAATACCTTTCGCCCTTCCGCATCCCCGACTCTCACCTCTAGCTTCTCGCAATTCTCCCTTGCCTCATATCTCTTGAGCCAATCCATGCCCAAGATGATCCCAAACCCAACGAAGTTAAGAACAAAGCAATCACACACAAAAAAGCAACCATGACTCGACAACACTGGACCACAACACAACATGCACAAATTGGATGAATCCCCAACTGGGTTAGTCACAATCAATGGCCTATCAGAAATCTCGGGTTCCAAACCCAAGCAACACACAAGCTCATTGCAAATAAATGAATGCGATGCTCCAGTACCAAATAGAACTCAAAAACTCCCTTGGTAGAAAGTATATATCCAAAACAACAGCCTCTTCAAATTCTCATCAGGAAGGTAATAGGAAACTGGAATTGCTTCCATAACACATGCCTCCTCTGGTTGCTTATTCTTCAGAAAATTAGGACAATCCTTTTTCTCATGCCCAGGCTTTTCACACTTGAAGCACTTCGTCTCAGCTCTGGGGTTCTTACAATCCTTGGAAAAATGACCCTTCTACCAGTAGTTAAAGCAAGTCACCTTTACCTTCTTCTTCTTATTCATTTTCTTTCTAACATTAGTGCTAGAAAAAGTTTCTTCCTGGGGCTCATGTCTGGTTCCAAAAGCCTCGTCCCAAGCAGCACCAATTCTTTCTTCTCGCTCCTTAACTCGGCGTCGAAGTTACTCCAAAGCCCTACTTCTTAATTCATCTTATACATCTGTAGGAGAATAATCTTTCTATCTCTTAACAGAATCCCTTCTGGGTACTTGCACAGGAACATCACTCTCCACTATCGCTTCTGGAATGGGTATCCTTGACATAGTCGTTGCCATCATGGCCGCCCCAAACATAACCAGGTATTCTGGTGCAATTGCTTAAGCTCCCAATTGGCTTCCATCTCCTACTCCTCCAGTTCCAAATTCACTTCTAAAGGTTTGACAACTCATTCTAAATCTAAAGTAGAATGGTTAGTCCACTCACAAGATAAACTACTAAAGAAGTACAAATGCTACTACTATATATGCTAATATATATATTAAGCATCCAACTAAAATCTACAATTACGTCTCTCATACGTGATTACGTCCTTGAACTTTGGATAAAATCGTTAACCAGAGCTCTGATACCAAATGTGACGACCGCCCACAACCCTAGCACTATACAAGAGGAATAATGCACTGAAAGGTGTGCCAGTCAGCTATGGACGATCATCAAGATATGGTAGATAAACGAAACATGTTATAAACTCACAGCGCAAGGATAAAATGTAATAGAACATATACAACAAGTAGTGATAGTGAAGCAGAAACACTAAATTTTCATGACAACTAGAAAGTACTTCCCATTTATGTGGATAACAACAATAGTGTTTGTACAATTTGCCTCACTACAACACTCAGAGAAATAGCAAATAGCGGAAACAAATACTAGATAGTAATAAAACTGGTACGTTAGCCTCCTGCCCACCATTAATGAGCATCGTCATCCTCACTAAACAATACCTGCCATCTGTTACTCAGTCTGCCCATCCACAACCAAATGAGGTAATAAGAGGAAACATAAAACCTTAACTCAGACAACAGTTTTAGTGAGCAATAAAATAGCTAACCAACTTCATCAATAAAGTACATGAGAATGGGTAAATAATTAACTAATCTTCCCAGCTCTAGAGAAGAACTCTCAATTTCCTTCCCCGCTATATGACAGTGATAGCCTTTACAATCCACACACCCAAAAGGAATAACAATTCAGTCACGGCAATTAAAGCATCCATTCATATATAGCAAAGCAACTCAATCATGATCACAACATGCATTCAAACGTCCATGACTGACTATGGCTATCACCGCCAACCTTGCTTTGGAAAATTCGTTATCGTTGACTGGTTAACAATTTGCCATCAATTGTCAAGGACCACACATGACGCCCCGGTTCTAGCAAAGCTCCACATGCTATACTCAACATGTGTCTAGGCCGTATACGACGCCCAAGGTACTCGACCTACAATTGGTCTTCAATTGAACCTTTGCTTTGAGTATGCTTGAAACTACGACAACGATAATTCCTCGCCCTTCGTCTCTCTAGTCATTATCAATTATGACTATTAATTAGCTCAGAACACCTTAGTACTGTCACTTCACATGAACTCAATACATCCTTGAGTTGTCTCCCCATTTGTTGCATACTACGAACAACAAACACTTTTCAACACTTCCAAACTTCCCAATTGAATTCACTTTGAAGTTACGTCATCACCAGAAATGTCCGACCAGAAATAGCCGACCAGAAATGGAAAAAATGGCTGACCAGAAATGGCTGACCCAACTTTGGTCTGACCCAACTTATGTGTGACCCAACTTTGGTCTGACCCAACTTTAGTCCGACCCAATTTTGGTCCGACCCAACTTTAGTCTGGCCCAACTTTAGTCTGACCCAACTTTGGTCCGACCCAACTTCTCCTGACTAGGCCGACCCACCTCTGAATGACTAGGTCGATCCCTTTTTTGACTAGGCCGGCCCACTTATGGTCGATCCAACTTATGGTCGATCTAACTTATGGCCGATCCCATTCTCGTCTGAGCTTCCGTTTCCAGTCCCCTACAACACACCCACATACTCAGCATGCCTCAAACAGTTCGTCACTCTTGTTCCCCACTGCCATGCTTCAAAACGTCCTGCTCCCATGCTACTACACGCACTACCCATTACAACAAACCCATGCAATTTTCAAAGCCACTCACGCCCTTTTGTTCCAACCTGTGCCCTCTTTCTACCCTCTTCTCCATATTTTCTTCCATTTTTCCTTTGGTTTCCGCTACTATCACAGGCTTCCCCCATGCAAATGAAAAGATCCCACACAACAAGGCTTTATTCCTTCACCGAACTCCATCCACCTGGCAACACGCAGCTCCAACTCATAACAACCCCCTCAGTTGCTTTGCATTCATTTTTCTTGATGGAAATGCGGTTTTTCTTCTTTGCTGGTACGACAAAGAGGAGTTGCGTTTTTTCTCTCGAAAAGAGGAAAGAAATAAGAGTTTTAGTTTTGTTTTTGCTGAGGCAAATGCGGTTTTGTTCATTTCTGGGAGAAAATAAAACGAATGGAGTTGTTTATATAGTGGAGAAGACGACGTGGTTGTCACGTTATTTAGATTATAGGGTATAGCTTTGCAGGAGACAACAAAGTTGCAGAAACTTAGTCGAGAAGGCTAGAAAATTAGCAGACAAGGAAAAGGTTCTTTGGGCCGCAAGGTACTGATGGTGTGAGATGCAAGGAATTGATATATTTATATTACATATTTCTTTTATAAATTTAGATATGTAGGTTGTTTACTATGGCATGTGCGAAGGTGGAGGTTCAAGAATGTTTGGTCTTGACATGTATAGTATGGTTTGGTTACATTTTCACGTGACACTGTAAAAATATAGTCAGTTGGCAGTCCCTTTTTATTGTGAATTTTTCATTGCTGTGTACACTAGAGATTTTAATGCATATGGGTTATGGATAGGTTTTAGTTAATGCGGTACCATTATTTAACATCGGTTGTTATATATGTGCACTGTCACGCCAACTCCAACAACAACAAGACTAAATACGCTGATACGTTTTGGCGTTCCGGTTCCCATGAAATTAATTTCGTTAAAAACGGACACCGTTATTTAATTTAGCAGTCCACCCTTAAATTTCGTCTACTGTTAAAACAATCCAAATGGTTCCAAACTGAAAATATAGCAATATTCAGCGATATGCATTCCAATAAAATTTGTTTCGTCGAAAACGGAGATCGTTTGAAAAATAATCATTTCCGAGGCCTATATATTTCTAATAAAATATGTATCAAATCAAAAAAAAGTCCAATTAAATAATAATAAATTATTATCATTAATATCCAATAAAATTATCATATAACTTCACATATAACGAATTTGGGTTTTATTATCAATTTCGAGTTAAAACGGTACCCAAAATAAATGAAAATACTTATTAATTTATTTAACAAACGTTATCGTTTATTAACGATTTCCATAGCGACTATTTTAAAATTTGAATTGGCCATAGCTTACAATCTATATTATGAAATCTCCAGTTTTCTTTTCCATTAGAAAAATATAATCAAATCAATTCAAACGTTTCCTGTTTCACGGAAATCCGACTTATATTGGATCCTATCTATTCAATAAAAGTTCAAATTGAAAATTACGAACTACCGCGCCGTTTTGAGCTCCTTTTAATTATAATATAAATTATATATATATATATATATATATTCGAACTTCCTTTTATCAAATAAATTTGATATAAAAACCATTATAATACCAAATCGATATTTAAAACTAATTTAAATATCCCAAATAAACGTTTGAAAATCTGGGACATTACAATTATCATACCGTTGTCACGTTTGAGCTCTTTACATGTGCGTATAATTACAGCTCTTATTAGTTCTGATCTTTCCAGAGGCATATTAGGCACTATTTCTTTAATTACAACAACAATAACGTCACTAATATGAGCATATCTATGATTACCAACTCCTATGATTCGAATACACATTAATTCTCGAGCTCCATTGTTATCTGCTACAATCAAAAGGGTCTGAGGTTGAATCATATCATTTTTATTTGAATTTATTATTTCAATGCAAAGAAGGAGGAAAAAGAAGAAATAGTATTTGTCTAGGAATAAAGAAACTCGTGGTTGTTTTTTCATCCCTTTTTCATATTTAGTTCTACATCCCTATCCTAAAATAACAAATTGAGTTTTATAGGCATTTTGTACGTAGCTATTGAAATTGTTGCTCGGGCTACAGTTTCTGAGACTCCGCCCATTACATAAAGTATTCGACCGGGTTTAACAACAGATACCCAATATTCGGGAGACCCCTTTCCCGACCCTATACGTGTTTCTGCAGGCCTTAATGTAATAGGTTTATCGGGAAAAACACATACCTATATTTTTCCACCACGACTTGCATATCGTGTCATTACTCTTCCCCCTGCTTCTATTTGTCTAGCGATAACCCAAGCGGGTTCAAGTGCCTGAAGAGCATATATACCAAAGCAAATAGGATAACCCGAGCAAGCTTTTCACTCTTCCTCTATGTTGTTTACGAAATCTGAATCTTTTGGGGTTATAATTGATGGTTTTTTCCCACCTCTACTACAGAACCGAACATGAGAGCTTCTTCTCATCCAGATCCTCACGAATGAAAGGATTCGATAATATTGCAGATGCACATATATTTAATAACTAATACATTAAACTAAGTAATGGGATTTATTGATATTATATTTCATTTATTAGATAAGAAGCTGTATATATGGTAAGATTTGTCTACTTATATATATATAAGGTTTCATTTTTATACTGGATCCTAATTTTTTTAATAAAATATTGAATCAAGACAATATTGGAATCCAATAAATAAGAAATAAGGGTTTCGCGGGCGAATATTGACTCTTTCGTTTTCCTACTTTATTCGTAGGATCAATCCACAACCTATCCGAGTAAAAAATATTTGTTCTTGGTTCATTCCGCTATCCCGCCTGCTCAATCATTTGGATTCTTTTAAATAGGATCTTATATAGTCACAAGTTTCGTCGTTCCCATAGCCTCTCCATTAATGATTAAGCCTAAACTTTACAATGGAGTTGTAACAACCCGCATTTTACATATTGAAAGATCGTAAAATATGTTTATTTTGTTCCCTGAGGGTTGGATCATTCTCATCTTTTAATATATTGCTTATGGGGATGTGGGACATGTCCATAATCTTTACCGATTTTGTTTGTGACCATTTCCCCCCTCCAGTCTTGTATAGGGCATAACTTTTGAATCAGGTCGAATCAGAGGGTGAGATCTGTTCCATTGGAAAGGAATTGATGATTGCCTTTCCGTAGAGTGGTTACAATAAAGATTTGGCTCAACGGTTTGGGAGGAATCGTTGTTTTAAGGTTTTTCAGTTGGCCAATCAGGTTTTGGGAGCTTATTGGGTTGATTTGGGAAGGCCCATTAGTGGGCCAGCGGAATCCTATAAATAGGGGATGAGAGTGGAGGGACAATGTTTACTTTCCCATTCTCTCATTTGGAGGCATTGATCTCCTTCTTCCTCTAACACCTTTCCACCATTAAAAATCCAAATCTAAGGAGGGAAATCATAGATCTACACCATTGGAGGCTAGATCTACATCATTTCAAGGGTGAATTCATCAGATCGAGGAGTTTGGTTTGAATTTCTCGCTGTTCAGATTCATAATTCTATCATTTTAGCTTGTATTGGAGAATCGGTGAGTGATTTACATCTCTCACATGGATTCAATATAGATCATCATAGGCTCTGATTAGCAAGTTTAGATAGGTAATTTCTATGGTATTTCACATGAATGTGCAAGTTAGATCCATGGTTTTTGTTCATATGCATATTTGTGGTGATTTTGGTGAATTTGACATTATCCTTGATAGAATTGTCATATTGATGATATTGTTGATTTCATAACATGCTTGTAATCCTTTTTGATGAATTGGATGAGTTAGTTTTGTCAGATTTATCATTTGGCGAAGTTTTGGTCGAAATCGGAGTTGAATTGCAATATGTAGGTTTTGGTGGATGTGAGTTGATGTGTAGTGGCATGGCTCAGGTGAGGCTACAGGACACGGTTTATATTTTGTTCAGGAAGTAATATACAGTAGAAAAGAAGTAGAAGGTGGAAGCAGGAAAGAAGGCGGAGGGATATAAGGAAGGGTATGTGCACAGGGAGTCCTATTGCAAAATAGAAGAAATGACGCAGAATAAAACAGTGGAAGAAAGATTATTACACAGTAGAGCTTGCGTCCCATTTTAACAAAGAAGAAGAAGCACAGTAGCTTCGTAAGTGACTGGATATATTAATTTTGCCTAATTATTTTATATATAAGTGCCTAATCATAGATTAACCGAGCCTGACCAAATACATAATATGCTTAATCAACATGCCAAGTTTGTTTATGGTGCACTAACTTGTTTAATTCATTCATTAGTTTTAATGGGTATATATAAAGTATTTAATTCAAAGTATGTTTTAAGTTGGTCAATACTATTCCATTTTGAGATGTCAAGCCTTGAACCAAAATATGATGTTTTGAACTATTTTGGCAATACTGAAAGCATCGTCCAACTTTTTTTAAAGATATAGGAATCAATGTTGAATGATTGGGGAATGCATGAGGTTTTACAGTAGCATGGGAATAGTATAACGTGACCAGCTATGCAAAGTGGCCATCTTATATTTAACGTGACATATATATTATTCATGCCAATAAGTGTAACATGCTTAACATATATATTATATATAATAACGTAAGTTAAGTAATGTAAAAGGCCTGAAAGCTTGTAATATGGACAATCGAGATTATAAACATAGGCATGTAGTTCAGGTGATAACTATTATTTAAGTCATTAATAATACACATGCCTATTGTATTATAAATGCGCCTAACCCTTTTCAGTTTTGGCTAATCTACATGCAAAGTGTCTAACCAATTTTTGTTAACGTGGCCATTATACAGTTAAACAGTACCTAATTACATGTTAGTAAGCTTAATTTCTGTATATTAACATACACCGATAGTTAACGTAATAACGTGATTCTCATGGCTGTATATATATGTCAAATTGAAATAAAAACTTGCGTAACCTATACTGAAAGTATAGGCTATTTAAAATTTAACTAAGATTTTATTTATTAAAAGCGGTATATATAAATTTTGTACCATGCTCATAGGTTACCATAATTCCAAGAGATCGGGGATGTTGCAACCATATCAATAGGCGTAATATTTTGGAATTGAAACGGACAAAGTTGAGCACAGCTGGAAAATGAATCAATTTTTCCATGGATGGAGAATCAAGGTGAGTTCAACTCACTCAGTTTATTACATTTATATTCTATATAAACTGGGTTTTTATTTTGTGTGCAATGGTTGCTAATGGTTGGTGATTTGATAACCGTTTGCATGGATGCTGAATATTTTTAGATATTCATAGATCAAATTAAACGTCTGTTTAATTCAAATCAAATCGTTATTTTAACTATAAAAATCCAAATAAGGAAACTTACCTTGTTGGTAACGTTTATAATAATATAAACTTATTAAATAAATAATTTGATGCTTGAATGGACGTTATAAATTGTTTGTTGACTGTTATTAGTTAAACTGTTTATTTCTTTTCACCGTAATAAATATATTGTCTTACGAGATTTGAAGTTAAACCATTGTGATGCAGGGAAGGATAGGTTGGAGGGATCCAACCGGATTCCTCAAATATGTTGTTATATTCATATTTTATTATATGAACCATTTAACCAGTATGAGTTAATGATTGATTTACCGTTAGTCGTTGAATTAAAATTCAGCATTTGTTCGTTATTAACCAATAGATGATATTGGTTGAGTAATTGGCAACGGTTGGCCTAAAATGAACAATTTTATGAATGTTGACTTATGGTTAAATAAGGTTATAAGGACCGGTTTTTATAACCAAATGGATTTTGAAATCTGTTTGTATAGATTATTTTGATAAAAGTTTATTAAAAGAAAATGAAAAAGTATTTTTATCTAGTAATTATAAACCGAGTATATTAAGCAAAATCTTATGTTGATGAGTTTTAAGCAATAAGCAGAAATTAACCAAATGGTTAAGAATTGAATTAATTGTTTAAAATAACAATTAATTGCAATTATTTAATTTAATTAGATTGTTAATTAAATTAAAGGAAATTATGTAAAGTGATGAAAAGAAAGGACTAATGGAACCGGTTAACGAATTGACCTTGTTTTGAGTTGACTAAGTAAATTCTTTTAAACCAAAATAGATTATTGAATAAATTATTGAATCATTAATTATTTTCAATCGATTACTATTTTAATTATATGGAAGGAAGATTAACTATAAATGTTGAAGTAAACAAAATTAAATTCTAAAGATGTTGGAGTTGATAATTATTATTTTAATAATAATCAAAGTAATAAATCTTGAAACTAAATTCTTTTATGGAAATTATGAAGTGGTAAAACCTTATGAGTAGTTAAAGGAATTTATAAGCGAATTTATATGAAACCTTATTAAGAATGGTATTGGTTGGATTTTTGTAAAATCCAAGTTGGGAAATTATAATGACAGGTTATAAATAGACTGATGATTTTAAAACTCGGAACCAGTTCAAAAAGGGGATTTGTAATTAAAAGGAAGTTAAATGAAATCTAAAAGCCTAAAGATGGGGAAATGGTTTAAATTGAGAAAAAGCGTGATTTTGGAATCGTAAAAGGGTTTTTTCAAACGAGAATAGATGGAGTTAAACCATATCTAAAAGCGTATGGTAAATAGAAATGCCAGGATAATTATTTGAATGAGATTTCGTTGATAAACTCATATCTATCCTGAAGATAAGATTATGATCGACTCAAGGTCTAAGAGGCAAATAAAATATCTCAACTTGAACGACTTCATGATTATCCAAGGACGATACTAGTTTAGAAATGAGGGTAGTGAAAGGTATTAAAATTTATGTATTAAGGATATTATAAACTATAATTTGAAGAATTATATAAGTTGATTTGGAAATAAGAAGTTAAAAGCGATATTTCCAAATGTTGGGAGATTTAGGAATTAAATTAACAACTGCTTAACTAAAAAAAGGCCAAGTGACACTATATACTAAATCAATAAATCCATTTTATATTTTTCTATGGATGATGGTTGTTTATTTTGATAGTTAAATCACCGACTATCAAAATTTGACCAAATCGATTGTTGATAAGGAAAGACCGGGATCAAATTTATATTCGAAAACAATTCTGACCAAAAAATACGTAAACATTAAAGATATTCAGAAGTTGATCGAGATGGAGCAATTGAAGACCGTGGATCTTCATAAGCGGAAGGATTGCTATCGAATTTCTCTGACTTGCAACCAGAGGTTTTTTGACATGATTCAGTCGTGGTTGATATTTTGCGGATTGCAAGGACTACTCGCTACTTATCCTTTGGATGCAATGGGAGGGTGCCTTCGGTTCATCCTGTTCCTGGATGACTTGTATGGACGAGTGTCTGGCAAAGTATTTCCCAAAAACCGTGTACGTTGATTTTTACAAATATATCGAGTTGATTGCAAAGAAGGGCAATTCTTTTATACCCAGAGTATATTTGTAGACGTCAATTAGTGATTTGATGGATCTAACGATATGGCATTCAAAGTGAATGACGGCCAGATGATCAAAAGATAGTTATAACCTCAAGCCTCATCAAATGGGAAATGACAGAAATCGGGCAGGCAACATGGCTATGTGGGTCGTTCCTATTAGGGTGTATAATAACCTATCTAGAGAAATTCCATTTCATTCTTTAATCTATTTCGATGTTGTCCCCTTTTGGGAAACGGTGGGTAGCTCCCAACCATTGGTGATATACATTCGATACACTCAAGTGAAATGAGTGGTCGGTCATGTGTGGGCCGGGTTGCAAGACGTTCTTGTTGAACCCAGTGTATTCCCCTCTAGAGATACACTATTGAAAGGTGGTTCCATACCTTTCATAGTCGGAATCCGATCTCCAATAAGCACCCATGGTTTTGATTGTATACTATATACGTGGAGCGTGAGATGCAAGCATTCCTCTAGATTGCTATTTATTTGTAATTAGACACTATTATAATATCAGAAAAGATATGTTTTCAAAAATGTTTTGGGTTATATTAAGGTAAAAACCATCCGTGTTTATGTGTGGACTGGTCTTACTATTATCCTTTTCTTTCAAAAGGATTTTTGAACTTAAAAATCAATATGGATGTTATTCAAACTTAGCGAGTTTTTCTCACTCTGGTTCACCAGACTGGCCCATCGTTTGTAATTCTCGGGTTAGCGCGGTTTACAGGTTCAGGTTATCGAGTGTTGTGAAGTCTAAAGACGAGCTGGAGGAGTTCAGAGGTATAGTATTATCCAGTATCATTCCGCTATGTATTGTATCTGAGGACAGGTTATTATAACTGTTCAGTTTGATTGACTATTGTACTCTGATGATTGTAAGTATACATTTTTTTCCAAGTTTCAATAAAGATTTATTTCCATGTTATTTTGCTTCGATGTGAGACTCTGTGTGGTGTTGTTCTTCTTCTTATTCCTCTATTCTAATATTTCTTTCTTTCTTATCTCACCCTCTAATTTCTTTCTAATAACTTTCTGGATGTTTGGTACTCGAGTTTGAACACTGGATGTGTTTGTGTCGAAAATTCGAGCATCGAATTTTCTGGTTCGTTACAATAATACGATATGATGACAATGCATCGGTTGTCATTGATCAAGAAGGAAATCCAAAAGGAACTCGAGTTTTTAGCGCGATTGCTTGGGAATTGAGACAGTTGAATTTTACTAAAATAGTTTCATTAGCTCCCGAGGTATTATAAAGACTCATAAATCAAATTAGGATATTGTTCTAGTAGGATATCTGAAATAAACCCAATTAATAGCTTGTGTCTCACACATATATTTTTACTAAATTTACTAAATTTAATGATTAATTTCAAATTTAATTAAATAAAATAATGAATACTTTGAGTATTTAAATAAAAAACATGTTAATTGTATCAAAATTAGAAGCACCAATAATTAAAAAATTCATGGGAAGAGACGATATCGTGATATAATAACTTCTATAAGGAATGATAACATGAGTAAAAATGGAACAGTTCGAATAGTATCCACAAATATCACCGAAAACATTGTTAAAATACTCATACGAGAGGGTTTTATTGAAAATGTTCAGAAACATCAGGAAAGTATTAAAAATTTATTAGTTTCAACCTTGCATCATAAAAGAAATAGGAAAGGAATATATAAAACGATTTTAAAACGTATCAGTCGACCCGGCCTTTGAATTTATTCCAACTATAAAAGAATTCCTAAGATTTTAGGTGGAATGGGAATTGTAATTCTTTCCACTTCTCGAGTCATAATGAAAGATCAAGAAGCTAGACTAAAAACAATTAGGGGAGAAATTTTGTGTTATATATGGTTATCCCCTTCTGGTATCCTAATTTTATCTCTAACTTCCTATTTGTGAAATAGGGAGTAAAGGTGAGTTATATAACTCTTCTTCCATTAGTTGATACTTCAAAAAGGTTTCTTGGAATGAAAAAAAAAGATTCATGAAGGTTTAATTTTTAAATCATTTCCCAATGGTATGCTCTCCGAATCTCTTTATATTTTATATGAAGATCTAATTCTAGGTTATATTTCGGGGAAGGTCCGACGCAGTTTGATACAAACACTGCTAGGGGATAGAATCAAAATAGAAATAAGGCTATCAAGGGACGTATAATTTATAGACTTCGGAACATTGAATGATTAGATATATTCTTTTAGAAAAAATCCCTTCCATCAGAGATACAATTTGAAGAAAAAAAAACAAGAAACTTATTTTCTTCTAAGGAATAAATTCAAAATTAAATTAAGGAGTAAGAAATATGAAAATAAGGGCTTTTGTTCGTAAAATTTGTGAAAAATGTCGACTGACCCGTAGGCACGGAAGAATCATAGTGATTTGTTCCAATCCGAGACATAAACAGGGACAAAGATAATCTTTCTAAAATTTCTCAAAGAGAGGCTATGTAAAAATAAAAGATTTGTTTTAACATAAAATGGATATCTCCATATCTTTTTATATATTTCTGATTCATATTTATGAGATGAAAAATTATGGCAAAACCTATACAAAAAATTGGTTCGCGTTGGAATAGGCGTATTAATTTACATAAAACTAGACGTATAATACCAAAAGGAGTTATTCATGTTCAAGCAATTTCAACAATACCATTGTAACTACTACAGATGTACGAGGTCGAGTGGTTTCTCGGGCCTCCATCGGTACTTTTGGATTCAAAGGTACAAGAAGGGGAACACCCTATGCTGCGCAAGCAGCCGCTTTATATGCTACTCGTACTGTAGTAGATCAAGGTATGCAACGAGCAGAAGTTATCATAAAAGGTCCTTGTCTCAGAAGAGACGCGGCATTACGAGCTGTTCGTAGAAGTGGTGTACTATTAAGTTTCGCACGTGATGTGACACCTATGCCACATTATGGATGTAGAACTCCCAAAAAAAGTGTAAAAAAAGAAATAAACTATTCGATAATCTGATCAAATAATAATATTAGCATGGTTCGAGAGGAAATAACAGGATCCACTCGAACACTACTGTGGAAATGTGTTGAATCAAGAGTAAATCGTACGTGTCTTTATTATGGTCATTTCATTATGTCCCCGCCCATGAAAGGGTAAGTGGGTACCATAGGTATTTCCATGCAAAGGGCTTTACTTGGAGAAATAGAAGGAACATGTATCACACATGCTAATCTGAGAATGTGCTACATGAATATTCTATGATAGTAGGTATTGAGGAATCGATACATGAAATTTTAATAAATTTGAAAGAAATTGTATTGAGAAGTAATCTGTATGGAGTTAGAGACACATCTATTTGCGTTAGAGGTTCAAGATACGTAACCACTCAAGATATCATCTCACTGCCTTCCGTAGAAATAGTTGACGCAACACAGCATATAGCTAACCTGGCGGAACCAATTGATTTGCGTATTGGATTACAAATCAATAGAGATCGCATATACCATGGAACCCCATAAATAACTCTCAAAATGGAAGTTATCATATAGATGATGTATCCATTCCTGTTCGAAATGCAAATCATAGTATTCATTCTTATGCAAATGGAAATGAAAAGCAAGGAATACTTTTTCTAGTAATACAAACGAATGGAAGTTTAACTCATAAGGAAGCACTTTATGAAGCTTCTCGTAATTTGATTAATTAATTTATTCCTTTTCTTCATGCGGAGGAAAAGAACATTCATTTTGAAGAAAATAAAAACAAGTTTATTCTACCTCCTTTTAACTTTCAAAATGGATAACTAAGCTAAAGAAAAACAAAAAAGGAATTCCATTGAAATGTATTTTTATTAACCAATTAGAACTATTTCGTAGGGCCTATAATTGTCTTAAAAAGTTCAATATACATACATTCTACAGAAACATTTCACAATCAATTTACCTAAGATTAAGTTTCCATTCTAAAGATTTTTTTTTAATATAAAATTTTATTTAAAAAAACTTCATTTTTTTTCTGCGACACACAATTCGTATTTCCGCGAAATAGATCATAATAAAATTCATGTATCTAGGGTGGATTCACTTTAGAAGCGACTATTCCCTAGATACCTACATTGTGGTATTTCATAGTTGAATCAATTTGAAAAAGACCTAAAGTTAGAGATTTATCAGTAGGTAATGTTGCTCCAATACCTAACCAAAGAGCTATTGCGGTACCGATCAAAAAGACTGTTGTAGCTACTTGACGACGAAATGGATTTTGGAATTTATTAACATTCTCCTAAAAGGGCACTGTTAATAATCCTGTTGATACCGAAACCATTAAAAGAACACCCAATAACTTATTCGGTACTGTGCGGAGTATTTGAATTATAGGAAAAAAGTACATTCGGGCAATATTTCCAAAGAAGTTGCAAATGGATCCGCCGGTTCACCAATCATTGATGGTTGTAGGACTACTAAGCTGACATTACATGCAATAGTACCTAGAATTACTACTGGAAAAATATATAAAAGATCAATGGGCCATGCGGGTTCTCCATAATAATTATGCCCCATCCCTTTGGCCAATTTAGCTCTTAATACAAGATCATTCAAGTCAAGTTTCTTTGTTATTTGGATAAGTGAATTCTTAAGGATCCATCCCCCGAAAGAACCGGACATGATAATTTTTCATCATCCGTCTCGATAAAGATTCAAAAGAATTACAGAAATAGATTAACAGAAAATCTTTATTTTATAGATATTCATACATATAAAATTAAATGACTTTATGTAAGTAATAAAGGATTTACTAGGTCCCATTTCTGAAGTTGTACCTATTCATATCCAGTGCAAATAATTGAGTTCTCACGGATAAATGCTCAACATTCAAGTAAGCTTAAAAATTAGATCATAATCAAGGGCTTTTTGGACTGTCTCATATCTTTTTGATTTCGTTTTTTACCTAAAACCATCTCGATTTTCTTACATACAAAGTCTTTACTTGTTACTAATAAAGTCTAGCCTCTGTTCTTCCTTAGATCTCTTATTTAACTCCGATAATATCATATTATAGATCGAGGTTGATGTAGAGGAAATGAATGCATTTCCATACTACAAATAAGTAAATGGGATAGATAAAACATTGGATCATGCCACATCACTTATTCTACAGAATCTTACGGAGCCTGTTCGTGCATGACATAATTCGGACATGATCATAGAAAAAATTCTCCTCAAGCGAACCGGCCTATACTATGCTACATAGGGGGATTTACGTGGTGGTTGGATGCGGAGACACGTTTAGATGGGAATTTCAACATGGCGGTATAAAATAATATATCGGCATGGCCCAATCAATAGTTCAAGTCACACACTCCCATAATCCATCCATCCTCCCTTTAGAGAATCCACTTCAACTATTCTTAGAACTAAACTACTTCAGCGTTGAAGAGAAGTATCAAAAAACATGTCTTATTCTTTCAATAATACATATTTGTAGCAATGAAATACTATTATTCCTTCCTGATAGGATATATGAGAAATTACAAATATCTATGATTTGTTTTCTCTATAAAATAAAGCTATAAGTATAAAGGACCTAAAATACCTTGCTTACGTATCATTGGTAAGTGCATGAACATAAATACAGCAGTAAGAAGAGGTAATACAAAAGTGTGTACACTATAAAAATGAGTCAAGGTAGATTGGCCCACACTAGCACTTCCACGTAATAACTCTACCAAAGGAGATCCTATTATAGGAATAGCGTCAGGCATGCTTGTCACAATTTTTACTGCCCAATAACCAATTTGGTCCTAAGGTAAGGAATAACCAGTTGCACCAAAAGATGCCATCAATACAGCCAGAACCACACCTATAACCCAATTTGATTCGCGGGGTTTTTAAACCCACCAATAAGATACACACGAAATACGTGCAGAATCATCACTAGAATCATCATACTTTCTGGCCATTGATGAAATGATCAAATTAACCAATCAAAGTTTGCTTCAGTCATTATGTATTGAACAAAGGAAAAGGCCTCCGTAATAGTTGGACAATAGTAAAAAGTCAAATAAAAAAACCCATAGCTACTTGTACTAAAAAAACAAGTGTGATTCCTCCTAGACAATAAAATATGTTGACATGAGGAGGAACATATTTACTAGTTATATCATCTGCAATCGCTTGAATCTCGAGACGTTCTTCGAACCAATCATATACTTTATTGAGATATGGAATTTGAGAGCCCCCCCCCCGAACCGTATATGAGAATATTCTCTCATACGGCTCAAACAAAAACACAAAAATACCAATTTTGATGGATATGCTATAGAAAGTTCAAAACGTCTTAGCTACTCGATGCAGTTTGTGCCAAAGATAGGAAGTAAAAAAAAAATTTGAAATCTATTCTTTGTGATGCTAATGCCAAAAATATCAAGTTAGCTCGTACACCTTTCTTTTTCTTTATATTGAGCGTTCCAGGCCTCTTAAATCTTCACTTTCCTATTTTTGTTTATTTTTGTTATTTAATTTGTTGTTTTTTGTGCGTAATGCGGGTCGACTTTTGTTTTACTGTTGATAAGAATTCCCTTGTTAAGACCTTATATAAATCAATTAAAACCTCAGATTCTGTGACGGCCCGCCCCGCACCAGTCGACATTTCACTGAGATGCGCTGTACTGATGTCCAACCAGCACGGAACGGTCGCCAAAAGAAAGGAAAAGGAAAGGGATTTGAAGAATTGAATTAGCACAGAACCTGTAACATATCTCACAGCGCATGGAATAAAATATAATAATAATATACTTGACATAAACATGCGAGACAGTGCATAAGCTGAAAACTGAATCAGAACCATTATAGCAGCGGAAATCCAAAATACAGCTTATTACAACTTAAAAATACTGTCTCTAAAACAAAAAGGAAAGGTACACTACTAATACCCAAAGTAGTGACCAACTGCGACACAGGGAGAATATCTATATATCATACGTAGAAGCCTCCTGCTCGTCTCTGGATCAGCTACTCGTGCATACCACCTAACCTGTCTCTAGTTTGCTCGTGTGAGCACCCAGAGTAATAAGAAGAGACATAAAACTCCGGGTCAGACAAAAGTCTGGTATGAGCGATAAGCAACTAAACAGAACAATAACATGTATACTAAACCATACCTGAACCTGGACCTGCAACCAAAGAGTTAGCACTACATACTGTACAATACTCTAAGGTGCCTCAAAACAAGTGGTGTAAAGATACGGGGGTGGGGGTGTGCATGTCATAATGATAGCAAACAAATCAATCATAGCAACCATCCTCACATCTCTCACTCAGTGCGTAAAGCATACGATGTCCACCACTGTAAATCACTAGACTCATCGAACTAGTGACGGAGTTCGACTCTGTACAACTACTGCTACAACCAAGCTTACCCACATGGAATCATGACCAAACCTTTTCAATGATCCCACTTCATTGGTCCATAGCTACTTTTAGTCGTACCTAGGTCACTACATACTATGACCCTGAATCCGTTCACATACTTCCCATACATAGTGATCCAAAGATACAGACATCGACAACTCCTTAGCACACGTCCCGCAGCAAAGCCCAATCATGAAGTGAACTCATTGGTTCCCAACTGGGTCCGGGATCCTGAGCTCTAACTTCCATTTGGACTACCTTTGCATCTCGGGTTATTGGTTTCCTCCTGTTCGGGTCGGTCGGTCAAGAACCTTTCATTCTGGTCGGTTTTCATCATCTCTACCCTGGTCGGTCGGTATTGCCCCCTGGTCGGTCGAACACTTCACCATTCCTGGTCGGTCGTACTTCACCATCCCTGGTCGGTCGAACACTTCACCATTCCTGGTCGGTCGTACTTCACCATTCCTGGTCGGTCGTACTTCACCATTCCTGGTCGGTCGTACTTCACCATTCCTGGTCGGTCGAACACCTTCACCATTCCTGGTCGGTCGTACTTCACCATTCCTGGTCGGTCGGTATTTCATCATCGTATGGGGACGGTCGAACATCGCATAGTGGTCGGTCTTTCCTAACCTGATCGGTCTCTCCTGGTCGGTCGAACCCTTCATACAGGGTCGGTCGTGATGTCCTCCTTCTATTGGGGTCGGTCGTGAGCTCGGGTCGGTCGGTCAAAACCCTCCCCTGGTCGGTCTAACTCGACCCGAAGAAAACCTGCACCATTTCAGCAAACTATTTTCGCCTCTCGACGGCGTTTTCAACCATTCTAACTTTATAATGCAATCATAAATCATGTCAAACAGTCATAGCAACATATGGGATAGAACACAAACACCAAAACATAAATCATAGCATGTGAAATAGATCAAACATACCCAAAAACCATATTTTTCCCTTAAGCATGTTCAAGCAAACTTAATGATAGAATTAACAAAATTTAACCGAATTAGCCAATTTTTCTAACAGAGGTCTAAAATAATATTTTAGAATTTATAAATATTTTTCCAGATTTTTAACATGCATAAATTCGCTAATTTCCACTAATCACCCCTTAATCCCCCAAATTCCGGGACTTGCAAAATTAGTCGAAATTAACCCAAATTCATATCAGAGGCATAAAATGATGTTTTAGAATTTTAGGAATTTTTCTAGATTTTTCTGAGTTATAATTTCGCTAATCTTCGCTAATTACCCTAATTAGCCGTAATTAGTGTAAAACAAAGCAAATCACTCACCTTTGCCACAATTTAACTTTCAGAACTGAAACTCCTCTGATATAGATCCAATCTCTAAGTGTTCCAGCAGCTCTATTCCAAATCCTATGCTAATTCGCCTTGATTTGATGTAGTTTTGCTTAATCTTTGATTAGAAAGTGATTAGAGGTGATTTGGAATGATTCTAGATGTTGGAGGCCATGACTAGGGTTGAAGAAAATAAGTGGCGGCTGGAAAAATGAAGTAAAAACCGAAATCCTAACCCTAGCAGCCCTTAAATACCACTAATCCCGAAATCCCCCAATGGGCCTAATTACTAACTACCCGGTTAAGCCCAATTAGCTGAAAATAACCCTTTAAACCTTAATTCAGCCATATCTCCCAAACGGTAAGTCCGTTTGACTACTATGACCACTCTACGGAAAGAGAAACCATCATCTGGAGCTAATGGAAGTGGTTTCAGGTCAAAATTCCTAACCAATCAAAAGTTATGGCCAAAACAAGATCAGCTAGGGGCAAAACGGTCATTTAAAAATCGGCAGAAATTGTGAACATGGGAAATGACCCCACTAGTTGTCCCCCAAAAGTACATGACCGTACGACTTATCAAGAAAAAGAAATAAATATTCTACGATCCTTCGATGCGTAGAATGCGGGTTGTTACAGATTCATACAAGAACTACGATGATTTAATACCAAGTTAAGTAAAAGGGTTCATTAAGTAAAAACCATTTGTTCATCAATTATTCAATTTCAATGAGTGGATCTAATAACTCAACCAAATCTGGAGAAAGAAGTCGTTCTTTAGATAAAATTAATTTCGTAAGTATAACGAAAGAAAATTTATTTAATTAGGAGATACCCATCTGAATTTTTTTTAGTCCGGTTGCGAGGTCTGAATAATAGGTATGAATCATAGTTAGAATATTTTTTTATTTTTTTTATAATATTCTGTGTTACAGATATTAGAATAAATATTCGATGGGATGGAATCATCTTAATAGAGACGACGTGGTCGTTCTCTGTATTATCAATATGATCAATTATAACAAATCACACGCTTATATTTTGGAAATACCAAAAAAAAGAAATACCACAGTCGAACTACCAAAAAGGTCTCTAAATCCAAGTTTTCAATTAATTTTTTATATTGAAAAACTAGAGGTTCATAGTTCTTATGAACCTAACTCATTGAAATTCCATCCACTAAAATAGAAGAATTATAAATCTCCAAAATAATACATAGGAATATTACAAATAGAGCCATTGAAACTCTCATAAGTGGTGTAGTACCCCAGCCTTGAGCTACTTGACTATATTCTGAATTCAATGGTTTCAATAAACTTCCTACATTAGTTTGTCTGGGCCTAGATCCAGAACTACCCTCAATGGTTTGTGTAGCCATAAAACCTATTTAATCATTGGTTGATATCGGTTGACTTTGTATGCTATTCTGTTGTAATTGTAAATAAATAAACGATCTTATCATAGATCCATTGTAATCTTGAAAATTTCGAATAATGGAAACAACAACCTTAGTCGCCATCTTCATATCAAGTTTACTTGTAAGCTTTACGGGGTACACCTTATATACCGCTATTGGGCAACCCTCTCAACAAGTAAGAGATCCATTCGAGGAACATGAAGACTAGACTTGTTGAAGTAACGAGCCTCTTAATATGAGGGACTATTACTTCAGTTTCTATAATGAAAAATAATTTCATTATTTTTTAGTCAGAACCTTAGGTGGTTCTCGAAAAATGATAGAGAAAAAAATTATCCCTAAAGTCAAGACTAAAAGAAATGTATAAACCAATGCTTCCATAGATTCGATTGTGGTTTACAATTATAGCTTTCGCATCTATTCGTTTGATTGAGTGGGATCATTTACCATACCATAAAAAAGAGCTGAAAGAATCAACGAAAAGAAGTTGATTCAAGTCTCTATTTTTTTCTTGGGTACCCAATAAAAAAATAAAGATAGAGGATAAAGGTATCAGAGCAGTCTTGTATCAAACTACTTGTCTCTTTGTAGTTGGATCTCCTTGTTTTTGGAATGCTCCGAATTCCACTTGAGCATCCAAATCTAGATCAATACCAGCAAAAACATCTCTAAACAAGGTTCTAGCGCCATGCCAAATATGTCCAAAAAAGAAAAGCAAAGGAAAGGAAGCATGCCCAAAAGTGAACCAACCCCTTGGACTACTATGAAAAACACCATCAGATTTTAAAATAGCCCGGTCTAATTCAAAATTTTCGCCTAATTGTGCGCCTAGCATATTTTTTCATAGTAGCAGGATCATTATAATTGACTCCATTGAGTTTGCCACGATAGAACTCCACATTTACACCACTTGTTTGACACCATACTCTAATTCTGCGCTTGGAAAAGCAACATATGCCCGAACAATTCCATCTCCATCTACTAAAACTACCGGGAATGTTTCAACAAAAGTAGGCACGACGTACAAAAAGCTCGCGCCCTTCTTTATCTCTAAAGATGGGATTCCCTAACCATCCAATAGCTATTCCATCCCCGCTATCCATTGAGCCCACTCTGAATAATCCCTATTTTGCCGGATTACTACCAATGTAATCATAAAAAGCTATTTTTTCATGAATTTTAGACCAAGCTTCCGTTAAACTTAGATTTTCAGCTAGTCCAACACCAACTCTTCGATATATCTCTTGCTGAAAGTATCCCTGATCCCACTGATAACGAGTGGAACCAAATAACTCAATTGGGGTTGTTGCTGAGCCATACCACATAGTTCCAGCAACAACAAAAGCTGCAAAAAAAACAACCGCGATACTACTAGAAAGTACAGTTTCAATATTGTCCATACGCAATCCTATGTAAAGAAGTTGAGGTGCCGAGCACTAAGATGGAATAGGCCTGCCAATATGCCCAGTGTACCTGCTGCAATATGATGAGAGGCGATTCCGCGGGGAATAAAAGGATCAAAACATTTCACGCCCCACGCTGGACTTACAGATTGTACTTTTCCAGTTAATCCATAAGGATTAGACACCCATATTCCAGGACCATATAATCTTGTCACATGAAATGCGCCAAAGCCAAAGCAAGCCACTCCTGAGAAAAATATATGAATTCCAAAGATTTTGGGCAAATTCAAAGAAGGTTTTCCTGTACGTTCATCACATAATATTCTAAGTCCCAATACACCAAATGCCAGATGGCCGCTAAAAAACACAAGCCAGAAAACACAATATGTGCTCTAGCCATGCATTCATAGCTCCAAATACCCGAATTCGTTACAGTTCCTCATGAAATACTCCAACCACCCCATGAATTGGTTATTCCTAAATGAGTCATGAAAGGTATAACGAACATACCTTGTCTCCATATTGGATCAAGAACAGGGTCAGAGGGATCAAAAACCGCTAATTCATGTAGAGCCATCGAACAATATGCAATGGGAGCATTAGTCCTATTTTGGGGGAGTGGGTGTATGGATCTATTTTAATATTCAAATGATCTATCCCTTCAATTAAGTTTTTTAGTTCTTAATTCTACCTTTCTCTAAAAACCTTCGAAGAAGACAATAACTCATTCTTACGTTTCCATATTAAAGTGAAGTATAGTACTTAAATTTTTTTCTTTCATTTAATTCCCACTGGTGTTCCAAAAGTACCTTTTTGGAGTCCTGGAGAGGAAGATTCAGTTTGGATTGACGTATAGTGTGACTTGTCAGACATATTGGTTGTAGCACCCCGAAATTTAACAACATTAAAGTGGATAAATTAAAGAATAATTAGTTTAATATTCAGAATTAAGCGAAACGGACTACGTCATTGCGTCCGTCTCGAAATTCTGGTTAATATAGACAACTGGTTTGCGTAAAACGGACAACATATAAAGAAGTTATGGATGGTAGAAGTTTGGCGAATATAGTAGGAATTCCCAGCGCACTTGACAAGTGCGCCAATGTATTTTTGCACTGGTGCACCTGTAAAGTCCACCCATGTATGTTTTTGGGCACCTAGACCCAAGTGGGTGTCGACCTGTGGCCCGATTCACTCTAGGGTTGAGGTAGCATTCGAATTCTGGAGGCTGGCAGCTATAAATATACCTCAATTCTCTTGTTTTCTCAAACTTAAAACAATGGAGGCCAGATGCCGTCAGTGCTTGAACTGAATCTAACCATTTCTTCTTCTACAAATCAAGCGCCTCAAGTATAGATCTGGGATTCAAATTTCAGTTTTCTCCTTCTATTAGATCTGATCCTTGTGAGTATAGTTAATTTTAGGTTTAAATGATTAAAAGTAAACATGTTATGACTATGATTTGGATATACACCTATGATTAAATCATCTTGGGTTTATCATATTTTGTGAATCTAAAATATTCTATGGCTTGGATCTCAATATTTATCATATTAGATCTATTATAAGTTTTGAATATATGACATCCTTGTATCTTAACTTGTACTATGCTAGATCTACTTCTATAGATTTAATTCACTTGTGACGTCATATTTGGGATCTTAAATTGTACTATGTTAGATCTATTTTCTTTAGATCTAATCCTTTTGTGGTTAATTCATCATGTCACATATGCGGATCTTGCCTTTTCTCTAAGTTTGTGGTTAATTTGGGATTATCATTTTCTGGACAGTTAAACCTTTGTTTAGATCTAGATCATCATATTGTGAGACATATGAATTCTTATTTGGATCTGTTCCTCCTAAGCATATTGGATCTAGTTTTATCATTACCCATTTTACTTGATCTGTTTTTATGTCCATCTTATTATGCATATTACTTACCTATGCCAGCATATATGCTTATGTCACTTTTAGAATGATCACTATTGTCATTTTTCCCATCACCTTCCCCTTTTATTGCTCATGACTAGGCTATTTTCTAGCCTAGATGCCACCAAATATATGCAAATACGTTAGTTAGGGAACGGGGGAGGAATGTTAGAATTGACATAATTTAAATAATGTTTATATGAATTGGACATATAATTCAAAAGGGGGAAGTCGTCGGGACATAATCACCTATAAAGACATAGGTAAGAATTGGATAAAAATGGAATGTTTAATAATTACAATTAGAAATTGTAATTGCACTTATGACACAAGGTTAGGTTGCATTAGTGGTGGAAGTCTGCCCGGACCCGACTGGCATATCCAGCAGCCACTAATGTTGAACCTAATGTGAGAGGTCTAAGTGCGCAAATACGAATCAGGCTAAGACACGAGGTTAGGCCCAACTTGTGGAATAAGTCTGCCCGGACACAACCGGCATATCCAGCTTCCACAAGTTGTAGGCCTAATGTGGGAGGTCTAACCCATTATAACCACAAATGGACATGGTAATGAATTGGAGTAAACAAGGGATGATAGTAACCTATTATGATTAATTACTTAATGAAAATGTTGTATATAATAGGTAGGCTTATCCTAGGGACAAGTGGAAATTATAACATAAGTTATAATAAAAGGAAAGAAAGCTTATTAGTAAACCTTAGTTAAGAAAACTAAGTTAATAAGTAAACAACGTCAAATATGTTAAACAGGAAACTAGTGAACTGAGAAGAAGTATACTTAATTAAATATTAAGTAAAACATGTTATTGTAACTATGGAAACAGACAATACAAAAGGGATTGTAAGATTACTTCCGTTAATTACAATCCAAGGGTGAAAGATTGTAAGATTACTTCTGTTAATTACGATCTAAAGAATAACATGTAATGGGGCTTATTAATGAACTTAAATGGATTAAGTTATATTTATATGAAACTAATAAGCAAGTGAAACTTTGGCAAGTAAAAAGCAGTCAATATGAATGGGGATAACATGTTAGTCTGTAATACTTAACCTAGTTGAATCCATAGGGATTGTGTGAACATAAACATGAATAGGGGTTAAGTAAATCATCGGTAGGGGGTAATATTAGTATATATAGGCCCACAAATTTAACCGTTAAATAAACATGCTTGGATCAGTGGGAGGGTTAAGTAAATCTTGGGTAGGTAGGTAATATTAGTATATATATATATAGGCCCACAAACTTAACCCAATAAGGTTATATAATTAAAGACACCTAGTGGTATACATAACCGGTGGAAATAATAAAGTTATGTAATTAAAGACACTTTTTAGGGTAAGCATAACTTGTAGAAATGACAGGGTTATGTAATTAAAGACACGTAATGGTATATGTAGCCAAAGAAAACCTAGTGGGGAACACAAGACAAAGGGGAGAGCTTATATCATAATGTGTGGGACCCGTTTCATCCAGTAACCCGGAGTAGGTATCAAAACATGTACTCCGTACTAGGTCGGAGAAGGGGCACACTTACTGGACTAATTGTAAGAGATCCAAACATGGAGGACGGTGTGGGCGGCGCAAACCGATCGGGCCATGTACGTGAGAGGGGGATAAGACGACCGTGACACCTGTAGATATAGTTGTGCACATTATTAACGAGGGGTTCTCACTTTAGGAAGTGATATCTCCTACTATAAGGCCGACACAGGGCATCTGCGAGGATAGGGAGCTGATCGATTAGGGTAGTTTGGTTACATTTAGACTCTGGTAAGTTTAAGAGTCCGTTATTGGGGCTGCCTGTGGATTGTATGGTGTTAAAACCTCTCATCAGAAGTACGCCTAAGTCTACCATCTTGTATGTTTTTAGGGATCATCTCATTCTGGTTATACTAGTATTGTGCAGAGGAATCTTTTGAGAAGCGTATCACTCTATCATGTTTTACTTATCATACCTATTTCTTATAGTGTTATATTTCTTATCCATCTTATATGCCTGTCATGCTACTTTTATTTATTTACTTACTAAAAGTAACTAGACTCGCCAGACTTTATGTCTGAACCTTTTTGTTTCCTCTTCTTTCTTCCGTTCCCTCCCCCCTCCCCTGTTCACAGGGTGGGAATTCTCAGGCTTAGTAAGGACTCGGTTATCATCTTGCTTGGAGCAGGTTTTGAAGTATTGCTCAAGTTCTTATCTCTACTATGGCTTTGTCTCTTTTTGTAGAATTATGCTTTTCATGTACTCTGATGGAACAAGACAGAAAGTTTTATATTATTGTAATGGATTTTATGTAATTTCAGACTTACAGTATTTTGGACCATGATGTTATGATTTTATGTTTGAAATAAAAATTTAAATTCTGCTGTTGCTTTTATATCTATCTTGTAATATTTCTGTTTCTGTTTACCTATAACGCTTCATGAAACTTAATGCATTCCCTTTGTGAGTGACATTAACGGATGTGGGGTGTCACACTTTGTATCAGAGCTGAAGGTTACCAGATTGGATAAAGTTTTTGAAAATTATTTTCAAAAAGGTTTTAAAAGAAAGCATTTTCAAAAAGAGAAGTCTGTTTTAAAACACATATTACCCAAAGCCATATGTAATATCTCTCGATTCTCCGCTTGATTCCTTTTTCCTTTTTTTTGGGAAACCGATTCTTCCCGAAAGGTGTCCCAATTTCGGCATGATGTCGTAGGCATGTTTAAACTACGGCACATGTCAAAGAGCAATGACGTGCCTAACCTCCATCTGTAGCTGCAGTAGTATCACCTACGGCTAATTTTCTCGTGCTTCGTAAGGATTTCCGTGTGATGAAGGCAACTTTCGAGATACTTGTTAGCTTGTTACACAAGGATGGTAAAAAAGAGAACAATGGAGTTAAGGCTAAGGAACACGGACCAAGGATGAGAAAAATGATGGCCCAGGAAGGGAACACAGATAAAGTTCAGATAAATCTGAAAAGGAAGAAGTTAAGGTTGAGGAAACACAAAATAAAAAGGTATGTCCCAAGAAAGGACAGCAACAACAACAACAGAAGAAGGGTGGAAAGAATGATAAGGCTAAGGGTAAGAGGAAGTGCCATAGTTGCGGGTGAGAGGGTCACTTGGCCAACGACTGCAGGGGAAGGAAGATGCTTGCTTTGTTTGTGAAGAGGTTGGACACTATTCTAGGGAGTGCCCAAGGAAGCAAGGACAAGGTCAAAGGGCAGGAACCTCTAGAGGGCAACCGAATGATCTCGTGGCCAATGCTCCAGATAGAGGTAGGAAAGTTTCTGTGGAAGGTTTGATTTCTCTTTCTAGTCACCCTATTAGAACCCTTTTTTATTCTGGTGCTTCACACTCGTTTATATCTAGTTCTGTAGTTGAATCTCTGCACTTAAATACTAGTATGGTAGTGGATCCCGTTGTTGTCTCAAACCCCATTGGTGGTTCAGCTCATTTATCCACAATTTGTTGGAGTTTGAGAATATCTGTATTAGGCGTCGAGTTTGAGTGTGACGCACATCTTGTTTCATGGGCTATGGTTTGATTCTAGGGATGGACTGGCTAACCACATATGGTGCCATTCTGGATTGTGAGAGGAGGGTTGTTAGGCTTTTGACTTGCCAAGGGAGGACCCTTGAGATTTCTTGTGACCCCAAGGGGTCTGTTATGTTGAGTTTCCTAGAGTCACTTGACGCATCTATCGATGATATAAAAACAGTTTCAGTAGTCCGTGAGTATCCTGATGTCTTTGATGAGGTTCAGGTTTACCCCCAAGGCACGAGATCGATTTCCACATATATTTGGTGGACAATGCAAAGCCATTTGCATTGCCTGTGTGCCGTATGGCCCCAAGAGAAAGAAGGGAGCTCAACAAACAAGTAGGGTATCTACTTGAGAAAGAGTTTTCTTTTGGGATGGGATGAACAAAGATGTAACAGAGTTGTTTCTCAATGTCTGATTTTCCAGCAAGTCAAAGCTGAGCAAAGGGAGCCCGATGGTTTACTTCATCCTTTAAAGGTCCCGCGGTGGAAGTAGGAGAGCATCTCCATGGATTTCATCAATGGTTTGCCTAGATCAAGGAGGGGCCACACCAGCATTTGGGTGGTAGTAGATAGGCTTACTAAGAGCGCTCATTTCATACCAGTTAAGAGTAAGAGGACAGCAGCATGGTTGGCAACAGTTTACGTTCATGAGATAGTTCGTCTTCATGGAATACCTTCCAGTATCGTAAGTGATCGTGATCCCATTTTCACCAGTAAATTTTGGAGGAGCTTGCAAGAAGCATTAGGTACACAGTTATGTTTAAGCACTGCTGGACAGACGGAGAGGGTGAACATAATTCTTGAGGATCTTTTAAGGCTGTGTATACTAGACTTCGGAGGGACTTGGGAAGATCATCGTCCTTTAGTAGAGTTTGCCTACAACAACAGTTATCAAGCTAGCATCAGCATGACACCCTTTGAAGCATTGTACGGACGACCGTGTGGATCACTGACTCGTTGGTCTACAGAAAGACTTTTACTTGGATCGGAGGTTTAGAAGTTATGCAAATGAGAAGTCAAGTTGGTAAAGGTTCAGTGCGGAGACAACCAAGAGGATGCGACTTAGGAGACCAAAGACAATATTCGCGCTTCATACCCTTTTCCCTTCGCAGGTATGTTCTTAACTTCTTTCTCCGAATCTTTTATTCATGCTTGTTTCTATCATTTGAATATATCATATCGATCGAATCTTCGACCTTTAGATAGGAAATTCCATGATTGTAAACATGTGTTTGAGACATGTTATATTTGATGGATGCAAGTGTTTGCTAGTGGTTGCTCGTGGATGCATATAGACACACATTAGACACTAGATCGACTCAGTCACTCTCATACTGCATATGGATGTGTGTGCATTTGTCTTCTTTTAATGTATAAAAGTGGATGTATCATCATATGGATGTTGCATTTGGATGGATGATTGTGCACACATAATAGGATTATTTGCATACATGTTGGATTCATGACACTAACATACATTGCATTAAGGATGTCGACTGAATCAGTAGACCGCCTGATCTAACGCATTAGTGTATGGACATACACACACACCTTTGCATATGTTCGTATAAGCATTAAAATTTTTTAAGTACAATGGATGCCTATGATTGGTGGATGAGTAGATGGATGATGGATGGTAGGATATATTTTTCTTAACTTGAAGATTTCGGGGACGAAATCCTTTGAGTAGGGGAGAATGTAACACCCCGAAATTTTAACAATATTAAAGTGGATAAATTAAAGAATAATTAATTTAATATTCAGAATTAAGGGAAATGGACTACGTCATTGTGTCCGTCTCAAAATTCTGATTAATATAGACACTTGGTTTGCATAAAACGGATAACGTATGAAGAAGTTATGGACGGTAGAAGTTTGGCAAATAGAGCAGGAATTCCCAATGCACTTGACAAGTGCGCCAATGTATTTTTGCATTGGACCATCTGTAAAGTGCGCCCATGTATGTTTTTGGGCACCAGGACCCAAGTGGGTGTCGACCCATGGCCCGATTCACCCTAGGTCTGAGGTGGCATTTGAATGCTGGAGGTTGGCAGCTATAAATATACCTCAATTCTCTTGTTTTATCATACTAAAAACAATGGAGGCTAGATGCCATTAGTGCTTGAACTAAATCTAACCCTTTCTTCTTCTACAAATCAAGCGCCTCAAGTATAGATCTGAGATTCAAATTTCAGTTTTCTCCTTCTATTCTCATAGATCCCATCCTTGTGAGTATATTTACTTTTAGGTTTAAATGATTAAAAGTAAACATGTTATGGCTATGATTTGGATATACCTATGATTAAATCATCTTGGATTTATCATATTTTGTGAATCTAAAATATTCTATGGCTTGGATCTCAATATTTATCATATTAGATCTATTGTAAATTTTGAATCTATGACATCCTTGGATATTAACTTGTAATATGCTAGATCTACTTCTATAGATCTAATTCACTTGTGATGTCATATTTGGGATCTTAACTTGTACTATGTTAGATCTATTTTCTTTAGATCTAATCCTTCTGTGGTTAATTCATCATGTCAAATATGCGGATCATACCTTTTCTCTAAGTTTGTGGCTAATTTGGTATTATCATTTCTTGGACAGTTAAACCTTTGTTTAGATCTAGATCATCATATCGTGATTAATTGTGATATGTTATTATGGGACATATGAATTCTTATTTGGATTTGTTCCTCCTACGTATGTTGGATCTAGTTTTATCATTACCCTTTTTACTAGATCTGTTTTTCTGTCCAACTTATTATGCCTATTACTTGTTTATGCCAGTATATATGCTTATGTCACTTTTAGAATGATCACTATTGTCCAACTTATTATGCCTAGATGCCGCCAAATATACGCGAATACGTTAGTTAGGGAACAGAGGGAAAATGTTAGAATTGGCATAATTTAAATAATGTTTGTATGAGTTGGACGTATAATTCAAAAGAGGGAAGTAGGGACATAATCACCTATAAAGACACAGGTAAGAATTAGATAAAAATGGAATGTTTAATAATTACACTTAGAAATTGTAATTGCACTTATGACATGAGGTTAGGTTGCATTAGTGGTGGAAGTCTGCCCAGACCCAACCGGCATATCCAGCAGCCATTGATGTTGAACATAATGTGAGAGGTCTAAATGTGCAAATATGAATCAGGCTAAGACACGAGGTTAGGGCCAACTTGTGGATTAAGTCTGCCCGAACCCGACCGGCATACCCAGCATCCACAATTTGTAGGCCTAATGTAGGAGGTCTAGCCCATTATAACCATAAATGGACATGGTAATGAATTGGAGTAAACAAGGGATGATAGTAACCTATTATGATTAATTACTTAATGAAAGTGTTGTATATAATAGGTAGGCTTGTCCGAGGGACAAGTGGAAATTATAACATAATTTATAATAAAAGGAAAGAAAGCTTACTAGTAAACCTTAGTTAAGAAAACTAAGTTAATAAGTAAATAACGTCAAGTTGTAGTGATATGTTAAAAAGGAAATTGGTGAACTAAGAAGAAGTATACTTAATTAAATATTAAGTAAAACATGTTATTGTAACTATGGAAATAGACAACAAAAGGGATTGTAAGATTACTTTGTTAATTACAATCTAAGGGTGAAAGATTGTAAGATTACTTCTGTTAATTACAATCTAAAGAATAACATGTAATGGGGATTATTAATGAACTTAAATGGATTAAGTTATATTTATATGAAATTAATAAGCAAGTGAAATTTTGGGAAGTAAAAAGCAGTCAATGTAAGTGGGGATAACCTGTTAGTCTGTAATACTTAACCTAGTTGTATCCATAGGGATTGTGTGAACGTAAAGATGAATAGAGGTTAAGTAAATCTTGGGTAGGTGGGTAATATTAGTATATATAGGCCCACAAACTTAACCGTTAAATAAACATGCTTGGATCAGTGGGAGGGTTAAGTAAATCTTGGGTAGGTGGGTAATATTAGTGTGTATATATATATATATAGTCCCACAAACTTAACTGGATAAGGTTATTTAATTAAAGACACCTAGTGGTATACATAACCGGTGGAAATAATAAAGTTATGTAATTAAAGACACCTTTTAGGGTAAGCATAACTTGTAGAAATGATAGGGTTATGCAATTAAAGACACCTAGTGGTATACATAGCCAGAGAAACCTAGTGGGGGATACAAGACGAAGGGGGGAGCGTGTATCATATTGTGTGGGACCCATTTCATCCGGTAACCCGGAGTAAGTATCAAAACATGTACTCCGTACTAGGTTAGAGAATGGTCACGCTACTGGACTGATTGTAAGAGATCCAAACGTGGAGGACGGTGCGGGCGGCGCAAACCAACCGGGCCATGTGCGTGCATGAGCCGGGCAAAGAGGGATAAGACGATCGTGTCACCTGTAGATATGGTTGTGCACATTATTAATGAGGGGCTCCCACTTTAGGAAGTGATACCTCCTACCGTGGGGCCGATACAGGGTATCTACGAGGACAGGGAGCCGATCGATTAGGGTAGTTAGGGTACATCTAGACTCTGATAAGTTTAGGAGTCCTTTATTAGGGCTGCCTGTGGATTGTATGGGGTTAAAACCTCTCACCAGAAGTGTAATGTCCCGTATTTTTACGGAATTATAATTTATTTATTTAATTATTTGAATAGTGGTTTAGAAATTTAAATGGTTGTTTAATTAAATAACTTTGAATATTTAATTAATATAATAATTAAATAATATATTTAATTCTAAAATAATCTGAATTAGCTGAAATGGCAATATTGTGTGAATTGGGCAATTCAAAATATATAATTCAGTTTAAAATTGAATTAAGATAACGAATATATTTAATTAACGATGGTTGACCGTATAAATTATATTATAATTATAATCGAGCTCGAGATGGCGCGGCAGTTCGTAATTTGACGATTCGAACTTCAACTGAATATACAGGGTCCGTTTTAAATCGGATTTTTGTGAAACAAGAAACGTCCGGAGCTGGTGAAGTATATTTTTCTAGTGGAAGAGAAAAATCTTGATTTCATTGTGTAGATTTTGATTTATGCCCAAATCAAATTCTCGAAAAGTCGATGTGGAAATTCCTTTAGAATTTATAACGATATATTTATATAATAAAAGGATTTTATTATATATTGAATCTCAATATAGCTTGGTTTTGAAATATCAAGTTGTAAAGTTAGATATATTTTATTTTGGATTTGTATGATATTCTACTGTGAATATATACAATAATATTTATTTATAAATATTAAATTTAATTATTTTTAAATATATTAATATTTAAAAGGGTTTATTTAGAGCTTTAAAAATAGCCAGTTTTGCAAACGACCTCCGTTTTCGACGAAACTAATTTCGTTGGATCCAAAATATTAAATTATTGTTAGATTTCAATTTGCATGATTTTTAGAGTCGGTATGTGGCCGTACGGGATTTTAATGTGAAAAACAGTAAGTATTTTGATGGTTAAAAATACGTTATGTGAGAAAACGGAGTCGGAATTCGACGAAACCAGTTTCGTTGGGTCCGTAATGTCGAACTAAAGGTGTATGTCCATTTTCGTGATTTTTGGATATCATGTGTGATTATAGGAATTTTTAACAATAAATACAGATAGCGTTTGCTTAAAAATAAATATAAAAATCAAATAAAAAATTATATAACTTTTTTTTCGAAAGGCAACAGTAAACTTTTATTCACTATAACAAAATTTACAACACTACAATAGTTATAACAACTGGAAATACACAAAACTATCTAACAGGACTGAGAAAAAAAACACTAACATATTACAAAGCAAAATAGAAAAAACTCAGGACTGTCAGTAGTCAACACAAGCATATCCTTTGTAAACTCACTTAGCTCATATAACAATTCCTTCAGCATAAACGAAGACTCTAATACCAACTTCATTTCTTGATGGTACTTGATAGTTTCTTCAGAATTTTGCCATGAACAACACTGAAAACCTGATCAGCATTCATTCTTCCTTGTCCAAATACCCTACTGTTTCTCTCTGACCATATTGCATAAACAAATTTCTTCAATATGATCAAAAGCATCACTGATTTCTTTGTTTTGCACCTTGTACCTTTGAACAAGTTGAACCATTCAATTCGACTGATACTTGACGGCCTATGATAGCCACCAATGGCCATTAATCTCACCCAAAATTGCATTCAAAGAAAAGATGAACATTTGATTCCACAGCCGAATTGCATAATAAACAAATATCATCATTTACCACCCCAATCCTCATCAATTTATCCTTTGTATTTATTGCATTTGCCATGATTTTCCAGAGTAATAAATTCTTTTTAGCTGAACTGTTTATAGACCAAATCCTCTTGGCCTATGGAAATACTTGCTTATCACGTTGAAGTAGAGAATAAACATGCTGAATAGAGAAATGTTTGTTACTCCATGACAAGGCAGACTCACCATACACCTTGAAATTCTCTGAAAGATCTCTCCACAAAGCTCTTAAAAAAGATGAACTAGAATAAGGGAGTATCAAGTGTCCATCATGAATAATATCCTCAACACATGCTTTCTCAGAAATACCTGACAAAACTCTCAAATTATAATCAACAATAGAGCTTAAAATTAAACCTGACCTTACCCATGGATCAAACCAAAATGACAGCCTTATAATATGTTTGTAGTTGCACTGAACCATAGGCAGGAAGGTACTTCTTAACTTGAGCAAATTCCTCCAACTCCAACTGCAGTTTTGTGGAATATCCATAGTCCAAAAATGCTTTTTGCCAATCAAATTAGCATTAACCCATTGAGACCATAAGCAAATTCCACTAGTATAAAGCTTTTCATAGTAAAAGGAAATTGTTGCTTTATTCCAAAGTGATAAATTTGTTATTCCTAGACCCCCATGCAACTTGTCATCAAACAGTTTAAAAAACGAGATAGGAATCATTTTTCTTGAGAAAATATCACCATGCCATAGAAATTTGTTAATTGCTCCAATAATCATACTAATCAGTTTGGATGGCAATACATAATGTCTGGTCCAATAAGTAGTTAAAGACATTACAACTGATTATATTATTATCAACCTACCAACCTGCGATAAGCTACAAGTTGGCCATTGCTGCAGTTTTTTCACAATCTTTTCAAAAAGTGGAAGACAATCTTTCTTTGTAATACGAGAACTAATTAAAGGAAGACCCAAATATTTAGTGTTGTGGGGCATTTCCCTAAGTCCAAACTTAACTATTAACTCATTCCTCCTTGTACTTGAAAGACCAGCAATAAGGATATGAGATTTATTGAGATTAATTTGCAAACCAGTTAACAAGTAAAAAGAGTGTAAGGAATCTATGATACATTGGATATTACTTTCAGTAGGTTTAGTAAATACTACTAAATCATCAGCAAAAAGTAGGTGAATGATCATAGGATTCTTACACTTTGGATGAAGCTCCAACTTTTTACTTTTAACCTTTTCAATTAACAATGAGTTCAATAGCTCTATCACAGTGATAAAAAGATAAGCTGACAGTGGATCTCCTTGCCTAACCCCCTGAGTGCCATTAAAATAGCCATGTAGATTTCCATTTCTAGCAATAGAGTATCTTGGAGAGGAGATACAAGAATAGATCCATGCAATAAAAGGAGTTGGAAAAATCATTCTGGCAAGAACTGCTAAAATAGAATGCCATGCAGCCTTTTTGATATCCAGCTTCAACATGCATCGAGGAGAGATTCCTTTCCTATTATACCCATATAACAACTCTTGAGTTAATAATATATTATCAGAAATAGATCTTCCCTAAATAAATGCAGATTGATTTTTTGAAATGACTGAAGGAAGCACAGTCTGAATTCTATTGGCAAGAACTTTTGAAATGATTTTGTAAAAAATAGTGCAGCAGGAGATAGGTCTAAACTCTGTCACTGAGTCTGGATTATCCACTTTTGGAACAAGTGCAATCGAGGTAGCACACCAGCTTGTTGGAATTTGATTAGATACAAAAAAATGTAGAATGGCTTGTGTAGTATCCTCACCAAATAAGCTCCAATTTTTCTAAACAAAATAAGCATTAAACCCATCTGGTCCACCACAGCTATTTGGATCCAAATTATAGATAGCCTCCTTAATTTCATCTTTTGTCACCAATTTAATTAAACTCTCAGATTGCAAATGAGTGATAGCAGGCAAAGAGATAGAGTAGAAGGGATTGATATTGACCTTATGAGGATTAGGGTTAGCCAAAATAGAAGAGAAATAATCAATAAAAGCAATATTGACCCTATCAACAGTGTTCTGAACAGCACCATAAGCATGCTTAATCATGAAAATAGAATTCCTTGCTTTATGAACCTTGATAGAGTTATGATAATACCTTGTATTTCTGTCACCCTCTAGTTCACGTCTAGTGAATGCTTGCTGTCTTAAAGAACTCATTTCCACATCTAAAAAACACTGGAGTTGCTTCTTTATTTCCATTTCCTGCTATTTTAACAGAACATTGTAAGGCTTTTCCTGAATTTCCTGCTGAATTTTGGCCAACTCCACTCTAATTTCATCAGATTTCCGATCACCTTTCCCAAAAGTCATGGAAGACCAAAATCTGAGCCTGGATTTTAATAATTTCATCTTGTTAAGAAGGTTTATCATTGGATTCCTATGAGAACTTGCATTCCATACCTGCAAAATAAGACTAGAAAACTCTGGATGGTTACACCAAAACTTAAAAAATTTAAAAGATTTAATACCCTTGTCAGTGGAGTCATCAGTCCCCAAATGAAATAATAAAGGACAGTGAGCAGAAAGAATTGGAGAAGAAATTTGATAATACGAATGAGGCCAAGTATCAAAAAAGGAACTATTTGCAAAAATATGATCAAGTTTGCAAAAGGTGGTTGGGCCTGTACGAGCACTATTAGTCCAGGTGAAAGTTAATCCATAACTTTGAACAGGAAAAAGGGATGATTTAATGATCATTTGATTAAGAGGAGCAATATCTTTTAGTGCCAGAGGACAGCCTCCTAATTTTTGATTGCAGCTAAATATGCAACTAAAATCTCCTCCTAAAAGACATGGAATATTAGAAGGATATAAAAGCTGAATAGAATCAAGGAAAGATGAACGAGGAGAAAGAGAGTTATGAGCATAGATAGAAGTTAGTAAGAAGGTGAAATTTGCGGGAATATAGATACATTGGTAGTGAATATGTTGATCAGACTCAGATATTTTTGAAAGCTTAAAGAAAGCAGGATGCCATATAGTTAGCAATCTTCCAAAAGAGGCAGAAGATAAATTGTGATCATAAGACCATGAAGGAACTATATAATTAGCTGCCTTATCAGTTGACATCATATCCAGTTTTGTTTCAGAAATACAAATCAACTGGATTTTATTATCTTTTATCAAAGATTTTATTTCATCTTGTTTTGAGGGTAGATTAGCCCCTCGAATATTCCAAAAACAGATTGGACTAATCATTTAAACACAATAGGATCAACCAAAGCACTTGGATGACTCCTTGTATATCTAGATGAAATTATTTTTGAACTAGTGGAAGGTAAAATTTCTTCAGGATTGAATTCTTTACCACTATCAAGATCGTCATCAGGTGGAATATTTTCCTTCAGAACAGTTTTCTTTTTCCTTTTTGTTTTCTTCTTACTCCCAAAAGAGGGAGTCACTGTTTTAGAGGAAGAGGAGATTTGTTCAGCTGAACCAATAGCAGGTGGTGGAAGATTGATATGAGGAGGAAGGGTTAATTGAGAATAAGGAGAAGTTGAGTGCACATTAAAGCTGAAAGAAGGATTAGAGGGAGATTGAGAGCTAAAAGAAGAAGAACATGACATTGTATTGAGATGAGAAGAGGATATGGTAGCTTGATTACAAGGAGCCAGAGTGGAAGATGGAGATAACATTGAGTTACCAATAGGAGTCTGAGAATAAACATGATCATCAGATTGATCATTAAGAATCAAGAAAGGATTATTCACATGAAATTCCTTTGCAACTGCTTCTTGTAATAAACCATCAAAATTCTGATTTCTATCCTCCATATTTTGAATAGAGAGATTCCCATTTACATCAGCAATTATTACATTTTGATTATTTCTGCTTTGCAAAACCATATTACAATCCATTTCTTCATCATTATTCAACTCCTCATTTAAGTTTGAAACAACATCTCCAACTATTTCCTCAACATTCTCCATTGCCCTATCAACTTCATCCACAACATTCCCACTATCCTTATTTGCATTATCAGTGATCTTACCATTTTCTTTCCTCATCCACATCATTTTCTTTCTGTTCACAACCTTATTCCATCCCTGATTATCCTTTGTTGTCACTGTTTTCCTTTGCACAACAGGAGGTACAAACTTTTCCCTTGTTTGAAATTTTCCAACCTCATTCAAAGTACCAGCTCCAACATTCTCCTTTGCCATTAACTCACAATTCCTTGTTTCATGTCCAAATATTTTGCAATGGGTACAAATCATTGGTCTCCAGTCATATGTTACTTGAACAGGCTGGCAACTCTCTCCTAACCCAGGTACCACTATACTATTTGGTAATTCAAACTCCGGAGTGATTTCAACTAAAGCCTTTGCGTATCTAATTCTCTGGAGTTTCTCAGTATTGACATCAAAACAAATAAGTCGACCCACATGACATGATAACCAGTTAATACCCATTAATGTCCATAGAAGAAGTGGAATTCTGTGTAAGTGAATCCAGATAGGTACCTTTTTAATTTGAGCTTGTGAATTCCCAATTGATGGATCCCATTCATTTATAATAAACATTCTACCTTTGATGAAGATTGGATCCGATCTCAATACCCTATCTCTTTCCTGATCATTTGCAAATTTGAAATAGAAAAACATACCATCAGATTTAATACTAACATCCCCTTTCAATTTCCACACCTTCATCAGAGAATTAACAACAGTAATATATGAGAGAGTACCATCTAAGAAAAAACCAACCAAGTATTTTTCCCAATACCTCATCCCTTCCAATTTAACTTGATCTGGAAGAGGATTAGGCTGACCATTTCTAGATAGATTAAACTAAATAGGTTCATACGACCCAACATTCTTTGGTAGGAAGTTAAAAAGAGACAGGTAGTCTTGCTTAACATGAAATGAAGAAGTACTGGAAGTGTTTGACGAAAAGTTCATACCAGAGCTTGAAGAACTACCAGATCTATTAAGGATAACAGGAGCAGCCTGAGATTTGGAGCCTTGAAAGAAGGAATCAATGATAATGGAATTCCCTTTATCAGATCTTTGATGAGAAGGTAAGGTATTCGATAAAATTCCCGTAACAGAATTCACAGGATTTGCTTTAGATCCACTTGAAGAATGGAAATTAGAGGATGGATCTAAAATTGGATTTGGAAATGATTTCAAGGATGGTGCAACCCCAGCAGAGGAAGCATTATTTATAGTATTGATGGAGACAGGAGGAGGAGGATCAGGAGGAGGAAGACGATTTGGGAGGGGAGGAAAAGAGGACGAATCAAAGGAGAAGAGAGACGACGATGAGAGCGGGTTCAAAGAGGAAGATGACGCCATTCATATTTCCTTTAAATATCCTATAAATATCCTCCCAACCTTCTAAACCTAATTCAGTTTTTCGTTAGTTAAACAAGGCGCCGCAACATTTTCTTTCTTATCTAAAATGTGAGGAAGACCAACTTCAAAAATCAAGAAGAATTCAAACAAAATTCTATAAATTATACGAATTGTTTATTTGGATTCCTGTGCTAAATTTCTTCAATCTAATGAGTACTGCGTTGAGCTTGATCAACCTTCTGGCTCGTGACGTCCTTCCAGGTGCCCTAGGGTTGCGGATATCTGTTGATTTGCGAAGTCGGTCTGTTGGTAACTTCTAGCGATGGATAAGGAAGGTGAGGTGTTTCTCGTAGTGGTCACCGATGAGCTTCCAGTTGCCGCGGTGAAGCTTAGTTCGATCCCGATATCACAAGTGTTTGGGATGCAGAAATGGTCGGTTAAACGACTGGACGATGCAGTGAGTTTGGGAGTGAGAATCTAGGAGTTCTATGTTTTGACAGTAACAGGTTTTAAAATTTTCGATCAATGAAAAGTCAGTTTGAAATGGAAAAAAAATGTAGACTATATAGAAGTGATTGAATTTGGCATTCTGTTGTATGATTTCGGGTGGGTTGGTTTTGGAATTGATCGCCTGTTTTTAAGGGAAGGTAGTTGCGATGGAATAGGAAGAATTAATATTTAATTGTGATGAGTTTGAATCAGTAAGTACAGGGATTTATTTGGAGGAACAGTGGGGCTGATGTATGAGAGGAGGAAGATTATTAAAAAGGGATATTTAGGGAAGGTTCAAGCAAATTAAATATTTCGGGAGATAGAGTTTGGATTAGGGAATGTAATTGGAGTGGAATAATTCAGTGATTTCATTGCTTCCTGAAATGGTGGAGGGAAAGAGCCATAATGGCGAGGAGCAGTGATGTTCAAAATCGTCAGGGAAGAAGGATTTTAGTACGTGGCTTAAGATTTAAAAAGGGTAATTATATGTGCAAAAATAAATTGTTAATGACCATTAATTTGATTATAACTCGTAAAATGTATAACTCTCTCATATATAATCAGAATTCCGTGAAAACAAGTCATGCTGGAATCGTACGGACGGTGGCTACACGATGGAACTGACTAGGAGTAAATTGGAGCTCATTACAATTTATAGCGAAATAAATTGTCCGTCCGAATCAACAGACAATTATCGTTATTTAACGATGATCGTCCAATGTGAGTAAAACTCACCAACTTTATCAGTTATATTTCTAGAACGTATTTTTAGAACTGATAGATGATGGTTGATTCTATGTGTTGACTGTTTGGTTGAACTGCCAAGTGATTGCTTGAAATTATAGATAACTATATATATCGTTAATGAAAAAATTGATTCTGTTTATCAAAATATTTCATATCGAAATGAAATCAATGTTATTTATATTGTATAACATCTGTGGATGTAGGGAAACAGATTGAAGGGATCCAACTGGATTCCTCAACGTTTATTTTACTGTTTCTCATATATTGTGATATAGGATGTGATATATAACCTGTTGTTGATTATGTGTGTTTGTATGATATTGATCATGGTTATATGGTATTTTAAATACCATAAGAAATACTAGAATGTATAAAGGAAATTTTCAAAGTATATATTGAAAAGAAAATATTTATAAAATCAAAGGATTTTATATAAAAGGAAATATTTGTAAACCGTTTACAAATAGAATTAAAAAGGAAATATTTGTAAACCATTTACAAATAGAATTGAAAAGGAAATATTTATTTATGAAATAAATAGAGTTATAAAAGGGAATTTTAAATGAGATTTAAGTGTTTAAAATAGAAAAGAGATTTCGTATGAATAATTCTATAAATAGAAGTATATATAGAATTTGGAAATGGAATATTATTTTAAAATACGAAATCAAACTTAATGGATTATATATTATAGTTAATCAATTAGAGTTAATCAGTTAGAGTTAATCAATTAGAGTTAATCAATTAGAGTTAATCGATTAGAGTTAATCAATTAGAGTTAATCGATTATAGTTAATCAATTAGAGTTAGTCGAATATAGTTTATTAGAAAAGGAATTATCGAATATAGTTTGTTTGAAGAAAAGTGATTATCGAATATATTTTATTCGAAAAAGAGATTATCCAATATTAGTTATTCGAAGAGGGTTAATCGAATATAGTTTATAAGAAAAGGAGTTATCGAATCGAGATTATTCGAAAGAGAATTATATGTTGAATTCGATTCTATCGAATTCGGGAAAGTATTATTCACTTTCCATTTTAAATCAAGATTTATGTAACGACCCGGATTTCGCCCGACCCCAATCGATCGCAAGATCGATCAAGACCGTTCAAAACCCGCGTACGTTAACTTTGGGCATACAACACATCAGGACAACAACACAGACTTTTATAACATCAATAATAAATGTTACATCAGAGTACATAATATATCAGAGTACATCAATAAATAATACAGCGGAAGATACATTTACATTAAATTAAATATATTGCAGCGGAACTAATCTCAGCGGAAGGCCATCAATATTCTGGACCCAGCTTCAGACTTCAATCCAGGATCCTGCTTAACTATATCTGCAAAAAGCCACTCGACTGCCCGTATGGAAAGAGGGCACCCGAGTTTGCAAAGTGAAACAAACTACAGGTCAGTCGTGGGACTGGTGTGAGAATTCTTACCTTAACATATCTAATAAGTAGGCTAATCTCAGGACCACGCCGCTAATGCAGAACGGGTTTACTCCATTGGATTTGCCGGTGCATAAATAAAGTAAATCGTCAAATAACGCAATGCTTTTTAGAAAAATGAAACCATTATAAGACCCAGGTCCCATCACACAATGCAACGCACCCCAGAGGATAGGGTTTTACCTTATAATGGTCAAAAGATGCTTGATATGTAAAAACGATATTTTAATATTATTATTAGTGTCTAAGCAATATTAAAATACTTCAAAATAAATATAAATCCTAGACGGCATAGTACCCCATCCTACTATGTCGCCGTATATAAGTTTACAATCAAAACCGAAATGTCGTCGTATTGGGAATTTGGTTTTCTGTCATGAAATCGAGGCTAGGGATCGTCCTCTTCCGATTCGAGACACTCTAGCAAATGCCTCAGGATCACACCTATGGGCAACCCTTGGAACGGTAGGTCCGGTCCCCACCTAACGGTAGTGGATTGGCAATTCCTGAACATACGTTTCCTGGCCCTTTTGGACCTATAATATGACCACTTCCGGCCTATAAAAAACGAGGTACCTCAATCCATAATCCACATAGTAAAATGACGGGCCGTGTTAAAGCCCAAACACCACTTCTAGCCAGAAAGAAACGTATGCACTCCCTACGGTCCATATCCCGTTTTTGACTCATACCGGGGTGTGAGGTTCGCGAAGTCACACTATACACAAAGCTATGCCTAAACAGGCTATGCTTTGATCATCAATCACAAGGCCTGCTTTTCAACAAAGCCTTGATCATTTGCATCTTAGCATGTCACATTGTCAGACCCTACCATATTATTGATCATCTACCAATATATATATAACCTCTAAGCTCATACGTCTTAGAGAAGGGTGATAAGTAAAGAATAAATTTTTCACCACCAAACAGAAATATATAATCAGTAGCGTTCAGCAAATACAGTAGAAATGAATACAATGTCGGACACGCAATCCATTTACAAGTCCGCTCTGGGTCTGAGCGAAACAACATGTCCGTCGATCTCTAAATGCTTCTGGACGATCATTACTAAATACCTTGCCTTGGTAGGCCAATCCCAATTCAAGATACCAATCATCATCATCCCAACGATGTGAAAACCTTCGGTCATCAATCACCGTCTTCATCTTCGACTGTTGATCGTCGTGATGATTATTCAGAATGGGTTAAACCCGGTCTTTCTGAATAACTCGCGTATTTTGGGATTAAGAAGCAAACATTGGAAAATCACACATTACGCCACGTTCCAACTCAGAATATTCTTTTTATAAGATATTCGTATTAGAAGATTCTCATTAATTTTATCAAAGATAAACTCTAAAAATAAAATATATAAATCAATTTCCAAAATATGGAATTCCACAGAAATCAAATCAATACATAATCGATATAAATTTCTGTATCGGACTAATAATATAAATGGAATAACGGCAAAGCCTCTTAAATTCCATATATAATATCGGTCTTCTTTTACAGAAGCCCATTTCGATTATTACCAATCGAATTTCCACTTAATTCCAATTTAATATATTAAATTGGAAAACTTGATTTTTAGAAAATGCCTTTTTAAATCTATAAAATAGATTTATAAATTCCAAATAATAATTTCAATGTAAATTGGATTAAAGGACAAATGTCGTTTAAAACATCGTCCACGGTAAATCCACTTCACATCTCAATTTATTTCATATCACAAAATATAATTGCAAATACTAGTAATCTTTTAAAAACATATTTTAAAATAATCATAAAAATATTCTTTATATAAAGACTCTAAATGAGAAGTATTCTTTATATTACAAATTCTTTCTTTTACCAATATTCTTTGTTTTAACATATAGTTGATTAAAAATATATTATGAAAATATACGCACTTTATATAAAAAGGATTTCTAATGTAAAAATATTCTTATTTAAAAGAACACCTGAATCGAAATGCGACTCAAACATTTACCATATAATTTGGATTATATGGATTTCACACACATCATACATATGACAATAACAGTATAATCATCAAGTCATCCATTACATCCAAAGTGTAATTTCCACTGTGTAAGCGTTAAAATTAAATAATAACACTCATCGCAGCCTGTCGATCTAACGATCAACATACAACTAAATATTGGGATTAGTGTATGTAAATTTTCATCCCAACACCCGTTTGGGGTTTTCAACCAACAAACAAATAATAAGCTAATTTGTGCACTTGGGCGATGTGTGAAAAATTATCGTCCCAATCACATACACAAGTCGGGTAACTTGTAAATGGAAGTGTAATACACAATACATATAATGATGACAAGAAAATATCTCTATTACAATGAATGAATGAGCATAATACTTCGTTCTATTAACAATTTCTATTTTTCTAGTTTAAACTCAAACAAGATGGTTATTTTGTTTTGACAATTCAAATCAGACAAGAATGATCTAACTAACCTATCTTGAAAAGTATATATCTTGCCAAACATAAGATATATATATATATATATATATATATATATATATATATATATATATATATATATGCAAATTGCTTTAACTAATCCATTTGACACAAATGAATATTTTTAACAAAATGTCTATTTGGTTTAACTAATATAAATTGACTAATATGAATAATTGTTTTCAACAAATGTAAATTGATAAAAGTAAATATTTTGTTATTAACTAGTATAAGTTGACAAAAGTGTTTATTTCATTTTTAACAAAACCAAGTTTGACAAAGATGTTTATTTCATTTTTATGTTTGCAAATAAAAATGTAACTTTTATTTTAGATGTTATATTGCATTGTGGAATGCAAATAAAAGAACAAACTTGATTTTCAAAGTATATTTACATTTGTGAAAGTAAAAGAGCAAATTTTATTTTCAATATATATATATATTTACATTTGTGAATGCAAATAAAAGAATTAATTTTATTTTCAATGTATATTTGCATTGCAGAATGCAAATAAAAGAACAAATTTTATCTTTAGAATATATTTGCATTTGTGAATGCAAATAAAAGGGCAAACTCTATTTTCAAAATATATTTGCATTAGGGAATGCAGATAAAAGAACAATTTATATTTTAATGTATATTTGCATTAGAGAATGCAAACAAAAGAATCAACTTTAATTTCCATGTATATTTACATTAGTGATTCCAAATAAAAGAACAATTTTTTCTTTCAAAATATACTTGCCTTAATGCGTGCAAAAGGAACTAATTTCATTTTCAATGTATTTTTACATTGGTGAATGTAAATAAAAGGATAAATTTTTGGTTTCAACATATATTTGTATTGGTGAATGCAAATAAAAGGGTAGATTTTATTTTCAATGTATGTTTGCACTAGTTAATGCAAATAAAAGAGTGAACTCAAAATTTCAGTTCTAGGATAACATAAAAAAGGTATTTCATTGTTTTACACTTTTCTATGTGTTCTAATAACAAATAAAAGAATCCTTTTATTTGTTTATACTTTTCTATACATTCTGATAACATATAAAAGAATATTTTATGTGTAAATATTTTTCTATGTATTCTAATGTCAAATAAAAGTAAATTTTATTTGTATAATAAATCCTAATTTTTAAATGACAAATAAAAAGTAGATTTTATTCGTCTAATAAATTCTGAGTTTCAAATGACAAATAACAAGTGAATTTTATTTGTGCAACAAATTCTAAGTACATATTTGTGTTGTAGCATGAATATAAATTTGAATATACGTTATGCAAATAAAATTGGTTATCATATTTGCATATAGATTCCATCTCAACAAAAAGGTATAAAAGAGATATATATACATTTTGTTGACAATTCTATTTCAACAAAATGATTTAAAAGAGGTCATTTTCATTTTGTCAACAATTCTAGTTTAACAAAATGAATAAATACAATATTTCAACTCTTTTATTTTTATTGCATACTAAATGCCAATAAAAATAATGCCTTTACTTTTTTTTTCCTAAATGACAATAAAAATGACATCTTTCTATTTACACTCTTTTATTGCATTCAAAATACCAATAAAAAAATATATTTAAATTTATCTTTTTATTACATAGAAAATGACAATAAAATGATACCCTCTTTATCTTCACTTTCATTGTAAATACAATGACAATAAAAATGTTGCCCCTTTTTATCTATTCTTTTAAATAAAATAAAATTACAAATGATAAAAATGTAATTTTAAATCTCTATTCTTATAATGTTGTAGATTAACAAATATAGACCTCTTCATAAAACGGGATTACATAAAAATGTAATTTCAATGTCCTATCTTTTATTGAACAAATTACAATGAACTTTTATTTACATATGAAATGTAAAACAAAATGTGAGTCTTAAACTTTGATTTTTATTTACAAATAAAATGTAAATCAAAATGTATTTTCCAAATGTGCTTTTTAATTTACAAGTAAAATGTAAACAAAAATGTATTTATTCATCAAGTTTTTTATTTACAATAAAATGTAAACAAGAATGTGAATTCCAAAATGTGTCTTTTTGCTTACATAAAAAAAATATGTAAATTTTGCTTGTCATAACTTAATTAACAAAAATGTAAATTTATTTCATTACATTAAAAATAGAGTTTTAATGCTCACATAATTTTAATTTCAAATTATGATCATTTTTCTTGTTTTTCAATTTTTACATTAAAAATGGATTTTAATGTCTAACATAATTTTATTTTCAAAATATGTCTATTTTCCTTCTTTCTTATTTCATATTGAAAATGATATTTCAATGTTCACATAATTTCTTTTTCTCTTTTTTTATTACAATGAGATTTTAATGTTTAACATATTTTTGTCCGCCAATTCTAATGTGACAAAAATAATGAAAATTTGGTGATGTTCATTTCAATTCAATAAAAATGGTATTTTTGTTCGCCAATTCTAATGCGACAAAAATAACAAAGGTGTTATTTTCCGTTGGATTAACAATTCTAGTTTAATTCAACAAAAATGACAAAATAACATTTTTAATCTGTAACGACCCGGAAATCCGGTAGAATTTGAGCTGACCAAAAACACAAGTCCAACCCCAAATATCACGGAAATTCGAACCATTAGTAGAAAGAAGTTAGAGGGTGAGGATAGATAAGATAGAAACTTAGAATAGAAGGAGAAGAAGAACACAACATCAGAGTAACACGAATCTCACAGCGGAACGAATAACATATAATATATATAACATAACTTGAAATATACATCTGTACTTGAATATACATCAACATCAAAGTACATCACTTACAACACAGCAGAAATAACTATAGCTATATGATCCTGAAGCCTCCTGCTCCAAGCTCTTCCAGTATATCTGTAAATTCCCGACTACTTGACTGCCCGTACAAATTTAGGCACCCAAGAGTTTAGGGAAAACAACAAAGTAAACTCCGGGTCAGTCATGGGACTGGTATGAGTAAAACAGTTTAAAAACAGTTCGAACAAGTAAACGATATCTCATAAGACCACGCCGCATAACGGAACGGGTTTTTCCCTTATGAGAATCCAAAATATCTTTATATCAAAAACCTTTTGATATTATAATAATGTCTAAATCACATAAATAACAATCTAGTGGAAACGCTTGCATCTCACGTTCCACATATATATACAATCAAAACCGCAAGCACGTATTGGGTAATGGATTTCCAACTATGACAAGGTATGGAATCACCTTCCGCTGGTATATCTCTAGAGGAGAATACACCGAGTTCAACAAGAACATCTTGCAACTCAGCCACACATGACCGACCACTCATTTCGCTTGAGTGTATCGAATGTATATCACCAACGATTGGGATCAGCAACCGTTTCCCGAATGGGACAGCATCGACAATAGATTTTTAGAAGTAAATGAAACTCTAGATCAGGTGATTATACACCCTAATAGGTGCGACCTACATAGCCATGCTGCTTGCCCGATTTCTGTCATTTACCGGATGTTGAGGCTAGAAGCTACGCTTTATCATCACACCAGATTCACTTCGAATGCCACATCGTCAAATCCATCAAATCACCGATTGACGTCCTCAACAGTACATTACGTGTTAGCTAAAAGAAGTTTCCTTCTCCGCTTCCACTCTTGGTACGGTTGAAGAAATCAATATACGTGATCGTCTGGAAATACTCTGTCAGACATTCATCCATACAAGTCACCCAGGAACAGGATGAACTGAAGGCACTATTTCTATTAATAGAAAAAGTCCTTGCACTCTACTCCGTCTTCGATTATCTTTATATAATCTGATTCGCACGCTACTGCCAATACGGAGTGGTTCTTCGGATAATAATCCAACCGGTCTCTCCATATTGACAACGATGGTCAAAACTTCGATAGTCTGTGATTTAACTATCGAATAAAAACAAGTGTTTCGATAGTCGATGATTTAACTATCGAATAAAACAAGTGTTCATCCAAACATCCAACAATCACTGAACCTTTAATTAATATTCCATTAATTAAATCACTTCTCTGTTTCTTTATCAACAATTGTTAATCAAATATTTCAATAACCATATTGCCCTTTTACGTTCTTTGGAAAACATTTCCGAATATCGCCTTCCTTTATTTTCTAAACTTTAGAAAATATCTTTATTCTATTTCCAAGCTTTGCACATATTTGGGTTAAACAGATGTTGTGTAAAACATCGTTACGACAACCCAAATACAGTATTTAACGAATTCTTATTCCACATTGATCTTCGAGCCTGAATCTTGCTACTTATCGGTATATCATGAAATCAACCAAGTTGGGGTATAATTACCTCTCAGACCTTGACTGAATAACATTTAACGTCAAAACAGACAAGACTACTTACTCGAATAATCAATACCATACAACTGATTATTCACCTTCAAACACATATACATTTTCTCGTTCTGTTCTTACTAGATTTTATTCTTATACTTCCTTTTTCATTATACTACTCTATTTCTAAGTTCGTTTTCTTATCGACTTCTATATATTTTGATACGTTGATTTCTAACTATCAAATTATCTTAAAAATATTCTATCTCCTTAAATTCCCGGAAAAATTCGCCATAACCTCCTTTGTACTGGGAGCATCGGGAAATTTCAAATAGCTTTCCCGGTCCTTCTTATCTCAAAAAGAAAAAGAAAAAGCCAAGCGGCTTGCCGATACGGCGCATAAAATCTCATATATGAATTAAACACGTACCTTTTTGTCGGGCATTCTATTTATTTCACTTCTATACTTTATTCCAAACCTGTCTCCTGTATATTTATGCATGTCCAATCTATTTTAACTATACCAGTCGTTTTAACTCAATTTGTTAATTAAATCTGTTAATTAACTTCTTAGTCTAATCCACTTCTATTTATCCAAATCTATTTATTTTAAATCCCATTTGTATTTCTATATTCAAATTCCATTTGAAATACTATGTTCAAATTCTATAGTTAAACTCCATTTGAATTCTATTATTCAAATTCTATTTCAATTCCTTATATTCAAAGTCCATTTGAATTCTCTGCATTATTTATAAACAACGTTTATAAGTTCAATTCAAATCCCACCTTTGCATTTATAAACAACGTTTATAAATTCAATTCAAATCCCATATTTTCATTTATAAACAAAGTTTATAAATTCGATTCAAAACCCACCTTTCATTTATAAACAAAGTTTATAAATTCGATCACTTGTTTTATATACCTTCAAAACAAGTTAATATTTTCTATAGTTTTAAAGTCCATTTGAATTCTATATTCAAATTCTATATTCAAAGTCTATTTGAATTCTATATTCAAATTCTATCGTCAAAGTCTATTTGAATTCTATATTCAAATTCTATCGTTTAAAGTCCATTTGAATTCTCTGCATTATTTATAAACAACGTTTATAACTTCAATTCAAATCTCATCTTTTCATTTATAAACAAAGTTTATAAATTCAATATTCGTTCATATATATTCAAAACAAGTTAATGTATTCTATAGTTCATTTAAAAATTCAAATTCTATTTGTAAAAATAGAATTCACTTTTTAAATCTCAAATACTCTTTTCGATATTTTTATAAATCAATATTCAAGCCCCATTGATATTTTAAATAATCAAATCAACTAATTTTCAATCAATTGATTTTCTACACATCATATATGAATATATATGAAATCAAACAAACAACAAACAGATAATATATTTTTGAGGAATCCAGTTGGATTCCTCCAACCTGTTTTCCTGCATCCACAGATGTTAGTCAACATAGTAATACCCATCCTGCTTCGAGGCAGGATATCGCGGTATAGAAGGTCATCCACTAATCATAGCGTGGGGCGTATAGGGTAATCATCCGCTATGAAACTACGGGCATCCGCTAATGAAACTGCGGGAATCCAACCAATCATCAACCCAATATATATATAATAGTCAACCTAAATAACTATATATATTTAAAACAATCAGACAGCATTCAAACAAGCAACAACAATTATTTTTAACACTAAAAATAATTCTAATTAAATGGTGAGTGAGATTTACTCACCGTGTATTTTTATTTTGATCCATTCACTCTGATTCCCGATGATTCCAAAACATTTTGAAACGAATTCCATTTCTCTCTACGAGTCCAACTCGACCAACATTTATATTCCGGACCTTGTATAAATAAAGTACACGTTGTTTAAAATCAACGATTCCTAATGATTAAAAATTTACATTTCCTTAATTTGAAATTAACATGAAATTTGTTACCTTTCAAATTTCGGAATCCCAAATACATAGTAAACGACATTCACTTTTTTTTAAAACCTTTTGGTTTAACTAATATACTAGCATTTATTTCCTTTTAAACTTCTTTAGTCGAATACCCTAACAATTTTTCACTTATAAAATATTTTGAATAATTAGATTAATAGCTACTACAAAAATTAAACTAACCATTCTTGTATTTTTAGATTTCGATAAAAATGTATACCTCACTTCCTTGCCACTATTCGCCTAAATCAACGAAGAAAATCCTCGAACAGCCCCAAAATAGAAATCATTCACTTTGGCATATCATCAAGCACTTCATTTGCAACTCCGTTTCACACAACCAAACCATACACCGACTGCTAAGTCCCATTCCTATGTCAGCTCCTTTACACGTTCATCCCCCTTCTGCTATTTAGTGCCAATCTCACTTCGTCCCTAAGTCAACTCCTCCTGAAAGCTCATCGCGATTCAACACCCACGCCATCTTGAATGCTCCCAGTTCCGACCAGAGACAACCCTGGTCGATCGCACCTCTTTCCCTTGCCAGAGAACCCATCGCGACTCCATTTGATTCACCCAACCACCATCGCGACGCTCCCCTGTAGCCCCAAAATCCACGGCGAGTTCTGACATCGAGCTACAGGAGCTTCCGACGCCTTGGACCTTGGTACTGAACACGGAGAAGAAGCGGTTAAATCCTCATTTGATTTCGAATTGGAGAAAACACAAGGAGCGGCATAAAGTTTTGCCTGTAGTTTGGATTTGATTTTTAGAATGAACGACCTTTTCCTTCTTCGATTTTTATAAGGATTCACGGTTTGGTTTACTTAGTGGTGAGGGAGGGAACACATAGTTGGTTTTTGGTTTGTGATAATAGAACAAGGCACGGGTTGCTTTTGTTTGTGGTTAGAAAAGAAGTACGACATGTTTTGTTTGAACCGTTTTAATTCCATTGCTTAATTGGTGATAGTATGAATTCAATATGAATACTCTCGTTCAAATCCGACCTTATGTAGGTAAGCTATCGATCTAAATCTGCTATGATTCTCTTTCTCCTTCAGTTCGATTTCAAACTCCGTCAAAATCCGATATTTCGCCTTTCTTCCAACTTTCCTTATTTTGATAATTTAATATATACGATATTAAATCGCATTCGATATTTAAATCGATTAAATGAATATAAAAATTCATTTAATCTATCAAATTAATATTTAAAACCATATTCAATATTTTAAATTAACCGACGAAATATCCGGGTCATTACATAATTTGAATTTATAAACTAAATCAATCCAACCAACATGATGATTCATTTTTGTTTAATATAAATAAACATGATTTATATCACACACCACAACAAATAGATCAACCATTCCACATTTCACTACATAGAAAATCTAGATCATGTACATACAATCATAACATGGCGATAACGATAATTAAATTTATTTATTACTAAAAATTAGATATCTCACATAGTAAAAATGTCGTCTTTTTATTTACGATGTAAAATATGTCCAAATTCCTGGTCAAATATTTAATGTCCAATAGTTCATGTCCAACCCAACCACAAACAGTAATTTAAATAATAAAAAGGGATCATTCAATTTAATAACATGACAACTAACGACAAATGATCCTAAATAATTCATCAAACTTGTATCTAACACTTTAATATTCAGATCTACTATCATACATCACAAACAATTTATAATAACATCCATGGCAGATCTATTCAAATTTGTCATTCCAACTTCACATAACGCAAGAATCATAATTAAATTAATTAAATTTAATTTAAAAATAAATCCTCACCTCAATCGGCTGAAAATTCAAAGTGCTCCTTTTCAGCTCTAATCAGCGTCATCGCGAAGATCTTAATTTTGTGATTCCAACGCAATTTACGGTTTGTCAAACGGACCTCGTATGAGAGAGATACGAATTTTTAAAGTTTGAATAGATTAAATAATTAATTTAAATTAATAAAATATGTTTGTACCCATCGTTCACGAGGCCGCTCCTTTCATCTTCTCCCCCGTGCGTTGAAACCCATCATCCACCGTCTAGGGCATCTTATTGCACCTCCGTCCGACCACCTACAGCCGATCCGAAGTCACCACTAGCCCCACCTTCTCGCCCTCCTCCAGCGCCGGCCATGGGGCCCAGCTCACGCCCCCCCAGGACCCGCCAACCACCCATAAATGCAGCCCCTTCAGGCTGAGAATTCGCGAAATCCGTGCACCAAAACCTGATCTTAACCGTATAAATTCGAAGCTCTCTGAATTTTCTTCGATTTGGTATATAATTTGTAGATTTTCGTTGAACGGATTGAGAGAAATTGATGTTTGAACTTGGGATGTTTCTGGCCATTGTTTGAGATAGGCGGCGGCTGCAAATTTTTTAGGGTTAGGGTTTTATTTTCGGATTTTTTTATTATTAAATCTCATAAAACGTGTTATAAAGGTGAAAATGCGGGCTGTCTCCGAATTGGGCTTGCTTACTGTCGATCTAAACGTTTTGAGGCCTTCTTAACGCAATGGGATGGGTCTCGGGCTCCAATTCCGAAATCTGTAGAATATTTATTTAAAATTACATTAAAAATTAATTAATTAAATATTGACCGTACATATAAATATGCCGGGGCCACATATGACCTCAGAAAATTCTAAAAAAAATACTTTTAGCTTTCTTATGACGATACGAATCCAACAAAATTATTTTCGTCGAATTCTGAGACTGTTTGAAAAATGGCTATTTTTAAGGCGTTTAAATTTAATTGAAATAGTCAAAACACATTTTCTTTCGCCATGCTCACATATTAATTCGAAAAATTCTGAAAATTGAAACCTAGCTATAATTTGACATTCCGGTTCCAACAAAAGTGGTTTCATCGAAAACGGAGGTCGTTTGAAAAATGACTATTTTCAAGGCCAATATATTTAATATTAAAAATACATTTTTAAACAAATAAATTCCGAAACTCAAAATATATAAGTGTTTACTGTTTTCCAATGCAGAAACATCATTCCGGACTCAATGGAAGTGGTTTCGAGTCGAAACTCCTTCATATGTGAAAAGTAGCCTTTCAGGCCATATATTATATATATATATATAAATTCTACAGCGACCTTTCTAAAAATTGAATTGGCCATAACTTTTGATTTCCGCTATGAAATTTCAATTTTTCAGATTCGTTAGAAAGATATTATTAAATAGATTCTAATATTTTTGGTCTCACTAAAATTCGTTAAATTTTGCATCCTGTACGGTCAGTCAAAGTTCAAGTTTGACTTTTTCAAACTACCGCGTTATTTCTAATTCCCTTTTATATTTAAATTAAATTTATTCGTTCTAACTTCGATTATAATAAATTCTAGCCATTATTATTTAAAATAAATCACTTTATATTCCCAAAATTCATTAAAATTTTCTAAAATAAAATTTTTAAATTGTTTCAGAATTTATGGGTTGTTACAATCTCCCCCACTTAAAATATTTTCGTCCTCGAAAAGGAAATGAAGCTAAAGTTGTTTATTTAACTAATTTAATTTTCATTCTTTAATTGTTTAATAATCTTATTAATTGAACTCATATTCACACAACACAATCATCAATCAATTAGTTGATTAAAATTTCAAAAATATATAATTTTTATATATTCAAAAATCATATTTTCTAAAATCAAATTATATATATAATAACAAGTACGTTAAATATGAATTCTTCTTCACTCTGACTCATTCTAGGGCATTTCTAACCCCATCTCTAACGAGTATTCTCATTCTAGGATACTGCTGATCCTATCTCTAATGAGTATTCCTATTGGATATTACTAATCCAACCTCTGATGAGTCTTCTGTTTAGTTCTAATGAGTTGTACCCCAAAGATGTAACAAACCGGGATTTTGGGGCCAATTTAAAATTTTTATTTTAACTATTTTAATGGGCATCTAATATTTAAAATAGTTTACTTTAAAAGATAACAGCGAAATATTTAGTTTTGACGACGCTGCGACGTATGAATTAAAAGATTTTATTAGGAAGTTTTGCGCCAGAATTTCTTTTGCAAGTAACATATCGTTTTCTTCATTTTGTTAAATTAAAAATAAATCTGTTTAGGTTGTATTACAATGATTTATTTTTATATCATTGGTTTTATAAGTTTAATTTGGAGTCTAATTTTTAGTTCCAAGATTCTATGTTCATTTTAATAAATTAAATTTTATCTTAAAGATTTATTTGAACTTTATGCTCAATTAGTTAAGTGTTAGGTTGGTAGTCCATGTTTTATTTTTCATAATTAAGAGTAACACTAGACTGGATAGTTCATATATACACGTTATATATATTAATTTGATTGACATTGAACCTATTAAATGTATGTATGATATAAAATAAATAAATTTATGTCTATTTTAAATTTAGTATTGATATTAATTATAATATTGCCATTAATTGTATTAACTTGATTGAAATATTTCTATCTAAGGATAATTATGTGTTAATTAAAAACAATGCGTTGTTTATGAAAAGCATACATTTATCTTAAGAATGTTCTAATAAAGTTAATTGATTTAAGTTTGGAACCATGAACTAAGGAAACAAATGATTTTTAGCGTGTAAATTTAGAATCCATATTTATCTGTATGCTACGTAATAACAATCACATTATGTTTCTTTTCATTGATCGTGTTTTAATAAAACTAATGAGAATAATTTGAATATATTGAGGCTAATGAATTAAATACTGTGACATATATATTATAAGATTTGATTATTTTACCTTTTGTATTTACTAGTAGTAGTTTCCCCATTTGTCATATTACGTGACACAATCAAAGAATAAACATATTTGCTATATATATTTAAATTAAATAAATAAATAAAAAGATCCATATCTCAGCACTGTTTATATATTCACACAAATGGATGTATTTGATGCACCATTATAATACCATAAATTAAGTTTCATTCAAGTTTTCAATTAAATCAATCTACATGCTGTCCTTTATTTATTTCGTTTACTTATGTGATATGCCTTCTTATTACAATTACCTACATGCTAATATAGTATCAATTTATGCCATGAATAATTTTGATTAAATAACATTTATGAATGCAAATTAAAGAGAAACAAATAAAAAGATTCTTTCTCCATTTAATCAATTAATCAATGCATTTATATTTTTGTGTAATTTATGTATGCAGTTAATTGCTTCTTTAGGGAAAGAAACTTAAGTTTTTTTTCATATATATCCTAGTTAGTATAAGTTTACGGACCTTTTTGTAAAATTGAACATTTAATATTATATATATTATAAATATCTAACCTAAATAGTAAACCTTAATGCGTATATTCAGAGCCGCCATACTCCTTATTCAATGGCTGAAAATGTCCCCAATTCAATCTCCAAATTCTCCCATCTTAATGCGAATTAGTTCATGAATATTAAATGAAACTGAAGATCAACGTGAGGACTAACTAGTTGACGGTGGACATATGAGGTGCGGAGATGGCTTCTCTTCACCGTGAATGGGTTCAGCCAGTTCAACGAAGGGACAACGAAGAAGAAGAAGAGGGTAACAGAAAGCAACGACCACGTCTTGGAAGTGTAATTAAAAAATTCGACGAAACGGATTGCGTTGGATTCTCTTTGACCGGATCTACCCAATGGAACAGACTAGAGAGAAAACGGGCCATGTTGGAAATTCAGATTAAAAAAAAAAAACCTAGGTGAGAATTCTGATTTACACAATTAATTTTAAATTAATTAATTTCTCGCTTGTAACATCATGATATGTATGTGGTTGTGAATATTGATTTGTTGTTGAGATGTATTGAGATTGTGGATGATTTACCTGTGTGATGGATGATTTATAAAATACAAATCTATATGTGTTAAATAAAAATATCCCATTTGTTATAATATTGATTTGGAATAGAATTTCCATTTCAATAAAAAGGAAATCATTTGGTTATGTGTTGAATTGCGTTAGGCTTTCAATTCAACATAAAAACATTGTTTAGATTAATTTTCTTGTTAATTTGGATTCAATTGTCAATTCAAAATAAAATAAAATTTTGAGTATAAAAAGAAGAACAGCACACGACATTGAATTTTATTTACTTTTCTTTGTAAATAAAAGGACAAGATATGAAAAGCGATTTTATTTACTTTTCTTTGTGAATATAAAAGCGGACAAGAAGTTGATTAGTGAAGATATACATTTATTTACATTCCTCCTTTGTAAATAAAAGAGGACAGAACATGAAATTAGTTTTATTTTCATTTCTGTGAAAAAGAAAAAAAATATAAAAGAAAGCAGACTTGAAAAGTGATTTTTTATTTACAATATCCTTTGTAAATAAAAAGTACAAACTTGAAACATGATTAGTGAAAATGCACTTTTATTTACACTTCTCCTTTGAAAAAAAAAACTTGATTAATGCAAAAGACATTTTTGTCATATATAAAAGATAGGATTTTTGTCATGTTTTTGTTGCAATATAAAAGATAGGATTTTTGTCATATTTTTATTGCAATATAAAAGATAGGATTTTGACATAATTTTTGGTTGGATTAAAAAGATGGAATTGTGACATAGAATTTAATGTTAAATAAAAGACTAGATTTTGCCAGCAATTTTATTCACATTTTAATGTTAATTGAAGAAAAAGGCATGATTTTAGACATTGATTTTGTTCATATAAAAAGATCAAATTCTGACATAGTGTTATCATGTTAGAGATAATAAATTAAATGGAATTTAGAATAATTTTTTTTTATGACACCTTGAAGACGTTTATGGTTTATTTCCATGTTATGCATGATGTGTTATGTATTAATGTTTGGTCGTGATGCGATGTTTGAAATCTGTGAATTTGTAACATACCAATTAATGTTATTTTATTATGTATAATAATTCAAGTATGCTACACTGCCATATATGAGTTACCTAACTCTTATATGTTGATTGGGCTGATATTTTCACACATCGCCCAAGTGCACAAATAATATATTATTATTTGGATGTTGTTTGAATGTTAATTGAACATTGTTTGAATGTTATGTTATTGAGATGTATAAGGAATGTTATTATTAAATACATGTATTTTTTGAAATCCATTATTTAATGGTATTTGTTTGGAGCCTCATTCCAATGAAGGAATTTCAAAAGTTTCCAAAAGGGGTTTTTCAGTTAAAGGATTAAATGTGATGTTAACGCTTTTAATATTATTTATTGTGCACAAAACCGATTAGGTAGATGGGCGTTATTTATACGGGAATGAATATTTCCATGAATTTCATTTATTATGTAATAAATGATGAAGGATTAAAATTTGAAATTTGAAATTATACATTTTGAAGATGTTATTATAATATTATTATAAGAACAAATGTTGTATCAAATGATTAATTAATGTTAAAAGTTTGAAATTCAAGAATTATTATTATAATATTACAATAATATGAAAGGTTTCAATTTTTATTTAAATTTAAATATAAGAATAAATGGTATTTCAAAAAAAAATGAAGATTTTGATTTAAAGTGATATTTTGAAATAAATGATATTTTAATAACCAAAATACTTTGAAATAAAGTATATTTCAAAATAATATTTTCAGTAGGATAATTATAATTATAAATTATAATTGTATTTGGGCACGAGGTTGGGTCACATTTGTGGTGGAAGTCTGCCCGGAACCGACCGGCACATCCAACAGCCACAAATGTCGGGCCTAATGTGAGAGGTCCAAGTCCACAAATACGAATTGGCCCTTGACACGAGGTTAAGACCAACTTGTGGGATAAGTCTGCCCGGAACCGACCGGCATATCCAGCATCCACAAGTTGTAGGCTTAATGTGAGAGGTCTGGCCCAGTATAAAATAATAAATAGATATAATATTAAATTGGGCTATTCAGCCTGTTTTAAAAAATAAAAACGCCAATTGAACTCGAACGTGTTTATCAAATAATATCCATTTAAATTATGAATATTGAAAGAGGTGATTTTAAAATTAATATTTTAAGAGGATATTATTTTATTATTTAAATAATATATAGAATATTGGATTCTGATTTAAAATTGAAACCAAAGTTTGAATCGTTTTGAATAAATTTATAAATGTTTTAAGATACGTTATTAAAAATAAGGAAAAAATTATGTAAATTCGTAATAATTAATTTAAAAAGGATTTTAAATGGAAATTCCAATTTTTGTAGATAAAAGTTATTTTAATCAAAACAAGTGATTTATTAATAAATAAATTAAGGAATTCAATGACCAAGGTTTTTAAATTGAATATTTTGGGATGGTCTTGGAAGGAAATTATCTTCGTATTATGTCTGTATTGAATTCAGTAATTATACGGATATTATTTTGGGTATTTGGAAGATATTAAATATCGTTATTTCCAATATAATATTTGTTGGTTTTAGAATTTAATATTGAGTATAAGTCGAGATATTTCTATTCAAAGCTTAATATTTAATATTAAATTGGATTTTGGATTTTTGTCGTGAATAATGTCTTAAATAACACTGTTCTTAAAACCCATATGAAAAGAAAAATCTTTTAATTAAGATTTTTAAAGCTTTCAATTATATTTGGTAATTGAAATAAGATGAAATGTGAGTTGGGTTTATTGTGAACTGTGTTTTTAAGCGACATATGTTCTTTAACTCAACTGACAGTGAAGATATATGATTTGGAATTTATAAATCTTTTATTAAGATTTAAATGAGAATTTTCCAACAGTAAAGATTTCCAATTTAATATATATTAAATTGGAGTTGAATGGAATTCGAATTAATAATAACCGAGATAAGTTTCTGTAGAAGAAGACCGATACTACAAATGGAATTTAAGAGGCTTTGCCGTTATTCCATTTTTATTATTGGTCGGATACAGAAATTTATAACGATTATATTTTGATTTGATTTCTGTGAAGATTCCATATTTTTATGGAAGATGATTTTGGGCTTACCGTGAACTATGTTTTAAATGACATTAGTTCTTTAGTCCAGTAAAGAATAAGATTTATTTCTTAAATCTAAGGAATCATTGAATAATGATTTTGACATTTAAAACCAATTGGAGTTTTAATAAATCTTTAACAGAATAAAGATAAAGGATTTATCTTTAATAGAATAATTTGAATATTTTATTTATAAGAATATTCTGAATTAGAATGTGGTGTTGGATGTGCTTTTATAGTACTTGGTTTTTATTATAAAAATACGCGAGTTATTCGGAAAGACCGGGTTCAACCCATTCCGAATAATAACTACGGCGATGAAGAGCCGAAGATGAAGACGGTGATTGAAGACCGACGATCTTCACATCGAATGGATGTGTTGCTACTGATGCCCATGATTGGAGTAGCTACCTTGAAGGGGCTACAGTGGTTACCGTCTGGACTATTGTTGATTGTTTGGATTTGGCTTTCGCGCAGACCCAGAGCATAAGTTTATAAATGGATGTGTGTCTGACATTGGATTTGTTCCAGGCGAATTAAATTGATTGTTATTAATGTATATCTGTTTGGTGGTAGAGAATTTATTCTCTATTAAACACCCTGGTATATATTAATAGTGATTGATCGCATGGCGTGAATTGTCAATGTGGCACGCCAAGATGCAATTGATCAAGGCTTTTGTTGAAAAGCAGGGCCTTGTGGGATGATCAAAGCATAGCCTATTACGGCATAGCTTTGTGTATATCGTGACTTCGCGAGCCTCACACCCCGGTATGAGTCAAAAACGGGATATGGACCGTAGGGAGTGCACACGTTTCTTTCTAGCTAGAGTGGTGTCAGTGACCTACCAGCCCTGACATTTTACTTATGTGGATGATGGATTTTGAGGCACCTCAGATTTTTATAGGCCAATAGTGGTCATATTATAGGTTCAAAGGAACCGGGAAACGTGTGTTCAGGCATAACCAATCCACTGCCAATAGGCGGGGACCGGCCCTACCGCTCCAAGGGTTCACTGCGGAGGATCCTGAGGCATTTGCTAGAGTGTCTCGAATCGGAGAGGAGCTTGCCCCTAGCCTCGACTCATGATGGAAATCCAATTTCCAATACGACCTTGCGGTTTTGATTGTAGAACTAGTATGGCGACATAGTAGGATGGGGTACTATGCCGTCTATGATTGATACATTATGATTTAAATGTTTATTATATATATACCCAAATATTTACACACTAATAATAATAATATCGTTTTCGCGTATCAAGCATCTTTTGACCATTATAAGGTAAAACCCTATCCTCTGGTGTGCGTTGCATTGTGTGATGGGACCTGGGTCTTATAATGGTTTCATTTTTCTAAAAAGCATTGCGTTGTTTAACGATTTACTTTATTTTATGCACTGGCAATCCAATGGAGTAAACCCGTTCCGCGTTAGCGGCGTGGTCCTATGATTAGCCTTATTATTAGATAAGTTAAGTTAAGATTTCTCATACCAGTTCCATGACTGACCTGTAGTTTGTTTCACTGGCAAACTCGGGTGCCCTTATTTTCCACACGGGCAGTCGAGTAGCTTTTTGCAGATCTATTTACAGGATCCTGGTTTACAGCTGAAGCGGTATTCGGAAAGCTCTGTATCCGTGTATTCCTTTCGGTTGTATATTGTATTATTTTTCCGCTGCCATTTAAATGTAATTTAAATCTCTAATATTGTATTTCCAATGTATATTATTCTTTCGTACTCTGTTATATTCTTGTACTCTGATGTAATTGTTGTAATCAGCAATAAAATGTTCTTCAGTTTGTGTTCTGATGTGTGTTGTTCTCAAAGCAATCCAGTCTTTCCTTTACTTGGAAGTTTGGGTCGTTTCATTTGGTATCAGAGCTTTGGTTTACAGAGCTCGAGAACAAGACACATTAGAACCGAACGAAAGAATTCATCAGAGATTGGATTAGTAATATCCAATAAGAATAACTCGTTAGAGATAGGATCAGTAGTATCCTAGGACGAGTGTAAAGAGTATTATTTTCTTCGAAACAAAAGTGAAAACAAATTTAGTTTTAAAATTTTATCTTAAAATACGTATTTGAGTATATTATATTTTAATGTGGACAATCGAGTATATAAAGATTTCGAATATACGAGTAATTAACGGATATTCGAAGTTTTAATATACTGGGTAGATATAGAATCACACTCTAGTCGCCCGGAGATAATTCTGGTGATATGTCGACCATCACCAGTATTTATGTTCGAGTCTCGAAAGTGGGATTTCTATATATTTCCATTGACTGGTATGAGAAACAAAACTTAGTAAGGACACATTGTTGTGATTTGCACAAAAATATGATTTATGACTATATATAAAAGTTATATACATTTGAAAAGTTAATCACCTAATTGATTGATGGTTGTGATGTTTGATTATTAGTTTAACCAATAAAATTATTGGAATGATAATTAATAAAATTATTGAAAACAATTAATAAAAATTTAATTGAGTTAGTTAATTAAACAACATTTAGCTACGTTCCTTTTCGAGGACGAAAAGATTTTAAGGGGGGGGGGGGACTGTAACAAACCGGGATTTTGGGGCCAATTTAAAAATTTTATTTTAACTATTTTAATGGGTTTTTAATATTTAAAATAGTTTACTTTAAAAGATAACGGCGAAATATTTAGTTTTGACGACGCTGCGACGTATGAATTAAAAGATTTTATTAGGAAGTTTTGCGCCAGAATTTCTTTTGCAAGTAACATATCGTTTTCTTCATTTTGTTAAATTAAAACTAAATCTGTTTAGGTTGTATTACAATGATTTATTTTTATATCATTGGTTTTATAAGTTTAATTTGGAGTCTAATTTTTAGTTCCAAGATTCTATGTTCATTTTAAAAAATTAAATTTTATCTTAAAGATTTATTTGAACTTTATGCTCAATTAGTTAAGTGTTAGGTTGGTAGTCCATGTTTTATTTTTCATAATTAAGAGTAACACTAGACTGGATAGTTCATATATACACGTTATATATATTAATTTGATTGACATTGAACCTAATAAATGTATGTATGATATAAAAAAATAAATTTATGTCTATTTTAAATTTAGTATTGATATTAATTATAATATTGCCATTAATTGTATTAACTTGATTGAAATATTTCTATCTAAGGATAATTATGTGTTAATTAAAAACAATGCGTTGTTTATAGAAAGCATACATTTATCTTAAGAATGTTCTAATAAAGTTAATTGATTTAAGTTTGGAACCATGAACTAAGGAAACAAATGATTTTTAGCGTGTAAATTTAGAATCCATATTTATCTGTATGCTACGTAATAACAATCACGTTATGTTTCTTTTCATTGATTGTGTTTTAATAAAACTAATGAGAATAATTTGAATATATTGAGGCTAATGAATTAAATACTGTGACATATATAATATAAGATTTGATTATTTTACCTTTTGTATTTACTAGTAATAGTTTCCCCATTTGTCATATTACGTGACACAATCAAAGAATAAACATATTTGCTATATATATTTAAATTAAATAAATAAAAAGATCCATATCTCAGCACTGTTTATATATTCACACAAATGGATGTATTTGATGCACCATTATAATACCATAAATTAAGTTTCATTCAAGTTTTCAATTAAATCAATCTACATGCTGTCCTTTATTTATTTCATTTACTTATGTGATATGCCTTCTTATTACACTTACCTACATGCTAATATAGTATCAATTTATGCCATGAATAATTTTGATTAAATAGCATTTATGAATGCAAATTAAAGAGAAACAAATAAAAAGATTCTTTCTCCATTTAATCAATTAATCAATGCATTTATATTTTTATGTAATTTATGTATGCAGTTAATTGCTTCTTTAGGGAAAGAAACTTAAGTTTTTTTTTTATATATATCCTAGTTAGTATAAGTTTACGGACCTTTTTGTAAAATTGAACATTTAATATTATAAATATTATAAATATCTAACCTAAATAGTAAACCTTAATGCGTATATTCAGAGCCGCCATACTCCTTATTCAATGGCTGAAAATGTCCCCAATTCAATCTCCAAATTCTCCCATCTTAACGCGAATTAGTTCATGAATATTAAATGAAACTGAAGATCAACGTGAGGACTAACTAGTTGACGGTGGACATATGAGGTGCGGCGATGGCTTCTCTTCACCGTGAATGGGTTCAGCCAGTTCGACGAAGGGACAACGAAGAAGAAGAAGAGGGTAACAGAAAGCAACGACCACGTCTTGGAAGTGTAATTAAAAAATTCGACGAAACGGATTGCGTTGGATTCTCTTTGACCGGATCTACCCAATGGAACAGACTAGAGAGAAAACGGGCCATGTTGGAAATTCAGATAAAAAAAAACCTAGGTGAGAATTTTGATTTACACAATTAATTTTAAATTAATTAATTTCTCGCTTGTAACATCATGATATGTATGTGGTTGTGAATATTGATTTGTTGTTGAGATGTATTGAGATTGTGGATGATTTACCTGTGTGATGGATGATTTATAAAATACAAATCTATATGTGTTAAATAAAAATATCCCATTTGTTATAATATTGATTTGGAATAGAATTGCCATTTCAATAAAAAGGAAATCATTTGGTTATGTGTTGAATTGCGTTAGGTTTTCAATTCAACATAAAAACATTATTTAGATTAATTTTCTTGTTAATTTGGATTCAATTGTCAATTCAAAATAAAATAAAATTTTGAGTATAAAAAGAAGAACAGCACACGACATTGAATTTTATTTACTTTTCTTTGTAAATAAAAGGACAAGATATGAAAAGCGATTTTATTTACTTTTCTTTGTGAATATAAAAGCGGACAAGAAGTTGATTAGTGAAGATATACATTTATTTACATTCCTCCTTTGTAAATACAAAAGGACAGAACATGAAATTAGTTTTATTTTCATTTCTATGAAAAAAAAAATATATAAAAGAAAGCAGACTTGAAAAGTGATTTTTTATTTACAATATCCTTTGTAAATAAAAAGTACAAACTTGAAACTTAATTAGTGAAAATGCACTTTTATTTGCACTTCTCCTTTGAAAAAAAAAACTTGATTAATGAAAAAGACATTTTTGTCATGTTTTTGTTGCAATATAAAAGATAGTATTTTTGTCATGTTTTTGTTGCAATATAAAAGATAGGATTTTTGTCATGTTTTTTTTGCAATATAAAAGATAGGATTTTTGTCATGTTTTTGTTGCAGTATAAAAGATAGGATTTTTGTCATGTTTTTGTTGCAATATAAAAGATAGGATTTTGACATAATTTTTGGTTGGATTAAAAAGATGGAATTGTGACATAGAATTTAATGTTAAACAAAAGACTAGATTTTGCCAGCAATTTTATTCACATTTTAATGTTAATTGAAGAAAAAGGCATGATTTTAGACATTGATTTTGTTCATATAAAAAGATCAAATTCTGACATAGTGTTATCATGTTAGAGATAATAAATTAAATGGAATTTAGAACAATATTTTTTATGACACCTTGAAGACGTTTATGGTTTATTTCCATGTTATGCATGATGTGTTATGTATTAATGTTTGGTCGTGATGCGATGTTTGAAATCTGTGAATTTGTAACATACCAATTAATGTTATTTTATTATGTATAATAATTCAAGTATGCTACACTGCCATATATGAGTTACCTAACTCCTATATGTTGATTGGGCTGATATTTTCACACATCGCCCAAGTGCACAAATAATATATTATTATTTGGATGTTGTTTGAATGTTAATTGAACATTGTTTGAATGTTATGTTATTGAGATGTATAAGGAATGTTATTATTAAATACATGTATGTTTTGAAATCCATTATTTAATGGTATTTGTTTGGAGTCTCATTCCAATGAAGGAATTTCAAAAGTTTCCAAAAGGGGTTTTTCAGTTAAAGGATTAAATGTGATGTTAACGCTTTTAATATTATTTAATGTGCACAAAACCGATTAGGTAGATGGGCGTTATTTATACGGGAATGAATATTTCCATGAATTTCATTTATTATGTAATAAATGGTGAAGGATTAAAATTTGAAATTTGAAATTATACATTTTGAAGATGTTATTATAATATTATTATAAGAACAAATGCTGCATCAAATGATTAACTAATGTTAAAAGTTTGAAATTCAAGAATTATTATTATAATATTACAATAATATGAAAGGTTTCAATTTTTATTTAAAGTTTAAATATAAGAATAAATGGTATTTCAAAAAAAAATGAAGATTTTGATTTAAAGTGATATTTTGAAATAAATGATATTTTAATAACCAAAATACTTTGAAATAAAGTATATTTCAAAATAATATTTTCAGTAGGATAATTATAATTATAAATTATAATTGTATTTGGGCACGAGGTTGGGTCACATTTGTGGTGGAAGTCTGCTCGGAACCGACCGACACATCCAGCAGCGACAAATGTCGGGCCTAGTGTGAGAGGTCCAAGTACACAAATACGAATTGGCCCTTGACATGAGGTTAAGCCCAACTTGTGGGATAACTCTGCCCGGAACCGACTGACATATCCAGCATCCACAAGTTGTAGGCTTAATGTGAGAGGTCTGGCCCAGTATAAAATAATAAATAGATATAATATTAAATTGGGTTATTCAGCCTGTTTTAAAAATAAAAACGCCAATTGAACTCGAACGTGTTTATCAAATAATATCCATTTAAATTATGAATATTGAAAGAGGTGATTTTAAAATTAATATTTTAAGAGGATATTATTTTATTATTTAAATAATATATAGAATATTGGATTCTGATTTAAAATTGAAACCAAAGTTTGAATCGTTTTGAATAAATTTATAAATGTTTTAAAATACATTTTTAAAAATAAGGGAAAAAATTATGTAAATTCATAATAATTAATTTAAAAAGGATTTTAAATGGAAATTCCAATTTTTGTAGATAAAAGTTATTTTAATCAAAACAAGTGATTTATTAATAAATAAATTAAGGAATTAATGACCAAGGTTTTTAAATTGAATATTTTGGGATGGTCTTGGAAGGAAATTATCTTCGTATTATGTCTGTATTGAATTCAGTAATTATATGGATATTATTTTGGGAATTTGGAAGATATTAAATATCGTTATTTCCAATATAATATTTGTTGGGTTTAGAATTTAATACTGAGTATAAGTCGAGATATTTCTATTCAAAGCTTAATATTTAATATTAAATTGGATTTTGGATTTTTGTCGTGAATAATGTCTTAAATAACACTGTTCTTAAAACCCATATGAAAAGAAAAATCTTTTAATTAAGATTTTTAAAGCTTTCAATTATATTTGGTAATTGAAATAAGATGAAATGTGAGTTGGGTTTATTGTGAACTGTGTTTTTAAGCGACATATGTTCTTTAACTCAACTGACAGTGAAGATATATGATTTTGAATTTATAAATCTTTTATTAAGATTTAAATGAGAATTTTCCAAAAGTAAAGATTTCCAATTTAATATATATTAAATTGGAGTTGAATGGAATTCGAATTAATAATAACCGAGATAAGTTTCTGTAGAAGAAGACCGATATTGCAAATGGAATTTAAGAGGCTTTGCCGTTATTCCATTTTTATTATTGGTCGGATACAGAAATTTATAACGATTATATTTTGATTTGATTTCTGTGAAGATTCCATATTTTTATGGAAGATGATTTTGGGCTTACCGTGAACTATGTTTTAAATGACATTAGTTCTTTAGTCCAGTAAAGAATAAGATTTATTTCTTAAATCTAAGGAATCATTGAATAATGATTTTGACATTTAAAACCAATTGGAGTTTTAATAAATCTTTAACAGAATAAAGATAAAGGATTTATCTTTAATAGAATAATTTGAATATTTTATTTATAAGAATATTCTGAATTGGAATGTGGCGTTGGATGTGCTTTTATAGTACTTGATTTTTATTATAAAAATACGCGAGTTATTCGGAAAGACCGGGTTCAACCCATTCCGAATAATAACTACGACGATGAAGAGCCAAAGATGAAGACGGTGATTGAAGACCGACGATCTTCACATCGAATGGATGTGTTGCTACTGATGCCCATGATTGGAGTAGCTACCTTGAAGGGGCTACAGTGGTTACCGTCCGGACTATTGTTGATTGTTCGGATTTGGCTTTCGCTCAGACCCAGAGCATAAGTTTATAAATGGATGCGTGTCTGACATTGGATTTGTTCCAGGCGAATTAAATTGATTGTTATTAATGTATATCTGTTTGGTGGTAGAGAATTTATTCTCTACTAAACACCCTGGTATATATTAATAGTGATTGATCGCATGGCGTGAATTGTCAATGTGGCACGCCAAGATGCAATTGATCAAGGCTTTTGTTGAAAAGCAGGGCCTTGTGGGATGATCAAAGCATAGCCTATTACGGCATAGCTTTGTGTATATCGTGACTTCGCGAGCCTCACACCCCGGTATGAGTCAAAAACGGGATATGGACCGTAGGGAGTGCACACGTTTCTTTCTAGCTAGAGTGGTGTCAGTGACCTACCAGCCCTGACATTTTACTTATGTGGATGATGGATTTTGAGTCGCCTCGGATTTTTATAGTCCGATAGTGGTCATATTATAGGTTCAAAGGAACCGGGAAACGTGTGTTCAGGCTTAACCAATCCACTGCCAATAGGCGAGGACCAGCCCTACCGCTCCAAGGGTTCTCTGCGGGGGATCCTGAGGCATTTGCTAGAGTGTCTCGAATCGGAGAGGAGCTTGCCCCTAGCTTCGACTCATGATGGAAATCCAATTTCCAATACGACCTTGCGGTTTTGATTGTAGAACTAGTATGGCGACATAGTAGGATGGGGTACTATGTCGTCTATGATTGATACATTATGATTTAAATGTTTATTATATATATACCCAAATATTTACACACTAATAATAATAATATCGTTTTCACGTATCAAGCATCTTTTGACCATTATAAGGTAAAACCCTATCCTCTGGTGTGCGTTGCATTGTGTGATGGGACCTGGGTCTTATAATGGTTTCATTTTTCTAAAAAGCATTGCGTTGTTTAACGATTTACTTTATTTTATGCACTGGCAATCCAATGGAGTAAACCCGTTCCGCATTAGCGGCGTGGTCCTATGATTAGCCTTATTATTAGATAAGTTAAGTTAAGATTTCTCATACCAGTCCCATGACTGACCTGTAGTTTGTTTCACTGGCAAACTCGGGTGCCCTTATTTTCCACACGGGCAGTCGAGTAGCTTTTTCCAGATCTATTTACAGGATCCTGGTTTACAGGATCCTGGTTTACAGCTGAAGCGGTATTCGAAAATCTCTGTATCCGTGTATTCCTTTCGGTTGTATATTGTATTATTTTTCCGCTGCCATTTAAATGTAATTTAAATCTCTAATATTGTATTTCCAATGTATATTATTCTTTCGCACTCTGTTATATTCTTGTACTCTGATGTAATTGTTGTAATCAGCAATAAAATGTTCTTCAGTTTGTGTTCTGATGTGTGTTGTTCTCAAAGCAATCCAGTCTTTCCTTTACTTGGAAGTTTGGGTCGTTTCAAAAGATTTGAGCTAACCTGAGCTCTGATACCTGCTGTAACGACCCGGATTTCGCCCGACCCCAATCGATCGCAAGATCGATCAAGACCGTTCAAAACCCGCGTACGTTAACTTTGGGCATACAACACATCAGGACAACAACACAGACTTTTATAACATCAATAATAAATGTTACTTCAGAGTACAGAATATATCAGAGTACATCAATAAATAATACAGCGGAAGATACATTTACATTAAATTAAATATATTGCAGCAGAACTAATCTCAGCGGAAGGCCATCAATATTCTGGACCCAGCTTCAGACTTCAATCCAGGATCCTGCTTAACTATATCTGCAAAAAGCCACTCGACTGCCCGTGTGGAAAGAGGGCACCCGAGTTTGCAAAGTGAAACAAACTACAGGTCAGTCGTGGGACTGGTGTGAGAATTCTTACCTTAACCTATTTAATAAGTAGGCTAATCTCAGGACCACGCCGCTAATGCGGAACAGGTTTACACCATTGGATTTGCCGGTGCATAAATAAAGTAAATCGTCAAATAACGCAATGCTTTTTAGAAAAATGAAATCATTATAAGACCCAGGTCCCATCACATAATGCAACGCACCCCAGAGGATAGGGTTTTACCTTATAATGGTCAAAAGATGCTTGATACGTAAAAACGATATTTTAATATTATTATTAGTGTCTAAGCAATATTAAAATACTTCAAAATAAATATCAATCCTAGACGGCATAGTACCCCATCCTACTATGTCGCCATATATAAGTTTAAAATCAAAACCGAAATGTTGTCGTATTGGGAATTTGGTTTTCTGTCGTGAAATCGAGGCTAGGGATCATCCTCTTCTGATTCGAGACACTCTAGCAAATTCCTCAGGATCACATTTACGGGCAACCCTTGGAACGGTAGGGCCGGTCCCCACCTAACGGTAGTGGATTGACAATTCCTGAACATACGTTTTCCGACCCTTTTGGACCTATAATATGACCACTTCCGGCCTATAAAAAAACGAGGTACCTCAATCCATAATCCACATAGTAAAATGTCGGGTCGTTTAAAGCCCAAACACCACTTCTAGCTAGAAAGAAACGTATGCACTCCCTACGGTCCATATCCCGTTTTTGACTCATACCGGGGTGTGAGGTTCGCGAAGTCACGCTATACACAAAGCTATGCCTAAACAGGCTATGCTTTGATCATCAACCACAAGGCCTGCTTTTCAACAAAGCCTTGATCATTTGCATCTTAGCATGTCACATTGTCAGACCCTACCATATTATTGATCATCTACCAATATATATATAACCTCTAAGCTCATACGTCTTAGAGAAGGGTGATAAATAAAGAATAAAATTTTCACCACCAAATAGAAATATATGATCAGTAGCGTTCAGCAAATACAGTAGAAATGAATACAATGTCGGACACGCAATCCATTTACAAGTCCGCTCTGGGTCTGAGCGAAACAACATGTCTGTCGATCTCTAAATGCGTCTGGACGATCATTACTAAATACCTTGCCTTGGAAGGCCAATCCCAATTCAAGATACCAATCATCATCATCCCAACGATGTGCAAACCTTCGGTCTTCAATCACCGTCTCCATCTTCGACTCTTGATCGTCGTACTGATTATTCAGAATGGGTTAAACCCGGTCCTAATGAATAACTCGCGTATTTTGGGATTAAGAAGCAAACATTGGAAAATCACACATTACGCCACATTCCAACTCAGAATATTCTTTTTATAAGATATTCGTATTAGAAGATTCTCATTAATTTTATCAAAGATAAACTCTGAAAATAAAATCTATAAATCAATTTCCAAAATATGGAATTCCACAGAAATCAAATCAATACATAATCGATATAAATTTCTGTATCGGACTAATAATATAAATGGAATAACGGCGAAGCCTCTTAAATTCCATATATAATATCGGTCTTCTTTTACAGAAGCCCATTTCGATTATTACCAATCGAATTTCCACTTAATTCCAATTTAATATATTAAATTGGAAAACTTGATTTTTAGAAAATGCCTTTTTAAATCTATAAAATAGATTTATAAATTCCAAATAATAATTTCAATGTAAATTGGATTAAAGGACAAATGTCGTTTAAAACATCGTCCACGATAAATCCACTTCACATCTCAATTTATTTCATATCACAAAATAAAATTGCAAATACTAGTAATCTTTTAAAAACATAGTTTAAAATAATCATAAAAATATTCTTTATATAAAGACTCTAAATGAGAAGTATTCTTTATATTAGAAATTCTTTCTTTTACCAATATTCTTTGTTTTAACATATAGTTGATTAAAAATATATTATGAAAATATATGCACTTTATATAAAAAGGATTTCTAATGTAAAAATATTCTTATTTAAAAGAACACCTGAATCGAAATGCGACTCAAACATTTACCATATAATTTGGATTATATGGATTTCACACACATCATATATATGACAATAACAGTATAATCATCAAGTCATCCATTACATCCAAAGTGTAATTTCCACTGTGTAAGCGTTAAAATTAAATAATAACACTCATCGCAGCCTGTCGATCTAACGATCAACATACAACTAAATATTGGGATTAGTGTATGTAAATTTTCATCCCAACACCCGTTTGGAGTTTTCAACCAACAAACAAATAATAAGCTAATTTGTGCACTTGGTCAATGTGTGAAAAATTATCTTCCCAATCACATACACAAGTCGGGTAACTTGTGAATGGAAGTGTAATACACAATACATATAATGATGACAAGAAAGTATCTCTATTACAATGAATGAATGAGCATAATACTTCGTTCTATTAACAATTTCTATTTTTCTAGTTTAAACTCAAACAAGATGGTTATTTTGTTTTGACAATTCAAATGAGACAAGAATGATAAATATTTTGATCTAACTAACCTATCTTGAAAAGTATATATCTTGCCAAACATAAGATATATATATATATATATATATATATATGCAAATTTCTTTAACTAATCCATTTGACACAAATGAATATTTTTGACAAAATGTCTATTTGGTTTAACTAATATAAATTGACTAATATGAATAATTGTTTTCAACAAATGTAAATTGATAAAAGTAAATATTTTGTTATTAACTAGTATAAGTTGACAAAAGTGTTTATTTCATTTTTAACTAAACCAAGTTTGACAAAGATGTTTATTTCATTTTTATGTTTGCAAATAAAAATGTAACTTTTATTTTAGATGTTATATTGCATTGTGGAATGCAAATAAAAGAACAAACTTGATTTTCGAAGTATATTTACATTTGTGAAAGTAAAAGAGAAAATTTTATTTTCAATATATATATATTTACATTTGTGAATGCAAATAAAAGAAATAATTTTATTTTCAATGTATATTTGCATTGCAGAATGCAAATAAAAGAACAAATTTTATCTTTAGAATATATTTGCATTTGTGAATGCAAATAAAAGGGCAAACTCTATTTTCAAAATATATTTGCATTAGGGAATGCAGATAAAAGAACAATTTATATTTAATGTATATTTGCATTAGAGAATGCAAACAAAAGAATCAACTTTAATTTCCATGTATATTTACATTAGTGATTCCAAATAAAAGACCAATTTTTTCTTTCAAAATATACTTGCCTTAATGAGTGCAAAAAGAACTAATTTCATTTTCAATGTATTTTTACATTGGTGAATGTAAATAAAAGGATAAATTTTTGGTTTCAACATATATTTGTATTTGTGAATGCAAATAAAAGGGTAGATTTTATTTTCAATGTATGTTTGCACTAGTTAATGCAAATAAAAGAGTGAACTCAAAATTTCAGTTCTAGGATAACATAAAAAAAGGTATTTCATTGTTTTACACTTTTCTATGTGTTCTGATAACAAATAAAAGAATCCTTTTATTTGTTTATACTTTTCTATACATTCTGATAACATATAAAAGAATATTTTATGTGTAAATATTTTTCTATGTATTCTAATGTCAAATAAAAGTAAATTTTATTTGTATAATAAATCCTAATTTTTAAATGACAAATAAAAAGTAGATTTTATTCGTCTAATAAATTCTGAGTTTCAAATGACAAATAAAAAGTGAATTTTATTTGTGCAACAAATTCTAAGTACATATTTGTGTTGTAGCATGAATATAAATTTGAATATACGTTATGCAAATAAAATTGGTTATCATATTTGCATATAGATTCCATCTCAACAAAAAGGTATAAAAGAGATATATATACATTTTGTTGACAATTCTATTTCAACAAAATGATTTAAAAGAGGTCATTTTCATTTTGTCAACAATTCTAGTTTAACAAAATGAATAAATACAATATTTCAACTCTTTTATTTTTATTGCATACTAAATGCCAATAAAAATAATGCCTTTACTTCTTTTTTTTTTTCCTAAATGACAATAAAAATGACATCTTTCTATTTACACTCTTTTATTGCATTCAAAATACCAGTAAAAAAATATATATTTAAATCTATCTTTTTATTACATAGAAAATGACAATAAAATGATACCCTCTTTATCTTCACTTTCATTGTAAATACAATGACAATAAAAATGTTGCCCCTTTTTATCTATTCTTTTAAATAAAATAAAATTACAAATGATAAAAATGTAATTTTAAATCTCTATTCTTATAATGTTGTAGATTAACAAATATAGACCTCTTCATAAAACGGGATTACATAAAAATGTAATTTCAGTGTCCTATCTTTTATTGAACAAATTACAATGAACTTTTATTTACATATGAAATGTAAAACAAAATGTGAGTCTTAAACTTTGATTTTTATTTACAAATAAAATGTAAATCAAAATGTATTTTCCAAACGTGCTTTTTAATTTACAAGTAAAATGTAAACAAAAATGTATTTATCCATCAAGTCTTTTTATTTACAATAAAATGTAAACAAGAATATAAATTCCAAAATGTGTCTTTTTGCTTACATAAAAAAAATATGTAAATTTTGCTTGTCATAACTTAATTAACAAAAATGTAAATTTATTTCATTACATTAAAAATAGAGTTTTAATGCTCACATAATTTTAATTTCAAATTATGATCATTTTTCTTGTTTTTCTATTTTTACATTAAAAATGGATTTTAATGTCTAACATAATTTTATTTTCAAAATATGTCCATTTTCCTTCTTTCTTATTTCATATTGAAAATGATATTTCAATGTTCACATATTTTCTTTTTATTATAATGAGATTTTAATGTTTAACATATTTTGTCCGCCAATTCTATTGCGACAAAAATAATGAAAATTTGGCGATGTTCATTTCAATTCAACAAAAATGGTATTTTTGTTCGCCAATTTTAATGCGACAAAAATAACAAAGGTGTTATTTTCCGTTGGATTAACAATTCTTGTTTAATTCAACAAAAATGACAAAATAACATTTTTTATTTGAATTTATAAACTAAATCAATCCAACCAACATGATGATTCATTTTTGTTTAATATAAATAAACATGATTTATATCACACACCACAACAAATAGATCAACCATTCCACATTTCACTACATAGCAAATCTAGATCATGTACATACAATTTTAACATGGCGATAACGATAATTAAATTTATTTATTACTAAAAATTAGATATCTCACATAGTAAAAATGTCGTCTTTTTATTTACGATGTAAAATATGTCCAAATTCCTGGTCAAATATTTCATGTCCAATAGTTAATGTCCAACCCAACCACAAACAGTAATTCAAATAATAAAAAGGGATCATTCGATTTAATAACATGACAACTAACAACAAATGATCCTAAATAATTCATCAAACTTGTATCTAACACTTTAATATTCAGATCTACTATCATACATCACAAACAATTTATAATAACATCCATCGCAGATCTATTCAAATTTGTCATTCCAACTTCACATAACGCAAGAATCATAATTAAATTAATTAAATTTAATCTAAAAATAAATCCTCACCTCAATCGGCTGAAAATTCAAAGTGCTCCTTTTCATCTCTAATCAGTGTCATCGCGAAGATCTTAATTTTGTGATTCCAACGCAATTTACGGTTTGTCAAACGGACCTCATATGAGAGTGATACGAATTTTTAAAGTTTGAATAGATTAAATAATTAATTTAAATTAATAAAATATGTTTGTACCCATTGTTCACGAGGCCGCTCCTTTCATCTTCTCCTTCGTGCGTTGAAACCCATCATCCACCGTCTAGGGCATCTCATTGCACCTCCATCCGACCACCTGCAGCCGATCCGAAGTCACCACTAGCCCCGCCTTCTCGCCCTCCTCCAGCGCCGGCCATGGGGCCCATCTCGCGCCCCCTAGGACCCGCCAACCACCCATAAACGCAACCCCTTCAGGCTGAGAATTCACGAAATCCGTGCACCAAAACCCGATCTTAACCGTATAGATTCGAAGCTCTCTGAATTCTCTTCGATTTGGTATATTATTTGTAGATTTTCGTTGAACGGATTGAGAGAAATTGATGTTTGAATTTGGGATGTTTCTGGCCATTGTTTGAGATAGGCGGCGACTGCAATTTTTTTAGGGTTAGGGTTTTATTTTCGGATTTTTTTTTATTAAATCTCATAAAACGTGTTATAAAGGTGAAAATGCGGGCTGTCTCCGAATTGGGCTTGCTTACTGTCGATCTTAACGTTTTGAGGCCTTCTGAACGCAATGGGATGGGTCTCGGGGTCCAATTCCGAAATCTATAGAATATTTATTTAAAATTACATTAAAAATTAATTAATTAAATATTGACTGTACATATAAATATGCCGGGGCCACATATGACCTCAGAAAATTCTAAAAAATAATATTTTTAGCTTTCTTTTGACGATACGAATCCAACAAAATTATTTTCATCGAATTCTGAGACTGTTTGAAAAATGGCTATTTTTAAGGCGTTTAAATTTAACTGAAATAGTCAAAACACATTTTCTTTCGCCATGCTCACATATTAATTCGAAAAATTATGAAAATTGAAACCTAGCTATAATTTGACATTCCGGTTCCAACAAAAGTGGTTTCGTCGAAAACGGAGGTCGTTTGCAAAATGACTATTTTCAAGGCCAATATATTTAATATTAAAAATACATTTTTAAACAAATAAATTACGAAACTCAAAATATATTAGTGTTTACTGTTTTTCAATGCAGAAACATCATTCCAGACTCAATGGAAGTGGTTTCGAGTCGAAATTCCTTCATATGTGAAAAGTAGCCTTTCGGGCCATATATTATATATATATATAAAGTCTACAGCGACTTTTCTAAAAATTGAATTGGCCAATACTTTTGATTTCCGCTATGAAATTTCAATTTTTCAGATTAGTTAGAAAGATATTATTAAATAGATTCTAATATTTTTGGTCTCACTAAAATCCGTTAAATTTTGCATCCTGTACGGTCAGTCAAAGTTCAAGTTTGAGTTTTCAAACTACCGCGTTATTTCTAATTCCCTTTTATATTTAAATTAAATTTATTCGTTCTAACTTCGATTATAATAAATTCTAGCCATTATTATTTAAAATAAATCACTTTATATTCCCAAAATTTATTAAAATTTTCTAAAATAAATTTTTTAAATCGATTCAAAATTTGCGGGTTGTTATAATTTATTTATTTATAAATAAATTAGTTGTTTGTTTATTTATCCAAATTAATAAATAAAAGTTATACTTAAGTTATTATATTTCGGAAGCATGAACACTATTGTTATAATCAAATGATTTCTGTAAAAGAAGTGGATTCGTAAATAGAATCCGAGAGTTACGTAAGGAAGTTTGTTAAAGATTTAGAAGATGAACTTTGTCTATTTCGAAGTTAGAATTGTTTTTCAGTTAAGGTCTGAGAGGTAGTTATACCCCAACTTGATTGATTCCATTTTTAACTAAGGAATGGTTAAGGTTTGAGAGTAAAGTTGGTTAAGTGATTTTAGTTAACGAGTGTAATGTTTTGAGTTGGCATAGCGATATTTTATTTAAACATCTGTTTAAATCCAAATGTAGGAGCTTTGGAAATGTTTTCCAAATAAGAATAAGAAATGTTTTCTAATATAGAAAATAAAAAATGGAAATGTTTCCAATGGCAATAACGTATATTTTCTAAATCTAGAAAATAAGAATTTTCGAATATATGGAAACGAGTATAGGGAAATGGATAATTGAATGATTAATCAATTTTAAGGGATAAATGATGATTGATGATTGATCGATAGAATTTCCATCTGGAAATAATATCGTTGCTTGCACACATGTTTTTCTTTGATAGTTAACTCACCGACTATCGAAGTTTTTGACCATTTCCGTTGTCAATACGGAGAGACCAGGATCAGATTCATTATCTGAAAACCACTCTGTATGGACGTTAGCATTGTGATCAAATATGATGAAGATAATTGAAGACGGAGTTTGTGCAAGGGTCGTTCTGTCAAATCCTAGGTAGAAATTGCCTAAGATGGATTTACAGAATAGTGCCTTCGGTTTGTCCGGTCCCAGGACAACCTGTATGGAAGAATGTTTGACAGAGTATATTTAATGGATCACGTAAGTTGATCTCTTCAAACGTACATACATTTGGTGGCATAAGAATTTGTTTATCTTAGCTGTATACCCATTGTATTTTTGGGGAAATCAATTGTGATTTGGCGGGTATGACGATGTGACATTCAAAGTGAATAACTATGTGATCTGTCAGAGATAAGCGTGGCCTCTAGCCTCACAACCGGGAAATGACAAAAATTGGGCAGGCAGCATGGCTAAGTGGGTTGCTTCCAATTAGGGTGTATTGTCACCTGATCTAGAGTTTCGCTTACTTCTTTAATCTATTCGATGTTGTCCCATTCGGGAAACGGTTGCTGATCCTAACCGTTGGTGATATACATTCGATACTCTCAAGTGAAATAAGTGGTCGGTCATGTGTGGTCGGGTTGCAAGATGTTCTTGTTGAACCCAGTTTATTCCTCTCTAGAGGTACACTATTGGAAGGTGGTTCCATACCTTATCATAGTTGGAAATCCATTATCCAATAAGTGCTCGCGGTTTTGATTGTATACTATATATGTAGAACATGCGATGAAAGCGTTTCTGCTAGATGATTATTTAGTTGCGGTTGATAGACATTATTACAATATCAAAAGAGTTTTGATATAAAGTTTATCATTTCTTTCAAAAGGATTTTGAAAGTTAAATCTAATGTTTTGGATTCTCATAAGGGAAAAACCTGTTCCATTATACGGCGTGGTCATATGAGATATCGTTTATTTTCTCAAACTGTTTTAAATTGTTTTGCTCATACCAGTCATATGACTGACCCAGAGTTTATTTTTTTTGTTTTCCCTAAACTCTTGGGTGCCTAATTTTGTACGGGCAGTCAAGTAGTCAGGATTTTACAGATATACTTAGAAGTGCATGGAGCAGGAGGCTTTAGGATTTTTTAGCTATTGTTATTTCCACTGTGATGTAAGTTTTGTACTCTGATAATGTTACTGTATACGTATACTGATTTTATTTCAAAGTTATGTATCTATTATATATTGTTCGTTCCGCTGTGAGATTCGTGTTTACTCTGATGTTGTATGTTCTTCTTCTTATTCTATTCTAAGTTTCTATCTTATCTATTCTCACCCTTTAATTTCTTTCATGGACTATCCGATGTTTCCGATTCTTGGGTAGTTGACATTGAGTTTATGTCGATAACCAGGATCGCGAAATCCTCGGGTCATTACATTGGTATCAGAGCTGAAGATTAAGTAATTACCTTGGCTCTGTGGCGTGACTCAGTAGAGATGGGGTTAGCAATACCCTAGATTGAGTTGAGTGTATATATATGAGCATGTATTTGTTATTCAATATAAAATTGTTTTATATTGTGGAGATTTGTTGGTTGAGTTGTTTATGAGTTTTGATCGATCAGTTTGATCCACTGTATCGATAGGAGTTTCTAAATACTCGAATACGATGAACCGACGTGATATGTTTTGAAAGGAGGGTAAATGGAATAATTTTACCCGAAATATATTTTGTTATAAAAGAAATATATATCTTGGAGTTATTATAATATATTGGATATATTGGTTATTATTATAATCAAATAAGATTATAGAACGTGGAATGGTTATGTCAATAACCAATCATAATTTATATAAGGATGATATATGAAATCAGATGAATTAAATCCAAAATGAAAAATCGGAATTGGAATTAAAATTCCTAAAATTTGAATAAGTGTTTGTAATTGGATTTGGATTAAATATATGAGAATTTTAATATCCTGGGAGATTTTATATTGTTTTACAAGCACTGTGAATGGTATTTTGAAATGTATTTCAAAATGGAAGTGTTTAGATATGGTTTTGAAAGTGATATATTATTGAACTCACTTCGATAACTGGAAATAGATTCTGATGATGATCATGACATCATCAGTGTTCATTTTCGAGTTGTAAGTGACGGATTACTACCAAAATTTTTGTTTTGAATTGTTTTGAGAGAAACAAGTTGTTTTGATACTCCGAAATGAATATTTCGATTTTTGAAGAGGGTAAACTGTTTAAAACTCCAAGGAAGAGACTACTTAAATTAAAAACAAATTTAAATGGAAATTTGTGGAACCGAACTAGAACTGAATAGAAACCAATTAACTGGAAATTGAATTGGAATATAATATATCAACTGGAATCAGATTTTGATTTGTGAGATAAGAATCTGAAATTGTATTGGATTGGTGAGTCAGAGTTTGAAATCGAGAATGGAACTCGAATTTGAAATGGAATTCGACTTGGGTATAAGCAAATTATTCGGTTTGAAGATAAAAACTGAATTGGAGTTTGATTAGGATAACATGGATATATGCTGAGTTGATAGCATATGGAAGTGATAGAGTTGATATGCCCGACAAAAAGGTACACTTTTATATTCTAATTGGATATGAGATTTTTTGGCCAAATTGGCAAGTCGCTTGGTTGTTTGATTTTCTTTTGGGTTGTAGAAGGCATAGAGAGGAGAGTTGTAGTTGTACCGATTGACCAGTACAAAGGAGGTGTTGGCGAAATTTTTCGAAAATTTAAGGTGTTAGAAAATTTTCAGGATTTTTGAAAATTTTCGTTGATAAGAATTAAATAATATTTTAATTGAAATTTATTTCTTTAGTTGAAACTAAAATTATAAAAGTAAACAAATAATTTTACCCAATTAATAGGGTGTGTTTTCTACCTTAGCAATTTCGAGGACGAAATTATTTTAAGGGGGAAAGAATGTAATGTCCCGTATTTTTAAGGTATTATAATTTATTTATTTAATTATTTGAATAGTGGTTTAGAAATTTAAATAGTTTTTTAATTAAATAACTTTGAATATTTAATTAATATAATAATTAAATAATATATTTAATTATGAAATAATCAGAATTAGCTGAAATGGCAATATTGTGTGAATCGGGCAATTCAAAATATATAATTCAGCTTAAAATTGAATTACGATAACGAATATATTTAATTAATGATGGTAACGTATAAATTATATTATAATTATAATCGAGCTCAAAATGGCGCGGTAGTTCGTAATTTGACGATTCGAACTTCAACTAAATGTACAGGGTTCATTTTAAGTCGGATTTCTGGGAAACAAGAAACGTCCGGAGCTGGTGAAGTATATTTTTCTAGTGGAAGAGAAAAATCGGGATTTCATTGTGTAGATTTTGATTTATGCCCAAATCAAATTCTCGAAAAGTCGCTATGGAAATTCCTTTATAATTTATAACGATATATTTATATAATAAAAGGATTTTATTATATATTGAATATTGATATAGCTTGGTTTTGAAATATCGAGTTGTAAAGTTAGATATATTTTATTTTGGAGCATTATGATATTCTGTTGTGAATATATACGATCATATTTATTTATAAATATTAAATTTAATTATTTTTAAATATATTAATAATTAAAAGGGTCTATTTAGAGCTTTAAAAATAGCCAGTTTTGCAAACGACCTCCGTTTTCGACGAAACTAATTTTGTTGGATCCGTAATATTAAATTATTGTTAGATTTCAATTTTCGTGATTTTTAGAGTCGGTATGTGGCCGTAGGGATTTAAATGTGAAAAACAGTCAATATTTTGATGGTTAAAAATACGCTGTGTGAGAAAACGGAGTCGGAATTCGATGAAACCATTTTTGTTGGGTCCGTAATGTCGAACTGAAGGTATATGTCCATTTTCGTGACTTTTGGATATCATGTGTGATTATAGGAATTTTTAGCAATAAATACAGATAGCGTTTGCTTAAAAATAAATATAAAACTCAAATAAAAAATTATGTAACTTACCTATAAATATCCTCCCAACCTTCTAAACCTAATTCAGTTTTTCGTTAGTCAAACAAGGCGCCGCAACATTTTCTTTCTTATCTAAAACGTGAGGAAGACCAACTTCAAAAATCAAGAAGAATTCAAACAAAATTCTATAAATTATACGACTTGTTTGTTTGGATTCCTGTGCTAAATTTCTTCAATCTAATGAGTACTGCGTTGAGCTCGATCAACCTTCTGGCTCGTGACGTCCTTCCAGGTGCTCTAGGGTTGCGGATATCTGTTGATTTGCGAAGTCGGTATGTTGGTAACTTCTGGCGATGGATAAGGAAGGTGAGGCGTTTCTTGTAGTGGTCACTGATGAGCTTTCGTTCGGCGCGGTGAAGCTTAGTTCGATCCTAATATCGCAAGTGTTTGGGATACAGAAATGGTCGGTTAAACGACTGGACGATGCGGTGAGTTTGGGAGTGAGAATCTAGGAGTTCTATGTTTTGACAGTAACAGGTTTTTAAAATTTTCGATCAATGAAAAGTCAGTTTGAAATGGAAAAAAAATGTAGACTATATAGAAGTGATTGAATTTGACATTCTGTTGTATGATTTTGGGTGGGTTGGTTTTGGAATTGATCGCCTGTTTTTAAGGGAAAGTAGTTGCGACGGAATACGAAGAATTAATATAAAAGTGTGATGAGCTTGTATCAGTAAGTGCAAGTATTTATTTGGAGGAACAGTGGGGCAGATGTATGAGAGGAAGAAGATTATTAAAAGGGGAGATTTTGGGAAGGTTCAAGCTAATTAAATATTTAGGGAAATAGAGTTTGGATTAGGGAATGTAATTGGAGTGGAGTAATTCGATGATTTCATTGCTTCCTAAAATGGTGGAGGGAACGAGCCATAATGGCGAGGAGCAGTGATGTTCAAAACCGTCAGGGAAGAAGGATTTTAGTACGTGGCTTAAGATTTAAAAAGGGTAATTATATGTGTACAAGTAAATTGTTAATGACCATTAATTTGATTATAACTCGTAAAATGTATAACTCTCTCATATATAATCAGAATTCCGTGAAAACAAGTCACGCTGGAATCGTATGGACAGTGGCTACCCGATGGAACTGACTAAGAGTGAATTGGAGCTCGTTACAATTTACAGCGAAATAAATTGTCCGTCCGAATCAACAGACAATTATCGTTATTTAACGATGATCGTCCAATGTGAGTAAAACTCACCAACTCTATCAGTTATATTTTTATAACGTATTTTTAGAACTAATAGATGATGGTTGATTCTGTGTGTTGACTGTTTGGTTGAACTGCTAAGTGATTGTTTGAAATTATAGATAACTATATATATATCGTTAATCAAATATTGATTCTTTTTATCAGAATATTTCATATCGAAATGAAATCGATGTTATTTATATTGTATAACATCTGTGGATGCAGGGAAATAGGTTGGCGGGAGCCAAATGGATTCCTCAACATTTATTTTACTGTTTTTCATATATTGTGATATATGATGTGATATATAACATGTTTTTGATTATGTGTGTCTGGATGATATTGATCATGGTTATATGGTATTTTAAATACCATAAGAAATACTGGAATGTATAAAGGAAATTTTCAAAGTATATATTGAAAAGAAAATATTTATAAAATCAAAGGATTTTATATAAAAGGAAATATTTGTAAACCATTTTCAAATAGAATTGAAAAGGGAATATTTGTAAACCATTTACAAATAGAAAAGGAAATATTTGTAAACCATTTACAAATTGAAAAGTAAATATTTGTAAACCATTTACAAATAGAATTGAAAAGGAAATATTTGTAAACCATTTACAAATAGAATTGAAAAGGAAATATTTGTAAACCATTTACCAATCGAATTGAAAAGGAACTAATTATTTATGAAATAAATAGAGTTATAAAAGGGAATTTTAAATGAGATTTTAAGTGTTAAAAATAGAAAGGAGATTTCATATGAATAATTCTATAAATAGAAGTATATATAGAATTTGGAAATGGAATATTATTTTAAAATACGAAATCAGTTAGAGTTAGTCGATCAGAGTTAATCAATTAGAGTTAATTGATTAAAGTTAATCAATTAGAGTTAATCGATTAGAGTTAATCCATTATAGTTAATCAATTAGAGTTAGTCGAATATAGTTTATTCGAAAAGGAGTTATCGAATATAGTTTGTTCAAAGAAAAGAGATTATTGAATATAGTTTATTCAAAAGAGAGATTATCGAATATTAGTTATTCGAAGAGAGTTAATAGAATATAGTTTATTCGAAAAGGAGTTATCGAATAGAGATTATTAAAGAGAATTATATGTTGAATTCGATTATATCAAATTCGGGAAAGTACTATTCACTTTCCGTTTTTAATCAAGATTTATTCTTTTATAAATAGATTAGTTGTTTGTTTATTTATCCAAATTAATAAATAAAAGTTATACTTAAGTTATTATATTTTGGAAGCATGGGATTATAACACTATTGTTATAATCAAATGATTTCTGTAAAAGAAGTGGATTCGTAAATAGAATCCGAGAGTTATGTAAGGAAGTTTGTTAAAGATTTAGAAGGTGAACTTTGTCTATTTCAAAGTTAGAAATGTTGTTAAGTTAAGGTCTGAGAGGTAGTTATACCCCAACTTGATTGATTCCATTTTCAACTAAGGAATGGTTACGGTTTGGGAGTAAAGTTGGTTAAGTGAATTTAATTAACGAGTGTAATGTTTTGAGTTGGCATATCGATGTTTTATTTAAACATCTGTTTAAATCCAAATGTAGGAGTTTTGGAAATGTTTTCCAAATAAGAATCAGAAATATTTTCTAATATAGAAAATAAGAAATGGAAATGTTTACCAATGGTAATAACGTATATTTTCTAAATCTAGAAAATATTAATTTTCGAATATATGGAAACGAGAATAGGGAAATGGATAATTGAATGATAAATCAATTTAAAGGGATAAATGATGATTGATGATTGATCGATAGAATTTCCATCTGGAAATAATATCTTTGTTTGCACATAGAATAGTGAAATGGATAATTGAATGATAAATCAATTTAAAGGGATAAATGATGATTGATCGATAGAATTTCCATCTAGAAATAATATCGTTGTTTGCACACATGTTTTTCTTTGATAGTTAACTCACCGACTATCGAAGTTTTTGACCATTTCCGTTGTCAATACGGAGAGATCGGGATCAGATTCATTATCTGAAAACCACTTTGTATGGACGTTAGCGTTAAGATCAAATATGATGAAGATAATTGAAGATGGAATTTGTGCAAGGGTCGTTTGGTCAAATCCTAGGTAGAAATTGCCTAAGATGGATTTACAGAATAGTGCCTTCGGTTTGTCCAGTCCCAGGACAACCTGTATGGAAGAATGTCTGACAGAGTATATTTAATGGATCACGTAAGTTGATCTCTTCAAACGTATATACGTTTAGTGGCGAAGGAATTTGTTTCCCTCAACTGTATACCCATTGTATTTTTAGGGAAATCAATTTGTGATTTGGAGGGTATGGCGATGTGACATTCAAAGTGAATAATTGTGTGATCTGTCAAAGATAAGCATGGCCTCTAGCCTCACAACCAGGAAATGACAAAAATCGGGCAGGCAGCATGGCTAAGTGGGTTGCTTCCAATTAGGGTGTATTGTCACCTGATCCAGAGTTTTATTTACTTCTTTAATCTATTCGATGTTGTCCCATTCGAGAAACGGTTGCTGATCCCAACCGTTGGTGATATACATTCGATACACTCAAGCGAAATGAGCGGTCGGTCATGTGTGGCCGGGTGGCTAGATGTTCTTGTTGAACCCAGTGTATTCCTCTCTAGAGGTACACTATCGGAAGGTGGTTCCATACCTTGTCATAGTTGGAAATCGATTATCCAATAAGTGCTTGCGGTTTTGATTGTATACTATATATGTAGAACGTGACATGAAAGCGTTTCTGCTAGATGATTATTTAGTTGCGGTTGATAGACATTATTATAATATCAGAAGAGTTTTGATATAAAGTTTATCATTTCTTTCGAAAGGATTTTGAAAGTTAAATCAAATGTTTTGGATTCTCATAAGGGAAAAACTCGTTCTGTTATACGACGTGGTCTTATGAGATATCGTTTATTTTCTCAAACCGTTTTAAATTGTTTTACTCACACCAGTCACATGACTGACCCAGAGTTTATTTTGTTTTGTTTTCCCTAAACTCTTGGGCGCCCAATTTTGTACGGGCAGTCAAGTAGTCAGGATTTTACAGATATACTTGGAAGAGCTTGGAGCAGGAGGCTTCAGGATTTTATAGCTATTGTTATTTCCGCTGTGATGTAAGTGTTGTACTCTGATAATGTTACTGTATACATACACTGATTTTATTTCAAAGTTATGTATCTATTATATATTGTTCGTTCCGCTGTGAGATTCGTGTTTACTCTGATGTTGTATGTTCTTCTTCTTCTTCTATTCTAAGTTTCTATCTTATCTATTCTCACCCTCTAATTTCTTTCATGGACCATCCGGTGTTTCCGATGCTTGGGTAGTCGACATTGAGTTTATGTCGATAACCAGGATCGCGAAATCCCCAGGTCGTTACAAGAAGTACGCCTAAGTCTACCATCTTGTACGTGTTAGGGATCATCTCATTCTAGTTATACTAGTATTGTGCAAAGGAATCTTTAGAGAAGCGTATCACTCTATCATGTTTACCTTGTCATACCTTTTTATTATAGTGTTATCTTCCTTATCCATCTTGTATGCCTGTCATGCTACTTTTATTTATTTACTTGCTAAAATTAACTAGACTCTCCAGACTTTGTGTCTGGCCCTTTTTGTTTCCTCTTCTTTCTTCCATCCCACCGGTTCATAGGGTGGGAATTCTCAGGCTTAGTCAGGACTCGTTTATCATCTTGCTTGGAGCAGGTTTTGAAGTATTGCTCAAGTTCTTATCTCTACGATGGCTTTGTCTCTTTTTTGGGAATTATGCTTTTCATGCACTCTAATGGAACAAGACAAAAGGTTTTATATTATTGTATGGCTTTTATGTAGTTTCATACTTATGGTATTTTGGACCATGATGTTATGATTTTATGTTTGAAATAAAAATTTAAATTTCGTTGTTGCTTTTCTATCTATCTTGTAATATTTCAGTTTTGTTTACCTATAGCGCTTCACAAAACTTAATGCATTCCCTTTATGAGTGACATTAACGGACGTGGAGTGTCACATTGGGTCATATGGAATTTCTTCGTTTTCTCCTCCGAATGAGATATCCTCTATTTCGCCTAAGAAATATTATATTGATTGAAGAATCAATCATGCGTTGCGTGAAGTTAAATTAGATTAATTTAGATTGAGGAACAATATTCTTAATCAGAAGAATTTATGGTTAACTTGGACAAAATAATTGGGTATCCAGGCTTTGCTCATAAAATACCAAATGGGTAATAGTAATATATATAGAATTACCGCTTGTAGCTATGCCTACAAGATTCCTCTGTTTTATTTATTTAATTAGAGAAGCACTCTTAAACTGCCATGTCAGCCATTATAATAAATCCATTGAATAGTTTTTTGGAGATATGAAATAAATTGAAAAATAAAACTCGTAGCAAAAAGAAGTGGTACTGAAATCATTTGTCCTATATGTACAACTAGAATTCGGATAGATCTTTCCCCGGAGTAGTACATGAATCTAAAATAATTCAAAGGGCCCATTCAGGAACAAGAAAATGACATCGTGATTTAAATCTCGACAAAACAATACATCAATGAGAGGTTAATTAAATAAGTTCAGTAAACTATTTTTTTTAGAGAAAGGGTGAAACTCTTTCTTTTTTTAATGGAAGAAAAAACACCTTCAGTAGAAAAGCAGGAATCTCTTTAAAAAAAAGAGAAATAGGATTGGAATGAACACATTGATTCTTTATTTTCATAATTATTTTTGAAACATATGCATCCAAAGATGCTCATACATTTCAAAAGGGATATAATTTAGTCCTAATCAACTGACTTTATCAAGAAAGATTACTTTTTTAGGCTAAGAAGTTGATAGCGAGATCTAAATTCAACTTGTCGGTCTCGTGGTATATCTCAGTATAGAAGATGATACTAAAAATGTTTATTTGTTTTAATTTCCCACAGTGGATGGGTAATACCACGAATCACTATTTATGATACCATGCAATTTGTTTCGCCCGATGTACATACAATATGCATGGGATTAGCTGCTTCAATGGGATCCTTCATTCTGGTCGGAGGGGAAATAACCAAATGTCTAACATTCCTACAAACTTGGCGCCAATGAGTTTTTATTAAAAAGAAGAAGAAGAAAACTATGCCTTTGCCATATTAAATATGAATAATAGGTAATAATAGTATGGCACTTCGAGTTCGAGATGAACAAATTATTATTGTTTTTTCTAACACGATATTTTCTATCGAGATAGTAGTATGAAAAACAGTTATTTCCAACTCGATCTTCTATGTCGGGAGTGCATTTCAACCTCACAAACTGTTTTCTTCCACACCAGAAGCCTTTTTCTGATATTTCTCTTATGAAGAAAAGAGTACAAAAAAAAACTTTAGGATTGCTAAATCACACACGAGATAAATATAGAATTCAACATAACCATCATATTTTTTTACATTACAATATGAAGAAAGGAAGGGTGGTAAATGGATCATTACGGTCCGTCGTTCAATTCTATTTTTTTTTCTTGTTTTTTTAGTCCTTACTTTACTTTATTCCAATTTTTCAAGATAGAAGAACCGTTCATGTATGATGTTTGATCAATATTATCAGGGTTATGATTCACCAACCAACTAGTTCTTTATATGAGGCACAAGTAGGGGAATTTATTTTGGAAGCAGAAGAAATAACCAGACTTCGTGAAACCCTCACAAAGGTTTATGTATAAAGAACATGTAACCCTTTATGGGTTATATTCAAAGACATGGAGAGATATGAATTTATATCAGCAACAGATGCCCAAGCTCATTGCATTGTTGATCTTGCAGCGGTCAAAAATGAAACTATTGGGGATTTCACCTAAATATATGATTCCCTGATCCATAATTCTATTTTTCTGTGATTTGATATTGAATATAAATAATTCATTATCATCAATAAATTAGGTTAAGATCGATCTAAACCAACCTATTTTACTATATATATATGTATGATATGTCGATAATTAAACAACTTATTAGAAACACAAGACAACAAATATGAAATATTACGAAATCCCCCGCACTCAAGGTTTGCCCTTAATGACGGGGAATATATACTCGGGTGTATGTGCGAATCGTTTAAATCATGAGTTCAAAAAAAAAAAAATACAGCAATTTTTCAGGTATCAATCACCAGTACTAAGGAATAAAGATAGATGGGATGGAAAAACTTACTATCAATAAATCTAAAGATTCATCACCCACCTATATTTTTGTGAATGAAATTTATGGTTTCCATTGGTACAAATCCAATCACATCAGTTTGAGATGAGAAGTGATTCCCCATTGGTAGCAAATACTTATCTATTAAGCAGAGGAAAAAGTATTATAAGAAGCAAAAAGGTCCTATTCTTGAAAGAACGGACTAACAAGGTCAGCAACTTAGCCAACTTTCATAATTAAATGTCGTCAATGTATGGGTAACCCTTTTGCTAAAAGAACTATTACTGATTAGAAGAGCTAAACTAAGGAGTGTGAACTATACAAGTTCACAATAACATTTGGTTAAATGAAAGAAAAAGCTCCGGTGTATAGAGAGGACTTCACCATTTACAAAGGAACCATAGAAACGATGGAACACACTATTTTTTTTATTGCTAGAATTTATTCTTTCCGGGTAAAATACCCGGAAAGAATAAAAAATCGTGGTTGGGAAGGTCATAGTAGCAGCCATTGGAATTTATATTTTATATATCGGAATAATCTTTTTTGGTATTAATTAACTAGAGGGATAAGAGAATGAATGAAAGAAAAGAAATCAATTAGTTATTCATTAAAGTTTAATTTGATTAAATGACTAGAGTTAGACGAGGATATATAGCTTGGAGAGACATCAAACAAAAATTCGTTTATTTACATCAACCTTTATAAGGGTCCATTCAAGACTTACTCGAACTACTACTCAACAGAAAATGAGAGCTTTGGTTTCCTCGCATCGGGATATGGGCAGACAAAAGAGGAACTTTCGCCGTTTATGGATTACTCGAATAAATGCAGCAGCTTGTGAGAATATGTTATTCAACAGTTATAGTAAATTAATAATCCGTATAAGAAGCAATTTCTTCTTAATTGTAAAATACTTGCGTAAATAGCTATATCAAATAAGAATTGTCTTTACATGATTTCCAATAAGATTAGCAAATAAAAGTGATTAAAAAGTAATTTATCATATATATATATATATATGTATATATATATATGTATATATATATATGTATATATATATATATATATACAAATAGCGAAAATAGAATAGAATTTCCTAGAGAATAGACTCCATGAAGATGGAATAACAATTAATTTAAGAAATTAAAAGATAATTTGATGTTTCTTATAACACACTGTATTCGAGGTTTTTCGAGCAAAACATTAATATGAGCTTGAATTCCACTTGGAGTTTTGAATCAATATGAAGAATACTCTAAGAGTATATCTATTTATTTTGGGTTCTGGGACTAGCCGTTCTAGGGATCGACTCAGCTCTCTCAAACTATTTTTCATTATTACGAAAAGGTAACAAAAATAAAATACGAGCTTGTTTTATAGCAATAGTAATTAATCGTTGTTGTTTCAAGGTCAATCTATTCACCCGTCTAGATAATATTTTTCCTTGTTCACTAATAAATTGACTAATTAAAATCATGTTTCTGTAATCAATTTGATCCCCTGATTCAATTGCGAGAAAACACCTACGAAAAGATCCCTTGGATTTGCGAAAAGGTTGCTTGGATTTATCCATGGTTTATTCCTTATCTCTAAATTTCTATTTCTTTATTCATTTCAGATATGACCGAAATGCGTTTTCTTTTTTTATTTGTATATTATATAATTTTATGCATATATATGTTAAGTTTTTTTTTAATGTTCCTTTGAAAAATAATACAATACATATGTTCCATTCGATCTATTTCTTTTTCCCCATGAATCGTATGTTTGCGACAATAACAATAAAACTTTCTCAAGTCTAATCGACTAGGTGTATTGTGTCGATTCTTTTGAGTGATATCTAGAAATGCCCGACAATTTCTTATTGATTCCATTTTGGGTACAATTCGTGCACTCCAAAATAACTCTAACTCGGACATCTTTACCCTTAACCATGAACCTCCTATAAATTTTGGATCGACTTAATTCTTTTATTTTCGATTCGAATCTAAATCTAAGAAGACGAATAAAACAAAAAACAAAAAATATAAATATAAATACAAATTACTAACTAGTTAATTCCAATTAATACTATTAGAAATTAATATAATATAATAATTTTATGTAAGTAATACAATTCTTTCCAGTATTTCATTTAAGTATCCTTTTTTCTATGCTACGATTTCGTGGAATTTTTTACCCTATACAGGAACCTCTTTTCCATTTCTGTTCTCCAAAATAAAATAGGATCTTAAACTATAATTAAAAAAAGGGGAATGACAAAGCATCGGGGAAAAAACAATTAATATCTATCAATAGACCCGCTAAAGACCCAAACCATAGAGTAGTTAGCATGGGTGCTATGGAGAGATATGTTTTTATATCCCACATTGAAAATTCTTCTTCTTTATTCTAATACATGTATGGTCAGATGTTGTAGTTCAAGATCATTTGTCTTTTTTGTCTTTTTTCTTAAGCATTTTAATAAATATTCATTCTTTTTTATCAGATGTATATAATTTTTGATTATTTATTATACGAAATATATGAAACCAAAAAGAAGAAATGACAAGAAAATTTTATATGGATACAGAAAAAATAACGATATGGAAAACAAGACATAGATTTCATAAAAAGTCATTGTACAATAATTTGAAAAGGGATGTAGCGCAACTTGATAGCGTGTTTGTTTTGGGTAGAAAATGTCACATGTTTAAATCCTGTTATCCCTGCCTATTACTTCTCTTAAAGGGCAGTAACGAAAGGTAAGATTAATTGAGTTAGATAAATTAAATAAAAATGAAACAAAATAAGGCATTCATTATCTTTCATTTTTTCATGGATTGGTATGCAAGACTGGGGTAAAAAAAATACTTTTCTTTACAATTGTAGTTTATGTCATAAGAAAGGGCTCTTAGTTGAGTTCGGTCGAACGCGGGTCTCCAAAACCCGAAGTCGTAGGTTCAAATCCTACAGAGCGTGATTCCATTTATTTTATTTTGAATCATAATAAAAAAACTTAACAAAACACGGTCGAATAGCATTTTTTCTCGATTGGCCTCCTACAAAGAGGAGGTCAATAGGAGCTCTGTAACGACCCGCAAATCCGTGCTATCTGAGTTGACTAAAAACACCACACGTCCAACCCAAATAACACAGAAATACGAACCATTAATAGAAAGAAGTTAGAAGATGAGAAATAGGAAGAAAGAAATATTAGAATAGAAGAAAACAAAGATCACAAACTCACAGCGGAACGAATAAAATATATTATATAACATAACTTTTGAAATACAAATCAGTAACTTTATATACATACCATCATCAGAGCACAACAGTCATTTCTGGAACAGTTATAAACACCTGTTTCCAGATACAAACAAGGTCCACAGCGGAATATATGATAGCCTATAGCTAACCGGTGAAGCCTCCTGCTTCCAGCTCCTTCAAATGAATCTGTGAAATCCCGACTACTTGACTGCCCGTACAAATTTGGGCACCCAAGAGTTTAGGGAAAACAAAACAAAATAAACTCTGGGTCAGTCATGGGACTGGTGTGAGTAAACTCCAACCACTTGTTTAACTTTAAAAATCCTTTCAAAAGGAAAAGATAATAGTAAGACCAGCCCACTCATAAACATGGACGGTTTTTACCTTACTATAACCCAAAACACTTTGATATGAAAATCCAGTGATATTATAATAATGTCTACATCAAGTAAATAACCAAATAGCAGAACGCTTGCATCTCACGCTCTACATATATAGTATAAAATCAAAAAAAAAAAACCGCATGGCGCTTATTGGAGATTGGATTTCCAACATGACAAGGTATGGAACCACCTTCCGCTAGTGTATCTCTAGAGAGGAATACACTGGGTTCAACAAGAACATCTTGTAACCCGGCCCACACATGACCGACCACTCATTTCGCTTGAGTGTATCGAATGTATATCACCAACGGTTGGGATCAGCAACCGTCTCCCGACTGGGACAGCATCGAATAGAATAAGAAATTAAATGAACCTCTAGATAGGTGATTATACATCCTAATGGGTGCGACCCACATAGCCATGCTGCCTGCCCGATTTTTGTCCTTTCCCGGTTGTTGAGGCCTGAGGCTACGAATACTTACCATTCATTGATAGCACAATCACTTTGAATGCCACATTGTCAGATCCGTTAATCACTAGTTGAGTTTGCACAAATATTCTGGATGTTATGCTAAGGGAATAAATCCGTTGCAACCATATATATTTATACAGACCAACCCATTTGATCATTGGAAATACTCTGTCAGACATTCGTCCATTTACGTTCGTTCTGGGATTGAACGAAACCGAAGGCACAATTTCTATTACTAGAAAAAGCCCTTGCACTTTACTCCGTCTTCAATATATTCAGCATACTTGGTTCGCAACGCTTATGCCGATACGGAGTGGTTCTTCGGATAATAATCCAACCGGTCTCTCCATATTGACAACGATGGTCAAAAACTTCGATAGTCTGTGATTTAACTATCGAATAAAAACAAGTGTTCATCCAAACATATCAAGCAAATCACTGGGCTCTTTAATTAATATTTCATTAATTAAATCTCTTCTCCATTTCCTTATCAATATTTGTTAACCAAATATTTTCAATAATCATCTCGGCTTCTTACGCTATTTGGAAAACATTTCCATATATCGCCTTCTCTTATTTCCTATACTTAGGAAATATATTTTATTTGAAATTGAAAACAATCACGTATCTCTTTCTCGACTACTTTAACTATCCTCAAGAAATATTTACTGTTATATTTCCAAAATCCCATCATTTGGATTTAAAACGAATGTTGTGTAAAACATCGTTACAACAACCCAAAATATTTTATTCAACTAACTCTTTTTCAAACACTTCTCTTCGAGACTGGATCTTGCTATTTATCCATTAAAAATGAAATCAATCAAGTTGGGGAAAAATTACCTCTCAGACCTTAACTGAAAACATCCTCAACTTCAAAACGGCAAAACACTTACTTCGAATAAACACACTATACAATCCAATTGTTCATTCTAAAACATGTGTATGGTTTTCTTTCTATTTCTAATTTATAGATTTCCCTTTTTGTTTACAATATTCTATTTTTGATTTTGTTTCCTTATCGAATTCTATATATATCGATATATAGATTTCTAATTGTCAAATTTCTTAAAAATATTCTAACTCCTTAAATTTCCGGAAAAATTCGCCATAACCTCCCCTGTATCGGGAGCATCGGGAAATTTCAAATAGCTTCCCGGTACCTTCTCATCTCAAAAAGAAAAAGAAAAAGCCAAGCGGCCTGCCGATACGGCGCATAAAATCTCATATATGAATTAAACATGTACCTTTTTGTTGGGCACACAAATTAAAATCTTCATATACTTCATCATGTACCTGTCTAACACATGTTCACCTGTTTTCAATTCAATTCAATACCATCTAATCGTTTGAATTCAGTTTCGCCCATTTATTCTTTAATTAGTCATTTTGCCTATTTTACTTCTTTGTTGAACATAACATGTTCAAACAAAAATTTTAACTCGTTCATAACCAAATTGAATTTCAATTTCAATTCTAGTTCTCTTTTCTATTTCGAATATAAATTTTCAAATCGAATTCACTTATTTAAGGCCCAAGATCAATTCAACATCTCATTTACTAATTCCTATTCGAATTAGTTAATTCTATTCAATAATCAAAAATCTGATTTCTGTTTCAAAAATCAATTCATTACTCCACCTGAGTTCACATATATTTTATAACTCAAATCTGAAATTTTCTAAATAGAAATTCGGATTTTATTCGCTTAAAATCCTTTTATAAAATGAAATAAACCGTTATGGTTTTTAAATAGTCCTGGCGCTGTTTTTCTGAAAATTTGATTTTGACATAACTCAAAATCTATACGACGAAATTCAAATTTTTCTCTTTCATTAGAAAACTATTATCAAACCGGTCCTGACGTTTCTTGTTTCAAAGAGATCCGACTCCAATTGAGTCCTGTATACTCGATTGAAGTTCGAATCGCTATTTTACGAACTGCAGCGCTGCGGCGAGTTCGTTTTAATTATATATATATATATAAACCTTTAAACTTCTTTAAAATGAATTCAACTCCATTTTAACTCTATTTGAATTCCTTGATTCAAATTCCAATCTCACTTTTATTTGAATTCTATATCCAAATTCCAATTCCTTTTCTATTTGATATTCAAATTCAATACTTGAATTTCTATTGGAATTCCCTATATTCAAAATTCCATAGTTTAAAACCCATTTGAATTTCATATTCAAATCCCATAGATTAAATCCTATTTGAATTCAATTTGAATCTCTTATATTCAAATTTCATTTTCCATTTCCATTTGAATTCTAATATTCAAATTCATTTCCAACCCCATTTGAATTCTAATATTCAAACTTATTTTTTTACACCATTTGAATTTCTTCACTCAAATCCATTTGAATTCCCTTGAATTCAAATTCCATTTCAAAACCATTTGGATTTCCTATTTTGAAATCCTATTTGAAATTCTATTTCCAATTCTACTTTAAAAATCCTATTTCAAAGTTTATTTCAAATTCTATTTTGAAATTTTACATGCAAATCTCTATTTGAATTTCTTTATTCGAATTCCTTTGAATTCAAATTTTATTTTAATTCCTTGAATTCAAATTCTATTTTTCATTCTAATTTCGTCTATTCAAATTCTATTTGAACTTCTATTTGAATTTCTAATATTCAATCTCCTCTTAAAATTCAAATATTTAAACTCCTTTTCTAATTCTACTATTCAAATGTTATACTCAAATTTCATTTGAGTTATATATTTAAAAATTTCATTTCACATCCTATTTTGAAATTTCATTTCAAATTCCAATTTCACACTTGTATTTCTATTTCTGAATTATCAAATGATAATTCTTTTCACTTCATTTATAACTTCGTTATAAAAGAACTATTTATAAACTTCGTTTAAAAAGAAACTACTTGTTTTATTTTTCAAAAAACAAGTTTATATTTTATTTCCATTTAAAATTCAAATTCTATTTAAAAATAGAATTTTTTTTCCTTTTTAAATCTCAAATATCCTTCCACGATATTTTAAATATCATTACTTAAGCCCAGTGATATTTAAACACACAAAGCAACGAATTATTTATTTTTCTAACACATCATATATAACAATATATATGCAAACAAATAAACAAACAGATAATATATTTTTGAGGAATCCAGTTGGATTCCTCCAACCTGTTTTCCTGCATCCACAGATGTTAGCACATAAATAATACCCATTCTGCTTCGTGGCAGAATATCGTGGTATAGAAGGTCATCCACTATCATAGCGTGGGGCGTATAGGGTAATCATCCGCTATGAAACTGCGGGCATCCGCTAATGAGACTGCGGGAATCCAACCAATCAATCAACCCAATATATATATAATAGCCTTAAATAACTAATATATATAAAACAAGCAGAAAAAAATCCAAACAAGCAACAACAATTATTTTTACGAAGTAAAAATAATTATAAATAAAAGGTGAGTGAGATTTACTCACCTTGATTTTCGTTTTTCTGAATATCCAGTTAATCTCCATATTGCTGCGAATATGAATCGTCTTCAACCAAATCTAGTTGCCCCTATGATAATTTAAGTTTGTTATCGATTAACCATTTGTTAAATTTATATAACTTGCTAAAATAGAATAACTATCTTATGATTATTTAATTAAATGATTAAACGGTTTATAATTTAAACTAAATTTTAACAATTAAATAAATTAATTTTATGAAATTTAAAACTAAATAAAACGTATACCTTAAAGCTACTCCAACCACTCGACCCATCCACGAACAACTTGGCAAACCATCGACCAATCCCTGCTTGTCAAACAACCCCAAAAACTGATTCATATCACTTTGGGATTCCGTCAAACACCACACATTCAATCTTTGTATCCTTCTGAATACTTATCCTCATTGTTGAACTGCTGCTGCTATAACACTTAGGTTGTCCTCAATCTCACTACAGTCCCTTATGCCGCTTGCACCATTCTCTGTTTGCACCACAGTGATTCACTCGAAGGTCATTTCCCATCAACATCCACAAAAACAAAAACCTGAACCGCTCTACACCTCACTATCGAGTTCCCTCCATTCACGCAATTTGTTTTCAATCGCAATCTCCCCTCCGACTGGATGTGAACCCCTCTTCTTTACTGCCGAATCCCATCGGCTTAATCCCAGGCTTCAGCTCCACTTTTTTGCCATTGCGAGTCCCTTCCTGGAATTAGCAGCACCTCTTCGATCCATTCACCCACCACAACCGCATCGACATCTCCTCTGACAATCCCACGATAGCCTCGACAACCCCATTTCCTGCAATCGCAAGTGCCCTCAGCGCCTACTCGAGTTCCAGACTTCGTCGCAGTCTTCGATTTCGACTTCTGGAACTTGCGATTCAACTCTTTTTTTTTTTTTTAAATATAGGAGGAATCGCTTTTTCGTGATTTTCAAAGAAAAAGAACAGAAGGGGAAAAATGAAAAGGATCTCACGATGGACCTGGGTTTTATAGGAGAAAAACGAAGGAACAGGAGGTACCAGCCATTAATAAGATGTTTCTTTGATATCAAAGAAAACAGACAACATTTCCTGCTCGAGAAACACGATAGACCTGCATATAGGAGAAGAGGTCGGCTTTGTAGAAATAGGGTGGCTGATGAAACGTTGATATGAAATTTTTATTTGAAATTTATTTTAATTAATTAATTAAAATATCTAACAGTCCCTATCTTGCAGTCCCGAACCGCTATTCTAACTTAACGACTGATGTTATAAGGTCATAACGCTATTTTGGACTTAACGGGACCAATACTGAAATTTTATTCGACTATAGACAATAAATAGCAATTTACATTAACGATTCGATCTAAAATATAAATTGATTTCAAACAATTTAAATTCATCGATAAAAATCTATTATTATCGTTCTATTCGATATTAAATCATATAATGATTTTTAAACTGATAAATTCCATAATAAAAATCCATTTATTTTCGAATCAATATTTAAAATAAATTTAAATATTTAATATTCAACGATCAAAAATCCGGGATGTTACAAGCTCAATTAAGAAAAAAATGTTATTCAATCAAAGGTTCAACTGATCACTGCGTCTGTATTATAAATACGCAGTTACAAATAATCCTGCTAAAGTAATAGGAATCAGACCTAAGACGATTCCAAATAGAGAAACTTCAATAATTTCAATTTGTTTGAGGAGATAAAAAGAAAGATATGATCTATCCCTAAATATTAATCTAAAATATCCGTGAATCTCAATGACCAAGAGTTACCAATATAGTCCAAAAATTAACAATTGACATGGGAAATTATCGTAGAATACCTGAAGGAGAAATATTTAATTTTATTAATTTGTTCATTTAATTCATTTCAAATAAGTATATCTTATTCAGTCCAATCAATGGAGCTGGAGTTATAGTTGAAGCAGCCAATGAAAAATCGAAATAACTAGTTATAGTAGGCATGAAATAGCTAAATTAGACATCTTCTTTTGCTACATACGTTGATAAAACACTTACCTAAGTTTCTATTTTTTCAAATATGACAGTACGAAAAAATCAATTGAAAAAAAATAATTCTAATTGAAAATTCTTACCTAGTTCATTAGTCTTTATAGATAGTAAAAAAAAAGAATTAGAAAGGTAGGAAAAAACCTTTATTTTCATTTTTTATTTCGAGGACAACTAGATTCGAAAAAGAGAAACTTCCCTTATACTTTTATTTTAGGTTTTTATTCTATATCCTATTTTTCCATATCAAGAAGTTCCTCATTTTGTAGTTTTGTCAGGAAAGAATCTTTGTTTTAGATCTTAATGTAACAATGATTGCATTGCAACTATTGATTATTCCAACTATATTCTCTTTTTAGATCAAATTGTATACTACTATGTCTATTATCTATTATAGTATACATTTTCTACGACCAATCAATTACTTAAAATAAATGAAAGTATTCGAAAATGGAAAACTTATATCATAATTATAAGGAACTTTCTAAATTTTCTATTGATCTGCCGAATAAAATAAAACTATGCATAAACAAAGAATAAAAAATGAAGAAAGAAATTATGCAGTATTTCATTTCCATATTGATCGAGACTGCCTTGTTGCGCCAGCGGAAGGATAGCTATACTGATTCGGTATACTTGAAATACACCTTTGGTACAAAATTGACGATCTCACGAAAAAGATGCCATATCAGTGGTTTATTTTCCATTTACTGATTCCATCTTTTACCGAATCGATTCTTTTTTTAATGTATAAGAAGTTTTGGAGTTCAGCATGTTTGGAAGCACGGGAGAGCGTTCTTTTGTTGATATTATGACCAGTATTTGGTACTGGGTCATTCATAGCATTATTATACCTTCCATATTCATTACGATTTGGTTATTCTTCAGTACAGGTTTAGCTTACAATGTATTTGGAAGTCCTCGACCAAACAAATATTTCACAGAATGGCGAGAAGGGATTCCACTAATAATCGGTCATTTCGATTCTTTGAAACAACTTGATGAATTTAGTAGATCCTTTTAGGAGTTATGAGGTCGCCAATGACCATAGATCGAACCTATCCAATTTTTATAGTGTAATGGTTAGTTATTCACAGACTAGTTATACCTACCTTTTTTTAGGATCAATATCAGGAATGCAATTCATCCAACAATAAACCAAATTAGAATTATAGAGCTACGACACAATCAAACCCGAATGAATAAAATGTTGAATTGAATCATACCAGTTTATACTAGGGTTTATTACTCATTTTTGTACTTGCTGTTTTATTTTCCAATTATTTCTTTAATTAAGAGAGAAAGAAAGTAGTCGGAATTCTCTTATCCCATTTGGAAGGATATCATCTTTATAATTATCCATCACTATTTTTGTCTGTAGTATGACCACTTGATGAAATGTGGGGGAAAGTGAGGGAAATGGTCGATACAAATGGAAGGATTCCTCCTTAGCTAATAGGCACTGTAGCTTGTATTCTTGTGATTGGTTTAGTAGGTGTTTTTTTATGGTTCAAGTTTTGGGTTGGGTTCATCTATATAGTAATCAAATGAACCGAATTGTAGAAATGAAAAAGTAAGAACTCGGTGGTACCTTACCACCTTTTGGCAAGGTTGTAACGGCCGCGGGATTTTCGAGCCCGAAAATCAACATCAACACTATGTTGACTATTCAAGTATCAAAAATACCAAGTCATTAATAGAAAGAAATTATAGGATGAGAAAGACAAGATAGAATTAATAGAATAGAAAAATAAGAAGAACATCAGAGTCGGAGTAAACACGAATCTCACAACAGAACGAATAAAATATATATAACATACATTTGAAATACAAAACTGTATTGTATATACATACCATATCAGTGTATAACACTTATACATCACAGTGGAATAACTAGTGCTGAAACCTCCTGCTTCGAGCTCCTCCAACTGTATATGTAAAAGCCTGAAACACTTGATTGCCCGTACAAATTTGGGCACCCAAGAGTTTAGGGGAAACAAACAAAATAAACTTTGGGTCAGTGATGGGACTGGTGTGAGTAAACTCCAACCATATTGTTTAACTTTGAAAATCCTTTTCAAAGAAAGGGTAATAGTAAGACCAACCCACATATAAACATGGACGGTTTTTACTTTACTATAACCAAAACATTTTTGATATCAAAATCCAATGACATTATAATAATGTCTAATCAAATAAATAACCAAGTAGCAGAACGCTTGCATCTCATGCTCCATATACATAGTATAAAATCAAAAACCGCAAGGCGCTTATTGGAGATTGGATTCCAACTATGACAAGGTATGCGACCACCTCCCGATCAGTGTACTCTAGAGGGGATACATTGGGGTTCAATAAGAACATCTTGCAACCCAACCCACACATGACCGACCACTCATTTCTCTTGAGTGTATCGAATATATTACCACCTACGGTTGAGCCCATACAACCGTTATCCGAATATACAGAAACGAAAGAAGAACAAATACGAATTTTCTCTAGATGGTGACAATACACCCTAATGGGAATGACCCACATAGTCATGTTGCCTGCCCGATTTTTTGTCATTTCCTGGTTGTGAGGCTTGAGACTATGTCTATCTTTTCAGAACATCTGTCCACCATTCACTTTGAATGCCACATCGTCAAACTCGTCAATTCACTAATCGAATTCCAAAAATATCACGGGTATAAAAATCTAAGAGTAACGACTTCCTCCGCCACTAGACGTAATACCTATATGAGATCAATCGTACGTGATTTGTTAGGTATACTCTGTCAGACACTCGTCCATACAAGTTGTCACGGGACTAGACAAACAGAAAGCACCATTCTGGAACAGAATGACCCTTGCATTTCTCTCCGTCTTCAATTGTCTTCAGCATAATCTAATTCGTAGCGCTTATGCCCATACGGAGTGGTTTTCAGATAATATATCCAATCGGTCTCTCCATATTGACAAAGATGGTCAAAACACTTCGATAGTTGGTTATTCAATTATCGAAGCAAAAACAAACATTCATTCAAATGTACAACTAAACATCACACAACCACGGCACTTTTTATTTAACATTCGTTTTTATTATTCAAATTCCCATATCTTACCAGATATTTCTCAAATCCCGTTTTAGCCTTGTTCACACTTCTTGGAAAATATTCCTAATTATTTTAAACCCTTATTCTACCATGTTCCAGAAAATATACGTTATTAACGTTTGAAACATTTCCCATTCTTTGTTTTCTACACTTGGATAATATACCCTATCTGCATTGGAAAAAATATTTCCAATTTTATTATAAACATTTTAATCTACCAAACGTTCACTTTTAAAACATTATTCACTTTAAATTGTGAATATCATTCCTATTATAGAAATTTGAACACCTTTATCAAATAACTCTTTATTCAAGTAATAAATACCCTTATCTTGTTTATCGAAAACTCTTTCATAATCTTATATTCCCACTCCACTTTAAAAATTCTGTTTCTAAGTCGACTTCTTGCTAAGTCAATATCAAGTTTATAACTAAATATTGATTACATATCCTTATTCTAATCTATTGGTTGAAACTAAATATTAACTTATCCTATCAGGTTATAATTCCTAAAAATAATTTACTTTAATATATTCGACATCATCGGTTTATATTTCCAATTCCTAATAGTGTTATATATAAAAATCACGCTTAAGCTTGGTCAACAACGTTAATTTATCGTTACAGTTCAAAACTCGCAATGCGCTGTAATATTCCTTTCTATATTGATCTCGATATCACAGTCATGCTTAAGCCTGGACAACAACGTTATTTTATTTTTATAGTTCAAAACTTGTCATGCGCTATAATATTCTCTTTTTAACTAATCTTGACATCTCTCTCCATTACAAACTGATATCATTCCTCGATAATAGTGAAGTCGTTCAAGTTAGGGTGTTTTATATACCTCTCAGACCTTGATCGGCAACGTTCTTATCTTAGAATAGATATTAGTCTGTAACTCTAAAACTCCTTATTACTGATAGTATCCCTCAAACCGTATTTCTCGTTTTATTTGGAATATGGTTTTATAACACCATATTCATAGTTCGAAATCTCTGTTGTTTTTGACTATTTATATTAAACAATAACTCTTCACTTCAATCTCGTTATACAACTCCACTTATAATTTCTTTCCCAAAACTCTTTAACACTCTTTGTCTTTTGTTAATTCTCCTCCATTTGAATAATTTAATTCAAGTAAAAACATCTCATTACAAACTTAATACCATCTTAAATGAATTCCATTTAAGAAACAATTTCTTTAATTAAAAAAATTAAATAGTAATTAACTTCATCATTACCGAAATAAACAGTTTACTTCATACAGATTGGTTGCTTAAATAAATAATAACTAATTGTACTTAGTTCAATGATCATTTAGACTTCATTAATTGAAAAGTAATTAATAAGAAATCTTATTAATTTTGATTGATTTCTCGCTAAGTCATTAGCATTAGATTAATTGAAAATCAATTTATCAAACAATCAATTTTCAAATCAACTTCAAACCATCAGTTAATTCGTTAACTACTTTTAATTACTTCTTACCATTAGATTAATATAATTAATCTAATTATTTCTAAATTGTTTGTTTAAAAATAATTATCCAAAATATTAACTCGTAGGATAATTATAGCTTTATATATTTTCTTTAAAAGTCAAACAATCGTTTATATTTACTTTATAAAATAAACTATAAAATACCAGTTTATAATAGAACTTATATTATAGTTTAAAACTTCGCTTTAATTATAAAAATATAATTTTTATAATTAACTTCGTTGGTCTTCCTGACGGCCCATCAACTTCTTAATAACAAATGGGTTTATGGAAGACCGCTGCCTCTTTCTTAATCGATATCGCTTGATTAAATCGAAATATCGTTGAATTTCCATTCAACTTCAATATCCACACAGGGTTTCAGTGTCTTTTGGGTTCAAACAGTATATACATAAATAACATAAAACAACCAATTCATATAAATATTGAGGAATCTGGTTGGATTCCTCCAACCGGTTTCCTGCATCCACCGATGTTAGTCAACACACTCAACACTAATTCCATACTAGGGAATGTTATAATTGATGGAATCAGTATCCAACCAATGATGTGTACATATGTAATGATATATATATATTTCAACCAATTTAATTGAAATCAACCTAATCGACCATCACACAGCATTCAACAAAATATTAAAATATAATTATAATATTTTAAAATAGATCAGAGAGAGTGAATTAACTCACCTTTGTGCGTTAACCGTTATATAACAATTTGCGTCAGTCGATTCAACCAGGTGTTTCATTCTGCCATAACATTTGTAACGACGTCCGAATGGTTCCATCCCTGATTCAGAACATAACATGTGTCCACCCGATCCCCGGGCGATAGACGGATTACTGATCCTATTATCGGTCCAACCATGTTTCTTAAAAATCCATACTTTGCTGCTTTTGAACCTTTCCACACTGGACGCTGCTACATTACCGTTTTATTTTTCTGCTGGGCTTCACTTCCCATTTGCCCACGCACTCGTTCGAAACCGAGCCCAAGATTCCTGTTATACCCATCTTCTTTCATCAATCAACAGAACCGCTTGACCCCATCTGATGCAACTCCATGAAGTATCCTATCTGCAGTATGCCATTTCACTTCTTTTTCTTCTACTTATTTTCTTCTCCTCTTGGGCCTCACGTTCAAAGATACAGGCATCACCACTTGTTAAAACCCAGATCAGCATCTTCTGAGTCTTCTTCTCCACTCATCACGTCTGCTCCAGTATTATCATTTCTTCACCTCACGGTTGTTAAAAACCGAAACCAACTATTGTTGTAGAAACCATTACCTCAGATTTTTCATCACACCTACCTCCCCAATTTCATTTCACGCTCCAGGAAAATTCCCTGCGCCCTCCACTTTATTTCAATACCCAGCTCCTTCAGAACTTTCGAACCTAATGTCTCTACTCAGTTTTTGAACCCCAAAACGGTGCCCATGTCAGACACACACCCCCCATACCGCTACAGTACCCTCTTCCCAAAATTTCATAGTAAAAGCTACTCTCCAACCCAAACACTAATACCCCATCCACAACACAAATCAATATTTCAATATAATGTACTTGAATACGTACTACACTTCACTGGCTTCACCATTCAACAAATTCCAACAGAACCTACTACCTTTCCTTTACTTCCCGATCGTCATTACCTATACCAGCAAAGATGTGAGAGCACTTGACCCACATTGGAGGAGGGATCTACCTCACTGAAGTTAGTTGCTGCTAGAATGGCTTGACGGTTTTTAGTTCTTGCGCCATTTTGGGTCTAATGTTTCTCGTTGAGTATAGGATTTGGTTTGGATTTTAAATTGTCATGACTTTCATTTGTTTTATATTTCTTCATTACTGGAAATAAAAAGAATAATGGTGGCTTCGGGCTTGTGTTCTGAAGTTAGAAGAAACCAACGCGATGTATTTATAGGGTTCAATACCTTGGTTGCTAAGGAGTAGGACAATATAGTTTGTACATCCTCACCCCTTTAGGCTTGCAGTTTTTTTTCCACACATGTATAGTGTACGCATGTGATTATCTGGATGAATTAGGGAGGTAGGGTAGTCTTTTAGCATGTGCTTTCATGTCTTAGTTCTAGGTAGTATAAAATTTTCAACATATAGACTTGCTGTGTGACAAAATTTAGCCCGAAATGTTTCTTCGATATGAAGTATTCAGGCAGAGGCCGTACATTTTGGCATGGCTACAGGTACTTAGGTCTGTAGTGATAAGTCTTTCTGTAGATTAGATGTGTGAAGTGAGTATACAATGCAGGTGATGGTTTAGGCTTTGAAGAAATATGTTCTAGGCAGCTGTGCAAGGAGCTGGAGTTATGACAAGATCTTTCGAAACCATTTAAAATGTTTTCCCTTCACCGATGGGAAGGAGGGAGTACAGAGGCATATGCAAAGAAATGGACATTTTTGTGGGTAGAATGTAGTCATACTCATTATTCAGTATATAAATAGCATATATATATTTTGATTCATTTCATACCTACTAAGGGATGAGGGATTTACAGAATAACTTAACATATAGGTTTATATTGAACTGCATTTACATTATGATTTGGTTGTAAGATAAGTCTCCTTGTTTTTAAGATAGAAAAAGAAGTCGGCATACCTTAATACATAAAACTTTGTTTACGTATTAGTCGTTATGGACAAAAATAAAAATATCATCATGTCAGATAAGGTGCCACGATCCCAAAAATATAATAATATCGGTAGATTAACTTATATTGTGAAACCCCGAAATACTGATACATGGTGCAAAATACTTCTAATAAAAAGTTGCGTGTTTAATTAATTAAAAATTACTATAAAACTCTAAAAATTAAATTATACCTATGTCTCAAAAGAATCTTGTCTAAATTCGAAACAGATATTTAAATTTATTCAAATAACCTTAATGTTCCATATAAGATTTCGTAGCGACTTTCTGAATATTTGATTTGGACATATCTTGCAATCCATAAGACGAAATCTCCATTTTCCACTTCTATTAGAAAAATACAGTTCAATAGATTCCAACATTCCTTGTTTTGAAGAAATCCGACTAACAACGGGTCCTGTACACTCAGTTGAAGTTCAGAACGTCAAATTACGAACTGCCGCGATATTACGGGCTCAATTATATTTAATATATATTTTTATACGTTCTACTTCATTTTAATTAATATATAAATCCACTTATATTACAAATTCAATATTTAAACTGATTTAAATATTCAAATACAAACCGATAAAAATGTGGGACGTTAAATTCCTTCCCCCATAAAAGAATTTCGTCCCCGAAATTATTAAGGTAGGGTAAATGCTACAATCCATATTATAAACAATTAAAAATCTTTTACTTAATTACTTAAGTTCAGTTTCAATAGAACCGATTTATTCAAATTAAAATATTAATTCCTTCTTATTAACGAATATTTCCGAAAATTCTGAAAATTTCCTAATAGCTTATATTTTCGGAGAATTTCGCCAGCATCTCCTTCGCATGGCTCAGTCGGTACTACTACAACTTGCCTCTCTGGGCTTTCTCCAATTCAAAAGAGAATCAACCAGCCAAACGACTTGCCAAACAAACCCATAAAAATCTCATACTCGTACAAAATATAAACATGTACCTTTTTGTTGGCATTTAACTCTATCTCTGCCATTAGCTATCATTTTAACATGTATGCAAGCATCCTTGGTTGATCTCCTATCAATCCATTCTCAAACCAATCTTTCGCTTTTACTAAGCCAAATTTCTATTTCAACTCTAATTCTATTCTCAATTCCAAACTCTTAATCTTGTTAAGTTCTATTACGACATTCCATTTACTGATTTATTTCCCAAATCAGTTATCTCCATCTCCCATTTCAAAATTCGATTCTTATTTTCCAAGAATCAATTCATTTTAATAACTCGAATCACCAATATTTCTCTTTTACAATTTCATTCAGGATCGTTTCAAATTTAGTCCAATTTCGTTTATCTTAGTTTAAGTTCCACCTTTACCATTTTAACTCCATAAGTTAAGTCTTTATTTCAGAATTCAAATTCGTGGGATTTATTTCAAATCAGTTTGAAATCATATATTATTCAAAACATTTGAATTTCTGACAACTTGTTTCCTCACAATAATTCAAAACAAAATCTTTGGTAGTAATCGTCAGTTAGCAACTCGAAAATGAACAATGATAATGTCGCGGTTCATCATCGGAATTTATTTTCCATTCATCGAAATGAGATCAATACTATATTACTTTCAAAACACTTACTTTCAAACATTTTTCATTTGAAAATCACTTCAAAATGCTTGAAAAATATTTCCAAATCTCTCCCAGGATTTTAAATTTTCCATATATTCAATTCAAAATTCATTTGCAACTCCTTTCCAAGTTTCTAGAGTTTTATTTCGATTCTGGTAGTAAATTCAGATTTAGTTCATATGATTTTGCATATTATGCTTAATATTTCGATTGGTTATTTATATGACCAACTCAATTATAAATCTTATTTGATCATAATAACGATTAACACATCTAATATACTATAATAATCTCAAGAATATATACTTCTTTTGATATTTAAAAATATTTTGGGTAAAATTATTTCTTTTGCCCAGCTTTTTAAAACAATACTATGTTGAATTACTCTATACAAGAGTTTAGAAATAACTATCGACGCAGTTTACATTACTGTTTCGACCAGAATTCATAAACCACTCGACTGACCAATCAACACGATATAAAATAGTTTTTATACTAATTTACAATTATGCGCTCATATATATATATATATATATATAAATATATATATATATATATATATACACTCATACTCAATCTAGGGTATTACTAACCCTATCTTTATTGAGTTACACCACAAAGCCAAGGTAATCACTTAACCTTATGCTATGATACCACTGTAACGGCCGCGGGATTATCGAGCCCGAAAATCAACATCAACACCATGTTTTTATTATTCAAGTAACGAAAACACCGGGTCATTAATAGAAAGAAATTAGAGGATGAGAAAGATAAGATAGAACTAATAGAATAGAAGAATAAGAAGAAGATCAGAGTCAGAGTAAACACGAATCTCACAGCAGAACGAATAAAATATATATAACATAAATTTGAAATACAAAACTGTATTGTATATACATACCAAATCAGAGTATAACACTTATACATCACAATGGAAATAATCTCTAAATAACTAGTGGTTAAACCTCTTGCTTCGAGCTCCTCCAACTGTATCTGTAAAAGCCTGAAACACTTGACTGCCCGAACAAATTTGGGCACCCAAGAGTTTAGGGGAAACAAACAAAATAAACTCTGGTCAGTCATGGGACTGGTGTGAGTAAACTCCAACCATATTGTTTAACTTTGAAAATCCTTTTGAAAGAAAGGGTAATAGTAAGACCAACCCACACATAAACATGGATGGTTTTTACTTTACTATAACCAAAACATTTTTGATATCAAAATCCAGTGATATTATAATTATGTCTAATCAAATAAATAACCAAATAGCAGAATGCTTGCATCTCACGCTCCACATACATAGTGTAAAATCAAAAACCGCAAGGCTCTTTTTGGAGATTGGATTCCAACTATGACAAGGTATGCGACCACCTCCCGATCAGTGTACTCTAGAGGGGATACACTGGGGTTCAACAAGAACATCTTGCAACCCGGCCCACACATGACCGACCACTCATTTCTCTTGAGTGTATCGAATACATTTCCACCTACGGTTGGGCCCATATAACCGTTATCCGAAGATACAGAAATGAAAGAAGAACAAATACGAATTTTCTCTAGATGGTGATAATACACCCTAATGGGAATGACCCACACAGCCATGCTGCCTGCCCGATTTTTTGTCATTTCCTGGTTGTGAGGCTTGAGGCTATGTCTATCTTTTCAGAACATCTGTCCACCATTCACTTTGAATGCCACATCGTCAAACCCGTCAATTCACTAATTGATTTCCAAAAATATCACAGGTATAAAAAGCTAAGAGGAATGAATTCGTCCGCCACCAGACGTAGTACCTTTAAGAGATCAATCGTACGTGATTTGTTAGGTATACTCTGTCAAACACTCGTCCATACAAGTTGTCCTAGGACTGGACAAACAGAAAGCACCATTTTGGAACAAAACGACCCTTGCATTTCACTCCGTCTTCAATTGTCTTTAGCAAATTCTACTTCGCAGCGCTTATGCCCATACGGAGTGGTTTTCAGATAATATATCCAACCGGTCTCTCCATATTGACAACGCTGGTCAAAACACTTCGATAGTCGTTTATTTAATTATCGAAGTAAAAACAAATATTCATTCAAATGTACAACTAAACATCACACAACCATGGGCACTTTTTATTTAACATTCGTTTTTATTATTCAAATTCCCATATCTTACCAGATATTTCTCAAATCCCGTTTTAGCCTTTTCACACTTATTGGAAAATATTCCCAATTATTATAAACTCTTATTCTCCCATGTTCGAGAAAATATACGTTATTAACGTTTGAAACATTTCCCATTCTTTTCCCATTCTTTATTTTCTACACTTGGATAAAATACCCTATCTACATTGGAAAAAATATTTCCAATTTTATTATAAACATTTTAATCTACCAAACATTCACTTTTAAAACATTATTCACTTTAAATTGTGAATATCATTCCTATTATAGAAATCTGAACACCTTTATCAAATAACTCTTTATTCATGTAATAAATACCCTTATCTTGTTTATCGAAAACTCTTTCATAATCTTATATTCCCATTCCACTTTAAAAACTCTATTTCTAAGTCGACTTCTTGCTAAGTCAATATCAAGTATATAACTAAATATTGATTACATATCCTTAATCTATTAGTTGAAACTAAATATTAACTTATCCTATCATGTTATAATTCCTAAAAATAATTTACTTTAATATATTCAACATCGTTGGATTATAATTCCAATTCCTAATAGTGTTATATGTAAAAATCATGCTTAAGCTTGGTCAACAACGTTAATTTAACGTTACAGTTCAAAACTCGCAATGCGCAGTAATATTCCTTTTTATAACTGATCTCGATATCACAGTCACGCTTAACCTGGTCAACAACGTTATTTTATCGTTATAGTTCAAAACTTGTCATATGCTGTAATATTCTCTTTATAACTAATCTTGACATCTCTCTCCGTTACAAACTGATATCATTCCTCGATAATAGTGAATTCGTTCAAGTTGGGGTACATTATTTACCTCTCAGACTTTGATCGACAACATTCTTATCTTAGAATAGATATAAGTTTGTAACTCTAAAACTCCTTATTACTTATAGTATGCCTTAAACCGTATTTCTCGTTTTATTTGGAATATGGTTTTATAACACCATATTCATACTTTGAAATCTCTGTTGTTTTTCACTATTTATATTAAACATTAACTCTTCACTTCAATCTCGTTATACAATAACTCCACTTATAATTCCTTTCCAAAAACTCTTTAACACTCGTTTTCTTTTGTTAATTCTCTTCCATTTGAATTATTTAATTCAAGTAAAACCATCTCATTACAAACTTAATACCATCTTAAATGAATTCCATTTAAGAAACAATTTCTTTAATTAAAATAATTAAATAGTAATTAACTTCATCATTACTGAAATAAACAGTTTACTTCATACAGATTGCTTGCTTAAATAAATAGTAACTAATTGTACTTAGTTCAATAATCATTTAGACTTCATTAATTGAAAAGTAATTAATAAGAAATCTTTTTAATTTTGATCGATTTCTCGCTAAGTCATTAGCATTAGATTAATTGAAAATCAATTTATCAAATAATCAATTTTCAAATCAACTTCAAACCATCAGTTAATTCGTTAACTAATTTTAATTACTTCTTACCATTAGATTAATATAATTAATCTAATTATTTCTAAATTGTTTGTTTAAAAATAATTATCCAAAATATTAACTCGTAGGATAATTATAGCTTTATAAATTTAATTTAAAAGTCAAACAATCGTTTATATTTACTTTATAAAATAAACTACAAAATACCAGTTTATAATATAACTTATATTATAGTTTAAAACTTCATTTTAATTAGAAAAATTATATTTTTATAATTAACTTTGTTGGTTTTCCTGATGGCCCATCAACTTCTTAATAACAAATGGGTTTATGGACGACTGCTGCCTCTTTCTTAATCGATATTGCTTGATTAAATCGAAATATCGTTGAATTTCCATTCAACATCAGTATCCACACAGGGTTTCGGTGTCTTTTGGGTTCAAACAGTATATATATAAATAATATAAAACAACCAATTCATGTAAATATTGGGGAATCTGGTTGGATTCCTCCAACCGGTTTCCTGCATCCACCGATGTTAGTCAACATAATTAACACTAATTCCATACTAGGGAATGTTATTATTGATGGAATTAGTATCCAGCCAATGATGTGTACATATGCAATGATATATATATTTCAACCAATTTAATTGAAATCTACCTAAACGACCATCACACAGCATTCAACCAAATATTAAAATATAATTATAATATGTTAAAATAGATCAGAGAGAGTGAATTTACTCACCTTTGTGTGTTAACCGTTAGATAACGATTTGTGTCAGTCGATTAAACCGGGCGTTTCATTCTGCCATAACATTTGTAACGACGTCCGAATAGTTCCATCCTTGCTTCATAACATAACATGTGTCCACCCGATCCCCGGGCGACAGACGGTTTGCTGATCCTCTTATCAGTTCAACCATGTTTCTTAAAAATCCATACTTTGCTGCATTTGAACCTTTCCATGCTGGACGCTGCTACAGTACCGTTTTATTTTTCTACTGGGCTTCACTCCCCATTGGCCCACGCACTCGTTCGAAACCGAGCCTAAGATTCCTGTTATACCCGTCTTCTTCCATCAATCAACAGGACCGCTTCACCCCATCTGATGCAACTCCATGAAGTATCCTATCTGCAGTATGCCATTTCACTTCTTTTTCTTCTACTTATTTTCTTCTCCTCTTGGGCCTCACGTTCAAAGATACTGCCCATCACCACTTGTTAAAACCCACATCAGCGTCTTCTAGGTCTTCTTCTCCACTCATCACGTCTGCTCCAGTATTATCATTTCTTCACCTAACGGTTGTTAAAAACCGAAACCAACTGTTGTTGTAGAAACCATTACCTTGGATTTTTCATCACACCTACCTCCTAAATTTCATTTCACGCTCCAGGAAAATTCCCTATGCCCTCCACTTTATTTCAATACCCAGGTCCTTCAAAACTTTCGAACCCAATGTCTCCAGTCAGTTTTGGAACCCCAAAACCGTGCCCATGTCAGAACACACGCACCCCATACCGCTACAGTAACCTCTTCCCAAAATTTCATAGTAGAAGCTACTCTCCACCCCAGACACTAATACCCCATCCACAACAAAAATCAATATTTCAATACAATGTACTTGAATACGTACTGCACTTCACTTGCTTCACCATTCAACAAATTCCAACAGAACCCACTACCTTTCCTTTACTTCCCAATCGTCATTACCTATACCAGCAAAGAGGTGAGAGCACTCGACCCATATCGGAGGAGGGATCCACGTCACTGAAGGTAGTTGCTTTTAGAATGGCTCGACGGTTTTTAGTTCTTGCGCCATTTTTGATTCTATGTTTCACGTTGAGTATAGGATTTGGTTTGGATTTTAAATTGTCATGACTTTCGTTTTTTTATATTTCTTCATTACTGGAAATAAAAAGAATAATGGTGGCTTCGGGCTTGTGTTCTAAAGCCAGAAGAAACCAACGCGATGTATTTATAGGGTTCAATACCTTGGTTGCCAAGGAGTAGGACAATATAGTTTGTACATCCTCACCCCTTTAGGCTTGCAGTTTTTTTTTCCACACATGTATAATGTACGCATGTGATTATCTGGATGAATTAGGGAGGTAGGTTAGTCTTTTAGCATGTGCTTTCATGTCTTAGTTCTAGGTAGTATAAAATTTTCAACATATAGACTTGCTGTGTGACAAAATTTGGCCCTAAATATTTCTTCGATATGAAGTATTCAGGGAGAGGCCGTACATTTTGGCATGGCTACGGGTACTTAAGTCTGCAGTGATAAGTCTTTCTGTAGATTGGATGTGTGAGTTGAGTATACAACGCAGGTGATGGTTTAGGCTTTGAAGAAATACGTTCTAGGCAGCTGTGTAAGGAGCTGGAGTTATGACAAGATCTTTCGAAACCATTTAAAATGCTTTCCCTTCACTGATGGGAAGGAGGGAGTACAGAGGCATGTGCAAAGAAATGGACATTTGCATGGGTAGGCTGTAGGCATACTCATTATTCAGTATATAAATAGCACATATACATTTTGATTTGTTTCTTACCTACTAAGGGATGAGGGATTTACAGACTAACTTAACATATAGGTTTATATTGAACTGCATTTATCATTTGGTCGTAAGATAAGTCTCCTTGTTTTTAAGCTAGAAAAAGAAGTCGGCGTACCTTAATACATAAAACTTTGTTTACGTATCATCCGTTATGGACAAAAATAAAATATCATCGTGTCGTATAAGGTGCCACGATCCCAAAAATATAATAATAGCAGTAGGTTAACTTATATTGTGAAACCCCAAAATACAGATACAGGATGCAAAATACTTCAAATAAAAAGCTGTGTATTTAATTAATTAAAAATTATAGTAAAATTCTAAACATTGAATTATACCTATGTCTTAAAAGAATCTTGTCTAAATTCGAAGCAGATATTTAAATATATTCAAATAACCGTTATGGTCCATATACGATTTCATAGCGACTTTCTGAATATTTGATTTGGACATATCTTGCAATCCATAAGACGAAATCTCCATTTTCCCCTTCTATTAGAAAAATAAAATTCAACAGATTCCAACATTTCTTGTTTTGAAGAAATCCGACTAACAACGGGTCCTGTACACTCAGTTGAAGTTCAGAACGTTAATTTACGAACTGCCGCGATATTACGGGCTCGATTATATTTAATATATATTTTATATGTTCAACTTCGTTTTAATTAATATATAAATCCACTTATATTATGAATTCAATATTTAAACTAATTTAAATATTCAAATACAAACCGATAAAAATGCGGGATGTTACAAAGGTGCCGCTGCGTTCTTACTCATTTCTTCCTCTTCGAGTGGCAGGAGACTTTGGTCTATTCCATTACATACAAATTGGAAAATTATCCAATCAACATAATCAAAAATTTATATTTGTATAGATTCTCAAATAGATATGTTTCTCTGATCTTTCAAACCACTCTAGTCATTTGTTTCTTATGATGCTTTTGCACAATGGAATAGAAGCTTTTTCCAGTGATTGATTTATATACAATAGAGGCTCTGGCGCTCATTAACTCTTATCTTACGAAGCAACAAGAAAGAAGGAATCAATCCATTTTAGGGGTAATCCAATATCATATGGATAATTCAAATGGATGAGATATTCTGCAAATCATTTTTACATTTCTTATAGGAAACAAATAAAAACTTATTGTATATAAAATAGAAAAAAAAAGATAAATAAAAAATAAGCATTTTGATATGCGTAAAAATAGATTCTAATCTGATTCGCTTTTCAACACAACAATTTAATATTTAGTAATATTGAAAAATAAATAATAGAAACTAAAAGTGGAAGTTAACTGAGTAATAGAAGAAGAAGCTCCATTTACTCACTCTAAAACTTTTTATTTGTCTACTACTTCTTATTTATTAGGTTTTTATTTATTTAAAAATAATGAATGTATGAATCTAAGCAAAAGATTTTCAATATATCCGGAAAAGAAGAAATATTAATCTTTGGTGAACAAGAGAAAAAGATTTATTATTTCAATAAAGGCGACACAAGAAAAAGGAGTTCTACCTTTTCTTGTGTCGAATAGAAGATAAGGAAGACTTATAATCCTTCCTAGAGGTACCTGTTCCTTTCATTCATTTATCCAATCCTTGTCTTGTATCTTCTTCCTTTATTTTTGTATACCTATTGGGTAGTGCCTAGTACTAAAAATGGAATACAAGAAATGAATTCCATAGATCTCGCAAAAATACTATAAACAAAAAACAAAGTAAAGTATGTTTAAGGAAGTTTACAGATATTTCATTTTTTTTATCAACAAGAATTCAGTGCTTTTTATTAACTTGATGGTAAGGAATTTCTAGATCTAGAAATTCATTTCATATAATTGAACCTTTTCAAAATGTTTCTTTTTAAGAACCAAAAAAAATTTGTGCCAAAATAACAAATGCCAAGAAGAACAAAAGGCCTTGGATGCATAATGGATCTTGAAGCACTATTTTTGCATCTCCCTGATCAAACCCCCTACATTAGGATTGCTTGTTAATTGTTGATTAAGCTTGATAGATTCACCCTCTGGAACTAGAAGTTCTGGCCCTGGAGGTATAATATCAACCGCTTGATGACCATCTAATGCATTAACTATGGTTATTTCATACCACCCATTTCTTTATGTACTATTTTGCTTACTATCCACGGATGTAGCATTATAGACTGTATTGTTACTCTTGCTCCCATCAGGATAAATCTGATACCTTCTCCTATTCCCACCTACGTATTAGGATATTTTAAGAAGTTAACGTCTTTCTTTGTAGCTGGGTCGGGGGAAAGAATGGGAAAGACAATTTCACTATATTTTTGACCTGGAACAAGACCTATCACAAGAATATTTCTTTTATTAGGGCGATAACTCAGAAAAGACAGATTTCTTATCTTTTCTTTCACCTCAGGAGAAATACGATCTGTGGGGGCTAATTCGAATTCCTTGGGTAAAATAAGAACAACCCCCACGTTCAATGCCCTTTTTACAATTAGCAAGGACTTGTTTCACTTGCATATCATAAGGAATTCAAACAACTGCTTCCAATACAGTATCAGGAAGTACAACTTGCGGAACTTCAATATCCACAAGCTTATTAGCTAAATGGAAATTGGCGCATACAATTCGCTAGTTGCTTCTCGTGGATTTTCATAACTTTTCTGCGCAAAAATGAGATACGCATTTGAAATAGATGCTCAAGTTATTACATATATCATGATCGATACAGAAATAAATTGAGTCAATTGTTCCTTTACCCAAGAAAAAGTATTTATGTTTTGCATGATCAAATAATTGATCCCGTAATTTCTACAATAAATTAGATAGGTAGCTAGTATAGTTCCCTATCCACGAGTCTGCCATTGTACTAAAAAAATTCGACGAAAATAGGACGAAGACCTTGAAAAGTATAAAGAAGGGTATCAATCAAAAAGTTCTTTCATGTGAAATTTTTTTTTGATTGATGTTAGGAAATCAAATAAGTTTATCATTCATTCATTGAATGACAAATGACTACAAGTGAAGGAGATACGCGATTTAAAAAAAGGAAGATCCAATATTTCACAATTGTATCTAGAATAACTGGAAAAGTGGAAACAAGACCAGATATAATTTGCTAATTATGGCCAATCCAAAATCATTGTAGATCGAATCAATCATCAGTTCCCATCCATGGGTTGAGTGAAATCCAACCCATAAATCAGTAACTAAAAGAATAGAAAATGCTTTTATTGTGTCATTTAAGTTATAGAACAATTCCTGAATCCAAGAATTTAGAATAACAAGTTCTTCATTACCCAGAATAAAGTAACCACTTTGAATAGTAAAACAGATTATATTTGTCGACAAATGTAAAATGATATGGAGATGATATTCAATATGTGTTTTGACTGATTGTATCGTTTCTTTATTCATTCCTATACGAAGCTTTTTTATATGTGTCTCTGGGTATCCTTTTATCATTTCATCCAACAAGAATAGTTCTTCTAATTCTAGGAATTTTTCTAAAACATTTTTCTCTTGAATATCATTCAAAAAAATTGGATCGCCTAGTATTCCACCAATGAATAATCCAAGGTTCCAGACTTTTTTGAAATGAGAGAGAGAGAGAGAGATCCTCCAGGGAAAAAATACAATAGATGAAAGATACGCGAGGGAAGCCAATGCTTTCTTTCTTTTCTGTGAATTGTTAATGAACTGCTTCATTTTTCAACTTTATCTGATCTTATACTTCTCTAAAGCACGAGTTCTATAACAAGGTATCGAACCTATGGATCTATTCCCAATTTTTTTGTAAAAATGTAGTCCTTTTCCTTAGATCTAGAAAAAAGAATATAGAAATAGAATTAAGGATCCTATTTCGAATGAAATATATATATATATATATATGTTATTATAAGTAAATTTATAACAGAATAAGTAAATTCTAAGTGAATGGGATTTTCATATAAAGAATACGATGAGGAAAAGACCCTCTTTAACCTCCATTATTCCCAATGAAAAATACACATTATTCCCTCTTTTCTATCGAATCGATCATAACCACTACCTATATTCCACAATATTGTGCACCACAAGTGGGAACTAATGAATAAACCCGCGATTCCATAGAACGACATCACGATCCCTTGTAGGAAAAAATAATTTGTTGAGAAGGAAGTCTACATATTCCTACCAAGATAACTAGAAATTCCAACCATTAAGAATTCTTGTGAACCTAAAAAAGAATAAAGGCCCAAAAAATATTACTTGATTTTCGAAACCTTGTTATAAGTTCTATCTATATATGTTTTAATCGCCAGTTCATATTATACTAGATCTCATTGCAATCAATTGGAATTCACAAAAAAAATCTTGATGCCAAAGTAACTTTCATCAACTAAAACTATTCTGATATGAACCCTTAGGAGTAATTGGTTAGATACATTGACTTTCTATTCTAAAAATATTTGCCGACCGCCCGTATATACACGGATTTATACGGATATCATGTATTCGCATGCATAACAGTTTTTTTTTATATGTATTCGAAAGAACGACACATATCATACCGCATTACACTAAACAAATATCTATACTAAAAATAATATCAGGTTGGCCCCATCAGGTCTAGAAAATCTTTTTTTTGTACATGAAGAAATAAAGAAGCCATTGCAATCGCCGGAAATAATAGGCCTACTAAAGGGGCAAAAAAAGAAGGTAAGTAAAGATCTATCATAGAATGGGTACCTCAATTTAATATTTGTATCTATTATAAATATAAAGAATCATAAGTATATCTATCATATTATAATTATTATATATTAAGATAAATAATATTAAATACGTAATAAGTGTAAGGAATGAGAAATAAATGAAAATTTAGTGTACCTATTCATAGTTCTTCACGAATATGTATGAAAACTCATTTTAAGTTTAAGAAATTTTATGAATTCTCCTGTCCTTAACACCTTTTTATCTTACTAATAAAATAAAAAGTTTTTTTTTATTAAAGATAAAGAGTTTAGTATAAGTTCGCGATTCTAACTAAACTAATTCAACCCAACAAAAAGGGATCAGATTTCTAATAAAAAATGGAAGTTCTTGGTAGGCAAAGCATATAAATCACTTCTATTTTTTCTAGATTTTAATATTTCTATATTATATATATATATATATCAATTTTTCAAAGTAAAAAACCGTGTAACTGAAATAACTCACTCAAAACGCCTTTTAAAAGATTACGCGGTATGATTGGGTTGAACAAGCCCTTATGGAATAAATACTCAGCTGCTTGTGAACCACCGGGTACTGTTTATTCAATGTTTGTTCAGTTACTCTTTTCCCTACGAAAGCAGTGTATGCGTTAGGTTCAGCAATAATGACATCTCCCAACATACCAAAACTGGTCGTTACTCCACCAGTTTTAGGGGATGTAAGGATTGATACATAGAATAACTTTTTATTTGATTGATAATTATATGAAGCAGAAGATATTTTAGCCGTTTGCATCAAGCTCAAACTTCCTTCTTGCATACGTGCTCCTCTGGAAGCATACACAATAATAATAGGTAGAGATCGACTAGTAGCATATTCGTTTAACGAGTGATTTTCTCTCCTATTATAGATCCCATATACCCCCCAAAACTGAAATCCATAACCCTAATTGCTATGGGAATACCATTTAATTGACATATGCTTGTTTGAACAGCTTCAGTTAAACCTGTTCTTTGTTAATAAGAATCAACACGATCTTTATAAGGTTCCTCCTATGAATGAAATTCAATGGGGTCCTTGGAGACCATATCTTCGTCCATAGGATCCCAAGTGCCCCAATCAATCAAAAGTTCGATTTTGTCCATGATGCTCATTTTCAAATGATGTCCACACTGCTCACAAATATTCATTTTTGATCTAATTTTTATTATAATTTAATCCATAACAATTTTCGCACTAAACCCATAATTTTTGTATTTTTTATAATTTAATCCAATGCATAAAAGGCTGGGAATTCACATTTTCATCATCCTTTGTAAAATCAAGCCCACCACATAGACATTCGTAAACTTCTCTACTATAGTTTTTTGCGGATAATCCTAATTTTGATTTAATAGTACATATCAATAGGGGACATCCATACTTGTTCAATTTATCTCTTTCAACCTGGATGCTGGGCCTTGGAAAGTTTTGGAATAAGAAGGGCGAACTCAAAGATCCTCTAAACGTAGAGCTCGCAGGGTTTTGAAACCAAATACGCAAGCATGATAACTTATATGATGTTTTTCTATATCTCCATGAATCTAGGAACTTTTGCTCACATTGTATCATTTGGTCTACGTACCGGAACTGATAACATTCGAGATTATACATGAAAGACCCTTTTTTGCCTCTCTCTTCAGCCCTATGTCTCTTATCACTAGGGGGTCTTCCTTCACTAGCAGGGTTTTTCCAAAAACTCCATATATTTTAGTGTGGATGGAAAGCAAGCCTAAATTTCTTGGTTTCAATAGGACTCCTTACAAGCATTGTTTTCATCTACTATTATCTAAAAATAATCAAGTTATTAATGACTGGGCGAAACCAAGAAATAACCCTTACATGCGAAATTATATAAGATCTCCCTTAAGATCAAACAATTCCATCGAATGGAGTGTGACTGTATGTGTGATAGCATCTACTGTACCAGGAATATCAATGAACCCAATTTTTACAATTTCTTAGGATACCCTCTTTTAGCTTCTAGGCCTATTTCTTAGTTCAAGATCCCTCTTACTAACTGGAATAAAATAATTAGTAGATCTGTTACGCCTAAAATGGGCTGGGGTTATGAAATTATAATCATGGAATCGACTCGATCATCGGATTATAAGTTCATTCCATACCAGACCAAACCGGAATAGGGTTATGTACATTCTTATTATGAGAAGGGGTCATTCGAGCGTATGTAAATAGATATTATGTTTCCATATGGTTCCCTAAATTGTTACATTCTACTTAGGATTAGGAATAGGCATAATTGGACCTACTTGTGACATATCTATCGTAATTTGGGTACCATATTCACTTCTTTGGGCTTCTATTGAATTGAGAAATAGGTTTGATTGTACATCTTTTTGATATATAGGGTATCCCACGGATAATCCAAATCGAAGCAATTTGATGTTTGATTCGAGCCTATATGACATGACCGACCGGTAGAAATACCCCAACACTCCATCCACCTTTGTCCATATATTCCATATATCACACTAGATAGATATCATATTCATGGAATATGATTCACTTTCAAGATGCCTTAACGGTAAAATGGTAGGCACGCGAGACTCAAAATCTCATGCTAAATAGCATGGAGGTTCGAGCCCTCTTCAAGGCATAATATTGAGAATGAGAAATTCAATAACAGATTTCGGTTCTAATCAATATTGATATACCAAGTATCTTATATATTGATACAAAGTATTCCGGTGATCCCCACGATTCGAGTCTGAGCCGTTGGAACTGGAACAGGTTCGGTAGCAGATCTCGAAATCTTAGTGATGTTCTCTATCTAATGAATGAGGAGTCTATTTGGAAATCGTGTGCCCCGCGCTACCCCCTGAGCATATGATTCAATAGGAATCACACAGGGGTAGATTGATAGAAACCTCTAGTAAAGTAACCACCAGTACCCGTAACCTAGCAGATAAAGTACATTTTAGGGATTGGTGACTTACCTATTCAGTGACTTTGGCACTGGACGTTCCCAAAATGGGTACTACCAGGTTGGGTGAAAAAGTGAATAGACAGATGCCTGTTGGCATTCCAGGTTTCCTTCCCTTTTTAGGGACTATCAAAAAAGATAATCCAGTACCTCTTGGTCGTAAATAGGACAAACCACCTCCATGGATATCTTTTCTTCGGAACAAAACAATTCGAATTAGGCTCGGTCAACCGGAATATGTACTATCCATATGGGAGATCTTCCAGTTGAGAAGATCCATCGACTAGAGACAAAGAGAAAGGTCTATCTATTTTCTTTCGTTATTCAATTAAACCAGTGATTCGTTATTGGAGCAGATAGCAACAATCGTTTCATTGGACATGCATATTTTTTCTTTTCCGACGGATTTCCATGGTTTCATTAATGGAAATACTTTGACGTAGTGAGTAATAAGCTCTGTTTGTTCACCGTTCAAGAATTCTTGTTTAGGCAGTTCATATCATCCATACATAGTGTTTTGATCTAAAATTTCAATTCTTCCATGCTTCAGCAGTAGCATATTGCTCCGTGGAGCTAAGGTCCAAAATATGGAATTAATAAGTGTGTAACAAACCATATTTTTAGAACCAATTTAAATCTTATTTTTAATTGATTTTAGTAGAAATTAAATAATTTTAATGATTAATTTTGAGAATTAATGACGAAAAAATTATTTAAAACAAAGTTTGACAGTATAAATTTATATTAATTAAAATGAGCTTGAAATGGCACGGTAGTTTAATTTCAATTTTAAATTTCAAATGAATGTACACAATTCATTATAAATCAGAATTGGATGGAACAAAAAACGTTGGACTATTTTGAACTATAATTTTCTAAAGAATGTAAGAAACTGAGATTTCACCTTATAAATTGTAAGTTATGTCCAGATTAAAATTTAAAATAGTCGCTATGGAATTTTTATATATATTAAATATATATAGCCCTTAAAAATAGCCATTCTGCAAACGACCTCCTTTTTAGACGAGACCATTTTTGTTGGATCCAGAATGTCGAATCATTGTTTGATTTAAAATTTCAAGTTAATTGGAATTAGTATGTAAGCGTAGTAAATTTAAACGCGTTTTGTAAATTCGGTTGAATTTAATAAGCTAGTTAAAAGGTCATTTTTCAAACGGTCTCCGGATTCGACGAAAATAATTTTTTTAGGACCGTATCGTCAAAACATAGCAAGATTTCGAATTTCATAATTTTTGGAGTCAGTATGTGGCCTCGGTAAATTAAAACATACGTTTAGATTCAATATTGAACGCAATATTAACTTATATTTTAATTTTGACAAAAACTGATCGAAATAGTCGAATTGGCTTACGAAGCATATCCCATTGTGTCCGGAATGGTGGTATTCAGTTAGAAACAACAGTCGTTGGGCTTGATTTGGAGTTCGGAACAATAAACAAGTAAAATTCAGAATTAAATAATATAAAATAATAAAAGGGTATAAATACAAAAATTGCAAACCCTAATCTAATTCTCCAAAACATGCCGCCACCTGATGGAATTAATGGCTATTTTCGTTTAAATTTTCTCCTCCAATTTTCGCAAAATCCAAGCAGTTTCAATCAAAACTTATTGAACGAAAATCAAAAAGCTTCCCACGATCTTTGAATCCATACCAGTATGATGTATTCTCATTTAATATACTGCCCAAATTTCGAGCTCAAACCGGCGTCGTTCGCATGCCGTTTCTAGCGCCCAAGAAGCTCTGAGTTCGTCGTGACGGCGGCTGGAGGGAGGCGAGACGAGCGACTACGAGTTCGCACCATCCGATCCTGGTCCGACGCCTTGATCTGCGTGCAGCGGTGGAGAGAGGAAATCGATGGAGTAAGTTATGGGTTTCAGGAGTTAAACGAGGAAGGAGATGTAATTTTTTTGTTAATTAATTTAGCTAATGAATTTTAAATTATACAATGTATACAATACCATAACTTCGTCATATGTAATCAGAATTTGATGATTTTAGTTGCATTTCACTCGTATCATCAAGCACTACAACATGGAACTGACCAGAATGGGAATATAGCAAGTTGAATTGTAAGCTAAATTCAACGTTCATTTAATTTAGTTTAAAAATAATTCCTCAATTAAAGACTAACGGAGTGGAAATCAAAGTGAGAACTTTCTCACTCAAAATATTTGTACAGTTATTTATTTTTTAACTGAATATATAAATTGCTAGTGTGATTTTTATTTGTTTAATTATCACAAAAATGTTATATGGTGCTTGTTAGCTTACCTCGCTGTTGTTTTAAAATCATGGATGATTTGATTGACTGTGTTATGTTTTGATTGTGATGTCGATTATTTAACATATTAAAATAATGTTAATAAATTTGTGTTAGTTGAAATTGGATACATATATATATCCATTTATATTTTGAACAGTGAAAATTGGTTAATTAGAAAAATAATTCGAATCGAATTATAATTTGTTAAATTTATTCCCCAGTGATTAATTAGAATCGATTGTTGTTGTTTGAAAACCCCATATATGTCTTGGGATGATATTTGACTCACACATCTCCCTTGTGTGAAATTTCGTTTAATCGATTGATTGACAGAATTATATAAGCGCCAATTATTTGATTGAAGCTTATATAAAAATAAAATACACATTGGATGTCATTTTGGATGTTGATAGTCGTTTACGATTATTGTTAGATATATATGATGAATGGAATCCATATAAATTTATTTATATGGATATTGGTTAAATATAATTCCAATCCATAATAAATGTGAGTATTTTTATAATATAATATTCAATGGAGATTAGAAGTTGATTTTGATATCCGATTTTGGATGGACACGAAAATATATAAAAATATGAAGCCAGGTTAAGTATATAAATGCTATTTTAACTCGAATGGATTTTATATCGATTTTATTCATTTTTGTAATGAATGTCCAGAAGACTGAATTCCAAAATCTGACATTTTGAAAAGATTATCGTTTTAAGATTAAAATAAAATAGGATGTTCAATTTTAATTTAAAATTGAAATGGAACTTGAAATCATTTTTAAAAGAATTTATAAACATTTTATAAAATATTTTTTAAATGGAAATCGACGATATATATATTATATATATTTATTCGACGTGATTAGAATGCGCCGCGCAACACCGTTCGCGAATTTCAACCATGGACTTCAAATTGATGTAACGGGAGATCCGACCATCGGATTCTCCTAAAACCAGAACCATTGGGTTTATATCGAATAGATCTTTCTAATGAATAAAAGAGATTTAAATTTGAATAGTTGGTTTTTAAATTATGTCCAAATCAATTTCAGAAAAGGTCGCTATGGATGCAGTTCGATGGCCGATACTGGAAACCGACTGTAAGGGCCTTAATAAAATTATTTAAAAAATATGGGAAAATTATATAAAATCATATTCATGATTTGGAAATATTTTGGATGAAAAATTCTAAGTTTTAAAAGATAAAAGATATTTTTATCTAAATGAACTAGTTAACGACTAGATTAGAAACCCAATGTTTTCAAATAAATAAAATGGATTCGTTAATGGTTTTAAAATAACCAGAGTTTTCCAACAAATAAATCGGAATGGATTTGAATGGAAATTATCTTCAGATGTTTCGATATTGGATTCCGTGATTATACAGATATTGTTATGGGAATTTGGAAGATATTGATATCATTATTCCAAAATGATATCTGTTAGTTTCAGAATTTGGTACTGGATATAAGTCGACATGATTTCTATTTAAGATCTTATTTTTTTTTTATGCAATAGATCTTATATTTAATACCAATTGGATTTTGAGTTCGCTGTGAATGGTATCTTAAATAATGCTGTTCTTGAACCCACTTGCGAAAGAATAAATCTTTTAAATAAGATTTAGAGAAGTTTTCCTGTTTATTTAACTAAATTGGAATTGAATGGAATTCAATTTAATAATAATTGAAATGAGCTTCTGTAAAGGAAGGTCCTTACTATTTATGGAATTTAAAAGGCTTCGCTGTTATTTCATTTATAGTATTAGTCTGAGATGGAAATTTATATCAATTATAAATTATTCAAATTTTCGTGAAGATTCCATATTAACGGAAAATGACTTTGGATTTATCGTGAATTGTGTTTTAAATAACATTTGTTCTTTAACCCAAATAAAGATAGGATTAATTTCTCAAGTTGAAAAATCATTAAATAATGCTTTTTGGAGATTAAAACTAAATTAGAATTTTAATGAATCTTTAATTAGATTGAGATGTGAATGTGATAATTCAATTTATCAAATAAGATAAGTGTTAATGATGGAGTACCCCCTCTCCCCTACCCCCCTTTCCCCCTAGTTTTCTCCATGCAATAGTTAAATCTTTAATTAGATTTAAACGATAAATGGTAATTTAATTTACCAATAACATGATGGGTGTTAAATATGGAGTACTACCATTTTTGCTCCATGTTGGGATTGGGGTAATAAAATAAATGATTACTTCAGTAAGGTTCTATTAATCCCGACTAGCTGATAAACCTTAATTTGGTTTAAGTTGTGAAAGGATATATTAAAATATTTTGAAAATAATATCCAAAGAAATATTAAAGAATAAGTTTAAAAGAATTTATCTTTGATAAAATTAATGGGAACCTTTCCCTAAAAATGTGAATATTTGAATAAAAGAATATTCTGGATTGGAATGAGATGTGTGCTATATTTGTGTATTTATCATATAATTATAAAGATACGCTAATTAATCGGAAAGACCGGGTTTAACCCATTCTGAATAACTGTTACGATAGCTAAAGTCAAAGATATGAAGACGGTGGTTGAAGACCGAACTTCTTTACATCATTGGGATGATTACTGATGTCTTTACTTGGGGTGTACACCCAAGATGAGTTAATAAGTGGTGATCATCCGAACGTACTTGAAGATTGACCAGATATGTGAGGACCTCTCTTCTATATTGGGCATACGGGATGAGGAATAAGGTGCCTCCGGTTCCATTCAGACCCAGAATAGACTTGTGAATGATTATGTCTGACATTGTATTTCATTATGTATTGATTGATTTCTATTAAATATGTATCCTTTTGGTGGTAGAGAATTTATTCTCTTGCTCAACATCCTTCTTTAAGACGTATGAGCTTAGAGGTTATATATTGATATAAATCAGTTGTATGGCATGAATTGTCAATATGGCATGCTAAGATGCAAATGATCAAATCTTTTTGTTGAAAAGCAGGGTCTTGTGGATGGTGATCAAAGCACAACTTTAGGTAGCATAGCTTTGTGTATGGCGGTTGTTCAATCATTTGATAACTGGAGTCATTCTTTGGTAGAGGATCACTATGAGATAGACTCAATAGAATTTGATCAATCCTTTTTTCTGTCATTAAAGTGGAGAACTGAACCAAGAATTCTCTTTCTTCATCATCAGTCGAATCACTGTTAGCGACCCATGATTCCATTTTATCATCAATCCAATCCCCATTCACATTTTTTCTTTTTCTTATCAATGAGTAGATATCTTTAGTTGTACGACTTAGATGTCTCGTATTTCTCAAAAAAGTGATTCAATTGATGGAATTTGGTATGGTACTTATGAGATCGATGAGATTTGTATTCAAATATTTCTTCTTAGTACATATTGATTTGACCCAATAAGTGGGAACACCACCCAATAGCATGTTGCCACCAAAAGCAAAACCTTATATCTCTTCCAGAGAATCTCCTAATTGTTCCGGAGCAACTAGAAAAAGATTATTTAATAAAAAATAATTCAGTTCAGATGTAGGATACCTATCCAGAAATATTCGCAACTCAATCATGTATGATGGAATCATCAAAGATTTTATCTTTTCCAACTCTGTCTGTAACTCACTAGAAGATCGGGAAAAAAAGAGAAGATGGATACGAACGAGATATCCAGCAATAAGAAGAATGAAAAGGATTGAATAGAGGATCTCTCAAGCATTTCTTGATCTCAGATGTGCCTATATCAATGGAACGGGTGACTCATTATTTCGATGAATCGTTTCTTCGGATAAAAGAAGATTCCGTAAACACTTGTTCGAAACCTCACTTGTCGGAGTCCATTGTGGAAGAATCCACTAAGGGATTGGCCATGATATATCTAATCCATACATAATATCATGAAAAATCAATTCAAATTTTTGACTGCTACTTAGTATTGGCAATGGGTCTGAAAATGTATCTATAAGGGCAAAATATAGATATCTGCACCCTGTCGAAGTAAGGAACCATGGCATATATGTTTTGTACTTGAAAAAAACTTGGATAAGGTCCATTCACCTTCGAATGATTGATCACATCGAGGCAATCAGGTAGGGAGTTCAGATCACATGAAATCAGGCAAAGACTTTGGATTTTTCAAATCTGGATTTTGATCACTCAAAAACGGTTATGCGACTCGTGTTGATCACACGAAAAAGCTTGTGCACATGGGTTCTTCAAGTTGGCTTGGGATCATCGACCCCTGGATCGACAAGCACTTCTCATACGTGGATCACTCAAAAGAAGAGGAGCAACACATGCAAATCACGTAGAAAGAGGAGCCGCGCATCATATCTGGCAAGGCTGGAGATTGGTATAGATCTTTAACCTGAATTCTAGGCGAAATCGTAATGTAAAGATCCTTAGTTTCTTCCTGCGCACACCGGGATTTTGACTCAGTATTTCTGTAGTACGAAATACACATTAGATCTGTCAAGTTCAAGACCACAAGCGGATCACAGGAAAACGAAGGACCAACCGGGTTGGGGATGTAACGTCCCGCATTTTTATCGATTTGTATTTGAATATTTAAATCAATTTAAATATTGAATTCGTAATATAAGTGGATTTATATATATTAATTAAAACAAAGTTAAACATATAAAAATATATATTTAATATAATCGAGTCTGTAATATCGCGGTATTTCGTAATTTAACGTCTTGAACTTCAACTGAGTATACCAGACCCGTTATTAGTCGGATTCCTTCGAAACAAGAAACATTGGAATCGGTTGAACTGTATTTTTCCAACAGAAGTGAAAAACCAAGATTTCGTGTTATAGATTGTGAGTTATGTCCAAATCAAACTTCCAAATAGTCGCTATAGACCATAACAGTTTATTTGATATAACTAGGTACGGGTTGCAAATCTGGACAAAATTCTTTTGAGACGTAGTTATAATTTAATTTTTAGAATTTTACTGTAATTTTTAATTAATTAAATAAGCAACTTTTCATTTTGAGTATTTTGCACCCTGTAACAATATTTTGGGGTTTCACGATATGAGTTAACCTACGATATTATTATATTTTTGGGATCGTGGCACATTACTCGTCACGATGGTATTTTTATTTTTGTCAATAGTGGTTCATGCGAGAACGGAATTTTACATAATAAGGTATGTAAAACTTAAATTTAAAATTATATATTTATTTATTGTTAAGCAAGAACCCTACCAGCCTACCAATGGGTAACGCAACCTCTGCTCCACACACATTCCAAAATCAGGCCTGTTACTACGTTATTTCTTTTCACATATGCGAAGCTGAAGGGCAACACATCCCCATCCTAAGTAACATATGCATGTACTCCCATATATATCTAAAATGTTTTCCCTCCCCTGCATATGACTTGCATATGACCACGTTTTCACCTCCCCCTAACTGCCAACTACGTTGTACCTTTGACAGCAACATCACATACCTACTATGCCTCTCTATACCGTAGATGTCCTCGATGATGTAACAATTCGCTACGGTCATTTCACTAAAGCAAACAATACATAGCAGCAACTAAATGAATGAAGACCAAGATCTTATATTTCTTACGTCCATCCCCTTGGCTCTCTTCTTATATATGACCTATATATAAGACCATATTTATATATGTACATATCACCACTCTATCACTATATGGACTAAAAGACCCTATGTATTATCACATCGAATTTACTGGAAATAATATGAATAAACTTCAAAGCCAAGCTTCGTATGATCCTTCTTGTCAAATGTAACCTCACCACGCATGTGCTTCCCAAATCCAACACTGTTTCAAGGAGTGAAAGCTAAAACATAGGCCCGTCCCTTTCAGCAGACTAACCTACCTACCTACAGCAAGCAACAATGTATGTTCACATCAGTGCAGACCTAATTACTTCAGAGCAAAGGAAAATAATCTGCAAACCTAATCTACAAACTACAACACCCTATTACTTTGCACCCAAGGAGATACACAGCATAAATATGCTACGTTGTCTGCGTTTATCCCTTTGGTTTCAGACAGTGATCTTTTTTTCGTTTTTATTTCTTCTTTCAATTATTTAAAATCATACGAAGCTCCAAAGATCACAAATATATATATATATCACTGGGTCCGTATCAGAATCCTCTTCTCCCTCGACTGCATATTCTTGAGCTCAGATAAGTTTGTGTCGCACAGAATTGCTGCAGCGAGATCTAGGATTGAAGAGTTTGTCTCGGTTGTATCTTACTTTGCAAGTCAAATACTGTTTTCGGGTTTGTGGAGTTGCTTAGGGGTTGTGCGAGTATCTCGCTGCAGTCTGGTAATTAAGGTCTTCATAGCTTTACTGGTTCGTTCGAACGCCTTTCGAACATGAAGTCGAGTTTCACAAGGACGAGGCGAGGAGATGGAGAGACTGAAAAGGAAATGAGTGGTAATTTTTATGTAAATTTTTATGAAGGAAAGATGGAAAATGGGAAGTTCAATTTTTCGTTAATGACCATTTGATACCACTGGAAGCTTGTTTCGTGAAAAGGGAGGAGTGTGAGGCTTAGTGGAAGAGGAGGCGTGCGATGCAAAGTAACGGTAGTAAGGGAATTAAATCTGGAGCAGGCACTTTAGTTTGTTTAAAAATGTAGAAGGACGCAAGAAAAGAAATAGAGGGGAGGAAGAACGGGCTGTACCAGATAATGTGGATGCTTGTTATCATTGTATGGCACTTCAAGGTTGCCACGGTTTCAAACATGGGGAGAGCAGATATGGCGTGAAGCTCGAAGTGACGGGAATGGTGGGTTTTACTGTTGCAACATTTTTATACATAAAAGAAGAGTTGCGGTGTAGCATGCCTCGGGAAGATGCATGTGTTAAGAAGCATCTATAGTCATAGGGTGTAGAAGTGGACCGGTAATGGAGGAGTGGGCCGAAAAAATTAATAATTTGTGAGGCCCATATAAGAAGAAAAAGGGCTAAGGGGTAAAGGAAATATTGGTAAGGCCCAAATTCAAAAGGGAATTAGTTAAATTTAAGTTAAATAATATATTAAACGGTAATACTTATCATTTACTCATTCATTGTCTGATTTGCTTAAATTTAGTATCGTGGGAATCATATGATCACAGACTATACAACAAATCCTGTATGAAGCAAGTTGGAGATCGTTTCGATTTGTGGTGGAATTTATCGTCTAATGTGATCAACGACGTTGACTGTTATTCAAAGATTAACGACTGAGGTGAGTAAACTCACTAATTCAATTTAGTTTAATAATTTTATAATCATTATTTAATATTGATAAAAATGACTTAATGTTGTGTGTGATGGTTGTTTGGATGATTTGCTAGTAATTGGTTGAAATTATAGATACCGTTATATAAATAAGCCGGTAGTTAAATATTAATCCCATTTATTATAATATTTCATATTGATATGAAATCATTATTATTTTTGTTGATTAACATCTGTGGATGCAGGGAAACAGGTTGGAGGAATCCAACTGGATTCCTCAACAATTATATTGTTGTTTTTCAAATATTGCATTATATGACGTTATGAATAATATGTGGTTGATTGTTGTGCGTTTGGAGTGCTTGAACAACGTTGACCTAAAATGATTAGTATTAAAATACCTTAAAAATATATGGAAAAGAATTTGGTGTTTTAAAGGGGAACATCTATTTTAAATTAAATAGAAACAAATTTCGATTGGATAGAATAAGGTAACTTGTTAATTATATAAAACAAGTAGGTCGGTTTATAAACGATGTTTTTAAATGGAATAAAGTGCTTATTTTTAATAATAAGTTAGAAACATAAAATCAATAAATGATTTTTGGAAATGGGAAAATTGGTTAAAGAGGGATGATGAGGTTTATTTCGATGTTGAAATATGAGTAGGATTAAATAAATCCATAAGGACTTATATTGAGAATTCGACTATGTCAAATGATATAAAAAAAATATTTTAGAAATCATATATTACATAAATCCAGAAATCTACAATATAGTTAATATTTGGTTTGAATCCAATAATTCGTAATCAAATATGTAATAGAGATTAAATTATAACTTGATATACATAATTAACATGAGGTATACTTGTAAATGGAGTTCATAAAGTTGAATATGAATACGTTTTCATTTAATAACTCGATTAATGGAAATTTAAACTAAAAGGGTATTTTTTTAATCAAGATTTTATTTAATAAAATGAGTCAATATTTATGTAAAGAAATAATATTAACATTCTAAAGTGAATAATGGTTTGAAAGCAAGCGTTTTGCGAATCAGAATGATGATAAAAGTAAGGGTAAATGATGGAAGTAACAAATTCCAAAGTGAAATTTAGAAATTGAGTTGACCTGAAATGGTAAATTATTCCGAAGACTGGAATATTAATCGAATAGGAATTATTCGAATAAAGAGTTACAAGTTGGAATTCGATTATATCGAATTCAGGAAAGTAATATTTACTTTCCGATTTTTATCAAGATTTATTTAGTTAATTCTCTTATTAATTATTTATTTATTTAATTAAATGCATGAATAACATATATATTTTGAAGTTAAATATTTCAAAAGTAGAGATTATAATGTTATCGTTATAATCAAGGGTTTCAGTAAAAGGAGTGGATTCGTAAATTTAATATGAAAGTCATGTGAGCAATTATGTTAATAATAAATTAAGAAATGGTGTTAAGGAATTAGAAACTGACTGGGGATTAGTCAAGTTGAACGGCTTTCTGAGTTTCGATCTGATGTTGGTTCCGGCCTTCGGGGTTGATACTTAGTGGATTGTTTACTTACTAATTTATGGTTGGAGATTGAAAGGATAGTGATGCGTGAATATAAGAAATGGAAATGCTTTCCAATAATAACGTAATTCTAAATATAGAAAATAAGAGTTGTGAATATATGGAATTATTCCCCAATGTTAAAAAGGAGATATTTTCTTAATATAAGAAATAAATAGTTTAAAATAAATAAAAACGTTTCCAGGGATCGGGTGAGGCCAAATGGGTTTTGGGAAATACTTGCGAAAATACAGGAAGCAGGGAATTAGGGAAATAAAATGATAAATCTGTTTAAAGGGGCTCAATGTTGATTGATGATTGATCGGAAGGATTTCCATTTGGAAATATACCCGTTGCCTGTTTGTATGTTTTTCTTTGATAGTTAAATCACCAACTATCAAAGTTTTTGACCATTTTTCCGTTGTCAATACGGAGAGACCGGGATCAGATTTATTATCTGAAAACCACTCCGTATAGGCATGAGCATTGCGAATCAAATATGCTAAAGACAATCGAAGATGGAGTTATGCAAGGGTTGTTCTGTTTACAAGATAGTGCCTTCGATTTGTCCAATCCTAGGACAACTTGTAGGGACGAATGTCTGACAGAGTATATCTAATAGATCGCATAAGTTGATCTCTTCAAACGTATTCACGTTTGGTGGCGGAGGAATTCGTTTCTCTTATCTTTATACCCATCATATTTTTGAGGAAATCAATTTGTGATTTGGTGGGTAGACGATGTGGCATTCAAAGTAAATGAAGGTGTGATCTGTCAAAAGAACGTTATAACCTCAAGCCTCATCAACTGGGAAATGACAAAAATCGGGCAGACAGCATGGCTATGTGGGTCGCTCCCATTAGGGTGTATTGTCACCATTTAGAGAATATTCATATTTGTTACTTCTTTTCGCTTCTGTACCTCCCAGAAACGGTTATGTTGCTAGCAACCGTAGGTGACAATATATTCGATACACTCAAGAGAAATGAGTGGTCGGTCATGTGTGGCCAGGTTGCAAGACGTTCTTGTTGAACCTAGTGTATTCCTCTCTAGAGATACACTATCGGCAGGTGGTTCCGTACCTTGTCAGTCAGAATCCAACCTCCAATAAGCGTCCACGGTTTTGATTGTATGTATATGTGTGGAGCATGAGATGCAAGCGTTCTGCTAGGTTTTATTTACTTGTGATTAGACACTATTATAATATCAGAAAAGTATTGATTTTTGAAAATGTTTTGGGTTATAGTAATGTAATAGTTGTCTATGTTTATGTGTGTGCTGGTCTTACTATTATCCTTTTGCTTCAAAAGGATTTTCAAAGTTAAACGATATGGTTGGAATTTACTCACACCAGTCCCATGACTGACCCAGAGTTTATTTTGTTTGTGCTTTCCCTAAACTCTTGGGTGTCCAAATTTGTACGGGCAGTCAAGTGTTTCAGGCTTTGCAGATTCACTTGGAGGAGCTCAAAACAGGAGACTTCACCATTGATATTTAGAGATTATTTCCGCTGCGATGTATATGAGTTATACTCTGGTTAAAAAAAAAAATTTATTCGTTCCGCTGTGAGTTCGTGTTTACTCTGATTCAATTCAGTTGTCTTCTTCTTCTATTCTAATTTTCTTTCTATTCTCACCCTCTAACTTCTTTCTTTAAATGATCCGGCGTTTTCAATGTCTGATTAGTCGACATTATGTTTTATGTCGATTTTCGGGATCGAAAATCCCGTGGTCGTTACAGTGGTATCAAAGCTGAAGGTTAAGTGGTTACCTTGGCTCTGTTGCGTAACTCAATAGAGAAAGAGTTAGTAATACTCTAGATTGAGTATGAGTGCATATACATGAGCGCGTATTTGTAAATTAATATAAAAGATGTTTTATATTGTGTTGACTGGTCTGTCGAATGGTTTATGAATTCTGGTCGAGACAGTAATGCAAACTGTGTCGATTGGTGTTTCTAAACTCTTGAACAGAGTAATTCGACACAGTATGTTTTGAAAAAGAGGGTAAATGAAATAATTTTACCCAAAATATATTTTGATATAAAAAGGAGTATATATCTTGAGATGATTATAGTGTTGATCGTTATTATGATCAAATAAGATTTATAATTGAGTTGGTTATATAAATAACCAATCGAAATATTATATAAGCATAATATGCAATATCAAATGAACTAAATTGAAATAAAACTCTAGAAACTTGGAAAAGAGTTGGAAATAATATTTGGATTAAATATATGGGAAATTTAAAATCCTGGGAGAGATTTGGAAATGTTTTCCAAGCATTTTGGAAATAAAATAAAAGTGTTTTAAAATGAGTTTTGAAAACGATATAGTATTGAACTCACTTCGATGGATGGAAAATAAATTCCGATGGTGATTCGGACATCATCGGCGTTCATTTTCGAGTTGCTAAGTGACGATTACTACAAAAGATTTTGTTTTTGAATTTGTGAGGAAACAAGTTGTCAGAAATTCAAATGTTTTGAATAATATATGATTTCAAACCGATTTGAAATAAACCCCAGGAATTTGAATTCTGAAATAAAGATTTAACTTATGGAGTTAAAATGGTAAAAGTGGAATTTAAACTAAGATAAACAAAATTGGACTAAATTTGGAACGATCCCGAATGGAAATTGTAAAAGAGAAATATTGGAGGTTCGAGTTATTAAAATGAATTGATTCTTGGAGAATAAAAATCGAAATTTGAATTTGGAGACGAAGATAACTGATTTGAGAAATAAATCAGTAAATGGAATTGGAGTTGATTAAAAATTTGGCTTAGTAAAAGAGAAAGATTGGTTTGAGAATGGATTGATGGGAGATCAACTAAGGATGCTTGGATATATGCTAAAGTGATAGCAAATGGCAGAGACAGAGTTAAATGCCCAACAAAAAGGTACAAGTTTACATTATATTCGAGTATGAGATTTATGAGCTATTTTTTTGAAAGCCGCTTGGCTGTTTGTTTTATTTTGGATTTAGAGAAGGCCCAGAGTGGCGAGTTGTAATAGTACCGAATGAGCCGTGCAGAGGAGATACTGACGGAATTTTCTGAAAATTTAAACTGTTAGGAAATTTTTAGAAATCCTGAAATTATTCGCTAATAAGAAGAAATTAATATTTTAATTATAATTAAATGGTTCTTTTAAACCAGAATTCAAAAAAAATTAAATAAAATATTTCTACTTGGTTATAATAGAGATCATAGCATTTTCCCTACCTTAGTAATTTCGGTGACGAAATTCTTTTAAGGGGGAAGGAATGTAACGTCCCGTATTTTTATCGGTTTGTATTTTAATATTTAAATCAGTTTAACTATTGAATTTGTAATATAAGTGGATTTATATATATTAATTATAACGAAGTTAAACATATAAAAATACATATTAAATATAATCGAGTACGTAATACCGCGGTAGTTCGTAATTTAACGTTCTGTACTTCAACTGAGTATACCAGACCCATTATTAGTCGGATTCCTTCGAAACAAGAAACGTTGGAATCGGTTGAACTGTATTTTTCTAACAGAAGTGAAAAACCAAGATTTCGTGTTACAGATTGTGATTTATGTCCAAATCAAACTTCCAAATAGTCGCTATAGAATCGTTCATCGACCGTAACAGTTTATTTGATATAACTAGATACGGGTTGCAAATATGGACAAGATTCTTTTGAGACGTAGTTATAATTTAATTTTTAGAATTTTACTGTAATTTTTAATTAATTAAATAAGCAACTTTTTATTTGGAGTATTTTGCACCCTGTAACAATATTTTGGGGTTTCACAATATGAGTTAACCTACCGATATTATTATATTTTTGGGATCGTGGCACGTTACTCGTCACGATGGTATTTTTATTTTTGTCAATAGAGATTCGTGCGAGAATGGAATTTTACGTAATAAGGTATGTAAAACTTTAATATAAAAATATATAATTATTTACTGTTAAGCAAGAACCCTACCAGCCTACCAATGGGTAACACAACCTCGGCTCCAAACACATTCCAAAATCAGGCCTGCTACTACGTTATTTCTTTTCACATATGCGAAGCTGAAGGGCAACACATCCCCATCCTAAGTAACATATGCATGTACTCCGATATATATCTAAAATGTTTTCCCTCCCCTACATATGACTTGCATATGACCACGTTTTCACCTCCCCCTAACTGCCAACTACGTTGTACCTTTGACAGAAACATCACATACATACTGTGCCTCTCTATACCGCAGATGTTGTAACAACCCGAAAATCTGGGCCGGTTTAAAAATTTTATTTTGGTAATTTTAGCGAATTTTGAATAATTAAAATGAATTATTTTAAATAATATCGAAGGAAAATTTATTTTGAATAGAATCGAACGTATATATTGTATACTTCGTCGTTAGAATATAAATAATTATATATAATTATAAATAGAATTGAAAATGGCGTGGTAGTTCGATAATTCGATTTCAAACTTCAATTGAATGTACCGGGTGCAAAACAAACCGGATTTTAGTGAAACCAAAAATAATAGAATCTAATTGAGAATATCTTTCCAACAAATCCGAAAAATTGAGATTTCATAGCGGGAATCAAAAGATACGTCCAGTTGAAAATTCTGAATAGTCGCTATGGAATTAAGGTCCTTAAAAATAGGAATTTTGCAAACGACCTCGGATTTCGACGAAACCACTTTTATTGGATCCGTGATGTCAAATTATTGCTAGATTCCAAATTTCATAATTTTTCGAATCAATATGTGAGCGTGGCAAAGGAAAACGCATTTGATCAGTTTTAGTTGATTTTAATCGACTGGAAAATGGCCATTTTTCCAACGGTCTCAGAATTCCACGAAACTAGTTTTGTTTGGACCGTATCGTCAATACGAAGCTAGAAAATATTTTTCTGCAATTTTTCGAGTTAGTATGTGACCCCAATAAATGGAAATGCGCGTTCAAATTCAATATATAGAGTTATATGTTGGTTTTGACGAAAACTGATCATAAAGATCGAATCAGCCTACGATATATATCCCATTGTGTTCGGAATGGGGGTAATTAGCTATGGACGACAGGCGGTGGGCCTCGTTTCGAGTTCGAATGAAAAAGTTACTTTTTAAAATTAAAATAAATTAAATAATATAAAAAACCTTTATAAACACTCTCTCCCCTCACCGTTGATTTCAGTTTTAAAAAGGAAAAAAACAAAAAGGGCTCGTGCCCTTGTCGAAGACCGCCGCCGCTGGCGGGGAGCCACCTCGCGCCTCCTCCCCTCACGCCAGAGCATGCACAACAGTCCCCCCCCCTCTCCGATCCTCTCGTCTCCATCTCCTTCCTCCTCCCTGCGATCGCTTCTCCCTCCTCTGCTGAATTGAACCACCACCGATACCCCCCCCCCTTCAGCCAAATCGAACACCGCGAAACCCTCTTCCACCACCGTGCCCTCCCAAACCCTCTTCCACTTTGGACAGCCACCGACGAAGACAACGGACGCCTCCCAGGAGCGTTAGCGCCACTTCAACACTGTAGAATCATGTTCGATCGAGCGCGGAAGTGTCATACCATAAAACGGTAATTTTAATTTTTACTAACTACTTTGTGCATTAAATTTAAAATGAGATTTTTAAATGTAAATGAATTCAGTAAAAAGATTTGATTTTTAGAAATAGCAAATAAAAGATCTGATTTTTAATAGGTAGAAAGATTTGATGTTTATATAAAAGAAAGATCGGATTTTTATGTATGTTTTAGCAAAGGGAAAAATGGGATTTTTATATTTACAAAGATTCGATTTTTATATTTAGAAAGGTTTGATTTTGCGAAGTAGAAAGGTTTGATTTTTCAAAGAATAAGAAAATACGATTTTGACTATGAAGTTGAAGTTATAAAAATATCATCTTTATAGATGTAGCGAAATAAAAATCTGATTTTTATTATATATACGTTGAAATAAAAATGTGATTTTTATAGTGATGTAAGGAAAAGGAGAAATTTTTATCTACATAGTAACAATGTAAAAATAGAATTTTTATCTATATAGTAATGATGTAAAAATAGAATTTTTATCTATATAGTAACGATGTAAAAATAATTTTTTTATCTATATAGAACAACGATGTAAAAATAGAATTTTTATCTATATAGTAACGATGTAAAAATAGAATTTTTATCTATATAGAACAACGATGTAAAAATAGAATTTTTATCTATATAGTAACGATGTAAAAATAGAATTTTTATCTATATAGAACAACGATGTAAAAATAGAATTTTTATCTATATAGTAACGATGTAAAAATAGAATTTTTATCTATATGGTAGCGATGTAAAAATAGAATTTTTATCTATATGGTAGTGATATAAAAATAGAATTTTCATCTATATAGTAGTAATATAAAAATATGATTTTTATAAACATAGCAACAATATAAAAATATGATTTTTTATATATATAGTGGCTACGGGCAACGAAAGTGAAAAAAGGCGAGAACGGCGAAGACTTCTACTTTTGAAGTGTCGTGAAGTTGGGACAGCTAATCGGTGAGAACTTCTCACTCTAAATTTCTTTTTCTAGTTATATATATACTAGGATGCAGACGGTGCTTAGCAGCACCTGACACCCGTCATCCACAGACCATGGATGGCTTGTTTGTTTGATTGAAGTGTTGTGAAAATTGTTTGTGATGTTGATGTGAAATCGATAATAAACTGTAGATAGTTGAAATAAATAAATTATCGTTAAAAATATAATTTTTAACGTGAATGTGAATAAATGAATATTTATAAACAAATCGACCGATTTGTTTATATACACTGATTTGACTGATATTGATTGGGTCAATAAATTTTACACATCGCCCAACTTCATAAATAAAAATCTGTGTTTGTTGATTTGAAACCCCACACGGGTGTTGGGATGAAATTTGGCGTACACTAATCCCAATTATTTAATTGTATGTCGATCGATTGGTCGACAGGCTGTGTAAGCATTAATTATTTATGTTTGATGCTTATGCAGTTGTGTGGTGCACCTTGGATGATGGTTGATTGTTTATCGTTGCTATTATATACACGTGTTGGGTGGAATCCATATAATTAACGTTATATAGTGATTGATTGGACCTCATTCCAGTCGGGAAAATAATGAATATTATAAAAGAATATTCATGTGTTGAATATAAAAATAGTCATGTGTTGACGATGTTCATGTGTTGAAATTATTCATGTGTTGAGTAAAATATTTTAACAATAAAATTTACATCTTTATCATATTTAAGATTAGACAACACTATACAGTTGGAGTTTGATTAAAAATCAAACGATAGATTCCATAATTTTATAAAATATTTTACATAACAAAAATAGTCGTGTGTTGACAGTACTCATGTGTTGAGATTAGTCGTGTGTTGAAAGAAATATAGATTCATGTGTTGAATGGAATAAATATTCATTTGTTGAATAGAATAACGAATTTATTGAAATATATATAAAGCCGTGTTGATTAGAGTTGCGCCATTTTGACGTGAACGATATTTATATCGATTATATTCGTTTTTATAATGAATATTGAAAAGATAGTGATTTCAAAATGTAACGTTTTGAAAATATTATCATTTATATAGTAATGATATGAAATATTCAATTTTGATTTGAAATTGAAATAGTGTTGAAATGGTTTTGAAAACGAATTTAAAACGATTTATAAAATACGTTTTAAAAAGAAAATCAACGAAATATATATAATATATATATATTATATATATAATGGCCTGAATAGAACGCGCCGCGCCGCGGCAGTTCGCGAATTTCGACCATTGACTTCGAATTGACGTTGCGGGGGATCCGACCGTCGGATTCTCCTAAACCGGAACCGTTAGGTTCGTATCGAAAAGAGCTTTCCAATGAATGTTAGAAATTTGAAATCTAACGGTTGGATTTGGAATTATGTCCAAATCAAATTTAGAAAACGTCGTTGTAAGTGCAGTTCGATGGCCGTTGATGAAAATCGACTGTACGGGCCTTGATAAAATTATTAAAAATATTAATAATTTGTGTAAAATCATAATATGTGAATTGGAAAGAACTGGGATAAAAAATTCCACATTTGAAAGGAAAAAAATATTTTTTTTCGAAATGAAATGGTTTTGAACTAAAATTAAAACCAATTTATTTTTGAAATAAATAAATTGAATTTTAAAGTGATTTTAAAAATAATCAATATTCCCAATACGTGAGTTGGACTGGAGTTGAATCGAAATTATCTTTGGAATATTTCGATGTTGGATTTCGTGACTATACAGATATTGTTATGGGAATTCGAAAGATATATTTTATATCGTTATTTCCATTATGATATTTGTTGGTTTCAGGATTTGATATTGAATATAAGCCGGTATATTTTCTATTCATAGCCTTGTATTTAATATCAAATGTGATTTAGGTTTATCGTGGATCGTGTTTTAGATGACTTCTTTAACCCAGTTAAAGACGGGATGTTGATTTTTGAAAAGATTAAAACTAAGTGGAGTTTTAATGAATCTTTAATTAGGTTGAAATGTGAATTGATAATTTAAATTATCAAATCTGAAAGGTGATCGAGAATGGAGTACCACCAGTTTTTCTCCAAAGCGATAGTCAAATCTTTAATTAGATTTGAACATGAAATGGTAATTAATTTTACCGATAACACCGAGGTGTTGGATATGGAGTACCACCAGTTTTGCTCCAGGGGATGAATAGGTTGGGATTGGGAAATAAAATAAATAATTACTTCGGTGTGGTTCGCTAATCCAGACTAGTTTGGAATGATATCCAAAGGAAGATTAAAGAATAAATTTAGAAGAATTTATCTTGGATAAAATTAGTCGGAACATTTCCCTAAGAATGTGATTTTGTGAATAAAAGAATATTCTGAATTGGAATGAGGCGTTTGTTGTGTTTGTGTAAAATTTGTTTATTATATACGTGGGTTATTCAGAAAGGCCGGGTTATACCCATTCTGAATAACTGATTCGACGAGATGTCGAAGATGAAGATGGTGGTCGAAGACCGGAAGTCTTCACATCGTTTGGGTGATTACTGATGATCTTGATTGGGCTGTACACCCAAGATGAGGGAATCAGTTGGTGATCGTCCAGACGTACTTGGAGATGGATGGATATGCGAGGAAAGTGCCTCCGGTTTCGTTCAGACCCAGGACGATCTTGTAAATAGATTGTGTCTCTGAAATTGGATTTTATTCTGTGTTGATTGATCTCTATTAAATATACATCTGTTTGGCGGCGGAGAATTTATTCTCTTGCTTAATGCCCTTCTCTGAGACGTACGAGCTCAGAGGTTGTATATCGATGGACATCATTCGCATGGAGTGAATTGCCAGTGTGGCACGCGTAAGTGGCAATTGATCAAGGCTTCTGTTGAAAAGCAAAGTCTTGTGGTTGATGATCAAAGCACGGCCTGTGTGGCGTAGCTTTGTGTATAACGTGAATTCGCGAGCCTCACACCTCGGTATGAGTCAAAAACGGGATAGTGAGTGCAGGGAGAGCACGACGTTTCCTTCTAGCTAGGGTGGTGTCAGTGACCTACCAGCCCTGACATTTATATACTTTTCACCTGTGTGGTTGTTGGATATGAGGCGCCTCGGATATAGGTCTGTAAGGACCGGGAAACGTGTGTTCAGGAATAATTAATCCTCAAAAGTAAGAGAGGACCGGCCCTGAAGATCCAAGGATCATAGTGGGGTCCTGAGGCATTTGCTAGAGTGTCTCAAACGCAGAGAGGAGTTTGCCCCTTGCCTCGACTCATGATGAAAATCCAATTTCCAATTCGTGATATTGTAGTTTTAATTGTAGAACTAGTATGGCGACATGATATATGGTACCCATGTCGTCTATGATTGATATTTATGATTGAAATTGTTTTGACACTATACACTTATAATAGTATCAAATGATTTGTTTTAAACGTACCAAGCATGTTTGGCTATTATAAGGGAAAACCCTATCCTCCGGCTTGCGTTGCATTGTGTGATGGGACCTGGGTCTTATAATGGCTTCATTTTTCCAAAGAGCATTGCGCTGTTTTGTTATATGCATTAGTATTCTTGGGAGGAATCCCGTTCTGTGTTATACGGCGTGGTCCCTTGAATTACTATCTTTTAAAGTAAAGTTTTAAATAACTGTTTTAGATCTCACACCAATCCCATGACTGACCTGGAGTTTATTGTTTTAACCTAAACTCTGGGTGCCCCTATTTTCCACACGGGCAGCTAGTAGTTTTAGTTTTGCAGATTTATATCCACAGGGTCCTGATTTATAGCTGGAACAATGCTCAGAAAGCTCTGTATCCGTGTATCACTTTCAGTTGTGTTTTGTATATTTTTCCACTGCTATGTAATTTATTGTAATCTCTGATATTTGTCGAATGTAATTTATTCATTTATACTATGTATATTCTTGTATTCTGATGGAACTGTTGTAATAACAATGAAATGTTCTTCCGTCTGCGTTCTGATTTGTCTTGTACTCAATTCTATCTGGGCTTTCCTTCACTGGGAAGTTCGGATCGTCTCAGTTTGGTATCAGAGCTTTGGTTTACAGAGCTCGAGAACAAGACACATTAGAACTGAACGAAAGAATTCATCAGATTTTGGATTAGTAATATCCAATTAGAATGACTCGTTAGAGATAGGATCAGTAGTATCCTAGAACGAGTGTGAAGAGTATATTTTTCAAATGAAAACAATTTTGTTTTAAAATTTAATTCGTTTTAAACGTATTTGAAAATTTATTTATTTTGAATTTGGATAATCTAGTATATAAAGATTTCGCGTATACGCGTCATGAACGTATAGTCGAAGTTTTAATATACTAGATAGATATAGGATCACACTCTAGTTGCCCTGGTATGGTTCTGATAATGCTGCAGCGTTACCAGTATTTATTTTCGAGTGACGAAGGTGTGATTTCTATATATTTCCATTAGGCTGGTGTGAGAACCAAAACTAATATAGCTAGAATACATTGTTGTGAATTGGCATCGAAAACATGATTTTTTGTATATATATATCAAATTATGAATTTGAAACACTAATTCACTAATTGATTGATGTTTGTTTATTTGTTTGATAATTTTGAACCATTTAGCCTAATTGAATCACATATTGAATTGTATTGAAAATTGGTCGCATTTGCTTGCATATACAAGTACTTACATTGAACAGGTCATAGCAAGGAGGCTAGAGCAGAGAATAAAATTTGTTTGCCCGACAAATAGGTACATATTTACTATAATTTACTGTTTTGATTGGGTGATGATGATTTTATGAGCCGATTGGCTAGCCGCTTGGCTTTTTCATTTTCTTTTTGAGATCAGAAGGCCTGTATGGCAATTTCGGGATTTTCCCGTTGCTCCCGGTGCAGGGGAGGTTAAGGCGAAATTTTTCGAAAATTCCGGGTGTTAGCCAAATTTGTGAAGAATTTTAAGATTCTCAAAAACTGAAAAGTTGGAGAATGGAAGCCAGATCAAACGTAGAGTTGGTTAATCAAACCACTTTCGACTTTGTTCCTTTTCGGGGACGAAAAGTTTTAAGTGGGGGAGATTGTAACAACCCGAAAATCTGGGCCGGTTTAAAAAATTTATTTTGGCAATTTTAGCGAATTTTGAATATTTAAAATGAATTATTTTAAATAATATCGACGGAAAATTTATTTTGAATAGAATCGAACGTATATATTATATACGTCGTCGTAAGAATATAAATAATTATATATAATTATAAATAGAATTGAAAATGGCGTGGTAGTTCGATAATTCGATTTCAAACTTCAATTGAATGTACCGGGTGCAAAACAAACCGGATTTTAGTGAAACCAAAAATAATAGAATCTAATTGAGAATATCTTTCCAACGAATCCGAAAAATTGAGATTTCATAGCGGGAATCAAAAGATATGTCCAGTTGAAAATTCTGAATAGTCGCTATGGAATTCAGGCCCTTAAAAATAGGAATTTTGCAAACGACCTCGGATTTCGACGAAACCACTTTTGTTGGATCCGTGATGTCAAATTATTGCTAAATTCCAAATTTCATAATTTTTCGAATCAATATGTGAGCGTGGCAAAGGAAAACGCGTTTGACCAGTTTTAGTTGATTTTAATCGACTGGAAAATGACCATTTTTCCAACGGTCTCAGAATTCGACGAAACTAGTTTTGTTAGGACCGTATCGTCAATACGAAGGTAGAAAATATTTTTCTGCAATTTTTCGAGTTAGTATGTGACCCCAGTAAATGGAAATGCGCATTCAAATTCAATATATAGAGTTATATGTTGATTTTGACGAAAACTGATCATAACGATCGAATCAGCCTATGATATATATCCCATTGTGTTCGAAATGGGGGTAATTAGCTATGGACGACAGGCGGTGGGCCTCGTTTCAAGTTCGAATGAAAAAGTTACTTTTTAAAATTAAAATAAATTAAATAATATAAAAACCTTTATAAACACTCTCTCCCCTCACCGTTGATTTCAGTTTTAAAAAGGAAAAAAAACAAAAAGGGCTCGTGCCCTAGTCGAAGACCGCCGCCGCTGGCGGGGAGCCACCGCGCGCCTCCTCCCCTCGCGCCAGAGCACGCTCAACAGTCCCCCCCCTCTCCGATCCTCTCGCCTCCATCTCCTTCCTCCTCCCTGCGATTGCTTCTCCCTCCTCTGCTGAATTGAACCACCACCGATACCCCCCTTCAGCCAAATCGAACACCGCGAGCCCCTCTTCCACCACCGCGCCCCCCCAAACCCTCTTCCACTTTGGACAGCCACCGACGAAGACAACGGACGCCTCCCAGGAGCGTTAGCGCCATTTCAACACCGTAGAATCACGTTCGATCGAGCACGGAAGTGTCATACCATAAAACGGTAATTTTAATTTTTACTAACTACTTTGTGCATTAAATTTAAAATGTGATTTTTAATGTAAATGAATTCAGTAAAAAGATTTGATTTTTAGAAATAGCAAATAAAAGATCTGATTTTTAATAGGTAGAAAGATTTGATGTTTATATAAAAGAAAGTTCGGATTTTTATGTATGTTTTAGCAAAGGGAAAAATGGGATTTTTATATTTACAAAGATTTGATTTTTATATTTAGAAAGGTTTGATTTTTCAAAGAATAAGAAAATACGATTTTGACTATGAAGTTGAAGTTATAAAAATATCATCTTTATAGATGTAGCGAAATAAAAATCTGATTTTTATTATATATACGTTGAAATAAAAATGTGATTTTTATAGTGATGTAAGGAAAAGGCAAAAATTTTATCTATATAATAACAATGTAAAAATAGAATTTTTATCTATATAGTAACGATGTAAAAATAGAATTTTTATCTATATAGTAACGATGTAAAAATAGAATTTTTATCTATATAGTAACGATGTAAAAATAGAATTTTTATCTATATGATAACAATGTAAAAATAGAATTTTTATCTATATAGTAACGATGTAAAAATAGAATTTTTATCTATATAGAACAACGATGTAAAAATAGAATTTTTATCTATATAGAACAACGTTGTAAAAATAGAATTTTTATCTATATAGCAACGATGTAAAAATAGAATTTTCATCTATATGGTAGCCATGTAAAAATAGAATTTTTATCTATATGGTAGCGATATAAAAATAGAATTTTCATCTATATAGTAGTAGTATAAAAATATGATTTTTATATACATAGCAACAATATAAAATTGTGATTTTTTATATATATAGTGGCTACGGGCAACGAAAGTGACAAAAGGCGAGAACGGCGAAGACTTCTACTTTTGAAGTGTCGTGAAGTTGGGACAGCTAATCGGTGAGAACTTCTCACTCTAAAATTCTTTTTCTAGTTATATATATACTAGGATGCAGACGGTGCTTAGCAGCACCTGACACCCGTCATCCACAGACCATGGATGGCTTGTTTGTTTGATTGAAGTGTTGTGAAAATTGTTTGTGATGTTGATGTGAAATCGATAATAAATTGTAGATAGTAGAAATAAATTAATTATCGTTAAAAATATAATTTTTAACGTGAATGTGAATAAATGAATATTTATAAACAAATCGGCTAATTTGTTTATGTACACCGATTTGACTGATATTGATTGGGTCGATAAATTTTACACATCGCCCAACTGCATAAATAAAAATCTGTGTTTGTTGATTTGAAACCCCACACGGGTGTTGGGATGAAATTTGGCGTGCACTAATCCAATTATTTAATTGTATGTCGATTTATTGGTCGACAGGCTGTGTAAGCGTTAATTATTTATGTTTAATGCTTATGCAGTTGTGTGGTGCACTTTGGATGATGGTTGATTGTTTATCGTTGCTATTATATACACGTTTTGGGTGGAATCCATATAATTAACGTTATATGGTGATTGATTGGGCCTCATTCCACTTGGGAAAATAATGAGTATTATAAAAGAAAATTCATGTGTTGAATATAAAAATAGTCATGTGTTGACGATGTTCATGTGTTGAAATTATTCATGCGTTGAGTAAAATATTTTAACAATAAAATTTACATCTTTATCATATTTAAGATTAGACACCACTATACAGTTGGAGTCTGATTAAAAATCGAACGATAGATACCATAATTTTATAAAATATTTTACATAACAAAAATAGTCGTGTGTTGACAGTACTCATGTGTTGAGATTAGTCGTGTGTTGAAAGAAATATAGGTTCATGTGTTGAATGGAATAAATATTCATTTGTTGAATAGAATAACGAATTTATTGAAATATATATAAAGCCGTGTTGATAAGAGTTGCGCCATTTTGACGTGAATGATATTTATATCGATTATATTCGTTTTTATAATGAATATTGAAAAGATAGTGATTTCAAAATGTAACGTTTTGAAAATATTATCATTTATATAGTAATGATATGAAATATTCAATTTTGATTTGAAATTGAAATAGTGTTGAAATGGTTTTGAAAACGAATTTAAAACGATTTATAAAATACGTTTTAAAAAGGAAATCAACGAAATATATAATATATATATATTATATATATATAATGGCCTGAATAGAACGCGCAGCGCCGCGGTAGTTCGCGAATTTCGACCATTGACTTCGAATTGACGTTGCGGGAGATCCGACCGTCGGATTCTCCTAAAACCGGAACCGTTGGGTTCGTATCGAAAATAGCATTCCAATGAATGTTAGAAATTTGAAATCTAACGGTTGGATTTGGAATTATGTCCAAATCAAATTTAAAAAAGGTCGCTGTAAGTGCAGTTCGATGGCCGTTGATGGAAATCGACTGTACGAGCCTTGATAAAATTATTAAAAATATTAATAATTTGTGTAAAATCATAATATGTGAATTGGAAAGAACTGGGATGAAAAATTCAACATTTGAAAGGATAAAAATATATTTTTGTCGAAATGAACTGGTTTTGAACTAAAATTTAAACCAATTTATTTTTGAAATAAATAAATTGAATTTGAAAGTGATTTTAAAAATAATCAATATTCCCAATACGTGAGTTGGACTGGAGTTGAATCGAAATTATCTTCGGAATATTTCGATGTTGGATTTCGTGACTATACGGATATTATTATGGGAATTCGAAAGATATATTTTATATCGTTATTTCCAATACGATATTTGTTGGTTTCAGGATTTGATATTGAATATAAGCCGGTATATTTTCTATTCATAGCCTTGTATTTAATATCAAATGTGATTTGGGTTTATCATGGATCGTGTTTTAGATGACATTGGTTCTTTAACCCAGTTAAAGACAGGATTTGATTTTTGAAAAGATTAAAACTAAGTGGAGTTTTAATGAATCTTTAATTAGGTTGAAATGTGAATTGATAATTTAAATTATCAAATCTGAAATGTGATCAAGAATGGAGTACCACTAGTTTTTCTCCAAAGCGATAGTCAAATCTTTAACTAGATTTGAACGTGAAATGGTAATTAATTTTACCGATAACACCGTGGTGTTGGATATGGAGTACCACCAATTTTTCTCCAGAGGATGAATAGATTGGGAAATAAAATAAATAATTACTTCGGTGTGGTTCGCTAATCCCGACTAGTTTGGAATGATATCCAAAGGAAGATTAAAGAATAAATTTAGAAGAATTTATCTTGGATAAAATTAATGGGAACATTTCCCTAAGAATGTGATTTTGTGAATAAAAGAATATTCTGAATTGGAATGAGGCGTTTGTGTAAAATTTGTTTATTATATACGTGGGTTATTCAGAAAGGCCGGGTTATACCCATTCTGAATAACCGATTCGACGAGATGTCGAAGATGAAGACGGTGGTCGAAGACCGGAAGTCTTCACATCGTTTGGGTGATTACTGATGATCTTGATTGGGCTGTACACCCAAGATGAGGGAATCAGTTGGTGATCGTCCAGACGTACTTGGAGATGGATGGATATGCGAGGAAAGTGCCTCCGGTTTCGTTCAGACCCAGGACGAACTTGTAAATGGATTGTGTGTCTGACATTGGATTTTATTCTGTGTTGATTGATCTCTATTAAATATACATCTGTTTGGCGGCGGATAATTTATTCTCTTGCTTAACGCCCTTCTCTGAGACGTACGAGCTCAGAGGTTGTATATCGATGGACATCAGTCGCATCGAGTGAATTGCCAGTGTGGCACGCGTAAGTGGCAATTGATCAAGGCTTTTGTTGAAAAGCAAAGTCTTGTGGTTGATGATCAAGGCACGGCCTGTGTGGCGTAGCTTTGTGTATAACGTGAATTCGCGAGCCTCACACCTCGGTATGAGTCAAAAACGGGATAGTGAGTGCAGGGAGAGCACGACGTTTCTTTCTAGCTAGGGTGGTGTCAGTGACCTACCAGCCCTGACATTTATATACTTTTCACCTGTGTGGTTGTTGGATACGAGGCGCCTCGGATATAGGTCTGTAAGGACCGAGAAACGTGTGTTCAGGAATAATTAATCCTCAAAAGTAAGAAAGGACCGGCCCTGAAGATCCAAGGATCATAGTGGGGTCCTGATGCATTTGCTAGAGTGTCTCAAACGCGGAGAGGAGTTTGCCCCTTGCCTCGACTCATGACGGAAATCCAATTTCCAATACGTGATATTGCGGTTTTAATTGTAGAACTAGTATGGCGACATGATATATGTACCCATGCCGTCTATGATTGATATTTATGATTGAAATTGTTTTGACACTATACACTTATAATAGTATCAAATGATTTGTTTTAAACGTACCAAGCATGTTTGGCTATTATAAGGGAAAACCCTATCCACCGGCTTGCGTTGCATTGTGTGATGGGACCTGGGTCTTATAATAGCTTCATTTTTCCAAAGAGCATTGCGCTGTTTTGTTATATGCACTAGTATTCTTGGGAGGAAACCCGTTCCGTGTTATACGGCATGGTCCCTTGAATTACTATCTTTTAAAGTAAAGTTTTAAATAACTGTTTTAGTTCTCACACCAGTCCCATGACTGACCGGGAGTTTATTGTTTTAACCTAAACTCTGGGTGCCCCTATTTTCCACACGGGCAGCTAGTAGTTTTGGTTTTGCAGATTTATATCCACAGTGTCCTGATTTACAGCTGGAACAATGCTCGGAAAGCTCTGTATCCGTGTATCACTTTCAGTTGTGTTTTGTATATTTTTCCGCTGCTATGTAATTTATTGTAATCTCTGATATTTGTCGAATGTAATTTATTCATTTATACTCTGTATATTCTTGTATTCTGATGGAATTGTTGTAATAACAATGAAATGTTCTTCCGTCTGCGTTCTGATTTGTCTTGTACTCAATTCTATTTGGGCTTTCCTTCACTGGGAAGTTCGGGTCGTCTCAGATGTCCTCGACGATGTAATAATTCGCTGCGGTCATTTCACTAAATTAAACAATACATAGCAGCAACTAAATGAATGAAGACCAAGATCTTATATTTCTTACGTCCATCCCCTTGCCTCTCTTCTTGTATATGACCTATATATATAAGACCATATTTATATATGTACATATCACCACTCTATCACTATATGGACTAAAAGACCCTATGTATTTTCACATCAAATTTACTGGAAATAATATGAATAAACTTCAAAGCCAAGCTTCGTACGATCCTTCTTGTCAAATGTAGACCTCACCACGCATGTGCTTCCCAAATCCAACACTGTTTCAAGAAGTGAAAGCTAAAACATAGGCCCGTCCCTTTCAACAGACTAACCTACCTACCTACAGCAAGCAATAGTGTATGTTCACATCGGTGCAGACCTAGTTACTTCAGAGCAAAGGAAAATAATCTGCAAACCTAATCTATAAACTACAACACCATATTATTTCGCACCCAAGGAGATACACAGTATAAATACGCTACGTTGTCTACGTTTATCCCTTTGGTTTCAGACAGTGTTCTACTTTTCGTTTTTATTTCTTCTTTCAATTATTAAAAATCATTCCGAGCTCCAAAGATCACAATATATATATATATATATATATATATATATATATATATATATATATATCACTGGGTCCGTATCAGAATCCTCTTCGCACTCGACTGCATATTCTTGAGCTTGGATAAGTTTGTGTCGCACAGAATTGCTGCAGCGAGATCTAGGATTGAAGAGTTTGTCTCGGTTGTATCTTGCTTTGCAAATCAAATATTGTTTTCGGGTTTGTGGAGTTTCTTAGGGGTTGTGCGAGTATCTCACTGCAGTTTGGTAATTAAGGTCTTCGTAGCTTTACTGGTTCGTTCGAACGCCTTTCGAACATGAAGTCGAGTTTTGCAAGGACGAGGCGAGGAGATGGAGAGACTGAAAAGGAAATGAGTGGTAATTTTTATGTAAATTTTTATGAAGGAAAGATGGAGAAAGGGAAGTTCAATTTTTCGTTAATGACCATTTGATACCACTGGAAGCTCGTTTCGTGAAAAGGGAGGAGTGTGAGGCTTAGTGGAAGAGGAGGCGTGCGATGCAAAGTAACGGTAGTAAGGGGATTAAATCTGGAGCAGGCACTTTAGTTTGTTTAAAAATGTAGGACGCAAGAAAAGAAATAGAGGGGAGGAAGAACGGGCTGTAGCAACTAACGTGGATGCTTGCTAACATTGTATGGCACTTCAAGGTTGCCACAGTTTCAAACATGGGGAGAGCAGATATGGCGTGAAGCTCAAATTGATGGAATGGCGGGTTTTATTGTTGCAACATTTTTATACATGAAAGAAGAGTTGCGGTGTAGCGTGACTCGGGAAGATGCATGTGTTAAGAAGCATCTGCAGTCATAGGGTGTAGAAGTGGACCGGTAATGGAGGTGTGGGCCGATAAAATTAATAATTTGTGAGTCCCATATAAGAAGAAAAAGGGCTAAGGGGTAAAGGAAATATTGGTAAGGCCCAAATTCAAAAGGGAATAAGTTAAATTTAAGTTAAATAATATATTAAACGGTAATACTTATCATTTACTCATTCGTTGTCAGAATTGCATAAATTTAGTATCGTGGGAATCATATGATCACAGACTATACAACAAAACCTGTCTGGAGTAAGTTGGAGATCGTTTCGATTTGTTGTGGAATTAATCGTCTAATATGATCAACCGACGTTGACCGTTATTCAAAGATTAACGACCGAGGTGAGTAAATTCACTAATTCTGTTCAGTTTTATAATTTTATAAGCATTATTTAATATTGATAAAAATGATTTAATGTTGTGTGTGATGGTTGTTTGGATGATTTGCTAGTAATTGGTTGAAATTATAGATACCATTATATATATAAGCCGGTAGTTAAATATTAATCCCATTTATTATAATATTTCATATTGATATGAAATCAGTATTATTTATGTTGATTAACATCTGTGGATGCAGGGAAACAAGTTGGAGGAATCCAACTGGATTCCTCAACAATTATATTGTTGTTTTTCAAATATTGCATTATATGACGTGATGAATAATCTATGGTTGATTGTTGTGTGTTTGGAGTGCTTGAACAACATTGACCTGAAATGATTAGTATTAAAATACCTTAAAATTATATGGAAAAGAATTTGGTGTTTTAAAAGGGGAAAATCTATTTTAATTTAAATAGAAACAAATTTCGATTGGATAGAATATGGTAACTTGTTAATTATACAAAAAAAGTAGGTCGATTTATAAACGATGTTTTTAAATGGAATAAAGTGCTTATTTTTAATAATAAGTTAGAAATATAAAATCAATAAATGATTTTTGGAAATGGAGAAATTGGTTAAAAAGGGATGATGAGGTTTATTTCGATGTTGAAATATGAGTAGGATCAAACAAATCCATAAGGACTTATATTGAGAATTCGACTATGTCAAATGATATAAAAAAAATTATTTTAGAAATCATATATTACATAAATACAGAAATTTACAATATAGTTAATATTCGGTTTGAATCAAATAATTCGTAATCGAATATGTAATAGAGATTAAATTATAACTTGATATACATAATTAACAAGAGGTATACTTGTAAATGGAGTTCGTAAAGTTGTATATGAATACGTATTTATTTAATAACTCAATTAATGGAATTTTAAACTAAAAGGGTATTTTTTTAATCAAGATTTGATTTAATAAAATGAGTCAATATTTCTGTAAAGAAATAATATTCACGTTCTAAAGTGAAAAATGGCTTGAAAGCAAGAGTTTTGCGAATCAGAATGATGATAAAAGTAAATGGGTAAATGATGGAAGTAATAAATTCCAAAGTGAAATTTAGAAATTGAGTTGACCTGAAATGGTAAATTATTCCGATGACTGGAATATTAATCGAATAGGAATTATTCGAATAAAGAGTTACAAGTTGGAATTCGATTATATCGAATTCAGGAAAGTAATATTTACTTTCCGATTTTTATCAAGATTTATTTAGTTAATTCTCTTATTAATTATTTATTTATTTAATTAAATGCATGAATAACATATATATTTTGAAGTTAAATATTTCAAAAGTAGATATTATAATGTTATCGTTATAATCAAGGGTTTTAGTAAAAGGAGTGGATTCGTAAATTTAATATGAAAGTCATGTGAGCAATTATGTTAATAATAAATTAAGAAATGGTGTTAAGGAATTAGAAACTGACTGGGGATTAGTCAAGTAGAACGGCTTTTTGAGTTTTGATCTGATGTTGGTACCGGCCTTCGAGGTTAATACTTAGTGCATTGTTTACTTACTAATTTATGGTTGGAGACTAAAAGGATAGTGATGCGTGAATATAAGAAATGGAAATGTTTTCCAATAATAACGTATATTTTCTAAATATAGAAAATAAGAGTTGTGAATATATGGAATTAATCCCCAATGTTAAATAGGAGATATTTTCTTAATATAAGAAATAAATAGTTTAAAATAAATGGAAACGTTTCTAGGGATCGGGTGAGGCCAAACGGGTTTTGGGAAATACTTACAAAAATACGAGAAGCAGGGAATTGGGGAAATAAAATGATAAATCTGTTTAAAGGGACTCAATGTTGATTGATGATTGATCGGAAGGATTTCCATTTGGAAATATAACCGTTGCCTGTTTGTATGTTTTTCTTTGATAGTCAAATCACCAACTATCAAAGTTTTTGACCATTTTTCCGTTGTCAATACGGAGAGACCGGGATCAGATTTATTATCTGAAAACCACTCCGTATAGGCATGAGCATTGCAAATCAAATATGCTAAAGACAATTGAAGATGGAGTTATGCAAGTGCTGTTCTGTTTACAAGATAGTGCCTTCTGTTTGTCCAGTCCTAGGACAACTTGTATGGACGAATGTCTGACAGAGTATATCTAATAGATCGCATAAGTTGATCTCTTCAAACGTATTCACATTTGGTGGTAGAAGAATTCGTTTCTCTTAGCTTTATACCCGTGATACTTTTGAGGAATTCAATTTGTGATTTGGAGGTTAGACGATGTGGCAGTCAAAGTAAATGAAGGTGTGATCTGTCAAAAGAACGTTATGACCTCAAGCCTCATCAACCGGGAAATGACAAAAATCGGCCAGGCAGCATGGCTATGTGGGTCGCTCCCATTAGGGTGTATTGTCACCATCTAGAGAATATTCGTAATTGTTAATTCTTTTCGCTTCTGTATCTCTCGGGAACGGTTATGTTGCTAGCAACCGTAGGTGACAATATATTCGATACACTCAAGAGAAATGAGTGGTCGGTCATGTGTGGCCGGGTTGCAAGACGTTCTTGTTGAACTCAGTGTATTCCTCTCTAGAGATACACTATCAGCAGGTGGTCCCATACCTTGTCAGTCGGAATCCAACGTCCAATAAGCACCAACGATTTTGATTGTATATATATATATATATATGGAGCATGAGATGCAAGCGTTCTGCTAGATTTTATTTACTTGTGATTAGACACTATTATAATATCAGAAAAGTATTGATTTTTGAAAATGTTTTGGGTTATAGTAAGGTAAAAGCCGTCCATGTTTATGTGTGGGCTGGTCTTACTATTATCCTTTTGCTTCAAAAGGATTTTCAAAGTTAAACAATATGGTTGGAATTTACTCACACCAGTCTCATGACCGACCTAGAGTTTATTTTGTTTGTGTTTTTCCTAAACTCTTGGGTGTCCAAATTTGTACGGGCAGTCAAGTGTTTCAGGCTTTGCAGATTCACTTGGAGGAGCTCAAAGCAGGAGACTTCACTATTAGATATTTAGTGATTATTTCCGCTGTGATGTATATGATTTATACTCTGATATGGTATGTATATACAAATTCAGATTTGTATTTCAAAAGTTATGCTATATAATACATTTTTATTCGTTCCGCTGTGAGTTCGTGTTTACAATGATTCAATTCAGTTGCCTTCTTCTTCTATTCTAATTTTCTTGCTATTCTCACCCTCTAACTTCTTTCTTTAAATGATCCGGTGTTTTCAATGTCTAATTAGTCGACATTATGTTTTATGTCGATTTTCGGGACAGAAAATCCCGTGGTCGTTACAGGGTACAAGGATTTGGGATCGGTATTCATGTACTTGGTCAGGATCGGTATTGTTGGAATACGAGATTCTCACCTGTATTTGGCAAACACGGAAGAGGTTGATCAAACCGAAGCGATCAATTGTTTTTGATGGATCAACAGGGGTCTGATATAGGATTTTATGAATCGGTATTTAGCACATAAAACTTCGGATATGAAGTGAATAAATGGAATTGGCACAATTTGGATTTGTGCTGAACACGCACGGATCATCACTTTCCAAGTGATCAACATGTGATTTAGGCCTAATATTTGGTTTTTGGCTTGGTACTTTCACTTCTATATAACAACTCTAGATTTTGGCTATGTCCCGGGATATTTACTAATCTCAGGATTGGTACAACTCCTAGGATACAAATTTTTGACATTCGTTGGTATTTTCCACCTATAAATACCCCTCATACTTGGTTGTTTTGGTTGATCTTTTCCTACTCATTTTCAGTACGTGGGAGCTTCCTTCTTATAGCTTTTTAATGGATTTTTTTCATGGTTTTCATGGCTTTGGAAGGTTTTTTGGACCTATAAACTTCACATAGAAGTTTACTACCAATATTTTGGCATTTGGATTGACACTTGACGTGCTTTTGGACATGTTTGGACTTGGAAGCATATTTCACACTTTTTGGCTTGAGGAAGATGATTATGACCTAATAGGGGATCGACTAGGATTTTGTTATTCTCTAATACATCTTTGTAAATCCAAAGAGTTGAAACTTGGACAAATCTTGTAATTGTCACAATGATGATGAATAGTACTATGAAATGGACATAGGAATTAGTGTCGAACTACTATAAAAAGTTGTATCCCTTTACATTTCTTGCATTTGCTTGTTGGATTTTCTACTTTACGTTCTTTTGGGTGTTGGCGTGAGTGAGAGACCAACTATCCGCGTTAACAATAACACCCGGCAAATAACACTCGACAATTATTGATATTGTCAACTCGTCAATATTTACTTTGAAATATGATAACTTTTTATATATTAATCAGATTGAGAAATAGTTTTCTCCATTAGATAAAAAATTAAATAAGCTTTCTAATAATATACAGTGTCGTTTTACCTATAATTAAGTTAAAATTTTAACTGCACGAGTGTCACGCAGTCGTTAATTTGTTCGTTGTTCATTGTTTTCATAACTGCATACGGTTAAAATCAAAATTTGATATATCTATCACCATCTCGTCATTTCGCTTCAAAATGAACTACTTGTATCATTGAGTTTGCAGAAGTAACAGCAGAAAAGTACACAAGCATTTTCAGAAAGTAAGATCAAAATGATAGATACCAATAGATCAAACAACTGTTAATATGATACACTGGATCAACAACAATCCCTGAGAATAGCAGGACACGGGCTTTGACGCTAATCAAGCACCCATTCTAATGATGCAGCGTAGGCCAACACTATTAAACATGTAATCAAAAGCCTTATTGATCTCTGAGAATGGCACCTCATGAGTAATGAACTTCTCCACTTCCAGCTCCTTCAATAATCATATGATACGATGCAACATGTTAACAATACTTCTTAGTTAGCAAAAATAAACATATACTGATGGTATATTTACAAATATATATACCTTCTTCATGTACTTCCCGAACACATTGGGAATATCAGAGCGTGGCTTGTATTTACCAAAGAAAGTTCCTTTGAGGGTCCTTTCATTTAGAAAGTTCACAGGGTGTGTTTTGAATATGGCATCTTTGTGAGGAAAGCCTGCGATTACTGCCACACCCCAGCCTTGTAACCAAATTCAAAGACTTAATATCACCGTAGATGTTTTCCTTATGTGTGTGTATATGTATATGTATATATATATATATACATACATACATGAGGCAGGTTCAATGGCACCTCAAACATAAAGCACCCATATGGCCTCTCATTTTTCCACCACACAATCACTTTCTCTCTCCCTCCACTACATTCTTTAATATAAATAAGAGGTGGATATCAGAGGGCTATTGCGGTGTTGAATTTTGGGTTGCAACCGAACGCTTGCCTATATGTGTATGTGTGTGTGTGTATATATCGATAACTTAGAAAAATAACTACATCATGAACAGATTCGAAAGCATGTATCATAATATCCACGACACCAATGCATTCTATGCTGCGATCTACTCCTCCATCAGTTATTTCAACCAAAACCTCCTGAACTAGCTTGTTGTGGTCTTTTGGGTTAACAAATTCAGTTACATCAAACTTGTTTATTGGATGAATAAATATAACTAATTGTTACTACCCATTTTTCAGAATGATTTGCACTAATTATGTGACACATGATATAATATTACCATCTTCGAATCTTCCAGAATTCACATCAATGCCAATAATTCTTGAAACCTCGGCAATTCTAACTCCCTCAGCAGCCTAATTATATGAACATAAAATTAATTTCGTCAATATAGGTGGGTTTTGGAAATCCATTTCAGTTCTAGAACAATTTAAAAACTATTTTCCACACTGTAACGTCCCGCATTTTTATTGATTTATATTTAAATATTTAAATTAGTTTAAATATTGAATTCGTAATATAAATGGAATTCTATATTGATTAAAATGAAGTTTGAAACATATAAATATATATATTAAATTAAAACGAGCTAGTAAATGGCACGACAGTTCGTAATATTCAGTTTTGAACTTCAGTAGGGTGTACAGGATCCATTTGAAGTCGGAATTCGCTGAAACAAGAAATATTCGAATCTGTTAAATTATAATTTTGTGATGAAAGAGAAAAATCAGAATTTAATTTTTTATACTATGAGTTATGGCAAAATCAAATTTTCGATTAGTCGCTGTGAAATCATTTATAAACTGTAACGATTTATCAAATCGATTTGAAATCAGTTGAATATTATTTTAAATTGAAAATATAATATCGAGATTTAAATTCATATTATTTCATTCTGGAAGTTGTATAAAATCCGGTTTGTAAAAATATATGATAATAATAATAATTTATTGGGTCAATTTATATTAAATTAGATTTAATGTTAAAACCATCATTTAATTTAATATCTTCTATATATGGTCGAATTGGACTGTGGAAACGGTTCCAGTGTGTTCAGAATGCTGGTAGAACCCTATGAATATCGTTCGTTACGCTGAAATAAGGGTTCAGAACCACAACGAATTTTAATTAAAGTCACCGCGATAAATCAATTAAAATAAATAAATAAATAAATAAATAAATAAAATCTGTAAGTATAGGGGACGACCTAAACTCACAAGCACATGTTACTCTGAAAATTTTCATTGTCTTTTCCTTTCACTTTCACATCCGATCTACTTCCTTCTCCCCCAAGCTTCAGTACACTGCAGATCTACGCTTACTTCCTAACCCTACTGAAAGACTTCATCCTTATCATTCTCCTTTCTATTTTATAAATTGAGTAGCTGCCCTCGGCTTTCCTTCACAATCAAACCACCTTAGTCCATTTTTGTAATAACCCGAAAATCTGGGCCAGTTTAAAATTTTTATTTTGGCAATTTAAGCGAATTTTGAATATTTAAAATAGATCATTTTAAATAATATCAATGAGAAATTTATTTTGAATATAATTAGAACGTGTATAATATATACGTCGTCGTTAGAATATAAATAATTATATATAATTATAAAAGGAATTGAAAATGGCGCGGTAGTTCGATAATTCGATTTCAAACTTCAATTGAATGTACCGGGTGCAAAACAATCCGGATTTTAGTGAAACCAAAAACATTAGGATTTAATTGATGATATCTTTTCAACGAATCCGAAAAATCGAAATTTCATAGTGGGAATCAAAAGATATGTCCAGTTGAAAATTTTGAATAGTCGCTATGGAATTCAGGCCCTTAAAAATGGAAATTTTGCAAACGACCTCAGATTTCGACGAAACCACTTTTGTTGGAATCGTGATGTCAAATTATTGCTAGGTTTTAAATTTCATAATTTTTTGAATCAATATGTGAGCGTGGCAAAGGAAAACGCGTTTGACTAGTTTTAGTTGATTTTAATCGACTAGAAAATGGCCATTTTTCCAACGGTCTCAGAATTCGACGAAACTAGTTTTGTTAGGACCGTATCGTCAATACGAAGCTGGAAAATATTTTTCGGGAATTTTTCGAGTTAGTATGTGACCCCGGTAAATTGAAATGCGCGTTCAAATTCAATATATAGAGTTATATGTTGATTTTAACGGAAACTGATCGAAACGTTCGAATCAGCGTACGATACATATCCCGTTGTGATCGGAATGGGGGTATTACCCTAGCGACGATAGGCGGTGGGCCTCGTTTAGAGGTCGTATGTAAAAGTCAACTTTTTCATAATAAAATAAATAAATAATAACCCTCTCCCCTTTATTTTCTTCAGATTGCCCCCCCCCCGTTCACTTTCGATTCAATCGATTTAGGGAAAAAAAAGAGGACGGAGGGGTGGAGCGGCTTCCTCCACCGCCGCTTCCACCACCGATCATCCAGCGTCGCCCCCCTATCCTCTACCGCGATCGACGCGACCCCCCCCCCTTCCCTGCTGAGTCGCGACAGAACCCCCCACTCTCCCCTTCGCTGACCCCCTTACCCTGACCAGGCACCGCCTCCTCAACCCCCTCCACCTCCAGCGCACGCGTGAAGACCCCTCCCCCCCCCTCTAGCGCCGCCAATCCCCCTCCCCCAAGCCCATTGTAAGTTTTTGTTTGAATTTATTTAGTTATTTATGTTGATTTATATGGTAATTGATATTAGAAGATCAAAATCAATTTTTATTTATAGTATTGCTGAAAAAGAATTGATTTTTATTTATATTTATATATTTAAACGTAAAAGAATGATTTTTAATATGAAAGTAATGATTTTTACCTTATGAAAGTGATGATCTTTATCCTATGAAAGTAATGGTTTTTATCATAGGAGAGTAGTGATTTTGAAACATTAAAAAGATATAATTTTTAATGATAAAAATAAAAATAAAAATACGATTTACATGTGATGTAAAATGAGACTTTTCATTGTAGGAAAATTGGATTTTTCATAGTAGAAAAGTTAGCTTTTCATTTTGAAAGTAGCGGTATTTTTATAAAGAAGAAAGGCGATATTTTTATAAAGTAGAGATATTAAAAATTCGATTTTTATATATTGAATAGCAAAGTAAAAATTCGATTTTTATATATTGAATAGCGAAGTAAAAATTCGATTTTTATATATTGAATAGCAAAGTGAAAATTCGATTTTTATATATTGAATAGCGAAGTAAAAATTCGATTTTTATATATTGAATAGCGAAGTAAAAATTCGATTTTTACATATGTAGATAATACGGGCAACGAAGGTGATAAAAAAGCGAGAACGACGAAGACTTCTACATTTAAAGTGTCGGGAAGTTGGGATAGCAATTTGTGAGAACTTCTCACTCTTCAATTTCTTTTTCTAGTTAGATATATATATATATACTAGGATGCAGACGGTGTTTAGTAGCACCCGACACCCCGTCATCCACAGACCATGGATGGCTTGTTTGTTAAATTGTTTGGTTGTGTAGTTGGTTAGTTTATTTGGTTTGAATTGAATTGTTTGGTGAAATGGAATGGATTTGATTGATGTGTGAATGGCGTGGGCCTTCACTAGACCGGGGATAAGGCTAGGCCTCGTCCCGTTTCTAGTATCGTGCCGTTATACCGCCGAAATTTTCTAAAATAAGTTAGAAAAATAAAAATATCATTTTATTGTGTAAATGAACTGAATAGAAATTCATATGTTGAAATAAAATGTTTTATCGTTAAAAATATAATTTTTAACATGAATATGAATATAGTGAATGTGAATAAATAAATATTTATAAACAAATCGGCCGATTTGTTTATATACACTGATTTGACTGATATTGATTGGGTCGATAAATTTTACACATCGCCCAACTGCACAAATAAAATCTGTGTTTGATTGTTTGAAACCCCACACGGGTATTGGGATAAAATACGGCATACACTAATCCCAATAATTAGTTGTATGTCGATCGATGGATCGACAGGCTGTTATAAGCGTTAGATATCTATATTTGATGCTTATACAGTGTAGTGCACTTTGGATGATGGTTGATTATTTATCGTTGCTATTATATGCATGTGTTGTATGGAATCCATATAATTAACTTTATATGGTAATTGATTGGGCCTCATTCCAATTTAGAAGATAAAGAATATTATAAAATAAAGGTTCATGTGTTGACCGTACTCATCCGTTGAGATTAGTCATGTGTTGAACGAAATATTTTAACAATAAAATTTACATCTTTATCCTTATAAAATAAAGGTTCATGTGTTGACCGTACTCATCCGTTGAGATTAGTCATGTGTTGAACGAAATATTTTAACAATTAAATCTGCATCTTTATCATATATAAGATTAGAAACTAACTGGAAAATAGATAAGATGAGTGGTCTCCTGGATATTGATCTGATGTTGGTTTCGGCCTTCGGGGTTAATATTCAGGGAATCGTTCTCTTACTAATTTACGGTTGGAGTCTGATTTTAAATCAAATGATAGATACCATAATTTTTATAAAATATATTAAATAACAAAAATAGTCACACGTGGACAGTACTCATTCGTTGAGATTAGTTGTGTGTTGACAAAGATATAGAGTCGTGTATTGAAAGAAATATAAATCCATTTGTTGAATATAAAGCCGTGTTGATTAGAGATGCGCCATTTTGACGCGAACGATATTTATATCGATTATATTCGAATCGAATTTGATTTGAAAAGAAAACGAAACGAATTTGATTTGAATAGGAATCGAATTTGATTTGAAATGAAAACGAAACGAATTTGATTTGAAAAGAAAACGAAACGAATTTGATTTGAATAGAAAACCAATTTGAATTGAATCGAATAGAAACCAATTTGAATTGAATCGAATAGAAAACCAATTTGAATTGAATTGAAATGAATTTCAAAACGAATTTATAAGGAAAAATTCAATTTTGATTTGAATTGGAAATGGAAGTTGAAAATGTTTTTGAAACGAATTCAAAACTATTTATAAAATTCGTTTTAAATAGAAATCGACGAAATATATATTATATATGTTATATATATATATAATATAATGGCCTGAATAGAACGCGTCGCGCCGCGGCAGTTCGTGAATTTCGACCATTTATTTCAAACGGACATTACGGGAGATCCGACCGTCGGATTCTCCTAAAACCGGAACCGTTGGGTTCGTATCGGAAAGAGCTTTCTAACGACTATTAGAAATTTGAAATCTAACGGTTGGATTTGGAGATACGTCCAAATCAAATTTGGGAAAAGGTCGCTGTAAGTGCAGTTCGATGGCCGTTGATGGAAATCGACTGTACGGGCCTTGATAAAATTATTAAAAATAGTAATAATTTGTGTAAAATCATAAGAAATAATTTGGGAAAAATTGGGATGAAAAACTCATTATTTGAAAAGATAAAAATAGATTTTTATCGAAATGAACTAGTTTTAAACTAAAATTCAAGTCCAATTATTTTTAAATAAATAAATTGGATTTGAAATGGGTTTAAATAGAACTGGTTCATGGGTTTATCGTGAACTGTGTTTTAAATAACACTAGTTCTTTAACCCGATAATAAATAGAATGTGATTTGGGTTTATCGTGAACTGTGGTTTAAATGACACTAGTTCTTTAACCCAGTAAAGGAGTTTTAATGAATCTGCAATTAAATTGAAATGTGGATTGATAATTTAAATTATCAAATATAGAAAGCGAACGAGAATGGAGTATTACCAGTTTTGCTCCAAAGCGATAGTTAAATCTTTAATTAGATTTGAACGTGAAATGGTAATTAATTTTGCCGTCAACACTGTGGTGTTAGATATGGAGTATTACCAGTTTTGCTTCATGGGATGAATAGGTTGGGATTGGGAGATAAAATAAATAATTACTTCGGTGTGGTTCGTTAATCTCGACTAGTTTGGAAAACCATAATTTGGTTTGAAACGACATCCAAAGGAAGATCAAAGAATAAATTTAAAGAATTTTATCTTGGATAAAATTAATGGGAACCTTTCCCTGAGAATATGAATTGGAATGAGGCGTATGTTGTGTTTGTGTAACATTTGTTTTTAATATACGCAGGTTGTTCGGAAAGGCCGGGTTTATACCCATTCTGAATAACCGATTCGACGATAAGTCGAAGATGAAGACGGTGGTTGAAGACCGGAAGTCTTCACATCGTTTGGGTGATTACTGATGATCTTGATTGGGCTGTACACCCAAGATGAGAGAATCAGTTGGTTGTCGTCCAGACGTACTTGGAGATCGATGGATATGTGAGGAAAGTGCCTCCGGTTTCGTTCAGACCCAGAACGAACTTGTAAATGGATTGTGTGTCTGACATTGGATTTTATTTTGTGTTGATTGATTTCTGTTAAATATATATCTGTTTGGCGGCGGAGAATTAATTCTCTTGCTTAACGCCCTTCTCTGAGACGTACGAGCTTAGAGGTTATATATCGATAGATATCAATCGCATGGCATGAATTGCCTGTGTGGCACGCTGAGTTGCATGGATCAAGGCTTCTGTTGAAAAGCAAAGTCTTGTGGTTGATGATCAAAGCACGGCCTACGTGGCAGCTTTGTGTATAGCGTGGATTCGCGAGACTCACACCTCGGTATGAGTCAAAAACGGGATGAGGACCCAAGGAGTGCATGACGTTTCTTTCTAGCTATGGGTGGTGTCAGTGACCTACCAGCCCTGACATTTATATACTTTTCACCTTTGTGGTTTGGATGCGAGGCGCCTCGATTATAGGTCCTATAGGGTCGGGAAACGTGTGTTCAGGAATAATTAATCCTCAAACGTAAGAGAAGACCGGTCTTGGAGGATCCCAGGGTTACCCAGAGTGTGTAGTCCTGAGGCATTTGCTAGAGTGTCTCGAAGCGGAGAGGAGTTTTCCCCTTGCCTTGACTCATGACGGAAATCCAATTTCCAATACGTGATATTGCGGTTTTAATTGTAGAACTAGTATGGCGACATGATAGATGGTACCCATGCCGCCTATGATTGATATTTATGATTGAAATTGTTTTGACACTATACACTTATTATAGTATCAAATGATTTGTTAAAAACGTACCAAGCATGTTTGGCTATTATAAGGGAAAACCCTATCCTCCGGCTTGTGTTGCATTGTGTGATGGGACCTGGGTCTTATATTAGCTTCATTTTTCGAAAAAGCATTGCGTTGTTTATCTATTTGCACTGGTATTCGTGGGAGGAAACCCGTTCCGTGTTTTACGGCGTGGTCCCTTGAATTACTCTCTTTTAAAGTAAAGTTTTAAATAACTGTTTTAGTTCTCACACCAGTCACATGACTGGCCTGGAGTTTATTGTTTTAACCTAAACTCTGGGTGCCCTTATTTTTGACACGGGAAGCTAGTAGTTTTGGTTTTGCAGATTTATATTCACAGGATCCTGATTTACAGCTGGAACGATGCTCGGAAAGCTCTGTATCCGTGTATTACTTTCAGTTGTGTTTTATATTGTTTTTCCACTGCTATATTATTTATTGTAATCTCTGATATTTATCGAATGTAATAGTATTCATTTATACTCTATATATTCTTGTATCTGATGGAATTGTTGTAATAGCAATGAAATGTTCTTCCGTCTGCGTTCTGTTTTGTCTTGTCCTCACAGTAATTCGTTCTTTCTCATCTCTTCGGAGACCGGGGAAGTTCGGGTCGCTTCAATTTTCTTTTGTTTCCCTTCTTCTTTAAATCGCGAAACCAAATCACTGAAAAAAAGGGAAACAAATTCGATTTAGAACCATTCCTCTTCGTTTTCTTTTCCAATCAATTCGTACATCGATCGGCCAGAATAAAGGAAAGGAGGAGACTGCGATTGGAAATCCAAATTTCGGTTCCCATTATTATCTCGATCCAAACTATAGGAAATCTCGAACTCGGAGTCACGCTCGAGGCTTTGCTTATGGAAAGAAAAATGGGAGTTTTGTTGGTTCATTCGAAGGTTGCTGATGGGTTTTTGACATTGATTAAGTCATGCGGTTGGAAGAAGTACAACATGATTTCTGGAGGGTCGATTATGGAATGGTGCATGTTGGGGAGTGCGATGTTTAGGAAAGTCAAATTTGTGATGTTGTCTGGAATGGTTCAAACTAGAAATTTATTTTCTCGTGGTAACTGGGAGGGCGGTTGTGAAGAATTATAGTACACAGTGGAGTTTCGGGGCTTTCATCTTTGTTTTTGGGTAAGTTCGATCTTTGTGTTCTTGGAATGTGGATTTTGGTGATAAAAATTGCTGTTGATTTGAGGTATGATCAATGGCGTTTGGGCTTTGTTTTGGTTGGGCAGTAAATTTATGAAGTCGGATGGATGGATGAAGGCGTAACAGGGATGAACGAGATGAAGTAAGATTCAACAGTAAGGTGTTTTGAGGTTCGGTAGAGCTGCTAAATTTGGGAAGTCACTGCGCGTTAATGAGGAGGTGTCGCCGTTGGTAATGAAGAAATGCTGTGATGAAGCCAAATTCGGTATGAAGATAAAACATGAAAAATAAATGTTGTTATTTACTTATTAATGTACTAAAGTCCTATGTTGGGTATAAAATGAGGGAGAGGGACACTGCTAAGTCAATGAAAGGCGACGCTGGAGTTGTAGGACTTGGAGCGCAGTATGAAATTTGGGGATGTTGGATGGATGGCACGACAGTAAGTATAAATGGTAGAGAATGGGGAGTAGTTGGTCAGTAAGTTATCAGATGAAATGCCCATATTAATAGAGCAATATATTTGAAGTTGTTGAAGGATAGGTTCATCAATGAATCAAGTAATTCGATGGCCGTAAGGTATATTATTATTATTATTTTCGAATTTAAATTACATAAAATAATTTATTCATTATTAGTCAAGAATTTGAATAAATAAATAGTTAATCATTAAATAAAAATTAATGTATCATAGGTAGTTGCTTGTGATGAGCTCAAGAATTTGCCTTAAGGATGATGGCAAATTTGGAGTCGGCTCAGGATTTGTTCCAGAAATTAGTCGAGTGGGTAGCACCAAAATGAATAAATAAGGTATACGCTTTTAAATAAATTAAATGCATAGATTATTTATTTTAAATAGTACATTTAAATAATTATTTAATCGATAAATAAAAATAATTAATCGTAGGTGAATAAATTTATTCAAGTCGATCCGTAGGCGCAACAACACAGAATTTAATTGGATATTCAGCAAAGGAAAACTGAGGTGAGTTAAACTCACTCAGTAATTATTGGGAACTATTTTTAATAGTTCAAAATTCATTTTATTGCTTGATGGCTTCCAAATTGATTGATATAAAGTGATATAATAATAATATGTAAAAATAATATTGGTGATTGGTGATTGGATATTCCCGAAGTATCATTAGCGGATGCCCATAGTACCATTAGCGGATGATTTCCCTATACGCCCCACAATATATATAGTGGATGACCTTTATATCGCGATATCCTTCCTCGAAGCAGGATGAGTATTATTATTGTAGAATAACATCTGTGGATGCAGGAAAAACTGGTTGGAGAGATCCAACTAGATTCCTCAACATTTATTTATTTATTTTTCACGTATATGCTATGATCGATAAACTGTGATAATACATGACAATTGATAACCTATGACAGTACATGACATGTTTGGATGAGTATTAACAACTGGACTTTGATTTTTGATATGTTTGAATGTCAAAAATAATAGATGGATGTTAAAACATAATTTAAATAAAAGTACAAAAAGGGAATTTTATTTTCAAACAAAAATATTTTTTTGAAACCGAATTATAAATAAAATTGAACAGTAAAAGTTTATTTTAACAAATAAGACAAGAAGTTGATCTTTGTGTAAGCGACATGTATGAAAAAGTGGAATTATTATTTTTATTCAGAAAATATAATCTGAATATGAAGATGAATGGAAATTGGGGGTTGAAATCGGTATTGTTAATAAATTTGAAATTTCATGTTCAATGGAGAGTTATAAATTGGATTATATGAAATAACTCTATAATTAGAAGTAATAACGGGATAGAACTTGAAATTTGATTTATGAAATCAAGCCTACTATGGATTTGTATTGAATTATTATTCATGATGATGGTGAATAAAGTGAATAAAGTAAGTGGTGTGGAAAATAGGAAATTGAAATATAAAAAGAACTTAAAAAGGAAATATTTATTTCCAAATAGAAATGTTTATTTAGAAACCCAATTAAATAGAATTGAAAATTAAATGTTGTTTTAACAAATAAGATGAGAACTCAATTTTATAAGTGACATTTGCAAAAGTGAAAACAATATATTGGAAGTATTTTGTAACAACCCGGAATTTGGGGCAAATTTAAAATTTTCATTTTAGAGATTTTAGGGGTGTTTAAATATTTAAAATAAAAATGGCTAGAAATTTATTTTGATTGAATTTAGCACCAATATATTTAATTTAATTATAAAAAGAATTAGAAAAAAGACGGTTGTTTGAAAAGTCAAACCTGAAATTTGACTAACTACCCAGGGTGCAGAATAAACCGGATTTTGATGAAACAAAAAATATTTAAATCTGTTAATGAATATCTTTCTAACGAATCTGAAAAATCGAAGTTTCATAGCGGGAATCAAAAGTTATGCCCAAATGAATTTTCAGAAAGGTCGCGATAGAAAATATATCGTCCTTGAAAATCGACATTTTGCATACGACCTCGGAATTCGACGAAACCACTTATGTTGGATCCGGAATGTAACATTATTGCTAGGTTTCAAATTTCATGATTTTTGAAGCTAGTATGTGAGCGTGGCAAAAGAAACTATGTTTTGTCAATTTCGATCAAAATTAATTGACTGAAAAATAGCCATTTTTCAAACAGTCTCAGAATTCGACGAAATAAATTTTGTTAGGATCGTATCATCATGAGAAAGCCAAAAATGATTTTTCTGGATTTTTCTGACTTCGTTTGAGACCTCAGTAAAATTAGAAGGTACGTTCGAATTAAAAATAAAAGAATTAATTTGAAAATAAAAGAAACACGCTTTTAACTTCAGAATTGGACTTCGGAAATAGCGCCATTGCGTTCAGAAGACGTCAAAACCTATTGTTCGACAGTCGTTGAGCGCGAATTGGAGTTCGTACGAAAAAACCCTAATTTCGGGATTAAATTAATTAATTAATTAAATAAAAAAATACGTGGCAATACGCGTATAAATACGGTTCCATACATCGTCTTCTTCTCCGATGCGTGACACCCATAGCCGCCCCCCTCTTCAAACCTTCTCTCCTCCTCTTCCAATCCGTAGAGAATTAGACCACCCCGCAGTTGAGTTTTTCGAAGCCCACTTCTTCCTCTTCGACCCCGTACCAAAATTGTCCCTCCCCGAAGCCTATAGCCGCCGCACCACCTTGCCGAACCCGCCGCCGTTCGTGCCCTCCCGCCGCCACCAGGTGCAACTGCACCCCCCCCCTTTTTTCAGGCGCACGTGCGCCTCTCGTAGCCGCTCCACCTCCCGCAAACCGCTCCTCAAACCATTGATCCAATCTCCCGATTTTCTAAATTGAAGTTTTGAACCTTTCTGATTTATAAAGGTAAATTTAGTTCAGATTTTGCCACGCTTTTAAGCGTTACAACTGCAGGTCTTAAAAGTAAATTTTGTTCAAATTTTGATAATTAACACATGCGAAACCCAAACTGAAAATTTTCAGATTGTGCGAGACCGTGATGACAAATAGAGGTTGCTGAAATCAAGTGCGACCATTTTCTGAATTTTTGGGTTTTTCTATTCGCTTTAATCAAGGTGAGAAATTATTTTTAAATTTAATTAATTCGAATATTATTCTTGCGTATGAGTAGTTGAGAATCAAAAATAATAAGATCGATGATGGATGTTAATATAAGTTGCATATTTGAATTGTTGCGATGTTATGACATTAGATCTGAAATTTTAAATGTTAGATGTGAAATTTCCTCATTCAAAATTAATTAATTAAATAATTACTTTGTTGTTACGCAGTATTCCCATAGTTCATCTTCAGATCTATATTGTTTAGATATGATTGATGATATTGCTATGTTGCTATGATAGGTAATTGTAAATCTATATGTATTCATCACATGAATGTTATCACACAAAGTCAAACCTTATATTTTGTGTTATGTTATGATGTTGAAGTTGAACCGTTATGTTAATGCATTGAAAATGAACGATGAAATAAAGATGACATTCTTATATATTATTTTAATGTAAATATGAACGTTGAAATAAAGATGACATTCTTATATATTATTTTAATGTAAAGATGAACGATGAACTAAAGATGACATCTTTATATATTATTTTAATGTAAAGATGAACGATGAACTAAAGATGACATCTTTATATATTATTTTAATGTAAAGATGAACGATGAACTAAAGATGACATTTTTATATATTATTTTAATGTAAAAATGAACGATGAACTAAAGATGACATTTTTATATATTATTTTAATGTAAATATGAACGTTGAACTAAAGATGACATTCTTATATATTATTTTAATGTAAAGATGAACGATGAAATAAAGATGACATTTTTATATGTTATTTTAATGTAAAGATGAACGTTAAAATATAAATCATATTTTTAGATGTGATTATAATGAAGAATTTCACCGTATGAAAAGTTTACATTTATATTAATGTAAATATATAGAATTTCACCATATGAAAAGATTACATTTTTATTAATGTAAATATATAGGAATTTCACCGTATGTAAAGTCTACTTTTTTAATGTAAAGTAAATAAGAATTTCACCGTATGAAATTTACATTATTTTTAGTGTGAATAAAACAGGAATTTCATCGTATGTCAAAATTTACATTTTTATATGTAAATTATAAAGTGAATTAACGTTGTATGTTAAAAATTACATTTTTCTTTGTAATTAAAAGGTGAATTTCATCGTATGTCAAAATTTACATTTTTATATGTAAGTTATAAAGTGAATTAACGTTGTATGTTAAAAATTACATTTTTCTTTGTAATTAAAAGGTGAATTCCATCATATGTCAAAATTTACATTTTTATATGTAAATTATATAGGAAATTATACCGTATGACAAAAACTACATTTTGCTTGCATTGTAATTAAAAATCATATTTTTACAATGTAAATTAGATGTAGTGTTTGCATTGTAATTAAAAATCATATTTTTACAATGTGAATTAGATGTAGTGTTTGCATTAAAAATCATATTTTTACAATGTAAATTAGATGTAGTGTTTGCATTGTAATTAAAAATCATATTTTTACAATGTAAATTAGATGTAGTGTTTGCATTGTAATTAAAAATCATATTTTTACAATGTAAATTAGATGTAGTGTTTGCATTGTAATTAAAAATCATATTTTTACAATGTGAATTAGATGTAGTGTTGGCATTGTAATTAAAAATCATATTTTTACAATGTAAATTAGATGTAGTGTTTGCATTGTAATTAAAATTCATATTTTTACAATGTAAATTAGATGTAGTGTTTGCATTGTAATTAAAAATCATATTCTTACAATGCAAATTAGATGTAGTGTTTGCATTGTAATTAAAAATCATATTTTTACAATGTGAATTAGATGTAGTGTTTGCATTGTAATTAAAAATCATATTTTTACAATGTGAATTAGATGTAGTGTTTGCATTGTAATTAAAAATCATATTTTTACAATGTGAATTAGATGTAGTGTTTGCATTGTAATTAAAAATCATGTTTTTACAATGTGCATTAAGAGTAGAGTTTGCATTGTCATTAAAAATTATATTTTTATATATAATTTAAAAGTAGGATTTTAAGTGTATCAAAATTTACATTTTCAATGTAATTAAAAGAATGAAGTCAGGATGCGGTAATAATATTTTCATTTTCAAATGAATTAAAAATTTGGTGAGTATCGGTAGTTGTGTAAGGCGTTGTTTTGATAAAACGACGTTATTGCAATTCAATGATTATATATATATATATATATATATATATAATTAAAATTAAACGAATAGGGCGTGGTAGTTCGCGTTTTGAAATCGTACTTTTAAACGACTATACAAGAAGATCCGACCGTCGGATTTTCTTGAAACTGAAACCGTTAGGACCGTCTTGGAAAAATCTTTCCAACGATATATATTACGTTAAGATCCAACGGTTAGATTCTGAGAAATGTGAAAATCAAAATTGTTGGAACGCAGCGCCATAGTCGCCTATGGACTTAAGGCGTCGTTATATTAAAATTTAATCATTTTAAATAATTAATATGGGAATGAATCGTTAATAATAATGACTAATGTATAAGAAGGATTTTAAAATATATATTTATATATACGAGGATTATTTGGAAAGACCGAGTTCTCTCATTCTAAATAATCAAACGACGTTACTTGAAGTATAAAGATGGTGAATGAAGACCGTAAATCTTCCCTCGAATGGACAACGATCGAGGCCTTGACTTGACTTGCTCCCAATTCAAAGGTCATGGTCATTGCCCAAACGTACGTGTTGATTTCACGGATTTGGCTTTCGCTCAGACCCAGAGCATAAGCTACTAAATGGATTGTGTGTCTGACATCATACTCTATCTAATATCATGTTATTAATCTTTTATCGAATGTATGGATGTTTGGTGGCGGGGAATTTATTCTCTTGCTTAACACCCATTCATATATTTCGGCAAAGGATTGGTAGTACGGTATGGAGTGATGATGTGGCATGCTAAGATGCATATGATCAAGGTTTTGTTGAAAAGCAGGCCTTGTGGGACGATCAAAGCATATCCTGTTTAGGCATAGCTTTGTGTACAACGTGACTTCGCGAGCCTCACACACCGGCGGAGTCTAAAACGGGAGAAGGGAACGCAGGGAGAGCAGCACGTTTCTTTCTAGCTAGAAGTGGTGATTGAGTTTTAACACGACCCAACATTTTACTTATGTGGATGATGGAATGAGGCGCCTCGGATGATAGGTCCTATAGGACTGGGAAACGTGTGTTCAGGAATAACTAATCCGCAACTCATATGGCGGACCGGCCCTGCAGCTTTCCAAGGGTTCACTGCGGGGGATCCTGAGAAATTAGCTAGAGTGTCTCGAATCGGTAGGAGCTCCTCCCTAGCCTTGACTCATGATGGAAACCAAAATCCAAATACGACCCTACGAATTTGTTTGTATTACTAGTATAGAGGCATAGTAGTATGGGATACTATTCTTCCTAGGATTTCTACATTTACTTTGAAATGTTTTAATATATACTAATAGTAATATTACACTCGTATTTGCCGTATTTAGCATGTTTAATCACTATAAGGTAAAATCATATCCTCTGGTTTGTGTTGCATTGTGTGATGGGACCTGGGTCTTATGGCGATTCCATTTTTCTAAAAAGCATAACGTTGTTGTACGATTTACTTATCATCTATTCTGACACTTTTATGCACGGCAATCCATTAGAGTAAACCCGTTCCGCATTAGCGGCGTGGTCTTTGGATTTGACCTATTAATAGTGACTTATTAGTTAAGAATTCTCACACCAGTCCCACGACTGACCCGCTGTTTGTTTCCACCTTTTTGCAAACTCGGGTGCCTTCCCTTCTACACGGGAAGCCAAGTGAACAGGTTTATTCTACGCTTGGAATCTCCTCAGTTGGAGTTGCTTACTATCTTGCTTGGATTTGGTTGTGGAGAGGTGATGACTAGGAGTTTGAAGACTTATCATTTGCTGTTTTTGCATTTTTATCTTTCTTTTTATTTCAGACATTAAACTTGGTTTATTCCACGTTGTTTGAGTTGGAGTTGGAACTTATTTCTTTTCTGCGAATTTGATGTAATAATGTAGAATTTTGTGACTGTGGATTTTCTGTGGATTGATGACATTATATTTCCGCTGCTATGATGTTGTTACTCTACGAATTTCCTATGCTATTTTGTATCTGTGATATGTATTATTGTATTTATGTTGTATTCCAAATGATTATTCCTTACTTTCATACAGTGGAAGTTTGGGGTTATCACAGTTGGTATCAGAGCTTTGGTTAAACATAGCTTTGGGATATAACATATTTATAATAATTCGTTTATATAGAATCCCAATATTCTATGGCGAACATTTCATGAGATACATAATAGCCAGTCACTTCATCATCATCTTTTCATTCATCCTTCGATCTTTTCTATCTATTTGAATCACCATTACAGTTGTTCTGACTCTTTCCTTGATCGTACAGAACTAACTAAAAATGAGTACTCATGCCGCTAGAACTGCTAGAGTTAGAACAATGGGGCAAAATGTTATTGGAACCGAGGAGCCCGCAGTTCAACAACCACCACCATAGCCCTTTGACTTGGTGAGGGTAGTGAAGGATTTTAAGAAATTAGATGGAGTTCCGTTCACAGGTACGGAGACCGTGACGCAAGCTTGGTCATGGCTTAAGAATTGTGAAAAGATATTTAGAGCGCTAGAACTGGAAGATCAAAAGAAGAAATTTGTGGCTTCATGGATGCTCCAAGGCGAAGCATAGCTTTGGTGGGAAGAGGTCAAAATAGGAGGAGATGAAGAAAATATGACTTGGACCAAATTCAAAGAGCTGTTTAATGAAGAGTATATTGCAAGGCAAGAGGTGGAAAGGCTTTATGATCAGTTTGCCTGTCGCTATGAGAAGAAGTCTGAAGAAAGCAGTTCTGGAGCCGCTAAGACTCATGATAAGACTAAGCTGCAATGCTACCACTGCCAGAAGTTTGGACACTTTAGCAAGGACTACGAGAATCCAAAGAAGGCCAGAAGGGAGGACACTCGAAGATGCTATAACTGCCATAAAAAGGGTCACATCAAACTTAATTGTCCACTATTGAGGAGTTCCCAAGTTGCCCATGTGTACGAGGGAGCAAGTGCACCACCTTCTTCCGCCACTACTTCTTCCGAAGGAGCAGGTAAGCCTGATGTTTTAGGTGGTACTATTTCTGTTAAAAACATTCTCTGTATTGGTTCCTACCCTTCTACTCTTCTCTTTTTCCTTTTCGAGGACGAAAAGTTCTTAAGCGGGGGAGAATGTAACAACCCGGACTTTGGGGCCAATTTAAAATTTTCATTTTAGAGATTTTAGGGGTGTTTAAATATTTAAAATAAATTATTTTAAATAAAAATGGCTAGAAATTTATTTTGATTGAATTTAACACGAATATATTTAATTTAATTATAAAAAGAATTAGAAAAAGGACGGTTGTTTGAAAAGTCAAACCTGAACTTTGACTAACTACCCAGGGTGCAGAATAAACCGGATTTTGATGAAACGAAAAATATTTAAATCTGTTAAAGAATATCTTTCTAACGAATCTGAAAAATCGAAGTTTCAAAGCGGGAATCAAAAGTTATGGCCAAATGAATTTTCAGAAAGGTCACTATAGAAAATATATCGCCCTTGAAAATCGACATTTTGCATACGACCTCGGAATTCGACGAAACCACTTTTGTTGGATCTGGAATGTAAAATTATTGCTAGGTTTCAAATTTCATGATTTTTGAAGCTAGTATGTGAGCGTGGCAAAAGAAACTGTGTTTTGTCAATTTCGGTCAAAAGTAATTGACTAAAAAATAGCCATTTTTCAAACAGTCTCAGAATTCGACAAAATAAATTTTGTTAGGATCGTATCGTCATGAAAAAGCCAAAAATGATTTTTCTGGATTTTTCTGACTTCGTTTGTGACCTCAGTAAAATTAGAAAGTACGTTCGAATTAAAAATAAAAGAATTAATTTGAAAATAAAAGAAACATGCTTTTAACTTCAGAATTGGACTTTGGCAATAGCGCCATTGCGTTCAGAAGACGTCAAAACCTATTGTTTGACAGTCGTTGAGCGCGAATTGGAGTTCGTACGAAAAAACCCTAATTTCGGGATTAGATAAATAAATTAAATAAAAAAATACGTGGCAATACGCGTATAAATACGGTTCCATACATCGTCTTCTTCTCCGATGCGTGAAACCCATAGTCGCCCCCCTCTTCAAACCTTCTCTCCTCCTTCTCTCCCAATCCGTAGAGAATTAGACCACCCCGCAGTTGAGTTTTTCGAAGCCCTCTTCTTCCTCTTCGACCCCGTACCAAAATTGTCCCTCCCCGAAGCCTGTAGCCGCCGCACCACCTTGCCGAACCCGCCGCCGTTCGTTCCCTCCCGCCGCCACCAGGTGCAACCGCACCCCCCCCCCCTTTTTCAGGTGCACGTGCGCCTCTCTTAGTCGCTCCACATCCCGCAAACCGCTCCTCAAACCATTGATCCAATCTCCCGATTTTCTAAATTGAAGTTTTGAACCTTTCTGATTTATAAAGGTAAATTTAGTTCAGATTTTGCCATGGTTTTAAGCGTTACAACTGCAGTTGTTAAAAGTTAATTTTGTTCAAATTTTGATAATTAACACATACGAAACCCAAACTGAAAAATTTCAGATTGTGCGAGACCGTGACGGCAAATAGAGGTTGCTGAAATCAAGTGCGACCATTTTCTGAATTTTTGGATTTTTCTATTCGCTTTAATCAAGGTGAGAATTTATTTTTAAATAAATTTAATTAATTCGAATATTATTCTTGCGTATGAGTAGTTGAGAATCAAAAATAATTGGATCGATGATGGATGTTAATATAAGTTGCAGATCTGAATTGTTGCGATGTTATGACATTAGATCTGAAATTTTAAATGTTAGATGTGAAATTTCCTCATTCAAAATTAATTAATTAAATAATTACTTTGTTGTTACGCAGTAATCCCATGGCTAATCTTTAGATCTATTTTATTTAGATATGATTGATGATATTGCTATGTTGCTATGATAGGTAATTGTAAATCTATATGTATTCATCACATGAATGTTATCAAACAAAGTCAAACCTTATATTTTGTGTTATGTTATGATGTTGAAGTTGAACCGTTATGTTAATGCATTGAAAATGAACGATGAAATAAAGATGACATTCTTATATATTATTTTAATGTAAATATGAACGTTGAAATAAAGATGACATTCTTATATATTATTTTAATGTAAAGATGAACGATGAACTAAAGATGACATCTTTATATATTATTTTAATGTAAAGATGAACGATGAACTAAAGATGACATTTTTATATATTATTTTAATGTAAAAATGAACGATGAACTAAAGATGACATTTTTATATATTATTTTAATGTAAATATGAACGTTGAACTAAATATGACATTCTTATATATTATTTTAATGTAAAGATGAACGATGAAATAAAAATGACATTTTTACATGTTATTTTAATGTAAAGATGAACGTTAAAATATAAATCACATTTTTAGATGTGATTATAATGAAGAATTTCACCGTATGAAAAGTTTACATTTTTATTAATGTAAATATATAGAATTTCACCGTATGAAAAGTTTACATTTTTATTAATGTAAATATATAGGAATTTCACCGTATGTAAAGTCTACTTTTTTTAATGTAAAGTAAATAAGAATTTCACTGTATGAAATTTACATTATTTTTAGTGTGAATAAAACAGGAATTTCATCGTATGTCAAAATTTACATTTTTATATGTAAATTATAAAGTGAATTAACGTTGTTTGTTAAAAATTACATTTTTCTTCGTAATTAAATGGTGAATTTCATCGTATGTCAAAATTTACATTTTTATATGTAAATTATAAAGTGAATTAACGTTGTATGTCAAAAATTACATTTTTCTTTGTAATTAAAAGGTGAATTCCATCGTATATCAAAATTTACATTTTTATATGTAAATTATATAGGAAATTATACCGTATGACAAAAACTACATTTTTCTTGTATTGTAATTAAAAATCATATTTTTATATTGTAAATTAGATGTAGTGTTTGCATTGTAATTAAAAATCATATTTTTACAATGTAAATTGGATGTAGTGTTTGCATTGTAATTAAAAATCATATTTTTACAATGTGAATTAGATGTAGTGTTTGCATTTCATATTTTTACAATGTGAATTAGATGTAGTGTTTGCATTGTAATTAAAAATCATATTTTTACAATGTGAATTAGATGTAGTGTTTGCATTGTAATTAAAAATCATATTTTTACAATGTAAATTAGATGTAGTGTTTGCATTGTAATAAAAAATCATATTTTTACAATGTAAATTAGATGTAGTGTTTGCATTAAGTAAAAATCATATTTTTACAATGTAAATTAGATGTAGTGTTTGCATTGTAATTAAAAATCATATTTTTACAATGTAAATTAGATGTAGTGTTTGCATTGTAATTAAAAATCATATTTTTACAATGTGAATTAGATGTAGTGTTTGCATTGTAATTAAAAATCATATTTTACAATGTGAATTAGATGTAGTGTTTGCATTGTAATTAAAAATCATATTTTTACAATGTAAATTAGATGTAGTGTTTGCATTGTAATTAAAAATCACATTTTTACAATGTGAATTAGATGTAGTGTTTGCATTGTAATTAAAAATCATATTTTTACAATGTGAATTAGATGTAGTGTTTGCATTGTAATTAAAAATCATGTTTTTACAATGTGAATTAAGAGTAGAGTTTGCATTATCATTAAAAATTATATTTTTATATATAATTTAAAGGTAGGATTTTAAGTGTATCAAAATTTACATTTTCAATGTAAGTAAAAAAATGAAGTCAGGATGCGGTAATAGTATTTTCATTTTCAAATGAATTAAAAATTTGGTGAGTATCGGTAGTTGTGTAAGGCGTTGTTTTGATAAAACGACGTTATTGCGATTCAATGATTATATATATATATATATATATATATATATATATAAATATAATTAAAATTAAACGAATAGGGCGTGGTAGTTCGCGTTTTGAAATCGTACTTTTAAACGACTATACAAGAAGATCCGACCGTCGGATTTTCTTGAAACTGAAACCGTTAGGACCATCTTGGAAAAATCTTTCCAACGATATATATTACGTTAAGATCCAACGGTTAGATTCTTAGAAATGTGAAAATCAAAATTGTTGGAACGCAGCGCCATAGTCGCCTATGGACTTAAGGCGTCGTTATATTAAAATTTAATCATTTTAAATAATTAATATGGAATGAATCGTTAATAATAATTATTAATGTATAAGAAGGATTTTAAAATATATATATATATATATATATATATATATATATATATATACGAGGATTATTTGGAAAGACCGAATTCTCTCATTCTAAATAATCAAACGACGTTACTTGAAGTATGAAGATGGTGAATGAAGACCGTAAATCTTCCCTCGAATGGACAACGATCGAGGCCTTGACTTGACTTGCTCCCAATTCAAAGATCATGGTCATTGCCCAAATGTACGTGTTGATTTCACGGGTTTGGCTTTCGCTCAGACCCAGAGCATAAGCTACTAAATGGATTGTGTGTCTGACATCATACTCTATCTAATATCATGTTATTAATCTTTTGTTGAATGTATGGATGTTTGGTGGTGGGGAATTTATTCTCTTGCTTAACACCCATTCATATATTTCGGCAAAGGACTGGTAGTACGGTATGGAGTGATGATGTGGCATGCTAAGATGCATATGATCAAGGTTTTGTTGAAAAGCATGCCTTGTGGGACGATCAAAGCATAGCCTCTTTAGGCATAGCTTTGTGTACAACGTGACTTCGCGAGCGTCACACACCGGTGGAGTCTAAAACAGGAGAAGGGAACGCAGGCAGAGCAACACGTTTCTTTCTAGCTAGAAGTGGTGATTGGGTTTTAACCCGGCCCAACATTTTACTTATGTGGATGATGGAATGAGGCGCCTCAGATGATAGGTCCTATAGGACTCGGAAACGTGTGTTCAGGAATAACTAATCCGCAACTCGTATGGCGGACCGGCCCTGCAGCTTTCCAAGGGTTTACTGCGGGGGATCCTGAGACTTTAGCTTGAGTGTCTCGAATCGGTAGGAGCTCCTCCCTAGCCTTGACTCATGATGGAAACCAAAATCCAAATACGACCCTACGAATTTGTTTGTATTACTAGTATGGAGGCATAGTAGTATAGGATACTATTCTTCCTAGGATTTCTACATTTACTTTGAAATGTTTTAATATATACTAATAGTAATATTACACTCGTATTTGCCGTATTTAGCATGTTTAATCACTATAAGGTAAAACTCTATCCTCTGGTTTGTGTTGCATTGTGTGATGGGACCTGGGTCTTATGGTGATTCCATTTTTCTAAAAAGCATAACGTTGTTGTACGATTTACTTATCATCTATTCTGACACTTTTATGCACGGCAATACATTAGAGTAAACCCGTTCCGCATTAGCGGCGTGGTATTTGGATTAGCCCTATTAATAGTGACTTATTAGTTAAGAATTCTCACACCAGTCCCACGACTGACCCGCTGTTTGTTTCCACCTTTTTGCAAACTCGGGTGCCCTCCCTTCTACACGGGCAGCCAAGTGAACAGGTTTATTCTACGCTTGGAGTCTCCTCAGTTGGAGTTGCTTACTATCTTGCTTGGATTTGGTTGTGGAGAGGTGATGACTAGGAGTTTGAAGACTTATCATTCGCTGTTTTTGCATTTTTCTCTTTCTTTTTATTTCAGACATTAAACTTGGTTTATTCCACATTGTTTGAGTTGGAGTTGGAACTTATTTCTTTTCTACGAATTTGATGTAATAATGTAGAATTCTGTGACTGTGGATTTTCTATGGATTGATGACATTATATTTCCGCTGCCATCATATTGTTACTCTATGAATTTCCTATGCTATTTTATATCTGTGATATGTATTATTGTATTTTTGTTGTATTCCAAATGATTATTCCTTACTTTCATACCGTGGAAGTTTGGGGTTATCACATATTTTGAGAAAATTATAATTTGAGGGTGGATTCGAAAAACGAAGTGGAAATGTGGTTTGAAAAATAACATTTGAAATGGATAGAATTTTCCAATTACAAGGGAAAATATAAAGGAGATATTATGAAATGAAAGTTAAATAGAATTTTAACTTGAATTGCAAGTAAGAATTAAGGATGACTAAATAAGTCATGTATGAGCTTCTATTGATAAATATCATTCATGGGTGATGTAAAGAGGTGTTAAAGCAAATAAGTGGATTCGGTAAGAAGGGTTTTGAAGTTATGAACTCTAATTGAATTTGAATTAAACTAATTCAAATGATAAAAATATAAGATTTTGGACCATAAATATCAATGGTAAGGAATTTATAATGACATTGATATACAAATATTTTATATATGGAATGTAGTTATTGGAATAAAGTTGGAATAAGTTGTAATAAATCTATAAAGATGTTTTCTGAAATCAAGACTTTATTTTTACGAAGTTTAAAATAAAATTGAATTGGTAAATGAATTATATCGTATAAAAAGTACTTTGTTTCAGTTTTAGAAAAAATAAATATTAGCAAGTGTTTTGCAAGTCATATCTTAAAAATGAATATTCGATAATAATTGTAGCAAACGTTTGAAAATCATATTTATATTAAAATATTTGAAAGATGATAAATTTGAGATTAATATCTCATTTAAAGTGACAATGAATAACTGGAATTTTTATTCATTAGAAATTAAGAAATGAAGTTAAGGGAATTATAAACTAACTGGGAATTAGTGAGTTGAATGATTTTCTGAGTGTCGATCTGATGTTGGTTTCGGCCTTCGGGTTGATACTTAGGGAATTATTTTCTTACTAGTTTAAGGTTAGAGACTGATGACCGTGACGAGAAGTGCGTTCTTAATTGTATTTTAAATTGAAAGAGTTTTGAATATCCTTATATATTTATATAAGAAGAGAAAATGAATATTTCATTTATTGGAAAATATAGAAGTCTTAAACAAATGATTGATTAATCACAAAGGTGCTAAAATGATAATAGATATCAAATCAGCGAATTCAGTTTTCTTTTATGGATGAATGGTTGTTTATTTGATAGTTAAATAACCGACTATCAAATCTGGCCTATACGATGGTTAGTACGGAAAGGTCGGGATCGAATTTATTCGAAAACCATTCCGAACTAACCAATAAGTTAACATAGAATTTACGGATTTAAGATGGAGCAGTGAAGACCGTAGATCTTCATAATCGAAAGGACTACTGGTCGAATTCTCTAGAGTCGCGCCCGAAGATATTTTGATGGTGATCCTGTCGTGGTTGAAATCGACGGATGGCAAGGACTACTCGCTACTGATCCATAGGGTGATTCCTAGGATGCGGTAGGAGAGTACCTTCGGTTTGTCCAGTCCCAGGACAACTTGTATGGACGAATGTCTGACAGAGTATTTCCAAAGGGATTACGTACGTTGACTTCTCCAAACGCACGAAGCTGGTGGCAAAGAAGGGAAACTTCTTTAGCCTAATAGTCTGAGTATTTTTGGGGAAATCAATTAGTGATTTTCCGATGGATCTGACAATGTGGCATTCAAAGTGAATGGTGGCCAGATGATCTAGAAATACGATTATAACCTCAAGCCTCACAATCGGGAAATGACAAAAATCGGGCAGGCAGCATGGCTATATGGGTCGCCCCCATTAGGGTATATTGTCACCATTTAGAGAATATTCATATTTGTTATGTCTTTTTCTTCTGTATCTCCCGGGATTATGTTTCTAGCAACCATAGGTGGCAATATATTCGATACACTCAAGAGAAATGAGTGGTCGGTCATGTGTGGGTCGTGTTGTAAGACGTTCTTGTTGAGCCTAGTGTATTCCCCTCTAGAGATACACTATCAGAAGGTGGTTCCATACCTGGTCATAGTTGGAAATCCAATCTCCAATAAGCGCCCATGGTTTTGATTGTATACTATATTTGTATTTAGACACTATCATAATATCGGATAAATTATGATTTCAAAAATGATTTGGGTTATCGTAAAGTAAAAACCGTCCGTGTTTATGTGTGGACTGGTCTTACGGTTATCCTTTTCTTTCGAAAAAGATTTTTTTTTTTACTTTAAAATCAAGATGGATGATACCAATAATTTAGTGGGTTTTTCTCATGCTGGTTCACCAGACTGACCTGTGGCGTTTGTAATGCTCGGGTCAGAACCAATTGGGTCTGAACGAGTTGTACAGGTTCAGAATAAGATGATACGGATTTCAGGAGGCAAGCTGGAGGAGTTCAGACGTATGATATATATCTAGATATTTTTCCGCTGTGTGTTGAAAATAAGGACAGACTGTTATAATTGTCCAGATGATTTGAATGACCGATGTACTCTGATGAATTATAAGTATTATTTCAAGTTTTCAATAAAGTGTTATTTCTGTATTATATTTTATTCCGTTATGATGTGAGTTGTTCTTCTTCTTTTTCTTCTATTCTAATCTTTCTTTCTTATCTTTTTCTCATCCTCTAACTTCTTTCTTAAACGTTCTGGATTTTCGGTACTCGAGTTTGGGCACGGGATGTAGTTGTGTCGAAAATTCGAGCATCGAATTTTCCGGTTCGTTACACACACCATATGGCTGAAAGAGAAAATAACATGCTAAGGCTTTTTGAGATAGGGTTTTTGCAATCCTATTTTATTTCTATGTTTATATAAGCTCAACTTCAAATAGCAACAAAGCACTTTAATTTTATTTTTAAGCTCGATATCTTTCAACCATTGTTGCAGAAAGTGATTTGTATTTGATTTTGAAGCCGGTCTAAAATTGAAATAATTTTACAAAAGTGGCTCAAAATGTCAAGAAACATCCAATGATAAATGGATACTTACAGCAAGACCGACAACCCCTAATCCAAAAACAGCCGCAGTTGATCCCTTTGTGGGCTTAGCAACATTCAATGTAGCCCCAAGACCTACAAGATATGAAACAAAAGCAATTTGTAATATAAGTTGTGCATGAAAACTTGAAGAGAAAGTACGAGCACTATTTTATTTTTTTGTTTTACCGGTTGCGATCCACAGCTAATGACACAAACTTTATCAAGAGGAGCTTTTAGGTTGATCTTAGCTAGATATCCAGCATGCACAACTGTGTATTCACTGAAAGTGGAAGTTCTAAAAAAATGATAGATGGGCTTTCCGTGGATAGAAAACCATGACTTCTGATCTGATCATAACTCCTCTATCGACGTGTTGCTTTCTTCTGATTTATAGTGCCTGCAATCTTTGCATTCGCCTGTGAAAACCTGGAGGACATGATCTCCGGGTGCTAGATCAGTCACTCCTTCTCTAACAGTCTCCACAATTATGAGAATAAGAGGTGACAATTTCCAAAAAGAAAAACAATTTTAAACAACGTTGGGAAGAAGAATGTAGATTCCAAGGAAGTAATGCTATACTAAATTTGACTTATAAGCTGAATATGGATGACAGAATAATCAAGGGTATTCATATCTTTTAACTACTTATCAACCATGTAGCATCAATATTCGACCTTACATTGCTATAATTCAAACCTTAATTTTATTTTCACACAACTGTGAGTTTAAAAGCAGTTATTTATCATAGAAAAGGAATGATAACACATACAGATTAGAGAAGATAATATGCAATCACCAGCAGTTATTAAAAAATCCATTAATTTAATCAGTCACTGACAATCCAAAATTGTTTCCACCAACACCAAACAACATAAGAGACACTAAATGAAATTATATAACTAAATATGTCGACTAAATTAAAAATCCTTACCCTCCTGCTTCATGGCCAAAGATCCTAGGAAAAAGGGTGCCTGACCCTAAAAAATTGAGTAACAAACGTAAGTTCATTACATATGTTTAAGTATCAAACATAATTAAACTCTGCAAAATAGAGAAGAATCATGAAGGCACTATATTGTACTTTAGATTCCCAGAAATAAACATCGGTATGGCAAAGTGAAGTGAAAAGGATCTTAATTCGAACTTCATTAGCCTGAGTTGGTGCCACCTCCACTTCTTCGATCACAAGAGGCTTGCCTGCCTCCCATGAAACCGCAGCTATTCACATGGAAACCGTCAAATGATTAACAACCAAAATACCATTAAAACCAATTAATCACTCTACGTTTTAGTAACAACCATTTTAGACCTTTTTAGTATACTATGGCATCATTTAAGAGAAATTATCCATTATTTTTCATCATTAACACAATACAACCAATTGACCAAAATTTATAAGAAATTGTTGCATGTCCACAATTAATATTAAGATAGTTATGATACTACGTGAAGTATGGAATCAAATCAATAATGAGCCTAAATCGTCCTTTTTAACAACCGGTTTGAGCGAATTCACGTTACTAACTAACTAGTAATTAAATATAATGATATGCAAAACATGCATTTCTCTGTGTTAGAATTAGATATAGAGAGGAGGAGAGAGATTAAATGTAGAGTAATTGAAAAGACTATATTGTTATTGCTTCACCTTTTTTTTAAGCTGATTACATCTCATAAGCTTTAAATAAATAAACTACTTCCTTAATTTTAGGTACATTCCTAAATACTAGATAAAAATCTTATTTCTTATAGAATAGAACATGCACAACAACTCTTTCCTAAACACATTAAACACTAGTTCTAATTATTCATGAACTAATTACTTTGAAGCACCAATATAACTTTAACACACCCCCTTGCTTCAAAGTTGTTGAGATAATAAACAAAGCACGTCTCTTCGATTTGTGATGCACTTCTTATAACCTTCAATTGTTGAAGCACGTCTCATCAACTCTACTCTTTGAATATTTGAGCACTTCTCTCCATGGTGCACTTCTCACCCACAACTCTAAAATAAATTCTCTTCCGCAGCTACTTGTGTCATGTTCTCTTGCTCTTCATCTTTGAACCAACAATTCCTTGCCATATGCCCAAAATTTTGACACTTGAAACACTTAGGTTTTCCCTTATACCAACAATCATTTTCTTCATGACCAGATCTACTTGCTTTTGTTGTGCTTCAACCGCTCTATCTTTGAATTGTTTAAAAAACCGAAATTTTTTTTTTGCTCTCTAGAGATCACTCTATCCCCTCTCATCAACCTAGCTCCGATACCATGTTAGAATTAGATATAGAGAGGAGGAAAGAGATTAAATGTAGAGTAATTGAAAAGACTACATTATTATTGCTTCACTTTTTTTTTAAGTTGATTACATCTCATAAGCTTTAAATAAATAAACTACTTCCTTAATTCTATGTACATTCCTAAAGACTAGATAAAAATCTTATTTCTTATAGAATAGAACAAGCACAACAACTCTTTCCTAAACATATTAAACGCTAGTTCTAATTATCCATGAGCTAATTACTTTGAAGCACCAATATAACTTTAACACTCTGAAGCTTAAGTCCTGATTGTAAGATTAGATACATGACTCGCATGTAATCAATATACATTATTAGGTTGCTCAAAAGGAATATTAGAGAACATCAATGTCGATCTTCTTCCTCCCAGGTCTAGTCCATTCCAATGTCAATTCCCCACAAAATGCAGTGTCCCCTTACACGAATATTGGTTCGCCTCCAGGGAACAAACCAAGGCCACTAGCTACCCTCGACGAATGCGATTCTATGATTATGGATGAGAAAGCGCTTCTAAAGACGCCCATCACTCGTAGTATGAAGAAAGAAATGATGAAGAGTCTTCAAGAGAATGGTTAGAAGTCTTGCTTCTAAATCTACGTGCTTGAAATGTGTCCGCATTACAAGTTAGAATGTAATTTGTTCCATTATTGTAACAATGTATTGGTCAATGTAATTTGCTTGAGCTGTACGTGGTAGCTCCTAGCTGATATATGCTCTGTATATCACCTGTTTTCTCTGTATTTTTATGGTTATTAATAAAAGAGTGTTACAGATCACTATAAAAAACCAGTCGTCTTTGCCAAAAAACAATACACTAAAATTAGGCTCCTAAATCGTCAGACAACAATTCTGGAATTGAAACATACGAAATCCACTAACCAAACAAATGAAGATAATTACAAACAGCAGACCTTTGCACTTGATGACCTGACCAGTTGTGTTAGACATAATTTTCTAACTTCTTCTTCTCTTCTTTCACTGATTTTACTTGGGAGTACTACTCTTCCTTATCACTCTTGTTCGTTTTTTACGAATAAGACGTTGATGCATAGTTGTATTTATAGGGGTATATCATTCAATATTAATGCAGCGGCTGGAAGGAAAGAAGAATGCAAGATTGTTAACAAGGTATCTGGGAAAACCAGCGACTGGGTTTAGAAGATAAACCCGGGTTTTAGTTCTAGGTTTTGATTGAATTTTGTTAACAGTGTTTTAGTTTGCCAGCCAGTACCGACATGTCCTGTAAAGTGGCACGTTCGTCAACACTGGAGATGAGCCAACTGACCCGACAAATGAGAGAAAGTTGAACGTTTGTTGATTTGATTAAATTAATTCATAAATTTTTTATTTTATAATTTTTAAAATTAATAACTTGTCAAACGGAATCCTTTGAGATGCACATTTTTACATTGCAACAGTATTGAAATGTTGTTTATTATGAAGTTGGTTTAAGCTGAATCCAAGCAATTTATAAAATTTCAATTTATTTATTTTATTTTGAAAATTATTGAAATATGTTATTTATTATAAACAAATAGTTTATTATAAATTAATTGTATTAAAGATTATAACTGAATTGCCAAGTTCAAATATAGGACCATAAATTTTGTACGAGCATCAGACGTCACTTCGTGTCCGTGGCCGAAACATGTTTGTCTGAATTCATCCGATTCTCATTTAGGACATGAGTTAAGACAACAAAATTTGTATGAGAAAAAATCATGTTCGGTCCTTGGTAGTTCGAATTCGTCCGAGTTCCTAGAAATTCGATATATAGTTGAGAGAAAATCTAATAAAAAGTTTAAATTGTGATATAAAAAGTCATGTCCGACCGGGTTCGTTTGTGTCCGTATCCGAAACATATTTGTCTGTGTCCGACCGATTTTATATAGGACACGAACTAGGACAACAAAATTTGTCCTAGAAATTTTTTTGTCTGGTCCGTGTTCGATTCGATTTTTTAAGACAAAAACTAAACATACCTACGTCCAGTCCGATCCGACCGATTTACACCCCTATTCAAATATCTCTTTCGTAGTGCCAAATACAATCTCCGTTCACTCAACTTACCTGCTTAAAAGCCCTAATCAATTACTCTGTTTAGATTTCTCATTTTCATTCATTGCAAGTGCACCCTTAAGATATGAACTTCAATGGAGCATTTAAACGACTATTTAGGCAGGAGACAGGAATGTTGGTTGAACGAGGAATGCATTACACAATAGAGAAAAGTAATTATACGGAGTATTTAAATTGTATATTTTAGTTTAATTGGTTTGTAGTTTACTAATTAATAATTTATCTATTTAATAATTAATATGTGCCAATAATTTGCTAAAATAAATGAATAAACGCAAAATTATAAATTGTTCGGATACGATTCAAACTAACACTATAACTAGAGCAATCTAACAAAATCATAATGCAAAAAAAAAAAAAAAATCAAACTCACGTCATTTACACGAGCTAGTAATTTTAGCAATTTGTACAATGTTAATTTTAACTACTAACATAATTATCAGTACCTCAACGACCCAAAACGCAATAATTTTGTCTGTTGTTTAATGTAGAAGATAAACTAGATGTCATATTTATAACCATTATGAAGGTTTTTACAAGACGTGAATTGTGCAGTTACCTTAGCGGTTCTATAGTGATAAAGATGTAAAATGTTGTAGCGGAGATAAAACGGGGAAATAGTAGGGGTATAGTGGAGGTTGGAAAATATTAATTAGATGTAAAACTATATAATTAAAATTAATTAATTATAATTCTCGCATCATTTGTTTAGAAGAAACGAATATTAACTAATATTATATAACAAATTCAAAGAATATCATAGTTATGCACATTAGATTCGAAGATTTCTATAGATTTCTATCTTATGTAAAACATTTATGACTTAAAATTTTCTCTTTACATTAAACATTTTTTATTTATTTTAAAAGGGAAATGGTCAAATCATCCTTTATATATTAATATCCTAAAGCGTGTGCTAAATAGCGTTGATTTAGCGGATGCAGCGGAAAATGGGCGGGCTAAAAGCGGAACTATTATTCATCAGTACTAAATTGAAATAACGTAGTGGTCGGAGAGCGCTACGAGATATAGCGGGGATTCTACGGGGCTTTAACTATATAGGGATTGATATATAATTTTGATGTATCTCGAATTAGGTTTAGAAAATATTTCCTTTGTAAGTTTAATAAATACAAACATAAAACTAATTATTTTTTATGTTCTAATTTTAAAAATAAATTTATGACTAGTGTAGTGTTTAAAGGAATAGACTTCACTATAAGAGGTTACAAGTTCAATCCTCATTAATAAAACATTTTTGAATTTTAAGAAAAAATAATCAAAAAAATGCATGTTACAGATGAGAAATATGTGTGAATATAAATACATATATAAATAAGGGACATACAAGGTCAAAATGTACAAATAAATTAAGAATTTGTATTTGCATATTTTGTATGTGTATGTGTGTGTGTATTGATGTATATTGTTTTCATAATGTAATGCATTAATTTCATAGGTTGTGATTTAATTGCACATTAATTACATATAATGTAGATTAATTACACGTTGATTAACCAGATTGTCAAATACTGAATATTTTTATATATAACTTGATTGTGCATTGACTTTGTGAACTAGTAAAAAGGATTAAAATTATGTATATGATGTTTCCACTTATGAGAATTAATTGCATACGTTAACAACTAATTGTGCATTAATTAACAATATATTATACTTATTGAATATTTGTAGATAGTTATTTATTAACTTCAAACATTATAGGGATTTACTACATATTCTTGCAATTTATTAACATTAATGGTTATAAATATGAATCGTCTTGATATGTATGCATGTATGTGGGTGTGTATGTAATTTTATATACTATGGAGGATTAATCAGGCATTGATTGACATGTAGACCGGTTGATCTATTTTAACGGAGATTTATTATTAATGATTAAGAATTAATTCTATTGTACAAAGGATAACTTTCTAATAAGTTTTACATATGTATTAATTTTTTACTTTTTTTAATGATATATTTACATCTCGTTTTATGGATAGTAAATAATGGACGTATTATATGCGTTCTAAAATCTTACTTCATTGCGGAGTAATTAGAAAGTGGAATTTCAAACAATTGGTAATGGTATTGCTGAGTTTGCAGACCAATAAAAAAAAGCGCATTGGTATAGGTTATTTAATTAATTGAATTATTAATTTTTAGCCATAAATGTGACGGCCCGCTCCGCACCAGCCGGCATTTTCTCCGAAAGTGCGTTGTACACATGCCTGACTAGCACAGAACGGTCACCAAAGAAAGGAAAGAAGAGAGTGAACTAATCGAAAACCTATAGAATGTCTCACAGCGCATGGGATAAAATATAATAACAACATACTTAACATAAAACAGGCGAGACAGTGCATTAGCTGAGAACTAAACATCATAGCAGCGGAAAATCCAGATACAGCTTATGTTCCACATCATTATTATTACAACTTCAAAACTGTCTCTAAAGTAAAAGAAAGGAAGGGTGCACTACTAATGCCCAAAGTAGTGACCAACAGAGACACAGGGAGAATATATATATATATATATATATATATATATATATATCATACGTGGAAGCCTCCTACTCATCTCCGGTACAGCTACTCGTGCACCACCAGCTAACCTGTCTCTAGTCTGCTCGTGAGAGCACCCAGAGTAATAAGAAGAGACATAAAACTCTGGGTCAGACAAAAAGTCCGGTATGAGTGATAAGCAGCTAAACAAAGCAATAACAGGTATAATAAACCATACCTGAACCTGGACCTGCAACCAAAGAGTTAGCACTACATACCATACAATACTCTAAGGTGCCACTGAATAGATGGTGTAATGATAACGGGGGTGGGGGTGTGCATGTCATAATGATGGCAAACAAATCAAACATAGCAACCATCCTCACATCTGTCACTCAGTGCGTAAAGCATACGATATCCATTTCCCTGGCCACCAAATCTTTGGGGTCATGACAGCAACTCCGTACAACTATTGCTACGACCCACTTTGCTCTTTTGGGGCTACGACGGCAACTCCGTACAAGTATTACACTGTCCCCACTGCACTGGTCCATAGTCAATAACCCAAATGGGCCAACCAGCCTAGCTCTGGTTCGTCTACATGCCCCCTTTTCTTCAACGGTGAACCAAAGTTATGGATATCGATAACCCCTTTGCACACGTCCCGCAGCAAAGCCCAACTCATGAAGTTAACTCTTTGGTTCCCATCTGGACCCTGAGTATAAACTTCCCACTTGGACTACCTTTGCATCTTGGGTTTTAGTCTTCTCCTCCGGATTGGTTCAGTCCTTCCATCGATCTTCAGTTCGGTTCGGTTCGATGCATCCTCAGTTCGTGACAAGCTCCTTCGGATCGAATCGGTTCGTGCTCCTTCCATCAGATCGGTCTTGGTTGTCCCATCGGATCGTGGTCTCCGTTCGTGGTGCAAGCAGCTTGAGTCTTCCTCTCCACTCCGGGTCGGATCAGAAACACATAAGTGGTTCGGGTCGGAGGTCTTCTGGCGGATCGGGTCGGAGGCACGGTTCGGTTCGGATAGAGTACTCCGGTTGGTGATCCTCTTTGGCCATCCTTTCATGTGCTCCCAGGCGGATCATGGGGAAGGACTTCACAATGGTTCGTTCGAGAGTTGCACCTCGGGTCGGTCCCTGCTCCCATCCGATCCGATCCGGTTCGGGTGTTTTCCTGCACTTTTCCTGCAACTTCCAGCGATGATTTATACGCCACTCGACGGCGTTTTCGACCATTCTAACCATTCTAAACAATCACAATGCATACCATAAAGTCATAGAAACATGTATAATCAACCACAACCAGCAAAACAACAGCCATAACATGTAAAATGGATCAAACATAGCAAAAACCCCATATTTTCCCTTAAGCATGTTTAGGCAAAATTAATGATATGATTAGTAAAACTTAACCAAATTAAACCAAATTTTTAACAGAGGTCTAAAACATTATTTTCTAATTTATAAATATTTTTCCAAAATTTTATCATGTCTAGTTTCGTTAATCTTCACTAATTACCCTTAATTAACCGCAATTAGTGCAAAACTTTGCAAATCACTCACCTTGGCCACAAATAAAATACCAAATCTGAAATAATTCTCTATTTGGCGCTATTCTCAATGCAACACAGCAGCTCTATCTCAATCTCTATGCTAATCCACCTTAATTTGATGTTACTAAGCCTAATCTTCAGTAAGAAAGTGATTTGGGGATGTTTTTGAGGTTGGAGGCCATTATTAGGGTTCTTAGGCGGTAAATGGAGGCTAGAAAACTGAAATGAAATGAAAACCTAACTCATTATAGCCTCTCATAACCCTAATCCCGAAATGGGTTATGGGCTCATTTACTAATCACCTCATTTGGCCCGGTTAAGCAGTTTTTCACCTTCTGAAACTTGTTTCAGCTATATCTCCCAAATGGTGAGTCCGTTTGGATATTTGACCACTCTACGGAATTGTAAACCATCATCCGGATCAAATGGAAGTGATTTCAGGTCAAAACTCCTTTCCAATCAATAGTTATGGCCAAAACAAGACCAGTTAGGGGCAAAATAGTCAGTTAAAAATTGGCAAAAATCATGAACATGAGAAATGACCCCAATAGTCGTCTCCCAAAGTTACATGACCGTACGACTTCTTATGTAAAAGAAATAAATATTCTACGATCTTGCAATGCGTAGAATGCGGGTCGTTACACTCTCCCACCCCCCCCCCCCCCTTTAAGAAATTTCGTCCCCGAAATTCCTTAACCCAAAACATACAAAGGATCCCGCATGCCTACCAGCCATTTACAACAATCAATCATGCAAAACAAATAAACAAACCTATCCTAGCATGCGGAAAGACTAAATCGAAACTAAAATCTTACCAGGCGAAGAGTTCTGGATACGTCTTCCTAATGCTCTCCTCTGTCTCCCAAGTACAGTCATTCTCATCCTCGCCCCACTGAACTTTGACTAATTTCACTGCCTTCCTTCGAAGTTGCTTCGTATCGTTTCCAACAATACGCATAGGCTTGCGGTTCTCAACCGTCTCGGGTTCAACCTCGATATCATCCAACTGATCAGGTGAAATAGTTACATTTGGGTCATGTACGAACTTCCTTAACCGGGAAACGTGAAATACGTTGTGAATTCCTACCATCTTCTTTGGTAATTCAACTTTGTATGCCAAATTCCCAATTTGCTAAAGAACTGGGAATGGACCAACAAATTTTGGTGCTAACTTGCCTCTCCTGCCAAATCGTATCACGCTCTTCAACGAAGAAATCTTGACAAACACCAAGTCGCCAATGGAGAACTTTAATTCTCTTCTCCTCTTATCAGCATAACTTTTCTGCCTATCTTGGGCAGCCTTCATTCGCTGTTGAATAATTTTGATCTTGTATGATGTTTCTCTTATTACTTCTGGTCCAAGCACATATTTCTCACCGGACTCTAACCAACATGATGGTGAGTTACACGGTCTTCTGTACAAAGCTTCAAATGGAGCCATACCAATACTGGATTGGTAACTGTTATTATATGCAAACTCTACTAGATGCAAATGGTCATTCCATGATCCACCGAAGTCTAATATGCAAGCTCTCAAGAGATCTTCCAGCACTCGATTCACCCTATCTGTCTGTCCATCGGTTTAAGGATGATACGTGGTACTGAGATGTAATTCTGATCCTAACGCCTCTTGTAAGCTTTTCCAAAATCCACTAGTGAACAACGGATCTCGGTCACTCACAATGCCTTTTGGTATTCCATGAAATCTCACTACTCACTTTATATACAGTTCCGCTAACTTAGCTGTCGTCCTGTTTGACTTGACGGGTATAAACCTTGCACACTTAGTTAATCGGTCCACAATCACCCAAATGCTATCGTGGCCCGATCTAGTCCTTGGTAACCCATCAATGAAATCCATTGACACTTGTTCCCATTTCCATTCTGGAATTTCTAATGGTTGTAACAAACCACTAGGCTTCTTTTGCTCAGCTTTAACTAGCTGGCAATTCATGCATTTGGATATAAATTTCCCAACGTCTCTTTTCATCCCTTCCCAGTAGTAGGTCTGCTTCATGTCTCGGTACATCTTGTTACCACCGGGATGTATAGTCAATATTAAGTGATGACATTCTCTAAGCACTTCATCTCTCAATCCATTGACATTAGGTACAACAATTCTTCCATTCTTCCTAAGCCATCCATCTCGATCAAGCCCATAGTTGTTCATCTCTCCGTCGATTCCCATCTCTAACTTGGAGATGATTTCTAATAGGTTAGGATCGTCCCTCTGACTGGAACCAGTCCGTTCTATCAAAGTGGGTCTGATCGTCAAACTTGCTAACATTTCTAGATCCAACTTGCACTTTGGTCTGAAATCATACCCAGCGATGTACTCCGGTTGCTTCCATTCAAGAAACATAGCCCCTAAACTGGCCTGTCTTCTACTCAATGCATCAACCACTGCATTGCCCTTTCCTGGTGTATATGCGATGTCGAAATCATAGGAAGCTAAGAATTCTAACCATCTTTGCTGCCGGAGATTTAGATCTTTCCGAGAGAAGAGATACTTTAACGATTTATGATCGGTAAACAACTCGAATCTTTCACCCAAGAGATAATGTCTCCACATCTTCAGTGCGAACACGATCGCTGCCAATTCCAAATCATGGGTAGGGTATCTTTTCTCATGCGGTTTCAGTTGCCGACTTGCATAAGCTACAACCCTACCTCCTTGCATCAATACAGCACCTAATCCGGTACCACATGCATCTGTATATACCGTCATCTCTTCATTCCCCTTAGGAATGACTAACACTGGTGCACATGCCAACTTTTCCTTTAGACTCTTGAATGCATTCTCGCACTTTTTGTCCCAGACGAAAGCTTGATTCTTCTTGGTCAACTGAGTCAACGGTGCTGCTATCTTGGAGAAGTCTTGGATAAACTTACGATAATATCCAGCTAACCCCAAGAAACTTCTTATGTCTGTCGCATTCTTGGGCGTAGACCAATCTTGTACCGTAGCCACCTTCGCAGGATCCATGGCAATTCCCTTCTTTGAAACAACATGGCCCAAGAATCTCACTTCCCTCCTCCAAAAGTGACACTTAGAAAACTTTGCCTTCAATTGGTGTTTTCTCAACACCTCCATCACTATTCTTAAATGTTCTTTGTGTTCTTCCTCTGTCCTCGAATAAACAAGTATATCGTCCACGAACACAAGAAAAACTTATTCAACTGATCTCTGAATACCTTATTCATAAGATCCACAAAATATGCTGGTGCATTGGTCAACCCGAATGGCATGACCAACCACTCATAAAATCCAGACGGCGTCTGAAATGCCGTTTTAGCTATACTCTCAGCTTTCACTCTAAGCTGATGAAAACCTGTCGCAAGATCCAACTGAGAGAATACTCTCGCGCCACTCAACTGATCAAACAAATCATCTATCCGCGGTAGAGGATACTTGTTCTTCCTCGTCACCTTATTCAACTCGCGGTAGTCTACACACAAACGAAGGGAACCATCCGCCTTGGTAGCAAACACAACTGGTGCTCCCCATTCAGAAACACTCCTTCTGATAAATCCCTTCTTCAAAAGATCGCTGACTTGCACCCCAAGCTCCCGCTGCTCCCTTGGTGCCATACGACGAAGTGGCATCACTATAGGTCTGGCATCTTTCACTAAATCAATATAGAACTCAATCTCTCAGTGTGGTGGAAGCCCGGTCACTTCTTCGAAGACGTACGGATACTGGCTAACCACGGGCAAACCTGACAACTCACTATGCGGGATGTCGAGAGAATTTAGAAAACTAGCCATTACCCCATCACTAGGTAGACCACCAAACACTACCCTCTGCCCATCATCCGCTCTAGCTGCCACCAAAAGGCCCTCACGGTCTACCACCACCCCGTATCTTTGGAGCCAATTGACTCCTAAAATAATGCCAAACCCAGTAAAGCCCAAAACAAAGCAATCACAAACAAACATGCATCCATGACTCAATAAGGCCACATTACGATAAATCATGCTAAGGTTAGTCGAACCACCAATCGGGTTCGTCACTACTAAAGGTCTATCGACAATTTCGGGCTCCAATCTCAACCTACCTACCAGGTCACTAGATATGAAAGAACTGGAAGCTCCGGTATCAAACTAGACTCTAACAGGAACATCATAAACAGAAAGCATACCTTGAATAACGACATTCTTTCCTTTCTCCGCCGTAGTTGGGGCATTCGACGAAGAAGGAATAGCATTAAGGACATATGCTTTCACCATCTGCTTTTCTTTGGGGGGTTGCGGACACTTGTCCTTGTGATGTCCCACTTGGCCACAGTTGAAGCACTTCCTATCCGCTGGCTTGGCCCGACAATTACTAGCATAATGGCCCTTCTTACCACAGCTGAAGCACTCAACATCTTTCTTATTCTTTTTCTGGCCATCCTTATTCTGGTTCTGCTTCCTCTTATTCTGAGGACCACTCTTGCCTCCACCACTTGCTTGCGGCTTTGGCTCCTCTACAGATGCAACCTCAGTCTTCGACTTAGGGTAAAGACTCTCGGACCTCAATGCTTTCCCCACAATCGATTCAAACATCTCATCGATGTGGTTAATAAGCCTTTCCCCCAAGTAATGATCCAAGCAAGTTATGAACTTCTCGTTCTTCTTCTCGGCAGTATCTATTAGGGATAACCCATATTTCGACAAAGTATCAAATTCGGCAATATACTCTGAGACAGCTCTGCCATTCTGCTTGAGTTCCAAGAATTTCTTAAACAACACTGACTTTTGAGCAGCTGGAATGAACTTATCGCTAAAGCGAACCTAAATTGATCCCAAGTAATCTGATCCTCGGGAGTAGCTGCCTTTATAGCATTCCACCAATTCATTGCCCATCCTTGCAGCTGACGGGATGCTAGCCTTCTCTTCATCGCATCCTCGATACCCAAATCTTCGAAGATACGCTTGCAGTTATCCAACCAATCCTGAACATCTGTAGCCGACTCCGTTCTATGGAACGGCTTTCCATCAAGACTAGTATAATCCTTGTTCAGCTTGGCGAAATCGGCCCTAGGCGCCTGCACTATTGGACCACCACCATTACCAGCATTGGGAGCTACCCCCTGAACATCTCTAAGCATCTCTTTCATGAGGTCAGTAAACATCATCCTCATGTCAGCAGCATTCCCATTATTGGCTCCTCTACCGGCACCTCTTACGTATCGGCTCATCGTTCAATCTGTAAAGAGAAAACGGTTAACCATCCTCTTTGTGGTGTTAGTGCAGTGCGACTTCATCCTTAGCTATACTAATAGTATATATATATATATATAGCTTTTGAAAACCAAAATACTAACAAATATGCGCTCTCATATACGTATACTATCTCTCCCTGATGTCTTTCCTTAGATTAACTATGCAACCTAGAGCTCTGATACCAAATGTGACGGCCCGCTCCGCACCAGCTGGCATTTCCTCTGAAACTGCGCTGTACACATGCCCGACTAGCACAGAACGGTCGCCAAAGAAAGGAAAGAAGAGAGTGAACTAATCGAAAACCTGTAGAATGTCTCACAGCGCATGGGATAAAATATAATAACAACCTACTTAACATAAAACAGGCGAGACAGTGCATAAGCTGAAAACTAAACATCATAGCAGCGGAAAATCCAGATACAACTTATGTTCCACATCATTATTATTACAACTTCAAAACTGTCTCTAAAGTAAAAGAAAGGAAGGGTGCACTACTAATGCCCAAAGTAGTGACCAGCAGCGACACATGGAGAATATCTATATATATACATATATACATATCATACGTGGAAGCCTCTTGCTCGTCTCCGGTACAGCTACTCGTGCACCACTAGCTAACCTGTCTCTAGTTTGCTCGTGAGAGCACCCAGAGTAAAAAGAAGAGACATAAAAATCTGGGTCATACAAAAAGTCTGGTATGAGCGATAAACAGCTAAATAGAACAATAACAGGTATACTAAACCATATCTGAACCTGCAACCAAAGAGTTAGAACTACATACCGTACAATACTCTAAGGTGTCACTGAACAGATGGTGTAAAGATAACGGGGTTGGGGGTGAGCATGTCATAATGATGGCAAACAAATCAAACATAGAAACCATCCTCACATCTCTCACTTAGTGCGTAAAACATACGATATCCATTTCCCTGGCCACCAAATCTTTGGGGTCTTGACGGCAACTCCGTACAACTATTGCTACGACCCATTTTGCTCTTTTGGGGTTATGACGGCAACTCCGTACAAGAATTACACTGTCCCCACTGCACTGGTCGATAGTCAATAACCCAAATGGGCCAACCATCCTAGCTCTGGTTCGTCTACATGCCCCCTTTTCTTCAGCGATGAACCAAAGTTATGGATATCGATAACCCCTTTGCACACGTCCCGCAGCAAAGCCCAACTCATGAAGTTAACTCTTTGGTTCCCATCTGGACCCTGAGTATAAAATTCCCACTTGGACTACCTTTGCGTCTTGGGTTTTAGTCCTCTCCTCCGGATCGGTTCAGTCCTTCCATCGATCTTCAGTTCGTTTCGGTTTGGTTCGGTTCGATGCATCCTCAGTTCGCACTCAACATCTCAGTTCGTGACAAGCTCCTTCGGGTCGGATCGGGTCGTGCTCCTTCCATCGGATCGGTCATCCCATCGTATCGTGGTCTCCGTTCATGGTGCAAGAAGCTTGAGTCTTCCTCTCCACTCCGGGTCGAATCGGAAACACATAAGTGATTCGGGTCGGAGGTCTTCTGGCGGATCGGGTCGGAGGCACGGTTCGGTTCGGATAGAGTACTACGGTTGGTGATCCTCATTGGCCATCTGTTCATGAGCTCTGAGGCGGATTGTGGGGAAGGACTTCACAACGGTTCGGTTCGGGAGTTGCACCTCGGGTCGTGTAACAACCCGAAAATCTGGGCCAGTTTAAAATTTTTATTTTGGCAATTTTAGTGAATTTTGCAGATTTAAAATAGATTATTTTAAATAATATCGACGAGAAATTTATTTTGAATGGAATTCGAACGTATATATTATATACGTCATCGTTAGAATATAAATAATTATATATATATAATTATAAATGGAATTGAAAATGGCGCGGTAGTTCGATAATTCAATTTCAAACTTCAATTGAATGTACCGGGTGCAAAATAAAACGGATTTTAGTGAAACCAAAAACATTAGGATCTAATTGAGAATATCTTTCTAACGAATCCGAAAAATCGAGATTTCATAGCGGGAATCAAAAGATATGTCCAGTTGAAGATTCTGAATAGTCGCTATGGAATTCAGGCCCTTAAAAATGGGAATTTTGCAAACGACCTCAGATTTCAACGAAACCACTTTTGTTGGATCCGTGATGTCAAGTTATTGCTAGATTCCAAATTTCATAATTTTTCGAATCAATATGTGAGCATGGAAAAGGAAAACGCGTTTGACCAGTTTTAGTTGATTTTAATCGACTGGAAAATGGCCATTTTTCTAACGGTATCAGAATTCGACGAAACTAGTTTTGTTAGGACCATATTGTCAATACGAAGCTAGAAAATATTTTTATGGATTTTTTAGAGTTCGTATGTGACCCCGGTAAATTGAAATGCGCGTTCAAATTCAATATATAGAGTATATGTTGATTTTGACGAAAACTGATCAAAACGATCGAATCGGCTTACGACACATATCCCATTGTGTTCGGAATGGGGGTAATTAGCTATGGACGACAGGCGGTGGGTTTCGTTTCGAGTTCGTCAATAAAAGTTGCTTTTTGGAGAATAAAAAAATAATAATTAAATCCCCTCTTCCCTTATCTCTCCTTAGACTCCCACCCCCCCCCCCCCCCGTTCATTTTAAATAAAGAAAAAAAATCAAATCGCTTTAGCCTTCAGTCGCGCCTCCTCCAAGGCGGACGCCGCCGCCAGAGCGCCCACCGCTGCCTCGTCCAGACCGCTCCCCTTTCCCTCCAGCCTCCTCCCGATCTTCTCTCTCCTCTTCTACTCCTAAAACCCACAATCCCCTTTTAACCCTAGCCCCAAATCCGCTCAGCGCGCCACTCGAGGCAACGCCCCTCTTCCAGCGTGGCTTGAGGCAAGCTGCGTCACCACCACAGCCCGCTCCGACCCTTTGCAGCTTCCGTCGACAACGCAGACCCCCCCCCCTTGAAAAAACATGATGAGTTTTAATCGTTTTAAATTTTGTTTTTTTTTATGTATAAACATTATTTAATTTAGAGAAAGGAATAATTTTTATATGTGATTAGCGAAGAAAGGAATATTTTTTATCGCATGTAAAGGTTGAAAATATAATTTTCATATTATATAGATAATAAAAATGTGATCTTTATATGGTAGGATATAAAAAGACGATATTTTTATGTAGTGAAAGACGATATTTTTATGTAGTGAAAGACGATATTTTTATGTAGTGAAAGACGACATTTTTAAAGTAGGAAAAGGCGAAACCTTTACAATTGAAAAGGCGAAATCTTTATATTTGAAAAGGTGAAATCTTTACAATTGAAAAGGCGAAATCTTTATATAGAGAATAGCGTGATAAAAAAATAATCTTTGTTATATGAACACCGTTGTAAAAATAGAATTTTTATCTATATAGTAGCGGTGTAAAAATAGAATTTTTATCTATATAGTAGCGATGTAAAAATATGATTTTTATATATAGTAGCGGTGTAAAAATAGAATTTTTATCTATATAGTAGCGGTGTAAAAATAGAATTTTTATCTATATACTAGCGGGGTAAAAATAGAATTTTTATCTATATAGTAGCGATGTAAAAATATGATTTTTATATATAGTAGCGGTGTAAAAATAGAATTTTTATCTATATAGTAGCGGTGTAAAAATAGAATTTTTATCTATATAGTAGCGGTGTAAAAATATGATATTTATATATAATAGCGAAGTAAAAATATGATTTTTATAAATAATAGCGAAGTAAAAATATGATTTTTATATATAATAGCGAAGTAAAAATATGATTTTTATATATTGAATAGCGAAGTAAAAATTCGATTTTTATATATTGAATAGCAAAGTAAAAATTCGATTTTTATATGGGTAGTGGCTACGGGCAACGAAAGTGACAAAAAGGCGAGAACGACGAAAACTTCTACTTAAGAAGAGTCGAGATGATTGGATTAGCTATCAGTGAGAATTTCTCACTCTAAATTTCCTTTTCTAGTTATATATATATATATATATATATATATATATATATATATATACTAGGATGCAGACGGTGCTTACCAGCACCCGACACCCGTCATCCACAGACCATGGATGGCTTGTTTGTTTGATTGATATGTTGTGAAAATTTGTTTGTGAAGTTGATGTGAAATAGATAATGAAATATATTCATGTGTTGAAATAAATTAATTTTCATTAAAAATATAATTTTTAACGTGAAAGTGAATAAATAAATATTTATAAACAAATCGGCCGATTTGTTTATATACACTGATTTGACTGATATTGATTGGGATGATAAATTTTACACATCGCCCAACTGCACGAATAAAAACATGTGTTTGTTGATTTGAAACCCTACACGGGTGTTGGGATGATATTTGGCGTACACTAATCCCAATTATTTAATTGAATGTCGATCGATTGGTCGACAGGCTGTGTAAGCGTTAACTATTTATATTTGATGCTTAGGCAGTTGTGTGGTGCACCTTGGATGATGGTTGATTGTTTATCATTGCTATTATATACGTGTGGTGTATGGAATCCATATAATTAACGTTATATGACAATTGATTGGGCCTCATTCCAATCGGGAAAATAATGAATATTATAAAGGGGAAATTCATGTGTTGAGTATAAAAATAGTCATGTGTCGAAACTATTCATATGTTGAGTAAAATATTTTAACAATAAAATTTACATCTTTATCATATTTAAAATTAGAACTACTTCACGGTGGAGTCTAATTAAAAAAAAATCAAACGATAGATACTATGATTTTATAAAATATTTTACATAACAAAAATAGTCGTGTGTTAAAAGAAATATAGATTCATGTGTTGAATAGAATATATATTCATTTGTTGAATAGAATAAAGAAGTTATAGAAAAATATAAAGCCGTGTTGATTAGAGATGCGTTATTTTGACGCGAACGATATTTATATCGATTTTATTCGTTTTATAATGAATATGGAAAAGTGATTTCAAAATTTAATATTTTGAAATGAAATTCAAATTAAATTAGATTAAAATTCAAATTGAAATTTTATTGAATCAATTTGAAATGAATTCGAATCGAAAAGAAAATGAATTCGATTCGAATTGAATAGAAAGTGAATTTGAATTCGAATTGAATAGAAATGAATTCAAATTGAATTAAATGGAAATTGAATTAAAAACGAAATGAAATCGTTTTGAATGAAATTTAAAACGAACTAAAATTGAATTGAAATATTTGAAATGAATTCGAATTGAAGTAAATAGAAGGTAAATTCAAATTGAATTGAATTGAAACGAATTAGAATTTGAATTGAAACGATTTGAATTCGAATTAAATAAAATTGAAATGAATTCAAATCGAATTGAAATCAAATCGATTTGAAATTGAAGATGAAGTTGAAATTGTTTTTGAAAACGAATTTAAAACGATTTATAAAATACGTTTTAAACGGAAATCGACGATATATATATATATATATATATGTTAGCCTACTTTGTGAACTAGGCAACACAAAGTCAAGAAACCAACCGTTGAAGAGTATTTCAAGTTATGCGACTCCGGTTCGGATCGGAAGGAAACTCCACAATTCAGATTGATAGCAGCGTATCGGTTCGGATCGGGTAAAATTCTCTGTTCGGATCGGATATCTCTTACTGGATAAATTGGCAAAGCATACCTGATCGGATCGGAAGGCCAATGAATCTCAGGCGGATCGGAAAGCCGTCTGCTTGCCACGACTTCGGAGCGGAGCGGAGTATGATTAGAGAAGAAGAGACGTCCAAGCTACTCCGGTTCGGGTCGGGTATCCCGATCCGAGCCCCCAACCTGCATGTCTCCGACCCGCACCCATGATCCAGGAAAATCTCCTATAAAGTCGCCTGGAGAACCGGACCGGATGTGACCAATTCCTACCCCTAACGTCCATCTCATTGATGCGTTGTCAGCTTGATAGCCCATCCGAACCCGAAGAGAGTGCGATGTATGACGCGTGTTCCGACCCGGATTGCATCTCAGGCAGATTCACACCTATAAATACCCCATCTAGAGACAAAGAGAAGGATCTTTTTCAGCACTTTTGAGAATCCAAGTACCTCCATCATTCGAATTCCTTCACTCCCGGAAAATCCAAACCATCTTTCATTTCCTGTTTTTATCTTTCTGAGTGAACAAAAGTGAGTTGTGAGCGAATCTTACATTGTATTTGTAATTGAATTACTGAATATAGTGAAAACTAAGTGGACGTAGGCATTTCTTCGCCGAACCACTATAAACCTTGTGTGTTCTTTTTTATTTCTGCTTTACTTTATCTTGTTTCTAATCAATTTGGGTGTTAGAACCACATTTGGGTCTAACATTTTGGTGCTTTCACTGAGAATCCTCATCTAAATTCTTTATTTTCCGGGATCTCTTTTTACTTTTTGGACCGTTGAGTTCAAAGAAGTGAATCCTTAAGCTTCTCCACTTTCTTACATTCGTTGAAGTAATTGTCAAAGACTCATGGCCAGAGGAAAAGGCAAGGAAGTCCAGTCTGTTCAAGGAAATGGAGCTGGTGAAGATCAGCAACATGCTGTTGTAACAAGGTCTAGGGGGCAGAGTTCAGCAGCAGGGAGAATTAATGCAGGACATCCGAACCGACAGCAAGGGGAAAGTTCCGATCCGATCCGGGTTGGAGACTCTGAAGCAGTGCACTCCCCCAGTCTGAACCGACCCGACTTGCTCGCTGCACACCGATCCGACCAGGCACCCCAGCTCCGATCCGACCCGACTTCCTACCTCCGATCCGACCCGATGCTTGGTGAAGCTGGAACATCTACTCGAGTCCCCGCGAATGCTCCAATTCCAGCTGCCAGGGTTGGAGACCAGGCCAATCCATCTGCTCCCATCACTCAAGGAGATTTCTCGCGCTTGCTTGATATGCTTGAGAGCACGAGGGAAGCTATGAGAGTTCATGAGCGCACCAATCTCATGATGCAGGAAAATATGAGGCTCATGAGTCGAGAAATCAATGAGCTCCGCCGGCAAAGAACTCCGTCGCCAGTTCGTCATACACCAGTAGATCAATCTTCATCTTCTGAGGAAGAGAGGCCCCGTGAACGAAGGCCACTCGAACGACCTCAGAACGTGGAGCAGCTAACGTTTGGATCTTTGGGATCTCGCGAGGATATCGCACGAGCATTAGGAAACGATAGCCCCTCTCGGGGGCAAAGACTCCAGTCCCCTCTTCCCGAGATCGACCGGGAACGCAGGGAAAGGAATCGAGCAGAGGCAGCTCGAAGAAGAAGGGCGTCTCCTGAGCAAGAGCCCCGAAGGAACTCGGACACTAGGGCCAGGGAACCTGAGCAGCCCCTAACTAGTGCCGATGTACAGGCAATGGTTCGCCGAATTATGTCCGAAAGCCGGAATTATACAAATGAAGACTATGGCATCGAACGAAGCCATACCCCGTTCACTGACGATATTCTAGACTTCCAGTTTCCCCGACGCTTTAACTTGCCACAGATGGACAAGTATAACGGAAGGACTGATCCAGGACAGCACTTGATGCGGTATTCGTGGCTTATGAATGCCGCTGCTGCCCCCGATGAAGTAAAGTGCAAAGCGTTCCCAATCTACCTAGAAGATGTGGCTTTATTTTGGTTTACCCGACTTCCTCCTCGTTCAATTTCTAATTACAAGGAACTAAGCGAGCGTTTCATGAACCAGTTTCGACTACATGCCCGCAAGTCCAAGAGTGTTATTGAATTGTCGAGGATCAAACAGGCACCCGGAGAGTCTTTAAGGGCATATTTAGATCGTTTTAACCAAGCTGTAACCGAGGTCAGTGACCCGCATGAGCCCACTATTCTGATGGCATTAAAGGAAGGAGTCGATCCTGAATCTGAGTTTGGAGACTACCTTTCTGGGAAGACACCCCCCACAAGGGCGATATTCTACGAAAAAGCCGATATTTATCTGAGACGAGAGGAGGCCCGGGCAAACCGGAAGAGAAAGTCTGAGACAGCTTCAAAGGAGAATGTGCAGAGTAATATTGCAGTGAAGCAGTCTGGGGAAAGTTCTGGCAAGGTTGAAGTAAATGTAGGAAACAAGGGTGGAAACAGCAATACTGGAAGCGGGGGAAACAACAACAACCGTAATTCGAACGGTAACAGGAGAAACAGAAATAGGGGAAGCGACCCAAACAAAAGGCCCCGATTCCAGAACTACGAGAACTACACACCATTGAATGACACATTGGAAAATATTTACCTGGACACGTATAATGTGTTGCAGTACAAAAGACCGCCACCTCGTGATTCGACCGAGAAAGAAATGGCGACAGGGAAATTTTGCTTGTTTCACGGAACACATGGACATTCGACCAATGAGTGTCGACATTTGAGGGATGTAATTGAAAAGCTGTTGCGTGAAGGAAAGTTGGATGAGTACAAGGTTGCCCCGAGGGACAGGGGGCAAGGAGAGCAGGCTCCAAAGCAAATCCTACCTGCTCCTAAGCCTACCGCGCAGCAGAAAGGTAAAGGGATCGTCATCAACTCCATAGTAGGCGGACCTCACCCGGCAATCCGAAGCTTTAGGTCAATGGACCAATATGTGAATGCGGCCAAGCATCTAGATGTGAATGAAGGTGACGATTTGGAAGATGTTACCCCCATCAAACAACAAAAAACCATGTTCGATGACGTGGTGTTTCGCAGCCGAGACAACACGGGAATACAATCTCCCACCAATGATCCGTTGGTTATTACTACCACTATTGGGCCGGCTTTGGTCCATAAGGTATTAGTAGACAACGGAAGTTCCGTTAATATTTTGTTCAAGAAGTCATTTGATCAGATGAAGCTTGAGCCCGAAGATCTGAAACCTTGTGAAGGATGGATTAGAGGTTTCAACGGAGCGACGACAGCTCCTATGGGATACATAGAGTTGCCTGTGACTCTAGGGCAAGGAGAACGTAGAAGAGTGCGAATGCTTCAGTTTGTAGTACTGGACGTAGATTCGCCATATAACGCATTTTTAGGAAGGCCTGCCCTCGCTGAGTTTAGAATTTGTATCGCCCCTTGGTGCTTGTTACTAAAGTTCCCAACCGAAGCCGGGATTGGAGTAATAAGAGGGGATCAGGTTTCTGGACGGGCCTGCTATGTGGCCGAACTGAAGATGTTGATGAAAGGAGTTAATGCTGAGAGTAAGGATGCCTCATCTCCCTCAAAGGGGAACTCGGCATAGCAATTAGAGAGGTTGAACCCAAGGGAGTTGCGAAAAGGAACGCCTGAAGACCTGGATCCTAGAAAAGACGAGGAACCAGAGGCTAGAAATGCAACTCCTAATGAAGCAACAGTGGAAATTCCTGTTGATAAAGCTGATCCGACAAAAGTTTTGAAGATCGGTTCCCAATTGGATCAACGTCGTGCTAAAGACCTGACGAACTTCTTGAAGGCGAACTTAGATGTGTTCGCCTGGACCCATGCTGACATGTGTGGGATATCGCCTTCCGTTATCAGTCACAAATTGAATGTAAATCCGAAGCATCCACCTGTAAAGCAAAAGAGACGCATGCTGGGCCCAGAGAGGTCGGCTGCCCTCAAAGAGGAAGTAGAGAAATTGAAGCAAAATGGATTTATTCGAGATTCGACCTATCCCGACTGGATATCGAATCCCGTCCTGGTAAAGAAGCCAAACGGAAAGTGGCGAACTTGTATTGACTTTTCAGATTTAAATAAGGCTTGCCCAAAAGATAGTTTCCCACTTCCCAGGATTGACCAGCTTGTAGACTCGACAGCAGGTCATGAACTTCTCTCTTTCATGGATGCATATTCTGGATACAATCAAATTCCTATGCATGTACCAGACCAAGAGCATACAAGTTTCATTACGAATTTGGGATTATATTGTTATGTTGTAATGCCGTTCGGATTAAAAAACGCTGGAGCTACTTATCAGCGGTTGGTAAATAGAATGTTTTATGATCAAATAGGAAAAACTATGGAAGTTTATGTGGATGATATGCTTGTTAAATCAAAGCAGTCCTCCAGTCATACGCAAGACTTAGCAGAAATGTTTGGTATCTTGCGAAAATACCGTATGAAATTGAATCCTTTAAAATGTTCATTTGGAGTGGCGTCGGGAAAGTTCCTTGGCTTCATTGTGAGTTCCCGAGGAATTGAGATCAACCCTAGCCAGATAGCGGCGATTAGAAATATCAGGGAACCAAGGAGAATTAAAGACGTCCAAAGTCTGGCAGGGAAGGTAGCGGCGCTAAGTAGATTCATCTCCAAAGCCACCGATAAATGTGTTCCATTTTTTGATTTGATAAAAAGGGGAAAGAAGAACTTCCAGTGGACTCCCGATTGTGTCGAGGCTTTTCAAAATCTGTTAGAACTGTTAGAAAAACCGCCAATCTTATCAAAGCCCGTAGACCATGAAGAACTATTTGTTTATCTAGCAGTCTCGGCTCACGCTGTCAGCACAGTTCTGGTTCGAGAAGAAGACAAAGTACAAAGGCCAGTATACTATGTGAGTAAGAAATTAGCAGCGGCAGAGCGCAACTACCCAAAGATCGAGAAGCTTGCTTACAGCCTCCTGATTGCATCCCGAAAGCTTCGTCACTACTTCCAAGCCCATCCAATAACCATATACACCGATCAGCCGTTAAGACAAGTGTTGCAGAGACCCGAAGCGTCGGGAAGGTTGATTAAATGGAACATAGAACTAAGCCAGTTTGATTTGAATTTTCAACCACGAAAGTCAATCAGGGGGCAAGCTCTAGCAGACTTTATTGCGGAGTTCACCATTCCAGAGGAAGAAATAATCAATGACCGAGTGGTTAAATCCGAGGATAAGCTAAAGATGAATCCGTGGGAATTATATACAGATGGAGCTAAAAATGACCGAAGATCCGGAGCTGGAATTGTCTTAGTCACTCCGGAGGGACGGTCGTTATATTACGCCCTGCGATTAGAATTTTCGGCAACAAACAACGACTCTGAGTATGAAGCCCTGATTGCCGGGCTGAAACTCGCTAAAGACCTCGGAGTAAAAGTGATGGATATATTTTGTGACTCTAAGATTGTTGTTTGTCAAGTGCGAGAGGAGTTCGCGGCTCGAGGACCTCGACTTGTCGCTTACCTTAAGAAAGTGAAAGAGCTATTAAGTAGCTTAGAGCGGTACAACATAACACATATTCCCAGAGAAGAAAACCAGAAAGCGGATAGACTAGCAAAATTAGCTAGTTCTGACAATCCAGAAGGGACTGAGGTAATTCCAATTGAAACGTTGGAGTCGCCAAGCTTTGAGTCAATGGAAATGGAATTCGTTCTTGAAGCGGAACCAGAGAAGGAATCATGGATGACTTCAATCAAGAATTTTCTTAAGAATGGGACACTCCCATTAAAGAAGAGTGAAAAGAGAGCTGTAGTGCGCAGAGCTACCAGATATGTTATACAAGACGATATTCTCTATAGACAAGGATTTTCTATGCCCCTGTTACGATGTATCGCACACGACGACATCAAGCGTGTACTGAGAGAAGTGCACGAAGGTGAGTGTGGAGATCATACAGGAGGTCAAACTTTAGCGAAGAAAATATTGCGATACGGATACTTCTGGCCTACGATCAACAAAGATGCAGCTGATTATTCACGACGCTGCGATAAGTGCCAGAGATTCGCCAAAATCCCCAGGGCACCGTCAACCCAGCTTAAATCGATGGTGAGTCCTTGGCCATTTGCCACATGGGGAATCGATATCATTGGAGTTTTACCGATCGCTAAAGGAGGGGCTAAGTATGCCATAGTAGCCGTGGATTATTTTACAAAGTGGGTGAAAGCTGAACCCTTGACTAAGATCACCACAAGAAAGGTGATAAGTTTTGTGGTCAGAAATATTATATGCCGATTCGGGATCCCAAGGACGATTATTACCGATAACGGGACCCAATTTGATAGCACTGAATTCAGAAACTTTTGCCAGAAATATAAGATAGACAAACGATATACTGCAGTTGCCTATCCACAATCTAATGGGCAAGTAGAGGCAATAAACAAGGTAATAAAATCCATCCTCAAAAAGCGATTAGAGCATGCAAAGGCAAAATGGGTTGATGAATTGCCCCTAGCTTTGTGGGCATATCGAACAACGTTTAAAACGGCTACCGGTCATACCCCTTTCTCCCTCTCCTTTGGCTCAGAAGCAGTAATTCCAGTTGAACTGGAAGTTCCTTCCCACAGGGTAACATATTATGACCCGATGACGAATCGGGCACTTTTACTTGAGTCTCTTGATGAAGTCGAAGAGAAAAGAGACGAAGCAGACTTGCGTGCCGCAAGACATCGGCATCAGATGGCACGCTACTATGACAAAAAAGTTCGCCTCAGAACTTTTGAACCCGGAGATTTGGTGCTCAAGAGAGTTTTTCCATCCCTTCCTCACCTCGGCCCAAAATGGGAGGGACCCTTTGTCATCCAACGGAAACTTGATAAAGGAACATTCAAGTTAACGACCGTAGATGGCGAAGAAGTCCCTCGAGCATGGAATGCCCAACACTTAATGCGATATTTGGATTAGAAATGCTATACTTTTTGCTGTTCTTCCTGTAAACTCTGTAGTAAGGCACGACTTGCCTTTGGAAAATATGACGATATGAATAAAGGACTATAAAGTGGACGTAGGCTATGACTTAGCTGAACCAGTATAAAATATTGTGTGTTATTTACTTTTATGCATTTCCATTCGTTAGTTATTCTGTTGTGATTATAAAATACAGGACAACTTAGAGCCTAAAAAGGTTGAAACAGTTTGGGCATAAAAAGAAGCACAATGATTATTTGTGCAATAAGACATAAAAGAATGAGAAAACGACATTCTGAACTCTAACTCTCCAGAGAAAGAGAGAGAGTATAAAAGCGTCTCAGACTGAGCGCTGAGAAAGAGGTTCTATTCCGAACTCTAACTTTCCAGAGAGAAAGAGAGTATAAAGGCGTCTCCGACCGAGCGCCGAGAAAGAAATCTTTTCCCGTTGAACGACCGGGGGATAAACAAATAACTGAACTCGAACTCTAACTCTCAAGAGAGTGAGATAGAGTATAAAAGAAATGCCAGGAAAAACAACAGATATTGATGATACAGGAAATGCTATCCTGTTAGAGAATCGGGAGCATCCAGATTGCATAGTTAGGCACTGAATAACTTACGGAGATTGACTGGGGACACATACCCATACACATATCTCCCCTCTTCACAACTTTGTTTCATAACTATAGATATGCATTTTTACATAAGTGCAGAGCTGCTAACAGATAAACATTGCAAAAAGTGAATTATTTTTATTTACAAATGAATAAATTTGTACAGGGAAATGACTAAAAAAGAAAGTGCGGGAGCTGCTGTTGTGGCAACACTTATTGATTTACAAAGATGCTAAAAGGACACAGGAGAACCCACTATTTGGGTTTGGGATGAGCCTTCGATTTCTTGGCAGCTTTTTCCGCATCCTTTGCTTCCCTCTCTGCTTCAGTCAAAATTCGCTTTGATTTCTTTTTCCCTGAAGGTGTAGCACTGGAGCCGGCAGACTTCTTCCCGGAAGGCTGGGCACTGGAATCAAAAGAAGATTTTTTAGCAAGTTCTTCGGTGATAGATCTAGTTGAGAGCTTAACCACTAACCTTGAACCTGCATCCACAACTGCAAGGGGCTTGAGGACCTCAGGGTCTAATTCTTCAGCCTTTAATTGTAAGCGCTTGTCTTGATCAGCCTTCATGGCAGCCAAGGTAATGTTCTCAGCGCTTTTCGACTCCCCGGTTATTGTAACTTCTGGTTCCTCATCATGCCCCTCGTCTCCTCCGTCGTCTTTTAAAGCTGCAATCATTTCTTCGTCATGGGGAGTAGTCACCTTAGTTGATTCACTTCTTTCCCCCAATTCTGTGGAAGCAGCCTTGTCTTCTCCTTCTTTGACCCTATCAGCGGGCTTTGTCCCAGTGGTAGCTCCTTGAACTACATCTGTCTTCGCGGAGGATTCAACGCCTACAAAATGAGAAACATCGGTTATCAACTCAGGCGAGAGCAAAGGATCTCTCATTGAACGTTCAATCATGTAGCCAAAGGTAGTAGTAGCCTTGACAAGTTGAGGAGAAAAGACAGGGATACCTTCTGAAGACTTCTCAGCGGGGGTGACTACTACCTCTGGAGTTATTTCAGGAATGGGAGATAGTAAAGTTGATCGGGGAATTCCCGGGTTTTCGGGATCATACCCTTCCACTTCAGGAGTTACAGGAGCAGAAGAAGAGGAGCCAGCTTCAGGAATGGTTTTCTGTTTAGACTTCCGCCTCTCTTCTTCCATGGCCTCAGCAATTAGACGGCGACCTTCAGCTAGGCGCTCCGGTTCGTCGTCTCTCAGGTACTTCTCCATCAACTTATCTTCATCGAGGGAATCGACCTTAAGCTCTTCTTTTTCCCACTCAACGATTTGATTCCACACATGAACCAAAGTGGATGGATAGTCCTCGATCCAGGAAATGTTTCGACGACGAATAATGTGCGCAAAGAATTCGATCATTAGCTCCCCGAAGCCCTGAATATCGGCCTCCGCCTCTGATAGCTGTTTGCGGGTTTCCTCCGCAGATTTAATAGCGCATTCAACGTTGCCCTCAGCCAGAGCAGCCCTGTTTTCCGCCTCTAACAATTTTGAAGCCAAATCAGCGTTTTTCTTTTCTAACTCAGCACTCCTTTTCGCTAACTCGGCATTCTTCTGCTCAAGCTCAGCATAAGCGAGACGTGTCTTGGCAGCCTCTGACTTGGCTTCGTCAGCTTGCTTCTTCAACTCGGAACGTTCCTGAGTGTGGGATTCTAGCAAATCATGATAGCGCTTTTGCATGTCCTCAAACTGTTGTTTGAAGTTAGAAGCGTTCTTCTGAGCGATAGCTAGTTGAGCTTGAGTATCTTCTAAATTTTTTCCTAAGGTTTTCAGGGCCTTAGCATCTTCCTCTGCAGTTTTGTGCATTGAGTCAGCATTTGTCATTAGCGTGCGGATGATTCTAGAAAGAGTGCGGGAATACTTGAACATTTCGGTATATTGTTTTTCCACCAAATCAATCTTTGCTCTGGCCTCCTCTGCCCAATTAGAAGAAATAGGTTCAAGGGAAGGTAGAAAGGTCAGAGTCTCGAAGTAGTGCTCGGGAAATTGCTCCTTTAAGTATGCCAGCCTTACGGCGGTTCCCGCATCTGGTGGAGGAGGGGCTAGGATTGTTAGTTCAGCGTCCCTTCCCGAAGAAGATTCTGTAGAACCCTTGTCTGTCCGAGGTCGCTTAGTAGCAGGGACTTTTTGCTTACTTCTAGACCCAGTTTCCTTTGGAGGTGTTTTCTCTCTGCTTCGCTTTTCATGGGAGGAAGTGGAATCCCTAGATTGTGGTCTATCCTCCTCCCTACGACCTTGATAGCTTTTGTATTTTTCCTGTTCCGGTCGAACTGGTGAGCGGGAGCGTGAGGATCGAGATCGATAAGGATCATAGGGTCTCCTTTCCTCCCTGCCGCGGTCATCCCGGCGGTTATATTCGGCATCCTGGGGAGGGTTAGACATGCTGCGGCGAAGCTTTCTTATGTCATAAGAGGATCGAGACATTGTACCTGCACGATAAGTTAAACGAAGTTTAGAATCAGCGGATCCATGGAAAAAGAAGTGCAATGAATGCTAGTGCTACGGTGCAAAGTGCATCCTATGTAGTGTATGTGTCCCCCCAACCAACCCGAGTCTGAAGCTAAAGTGGTGCGGGCAGGCTCTTTGGCCTTAGCAGGAGTAGTCTCTTCAGAAGAAGTGAAGACTAGAGGGTCCTTTCTGAAATCTTCCGAAGTGTATATAGTCTCGGGTAAAGGGAGATCCCCCAAACCCTGAAATATGTGCTCGTCGGCGCTAGGAACATCCCCTTCGGAAGCGTGAAGTGGCGACCCTTGGGGAGATTTTGATTTGTCTACCGAGGTAGTTTCTTCGGGGGCAATATATCCTTCACGATGTTTTTTGGCCAGATTAGCCAGTTCATCATCTTGAGTGGAAGAGGGAGAGGGTGAAGTTTGAAGAGAAGCTGCAGGAATTCCCGAGCCTTCTCCTATTTCTGGAACTGTTTCCACTGGAGGAATATATGCATAAGGGACCGTCCCATGACCGATGCTACGGAAGACGGATAGCAGCCCGTGAAAATGAAGGTACTCGTCTTTAAGAACCTCATCAATAGTAAGGAATTTTTGGTCGCCATTGAGGAGACGGTGCATTCGATCAAAGAACACTTGGTCTGATACCTGTTTGGGATTATCGACTGAAAATAAAAAGGAAAACAGGTCAGGGTGATGATTCAAGTGTATAGAATCCAGGGTCAGAAAATCAGTGCTTTACTTGATTTTGTCCATCTTCTGGCGCATCCAGACTGTTGCTTTATATAGAACCACTCCAGTCTGGAATCTCCAGCCTTGCTGCTAAACGGCGTAGAGATTATCTTCCTCTTTGGGACCGACTCAAAGTAACAGAAAGAAGGGGTTTCCCTAGTCCGATGTTTGAAATTATAGAAGAAATGAACATCGTCAAACGTAAGCTCCACGCCTAGAATTTCACGATATGCTATGAATAAGGTATGCAGATAGGCGTATGAATTGGGATGTAGCTGCATGGGGGCAATCCGCATTTGTCTTAAGAAGTCGACGATGAAAGGCGAGAAAGGAGGAATGGCGCCAACCATTCACATCAAACGAGTGACCGTCATATATCCTTCTGGAGGGTTATGTGGACGATCAGAACGTGAGGGCACTAGAGTGTCTCTCTTCATTATTCCATACTTCAAGCAAATTCTCACGAGTCGGTCGTTGTCAATTGTTGATTCTACGGAATCTGGAGGTGACTCCAATATAATGGCTGAGTCGAATTCATCGGGTGCTCGGTTGTCACCAATCCCTCCTTCCTCCTCAAAGCCTAGGGAAACTTCATTTTCTGAAGACATTTCATCGCTTTCCCGATGACCAACTCCGTAATCCGGACCCTCGCTGTCCCATTCTGGGTCAGATGAAGAAGATATATCCTCGAGAGTGGTTTTGTGGGAAGTTTCTGGAGCTTCTTTCCTCTCAGCTAGACGAGAAGAGCGTCTGGGCCTCATTGTCATGGAACTATTGAAGAAGCAATAGCACGAATTAGAGTGAATTATCCCGTGTCCCCTTTTTGTGTATGTGTGTGAACTAAAGTGTGTGCGACAAATGCGGGAAGTGCAAAATAAGAGTACAGCAATGTAAGACGAAGCTTTAAAGAGAAGGTGATAGTCAGAATTGTTCTTAATTCTCGTTTATGTTTACAAGGCACTATCCTAACTGTCCGCGAGGCATATTCGTCTAGAATAAGTGTTAGTTGAATTAGTTGAGTGGTCTTTATGTGTCAAGTTCAATATGTTCGGGTCGGTTCGGATATGCATATGATGACTAGCTCGACGCAGGCAAAGATAACAGTCGGTTCGGGTGCCTCACTAAAGCATGGTCAGTTCAAGACAAGGGAAGCAACGGGTTCGGAAGCAGGACTGATCCGTTCGGATCGGGTAGCCCGATCCGAACCGAACCAGCACCACCTAACCGATCCGTTTACTTCAGCCTCTTATCCCATTCGCTTTTCCGACCCGAACCGACTTTTCCTTTCCTTTCCATCTTTCCAAAGAACGAAACCCGAGCCGATTCCCTTTCCCTCCTTTTACTTTTTGCTCCTTCGTCGTCTACCCGAATCAACTCCAGCTTGTCACCCCACTCTTCATCTCTTTCCTCTTTTCCCATCTACTCACAGACGAGTCCGCTTTATCACCGAAGCCGCCGTTAAGAACAAATATTCGCCCTATTCAGCCTCGCAACTCCTCGAAGCAATGGCGCATCCACCAGCAGCGGCGGAGGGTTCGAGTGATGCTTATGGCCAAACCATCCTAATCCAACGCTAATTGAAATCGAGAACGGTTGCAACAAAAGTATTTGAGATTAGAAAAGCTACCTATATGTTTGATTCGGGAAATCTACAGGAAATTGTTTTAGAATTTTCGAGTTTCTGACGTTTTCAATATTAAGGTCGGGAGCGGCAGCAAAAACGAAGAAGGAAGGGATGAAGGCAGTAACGGGTTTATAAAGGGAATGTTGTTGACTCCTCGTCTTCCTATTTTGTCTCACCCGCTCGGACCGGAATGAAGGCCCAGAAGCACAACTCCCTCTGAAGGCCCAACGTCCAAGAACTTAACTCACGAAGACGCTTCGGATCGGAATCCGAACCGAGCGGAAATCTCACGCGATTGATTTAACGTCCGACTCGAATTGAAGAGAAGGGAAGTAAAGGAGGAGCATACCTACAAGAAGCATTACACGGCGAGTAGAGTTCCCAAATTTGCTCAGAAATGAAGAAAAGGCACTCGGATCGGACGCCGAACCGAATAGAAATCAATGCATTACTCTAGACAATTCTGGTTGAACGACATCAAAGGACGCTTTGTACAACGAAAGCATCCTTTGAGGGGGCAAAATGTTAGCCTACTTTGTGAACTAGGCAACACAAAGTCAAGAAACCAACCGTTGAAGAGTATTTCAAGTTATGCGACTCCGGTTCGGATCGGAAGGAAACTCCACAATTCAGATTGATAGCAGCGTATCGGTTCGGATCGGGTAAAATTCTCTGTTCGGATCGGATATCTCTTACTGGATAAATTGGCAAAGCATACCTGATCGGATCGGAAGGCCAATGAATCTCAGGCGGATCGGAAAGCCGTCTGCTTGCCACGACTTCGGAGCGGAGCGGAGTATGATTAGAGAAGAAGAGACGTCCAAGCTACTCCGGTTCGGGTCGGGTATCCCGATCCGAGCCCCCAACCTGCATGTCTCCGACCCGCACCCATGATCCAGGAAAATCTCCTATAAAGTCGCCTGGAGAACCGGACCGGATGTGACCAATTCCTACCCCTAACGTCCATCTCATTGATGCGTTGTCAGCTTGATAGCCCATCCGAACCCGAAGAGAGTGCGATGTATGACGCGTGTTCCGACCCGGATTGCATCTCAGGCAGATTCACACCTATAAATACCCCATCTAGAGACAAAGAGAAGGATCTTTTTCAGCACTTTTGAGAATCCAAGTACCTCCATCATTCGAATTCCTTCACTCCCGGAAAATCCAAACCATCTTTCATTTCCTGTTTTTATCTTTCTGAGTGAACAAAAGTGAGTTGTGAGCGAATCTTACATTGTATTTGTAATTGAATTACTGAATATAGTGAAAACTAAGTGGACGTAGGCATTTCTTCGCCGAACCACTATAAACCTTGTGTGTTCTTTTTTATTTCTGCTTTACTTTATCTTGTTTCTAATCAATTTGGGTGTTAGAACCACATTTGGGTCTAACAATATATATATATATATATATATATAATATATTATATATATAATGGCCTGAATAGATTTTTGTCGAAATGAACTAGTTTTGAACTAGAATTAAAATCAATTTATTTTTGAAATAAATAAATTGAATTTGAAAGTGATTTTAAAAATAATCAATATTCCCAATACGTGAATTGGACTGGAGTTGAATCGAAATTATCTTCGGAATATTTCGATGTTGGATTTCGTGACTATACAAATATTGTTATGGGGATTTGAAAGATATATTTTATATCATTATTTCCAATACGATATTTGTTGGTTTCAGAATTTGATATTGAATATAAGCCGATATATTTTCTATTCAGAGCCTTGTATTTAATATCAAATATGATTTGGGTTTATCGTGAATCGTGTTTTAGATGACATTGGTTCTTTAACGCAGTTAAAGGCAGGATGTTGATTTTTGAGAAGATTAAAACTAAGTGAAGTTTTAAATGAATATTTAATTAGATTAAAATGTGAATTGATAATTTAAATTATCAAATCTGAAAGGTGATCGAGAATGGAGTACCACCAGTTTTGCTCCAAAGCGATAGTTAAATCTTTAATTAGATTTGAACGGGAAATGGTAATTAATTTTACCGATAACACCGTGGTGTTAGATATGGAGTATTACCAGTTTTCTCCATGGGATATATAGGTTGGGATTGGGAAATAAAATAAATAATTACTTCGGTGTGGTTCGCTAATCCCGACTAGTTTGAAATGATATCCAAAGGAAGATTAAAGAATAAATTAAGAAGAATTTATCTTGGATAAAATTAATGGGAACTTTTCCCTAAGAATGTGATTTTATGAATAAAAGAATATTCTGAATTGGAATGAGGCGTTCGTTGTGTTTGTGTAACATTTGTTTATCATATACGTGGGTTATTCAGAAAGGCCGGGTTTATACCCATTCCGAATAACCGATTCGACGAGATGTCGAAGATGAAGACGGTGGTTGAAGACCGGAAGTCTTCACATCGTTTGGGTGATTACTGATGATCTTGATTAGGCTGTACACCCAAGATGAGGGAAACAGTTGGTGATCGTCCAGACGTACTTGGAGATGGATGAATATGCGAGGAAAGTGCCTCCGGTTTCGTTCAGACCTAGAACGAACTTGTAAATGGATTGTGTGTCTGACATTGGATTTTATTCTGTGTTGATTGATCTCTATTAAATATACATCTTTTTGGCGGCGGAGAATTTATTCTCTTGCTTAACGCCCTTCTATGAGGCGTACGAGCTCAGAGGTTGTATATCGATGGACATCAGTCGCATGGAGTGAATTACCAGTGTGGCACGCGTAAGTGGTAGTTGATCAAGGCTTCTGTTGAAAAGCAAAGTCTTGTGGTTGATGATCAAAGCACAGCCTGTGTGGCATAGCTTTGTGTATAACGTGAATTCGCGAGCCTCACACCTCGGTATGAGTCAAAAATGGGATAGTGACTGCAGGGAGAGCACGACATTTCTTTCTAGCTAGGGTGGTGTCAGTGACCTACCAGCCCTGACATTTATATATTTTTCACCTGTGTGGTTGTTGGATACGAGGCGCCTCGGATATAGGTCTGTAAGGACCGGGAAACGTGTGTTCATTAATAATTAATCCTCAAAAGTAAGAGAGGACCGACCCTAAAGATCCAAGGATCATAGTCGGGTCCTGAGTCATTTGCTAGAGTGTCTCGATTCGGAGAGGAGCTTGCCCCTTGCCTCGGCTCATGACGGAAATCCAATTTCCAATACGTGATATTGCGGTTTTATTTGTAGAACCTAGTATGGCGACATAGTGGTATGGGTCATTAATGCCGCCTATGATTGATATTTATGATGTGAAATTGTTTTGACACTATACACTTATAGTAATATCAAAATAATGTGTTTTAAATGTATTAAGCATGCTTTGGCTGTTATAAGGTAAAAACCCTGTCCTCCGGCTTGCGTTGCATTGTGTGATGGGACCTGGGTCTTATAACAGCTTCATTTTTCTTTATTTAGCATTGCGCTTTTTGTTTTATGCACTGGTATTCTTGGGAGGAAACCCGTTCCGTGTCATACGGCGTGGTCCCTTGATTTACCAAACTTTAAAAATAAAGATCAATAACTGTTTTAGTTCTCACACCAGTCCCATGACTGACCTGGAGTTTATTGTTTTAACCTAAACTCTGGGTGCCCCTATTTTCCGCACGGGCAGCTAGTAGTTTTGGTTTTGCAGATTTATATTCACAGGGTCCTGATTTACAGCTGGAACGATGCTCGGAAAGCTCTGTATCCGTGTGTTACTTTCAGTTGTGTTTTCTATTGTTTTTCCACTACTATGTAATTTGTTGTAATCTCTGATATTTATCCAATGTAATTTATTCATTTATACTCTGTATATTCTTATATCTGATGGAATTGTTGTAATAACAATGAAATGTTCTTCCATTTGCGAACTATTTTGTCCTGTTCTCAACTTTATCCGTGTTTTCCTTCACGGGGAAGTTCGGGTCGTCTCTGTTTGGTATCAGAGCTTTGGTTTACGGAGCTCGAGAACAAGACACATTAGAACCATACGAAAGAATTCATCAGATATTGGATTAGTAATATCCAATTAGAATGACTCGTTAGAGATAGGATCGGTAGTATCCTAGAACGAGTGTGAAGAGTATATTTTTCAAATGAAAACAATTTTGTTTTGAAATTTAAATCGCTTTATACGTATTTGAATATTTATTTATTTTGAATATGGACAATCGGGTATACAAAGATTTCGCATATACGCGTCATGAACGTATATTCGAAGTTTTAATATACTAGATAGATATAGGATCACACTCTAGTTGCCCGGGGATGGTTCTGATAATACTGCAGCGTTACCAGTATTTATTTTCGAGTGACGAATATGTGATTTCTATATATTTCCATTAGACTGGTGTGAGAACCAAAACCAATATAGCTAGAATACATTGTTGTGAATTGGCATCAAAAACATGATTTTTTGTATATGTATCAAAATTATGAATTTGAAACTCTAATTCACTAATTGATTGATGTTTGTGTTGTTTGTTTATTTATTTGATAATTTTGAACCATTATGCCTAATTGTACCAAATATTGAATTGTATTGAAATTAGTCGCATTTGCTTGCATATACATGTACTTACATTGAACAGGTCATAGCAAGGAGGCTAGAGCAGAGAATAAAATTTGTTTGCCCGACAAATAGGTACATGTTTACTATAATTTACTGTTTTGTTTGGGTGATGATGATTTTATGAGCCGATTGGCTTTTTATTTTTCTTTTTGAGATCAGAAGGCCTATATGGCAATTTCGGGATTTTCCCGTGGCTCCCGGTGCAGGGGAGGTTATGGCGAAATTTTTCGAAAATTCCGGGTGTTAGCCAAATTTTTGAAGAATTTGAAAATTCTCAGAAACTGAAAAGCTGGAGAATGGAAGCCAGATCGAACGTAGAGTTGATTAATCAAACCACTTTCGACTTTGTTCCTTTTCGGGGACGAAAAGTTTTAAGTGGGGGAGATTGTAACAACCCGAAAATCTGGGCCAGTTTAAATTTTTATTTTGGCAATTTTAGTGAATTTTGCACAATTAAAATAGATTATTTTAAATAATATCGACGAGAAATTTATTTTGAATGGAATTCGAACGTATATATTATATACGTCTTCGTTAGAATATAAATAATTATATATATAATTATAAATAGAATTGAAAATGGCGCGGTAGTTCGATAATTCGATTTCAAACTTCAATTGAATGTACTGGGTGCAAAATAAACCGAATTTTAGTGAAACCAAAAACATTAGGATCTAATTGAGAATATCTTTCTAACGAATCCGAAAAATCGAGATTTCATGGCGGGAATCAAAAGATATGTCCAGTTGAAGATTCTGAATAGTCGCTATGGAATTCAGGCCCTTAAAAATGGGAATTTTGCAAACGACCTCGTATTTCGACGAAACCACTTTTGTTGGATCCGTGATGTCAAGTTATTGCTAGATTCCAAATTTCAGAATTTTTCGAATCAATATGTGAGCGTGGCAAAGGAAAACGCGTTTGACCAGTTTCAGTTGATTTTAATCGACTGGAAAATGGCCATTTTTCTAACGGTCTCAGAATTCGACGAAACTAGTTTTGTTAGGACCGTATTGTCAATACGAAGCTAGAAAATATTTTTATGGAATTTTTAGAGTTCGTATGTGACCCCGGTAAATTGAAATGCGCGTTCAAATTCAATATATAGAGTATATGTTGATTTTGACGAAAACTGATCGAAACGATCTAATCAGCTTACGACACATATCCCATTGTGTTCGGAATGGGGGTAATTAGCTATGGACGACAGGCGGTGGGTTTCGTTTCGAGTTCGTCAATAAAAGTTGCTTTTTGGAGAATAAATTAAAAAAATCCCCTCTTCCCTTATCTCTCCTTAGACTCCCCCCCCCCCCCCCGTTCATTTTAAATAAAGAAAAAAAAGAAATCAAATCGCTTTAGCCTTCAGATGCGCCTCCTCCAAGGCGGACGCCGCCGCCAGAGCGCCCACCGCCGCCTCGTCCAGACCGCTCCCCCTTCCCTCCAGCCTCCTCCCGATCTTCTCTCTCCTCTTCTACTCCTAAAACCCGCAATCCCCTTTTAACCCTAGCCCCAAATCCGCTCAGCGCACCACTCGAGGCAACGCCCCTCTTCCAGCGTGGCTTGAGGCACGCTGCGTCACCATCACAGCCCGCTCCGACCCCCTGCAGCTTCCATCGACAACGCAGACCCCCCCCCCCCCCCGAAAAAACACAGTGAGTTTTAATCGTTTTAAAATTTGTTTTTTTTATGTATAAACATTATTTAATTCAGAGAAAGGAATAATTTTTATATGTGATTATCGAAGAAAGGAATAATTTTTATCGCATGTAAAGGTTGAAAATATAATTTTCATATTATATAGATAATAAAAATGTGATCTTTATATGGTTGGATATAAAAAGACGATATTTTTATGTAGTGAAAGACGATATTTTTATGTAGTGAAAGACGACATTTTTAAAGTAGGAAAAGGCGAAATCTTTACAATTGAAAAGGCGAAATCTTTATATTTAAAAAGGTGAAATCTTTACAATTGAAAAGGCGAAATCTTTATATAGAGAATAGCGTGATAAAAAAATAATCTTTGTTATATGAACACCGTTGTAAAAATAGAATTTTTATCTATATAGTTGCGGTGTAAAAATAGAATTTTTATCTATATAGTAGCGGTGTAAAAATAGAATTTTTATCTATATAGTAGCGATGTAAAAATATGAATTTTATATATAGTAGCGGTGTAAAAATAGAATTTTTATCTATATAGTAGCGGTGTAAAAATAGAATTTTCATCTATATAGTAGCGGTGTAAAAATAGAATTTTTATCTATATAGTAGCGATGTAAAAATATGATTTTTATATATAGTAGTGGTGTAAAAATAGAATTTTTATCTATATAGTAGCGGTATAAAAATAGAATTTTTATCTATATAGTAGCGGTGTAAAAATATGATTTTTATATATAATAGCGAAGTAAAAATATGATTTTTATATATAATAGCGAAGTAAAAATATGATTTTTATATATAATAGCGAAGTAAAAATATGATTTTTATATATTGAATAGTGAAGTAAAAATTCGATTTTTATATATTGAATAGCAAAGTAAAAATTCGATTTTTATATAGGTAGTGGCTACGAACAACGAAAGTGACAAAAAGGCGAGAACGACGAAGACTTCTACTTAAGAAGAGTCGAGATGATTGGATTAGCTATCAGTGAGAATTTCTCACTCTAAATTTCTTTTTCTAGTTATATATATATATATATATATATATATATATATATATATATATATACTAGGATGCAGACGGTGCTTAGCAGCACCCGACACCCGTCATCCACAGACCATGGATAGCTTGTTTGTTTGATTGATATGTTGTGAAAATTTGTTTGTGAAGTTGATGTGAAATAGATAATGAAATATATTCATGTGTTGAAATAAATTAATTATCATTAAAAATATAATTTTTAACGTGAAAGTGAATAAATAAATATTTATAAACAAATCGGCCGATTTGTTTATATACACTGATTTGACTGATATTGATTGGGATGATAAATTTTACACATCGCCCAACTGCACGAATAAAAACATGTGTTTGTTGATTTGAAACCCCACACGGGTGTTGGGATAATATTTAGCGTACACTAATCCCAATTATTTAATTGAATGTCGATCGATTGGTCGATAGGCTGTGTAAGCGTTAACTATTTATATTTGATGCTTATGCAGTTGTGTGGTGCACCTTGGATGATGGTTGATTGTTTATCATTGCTATTATATACATGTGGTGTATGGAATCCATATAACTAACGTTATATGGTAATTGATTGGGCCTCATTCAAATCGGGAAAATAATGAATATTATAAAGGGGAAATTCATGTGTTGAGTATAAAAATAGTCAGGTATTGACGATGTTCATGTGTTGAAACTATTCATATGTTGAGTAAAATAGTTTAACAATAAAATTTACATCTTTATCATATTTAAAATTAGAACTACTTAACGGTGGAGTCTAATTAAAAAAAATCAAACGATAGATACTATGATTTTATAAAATATTTTACATAACAAAAATAGTCGTGTGTTAAAAGAAATATAGATTCATGTGTTGAATATAATATATATTCATTTGTTGAATAGAATAAAGAAGTTATTGAAAAATATAAAGCCGTGTTGATTAGAGATGCGTTATTTTGACGCGAACGATATTTATATCGATTTTATTCGTTTTATAATGAATATGGAAAAGTGATTTCAAAATTTAATATTTTGAAATGAAATTCAAATTAAATTAGATTAAAATTCAAATTGAAATTTTATTGAATCAATTTGAAATGAATTCGAATCGAATAGAAAATGAATTCGATTCGAATTGAATAGAAAGTGAATTTGAATTCGAATTGAATAGAAATGAATTCAAATTGAATTAAATGGAAATTGAATTAAAAACGAATTGAAATCGTTTTGAATGAAATTTAAAACGAACTAAAATTGAATTGAAATCAATTTGAAATGAATTCGAATTGAAGTAAATAGAAGGTAAATTCAAATTGAATTGAAACGAATTAGAATTTGAATTGAAACGAATTTGAATTCGAATTAAATAAAATTGAAATGAATTCGAATCGAATTGAAATCAAATCGATTTGAAATTGAAGATCAAGTTGAAATTGTTTTTGAAAACGAATTTAAAACGAGTTATAAAATACGTTTTAAAAGGAAATCGACGAAATATATATATAATATATATAATGGCCTGAATAGATTTTTGTCGAAATGAACTAGTTTTGAACTAGAATTAAAATCAATTTATTTTTGAAATAAATAAATTGAATTTGAAAGTGATTTTAAAAATAATCAATATTCCCAATACGTGAATTGGACTGGAGTTGAATCGAAATTATCTTCGGAATATTTCGATGTTGGATTTCGTGACTATACAAATATTGTTATGGGGTTTTGAAAGATATATTTTACATCGTTATTTCCAATACGATATTTGTTGGTTTCAGAATTTGATATTGAATATAAGTCGATATATTTTCTATTCAGAGCCTTGTATTTAATATCAAATATGATTTGGGTTTATGGTGAATCGTATTTTAGATGACATTGGTTCTTTAACCCAGTTAAAGGCAGGATGTTGATTTTTGAGAAGATTAAAACTAAGTGGAGTTTTAAATGAATATTTAATTAGATTAAAATGTGAATTGATAATTTATATTATCAAATCTGAAAGGTGATCGAGAATGGAGTACCACCAGTTTTGCTCCAAAGCGATAGTTAAATCTTTAATTAGATTTGAACGGGAAATGGTAATTAATTTTACCGATAACACCGTGGTGTTAGATATGGAGTATTACCAGTTTTCTCCATGGGATATATAGGTTGGGATTGGGAAATAAAATAAATAATTACTTCGGTGTGGTTCGCTAATCCCGACTAGTTTGAAATGATATCCAAAGGAAGATTAAAGAATAAATTAAGAAGAATTTATCTTGGATAAAATTAATGGGAACTTTTCCCTAAGAATGTGATTTTATGAATAAAAGAATATTCTGAATTGGAATGAGGCGTTCGTTGTGTTTGTGTAACATTTGTTTATCATATACATGGGTTATTCAGAAAGGCCGGGTTTATACCCATTCCGAATAACCGATTCGACGAGATGTCGAAGATGAAGACGGTGGTTGAAGACCGGAAGTCTTCACATCGTTTGGGTGATTACTGATGATCTTGATTGGGCTGTACACCCAAGATGAGGGAAACAGTTGGTGATCGTCCATACGTACTTGGAGATGGATGGATATGCGAGGAAAGTGCCTCCGGTTTCGTTCAGACCCAGAACGAACATGTAAATGGATTGTGTGTCTGACATTGGATTTTATTCTGTGTTGATTGATCTCTATTAAATATACATCTGTTTAGCGGCGGAGAATTTATTCTCTTGCTTAACGCCCTTCTCTGAGACGTACGAGCTCAGAGGTTGTATATCGATGAACATCAGTCGCATGGAGTGAATTTCCAGTGTGGCACGCGTAAGTGGCAGTTGATCAAGGCTTCTGTTGAAAAGCAAAGTCTTGTGGTTGATGATCAAAGCACGACCTGTGTGGCATAGCTTTGTGTATAACGTGAATTCGCGAGCCTCACACCTCGGTATGAGTCAAAAACGGGATAGTGACTGCAGGGAGAGCACGACGTTTCTTTCTAGCTAGGGTGGTGTTAGTGACCTACCAGCCCTGACATTTATATATTTTTCACCTGTGTGGTTGTTGGATACGAGGCGCCTCGGATATAGGTCTGTAAGGACCGGGAAACGGGTGTTCAGGAATAATTAATCCTCAAAAGTAAGAGAGGACCGGCCCTGAAGATCCAAGGATCATAGTGGGGTCCTGAGACATTTGCTAGAGTGTCTCGATTCGGAGAGGAGCTTGCCCCTTGCCACGGCTCATGACGGAAATCCAATTTCCAATACGTGATATTGCGGTTTTATTTGTAGAACCTAGTATGGCGACATAGTGGTATGGGTCATTAATGCCGCCTATGATTGATATTTATGATGTGAAATTGTTTTGACACTATACACTTATAGTAATATCAAAATAATGTGTTTTAAACGTATCAAGCATGCTTTGGCTATTTTAAAGTAAAAACCCTATCCTCCGGCTTGCGTTGCATTGTGTGATGGGACCTGGGTCTTATAACAGCTTCATTTTTCTTTATTTAGCATTACGCCGTTTGTTTTATGCACTGGTATTCTTGGGAGGAAACCCGTTCCGTGTCATACGACGTGGTCCCTTGATTTTCCAAACTTTAAAAATAAAGATCAATAACTGTTTTAGTTCTCACACCAGTCCCATGACTGACCTGGAGTTCATTGTTTTAACCTAAACTCTGGGTGCCCCTATTTTCCGCACAGGCAGCTAGTAGTTTTGGTTTTGCAGATTTATATTCATAGGGTCCTGATTTACAGCTGGAACGATGCTCGGAAAGCTCTGTATCCGTATGTTACTTTCAGTTGTGTTTTCTATTGTTTTTCCGCTGCTATGTAATTTGCTGTAATCTCTGCTATTTATCCAATGTAATTTATTCATTTATACTCTGTATATTCTTGTATCTGATGGAATTGTTGTAATAACAATGAAATGTTCTTCCGTCTGCGAACTATTTTGTCTTGTTCTCAATTCTATCCGTGCTTTCCTTCACGGGGAAGTTCAGGTCGTCTCAGGTCGGTCCCTGCTCCTATCCGATCCGATCCGGTTCGGGTGTTTTCCTGCACTTTTCCTGTAACTTCCAGTGACGATTTATATGCCACTCGACGGCGTTTTCGACCATTCTAAACAATCACAATGCATAACATAAAGTCATAGCAACATGTATAATCAACCACAACCAGCAAAACAACAACCATAACATGTAAAATGGATCAAACATGGCCAAAACCCCATATTTTCCCTTAAGCATGTTTAGGCAAAATTAATGATATGATTAGTAAAACTTAACCAAATTAAACCAAATTTCTAACAGAGGTCTAAAACATTATTTTCGAATTTATAAATATTTTTCCAAAATTTTATCATGTCTAGTTTTTTTAATCTTCACTAATTACCCTAAATTAACCGCAATTAGTGCAAAACTTTGCAAATCACTCACCTTGGCCACAAATAAAATACCAAATCAGAAATAATTCTCTGTTTGGCGTTGTTCCTAATGCAACACAGCATCTCTATCTCAATCTCTATGCTAATCCGCCTCAATTTGATGTTGCGGAGCCTAATCTTCAATTAGAAAGTGATTTGGGGATGTTTTAGAGGTTGGAGGCCATTATTAGGGTTCTTAGGAGGTAAATAGCGGCTAGAAAACTGAAATGAAATGAAAACCTAACTCATTTCAGCCTCCCATAACCCTAATCCCGAAATGGGTTATGGACCCATTTACTAATCACCTCGTTTGGCCCAGTTAAGCAGTTTTTCACCTTCTGAAACTTGTTTCAGCCATATCTCCCAAACGGTGAGTCCGTTTGGCAATTGTGACCACTCTACGGAATTGTAAACCATCATCCGGATCCAATGAAAGTGGTTTCAGGTAAAAACTCCTTTCCAATCCAAAGTTATGGCCAAAACAAGATCAGCTAGGGGCAAAATAGTCATTTAAAAATCGGCAAAAATCATGAACATGGGAAATGACCCCATTAGTCGTCTCCCAAAGTTACATGACCATACGACTTCGTATGTGAAAGAAATAAATATTCTACGATCTTGCGATGCGTAGAATGCGGGTCGTTACAATAAAAATGGTTAACACCCCAGACCAGCTTAGCTGATTGATTTACGAAAGCGAATGCTTTCCTTCGGACTTTGCTAATAAAGATCGTCTAAAAGAACTGGATCTTAATTTCTCGATTCCAGTGGAAGCTCTTTTTGAATGTGATGTATGAATATGTTTAGGTAATGGCTTCTAGTATACCAAAAGATTATAGGGATTAAAGTTACGGAAGTTTATACACACTGAATCCTTGAACAGGTTTTGGACCTAAACACTCTTTGATGATCACTGGCCCTGTCGGTGGTTTTAATTTAACATTATTCAAAGACTAATGAACTAAGAATCTTGTGTTACAAAACCTATTAAGGAGTGATGAATCTGGTTATGCTCCAAAGATGGAGACATGTTCCGCCAACGACGGTTCTTTTCCTTTCCGGGTAAAGTTTCACTATCGCCGACCCTGAGCTTCTCATTCTTTCCTATGGGATTTGCAACATGACTTCGGATAAGAATAAGAATGTAAAAGTTAAAATTATATGCAAATCGGTTGTTAAATAAATTAGTAACCAATATGATTAATCTCCCTCTCTTATAATTTACGTCTATAAGCTTTGATTCCGAGTCTCCTCCTTTTATTATAATTTGTCAAATAGGATATGAGAATAGGGAAATCTCCAATTTGATTTTGAAATTAGGGTTACACTCCACAATTTGTGATTATATATTTTGGAAAGGACTTACTTGTCTTGATTCTTGACCCTAGGGGTTGTACTTATGGGTGCAGGTTGACCCCCTTTCGCCAAATAGATTTTGTCTTGATGCTTCTCCGAAGATGGATTCCAACGCTCAACACAAGCATCTTTTTCGGTAAGCGGCTTGCTCTAATGGTACATTAAAAGAGCATCTTCTCGAAAATGGGCTTGCCAGTTGTGGGAGGCATGTGTTTATGCAGGATCCAGGCTTATGGTGACAACTTATTCTTATACAAGGCATCCTTTGGCACGATGAACCTTCTATAGAATACAAGATCGTTTTCTAAAGAACAATTCTCCGAAGCCCTTGTTTTTTGAGCTTTATAAGGGCTATGCTTTGTTGAGGTCAGAAATTTATTTTTAGAAGATATACCCTTCAATGTCACCGGAAGGGGATTTTTCTTCATTATTCCGGATGCCTCCTTGTCTTTGACGACTCTTTATTACCACTTTGCTTTTCACCTTTTGCTTAGCAACGGTACTCCCTTAGGCTTTAGTATGAAGCTTCCATTTTTTTAGAGTCTTTATTTTAATTGAATTTTTAAAGGATTTTAATCCTCCCTGCTTTCTTTAGAAGCTTTCTCTGGTATTTTGGCCTTTTTTCACTAGGGAATACTTTTGGTTAACATTCAGTCCCCCAGTATGAAAGAAGCTTTTGTTCTTTAGGACAAAAATTGTGAACACTTTCGTCTCTTTCCTATTGCAAGCTCACTCACATTAGCATTGGTATCTGATTTGTTTTTAATAATAGCTTATATGTATAGGTCTGTTCAATTGTATTTAGTTGAAATAGTAGAATATCAATTATCCTGGTAATAGTAGAAGAGAATCTTTCGTCGCTGTTTTAGGACATTTAACATTTACACTTTGGCAATAACAGAGATTCAGAATTCGTTCTTCCAATACTAATAAAAGAGATGAAGTTATTATTGGCTTATAGAAGTCCTTTGAAAATAATTGAGTACCAAAATTTCTCTCAACATTTATAAGTCCAGAAAGCCATATTTGGATACGAATTAAGTAAGATTCTAGAAATTTACTTTTGGAAATAGCGGATAAAAAACACATTCGGCATTATATGGCCTGAAACCCTTGTTCGGGTAATAATTAAATAGAAGTACAGAAATCCATTTCTTATATCAATTGACACAAGCAAAGCCTCTCTCGGCTTAAGTGAATCCAAAACCCAATTTCAGGTAATAGAAATCCAGAAACCACTTCTTGGAAGTAATAAGTGTATAACTAATGCTATCTTTGGTGCATAGAAGATCCGAACCCCAGATTTGGGTATTAGAATGTTAGAAATCCAAAGAACTTTTTTCAAAATTAATAAATACAAACGAAGCTTTCTTTAGCCTATAAAAGCTCTAAAACTCGTAATTGTTTACTAAATAATAGAATCCATTAATCTTCTTTTGGAAATAATAGATGAAGCCCTCATTCGGCTTGTAGAAGACTCAAAAACCATATTCGGGTAATAATAGAGATAATACAAATCCAGAAATATTCTTCAGGAAATAATAGGCGAAGCCTCCTTCGGTTTATAGATGATCTGAACCCCATATTCGGGTAATAATAGAGATAATAGAAATCTTCTTTTGAAAATAATAGACGAAGCCCCTTTAGACTTACAGATAACATGAAACCCATCTCTGGGTAATAACAGAGATAATAGAAATCCAGAAATCTTCTTCTGAAAATAACAGATACAAAAGGTCTTTTGGTTTTGGAAGATTCTTAGCCAATTTCAGACTTTTCTAAAGCTCAGGCTTAGAATGTTTTAAGTACTCCTTTTGAGATCTCTTTTCCTTTTGTGGGACGGGCATAATTAGAAGCAGGGAGTGCTCATCTTGAAAGAAGAGGCAGGGTATGCTTATGTTGAAGCAGAGGTAGGGCTTGTTTTAAAAAGAACAGAGGCAGAGTGTGCTTCATTTGGAGCCGGGCGCATGTCCCTGGGCTTACCCTCCCCTCCTCTTTGTGGAAACTTGACTACTTCAAGGGCTCGCGGTGATGGCATTGTCGCCCAGGTTTACCCTCCTTCCTCCAGGAGGCGCCTAGGATATACCTATGGCATGGATTCAGGTGCATTTGCCCTAGGCTTACCTTCCTCCCTCCTTAGGGGAAGAACCTTGGTATACTAGGAAATTTATTAGCTGTCGGGTGCATGTCGCCAAGCTTACCCCTCCTCCCTTTTGGGAAGCGCCTTGACTACATCAAATACTTTTAAGATTAATCCATAATGAAAGGATTTTTTTATTAAACCACCAACCAAGTAGAACATCTTATTTTTGGTTTCACTTGGAAGCCGTTATTCACTATTCTTATACAAATAGATAGAATCAGCAATACTTTTTAAAGTTTTAATTCCATTTTTTGTCATTGAAGCTAGATTCTTTAATCCTTGATACAAATGCCTCCTTTGATGAATTACTTTATTCATATTTGGAGGGAAAATAAGGTCTTAGGTGTTTCACATTCCATGTTCCACGTTACCGTCAGGATGACACAAGCCATAAGTCCCTGGTGGTATAATTAATTTGAGGTCCTTCCTAATTTGTTCCCAGTAGTTCGTATGTATGATTCTTTGTATTGGACCTTACTCTTCGAAGTTCTAAGTCTCCTTCTCTAAACATTCTTGAATTTACTTTCGTATTATAGTAACATGTCATTCCTCTTTGATATTCTATTGTATGAATTACAACTTCGTCTCTAAGTATGGGGATTAGGTCTAAAGATTCCTTTAATTCATGATTCTTATCGAAGGCATAAGCAACCATTCAGTGGGGTGGTATTTCGATCTCGATTGCAAGCATTGCTTCACATACGAAGGTCAGAGAATGGGGCGTATGGCATGTTGTCATCTTAGAAGAAGTACGATACTCCCAAAATAATAATGGTAACACTTCTACCCAACTTCCTTTAGCTCATTTATTCGTTTCTTTAGTATGTCTTTATAGTTTTTCTAGCGGTTTCTAAGGCATTGTTTGCCTTTGGATCCGCTATGGAAGAAAAACTTCTAGCGGTTTCATTATTAAAAACAAAGTCATGAGAACTCCTTGCTTTCAAATTATGTTGCATTGTCGGATATTATCTTATAGTGAATTTCAAATTTGGTGATATTGTTCCTGATGACAAATCTTAAACTTTTCAGGAAGTGATTTTCAGAAGCGGCTCCGCTTCTACCCATTTGACAAAATAGTCAATTTTGCCACTACCGCATATTTGGCACCTCCTTTTGAAATTGGCAACAGGCCGATAATGTCTATTCCTCATACATCGAACGGCTATTGGCTTGTTACAGGAGTTAGATTGTTTGGTGATAGCCAAGAAACATTAGAATATCTTTGACATTTATCGCATCTTTTTACTAAATCTATGGTCTTCTTAATCATTTGTGACCAGAAAAATACCCGTCATATTACTCTCTTAGCTAATTTTATCCTATTAGAGTGGTCCCCACAGAACCCTTTGTATGCTTCTTTCAACAATTTTAGACCATTCCCGGGATTTACATATTTCAATGGAAGTGCATAGCCTTTTTTGTACAAGATCCCATCCAAAGTGGTAGAATTCGAAGCCTGTCTCTTAATTTTTCTGGACTCTGTTTTATTCAAAGGAAACACGTTGTTAGTTAAATACTTAAGAACTTGTGTCATCCAGTTGTTTTCCTTATAACCTTTGAAAAGGTTTTCTGTTTTGGATGGAAATTCTTTCTAGTTGAGCCTTCACCTGAGATCTATTCAAAACCGAGGATTGCTTTCCTTTCCAATTTCCTTTTCTTTAACACTCGGTATTGCCTAATATCCGATAGGAATTTTTTGAGTTTTCGAAGCTCTTCTCGAGCTAGCTAGCTTAGCTAAGGAATCAGCTTAAGAATTTTCTCCTCTCGTAACCTGGTGTACTAAGAAATCCTCGAAAGATATTAGCATTCCTAATATTTTATTTACATATTAAGATAATTTCGGATCCTTTATCTGGTATGTTTGCTTTAGATAGTCTACCACTAATTGGGATTCACCGAAAATTTAGATTTGTGGATTCTTACCAGAGTTAATTTGGCAACCGTAGATTCAAATTCTGCCATATTATTCATTACGAAGAAGCCCAGTTTGGTTGCACAATGTAGGTGATGCTCTTTTGATGTTATAATAACATACCCTGCTCTTGTATCTTGTTCATTAGAAGTTCCGTCGACAAATAATTTTAGTTTTGGCTCTAAATATTTTTTCCCTTACCAATTGTTGTTCGATGAATCTTGTGCATTCATTTACAAAATAAGCCAAGACTTGGCCTTTGATAGATGTGCATGGCTTAATTCTATATCACATTAGCTTAGCTCAATCCCCTATTTCACTAACCTTCCGAAGGACTCTAGTTTACTAAATATTTTTTTAAGGGGAAGCTTGTTTAAGTCCTTGATTGGATGTGCGTGAAAATATGATTGTAGCTTTTGGAAGGTTAGAATTAATCCATAAGCCAATTTCTCAATTGTTGGATAGTGGATTTCAACATCTTTTAATGTTTGAAGTTGTGTTCCATTATCCTCTAGAATTAACACTGTGCTAACGGCATGTTCTGAAACTGCCATATAAAGATATAAAGTTTCTATATTTTCCAGACTAAACATTATGATTTTTTTTTCAAATGATCCTTTAATTCTAGGAATGCCCTTCAGAATTCCTATCCCCCCTCAAAATTATTTTTCTTCTTAATAACATCAAAGAATAACACACATTTGTCAGTGAACATAGAGATGAACCTACTTAGTGCTGCTACTTTACCATTCAAACTTCACATCCTTTCCCGTTTTAGGTTCAGCCATGTCTCTTATCACCTTTATTTGTGCAGGACTAGCATCTATCCCTCGTTCACTTATGATGTAGCCTAGGAAATTCCCTGAGTGAACTCCAAAGTGGCACTTTTGAGCGTTTAAATTCATTTGGTATTTTCACATTACTTCAAAAATTTCTTCGAGATCCCTTAAGTGGTCTTTAACTTTTCATGATTTTACTAACATAAACTTCCAATGTCCTTCTGATTTGTTCATAGGGCATCATATTAACTAATATTTGATTCCAACATTCTTAAGACCGAAGGGCATAGCCTTATATCAGCATGTTCCATCATCGGTAACGAAACTCGTGTGTTCCTCGTTAGGTTTAAACATGGGTATTTGGTTATATCCGAAGTAAGCATCTATAAGGGATAATAACTTATTCCCACTTATGTCATCCACTAGTTGGTCAATTCTAAATAAAGTGTAGCAGTTTTTTGGACCTTATCAAACAACCTTTTCTTTTTTCGGACAGGGGTTATACATATGTCAATATTGAGATAATGACACATGTTTGAAAGGGTCTATTCCTACCATGTCAGAATGTGCCCATGCGAAGATGTCTTTACTTTCCTTAAGGAAATGGATTAGATCTGTTTTCACCTTTAGTTCCAAAAAAATCCTACTTTGATAGTCTTTCCCAGATCGGTGGGGTCTATGCATACATCCTTAGTTTCCTTAGATGGTTCAATCCTTTCGACTTTTCCCAAACAATTTAGATGTGCCACGATTTTCTCTTCTTCATTGGTTTTCATCTCTTGCTTTTTACTCTTTCTATCTTTTGACCTACAAATATCTTTTTTCTACTTAATAAATTGATTATTTCTTATCGTTCTTACCTTTGCTCTGAATTTTTGGTTTAAGAGCCCGTTATTTGAAGGCTGTAATTTAGTAGATGCATCAAAATATGCAAAGTACTCTAATTTATACCAGTCATGTATAACAAAAGTATATTTCACTCGAGCTAAACTTCTCCCCTTTAACGGTCCCATATCCTTTCTTTGTTAAAAACTTGGCCACCAGATATTTGAGAGAGATAAAGCCATCCACTTCATCGAGTGCTAGTCGTCCAAAAAAAGTGTTATAGAAAGAAGGTTGGTCAATGATCATGAATAAAGCTTCGAAAGTGCGGTAGTAAGGTGGGAGTCCCATCAGCACCTTCCGCTTCACCTTTCCTACTATAGTAGATCCTTTATTGTTGAACCAAAAAACAAGTTATGGACTGGGCGTGTTTGAATATAGCATTAACTGAACTTTTTGTGTCAATTAGAATTTTAGCAACCATACATTGTTCAATTTGAGTGGTGATCATTAAAGGGTCGTTATTAGGATGGTGAATCCCCTTATGAAGCTCTTGTAGAGTTACTACCAATGTGTGCATGTGAAGACCTCTTGAAGGATGACTCGGTGACCTTTCGTGATTTGAGAACACTCCATCTCTTGCTTTTATGAGGCAGTGATTGTTTGCTCCTTGGCTGCTTCCTGCAACATGAGGGCCTTAGTGAAGTACATTAATGTGATCGAGTGGTAGACCCATATCCAAGACCTCCTCCTCCTCCTCAGTAGCATTTACTATAGCTCCCTCGTAGGGATTATGATATCTTGTGTTTCCCTAAGAAGCATTCTTATCATTTTGAACAAACTCTTGCAAGTGTCCATCCTGTATGAGCCTTTGAATAATACTGGTTAAGACCTTGCACTCATTAGTTTCGTGGCCATTTGCTTTATGACATATGCAGTAACTGTCCTCTTCTTGGCCTCCAGATTGGTTTAGGGTTTGAGCAAAATAGGGAAGTTTACTTATCCCTTTATTATTGAATAAATAAAGGATACTGGCTTGTTTAGTGCCACCTAGTTTCTATCCGTGTTTTCCTATCGTGTTCTTTTAGTGTTTCAGTCGAAGCTAGGTTTTGACCTTTCTTTCCGAAAGGGTCCCTTCTTCCTTGCATGATACATTTTGTCTATAGGAATTAACTCGTTAGCTCGGAAGTGAAATTATTGCAAGTCTTCACATTCGTTGACAATGAGGTCTTTCCAGAATGGGGTATTATCCTGAAGTCCTAAGTGAACGAATATCAACTTATCCATATCATCAATGCCCTTCGCCCTTACCGCCTCAGCGTTGAACCTCTTCAAATATTCTCCTAAAGGTTTCTTCGTTTGTTTCTTGATGTTAGCAATCATCATATAATGAAGTGATGGATCCTTCCAAATGCAAAATTGCATTGCAAACTTGTAAGAGAATTGCTTCTATGAATTTATAGTCCTTTTGCGATACATCTATAGCATTTGGCAGTGACTCCTTGTAGTTTTACAAGATTCAATATGTACTGGAATACCCTGAAGTCATTGTATAGATCCATTTAACTGTTGAAGGCCATCAGATGGTCGTCGGGGTCGGTAATCCCTTAATACATGATGGTTGGAATCTTTACTTGTAAGGGAATAACAGATTCCATAATTTCTTCAGTGAATTGGGAAACCCTTTCATTGTCATTCACCTGAGCATCGAAAGTCCTTTTCCCTTTGGATTCGATCGAGTCCTCAATATCCTTTGTTATTAGGTCTTTGATATTCGCCCCCTCATTATAATAGTTAACCCGATGCGGATCATACCCCTGGGTATTGGAGCTCCTGTATTGTTATTCTTTGTTTATGAGCTTTCCTTGGTACTTAGTCTATGCAGCTTGTTCTTTCGATTTTCTAGATTTGAGAAATGAAAGTCCATTCTTTCTCTTGTTTTTTGGTTGGTCGACCTTAGAACCCCTTTTCATAGAGTAACCACCTGATATGCTGTTGTCCGTTTGTTCTAGACACTCCTTTTGGAATACTTCTAAGCGAATATCTCACAAAGAAGTGTTTTTAGCTCCGCCATTTCTTCCTTCTTTTATTTGATCTCCTCAGCACTTGTCATTTTCGTCTCTGTGTCGGAAGGCTCCCCTTAGGTAGTATTTGCTAGATTAAAGGGATGTTATTCCTCCCTAAAGCTCAACGGTATGCACTACATCTTCGTTGAAGGTACCAAGCCTCTTGGATTTAGTCTTCATTTTTCCTACATAAAATTAAATGTGAAAAGTTAATTCATATTAACAGGAAGGTTGGAGGTTCCGACCCTCCTTCTAGCACCAAAAATGTTAGCCATAAGAATGATTAACGCGCTGGATTAAACAACGCTGATTGATTTATGAAAGTGAACGCTTTTGTTTGGGTTCAAATAATAAAGATTGCTCTGAGTCTCTCGATTCCATTAGAATCCTTTCCGAATCTGGCGTCTTAGTATATTTAGGTTCCAGCTTTTGGTATACCGAAAGCTTATAGGGATCAAGATTTCAGAAATTCATGCACACCGAATCCCTGAACATGTTTTGGACCCAAACACTCTTTAATGATCATTGTCCCTATCAATAGTTTTACTTTTAGTCTTCCTTAAGGTCCATAGAACTAAGAATCTTATGTTACAGAACAAATGGATAAGTCCGTTTATATTCCAAATATGGATTCTAGTTCCATTGACAGTAATTTTCCTTCTCCTTTTCGGGTGAAGTCTCACTATTGTCCGCTCTGAGCTTCTCATTCCGTCCTATGGGCTTCACAACTTTACTTCGGGTAAGAATAAGAATGTAGAAGTTAAAATCATGTGCAATTGGCAATTAAATATATTAATAGCTAATATGATTAATCTCTCTCTCTTTTAAATTCATAAGTTATGATTTTGAGTCTCCTTCTTTTATTTTAAATTGCTAAATAGAATTACAAGAATAAAGAAGTCCACAAATTGATTTTGATATTAGGGTTACACTTTGCAATTTGTGGTTAAAGATTTTGGAATGGAATTACTTTTCTTTATTCTTGATCCCTAAGGTCGTATTTATAGGTGCGGGTTGACCCCCTTTCGCAAAATAGCCTTTGTCTTGATGCTTCTTCGGATACGGATCTGAGGGAACAACACAGGCGCCTTGTTGGCAAGCGACTTGCGCTTATGGTACATCCGAAGAGCATTTTCCAGAAAATAGGCTTGCTTGTTGTAGGAAGTGTATGTTTATATTGTAACACCCCGAATTTCAGTTAACACTGATATTCACTAATTACAGAATTAGTAATCTCAGATGTGAGAATCAGGGGAAACAGGTTACGTCATTGTGTTCGTCTCGGAAAAATACGCGAAATAGAGTCCGAAATTTATTAAATCGGAGTCCGTATGACCCGGTTAAGGCCCAAAGAAGTTTTCGGGAAATTTGAATTTCGAAACATGCAGAAATGGGGGTCAGGCGGGAAAATTCCCGCCCAGCCAAGTCGACTTGGCTGTCGACAGGGCTGTCGACTTGCCTGTCGACATGCCTGTCGACTTGGCAGTCGACAGGGCTGTCGACTAGCCCTGTCGGCTGATTCTGGCCTGGGTGCACCTGGTTGAGTTTGGGCTCGGTTGGAGGGCTTGGGACGAAATCTAACGGACCTAAACTAACATAGGGTTAATCTAAGGGTCTAAAACACATCCTAATCCTATAAATAAGACCCTAAGCTAGCCCTAAATGATCATAATCCTATCCTCTAACTAAACTATGCCAAAATTTTCTATGATCACAGCCTCCACTCAAAACCCTAGCCTCCATCCTCTTTCTAAACTATTTCTATGAAGGCTTTCATGTTCATACAAGCATTTTTAAGTTGTATGAGTGATCATTAGCTTGCATTCATCATCAAGTTGCAAGCTTTATTTTCAAGGCTAGAGTTTTTGGGTGATTTTTGGCAAGGGTTTGCTTATTGGAGTTTAGTGGTGAGTTTCTATAGCCTTAATAATCAATTGTTAAATTGATTATGATAGGATATGATAAGATATGGCTATGTTTGTGGATCAATGTGTTTATGCAAGTTTAGTATAGTGTATGTTGTGTGTTTTGCGAGTTTTATGCTATATGGTATGCAAGTTTAATGCTATGTTTTATGATGCTCATTATGCAAAACACTATGTTGAACATTGATTCATATGTAACATGTTATGCAAGGTATATGTGAGATTATATGCAAGTTCATATGTAACATGTTATGCAAGCTATATGTGAGATTATATGCAAGTTCATATGTAACATGTAATGCAAGTTATGTGCATGATTATATGCAAGTTCATATGTAACATGTTATGCAAGTTATGTGTTTGGTTATATGCAAGTTATGTGCATGATTATATGCAAGTTCATATGTAACATGTTATGCAAGTTATGTGTTTGGTTATATGCAAGTTATGTGCATGATTATATGCAAGTTCATATGTAACATGTTATGCAAGTTATGTGTTTGGTTATATGCAAGTTAACATGTGACATGCTATGCAAGTTCACACCTTTTTATGACATAAGAATCATATGCAAGTTACCCCCTTTGTGACATATGTGCTTCATGCAAGTTTGGGTTAAATGCTAGTTGGGTTTAATGTATGCTCATATATGCAAGTTGACACCTTTTAAACCCATGATAAAGTTATATGTTATTATTGGTTAAACCCATGGCATTTGTGATGAATCTTCCCTTTATTATGTCATGTTATGAGAACGAATTACGTGGGGAAAGATGGGGTTAATATGCATGTTAATAAAATGGTGTGAAATGGGTATGCTTAAGCATAACATAAATGAATGGACATAATTGGGAATTTACCTATTAAGTTAGGTCTACCCATATTATGGAATTGGGAATTTACCTATTAAGTTAGGTCTACCCATATTATGGAATTGGGAATTTACCTATTGAGTTAGGTCTACCCATATTCTTGAAATTGGCAATTAATTAGGGATAATTAATACAAATTATGGGGGTGATTAATTAGGTGTAATTAATCGACTAAGACACGAGGTTGGACCCTTTTGTAGCATAAGACTGCCCGGAACCAACCGAAAAATCCAGCGGCTACAAATGATTGGCCCAATGTGAGAGGTCTTAGTCATAAACTAAATACGTGACAAGTGTAAAGACACGAGGTTAGACTCTGTTATGGTGTAAGGCTGCCCGGAACCAACCGGCATATCCAGCTGCCATAAAAGACAGTCTAATGTGAGAGGTCTTTACAAAGGTTACGATCTTAATTAATTAAGAAACACTTAACCAAATTAGCATGTAGTGGGGCATGAGGGGTTAAGTGGGTGCCTTGGGTGGCATGTAGTAACTAGTGGGGGTGCCTTGGGTGGCATGAGGAAACTAGTGGGTTGCCTTGGGTGGCAATAGAAAATACGATTAGAATACTTAACCAAAGTGGAACATGTAATTAAACATGATTAAAGGGTTAAGTAAGTGCCTTGGGTGGCATGTGGGAATCAAGTAAGTGCCTTGGGTGGCATGTGGAAATCTAGTGGGTGCCTTGAGTGGCAATTAAAATATGATTAAAAGACTTAACCAAAATTTATAACATGTAAGTGGACATGGTTAAAGGGTTAAGTGGGATTCACTAGAAATGACAAGCTTAGGTGGGTAGCTTGTGGGGGCCCATTTCAACCAATATCCCAAACGTATCTTTGTGGGCTCGACCCAAGTCGAGGACGGGACACGCATATTGGGCTTGACTGTAAGAGGCCAAAACGGGTTAGCGGTGGCAACGCAAGTCCAACGGGTTTCATATGCGTGTGTGGACCCGGATGGTAAGTAAGACGTTGCATCGTGTAGGTATAAGCCGTGCACCGTTGATATTATCAGGTTGCCACTTTGGGGAATGATACACCCCACTGTGGGGCCAGCACGGGTATCTACGTTAGGGAGCCGATCGCTTGGGGAGTAGTGGGTACACCTAGTGGAGATAGGGGCAGACGGCACCTATGTAGTCAGCTAGGGGTACACGAAACTACTATTAAAAATTACTAAGTACACTTAGTGGGATCAACATTAAGTAGGAATTACCCTTGGGTGGGTAGAACTGGTGTGGTGCAGTGTAGGAATTACCCTTGGGTGGGTAGATCTGGGGTGGTGCAGTGTAGGAATTACCCTTGGGTGGGTAAAACTGGTGTGGTGCAGTGTAGGAATTACCCTTGGGTGGGTAGATCTGGGGTGGTGCAGTGTAGTAATTATCCTTGGGTGGGTAATTGCGTCTTTTCGGTTATCTTAGTACATCCTGTGTTTAGTTGGCTACTTAGTGTAGTCATTATCCCCAGAGGTACCGTACCTTGTTTATATCATACCCTAATTACTTTAATGATTGTATTGTTAAGGTTATAGGACTCGCTCAGACTTATGTCTGACCCCGTTGTTTTTTTATCTTTTTCCCAACCCTCAGGTTTTCAGAGTGGGCCTAACACTAGTGGGCTTTGATCAGACTGCTTTATCTGTCTTTTGGAGCTTGGACCGTGGATGTAAAGCTCATTTTATCTTTTCTATTATGGCTATTAAGTTATGTAGTGGGATTATGTACTTTTGTTTTATCAGGATGGATATTATGTACTTGACTCTGGTTTATGGTTTTGGTGTAACCAAACATGTTTTACTTTCCGCTGCAATGAAATGATGTTTTAAATTCTCAAGTATTACTTATATCTGTCTTGTTGCAATTTTTCTGTTCTATATTCACTTAAATTACTCCACCGATGTTATGGCATTCCCTTAGTGAGTGACCGTAGCGGGTGTGGGGTGTTACACGTGGTATCAGAGCTTAAGGTTACCAGAACAGATAAATTTTTTAGAAAAACTATTTTCTAAGAATATTTTTGAAAGGAGTATTTTCAAAAACATGTCTTTTAAGAGAAAAGTTTTTGAAAGAAAAGCATAATCCCCGATAGCCATATCTTTATCTTTCGAATTCTCCGTTTTGAATCTCTTCCTCTCTCGTTTTGAGTTTCCCCTCCATATATAGATGATCTTTCTAAGATAGATAAGAATGGAAAACCACTTCAAGGGACTTAGACGTTAGTCGGATTAGAGGTTGGTTCAAGAAGGAGGAGGACTGGTAGGTACCTATTGGATAGACGATGGGAGGAAGGCTCAAATAGTTGTTTGGTTAATGAAGGATGAAACCTCATTGGTGGGAGGTTACGAGTGGAGAATGGGAAGAAGAAGGCGAGTAGTTATCCTTTTGGGAGGAATAGGACACCTTATTAGGGTTGTCCAAAGGGGCAAGGGCAAGGTATGGAATCTTCTGGAGGGTAGTTGTATTCCCTCACGGCTAGTGTACCAGATGGGGATAAAACCGTCTAGGTTGGAATTTGGATTTCTTTATTATCCGGTTCGAACTTTATTTGATTCTAACGCATCGAGTTCGTTTATCTCATCGTTGTTAGTTGAGTCACTGCACTTAGACACCAGTTTAGTAGATGATCCCTTAGTTGTTTCAAACCCAATTGGGGGCTCCATGATGTGTTTGGGTTTGAAAGTTTCTATACTTAGCGTTGAGTTTAGATGTGATGCTTCTTGGGCTTCACGGGCTATGGGTTAGTTTTGGGCATGGACTGGTTATCCAGTAATGGTGCTGTTCTTGTTTGTGGAAGGAGAGTTGTTAGGCTTACGACCCGCTTGGGTAACACTCTCGAGATCTCTTGTAATCCCATGGAATCTGTTATGCTAAGTTATCTAGAATCGCTTAACACGTCGGTCTAGAGTTTGCGATCTGTTAGAGTGGTCCGGGAATACTCGGATGTGTTTGAGGAGGTGAAGGGCTTACCTCCGGAGCGGGAGATTGACTTCCGAATATATCCGGTAGACAATGCCAAACCAGTATCTTGGCCAGTGTGCCACATGGCTCCTCGTGAGAGGAGGGAACTCCATAAGCAAGTAGGCGATTTGCTTGAGAAGGGGTTTAGAAGACGAAGTATATCGGAGTGGGGTGCTCCAGTAGTTTTTGCTATGAAGGCGGATGGGTCCCTCAGACTTTGTGTAGATTATAGGGAGTTTAACAAGATAACAAAGAAGAATAGACACCCATTGCCGAGGATTGATGATCTCTTTGATCAGTTGGTTGGCGCCTCAGTGTTTTCGTAGTAGGACTTAGCCACGGGGTTTCATCAGTTGAGAGTGGCTGAGGATAGTATAGAGAAGACTACCTTTAGGACTCCAGATGATTTTTATGAGTGGCTGGTGATGCCATTTGGTTTGACGAACGCCCCCGCATACTTTGTTGATTTGATGAGAAGGGTGTTCAGGGAGTACCTAAATAAGTTCGTAATGGTCTTTGTAAATGACATCTTGGTCTTTTCTAGGAGCGAAATAAGTTTTCGTATGTGCTCAATAGGTTGAGCAAAGCCAGTTATGGGATAAACGGTGGTTTTGGAGCGAGACTGGCGAGGACATCCAGAGTTGGACAAGGGCTTAATTATTTAGCCGTTTTTACTAGTATCATCTCACGTAGGTCGTCTGAATTCGAAGGAGGTATCCCTTGGGTGTTTGTCTGATATTGGTTTAGGCCTTTGGGGCTTGCATTTGGGGGATGTCGAGTTCGACTAGGGTGGTCTGCATGAGAGATGGACAGTTGTGATGATTTTGGATGGGGTAATATCCTGGTTTTCTCTAAAAGTGGAGAAGAGCATGCCCTACATCTTAGGGAAGTGTTGGAGACTCTTCGAGTGCATAGTCTTAGGACAGCAAAAGTGGATGGGATTCTTAGCATCCTATGAGTTTGAGATAGCGTATACCCATGGCAAGGGTAACGTGGTAGCGGACGCCTTAAGTAGAAAAAGGTTGTCCTTGAGTTCATTGTTCGTTGAACGACGGAGCTTAGAGTTTATTTCTATGTTTGACTTTAGACCTTCCGTTGACTTTGTACCCGGTTTGCTAGCCTCCTTGGAGGTTAGGCCTACTCTTTTGGGGCGGATTGGCGGAGCGCAGCGAGACGACCCATAGTTGGTTGAGTTAGTAGAGAAGCTCATGAGGAGGGGGAGTCGTCCAGCCATTTGAGTAGGTACACCCTAGATGGTAAGGGGTGGTTGCGTAGAGACGGTAGACTTTGTGTACTGCAAGACGAGGGTTTGAGGAAGGCTATACTTGATGATGCACATCGTTCGAAGATGACCATTCATCCCGGTAGGGACAAGATGTACCAAGACATGAAGCGAGTTTTCATTTGGGCTGGTATGAAGAAAGACGCGGCCGAGTATGTCGCTAGATGCTTGGTGTGCCAACAAGTAAAAGCGGAGCAGAAGAAACCCGGTGGGTTGCTTCACCCATTGGAGGTTCCGCTATGGAAGTGGGATAGTGTCTTGATGGATTTCGTCAATGGATTACAAAGATCGAGGAAGGGTAATACGGGAATTTGGGTTGGGGTAGACAAACTTACTAAGAGTGCCCATTTTATACCCGTGAAGAGTAAGAGGACTGCTCAATGGCTAGCTTCAATCTACATTCGAGAGATTGTTAGATTGCATGGTGTACCTTCCAGCATAGTGAGTGATCGAGATCCTATCTTCACTAGCGAGTTTTGGAAGAGTTTGAAAGAGGCGGTAGGGACTCAGCTGTGTTTGAGCACCGTAAATCATCCTTAGACGGACGGCCAGACTGGGAGGGTGAATCGCATTTTAGAAGACCTTTTGAGGCTATGTATCTTAGATTTTGGAGGTACATGAGAAGAGCATCTTCCATTGGTGGAGTTCGCATATAATAACAGCTTTCAGTCTAGTATTGGCATGGCTCCTTTCGAAGCTTTTTATGGAAGGCCTTGTCGATCACCTACATGTTGGTGGGAATCTACGGATAAGATCTTGCTTGGGCCCGATATGGTTAGGAAGACTTCAGAAAAGATTGATTTGATTCGAAGAAGGATGAAAGCGGCGCATGACAGACAGAAATCTTATGCGGACAAGAGGAGAACAGAGCTTGAGTTTGATGTTGGGGACATGGTCTTTGTCAAAGTATCTCCGTTACGGAATGTGGTTTGCTTTGGATCTGTTGGGAAGTTAGCACCAAGGTTTGTTGGACCGTTTCCTATTAAGGAAAGGGTTGGACAGATGGCCTATAGAGTGGAGTTGCTCGACAGACTTAGTGGTGTACATGATATATTCCATGTGTCACATTTGAGGAAGTGCCTACATGAGACCGCAGAGGTGGTAGAGCCGAGCTTGCTTAGAGAAGTAGAGATAGAGCGTGATGCGACTATTCGACGAGCTCCTACACGCATCCTTGGGTCAGAGATTAAGAGGTTGAGAAACAGGGAGGTTCAACTAGTCAAAGTGCAATGGGGAGAAGATGAGAGCAACGCTACTTGGGAGACGGAAGCGAAAATGCGTTCATTATACCCATTCCTTTTTGAGGGTATGTAATGTCCCGCATTTTTATCGGTTTGTATGTGGATATTTAAATCAGTTTAAATATTGAATTCGTAATATAAGTAGATTTAAATATTAATTAAAACGAAGTTGAACGTATAAAAGTATATATTAAATATAATCGAGCTCATAACGACGCTGCAGTTCGTAATTTAACGTTCTGAACTTCAACTGAGTGTACATGACTCGTTTTAAATCGGATTTCTGCAAAACAAGAAACATTGGAATTTGTTGAACTGTATCTTTCTGACAGAAGTGAAATATTGAGATTTCGTCGTATAGATTGCAAGATATGTCAAAATCAAATATTCAGAAAGTCGCTATGAAATCGTATATCGACCATAACGGGTTATTTGAAATAACTTCTTATCGGTTTCGAATTTGGACAAGGTTCTTTTGAGGCGTAGTGATAATTTAATTTTTAGAATTTTACTGTAATTTTTAATTAATTTAATACGAAACTCTTTATTTGGAGTATTTTGCACCCTATATCAATATTTTGGGTTTTCAAAATATAAGTTAACCTACCGATATTATTATATTTTTGGGATCGAGGCACCTCGTTGGACATGACTGTATTTTTAGTTTTGTCCATAGTGGCTCGGTTATAACCCATGGATCTGTTATAGCCATGGTATACTTATTTCCATAATAACCAACGTTCTTATTCTGGACTTGTTCGTAAAAATTTTCTTTACAAAATACACGCTGATTTGTAGGACATAGAAATAGTGAATTCTTGGACTAGCGAGACTGTGATCATATGTTTGGTTGGATTTTTACTATTTTTTTTATGCCATACTTTCATCATACAATCCCATACTGGTGCAAACTTTTTTTTTTTCAAAAACCTACCTCAGCCTAAAAGCTTCAAGGCGAAGCTTCAATAACTTTAAATATATATATTTTCTTTCCTTCCATTTAAGTTTTTGTACAGCCATCCCCTCCTTTGTGCAGAGCTACTTACTGTCTTCATCACGTACAGGGTATGTATTTTCGAATCAAGAACCTACCCTACGCTTACAACGCAGACCTACCCTTTTAAACTTGGCGACAAAGGCATCAGAAACCTCATGCCTATCAGTACCACTCGCAGCCAACATTTTCGAAGTTCACATCATGAAATGAAAATTCACGCCTACCTATACTCCTACTCATGTCTATTACTTGGTCACCACGGCTTGTAGCAATATAAATACACGCAGCATGTTCTCTTGCAACAAATCAACATTCAAAACTATTCTATAAAATAAAACGAAAAACATAAATCTTAAAAGACAAGTTTCCATACCAATACTACACAGTAAATTACAAAGTTTTATATTGTTGGAATCCTTGATTCAACAGCCTTAAGCTCATATGAGTTTTATATGTCTCCGTAAAACCTTGGGTTCCACGTTTTCATGGCAGCATCCAAAGTTGAGCACGGCTTCTTTTGGCAAGGAGCTCATCGAAGTAAAGTATGTATTGAAATGTGGTGCGTGTTAGGATGATGAAAGGAGTTGTGTGTATGGTTGTAAGAGGGAGCAGTATATATATTCGGAGAAGGCAGTGAAGTAGGTTGGCGTGTGCACTGGGTGAGCGTGTGATGCAGTGTGTTTTAGGAGGGGAAAGTGATCTTGGTGTTGTGAGTAATGGTGAAAGAAAGATGGGGGAGGAATTGGGAAGTTGCGGCATGTAGAAGGAAAAGTGGGGTGTGAGCTATATGGTGTTGATATCTGAGGTTGAAGAGGCTGTGTGTGTTAGGGGGAAGGACTGAATAGGTGTAACGTGAAGTCGGATGGGGTGTTTACATGCAGGCGCGACCAGTGTAGCGTTGGGATGGAGTGGCTATTTTGGAGGAGGGGTTTTTGATGTGCATGAAGCAAAAAGGTTGAAGGCACGTGTGCATGTAGAAATGGAGGGCGGTGCTTGCGGGTCTGAGGAGGAGTGTGGTGTTGACGGTTCAGGAAAACAATGATACTATTGGAGTGTTGTGAGGATATTTGTCGCAGTGTATACTGCTTGGTGAAGGATGACCGAAGTCTGGTAGAAGGAGTTGCCGCGAGTATAAGTTGGTCTTGAAAATATGGTGTGTACGTGAGCTATGTTCATACGGTTTAGTGGTAAAGGGAAGTTCTAAATCATGGCCGTGGGTATCAATGGGTTATTGGGCTGAAACAAGCCCAACAAAAAAAAAAAAAAAAAAAAAAAAAAAGAAGAAGAAGAAAGAAAGAGTGAGACAAGGTGGCCATTGGTGTTTGTCTAGAGTGTAACGAGGGGCGGTGATCACTGTCCGAGGGAAGTGGGAGTATTCACATGAAATTCTAAAGACGATGGCAGTACTATGCTGGTGGGAGCGTTTTTGAAAGTGGAATGGGCCGAGAAAATAATTGACGAGGAAAAGCCCAACGGTTCATAAATAAAAACAAAGAAGAATGGAGCGGGAAGTGTTGCATGGAGTTTTGTATAAAGGAGCACGTAGCGTGTTGGTTATGGAAGAAGAACCGGTCATGTGAAGCTGGGAACCGGGCTATCAGGAAATTCATGATAAAATCAGTTGACGCAAATCGTTATTTAACGGTTAACGCGCAAGGTGAGTAAATTCACTAACTCTGTTTTATTTAAAATATTTTAATTATATTTTAAAATAATGGTTGAATGCTGTGTGATGGTTGATTAGGTAAATTATGGTTAAATTGGTTGAATTATTATATATCGTTGCATATGTACACATCACCGGTTGGATACTGATTCCATCGATTATAATATTCCCTAGTATGGAATCAGTAATAGTTGTTTGACTAACATCTGTGAATGCGGAAACCGGTTGGAGGAATCCAACCGAATTTCTCAATACTTATATGAACTGTTTGTTTTGTGCATGCACTGTTTGAATCCTGTGAATGGAAATTCAATGTTATGTTGATTAAATAAATAGGCGGTATCGATTAAGAAGAAACTGAGATAAGTGATAAATTAACGGATGGTTGAGGTTGACTAAACCCACTATTTGGTCGAGGATTAGTAGTTAGTTAATTGGTTTTCAATGATAATAACTTAAGAGTTCATTGTTTAAATTAATTAGATTTCTAAATCCTTAATTACCTTTTTAATGAAGATAAAAGGATTATTGAACTAATAAAATAGTTATTGTTCATTAAGTATGCAACCATTCTATTTTAAATTAATAAGGAAGAAAGATATTTTACTTCAGCAATGATGAAGTAAATTATTATTTAATTATTTTAATTAAATAATTGTTTTCTTAAACAGTTTCCATTTAAGATGTTATCGAGTTGGGAAAGAAATGTCAAGCTTTTTGTGTAACGGAAAGAAATGTCAAGATTTTTGTAACGAAAAGAGATGTCAAGATTTTTGTGACGGAAAGAAGTGTCGAGATTAGTTATAAGGTGGAATATAGCAGCGTATTTCAAGTATTTGAACTACAGCGATAAAACAACGCTGTTGACTAGGCTTAAGCGTGACTGTTATGTCGAGATTTGTTATAAAAGGGGAATATTACAGCGTATGATGAGTTTTGAACTATAATGTTAAATTAACGCTGTTGGCTAAGCTTAAGCATGATTTTTATATAGCACTACTCCCTAGTGAATGTAAACAGTTTGTTTTGAAATCCACTTATTCTAAAGAAATAAGTAGCGATGATTGTCTAAAGAAATATAAGAACGAGTAGTGGAGAATGGATTCAGAAAACAATGACATCATTTCGATGTTTGAAATATGATTAGAGTTAAATAACACTATTAGAAATGGGAACTAAAATTCGACGATGATGAATGTTAAATAAAAAGTGCCCATGGTTGTGTGATGATAATTATACATTTGATTGGATGTTTGTTTTTACTTCGATAGTTAAATAACCGACTATCGAAGTGTTTTTGACCATCGTTGTCGATACGGAGAGACCGGTTGGATTTAATATCCGAGAACCACTCCGTATAGGCATAGGCGTTGCGAATTAGATTATGTTGAAGATAATCGAAGACGGAGTGAAATTCAAGAACTGTTATGTTTGTCCAGTCCCAGGACAACTTGTATGGACGAATGTCCGACAGAGTATTCCTAACGGTCACATAAGACGATCTTTTCAAGATATTACGTCTGGTGGCGGAGAAATTCGTTTCTCTTGGCTTTTATACCCGTAATATTTTGGGAAGATCAACTAGTGATTTGACGGGTTTGACGATGTGGCATTCAAAGTGTATGGTGGCCAGATGTTCTAAAAGGTAGACGTAGCCTCAAGCTTCACAACCGGGAAATGACAAAAATCGGGCAGGCAGCATGGCTATGTGGGTCGCACCCATTAGGGTGTATAATCACCTATCTAGAGAAGTTCCTTTTGTTTCTTAATCTATCGATTCTGCCCATTCGGGAAACGGTGGTTTGAGTCCAACCGTTGGTGATATACATTCGATACACTCAAGCGAAATGAGTGGTCGGTCATGTGTGGGCCGGGTTGCAAGACGTTCTTGTTGAACCCAGGTGTATTTGCCTCTAGAGATACATCATCGGCAGGTGGTCCCATACCTTGTCATAGTTGGAATCCAATCTCCAATAAGCACCCTGCGGTTTTTGATTTTATACTATGTATGTAGAGCGTGAGATGCAAGCGTTCTACTATTTGGTTATTTATTTGATTAGACATTATTATAATATCATTGGATTTTGATATCAAAATGTTTTGGGTTATAGTAAGGTAAAAGCCGGCCATGTTTATGTGTGGGTTGGTCTTACTATTATCCTTTTTGTTTCAAAAAGGATTTTTAAAGTTAAACCGTATGATTGGAATTTACTCACACCAGTCCCATGACTGACCCAGAGTTTATTTTGTTTGTTTTTCCCTAAACTCTTGGGTGCCCAAATTTGTACGGGCAGTCAAGTGTTTCAGGCTTTACAGATACACTTGGAGGAGCTTGAAGACGAAGTTTCCACTATTAGTTAGTTAGAGATTATTTCCGCTGTGATATGATGTATTGTACTCTGATAAATGGTATGTATAGTTTTGTATTTCAAAATTATGTTATATAACATATTTTATTCGTTCCGCTGTGAGATTCGTGTTAACTCTGATTCTGCTCAGTTGTTGTCTTCTTCTTCTTCTATTCTATTAGTTCTATCTTTTCTATCTCACCTTCTAATTTCTTTCTATTAATGATGTGGTATTTTCGATGTCTGAACAGTCGACGCTGGGTTTTGTGTCGATTTTCGGAGTCGAAAATTCCGGGTCGTTACAGTTGGTATCAGAGCATAAGGTTAAGTGATTACCTTGGCTCTGTGGCGTGACTCAATAGAGATAAGGTTAGCAGTACCTTAGATTGAGTTTGAGTGTATATATATATGAGCGCGTATTTGTAAATTAATATAAAAACTGTTTTATATCGTGTTGACTGGTCAGTCGAGAGATTTATGAATTCTGGTCGAAACAGTAATGCAAACTGTATCGATAGGTGTTTCTAAACTCTTGAATAGAGCAATTCGACACGATATGTTTTGGAGAAGAGGGTAAATGAAATAATCTTACCCGAAATATATTTTGATATAAAGAAAGCATATATATTGGAATTGTTATAAAATATTGGGTGTGTTAATTGTAATTATAATCGAATAAGGTTATAAGGGAAATGGTATATAACCAATGAGAATTCGTATAAGCGAAATCAGATGGATTGAATCTGAATGTAAACCAGAATTGGAGTTAAAATCTCAGAAACTGGAATTGGTGTTTGAAATTGAATTTTGAATTATATAAGGAAATTTTAAGATCCTGGAAAATTTTCTAAGTGTTGGAAAGATATTTTTGAAGTAATTTCCAAAAAGGAAGTGTTTAAAAATGGTTTTGAAAGGAATATAGTATTGAACTCACCTTGATCGCTGGGAAATAATTCCGATGATGAACCGCGGCATTATCGGTGTTCATTTTCGAGTTTCTAAGTGACGGATTACTACCAAAGATTTTGTTTTTGAATTATTGTGAGGAAACAAGTTGTCAGGAATTCAAAGGTTTTGAATTGCTATGTTATGAATATATATGATTTCAAACTGATTTGAAATGAAAACCCCAGGAACTTGAATTCTGAAAATTTAAAATTTACTTATGAAATAAATAAACAGAGAATTTAAATAAGTCAAATAAAAGTGGAGTTGAATCAAAGCCAAGTAAGGGGAAAACGTACTAAAATAAGGATTTGACTTGGCAAAATAGTTGAGTTGTGAATTGAGATTAGGAATGGAACCGAACTTGGTTGGGAAATTTGATTATTGAGTAAGAATTGGAAATTTGAAATTGAAACTGGAATTTGAAAAAGAAATTTGAGCTGGGATGTAAGAAAATTGTTGATTGAGAATAAACTGACTGGAGATCAGTTGGAGATGCATTCGGGTATACTGAATGGATTGCAAATGGAAGCGAGAAAGTTGGATGCCCAATGAAGGGAGAAGGTCCAGAGTGGCGTGTGGTAGTAGTACCGAATGAACCGTGCAGCAGAGAGGCTGACGAAATTCTCCGAAAATTAAAAGGTTAGAAAATTTTCAGAATTTTGAAAATTTTCGTTACAAAGAAGGGAATTAATATTTTGATCAGTTCAGTTGAAAACTGAAATTATGAAGTAAACCAAAAAGATTTTTAACCTGTTTGCAACAGAGATTGTAGCATTTTCCCCATCTTAGCAATTTCGAGGACGAAATTATTTTAAGGGGGAAGGAATGTAATGTCCCGCATTTTTATCGGTTTGTATGTGGATATTTAAATCAGTTTAAATATTGAATTCGTAATATAAGTAGATTTAAATATTAATTAAAACGAAGTTGAACGTATAAAAGTATATATTAAATATAATCGAGCTCATAACGACGCTGCAGTTCGTAATTTAACGTTCTGAACTTCAACTTAGTGTACATGACTCGTTTTAAATCGGATTTCTGCAAAACAAGAAACATTGGAATCTGTTGAACTGTATCTTTCTGACAGAAGTGAAATATTGAGATTTCGTCGTATAGATTGCAAGATATGTCAAAATCAAATATTCAGAAAGTCGCTATGAAATCGTATATCGACCATAACGGGTTATTTGAAATAACTTCTTATCGGTTTCGAATTTGGACAAGGTTCTTTTGAGGCGTAGTGATAATTTAATTTTTAGAATTTTACTGTAATTTTTAATTAATTTAATACGAAACTCTTTATTTGGAGTATTTTGCACCCTATATCAATATTTTGGGTTTTCAAAATATAAGTTAACCTACCGATATTATTATATTTTTGGGATCGAGGCACCTCGTTGGACATGACTGTATTTTTAGTTTTGTCCATAGTGGCTCGGTTATAACCCATGGATCTGTTATAGCCATGGTATACTTATTTCCATAATAACCAACGTTCTTATTCTGGACTTGTTCGTAAAAATTTTCTTTACAAAATACACGCTGATTTGTAGGACATAGAAATAGTGAATTCTTGGACTAGCGAGACTGTGATCATATGTTTGGTTGGATTTTTACTATTTTTTTTATGCCATACTTTCATCATACAATCCCATACTGGTGCAAACTTTTTTTTTTTCAAAAACCTACCTCAGCCTAAAAGCTTCAAGGCGAAGCTTCAATAACTTTAAATATATATATTTTCTTTCCTTCCATTTAAGTTTTTGTACAGCCATCCCCTCCTTTGTGCAGAGCTACTTACTGTCTTCATCACGTACAGGGTATGTATTTTCGAATCAAGAACCTACCCTACGCTTACAACGCAGACCTACTCTTTTAAACTTGGCGACAAAGGCATCAGAAACCTCATGCCTATCAGTACCACTCGCAGCCAACATTTTCGAAGTTCACATCATGAAATGAAAATTCACGCCTACCTATACTCCTACTCATGTCTATTACTTGGTCACCACGGCTTGTAGCAATATAAATACACGCAGCATGTTCTCTTGCAACAAATCAACATTCAAAACTATTCTATAAAATAAAACGAAAAACATAAATCTTAAAAGACAAGTTTCCATACCAATACTACACAGTAAATTACAAAGTTTTATATTGTTGGAATCCTTGATTCAACAGCCTTAAGCTCATATGAGTTTTATATGTCTCCGTAAAACCTTGGGTTCCACGTTTTCATGGCAGCATCCAAAGTTGAGCACGGCTTCTTTTGGCAAGGAGCTCATCGAAGTAAAGTATGTATTGAAATGTGGTGCGTGTTAGGATGATGAAAGGAGTTGTGTGTATGGTTGTAAGAGGGAGCAGTATATATATTCGGAGAAGGCAGTGAAGTAGGTTGGCGTGTGCACTGGGTGAGCGTGTGATGCAGTGTGTTTTAGGAGGGGAAAGTGATCTTGGTGTTGTGAGTAATGGTGAAAGAAAGATGGGGGAGGAATTGGGAAGTTGCGGCATGTAGAAGGAAAAGTGGGGTGTGAGCTATATGGTGTTGATATCTGAGGTTGAAGAGGCTGTGTGTGTTAGGGGGAAGGACTGAATAGGTGTAACGTGAAGTCGGATGGGGTGTTTACATGCAGGCGCGAGCAGTGTAGCGTTGGGATGGAGTGGCTATTTTGGAGGAGGGGTTTTTGATGTGCATGAAGCAAAAAGGTTGAAGGCACGTGTGCATGTAGAAATGGAGGGCGGTGCTTGCGGGTCTGAGGAGGAGTGTGGTGTTGACGGTTCAGGAAAACAATGATACTATTGGAGTGTTGTGAGGATATTTGTCGCAGTGTATACTGCTTGGTGAAGGATGACCGAAGTCAGGTAGAAGGAGTTGCCGCGAGTATAAGTTGGTCTTGAAAATATGGTGTGTACGTGAGCTATGTTCATACGGTTTAGTGGTAAAGGGAAGTTCTAAATCATGGCCGTGGGTATCAATGGGTTATTGGGCTGAAACAAGCCCAACAAAAAAAAAAAAAAAAAAAAAAAAAAAAGAAGAAGAAGAAAGAAAGAGTGAGACAAGGTGGCCATTGGTGTTTGTCTAGAGTGTAACGAGGGGCGGTGATCACTGTCCGAGGGAAGTGGGAGTATTCACATGAAATTCTAAAGACGATGGCAGTACTATGCTGGTGGGAGCGTTTTTGAAAGTGGAATGGGCCGAGAAAATAATTGACGAGGAAAAGCCCAACGGTTCATAAATAAAAACAAAGAAGAATGGAGCGGGAAGTGTTGCATGGAGTTTTGTATAAAGGAGCACGTAGCGTGTTGGTTATGGAAGAAGAACCGGTCATGTGAAGCTGGGAACCGGGCTATCAGGAAATTCATGATAAAATCAGTTGACGCAAATCGTTATTTAACGGTTAACGCGCAAGGTGAGTAAATTCACTAACTCTGTTTTATTTAAAATATTTTAATTATATTTTAAAATAATGGTTGAATGTTGTGTGATGGTTGATTAGGTAAATTATGGTTAAATTGGTTGAATTATTATATATCGTTGCATATGTGCACATCACCGGTTGGATACTGATTCCATCGATTATAATATTCCCTAGTATGGAATCAGTAATAGTTGTTTGACTAACATCTGTGAATGCGGAAACCGGTTGGAGGAATCCAACCGGATTTCTCAATACTTATATGAACTGTTTGTTTTGTGCATGCACTGTTTGAATCCTGTGAATGGAAATTCAATGTTATGTTGATTAAATAAATAGGCGGTATCGATTAAGAAGAAACTGAGATAAGTGATAAATTAACGGATGGTTGAGGTTGACTAAACCCACTATTTGGTCGAGGATTAGTAGTTAGTTAATTGGTTTTCAATGATAATAACTTAAGAGTTCATTGTTTAAATTAATTAGATTTCTAAATCCTTAATTACCTTTTTAATGAAGATAAAAGGATTATTGAACTAATAAAATAGTTATTGTTCATTAAGTATGCAACCATTCTATTTTAAATTAATAAGGAAGAAAGATATTTTACTTCAGCAATGATGAAGTAAATTATTATTTAATTATTTTAATTAAATAATTGTTTTCTTAAACAGTTTCCATTTAAGATGTTATCGAGTTGGGAAAGAAATGTCAAGCTTTTTGTGTAACGGAAAGAAATGTCAAGATTTTTGTAACGAAAAGAGATGTCAAGATTTTTGTGACGGAAAGAAGTGTCGAGATTAGTTATAAGGTGGAATATAGCAGCGTATTTCAAGTATTTGAACTACAGCGATAAAACAACGCTGTTGACTAGGCTTAAGCGTGACTGTTATGTCGAGATTTGTTATAAAAGGGGAATATTACAGCGTATGATGAGTTTTGAACTATAATGTTAAATTAACGCTGTTGGCTAAGCTTAAGCATGATTTTTATATAGCACTACTCCCTAGTGAATGTAAACAGTTTGTTTTGAAATCCACTTATTCTAAAGAAATAAGTAGCGATGATTGTCTAAAGAAATATAAGAACGAGTAGTGGAGAATGGATTCAGAAAACAATGACATCATTTCGATGTTTGAAATATGATTAGAGTTAAATAACACTATTAGAAATGGGAACTAAAATTCGACGATGATGAATGTTAAATAAAAAGTGCCCATGGTTGTGTGATGATAATTATACATTTGATTGGATGTTTGTTTTTACTTCGATAGTTAAATAACCGACTATCGAAGTGTTTTTGACCATCGTTGTCGATACGGAGAGACCGGTTGGATTTAATATCAGAGAACCACTCCGTATAGGCATAGGCGTTGCGAATTAGATTATGTTGAAGATAATCGAAGACGGAGTGAAATTCAAGAACTGTTATGTTTGTCCAGTCCCAGGACAACTTGTATGGACGAATGTCCGACAGAGTATTCCTAACGGTCACATAAGACGATCTTTTCAAGATATTACGTCTGGTGGCGGAGAAATTCGTTTCTCTTGGCTTTTATACCCGTAATATTTTGGGAAGATCAACTAGTGATTTGACGGGTTTGACGATGTGGCATTCAAAGTGTATGGTGGCCAGATGTTCTAAAAGGTAGACGTAGCCTCAAGCTTCACAACCGGGAAATGACAAAAATCGGGCAGGCAGCATGGCTATGTGGGTCGCACCCATTAGGGTGTATAATCACCTATCTAGAGAAGTTCCTTTTGTTTCTTAATCTATCGATTCTGCCCATTCGGGAAACGGTGGTTTGAGTCCAACCGTTGGTGATATACATTCGATACACTCAAGCGAAATGAGTGGTCGGTCATGTGTGGGCCGGGTTGCAAGACGTTCTTGTTGAACCCAGGTGTATTTGCCTCTAGAGATACATCATCGGCAGGTGGTCCCATACCTTGTCATAGTTGGAATCCAATCTCCAATAAGCACCCTGCGGTTTTTGATTTTATACTATGTATGTAGAGCGTGAGATGCAAGCGTTCTACTATTTGGTTATTTATTTGATTAGACATTATTATAATATCATTGGATTTTGATATCAAAATGTTTTGGGTTATAGTAAGGTAAAAGCCGGCCATGTTTATGTGTGGGTTGGTCTTACTATTATCCTTTTTGTTTCAAAAAGGATTTTTAAAGTTAAACCGTATGATTGGAATTTACTCACACCAGTCCCATGACTGACCCAGAGTTTATTTTGTTTGTTTTTCCCTAAACTCTTGGGTGCCCAAATTTGTACGGGCAGTCAAGTGTTTCAGGCTTTACAGATACACTTGGAGGAGCTTGAAGACGAAGTTTCCACTATTAGTTAGTTAGAGATTATTTCCGCTGTGATATGATGTATTGTACTCTGATAAATGGTATGTATAGTTTTGTATTTCAAAATTATGTTATATAACATATTTTATTCGTTCCGCTGTGAGATTCGTGTTAACTCTGATTCTGCTCAGTTGTTGTCTTCTTCTTCTTCTATTCTATTAGTTCTATCTTTTCTATCTCACCTTCTAATTTCTTTCTATTAATGATGTGGTATTTTCGATGTCTGAACAGTCGACGCTGGGTTTTGTGTCGATTTTCGGAGTCGAAAATTCCGGGTCGTTACAGGGTATGTCTTTTAACTTCTCCTTTATCGTTTGTCTAGTACTTATCTTATCTTTGGTATGTCCTCTTGTTAGTGCCTTTGACCTTTAGATAGGGTAAACCTATGGTTGAAACATGTGTTTGAGACATGCTATGATTGATGGATGCATGTGGATGCAAGTGTTTGCTAGTGGTTGCTCGTGGATGCATATACACACACTCTAGACACTAGATCGGCTCATTCACTTCATATAGCATATTGCATATAATTGTGTGTAGGTAGCTATATTTATGGATGTATAATGGTTGTGTTATCATATGGATGATGCATTTTGGTGAATGATTGTGCACTCATGTAGATATAGTATGTGTCGATAGGGTTCTTTCGCATACATATTGGATGCATGGCACTATCACGGTTTGCATATGTTCATACATTAGATAGGGAACATATACACACACTTTTTGCATATGCTCATACATCAGTAGAAATTGTTTTAAGGACAATGGATGCCCATGTTTGATGGATTGAGTAGATGGTTGTTTGGATGGTAGGATATGCATTCTCCTTAACTTGGAGATTTCAGGGACGAAATCCTTTAAGGAGGGGAGAATGTAACACCCCGAATTTCAGTTAACACTGATATTCACTAATTACAGAATTAATAATCTCAGATGTGAGAATCAGGGGAAACGGGTTACGTCATTGTGTTCGTCTCGGAAAAATACGCGAAATAGAGTCCGAAATTTTGTAAATCGGAGTCCGTATGACCCGGTTAAGGCCCAAAGAAGTTTTCGGGAAATTTGAATTTCGAAACATGCAGAAATGGGGGCCAGGCGGGAAAATTCCCGCCCAGCCAAGTCGATTTGGCTGTCGACAGGGCTGTCGACTTGCCTGTCGACAGGGCTGTCGACTTGCCTGTCGACATGCCTGTCGAATTGGCAGTCGACAGGGCTGTCGACTTGCCCTGTCGGCTGATTCTGGCCTGGGTGCACCTGGTTGAGTTTGGGCTGGGTTGGAGGGCTTGGGACGAAATCTGACGGACCTAAACTAACCTAGGATTAATCTAAGGTCTAAAACACATCCTAATCCTATAAATAAGACCCTAAGCTAGCCCTAAATGATCATAATCCTATCCTCTAACTAAACTATGCCAAAATTTTCTATGATCATGGCCTCCACTCAAAACCCTAGCCTCCATCCTCTTTCTAAACTATTTCTATGAAGGCTTTCATGTTCATACAAGCATTTTTAAGTTGTATGAGTGATCATTAGCTTGCATTCATCATCAAGTTGCAAGCTTTATTTTCAAGGCTAGAGTTTTTGGGTGATTTTTGGCAAGGGTTTACTTATTGGAGTTTAGTGGTGAGTTTCTATAGCCTTAATAATCAATTGTTAAATTGATTATGATAGGATATGATAAGAAATGGCTATGTTTGTGGATCAATGTGTTTATGCAAGTTTAGTATAGTGTATGTTGTGTGTTTTGCGAGTTTTATGCTATATGTTATGCAAGTTTAATGCTATGTTTTATGATGCTCATTATGCAAAACACTATGTTGAACATTGATTCATATGTAACATGTTATGCAAGCTATATGTGAGATTATATGCAAGTTCATATGTAACATGTTATGCAAGCTATATGTGAGATTATATGCAAGTTCATATGTAACATGTAATGCAAGTTATGTGCATGATTATATGCAAGTTCATATGTAACATGTTATGCAAGTTATGTGTTTGGTTATATGCAAGTTATGTGCATGATTATATGCAAGTTCATATGTAACATGTTATGCAAGTTATGTGTTTGGTTATATGCAAGTTAACATGTGACATGCTATGCAAGTTCACACCTTTGTATGACATAAGAATCATATGCAAGTTACCCCCTTTGTGACATATGTGCTTCATGCAAGTTTGGGTTAAATGCTAGTTGGGTTTAATGTATGCTCATATATGCAAGTTGACACCTTTTAAACCCATGATAAAGTTATATGCTATTATTGGTTAAACCCATGGCATTTGTGATGAATCTTCCCTTTATTATGTCATGTTATGAGAACGAATTACGTGGGGAACGATGGGGTTAATATTCATGTTAATAAAATGGTGTGAAATGGGTATGCTTAAGCATAACATAAAGTGAATGGACATAATTGGGAATTTACCTATTAAGTTAGGTCTACCCATATTATGGAATTGGGAATTTACCTATTAAGTTAGGTCTACCCATATTATGGAATTGGGAATTTACCTATTGAGTTAGGTCTACCCATATTCTTGAAATTGGCAATTAATTAGGGATAATTAATACAAATTATGGGGGTGATTAATTAGGTGTAATTAATCGACTAAGACACGAGGTTGGACCCTTTTGTAGCATAAGACTGCCCGGAACCAACCGGCAAATCCAGCGGCTACAAATGATTGGCCCAATGTGAGAGGTCTTAGTCATAAACTAAATACGTGACAAGTGTAAAGACACGAGGTTAGACTCTGTTATGGTGTAAGGCTGCCCGGAACCAACCGACATATTCAGCTGCCATAAAAGACAGTCTAATGTGAGAGGTCTTTACAAAGGTTACGATCTTAATTAATTAAGAAACACTTAACCAAATTAGCATGTAGTGGGGCATGAGGGGTTAAGTGGGTGCCTTGGGTGGCATGTAGTAACTAGTGGGGGTGCCTTGGGTGGCATGAGGAAACTAGTGGGTTGCCTTGGGTGGCAATAGAAAATACGATTAGAATACTTAACCAAAGTGGAACATGTAATTAAACATGATTAAAGGGTTAAGTAAGTGCCTTGGGTGGCATGTGGGAATCAAGTAAGTGCCTTGGGTGGCATGTGGAAATCTAGTGGGTGCCTTGAGTGGCAATTAAAATATGATTAAAAGACTTAACCAAAATTTATAACATGTAAGTGGACATGGTTAAAGGGTTAAGTGGGATTCACTAGAAATGACAAGCTTAGGTGGGTAGCTTGTGGGGTCCATTTCAACCAATATCCCAAACGTATCTTTGTGGGCTCGACCCAAGTCGAGGACGGGACACGCATATTGGGCTTGACTGTAAGAGGCCAAAACGGGTTAGCGGTGGCAACGCAAGTCCAACGGGTTTCATATGCGTGTGTGGACCCGGGCTGGTAAGTAAGACGTTGTTGCATCGTGTAGGTATAAGCCGTGCACCGTTGATATTATCAGGTTGCCACTTTGGGGAATGATACACCCCACTGTGGGGCCAGCACGGGTATCTACGTTAGGGAGCCGATCGCTTGGGGAGTAGTGGGTACACCTAGTGGAGATAGGGGCAGACGGCACCTATGTAGTCAGCTAGGGGTACACGAAACTACTATTAAAAATTACTAAGTACACTTAATGGGATCAACCTTAAGTAGGAATTACCCTTGGGTGGGTAGAACTGGTGTGGTGCAGTGTAGGAATTACCCTTGGGTGGGTAGATCTGGGGTGGTGCAGTGTAGGAATTACCCTTGGGTGGGTAGAACTGGTGTGGTGCAGTGTAGGAATTACCCTTGGGTGGGTAGATCTGGGGTGGTGCAGTGTAGTAATTATCCTTGGGTGGGTAAATGCGTCTTTTCGGTTATCTTAGTACATCCTGTGTTTAGTTGGCTACTTAGTGTAGTCATTATCCCCAGATGTACCGTACCTTGTTTATATCATACCCTAATTACTTTAATGATTGTATTGTTAAGGTTATAGGACTCGCTCAGACTTATGTCTGACCCCGTTGTTTTTTTATCTTTTTCCCAACCCTCATGTTTTCAGAGTGGGCCTAGCACTAGTGGGCTTTGATCAGACTGCTTTATCTATCTTTTGGAGCTTGGACCGTGGATGTAAAGCTCATTTTATCTTTTCTATTATGGCTATTAAGTTATGTAGTGGGATTATGTACTTTTGTTTTATCAGGATGGATATTATGTACTTGAATCTGGTTTATGGTTTTGGTGTAACCAAACATGTTTTACTTTCCGCTGCAATGAAATGATGTTTTAAATTCTCAAGTATTACTTATATCTGTCTTGTTGTAATTTTTCTGTTCTATATTCACTTAAAATACTCCACCGATGTTATGGCATTCCCTTAGTGAGTGACCGTAGCGGGTGTGGGGTGTTACATATACAGTTACCCAGATTTCGGTAGCAACTTATTCTTATATAAAGCGACCTTCGGCACGATGAGCCTTATGTTAATACGAGGAATGTATTTTTAGAAGCATACGCCCTTCGGTGTCACTGAAGGGGCATTTTCTGCATTATCCTGGATGTCTCCTTGTCTTTGACGACTATATCGCTACTTTGCTTTTTCACCATTTGCCTGGTGATGATACTCCACTCGGCTTTAGTATAAATCTTCCAATTTTTCTTAAAGTCTTTACTTAAATTAAATACTTGAAGAATTTTGCTTCTCTCTGCTTTCTTTATAAGCTTCCTCGTCCATTTTGACATTCTTTCATCTTGTCTACCTTAGGGAATATTTTTGGTTATCATTAATTATGATATAGATATTTATCAATGAAATTTTTTGATTATAAATATATGTTGAGTTGTTAATTGTTTGATGTTTTGAGTAGTTTGAACATGTTATTCCATTATAAATATTTACCTTTGATTTTATGTGGTCATGTGAATTGATTATCCATTTAAGTTTTGGATGTAACTTACTGATACAAAAATGGAAGAACTTGGTTAGATTAGGTGAATAATTAATAGATAACGTGATTTGTAGTGTTCATAAACAACGGTGTCCAAATGAAATAAAAAGAAATTTACTACAAAAATTTAATTAGGTTATTATTTATCAATTTATATGGGAAGTCCATAAATAATAAGGGTGAATACATTTTAAATAGAATTTGAAATATGTATTATTTAGTGAAGTGGAATATTTTATATATAATAATACCGTTAACTCGTAGGGTAATTTGATGAAATTGTATTTTTGGCAAAATGTAATGCTTGAAAGATTTCGGATTATGAGATTTTAACAAAGCATTTTGAAGTATATCATCAATAAGACAGAACTATCATTATTTTTGAAGTAAATAAGAATGGTAATTTGTAGTGAATAATAATTAAATAATATTAAACTTGAAATAAAAACAATAGTCAAAAAAATAATCCAATAGTTGCATATGTATGATTAAGAGGATATTTTATTTATTATATATGTTGTTTACAACGACGAATCATATTAAGAATGGGATATGATGTTTTACCTTTATTACTACTGGTTGATGTGTAGTTAATTATGATTATTTAATGATGGATATTGTGTTGCTAATATTGATTGTATTAAAACACATAGTGTGGTATTGACGACTAATAAAGTATGTAAATAAAATTTATGTTGTGACTTTTTTTTTTTTCGTGTTATCATTAAAGTTTCTTAGTGCCATTATGTTTACCCCATATATGATTAATTGAATGAAAGTGTAAGAATATTATTTTCTTCTTTTATTAATTTCATTAATACAATATTTACATTATTATGTCATTTATAATGATTACAACATTTGAGTTGATTGTATTAAATTACATTATTAAAAGTGATGAAATGATTGAATGGATGCAACAGTTGTAATATACTAAAAAATATTTGGATGCAGGCGAAGAGAAAAAACAGAACGACATGGGATTGATCCCTCAAAAGGGTAGGTAGATAATCTTCGTCCATGCGGTAGCCACCTGATCCTGTGAAATTATTCTCCCTTTCTATAGATTATCACAATGGCATGTGAGTGAAAGTAAAAGGAAGAAAAAAAGAAACTTAGTTAGTATGTTGCATTAGGTCTATTTCTTACATACTAGGGTTGTATTATTTTATAAATGCTGAAAGTAAAAAGAGGATGGTGAATATTTGTTTATGTGAATTATTTATTTTATCCAGTAGTGAGGTTTTCCATTTTGTTAGTTTATTTATTTGTATACCCATGGTTCCACTGTTTTTAATATATGAAATTAGTTACAAGCATGTTTGAAGTTGTCTGTAATTAAATTTGGATCTTTAAAATAGCGAGTCATCATGATGTGTTTATGTGTTAAAATTATTTTTATTTCATACCAATAGCAGCTTATAAGTTGAATACTAAAATCACCCTAAGTATGTTGTAGACTAGACTTGAACTATTCAAATCACATTAACATATATTTCATATTCATTTCACTGCCAAATTTTGTATATCTTTCCCAAATTTTCAAAATAAGGGGTTCAACTATATTTATGATTTCATGGCGATATTCTAATACTGCAATCTAAAAATCGCCATGGATCTTTTTAAATATCGTGGGATACTACGCCATAAACGGCCTATTGCAATAGATTTGCAAGGTATTGCCAGCTAAAATGTCCCGATAACTATAACATTTTGGTCCTGCTGCAACATTTTATTTTTGATGTTACCTTAGCCATAAAAATGTGTTGCTATAGCTGAAAAAGTGTAACACGATGCAATATTTTGATACAATGTTTCCTTAACCAAAAACATGAGTTGCCATGTCATCAATCTACACCAATAAAAACATGTATATCTATCCGTCAATTTACCTTTCAAAAACAACATCTATAGTTGACACCTCACTAATTCGTTAAAATCTCACACCACTAATATAAAATCAACTTCCTCGAGCCATTACATTCCTCTTTTCTCAACTTCTCAGATATGTTCGTTCGCAACTACTGAGAACACGCATCCTGCAATTTTCGGTTTTCCTAATTCATCTTCAGGTACGATTTTTCCCCAATTTTACCCTTTCTGGTTCACAGTTAATTCTCCTCCGCCTCCGCCTTATTCTCTTCTTTAGTCTTCCTCTATCTCCGTTGTTCTTCTTTTCGTTCTTTCCCCTCTCAACCCCAGTTTCCCTTATTTTTAAATCATCTTCGAACACTACGTTCTTGAGCCAACAGATCCATCTTCAAATCAACCTACCCGCCTTTTCTTTCGATCCTTTCACACTTCGAGACTGTTCTCAGCTGTTGCGGTTCTGTTTGGTTTTGGATCTTCGAGATATGTGGCTCGGTCATCTTCAGGGTGGATTTGTTGCTTGGCTCTTCCGTGATGAACGAAGACGGTCAACGTTTTCTCCTATTCTAGATGATGTTTGAGTATTGTTTTTAGATCTATTTTTTGGTTTTGATGCTCGTTTTGTAAATTAGCTTATGGGTTCGATAGCAAGGTTTGCGGTGATGCTCTGCCACCATCACAACTATCCACGGCGATAGCTTCTACGATGGTCCATCGGGATGTTGGTTTATTTGTGTCACCACCGTATATTTTTCTCTATTCCATAGGTCAGTTGTGTTCTGATGAAATGTGTATTGGATACGTCTGCACCTTTCTTGTGGTTGTCGGGTGCTCTACATATATGTTAGATGGTCAAATATATGGCCTTTTGATGGTTGTACAAGTTATTTCTTTGCTATGTAAATTGGGTTATGCAAAGTTGTACTTTTAGTGGCTACTGGAGTGGTCTTAGAGGTTGGAGACTGTTCATGGAAGTTTAGTTATTTTGGATGGAATTTTGTTTGCATTTTGTTGCCAAAAAAAAAAAGGTCCCATGAGGTATATGAATGGCAACATAACTAGAAAGGTACTTGCTTGCTAGCTACTGCAAATAGTTTTTCAAATCTTAACTGATATGCATTGTTCACCCTTAAGGACGTACTTTAGTTAGTCAGTTCAATTATACATACGGTTTTTTATGTTATTGGGGAATATATGATTTGTTGCGAGTATATATCCTAGCATGTATGAATTTGGAAATAAATGGACATATGATATTTTGAAGTTTAATGTTTGTTGTTGTTTAAGGCTTTGGGTGATGATGGACTTGGTGTGCAGTGTTTCAAAGAAGGCTTGGACTACGGTGCCCCGGACCTCCGTCGTCGCTGCGCTCGGACCCGCTGTTGGCTCGCCTTCGGCTCAACATATATTTGTTAGTGTATTTATAAATTGAAACTTCATATGTAATGAGTGAAGTAAGTAATGTAGTGAGGAATATTGGTATATGTGATTAACTATGTTATTAACAGAGAATAGTAAAAAGTGGAGATATGTACTATTTCAAATGCTGAAATAAAATATTTATTTGAATAAAAACACTGTTTGAATATTTAATTTTGTTTAGTAGCATATAATTCTCCCTTTAATTATATATATATATATATATTAAAAAAATTAATATAAATATCTAAAGCAACATTTTTGGAATGTTGCTATAGACACCTAAGGATGTTGCAATATAGACCCAAATAGGGTAATATTGCAACAATATTTGTTATGTTGCTTTAAATAGTCAAAATGCTGCCTTTGAGATCTGCAACAACGGTGAAAATTGTATCACAGCAAAAGTGTTGTCAAAAACCTATGCCAACATTTTTTTAGCTTGTGCCAACATTTTTTTTTTGTATTAGGTCACTTATGTCATAGTGAGAAATCCCATTTAAAAATAATTTTTCCCATTCGCTTTTATGTATCGCGTTCTAAATTGGTTATCTTTATCCACCTCTTATCACTCCACCTTTCTCTACCACTTTCCACGACTTCGCTCTCGGCCATTCTCTTTTGTTGTTAAATGTCATTATTCGTTCCATGGTCCAGCCTATAATGTTCTGATGAGATGAGTCAAAATATTCATGGGTCGACATTCTAAAAAAATAAAAAGTTTGAGAAAAGTACTAGAGGTAAATAATAATACATAAAACTAAAATTCAATGATTTTTGCCTTGAACAGGCAACGTAAAAAGAGAAAAATGGGAAGATGTTTCGAATTGAAGGGAATGTAACATCCCATAAAATATACATTAATTAGACATAGGAATTATATTAATAACAACTAATAATAATTAATAAAATAATAATACGTTAAAAGTATGAAAATTTTATATTTGGAAATTAGTCCATGAAAATATTACTAATGTATTTATGGAGAGATTCTAGTCCATTATCATATTTTATTTATTGAAAACATAATTCATATGTGAAAGTATGTAAATATAATAAGTTGAAATATAAAGTAATAAATATACAGATTTTAATTTGAAATTATAGGCATAAACCTGGAATAAAATAAATGTCATTGACATAAGAGAATATTCCATATTCAAATTCTAAGTTGTGTGTATATATATACATATAATAGGGGCCAACGTTTAAAAGAAATGGAAACAAATCAATGACATTAAATAGTAACTAATAATAAAATGAACGTGCGTGTAAATAAATTCACTACGCCTAGAGCAAAAGGGGGGTCGACCGCCTTCTTAAGGATGGTGAGCGGGTCGGGGTTAGGTTTAGGTTAGGTTTTTAAAAAAATTAAGTGAATGGTTCAGATTTAATAATTTATATCTGAAGGTTCCCACACATTTGAACACATATAAATAGAGGACTAGCCTCCTCTCTAAATTACACATCTTCTCTAGACTCTGCATCCATTCTTTCTCTTCTCCATCTTAATTTTGGTCTAGTTTAGGTCAGATTAGTTCTTCTTCTCCCTCTATTACATATATTTCTGGTTAAAATTACTAGATCTAGATTTTATGTGTATTTGATCTATATTGATTCTTATACATATATAATATTATAGAAGAAAGAATTGGACAATGTTTATATGAGGTTGAAACCCAAATTTTAGTCTATTCACAGTTTCTTCCTTTAGCTAAACTGTGAGAGGGAATTCTTTTATTTTTTACCTATTTTTTTATAATTGCCAGTATGAATCTAGATTGATTATGCTTATAGGGATTTGGAGTTTCCTGAAAACAAAATATATCAAAATCCCCTAATCTCTAATAATTCTAAAGTGGTCAATCTAGTTATCTGTTTGGGTTTTTTATTATTGATGTAAATAAAGAGGGATGTTTATTGTTTTTAGGTGTGTATGTAGATTCGTAATCTAGTATACTTTACTTTCCTTTCTTTTTGTTGTAAATCTAAAATTAACACAAAAGTATGGATTTGGGTATTGTAACCTGTGTATGTTTGAACATCTATTTTTACATAAAATAGTTGGTTAAGGCATAATAAAACACACGTGACCAAAATCCTTACTTTTGTTTAAATCACACATGGTGAAGTAAAACAGTACTAGAAAGAATATATCTATAATACTATTTATTCACCTTGCCCCTTTCGTTTATTGAGGTAATCTTAGAAACCTAGGTTACAAATTTGTCTTTTATTTTGTTATGATTATTTCCCAATTAATGCTTTAAATTTGAACTGAAGATTTATATGCTAAGTTGTGGAATTTGGGAAATATGACTTATATACCTTTATTTGAAGAAAGTATTGACATTTCAATGTTCAGTAAGATTTTTTTATGTGTGCTACTAATTATGCCTTTGAATATTTATATTTATTAAATAGTGTAATTCATGTATCTTAAATGCATATTTAATGCGTTAAATTAAGAATTTCATATTAAATGTCCCTTCTAGGAAAATTTGTGTATTATGTGTAAGTTAATGGACTTTTAAAACATTAAATGACATGTGGAAACGAGGATAACCCCTACTTGTAGTAGAAATCTGCCAGATTCGCCACATAAATCCAGCAGCTACAAGAATTCGTGTTAATGTGAGATGTCTAGCGTCATTAGGCCATTTAGTGTGTGAATAGGTCTGCCTCGGGAATGTATTTAGTGGATGATCTGCCGTATTTGGGTGTTAAGTGTTTAGGACTTGGTCCACTCTTAAGGGTTCATCCCTTGGGTTTGGGTTAAAGTTATGGGACCTTCCCATATTAGGTATTAAGATATTTGTGCATCCGCCTTTCTCTAATAAGTATGAGGTATTAAATGGTCTTGAATAAGATATTAAATGATGTACGAATGAGTGAGACAATTCTCCGGAAGTTGTCCGCTTCTTATCTAGGGGGTATGTAAGGGCACAACTTGGGATGGGCTCTTAAGAGTTTCACCGAACATGTAACGACCGCATCATACCTCCTGCACCGAACTAGGAAACGGTGCACTGTATGACATGCCAGATGATACGGGATGATCATCAGGGTAGAATAATTCGAAATAGAACCGGTCGTATAACTCACAGCACATGGATAATATATAATAATAAAATGTACAACATGATGTAGTAACGAAGCAAACTGAATGGAGAATCAAATTTCCATAAAATCATAGAATCTTGGGTATAGTATTTCTTGGTACTAGAATCAATGAATACGATATAGCTTACTACATCCCTCAGAGTCTCAATAATATCAACATATAACGGAAATAGATAAGAAATAGCTAAATAGTAGATAATAATAATAATACGCCAACGTCATGCTCGTCACTACACAGCAACACCGGCACAAAACCAACTACCTCCTACTTAGTCTTCCCACCGTCAAATTGGTGAACAAACCAATGTAATAAGAGGGAAACGTAAAACCTTGAGTCAAATAACAGCCTTAGTGAGCGATAAAATAGCTAACAACAGTTACACGGGATAGTTTGAGTATAGGCGGATCAACCCTCCGATCTGCCCAACAACCATTAAGCTAACACATAAAAACAATCCAACTACCCCAATCTCGCTTCTCTTCAACATCCTACGGTGATGGCCTACCCAGAGAAAATAAAGAAGAAAACATAAAGTCTACCATAACATCCAATGTCCAAGCAATCACCGATTACAACCGTGAATCGATCAATTATCGAACTTGTATTTCACTGATCAAATGGGCTAATGGAAAACCCCTGTTCTAGCCAAACTGTCATACGCCATCATGACTCATATGTTTACCCCCAAACGCTTGAGACAACTATATCACTCCACCTGAGTAATCCAAGTTACTCGATCCTACGCATCCTGATGGGTATCGTATACCATCTCAAGACCAGTATTGCACCAGCATAGTTTCAACCGCAACTGCCTAAGTTCACAATCGAAGCACCATTCATCTTTGAGTTTCGCATCAATCATCTGGAGTCCATTTCAATCCAAACTTCACCAGCAACTTCAGGAAGCCAAGACAACCCATCCCTCAAAACAACTCCTCTCCCTGGCACACCCTCATGGGTCGGTGTCCACCTATTCACTAAGCCAATTTTGACTAAGTGGTCGACCCATATTCATCCATGCTTCAAGCACATCCCACTGACCTATTCTGAAATCATTTCGACATTCATGTTGAAGCCTTTGTCGGTCTATATGTACCTCGAACAATCAACCTTTGGCCCATCACAAACCAACTCCGAATGACTTGAAATTTTGCCAGAAGCCCGATTTACCAACACAGAGCCACACCATCAAAATCGTCGCCACTTGATCACCTCATATGGGTTAGTGCCAACCTTCATGGGTTGGTGCCGACCCATACATTTAGTGCATTTTGGCACCAAGAGTTGCATGCTTCACTCCCTCTTCTCCCAGAGTGCCTCCGCCAAGTTTCATTGGAATCCGATCACCTGAACCTCCGGTCTGCTCTGTTCTTTAATCCTATGATTATAATTCAAGCAATCTAACATACAAATCAAGCAACAAAATTAATTCAATCAAAACAAACATCAATCTATATAGCAAAGATCATACAAACATGAACAATTCATAAACATACCACAAACATAAGATCTAACAAGATTTGGATCTAAACCTATGAATAAACATGATTAATCTAACAATTATTTGGTTAATATTGTCAAATGAGGTTTCCTAGGGTTTCTAAATCTGAGTTAAACATATATGATCAGATCTACGATGATTTTAACATGAAACATATGATATGATACTAATTTACCCATACAATCTGTAACTTTCGTGTGAGAGATATCTCACTCACTAATTCTAGATTTAAGATCAGATCTGGAAGCGCTGAAATCCCTTGAATTTGATGTAATTTGATTTGATCTGATCTAATCCCCTTTGATGATGAACTATCTTCTAGATGCAATCTACAATGCATTTGTATGAAAAAAATTGGAGAAAAGGGTTTCAGGTTTAACCGGAAGATCACATATGCCAAACCTGAAGCTTAGAATGAAGAGAGTAACCCTAGTTCTCTCCCCAAGTCCCCCTATTTATGTCTGTTGGTCATAGGTCTAATGGGCATGGCTAATCAGCCCATTAATTGCTGACCAGTCTACCTAAACACAAGCTAAAACTTAAAACAGTGATTCCTCTCAAACCGCTGAACCAAATCTTTTATGTGACCACTCTACGGACTTGTAAACAACCATCCCGATCCAGTGGAATCAATCTCATCTCCTAGTTCGATTCCTATCAAAATTTATGGCCCAAATAGTAAATTTAAGGGAATAACAGTCATACTTGAATTCGATAAAAATCATGGACATGTCTCACATCCCCATGAACGACATAATAAAATCTAAGAATGATCCGACCACTAGGGAATAAAATATAATTAATTTACGATCGGTCGATACATATAACATGGGTTCTTACATTTTCCTCCCCCCACCCTCCAGGAATTATACCCCCAAAATTCCAAGCAATCATGAGTAAACAAAATAACCTGCATGCCTAACAAATATGTCATCCGATCTAGCATCCAACCATCCATGCAATCAAAACCTATCCTAGCATGCAAAATTCTGATAGCACAAGACACAATGACATAAATAAGATACGATATCTGGAACACACCACTTGAAGGGTTATGGATGCATTGACTTCATACTCTCTTCCATTTCCCATATGCAATCTTCATCATTCTCGCTCCATTGTATCTTGACTAGCTTAACAACCTTCCTCCTAAGTTGTTTCACGTCATTCCCTACGACACGAAGCGACTTACGAGGTCTAGAAACATCAGGCTCGACTACAAAATCTTCAAGCTGATCTGGAGATACCAATAAATTCGAGTCATGCACAAATTTATGTAGAAATGATACATTAAAAAAATTATGCACACTCACCATCTTCTCATTTAAATCCAATCTATAAGAGAGCTTTCCAGTACGTTCGATAATCGGAAACGGCCCAATAAACCTTGGCGCTAACATTCCTTACTTCCCAAAACGAACGGTATTCCTTAGAGGTGAAATCTTAAGAACACCATATCTCCAACTGAGAATTCCAAATCCTTTCGTCGCTTATCGTCATAACGTTTCTGAATTTCTTGGGCCGCCTTCATTCATTGCCGAATGACTTCAATATTATCGTAGTTTCTCTTATCATCTCAGGCCCGAGTACTAATTTCTCGCCAGTTTCTAACCAATAAGATGGAGATTACACGGCCTACCATACACTGCCTCATATGGTGTCATTCCAATACTCGACTGGTAACTATTATTATAATCAAACTCAACTAAATGCAGATGATCTTCCCATGATCCTCCAAAATACAAAACACAAGCTCTAAAAAGATCTTCTAATACTCAATTAAGCCTTTTGGTTTGATCATCTATTTGGGGATAATAGGCCGTACTCATATATAGCTTCATTCCTATAACGACCCGTATTCTACGCATCATAGGACCGTAGAATATTTATTTCTTTCACATACGAAGTCGTATGGTCATGTAACTTTGGGAGACGACTATTGGGGTCATTCCCCATGTTCATGATTTTTGTCGATTGTTAAATGACCATTTTACCCCTAGTTGGTACTGTTTTGGCCATAACTTTTGACTGGAAAGAAATTTTGACCTGAAACCGCTTTCATTGGCTCCGGATGATGGTTTACAATTCCGTAGAGTGGTCACATTAGCCAAACGGACTCACCGTTTGGGAGATATGGCTGAAACAAGTTTCAGATAGTGAAAAAACAGCTTAATTGGACTTAGCCGGATAATTAGCAGCTAGGCCCAAAGGGGATTTCGGGATTGGAGATGTATAGGGGCTGATTAGGGTTAGAAAACATTTCTTTCAGCCGTCTCTTTCATTCTTGAACCCTAACAATGGCTACCAACATCTAGAAACACCCCCAAATCACTTTCGGAGGAAATGCAGGCTGGTGCGGGGTGGGCCGTCACACTTGGTATCAGAGCTCTAGGTTGCGTAATTAACCTTGGGAAGTTATCAGGGAGAGATAGTATACGTATACGAGAGAGTGTATTTGTGATTATTTTGGTTTTCAAAAGCTATATATATATATATATATATATATACTATTACTAGTATAAGGATGAAGTCGTACTGCACTAGCACCACTATGGGGTCGTTAATCATTTCCTTTTTCAGATTGACGATGAGCCGATATGCTAGAGGTACTGGTAGAGGGGCCAATAATGGGAATGCTGCTGACATGAGGACGATGTTTACTGACCTCATGAGAGAGATGCTTAGGGATGTGCAGAGGGCAGCTCCCAATGGTGGAAATGGTGGTGGTCCAATAGTGCAGGCGCCGAGAGTCGACTTCGCCAAGCTGAATAAGGATTATACTAGTCTTGGTGGGAAGCCATTCCACGGAACGGAGTCGGCTACGGATGTTCAGGATTGGTTGGATAGTTGCGAACGTATCTTCGAGGATTTGGGTATCGAGGATGCGATGAAGAGAAATCTAGCGTCCCGTCAGCTGCAAGGGCGGGCAATGAATTGGTGGAATGCTATAAAGGCAGCTACTCCCGAAGATCAGATTACTTGGGAGCAGTTTAAGGTTCGCTTTAGCGAGAACTTCATTCCAGCTGCTCAGAAGTCAGTGTTGTTTAAGAAATTCTTGGAGCTCAAGCAGAATGGCAGAGCTGTCTCGGAGTATATTGCTGAATTCGACACTTTGTCGAAGTATGGGTTATCTCTTATTGATACTGCCGAGAAGAAGAATGAGAAATTCATAACTGGTTTGGATCAGTACTTGGGGGAAAGGCTTATTAACCACATCGATGAGACGTTTGAGTCGATTGTGGGGAAAGCATTGAGATCAGAAAGTCTCTACCCTAAGCCAAAGACTGAGGTTGCATCTGCAGAGGAGCCATAGCCACAAGTAAGTGGTAGAGGCAAGGGTGGTTCCTAGAATAAGAGAAAGCAGAATCAGGCTAAGGATGGTCAGAAGAAAAAGAATAAGCAAGATGTTGGTGCTTCAGCTGTGGTAAGAAGGGCCATTACGCTAGCAATTGTCGGGCCAAGCCAGCGGATAGGAAATGCTTTAACTGTGGCCAAATGGGACATCACAAAGACAAGTGTCCGCAACCCCCCAAAGAAAAGCAAATGGTGAAAGCATATGCCCTTAATGCCATTCCTTCTTCGTCGAATGCCCCAACCGCGGCGGAGAAGGGAAAGAATGTCGTCATTCAAGGTATGCTTTCTGTTTATGATGTTCCTGTTAGAGTTTTGTTTGATACCCGAGCTTCCAGTTCTTTCATATCTAGTGACCTGGTAGATAGGTTGGGATTGGAGCCCGAGATTGCCGATAGACCTTTAGTAGTGACGAACCCGATTGGTGGTTCGACTAGCCTTAGCATGATTTGTCGTAATGTGGTCCTATCGAGTCATGGATGCATGTTTGTTTGTGATTGCTTTGTTTTGGGCTTTACTGGGTTTGGCATTATTTTGAGAGTAGATTGGCTCCAAAGATACGGGGTGGTGGTAGACTGTGAGGGCTTTTTGGTGACAGCTAGAGCGGATGATGGGCGGAGGATAGTGTTTGGTGGTCTACCCAGTGAGGGGGTATTGGCTAGTTTTCTAAACTCCCTCGACATTCCGCATAGTGAGTTGTCAGGTTTGCCTGTGGTTGGCCAGTATCCGGATGTTTTCGAAGAAGTGACCGGGCTTCCACCACATCGAGAGATTGAGTTCCGTATTGATTTGGTAAAAGATGCCAGACCTATAGTGATGCCACTTCATCGTATGGCACTAAGGGAGCAGCGAGAGCTCGAGGTGCAAGTCAGCGATCTTTTGAAGAAGGGATTTATCAGAAGGAGTGTTTCTGAATAGGGAGCACCAGTTGTGTTTGCTACCAAGGCGGATGGTTCCCTTCGTTTGTGTGTAGAATACTGCGAGTTGAATAAAGTGACGAGGAAGAATAAGTATCCTCTACCGCGGATAGATGATTTGTTCGATTAGTTGAGTGGCGCGAGAGTATTTTCTCAGTTGGATCTCGCGATAGGTTTTCATCATCTTAGAGTGGAAGCTGAGAGCATAGCTAAAACAGCATTTCGAACGCCGTCTGGATTTTATGAGTGGTTGGTCATGCCATTCAGACTGACCAATGCCCCAGCATATTTTGTGGATCTTATGAATAGGGTATTCAGAGATCAGTTGAATAAGTTTGTCCTTGTGTTCGTTGATGATATTTTGGTTTGTTCGAGGACAGAGGAAGAACACAAAGAACATTTAAGAATAGTGATGGAGGTGCTGAGAAAACACCAATTGAAAGCAAAGTTTTCTTAATGTCACTTCTGGAGGAGGGAAGTGAGGTTCTTGGGCCATGTTATTTCCGAGAATGGTATTGTCGTGGACCCTGCGAAGGTGGCTATGGTACAGGATTGGCCTACACCCAAGAATGCAACAGATGTAAGAAGTTTCTTGGGGTTAGCTGGATATTATCGTAAGTTTATCCAAGGTTTCTCCAAGATAGCAGCACCATTGACCCAGTTGACCAAGAAGAATCAAGCTTTCGTCTGGGATGAAAGGTGCGAGAATGCATTCAAGAGTCTAAAGGACAAGTTGACATGCGCACCAGTGTTAGTCATTCCTAAAGGGAATGAAGAGACGACGGTATACACGGATGCCTGTAGTACCGGACTGGGTGCTGTATTGATGCAAGGCGGTAGGGTTGTAGCTTATGCAAGTCGGCAATTGAAACCGCACGAGAGAAGATACCCATGATTTGGAATTGGCAGCTATCATGTTCGCGTTGAAGATGTGGAGACACTATCTCTTGGGAGAAAGATTTGAGCTGTTTACAGATCATAAGTCGTTGAAGTATCTCTTCTCCCAAAAGGATTTAAATCTCTGGCAACAAAGGTGGTTAGAATTCTTGGCTTCCTATGATTTTGACATCGCATATACACCGGGAAAGGGCAATGCGGTGGCTGATGCATTGAGTAGGAGACATGCCAGTTTAGGGGCTATGTTTCAAGAATGGAAGCAACTGGAGTATATCGCGGGGTTTGATTTCAGACCAAAGTGCGAATTGGATCCAGAAATGTTAGCAAGTTTGACAATCAGACACACTTTGATTGAACGGATCGGCTCTAGTCAGAGGGACGATCCTAACCTATTGGAAATCATCTCCAAGTTAGAGATGGGTATCAATGAGGAGATGAACAAGTATGGGCTTGATCGAGATGGATGGCTTAGAAAGGATGGAAGACTAGTTGTACCCAATGTCAATGGATTGAGAGATGAAGTACTTAGAGAGTGTCATCACTCAAAACTGACTATACACCCCGGTGGTAATAAGATGTATCGATACATGAGACAGACTTACTACTGGGAAGGGATGAAAAGAGACGTTGGGAAGTTTATATCCAAGTGCATGAATTGCCAGCTAGTTAAAGCCGAGCAAAAGAAGCCTAGTGGGTTGTTGCAGCCATTAGAAATTACCGAATGGAAATGGGAGCAAGTCTCGATGGATTTCATCGATGGTTTACCAAGAACCAGATCGGGACATGATAGCATTTGGGTAATTGTGGATCGACTGACTAAAAGTGCAAGATTTATACCAGTCAAATCGACCAGAACGGCAGCTAAGTTAGCAGAATTGTATATGAAGTGGGTAGTGAGATTTCATGGGGTACCTAAAAGCATTGTGAGTGACCGAGACCCGTTGTTCACTAGTGGGTTTTGGAAGAGCTTACAAGAGGCTCTAGGATCAGAGTTACATCTCAGTACCGCATATCATCTTCAGACCGACGGTTAGACAGAGAGGGTGAATCGTATATTGGAAGACCTCTTGAGAGCTTGTGTACTGGATTTTGGTGGATCATGGGATGACCATTTGCATCTAGTAGAGTTTGCATATAACAATAGCTACCAATCCAGTATCGGTATGGCTCCGTTTGAAGCTTTGTACGGAAGACCGTGCAACTCACCATCATGTTGGATAGAGACTGGCGAGAAGTTTATGCTTGGACCAGATGTGGTGAGGGAAACTTAAGATAAGATCAAGATCATTCAACAACGAATGAAGGCTGCCCAAGATAGGCAGAAGAGTTATGCTGATAAGAGGAGGAGAGACTTAAAATTCTCCGTTGGTGACTTGGTGTTTGTCAAGATTTCTCCGTTGAAGAGCGTGATACGATTTGGCAGGAGAGGCAAGTTGGCACCAAGATTTGTTGGCCCATTCCCTGTTCTTGAACTAGTCGGGAATTTGGCATATAGAGATGACTTACCAGAGAAGATGGCAGGAGTTCACAACGTATTTCATGTTTCCCAACTAAGGAAGTTCGTTCACGACCCAGATATGACTATTTCACCTGATCAGTTAGAGGACTTCGAAATAGAACCCGAGGCGGTTGGGAACCGTAAGTCGGTCCGTATTGTTGAGCACGACATGAAGCAACTTCGAAGGAAGGCGGTGAGGCTAGTCAAGGTTCAGTGGGGCGAGGACGAGAATGATTGCACTTGCGAGACAGAGGAGAACATTAGGAAGACATATCCAGAACTCTTTGCCTGGTAAGATTTTGACTTCGATTTAGTTTTTCCGCATGCTAGGATAGGCTTGTTTGCTTGTTTTGTATGTTTGATTGTTGTATGTGGCTGTTAGGCATGCGGGATCCTTTGTATGTTTTGGGTTAAGGAATTTCGGGGACGAAATTTCTTAAGGGGGGGAGAGTGTAACGACCCGTATTCTACGCATCGTAGGACCGTAGAATATTTATTTCTTTCACATATGAAGTCGTATGGTCATGTAACTTTGGGAGACGACTATTGGGGTCATTTCCCATGTTCATGATTTTTGTCGATTTTTAAATGACCATTTTACCCCTAGTTGGTACTGTTTTGGCCATAACTTTTGACTGGAAAGGAATTTTGACCTGAAACCACTTCCATTGGCTTCGGATGATGGTTTACAATTTCGTAGAGTGGTCACATTAGCCAAACGGACTCACCGTTTGGGAGATATGGCTGAAACAAGTTTCAGATAGTGAAAAAACAGCTTAATTGGGCTTAACCGGGTAATTAGCAGTTAGGCCCAAAGGGGATTTCGGGATAGGAGATGTATAGGGGCTGATTAGGGTTAGAAAACATTTCTTTCAGCCGTCTCTTTCATTCTTGAACCCTAACAATGGCTGCCAACATCTAGAAACACCCCCAAATCACTTTCGGAGGAAATGCAGGCTGGTGCGGGGTGGGCCGTCACAATTCCCAACTTCTCTTATAAGCTCTTCCAGAATCCACTGTTAAATAACGGATCTCGATCACTAAATACTCTTAGGAATCCCATGGAATCGAATATCGACTTAACATATAACTTATCCAACTTCGATGCCATCCTAGTTGATCTGACAGGGATAAACCTTGCGCTTTTGGTCAAACGATCCACAACAACCCAAATACTATCATTTTCTACTCTTGTCCTAGGTAATCCATCAATAAAATCCATTGATACTTGCTCCTATTACCACATAGGAACTTCCAATGGCTGTATCATTCCGCTCGGCTTTTTCTGCTCAACTTTAACCAACTAAAAATTTATACACTTTGAGATAATTTTCCCGACTTCCCATTTCATACCTTCCCAATAGTAAACTCACTTCATATCTCGGTACATCTTATCACCCCCTGTAAGTATCGTCAATGTAGAGTGATGACATTCTTTGAGAACCCATTTCCTAATCCATCTATGTCAGGAACAACTAATCGTCCATTCTTATGATGCCAACCATCTCGATCGACTTTGAAATCCTTAATCTATTCTGGTTCTACTCTCATTTCTAATTTTCAAACGATTTCCATAAGCTTATTGTCTCGTTTCTGGCTTTCGCCAATCCTTTCGATGAGAGTCCGACTAATCGATAAGCTAGCTAATATCCCAGACTCTAACTCACATTGAGATCTAAAATCAAATTTGGCCAAATACTCGAGATGCTTCCATTCTGTGAACATGGCTCCCAAACTCGCAAGTCTTCGACTTAACGCATCGGCCACTGTGTTACCTTTTCCCGGAGTATAGGAAATTCCAAAATCATATGACGCCAAGAACTCTAACCATCGTCGCTGCCGAAGATTCAAATCCTTCTGGGAGAAAAGATACTTCAATGACTTGTGATCCGCAAATAAATCGAACCTAACTCCCATCAAGTAATGCCTCCAAATCTTCATAGCAAACACTATCGCCGCTAACCTTAAATCGTGAGTCGGGTAATTCCTTTCGTGTGGCTTCAGTTGTCGACTCGTATAAGCCACAACCCTATCCTTCAGCATTAGCACTGCTCTAAGTCCAGTGCCACATGCATCGGTATATACTACCATCTCTTTATTCCCATTCGGAATAGTCAACACAGAAGCACTTGTCAATTTTTCTTTCAAAATTCCAAAGGCTTGCTCACACTTCACAACCCACGCGAAGATCTAAATCTTCTTCGTTAATCCGGTTAATGGTACAACTATTTTAGAGAAATCCTCAATAAATCGCCGATGATATCCAGCTAAACCAAGGAAACTCCTAACATCCGTCACATTCTTAGGTCGATCCGAATCTTGTATTGTTGCCACCATAGCGGAATCCACTACTATTCCTTGTCTGATACTACATGACCCAAGAACCTTACTTCGTCCTTCCAGATGTGTCACTTTGAAAACTTATCTCTCAACTGATGTATTCGTATGACTTCCGAAACAATTCTAAAGTGCATCTTGTGCTTTTCCTCATTCCTCGAGTAAACCAATGTGTCATCCAAGAACACAAGTACGAACTTACTCAGCTATTCCCTAAAAATTCAATTCATAAGATCCACAAAATATGCTAGTGCGTTAGTCAATCCAAACAACATCATCAGCCACTCATAGAATCCGGATGGTGTCCTAAAAGCAGCCTTTGAAACACTATCCATAGCCACTCTCAATTAGTGAAATCCCATCGCCAAATCCATTTGGGAAACACCTTGGCTTCTTGAAGCTGATCAAACAAGTCATCCATTCTCGGTAATGGATACTTGTTCTTCTTAGTCGCCTTATTCAGCTCACGATAATCCATGCATAATTGCAGCGATCCATCAGCCTTGGTTGCAAATACAACTGGAGCACCCCATTCATATACGCTTCTACGAATAAATCCCTTACTCAAAAGATCGTTTACATGAACCTCTAACTCTCGTTGTTCCTTAGGCGCCATCCGCTTAAGAGGCATAACAATAGGTTTGGCTCCATCCACTAAATCAATTTGGAACTCGATCTCTCGGTGCGGCGACAATACTCTAACTTCGTCAAATACAACAGAAAACTCTAGTACGATTGGCACTAATGACAACCCATCCCGTGGAATCATAAGTGGATATAAAAAGCTAACCAGAACTCCATCCCCTGGTACACAAAGTATCACTATCATTCGCCATTCCACATTCCCGATGGTTACCTCGAGAATCTCGCAATTCACAACAACCGCATACTTCTTGAACCAATCCATACCCGAAATTACTCCAAACCTAGCGAAATTCAAAACAAAACAATCACACACAAAAGAGAAACCATGAATCGATAAAACTATACCACGACAAGGCATACAAAGATTAGACGAACCCCTACTGGATTAGTCATGACTAATGGTCTATCAATAATTTCAGGTTCTAAACCAAACTTGCAAACAAGCTCATTACAGGTAAAAGAATGTGATGCTCTAATGTCAAACAAAACTCGAACAGAAATACCTTGAAAAATAAGTGTATCTTGCACAATAACATTCTTCCACTTCTCTTCCACGGTCGGATCGCTCGAGGAAGATAGGACAGCATCCAAAGCATACTCCCTCACAATTGGCTTACCTTTTGGTGGTTCTGGAAAGTTCTTCCTCACATGCCCAGGTTTATCACAGTTCTAACATTTTACCTCCACCTTAGGGTTCTTACACTCAATGAAATAATGGCCCTTCTGTTGACAGTTATAACAAGTAACCTCTCCTTTCTGCTTCTTCTGGCCATTTTTCCCTTGTTGTTTTACGTTTCCATTCCACTTTTTTTATTATCACCACTTTTCTGTGATTTTAATTTTTCCTTACTCCCAACAACAGCCTCCACCTTCTAAGGAAACAAACTCTCCTTTCTCAAACCTTTCTCAATCAATTTCTTAAAAGTTTCGTCAATATGATCTATTAATTGCTTCCCCAAACTCTTATCCGAACCCATAATGAATTTCTTGTTCCTTTCGGTAAGGAGTCTCGATATATGATCGAGCATATTTGGATAAAGCTTCAAACTACGTCACATACTCAACAATAAGCCTCCTGCCTTGTTTTAAATCAATAAATTTCTTAAACATTATTGACTTTTGGACCATAGAAATGAACTTCTCTTCAAAATTAGTCCTAAACTAATCCCAAGTGATTTGGTCCTTCGGAGTCTCCAAAGTAATAGAGTTCCACCAATCTATCGCTCGTCCTTGAAGCTGCCTCGATGCAAGCTTCCTCTTAGTTGAATCATCGATTCTCATGTCTACAAAAATCCGAGCACAAGTATCCAACCAATTCTGAATCTCAACAGTAGTTTTCGTACTAACAAACGACTTGCCACCTAGAGAAGTATAGTCCTTGCAGAACTTCACAAAATCAACAACCCTAGGTGCCTGCACATGAACACCTTGCTCTACTGCCACTCCTGAAGTGGGCATCCTCATGATCGCTGCCATCATGGCCTCGAACATAGCAGGATAATCGGGCATAGCAGCTGCAGCTCCCGATTGGCTACCTTCGCCTCCCTCTCCAGTTAGAGGCTTATTCCTAGCAGTGTGTCTCGAAGTTCGTCGACTCATCCTTACTCTAAAACAAGAGTCAATTCACATTATAGAAAGCCGCATTGGTGTTCAAGTGTTTACTAACCTACTATCCTATACTATATATGAATATAATATAGTAATCATCCAAAAAAAACACAAATATGTCTCTCATACGTTCATGAACTTTAGGTAAAATCGATAAACCGAAGCTCTGATACCAAATGTGAAGACCCCCTGTACCTCCTGCATCGAACTAGGAAATTGTGTGTTATAAGACATGCTAGGCCGATACGGGACGATCCAACATGATATAGTAATGAAGCACAACTGAACAGAGAATCAAATTTCCATAAAACCATAAAATCTTGGGTACAATACTTCTCGGTGCAAGAATCTATGAATACAATATGCCTCACTACATCCCTCGGAGTCACAATAACGCCAAAATATATCGAAAATAGAAAAGAAATAGCTAAACAGTAGATAATAATAATACACCAGCCTTCTGCTCCACATCGTACAACAACACTGGCACCAAACTTGCTACCTGCTACTTTGTCTGACCACCATCAAATTGGTGAATAACCCAAGCTAATAAGAGGGAAACATAAAACCTTGAGTCAGACAGCAGTCTTAGTGAGCGATAAAATAGCTAACAATAGTTATACAAGATAATTTGACTATAGGCGGATCAACCCTCCGATCTGCCCAACAACCATCAAGCTAACATGTGAAAACAATCCATCACATGTCACATCAGAAATAGGAAAGGAATATCGCCAATCCCGCTTCTCTTCAACATCCTACGGTGATGGCCTACCCAGAAAAAATAGAGAAGAAAACATAAAATCAACTATAGCATCCATAGCATCCAATGTCCTAGCCATCACCCGCTACAGCCGTGAATCCATCAGTTATCGAACTTGCATTTCACCGATCAAAAGGGCTAATGGAAAACCCCGGTTCTAGCCAAACTACCATACACCATCGTGACTCGTATGTTTGCCCTAAACGCCTGACACAACTAGATACCTCCTACCTGAGCGATCAAAGATACTCGATCCTACCCTATCCTTACGGATGTCCCCATGATACCCCAGCTTTGAGTTCGCTATAACACTTCGATAACCAACGATTCCTTAGCGACATCACTTCTTTAGTCAAGCTGCCTCTTGAACTACTTCCATTATCATCCCAAGTTAACTCCTACCTAAGTCAACCCACCACACTGTATCATAACCATCTCACGACTAGTATTGCATCAGCTTAGATTCAACCACTCCTTCCTCCGTTCACAATTGAAGCACCATTCATCTTTGAGTTGAGAATTAATCGTCTGAAGTCCAATTCAATTCAAATTTCACCAGCAACTTTAGGAATCCAAGACAACCTAGCCCCCAAAGCCTCACCTCTCCCTGGCCCACCCTCATGGGTTGGTGTCGATCCATCCACTTAGCCAATTTTGACTAAGTGGTCGGCCATATTCGTCCCTGCTTCGAGCACAACCCACCAACCTATTCTCCAATGGTTTCGACGTTTGTGTTGAAACATCTATCGGTCTATCTATACCTTGAACAATCAACCGTCGACCCATCACAAACCAACTCCGAATGACTTGAAATTTTGGCATATGCCCCAATTTACCAACACAAAGCCACACCATCAAAATTTTCACCACTCGATCACCTCACATGGGTCGTTGTTGACCCATGCACTTAGTGCATTATGGCAGCAAAATTAGCATGCTTCGCTCCCTCTTCTCCTAGAGTGCCTCTGCCAAGTTTCGTCTGAATCTGATCATCTGAACCTCCAATTTGCTCAGTTATTCAATTCTATGATTCTACGGCAAACAATATAACATACAACTCAAGCAATGTAATTAATTCAATCAAAACAAACATCAATATGTACAATAATGATCCTACAAACATAAACAATTTATAAACATAGCATAAACATAAGATCTAGCATGATTTGGAACTAAATATATGAATAAACCTAATTAATCTAATATTTATCTAGTTAACGTGATCAAATTAGGTTTCCTAGGGTTTCTAAATCTGAGTTAAACATATATGATAAGATCTACGGTGATTTTAACATGAAATATATGAATATGATGCTAATTTACCCATTCAATTTGTAGCTTCCGTGTGAGAGATATCTATCACTCACCAATTTCTAGATTTTATGTAGATTCAATGAGATCAAATCTGGATAGCGTTGAAGCCCCTTGAATTTGATGCAATTTAACGTGATCTAATTCCCCTTATATTAGTTTGTTAATATCTGAGTTTACTTATATTTCTCCTTTTTCCTCTTATTTTGCGCCGAGCCTAGGCCATCGAGAGCATAGGCCTTTTTCGTTAAAATTGTATAAAATTGGCTTAAATTGGAATAATATGTAATGACAATAAAAATGAGATTTGGGAATATTGGAATATGAGAGCCATTGACTGTATAACTGGGTATTATAAAGGAATTGTAAACATGTTAATCTTAATAGGTTAAACTTAATTTTATATTAAGTAGAACATGTCATTGGAAAGTACGTGAATCAAATGTAAACTAAGTAAAATTTGTTACTATAATCAATATACATCTTAGCAGGTTCCTGTATAATTTGGGGAAGGGTTGTTACATTTAGTAAATGTCATTTACAACCGGGAAATATAACATAGTGTTATACGATGCTTATTTATAAACTAAAACCTTCTAAGTTAAACTTGTTATATTAATAAACTAAGAGGTTTCACATCTGCTGTTAATATATCTTGGGGGAACTCTTAAAACCCTAGATGGGCACAAGCCTAAGGGTGGTTTGTGTCCATCTCCTATTTTATTGTATTCCATTTCAACCAGTACCATCCTGTTATCAAACGAGTCCAGCACTAGGTAGGTACTAGGGCACGCTTTATTAATGGATTATTGTAAGGGGTCCAAATCTTGGAGGTGGGTACGGGCACATTTCGACAAAGTCATGAGCATGCTTTGATAAATCACAATAAATTATTTAAAAGTGATTTTGTTTGGAAATATAAAGTTTTGGATAATATAAAGGTTATCAAAATCAAAATAGTTAATATTGGACGTTTAGCAATGCTTTTTCAACACTTTTCTACAATGTGGAGAATTGAAGTTTTGAACCTATTAATTGTCATCCAAATCTTGAGTAACCATTTTCAAAAGATTAGTAAAGAGCTTTTGTAAAGTTCAAAATACTTAAATAAATTGGAGACAAGTAAATTCAGTTTTTTTCTTGAGATTAAAGTTTTTCCAGATTAAATGAATTTGATAATTTCCCTTAATATGATAAGGTTTGAAATACATCTTGGTTATAGATTTAATAAATATTTTGATTAAGTTTAGATAAAGTAATGGATAGGCTGAAAGATTTTCTGAGGTTAAGTTAGGAATTGATCTTAATTAAGGTTAATAAATCTTTGTTTAAAGATAAAGGAATAAATTTCTAATGGAATAAACGATTTAAGGGTTTTACTAAATTAATGAAAGGTTTTAATTAACCAATCTAAGGGAATGGGACCTAGCAAATCCTTTATTTCCATGTTTATTTTTCAGATAACAATCATTATTAAAAAACAGTGGGACTGAATTTTTATCCGAAAACCATTTCGAATAATGATTCGGCAAAAATGGAGCAAATGAAGATATTGAAGACAATAGTTGAAGATCGGAACTCTTCACATTGGAAGCACTTATTGTTGATATCTCAGGTGGTGGTAGCTCCCATTATGAGGTTATAGATAGCAGTAAGTTCGGAGGCATTTGGAGAATTCCTGGAATTGCAAGGGCTTCTCTCCTTTATTGGAAGAGAAATAAAGCGTCTTCTATTTCGTTCAGTCCCAGAATGAACTTGTATGGATTGTATGTCCGACATTGCATTTAATGGCATAACAATTGATCCTTACTAAATATATATCTATTTGGTGACGGAGAAACTATTCTCTTCGCTTAACACCCTTCTTTGAGATGAACGAGCTCAGAGGTTATATATTGCCAGACATCAGTTATGTGTAATGAATTGACAATATGGCACGCTAAGTGAAATGAGCTGCATATGACCATAGCATGGCTTTAGTGTAAAGGCAGCTTTGTGTAACGTGACTTTGTCATGCCTCACATCCTAGAAACGACTGAAATAGGAGAAGTGCAGTAAGGTTATGGGGTTTGCAACCCTTAAGGTTTGACCATTTCCTTTTAGATATTTCAAAGTGGTACCATGGTATCGATCCCAAGTATTTTACTTATGTGGTTATTGAAATTCGGCTCCCGGGTAAAGGTCGGTAACGACCGGGTGGAGGCATACTCGTGACAATTAGTTATTCAGTGACAGGGAACCCGACCTTGTGTTAGTAGAGAGCCAAAGGGGTTCTCGGGACATCCCTCTAGAGGTGCACCCATCGGATAAGGAAGTTCCTTTGTCTGTTCACTGTTGGAAATCCAAACGAAATACAATACGAGCCCTTACGGTTTTAGTTGTATAACCTACTAGAAATTGGGAGGGCATCAACAAAATATTATGGTACCTATGCTAGCAAAGATTAGTAAATTTATTTGCAAAAAGTTTTTAACACTATACACTAATAATAATATCAAATGGTTTTACGTATCAAAGGCATTTTTGGTTATCATAATGAGAAACCTCGCCCAATGTGTGTGATTCATGGTGTGTGTGCCGCGAGAACTTATTGTAGCTTCATTTTCCAAAAAGCATGTATGATTTTCTGCAAAAACATCGCCAAACCCATCTTATGACACTGTCATGTAAGTATGGTAACTATTTAGTTCTCACGCTAGTTTATCCAAGCCTCATCCGGGTGTTTTAACGCTTCGGGTGAGATCCGAGTTGTTTGTGGTTTAGGTTGAAGATAGAAAAGTTTCCAAAGGCAAGCTAGATATCTTCACCAACGTAGAAGCATATCCCATTATCTATTATATGGTATCATTGTTTCAAGGATAGGCATCTATAACTATCCATATTATTCTTACCTCTGATTATGAAAATGATTTCTAGTTGTAAAGATTATATGCAATAATATATTTTATTCCATCTATTGTGAGACTCAGTTCTATTCTATTTCCCTTAGCGATTTGGATTCCGACACTTGAATTTTCGACATTTGATTCATCCAACGATGTATTAGGTGTCGATTTCCAAGGGTCAAAAATCTAGCTCGTTGGCGCGATTCTAGAATTTGTATCATTATGACCGGAATTTATGTGGTCTATAGTCAGTTCAAAAGGGTATGGATTTTCGGGTCTTGACAAAAATAAATGAACTTAGAATTTGTTGAAATATGCATTATGATTCTTTGACATTGCTTTGAGTTGATAATGTTTTGCACCCTGGGTCAAAAACCTTAAATTATGGTTATGTTTTTGCCTTTTTATCTATTTAGAAGAGCATAACGTAGCAAGGAGGATTGGCTTTCTCTATGCAACATACACAGATATTTTGTTCATGCATAATTCAGTTTGGATTTTATTTCTATTTGACATTAAGGCTTAGGATTGATATAATGAATTTTGTAAAAGATTTCACCTTATAGTGAATAGTAAATTGATTCTGTTTGATGAAATCGAGTAAAGTTTGATTTTGGTTTGAAAATAAAAAAATTATTGTACATTTTTTTATAATAATTTTTTTATTACCAACATGTTTCATTATCTTAGTTAATATGATATATACTGATTTAACATCTTAGCTCTGTTAGAGTAATTTATCTAAAAAATGAAAATTTATCTTAGTAAATGAAATTTTATAATACTTCACTCTAGATGATTCATGGTTACTATTACTTAGGGATTTGGGAAATAAAATTAAACATATTTTGTAGTTGAAATTTTACTAGTGCCAAGTATTTTATAGAAAAAAAAGTATTAATCTCACAAGATGAGTATTTTGAAGATCTATGGTTACATAGTTTTTCCATCTCATGAAAAATAAGAAGTGATTTGTGGGTAAGCGGAAAAGCCAGTCGGTTATCTTTTCAATTAGAAGATTATAAGTTTGTTGGTTTAGATATGCAAGCCTAATTCACAAACGTGCAAAACTTAGTCTGAATCCTCATTTTTTCCAATTTTAGTTTGCGACCTCAGTATGCCAAATTTAGTTTGCACACGTATTTTTGGAAACTATGTCCGAAAAACTTGATTCGCAAAATTGAGTTAATGAATTATTTAGATGAATTTCAATGTACTATGTTGTCGAGATTTCCGAGTCATTAGATTGTTTAGTTTAATGCAAATTTAGTTTTTAATCTTTCTAGTTTCTAGAATTAAGTCCCGTGAAAATAAGTTTTAATGATAACTAAAACAAATCTGGTGTTCATACAGTTAATCCTCCCTAGAATTTATTAACTAATATGTTATCCTTGAAACTTCAACTTATATGGTTTTTAGTTTATTTTCAAAAGTACAACTAGAGTATTTATTCAAAATAACGCACACTAATTTTTAGATGTTTATTTTCTGAACGCTTTTGTGATTAATTTTTAAACGGTTAGGAATATTTTGTCGTTAATTCCCACAAAAAGGAAGTGAAGAAGGGGAAGTTGTGAATATCATACTCCCGCTTAGGTACGTTTTACTACATTAGCACTGTAGTTCCTTTTCCAACGCAATAAAAAAAGCTCAAATTGCATGTACTTATACTAAGGTACACACTCATAAACTTCTCCTTACTATGTTAATTTCACGTTCTCCGATGCTTAGTGGAACGGAAATCTAATCAAGATAATAGAATGAATTGTGGATAATTTTTTCTAGTGAATGCTCCACCCACCTCGATAGTACAAGCTTCCCCTAATTTGTCTTGCCACTTTTTTTTACAATCTATAAAGGGACGACGTGAGTATTACAAGAAATACTGAAACATGAACATTCTAATGAACAAAAAGGAGCATTGCAATGGAAAGCCGTATGATCTAAACCGTATAAAAACGTAAGGAAAAAACAAGTTCTTAATCTTTCACTATCTTAATAGTCAAAATATGGGTAAAATTTTGAATTATGTTTACTGTGTTATGAGTGCGTATGTGTTTGTTGTCTTTGCCTCCATATTTATATAATGTGTTGGCATTATTGTCAAATAGGTTATTCCTATGAAATCACAGTATTCATAAGAATTTTATTTAATTGATTTTGAATTGTGTAAAACTAAGTTTTTGACTTGACTAAAAACTGAGTGACTCGGTTATCAACTATTAATAAACTCAATTTAAAAAATGAGTTTAGCTTAATGGAAAACTGGGTTCGACTTGGTCAAAAACCATGTTATTGTGTTTAACTTGGTTAGAAACCTTGTTACAGAGTTTGACTTGGGTGGAAATAAAATAACTAAGTTCTAACGCAATTAAAAAAACAATTTTGACTCAACCGAGTTTTTAACTAGTTAAATTATAACTTAATCTCATTTTTAATTGAGTTTTGTAAGTGAAATCTCTTAGAAATTGGCATTGTCATGGAATGTCGACATTGGCATTAAAATTTTATAGTCATAGTAGAGTGAACTTTACACGCACATACACACATACATACATATACATACATACATATATATATATATATATATATATATATATATATATATATAGGAGCGATCAAGAGCACCCCAAATAGTCCAGCACCCCTTTAGCCCCTTGATTTCCACCACACAATCCTCTTTCTCTCTCCTTCCACTAATTCTCTCTCCCCCCACTAACTTAATAAATAATAAATAATAAATGAGAGACTATTATGGAGGTGCAAAAGTGGTGCCAACAAAATGGGGTGCCATATAACCATCCTTATATATATATATATATATATATATATATATATATATATATATAGAGAGAGAGAGAGAGAGAGAGAGGAACGTTCTAGGGTACCCCTGTTTTGCAGCACCCTTACCCTACCGTGAGTTATACTAATCCATATCCGATAAGATCTTGTAGATGTTCAATCCGCATATATTACCATCTATCCAAAATTGGAGCTCATTCTGGCATTCGAAACATTTTCAAAATCTTCGCTCAATTATTCACTGTTCAGACATTTATTCGAATTGTTAAATTTAAACATTAAATATATTATTCTATGAATGTCGGAGCGAGCACAAATTTTGGATAGATGTTAATATATATATATATATATATATATAGGTCGAACATCTACAAAATCTTGTCAGATTTGGATTAGTGTAGCTCACGGTAGTGTATGGGTGCTAAAGGGATGCTGCAAAACAAGGGTGCCCCGGAACGCTCCTCATATATATATACATATATATACACACACGCGCGCGCGCGCGTACACATACATACATCCTAATATCCTTTAGCATATGTTATATGTGAAAATTTTGCAATTGGCATATATCTAAGTCATATAAGTGCATTGTATATATTATATATCTTTGTATAAACATCCTAATATCTTCTTGCATATCATCCTAATATCCTCTGGCATCTCTTATATATGAAAATTCTACAATTGGCATATATCTAGAAGTTATATAAGTGCATCTATATCGTATACATATACATACCTATACATGTTTGGCATATATCTAACCGTTTTAAAAGTGCATTTAATATAGATAGGAATGCATGTATGTATGTATGTATATGCCTATTTTAATGTTTCCAGTGAATGATTGCCGACTTCCTTTGTCACTACATACAATTTTACTGTAATGGCTATTTTGTAGTTGACCTTCTGCTTTTGTTAAACTAACCAAAAGTCAGAAAACAATAGTAGAAGAATGAAATCGTTGGTCCCAAAATATTTTTAAAGTCGATAGACATACATTATCAGTCAGGCATATAATATTGCACCATAGAAATAATTCTCAACTCTTAGGGTTTTACTGCATTATTGATGCTCAACATGTAACCTAAGGTTAAATAATTCATAATTAATATATACTCAAATTATATATTATTATGATTTGATGCAAGCACGAAAGAGTATAAAATATTTAGATACAAATTTTTAAAAAACCCACCATTATTAATGAAATAGTGTCCATATGAAAGCTTGTTCGATACCCGACTAAAAGTTTGCTTCCATTATAAAAGAATGAAGATGGTAGCTAAGAATATGCTAATATAATTAGGAACCAAGGATGAGAATTGAAGTAGAGAGGAAAAAGGTTCACAATTCTTCTTATCATTACATATGAAGTTCTTAAAAAAATTATTTACCAGTCCTTCCATTGAGGATTGATTTGTAAAAAAAGGTTACATTCATTTAGTAATTATCCATTAACAATAAAACAAAGATTCCCTTTATAACTAACTTTTTCTCCATTACTTTATACTATTTTTTGATTTATTATTTGTCGCTTTTACACTTATTTCATTCATAATCGCTTGGCTATACCATGACAAGCTGTGTGCAAGATCACGTATTGAATTCATGATTACTTAGTAATATCATGCTTATCTTCAAAAACCTTTCCAATTCTAATGTGAAATTATTAGAAAATTAGTTTTCCTTAAATATCCAACTTTCCCAAATTAATTAATCTCAGTCGAACAAAACCAGAGGACAAGTTAGTAAGAGGAAGGCATGCTTATTTGGAGAGCCATATTTGGTATCTAATTTTATTTTATTACTGATTTTTTTAATTATTTTCTTATTTTATTTTCCTTCTTATCGTGAAAATAAATAAATGAAATATTTAAATTGATTAACTTAAATTAAGCACGAAAAGCTTCACTTATAGTAATATGGCTATTATTAGCTCTAAAGACATTACTTTTGTTGTTCTCATATATAATTCAGATTTGTAATCAAATGCTACTAGACAAACCCCAGATTCATGTTTAGCATATCACTGTTCATATTTGTAGTTAATCGCATCTAGCACAGAATTTTCAACTATGATAAGCAGTGAAACAATAGAATTTAAACATTATTTAAAGGTGCAGACGTCCAAAAAGCTTTTAGCTTTTATAGCGTATATTGTATGTACGGATGTTTGTGTTTGTACACACATGTCTGTGTGTAGTTTTGATGTCCATGTTGTCATAGATTGCATAGAGTTTTTGAAATCTTTGTCCGGATCATAATTCTCATCGATTGATAGGAGGTTAATTTCCTAATTATCCTTCTTCCAAGCTACATTTACTTTCAATCACATTAAAAATTAACGACATCAAATATTAAAACTTTTTACAAAAAAAAAATTATTGTTCATTGAGTGATGTTTACATTGCATTTCCTGCTAAAGACATATTTATGAATTTACTTTTAAGGTTTGATTCATGATGAGTATGAATTATATTAAGTATTTGGACCTACGACAGTTTAAATTGCATTTCCTGATAATGGCACAGGATATGTTATGTCCTTAATGTAATGGCCCGAATTTCCGTACTCTTTGTGTAACAGCCCGCACCTCCGTTCGCGCAAGATATTGTCCCCAACTTAGCTACCATATCGGTGTGGGGTTTTGTTCCTCAAAAGGCCTCGGCTAAGTTTCGAGATCCTCCAACACATGGCGTTGCCACACAGGCTGAGCCAACCTCCTTAGTAACACCGATATTGTCCCTACTTTGCCACCTTTCAGGTGTAGGGTTTTTCATCACTAGGCCTCGGCATTAATAAAAGATGGGCTCTACTATATAAGTACCCACTTCACATAGGCTTCCACAATGAGGGACTTAGGGGTGTTACATTCTCCCCTCATACAGAGCCCAACGTCCCCGTTGGCTCACAAACACCTCACCCAGGCGCTGTGGTCCACACAGGAGCCACAATTCCGGCTGGGTATTGGCTCTGATACCACTGTAATAGCCCGCACCTCCATTGGCACAAGATATTGTCCCCAACTTAGCCACCATATAGGTGTGAGATTTTGTTCCTCAAAAGGCCTCGGCTAAGTTTCGAGATCCTCCAACACATGGCGTTTCCACACAGGCTGAGCCAACCTCCCTACTAACACCGATATTGTCCCTACTTTGCCACCTTTTAGGTGTAGGAGTTTCCATCACTAGGCCTCGACATTAATAAGAGATGGGCTCTACTATATAAGTACCCACTTCACATAGGCTTCCACGATGTGGGACTTAGGGGTGTTACACTTTGAGTCGACTAATAATACCACACATTCAACCCAAATTTCATAGAAATACGAATCATTATTAGAAAGAAGTTAGAGGATGAGAAATAGAAAGAAAAAAATATTAGAATAGAAGAAAACGAAGATCATAAACTCACAGCGGAACAAATAAAATATAATAGATAACATAAACTTTGAAATACAATTCAGTAACTTTATATACATACCATCATCATAGCACAACAATTATTTCTGGAACAGTTATAAACACCTGTTTCCAGATACGAACATAATACACAACGGAAAAATATGATAGTCTATAGCTAACTGGTGAAGCCTCCTGCTTCAAACTCCTCCAAGTGAATCTGTAAAATCCCGACTACTTGATTGCCCGTATAAATTTGGGCACCCAAGAGTTTAGGGTTAAACAAAATAAACTCTGGGTCAGTCATGGGACAGGTGCAAGTAAACTCCAACCAATTGTTTAACTTTCAAAATCTTTTCGAAAGAAATGATAATCGTAGGACCGATCCACATATAAACACGGATGGTTTTTACCTTACGATAACCAAAAATATTTTTGATATTAAATCCAGTGATATTATAATAATGTCTACATCAAATAAACAGAATCTTGCGGAACGCTTGCATCTCACGCTCCATATATAATATAAAATTGAAAACCGCAAGGCGCTTATTGGAGATTGGATTTCCAACATGACAAGGTATGGAACCACCTTCCAATAGTGTATCTCTAGAGGGGAATACGCTAGATTCAAAAAGAACGTCTTGCAACCTGGCCCACACATGGCTGACCACTCATTTAACTTGAGTGTATCGAGCATATTATCACCAACGGTTGTGATCAGCAACCGTTACTGAAAGCATACAGCAGCGAATATAATAAGAAGCAAATGAAATTTCTCAAGATCAGGTGATAATACCCCTAGGATTGGACAAACCGAATGCACCATTATATTAATCCACCTTGGGCAATTTCAACCTAAGATTAACATAACAACCCTTGCACTTTACTCCGTCTTCGATCATCTTCAGCACAAGTTGATTCGTAACCCTTAAGCCTATATGGAGTGGTTTTTAGATAATAAACCTGATCCCGGTCTCTCCTTATCGACAACGGAGGTATAAAATAAACTAAAACTTTGATAGCCGGTGATTTAACTATCAAAGGAACACATATTCAATAAACGATCCTATATTCCAAATGGAATTTCTACCGATCAACCATCAAACAGTATTGGCCCCTTTTAAATAAATTTCTTATTACATTATTATTTCAAATTCCCATTTCCCACCTTTCGTGTTGTGACGATCCCAAAACCCCGTACCACGGTGTTAAGGATAATCATTGGAATATATCACATTAATCATCATTAGCAAAGTACAGATAGTAGCATAAACAAGAAATAGAACAATTTACACACATATGACAGCGGAATCATATATATACATATCACCACATCAGAGAGCACAGTGCATGATACTACTTAGTGCATAATAATACATAATCAGTCAACATCGCCAATGGCGGAATCATAATACATAAGAGTACACAAACTAAACATCAGTCTACATCGCCTGTGGTGGAATCATAATACATATACAATAATGGCGGAAAAGTCACAATCATCACAATGTAGTCAAGCCTCACCATAAGCCAAAAGCGCACCTCTACTGCGGTGCCATGCCCAAAATATGTAAGCTATCTGTAATTAGGCTGCCCGTGTGAAAATAAGGAGACCCGAGTTTGCAAGGTGAAACAAACTACGAGTCAGTCATGGGACTGGTATGAGAAATCTACTTAACTTACTAAACAATAATAATAAGGCAAATCAAAGGACCACGCCACTTTCACGGAACGGGTTTACTCCAATGAGTGCTAGTGCATAAAATAAAGTACACGGTTAAATCATCGCAATACTTTTTTATCAAAATGAAGCCATTATAAGACTCAGGTCCCATCACACAATGCAACGCAAGCCGGAGGATAGAGTTTTTACCTTATAATGGCCAAAAATGCTTCATACGTATAAATCGAAAGTGTTTGATATTATTACTAGTGCATATATACTTCAAAAGCAATTTCAATCATAAATATCAATCATAGGTGGCATAAATGACCCATACCACTATGTCACCATACTAGTAATACAATCACATTTGCAATTTCGTATTAGAAATTGGATTCCATCATGAGTCGAGGCAAGGGGCAAGCTCCTCTCCGATACGAGACACTCTAGCAAATGTCTCAGTACACCACTATGATCCTTGGATCTTCAGGGCCGGTCCTCTCTTACTTTTGAGGATTAATTATTCCTGAACACATGTTTCCCGGTCCTTACAGACCTATAATCGAGGCGCCTCGCATTCCAACAACCACACAGGTGAAAAGTATATATAATGTCAGGGCTGGTAGGTCACTGACACCACCCTAGCTAGAAAGAAACGTCGTGCTCTCCCTGCAGTCACTATCCCGTTTTTGACTCATACCGAGATGTGAGGCTCGCGAATCCACGCTATACACAAAGCTACGTCACATAGACCGTGCTTTGATCATCAACCACAAAACTTTGCTTTGCTACAAAAGCCTTGATCATATGCCACTTAGGCGTGCCACACAGGCAATCCACTCCATGCGACTGATTTCTATCTATATATAATCTCTGAGCTCGTACGTCTCAGAGAAGGGCGTTAAGCAAGAGAATAAATTCTCCACCGCCAAACAGATATATATTCAATAGAGATCAATTAGCACAGAACAAAATCCAATGTCAGACACACAGTCCATTTACAAGTTCGTTCTGGGTTTGAACGAAGTCGGAGGCACCAAATTCCTCGTTTATCCGCATAATCAACAATACGTCCGGACGGCTACTACTTCAGCTCCTTCAAGGTAGCTACTCCAATCATGAGCATCAGTAGCGCCCATCCATCCAATGTGAAGATCGTCAGTCTTCAACCGTCTTCAACTCTTCGACTTCTTATCGTCGATCGATTATTTGAAATGAGAATAAACTCGGCCTTTTCAAATATCCACGTATATTTAGATTTTCAAATCAATTCATCACATGGTTAAATCACTCAACATTCACATTTCAGTTCATTAGTATAGTTTTCATGTTAAATACATTCAACCACCACATATCAAGCAAACCAAGCAAAATCGGTTTATTTCCACTCTATATCGTCAATAATATTTTTCAACGATATATCGCCATTTTTATTTATTTGAAAACGGCCATATTCAATTAAACGACATTTTAGGTCGTGCCGAAGCACTAGCGCTGTTTTTCACTAAATTTGTTTTACATATATCTGAAAATCTAACGTTGGATCTTCACAAATTTTATATCATTAGAAAGATCATTTCAAAACGAATCCAACGGTTTCAGTTTTGGGAAAATCCGACGGTCGGATCTCCCACACTAGTCGTTTGAAATCACGGTTTCAAATTACGAACTGCAGCGTCGTTATTCGATTTAATTTAATTATATTTATATTTATATATAAATATAATCGATTCTGGCGCTGTTTTTCTTCAGATTTGAATTAAACATTCTTGACAATCCAACCGTCGGATCTTTACAAAGTTGGTGCCGTTGGAAAGATATTTCCAAGGCGAACCCAACGTTGCGGTTTCGGGAAAATCCAATGGTCGGATTTCCCGCACTAGTCGTTTGAGATCACGGTTTCAAAACACGAACTGCACGGCCCCGATTCGTTTTAATTTTATTTATATTTATATATTTATATAAATATAGTTCATTCGAAAATTCCTATACCGTTTTCACTTCAAAAATTTCACTAACGCCTTTAAATTTTGGAAATTTCGCCATAACCTACTTTGTACGGGAGGGGCTGGGAAAATTCCCAAATAGCCACACGGGCGTCTCATCTCAAAAAGAAAAGGGAAAAAGCCAAGCGGCTAGCCAATAGGCTCATAAAATCATCACCCAAGCAAAACAGTAAACATGTACCTATTTGTCGGGCACATAATTTTATTCCTCTTCTCTAGCCTCTTTGCTAAAACCTGTTCAATAAATATGCATGTACATATATGCAATTTTCATCACTTATCATTTTCTATTCAATTTCATTTTCGATTCACTTTGGTTTAAAGTCACCATTCATTCTAATGTTGCACACATAAGCAAAAATCACATCATTAGCTAATTAATGAATATTTCAACTCATGCATATTTATTTGAACAAGTGGTTATTTTTAACACTTCATATTTCAATAAAAATGATATTTTTGGCGAACTAAAATATATTTCAACACATGACTATTTCGTTTAGTTCCTTTACATGTTAAAAATAATATTCACTTCACAAATATTTATTTCAACACTAGTATATCTTTAGCAAATCACATATATGATAAAAATGGTATTTTCATCATCTAAAATATTTATTCAACACATGAATGTTTTTAACACTTTATAGTTTCAATAAAAATGTAATTTTTATTGTTTAACCTTTTATTCAACACATGAACCTTTCCAACATACACACTTCTCAGCACATGAGCATTTCCACAAATGGATATTTTATATAGTTCGTTCATATAAGAAAGATGAAATTTTTATTGTTGAAACTATTTATATATAAGGCGAATATTTTACATACTTCATATATATTATAAAAATGTGATTTTTATTGTTTAAACACTTTATTCATTCACACATGAATTTAATTTCCATACATCACTTCTCAACACATGAGCATTTCCACACATGGATATAGTTTCAACACATTACTTAAGTTTCAACGCATGAAAATAATTTCATCATATGAAAATAATTCTAACACATGAATATTATTCAAAATTTCGGCAGCATAACGACAGGGTAGTTAAAACCGGCACCGTCCCTAGTACGACTCCTCGCTCTACCTTAAAACCTCGCGGTTTTTGACAATGGGGATTCATGCATCTAGTTCGCATGCAGGCGGCATGTTTTATTTCATTTCCACAATTATTTCCAATTTGTTTCAATCGCCAATGGGTATTTTTCAACCACGACCAAACAATATGAACCACAAACAATACTATCGACCATTCGCATTATTCACCCAATTTTTCACACCAATTCACAAGAATAAATATCGTCCATGGTTTGTGGACGAGGGGAGTGTGTGTGTGTATATATATATATATATTTTCTATATTTCACTTGCATTTCAACACACATATCATTTAAACAATGCATGTATAATTCTACTTCGCTCATACAACTTATACTACGCATGTGTATGTGGTCTACAACACGTATATAAATTATATTTCGCTTATATAATTTATACATGACATTTTCTGTTCAATTTCATTTAATTTCGATTTCTGACATTGGTTTTCGGAGTGCTAAAAATCGTAGATGGCTCAGAAAAATCAGCAGTCTCTTCTATGTGGTAGAGAGCCTCCTTGCGGTCACAATGTTTCCTGTATCATCGAATTTCGTCAACAAACCATAAAGATATGATTTTTCAAAGTTCAAACATCATAAAGGACTCACCTTTCTTTGTTTGTTCGAACTAGGGTTTGCAGAATTCGTGAAATCCGTGAAGAATTGGAATGATCAGAGGGTGCGACGTGAAAGAGGGGAGAGGGGCGCGTCTATCAAGGGTGGTGCGGTCGGATCTGGTGGCCTCTGGCGATCGTGGCAGCGGCGTGAAGTCGGCGACTTCCCAGGCGTCATTCTCGAGGTGGAAGCGACGAGGGGGTTTGGGGGTTGTCTTGATTTGAAGAGGAGGGTCGGCGCTGTCGAGTCAGGGTGGTGGCGGCTGTCAACGTTGAGCGGAGCGATGGGAAAATCGTCGGGAAGGTTGGAGCGGATTTCCTCCGACGATACCAGAGAGAACGAGGGTTTTTTATATTTTAATTTATGAATGGAATTTTCTGATTCGCCGATGTATATATTATTCAGAAAATTAGGGTTTTCATGAACGAACTCCCTTTCAAACCCAACGACTGTCGTCCTTAGCTAAATTCCCCCATTCCTTACACAATGGGATATGTTTCGTTGGCCAATTCGATTATTACAGTCAGTTATTTTTCAAATTAAAGTATAAAAACATTTTATATTCAATTTGAACATACATTTCAATTTGCCAGGGCCACAATCTGATTCGAAAAATTCTAGAAAAATAATTCTAGCTATGTTTTGACGCTACGGTCCCAACAAAACTAGTTTCGTTGAATTCTGAGATCGTTTGAAAAATGGCCATTTTCTGGTCGATCCAATTTAACAAAAATTGACCAAACACATTTTCTTTTGCCATGCTCACATACTAGCTTCAAAAATTATGAAATTTGAAACCTACAATAGTTTGACATCCCGGACCCAACAAAAGTGGTTTCGTCGAATTCCGAGGTCGTTTGCAAAATGTCTATTTTCAAGGGCTATATATTCCATATAGCGACCTTTCTGAAAATTCATTTGGCCATAACTTTTTATTCCCGCTATGAAACTTCGATTTTTCAGATTCGTTAGAAAGGTATTTATAAACAGATTTAAATATTTTTGGTTTCACTAAAATCCATTATATTTTCCACCCGGCACAGTCAGTCAAAGTTTGAATTCAAATTTTCAAACTGCCTCACTGTTTCTAATCCATTATTTTATTGAAATATTCTATTTTAATTGTTCAAATTGCATTGAAATAACCAATTTAAAAAATTTTAATTGGCTCATAATTTCCGGGTTGTTACAATCTCCCCCACTTAATACTTTTCTTCCCCGAAAAGGAAACAACAGTACAGTAGGAAACAAAATGTAAATGCAAAGTATTGTAAAGGTACCTTGCATCGGAGTTAGTAAGAGATGTCCACTCTGCATTTGGGGTAAGCTTGCTTAATGCTTTCCCCAATCTCCCAAGTACAATCTCTAGGATCACTACTCCACTGCACTTTAACTAAATGAACCTTTTTGCTTCTTAGTTCTCTAGTTTCTTTGCCAACAATTTTTAATGGCTCTCTTCTGACTGCTAATTCTGGAGTGATGTCTATATCCTGTTTCGCTGCTTCTTCTACAACAAGATCTGGATCATGCACGTGCCTTCTAAGTTGAGATACGTGAAACACATTATGCACTCCAGGTAACCAATCAGGTAATTGAACCCTATAAGCAAGAGTTCCAATTCGTTCCAGTATAGGAAAGGGACCAATAAACCTAGGTGCTAACTTCCCAGTTTTACCGAATCGGATCACTCCTCTCATCGGAGATACTTTCAAATAAACATGATCACCAACAGCAAATGTCAAATCTCTTCTTCTAGAATCTGCATAACTTTTCTGTCGGCTCTGTGCAGTTTTCAATCGCTTCTGGATAAAAATCGACTTTATCAGATGCTTCTCTAATCATATCGGGTCCTAACACAAGTCTGTTGCCAGGTTCTACCCAACATGCTTGAGATCTGTACGGTCTACCATATAATGCTTCAAATGGAGACATTCTCAAACTTGCCTAATAGCTATTGTTATATGAGAATTCTGCCAAATGCAAGTGCTCTTCCCATGACCCACCAAAATCAATAATACAAGCCCGCAGCAGATCTTCTAGAATTCTATTCACACGCTCAGTTTGGCCATCCGTCTGAGGGTGATAAGCGGTGCTTAGATTCAATTTCATCCCCAATTCTGTCTGGAATGCCTCCCAGAATTTGCCAGCAAAAATTGGGTCTCTATCACTGACTATGCTGATGGGAATTCCATGCAGCTTAACAATTTCTTTGAAATATATCTGTGCTAGACTTTGAGCGGTTTTATTGGATCTGACAGGTATGAAATGGGCAGTCTTCGTGAAGCGATCTATGATTACCCAAATATTGTCATTACCTTTCTTGGTTCGAGGCAAACCATCTACGAAATCCATGGAAATATGTTCCCATTTCCAACCTGGGACTTCCAACGGTTGCAACAATCCTGCTAGCTTTTGTTGGTCGCTCTTGACTAATTGACAAGTAGGGCATCGGCTAACATACAAAGAAATATCCCTTTTCATTGCCTTCCACCAGAAAGTGCGCTTTATATCGTTGTACATTTTGCTCACACCGGGATAGATGCAAAGCTTGGATTTATGGCATTCATCTAGCACCTCTCTTTTGAGCTCAGGGATATCGGGTACACAAATCCTCCCATTTAACCTCAGAACTCCCTCACTATCCACTTGGAAATTAGAGCTTCCGCCTTCATGAATTCTTCTGATCATCTCTTTAACAAAATTGTCGTTTTTCTGTAGCACAGAGATTTTGTCATTCAATTAAGACGTAACGATAAAACTGGCAATGATTTCAGTTGTTCTACTGAGCGCATCAGCTACTACGTTAGCCTTTCCCAGCGTATACAGAATATCTAGATCATACGCAGCAAGAAATTCTAGCCAATGCTGCTGTCTCAAGTTCAGATCTTTCTGGGTGAACAAATACTTTAATGTTTGTTGGTCAGTAAATAGTTCGAATTTCTCACCCAGCAAGTAATGCCTCCAGATTTTCAAAGCAAAAATGATAGCTAACAACTCAAGATCATGAGTCACATAATTCTTCTCATGCGGTTTTAGCTGGCGGCTTGCATAAGCGACTACTTGGCCTTTTTGCATTAACACTGCACCAAGACCTCTAATAGAAGCGTCTGTCCAAACCGTTAAATTCTGATTGCCATCGATTATGGTTAACACTGGAGCGGTTGTCAGTTTCGATTTCAATTCCTGGAAAGCTTCCTCACAGTCAGAAGTCCATTTAAACTTCTCATGCTTCTTTGTAAGCTTCGTTAACGGACCGGATAACTTCGAGAAATCCTTTACGAATTTCCGATAATAACTAGCCAACCCCATAAAACTTCTAACCTCTGTGGGTGTGGTAGGCTGTTTCTAGTCTTGAACTGCTGTAATTTTACTCGGATCTACAGAAATCCCTTCCTTTGACACGACATGGCCAAGGAACTTCACTTCTTCTTGCCAGAAGACACACTTAGAGAATTTAGCTTTGAAGACGTTTTTTCTCAGAATCTCCAATACTTGTTCTAAATGTCTTTCATGCTCAGGTTTTGATTTGGAGTAGATTAAAATATCATCGATGAATACGAGGACAAATTTATTCAAAACTCCCCTGAACACTCTATTCATTAGATCGACAAACTATGCTGGAGCATTGCATAGGCCGAACGGCATTACTAACCATTCATAAAATATGTCTGGACCTCTGAAAGCTGTCAAAGGAACACACTCTTCTGCAATTCTCAATTGATGGAAACCTGTAGCTAGGTCCATTCTGGAAAATACTCTCGCCCCATTTAATTGGTCTAGCAGGTTATCAGTCGGGGTAATGGGTATTTGTTTTTAAGCGTCTGTTTGTTGAGGTCTCGATAAGCAACACACAACCGAAGAGTACCGTCTGACTTTGAGACAAACACTACAGCTGCACCCCAACTAGAAAAGCTAGGTCTGATCAGACCCTTCCATAGCAGTTGACGAGTTTGATCGCCTAATTCTTCCTTTTACTTTGGAGTCATTCTTCTAATTGGATGAACCACTGGTCTGGCATTAGGAATTAGATCAATTCTGAATTCTATTTCTCTTTGCGGAGGTAAGTTTTCGACTTCTTCAAACACATCCGCATAGTTTCTAACAACATGAATCTTTTCTAAGGAAGTAGGGATAACTTCTAGCGTAGACCAAAATTCTTTTCTATCTGGATTCGAACCATGGCATGGTAAAGTAATATATCCAAGATTCGTTCGAATTTTTACTATTCTTTTCGCACAATTTACCTCTGCTTTTATTTTGTTAACCATTCTAACCCAAGGATAACGTCAAATTCAAAAAAATTCATGACGATTAAATTAATGGGAAATTTGTAGGAAGAATAAGAGATTGGCACTCTACAACATGAACTGAGAATAATAGAACCCCCTATCGGATTATGAACCTTAACCGAATCCTTGAGCTTTCTCCGTTTTAACTTTAATTTGTGCACTGTATTACTAGCAATAAAACTACGTGATGCACCTGTGTCAAACAATACAGAAACAGGAATATTTTTAATTGTAAGGGTACCTCCCAAAACATCGGGTTTACCTGCTCCATCGGAAGCAGGTGGCGGGTTCGACCCATCATAGACATGAGCTACTGCGGCCTTCTTCAGCAAAGGACCGTCCCTGACAAGATGATCTGTCTTGCGAAAGTTAAAGCACGAGCGAGAGTTCTAGGAGCCTTGGCTTGAACCTTGAGAATTGGTCCTCTGCCGTTTCGGGGCTGTGCAGACATTTGAGTAGTGCCCCGCCTTGCCACAGTTAAAGCAAATTCCTTTTTGCAGCCTACTGGTCTGTAGATTCGAGGATGTCGCTTGGCTTGACTCGCCTTGATTCGCAGCAGGCTTGCACTTATTCCCGGCTTAGCTTTTAGCACGATCCTGATCCAGGTGCCTTTGATCTAGGTCTTCATAGTTACACGCCATGTCCACCAATTCATTAAACCCCAGCTTGATGTTGGCCATTGCCCTATCCTGGTACTTTCGCTTCAGCCCGAGGATGAACGTCTTGTTCTTGGACTTTGCGGTGGCGATGAGTTCGGGAGCATAGCGGGCCAATTGTGTAAATTTGTTCAGATAATCTTGCACTGAGAGATTCCCCTGCTGGAGGTTGGCAAATTCGTCATGCATGCGCTCCAGGACTTGTTCTGGGACATACTTCTCTTTGAATAATTCTTTGAATTCGTCCCAGGTCCTGCCAGCATTTCTGTTCCTTGCGGTGAGAGCTTCCCACCATAGTTCGGCTTCTTCCTATTAGCCAGGCACCCATAAAAGCTTTATCTTGATCGCCTAGCCTCAGGCCTCCAAGTATCTTCTCGCATGTTTTGAGCCATGCTAAGGCCTCAATTACAATGCCCGTACCCGAGAAGGTTTTTCCTCCTTGGTTTTTGTATCTTTTTGCCACGCGGTCAAGCTCGAATTGTTGAGCGGCCGGGGGTTGTATTAAAGGTCCATCTTCAGTTGGGACTTCACCACGTCCTCTACCACGGCCAGCTCGGCCTCCTCTACCAGCGGCTGCTCGGGTAGCCATTGTTCAAGTTCTGTATAAGTAAGAAAAGAGTCAGCCTACAGAAATGATAATTTTATTGTATGGTAAAGCAGAAGAACTTAAGGAAAGACAACGATGGACTGATCAAATTGTTTTTTCTATTCTGCTTAGCTCATTCTAGGACATTACTAGTCCTATCTCTAAGGAGCTACTCGCCTTAGAATACGACAGATTCTATTCTGACGAAGTGTTTAACATGTTAAATTCCGGAACTAAGGTTAACCAAAGCTCTAATACCAGCTGTGACGATCCCAAAACCCCGTACCACGGTGTTAAGGATAATCATTGGAATATAACACATTAATCATCATTAGCAGAGTACAGATAGTAACATAAACAAGAAATAGAATAATTTACACACATATGACAGTATATCACCACATCAGAGAGCACAGTGCAGGATACTACTTAGTGCATAATAATACATAATCAGTCAACATCGCCAATGGCGGAATCATAATACATAAGAGTACATAAACTAAACATCAGTCTACATCACCTGTGGCGGAATCATAATACATATACAATAATGGCAAAAAAGTCACAATCATCACAATGTAGTCAAGCCTCGCCATAAGCCAAAAGCGCACCTCTACTGCGGTGCCATGCCCAAAATATGTCAGCTACCTGTAACTAGGCTGCCCATGTGAAAATAAGGGCACCCGAGTTTGCAAGGCGAAACAAACTACGAGTCAGTCATGGGACTGGTATGAGAAATCTACTTAACTTACTAAACAACAATAATAAGGAAAATCAAAGGACCACGCCACTTTCACGGAACGGGTTTACTCCAATGAGTGATAATGCATAAAATAAAGTACACGGTTAAATCATCGCAATGCTTTTTATCAAAATGAAGCCAATATAAGACTCAGGTCCCATCACACAATGCAACGCAAGCTGGAGGATAGAGTTTTTACCTTATAATGGCCAAAAATGCTTCATACGTATAAAACGAAAGTGTTTGATATTACTACTAGTGCATATATATTTCAAAAGCAAATTCAATCATAAATATCAATCATAGGCGGCATAAATGACCCATACCACTATGTCGCCATACTAGTAATACAATCACGTTCGCAATTTCATATTGGAAATTGGATTCCATCATGAGTCGAGGCAAGGGGCAAGCTCCTCTCCGATTCGAGACACTCTAGCAAATGTCTCAGGACCCCACTACGATCCTTGGATCTTCAGGGCCGGTCCTCTCTTACTTTTGAGGATTAATTATTCCTGAACACACGTTTCCCGGTCCTTACAGACCTATAATCGAGGCGCCTCACATTCCAACAACCACACAAGTGAAAAGTATATACAATGTCAGGGCTGGTAGGTCACTGACACCACCCTAGCTATAAAGAAACGTCGTGCCCTCCCTACAGTCACTATCCCGTTTTTGACTCATACCGAGGTGTGAGGCTCGCGAATCCAAGCTATACACAAAGCTACGTCACACATACCATGCTTTGATCATCAACCACAAAACTTTGCTTTGCAACAGAAGCCTTGATCATATGCCACTTAGGCGTGCCACACAGGAAATCCACTCCATGCGACTGATTTCTATCTATATATAACCTCTGAGCTCGTACGTCTCAGAGAAAGGCGTTAAGCAAGAGAATAAATTCTCCGCCGCCAAACAGATATATATTCAATAGAGATCAATCAGCACAGAACAAAATCCAATGTCAGACACACAGTCCATTTACAAGTTCGTGCTGGGTTTGAACGAAGTCGGAGGCACCAAATTCCTCGCTTATCTGCATAATCAACAATACGTCCGGACGGCTACTACTTCAGCTCCTTCAAGGTAGCTACTCCAATCACGAGCATCAGTAGCGCCCATCCATCCAATGTGAAGATCGTCGGTCTTCAACCGTCTTCAACTCTTCGACTTCTCATTGTCGATCGATTATTTGAAATGAGAATAAACTCGGCCTTTTCAAATAATCCACGTATATTTAGATTTTCAAATCAATTCATCACATGGTTAAATCACTCAACATTCACATTTCAATTCATTAGTATAGTTTTCATGTTAAATACATTCAACCACCACATATCAAGAAAACCATGCAAAATCGGTTTATTTCCACTCTATATTGTCAATAATATTTTTCAACGATATATCGCCATTTTTATTTATTTAAAAACGGCCATATTCAATTAAACGACATTTCAGGTCGTGCCGAAGCACTGGCGCTGTTTTTTACTAAATTTGTTTTACACATATCTGAAAATCTAACTGTTGGATCTTCACAAATTTTATATCATTAGAAAGATCATTTCAAAACGAATCCAACGGTTTCAGTTTTGGGAAAATCCGACGGTCGGATCTCCCACACTAGTCGTTTGAAATCACGGTTTCAAATTACGAACTGCAACGTCGTTATTCGATTTAATTTAATTATATTTATTTTTATATATAAATATAATCGATTCTGGCGCTGTTTTTCTTCAGATTTGAATTAAACATTCCAGACAATCCAACCGTCAGATCTTTACAAAGTTGGTGCTGTTGGAAAGATATTTCCAAGGCGAACCCAACGGTTGCGGTTTGGGGAAAATCCAATGGTCGGATTTCCTGCACTAGTCGTTTGAAATCACGGTTTCAAAACACGAACTGCACGGCCACGATTCGTTTTAATTTTATTTATATTTATATATTTATATAAATATAGTTCATTCGAAAATTCCTATATCGTTTTCACTTCAAAAATTTCACTAACGCCTTTAAATTTTGGAAAATTTCGCCATAACCTCCTTTGTACGGGAGGGGCTGGGAAAATTCCCAAATAGCCACACGGGTGTCTCATCTCAAAAAGAAAAGGGAAAAAGCCAAGCGGCTAACCAATAGGCTTATAAAATCATCACCCAAGCAAAACAGTAAACATGTACCTTTTTGTCGGGCACATAATTTTATTCCTCTTCTCTAGCCTCTTTGCTAAAACCTGTTCAATAAATATGCATGTACATATATGCAATTTTCATCACTTATCATTTTCTATTCAATTTCATTTTCGATTCACTTTGGTTTAAAGTCACCATTCATTCAAATGTTGCACACATAAGAAAAAATCACATCATTAGCTAATTAATGAATATTTCAACTCATGCATATTTATTTGAACAAGTGGTTATTTTTAACACTTCATATTTCAATAAAAATGATATTTTTGGCGAACTAAAATATATTTCAACACATGACTATTTCGTTTAGTTCCTTTACATGTTAAAAATAATATTCACTTCACAAATATTTATTTCAACACTAGTATATCTTTAGCAAATCACATATATGATAAAAATGGTATTTTCATCATCTAAAATATTTATTCAACACATGAATGTTTTTAACACTTCATAGTTTCAATAAAAATGTTATTTTTATTGTTAAACCTTTTATTCAACACATGAACCTTTCCAACATACACACTTCTCAGCACATGAGCGTTTCCACAAATGGATATTTTATATAGCTCGTTCATATAAGAAAGATGAAATTTTTATTGTTGAAACTATTTATATATAAGGCGAATATTTTACATACTTCATATATATTATAAAAATGTATTTTTTTTATTGTTTAAACACTTTATTCATTCACACATGAATTTAATTTTCACACATCACTTCTCAACACATGAGCATTTCCACACATGGATATAGTTTCAACACACGACTTTAGTTTCAACGCATGAAAATAATTTCATCATATGAAAATAATTCTAACACATGAATATTATTCAAAATTTCGGCAGCATAACGGCAGGGTAGTTAAAACCGGCACCGTCCCTAGTACGACTCCTCGCTCTACCTTAAAACCTCGCGGTTTTTGACAATGGGGATTCACGCATCTAGTTCGCACGCAGGCGGCATGTTTTATTTCATTTGCACAATTATTTCCAATTTGTTTCAATCACCAATGGGTATTTTTCAACCACAACCAAACAATATCGACCACAAACAATACTATCAACCATTCGCATTATTCACCCAATTTTTTACACTAATTCACAACAATAAATATCGTCCATGGTTTGTGGACGAGGGGAGTATATATATATATATATATATATATTCTATACTTCACTTGCATTTCAACACACATATCATTTAAACAGTGCATGTATAATTCGTACTTCGCTCATACAACTTATACTACGCATGTATATGTGGTATACAACACGTATATAAATTATATTTCTCTTATATAAACTATACATGACATTTTCTATTCAATTTCATTTAATTTAGATTTCTCACATTGGTTTTCGGAGTGCTAAAAATCGTAGATTGCTCAGAAAAATCCACGGTCTCTTGTATGTGGTAGAGAGCCTCCTTGCGGTCACAATGTTTCCTGTTTCATCGAATTTCGTCAACACACCATAAAGATATGATTTTTCAAAGTTCAAACATCATAAAGGACTCACCTTTCTTTGTTTGTTCTAACTAGGGTTTGCAGAATTCGTGAAATTCGTGAAGAATTGGAAGGATCGGAGGGTGCAACATGAAAGAGGGGAGAGGGGCGTGTCTATAGAGGGTGGTGCGGTCGGATCTGGTGGCCTCTGGCGATCGTGGCAGCGCCGTGAAGTCGGCGACTTCCCAGGCGTCGTTCTCGAGGTGGAAGCGACGAGGGGGGTCGGGGGTTGTCTTGATTTGAATAGGAGGGTCGGCGCTGTCGAGTCAGGGTGGTGGCGGCGGTCAACGTTGAACGGAGCGATGGGAAAATCGTTGGGAAGGTTGGAGCGGGTTTCCGCCGTCGATACCAGAGAGAACGAGGGTTTTTTTAATTTTAATTTATGAACGGAATTTTCTGATTCGCCGATGTATATATTATTCAGAAAATTAGGGTTTTCACGAACGAACTCCCTTTCAAACCCAACGACTGTCGTCCTCAGCTAAACACCCCTTTTCCTTACACAATGGGATATGTTTCGTTGGCCAATTCGATTGTTACAGTCGGTTATTTTTCAAATTAAAGTATAAAAACATTTTATATTCAATTTGAACGTACATTTCAATTTGCCAGGGCCACAAACTGATTCGAAAAATTCCAGAAAAATAATTCTAGCTATGTTTTGACGCTACGGTCCCAACAAAACTAGTTTCGTCGAATTCTGAGATCGTTTGAAAAATGGCCATTTACTGGTCGATCCAATTTAACAAAAATTGACCAAACACATTTTCTTTTGCCACGCTCACATACTAGCTTCAAAAATTATGAAATTTGAAACATAGAAATTGTTTGACATCCCGGACCCAACAAAAGTGGTTTCGTCGAATTCCGAGGTCGTTTGCAAAATGTCTATTTTCAAGGGATATATATTCTATATAGCGACCTTTCTGAAAATTCATTTGGCCATAACTTTTGATTCCCGCTATGAAACTTCGATTTTTTAGATTCGTTAGAAAGGAATTCATAAACAGATTTAAATATTTTTGGTTTCACTAAAGTCCATTATATTTTCCACCCGACACAGTCAGTCAAAGTTTGAATTCAAATTTTCAAACTGCCTCACTATTTCTAATCCATTATTTTATTGAAATATTCTATTTCAATTGTTCAAATTGCATTGAAATAACCAATTTAAAAATTTTAAATTGGCTCGTAATTTCCGGGTTGTTACACGCATCCTTGCAAAGCTCGATTTCCTCTCTCGATTCTTGGAAAATCATTTCCAATATCATAATTTCTTTATTCGAGAAAATATCTCTTGTTCTAGTTAGAAAACATTTCTATATATTCACGAACCCTTATTTTCTATATTTAGAAAATATACCTTATTTAAATCGGAAAATATTTCAATCTTCCATTTCTTAATTCCTCGTTGACCAATTCATTTCATTTTCTACGCGTAGAAAATATCTTTCATTTTAATTAGGGAAAATATAACTCAAATCATTAATCCTTTATTAGCTAACCAAATTGCTAACCAATATTCACTATCGAACCTTAACCATTTCTCTATCAATCATGAAGTCAATCAAGCTGGGGTATAATTACCTCTCAGACCTTAATTGAACAACATTCTCAACTCTGAAATAGTCAAAGCTCACAACTTCAAATAAAACATCGCTTACACGACTCTTAGATTCAATCTAAGAATCCACTTTCTTTACATAAAACATTGATTATAACGGTAGCGTTATAATCATTGTTTCCAAATATTTTGATTTATAAAACATTAATTATAATGGTAGCGTTAAAAGCGTTGTTTAGATTTATAAAACATTTATTATAATAGTAGTATTATAATCGCTATTTAGATTCACAAAACATATATTATAACGGTGGCATTATAATCGTTACTTCCAAATATTTGATATATAAAAATATAACTTGTAATTATTTATTAAATTAATAAGTAAATAATTAAATAATTAGATTTGATTCAAAACAGAAAGTAAAAACAGCTACTTCCTTAAATTCGATATAATCGAATTCCAATAAATAACTCTCTCGCGAATAATCTATATTCAATTTTATTTCGAACTTCTGAATTTATCTACCATTTCTGGTTAATTCAAATTCCGTATTCACTTTTGAATTTATCCTTTCCAAATCATTACCAAATTCCTTTATAACCATTCTAGTCTACAAAACGTAATCACACTTTATTTTATATTCCGAATTTTGAACTAAACTCATCGTTTTCTTTTAAAAACTATTACCCATTTCCCTTTTCATTAAATTTCCAATTTGGGTTCATATTTCAAATCTAAATTTCCTTTGGAGATATTCCATTTGCAAAATATTTCCTTTAAACCATTATTCATTTTAATCATGAATATATTTCTTTTATATACAATCAAATCTTTTTGATTTTATAATTTCAAATCCAAATTTCATTTAGAACTTCTATTTAAAATTTGTCCATAGGAAATCTCATTTTTTTTATTCTAAATATTTATAATCTCGTTCACAATTTCTTTTATAACTACTAAGTTTAAACCCAATTTCAAATATCGGTTTTAAAACCGTTTTTCACTTTTCTATATAAATTCAGTTTATTCACCTATAAATATTTCACAGGATTTAAAATGTCGTTCATTATTTAATCTTCTCAATTTATCCATTAAAAACATATTTCTATTTAAAATCTCCCTTTAAAACCTTATAGAGATTTTTCATTCGATAATAAAATACCGATTTCAAGCCAAATATAAATTATTCAATGATAATTATTTCCCTTCAGCCATAAATGTTGTTTATAAATTTGACTACTTTTTTTATCCATTACAACAAGTTTCTACTTTCAAATTTATTCGAAATTCAATTTCTAATTTTGGAAATAAATTTTCTTTTAAATTTCCAATTTATTTTCTACATTCGAAAATATATTTCGGTATTAAATACCAAAATTCTAAGGTCAAGATAATTCAACACAACATAATCAATCACAGTATATGTCATAGTGAAAAACAAACAATAATATAAATGTTGAGGAATCCATTTGAATCCCTCCAACCTGTTTCCCTGCATCCACAGATGTTAATCAACATATATAACATAAATATTATTAATTTCACATCAATATGAAATACTGTGGTGAACGGAATCAATAATCAATCACTGATATAAGTATACCAACCAATATTATCAACCAGTAACCAAACTACCATCACACAGTATAAAATTACCATAAATAAATTCAAAAATCATTTATATAAAAATATAAACAAGTCAGAGTTTAGTGAGGTTATTCACCTCGCTTTATAATTGAAAATTCTGTTTGATTTATATAGTTTCAAATGAACGTTTGAAACTATATAAAATTCCACTTAGCTCTTAATCCCTCCAAACCAGTTTGTTCACATAGACTTCGCAATTTCGAACGCAACGGCTCCTATTTCAACAAATTCTGTTCACGGACGAAATAGATATTGATTGTTATAAGTTTTTAATTGTAACGACCCAGAAAATCTGAACCAATTTAAAAAATTTTAAATTGGCTAAAATAATGGATTTTAAATATTTAAAATAAATATTTTAAATAATGGCGATGAAAACTGAGTTTGAATCGACATTTGAAAACGAATATAATTAATTATAATTATATATAGAATTGAAAATGGCGCGGTAGTTCGATAATTCGATTTCAAACTTCAATTGAATATACCGGGTGCAAAACAATCCGGATTTTAGTGAAACCAAAAACATTAGGATCTAATTGATGATATCTTTCCAACGAATCTGACCAATCGAAATTTGATAGCGGGAATCAAAAGATATGTCCAGTTGAAAATTCTGAATAGTCGCTATGGAATTCAGGCCCTTAAAAATGGACAATTTGCAAATGACCTCGAATTTCGACGAAACCACTTTTGTTGGATCCGCAGTGTCAAGTTATTGCTAGGGTTCAAATTTCATAATTTTTCGAATCAATATGTGAGTATGGCAAAGGAAAACGCGTTTGACCGGTTTCAGTTGATTTTAATCGACTGGAAATTGGCCATTTTTCAAACGGTCTCAGAATTCAACGAAACTAGTTTTGTTAGGACCGTATCGTCAATACGAAGCTAGAAAATATTTTTCTGGAATTTTTCTAGTTAGTATGTGACCCCGGTAATTTGAAATGTACGTTTAAATTCAATATAGTGATTTAAAATGTAAATTCAACGGAAACTGATTGTAACGATCAAATCAGGTTACGATACATATCCCATTGTGTTCGGAATGGGGGTGAAACGCTATGTGCGACAGGCGGTGGGCCTCGTTTCGAGGTCGTATGTAAAAGTCAACCTTTTTGCGAAATTAAATAATAAAATAATAAAATAATTTTAATTTCCCTCCCCTTTACCTTTCTTCCTGCCCCCCCCCCCCCGTTCATTTCGATTTCAGACAGAAAGCAAAAGAAAAAAAAAACGGGGGGGAACCCTAAAGCCCTCGCGACGCTATCGCCAGCCCCCCCCCTCGAGCGAACGCCTCCGACGATCTGCGCAAACCCCTCCGTCCAGCCTCCTCCTCCCGTTGACGAAACCCCCGAAGAATCCGACCCCCCAAAGCATCGCGACGCCACCAGACCCAAGCCGCCGTGCCTCGCTCCACCCTTCGCTTCGCCTGCAGCTCCTCCTGCCTCCGACGATCTGCGGAAAACCCCCTCCCCTCTCCGTAAGTTTTTTTTATTATTTTATTTGTATTTTATATAAACAGAAAGTTTTAAAAACTGAGTTTTTAATGATTTACAGACTGAGTTTTTAATGATTTACAAACTGAGTTTTTAATGATTTACAGACTGAGTTTTTAATGATTTACAAACTGATTTTTAAAGAAGTTAAAACTGTTTTTTTTTAAATTGATTTAAAACTGATTTATTTTAAAAAGATGTAAAACTGATTTTGAAAAGGTTTTAAAAACTGATTTTTATTTTAAGATTTTAAAAAAGGGAAAAGATTTAGATTTTAAAAAGTAAAGGATTTAAACTTTAAAAAGTAAAGGATTTAAACTTTAAAAAGTAAAGGATTTAAACTTCAAAAAGTAAAAACGGATTTTTAAAAGAAGTTAAAACTGATTTTAAAAAGCTATAAAAACTGATTTTGTTTTAAAGGAAAAATCAGATTTTATATATTGAAAGTAAAAGTAAAAATCAGATTTTTATATATTGAAAGTCGAAGTAAAAATCATATTTTTATATATTGAATAGCGTAGTAAAAATTCGATTTTTACATATGTAGAGAATACGGGCGAAAGCGACAGAAAGGCGAAGATTTCTCTAAGGAAGTGTCGTGCAGTTGGATAGCTATTGGTGAGATTTCTGATTTAAAAATATTATATTTGTGAGAAAATAAAAGTGAATTGCTATATAATATATATATATATATATATATATATATATATATACGCCCCTCGTCCACAAGCCATGGACGATATTTATTGGTTGAAATTGTTGTGAAAATTGATTGATAGCGAATGATTGTTTGGGATTGTTGGTGATTGATATTGGTTGATTGTGGTTGAAAAATACCCATTTGTGATTGAAAAATATTTGGTTGAAACCACATAGGATTAGTTTGTGGAAATGAAATAAATATATACATGTCGCCTGCGTGCGAATTAGATGCATGATCCCCATTGTCAAAAACCGCGAGGTTTTAAGGTAGAGCGAGGAGCCGTACTAGGGACGGTCCCGGTTTTAACTACCCTGCCGTTATGCTGCCGAAATTTTGAATAATATTCGTGTGTTTGAATTATTTTCATATGCTTAAACTATATTTATTCATTGAATAGAAAACATTCATGTGTTGAATTGATATTCATTCGTTGATTAGAAATTCATGTGTTGAATGGTATTCATATTTTGAAAATAAATTGTTTGATAATAAAAATCACCTTTTATCGACTATATGAACTGTGTAAAATAATCTCGTTTTAAAAGAAATTGTTTTATGATAAAAATCCCATTTTTATCACCAACTTGAACTATATAGAAGATAGTGTTTTGAAATGAATTGTTTTACAATAAAAATCACATTTTTATTGTATGCATAAATCGTTGAAATGTGAAGTGTTAAAAATAGCTACTTGTTCAAAATAAACATATATGAGTTGAAATATTCATTAATTAGCTAATGAAATGATTTGCACCTATTTATGTAACATTAGAATGAATGGTGTTTTTTGTAAACCAAATTGAAATCAAATATGAAGTCGAATAGAAAATGATAAATGATATGAACTGTGTACATGTGTACATACATATTCATTGAACAGGTTATAGCAAAGGGGCTAGAGAAGAGGAATAAAATTTTGTGCCCGACAAATAGGTACACATTTACTGCTCTGTTTGGGTGATGATTTTATGAGCTTGTTGGCTAGCCGCTTGGCTTTTTCTTTTTCTTTTTGAGATTAGAAGGACCGGGAACGCTATTTGCGATTTCCCGATGCTCCCGGTGCAGGGGAGGTTATGGCGAAATTTTCCAAAATTTTAAGGTGTTAGAAAAATATTTGAAGTGAAAACGATATGGAAATCATTGAATGAACTATATTTATATAAATATATAAATATAAATAAAATTAAAACGAAATGAAGCCGTGCAGTTCGTATTTTGAAACCTTGATTTCAAACGACTAGTGCGGGAAATCCGACCATTTGATCTTCCCGAAATCTCAACCGTCGGGTTCGCCTTGGAATAATCTTTCCAACGGCACCAACCTTGTGAAAATCCAACGGTTGGATTGTCTGGAATGTTTAATTCAAATCTGAAGAAAAACAACGCCAGAAACGATTATATTTATTTATATATATAAATATAATTATATTTAATCGAATAACGACGCTGCAGTTCGTATTTTGAAATCGAAACTTCAAACGATTGTACCGGGAGATCCGACCGTCGGATTTTCCCGAAACTGGAACCGTTGGGTTCGTTTTGAAAAGACCTTTCTAATGATGTAAATTTTGTGAAGATCCAACGGTTAGATTTTCAGATATATGTAAATCAAATCTGAAGAAAAACAGCGCCACGGCCGCGTTATGGCCCGAAGCGTCGTTTTGAATAAATTGGCGATTTTAAAATAAATAAAAATAGCGATAAATCGTTATAAAATATTATAAACGATATGGAAGGGAAATAAACTGAATTTGCTCGATTTGTGTGGCTTTTGATGGTTGAATGTATTTGGTGTGAAAATTACATTAAAGAACAAAATTGGTGTTGTCGAATAATTTAACCATTGAAATAAATTGATTTGAAATTCTAAATATACGTGAATTATTTGAAAAAGCCGAGTTAATTCTCATTTCAAATAATTGATCGACGATCGAAAGTCGAAGATGAAGACGATGGTCGAAGACCGGAGATCTTCACCTCGTTTGGATGGTAACCGAGGTCCTGATTGGGAGGCATCCCGAAATATGGATAATGAGTGGTGATCGTCCAGACGTACGTGGTGATCGAAGGGTTTGCGAGGTATTTAGTGCCTCCGGTTTCGTTCAGACCCAGAACGGACTTGTAAATGGATTGTGTGTCTGACATTGGAGTTTATTCTGTGTTGATTGATTTCTGTTAAATATACATCTGTTTGGCGGCGGAGAATTTATTCTTTTGCTTAACGCCCTTCTCTGAGACGTACGAGCTCAGAGGTTGTATATCGATGGACATCAATCGCATGGCGTGAATTGCCTGTGTGGCATGCTAAGATGCAGTGATCAGGGCTTCTGTTGAAAAGCAAAGTCTTGTGGTGATGATCAAAGCACCGCCTGTGTGGCGTAGCTTTGTGTATAACGTGAATTCGCGAGCCTCACACCCCGGTATGAACCTAAAACGGGAGAAGGACCTCAGGGAGGACATGCGTTTCTTTCTAGCTAGGGTGGTGTCAGTGACCTACCAGCCCTGACATTTATATACTTTTCACCTATGTGGTTGTTGCTGTTGCGAGGCGCCTCGGTTTGATCGGACGATCCGGGTCCGATGGAGTCATTCGTTGGCTCGTTTACGCCCCTAAAGGGCGGGGAAACGCATTGTTCAGGAATTTTAATCCACATCGGTGGACCGGCCCTGACGATCCAAAGGCTTGACTGAGTACTTGCCTGAGGGGCGGGCTAGAGCGTCTCGAATTCGGTAAGGACTATCTTTTGCCTTGGTTCATGACGGAAATCCAATTTCCAAATACGTGATCGTGCGGTTTTGATTGTATACCTATATATGGCGACATAGTGGTATGGGGCATTAATGCCGTCTATGATTGATAGTTATGATTCAAAATTGTTTTCAGAACATATAAACACTAGCAATAATATCAAATGCCTTTGTTTTATTCGTATCAATCATATTTTGGCCATTATAAGGTAAAACTCTATCCTCCGGTTTGCGTTGCATTGTGTGATGGGAACGGAGTCTTATAATGGCTTCATTTTTATAAAAAGCATAGCGATGTTTAAAAGAAAGATTTGTCGTAAAGCACTGGCAATCCAATGGAGTAAACCCGTTCCACGAAAGTGGCGTGGTCCTGTGATTAGCCAATTATATATGTGTTGAGTGGATTTCTCATACCAGTCCCATGACTGACTCGTAGTTTGTTTCACTTTCAAACTCGGGTGCCTCTTTTTCTACACGGGCAGCCTTGTTTTCAGGTTTAGCTGGTTCTTTCTGGATAGCTGGAGCTGAAGATGGATTCTATCATTTATCTCTTTTTATGCTGTTCAGCTCCTATTGTATATATTTTGTTTATTTCCGATGTAGACATTTATGTATAGCTGAACTGTATTTGTACTAAGTAAGATCCTGTAAACTGTGTAACTCTGATGATTACTTTTATCCAGTATATTTTGTTGTTCATATCTGGTGTATTTATTTAATTCTATTCTGCTATTATATGTTTCTGTGTTATATTCCAAAGATAACCTTGTTTCCGTGAGAACGGGAAATCGGGTCGTCTCATCGTGGTATCAGAGCTTTGGTTAAGCTTAGTTCTGGAATATAACATTTGAACGAACTCGTCAGAAATAGAACCAGTAGTGTTCTAGGACGGGTTACTCCATACAGATAGGATCAGTAATATCCTAGTATGAGTAAAGCAGGATGAAATTACACCTCGATAGACACATTTACATTGAAGTATGTGTTTCTATATTTTAAACTATCTTTTCTGTGAGCTGACACTTGATCTGCTAATTGCAGAAGTACTAGAGAAATGAGTGCCAGAAACAGAAGGAATACAGAACCCGATCTAGAGGCTCTATTAAAGAAATATCGAAATCTGAACGGAGCGCAGTTCTCGGGCAATGAATCTATAATTCAGACTCAAGCTTGGGTGAGCTCTGCAGAAAGAATTTTTGAGCGTATACAGCTGAGAGATGACCAGAAACGGTTAGTAGCATCTTGGGCGCTCAAAGAAGAAGCTTTAATCTGGTGGGAAACCATCATCAAAGATAATCCAGAAGGTGATATCACCTGGGACCGATTCAAAGTGATTTTCTTAGAAAGATTTACTCCTCCCGAAGCAACCGAGAGATTATGTGATGAATTTTATTATCTAATTCAGGGCGATATGACCATCCCAGAATATCACAAGAAATTCAACGAACTTTCTCACTATGCTCCCCATCTGATTCAAAATACGAGGAGAAAGAATCTGAGATTTATTCATGGACTTCAAAGGAAATACCAGAATAAAGTATTGGGGCATGTGAAGCTTCCTTTCTCAGAAATGATTTACATGGCTTATCAGTATGAAGATCTCTATAAGAAAGGAATGTTGCGCGACGAAGAAGAAGTCTGTTTTAGTGACAAAACAGAGTCAGAAACTGATATTCCTGAAACCAGTATGAGGTCTGAGGTCAATAAGAGGCCCAGTGCCAAGAGAAAAAGGGCTGAATCTGGAAACGAACGAATAATGACCACCACGTGCTCAAGCTGCAATAGAAAAGGGCATTTGGCGGTAAGTTGCAAATCTTGGAACAAACGAAGAAAAAGTGGATCTAAGCCCACTAAGAAACAGAAGAACCCACATGGGGAAAGGAGATGCCATAAGTGCCGCCAGGCAGGTCATATTGCACGGGAGTGTCAACTCTCAAAGAAATCTGAAGCCGTAAGTATAAATGAAATAGCAAAAACTTCTGGGCCCGTAGATGTTCTGGAAAGGCCCGATGTCTTAGAAGGCACGCTAACTGTCAAAAACATTCTAGTCAAAGTACTGTTTGACACAGGCGCGTCGCGAAGCTTCATTTCGAAAGATGCAGCTAAGAAACTGGATTTGAATTTGAAAAAGCTCAAGGAACCAATGACCGTCCAGAATCCTGTTGGGGGTTCCATTGATCTCAGTTGGATTTGTAGAGTACCGGTTTCTTTTTCTCGTTATCGATTTCCTACCATCGCAGCCGTCATGAATTTTAAAGAGTTTGATCTTACCTTAGGGTTAGACTGGTTGACTAAATATGAAGCTGAAGTTAAATGCGCCGACAGAGTCGTAAAGGCGAAGATTAAATCAGGTGATTATATAACCATTCCCTGTGAAGGTCAGAATGCTAATAGAAAAGACTTCTGGGCAGCTTTGGATGTTTCTCCAGCCCAAATTGAAAATGTTCGTGAAGTCACAGAGAACATTCCTGACCTCATCAAAGACATTCCTGTCGTCAAGAACTATGCGGATGTGTTCGAAGAAGTTGTTCGCTTACCTCCGCAAAGAGAAATAGATTTCAAGATTGCTTTGATTCCCAATGCAAGGCCGGTAGTTCACGCTATTCGAAGAATGTCCTTGAAAGAGAAGGAGGAATTAGACAATCAAACACGACAACTGGTATGGAAAGGTCTGATCAGGCCTAGTTTCTCTGATTGGGGTGCAGCAATGGTATTTGTCCCAAAATCTGACGGTACTCTACGACTATGCGTGGATTATCGTGATCTGAACAAACAGACCATAAAGAACAAGTATCCATTGCCGCGGATTGATGATTTGTTAGATCGATTAAATGGCGCACAAGTATTCTCAAGGATGGACCTAGCTACAGGTTTCCATCAACTTCGAATTGCCGAAGAGTGTGTTCCAATGACAACGTTCAGAGGCCCCGACTTATTCTACGAGTGGTTAGTAATGCCGTTCGGCTTATGTAACGCTCCAGCCTACTTCGTCGATCTGATGAATAGAGTATTCAGAGGAGTACTGAATAAATTTGTTCTGGTTTTTATTGACGATATTCTAATCTTCTCTAAATCAAAGGCCGAACATGAGAAACATTTGGAACAAGTGTTAGAAATTCTCAGAAGGAATGTATTGAAAGCCAAGTTTTCCAAATGTAAATTCTGGCAAGATGAAGTGAAATTTCTGGGCCACGTCGTATCGAAAGAAGGAATTACTGTGGATCCAAGTAAAATCACAGCCATTCAGAATTGGAAACAGCCCAGTACTCCCACTGAAGTCCGCAGTTTTCTCGGATTGGCCAGCTATTATCGGAAGTTCGTTAAAGACTTTTCGAAGATATCTGGTCACTTAACGAAGCTTACAAAGAAGCATTCTAAATTCAAATGGACTCAAGAGAGTGAGGAGGCTTTCGAAGAGCTAAAGTTGAGATTAACTACAGCTCCAGTGTTAACCATCATCGATGGCAACCAAGATTTAAAAGTCTGGACTGATGCGTCTAGAGAGGGCCTTGGCGCAGTGTTAATGCAAAGAGGCCAAGTAATTGCTTATGCTAGCCGTCAACTGAAGCCGCACGAGAAAAACTATGTAACTCATGATCTTGAGTTATTGGCTATCATATTCTCTTTGAAAATCTGGAGACACTATCTTCTGGGTGAGAGATTTGAACTATTTACGGATCATTAGTCATTAAAGTATCTGTTCACTCAGAAGGACTTAAATTTGAGGCAGCAACGTTGGCTAGAGTTTCTTGCAGCATATGACTTTGAAATTATATATACTCCAGGAAAAGCCAACGTCGTGGCCGATGCTCTGAGCCGAAAGAATGTAATGATTGCCAGCTTTATTATCACGACTTCCTTGATTGACAAAATATCTATTCTTCAGAAGGAGGATAACTTTATTAAGGATATGATTAAAAGGATTCGGAAAGGTGAACCCTCGTGTTTTCAAATAGATAACGACGAGACCCTGAGATTGAAAGGAAGGATTTGTGTTCCTGACATCCCCGAACTCAAAAGGGAAGTGTTAGACGAGTGTCACAAGTCCAAGCTGAGTATCCATCCTGGTGTGGCCAAAATGTATAACGATCTCAAAAGAACATTCTGGTGGAAGGCTATGAAGAGAGACGTTTCAATATATGTTAGCCAATGCCCTACTTGCCAGCTAGTCAAAAGTGATCAACAGAAATTGGCTGGATTATTACAACCGCTAGAAGTTCCTGGCTGGAAGTGGGAACATATTTCTATGGATTTCATTGATGGTTTGCCCAGTACCAGAAAGGGGAATGACAGTATTTGGGTAATCGTAGATCGCTTCACGAAGACCGCCCATTTCATACCTGTCAGATCAAATAGAACCGCTCAGAGTCTAGCGCAGATATACGTCAGGGAAATAGTTAGACTACATGGAGTGCCCCTCAGTATAGTAAGTGATAGAGATACAATATTCACTAGCAAATTCTGGGAAGCATTTCAAGTCGAGCTAGGAACGAAGTTAAACTTGAGCACCGCTTATCATCCTCAGACAGACGGTCAGACTGAGAGGGTGAATCGCATTTTAGAAGATCTATTGCGGGCTTGTGTTCTAGATTTCGGTGGATCATGGGAAGACCATCTGCATTTGGCTGAATTCTCTTATAACAACAGCTACCAGGCGAGTCTGACAATGTCGCCATTCGAAGCATTGTATGGTAGACCGTGCCGATCTCCTGCTTGTTGGGTCGAGCCTGGAAATAGACTTGTATTGGGTCCTGATATGATTCGAGAAGCTGCCGACAAAGTCGATTTTATTAAGAAGCGATTACTCGCCGCTCAAAGCCGACAAAAGAGCTATGCCGATAGAAGAAGAAGAGATATATCCTTTGAAGTTGGCGACTATGTATATTTGAAAGTATCGCCGATGAGAGGAGTTATCCGGTTCGGTAAAACTGGAAAGTTGGCACCCAAATTCATTGGTCCGTTTCCTATTCTGGAACGGATTGGGACTCTCGCTTATAGGGTCAAACTGCCTGATTGGTTGCCTGGAGTTCATGATGTATTTCATATATCTCAACTTCGAAAGCATGTTCATGATCCAGACTTGATCGTGGAAGAAGCAGCTCAGCAGGATATTGAAATTACTCCAGAATTAGCTGTGAGGCGAGAGCCGCTAAAGATCATCGGCAAAGAAACCAAAGAGCTGAGAAACAAGAAAGTTCACTTAGTCAAGGTGCAATGGAGTGGAGATCCGCGAGATTGTACTTAGGAAACTGAGGAGAGCATTCAGAAAGCTTATCCTAGATGCCGAGTAGATATCTCTGATTGACTCTGGTGCAAGGTACATTTAACCTACTTTGCATTACCATTCAATTCTCTACTCTATTGATATTTTCTTTTCATAGATATACACTTTTAATTATATGGTCTGAATGATTTTTAAGGAGTATGAAAATAGATTAGTATATTTTTAAAGGTTAAAAACAATTGGATTGGTTGTTGTGTTGTGTGATTATAGATTTATCAAACCACTTTCGACTTTGTTCCTTTTCGAGGACGAAAAGTTTTAAGTGGGGGAGATTGTAACGACCCAGAAAATCTGAACCAATTTAAAAAATTTTAAATTGGCTAAAATAATGGATTTTAAATATTTAAAATAAATATTTTAAATAATGGCGATGAAAACTGAGTTTGAATCGACATTTGAGAACGAATATAATTAATTATAATTATATATAGAATTGAAAATGGCGCGGTAGTTCGATAATTCGATTTCAAACTTCAATTGAATATACCGGGTGCAAAACAATCCGGATTTTAGTGAAACCAAAAACATTAGGATCTAATTGATGATATCTTTCCAACGAATCTGACCAATCAAAATTTGATAGCGGGAATCAAAAGATATGTCCAGTTGAAAATTCTGAATAGTCGCTATGGAATTCAGGCCCTTAAAAATGGACAATTTGCAAATGACCTCGGATTTCGACGAAACCACTTTTGTTGGATCCGCAGTGTCAAGTTATTGCTAGGGTTCAAATTTCATAATTTTTCGAATCAATATGTGAGCGTGGCAAAGGAAAACGCGTTTGACCGGTTTCAGTTGATTTTAATCGACTGGAAATTGGCCATTTTTCAAACGGTCTCAGAATTCAACGAAACTAGTTTTGTTAGGACCGTATCGTCAATACAAAGCTAGAAAATATTTTTCTGGAATTTTTCTAGTTAGTATGTGACCCCGGTAATTTGAAATGTACGTTTAAATTCAATATAGTGATTTAAAATGTAAATTCAACGGAAACTGATTGTAACGATCAAATCAGGTTACGATACATATCCCATTGTGTTCGGAATGGGGGTGAAACGCTATGGGCGACAGGCGGTGGGCCTCGTTTCGAGGTCGTATGTAAAAGTCAACCTTTTTGCGAAATTAAATAATTAAATAATAAAATAATTTTAATTTCCCTCCCCTTTACCTTTCTTCCTGCCCCCCCCCCCCCCCCCCCCCGTTCATTTCGATTTCAGACAGAAAGCAAAAAAAAAAAGGGGGAACCCTAAAGCCCTCGCGACGCTATCGCCAGCCCCCCCCCCCTCGAGCGAACGCCTCCGACGATCTGCGCAAACCCCTCCGTCCAGCCTCCTACTCCCGTTGACGAAACCCCCGAAGAATCCGACCCCCCAAAGCATCGCGACGCCACCAGACCCAAGCCGCCGTGCCTCGCTCCACCCTTCGCTTCGCCTGCAGCTCCTCCTGCCTCCGACGATCTGCGGAAAACCCCCTCCCCTCTCCGTAAGTTTTTTTTATTATTTTATTTGTATTTTATATAAACAGAAAGTTTTAAAAACTGAGTTTTTAATGATTTACAGACTGAGTTTTTAATGATTTACAAACTGAGTTTTTAATGATTTACAGACTGAGTTTTTAATGATTTACAAACTGATTTTTAAAGAAGTTAAAACTGTTTTTTTTTTAAATTGATTTAAAACTGATTTATTTTAAAAAGATGTAAAACTGATTTTGAAAAGGTTTTAAAAACTGATTTTTATTTTAAGATTTTAAAAAAGGGAAAAGATTTAGATTTTAAAAAGTAAAGGATTTAAACTTTAAAAAGTAAAGGATTTAAACTTTAAAAAGTAAAGGATTTAAACTTCAAAAAGTAAAAACGGATTTTTAAAAGAAGTTAAAACTGATTTTAAAAAGCTATAAAAACTGATTTTGTTTTAAAGGAAAAATCAGATTTTATATATTGAAAGTAAAAGTAAAAATCAGATTTTTATATATTGAAAGTCGAAGTAAAAATCATATTTTTATATATTGAATAGCGTAGTAAAAATTCGATTTTTACATATGTAGAGAATACGGGCGAAAGCGACAGAAAGGCGAAGATTTCTCTAAGGAAGTGTCGTGCAGTTGGATAGCTATTGGTGAGATTTCTGATTTAAAAATATTATATTTGTGAGAAAATAAAAGTGAATTGCAATATATATATATATATATATATATATATATATATATATATATATATATATATATATATATACGCCCCTCGTCCACAAACCATGGACGATATTTATTGGTTGAAATTGTTGTGAAAATTGATTGATAGCGAATGATTGTTTGGGATTGTTGGTGATTGATATTGGTTGATTGTGGTTGAAAAATACCCATTTGTGATTGAAAAATATTTGGTTGAAACCACATAGGATTAGTTTGTGGAAATGAAATAAATATATACATGCCGCCTGCGTGCGAATTAGATGCATGATCCCCATTGTCAAAAACCGCGAGGTTTTAAGGTAGAGCGAGGAGCCGTACTAGGGACGGTCCCGGTTTTAACTACCCTGCCGTTATGCTGCCGAAATTTTGAATAATATTCGTGTGTTTGAATTATTTTCATATGCTTAAACTATATTTATTCATTGAATAGAAAACATTCATGTGTTGAATTGATATTCATTCGTTAATTAGAAATTCATGTGTTGAATGGTATTCATATTTTGAAAATAAATTGTTTGATAATAAAAATCACCTTTTATCGACTATATGAACTGTGTAAAATAATCTCGTTTTAAAAGAAATTGTTTTATGATAAAAATCCCATTTTTATCACCAAGTTGAACTATATAGAAGATAGTGTTTTGAAATGAATTGTTTTACAATAAAAATCACATTTTTATTGTATGCATAAATCGTTGAAATGTGAAGTGTTAAAAATAGCTACTTGTTCAAAATAAACATATATGAGTTGAAATATTCATTAATTAGCTAATGAAATGATTTGCACCTATTTATGTAACATTAGAATGAATGGTGTTTTTTGTAAACCAAATTGAAATCAAATATGAAGTCGAATAGAAAATGATAAATGATATGAACTGTGTATATGTGTACATACATATTCATGGAACAGGTTATAGCAAAGGGGCTAGAGAAGAGGAATAAAATTTTGTGCCCGACAAATAGGTACACATTTACTGCTCTGTTTGGGTGATGATTTTATGAGCCTGTTGGCTAGCCGCTTGGCTTTTTCTTTTTCTTTTTGAGATTAGAAGGACCGGGAACGCTATTTGCGATTTCCCGATGCTCCCGGTGCAGGGGAGGTTATGGCGAAATTTTCCAAAATTTTAAGGTGTTAGAAAAATATTTGAAGTGAAAACGATATGGTAATCATTGAATGAACTATATTTATATAAATATATAAATATAAATAAAATTAAAACGAAACGAAGCCGTGCAGTTCGTATTTTGAAACCGTGATTTCAAACGACTAGTGCGGGAAATCCGACCATTGGATCTTCCCGAAATCTCAACCGTCGGGTTCGCCTTGGAATAATCTTTCCAACGGCACCAACCTTGTGAAAATCTAACGGTTGGATTGTCTGGAATGTTTAATTCAAATCTGAAGAAAAACAGCGCCAGAAACGATTATATTTATTTATATATATAAATATAATTATATTTAATCGAATAACGACGCTGCAGTTCGTATTTTGAAATCGAAACTTCAAACGATTGTACCGGGAGATCCAACCGTCGGATTTTCCCGAAACTGGAACCGTTGGGTTCGTTTTGAAAAGACCTTTCTAATGATGTAAATTTTGTGAAGATCCAACGGTTAGATTTTCAGATATGTGTAAATCAAATCTGAAGAAAAACAGCGCCACGGCCGCGTTATGGCCCGAAGCGTCGTTTTGAATAAATTGGCGATTTTAAAATAAATAAAAATAGCGATAAATCGTTGTAAAATATTATAAACGATATGGAAGGGAAATAAACTGAATTTGCTCGATTTGTGTGGCTTTTGATGGTTGAATGTATTTGGTGTGAAAATTACATTAAAGAACAAAATTGGTGTTGTCGAATAATTTAACCATTGAAATAAATTGATTTGAAATTCTAAATATACGTGAATTATTTGAAAAAGCCGAGTTAATTATCATTTCAAATAATTGATCAACGATCGAAAGTCGAAGATGAAGACGATGGTCGAAGACCGGAGATCTTCACCTCGTTTGGATGGTAACCGAGGTCCTGATTGGGAGGCATCCCGAAATATGGATAATGAGTGGTGATCGTCCAGACGTACGTGGTGATCGAAGGGTTTGCGAGGTATTTAGTGCCTCCGGTTTCGTTCAGACCCAGAACGGACTTGTAAATGGACTGTGTGTCTGACATTGGAGTTTATTCTGTGTTGATTGATTTCTGTTAAATATACATCTGTTTGGCGGCGGAGAATTTATTCTTTTGCTTAACGCCCTTCTCTGAGACGTACGAGCTCAGAGGTTGTATATCGATGGACATCAATCGCATGGCGTGAATTGCCTGTGTGGCATGCTAAGATGCAGTGATCAGGGCTTCTGTTGAAAAGCAAAGTCTTGTGGTGATGATCAAAGCACCGCCTGTGTGGCGTAGCTTTGTGTATAACGTGAATTCGCGAGCCTCACACCCCGGTATGAACCTAAAACGGGAGAAGGACCTCAGGGAGGACATGCGTTTCTTTCTAGTTAGGGTGGTGTCAGTGACCTACCAGCCCTGACATTTATATACTTTTCACCTATGTGGTTGTTGCTGTTGCGAGGCGCCTCGGTTTGATCGGACGATCCGGGTCCGATGGAGTCATTCGTTGGCTCGTTTACGCCCCAAAGGGCGGGGAAACGCATTGTTCAGGAATTTTAATCCACATCGGTGGACCGGCCCTGACGATCCAAAGGCTTGACTGAGTACTTGCCTGAGGGGCGGGCTAGAGCGTCTCGAATTCGGTAAGGACTATCTTTTGCCTTGGTTCATGACGGAAATCCAATTTCCAAATACGTGATCGTGCGGTTTTGATTGTATACCTATATATGGCGACATAGTGGTATGGGGCATTAATGCCGTCTATGATTGATAGTTATGATTCAAAATTGTTTTCAAAACATATAAACACTAGCAATAATATCAAATGCCTTTGTTTTATTCGTATCAATCATATTTTGGCCATTATAAGGTAAAACTCTATCCTCCGGTTTGCGTTGCATTGTGTGATGGGAACTGAGTCTTATAATGGCTTCATTTTTATAAAAAGCATAGCGATGTTTAAAAGAAAGATAAGTCGTAAAGCACTGGCAATCCAATGGAGTAAACCCGTTCCACGAAAGTGGCGTGGTCCTGTGATTAGCCAATTATATATGTGTTGAGTGGATTTCTCATACCAGTCCCATGACTGACTCGTAGTTTGTTTCACTTTCAAACTCGGGTGCCTCTTTTTCTACACGGGCAGCCTTGTTTTCAGGTTTAGCTGGTTCTTTCTGGATAGCTGGAGCTGAAGATGGATTCTATCATTTATCTCTTTTTATGCTGTTCAGCTCCTATTGTACATATTTTGTTTATTTCCGCTGTAGACATTTATGTATAGCTGAACTGTATTTGTACTAAGTAAGATCCTGTATACTGTGTAACTCTGATGATTACTTTTATCCAGTATATTTTGTTGTTCATATCTGGTGTATTTATTTAATTCTATTCTGCTATTATATGTTTCTGTGTTATATTCCAAAGATAACCTTGTTTCCGTGAGAACGGGAAATCGGGTCGTCTCATTAATCATGTTAAATTAAAATAAATAACTAATTCTAGCCCTTAACTTTAATTACCTAGATTACTTGTTTAATTAAAGTACCTAATCCATCTTCATGTACTAGTTTCGAACTGCTCCAACTACCGGGATTTACGGAAGTCACCTCTCAATCATTGCTTAAGGTTGTAATCCCTCTTTAATCACTTTTTTAATTCTTTCTTCTTTACCGTTAATTATTCTTCCTCACAACAGACTCCTTCCCTAGAACGTAATCCCACTACCTCAAACCAAATCACCGAACTCCCATCTCTCCTCTTATCCCTTCCTTCACCAATTTCCATTCGCAGTCACATAGCCTTGCATCCCTCTCCAATGCACAACAGTATGGAGCTGCGCTATATATTAACTTTTTTTTGGTCTTCTTCCTTTTTGTTTAAAACTGCAGAACCCATCCTCTACCAAGAATTTAACACCTGGACCAACTCTTCACAGTGAACAATAATACATACTCTAAATAAAACCTTCCTTTCATCCACACCATCCTTCTACGTATTCCATCTTCACCCAAAAATATAACTACCAGTAACCTGCTCACTTCCCCCATCATTTGCCACCCATTTCATCAAATCTGTTCTCCCTTTTCATCTCACGAAATGGTTCCACCACTACCGCATCAATCCTCACCACCTACTATTTCTATCCCACATGCAAATCTCCCATTTCCAATCTCCCGTTTCCAAAAAACAACACCAACAACCGAAGGTCTGAACTCACCTGCTAGCTCTAGTATTTCTTGGATCCAAACCGCATCGATACGCTTTATTCATTTGCATCACAAAAACCCATTTGCGATTTTCACCTTCCACTGATGCCAAGAAAAAGTCATGCTCACTAATTCACCATCGGAGATGGTGATATTTCAGCAACCGTAACTCTCACCGACGCCAAGAACAACTTCGGCACCGCGAGCCCTAGTCGACTGTCAATATTTGAGCTCAAGAAATTTTGATCGCAATCTATAAAAACTGTACAGAAATAAAGAGATGAGCTCCAGGATCCCATTAAATCTAATTTTGTGATTTTTAATTGAGAATTTGATTTTAAATTGATTTATAAAGTTTTGGATTTTTCTCATTTCTTATTTTGTTTGGTAGAATGAGAAATGAGAACACAAGAATATAAGGTGGAAGAGATATTGATAGGCACGGGTATGAGGCTTGGGGAATAAGCTTTTTGAAAAGCTTGGAGAACATGGTAGTAAATGGATTGGCATGCACGAAACTATTGGCTTGCCAGGCATGGAGTAAAAATCCTTGGAGCACACGCTTTGGTGAAGCCTACCTGGTATATATTTTTGTTTGAAAAGTTAGATCTATGTCATACCTATTATGTAGAATTCTGTTTATTTGCCGAGCACTACAGACGAAATTAAAATACTGTTATGGTGAATAAAGTGCCACGATCCTAAAAATATAATAAAATAGACTAGTCAGATTATTTTGTGAACCCCCAAAATGCTTATATAAGGTGTAAAATACTTCAAATAAAAAATTTCTTATTTTTCAAAATAAAAATTACAGAAAAATTCTGTAAATTAATTTATAATTACGTCTCAAAAATCTAGCAATAATAATCTATTTTAGATTTTATAAAATCAAATTTTGTTTGAAGCCTATATCATTTGGAAATTAAATTAAACCAATCTCCAATTAACAAATAAATTACATATCCACTCTGAATATATACATATAGCTTCAAAATAATCTAATTTGAATTTTAAACTTGATATTTCTATATTTAATTTGAAATGATATTCAACATAAAATAGAAATCCATTTATTTTATTAAATTAATCGTTATGGTTTATAAACGATTCCATAACGACTTTCTAAAAATTTGATTTGGGCATAACTTACCATCTATAACACGAAATCTTGATTTTTCATATCCATTAGAAAAATATAGTCAAATAGATTCGAACGTTTCTTGTTTCAAAGAAATCCGACTTAAGTTAGATTCTGTAAATCCAATTGAAGTTCACAACGTTAAATTACGAACTACCCCGACATTGCGAGCTTGTTTATAATTTATTTATAAATTATACGTTCAAACTTCGTTTTAATAAATAAATTCCATATAAATTTCCATTTATACTCTTAACACAACATTTAAAACAATTTAAGTGTTCAAAATTAAATGGCTAAAAATTTGGGTCGTTACATTCCTTCCCCCTTAAAATAATTTCGTCTTGAAATTGCTTAGCCGTAATGTTATAACTCTAACTCCACATAACATACTTAGTTGAAATTTTATATTTCATATGTTCATAATCCAGTTCTTACCTGGCCTTTGAATTCTCATACCAATACTCGACGATTCATAATTCTTTCCAAATGATCTGTCCACCATTTTTGGACAATCCATCATCACATTCTTGTCTTCTATCCATATGCCCTTCTGCATATCCCCGCCCATTCCAATTGATTTTAAATCCATTTATCAATTTCATTATTCCACTTGAAATTTTATTAACCAATTCTGGTTTTCTTATTTCAATTATAATTAACAAATCGATTTTAAATTATCAAAATTTCCTTGAAAATTTTCTAACACTTTAAATTTTCGAAAAATTTCGCCAGCATCTTTTTGCACGGCTCAGTCGATACAACCAAACCTCGCCTTACTAGGCCTTCTCCAATCCAAAAGAAAATCAAAAAGCCAAGCGGCTTGCCTCATAGGCTCGTAAAACCATCAAACCCAAGTAATATTGTAAACATGTACCTTTTTGTCAAGCATAAATCCTATATTTTGCATTTTCTTCCATTCAATATCTGCTCAGTTTACATGTATCCATTTCCAGTTGATTTCAAATCAATCCAACTTCCAGTTTTCTTTCTTTTTTCTTTTATTTTTTTTAAAGCTTCTGGTTAGCTCACTTCCATTCTATCAATTCAAGTATGATTTCCATTTAAGTCAATCCACTTATTATACTTGAATCCAAATTTATCACAATTCAATTTTATCCAATATATATTCAACTTGCTTATTCATAAGTCGAATTCATATTAATATTTTGAATCTCAACATTTTTCTTTATTTAATTTCATTCGTAATTATTTCTAATCCAATCCAATTTCATTTATCTTAAGTTAAATTTCAATTCATTTGGTGTATATACATTTATTTATTTACCATTTCAATCTATTCAACTTATATAAGTTAAATTTTTATTTAAGAATTCAAATTCCTGGGTTTTATTTCAAATTAGTTTGAAATCATATATATTTATGCATCAACTCAATTCAAAACACTTGAATTTCTAAAATAACTTTATTTTCTCAAACAATTTCCATTAATAAATCTATTATGGTATCTATCCATCACTTAGAAACTTGAAAATGAATACCGATAATGTCGCGATTCATTATCAGAATTATTTTCTCGCCACTGAAGTGAGTTCAGTGCTTAATCATTTTCAAAATCCATTTAAAACTATTCTAATCCAAAAAATCCTTCAAAGTAATATTCTATTACCTTCGTAATACTTCAGAAAATACTTACAAACATCCGAGATTTAAATTCCAAATTATGGTCTGAATCTCATTATAATTCAGCTTATTTGTATATTCCATTTTTATATAAATTCAATTTGGTTTTATATAGCCATTTAAATATTATAAGGCCATTGGATTATAATAACAATCAAGCAAATCAATAATTTCAAAGAATTATTCGTTTTATATCAAAAATAGTTTTTGGGAAAAATTAATACATTTACCCCTTTGTAAAACAATACTGTATCGAATTGTTTTGTTCGAGAGCTTAGAAATACCTATCGATGTAGTTGTACATTCTGTGTCGACCGGAATTCATAAAACACTCAACAAATCAATCAATACAATATAAAACAATTTTATATCCAATCTACAAATACGTGCTCATATATAAGCACTCAAACTCAATCTAGGGTATTACTAACCCCATCTCTATTGAATTACGCCACAGAGTCAAGGTTACTACTCAACCTTCAGCTCTGATACCAAATGTAATGTACTGGCGATTTCGGTAGGCTTTTCAACCATTCCTCAACCCCCAAGTCAGCGGGCTAACATCCCACCGTGGCTTACACTGGTACCCCACCAACTCATTTTACGGCCAGCCTTTCGACTTCACAACCAACCCTCCTTTACTTTTGAGGGACATGTAGAGGTAAGAGTCTCCTGTCCGCCACCTAACGCGAAGCGAGAACCCTCTATCATGCGTACCCAGCTCACACAGCCAGCAACGAGTTGGGGTATAATTACCTCTCAAACCTTAATTGAACAACATTCTCAACTTTGAAACGGTCAAAGCTCACAACTTCAAACAAAACATCGCTTACACGACTCTTAGATTCAATCTAAGAATCCGCTTGCTTTACATAAAACATTGATTATAACGGTAGCGTTATAATCGCTGTTTCCAAATATTTGATTTATAAAACATTAATTATAATGGTAGAGTTAAAAGCGCTGTTTAGATTTATAAAACATTTATTATAACAGTAGTATTATAATCGCCGTTTAGATTCACAAAACATTTATTATAACGGTAGCATTATAATCGTTGTTTCCAAATATTTGATATATAAAAATATAACTTGTACTTATTTATTCAATTAATAAGTAAATAATTAAATAATTAGATTTGATTCAAAACGGAAAGTAAAAATAACTACTACCTTAAATTTGATATAATCGAATTCCAATAAATAACTCTGTCTCGAATAATCTATATTCGATTTTATTTCGAACTTCGGAATTTATCTACCATTTCAGGTTAATTCAAATTCAAAATTCACTTTTGAATTTATCCTTTCCAAAGCATTACCGAATTCCTTTATAACTTTCCAGTCTACAAAACGTAATCACACTTTATTTTATATTCCGAATTTTGAACTAAACTCGTCGTTTTCTTTTAAAAACTATTACCCGTTTCCCTTTTCATTAAATTTCCAATTTGGATTCATATTTCAAATCTAAATTTCCTTTGGAGATATTCCTTTTGCAAAATATTTCCTTTAAACCATTATTCATTTTAATCGTGAATATATTTCTTTTCTATACAATCAAATATTTTTAATTCTATAATTTCAAATCCAAATTTCATCTATAACTTCTATTTAAAATTTATCCAAAGGAAATCTCATTTTTTTTATTCTAAATATTTATAATCTCGTTCACAATTTCTTTTATAACTACTAAGTTTAAATCCAATTTCAAATATCGATTTCAAAACCGTTTTTCACTTTTCTTTATAAATTCAATTTATTCCACTATAAATATTTCACAGGATTTAAAATGTCGTTCATTATTTAATCTTCTCAATTTATCCATTAAAAACATATTTCTATTTACAATCTCCCTTTAAAACCTTATAGCGATTTTTCATTCGATAATAAAATACCAATTTCAAGCCAAATATATATTATTCAATGATAATTATTTCCCTTCAGCCACAAATGTTGTTTATAAATTTTACTACTTGTTTTATCCATTACAACAAGTTTTTACTTTCAAATTTATTCGAAATCCAATTTCTAGTTTTGGAAATAATTTTTCTTTTAAATTTTCAATTTATTTTCTACGTTCGAAAATATATTTCGGTATTAAATACCAAAATTCTAAGGTCAGGATAATTCAACACAACATAATCAATCATAGTATATGTCACAGTGAATAAAAAACAATAATATAAATGTTGAGGAATCCGGCTGGATCCCTCCAACCTATTTCCCTGCATCCACAGATGTTAGTCAACATATATAACATAAATACTATTAATTCACATCAATATGAAATATTATGGTAAACAGAATTTATAATCAATCAATGATATAAATATACCAACAAATTTTATCAACCATGCAACCAAATAACCATCACACAGTATAAAATTACCATAAATAAATTTAAAACTCGTTTATATAAAAATACAAACGAGTCAGAGTTTAGTGAGGTTACTCACCTCGCTTTGTAATTGACGGTTCTATTTGATTTATATAGTTTCAAATGAACGTTTGAAACTATATAAAATTCCACTTAGCTCTTAATCCCTCCAAACCAGTTTGTTCACATAGACTTTGCAATTTCGAACCCAACGACTCCTATTTCAACAAATACTATTTACGGACAAAATAGATATTGATTGTTATAAGTTTTTAATCGTGCTAAAATAAAATAAATAACTAATTCTAGCCCTTAACATTAATTACCTAGATTAGTTGTTTAATTAAAGTACCTAATCCATCTTCATGTACTGGTTTCGAACTGCTAACTCCAACTAACGGGATTTATGGAAGTCACCTCTCAATCATTGCTTAAGGTTGTAATCCCTCTTTAATCACCTTTTTAATTCTTTCTTCTTTACCGTTGATTATTCTTCCTCACAACAAACTCCTTCCCCAGAAAGTAATCCCGCTACCTCAAACCAAATCACCGAACTCCCATCTCTCCTCTTATCCCTTCCCCCACCAATTTCCATTCGCAGTCACATAGCCTTGCGTCCCTCTCCAACGCACAGCAGTACAGAGCTGCATTATATATTAACTTTTTTTGGTCTTCTTCCTTTTTGTTTAAAACCGCGGAACCCATCCTCTACCAAGAATTTAACAACAGGACCAACTCTTTATAGTGAACAATAATACATACTCTAAATAAAACCTTCCTTTCATCCACACCATCCTCCTACGCATTCCATCTTCACCCAAAAATATAACTACCAGTAACCTGCTCACTTACCCCATCATTTGCAGCCCATTTCATCAAATCTGTTCTCCCTTTTCATCTCACAAAATGTTTCCACCACTACTGCATCAATCCTCACCACCTGCTATTTCTATCCCACATGCAAATATCCCATTTCCAATCTCCCGTTTCCAGAAAACAACACCCACGACCGAAGGTCTAAACCGCATCGATACACTTCTTCCATTTGCATCACAAAAACCACTCGTGATTTTTACCTTCTGCTGATGCCAAGAAGAAGTCGTGCTCACCAATTCACCATCGGAGATGGTGATATTTCAGCAATCGTAACTCTCACAGACGCCAAGCACAACTCCGGCACCGCGAGCCCTAGTCGACTGTCAATATTTGAGCTCGAGAAATTTTGAACGCAATCTATAAAAACTGTACAGAAATAAAGAGATGAGCTTGTGATTTTTAATTGAGAATTTGATTTTAAATTGATTTATATTTTTTTTTTATTTTTGTCATTTCTTATTTTGTTTGGTCTGAGAATGAGAAATGAGAACACTAGAATATAAGGTGGAAGAGATATTGACAGGCATGGGTATGAGGCTTGGGGAATAAGCTGTTTGAAAAGCTTGGAGAACACGGTAGTAAATGGATTGTCTTGCACGAAACTATTGGCTTGCCAGGCACGGAGTAAAAATCCTTGGAGCGCACGCTTTGGTGAAGCCTACCCAGAACTATTGTATATATTTTTGTTTGAAAAATTAGATCTATGCCATACCTGTTATGTAGAATTCTGTTTATTTGCCGAGAACTACGGATGAAATTAAAAATAGTGTTATGATAAGTGCCACAATCCTAAAAATATAATAAAATAGACTAGTCAGATTATTTTGTTAACCCCCAAAATGCTTATATAAGGTGTAAAGTACTTCAAATAAAAAGTTGCTTATTTTTCAAAATAAAAATTACAGAAAAATTCTGTAAATTAAATTATAACTACATCTCAAAAATCTTGCAATAACAATCTAATTTGGATTTTATAAAATCAAATTTTGTTTGAAGCCTATATCATTTGGAAATTAAATTAAACCAAACTCCAATTAACAAATAAATTACATATTCACTTTGAATATATACATATAGCTTCAAAATAATCTAATTTGAATTTTAAACTTGATATTTCTATATTTAATTTGAAATGATATTCAACATAAAATAGAAATCCATTTATTTTATTAAATTAATCGTTATGGTTTATAAACGATTCCATAACGACTTTCTAAAAATTTGATTTGGGCATAACTTACCATCTATAACACGAAATCTTGATTTTTCACAGCCATTAGAAAAACATCGTCAAATAGATTCGAACGTTTCTTGTTTTAAAGAAATCCGACTTATATTTGATTCTGTAAATCCAATTGAAGTTCAGAACGTTAAATTACGAACTACCCCGACATTGCGAGCTTGTTTATAATTTATTTATAAATTATACGTTCAAACTTCGTTTTAATAAATAAATTCCATATAAATTTCCATTTATACTCTTAACACAGCATTTAAAACAATTTAAATGTTCAAAATTAAATGGCTAAAAATTTGGGTCGTTACACTTGAATTGCATTTCCTGTGAAAGTTTAGAAAGTTGACTTAAAGTTTAAAATAATGTATCTCATGTGAAAGTTTAAAAAGTTTGACTTGACTACATCACTACAAGAATAAAAGCTATTTCCAACGGCTTAAAACGGTCACTGGTCGTCGAAAGCCGTTGGAAATAACCGTCGCATTTCAAGGCATCGATGAATAGAGTTTTCTATGGCTCTCGACACATCCTGTCATTTTATTTTATGACGGCTAGAGTCGGTTTCCGATGGCTGTCGGAAGCTGTTCCTTATTCATATGCCAATAAGCCGTAGCTAGCCATCGGAAACCATTAAAAATCCTGCATATTTTTCTTATATTACAACTGTTATTTAGCTTTCCCACTACATTTCTCACACAAACCACTATTTCAACAACAATATATAACCCCAACATACCATATACCAACCAAATACCAAATAAAACCAATTCTAACTCAAAAAAGCTTCGTTTTTAGCTGAGCAACGTAAATGGTGACTAGGTCTCCATACTTTTCTTCTTTTTGCCTCTTTTTCTCTCCATAAAATCACTGCTTTCACTTCACCTTCTCCTTAACTTCCAACACCTCCTACCTACCTAGTTTTCGCCATGCGTGTTCGCCAGCCTATAACTGTATCGCAACCTTCTCATCTAAGTTTCTCCTTGGAAACCAATCTAAGCGTCGACTCCCTTACATCATCTTATTCCCCATCAAATCTGCTTTTTTTAGCTTCCTGGAACCGAATCTGAAGCCCTCTCCTCCTCCTTGCAGTTGATTTCAGGTAACTTCTTGCTTCAAGATATTCAACCTATTGACTTGCGAGGACTGGGAGTGAGTCACTGATGTGGAGTCTCAAAGGTGAGCAGTAATTCCTTCAGGGCATTTAGATTTCGCGTTTCGACATTTGTTTGTGATGGGTCTTTCTTCTCTTTTGGTTTTCAATGTTTTACCTTGGTATAACGTCTTATTGGTAGTACGTTGGCTTCGTTTTTGGATGATTGGGAGTTTGTTGTAGATCTGGCATTTTGGTCGTCCTCTTGGTGTTGATGCTCAAATTTATGTTCAATGTAATATTATCGCTTTCAACTACGGTTGTCAGCGTCATTTAGATAGGTCATCACCATTTTAATGGCAATATACGTGATGCTACGGTGCAAAACTTTGATGTTTAGATGGGGGTTTCGCATGTTTGGGTGTGTTGTTTGCAGTCCCTTGTTGAGTCTGTGGAAGGATGGTTATAGTTGTGGAGTTTTTAGGTTTGTTGTTGAAGACTGTGTGCTGGTTCACTATACTTCACTGGAGGAGCAGTAACACATGTGAAGACTTGTCTCTCGACGTTGCTGTTGTCTAGAGTGATTTATCATAACCTCCTTATTTTATAGCTCTCTCCCGAATTTCTGCCACAAAATTGGATCTCGAATTGTTGCACACTTCGAGGTGGAGCTCGAGACTACTGCAAGCTGTTTGTTTCAGTTTGTGTCATGTAATTTGAGAGTTACGGTACTTGATTTTATAGTGTCTATGTTGTACACTCTTGTATATAGGGCCGTCAATTTCTAACACGACTTGTAACCCGCACAATAAAAACCCGACCCGACCCATTTATAAACGTATCAATTCGGGGTCAACCCGCTTTGACCCGTTTAATAAATGGGTGACCCAACCCAACCCGTGAACCCGTTTAATATAAAACATATTTTTATTACTCTACAATCTACAAAACATAGGCCCATCCCAGTCCATTACCCATTTGCCGCTTTACCCTAATTTATCAATTACCAAGCCACCACTCATTCAGTCATACTAATTTCTGCGGTTCTACCTCTTCACTCCTTCAGATTTCAGTCTTCTCTTTCCTTTTTACACTAAGCCCTAGATTTTATGATATCCTTCTAAAATCGTGCATCAGATCGAAGAACAACTGCGACACCAGAAAAAGCATCGGCATTAGCTCGTCTTGACTCTTGAGACTCTCGATACTCGATAGATTTGACAAGGTTTATTAAATCTATGTTCTTTACCAAAATTGTTATTGCTATTCACTTTGGATGATATACTTTACGGAAGTTCAAGTTTTTGATTTCTTCACAAAGGGTGTTGCATCTTTCCTGATCTTGAGTAAACCATTTTTTCCAAAATGAGCACTTCGCTATAGCATAGTTATTTTTCTTTCTTTATTTATTCTACAAAGACTCGATTAAATGCAGTCATCATTAGAAACCCACAAAGTTTTTTATATAAATATTTTTCTTAATGGGTTACACGGATCAAACCCAAAACCCGCACGATTATAAATGACCCGACCCGAACCCGACCCGTTTAATAAACAGGTTGAGATGACCCGAACTCGACTTGACCCGACCCGAACCCTACCCATTGACAGCCCTACTTGTATATGTAATGTTTTTTCCCATGTGAAGTATGTATGTACTCAACCTCTCCCAGCGTAGAGAACTAGGAAAGGGAAAAAAATTTATAAGGGCAAATTAATTAAATATTTTATCCATAAGGACAACACATATATATATTTTCCAGAAGGATAACTAATGGCCCAGCTCAATATAAACCCTTTATTCGATTGTTTTTTCGTGATCGTTTTAATCATTTTTTCCTCCATCATAAAATAAAAATGACGAACGAATCGCTATCAACACAATCTCCATCTGTGGAGTACTCTAATTTAGACGAAAACCCTAGCATCACTACTCACAGCGATCTAATGGAAAAGGTAGTGGAAAAAAATTTGGAAACCCTAGTTAAAGCTGCCGAAATGTCACAAGCTAAAGTCAAAACCCTAGGTACTGAAAATCAACAAATTATTGATGGTCAGAATCAAATTGATAATCAAGTAATGGAGAAAATCGCAATAGACAGCAGAACTAATACTATTGATAGCCAATTTGTTGATCAAAGAGCAAATGATGGAAAAAATGATAATGATAATGGAGAAACAGAGGAACGAAGTGTGGTAGAGATGCAGAATGATACAACTAATGGTAAAAATGATGAAGAAGTGAAGTAGGGAATAAAACGATACTATTAACGCTGGAAATGAAGAATAAGGGAAATTTGGAATAGAAAGTGATATTTTGGATGCCAAAAATGTTGAAAAAAGTGAAGAAAAGCGATAGAGTGATAAGTAAGGAGACACGTTCGAAAAGGTTTAATGATCCAAAATTTGTAGCAGAAAAGTCAAAGAAGAAAATAAGAGTTGATAAAAATAAGGTAATTGATATTCATAGTAAGAAATTTTAGTAATGTTTGTTTATATTGTCTAACAATAATGGTTAAATTGTGCAGGATAAAGAAGAAGGAAAACGAAAAACAATTGAAGTTAAGAATGTTGGAAACTTTGAAGAAAATTTTGTAAGTTAAAACTGATAACTTCAATGATATAAAACTGATAACTTGAATATAGCTAAGTAATAAAAATGATACTTTGAATGCATTAAAACTGATACTTTGACTTTGGAAACTGATTTGTAATTTGATATTAAAATGATTCTCACTCAGTTCACAAGTAAAAACAAATACATTGAATATTGAAAAACTGATAATGAAATTTGTAAATATAATTGTTAATTAGATTAATGTTTTTCTTTAATGCATTACATTGAATTGTGACACTCATAAATCTTATTATTCTGTTAATTAATGTTTTTGTATTTGTCAACTAGGATGATGATTTTGTCAATCCAAGGCCAAGAGAAATCAAATCGGGTATATCAGTAGAGACCAGAGAAGAGTTAGTTGTAGATGGCAAAACCAAACATGAGACGGCTTACAGATGCGATTTGCAAGCGTCTTACAAAACGATAAGTATGATAAGAGAGAAGAAAGCGTTGACAAATAAGCAAATTGAGATTTTGTAACGAACGCCATTTTATGATTTCTTTTGTGTTTTTTATGAGAAAAATATTTCATTGAAAGACTGCAAGAAAAAAGCAGAGAATTTTGATGTATTGTATTCTTACTATTCAGTGGAGGAAGATTCTTTTTTGTTTGTTGAAAGTAGAATGAAAATTTGTCCAGAAGATATGAGTTTATTATTCTACATGCCTTTGGAAGGTACTGATATAGATAACACACAAAAAATGACTAATAGAAATATACCAACCAAATGCAAGGATTTCATCTCAAGAAACTTTGGAAAAGCGACTGTCATTACAAGGAATTTAATAGAAAAAATAATTAAAGACGAAGTAGGGAAGAAAAAGAATCAGTTTGAAGAAGACTTGCCACTACTTCTTATTATGTTAATAATTCTTACCTTTTTCTTTCCCAATAACCAATAGAAATTTAGATGGGGTTTTATTACATACATCATGGATGTGAAGAAGATGAATTCAGTTTCATGGTTGAAAACCATTCATTCGAGTTTTACAAAGTTACATAAATAATCCGAGGGATATGGCCAGTTGTTCGATGCTTCCTTTGGTAAAATTTTTTTTACTATATTTTTACTGTATATGTAAACATAAATCAAAGAATTTGGTTATAACTTTGGTTTTTCTATATATGCAGTATGTGATGTGCAAGAAGATATCTCTAATTGTGCAAAGGAGAAACTTTGAGAACAAAATCCCACGATTTGCGAGGTGTGATCTGATGAAATTGAAGACCATAGCAAAGAAGGAATTTTTAGACATGTTCAAACCTGGACAGGTACAATTCTCAGTATGTCACTTTTAATTTCTTGCATGTATCGATTTAATGAGTTATTCTTTATGTTTCAGTTACTGGTTATCACTTCTATGTCTCTATAGGGTTCATTTTTGTGTTGTTAACATGTACAGAAATTTTTTGGTACCAGTTTTATAATTTTTTAGGGGTCAGTTTATTTTTTTCTCATCTTCAAAGTCCATGGGTATCTGTTTTTGTATACTGCAGTTATTAGTTTTGTTTTACATTTTCAACTTCAGTTTCTGGTTATCGTTTTTTATTTATTTTAGGTATCAGTTTTCTAATTCTTACCACTGTACAGTTTGTAGTTATCATTTTTTTTGAATTGTAGTTATCATTTTCTTATTTTTCTTTAGTTCACAAGATTTCTGCACAAATACAAATTACTGACAAAAAAATTGTTGTCAGTTCATTATTTTATCATTTAATTTAGTGATTAAACACTTGCATGTAATGATTTAATGTTTTATTCTTTCCGATTTAATGTGCTAAGTATTTATCATCTTCAAAGTCCATGGGTATCAGTTTTTTGTAAAATGCAGTTATCAGTTTTATTTTAGAAATATATATTTTGTTTCTGGTTATCAGTTTTTATATATTGTAGGTATCAGTTTTTGATTATTTTTTTTCCACTGTACAGGTTGTAGTTATCATTTTCTTACTAAGTTATCAGTTTTATACATTTTGTTTGCTCACATCACTTTTGCACAAATATAAATTACTGAAAAAAATTGATATCAATTCAGTAATTTCTCATCCAACTCACCAATGCATCAATATGAAAATTGATTCATATAAAGTGTAAACATTTGCAGATAAAGGATATACAAATATTGAGACGCATGAGGCAGTTCTTTTAGAGAATAAGGAAAGTTTGGCAAGAAGTTCTACAACAAAAGGAAAAGCTGTGCAAACCAGAAAAAGAAAGCGTGGTCAGTAGGTAGAAGAAGTGGAAAAAGTTGATAAAGACGTGGAAAATAGAGTTCTAAACTATCGCATCACAAAAATTGAGAAAGAAAACAAAGAACTAAAAAGGAAGTGGAAGAAAGAAAGAAATTTGAGAAGAAAAGCAGAAGAGGAGCTATGTAAACTTAAACAACAGATGAAAGAGCAGAAAGATGACATTGAACATGAGAAAATGGATGATAGAGTTGATTCAAAACCGACTACGATTGATTCACAAAATGTTGAAAACATGGAAAGTAATGAAATAACTAAAAATGAGTTGAATAATGAGAATGCAGACCAAGATAAAATGATGGAAAGCATTATGAATGATGATGAAAAGTCTTCTAGAGAAAAAAACAAGTCACTTGGAAAAAAAATGAAATAACACCGATCATGGTTACTGATAATGTCAATGATAGTGGGAGAATAGAAAAGGCTGTACAATCAATTGAAGACATCGATCCTCTGAACTTTAGTCTAAATATGACTGTATAAATTTCAAAATTAAAAGTCGATGAAAGAAATTGCAAAAAAAGTAAAAAATCAGCTGCTAAGCCAACATGTGCCAAACCACCTTCTTACATACTGAGAATGAGAGCAAGAAGAAGAACGCAAAAAAGGAATGAGAAGTATGAATATTTTCTAAAAGCAAGGAAGAAAGTACGGGAAACACAAATGAAGGAAAATGAAGGTTCATGCGAAGGAAAAGAGGAAGAACTTCAACTTTCTTTGATTCGATTAGATGAAGAAAAATGTAATAATCAGGAAATCCGAACCAATTTAAAATTTTTATTTTGGCAATTTTAATGAATTTTGAATATTTAAAATGAATTATTTTAAATAATGATTACGAGAATTTATTTTGAATAGAATTAGAATGGAAATATTTATTCGAATCGTCGTTAGAATATAAATATTTTATTTTAATTATAAAAGGAATTGAAAATGGCGCGGTAGTTCGAAAATTCGATTTCAAATTTCAAATGAATGTACAGGATTCAAAATAAACAGGATTTTAGCGAAACCAAAAATGTTTGAATCTATTTGAGAATATCTTTCCAACGAATCCGAAAAATTGAAATTTCATGGCGGGAATAAAAAGTTATGCCCAGTTGAAAATTCAGAATAGTCGCTATGGAATTTTGGCCCTTAAAAATGGAAATTTTGCAAACGACCTCTGTTTTCGATGAAACCACTTTTGTTGGATTCGGGATGTCGAATTATTGCTAGATTCCAAAATTCATAATTTTTGGGGCTAGTATGTGAGCGTGGTGAAGGAGAAGGAAAACGTGTTTTGACAGTTTCTGTCAATTTGGATCGACCAGAAAATGACCATTTTTCAAATGGTCTTCAAATTTGACGAAATTAGTTTCGTTGGGACCGTATCGTTAATACGAAGACAGCAAAAAAAATCTGTAATTTTTAGAGTTAGTATGTGGTCCCGATAAATTGAAATGTATGTTTAAAATTGAATATAATGATTTATATTTTAAATTTAGCAGAAACTGATCGTAACAGCCGAACTGGCCCACGATACATATCCCATTGTGTTCAGAATGGAGGTAATTAGCTAGGGGCGACAGTCGTTGGGTTCGATTCGGGGTTCGAAAGAAAAAGTTACTTTTTGAATTTAAAATAAAATAAATAATTAAATTAGATGGCCCCCTTTTCTTCTCTCCCTCCTCCTTTCCTCACCCCCATTGACTTCAGTTATTAAAAAAAATGAACGAAAAGAATCGCCCCCCTTTTTGCTTAGACAACTGCGCCTCCTCCCCTAGTCGCCGTGCCGCCATGCCCCTCCGCCCCCACCTCGGCCTGCTGACGCCGCCCCCTCCAGCCCCGTTCCCTCTCCTATGTAAATTACAAGTCCTTGGAAACCCGCATCCACCGCCATTCGCTCCTTGGAATCCCGCGCCCACCGCCAGCATATCCTCCACCGCACACCACTTGACCTCGCCGCAACTTCCTCCTCCTCCTCCCAGTTCGATCCCAAACCCCACTTCGATTGAAGAAGTGGCAAAATCCCTCCCCCCTTCAATAGATTAAATAGAATGAAGGTGAGTTTTCTTTCTTCAATTTAATCTCTTTGATTTTTATTTCTGTTTAAAGAGAAGATTTTTAGGTTATAGAACTTATAATTTTCAGTTTATAAAGATTATATATTTTATATGAACGTAATGAATATAAAAATAGGGTTTTTATATTAGTGGTGTTATAAAAATATAATTTCTATTATAGATAACAATATAAAAAATTAGATTTTTGAAAGGGAAGAGATCGGATTTTTATTCGTATGAAATATATGAATTTTATTTTATAATAAATATATGGTTTTATTTTGAAGTAGCAATATAAAAATTAGATTTTTTTATAAGAAGTAGTGATAAAGTTATGATTTTGATCTATGTGAAGAAGCGATAAAAATGTGATTTTTATTAATGTAGAGTTGAAATAAAAATATAGTCTTTACATAGTAGAAGAGTAATAAAAATATAATCTTTACAGTATATGAAGTGAAATAAAAATATCAACTTTACTTTTATCATGAAGTAGTGAGAATAAAAATATGATTTTTATATTATAGAGATTATAAAAATATGATTTTTTATATTATAGAGATTATAAAAACATGATTTTTATATAGTAGAGAATATAAAAAATATGATTTTTATATATGTAGCGAAATGAAAATCTGATTTTTATTATATATATAGTGAAGTAAAAATGTGGTTTTTATTTCAAATAAGGCGATAAAAATATGATTTTTATTTATTGGAATGAAGCGATAAAAATATGATTTTTTATATATGAACAACGTGAAAAGGATGCGTTGGAATTTCGAACAAATCCAGACCATTCAGAAGGAGAGCATGGCGGAGTGGAACCCAAATGTGAGAACTCCTAACTGTAATTTTCTTTATACAGTTATTTATTATGTAACTGCATATATGAACTGTTTTCCCGTCGTCCACAGAACATGGACGACTTGTGTGTTTGTTTGGTTATACTGTGTTGTGGTTTTTGGTTGATTGGTTTGTTTGTTTGGATTGGTTTGGGGAAATGAAATGGAATTGAATAGAATTGGTATGTGTATGGCATGGGCCATTATTAGACCGGGGATAAGGCTGGGCAATATCCCGTTTCTAGTATTGTGCCGTTATGCCGCCGAAATTTTCTAAAATATGTTAGAAAAATAAAAATATCATTTTATTAGATAAATGAATAAAATAAAATATTCATTTACAAATCAGACGATTTGTATATGTACGCCCATTTGACTGATATGGATTGGGACGATAAATTTTACACATCGCCCAACTGCACAAATAAAATTCATTATTTGTTGAATGAAAACCCCACACGGGTGTTGGGATGAAATTGGACATACGCTGTAATAACCCGGAAAATGTGAACCAGTTTAAAATTTTTAAATTAGGTTATTACCAAGGAATTTGAATAATTGAAATAACCTATTTCAATAAAATATAAAATTGGGTATGGTATGGCAGTTTGAAAATTTGAATACAAACTTTGTCCGACTGTACCGGGTGGAAAATATAACGGATTTTAGCGAAACTGAAAATATTTAAATCTGTTTATGAATACCTTTCTAACGAATCTGAAAAATCGAAGTTTCATAACGGAAATCAAAAGTTATGGCCAAATGAATTTTCAGAAAGGTCGCTATATAGCATATATAGCCTTTGAAAATTGATATTTTGCATACGACCTCGGAATTCGACGAAACCACTTTTGTTGGGTCCGGGATGTCAAATTATTGCTAAGTTTCAAATTTCATAATTTTTGAAGCTAGTATGTGAGCGGGGCAAAAGAAAATGTGATTGGTCAAATTCTGTTAAAATGGGTCGACCTAAAAATGGCCGTTTTTCAAACGAGCTCAGAATTCGACGAAACTGGTTTTGTTAGGACCGTATCGTCAAAACAAAGCTAGATTTATTTTTCTGGGATTTTTCGATTCAGTTTGTGGCCCTGGCAAATTGAAATGTACGTTTAAATTAAATATTGAATGTTATATACTTTAATTTGAAAAATAACTGACTGTAACAGTCGAATTGGCCAGCGAAACATATCCCATTGTGTTTGGAATGGGGGTAATTAGCTAGGGGCGACAGTCGTTGGGTTTGATTTCGAGTTCTTGTGTGGAAGGGGGTATTTTTGGAATTAAATAAATTAAAAATTAAAATAAAAGGAGCCGACCAATCAGATCTTTTCTCCCTCATCGTTCTTCTAGGCGCGAGGCGGAATAAAGCACCGAACTTCTCTCTTCAATTTCTCCACAACCACACAACGAAATCAAGCAAACTAAGATCCATTTTGAAGAGCGTTCAGAGATCTTCAAATCCATAGTAATTTCAAGAATTATCGTTGAGTGTAGAGGGAGATATCGCGCCGAGAAAGCCCGAACTTCGCGCCGCCGCCGTGGGTGCTGGAGACCACCGAGCTGATCATCTCGGGTAGCGTTGGGAAGCTCTTCCCTTCCTCTTCGACGCAGCGCTGGCCGTTCGTCCTATCGCTTCGCGGTTTAGCCGAAAAGTGGAAACCTAGTTTTCGAATTCAAAAGAGGTATACGGCTAAACCTATTTTCAACTGTTTTTACACTATAAAGCGTTGCAAAATTTTGAAAAATAATATCTTTTTCGTTCTTTAACGAAATTTGATGAAACAGGAGACATCATGACCGCAAGGAGGCTCTCTACATTCTAGAAGAAGCCGCGGATTTTTCTGACCTTCCTACGATTTTTAGCACTGCAATAACCAATGTGAGGAATCTAAATTATTTGTGTGAATTAAACCGCGTTGTATAAATTATATGAGCGAAGTGTAAATTATATACGCATTGTATACCTCATGTACATGTGTTGTATAAGTTATATTAGCGATGTATAAATTATACAAGCGTTGAATGAAACATATATGCTTTGAATTGTGATGAAATGCAAGTGAATAATTATATTATATATATATATACATATATATACTCCCCTCATCCACAGACCATGGACGATATTTATTGCTTGTGATTGATGTGATATTATATGGTATGACGAATGGTTGGAAATAATTGTTTGTGGTTTATATTATGGTTGAAAAATACCTTTGTGGTTGAAAAATACCCTCTTGTGGTTGAAACAAATTAGAATAGGATTGTGGAATTGAAAATAAAACATTCCGCCTGCGTGCGAACTAGATGCATGATCCCTATTGTCAAAAACCGTGAGGTTTTAAGGTAGAGTGAGGAGCCGTACTAGGGACGGTCCCGGTTTTAACTACCTTGCCGTTATGATGCCGAAATTTTCTGAAATATTTATGTGTTAGAATAATTTTCATTCGTTGAAATAAATTACATATGCTATATCGAATATTCATGTGTTGAGTTGCAATTCATTCGTTGAGTTGAAATTCATGTGTTGAATATTATTTGAATTTAAACAAATGGCTTTAGCGATAAAGATTACATTTTTATATATATACAAACTATATCGAATATTCATGTGTTGAGTTGCAATTCATTCGTTGAGTTGAAATTCATGTGTTGAATATTATTTGAATTTAAACAAATGGCTTTAGCGATAAAAATTACATTTTTATATATATACAAACTATATCGAATATTCATGTGTTGAGTTGCAATTCATTCGTTGAGTTGAAATTCATGTGTTGAATATTATTTGAATTTAAACAAATGGCTTTAGCGATAAAAATCACATTTATATATATATACAAACTATATAGAATATTCATGTGTTGAGTTGCAATTCATTCGTTGAGTTGAAATTCATGTGTTGAATATTATTTGAATTTAAACAAATGGCTTTAGCGATAAAGATTACATTTTTATATATATACAAACTATATCGAATATTCATTTGTTGAGTTGCAATTCATTCGTTGAGTTGAAATTCATGTGTTGAATATTATTTGAATTTAAACAAATGGCTTTAGCGATAAAAATTACATTTTTATATATATACAAACTATATCGAATATTCATGTGTTGAGTTGCAATTCATTCGTTGATTTGAAATTCATGTGTTGAATATTATTTGAATTTAAACAAATGGCTTTAGCGATAAAAATCACATTTTTATATATATACAAACTATATAGAATATTCATATGTTGAATTGGAATTTGTTCGTCGAGTTGAAATTCATGTGTTGAATGTTATCATCTTTTAAAAATAAAATGAATTGACAATAAAAACTACACCTTTATTGTGAACATGAAGTGTTAAAAATACACACGTGTCGAATAAATATTTTTGACGATAAAAATATTCCTTTTATCATGTATACGCTTAGAGAAAAATACACACGTGTCGAATAAATATTTTTGACGATAAAAATATTCCTTTTATCATGTATACGCTTAGAGAAAAATACACACGTGTCAAATAAATATTTTTAACGATAAAAATATTCCTTTTATCATGTATACGCTTAGAGAAAAATACACACGTGTCGAATAAATATTTTTGACGATAAAAATATTCCTTTTATCATGTATACGCTTAGAGAAAAATACACACGTGTTGAAATAAATAATAGTTTGCTAGAAATATTATTATTAGCTTTGTTCTGCATATATATACACGTGTTGAACATGAAAAATGGATTAGCTGTAGAGTAAAGAAATTATTTGCGTGCCCGACAAATAGGTAAACCTTGATGAGTTGGCTGCGCAATTTTATTTATATATCAACTCCTGTGAATGCCATTGGATGCGGAGTGCTGGTTATTCTGTGTGAAATAATAAATAACGCCATAGGATAGTAACAATTAATTTTGAACTACACTACATGGCATACTTCTTGACGATAGGCATACTTCATCATATTCCATATAAGCAATTGGAGCTTGTGTGACGAGGTGGAAGATTTACCATACAAGCAAGAGGCTTGTATGGCGATGACTCTGTACTACAGGTTGAACTGATGACTGATATGTACTATATAAATTATAATGATAAATTGCCAGATTAATAAAAACCCCACACGGGTCTGGAGTTGACAATAATCACGTCGCTCTAGTTATTAGATACGGCACATGGACTATTTATTTCCACACGGAAACGGGGTGACGAGAATTTATTCTCTGGAGTGATTATCAGTACATACTCCCCCGTAAACACCAGAATATATCACTATAAATATGTGAATGCTTTTTAGGATTTATTGGGTACCTAACACGGCCCAATAAATTTCCAAACCCCTCCCCGTACAAAGGAGGTTATGGCAAAAAATTTCGAAATATTAAGGCGTTAGTGAAAAATTTGAAGTGAAAACGAAGTTAAAAATATAGAATGAACTACAGTTGAAATTATAGAATGAACTATATTTATATATATAAATATGAATATAATTGAAGGGAATAGAGGCCGTGCAGTTCGTGTTTCGGAATCGTAAATTGAAACGATTGGTGCGAGAAATCCGACCATCGGATTTTCCCGAAACCGCAACCGCTGGGTCCGCCTTGAAAATATCTTCCCAACGGCACCAACCTTGTCAAAATCCAACGGTTGGATTGTCCGGAATGTTTAATTCAAATCTGAAGAAAAACAGTGCCAGAATCATTTATATTTATATATAAATATAAATATAATTAAATTAAATCGAATAACGACGCTGCAGTTCGAATTTTGAAACCGTAACTTCAAACGACTAGTGTGGAAGATCCGACCGTCGGATTCTTACGAAACTGGAACCGTTGGGTTCGCATTGGGAATATCTTCCCACTGATATAGACTTTGTAGAAATCCAACGGTTAGATTTTCCGATATGTGTAAAACAAATTAGGGGAAAAACAGCGCCAGTGTCACGACACGACCTGAAACGTCGTTTAATTAAATATGGCCATTTTTAAATAAATAAAAATGGCGAAGAATCGTTATTAAATATTATAAGCAACATAGATTGCAAATAAACCAATTGGGCTTGAATTGTTTGATATTTGATGGTTGTATGTGTTTGACACGAAAATAACACTAAAGAACTGAAAGATGGATGTCGAATAATATAACCATAGAAAGAATCGATTTAAATTCTAATGACGTGAATTATTTGAAAAGGCCGAGCTAACCCTCATATCAAATAATTTATCAAGCGATTCGAATTGGAAAATGCAAAGACGATTCAAGACTGACGATCTTCGTATCGGTTGGATGGGCGCTACTGAGGTTCCTGACCGGAGTAGCTACCTGAAGGGGACGGAAGTAGTAGCCATCTGAATGTATGTGTTGATTGTACGGATATACGAGGAATTTGACGCCTCCGGTTTCGTTCAGACCCAGAACGGACTTGTAAATGGACTGTGTGTCTGACATTGGATTTTGTTCTATACTGATTGATCTCTGTTAAATATATATCTGTTTGGCGGCGGAGAATTTATTCTTTTGCTTAACGCCCTTCTCTGAGACGTACGAGCTCAGGAGTTATATATCGATGGAAATCAATCATATGGAGTGGACTGCCTATGTGGCATGCCAAGATGTTGTGATCAAGGCTTCTGTTGCAAAGCAAAGTCTTGTGGATGATGATCAAAGCACGGTCTACGTGGCCTAGCTTTGTGTATAGCGTGGAATCGCGAGCCTCACACCCCGGTATGAGTTAAAAACAGGATACGGACCGCTGGGAGAGCACGACGTTTCTTTCTAGCTATGGTGGTGTCGGTGACTTACCAGCCCTGACATATATATCTACTTTTCACCTTTGTGGTTGTTGGAATGCGAGGCGCCTCGATTATAGGTCTGTAAGGACCGGGAAACGCGTGCTTAGGAATAAATAATCCTCAAACGTAAGAGAGGACCGGCCCAGCCGATCCAGGGGTTGCCCAGAGTGTGTAGTCCCGAGGCATTTGCTAGAGTGTCTCGAAGCGGAGAGGAGCTTGCCCCTTGCCTCGACTCATGACGGAAATCCAATTTCCAATACAAGATAACGGATTCGATTGTAACTTATATATGGCGACATAGTGGCATGGGACGCTCATGTCGCCTATGATTGATATTTATGATGCTATTCGCTTTTGAAACATATATGCACTAGTAATAATATCAAATGATTTTGCTTTATACGTATCAAGCATATTTGGCTATTATAAGGTAAAACTCTATCCTCCGGCTTGCGTTGCATTGTATGATGGGACTTGAGTCTTATAATGGCTTCATTCTTTCTAAAAGCATTGCTTTGTTTTAAAAGAATTTACTTTGTTTTAAATGCACTAGCAATCACTGGAGTAAACCCGTTCCGCGAAAGTGGCATGGTCCTATGATTTGCTTGTTACTGTTGTTTAAACTATTAAATAGATTCCTCATACCAGTCCCCATGACTGACTCGTTGTTTGTTTCACTTTGCAAACGCGGGTGCCCTTATTTTCACACGGGCAGCCTAGTACACAGGTGACAGGTTGTTTTTGGCTCTGCATTGCTGCATAGAGTGCATTTTTGGCTCATGGCGTGGCTGACTTCACAGAGATGACTTTGACATTTTCTGCCATTATTGTTCTTATATTATGATTCCGCCACGGGCGATGCAGACTGATTTACTTTCCGTATTTCTTATATTATGTATATGTTCCGCCTTCGGCGATGTAGACTGATACCCTTATTATGTCTCACTGCATGTATGTATTACGCCTCTGGCGATGATGACTGATCACTTTCCTTTTTATTCACTAAGTTATATCCTACGCTATGCTATCCTGATATTATTACATGTTGTGATTCCGCTGTCATACCATGTAAAATTATTCTATTTATTGTTTCTGCTATTATCTGTACTCTGCTATGATGACTAATGTGTTATATTCCAATGATTATCCTTAATACCGCCCCTCGGATTTTGGGATCGTCACAGTTGGTATCAGAGCTTTGGTTAATCTTAGCTCCGGGATCTAACACATTAAACACCTCATCAAAATAGAATCAGTAGTGTTCTAATGCGAGTAGCTCATTAGAGATAGGATTAGCAATGTCCTAGAATGAGCTAAGCAGATTAGCAAAACAATTTGATCAGTACATCATCATTATCTTTCCTTGTATTCCCCTGCTTTATCATTTATGAAAATTATCGAATCTGTGAGCTTGACTCTTTTCTTGCTTATACATTATTTTCTTAGATGGCTACACGAGCAGCAGCAGCTAGAGGAGGCCGTGGAGGCCGAGGAGAGGCAGCAGGAGGATGGGGGAATATCCCCGTAGTTGTGGAAGGCCCTATTGTTCAGCCACCAGCACCTGAGGACTTTGAGCTAGACAAAGTTGCGAAGAGGTATAGAAATCTTGGGGGAAAACCCTTTATTGGCACTGGTACAGTGACCGAGGCTATAGCTTGGTTGAAGACCTGTGAGAAAATCTTTGAAGGCATGGGTGTGGGAACCAACAACAAAGCAGGACTTGGCATTTGGCTCCTTCAGGAGGAAGCAGAGCTGTGGTGGGATGCCATTACCTCAGAGGATGCAGCAGGTACTGTCAGAACCTGGGAGCAATTCAAAACTATGTTCAATGAGAAGTTTGTACATGAACAGGCTCTAGAGAGGATGCGAGAGCAGTTTGCTAATCTCCAGCAAGGAGATCTCTCTATTCAGGATTACCTAAATAAGTTCACCCGGTTGTCGCGCTATGCTCCAGAGCTGATTTTGACCAACAAAGCAAAGAACAAGAGATTCATATTTGGTCTAAAGCGCAAGTACCATGACAGAGCTATGAGCAACATCAAACTCTCCTTTTCAGAATTAGTAGAAATGGCTTGCAATTATGAAGATATGGATGAAAGGCACGCTAGCCAAGACCGCGCCAAAAGCCAAGCTGGAAATAAGCGCAAGGCTTCAACAGATCAACCCGAGTCTAGCATTACAGCAGCCGCTACTCAGAAACCTGCAAAGATCCCGAAAGGAAATTGCTACAACTGCGGGAAGCCAGGTCATTTTTCTAATGTATGCAAAGCCCCGAGGAAGCCGAAGGCAAATGACTCAGCCGAATGCTACAACTGCCATAAGAAGGGGCACTATAGCAGGAACTGTCCTCTGAAGCAGAATGCACAAGTGGCTCATGTCTATGACGGGAAGACCCCGCCAGCTACCACCGATGGATCAGGTAAACCCGACGTCTTGGGAGGTACCCTTACCATTAAAAATATTCCTGTTTCTGTACTTTTTGATACTGGTGCATCACGTAGCTTCATTTCTGGTAACATTGTTCACAAGTTAAAATTGAAACGAGGAAAACTTAAAGAACCAATTAAAGTTAAAAACCCGATAGGAGGTTCTGTTAGTCTAATTACATATTGTAAAGTACCTATTTCCTTCTCTCGATACCAGTTCTCTTTTAAAGTGATTGTCATGGACCTTTCCGAATTTGATATTATACTGGGGCTAGATTGGCTGACAAAATATAAGGCCGAAGTTAGATGTGCCGAAAGAATCATGAAAGTTGAAACAAAACTTGGGCATATCACTATACCATGCCATGGCTCAGAAATAAATAGAACAGAATTTTGGTCTTCTTTAGAAGTTACTCCCCCTTCATTAGAAAAGATACCGGTCGTCAAAAACTATGCGGATGTGTTTGAAGAAGTAGAAAACTTACCGCTGCAAAGAGAAATTGAATTCAGGATAGATCTAATTCCTAATGCTCGACCAGTAGTACATCCAATTAGAAGAATGGCCCCGAAAGAAAAAGAAGAGTTAGGTAGTCAAACCCGAGAATTGCTTTGGAAAGGTCTGATCAGACCGAGCTTTTCAGCTGGGGAGCAGCAGTAGTATTTGTCCCGAAATCAGACGGTACTCTAAGACTTTGTGTTGATTACCGAGATCTCAATAAGCAGACACTGAAGAACAAATATCTCTTGCCTCGAATAGATGATCTGTTAGATCAATTAAATGGAGCAACAGTATTCTCCAGAATGGACCTAGCTACAGGTTTCCACCAATTACGTATAGCCGAAGACTGTGTTCCTTTGACAGCCTTCAGGGGTCCCGATTTATTCTACGAATGGCTAGTAATGTCGTTCGGCTTGTGTAACGCTCCGACATACTTCGTTGATCTTATGAACAGAGTGTTCCGTGGTGTATTGAATAAATTTGTTCTGGTCTTCATTGATGACATTTTAATCTACTCTAAGTCGGAAGACGAATATGCAAAACATTTAGATCAAGTGTTGAAAATTCTAAGGAGAAATGTCTTGAAAGCTAAATTTTCTAAGTGTGTCTTCTGGCAGAATGAAGTTAAATTCCTAGGCCATGTCGTATCAAAAGAGGGGATTGCTGTAGACCCAAGCAAAATTACAGCGATTCAGAACTGGAAACAACCTACTACGCCCACAGAAGTTCGAAGTTTTCTTGGATTGGCTAGTTACTATCGGAAATTCGTTCAGGATTTTTCAAAGATATCAGGAGTATTGACAAAGCTTACAAAGAAGCATGAGAAATTCAAATGGACTCCCAAATGTGAAGAAGCTTTCCAGGAGCTGAAACTGAAGTTTACAACAGCTCCAGTATTGACAATTATAGAAGGCAACCAAGACTTGACTGTATGGACAGATGCTTCTATTAGAGGGCTAGGCGCAGTATTAATGCAAAAGGGCCAAGTGATCGCTTATGCCAGCCGTCAGCTGAAGCCGCATGAAAGAAACTACGCAACTCATGATCTTGAGTTATTAGCTATCGTGTTTGCTTTAAGAATCTGGAGGCATTATTTACTAGGCGAGAAGTTCGAACTATTTACCGATCATCAATCCTTGAAATATCTATTCACTCAGAAAGATCTAAACTTGAGACAACAGCGTTGGTTAGAATTCCTTGCAGCATATGATTTTGAAATTCTATACACTCCGGGGAAAGCCAATGTTGTCGCAGATGCTCTCAGCAGAAAGAATGAAATCATTGCCAGTTTTATCATTACTTCTTCCTTAGAAGATAAGATTACTATTCTACAAAAGGACGATGAATTCATTAAAAGGATTAGCCAGCGGATCCGAGAAGGAAAACCCTCAGATTTTAGCCTTGATAGCCAAGGGGTCCTAAGATTAAAAGGGCGAATTTGTGTGCCTGGAATTCCAGAGCTCAGAAGAGAAATACTTGATGAATGCCACAAATCCAAACTGAGTATCCATCCCGGTGTGAGCAAAATGTATAATGATATCAAGCGCACATTCTGGTGGAAGGCGATGAAAAGAGATATCTCATTATATGTTAGCAGATGCCCCACTTGTCAACTAGTTAAGAGTGATCAGCAGAAATTAGCTGGATTATTACAACCATTGGAAATTCCAGGATGGAAGTGGGAACAAATCTCGATGGATTTCATCGATGGCTTGCCTCGAACTAAGAAAGGAAACGACAGTATATGGGTAATCGTAGATCGTTTCACGAAGACTGCACCTGTCCGATCCAATAGAACGGCTCAAAGTCTAGCACATATTTACTTCAAAGAAATAGTTAAACTACATGGAGTGCCGCTCAATATAGTCAGTGATAGAGATCCCCTATTTACTAGCAAATTATGGGAAGCATTCCAGGAAGTGTTGGGAACCAAATTGAATCTAAGCACCGCGTACCACCCACAGACAGATGGCCAAACTGAGCGGGTGAATAGAATTTTAGAAGATTTGCTGCGGGCTTGCGTTATCGATTTTGGAGGCTCATGGGAAGATCACTTACATCTAGCCGAATTCTCTTACAACAATAGCTATCAAGCAAGTTTGGGAATGTCTCCATTTGAAGCATTATACGGTAGACCGTGCAGATCTCCCGCATGTTGGGTAGAACCTGGCAACAGACTTGTGTTAGGGCCCGATATGATTCAAGAAGCATCGGATAAAGTCGATTTCATTAAGAAGCGATTGAAAACCGCACAGAGCCAACAGAAAAGTTATGCTGATGCGAGAAGAAGGGATATATCGTTTGCCATTGGCGATTATGTTTATTTAAGAGTTTCTCCAATGCAAGGAGTAATCAGATTTGGCAAGACTGGGAAGTTGGCACCGAGATTTATTGGTCCCTTTCCGATACTTGAACGGATTGGAACTCTTGCATATAGGGTTTCATTACCTGATTGGTTGCCTGGTATACATGATGTGTTCCACGTATCTCAACTTAGAAAACATGTTCATGATCCCGATCTTGTTGTGGAAGAAGCAGCGCAACATGATATTGACATAACTCCAGAATTAGCACTCAGAAGAGAGCCATTAAAGATAGTTGGCAAAGAAACTAGAGAGCTAAGGAGGAAAAAGATTCATCTAGTCAAAGTGCAGTGGAGTAGTGATCCTAGAGACTGTACTTGGGAAACTGAGGAAAGCATTAAACAAGCCTATCCCAAATGCAGAGTGGACATCTCTGACTAACTCCGGTGCAAGGTACCTTTACAATACTTTGCATTTACATTTTATTTCCTACTTTGCTGTTATTTCCTTTTCGAGGACGAAAAGTTTTAAGTGGGGGTGATTGTAATAACCAGGAAAATGTGAACCAGTTTAAAATTTTTAAATTAGGTTATTACCAAGGAATTTGAATAATTGAAATAGCCTATTTCAATAAAATATAGAATTGGGTATGGTATGGCAGTTTGAAATTTTGAATACAAACTTTGTCCGAATGTACCGGGTGGAAAATATAACGGATTTTAGCGAAACTGAAAATATTTAAATCTATTTATGAATACCTTTCTAACGAATCTGAAAAATTGAAGTTTCATAACGGAAATCAAAAGTTATGGCCAAATGAATTTTCAGAAAGGTCGCTATATAGCATATATAGCCCTTGAAAATTGATATTTTGCATATGACCTCGAAATTCGACGAAACCACTTTTGTTGGGTCCGGGATGTCAAATTATTGCTAAGTTTCAAATTTCATAATTTTTGAAGCTAGTATGTGAGCGGGGCAAAAGAAAATGTGATTGGTCAAATTCCGTTAAAATGGGTCGACCTAAAAATGGACGTTTTTCAAACGAGCTCAGAATTCGACGAAACTGGTTTTGTTAGGACCGTATCGTCAAAACAAAGCTAGATTTATTTTTCTGGAATTTTTCGATTCAGTTTGTGGCCATGGCAAATTGAAATGTACGTTTAAATTAAATATTGAATGTTATATACTTTAATTTGAAAAATAACTGACTGTAACAGTCGAATTGGCCAGCGAAACATATCCCATTGTGTTTGGAATGGGGGTAATTAGCTAGGGGCGACGGTCGTTGGGTTTGATTTCGAGTTCGTGTGTGGAAGGGGGTATTTTTGGAATTAAATAAATTAAAAATTAAAATAAAAGGAGCCGACCAATCAGATCTTTTCTCCCTCATCGTTCTTCCAGGCGCGAGGCGGAATAAAGCTCCGAACTTCTCTCTTCAATTTCTCCACAACCACACAACGAAATCAAGCAAACTAAGATCCATTTTGAAGAGCGTTCAGAGATCTTCAAATCCATAGCAATTTCAAGAATTATCGTTGAGTGTAGAGGGAGATATTGCGCCGAGAAAGCCCGAACTTCGCGCCGCCGCCGTGGGTGCTGGAGACCATTGAGCTGATCATCTCGGGTAGCGTTGGGAAGCTCTTCCCTTCCTCTTCGACGCAGCGCTGGCCGTTCGTCCTATCGCTTCGCGGTTTAGCCGAAAAGTGGAAACCTAGTTTTCGAATTCAAAAGAGGTATACGGCTAAACCTATTTTCAACTGTTTTTACACTATAAAGCGTTGCAAAACTTTGAAAAATAATATCTTTTTCATTCTTTAATGAAATTTGATGAAATAGGAGACACCGTGACCGCAAGGAGGCTCTCTACATTCTAGAAGAAGCCGCGGATTTTTCTGACCTTCCTACGATTTTTAGCACTGCAATAACTAATGTGAGGAATCTAAATTATTTGTGTGAGTGAAACCGCGTTGTATAAATTATATAAGCGAAGTGTAAATTATATACGCATTGTATACCTCATGTACATGTGTTGTATAAGTTATATTAGCGATGTATAAATTATACAAGCGTTGAATGAAACATATATGCTTTGAATTGTGATGAAATGCAAGTGAATAATTATATTATATTATATATATATATATATACTCCCCTCGTCCACAGACCATGGACGATATCTATTGCTTGTGATTGATGTGATATTATATGGTATGATGAATGGTTGGAAATAATTGTTTGTGGTTGATATTATGGTTGAAAAATACCTTTGTGGTTGAAAAATACCCTCTTGTGGTTGAAACAAATTAGAATAGGATTGTGGAATTGAAAATAAAACATGTCGCCTGCGTGCGAACTAGATGCATGATCCCCATTGTCAAAAACCGCGAGGTTTTAAGGTAGAGCGAGGAGCCGTACTAGGGACGGTCCCGGTTTTAACTACCCTGCCGTTATGCTGCCAAAATTTTCTGAAATATTTATGTGTTAGAATAATTTTCATTCGTTGAAATAAATTACATATGCTATATCAAATATTCATGTGTTGAGTTGCAATTCATTCGTTGAGTTGAAATTCATGTGTTGAATATTATTTGAATTTAAACAAATGGCTTTAGCGATAAAGATTACATTTTTATATATATACAAACTATATCGAATATTCATGTGTTGAGTTGCAATTCATTCGTTGAGTTGAAATTCATGTGTTGAATTTTGAATTTAAACAAATGGCTTTAGCGATAAAAATTACATTTATATATATATATATATACAAACTATATCGAATATTCATGTGTTGAGTTGCAATTCATTCGTTGAGTTGAAATTCATGTGTTGAATATTATTTGAATTTAAACAAATGGCTTTAGCGATAAAAATCACATTTTTATATATATACAAACTATATAGAATATTCATGTGTTGAGTTGCAATTCATTCGTTGAGTTGAAATTCATGTGTTGAATATTATTTGAATTTAAACAAATGGCTTTAGCGATAAAGATTACATTTTTATATATATACAAACTATATCGAATATTCATGTGTTGAGTTGCAATTCATTCGTTGAGTTGAAATTCATGTGTTGAATATTATTTGAATTTAAACAAATGGCTTTAGCGATAAAAATTACATTTTTATATATATACAAACTATATCGAATATTCATGTGTTGAGTTGCAATTCATTCGTTGAGTTGAAATTCATGTGTTGAATATTATTTGAATTTAAACAAATGGCTTTAGCGATAAAAATCACATTTTTATATATATACAAACTATATAGAATATTCATATGTTGAATTGCAATTTGTTCGTCGAGTTGAAATTCATGTGTTGAATGTTATCGTCTTTTAAAAATAAAATGAATCGACAATAAAAACTACACCTTTATTGTGAACATGAAGTGTTAAAAATACACACGTGTCGAATAAATATTTTTGACGATAAAAATATTCCTTTTATCATGTATACGCTTAGAGAAAAATACACACGTGTCGAATAAATATTTTTGACGATAAAAATATTCCTTTTATCATGTATACGCTTAGAGAAAAATACACACGTGTCGAATAAATATTTTTGACGATAAAAATATTCCTTTTATCATGTATACGCTTAGAGAAAAATACACACGTGTTGAAATAAATAATAGTTTGCTAGAAATATTATTATTAGCTTTGTTCTGCATATATATACACGTGTTGAACAGGAAAAATGGATTAGCTGTAAAGTAAAGAAATTATTTGCGTGCCCGACAAATAGGTAAACCTTGATGAGTTGGCTATGCAATTTTATTTATATATCAACTCCTGTGAATGCCATTGGATGCGGAGTGCTGGTTATTCTGTGTGAAATAATAAATAACGCCATAGGATAGTAATAATTAATTTTGAACTACACTACATGGCATACTTCTTGACGATAGGCATACTTCATCATATTCCACATAAGCAATTGGAGCTTGTGTGACGAGGTGGAAGATTTACCATACAAGCAAGAGGCTTGTATGGCGATGACTCTGTACTACAGGTTGAACTGATGACTGATATGGACTATATAAATTATAACGATAAATTGCCAGATTAATAAAAACCCCACACGGGTCTGGAGTTGACAATAATCACGTCGATCTAGTTATTAGATACGGCACATGGACTATTTCCACACGGAAACGGGGTGACGAGAATTTATTCTTTGGAGTGATTATCAGTACATACTCCCCCGTAAACACCAGAATATATCACTATAAATATGTGAATGCTTTTTAGGATTTATTGGGTACCTAACACGACCCAATAAATTTCCAAACCCCTCCCCATACAAAGGAGGTTATGGCGAAATTTTTCGAAATATTAAGGCGTTAGTGAAAAATTTGAAGTGAAAACGAAATTAAAATTATAGAATGAACTATAATTGAAATTATAGAATGAACTATATATATATATAAATATAAATATAATTGAAGTGAATAGAGGCCGTGCAGTTCGTGTTTCGGAATCGTAATTTGAAACGATTAGTGCGAGAAATCCGACCATCGGATTTTCCCGAAACCGCAACCGTTGGGTCCGCCTTGGAAATATCTTCCCAACGGCACCAACCTTGTCAAAATCCAACGGTTGGATTGTCCAGAATGTTTAATTCAAATCTGAAGAAAAACAGTGCCCGAATCGTTTATATTTATATATAAATATAAATATAATTAAATTAAATCGAATAATGACGCTGCAGTTCGAATTTTGAAACCGTAACTTCAAACGACTAGTGTGGAAGATCCGACCGTCGGATTCTCACGAAACTGGAACCGTTGGGTTCGCTTTGGGAATATCTTCCCACTGATATAGACTTTGTAGAAATCCAACGTTTAGATTTTCCGATATATGTAAAACAAATTAGGGGAAAAACAGCGCCAGTGTCATAACACGACCTGAAACGTCGTTTAATTAAATATGGCCATTTTTAAATAAATAAAAATGGCGAAGAATCTTTATAAAATATTATAAGCAACATAGATTGCAAATAAACCAGTTGGGCTTGAATTGTTTGATATTTGATGGTTGTGTGTGTTTGACACAAAAATAACACTAAAGAACTGAAAGATGGATGTCGAATAATATAACCATAGAAAGAATCGATTTAAATTCTAATGACGTGAATTATTTGAAAAGGCCGAGCTAACCCTCATTTCAAATAATTTATCGAGCGATTCGAATTGGAAAATGCAAAGACGATTCAAGACCGACGATCTTCGTATCGGTTGGATGGGCGCTACTGAGGTTCCTGACCGGAGTAGCTACCGGAAGGGGACGGAAGTAGTAGCTGTCTGAACGTATGTGTTGATTGTACGGATATACGAGGAATTTGACGCCTCCGGTTTCATTCAGACCCAGAACGGACTTGTAAATGGACTGTGTGTCTGACATTGGATTTTGTTCTATACTGATTGATCTCTGTTAAATATATATCTGTTTGGCGGTGGAGAATTTATTCTTTTGCTTAACGCCCTTCTCTGAGACGTACGAGCTCAGGGGTTATATATCGATGGAAATCAATCATATGGAGTGGACTGCCTATGTGGCATGCCAAGATGCTGTGATCAAGGCTTCTGTTGCAAAGCAAAGTCTTGTGGATGATGATCAAAGCACGGTCTACGTGGCCTAGCTTTGTGTATAGCGTGGATTCGCGAGCCTCACACCCCGGTATGAGTTAAAAAGGGATACGGACCGCTGGGAGAGCACGACGTTTCTTTCTAGCTATGGTGGTGTCAGTGACTTACCAGCCCTGACATATATATCTACTTTTCACCTTTGTGGTTATTGGAATGCGAGGCGCCTCGATTATAGGTCTGTAAGGACCGGGAAACGTGTGTTTAAGAATAAATAATCCTCAAACGTAAGAGAGGACCGGCCCAGCCGATCCAGGGGTTGCACAGAGTGTGTAGTCCCGAGGCATTTGCTAGAGTGTCTCGAAGCGGAGAGGAGCTTGCCCCTTGCCTCGACTCATGACGGAAATCCAATTTCCAATACGAGATAACAGATTCGATTGTAACTTATATATGGCGACATAGTGGCATAGAACACTCATGTCGCCTATGATTGATATTTATGATGCTATTCGCTTTTGAAACATATATGCACTAGTAATAATATCAAATGATTTTGCTTTATACGTATCAAGCATATTTGGCTATTATAAGGTAAAACTCTATCCTCTGGCTTGCGTTGCATTGTATGATGGGACTTGAGTCTTATAATGGCTTCATTCTTTCTAAAAGCATTACGTTGTTTTAAAAGAATTTACTTTGTTTTAAATGCACTAGCAATCACTGGAGTAAACCCGTTCCACGAAAGTGGCGTGGTCCTATGATTTGCTTATTACTGTTGTTTAAACTATTAAATAGATTCCTCATACCAGTCCCCATGACTAACTCGTTGTTTGTTTCACTTTGCAAACGCGGGTGCCCTTATTTTCACACGGGCAGCCTAGTACACAGGTGACATGTTGTTTTTGGCTCTGCACTGCTGCATAGAGTGCATTTTTGGCTCATGGCGTGGCTGACTTCACAGAGATGACTTTGACATTTTCCGCCATTATTGTTCTTATATTATGATTCCGCCACGGGCGATGCAGACTGATTTACTTTCCGTATTTCTTATATTATGTATATGTTCCGCCTTCGGCGATGTAGACTGATACCCTTATTATGTCTCACTGCATGTATGTATTCCGCCTCTGGCGATGATGACTGATCACTTTCCTTTTTATTCACTAAGTTATATCCTACGCTATGCTATCCTGATATTATTATATGTTGTGATTCCGCTGTCATACCATGTAAAATTATTCTATTTATTGTTTCTGCTATTATCTGTACTCTGTTATGATGATTAATGTGTTATATTCCAATGATTATCCTTAATACCGCCCCTCGGATTTTGGGATCGTCACATACGATAATCCCAATAATTAGTTGTATGTCGATCGATTGATTGACAGGCTGTTATAAGCGTTAAATATTTATATTTGATGCTTATGCAGTGTAGAATGCACTCTGGATGATGGATTGCTGTTTTCATTGTTGTTATACACATTTGTTGTGTGAAATCCATAAAATCAAATTATATGGTAATTGATTGTGCCCGATTCCAGTTCAGAAAGAATGAAGATTTTGAAATAGCGATTATTTTAAAATAACGAATATTTTCAAACAATATTCAGAAAAGAATCGAAATATGATTTTGATGTCCGATATGGGATGAACACAAATATATTTAAATATATAAAGCCGTGTTGATTACATTGACGCCATTTTGACGTGAATGAAATTTATATCGATTTTATTCATTTTTGTAATGAATATCGAAGAGGAATTGATTTCAAAATCTAATGTTTAGAAAATATTATCATTTATATATCGATGATAGGGAATACTCAATTTTGATTAGAAATTGAATATGAAGTCGAAAGCGTTTTGAAAACGAGTTTAAAACGATTTATAAAATACGTTTTAAAAAGGAAATCGACGAAATATATATAATATATTATATATATATAATGGCCTGAATAGAACGCGTCGCGCTGCGGCAGTTCGCGAATTTCGACCATTGACTTCAAATGGACATTACGGGAGATCCGACCTTCGGATTCACCTAAATCCGTAACCATTGGGTTTGTATCGAAAAGTGCTTTCTAACGAATACGAGGAATTAAAAATCTAATGGTTGGATTTGGAATCATGTCCAAATCAAATTTGGAAAAGGTCGTTGTAAGTGCAGTTCGATGGCCGTTGATGGAAATCGAATGTATGGGCCTTGATAAAATCATTAAAAATATCAATAATTAGTGTAAAATCATAAGAAATGATTTGGAAAGAGTTGGGATGAAAAATTCCATATTTGGAAAGATAAAAATAGTTTTTTATCGAAATGAACTAGTTTTGAACTAGAGTTATAATCCATTTATTTTTAAAATAAATAAACTGGATTTGAAATGGTTTTGAAAATAACTAGAATTTCCAATATATATAGTGGAAATGGATTTGAATCGAAAATGTCTTCGGAATATTTCGATGTTGGATTTCGTGATTATACAGATATTGTTATGGAAATTTGAAAGATATATTTATATCGTTATTTCCAACACGATATTTGGTAGTCGTTGAATTTGATATTGAAAATAAGCCGATATATTTTATATTCAGAGCCTCGTATTTAATATTAAATGGGATTTGGGTTTGTCGTGAATGGTGTCTTCATTAACACTGTTCTTAAATCCAATTGAGAAAAAGATTAAATCTTTTCATTTGGATTTAATGAAGTATACCAATTAAATAATATTTAATTGGAATCGAATTTGGAAATGATCTGTGGGTTTATCATGAACTTTGTTTTAAATAACATTTGTTATTTAATCCGATAATTTATTGAATGTGAATTGGGTTTGTTGTGAACTGTGTTTTAACGACATTCGTTCTTTAACCCGATTTACAGTGAAATGTGATTTGGAATTTATAAATCTTTTGTTAAGATTTAAAGGAAATTTTCCAAAGTAAAGTTTTCCGATTTAATAAAATAAATTGGAATGGAATGGAATTCGATTTGGTAATAATCGAAGTGAATTTATATGGAGGAAGACTGCTAATATATATGGAATTTGAAAGGCTTTGCTGTTATTCCATTTATATTATTAGTCGGATATGGAAGTTTATATCGATTATATATATTGATCTGTTTTCTGTAAAAATTCCATTGTTAATGGAATGTGATTTTGGGTTTATCGTGAGCCGCGTTTTAAATGACATTGGTTCTTTAACCCAGTTAAAGACAGGATTTATTTCCTGGATTTGAATAATCATTAGATAATGATTTTTGGAAATTAAAACTGAATTAGAGTTTTAATGAATCTTTAAATAGATTGAAAGGTGAATTTGATAACTAAAATTATCAAATTCAAGAAATGATCGAGAACGGAGTACCACCAGTTTTACTCCAGACGATAGTTAAATCTTTAATTAAATTTGAACGTGAAATGGTAATTGAATTTACCGATAACACCGTGGTGTTAGATATGAAGTATTACCAATTTTACTTTATGGGATGAATAGGTTGGGGTTGGGAAATTTAACAAACGATTACTTCGGTAAGGTTCGCTAATCCGACTAGTTTAGATAAACCATAATTTGGTTTGAATTGATATTCAAAGGAAGATTAAAGAATAAATTTAAAGAATTTATCTTTGATAAAATTAATGGGAACCTTTCCCAAAGTATAAGAATATTTGAGTAAAGGAATATTCTGGATTGGAATGAGGCGTATGTTGTGTTTTTATAGCACCTGTTTATTATATACGCGAGTTACTCAAAAAGACCGGGCTTATCCCATTTTGAATAACTGAATCGGCGATGAGTCGACGATGAAGACGGTGGTAGAAGACCGGAGGTCTTCACATCGTTTGGATAATTACTGATGATCTTGATTGGGCTGTACACTCAAGAGGAGGGAATCAGTTGGTGATCGTCCAGACGTACTTGGAGATCGATGGATATGCGAGGAATAAGGTTCCTCCGGTTTAGTTCAGACCCATAACGGACTTGTAAATGGATGTGTGTCTGACATTGGATTTTATTATGTGTTGATTGATTTCTATTAAATATATATCTATTTGGCGGTGGAGAATTTATTCTCTTGCTTAACTCTCTTCTCTGAGACGTACGAGCTCAGAGGTTATATATCGACAGATATCAGTCGCATGGCATGAACTGCCTGTGTGGCAAGATGATATGCAAATGATCAAGGCTTCTATTGAAAAGTAGATTCTTGTGGTTGATGATCAAAGCACGACTTTAATACAGCGTAGCTTTGTGTAGCATTAATTCGCGAACCTCACACCCTGGTGTGAACCAGAAACGGGAGAGGACATCAGGGAGGGCATGCGTTTACTTCTATCTAGGAGTGGTGTTTTGGGTTTTACACGCCCGGACATTTTACTTATGTGGATGATGGATTGCGAGGCTCCTCGGTTATATCGGTCGTTCCGGGACTGATGGAGTCATTTGGCTCATTGATGCCCCATAGGGCAGGGAAACGCAGTGTTCAGGCATTGTAATCCACATCGAGTGGACCGACCCTGACGATCCAAGGCTTGCCTGTGCGCTTGCCTGAGACACGAGCTAGAGCGTCTCGAAGCGGTAAGGGCGATCCCTTCCCTTAGTTCACAGACGGAAATCCAACTTACAATACGTGACATTGCGATTTTTATTGTAAACCTATATATGGCGACATAGTGGTATGGGGCACTTATGACGTCTATGATTGATACTTATGATTGAAATTGTTTTGACACTATACACTTATAGTAATAGTAAAAGTTGAAATTTAGCATTTCAAGCATTCTTTGGCTATTATAATGTAAAACCCTATCCTCCGGCTTGTGTTGCATTGTGTGATGGGACCTGGGTCTTATGATAGCTTCACTGTTCTTTATTTAGCATCGCGCTGTTGTTTTATGCATTGGTATTCTTGGGAGGAAACCCGTTCCGTGTTATACGGCGTGGTCCCTTGATTTACCTTACTTTAAAATAAAGATTAATAATTGTTTTCGTTCTCACACCAGTCACATGACTGACCTGGAGTTTATTGTTTTAACCTAAACTCTGGATACCCCTATTTTCTACACGGGCAGCTAGTAGTTTTGGTTTTGCAGATTTATATTCACAGGATCCTGGTTTACAGCTGGAATGATATTCGGAAAGCTCTGTATCCGTATATTATTTTCAGTTGTGTTTTGTATTATTTTTCCGCTGCTATGTAATGTATTGTAAATCTCTGATATTTAGTGTGTAATATTTATTCGTACTCTGTATATTCTTGTATTCTGATGGAATTGTTGTAATTAACAATGAAATGTTCTTCTGTTTGTGTCCCGATGTGGCTTGTTCTCTAAGCAATCCGTTCTTCCTCTCCTCTTCGGAGACCGGGGAAGTAAGGGGTTCTTACATTTGGTATCAGAGCTTTGGTTTACCGAGCTCGAGAACAAGACTCATTAGAACCGAACGAAAGAATTCATCAGAGATTGTATTAGTAATATCCAATGAGGAGGACTCGTTAGAGATGAGATCAGTAGCATCCTAGAACGAGTGTGAAGAGTACATTTTAGAAATAAAAATAAAAAGGAAAACAAATATTGTTTTGAAAATTTAAATCGTATTATACGTATTTGAATATTTATTTTAAATTGATTTGGACAATCCAGTATATAAAGATTTTGCATATATGTCTGATCCACGGGTATTCGAAGTTTTAATATACTGGATAGATATAGAATCACACTCTAGTCGCTTGGAGATAACACTGATGATAACAGCTGCATCATCAGTGGTTATATGTTCAAGTTTCGAAAGTGGGATTTCTATATGATTCCAATTGATTGGTGTGAGAACCAAAACTAGATAGGTCTTATTGTTGTGATTTGGCATCAAAAATCTGATTTTTAGACTATGTATCAAAGTTATGAATTTGAAAAGCTAATCAACTAATTGATTGATGGTTGTGTTGTATGACTATTCATTTAAAACCAACATATGAAAGAAAGGTAGATTTAGCCAGATTGAATCAAATGTTGAGCTAAATTGAAAATTGTTTGAAATTGCATGCATATACATGTGTATACATTGAACATGTCATAGCAGGGAAGCTAAGCAGAGGAATAAAATTGTTTGCCCAACAAATAGGTACATGTTTATTGTATTTCTTTGCGGATTGGATTATTTTATGAGCCGATTGGCTGTTTCTTTTTCTTTTGGGATTAGAGAGGCCTGTATGGCAATTTCGGGATTTTCTCGGTGCTCCCGTGCAGGGAAGGTTATGGCGAAATTTTTCGAAAATTTAGGTTGTTAGCCAAATTTTTGAAAAATTTGAAAAGTTTTTAGAAACTGAAAAGTTGAAGAACTTAGGCCATAATGAAAATAATGAAAGTTGAGTTGATTTGTAAAACAACTTTCAGCTTCGTTCCTTTTTGGGGACGAAAAGTTTTAAGTGGGGGAGATTATAATAACCCGGCAAATCCGAACCAATTTAAAAATTTTATTTTGGCAATTTTAATGAATTTTGAATATTTAAAATGAATTATTTTAAATAATGATGACGAGAAATTTATTTTGAGTAGAATTAGAATGGAAATATTTATTTGAATCATCGTTAGAATATAAATATTTTATTTTAATTATAAAAGGAATTGAAAATGGCACTGTAGTTCGAAAATTCGATTTCAAATTTCAACTGAATGTACAGGATTTAAAATAAACTGGATTTTAGCGAAACCAAAAATATTTGAATCTATTTGAGAATATCTTTCCAATGAATCCGAAAAATTGAAATTTCATAGCGGGAATAAAAAGTTATGCCCAGTTGAAAATTCAGAATAGTCGCTATGGAATTTTGGCCCTTAAAAATGGAAATTTTGCAAACGACCTCTGTTTTCGACAAAACCACTTTTGTTGGATTCGGGATGTCAAATTATTGCTAGATTCCAAAATTCATAATTTTTGGGGTTAATATGTGAGCATGGTGTAGGAAAACGTGTTTTGACAGTTTTTGTCAATTTGGATTGACCAGAAAATGACCAATTTTCAAACGGTCTTCAAATTTGACGAAATTAGTTTCGTTGGTACCGTATCGTCAATACGAAGCCAGAAATAAATTTTCTGTAATTTTTAGAGTTAGTATGTGGTCCCGGTAAATTGAAATGTACGTTTAAAATTGAATATAATGATTTATATTTTAAATTTAGCAGGAACTGTTCGTAACAGCCGAACTGGCTCACGATACATATCCCATTGTGTTCGGAATGGGGGTAATTAACTAGGGGCGACAGTCATTGGGTTCGATTCGGGGTTCGAAAGAAAAAGTTACTTTTTGAATTTAAAATAAAATAAATAATTAAATTAGACCGCCTCCCTTTTCTTCTCTCCCTCCTCCTTTCCTTACCCCCCCCCCCCCTTGACTCCAGTTATTAAAAAAAATGAACGAAAAGAATCTCCCTCTTTTTGCTCAGACAACCACGCCTCCTCCCATAGTCGCCGCGCTGCCATGCCCTTCCGCCCCACCTCGGCCTGCTGACGCCGCCCCCTCCATCCCCGTTCCCTCTCCTCTGTAAATCGCGAGTCCCTAGAAACCCGTGCCCACCGCCATTCGCTCCTTGGAATCCTGCGCCCACCGCCAACATATCCTCCACCGCACACCACCAGACCTCGCCGCAACTTCCTCCTCCTCCTACGACCCAATTCGATCCCAAACACCCCTTTGATTGAAGAAGTGGAGAAATCCCTCCCCCTTCAACAAATTAAATAGAATAAATGTGAGTTTTCTTTCTTCAATTTAATCTCTTTTATTTTTATTTCTATTTAAAGAGAAGATCTTTAGATTATAGAAATTATAATTTTCAGTTTATAAAGATTATATATTTTTATATGAACGTAATGAATATAAAAATAGGGTTTTTATATTAGTGGTGTCATAAAAATATAATTTCTATTATATAGATAACAATATAAAAATTAGATTTTTGAAAGGGAAGAGATTGGATTTTTATTCGTATGAAATATATGATTTTTATTTTATAATAAACATATGGTTTTATTTTGAAGTAGCAATATAAAAATTAGATTTTTATATAAGAAGTAGTGATAAAGTTATGATTTTTATCTATGTGAAGAAGCGATAAAAATGTGATTTTTATTTATGTAGAGTTGAAATAAAAATATTATCTTTACATAGAAGATAGAGTAATAAAAATATAATCTTTACAGTATATGAAGTGAAATAAAAATATGAACTTTATTTTTATCATGAAGTAGTGAGAATAAAAATATGATTTTTATATTATAGAGATTATAAAAATATGATTTTTTATATTATAGAGATTATAAAAATATAATTTTTATATAGTAGAGATTATAAAAAATATGATTTTTATATATGTAGCGAAATGAAAATCTGATTTTTATTATATATATAGTGAAGTAAAAATGTGATTTTTATTTCAGATAAGGCGATAAAAATATGATTTTTATTTATTGGAATGAAGCGATAAAAATATGATTTTTTATATATGAACAGCGTGAAAAGGATGCGTTGAAATTTTGAACAAATCCAGACCGTTCAGAAGGAGAGCACGGCGGAGTGGAACCCAAATGTGAGAACTCATCACTATAATTTTCTTTATACGGTTATTTATTATGTAACTGCATATATGAACTGTTTTCCCATCGTCCACAGACCATGGACGACTTGTGTGTTTTTTGGTTATATTGTGTTGTGATTTTTGGTTGATTGGTTTGTTTGGATTGGTTTGGGGAAATGAAATGGAATTGAATAGAATTGGTATGTGTATGGCGTGGGCCATTATTAGACCGGGGATAAGGCTGGGCCTTATCCCATTTCTAGTATTGTGCCGTTATGCCGCCGAAATTTTCTAAAATATGTTAAAAAAATAAAAATATCATTTTATTAGATAAATGAATAAAATAAAATATTCATTTACAAATCATACGATTTGTATATGTGCACCCATTTGACTGATATGGATTGGGACGATAAATTTTACACATCGTCCAACTGCACAAATAAAATTCATTATTTGTTGATTGAAAACCCCACACGGGTGTTGGGATGAAATTGGACATACACTAATCACAATAATTAGTTGTATGTCGATCGATTGATTGACAGGCTGTTATAAGCATTAAATATTTATATTTGATGCTTATGCAGTGTCGAATGCACTTTGGATGATGGATTGCTGTTTTCATTGTTGTTCTACACGTTTGTTGTGTGAGATCCATATAATCAAATTATATGGTAATTGACTGTGCCTGATTCCAGTTCAGAAAGAATGAAGATTTTGAAATAACGATTATTTTAAAATAACGAATATTTTCAAACAATATTCACAAAAGAATCAAAATATGATTTTGACGTCCGATATGGGATGGACACGAATATATTTAAATATATAAAGCTGTGTTGATTAGATTGACACCATTTTGACGTGAACGATATTTATATCGATTTTATTCATTTTTATAATGAATATCGAAGAGGAATTGATTTCAAAATCTAATGTTTTGAAAATATTATCATTTATATATCGATGATATGGAATACTCAATTTTGATTAGAAAATGAATATGAAGTTGAAATAGTTTTGAAAACGAATTTAAAACGATTTATAAAATACGTTTTAAAAAGGAAATCGACGAAATATATATAATATATATTATACATATATAATGGCATGAATAGAACGTGCCACGCTGTGGCAGTTCGCGAATTTCGATCATTGACTTCAAACGGACATTACGGGAGATCTGACCTTTGGATTCTCCTAAAACTGGAACCGTTGGATTCGTATCGAAAAGTGCTTTCTAACGAATATGAGGAATTAGAAATCTAACTGTTGGATTTGGAATTATGTCCAAATCAAATTTGGAAAAGGTCGCTGTAAATGCAGTTCGATGGCCGTTGATGGAAATCGACTGTACGGGCCTTGATAAAATTATTAAAAATATCAATAATTAGTGTAAAATCATAAGAAATGATTTGGAAAGAGTTGGGATGAAAAATCCCATTTTTAAAAGATGAAAATAGATTTTTATCGAAATGAACTAGTTTTGAACTAGAGTTATAATCGATTTATTTTTAAAATAAATAAATTGGATTTGAAATGGTTTTGAAAATAACTAGAATTTCCATTATATAAAGTGGAAATGGATTTGAATCAAAATTGTCTTCGGAATATTTCGATGTTGAATTTCGTGATTATACAGATATTGTTATGGAAATTTGAAAGATATATTTATATCGTTATTTCCAACACGATATTTGGTGGTCGTAGAATTTGATATCGAATATAAGCCGATATATTTTATATTCAGAGCCTTGTATTTAATATCAAATGGGATTTGGGTTTGTCGTGAATGGTGTCTTCATTAACACTGTTCTTAAACCCAATTGAGAAAAAGATTAAATCTTTTTATTTGGATTTAATGAAGCACACCAATTAAATAATATTTAATTGGAATCGAATTGGAATTGATTTGTGGGTTTATCGTGAATGGTGTTTTAAATAACATTTGTTCTTTAACCCGATAATTTATGGAATGTGAATTGGGTTTGTTGTGAACTGTGTTTTAAGGACAATCATTCTTTAACCCGATTTACAGTGAAATGTGATTTGGAATTTATAAATCTTTTGTTAAGATTTAAAGGAAATTTTCCAAAGTAAATATTTCCGATTTAATAAAATAAATTGGAATGGAATGGAATTCGATTTGGTAATAATCGAAGTGAAGTTCTGTGGAGGAAGACTGCTAATATATTTGGAATTTTAAAGGTTTTGTCGTTATTCCATTTATACTATTAGTCGGATATGGAAGTTTATATCGATTATATATATTGATCTGTTTTTCGTGAAAATTCCATTGTTAATGGAATGTGATTTTTGGTTTATCGTAAACCGCGTTTTAAATGACATTGGTTCTTTAACCCAGTTAAAGACAGGATTTATTTCCTGGATTTGAATAATCATTAAGTAATGATTTTTGGAAATTGAAACTGAATTAGAGTTTTGATGAATCTTTAAATAGATTGAAAGGTGAATTTGATAACTAAAATTATCAAATTCAAGAAATGATCGAGAATGGAGTACTACCAGTTTTACTCCAGACGATAGTTAAATATTTAATTAGATTTGAACGTAAAATGGTAATTGAATTTACCGATAACACCGTGGTGTTAGATATGAAGTATTACCAGTTTTACTTCATGGGATGAATAGGCTGGGGTTGGGAATTTAACAAATGATTACTTCGGTAAGGTTAGCTAATCCCGACTAGTTTGGATAAACCATAATTTGGTTTGAATTAATATTCAAAGGATGATTAAAGAATAAATTTAAAGAATTTATCTTTGATAAAATTAATGGGAACCTTTCCCAAAGTATAAGAATATTTGAATAAAGGAATATTCCGGATTGGAATGAGGCGTATGTTGTGTTTTTATAGCACTTGTTTATTATATACACGAGTTTTTCAGAAAGACCGGGTTTATCCCATTTTGAATAATTGAATCGGCGATGAGTCGACGATGAAGACGGTGGTAGAAGACCGGAGGTCTTCACATCATTTGTATAATTACTGATGATCTTGATTTGGCTGTACACCCAAGAGGAGGGAATCAGTTGGTGATCGTCCATACGTACTTGGAGATCGATGTATATGCGAGGAATAAGGTTCCTCCGGTTTCGTTCAGACCCAGAACGGACTTGTAAATGGATGTGTGTCTGACATTGGATTTTATTCTGTGTTGATTGATTTCTATTAAATATATACATGTTTGGCAGCGGAGAATTTATTCTCTTGCTTAACGCCCTTCTCTGAGACGTACGAGCTCAGAGGTTATATATCGATAGATATCATTCGCATGGCATGAATTGCCTGTGTGGCATGCTGAGATGCAAATGATCAAGGCTTCTGTTGAAAAGCGGAGTCTTGTGGTTGATGATCAAAGCACGACTTTAATACAGCGTAGCTTTGTGTAGCGTTAATTCACGAACCTCACACCCCGGTGTGAACCAGAAATGGGAGAGGACATCAGGGAGGGCATGTGTTTCCTTCTAGCTAGGAGTGGTGTTTTGGGTTTTACACGCCCAGACATTTTACTTATGTGAATAATGGATTGCGAGGCGCCTCGGTTATATCGGTCGATCCAGGACCGATGGAGTCATTTGGCTCATTGACGCCCCATAGGGCGGGGAAACGCAGTGTTCAGGCATTATAATCCACATCGAGTGGGCCGGCCCTGACGATCCAAGGCTTGCCTACGCGCTTGCTTGAGACACGGGCTAGAGTGTCTCGAAGCGGTAAGGACGATCCCTTACCTAGGTTTACAGATGGAAATCCAACTTCCAATACGTGACATTGCAGTTTTTGTTGTAAACCTATATATGGCGACATAGTGGTATGGGGCACTTATGCCGTCTATGATTGATACTTATGATTGAAATTGTTTTGACACTATACACTTATAGTAATAGTAAAAGATGAAATTTAGCGTATCAAGCATTCTTTGGCTATTATAAGGTAAAACCCTATCCTCCCGCTTGTGTTGCATTGTGTGATGGGACCTGGGTCTTATAATAGCTTCATTGTTCTTTATTTAGCATTGCGCTGTTGTTTTATGCACTGGCATTCTTGGGAGGAAACCCGTTCCGTGTTATACGGCGTGGTCACTTGATTTACCTAACTTTAAAATAAAGATTAATAACTGTTTTAGTTCTCACACTAGTCACATGACTCACCTGGAGTTTATTGTTTTAACCTGAACTCTGAGTGCCCCTATTTTCTACACGGGCAGCTAGTAGTTTTGGTTTTGCAGATTTATATTCACAGGATCCTGGTTTATAGCTGGAATGATATTCGGAAAGCTCTGTATCTGTATATTCTTTTCAGTTGTGTTTTGTATTATTTTTCCGCTACTATGTAATGTATTGTAAATCTCTGATATTTAGTGTGTAATATTTATTCGTACTCTGTATATTCTTGCATTCTGAAGGAATTGTTGTAATTAACAATGAAATGTTCTTCCGTTTGTGTCCCGATGTGGCTTGTTCTCAAAGTAATCCATTCTTCCTCTCCTCTTCGGAGACCGGGGAAGTAAGGGGTTCTTACAAAAAATGTGGAAAAAAAACAGATAAATGAAGATGACAGATAGCAAGAACAAACTGTAAAATCAGTAGAGCCAATAAATATTAAAGAACCTTCATGGCAAGACTTACACTTATCGAAATGCAAAAAGGTGACAAAACATCTAAATGATGATGAAGGAAGGATTGTAAGGATAATTTATTCAATGTCAATAGCTGAAGATAAGTAAGTATAATATTTTCATCTGTAGTTGTAGAACGTACGAATAAATATATTAACTGTTTGACTTTTAAATAATTAACAGTCCAGTCGCTTGGCGAGATGATGATCGGGCAAGGGGAGGATGTATTATTACGAAAGATATGCTGATGGAAATGTTGCGAGGTTCATTAACAGATGGCCAGGTAAACATATTTAACAAAATTAAGTAATGATAACCATGTAAATTAAAAAATGATAACCAAAATTGATATATTTTGGTGATAAGTATAATGAAGAAGATACTGATGCCTAAAAAAATGCCAAAATGATACTGAGAAACTTGAACATATTGATTCAAAATGCGTCGTACTAAAACTGATACTTTTATAGACATAAAACTTCTAACTAATTATTTTATTTAAAAAATGATAGTGTAAATTATTAATAACTGTAACATATTAATTGGAAGTAATATTAAATTGATACCGTAAACATGATAAAAACATATCTATCAATAATAAATACAAAACCTGAAGTATACCATTTTATCAATAATAAATACAAAACCTGATGTATACCATTTTAAATGTTAGATCCTAAAATGATTCTAACACCCAAAGTAAGGATGATTCTAAATGAAATAAAAAGAAAATGAAGAAAACACACGATTTATAGTGGTTCAGCGTTAAAGAGTCTACGTCCACTTTGAATTTCTCTAATTGATGATAGGAATACAAGTACAATGATTGTTTTCACTCAATTTCACTCATACAATGAATAATTTCACTCAATCTTCTCCAAAATGTGCTTCAAAAGGTGATTGTGACCTGAATAAAGTGATGAAAATCAGTTATGGAGGAAGTTTTAGTTGGTGATTTTCCAAAAGATCCCTTCAAATGATCCTTGGGGGTATATTTATAGGCAGGAAAATCCCCTGGAAGGCATCCGGTTCAGGTACACGTGGTGCTCATCGCTTCAAAGTCGGGATCGGAAGCTCTGGGACGGTTCTAGCGCATTATCCTCGTGGGTGAACGTGGAGGAACGAGCACACAACCGCTTCGCATCTTCTGGGATCGTGTGTTATAACCATTACCATTTCTGGTTCGGATCGGATGCATGGAGGAAAGGGGGAGCGGATCGGACGACTCTGAACCGATCCTGTACTGTTCTTGTATTTTTATTTTCTGCTTCAAAATGTATTGATTTTGCTCAGGGTCTCCGAACCGATCCGAGCCTCTATTATGCACTCTTTTAATCAACATTCTTCATCAATTGGTTTTCTGACTTTGTGTAGCCTAGTTCACAAAGCAGGCTAACATTTTACCCCCCTCGAAGTACAATTTTATCGAAGATAGAGTGTGCTTCGAAATAGTTCACGCATTGGTTTCTGAATCAAAACTATTGAATGATCGCTTCCATTCGCTTGTAGAGTTGTGTTGCTTCTTCAAGTCGCATCTCTCGATGTTTATAAATATATCACTATATGTTCAAATCATCCCTGTTGCTTTCGATAATATCGGGAATCTTTTTAATATTCAAGATAGCTTCTTCAGGTGAACTCCAATAGCGTACGTTTATGAATCTTTTATTCCACTTTGGACTTATCTCACATTTTGAATCAAAATGAACGATCACGCTTTGGTTCGGCTAAGGCCTACTTGATCCAAGCTGTGCTCCAAACATCATTACGTCAGCAGGCTGGATGGCTTTATGTTGGCTTGGTCTTTGTACTGAGCGGGTCGATCTGAGCATTGGGAGCCCACGAGAATACCAATAGACCCTTATTTTCATATAAATGCTCAAAAATCTATTTTACCCCTTTCATTTAACTTTGTCTTCACTCCCCCAATTCAGCGTGAACCCTAGTCTGTGAATTAGGAAGAAACTTCTCCGATTTCTTGAAGCGATTTCAAAGGTGGGACTTCAATCCCTGATTAACTCCGATTTAATCAATTCTAGCCCAAATTTAGGAGCGATTCGAGTAATTCTAACTCTGATTTAGTCATATCTGCCGTGACGCTGCGCCTCCCATCCTCTCACCATCGTCGTTGGTGGCCTCGCCGCCGCCTCAAGATGGTTGGATTTCAAAGCCAGCGCCGGCCACGCTAATCTACAAGTGCTCAGTCACGAATAGGCTTTTGAAAGGAAATGGGTTAGATAGTGTTGAAGGAGTGGAGAGGAAGATGAAGAAGGAAGCGGGGCCGGTTCGATTTGAATACATCAAAGAGATAAGAAGGTGCAGCTGATGATGGAGGGTGGAATCGGTTAGGGTCGGAAAAGAGGATTACGGTTGTAGAAGGAGGTAGGGTTGAATGGATAGGTCTTGGGATGTTGGTACGGTTCGGTTCGGTGTCAACCGATCCGACCAGAGTTGTCTTCCTTTAGCCCCCTTCAATCTGATCCCTTCTCTTCCTTCGCTTCGAACCGATCTGGTCAAGTGAAGCATCCAAATCGGTTCGCTCATCATTTTGACATCCGAACTGATCCGATTCTAACACAAAGAAAGAGGACTTAAGTCGAATCGATCGTAGCATACACATCTGAACCGATCCGAAGACATCCAACTTAATGTGCAAGAATGGTTCAACTAATTCAATCAACAATGATTGTGGCCTATGACTTTATGGACAGTTAGGATAGAGCCTTTTTAGCTGAAATTTTTGGATTTCTCATAAATACATAACTGCATTCTTTATTCCTGCATTGCATATTTACATAGTATTTCTTTAATTATGTCATTGCACACTTTAGCTCAAACATAGGCACGTGGGGATACGGGCAATCTTACTCTGACTCCTGCTATTTTTTCTTCACTAGTTTAGCAAAAAATGGCTGAGAGACGCTCATCTAGATTAGCAGAAAGAAAAGATGTTGCTAGATCATCTGAGAATCCACCCATTGAAGACATATCTTCCACTTCAGATTCGGCATGGAATAGTACAGGTCCAGACTATGAAATGGGAACTCATGAAAGTGATGTATCATCCGGGGGTAATGTTTCTCTAGGCAAGGAAGAAAAAGGAGGAGTAGGAGATAATCGTGCCCCAGATGAGCTCGGGAATGTTACTATTTTGGAACTGCCAAAGGATTCGGTCGAATCAACGAACGACAATGATAGACTCGCACGGATATGTCTAAAACACGGGATTCTTCGAAGAGACATAGAGTTGCCTTTGAAAACGGATCGTCCTCATAACCCACCGGAAGGGTTCATGGCTATCACTAGATTGATGTGCCTGGTTGGGGCAATACCTCCATTTTTGCCATTCGTCGTCGATTTTTTGAGACAACTGCGGATTGCCCTCATGCAACTTCATCCCAACTCCTATGCGTACTTGTATACTCTGTACATAGCATATCAAGATATTTTAGGTGTAGAGCTTACTTTCGAGGATGCTCATTTCTTTTACAATTTCAAGCATCGAACCAACGACACCCCGTCTTTTGTATACTTTGAATTGGTGCCAAAAAGGAAAATATCACCGTTCCGTTTAACAGCAAAGCTGGGGACCCGAAACCTGAATGGTTTTATGTTAAGCGGCAGCTCGGGTGTGCCAGAAGATGGCTTAAGTCAAGTAAGGACCTTGGTCCTTTGATTTTTAGTCCCAGCCTTTATCATAAATTTATCAAGCATTACTTGTTTTCACTTGCAGTTCCTAACCTACCACAAGAGAAGCATCCAGTGCAATTTGATTGTTTGAATCGGTTACGTAATGGTGATGAAAAATTCTTGACAATCAAGGACTGTTTAGTAGATGAATATCTCCATCGGCATCATCTAATTTTTATAACTCGTAGCATAGGCCACCGGGAAGGCCCTTACATGTACATACCTCCAGTTAAAGGGCCAATCGACACTCCACTTGAGAGGGGAGAAAGCTCCAAAGATCCAACGGCACCCCTCAGGGATCCTCCTTCTCCCTCCATGACTCAAGATGATATTTTAGCAAATATCACAGAAAAGATAGAGACAACTATATTACTCCCGAGGATGCTGCTACTCCTGAAAAACCAATATCTCCAAAAGAGTTTTTGTTAAATACTCCTCAAGGAGTTGCTGCTATTGTGGAGATTCTACACTTCGGGGTTTATGAGATCTTCCCTTACCCGAGACTCTTTACACTTTAGAAGATTATAGAACGAATCCTTTGACCTTTGCTTCCTCAAAAGAAACCACTCCTATGAAGGCTAAGGAAACCACACATGCTAGCCTAACTCCGAGCTCTAGTTTGTTAGCGGGAATATCACTTAGGATGCACACAACACATTAGCACTGCACGTCACAGCACTTATGCTTTGTGTAAACAATAGTTCTAAACTCTACATACCTTGTTTTGCAGGAACCATGGTACATCCCCGCTACGATATTAGGAATATCCGTTCCAGCGTACCCAGACATGATTCCGACGCTGAGCTTGACCGTCGCGAAAGCCATGGCAGGGACGATAGGAGGCGTTATGATTCCAACCGTCCTCATTCTTTGTGCTCCCATTCTCCTCGTCGGTCCGATCCAGACAAGTACAAGAGCCATCAAAGTCATCATGAAGGGGACAAACAGCCTTCCAAAAATTCGACACTTCCAAAATAGAAGCGTCCTCCAGAGAAGTAATTATCTAAGCATGCTGACTTACAGGATAAACCTAAAGTTCTTGAGAAGAAGTCAGGCAAAGGTGATATGTCCATGGTACCTTCCAAGTGGAGAAATATTGAATTATCCGTATCTAGGCCCGTGCCGCTCGATGACGAGAACAAGGCAAGACTAGCAACTCTGAAAAAATAATTTCCGGATCATTACTTTGATCTTATGGCGTTTGTTCCCGCGATTGAACCTATTAATTCGAATTGGGCTGACGATGCTAAAGAAAAAAATCAATTTTGGTGGATAAACAATATATAGGAATGTATAAATATTTGTGCAAGCTTTTTAAGATTATCCGGGATTTTATCACTGATATTGGCCACATGAAGGAAATGGCCGATTATGATGCGAGCATCTTGAAGAATTCTAAGAAAAATTTGGAGGATGCACAAGCTCAGCTTGCTCTAGCCCGACGGGATGTCGACAACTACAAAAAACAACATGAAGAACTAGAAAAACGTAATCACACGCTCTTGATTCCCATAGTCAAGAGTGCTTGGATCTAAAGAAGCAAGAGCTGAGGATGCTAAGTCAGAGACTGTCAGAGTACAGTTAGCTTGCACTACCCTTGAACAAGAGAAGGCTGAACTAGAGATGAAAAACACTGATTTAGCAATGCGAAATGCCGAATTGGAAGCTAAATTGCTGGAGGCTGATTCTAGAGTAGTGTTGGCTGAGGGGAATACAAGTCTCGCCCTTAAATCCGAAGAGGTTCATGAGAAACTTACCGAGGCGCAAAAAGAATTGGATGGCTATGGCGAGCTGATAATAGAGTTCTTTGCTCAAGTGATCCGCCGTCGGGATATTTATTGGATTGAGGATTACCCTACAACTCTGGTTTATGTACGGGACCAAGTCATCAAATGGGAAAAGAAAGAGCTCAAGGTGGACTCCATCGATGAAAACAAACTCATGGAGAAATTCCTTAGGGGTGAGGAGCCGGCATGTCTGGCCAAAGGGCATTGACTCATTGCTGCTGCCATGGAGAAAAAAAGACGTCAGGCCAAAGAATAAAATATCATCAATCTGGTTCTTCTTTTGCTTCCCCCAGGGCTACCGGAGTAGAGGGATATGATCCCGAAAATCTAGGAATTCCTGAGGCATCCCTTTTGTCTCCTATACTCGAGTCGACGTCAAAGACTCTAGCCACCCCAATGGAGAAGTCATCCAAAGGTATCTCTACCTTTTCACCCCAATTTGTCAAGGCCATTTCGACCTTTTGCCACATTATTGGGCAATCAATTGAAGATCCTTCATTTTCCCCTGAGCTAACAATTGTCACCTCTCGTTCTATAGGTACTGAGCCGACTGAAAAGGCTAATGGGGAACAGAAAACAGTCATCGATGAGAAGTCTGTCGAAGAGACTCAGTAGAAATGGGATGAGGTCGCTGCTGAAAAATCTGGAGGGGGAGCTGAAGGCGAGAATAAGGAGGTTGCTAACAAAGCTCCCGTGCAACCTAATATCGAGACTCCTCATATTGAGGAGATGATTGATGCTCTAAAGGATAATGGAGGCGATGATGGACATGAAGAAGATGTTGATGTTGTTATAACTGGGGATTCAGAGAATTCCAATGATCTAACTTTGGACAAGATAAAGGCCAAATAGGATAAGCGTATGCAGCTGAAGACTAAGGAAATGGATCCCAAAAGTTTTAAACCTCTTGCGACAATACCTCCTGAGTCAAGGTTAGTTGTTAGACTTTCAACTAGATCAATTACTAAAGAACTTGCTAAGAAATCTTCTACTGATCCCAGCGCTCTAGTTTTAAGTAAGAAGAAACCAAAGCGGATCCAGACTGATGCTGAAAAAGAGGAGAAAGAAAAACTTAAAGCTGCCAAGTAAGCGAAGTCCACTCCAAAGTCCAAATGAGAGGCAGTTCTGTTCTCATTTTGCCTGTTCCTTAGTCCACCATTGTTGTAGCAAGTGCGTCCCTCAACTTTGTTTATTAGTTATTTTGTACAAACCAGCACTTGTGTTAATAAAATAGTTCGTTTCCCACTATGTCAAATGCCTGTAAGTTCGTTGTTCGTTTCTATCCGTGTCGAGAAATTAACAAATGTAAGTAATGACTCAAGTTACCATTTAGAATTCCTGCAAATGACAGATAAAATTTCATTCATAGAAATTGTCGTTTAATAAAATAACATGAATGATCATAAAATGAATAATTGGCTGCAGGGTGCATTATATATACATGCCCCCAATCAGTCTTGAATATAGCGCTTGGCTAAAGCTTGTTCGAGATTGATTAAATTGCCTCAGGTCTTTTAGTGGGGTTAAAATTTGTTTTCTTTGGCACACACTCTTTGTACCTTTATACTCTCGTGTCGTCTGGTCAGAGAGTAGATTCAAGGCGGACTTTTGTCATGGTGCACCGTCACACCTTGAGGACGTCGTCTTCCCGTCCTTTATACTCTCTCTCGTCACGTGAGAGTTAGAGTTTGGGATGTCGTCTTCCCGTCCTCTTTAGGTCGGTAGGCAAACGGCTATTTCAATTGCTTTCATATCGATTCAAATGTCTGATACTTCGACTTACGTGATGAAAAACACAGAAAAAATACAGAACAAGGGTCGAACGAGTAAAGTAAATCACACACAATATTTTGTAGTGGTCCGACCAAGTCATGACCTACATCCACTTCATAATCTTTTGCTTATATTAACCAGACTTTTCTAGGCAAGTCGTGCCTTTTTACATAGCCCATAAAACAAAAGAAAATAGTACAATTTTAAGTTAAGTATCGCCGCAAATTTTAGGCGTTCCATGCTCTAGGAATTTCTTCACCATCCATAGTCGCTAACTTGAAGGCTCCCGTGTCAAGTTTCCGTTGGATGGTGAATAATCCTTCCCACTTTGGGCCTAGATGAGCGAGAGGTGGAAAGACTCATTTCAACACCATGTTCCAGGTTCGAAAGTACTAAACCGAACCTTTCTATCATAGTAGTGAGCCACTTGACATCGATGCCTCGAAGCATGCAAATCCGCTTCATCCCTCTTCTCTTCAACCATGTCTAGGGATTTTAAGAGGAGTGCTTTGTTCGTCATTGGGTCATAATACATCACCCTATGAGAGGGGACTTCAAGCTCCACCGGAATTACCGCTTCTAACCCGAAGGAGAGTGAAAAATGGGTATGATCAGTAGCCGTCTTAAAGGTTGTTCGACAAGCCCACAAGGCTAGCGGCAATTCATCAACCCACATAGCTTTCACTTGCTCCAACCGTTTTATGATAATAGACTTAATGACTTTATTTATTGCTTCGACCTGTCCATTTGACTGCGGATGAGCTACAGCGGTATATCTCTTATCAATTTTTTATTTCTGACAGAAGTTTCTAAGTTCCACGCTGTCGAATTGGGTTCCATTATCAAATGGTCTTCGGAATCCCAAATCGATAAATAATATTTTTGACCACAAAGCTTATCACCTTTCTTGTCGTGATCATGGTTAAGGGTTCGACCTCCACCCATTTTGTGAAATAATCCACAGCTATGATCGTGTATTTAGCTCCTCCTTTTGTAATTGGTTGGGTCCTGATGATGTCTAATCCCTACATTGCGAACGGCCACAGACTGACCATCGATTTGAGAAGTCTTGGGGGTGCTCTCGGAACTTTGGCGAATCTTTAGCATTTGTCATAGCGTCGTGAATGACCAGCTGCATCTTAATTCACAGTAGGCCAAAAATAACCATATCGCAATACTTTCTTTGCCAGAGTTTGACCCCCGGTATGATCCCCACACTCACCTTCATGTACCTCTTTCAGTGCACATTTGATGTCGTTGTGTGCTATGCACCGCAACAGAGGCGTAGAAAATCCTTGACGATAGAGGACGTCGTCCTGTAAAACGTATCTTGCAGCTTTACGTGTTACGGCTCGTCTCTCGCTCTTCTTTGATGGGAGTATTTCGCTTTTAAGGAAGTTTTTAATTGGTCTCATCCACGACTCCCTTTCTGGCTCAGATTCCAGGGCTGATTAGACTTCCATTTGGTCAAAGCTTGGTGATTCCAATATCTCTATTGGAACTATTTTGGTTTCCTCAGGGTCATCAGAACTTGCTAACTTAGCCAGTCAATCAGCCTTCTGATTTTTTGCTCTCGGAATGTGCGTTATGCTGTAACGCTCCAGGTTGCCCAGTAACTCCTCTACTTTTTCAAGATAAGTAACAAGTCGAGGTCCCTTGGTCATAATTTCCTTTTGAACTTGGCAGACAACTATTTTGGAGTCACAAAATATGTCCAATGTTTTTGCATCTAATTCCTTAGCGAGTTTCAGCCCAGCAATCAGGGCTTCGTACTCGGAATCGTTATTGGTGGCAGAAAATTCCAATCACAAGGCATAGTAAATGGATCGTCCTTCAGAAGTGGTTAAAACAACTCCAACGCTGGACCTTTGATCGTTCTTGGCCCCGTCCGTATATAATTTCCACGGACTGAGCTCTAACTTACGCTCTAAAGTAACAACTTTGTCATCCATTGTTTCTTCTTCAGGAATCGTAAATTCTGCTATGAAGTCGGCTAAGGCCTGCCCCCTTATTGACCTCCTTGGTTGAAAATTAAAATAAAATTGGTTCAACTCGATATTCCACTTAAGTAATCGCCTCGATGCTTCGGGTCTTTGTAATACTTGTCTTAGAGGTTGATCAATATATATGACTATCGGGTGAGCTTTGAAATAATGACGGGGCTTTTGAGAGGCAATCAAGAGGCTGTAAGAAAGCTTTTCTATTCTTGAATAATTGTGTTCCACAGCTGCTAATTTCTTACTTACATAATATACTGTCTTCTGGACCTTGTCTTCTTCATGCACCAAGGCTGTGCTGACAACATGAGATGACACTGCCAGATAGACGAACAGTTCTTCATGATCCATCAGTATCGACAATATCGTAAGATTCTCCAATAATTCCAACAGATTTTGGAATGCCTCTACACAGTCGGGAGTCCATTCGAAATTACATTTTCCCCATTTGATTAAATCAAAGAATGGGACACACTTGTTCGTGGCTTTGAAGATGAATCTGCTTAATGCAACAACCTTCCCTGCCAAGCTTTGAACGTCCCTAATCTTCCGTGGCTCTTCTATGTTCCTTATTGCAGCTATTTGGCTAGGATTAATCTCAATTCCTCGAGAACTTATGATGAACCCGAGGAATTTCCCTGATGCAACTCCAAATGAGAATTTTAAGGGATTCAGCTTCTTCCCGTACCTCCGGAGGATATCAAACATCTCTGCTAGATCTTGTGTATGAATAGAGGATTGCCTGGATTTCACAAGCATGTCATCTGCGTAAACTTCCATGGTTTTTCCAATCTGGTTATAGAATATTCGATTCACTAGGCGCTGATACGTGGCTCCGGCATTCTTTAGTCTGAACGGCATCACCACATAGCAGTACAATCCCAAGTTTGTTATAAAACTCATGTGTTCTTGATCTGGCACATGCATGGGGATCTAGTTATATCCTGAGTATGCATCTATGAAGGAAAGAAGTCCGTGTCCGACTGTTGAGTCCATTAGCTGATCGATCCTACGAAGTGGGAAACTGTCTTTTGGATAGGCCTTGTTCAAATCCCAAAAATCAATGCACGTTCACCATTTCACATTTGATTTCTTGACCAAAACAGGATTCAATATCCAGCGGGGATACGTCGAATCTCTAATGAACACATTATCTTTCAACTTCACTTCTTCTTTTAGGGCTGCCGACCTCTCCGGGCCTAACATACGCCTCTTCTGTTTAACGGGTGGACGCTTTGGATTAATGCTCAATGTGCGACTCATGACGGAGGGAGATATCCCACACATGTCAGCATGGGTCCAGGCAAACACATCCAAATTTGCCTTTAAAAAGTCAGTCAATTCCTTTGCTCGGAGAGGATCCAACTAGGATCCAATCTTCAATACCTTCGTCGGATCAACATCGTCAATGGGGATATCCACAGTTGTTTCATTAGGGGTCGCCTTTCTGTCCCCAGGCTCTTCATCCTCTCTGGATCTATGTCCTCGGGCATTTCTCTGGGCGATTCCGTCGGGGATGGTCCCTTTAGTTGTTATGCTGAACCCTCCCTTATTGGGGAGGAGGTACCTTTAGCTTTAATGCTCAATCCCTTCATCAACGTCTTTAGTTCGACCATGTAACAGGCCCGTCCGGTGGCTTGATCATCTCTCATTACTCCCACTCCTGCTTCGGTTGGGAATTTCAGCAATAAGCACCAGGGCGCAATGCAAGCCCTAAATTCCGCGAGGGCTAGTCGGCCCAAAAAGGCGTTATAGGGTGATTCAATGTCCAAAACTATAAATGGGAGAATTCTCACTCTCCGGCGATCTCCTTGTACAAATGTCACTGGCAATTCTACACATTCCGTTGGAGCAGTTGATGCTCCATTGAAGCCACGTATCCAACCCTCGCAAGGCTTCAAGTCTTTCGGTTCAAGTTTCATCTGATCAAATGCTTTTTTAAAGAGAATATTAACCGAACTCCCATTATCTACCAACACTTTGTGAACCAGAGCTGGACCGATAGTGGTAGTGATTACCAACGGGTCCTCTGTAGGTGATTCAATTCCAGAATCATCTCTATTACGAAATATGACATCATCTGTCATCGTTTTATGTTGCTTCACCAAGGAGATTTCTTCGAGGTTGTTGCATTCTCCCACTATAAGGTGCTTAACCGCATCGACGTATTAGTCCATAGCCCTATAACTATGGGCAGCGGGGTGAGGTCCTCCCACTATAGTATTGATAATGACTCCTTTGCCTTGTTGTTGAGAGGTGGGCTTGGGAGCAGATTGATTTTGATTCGGGGCTTGCCTTCTTTGCCCCCTGTCCTTTGGGGCAACCTAGTATTCGTCTAACTTTCATTCCCGTAGCAGCTTTTCGACAACGTCTTTCAAATGCCGACATTCATTAGTAGAATGTCCATGGGTTCCATGAAACAGACAGAATTTTCCGGTTGTCACCTCCTTCTCCGTAGAGTCTCAGGGTGGAGGCTTTTTATATTGTAAGATGTTGTAAGTATCCAGGTAGATGTTTTCCAATGTGTCATTCAATGGTGTGTAGTTTTCAAGGGTTTGGAATCGAGGACTTTTGCCTGAGTTACTTCCTCGATTCATGTTCCTCCTATTGCCGTTTCCATTCCTGCTGTTACTTCCTTCATTTTTGTTGCCAACGTTTACCTCGACTTTCCCCGAACTTTCACCAGATTGCTTCACAGCAACGTTACTTTGAATATCTTCTCTTGAAGCTCCATCAGATTTTCTCTTTCGATTGGCGTATATCTCTTCTCACCGTAGATGGATATTTGCCTTTTCATAGAAAGCCTCCATAGTCAGCGATGGCTTTCCAGCTAAATAAATCCCGAATTCAGTATCTGGATCAACTCCTTCAATCAAAGCCATCAAAATGGTTGGTTCATGGGGATCGCTTATCTCAGTAACTGCTAAGTTGAAGCGATCCAAGTATGATTTCAGAGCTTCTCTAGGGGCTTGTTTAATTCTGGATAGTTCGATAACGCTTTTTGCTCTACGGGCATGGAGTCGGAGTTGTTTCATAAAAAGCTCGCTTAGTTCTTGAAAACTCGACACCAATCGCGGGGGAAGTCGCAATGCGACATCCTCTAGATATATTGGGAAGGCTTTACATTTTACAGCGTCAGGTGCAGCTGCAACGTTCATATACCATGCATATCTCATCAGATGTTGCTTCGGATCTGTTCTTCCAGTATATCGATCCATCTGTGGCAAATTGAAACGTCGAGGGAATTGGAAGTTCAGGATGTCATCAGTAAATGGAGTATGACTGCGTTCAATACCCTAGTCTTCATTGGTATATCAACTACTATCGGCCATGATTTGACGCACCGTCGCCTCTACTTCCGCGTTGGTTAAAGTCGGTTTGGGATCCCTGCTTCTTTCTTTCCTCATACGCCTACCACCCACTTCAGGTGACCTCCTCGGATTTCGGTTTGTAACAGAATCTCCCCTCCTCCTGTGGTCCTGGTCACTCACACGACGAACAGGCTGAAGGCGTTGCCCCTGGGTGGGATTGGTAATACTTGGATGCCTGGGGAGAACATGTGATCCTCGCATCGATAACAACATTGGTTCCCTCAAACTTGGGTCATTGGGCCCCAGCACATGGGTTGCATCCTCAAGAGACCCCAAAGATCCGAATGTCAGTTGGTCTAAATTTTTGGTCCTTTTATATGGCCTCCTTTCACGTGGACGCTCTTCATCAGAAGATGATGAATGGTCCATTGTAGGATAACGAACCGAAGAGGACACCCTTTGTCTATGAAGTTCGCTTATTTCTTCGTTCATAGTCATCATGTTTTCTCTCATGAGAACACTACCGCGTTTGTGATCCTCTAGAGCATCCTTAGTGCTTTCAGGCATATCAAGCAAGTGGGAAAACTCCCTATGGATTACAGGTGCAGAAGGTGTAGGCTAATCATCAGTTGCCACAGCTGGCATCGAGCATTTGTAGGAACTCAAGTGGAGGTACCAACTTCATCCAAGTTCGGATCCGATCGGCCTCCCCCGCCTCGGCGGATCAAATCGGCGGAGAGCTTACAATAGCATTCTGGGGAGCGGCTTAGATCGGTTCGAAGCCTCCGGTTTGGTTCGGGGCCTACTCAGATAGAGCAGGAGATATAATACCAGATCGGTTAGTTCCTGAACTTTGTCCTCTCAACCTAGTAGTAATCATAGCTTGCTGATCTTCACCTGGTCCGCTTTCCCGCGCATTCTGCACTTCTTTTCCTTTTCCCTTAGTCATAATATTCAATTTGTCGGAATCTTTTAGGAAGAGAACCTCAGAAATATTGACTGTGCATACTATCTTCTTCGGATATACAAACCCAAATAGTAGAATGGTAGCCCAAAAACGTAGAGAATTTGTGATTTCTCAGTGAAAGCACCAAAATGTTAGATCCTAAAATGGTTCTAACACCGAAACTAAGGATGATTATAAATGAAATAAAAATAAAATGAAGAAAACACACAATTTATAGTGGTTTGGCGTTAAAGATCTTACGTCCACTTTGTATTTCTCTAATTAATGATAGGAATACAAGTACAATGATTGTTTTCACTCAATTTCACTCATACAATGAATAATTTCACTCAATCTTCTCCAAAATGTGCTTCAAAAGGTGATTGTGATCTGAATAAAGTGATGAAAATCGGTTATAGAGGAATTTTTAGTTGGTGATTTACCAAAAGATCCCTTCAAATGATCCTTAGGGGTGTATTTATAGGCAGGAAAATCCCCTGGAAGGCATCCGGTTCGGGTACATGTGGTGCTCATCGCTTCAAAGTCGGTATCGGGTATCGGAAGCTCTTGGATGGTGCCAGCACATTATCTTTGTGGATGAACCTGGAGGAACGAGCACACAACCACTCCGCATCTTCTGGGAACGTTTGTTATAACCGTTACTATTTCTGGTTTGGATCGGACGCACGAAGGAGAGGGGGAGCGGATTGGATGGCTCCGAACCGATCCGGTACCGTTCTTGTATTTTTATTTTCTGCTTCAAAGTGTATTGATTCTACTCAAGGTCTCCGAACCGATCCGAGCCTCTATTATGCACTCTTTTAATCAACATTCTTCGTCAATTGGTTTTTTGACTTTGTGTAGCCTAGTTCACAAAGTAGGCTAACAATAATAAACACAAAACCTGATGTATACCCTTTTATAACATGACAATTTAGTTTATGTAATATATTGTTTTCATTTTGTAATCAGATTATCGACTGGTGCAGCCTTAAATGTAATTTAGTAGAAAACAATTATGCAATGTCTACACTGATGACAATAAGTTCAATTACAATTTTTAAAAAGTGTTGTTTCTATTATTCACGTCCTTAATACTTATTCAAATAAAATTTGAACTGCACATCAAGGCATTATGGAAGGAAGGAGTTAAATTATTACAAGTTTGGTTACTCCTTTCTTAAAAGAAGCAGCATTGAACAATTTTACAGAAATGATCTACTTCCCAATACATTTTAACAATCATTGGACACTGTTGACATTAACATATCCAAACATGCAATGGGCACACTATGATTCTTTAAGACCAAGAAGATCAATCGAAGTAAACGATCTTCATTTAAGGGAAGCATATGAAGTGGTAAGGGAAATTGTAATGTCTTTATTTTCTGAAACATTGTACTAAAGTATGTTCATTACAGCAAAATAAAGTTGAAAAAATTCTGCAACAACTTTGGGTCGAGAATAAAATTGAAGATAAGAATTTTGAAGAAGGTGAAAATTTTCAAGGTCCATGCGCACAGCAGCATTCAGACAGGTAAATTTATCTTTGTTTTTTTTTTTAGGCGAATCAAAAGTAGTATCAATTTCTACTGAAAATTGATTGTAATCGACGGAAATCAGTACTCATTTCACAAGAAAATAACTGAATTTTCTACTTTATTTTTTCTAAACATCATTACTTTTAATTCATACAGAGTGGACTGCAGGATATTCATCATCATAAATATGATATCGGACAACAGAGATGAAATTCCGTTGAAGGTCACAAAAGAGAACATGGGTAAAATAAGAGCACTGATTGTGCGTGAAATCGTTGCCAATCATGCTTGCTGCTGGAATTTGGTTAGATTCATCACTGGACTAAGCAAAAAGATGAAAAGAAAATGATTGAAAAAAATGACTAAAATAGTGTCGTATATTGTAATTGATTTGAGAACAGTGTTTTTTACTTTAGATTTAATTTAAGCAGCTGACAGTGTTTTGAATTTCAGTAATGACTGGATTGATGTGTGAAATACTAATGTTGGTTATGTACTTAATGGTGAATTTCCATATTGATACATTGCTGAATTGGATGGGAAATTACTGAATTGATATCAATTTTTTTTTCATTAATTTGTATGTGTGCAGAAGTGATGTGAGCAAACAAAATGTTTAAAACTGATAACAACAACAGTAAGAAAATGATAACTACAAATTGTACAGCAGAAATTTTTTTATCAAAAACTGATACCTACAATAACCAAAAACTGAATATATATTTCTAAAAAAACTGATAACTGCATTTTACAAAAACTGATACCCATGGAATTTGAAGATATAAATACTTAGCACATTAAATCGAAAAGAATAAAACATTAAATCATAACATGCAAGAGTTTAATCACTAAATTGGATGATAAAATAATGAACTGACAACAATTTTTTAGACAGTAATTTGTATTTGTGCAAAAATCTTGTGAACTAAAGAAAAATAAGAAACTGATAACAACAATTCAAAAAAAAAATGATAACTACAAATTGTATAATGGTAACAATTAAAAACTGATACCTACAATAAATAAAAAATGATAACCAGAAACTGAAGTTAAAAATCTAAAACAAAACTGATAATGCAGTATACAAAAACAGATACCCATGGACTTTGAAGATGAGAAAAAATTAAACTGACCCCTAACAAATTATAAAACTGATACCAAAAAAATTCTACACATTTTAGCAACACAAAAATAAACCCTACAGAGACATAGAACTGATAACCAATAACTGAAACATAAAGAATAACTCATTAAATCGATACATGCAAGAGATTAAAAGTGATATTCAACATGAAGATCGAATTTTGTTGATAATAACAACATGATATCACTTCATATCAACAATACATCAATGCAAAAATAAAACAAGAAAAAAGTAAGCTAAGAAGAATTGTTATTAAAAATGTAGATTATTGTGCACATTTGCAAGTATCAAACACTAATTTGCTAACGTATACAGGTTTATTTGAAAAGAATATATGCAAATACATATTATCCCTGAAACAAATGAAATGAAAATCAGTTTTTATTTTTGGATGCTTGACAATTGCGCTTATTGTGGCCATATTCATTGCACACTCTACCTCTGTTTTGCTTGTTTTGGAAATATGCAAATCCTCCTTTTCTTTTTGATGAAGGTCTCCCGGCTCCACGTTTATCCTTGGGTGGTTTAATTACTGCATCATTACTTGAATCAATGTCAGGTTTGTCATATGTAGGTATAGGATTAATTGTATTACTGTATGAAGATCGGTAAGCTTCCACAGTGAAATAGTGCTCAATGAAATCATATACATTTTATTTCACTTTATTAATGCATTTTATCGCATGAGCACATGGAAAACCCATCACTTTCCATTGATTACAGCTGCATGTCTAGTCTTTAAGATCAACACGATGAGAAATTGGTGATTTCACTTCAAAAAGGAATTCATAAGCCTTGAATACATCCCAACCAAAACCTTCTTCAACTAAATGTTTTAATCGATTTTCCATGCTTGGACATAAAATGGTAGTCCATAAATGGGATTCCTCTCTACATTTAGCCATTTGCTCCATGATTTTTATTCGTATTCCATCCAAACAAGATGTAATAGGTAATGCCTGCTCATCTAAAATCCAACTATTGAAACTTTCAGTCACGTTAGAGCTATACCATACCTTATACCTTGAAAGAACAAGTCAAACCATTTATCGAACGGTTTCTCTCAAAAAATTAGCCGCTGCAGGACCACCAATTTGTAAAAACTTAGAATGAGCTACTTCAAACTCATAAACATTAGACGCTCGAGAACATGTTCGGAACAATTCCACAATCGAAATGTGTACATTTTTTGATTTAACAGCAGAAAGCAAATTTTGTTCCATGTGAAGGTAGCAATAACTATGGTATGAAGTTGAAAAACATCGTGAACACCGGAAATCAAACCTTGATGTCGGTCGGACATAAAAACCAAATTACGATCTTCGTTAAGCATTTCCTTCAAATGAGTTAAAAACTAACTCCAGTTCTCAACATTTTCTATTGAAACTATGGCCATGGCTAGAGGGAAGAAACCTGCAAACAAATTACAAATAAAAATTCAAAAATAATTCAGGAGTGAAAAAATTCTGATAACTTCAGACGTACAAAAAAGCTAAATAAATACTGTATAATACAAACTAATACCTGCAAACAACCAAAACTGATGCTTAAAAACTGGTTGATAAAAACAGATACCTACAAACGAGTTAAAATGCTACCTACAAACTGTACATTAAAAATAAAAAACAAACTGATACCTTAATGCCTAATAAACCGATATCTAATATCTGTAGAACTAAAAAATGATATTGTAAAAAATAAAAAACTGATACCTAAGAAAATATAATAGAGACAACTGATCGCATAAAATTCAAATGGTACCATATGTATTTCGGCAAAATCGAAAATTATTTTAAAATAATACCTTAGTTGCCATTCTTTGTTGTAGCACCCATCAAGACTCCTGGCATCCCCTTCAAATGGGTATCATCTAAAAATATCATAGGCCGACAATGTTTGAAGCCAAGAATACAAGCACCTAAACCAACAAACACTCTTTCAAACTGATTTGTAGAAGAGTTAACATTCATAGCGACATAAGAACCTGGATTGTCAGTCTGTAGTGCACCTAAGTACCAAGACAAATCATTGTACGACATTGCATCGTTGCTATATAATTCCATTAAAGCTAGTTGCTTTCGTTTGTAAGCATAAGAGTAAGACAAACTTAGATTAAACTCTCTTTGAAAATCAGCCATTATTTCTTTCGGTTTCTTACTTGGGTGATCTCTAATTTCATCTATTATCAATGATTTAACAAATGAGCTATATAGATTAGGGTTATTCAAATTTGTTAGACCACCTTCGCAAGAATGTTCAACAACCAAATTTCTAATGAAAAACCTACTAAGTTGACCAACATCACAAGAAGCATGCACTTTAAACAGACAAACAGAAGAAGACGATGAGCAAATAGTTGTGATCCTGGTAGCGCTGCTCTTAAGATAATGTAACTCATGACCTGATTTAATTTGATAGGCCATTAAGAATGCTCTGAACTCATTTGAGCCTCCGAAACAAAAACCAATAAAATCAGAAATTTTTAATGTAGAGCCTCTTTTCATCAAATCTTTTAAGTAACTCTTCCTATGAACGATAATGCTCGCACCCAAACATCGATCAGAAGACGAAGGAATTGATACATTAGTAGAAATTGCAAAAGAACCATCAATCACATTTTCCAACAGAAATTCCTTCAACTTAACATCAAAACAGAAAAAAGAAGTCTTGTTATGTAATTGAAATAAAAAAATACTTTGAAGATCAGAGTCACTCTCAACAATTTTAGTTCTATCCTCAAGCATATATCTAATTTCAATTGACTTAGGAGTAAGTTGAGACCAATATTCACATATTTCGTTTTGCAAGTCATACAATGAGCAATTAACCGACAACCGAGTATTGAAAGAAGTATCGTTGAAGATAACTATGATAAGAAGAGTACCTTCACCACTAGAAGAAATAATATATGTGAAAAAATCAGTTAGCTAAGGAAAAAGATGCAAACAGATACCAAAAAACAATAAAACATGGGTAATGCATTAAAAATGATACCTAAAAAAATACTAAAATGATACCTACAAACTGTTGTATGTTCGAAGGAAAGGGTAGAAACTGATACAATCAAAGTAATGTTTATACTGATTGAAGCAAAACATGTTTTAATCTAAAACAAATTTAATTCAACAATGCATTTACAAAAAATTACAACATCAAAAAAAACAAGAAAAAGAGTAATGAACTAAAATTAAAAAAAACTGAAATTTGAAAAAATTAAAATCTAATACCTACTTGAATTAGTAAAATCCATGAATCACCGATAGAAGCAGTAATAACCTATCGGAAACAGTGAAGGAATCGTATGATAAACACAAATTGAATCGATAAAATCAGAATTAAACCTAATGTGCAATTGAATTTCCTGTACGATTTTTGAGAGATCGATTTTCATTCAGGATTGTGCGTTCAATTATGAATCCCGATCTCGTTGGATTTACGGAATCAGTAAAAAAAAATTTGATTTGAAAATATGGAAGAATAAGAATTGTGATCAATGGCGGCAAGATACAGATTTTCTTCGACGAGAGATTGTTGATGAAAAAAGGAAATAGCGCGCGTGATTTACGGATAAAAATTCATAATTAGTGTATTGTCCTTTTGGATAAAATTTTAATGGGTTGTCCTTATGAATAAAAAATCCCATAATTTTGTCCTTGTGAATATTTTCCTAATTAGGAAATTTGAAGTCTAGTAGTTTAGCTATCTCCAGAGCTGTAAGCCTGTTAGGTAGAGTGGACGGAACACTATAAACTCCGTAGGTAGTGGACGATCATCCTAAAAACCGAATTAGCTGATTGTAACCGCGATCACCTATATTATAACATAATTTTATTATTGGTTATAATAAAAAAGTGTTACAGATCACTATAATAACCGGTCAGCTTTGCCAAAAAAAAAACAATTCTAACTCAATAAACCAACAAAAACAAAAAATCAACATAAATTTCACCACCAACTCAAGCCACTGATTATACAATAAATAATTTTTACATACCACATAGTCTACCATTAAAATAACAATAAATATATCAGGTCCAGCACAAAAGTCTACCATCATAGTCTACCATCAGATAATATGTACAAAACATCATCCTACACAATCTAGTCAACCACATAGTCATACACTGCACAAAAAAAGGTACCTCACACTGAGTCACTGATCATGTGCGGAACCTCCAGAGCCAGCTGAAGATAGAAATCGTTCATGCTGCTGCATGAACTCGGTTATACATTGCTCTATAAGTTGTGTCATCCCAATGGCCTGGCGACGATTCTAGTCCTCAAGTTGTGACATCCTAGACTTCAAGTCTTCAATCTCTGCTAAGTCAATATATGAGACTGGACCCTATCCCTCAGCCTCTTGAATTTGATTATTACATATAATTATTATACATTTAAAATTATAGAACATTAAATTTTTATAATTCACATTTATAAAATTTACCAACTCCTGCCGATACTGCTGAAATGATTTTGATCCTCTTCGATGTGTGACTATATTTATATTCCGATTTGCAGAGTTTATTTCCGACTTTGCCTGTGCATTCAAAATTTGATACATTATCCATCAACCAAATATTTTTTTATATTTTAAACAAATAGTACATTTACCTTCGCCTCAGCAACATCCCAATATTTGATCAATCCTTCCCACATGGCCGCCCCCATCCAGCTAGGCTTTTCCAATTTTTCTTTATCGAAATGCTTTCATCCTTCTCCATCGGCCAGATGGGTTAACGTACCCTCTTCCTCCGATCTCTCAATATGAGATACAATTACATAAGATGCATATAATCTATGAAGTCATGGAGTAATGGGTAATTAATGCATACGCTTGTACGGAACTTCCTTTCCATTTATTTTCTTGGTTTGTACCATTGTTGATTACATATTTTACAATTTCTAAGGTTACGTCTTCTTTCCAAAACAACATGCATCCATTTAAACATGTATCTAAGGTTAACCAAAATTCGACATAATTTTTATAACTTCGTAGTGATTTCACACATTAAATTATCGGACGGCATGTGACTTTTTCAAGCTTGTACAATGGCCGTAAACCCAGCTTCAGTGATGTTGTATTTTGACTTCATCGCAATGTATTCTACGATTACGGACATGTGACGACTTCCCACATCCCCCGCACTATACAAGAGGAATAATGCGCCGAAAGGTGTGCCAAACGGCTATGGACGATCATCAAGATCTCGTAGTTAAACGAAACATGTCGTAAACTCACAGCGTAGGGATAAAATATAATAGAACATATACAACAGATAGTAATAGTGAAGCAGAAACATTGGACTTTTATACAACTAGAAAGTAATTTCCACAAACTTGGAAATAGTGTTTATACAAAGTTGCCTCACTACATCACTCAGAAAAGCAAACAGCGTAAATCCAATTATCAGATAGTAGTAAAACTGGTACGTGAGCCTCCTGCTCGTCATTGATCAGCATCGTCATCCCCACTATAGCATTACCTGTCACCTGTTACTTAGTCTGCCCATCCAAAACCGGATAAACAGCCCAAGGTAATAAGAGGAAACATAAAACCTTGAGTCAGACAACAGTCTTAGTGAGTGATAAAACAGCTAACAAACTTCAACAATAAAGTATATGAGAAGGGATAGATAAACATACTAATCTACCCACGACACCAGAGAAGAACTCAACCTTATCTTCCCCACATCGGACAGTGATAGCCTTTACAGTCTATTCAATCAAAGGAATAACAATTCATACATGGGAACCAGAACAACCCTTGATAACATTCATAACATCCGGATTACCTAGGTCTCACGTAGACAACCCTAATCGAGATTAACATTCCCCAAGTACTCTCCCTAGAGGCCTAAACCAATATCAGTTAAGCACTCAAAGAACATCTCCCTCGACTTTGGATAATCTATATGAGATAATACAAACAGAACAACCAATCATCCATGACTGACTCTGGCTATCACTGCCAATCCTGCTTTGAAACCACTGTTAATCGTATGATGGCCAACCTTGCCATATGTCAAGGGCTAATGGTAACCCCGGTTCTAGCATAAACTCATATGTCCAACCTTGACAACTAGGCCTTTCCCCAAGACCTAGGGTACAAGAACTTACGACAACGATAATCCCTCATCCTTCTCATCTCTAATCATCCATCTTGATGACTTTTCATAGCTCGAGCAACCTTCTCGAGTAACCATTATCCACCAACTCACGACCTTTGAGTTGAAACTACATTCGTTGCATCTCCTCGACCAACGAACACTCCAACACTTCGAACATCCCCTTCTGGACTGTCGTCGAAGCCACCATCATGGTTGAACCAACCAACATCTTTATAAGGTTCAAAGCAATCCATAGCATTATTTCAACACTTCCTAGCTTCCCAATAGAATTTACTTTGAAGTCACATCATCACTGGAAATGTCCAACCAGAAAAACTTGTCGAGAAATGGCAAAAATGGCTGACCAGAAATGGCTGTCCAAAATAGGCCGAGTCAATTCTGGCTGCGTCAATTCTCTAGACGATTCAATTCTGGCCGAGTCTATTCTGGCCGAGTCAATTCTTTGGCCGAGTCAATTCTCTGGCCGAGTCAATTCTCTGGCCGAATCAATTCTGGCCGAGTCAAACCCTGTATATTGCAATTCAACTCCGATTTCGACCAAAACTTCGCGAAACGACGAATCCGATGAAACTAACTCAACCAAAATCATCAAACACAATTATAAACATATCATAACATTACTAACCATATGAATATGACGATTACCACAAAAATGATGTGAATCTCACCAAAAACCATTAAAATGAACATATGATCAAAATGAGAGATCTAACTAACATAAACATGTAAAATGACATGAAATTAACAAGTAAAGCTTGTTAGATTAGATCATAGGGTGATGCATATGAAAATGGACATGTAATGGTGTAAATCTATGGTAAAACATTCCAATTTGATGAGAAACATGCACAAACACTCATATACATCATTGCATTCATGTGAGAGATGTAAATCACTCACCAATTATCCAAAACAAAGCAAAATGATGAAATATAATTCCGGACAGCGAAGGGATAGCTCATAGCCCTTCGATTTGATGAATCCTTACTTGAACTGATGTAGATCTAGCCTCCAGTGGTGTAGGTCTATGATTTTCGTCCTTAGATTTGGATTTTTAATGGTAGAAATGTGTTAGAGGAAGAAGGAGATCAATGCCTCCAAATGAGAGAATGGAAAAGTAACCCTTTTCCCTCCACTCTCACCCCCTATTTATAGGATTCCACCCAGGCTCCAAAACCTGAATAGCCAACTGAAAAACCTTAAAACAGCGATTTTCCCAAACCGCTGAGCCAAATCTTTAATGTAACCACTCTACGGAAAGGCAATCATAATTTCCTTTCTAATGGCATAGGTCTCACCCTCTGATTCAACCTAAGTCAAAAGTTATGCCCTATACAAGGTTGACAGGGGCAAAATGGTCACAAACAAAATCGGTAAAAATTATGGAATGTCCCACATCCCTATAAGCAACATATTAAAAGATGAGAATTATCCAACCCTCAGAGAATGAAATACAAATATTTTACGATCTTTCGATACATAAAATGCAGGCTGTTACATTCTCCCCCTTAAGAATTTCATCCCCATAATTCCAAACACACAAGTAATCACAACGATTCTGCATGCCTATCATCCATGAGAAGCCAATTCTAACATCCAAACTAGCAACCATTAAGTCATGCATCCATAGCCTTATCCAAGCACGCGGGATTCTATCAAACAACAGCAAGATACAATGATATAATGAAGATATGGTATCAAAGGGTCCTACCGACGAAGAGTTCTGGACGAGTCGCTCTCATGCTCCCTTCTGTCTCCCATGTACAATCGTCTCCATCCTCACTCCATTATATCTTGACTAGCGTAACCATCTTCCTCTTGAGCTGTTTCATGTCATTCCCCACAATACGAAGTGGCTTACGAGGTCTCGAAACTACGGTCTCTATTTCAAGGTCTTCGTACTGCTCTGGAGATACCACCACATTCGAATCATGCACAAATTTCCATAGAAACGACACGTGGAACACATTATGCACACTCGACATCTTGTCGGGTAACTCCAATCTATATGCGAGCTTTCCAATTCGCTCGACTAACTTTCCTTTCTTACCAAATCTAACCATTTGTTTCAACGGCGAAGCTTTCACGAAAACCATATTGCCCACGTCGAATTCCAAGTCCTTACGACGCTTGTCGGCGTAACTCTTCTTACGGTCCTGGGCTGCCTTCATTCATTACCGAGCTGTCTCGATACAATCCGAGGTTTCTCTAATCATCTCAGGCCCAAGTACCAACTTATCTCCAGTTTCTAGCCAACATGCTGGAGAATTGCACGGCTTCCATACAACGCTTCGTATGGTGCCATCCCAATACTAGATTGGTAGCTATTATTATATGCGAACTCAACTAGGTGTAGATGGTCTTCCCATGATCCTCCGAAGTCTAACACACAAGCCCTTAGGAGGTCTTCCAAAACTCGATTGACTCTCTCGGTCTGACCATCAGTTTGGGGATGATATGCAGTACTTAAGCACAACTCGATTCCCAAAGCTTCTTAAAAACTTTTCCAAAATCCACTTGTGAATAATGGATCTCGGTCACTTACTATACTCTTTGGGACACCATGGAATCGAACTATCCATTTCACATAAAGTTCAGCCAATTTCGATGCCGTCCTAGTCGACTTGACAGGAATAAATCTCGCACTTTTGGTCAAACGATCCACGATGACCCAAATCCCTTTGTTTCTTGCCCTTGTTCTAGGTAGTCCATCGATAAAGTCCATCGATACTTGCTCCCACTTCCATGTAGGAACTTCCAATGGTTGAAGCAAACCGCTCGGCTTCTTCTGTTTAGCTTTCACCAACTGACAGTTCATACACATGGAAATGAATTTTCCAATATCTCTCTTCATCCCTTCCCAGTAGTAGACTCTCTTCATGTCCTGACACATCTTATTTCCATTGGGATGAATTGTCAACTTCGAGTGACGACATTCTCTCAGAACCTTATCCCTCAATCCATCGATATCAGGAACAACTAATCGCCCTTGCTTTCGAAGCCAACCTTCTCGATTGACCTCGAACTCTTTATCTTCTGGTTCCAGTTTTTGAATGAACTCGACAAGCTTCGCATCTTTCTTTTGGCTCTCACCAATCCTTTCGATAAGAGTCGGTTTTATCGACAAGCTTGCCAACATTTCAGGTTCCAACTCACACCTTGGCCTGAAATCGAACCTTGCCAAGTACTCGAGGCTCTTCCCCTCCGAAAACATCGCTCCCAAACTTGTGTTTCTTCGACTTAACGCATCTGCAACTGCGTTACCCTTGCCCGGAGTATAGGCTATGCCTAAATCGTATGACACCAGAAACTCTAACCATATTTGCTGCCGAAGATTCAAATCCTTTTGGGAGAAAAGATACTTCAACGACTTGTGATCCGTAAACAACTCGAATAGAACTCCCAATAGGTAATGTCTCCACATCTTCAGAGCAAATACAATTGCCGCCAACTAAAAATCATGAGTTGGGTAATTCTTCTCATGCGGCTTTAGCTGTCGACTCGCAAAGGCCATAACCTTATCCCTCTGCATTAGTACTGTTCCAAGTCCAGTACCACATGCATCGGTATATACCACCATCTCTTCATTCAAACTTGGAATGGTCAACACAGGTGCACTCGTCAATCTCTCCTTTATGATTTCAAACGCTTGTTCACACTTTGCATCCCATGTGAACACTTGGTTTTCTTTGTCAATCCTGTCAATGGTGCAGCTACCTTAGAGAAATCCTTGATAAACCATCGGTAATAACTGGCCAACCCAAGAAAACTTCGAACATCTGTCGCATTCTGAGGTCTATCCTAGTCCTGGATTGCCGCTACTTTAGCTGGGTCAACTGCTATCCCAATTCCAAAAACTACATGGCCTAAGAATCTAACTTCACTCTTCCATAAGTGACACTTGGAAAACTTAGCTCTCAGTTGATGCTTTCGCAAGATCCCTAACACAACTCTTAAGTGCGTCTTGTGCTCTTCCTAATTCCTGGAGTAAACCAGAATATCATCCACGAACACAAGCATGAACTTGTTCAACTGATCTCTGAACACTCTATTCATAAGATCCACAAAATACGCTGGTGCGTTAGTCAACCCGAATGGCATCACCGGCCATTCAAAGAAACCGGATGGTGTCTTAAAAGAAGTCTTTAGCATACTACCCTTAGCCACCCTCAACTGGTGAAATCCCGTTGCCAAATCCATCTGAGAAAACACTTTGGTTTCGTGAAGCTGATCGAACAAGTCAACAATCCTTGGCAACAGATACTTGTTCTTCTTAGTTACCTTGTTCAGCTCATGATAGTCTACACACAATCTTAACAAGCCATCAGCCTTGGTTGCAAATACGACTTGTGCACCCCACTCGGAAACACTCCTCCAAATGGACCTTTTTCCCAAGAGGTCACGAACTTGCACCTCTAACTCTCGCTGTTCCCTAGGTGCCATCCGCCTAAGGGGCATAACGACTGATCTAGCACCTTCGACCAAATCGATCCTAAACTCGATCTCACGATGCGGCGGTAACCCTTTGAGCTCATCAAAGACATCTACATACTCATTAGCGATCAGCACTGATGATAGGTCTTCTGGTGGAATCCTAAGCGAATATAGATAACTCATGAAGACCCCATCTTCACGCTTACATCTAATCAACACCTTTCGCCCTTCCACATCACCGACCCTCACCTCTAGCTTCTCGCAATTCACCCTTGCTGCATACCTATTGAGACAATCCATGCACAAGATGATCCCAAACCCAGCGAAGTTAAGAACCAAGCAATCACACACAAAAGAGCAACCATGACTCGACAATACTAGACCACGACATATCATGCAAAGATTTGACGAACCCCCAATTGGATTAGTCACCACAAAGGGTCTATCACAAATCTTAGGTTCCAAACCCAAGAGACACACAAGCTCATTGCAAATGAAATAATGTGATGCTCCAGTATCGAAAAGAACACGAACTGAAACACCATTAACAGAAAGAGTACCTTGCACAACGACACCCTTTCCCTTCTCCTCTGCAGTAGGAGCTCTTGAAGAAGTTGGCACAGCATCCAAAGCATATGCCCTCACAACCTGCTTGCCCTTAGCTGATTCTGGACAATCTTTATTCTTATGCCCAGGCTTCCCACATTTGAAGCACTTCTTCTCAGCTTTGGGATTCTTGCACTCATTAGCAAAATGACCTTTCTGCTGGCAGTTATAGCAAACCACCTCACTCTTCGGCTTCTATTGGCCATCTTTTCCCTTTTGCTATTGCTGCTTCCTCTTCTTATTATTACCACCTTGCTGTGGTTTCGGAGCCTCTTTGGTGGCAGCGACAACATTTGCTTCCTTAGGAAACAAGCTCTCATGACGAATAGATTTTTGCACAATCTTCTTAAATGAGTCATCAAGATGGTCCACTAACGGCTTTCCGATATAAGCGTCCAAACCCAAGAAAAATTTCTCATTCTTCTGATAGGGTGTATCAATGTATGAACGAGCATATCTAGACAAGGCTTCGAAATCAGAAATATAGTCAAGCATAGAACGACCATTTTGTTTCAGCTCCACGAACTTCTTGAATAGAGCAGATTTCTGAGCTGTGGAGATAAACTTTGCTTCACACTTAGCTTGGAATAGCTCCCATGAAATTTCTTCCTCTAGAGTCTCGAGTGTAACAGAATTCCACCATTCCATGGCCCTGCCTTGTAGTTGCCTTGATGCAAGCTTTCTCTTTATTGCATCCTCAATACACAAGTCTCCAAAGATTCGGACACATGAATCCATCCACCTCTGAACCTCTTCAGCTGGTTCAGTTCCCTTGAATGGTTTTCCCCCTGGAGATGTAAAGTCCTTGCACAGCTTTGCAAAATTTGCTACTCTAGGAACTCGCACACCAACATCTACCGCTACCGCCACTGGAGCGGGTACCCTTCGCATAATTGCTTCTGCCATGGCTTCAAACATGGCCGGGTAATTAGTTTCGCCACCATTTCCCCCTCCAGTATTGGATTCCCTAGAAGCATGTCTTGTTTCTCTCTACTCATTCTAAATCTGCAATTTAAAATAATTAGCCACCTTCAAGAAAAACTGCTAAAGAAAAACAAACGCTACTACTATATATGCTACTATATATAGTAAGCATCTAGCTGAAATCTACAAGTACGTCTCTCATACGTTATTACATCCTTGAACTTTGGCCAAAAATCGTTGACCAGAGCTCTGGTACAAAATGTGATGACCGCCCACAGCCCTCGCACTATACAAGAGGAATAATGAGCTGAAAGGTGTGCCAGGCGCTATGGATGATTATCAAGGCCTGGTAGATAAAAGAAACCTGTCGTAAACTCACAGCGCAGGGATAAAATATAATAGAACATATATAACAGGTAGTAATAGTGAAGCAGAAACACTGGACTTTCATACAACTAGAAAGTAATATCCACAAACTTGGAAATAGTGTTTATAAAAAGTTGCCTCACTACATCACTCAGAAAAGCAAACAGTGGAAATCCAATTATTAGATAGTAGTAAAACTGGTACGTGAGCCTCCCGCTCGTCATCGATCAGCATCGTCGTCCTTACTAAAGCATTATTTATCACCTGTTACTTAGTCAGCCCATCCAAAGCCGGATGAACAAACCAAGGTAATAAGAGGAAACATAAAACCTTGAGTTAGACAACAGTCTTAGTGAGTGATAAAAGTGCTAACAAACTTCAAAAATAAAGTATATGAGAAGGGATAGATAAACATACTAATCTACCCACGACACCAGAGAAGAACTCAACCTTATCTTCCCCACATCGGATAGTGATAGCCTTTACAATCTATTCAACCAAAGGAATAACAATTTATACATGGGAACCAGAAAAACCCTCGATAACATTCATAGCATCCAGATTACCTAGGTCTCAAGTAGACAACCCTAATCGAGTTTCACATTCCCCAAGTACTCTCCCCAGAGGCCTAAACCAATATCAGTTAAGCACTCAAAGAACATCTCCCTCGACTTTGGATAATTTATATGAGATAATACAAACTAAACAACCAATCATTCATGACTCACTCTGGCTATCACTGCCAATCCTACTTTGAAACCACCGTTAATCGTATGACGGCCAACCTCGCCATCTGTCAAGGGCTAATGGTAACCTTATTTCTAGCATAAACTCTATATGTCCAACCTTGGCAATGTCCAAGCTTGACAACAAGGCCTTTCCCCAAGGCCTAGAGTACTAGAACTTACGACAACGATAATTCCTCAGCCTTTTCAACTCTAATCATCCATCTTGATGACTTTTCATAGCTCGAGCAACCTTCTTGAGTAACCACTATCCACCACTCACGACCTTTGAGTTGAAACTACACTCGTTGCATCTCCCTGACCAACGGACACTCCAACACTTCGAACATCCCCTTCTGGACTCTCGTCGAAGCCACCATCATCGTTGAACCAACCAACATCTTTATAAGGTTCAAAGAAATCCATAACATTATTTCAACACTTCCTAGCTTCCCAATTGAATTTACATTGAAGTCACATCACCACCGGAAATGTCCGACCAGAAAAACTTGCCCAGAAATGGAAAAAATGGCTGACCAGAAATGGCTGTCCAAAATAGGCCGAGTCATTTCTGGCCGAGTCAATTCTGGCCGAGTCAATTTTGGCTGAATCAATTCTGTGGCCGAGTCAATTCTGGCCGAGTCAATTTTGGCCGAGTCAATTCTCTAGCCGAGTCAATTCTAGCCGAGTCAAAAGCTGCATATTGCAATTCAACTCCGATTTTGACCAAAACTTCGCCAAATGACGAATCCGACGAAACCAACTCAACCAAAATCATCAAACACAATCATAAACATATCATAACCTTACTAACCACATGAATATGACGATTACCACAAAAATGATGTAAATCACACCAAAAAACCACTAAAATGAACATACGATCAAAATGAGAGATCTAACTAACATAAACATGTAAAATGACATGAAATTAACGAGTAAAACTTGTTAGATTAGATCATAGGGTGATGCATATGAAAATGGACATGTAATGGTGTAAACTATGGTAAAACATTCCAATTTGATGAGAAACATGCGCAAACACTCATATACTTCATTGCATTCATGTGAGAGATGTAAATCACTGGCCAATTATCCAAAACAAAGCAAAATGTTGAAATAGAATTTCGGACAGCAAAGAGATAGCTCCTAGCCCTTCGATTTGATGAATCCTTACTTGAAATGATGTAGATCTAGCCTCCAATGGTGTAGATCTATGAATTCCGTCCTTAGATTTGGATTTTTAATAGTGGAAATGTGTTAGAGGAAGAAGGAGATCAATGCCTCCAAATGAGAGAATGGAAAAGTAACCCTTTTCACTCCACTCTCACCCCCTATTTATAGGATTCCACCAAGGCTCCAAAACCTGAATAGCCAACTGAAAAACCTTAAAATAGCGATTTCTCCCAAACCGCTGAGCCAAATTTTTAATGTAACCACTCTACGGAAAGGCAATCATCAATTCCTTTCTAATGGCACATGTCTCACCCTCTGATTCAACTTGAGTCAAAAGTTACGCCCTATACAAGGCTGACATAGAAAAATGGTCACAAAAAAAATCGGTAAAAATTATGGACATGTCCCACATCCGTATAAGAAACATATTAAAAGGTGACAATGATCCAACCCTCAGAGAATGAAATAAAAATATTTTACGATCTTTCGATACATAAAATGCGGGCTGTTACAGGACAGTTGATACATCAGAACATCATATGTCTAGTGATACAACCCATTACTAGTACATCAGTAATTATACATAACATTCACTACTGACTTGCAGACTTATAAATATACAATAGGTAGATAGATAGGCCAACATACTGAAAATCTTCATTCAGCTTCATAAGGTTCAACATCCTGATTCACTTGTCTATTCATAACAAGTGTTATGAATACCCAAGAGTTTAAGGGAAAACACAGAAAATAAACTCCGGGTCAGTCAGGGGACTGGTATGAGTAAACGGTTTAAAACAGTTTAAAGAAAACATCTCATAAGACCACGCTATGAATACAGAACGGGTTTTTATCTTATGAGACTAAACACTTTTGTATACCTTTAAACCAGATATTATTAAAATGTCAAATTGGTTTTCACAAATAATTTAGAATCTAGAAAAAATGCTTGCATCTCACATTTTCCGATATAGTATACAAATACAAACCGCTTGGCACTTATGGAAATTGGATTTCCAACTATGACAAGGTATGGGACCACCTCCCGATGATGTATCTCTAGAGGCAAATACATCTGGGTTCAGCAAGAACGTCTTGCAACCTGGCCCTTACATGACCGACCACTCATTTCTCTTGAGTGTATCGAGTGTATATCACCAATGGTTGTGTACGGCAACCATTCCCGAATGGGCAGAATCGATAGATTAAGAAACAATAGGAATTTCTCTATATAGGTGATGCTACACCTTAATGGGAGCGACCCACATAGCCATGCTGCCTGCCCGATTTTTGTCATTTCCTGGGTGTGAGGCTTGAGGCTAGACTTACGTCATCAACACTGGTTTATTACTTTGAGTGCCACATCGTCTAGACTTCCCGATCACTAATTGACTTCCTCAAAAATAGATTATAGGTATACGGCGTGAGAAACGAATTCCTCTGCCACCATATAATTACGTTTGAAAAGATCAACGTACGTGACCAGTTGGAATTACTTTGTCGGACACTCGTCCATACACGTTGTTCTGGGTTTGAACAAACCGAAGGCACTATTTAAAAATAGTCCTTGTATAACGCCGTCTTCAACTTTAAAAATCTTGGCGTATGGCGTAAAATCAATTCAAAGTGAAATCTTGATTTTGGTCTCCTTGAAGTGATTAACGAATATTCTCTTTTTAAATAAATAATCTAACACGATCAATTATGATTTACAGAACTGGTTTGTAAAATACCGGACTGTACTTGACCGGTTATTTGTATCTGGGATTTTACAGTCTAACAGACAATTTTCAACGTATGGTTTTACATACGTCTTCTGGTATGAATATGAAATCTAAATATTTTATTCATAATTAAATTTAAATTTAAATTTACAAAACTATATTTAAAATTCGACAAGTATTCGTTTCATCATACGATTTCAAATTCTTAGTATTATCCTGATTCATATTCCTCTTGAAATAAATTGAATAAAAATGTTATTTTTATTTATATATTTATTTACTTATTTAATTTGAATAGGTATTAAATTTAAAACTGATTTAAATTTGAAAACATTTCAAAAATCATAGTTTTTAACTTCAAAACAGCAAAGTAGCAGTTTTTTGAAGTACCAGGGTCAAACCCCGCGCTGCGCACACCAAAAATCCGCCTAAAACCCTTTGAATTCCTAAAGTACCACATTGAGTTGGTACTACCACATCTCCTTTTGGCAAATTACCCAAATTAAAGTACCAGATCCCAAAAATTACGGCCTGATCACCAAAAACCCTATGGTTACCATAGTTTGGCACTTCCCCTTCACTCGCCATGGCTGTGCACGTGCACAGCCACGTGGGACCCCATGAACCGCCAGCAACCAACGCCCCAGACCTCTCTCCACCTCTGGACCCCACCACGACTGTCAGCACCACCACCACCCGACAAAACCCAAAAATGGCCGTGCTTCCTCACTTCCAGCAAAACCACCCTCACGGAAATCACCACCTCCCTCCTTCCATCGACCATCGGACTCGACCACCACTTGGCCACCCCATCACCTGACCCAGACGCACTGAACCCCCCTGGACCGCACTTCGTCCATCCCCCCTACGTCAAGGATTTCCGATGTAAACACTTGAACCCAACGACAGTATTTAAAACCCATTTTTGTTGATTTAAAAAAAAAAATCGTTTAAAAGTTAAAGTTAGATTTTTCCTTGCGTCTCCACCTTCTTCCCCTCCTTTCGGCCAAGCGCCACCACTCCTAACCCCATGGATCAACAGGATTTCATCCTTTTCAATTTTCTGACCAACACTCCTTTTCTCTCAAACCTCTTTCTTTAAAATCTTGATACTTGTTTTATAAATCATCATTAGTCCCCCTTGTTAAGATCAGGTAATCAAAACATGTTTTTACTTGATTTGAAAATTCATTTTGGAATTGTGAAACAGAGGGAGTACTGTGTTTTGTTTTTCAATAGCAGTAAAGGTTTTTCTCTTCTATTGCCAAAATTCCTTTACTCTAAACACTTAGATATAGATTATCAGTGTTTTTAAACATAGATAACACATTGTTCTAACCCGCAAATCATAGAACCTACTGATTTAGTTGGTGTTGTCAGTATTTACATCACATAACAAGGAGTGGTGAGAACAAACAACCAATTCACTAGTGACAGTAGCAGGCAATGCTGTTTTAACATAGAACCCTAAAGGTTTCTACCACCACATAGTGATTACTTCATCATAATCAAACCAACCAACACACATGACAATATAGTGGAACCAAATTATAAAAGAATACAAGATCATTTCAAGTTATAACATTAAAACTGCAGTGAAAGAAACAAAAATTAAAAATGCAGTTTTTACTCACTTTCAAGCTTCCAAAAACCCTTCTTTTGCTTTGATAAAACCTTAGAATTGATGTGAGCTTGTGAGTGAAAAATGTGTGCATGGATGGCCTTTTTATATTGGTGAGAAATAATAAACAAATGGGTGCATTTAATGCTGATGAGAAACAGCCAGCAGCTTTTATTTTTGACAAATGAAAGCCGATTTTAACAACTCATTTTCTCTTTCAAATCTACATATTTTCTCACACACTCACATGGTATTTTCAGGCTATATATACCTGAATTATACCTATATCATGTACAACATCCCCCCCCCCATTTGCCTACAAACACCTTTGCATTAATTGCACCTGTACAAATTCTTCTCTCTACCTTTTCTTTCTTTGTTCAATACAATTGTTTAGATTCTTTTTGTACCGAATACACTCAGGTTTCACTGAGCTTTAGAGTCCCATTTTTCACAAGTCATATATGATTTTATATGCATATATTTTAAATAGCAACTTGCCTTGCAAGTGTAAACAAAAATCTGAAATATGGTACCAAAAAATCTATTTTTTTGAGATGAAAAATACATGGAAAATACTTGGCAATATCCATGTGTCAAACTCAGTCCTTGTAGACAAAATGATGGTGCATAGATATGATTTTATCAATCTATTGGTGTATGTTTTTATTTGACAAATAGGCTAAGGCTTTGGAAAAAGAAACAAGAAGGAAATTTCAGAAATTCATTTTGAAAAGAAATAAAAGAAAACACAAACTGAAAATACCTTTGCTCTTGAATGATCATGTCATGTATGAGATCTTTGGCTTGAGAATATGGTTGATGGCTTGATGTAGTGATCTCATGAGGTGAAACCATAAGTGAAAGGAATTTGACAATACATACTCTCTTGTTTTAATGCAAGGATGTGAATGATTTTGTTTGTGATTTTTTTTAAATCATATTGACGAGATCATATATGCAAACATGATTTTACAAGACATTTTGACAATACATGACTTTGATTTTCAATGCATATATATATATATATATATATATATATATATGCAAAAATCACATCTATGCTTACATGAGTTTGAAAGGATTTTTCAATACAATATTTTCAAATTTAAATGCATATGTATTTGAAACAAAAAGGAATTGCCTAGATCATGTTTAGGAAATGTGTTTAAATATGTTTTAAAACAAGAATTTTCTAAAACAATGATTTAAAGTCTCTTGAAAATATAACAAGTGTTTGGTAAAGTCATGACCTTTTTAAAATGCTATGTATATGTGTCATTTAACAAAAATGTAAAAATATAAACTTAAACTATTAAAAATATCATATACATAAGAAAACAAGTTTAAGTCTAGACATGTTTTAATTATTTGGTTTAAAATTGTGTTTGCTCATAAGTACTCATGATTAAATAAATGTATGGATTTAAGATCGATGTGAAAAACTCGGGTCATTACAATCTAGCCTCCTTATAAAAATTTCGTCCCCGAAATTTGTAAACAGAAGATAAGCTAAAAGTCATATATATCATACCATACGTCAACTGGCTACAACAAAATACATGTACATTACTCGACTAGTGTCGAGTTATAGACTACCATAATACACATATCCGTCATACCACTACTACTATATACAACACTATCCAGTCTGTTTTTCTACTCGGAACCACTGCTAGTCTCGATGACGTCCTCGTCATCAGAAATAAAAATCATCTCGTAATCATCCAAGATGGTAACAACATCCACATCATCAGAGATACAGATCACAACCTCGCTGTCGGAAATGCAAATCGCCTCCTCACTCTCTGATATCTCAATAACCTCTACCGGCTCCTCTACCTCCTCAGGCATATTATCGTCCGAAAGCTCTATAACCTCAATAGGAGACGGTGGATATAACATCATATCCGGGTAGGCAAAATCCAGGTTAGAATCTATAGGTACCCCCATATCATGATCCATAAGTGGCTCCATATGTCCTCCATTAGCTAGATACTGTGCCATCTCCTGAGCTAACTGCTATAATGGGGCAAGTAACTGTCCATCCATAGGTGCGGGTGGTGCCTGAACCCATGGCTCTAACTCTGGCTGTGCAAGTGGGATATCCTCCTCGGGCTGAGGCTGGGCTAGTGGAATATCCTCCAGTGGTATGTCTTCCTCCTGTTCCTCCTCCGGGTCCTCCTCTGGGTCATCCTCCGGATCCTCCTCTGGGTCATCCTCCGGATCCTCCTCTGGGTCCTTCTCTGGGTCATCCTCCTCTGGCTCACTATCATCCATGTTGTCCCTATCATCCCTGTCATCATCATCACCATCATCATCATCACCACCATTATCATCACCATCCCCCTCACCTTCTCCCTCACCTATGTAGTATCCTCCCTGATGGTCCTCTCCATCCTAGTCTGACTCCTGTGGTAAGTCTCTGCTGCTGTCCTCTCATATGAAGGCTCTCTCTGGTAAATGCCCGACTCCTCAGAGTCGACATACCTCCTCTCGCCCTCATGCTCCTAGGACCTGTCAGCTCATGGATACTAATACCCGTATACTGTCTCAACCTCTAAAGTCGTGTCAGTCTCTTCCTAGCGGTCCTCTTGAATATTGGCGACATCTGGAAAAGAAACAAAGAACAGATTTCAGCATAAGTGATAGTAAACTGAAAGAGTTCATAAGTCCTATGAATGTTGAATCCTCATAGCAACCACAATCCATAGAGATGAAAACCCACATTTCCATTTCCAGACAAAAGATACATCCATACAAACCATACAATACCATCATACATCACACATAGCATACATCCAAACAACATACAACCATCTAGTCCACAACAAAATCTGGATAGAACTCCTGGATGTGCTTCTCCATCTCCCAAGTACAGTCATATGGATTCTCACTCCACTGTGTCTTGAGTAGTTTCACGACCTTATTCCGAAGCTGCTTTTCTTCTTTGTCCACTACATAGACCAGATATCTAACCACTGTCAAGTCTGGTTCAATCTCCAGATCTTCTTGAACCGATGGCTCCAGAATCAAAGATGGGTCGTGAACACACTTGCGAAGATGAGACACATGGAAAACATTATAAATCCCAGCCATCCTCTCTGGTAATTCCACCCGATAAGCAAGAGATCTAATCTTCTCAAGAACATGGAAAGGTCCCACATACCGTGGAGCTAACTTCCCTGTCTTACCAAATCTGATTGTTCCCTTGATCGGTGAAATCTTCACAAATACAAAGTCTCCAACAGAAAAGTTAAGTTCCCTTTGTCCTTGGTCTTCATAGCTTTTCTGTCGATCCTGGGCCTCCTTCATTCGCCTTTTAACCAACTCTACCTTCTCAGTTTCTTCTCGAATCATATCTGGTCTGAGAACAAGCTTATTTCCTGATTCTACCCAAAAAGTTGGCGATCTACAGGGCCTGCCATAGAGAGCTTCATTGGTGCCATGCCAATACTTACCTGATAGCTATTATTGTAGGAGAACTCCACTAGATGTAGGTGATCCTCCCACGATCCTCCAAAGTCCAGAATACATGCTCTCAACAGATCTTCCAATATCCTGTTTACCCTTTCTGTTTGGCCGTCCGTTTGGGGATGATAAGCGGTACTTAAATTCAGCTTGGTCTCCAAAGTTGTTTGGAGTGCCTCCCAGAATTTGCTGGTAAAAATAGGATCTCTATCACTTAAAATACTTACTAGAACTCCATGTAATCGTACAATCTCCCTTATAAAGATCTCTGCCAACGAAGCTGCAGTTCGAGTTGGTTTTACTGGAATGAAATGCGCACTCTTTGTCAGTCGATCAACTATCACCCAGACTCCCTCATATCCTTTCCTGGTCTTGGGTAAACCATCGATGAAATCCATTGATATCATCTCCCACTTCCAGGTAGGAATTTCCAAAGGTTTCAGTAGTCCTGTTGTCTTCTGGTTATCACCTTTTATCTGCTGGCAGCATAGACACTGATTCACATAGGCCAGAATATCTCTCTTCATCCCAGGCCACCAAAATACTCGCCTCATATCCCTATACATCTTGTGTACCCCTAGATGAATACTTAGCTTTGATTCATGGCATTCTGCCAAAACCTCTTGCCTTAGACCATCAACATCTGGAACACACAGTCTTCCATTGATTCGGAGAATACCTTGGCCATCCAATTCAAAATCGGACTCCCCTTTTATAACTCCTTGGATCAATTTCTCTAGATTCTCATCCCTTCGTTGATTTGCCATTATCCTTCCCTGAAGTGTTGGTGTAGCTTCTAGAAGAGATAAGATCGCATTTCTTCTTAGAGCGTCTGCTATGACATTTGCTTTCCCTGGCGTATAGATAATATCCAAATCATATGACACAAGGAATTCCAACCATCTCTGTTGCCTCAGGTTGAGATCTTTTTGAGAAAACAGATATTTGAGAGGTTTGTGATCTGTGAAAAGCTCGAACTTCCCTCCTAACAGGTAGTGCCTCCACATTTTTAATGCAAAAACAACCGCCAATAACTCTAGATCGTGTGTAGCATAATTCTTCTCATGAATCTTTAATTGTCTACTAGCATATGCAACCACACGTCCATTCTGCATTAGTACCGCACCGAGTCCCACTCCATAAGCATCAGTATAAACCTCAAATTTACTTTTCCCATCGGGAACAACAAGAACTGGCGCTTCTGTCAATTTCTTCTTCAACTCCTTGAACGATTCTTCACACTTCGGAGTCCATTTAAATTTCTTACCCTTCTTAGTCAGCTTAGTCAGATGAGAAGAAATCTTAGAATAATCTCGGATAAACCTTTTGTAATATCCGGCTAATCCCAAAAACTACGGACCTCCGTTGGTGTTCTAGGCTGCTTCCGTTGTTGCACTTCCTCAACCTTGATCGGATCTACAGAAATACCATCTTTATTTACGATATGCCCTAAGAATCTAACTTTAGATTGCCAGAAATGACATTTAGAAAACTTCACTTTCAAAACATTCATCCTCAGAGTTTCCAATACTATCTTAAGATGATATCGGTGCTCTTCTTCTGTCTTTGAAAAGATTAAGATATCGTCAATGAAAACCAAGACGAACTTATTCAGAATCTTCCGAAAGAAACGATTCATCAAGTCCACAAAATATGCAGGTGTGTTGGTCAACCCGAATGGCATAACTAACCATTCATAAAAGAAATCCGGGCCTCTGAAAGCAGTTAAAGGAATACTATCTTCGGCGATCCTCAATTGATGGAATCCTGTAGCAAGATCCATTTGAGAAAACACCGTAGCTCCATTCAACTGATCAAAAAGATCATCAATCCGCGGCAAAGGATACTTGTTCTTGATGGTCACCTTATTTAACTCCCTGTAGTCGACACACAGCCTTAGTGATCCATCAGATTTAACCACAAAAACTACTGCTAAACCCCAGCTTGAAAAACTCGGCCTGATCAATCCTCTGGCCAGTAAATCTTGAGTTTGCTTCTCAAGTTCCACAACTTCCTTTGGTGCCATTCGTCTCTTAGGCTGAATGATCGGTCTGGCTCCTGGAATCAGATCAATGCGAAACTCTATCTCACGACGTGGGGGTAAACTCTTAACTTCTTCGAATACATCGGCAAAATCTCTAACTACTTCTAACGTCTCCAAATTCTCTTGCGGTGCCTCCAAAGCGTACAGGAAACTACACATATGAATACCGGGTTTTCCATATGGTATCCTAGCTTTTCTCCCAATATTGGTTATCAAAGTTACGATCTCCTTATCACATTTAATTTCATCTTGGAATTTACTCAACCAGTCTATTCCAAGTATAAAATTAAATCCTTTGAAATCCAAAACGTAGAAATCGAAGAGAAAGGAATGAGAAAGGTACGAGAGTGCCACATTATCGCAATACATTTTTAACTCGGTTTTCCCGCCAATAGGATTAGTTACGCAAATTGGGTTCGGGGAAATTTTTGGGGAAAATCTGAATTTTCCTATCGTGCCAGATGAAATGAAACTATTTGAGGTGCCAGTGTCAAATAAAACACGAACATCAATACCATTTAAATCAAAAGTACCTTCGAGAACTCCCTTGCCTTTCACATCTTGGGAAGTTGATGGTTCACTTTTGATAGCATACACCTTGGGTTGCTGTGCCCTTTTCATGAGTGGACAGTCTTTAACCAAGTGCCCAGGCTGATGACAGTTGAAACACAGATTCTTCATCACCATTGCATGTCCAGGGCCTTGCTGCTGTTTCTGCCGCTGTTGCTGAGATGGTTGTTGTTGTTGCTGGTTTTGCTGTGGCTTCTTTGCGGCTGGTTTGGTACAGAATTTGGCAATGTGTCCTTTTTGTAAGTAGTTGTGGCATTTGGTGTCTTTGAACCTTTCCTTAGCTTTTTCTCCCATCTTAGGTACACGTTTGTTGTTGTTCAAGTTTGGATTGAACTTTCTCTTATTTGGATTCTCTCCACTAGACCCTCCCGTCTGTGCAGCTTTAGCAACTGGCTTCTTACCTTCCAGTGCCTCATAACGAACAGCCACATCCACTAGATCAACGAATGGAATCTTGAGATGTCCAATCATCTGAACTTGCAGGCTATCTTTTAATCCCGCTATGAACATTTCATTCTTCTTAAGCGGAGTATTGATCAGCTCTCATATTCTGACACTTTCATATTCCCCTGCTTGAGATCGATAAAATCTCGGTACATCCTTGTCTTTCCAGCAACAGGAAAAAAATGAGCTTCAAACGCCTCTTTGAACTTGTCCCAAGTGAATTCTTCCTCGGGAACATTAGCAGTTTGAGCGTCCCACCAAATTCCGGCAGCTCCTTGAAGTTGCCATAAAGCTAAAAGACGTTTCTGATCGTCATTCAACTTCAATCCTTTGAAAATCCTCTCACAAGACCTCATCCAGGCTTGAACTTCAGTAAAAGACTCAGTTCCTTTGAAAACCTTTCCTCCCAAAGTCGTATACTCCTTACAAATAGTCGCAAAGCTCTTATCCTGTTGAACTTGTGCAACTTCTTCTACTGTCTCACCCTGGTCTTGGGATCCAGCAGTACGACCAGTCACAGTGGAAGATCCCTTAGCTCGACCTCTTCGTGCACGAGTACTCATTTTGATCACCTGAATATAACAGGTTGTCAATCGGGACTTGATAGGGTATATCTAACTTAGGTGTAACACCCCACGTCCATTAATGTCACTCACAAAGGGAATGCATTAACTTAAATGGAGCGTTTTTAAGTAAGTATAGAACAGAAAATCATAACAAGACAGATATAAAACAGTACTTGAAAATTTAAAACTTTATTTATTGCAGCAGAAGGTAAATATGTTTGGTTACATCATCAAGACCATAAACCAAAGTCAAGTACATCATATCCATCTTGATAAAACAAAGTACATAAACTGAAAGACATAATCCCCAACATCAAAATAGCCATAAATAAAGAGAAGCTGAACTTTACTTCAGCGATCCAAGCAATCTTCTAAAAGCAGTCCAAAATCAAGCTCCACTGGTGCTAGTTCCAACCTGAGCACCTTGGGGGGGGGGAGGGAGAAAAGAGGAGGAAACAAAGGGGGGTCAGACATAAAGTCTGGCGAGTGCGATAACTCTAACAATATAATTAACAAAGAAACTAGGCTAAGGCATAAGTTGGAAAATAAGGAAATGACCATGAACCATTGAGTATGATAGAGTAAACAAGGAAACAAGATGAAGAACGATAACGTTAAAGGCACACCTAAACCACTACAAGATAATTACTATATTGCACCACCACTAGTATAACAGGATTAGGTGTTACCCTAATGTTTAAACTGAAATAGAATCGAAACAGAATAATCTATACATAAACAGAATGCTAGTAATGGGCCTTAACCACCCCAACATACATAAGGTACAGAAGTAGAATACTAATAATGGGCCTTTACCACCCAACTAATGGGCCTTTACCACCCCAACAGACAAAAGGTATGGAAATAGAATCTGAAACGGAATCAGAGACTGAAACAGAATAATCCTTACGGAAACAGAATGTAGAATTAGGTGTACACTAGTAACGGGCCTTTACCACCCCAACAGACGGTACCACGCAGAAACAGACAGGTGTTACCACCCAACAGAAATAGACGGTACCAACAGAAACAAACAAAACTAAGTGTACCCTAAGTCCTACCCCTAAGCGATCGGCTCCCTAACTCGTAAATACCCGTGCTGGTCCCACAGTGGGGTGTATCACTCCCCAAAGTGGCAACCCGATACTATCAGAGATGCATGGTTTATACCTACTCGTTGCAAAGACGTCTTACCTACCATCCCGGGCCCACACACGCACATGAATCCGTTGGACTTACGTTGCCACCGCTCACCCGTTTTGGCCTCTTACAGTCAAGCCCAGTACGCGTGTCCCATCCTCGACTTAGGTCGAGCCCACAGAGATACTTATGGGTTACTGGTTGAAACCGTCCCCCATGATTTGACACAAGCTATCCACCTAAGCTTGGTCCCCTTTAGTATTTCCCACTTAACCCACTTCTTATTCATGTTTCAATTACATGCTTCAATTTTGGTTAAGTATTTCTAATCGTATTTTAAATGCCACCCAAGGCACCCACTAGATTCCACATGCCACCCAAGTCACCCACTTAACCCCCTCATGTCCCACTACATGTTTATCTGGTTAAGTGTTTCTTAATTCATTAAGACCGTAACCTCATAAAGACCTCTCACATTAGACTGGCATTTGTGGCAGCTGGATTTGCCGGGCAGGTCCGGGCAGTCTTACACCACAAAAGAGCCTAACCTCGTGTCTTTACAATTGTTACGTATTTAGTTTATGCCTAAGACCTCTCACATTAGACTGACATTTGTGGCAGCTGGATTTGCCAAGCGGGTCCGGGCAGTCTTACACCACAAAAGAGCCTAACCTCGTGTCTTAGACGATTAATTACTCCTAATTAATCATTCCCCAAATTTGAATTACTTTCCCTATTCAAATTATCAATCAATTCCAAATTTAACGATGTCCATAATTGACTCAATTATGTCCATCCATTTATGGTATGTAAAATCATACCAATTTCACCACAATTATATTTTATGCCCTTTTAAGGCATTTATGCCAATTAAATCTTTTTAATATTATCCCCTTTACCCCACGTAGTACGTTTGTTCGTTTAACGTAAAAATATACGTTAGACTCGAATAGTCTAACTCATGGAATAAAGAGAAAACATCACAATATACACATAAATAAAACATAAATCTAAACATAGGGGTGAACTTGCATATGTGAATGATGTTCTACATCTAAAACTTGCATAGGCCAAAATTACAACTTGCATAAACAACATATGTCATGGATCCAAATCTAAAGGTGTGAACTTTGATGAGAAAATGGCCACAAACTTGCATAAATAACATATGTCATAGATCTATATCTAAAGGTGTTAATTTGCAAAGGCAATACCCCTAAACTTGCATAACATGATTCATATTCTAAACTCATATATTCATACAACTTACATATGTGATTTATACATCATAACAAGGGTGTAAATTTGCATCTAACATGTAAAGTATCAAGTAAAATTTAGCATATAATTCACACATGTTATAGCCTAACTTTCAATTAAATTTCCACATAAACTAGGTGTCATAGCCATGTAAGTTCACATATAATTCTACCCAACATGTATACGATTCATATTTGAACCAGAATCTAAACTTGCCTACAAATGGTTTATCATATGAATCGATATAACAAACTAGCATAAGAAACTTGATGATTTGATTGTATATAAAGTTACAACATGGATGATAGCAACATAACTTTACATCATAAATGATAGCATCACAACATAACGTCATAGAGATTTCAATCATAATCCTACAACATAATCACAACATGCAATCAATACTTCATATCACATCAATACAATCCGTATTATATCTTAATCCAATTAAATTACTAATTACCTTGTTAAAACTATCGAACTCACAACTCAAAAGCAGTCTTGAGTTCTGAATTCTGATTTCTGGAGTTGAATTAGCGCTCCTTTGATGAAGATTCGCTGTTAGGGTTGAGTAGTTCTGATTTGGTTGCTGTTCTTCCTCTTAATTTTGGTGGCGGCTGCTTTAGGGTTCAAGACAACAGCATGACGGCCATAGTTTCAATTTTAATTCTGATTTAGGGTTTGAGTCTAAGGGTCTTTTTATAGAATTTTGAATTAATTTAAGTCGTCGGATGATCTTAGGGTTAATCAAAACCATTCAATCATGATAGGGTGATGAGTCAGCCCTAATGACTCAACAAGGAGTAAGAAAGGACTCAACAACATGGGTCAGCCTGAACCAGAAAGCTGTGCAGGCTTTTGCCTCGGCCTGGGCGCACTTGGCAGGTGCGCCAGTGCAAATTTGTACTGGCGCACTTCCCAAGTGCGCCAGTGCAATCTATTTTTTTTCTCTTCTACTTGCCACCACACTTCGTTCGTCCATAACTCCTTCATCCGGTACACGTTTCCCGCAAACTCGGACTCTATTTCAACCAGAATTCTGAGACGAACACAATGGCGCAACCCAATCCCCATAATTCTCACGTCTGAGATTAATTATTCTTTATTTTAGTTAATTTGATTATTCAAAAATCCGGGGTGTTACATTCTCCGCTCCTTAAAGGATTTCGTCCCCGAAATCTCCAAGTTAAGGAGAATGCATATCCTACCATCCAAACAACCATCTACTCAACCATCAAACACGGGCATCCATTGTCGTTATAAAATTTCTAATGCTGTATGAGCATATGCAAGAAGTGTGTGTATATGTTCCTTATTTAATGCAAAATCAGGCGGTCTACTGATTCAGTTGACCTCCTTAATACAAACCATGATAGTGCCATGCGTCCATTATGTATGCGAAAGAACCCTATCGATACATATTATTTCTACATGTATGCACAACCATTCACCAAAATGCAACATCCATATGATGGTACAACCATTATTCATCCATTAACTTAAATATGTACACACATTTATATGCAATATGCAATATGAAGTGACTGAGCTGATCTAGTGCCTAATGTGTGTGTATATGCATCCACAGGCAACCACTAGCAAACACTTGCAACCATCAAACATAACATGTCTCAAACACATGTTTACATCCATGGGTTTCCTATCTAAAGGTCAAAGATTTGGTCGATGGGATACAAACAAATGATACAACTAAAACAAAAGCTCTGTCCCCATTTGACATCGGTTAAGAGAATAATTCCCTAAGTCTCAGCCCCGAAGACCGAAATCAACATCAGACTGCCACTCATAAAATTACCCCCATTAAACAATGTCAAAACTGGAAATCTACTTCATGCTTCGAGTAGAAATCCCTATCCTTCAAAAATATTCAGATACTTACAAACTACTGGTACAGATCAGATTACAGAATGATTCTCAGAAAGCTAAGCATAACAGACCCTTGCGGGTTACAAGAAACTTTGGGGGTCTTCCCATGACAAGTTAGAAACTTAACGACCCTCTACATAGAAAGCTGGTCCATTTAGACCCAACCCATAGCCCATAAACTTGAGCACACAAATGTCACATTCAAATTTTTGATGCCTAACACAGATAATTCCAAACCCCTACAAATCACTAACAATTGAGCCAAACCACAAATGGGATTCGAAACAACTACAAGATCAGAAACAAGACGAGTATTAAAGTGTAGAGTATCAATTACAGAATCAAAATGCCAGAATCAGAAAGAGTTTTAACTCAACAATTAGATAAGGAAATTAAACCTTCTTCAGAAATTTTTCTTATTTCTATCCTATCCACCAGCCTCGAGGGTATTCGCCTGTCCTCCAGAAGTAGGTCCTGCCCTATGCCCTTTCCTTGGGCAGTCCTTAATCAGATGTCCCGCTTCGCCACAGTTGAAGCAAGTACCCTTCCTTTTCCTGCAATCCTTGTTCAGATGGGTCGAGCTTCCACAAGTAAAGCACTTCTTCTCCTTCCTATCTTCAGACTTCTCATCCTTCTTTTGTGTTTCTTTTTGGGCCCCGTTTTCTTGTTCTGTGGTCCTTCGTCCTTTTCTTCTTTTTTCTCACTTTTGGCTTCCTCTTCATGCATTAACGCCATGTCAACCAATTTCTCGAAGGTAGCCCTCATAGGAATGTGGGTCATAGCTAACCCATGAAGCAGCTAGTTTAAACCCTTAATAAATCTTAGAGCCTTATTTTCTGGAGTATTCACTAAGTCTAAGCCAAACCTTGCCAATTGGTTGAATTTGTTGACGTACCCTTTCACCGATAGATTCCCTTGCTTCAGCGCCAAAAACCTTTCCATGTATAGATTCTCTTCAGCCCGTGAGAGAAACTTCGCCTCAAACCTTTTCCTAAAATCTGGCCATGTATCGACTGGACGTCCCCCATTAGTGACCTCCCACCAAAACGAGGCTTCATCCTTCATTAGCCACGCAGCTAGCTGAACTTTTCTTCCATCATCCACTTCAAAGATTCCAAACAATTCTTCCACCTCCTTTAGCCAATTACGAGCTTCAACAAATGTCTCCGTCCCGTGAAAAGGTTTTCCACCCATTGCTCTAAAGTCCTTACATATCTTTGCGAAATTATCGACATGAGGAGGAGGAGGAGGAGCATTTTCTAGTCCTGCGGTGGCGGCCCTAGCCTCGAGATATTGATGAAACCAACCTGGTACATGAACACCCTCTGGTATCTCAGATGCTTCAGACATGCTGAAACGAAAAAGGAAAGATTCAATACAAAAAGGACTGAAGGAAAGATATATGGCTCTTGGGGTTATGCTTTCTAAAATATACTTTTCTCTTGAAAATACTTTCCTTAAAATGTACTTTTGAAGATACTCCTTTATAAAAATTGTTTTGAAAAAATTGTTTTTCAAAATTCATATCTGTTCTGGTAACCTTCTGCTCTGATACCACGTGTAACACCCTACGTCCATTAATGTCACTCGCAAAAGGAATGCATTAACTTAAATGGAGCGTTTTTAAGTAAGTATAGAATAGAAAATCACAACAAGACAGATATAAAACAGTACTTGAAAATTTAAAACTTTATTTATTGCAGCAGAAGGTAAATATGTTTGGTTACATCATCAAGACCATAAACCAAAGTCAAGTACATCATATCCATCTTGATAAAACAAAGTACATAAACAGAAAGACATAATCCCCAACATCAAAATAGCCATAAATAAAGAGAAGCTGAACTTTACTTCAACGATCCAAGCAATCTTCTAAAAGCAGTCCAAAATCAAGCTCCACTGGTGCTAGTTCCAACCTGAGCACCTTGGGGGGGGGGAGGGAGAAAAGAGGAGGAAACAAAGGGGGGGTCAGACAAAAAGTCTGGCGAGTGCGATAACTCTAACAATATAATTAACAAAGTAACTAGGCTAAGGTATAAGTTGGAAAATAAGGAAATGACCATGAACCATTGAGTATGACAGAGTAAACAAGGAAACAAGATGAACAACGATAACGTTAAAGGCACACCTAAACCACTACAAGATAATTACTATACTGCACCACCACTAGTATAATAGGATTAGGTGTTACCCTAATGTTTAAACTGAAATAGAATAGAAACAGAATAATCTATACAGAAACAGAATGCTAGTAATGGGCCTTAACCACCCCAACATACAGAAGGTACAGAAGTAGAATACTAATAAAGAGCCTTTACCACCCAACTAATGGGCCTTTACCACCCCAACAGACAGAAGGTACGGAAACAGAATCTGAAACGGAATCAGAGACGGAAACAGAATAATCCCTATGGAAACAGAATGTAGAATTAGGTGTACACTAGTAATGGGCCTTTACCACCCCAACAGACGGTACCACGCAGAAACAGACAGGTGTTACCACCCAATAGAAACAGACGGTACCAACAGAAACAAACAGAACTAAGTGTACCCTAAGTCCTACCCCCAAGCGATCGGCTCCCTAACTCGTAGATACCCGTGCTGGTCCCGCAGTGGGGTGTATCACTCCCCAAAGTGGCAACCCGATACAATCAGAGATGCACGGCTTATACCTACACGATGCAACAACGTCTTACCTACCAGCCCGGGCCTACACACGCACATGAACCCACTGGATTTGCGTTGCCACCGCTCACCCGTTTTTGCCTCTTACAGTCAAGCCCAGTACGCGTGTCCCATCCTCGACTTAGGTCGATCCCACAAAGATACTTATAGGTTACTGGTTGAAATGGGCCCCCATGATTTGACACAAGTGTAAAGACCCGCAACTTCCCCGTAAAGGAAAGCGTCGGATAGTTCGAGAACAAACCACAACAGAACGCATATAGAAGAACATTTCACTGTATATTACAACAATGCATCAGATTACAAGAATATACAGAGTATAAAAGAATATTACACAGAAATATCAGAGATTTAAATTACATTTAAATACATAGCAGCGGAAAATAATACAATACACAACTAGAAGTAGATATACGGATACAAAGCTTTCCGGATATCGTTCCAGCTGTAAACCAGGATCCTGTGAATATAAATCTGCAAAACCGAAACTACTAGCTGCCCGTGTCGAAAATAGGGGCACCCAGAGTTTAGGTTAAAACAATAAACTCTAGGTCAGTCATGTGACTGGTGTGAGAACTAAAACAGTTATTAATCTTTATTTTAAATCATTAGGTAAATCAAGGGACCACGCCGTATAACACGGAACGGGTTTCCTCCCAAGAATACCAGTGCATAAACTAACAACGCAATGCTAAATAAAGAAAAATGAAGCTGTTATAAGACCCAGATCCTATCACACAATGCAACGCAAGCCGGGGGATAGGGTTTTCCCTTATAACAGCCAAAGAATGCTTGATACGTTTAAACCAAATCATTTGATAATATTATAAGTGCATAGTGTATAAAACAACTTCAAATCATAAGTATCAATCATAGGCGGCATGAGCGTCCCATGCCACTATGTCGCCATGTATAGGTTTACAAATAAAACCGCAAAGTCACGTATTTGGAAATTGGATTTCCGTCTATGAACCGAGGCAAAAGATAGTCCTCAACCGATTCGAGACTGCCTAGCCCGAGCCTCAGGACCCAGACTCAGGTGGGCCCTTGGATCGTCAGGGCCGGTCCACCGATGTGGATTAAAATGCCTGAACATGCGTTTCCCCGCCCTTTGGGGCGTAAATGAGCCAACTAAATGACTCCATCGGTTCGAGAACGACCGATCAATCCGAGGCGCCTCGCAACAGCAACAACCACATAAGTCAAACTCGTCAGGGCGTGTAAAACCACTGACGCCACTTCTAACTAGGAAGAAACGCATGCCCTCCCTGAGGTCCGTCTCCCGTTTTTGGTTCATACCGGGTGTGAAACACGCGAAGTAAACGTTACACAAAGCTACGCCACAAAGGCCGTGCTTTGATCATCACCACAAGACTTTGCTTTTCAACAGAAGCCTCGATCATTTGCATCTTAGCATGCCACACAGGCAAACCATCCTATGCAACCGATATCAGTCACACAGAATGAAATCCGATGTCAGACACACAGTCCATTTACAAGTCCGTTCTGGGGCTGAACGAAACCGAAGGCACCTAGTACCCCGCATATCCATCGATCTCCAAGTACGTCTGGACGATCACCAACTGTTTCCATCTTCTTGGGTGTACAGCCCAATCAAGATCATCAGTTATCACCCAAACGACGTGAAGACTTCCGGTCTTCGACCACCGTCTTCATCTTCGACTAATCGTCGTATCAGTTATTCAGAATGGGATAAACCCGGTCTTTCCGAATAACTCGCGTATATTTTAAATAAGTGTTACACAAACACAACATACGCCTCATTCCAATTCATCAGTCACTAACCGTAAATTAATCAAGAGAATAATTCCCCAAATATTAACCCCGAAGGCCGAAACCAACATCAGATCAATATCCAGAAAACCATTCTGCTTGGCTAACCGACAGTTAGTTTCTAAATTTCACATTCATAGGGAAAGGTTCCCATTAATTTTATCCAAGATAAATTTCTTGAATTTATTCTTTAATCTATTTTTGAATATCAATTCAAACTAGTCGGGATTAACGAACTTTACCGAAGTAATCATTTGTTTTAATTTCCCAATCCCAACCTATTCATCCCATGAAGTAAAACTGGTTATACTTCATATCTAACACCACGGTGTTATCGGTAAATTCAATTACCATTTCACGTTCAAATCTAATTAAAGATTTAACTATCGCCTGGAGTAAAACTGGTGATACTCCATTCTCGATTTTTCAATCTAATTAAAGATTCATTAAAACTCCACTTAGTTTTAATCGTTAACTGGGTTAAAGAATCAGTGTCATTTAAAAACACGGTTCACGGTAAGCCCAAAATCACATTCATTAATTATCGGGTTAAAGAACGAGTGTTATTTAAAACACTGTTCACGATAAACCCAAAAATCAATATCAATTCAATTCCAATTAAATATCATTTAATTGGTACACTTCATTAAATCTAAATAAAAAGATTTAATCTTTTCTCAACTGGGTTCAAGAACAGTGTTAGTGAAGACACCATTCACGACAAACCCAAATCACATTTGATATTCAATATAAGGCTCTGAATAGAAAATATATCGGCTTATATTCAATATCAAATTCCACGATTAACAAATGTCGTATTGGAAATAACGATATAAATATCTTTCAAATTTCCATAACAACATCTGTATAATCACGGATTTCAACATCGAAATATTCCGAAGACAATTTCGATTCAAATCCACTCCAATGCAATCATTGGAAATTCTGGTTATTTCTAAAACCCTTTTTCAAATTCAATTTATTTATTTAAAAATAAATAGAATTATATTTCTAGTTCAAAACTAGTTCATTTCGATAAAAATCTATTTTTATCTTTTCAAATATGGAGTTTTTCATCCCAATCCTTTCTAAATCATTTCTTATGATTTTACACAAATTATTACTATTTTTAATAATTTTATCAAGGCCCGTACAGTCGATTTCCATCAACGGCCATCGAACTGCACTTACAGCGACCTTCTTCGAATTTGATTTGGACGTATCTCCAAATCCAACCGTTAGATTTCAAATTTCTAACATTCGTTAGAAAGCTCTTTTCGATACGAACCCAACGGTTCCGGTTTTAGGAGAATCCGACGGTCGGATCTCCCGCAATGTCCATTTGAAATAAATGGTCGAAATTCACGAACTGCCGCGGCGCGGCGCGTTCTATTCAGGCCATTATATTATATATATAATATATATATAATATATTTTGTCGATTTCTATTTAAAAAGAATTATATAAATAGTTTTAAATTCGTTTCAAAAGCAATTTCAACTTCCATTTCAATTCAAATCGAAATTGAATTCTTCTTTATAAATTCGTTTCAAAATTCATTTCTATTCAATTCAAATTTCAATTCAATTTGAATTCGTTTTCAATTCACTTTCAATTCAATTCGAATTCGTTTTCAATTCAATTCATTTCGAAATCGTTTTCAATTCAATTCATTTCGAAATCGTTTTCAATTTAATTCATTTCGAAATCGTTTTCAATTCAATTCATTTCGAAATCGTTTTCAATTCAATTCATTTCGAAATCGTTTTCAATTCAATTCATTTCGAAATCGTTTTCAATTTAATTCATTTCGAAATCGTTTTCAATTTAATTCATTTCGAAATCGTTTTCAATTCAACTCATTTCGAAATCGTTTTCAATTTAATTCATTTCGAAATCGTTTTCAATTCAATTCATTTCGAAATCGTTTTCAATTTAATTCATTTCGAAATCGTTTTCAATTCAATTCATTTCGAAATCGTTTTCAATTTAATTCATTTCGAAATCGTTTTCAATTCAATTCATTTCGAAATCGTTTTCAATTCAATTCATTTCGAAATATTCGATTTCAAAATTACTTTTTAATATTCATTTTAAAATGAATAAAATCGATATAAATATCGTTCACGTCAAAATGGCGTCAATCTAATCAACACGGCTTTATATATTGATATTTTCAAATATTCCATTTCGAATATTTCTATTTCAAATATTTCTATTTTAAAACTGGAATGAGGCCCAATCAATTACCATATAAAGTTAATTATATGGATTTTTCATACAACACATGTATATAATAGCAACGATAAATAATCAACCATCAACCAAAGTGCACTACACCGTATAAGCATCAAATATAGATATCTAACGCGTATAACAGCCTGTCAATCAATCGATCGACATATTTAATCAATCAGGATGAGTGAACTTCAAATTTCATCCTAACACCCGTGTGGGGTTTCAAACAATCAAACACATATTTTATTTGTGCAGTTGGACGATGTGTGAAATTTATCGTCCCAATCAATGTCATTCAAATAGGGGTACATAAACAAACCGTCTGGTTTGTAAATGAATATTTTATTTATTCACATTCACGTTAAAAATTATATTTTTAACGATAAAACATTTTATTCCAACTTATGAATTTCTATTCAGTTCATTCTTTAAATAAAATGATATTTTTATTTTTCTAACATATTTTAGAAAATTTCGGCGGCATAACGGCACGATACTAGAAACGGGACGAGGCCTAGCCTTATCCCCAGTCTAGTGAAGGCCCACGCCATTCACACATCAATCAAATCAATTCGTTATGTAAACCACAAAATTTGGAGTAAGAGTCTAACCTAGCCTTACTCCTTCGCCTTATAACGGCGCACGTCTAATCCTAACCAATTTATCGATTCGATTTTTCACACCACAAACCACATTCAAACCAATATCGCAATCAATCACCAAACAGCCAAACAAACAAGTCCATGGTCTGTGGACGATTGTGTCGGGTGCTACTAAGCACCGTCTGCATCCTAGTATATATATATAACTAGAAAAATTTAATTGAAAGGTGAGAAGTTCTCACTTATAGCTATCCAAGCTCCACGGCACTTCATTTGCAGAAGTCTTCGTCGTCATCGCATCCTTTTTCATCTTCGTTGCCCGCTTTCACTACCTATGTAAAAATCGAATTTTTACTTCGCTATTCAATATATAAAAATCATATTTTTATTTTGAAGTTCAATATATAAAAATTCTATTTTTCTATCGAAGTTCAATATATAAAAATTATATTTTTCTATCGAAGTTCAATATATAAAAATTATATTTTTTTTTTTTAATATCGCTTCATGTATAAAATTATACTTTTATAATTAAAAATCATATCTTGATTAGATAACTATCACATTTTTACTTAGTTAAAATGTATCTTTCCTATATTCAAAAATCATACCTTTCTACTCACAAAGATATAACCTTTCTTCGATTAAAAGTATAATCTTTCTACCATTCAAAAATCAAATCTTTAATGAAATAAAAATGATAACTTTATATGTATAAAAGCTATATTAATTCACATAAAAACTATATTTTTAAAACAACATTATATGAATAAAACTCTGATTTGATAAAGGCTTATATATATATATATATATATATATATATATAAACTCAGATTAAAATAAATAATAAAAAAAACTTACTGTCAAATCTTCAGGGCGTTTGAGGGGGGGGGAAGAAGCTCGTCGGAGCAGTGGGGGCGGATGGTGGTTCGGATTTGGGCGCGTTGGTGGCCAACGGGGGTGGCGGCTAAGGGTTTCAAATTGATTTGGGGGAGGGTCATGTGGCACCGTCGGTTTAAAAAGGGGAAAGGGGAGAGGAAGGGAAGGCGGAGAACTGAGGGGGAGGCGCGACGCCTGAGGCACGACGGTGGCGACGATGGGTGGCGCGACGGGGATGGGAGCGGCTGTCGAAGTCGGGGTTTTTTTTTTTTGTTGTTGTTTATTTCGATCTGAAAAGATAGAGGGGGGGCCAGCGGTTATAAGGGGAGGAAGGGGGTTTTCTCTTATTTTTTTTTTATTTTTTTATTATTTTATTATTTTTAAAAGTTGACCTTTACCCACGTCATCAAAACGAGGCCCACCACCTGTCGTCCATAGCGTTTAACCCCCATTCCGAACACAATGGGATATGTATCGTCAGCTGATTCGGCTGTTACAATCAGTTTCCGTTAAATTTACATTTAAATCACTATATTGAATTTTAAACGTACATTTCAAATTACCGGGGTCACATACTAACTAGAAAAATTCCCGAAAAATATTTTCTAGCTTCGTATTGACGATACGGTCCTAACAAAACTAGTTTCGTCGAATTCTGAGACCGTTAGAAAAATGGCCAATTTCCAGTCGATTAAAATCAACTGAAACTGGTCAAACGCGTTTTCCTTTGCCACGCTCACATATTGATTCGAAAAATTATGAAATTTGGAATCTAGCAATAACTTAACATCACGGACCCAACAAAACTGGTTTCGTCGAAATCCGAGGTCGTTTGCAAAATGTCCATTTTTAAGGGCCTGAATTCCATAGCGACTATTCAGAATTTTCAACTGGACATATCTTATCATTTCTAAGATGAAATCTCAGTTTGCTAACTTCGTTACAAAGATATAGTTATACAGATTCAAATATTTCTTGTTTCGTTCAATTCTGACTTATATTGAATTCTGTATATTCATTTGAAATTAGAAATCGAATTTTCGAACTACCGCGCCATTTTCAATTCCTTTTATAATTATATATAATTATTATATATTCTAACGACGACGCGTATAATATATACGTTCTATATATATTCAAAATGAATTTCTCGACGATATTATTTAAATTAATCTATTTTAAATATTCAAAATTCGCTATAATCGCCAAAATAAAAATTTCAAACTGGCTCGCATTTTACGGGTTGTTACAATCTCCCCCACTTAAAACTTTTCGTCCCCGAAAAGGAACAAAGTCGAAAGTGGTTTGATTAATCAACTCTACGCTCGATCAGGCTTCCATTCTCCAACTCTTTAGTTTCTGAGAATTTTCAAAACTTCAAAAATTTGGCTAACACCCTAAATTTTCGAAAAATTTCGCCATAACCTCCCCTGCACCGGGAGCATCGGGGAATTTCAAATAGCTTCCCCGGTCCTTCAGATCTCAAAAAGAAAAAGAAAAAGCCAAGCGGCTAGCCAATAGGCTCACAAAATCATCATCACCCAAACAAAACAGGAAATTATGTAGTAAACATGTACCTATTTGTCGGGCAAACAAATTTTATTCTTCGGCTCTAGCCTCCTTGCTATGACCTGTTCAATGTTATATATGTATATGCAAGCAAATGGGACCAATTTTCAATATAATCCAATATTTGATTCAATTAGGCTAAATGGTTCAAAATTAGCAAACAAATAAACAAACAACACAAACATCAATCAATTAGTGAATTAGATTATCAAATTCTTAATTTTGATACATATACTGAAAATCTTGTTTTGATGCCAAATCACAACAATAGGCCCTATCTAATTTTGGTTCTCACACCAGTCAATAGGAAATATATAGATATTACACGTTCGTCACTCGAATATAAATTCTAATGATGGAGCTCCATCATCAAAATCACCTCCGGGCGATTAGAGTGTAATTCTATATCTATCCAGTATATTAAAACTTCACATACACGTTTGCAAGGCGTATATGCAAAATCTTTATATGCTGGACTGTCCAAATCAATATAAATAAATAATCAAATACGTATAGAACGATTTAAATTTTTAAAACAAAATTGGCTTTCATTTTAAAAATATACTCGTCACACTCGTTCTAGGACACAACTGATCCTATCTCTAACGAGTCATTCTAATTGGATATTACTAATCCAATATCTGATGAATTCTTTCGTATGTTTCTAATGTGACTTGTTCTCTGCTTTGTAAACCAAAGCTCTGATACCACGTGTAAAGACCCGCAACTTCCCCGTAAAGGAAAGCGTCGGATAGTTCGAGAACAAACCACAACAGAACGCATATAGAAGAACATTTCACTGTATATTACAACAATGCATCAGATTACAAGAATATACAGAGTATAAAAGAATATTACACAGAAATATCAGAGATTTAAATTACATTTAAATACATAGCAGCGGAAAATAATACAATACACAACTAGAAGTAGATATACGGATACAAAGCTTTCCGGATATCGTTCCAGCTGTAAACCAGGATCCTGTGAATATAAATCTGCAAAACCGAAACTACTAGCTGCCCGTGTCGAAAATAGGGGCACCCAGAGTTTAGGTTAAAACAATAAACTCTAGGTCAGTCATGTGACTGGTGTGAGAACTAAAACAGTTATTAATCTTTATTTTAAATCATTAGGTAAATCAAGGGACCACGCCGTATAACACGGAACGGGTTTCCTCCCAAGAATACCAGTGCATAAACTAACAACGCAATGCTAAATAAAGAAAAATGAAGCTGTTATAAGACCCAGATCCTATCACACAATGCAACGCAAGCCGGGGGATAGGGTTTTCCCTTATAACAGCCAAAGAATGCTTGATACGTTTAAACCAAATCATTTGATAATATTATAAGTGCATAGTGTATAAAACAACTTCAAATCATAAGTATCAATCATAGGCGGCATGAGCGTCCCATGCCACTATGTCGCCATGTATAGGTTTACAAATAAAACCGCAAAGTCACGTATTTGGAAATTGGATTTCCGTCTATGAACCGAGGCAAAAGATAGTCCTCAACCGATTCGAGACTGCCTAGCCCGAGCCTCAGGACCCAGACTCAGGTGGGCCCTTGGATCGTCAGGGCCGGTCCACCGATGTGGATTAAAATGCCTGAACATGCGTTTCCCCGCCCTTTGGGGCGTAAATGAGCCAACTAAATGACTCCATCGGTTCGAGAACGACCGATCAATCCGAGGCGCCTCGCAACAGCAACAACCACATAAGTCAAACTCGTCAGGGCGTGTAAAACCACTGACGCCACTTCTAACTAGGAAGAAACGCATGCCCTCCCTGAGGTCCGTCTCCCGTTTTTGGTTCATACCGGGTGTGAAACACGCGAAGTAAACGTTACACAAAGCTACGCCACAAAGGCCGTGCTTTGATCATCACCACAAGACTTTGCTTTTCAACAGAAGCCTCGATCATTTGCATCTTAGCATGCCACACAGGCAAACCATCCTATGCAACCGATATCAGTCACACAGAATGAAATCCGATGTCAGACACACAGTCCATTTACAAGTCCGTTCTGGGGCTGAACGAAACCGAAGGCACCTAGTACCCCGCATATCCATCGATCTCCAAGTACGTCTGGACGATCACCAACTGTTTCCATCTTCTTGGGTGTACAGCCCAATCAAGATCATCAGTTATCACCCAAACGACGTGAAGACTTCCGGTCTTCGACCACCGTCTTCATCTTCGACTAATCGTCGTATCAGTTATTCAGAATGGGATAAACCCGGTCTTTCCGAATAACTCGCGTATATTTTAAATAAGTGTTACACAAACACAACATACGCCTCATTCCAATTCATCAGTCACTAACCGTAAATTAATCAAGAGAATAATTCCCCAAATATTAACCCCGAAGGCCGAAACCAACATCAGATCAATATCCAGAAAACCATTCTGCTTGGCTAACCGACAGTTAGTTTCTAAATTTCACATTCATAGGGAAAGGTTCCCATTAATTTTATCCAAGATAAATTTCTTGAATTTATTCTTTAATCTATTTTTGAATATCAATTCAAACTAGTCGGGATTAACGAACCTTACCGAAGTAATCATTTGTTTTAATTTCCCAATCCCAACCTATTCATCCCATGAAGTAAAACTGGTTATACTTCATATCTAACACCACGGTGTTATCGGTAAATTCAATTACCATTTCTCGTTCAAATCTAATTAAAGATTTAACTATCGCCTGGAGTAAAACTGGTGATACTCCATTCTCGATTTTTCAATCTAATTAAAGATTCATTAAAACTCCACTTAGTTTTAATCGTTAACTGGGTTAAAGAATCAGTGTCATTTAAAAACACGGTTCATGGTAAGCCCAAAATCACATTCATTAATTATCGGGTTAAAGAACGAGTGTTATTTAAAACACTGTTCACGATAAACCCAAAAATCAATATCAATTCAATTCCAATTAAATATCATTTAATTGGTACACTTCATTAAATCTAAATAAAAAGATTTAATCTTTTCTCAACTGGGTTCAAGAACAGTGTTAGTGAAGACACCATTCACGACAAACCCAAATCACATTTGATATTCAATATAAGGCTCTGAATAGAAAATATATCGGCTTATATTCAATATCAAATTCCACGATTAACAAATGTCGTATTGGAAATAACGATATAAATATCTTTCAAATTTCCATAACAACATCTGTATAATCACGGATTTCAACATCGAAATATTCCGAAGACAATTTCGATTCAAATCCACTCCAATGCAATCATTGGAAATTCTGGTTATTTCTAAAACCCTTTTTCAAATTCAATTTATTTATTTAAAAATAAATAGAATTATATTTCTAGTTCAAAACTAGTTCATTTCGATAAAAATCTATTTTTATCTTTTCAAATATGGAGTTTTTCATCCCAATCCTTTCTAAATCATTTCTTATGATTTTACACAAATTATTACTATTTTTAATAATTTTATCAAGGCCCGTACAGTCGATTTCCATCAACGGCCATCGAACTGCACTTACAGCGACCTTCTTCGAATTTGATTTGGAAGTATCTCCAAATCCAACCGTTAGATTTCAAATTTCTAACATTCGTTAGAAAGCTCTTTTCGATACGAACCCAACGGTTCCGGTTTTAGGAGAATCCGACAGTCGGATCTCCCGCAATGTCCATTTGAAATAAATGGTCGAAATTCACGAACTGCCGCGGCGCGGCGCGTTCTATTCAGGCCATTATATTATATATATAATATATATATAATATATTTTGTCGATTTCTTTTTAAAAAGAATTATATAAATAGTTTTAAATTCGTTTCAAAAGCAATTTCAACTTCCATTTCAATTCAAATCGAAATTGAATTCTTCTTTATAAATTCGTTTCAAAATTCATTTCTATTCAATTCAAATTTCAATTCAATTTGAATTCGTTTTCAATTCACTTTCAATTCAATTCGAATTCGTTTTCAATTCAATTCATTTCGAAATCGTTTTCAATTCAATTCATTTCGAAATCGTTTTCAATTCAATTCATTTCGAAATCGTTTTCAATTCAATTCATTTCGAAATCGTTTTCAATTCAATTCATTTCGAAATCGTTTTCAATTCAATTCATTTCGAAATCGTTTTCAATTTAATTCATTTCGAAATCGTTTTCAATTTAATTCATTTCGAAATCGTTTTCAATTCAACTCATTTCGAAATCGTTTTCAATTTAATTCATTTCGAAATCGTTTTCAATTCAATTCATTTCGAAATCGTTTTCAATTTAATTCATTTCGAAATCGTTTTCAATTCAATTCATTTCGAAATCGTTTTCAATTTAATTCATTTCGAAATCGTTTTCAATTCAATTCATTTCGAAATCGTTTTCAATTCAATTCATTTCGAAATATTCGATTTCAAAATTACTTTTTAATATTCATTTTAAAATGAATAAAATCGATATAAATATCGTTCACGTCAAAATGGCGTCAATCTAATCAACACGGCTTTATATATTGATATTTTCAAATATTCCATTTCGAATATTTCTATTTCAAATATTTCTATTTTAAAACTGGAATGAGGCCCAATCAATTACCATATAAAGTTAATTATATGGATTTTTCATACAACACATGTATATAATAGCAACGATAAATAATCAACCATCAACCAAAGTGCACTACACCGTATAAGCATCAAATATAGATATCTAACGCGTATAACAGCCTGTCAATCAATCGATCGACATATTTAATCAATCAGGATGAGTGAACTTCAAATTTCATCCTAACACCCGTGTGGGGTTTCAAACAATCAAACACATATTTTATTTGTGCAGTTGGGCGATGTGTGAAATTTATCGTCCCAATCAATGTCATTCAAATAGGGGTACATAAACAAACCGTCTGGTTTGTAAATGAATATTTTATTTATTCACATTCACGTTAAAAATTATATTTTTAACGATAAAACATTTTATTCCAACTTATGAATTTCTATTCAGTTCATTCTTTAAATAAAATGATATTTTTATTTTTCTAACATATTTTAGAAAATTTCGGCGGCATAACGGCACGATACTAGAAACGGGACGAGGCCTAGCCTTATCCCCAGTCTAGTGAAGGCCCACGCCATTCACACATCAATCAAATCAATTCGTTATGTAAACCACAAAATTTGGAGTAAGAGTCTAACCTAGCCTTACTCCTTCGCCTTATAACGGCGCACGTCTAATCCTAACCAATTTATCGATTCGATTTTTCACACCACAAACCACATTCAAACCAATATCGCAATCAATCACCAAACAGCCAAACAAACAAGTCCATGGTCTGTGGACGATTGTGTCGGGTGCTACTAAGCACCGTCTGCATCCTAGTATATATATATAACTAGAAAAATTTAATTGAAAGGTGAGAAGTTCTCACTTATAGCTATCCAAGCTCCACGGCACTTCATTTGCAGAAGTCTTCGTCGTCATCGCATCCTTTTTCATCTTCGTTGCCCGCTTTCACTACCTATGTAAAAATCGAATTTTTACTTCGCTATTCAATATATAAAAATCATATTTTTATTTTGAAGTTCAATATATAAAAATTCTATTTTTCTATCGAAGTTCAATATATAAAAATTATATTTTTCTATCGAAGTTCAATATATAAAAATTATATATATTTTTTTTAATATCGCTTCATGTATAAAATTATACTTTTATAATTAAAAATCATATCTTGATTAGATAACTATCACATTTTTACTTAGTTAAAATGTATCTTTCCTATATTCAAAAATCATACCTTTCTACTCACAAAGATATAACCTTTCTTCGATTAAAAGTATAATCTTTCTACCATTCAAAAATCAAATCTTTAATGAAATAAAAATGATAACTTTATATGTATAAAAGCTATATTAATTCACATAAAAACTATATTTTTAAAACAACATTATATGAATAAAACTCTGATTTGATAAAGGCTTATATATATATATATATATATATATATAAACTCAGATTAAAATAAATAATAAAAAAAACTTACTGTCAAATCTTCAGGGCGTTTGAGGGGGGGGGGAAGAAGCTCGTCGGAGCAGTGGGGGCGGATGGTGGTTCGGATTTGGGCGCGTTGGTGGCCAACGGGGGTGGCGGCTAAGGGTTTCAAATTGATTTGGGGGAGGGTCATGTGGCACCGTCGGTTTAAAAAGGGGAAAGGGGAGAGGAAGGGAAGGCGGAGAACTGAGGGGGAGGCGCGACGCCTGAGGCACGACGGTGGCGACGATGGGTGGCGCGACGGGGATGGGAGCGGCTGTCGAAGTCGGGGTTTTTTTTTTTTTTTTTTTTGTTTATTTCGATCTGAAAAGATAGAGGGGGGGCCAGCGGTTATAAGGGGAGGAAGGGGGTTTTCTCTTATTTTTTTTTTATTTTTTTATTATTTTATTATTTTTAAAAGTTGACCTTTACCCACGTCATCAAAACGAGGCCCACCACCTGTCGTCCATAGCGTTTAACCCCCATTCCGAACACAATGGGATATGTATCGTCAGCTGATTCGGCTGTTACAATCAGTTTCCGTTAAATTTACATTTAAATCACTATATTGAATTTTAAACGTACATTTCAAATTACCGGGGTCACATACTAACTAGAAAAATTCCCGAAAAATATTTTCTAGCTTCGTATTGACGATACGGTCCTAACAAAACTAGTTTCGTCGAATTCTGAGACCGTTAGAAAAATGGCCAATTTCCAGTCGATTAAAATCAACTGAAACTGGTCAAACGCGTTTTCCTTTGCCACGCTCACATATTGATTCGAAAAATTATGAAATTTGGAATCTAGCAATAACTTAACATCACGGACCCAACAAAACTGGTTTCGTCGAAATCCGAGGTCGTTTGCAAAATGTCCATTTTTAAGGGCCTGAATTCCATAGCGACTATTCAGAATTTTCAACTGGACATATCTTATCATTTCTAAGATGAAATCTCAGTTTGCTAACTTCGTTACAAAGATATAGTTATACAGATTCAAATATTTCTTGTTTCGTTCAATTCTGACTTATATTGAATTCTGTATATTCATTTGAAATTAGAAATCGAATTTTCGAACTACCGCGCCATTTTCAATTCCTTTTATAATTATATATAATTATTATATATTCTAACGACGACGCGTATAATATATACGTTCTATATATATTCAAAATGAATTTCTCGACGATATTATTTAAATTAATCTATTTTAAATATTCAAAATTCGCTATAATCGCCAAAATAAAAATTTCAAACTGGCTCGCATTTTACGGGTTATTACAACAAGCTATCCACCTAAGTTTGGTCCCATCTAGTATTACCCACTTAACCCACTTCTTATTCATGTTTCAATTACATGCTTCAATTTTGGTTAAGTATTTCTAATCGTATTTCAAATGTCACCCAAGGCACCCACTAGATTCCACATGCCACCCAAGGCACCCACTTAACCCCCTTATGTCCCACTACATGTTTATCTGGTTAAGTGTTTTTTAATTCATTAAGAACGTAACCTCATAAAGACCTCTCACATTAGACTGGCATTTGTGGAAGCTGGATTTTCCGGGCGGGTCCGGGCAGTCTTACACCACAAAAGAGCCTAACCTCGTGTCTTTACAATTTTAATTATTTAGTTTATGCCTAAGACCTCTCACATTAGACTGACATTTGTGGAAGCTGGATTTGCCGGGTGGGTCCGGGCAGTCTTACACCACAAAAGAGCCTAACCTCGTGTCTTAGACGATTAATTACTCCTAATTAATCATTCCCCAAATTTGAATTACTTTCCCTATTCAAATTATCAATCAATTCCAAATTTAACTATGTCCATAATTGATCAATTATGTCCATCCATTTATGGTATGTAAAATCATACCAATTTCACCACAATTATATTTTATGCCCTTTTAAGGCATTTATGCCAATTAAATCTTTTTAATATTATCCCCTTTACCCCCACGTAGTACGTTTGTTCGTTTAACGTAAAAATATACGTTAGACTCGAATAGTCTAACTCATGGAATAAAGAGAAAACATCACAATATACACATAATTAAAACATAAATCTAAACATAGGGGTGAACTTGCATATGTAAATGATGTTCTACATCTAAAACTTGCATAGGCCAAAATTACAACTTGCATAAACAACATATGTCATGAATCCAAATCTAAAGGTGTGAACTTTGATGAGAAAATGGCCACAAACTTGCATAAAAAACATATGTCATAGATCTATATCTAAAGGTGTTAATTTGCATAGGCAATACCCCTAAACTTGCATAACATGATTCATATTCTAAATTCGTATATTCATACAACTTACATATGTGATTTATACATCATAACAAGGGTGTAAACTTGCATCTAACATGTAAAGTATCATGTAAAATTTAGCATATAATTCGCACATGTTATAGCCTAATTTTCAATTAAATTTCCACATAAACTAGGTGTCATAGCCATGTAAGTTCACATATAATTCTACCCAACATGTATACGATTCATATTTGAAACAAAATCTAAACTTGCCTACAAATGGTTTATCATATGAATCGATATAACAAACTAGCATAAGAAACTTGATGATTTGATTGTATATAAAGTTACAACATGGATGATAGCAACATAACTTTACATCATAAATGATAACATCACAACATAACGTCATAGAGATATCAATCATAATCCTACGACATAATCACAACATGCAATCAATACTTCATATCACATCAATACAATCCGCATTATATCTTAATCCAATTAAATTACTAATTATCTTGTTAAAACTATCGAACTCACAACTCAAAAGCAGTCTTGAGTTCTGAATTCTGATGTCTGGAGTTGAATTAGCGCTCCTTTGATGAAGATTCGCTGTTAGGGTTGAGTAGTTCTGATTTGGTTGCTGTTCTTCCTCTTAATTTTGGTGGCGGCTGCTCTAGGGTTCAAGACAACAGCATGAGTGCCATAGTTTCAATTTTAATTCTGATTTAGGGTTTGAGTCTATGGGTCTTTTTATAGAATTTTGAATTAATTTAAGCCGTCGGATGATCTTAGGGTTAATCAAAACCATTCAATCATGATAGGGTGATGAGTCAGTCCTAATGACTCAGCAAGGAGTCAGAAAGGACTCAACAACATGGGTCAGCCTGAACCAGAAAGCTGTGCAAGCTTTTGCCTCGGCCTGGGCGCACTTGGCTGGTGCGCCAGTGCAAATTTGTACCGGTGCACTTCCCAAGTGCGCCAGTGCAATCTATTTTTTTCTCTTCTACTTGCCACCACACTTCGTTCGTCCATAACTCCTTCATCCGGTACCCGTTTCCCGCAAACTCGGACTCTATTTCAACCAGAATTCCGAGATGAACACAATGGCGCAAACCAATACCCATAATTCTCATGTCTGAGATTAATTATTCTTTATTTTAGTCAATTCAATTATTCAAAAATCTGGGGTGTTACATTAGGTATAATATCCAAGTTGGTTTAAGTTCATTTTAAATTTTATATAAAAATACGCTCTCTCACACCCACCCAAAGACTAGGTAATCAAGAACCTAGGCTCTGATACCAACTATAACGACCCAACTTTCGAACACATCTCAAGTTGTGCCATTAATGAGAAATAAGAATAGATAGAAGATATAAACACAGAACATCAGAATCTCACAGCGGAATTTTCACAAAAGATAATACTTTATAATATTACACAACAGTACATGATACATCAGAACATCATATGTCTAGTGATACAACCCATTACTAGTACATCAGTAATTATACATAACATTCACTACTGACTTGCAGACTTATAATTATACAGTAGGTAGATAGATAGGCCAGCATACTGAAAATCTTCATTTAGCTTCGTAAGGTTCAACATCCTGATTCACTTGTCTATTCATAACAAGTGTTATGAATACCCAAGAGTTTAAGGGAAAACACAGAAAATAAACTCCAGGTCAATCAGGGGACTGGTATGAGTAAACGGTTTAAAACAGTTTAAAGAAAACATCTCATAAGACCACGCTATGAATACGGAACGGGTTTTTATCTTATGAGACTAAACACTTTTGTATACCTTTAAACCAGATATTATTAAAATGTCAAATTGGTTTTCACAAATAATTTAGAATCTAGAAAAAATGCTTGCATCTCACATTTTCCGATATAGTATACAAATACAAACCGCTTGGCACTTATGGAAATTGGATTTCCAACTATGACAAGGTATGGGACCACCTCCCGATGATGTATCTCTAGAGGCAAATACATCTGGGTTCAGCAAGAACGTCTTGCAACCCGGCCCTCACATGAACGACCACTCATTTCTTTTGAGTGTATCGAGTGTATATCACCAATGGTTGTATACGGTAACCATTCCCGAATGGGCAGAATCGATAGATTAAGAAACAATAGGAATTTCTTTAGATAGGTGATGTTACACCCTAATGGGAGTGACCCACATAGCCTTGCTGCCTGGCCGATTTTTGTCATTTCCTGGGTGTGAGGCTTGAGGCTAGACTTACGTCATCAACACTGGTTTATTACTTTGAGTGCCACATCGTCCAGACTTCCCGATCACTAATTGACTGCCTCAAAAATAGATTATAGGTATACAGCGAGAGAAACGAATTCCTCTACCACCATATAATTACGTTTGAAAAGATCAACGTACGTGACCAGTTGGAATTACTTTGTCGGACACTCGTCCATACAAGTTGTTCCGGATTTGAACAAACCGAAGGCACTATTTAAAAATAGTCCTTGTATAACGTCGTCTTCAACTTTAAAAATCTTGGCATATGGCGTAAAATCAATTCAAAGTGAAATCTTGATTTCGGTCTCTTTGAAGTGATTAACGAATATTCTCTTTTTAAATAATTAATCTAACACGATCAATTATGATTTATAGAACTGGTTTGTAAAATACCGGACTGTACTTGACCGGTAATTTGTATCTGGGATTTTACAGTCTAACAGACAATGTTCAACGTATGGTTTTACATACGTCTTCTGATATGAATAAGAAATCTAAATATTTTATTCATAATTAAATTTAAATTTTAATTTACAAAACTATATTTAAAATTCGTTAAGTATACGTTTCATCATACGATTTCAAACTCTTGATATTATCCTGATTCACTTTCCTCTTGAAATAAATTGAATAAAAATGTTATTTTTAGTTAAATATTTATTTACTCATTTAATTTAAACAGGTATTAAATTTAAAACTGATTTAAATTTGAAAACATTTCAAAAATCATAGTTTATAACTTCAAAACAACAAAGTAGCAGTTTTTCGAAGTACCAGGGTCAAACCCCGCGCTGTGCACACCAAAAATCCGCCCAAAACCCTTTGAATTCCTAAAGTACCACATTGAGTTGGTAGTACCACATCTCCTTTTGGAAAATTACCCAAATTAAAGTACCAGATCCCAAAAATTACAGCCTGATCACCAAAAACCCTATGGTTACCATAGTTTGGCACTTCCCCTTCACTCGCCATGGCTGTGCACGTGCACAACCACGTGGGACCCCCTGAACCGCCAACAACCGATGCCCCAGACCTCTCTCCACCTCTGGACCCCACCACGACTGTCAGCACCACCACCACCCGACAAAACCCAAAAATGGCTGTGCTTCCTCACTTCCAGCAAAACCACCCTCACGGAAATCACCACCTCCCTCCTTCCATCGACCATCGGACTCGACCACCACTTGGCCACCCCATCACCTGACCCAGACGCACTGAACCCCCCTGGACCGCACTTCGTCCATCCCCCCTACGTCAAGGATTTCCGATGTAAACACTTGAACCCAACGACAGTATTTAAAACCCATTTTTGTTGATTTTACAAAATTTGTTTGTTTAAAAATTAAAGTTAGATTTTTCCTTGCGTCTCCACCTTCTTCCCCTCCTTTCGGCCAAGCGCCACCACTCCTAACCCCATGGATCAACAGGATTTCATCCTTTTCCATTTTCTGACCAACACTCCTTTTCTCTCAAACCTCTTTCTTTAAAATCTTGGTACTTGTTTTAAAAATCATCATTAGTCCCCCTTGTTAAGATCAGGTAATCAAAACATGTTTTTATTTGATTTGAAAATCCATTTTGGAATTGTGAAACAGAGAGAGTACTGTGTTTTGTTTTTCAACAGCAGTAAAGGTTTTTTTTCTTCTATTGCCAAAATTCCTTTACTCTAAACACTTAGATATAGATTGTCAGTGTTTTTAAACATAGATCCTACTTATTGTTCTAACCCGCAAATCATAGATCCTACTGATCTAATTGGTGTTGTCAGTATTTTCATCACATAACAGGGAGTGGTGAGAACAAACAACCAATTCTCTTGTGACAGTAGCAGGCAATGCTGTTTTAACATAGAACCCTTAAGGTTTCTACCACCACATAGTTATTACTTCATCATTATCAAACCAACCAACACACATGACAATATAGTGGAACCAGGTCATAAAAGAATACAAGATCATTTCAAGTTATAACATTAAAACTGCAGTGAAAGAAACAGAAATTAAAAATGCAGTTTTTACTCACTTTCAAGCTTCCAAAAATCCTTCTTTTGCTTTGATAAAACCTTAGAATTGCTGTGAGCTTGTGAGTGAAAATTTTGTGCATGGTTGGCCTTTTTATAGTGGTGAGAAATAATAAACAAATAGGTGCATTTAATGCTGATGAGAAACAGCCAGCAGCTTTTATTTTTGACAAATGAAAGCCGATTTTAACAACTCATTTTCTCTTTCAAATCTACATATTTTCTCACACACTCACATGGTATTTTCAGGCTATATATACCTGAATTATACCTATATCATGTAAAACATTCCCCCCCCATTGGCCTACAAACACCTTTGCATTAATTGCACCTGTACAAATTCTTCTCTCTACCTTTTCTTTCTTTGTTCAATACAATTGTTTAGATTCTTTTTGTACCGAATACACTCAGGTTTCACTGAGCTTTAGAGTCCCATTTTTCACAAGTCATATATGATTTTATATGCATATATTTTAAATAGCAACTTGCCTTGCAAGTGTAAACAAAAATCTGAAATATGGTACCAAAAAATCTATTTTTGTGAGATGAAAAATACATGGAAAATACTTGGCAATATCCATGTGTCAAACTCAGTCCTTGAAGACAAAATGATGGTGCATAGATATGATTTTATCAATCTATTGATGTATGTTTTTATTTGACAAATAGGCTAAGGCTTTGGAAAAAGAAACAAGAAGGAAATTTCAGAAATTCATTTTGAAAAGAAAGAAAAGAAAACACAAACTGAAAATACCTTTGCTCTTGAATGATCATGTCATGTATGAGATCTTTGGCTTGAGAATATGGTTGATGGCCTGATGTTAGTGATCTCATGAGGTGAAACCATGAGTGAAAGGAATTTGACAATACAAACTCTCTTGTTTTAATGCAAGGATGTGAATGATTTTGTTTGTGATTTTTTTTAAATCATATTGATGAGATCATATATGCAAACATGATTTTACAAGACATTTTGACAATACATGATTTTTAATTTTTAATGCATATATATATATGCAAAAATCACATCTATGCTTACATGAGTTTGAAAGGATTTGTCAATACAATATTTTCAAATTTAAATGCATATGTATTTGAAACAAAAAGGAATTGCCTAGATCATGTTTAGGCAATGTGTTTAAATATGTTTTAAAACAAGAATTTGCTAAAACAATGATTTAAAGTCTCTTGAAAATATAACAAGTGTTTGGTAAAGTCATGACCTTTTTAAAATGCTATGTATATGTGTCTTTTAACAAAAATGTAAAAATATAAACTTAAACTATTAAAAATATCATATACATAAGAAAACAAGTTTAAGTCTAGACATGTTTTAATTATTTGGTTTAAAATTGTGTTCGCTCATAAGTACTCATGATTAAATAAATGTATGAATTTAAGATCGATGTGAAAACCCTGGTCATTATGGTAAACGTTTGGTTGTTAAAGAGACTGGTATCGGATATTGTCATACTCTCTACCAATACCGAAAACCACTTTGACAACTGTGTACGCGGTGGAGTTCCAGAATGATGTAGGTTGATTTGGAGGCGATTACTAAATTTAAAGAAAGAGAACGATAATGGATATCTTTTACCTTCGGGTAATAATTAAAATGACTAAAGCAGGGCTATACCGGACTAAGTGGGGTTAGCTACCTCCGTTGGCAACACTTCTTCCTTTATTACTATAGTCCCTCGGTTTGATTGATTTGATTTGATGCGCATTGATTTGGGAGTGTTGTTCGAGGTAGGCTGTAGTCGTGGCTATGCGTTACCAACAGTCCGGGCATACAACTAGTATATTCCTACTCTGGGCATTCCTCGTGTGCCTTGTCAAATTATCCTGATCGAGCCCCCTACGACTTTGATTTGTACCGTACCTATGGAGTGCCCTCTGATAGCCACTACGTTACTATGGTCTTTACGGTATCTGTATTGACTACGGTATTATAAACGGTGTAAGGGTAAAAATGTAATCCCGCTTATGCTATTTTAATATGTTATATTCAACCATAGACACTATTATAATAGTGTATTATATTATATGATATCAGTTTAACGAATCCTCAGAGAATGGTGATCCCGAACATCCTTTAAGTTACTGATGCATTTTACTGAACATTTCATTTGAGTTGATTTACTTCTATGAGAATGTTAGTCCTGATCCGAGTTGTTTGTTTTGCATTATTGTTCGGGTCAGATAGAGAATTGCAGTATTGAGATTTCACCTTTTGAAGTTAGAGACTGTTGAAGATATCACCTCTACCTGTTGATTCTAGCTATTTCTCCTTTGTATTAGAAATTTTTATATTTAGACTTCCACTGTATTTAATTTTGTAACTCTGATATTATGTATAAATTTTGATTTTTATTTAGTAGCTTCATGAACTACTATTGTATAATTTATTTATTCCGTTGCGAGATATTCTGTTTTTCTGTGTTTGTGATTTATTCTATTTACCTCAGAAGCTAATAACATTCTGTCATTTCGAACGGTTTGAGTTGGTTTAATTACCAGCTTGAAGTGTACGAAAGACGGTATGTTACACTCTGGGCCGTATCAAATAATAGCGTGTTTGTCACTTAGATACGGCCTTAAGCCGTATCGAATTCATAGATTGATACGGCTTAAAACCATATCAAATTTGTAGATTGATGCGGATTTAAGCCGTATTAAATTCCTATATTGATACGTATTTAAACCATATCAAATTCCTATATTGATACGGCTTAAAACCGTATTAAACTAATATACTAACATAGCTTAAATTCGTATCTGACTGAACATTAGATATGGATTTAAGCCGTATCTGATGTTTAGTCAAATATGGATTTAAGCCATATCTAATGCCTCATTCCTACAATGCTGTCAACGAATTATATACGGCTTTTAACCGTATCAAAGTCGTGAAATCATGTACAACATATATGCAGTATAAAGAAACACTTCAACTATTAATATATATGCACGACAAAAAAGATACGATGCACCCATGTAACAGTATATAAAGAAGGTACACAAAGCATAACTTCAATTAATACAGAAACCATAACATTAGTTAATACACACCACATAACACAATTTATACAAAGCAAAATGTTCACAGTTCTTTCTTAAAAAAAGACAACTAAACTGCAGTAGTCGAGCCCATGCAATTCATGCTTGTTCTAAAGCCTGAAAAGAAATAAAAATAACAAGCATCCGTTTAGATTCATCTCCACAATAGTTACTATGGCTAGAGACTTAGGCTGGAGAAAACAACTATGTAAAGAACAAATAAATTATTAAGACTGGAGAATGTGAGATGTTACACATGTGTATCATCGAAACCAGGATTACAGGTCCATGGATAGACATGTTATACACACACAATGAGACAAACACGCTTATGACCGATATCTTGTGCAAATTTAGTGTATGATATTGCCCTTAACAACACTCTTGATCAAATTTTAGCCTTACAAAAACTCAACACCCGTAGTTAAAGTCTTATAGAAAGTCATGTAAGCAATAGTTAGTAAGTTAAAAGCTAATAATTTAGAAGGTATTACAGAGAAAGTAAATATCGAAGAATTTTGCTACCATGTCGTGCAATGAGTGAAAATGTTTCAAACCTATATCATAGTAGGAATAACAATTGCATAATCCAAGTCTGTAATAAAATATAAGTATCAAGTTCGGAGAAGAAATTAGTACTGACCTTAGTCCCGACAGAAATGAGCACTGTAGGACCTTCATCGTTATAGGTTTGAAAGGAAAGAGAGCAGCTTCGGCATCAACTTCTTGCTGCAATCAACATTGTACGTTATTACGTCGTTGAATAAAAGTACAGACTAAACTTATAATTTAATAGGAATTTGCATGACATGAAGTGTATACATTTGAACTCAAATAAGTATTTCTTCCAAATACACTAATAACTAATTGCTCCTTCCAAATGGAGTGTAACATCCGAAATTTTTGACTGTTCAAATCGACAATGATCCTCAATGTCGACATAAACAAATCAAAAATACAAATAGTTATTGGGATTTATATAAGAAAAAGAAGAGAAGAAGACAAACAAATATAGAATCTCAAAATGGAAGAACAAAATATAATAATTAAATAACAGTTCATGAAGCTGTTAAAACATATATTTAATTATATTTTATGACAATTATCAGAGTTAACTATAATAAACATACCAAAATTTGCAGCGGAAATAAATAATAATACTTCTGGCAAACTCATTTTCATCTTCATAATGTTGTCGTCAATAACTGAAAACTCAGGCTGACCCGATCACAAATGAAAAGACAAAATACTCAGGTCAGAACTAAAATATTCTCATATTAGTTAAATCAAATTCAAGCGATAATATGAGTTCAAAACTTAAGAGATGTTACGGGAAATCCATCTCCTAAGGATCCGTTAAACTAGATACTACATAATACAATACGCTATTATAATAATGTCTACGTTTAAATATAAAATATTAAAATAGCGTAAGCGGGATTACCATTATTACCCTTACATCGTTTATAATACCGTAGTCTATACAGATACCGTAAAGTCCACAGTACGTAGTGGCTATCAGAGGGCACTCCATAGGTACGGTACAAATAAAAGTCGTAGGGGCCTCGATCATGATAATATGACAAGGCACACGAGGAATGCCCAAAGTAGGAATATACTAGTTGCATGCCCGGACTAGTGGTAACGCATAGCCACGACTACCGTCCACCTCGAACAACACTCCCAAATCATGGATGCGCATCAAATCAAAAAAATTAAACCAAGGGACTATAGTAATAAAGGAAGAAGTGTTGCCGATGGAGGTAGCTAACCCCACTTGGTCACGGTATAGCCCTGTTTTAGTCATTTTAATTATGACCCGAAGGTCAAGGACATCCATCATCGTTCTCTTTCTTCAAATCCAGTAATCGCCTCCAAATAAACCTACTTCATTTTGGAACTCCACCACGTACACAGTTGTTAAAGCGGTTTTCGGTATTAGCAGAGAGTATGACAATATCCGATCCCGTTCTCTTTAACAACCAATCGTTTACATTTTTCACACCGGCCAGTTCTTTTACATTTCAAGAGGTTCGTACTTCATATCAAAATATCAGGTTTTTATAAAATCATTTCAATATACAAAAGAGAATATTTTTCATCATAAAATCTACGTTTAACTAATTTTAAAATCTTGAAACAATTCCAACTTTAAAATAATTTAAAATAGTTAAAAAAAAATAATATTTTAAATATATAAAATAAATAGTTTGAAAATAAATAATTTGTACTTAAAATAGAAGTTCAGATTTAGTAAAATCTATAGGTAAAATATTAAAATAGTTTATAGAATAAATAGTTAATTTAAAATAAATAATAAAATAAGATAGTTATAAGGAAAGTAGTTTATAAAGAAAACTACTTTTATAAAAATAAAAAGTTTATAAAATGGTTTAAATATACTATAGTTGGAATTAGAATCATATCTTCAAAAATTTAACCAAACATAAAATCATATTTTCGTTTCAAATCCATTCGACTAAATTTTGATAGATTAATTCAAATCGATTCAACTTCACATTTTCACTTCAATTCAACTCAACAATTCGATTTAATAATTCGATTCAAATAATTTAATTTCAATTATAATTCTCTCTTTGAATTACTCATTTATGAAATCTCGAGTTCACAGTTCAATTATTTCAATAAATCACGTTAATTTAAAATAATATCAACGATGGATAAACAATTCAGTTTCGATAAATTTATATTTTATTCAATTCAATTTAACTTCAGTTATCCACATTTAAGAATTTTATTAAATTGAAAATTTTAATTTCAAAGCACAAAGCACAAATTTAAAGAAAAATCGATTAATAATGTCACTTATTTTGTCCTTTAAAATAATATTCAAAAAATCAAGAAAAAAAACATTTTTTTATAATATTGAAAAATTCAAGATAAAAAAAACATTTTTTTATACAATAATAAAAAGTTCAAGATTAAAAAACATTTTTTTAAATAATATTCAAAAGTTCAAGGTAAAAAAAACATTTTTTTTATTATTTAACCAACCGGTGTCCGTATATAATTTTCTATCCTATGGCCAAGTAATACTTAAAATTTAATTTTTGTATTTTGGGGAAGGATATATACCATTTCAATCCAAATCAGTGTCATAGGTATTTATCATTTCAACCTACGTTCTTAATTCATTTTAATGATTAATCCCGGGTTTGTTTGATGCCCATAACATTGAGGGTAATGGTTGGGATTAATCAACAAAAATCAATAACTTATATAAACAATGTCGATAATAAGATGGATTACATATTAACACATTAAATATATAAATTCAAGGCATACGTCAAAATCAACACATCTAAATAGTTCAATAATATCAGTTACTAGTCATTAGATATGAGGTTCTTTTTTATTATTATTAAAACAAGAAATTAATCTATAACAGTACAATTTATATAACAATTAAATTAAATTATACATTCTATGCAGATTTAAAATAAATACGCAATTTAAACAATCAAATAGCAAACATTACAAACATATCATGACATGAATTTAATTTAACTTACAGTCAAATATTTTAGTTAAATGTTAGTGGGTTTAATCACTTACCTTGATTCTGAACGAGATTGAAATCCGAATTTTAGCCCAAAATTTAATTGTCTCAAAATCAGTCCAAACTGGTGACATTGCGAAGAGCTCGTCGATACGATCCCAACGCAATTTATTTCATCCAAAACCGACCTCGTACCAGAAAGTTATGAACGTTTAAACATTTGGAATTTAGATTATAAAAAAAATAAAATAAAAACAAACCTACCACTCAAAATCTGGCAGGTCAACATGCCCCTTTCTCCCTTGTTCTACATCGCGTAACAAAACTTCTCCAGGAAACCCAAACCGCCGTTCATTTCATATTCATGCACCTCTCCACGTTGATCGGTTCCACGATCAAACAACGCCATAACAACCGCCACCTCGACCTATGTCAGCACCGACCGTGCCACCACGCCCGGTGGCCCCCATCACCTCGAAAATGTGCCTAAAGCCGCCGGGTTCATGCCATGATTTTGGTGAATTGAAAAACATCCAACCTAAATCAACTGTATAGATTGAAAGTGCTCGTGAAGCACTACAAATTTGGCTTTGGAATTATTCGATTTCGTTGATCCGATTGAAAGAAATTAGAGGAGAAAGGATCGTGTATTTCTGGCCATCAAAGAAGAATAGGCGGCGACCATGTTTTAGATTAGGGTTTTGAGTAAAATTTTATTAATAAATTCATCATTTAGCGTGATATTTAAGCCAAAATTAGGACTCAGCCCAAATCAGACCCGCTTACTGCCTAACAATATGTTTTGACGCCTTCTGAATGCAATGGAATATATTTCACAGCCCAATTCCAAAGTTTGTAGCAGTTTTCTTTAAAAACTTGAATTTTTTTAACCAAACTGTACATACAATTTTCTACCCATTTTAATTCATTACGATCAAACTAAAATTCTGATAGCTACGAAATTTTAGATCATAAAATAATTTACCATTCCTGATTCAATAAAATTAATTTTACCGAATTATGATATTATTTAAAATAATGTCAAATTTCAATTTTTATAAATAAAATATTCAAATTTAATTTTAAAATTGAATTCAACAGTTATAAAATCTCTAATTAAATCAAAAATAAATTTCAAATAAATTTCATGAATAAAATTTCTTTTTATATGAATTCCATATTGATTAACAAAATACTTCAATTTTTGTATTTCAATTATAAATTACATAAATCAAAGTATTTCAATATATAAGTTCCAAATATCATTATAAATCAACATATCAATTTTTTTTTAAACCAATAATATCCAAAATCACATTAAATTTAATAATTTAAATTATCGCAAAATCTTGTGATGTTACATTCTCCCCCACTTAAAACTTTTCGTCCTCGAAAAGGCGTAGTAAGGAAGTTGTCAATATATATACCTAATCATATAATTTCTTATTCACTTTCAATTATTTTAATCGACATTGAATATGTATATATATATATATATATATATATATACACACTCTCTAGCTTTGTTTACAACCACCTAATCCAATTCCATTTACATTCAACATTCGTTTGATTAGACTTCATAAGTTAAGTTTTAATTAATTATAGAATTTTAAATCTACCATCAATTTCATTTATCATTTGATTTGTTTACATTCATATAACCAAATCTACTTCTATTCGAATTTTCATTCTCATTAACCTTTATTATCCAAGTTTTATTTATTAGTATAATGTGCAATTACCAATTTATATTAGCACTTTAACTTCTTGACATTTTGGGGGAAAAATTATATGCAATAGGATGTATTATAGCATCATTCAATATGTCCATTTCAATTAGCATTACATATGCATTTTCATATTATATCAGTTCTCTATTATATTTTTTCATTCCATTAATTTATTTCTTTAACAAGTTCATTTTTCCTTCATACACTACCATGTCAATTTCATTTATTCATATAACTAATTTTCTATTTGGACATCAATATTCATTAGTGAAATAGATTTATTTAAGTTCCCTACCTCCATTCATATTCATTTGCATTATTCACCATTTGCAGATTTCTTTAAATATCTCTTTCTCTTCATAATACACAATCTAAGAGTACAACATTTTACGGCTTTAGATTTATTTAACTAATTTATTTCATTAGTTCAATTTTTTTATTTACTTTACAAAGTTGAATTCAATTTCCATAACAATCCAAGTGTATGACGTTATGGTCTAAACTTATGGCTTCTTTAATTTCATAACCCATCAATGTAATTTCACCCTTTTATTATTTATAACTATACTTGTATATTATGTACTTGTCAATTCCTATAACATTTTCACTTCTTATATACAATGGATGTTATAGAAAAGGTTCAATATTATACAAATTCAATATTATACAAATTCAATATTATCCAATTTGCTTCAGTTTTACCATTTCACAATTCTAAGAGATTTACTTTATTTCATATTTTTCTTAGATTCATTTTATTTTTTTCACAATCCAATGGTTTAGAATTTTATGTTTAGTTCATTATTTCAATTATTCGAGTACTTAAGAGTTCAACTTCGGGCTCGTTTTCAAACCAACTTTAAAATAATATATATATATATTATCTTTATATCAAACCATAATTTAAAAGATTTAAATGAAACCCAAATTTTCAAACAAAGTATAAAAATTCTAAGTGGTCTCTCCCCACTTAATCTCCTGAAAATAATGTCGATAATGCATGCACTCATTACCGAGATCATTTTCGAAAGGCAAGGTGAAAATATACACTTATTTATTGTTCAAAAACAATTTCTATATGAAACAACTTTTAAAATATAAATATATTATTTCAAATAATTTGCAAAACAATATTACAAGACCACCCGAAATTAGATTCTCAAATTCCTATTTAACTTCTTATTTCATTACTGGATAAATGTTCAATATTTATTTCTTAAACCATTCGATAACCAATAGTTTTTAATTATTGATTAATCGAGTAATAAATGATGAAAATTTAATATTATCATCAATAAAATCAAAATTCATATATTTTCAAATAATTTTATATATAAATAAAATATAATTCAAAACAATATTATGTCAACGTGTCCTATTCGAGTGTTTAGAAATCCCTATCGATGCCTTGGCGTCCCAAGTACCGACCAAAATTCATAAATACTCAACAGAACAAATTAACACAATTCAAAATCATTTTATATTAAAATTACAAGTATGCTCTCTCATATACACTCAAATTCATTCTAGGGAATTATATCCCTATCTCTAACAAGTTAATCCAAAATAGTGCCAAGGTTTTCGCTAAACCAAAGCACTGATACCAAATGCAACATCCGAGATTTTTGATCGTTCTAATCGACAATGATCCTCAATGTCGACATAAACAAATCAAAAATACGGATAGTTACTGGGATTTATATAAGAAAAAGAAGAGAAGAAGACAAAAAAGCATAGAATCTCACAGCGGAAGGACAAAATATAATAATTAAATAACAGTTCATGAAGCTGTTAAAACATACATTTGATTATATTTTATGATAATTATCAGAGTTAACTATAATAAACATACCAATATTTGCAGCGGAAATAAATAATAATACTTTTGGCAAACTCCATCTTCATCTTCATAATGTCATCGTCAATAACTGAAAACTTAGGCTGACCCGAGCACAAATGAAAAGACAATCGATCAGAACTAAAATATTCTCCTATTAGTTAAATCAAATTCATGCGATAATATGAGTGCAAAACTTAAGAGATGTTACAGGAATTTCCATTTCCTAAGGATCCGTTAAACTAGATACTACATAATACAATACGCTATTATAATAGTTTCTACATTTAAATAAAAAATATTAAAATATCGTAAGCGGGATTACCATTATTACCCTTACACCGTTTATAATACCATAGTCTATACAAATGCCGTAAAGTCCACAGTACATAGTGGCTATCAGAGGGCACTCCATAAATACAGTACAAATCAAAGTCGTAGGGGGCTCGATCAGGATAATATGACAAGGCACACGATGAATGCCCAAAGTAGGAATATACTAGTTGCATACCCGGACTGGTGGTAACGCATAGCCGCGACTACCGCCCACCTCGAACAACACTCCTAAATCACGGATGCACATCAAATCAAATCAATTAAACCGAGGGACTATAGTAATAAAGGAAGACGCGTTGCCGATGGAGGTAGCTAACCCCACTTGGTCACGGTATAGCCCTGTTTTAGTCATTTTAATTATGATCCGAAGGTCAAGGACATCCATCATTGTTCTCTTTCTTCAAATCCAGTAATCGCCTCCAAATCAACCTACTTCATTTTGGAACTCCACCGCATACACAGTTGTTAAAGTAGTTTTCGGTATTGGCAGAGAGTATGACAATATCCAATCCCGGTCTCTTTAACAACCAATCATTTACATTTTTCACACCGGTTAGTTCTTTTACATTTTAAGAGGTTCGTACTTCATATCAAAATATCAGGTTTTCATAAAATCATTTCAATATCCAAAAGAGAATATTTTTCATCATAAAATCTACATTTAACTAATTTTGAAATCTTGAAACAATTCCAACTTTAAAATAATTTATAATAGTTAAAAATATTTTTTTAGTAGTTTAAATATATAATATAAATAGTTTGTATAGAATTTCAGTTTTGGTAAAATCTATAGGTAAAATATTAAAATAGTTTATAGAATAAATAGTTAAATATTAAAACAGTTAATTTAAAATAAATAATAAAATAAGATAGTTATAAGGAAAGTAGTTTATAAAGAAAATTATTATTATAAAAATAAAATAGTTTATAAAATGGTTTAAAAATACTATAGTTGGAATAAGAATCATATCTTCAAAAATTTAACCAAACAGAAAATCATATTTCCGTTTCAAATCCATTCAACTAAATTTTGATATATTAATTCAAATCGATTCAACTTCACATTTTTACTTCAATTCAACTCAACAATTCGATTTCAAACAATTCGATTTAATAATTCGATTCAAATAATTGAATTTCAATTATAATTCTCACTTTGAATTATTCGTTTATGAGATATCAAGTTCATAGTTCAATTATTTCAATAAATCACGTTAATTTAAATTAATATCAACGATGGATAAACAATTCAATTTCGACAAATTTATATTTTATTCAATTCAATTTAACTTCAGTTATCCACATTTACGAATTCTATTAAATTGAAAATTTTAATTTCAAAGCACAAAGCCCAAATTTAAAGAAAAATCGATTAATAATGTCACTTATTTTGTCATTTAAAATAATATTCAAAAACTCAAGAAAAAAACATTTTTTTTATAATATTCAAAAATTCAAGATAAAAAAAACATTTTTTTAATATAATAATCAAAAATTCAAGATAGAAGAAAACATTGTTTTAAATAATATTCAAAAATTCAAGATAAAAAAAACATTTTTTTTATTATTTAACCAACCGGTGTCCGTATATAATTTTCTATCTTATGGCCAAGTAATACTTAAAATTTAATTATTGTATTTTGGGAAAGGATATATATCATTTCAATCCAAATCAGTGTCATAGGTATTTATCATTTCAACCTACGTTCTTAATTCATTTTAATGGTTAATCCTGGGTTTATTTGATGCCCATAACATTGAGGGTAAAGGTTGGGATTAATCAACAAAAATCAATACATATATAAACAATGTCGATAACAAGATGGATTACATATTAGCACATTAAATATATAAATTCAAGGCATACATCGAAATCAACACATCTAAACAGTTCAATAATATCAGTTACTAGTCATTAGGTATGAGGTTCTTTTTTTATTATTATTAAAACTAGAAATTAATCTATAATAGTACAATTTATATAACAGTTAAATTAAATTATATATTCTGTGTAGATTTAACATAAATATGCAATTTAAACAATCAAATAGCAAACATTACAAACATATCATGACATGAACTTAATTTAACTAACAGTCAAATATTTTAGTTAGATGTGAGTGGGTTTAATCACTCACCTTGATTCTGAACGAGATTGTAATCCGAATTTTAGCCTAAAATGTAATTGTCTTAGAATCAGTCCAAACCAATGGCATCGCGAAGAGCTTGTCGATACGATCCCAACGCAATTTATTTCATCCAAAACCGACCTCGTACCAGAAAGTTATGAAAGTTTAAACATTTGGAATTTGGATTTTATAAAAATAAAATAAAAACAAACCTACCACTCAAAATCTGACACGTCAGCATGCCCCTTTCTCCCTTCTTCTACATCGCGTAACAACACTTCTCCAGGAAACCCAAACCGCCGTTCATTTCATATTCATGCACCTCTCCATGTTGATCGGTAACAACACCATAACAACCTCCACCTCGACCTATGTCAGCGCCGACCGTGCCACCTCGCTCGGTGGCCCCCATCGCCTCGAAAACGTGCCTAAAGCCGCTGGGTTCATGCCATGATTTTGGCGAATTGAGAAACATCTAACCTAAATCAACCGTATAGATTGAAAGTGCTCGCGAAGCACTAAAAATTTGGCTTTGGAATTACTCGATTTCGTTGATCCAATTGAAAGAAATTAGAGGAGAAAGGATCATGTATTTCTGGCCATCAAAGAAGAATAGGCGGCGGCCATGTTTTAGATTAGGGTTTTGAATAATATTTTATTAATAAATTCATAGCGTGATATTTAAGCCAAAATTCGGACTCAGTCCAAATCAGGCCCGCTTACTACCTAACAATATGTTTTGATGCCTTCTGAACGCAATAGAATATGTTTCACAGCCCAATTCTAAAGTCTATAGCAGTTTTCTTTTAAAACTTGATTTTTTAACTAAACTATACGTACAATTTTCTACCCGTTATAATTCATTACGATCAAACTAAAATTCTAATAGCTACGAAATTTTAGATCATAAAATAATTTACCATTTCTGATTCAATAAAATTAATTTCACCGAATTCTGAGAATATTTACAATAATGTCAAATTTCAATTTTTGTAAATAAAATATTCAAATTTAACTTTAAAATTGAATTCAACATTTATAAAATCTCTAATTAAATCAAAAATAAAATTCAAATAAATTTCATGAATAAAATTTCTTTTTATATGAATTCCATATTGATTAAAAAAATACTACAATTTTTTTTATTTCAATTATAAATTACATAAATCAAAGTATTTCAATACGTAAGTTCCAAATATCATCATAAATCAACATATCAATTTTTTTTTATATTTAAACCAACAATATCCAAAATCACATAAAATTTAATAATTTAAATTATCACAAAATCTTGGGATGTTACATGGAGCTGATACATACTACACCCAAAAGCCGTTATCTACAAAGTGATTATGGTTAGGCCTGGCAATGAGGTTAAATTTTGTTCTATTTTTCATGTATTTTGGTACTTAAGTTTTCATATCTGTAAGGCTGTTTTTGTAGTTATATGGCCATAATTTCTTTCTTTCCCTTAACCCTTTAGATTTTCAAACAATAATTTCAAAAAAAAAATAAGTTTTGAAAATTTCTACAACTAATTTATAAATACGTAAATTTTAAAAATACCTATAAAAACTTGAAAAAGTAACTTTGAAATTATCATAAAATAAAAAAATTGATATTGAATATTTACTGGGTTGCAAAATATTAAATTTTTCATAAAATATTCAAAATTCATAAATTTTTTAAACTTCTAAAGGTATTTAAAATTTCAGTTTGCAGCTGAGTTGCAAACTGTTTGCAGATTCGGTTCGCAACTGATTGCAAACTGAGACTCAGTTTGCAACTGAATTGTAAATCTGAGTCTCAATTTGCAACTAGTTGCAAACACAGAGTTTGCAACTTGGTTTTGCAATTCAGTTGCAAACTGAGATTTACCAACTCAGTTTGCAACTGAATTGCAAACACTGTATTTGCAACTCAGCTGAGAAACGGAATTGCAAACTGTTTGCAGATTCGGTTCGCAACTGATTGCAAACTGAGTAAATCTGAGTCTCAATTTGCAACTAGTTGCAAACGCAGAGTTTCCAACTCGGTTTTGCAATTCAGTTGCAAACTGAGATTTACCAACTCAGTTTGCAACTGAATTGCAAACACTGTATTTGCAACTCAGCTGAGAAACTGAGCTGGTAATGTTAGAGAATATTCCAAGAGATATGCCAGGGAATATGCTATAGAATTAGGAATTTAGAACAAGGAATATTCTAGAGAATAAATGACCCTATAAATATAGGGTTTAACATTGTATTCAATCAATTAACAGAGTAAAAAAATGTAGTCTTTTTGTGTTTTTCTATTTAATATTTCTTCTCTCTTGATCAAAATCTAACGTGGTATCATAGCTAGGTGAGAGAGAGTGGAGAGAATTAAAAAAAATAATGAAATGGTCATGTATTTTCTTCCCCACCCTTTTGCTCCCTTTGTTTCAACGTCTTCAGAAAAAAGAAATGGCCTCCATACTCAAAATTAAAAATCAAATCCCACACCGTTCGTAAAATCAAAAAATTTGGTTCTTTACTCTTGTTCTATCCTATGCTTCGAATCCGTACTGAGGTGTCAGCATGCGCTTTCGCTTTTGGGTGGAGCGACTTTGATTTTTCAATATTCGACGGGGTGTTTTTATACTAAGGTTCGCCCTAGTACCGGATTCATGCATCGATTTGATAAGCAGAGCTTAGCTTTGAGTTTGGGTGGAGTTCTACACTTGTTGCTAAATTTGAAGAGGATCAGTGTCTTTTTCATTACACCCTGTAATAGCGTTCGCGTGGTGGAGTGGTACGTTGCAACGCGAGGAGATGGATTGGTGTAATTTCAATTGGCTCTTGGCTATTTCGATTGGTTGTTTTGCGATAGGCAGTGTGGGGAGAGTTGCTGAGTCCGGTGTTGAGCGATGTTATGGTGGGCTGTCAACTGTGTAGGGGTAGTGCAGGTGGATTGGTAGCAGGGTTTGCAGAGGCTAGTAGTTTTGGTTGGAAGCTTGTGAAGATATTGGATGGGGATGTTGCATGGGTAAATGGTGATATGGTGTTCTGGATAGGGAAATTAGGGGAGATGTTTGGTAGTGAAAGAAGGAAAAGGCGTGGGAGGATGTGTTGTTGTCCGAGGTGGATTGGTGCAGAGCAGTGGTATTGCAATGAAGTTGTGTTGAGGGGATAGTCAGGGGTAGTGGAAGCAATTTGGTTGTCGAGAGGTTACTGGGGATGTCAACTGTGAATGTTTGGGAGAATGGAGGATGAAATGGATAGTGAAGTGTCATTTTTGTGTAGCAAAGGCTGGTTTGATATGATGAACTTTGATGATTGAGGGTGCGCTGGAGTTTCGGTTGGGTGTTGGCTAGAGTAGAATACCGAGCAGGGCAGTTCTGAGGGGTGTGTCAGTTGCGGGGTAGAAGGTGGAAGTGAATGGATCAAAGAAGGATGGATGAGTTTGGGTTTGTACTTGTGGGTGATATGGAAGCAGTTATGGTATAGGCTGATATTGTAGATGGTAGTGATGGTTTGAAGTGGTATTTAGTCGTGATTATGCAGGGAAGTGGTCGAAATATCGATGAAGAAGTGGATGTTTGTATTCATGTGCTGAGTCGGTGGTTGCATGGTTTTTGGTTAGTAGTTGTAGTAGTTCTTGTATGGTGATTGTTTGGTGAGGAGCTGGAGCATGGTATTTGGCATGATGTTGCTGTGATTGGTATTGTAATTGATGAGTTATTCAATTGTGGTGGTCGGTGAGGATGGGTTGTTGCGAGGTATGTTTTGGTGATGGCAATGGAACTGATGTGTGAGTTGTGAAGAGGTTTATATGGACTGATGTGTGATGGTCAGAAGTGGTGAATATGGTTTATGTGACTGGTTTCTGATGGTGCATATGTTGATGTTGTGTGAACTACAGTGTGTAGCGGGTTTATACGGCGTGATGGGTTGATAGAGCTGTTAGAGAATAACATTAATTTGAAGTTGTTTGTTGTTCATTTGATGTCTGTATCGGTAACCTTTTTATTAGGAGGGCAATTGACGTTGATCGAAGGTGGTAGACGGTATTGTAAGGTATGTTTGGAGGATGCAAACATATGCTGATTCATCCCTATTGATTTGGTTTTGTTTTCGTTTGATATATTTGGGGGATGCAAACATATGCATACTCATCCCATTTTTGTTTATTTTTTTTCTTTGTATGTTTGAGGATGCAAACATACAAACACATCCGGAACCAGTTTTGTCATTTTGCTGCTTAGATCTTTTGCTTACCGATCAGAATGAAGATTGTTGAGTTGGTTGAAGTTATTGGTATTTGGTGCTTGGTGTTTGATGTTACTCTCTAAACAATATTGAAAAGGTTGTTTGATCTTACTACTCTTCAGTTTGTAGCTTCTATTTGGCGAACTCACGATTTTCCGCATCGTGAGTTTGAGGGGGATGTTAGAGAATATGTCAAGAGATATGCCGGGAATATGCTACAGAATTAAGAATTTAGGACAAGAAATATTCTAGAGAATAAATAACCCTATATATATAGGGGGCGGCTGTTGGGACACAAAACTAGACACAGACATAGAGACATAGAATCTTGACCATTGGATCTTTTTGTTTTTTTGTGGAGAGGTGGAATTCAGGGGGAGATCCAATGGTGTAGATTTTGTGTCCCCTTATTTGTGTCTATTTGTTGTGTTCAAATAGACTTTCCCATATATATATATATATATATATATATATATATATATATATATATATATATATAGGCAAGCGTTCCGTGGCACCCCAAAAATGGAGCACCCCAAAAGCCCCCTGATTTCCACCTCTCATTTATATTAAAAAAAATGAGTGGGAAGTGAGAGAGTTAGTGGAAGGAGAGAGAAGGGGAGTTAGTGGGAAATGTGTGGTGGAAAAGTGGTAGGCTAAAGGGGTGCTCACTATTTGGGGTGTCATTGAACATGCCTTATATATATATATATATATATATATAAGGCACGCTTTATGGCACCCCAATTACTTAGCACCCCATTTGCACCCGAATTGTAGCCTCTCATTAATAATTAAAAAAGTTAGTGGGAAGAGAGAGAGTTAGTAGATGGAGAGAGAATGAGGAATGTGGTGAAAATTAGGAGGGCTAAAGGGGTGCTACACTATTTTGGGTGGTCTTTAAAGGAATTTGGGTAGAAGTGTTTGTAAAATTCTTTACTGTAAAAATAAACTGATAAATGTACAAGTGTGTAACGTTAGCTATTTATAGACATATAGCTAACAAACTAAATGCGGAAAGGTATTGGGCTGAAGGCGCAAACCCTACATGTGTGATAATACAATCTGATGTACTAATGAACGTATTTTATTATCCACCCTCAATTTTATCTAGGATTTGCTCTCTCCTTTTTGCGCCGCCTCGTTCTTCAATCTTCATCTCGCTTCTAAATTTCACAAAATTCGTCGCTGAAAGCGGCTTTGTAAGGGCATCAGCCTTCTGGTATTGAGCAGGAACATGATTTACATCCAATTTTTCGGTGGTTGTTTTCTCTCGAACAAAATACAGATCGATTTCGATGTGTTTGGTGGGAGCGTGTTGGATCGAATTTGCTGAAAGTGACACCGTGCTCAAGTTATCGCACCAGACCACCAGTCTCTTGCTGGGTAGAAACCCTAGCTCTCCGAGAAGAGAATTTATCCACATGATTTCTGCTGTGGTGCTCGCTAATGATCGATACTCCGCTTCAGTGCTTGAGCGAGAGATGGTTGGCTGCTTCTTCGAGCACCAAGAGATAGAACTAGTTCCCATGAACGCACAGTATCCGGATGTCGATCTGCGGTCATCTAGATTTGATGCCCAGTCTGAATCACTGTAAGCTTGAATGTTTAACTCTTTATTAGTTGTTAGTTTGATTCCAAAGTTGATTGTTCCACTTAGGTAGCGTAGGATCCTCTTAACAGCCGTCCAGTGTTCATTAAGAGGTGATTGCATGAATTGACAGACTTTATTCACACTATAACAAATGTCAGGCCTAGTAACAGTTAAGTATTGCAGTGCACCCACTATGCTTCTGTATTCCTTGATGTTCTGTATTGCTTCTCCTTTGTGTTTGGACAATTTTAGATTACTGGTCGTGGGGGTTGGCATTGGTTTAGCTTTATCCATCTTGGCACGAACAAGTAATTCTGAAATGTACTTGCTTTGAGATAACATGACCTCATTTTTAGAATTCTGAATAACTTGTATTCCTAGGAAATCATTTAAGTTGCCCAAGTCCTTGATGGAGAAAGTTTGGTTCAAGTATTGCACTATTTTGTTGATCTCTGTTTGATTGCTGCCTGTAATTAGAATGTCATCAACATAAACCAGTATAAAGGTGACATCAGTCCCATTTCTTTTGATATGCAGAGAATTATCTGACTTGGCAGTAATGAACCCCAATTTTGTAAAAATATCTTTAAGTTTGTCATACCAGACCCTTGATGCTTGTTTTAACCCATAAATGGCCTTGTTAAGCTTACAGACTAGGTTCATATTTTGTCCAGTTTTATAACCATCTGGTTGCTCCATGTACACATCTTCTTGTAGATCTCCATTCAAAAAAGCATTGCAAACATCAAGTTGCCTAATGCACCAGTGCTTGTGTAGGGCAATGCACATAATTATCCTTATAGTAGTGTGTTTAACCACAGGGGAAAAAGTCTCTTTGAAATCAAAGTCATATTCCTGTGTGTACCCCTTTGCTACCAGTCCGGCCTTGTGTTTTTGTATGCTACCATCTGCAGCCTTTTTCAATCTATAGGTCCATTTACATCCAATAACATTTTTATGATTAGGTGCAGTAACTAGGTTCCATGTTTTGTTTTTGATTAAGGCAGCATATTCCTCATCCATAGCATTTTTTCATTCTTGACACTTCATGGCTTCATTGAAGTTAGTGGGCTCTTTGTTACTCATAGCTATAGCATATACTTTAGGCTTAAATATACCATGCTTGGCTCTTGTCGTCATGTGATGCCTGTTTTGTTCATGTTTCTCGTCTTCATTGCTTGAATTTGTTGTGGTATTGCTGTTCCCATTAGCTGCTTCCATATTAGTACTTCCATTATCATCTGTGTTGTAATTTGCGTCACCTTCTCCAATTATAGAATTGTCTGGACCGTAGCTTGATTTGGTGCCAGGCACACTTTCAACATCCTTTTCTTCATTGCATATATGTTGTTTATTGTTGCACACAGTGTCTTCAACTAATTCTGGTGGTGCTATAATATACCTGTCACTGTTAACAATTCTTTTGGTGGTTCTAATGTCCTTTTCTGCAAAAGGAAATTTATGTTCATCAAACACAACATGTCTAGAAATGTATAACCTCCCATCATCACTCAAGCACTTATACCCTTTTTGGTTTTCTGCATAACCCAGAAATGTACAGGGGCTTGATCTTAAACTTAACTTATGTTTGTTGTAGGGTCTTAGACAAGGAAAACATAGGCAACCAAAAGGTTTTAATCTGTGATAATCTGTTTGTCACCATGTATCATTTCATATGGGCTTTTGTATTTCAATATTTTAGTAGGCATTCTATTAATTAAATGCACTGATGTCATAAAGGCCTCTGACCAAAAATTCAGTGGTACAGAGGATTGTGACATTAATGTGAGCCCAGTTTCAACAATATGCCTATGTTTTCTTTCGACAAGCCCATTCTGTTCTGATGTGTGTGGGCAGGTTGTCCTATGTAAAATTCCTTTATCCTTAAAAAATTTCTTTAGGGACATGAATTCACCTCCACCATCAATCTGCATGATTTTAACAGTGCACTGTGTTTGTTTTTCAACAAGTGTTACAAACTGTACAGTTATATCATGTGCATCTGATTTATTTTTAAGTAGATATATCCATGTATACCTAGTAAATGCATCAACAAAGGAAAGATAATACCTGTATCCATGATCTGTTTTTACTGGAGAGGGACCCCATAGGTCTGCCGCGATGAGTTCAAGTGGTCTGCTGTAATTTGTATCTGACCCATTGAAGGGCAGTTTATGGCTTTTGCCAATTTGGCAATGCTTGCATATATAATTATCAGGTATATACTTGCAATCAATATTATTTTCATTCAGAACATGTTTAATAGTTTTGATATTTGGATGTCCCAATTTACAATGTCATTCGTTAAAAGTTTTATACATGTCATTATTGTCATTAATAGATTCAACACTATAGCAATGGGTTCCAATATCAGTGGCATGTCTTGACTTCAAGTTCTTGAACTTGTATAGCCCCTTATCCAAACTACCCTGTAGTAATATATTTTTGTTCAGTAAGTCTCTAACAAGGCAGTAGTTAGGGTGAAACTCAAAGTATACCTGATTATCATTAGCAAATTGTGATACACTAATCAAATTTTTCTTAATCTTAGGCACTCTAAGTAAATTGTTTAAATAGAGTTCCCTTTTTCCATTAATGTAACCACATCCTATATGTGATATACTAGCAGTTTCACCATTACCCATTAAAACAGAACATGTACCTGAATAGCTTTTGTTCCCCAGATTCAGATTTTGTAGATTGTTAGTGACATGATTGGTTACTCCTGAGTCTGGGTACCAGTCATCAAAGTTAATATCATCTAATTTGTTGGTCTCATCATTGGCTGAACCTTGTGTCTGCATTCTTGACCCTTCAACATTTGTTCTTTGTTGCCCCATTTGTGTGACATTAACATTTGGTCCTCTCTGGTTTTGCTGATTCACATTATACTCTATGTTAAACCTGAAATAACACCTACTTGCAACATGCGCAAATTTTTCACAAATCTGGCATTTCACCCTGTTATTGTTATTGAATCTGCCTCCTCGGCCTCTACCCCTCTGGCCAACATTACCTCTGAATCCTTGATTTTCTTGCTTGTTGTTTTGACCAGTATTTACTTTTTGCTGACCTTTGTTTCTTGCTGTAGAGGCATAGTTGACTGAAAATTCTGATTGAGATGATCTTTTCTGTTCAACTCTTCCTTCATGTGCAAGAAGAGATGAGTGCACATACTGCAAGTCAGGTACAGTCTTCTATGAGGCAATAAATGTCACTATTGATTCATAATCTTCATCTAATCCTCCTGTAATGTAGAGAACTTGTTCACTTTCACTAATCACATGACCAGTAGAGTTTAGTTTATCACACAGAGTCTTTACTTTGGTTAGGTATTCATTCATGGACATCTCATCTTTTCTTATGCATTGTAACTGTCTCATGTACAACATTACTCTTGCTGCCGATTGTGCACTAAAAATTTGTTCAATAGTATTCCATACTGCATAAGATGTATTGCAGCCTATCACCTGTGATAACATGTTTGCACTTATTGATGATATTAGCCATGATACAAGGAGGCTGTCTTGCTTTTGAAATCTCAGATAGTCATCATTACTGACTAGATTTCCGTCTTTGTCGTGGATCATAACCGGTGGGATCAACACTGCCCCTTTGATGAAATCAAGAAGACCATATCCTTTCAACGCTGCTTCTACTTGAAATTTCCAAAGCATGTAATTATCCTCATCTAATGGGATGGTGATTATGTGGCTTACGGGCTTTATTAACTGGAAGCTTGGCGATGGAGGTATGGTTGGTGGTGGATTGGTGTCTGAATTGGCTGAGCTAAGCGCAACGTCATTAGTTCCAGCCATTTGATAGACAAGAAAAGCTTTCTTGGATAATAAGGAGATTCTTGGATGGCAAAAACACTGTTAAGTGTTTTTCTGCAACCAGATCTTTAACCAGAAAGGCTAGTAACAGACGGAAAAGGAGATTCTTGGACGGCTAGATCACCAGAGATGGTGATTTACGCAACCAGATCTCACGCCAAATGATGACTCAGATGTCAGATGGCTGGAATTGCAGCCAAGATCATAGAAAATGATGATAATACTCTGATTCTACCTCTTGGCGAGGCAATACACAATCAGGTATAACTACTAGAAACAGATGCAGATCGGAGAGGGGTGTAATCTCCAATGATGAAGATTTTCTGAGGAGAATGAATACAAATACACTTTCTGTCGAACTTGTAATCTTAAATTTGTGCCGTTAGGCTTTCTGCTCTGATACCATAAAGGAATTTGAGTAAAAGTGTTTGTAAAATTCTTTACTGTAAAAATAAACTGATAAATGTACAAGTGTGTAACGTTAGCTATTTATAGATATATAGCTAACAAACTAAATGCGGAAAGGTATTGGGCTGAAGGCCCAAACCCTACATGTGTGATAATACAATCTGATGTACTAATGAACGTATTTTATTACTCTTGATCCTATCCCGTTTTATATATATATAGGGTTTAACATTGTATTCAATCAATTAACAGAGTAATAAAAATGTAGTCTTTTTGTATTTTTTCCGTTTAATCTCTCTTCTCTCTTGATCAAAATCTAACGGGTAAAACTCAGTTGAGATTTTACCATACAGTCAAGACATTTTGGTGATCAAAATGTTTATTATAGCCATGTATGATGGTAAGGCAGTTGTTTTTTGGTTACACCATACAAACTAATTCTTTTTTTAGTTACATGACGTGTTATAAGAGGTAGTGAATGAATCACTTGGATACTATTACGGTATAAAAATCACAAAACATTAGGAATCAATGAATAAAATTTAGGTAGATTCTTGCGTCAAAATATATGATAAGAACCTTCCAATGATACACGTCCCATGCAACAACTTATGTGCAAGTAAATAGCATGCATGACCCTTCTTTTGTTTTCGTGAACTAAATTGGTACACGGACACATGCTGTCTCCAAATGAATACCTGCTTGCTTCGTTATCTCTTTAAATTCCTTCACAGATTTATTTTCCCTTTCTTTCCCTTTTTTTTTTTTTTTTTTTTTTTTTTTTGTTACATTATTGCAATAGACCTTTTTTTGATACTAAGAAATAAAAGCCAAGCACATGCATAACACGAGATCAAGGATATATTATATATTTCTTCATCATGTATCCTTAAGTACATTGTTAGCTAATCACGTTTACTTAATTGTGTTGATCCTTTATGGTAAAGTATGTACTTCATAAAGTTCTTTCATTAAATAGTTTTATTTATACGATTACACTTTGGTTCAAAGCTACGTAAGCGTATGAATAACTAAATTGTATATTAATGAATTATCAATTAATATATTACATATTTTTGTATTACATGTCTTTAAATCAAATTGATTAACTTCGTTAATACATAGATCTGATTCAATTTGTAATTAAATAATACCACTACTTATTCCTTGATATGTTAGTTATATGAACCATTGCTTTCATTCAAACAGATCAAAATAACTCAAAAAAATTTGAATTCAAATTCATTATAAACAAATCTTTTAATATTTAAAATTATTTAAACAATTAACTACTAAAAATTCAAATCTTTGCACATACCAAGAGATATGAATTTGTTACATATCAAAAAAGATATGAATTTGTGACTGGATAATTACCATTCATAAATTTATAGTTCATATATTGAAAGTGTATATTGTTTATGTCATGATCATTCATACAAAAAAAATACACTAACAAGTAAAAGTCGCAGGATGTTCCAATTACACAAGTCGGATGGAGACTTACCCAACGTGCTTTGATCCGATCGGATCTCCAAAAGCGAATCGTGGATCTATCGATCCAAAAATCTAACAGACAGAGATCTACACATATCAAAATTGAGAGCACTACTCACACTATCTAAAGCCACCAAATCACTACCCTTCCTATACACAAAGTACATTCGAATAGAGAAAATTGAAGACTGTATTATCTTAACACAGGCCACTGGGAACAAGGTTCAAACATTAATTCATATCAAAGTTATTCAAAATATTTGAAAATCAAACAGGGACGAAGCTAACATGATTTTCTTTGTAAGTATATATAATTTGCATGTGAAAAATTGCTAAATTACAGTTATAAAATGTGATTTTGATTTTTACAGTCTAAACAAATACGTGACTAAATGCAGATATATTGGGACAGGAACTCAAACAAGCAGCACAATTTTGTAATCAAAAATAAAAGATTCAGACTGAAAATGCAACAATGTTTAAAACAGAGCTCAAACAAGCAGCACGACAATCAAAGTTTAAAACTAAAAAAACAGTCAAGCTTAAGTGAATAAGCTCAGCATTCATCATCACTCAAACTAGGTGTGAAAAATTTAAGCGAAACCCAACAAACGCAGAGCAGTTTGCAACCAATTACCACATACTTTGATCATGGTGGTAAGCTTTAGTAGTCCAGAACAAACGCAGCACCATTCCAGTTCTGATATACGATATCACAGATTCACAAGTAAATCAATCATTATGCTTCACCAGGTTCATTTCATTATACTTCATCAAGTCAGTTGGGTTCACCAAGTCTACTTGCTGGATGGCGTCTCGTTACAGAAACTTCACATTTATGAATGGATGATATTTTACTTAAAACATATACATAGTAAGATATTTGAGGAAAGTCATTTTCTTTATTCTAGTTTGTCTGTTCTTTCCTATTATGAGACAGGTTTTATACATTAAATTTGTTATGTTGTATTTCATTATATATTAAAATTTTCAGTATCTGCTGAGTATCTTTATGCTCTAAACTCCTTTGATTAGGATATGCTCTCCAAAGATGTAGTAAATGAATGAACACGGTGGATAGTAGACAGAAATGAATTGCTCAACGCCGTCAACGGTAGATCATGGGCATTAAATGTCTTAGAAGTTGGAGGCTTAAGATGCAAATTAGTCATTGATATTGAACATCATATTAAATTATTATTGCATCCAGTAACACATCTACAATCTACGAATATGTAGATAAAACAGGAAAAACCAAGAAGGACGTATTAGATTGTGGACAGGAAGACCACTAAATATGAATCACATATAAGATGGAAATTATATCAATTTTGTTTATAGCAAAAATGTCATATTAATTATTAATACATGCAATAACTCACCTACAGTCTATGAATATTTTGATAAAATATACGAAGAATTTAGGAGAATGTAACAGATTATGGACAGGAAGACCTCAACATCTGAAGCACAAAGAAGATGGAAGTACGATTTCATCGTAACAAATTCGCACACGCGCAACGTCATCACGCGCAAAGCGTGTGCCGTTACGCTCGCATATACTAATACAAATACTGATATACATATACATGTTATGCGAAAATTGCACGAATGCGGAAGCGCAATAAATAGGATCTAGATTTGCCAATTGAACACCAATCTAATCTGATAGCAATTATTCTATTACATCAACAAAATAGTAAATAACTATAGCCGAGAAACAAAGAGACACAATATTTATACTGGTTCCACTATCCTCGAGATAGTGTACGTCCAGTTCAACAGAGAGAGATTTTATTCCACATGAGAGAATTACAAGAGATTACAAAATGAAAGTTTACATATCCAAATCTCAATTAGATTTAACAAAAAGAGACACCATTGGGGATCAATGGCTCCAGGCCAGGATGGGTTTACACTAAAGTCTACCGCTCAATATATAGCCAGTGCAAATCTATGTGAGTCGTCAATTAAATTACCAACATATGGTAATAATATAATGGAGGCAAATTATCATAACAACAAATGTGCAAAAATAGAAAGTAAATCAATCTGTTTCTTTAGCATAAATAGAAGAAATTAATCCCTTCATTTATTTCTCTGTCATCTCATCAAATGCAATCAATGCATTCTCATTATAAAAATATTTACTTTCCATTCTTTGCAAATTTGCTCCAATCAATTTGTGATTTTTTATCACCAAATTTAACAATACATGCCCACGCTGACACGTGTGTGTGTGTGTGTGTATATATATATATATATATATATATATATATATATATATATATATATATATATATATATATATATATATATATAGACACACACATATATATATACACACACACACGTACACCATGTTTGTAAGCAGGTGACTTAGATCAACATAGTGATGATCGACAATAGTTTCATATTTTCAAATATATGCCACATGCTAGCATTCAAGGGTGTGAGTGTAAGGGTAGGCCAAAGCACGCAAAAACCAAAATAAGCAATTCAGAAATGAAGCCAAGGATCACTCAAAACATGTACAAATGACTATATATGGTTCGGCTTCATCGCATAAATGAAACAAGCAAAATAAATGTGCAGTGAACCAACAAGCATGCACCAGCAATGATCATGGCTTAACCAGGTCTAAGTTTTACAAAGTAACGAAGTAAAACTATGTGAACAGCATGTGTTCAAGTTTCGGAAATGAAGGATATGGGTGTATACCAACATGTGTACTATAGTTTACATAACAAGGTACGTGGTATTTATCCAGACAGCATGGTGAACAATCCTATTTACCTAGTGAGAAACGTATAGTATGTATGTATGTATACACACACACACATATATATATATATATATATATATATATATATATATATATATATATATATATATATATATATATATATATATATACACACACACATTGGCATAGTTAGAAAATAAATGTGAATAATGAATTTTTCTAATTTTGAAGAAACGTATAGTAAAATTTGTGTCAAGGCATATATATATGTATATATGTATATATATGTATGTATATATATATGTATATATATATATATGTATATATATATATATATATATATACATACATACACACACACACATTGGCATAGTCAGGAAATAAATGTGAATAGGGAAATTTTTTAATTTTGAAGGTTCAAAGGTAGTAGCCTTCAAATTTTTTTTTTTTCTCGCTGATTTTTTTAGTATGCGTATGAAGAATAATTTCAGAACATCTAATAAGAAAAATTAAATATAATAATACAATAACAATCCGACTGATTGTTGATCTTATAAAAGAATACAAGAACAACTAAAAAATTATATTTTATTTTTATTAACAAATTAAAACAATTTTGTTTCTATAAATTGTGAATGCACGTTTTAAATTGCCAGCATTAATCAAAGTGTTTATAGCACCCTTGTCATTGTTAAGCCAACTCTGTAAGAAACTACTTCTAATAAACTAACACTACGCCACAGTAAAATTTTAAAAAAAAATTACTCTGCCACGTTTGTTACTGTAGTAATTAAGTTGAAGCTAATTGGATAGTGTAACAGCAAACTTAACAATTGAATCAATTGAAGTAACCAAATTAACAAGCCAATTCTATAACAACTAAAACATTTGAAATTGAAACAGCTAAAAAGCACTGAAACTAATTGAGTATCAAACCAATACTCACTGTTGCCCATTTTGAAATCTAGATGGTGCTTTGACTTTCCCGGTGCTGTAATGTCTATCTTTTGGGGTTTCTTCGGTAACCGTATTACATCTCACGGTGTAATCGAGACATTTGATCCTATGCACAATTTTTCGTGCATTTCATTTGTCTGTAAACTGTTTTACACTGAAAGGTGCAAAACGAGACATATGTTTATTGGCCATGGAGTCTCAATTTCTTATTTCCTGGTCTGAATATCGGATTTTACTGATAATGATGGCGGAGAGCATTAACATTTTGTTTCAGAAGCAGAAGATGTTCAAATATTACATTGAAAGGTTCTATTCTTTTGAATTTGATATAACAATTTTCCAGTAGTCTCAGTGATTATTACATGAAGGTGAAACAGTAGAGCCAAGGTTGTTGAATCTTGTCATTTCTAATACTGTCGTTCACAAACATCCGTACCAATCTTGATGTTTTTGGATAGCAAACTGAAGAAGTGTCAGTTTCGTAGCCTTCTCACATGCGGCTTCATGTATAGTTGAGTGATTTCTAGGTGCATCACTGAGTTTGGAAGAATTGCGACTTGAATTTATTACTTGGTTCAAAAACCAAATGTGTTGATATCTGTGCCGTTTTCTATCATTTTCACAAGCCAATTGATGTCCTCCAAACTGTTACCTACCCGAGGATTGATTTACATATGGATTTCTACATGAACAAGGCTAGGTACGACCAACAGGGTTGTAACTATGCAAGGAACATGGGAATGTGTTTTGAAGCGCAGGAGGCACTTGTAGTGGGAATTTATGTATATAGCTTTTGTGTTGTGTTTAGATTATGCATGTTTCATTTGTAATACAGGTTAGAATGCTAACCTTACTATGTAATTCTCTTTGAAGTTAATAAAGCGTACCAATTTTCAATATATATATATATATGTGTGTGTGTGTGGAAACTCTATTTAAACACAAAATGAGGATACAAAATTGCACACAATAAATCTCAACCACTGGATCCTCCCATGAATTACACTCTCCACATAAAGACAAACAAATCCAACGACGGAGGCTTTGTGTCTCTCTCTTTGTGTTAAATTTTATGTCCAAATAGCCGACCCCATATATATATATATATATATATATATATATATATATATATATATATATTAATGCACAAAAATTTAGATCCAATATCTCAAGTTTAACAATGTTTCAGGTTTAGTGGGGTAATATATATATGAACTAAGTATATGTTCCAGGTTGATTAATTCAAGAATGAGGGCAGCAGGGGTGACACAAATGATCAAGGGACTAGGCAATTACCAATGTTTATAGGTAAAGTACACAAGACTAGCAAAAGTGTACACTGACATGTCAATGTATACAAATGAACCAAGACGACAACGACATGGCAAAATGTCAAGTCAAATGATGTGCACCTAGGGTTGAAAACGTATGGATAACAACATTAAGATTACGTACCCAATGACATAAAGCTAACAACCAAGTACAAGCAAACAAATAGGCAGCAGATTCTACTTTGCAAAACAAGCAGGGGTTTATCAAAAAAAAAAATGATTCAACATACCAATAAACGATTTCATATATTCAACATACAAATAAAAGATGGAAACTGAGTAACACACAAACTATTTCACACATTCAACATACCAATAAACGATTTAACCCTAAAACAAAAGAAATGTTCATCGAATCAAATCAAATGTTTACTAGATTCGTAACCGAAGCCGGTTCAGATTGATTAAAGCAGATTTTTTTTTTGAAACGACCCAAACTCGCCTTTACGGGAAAGCTCGGATTGAGTTGAGAACACGACAAATCAGAACGCAAACAGAAGAACATTTCGTTTCTTATTACAACAATTACTTCAGAGTACAAGAATATACAGAGTATGAACAAATAATATACATTTGATATCAGAGATATACACATTAGCAGCGGAAAAACAATACATAACAACTGAAAGAAATACACGGATAGAGAGCATTTCGAATATAGCTCTAGCTATAAACTAAGATCATGTGAATATAATATATGCAAAACCAAAACTACTAGCTGCCCGTATGGAATATAGGGGCACCCGGAGTTTAGGTTAAAACAATAAACTCTAGGTCAGTCATGTGACTGGTGTGAGAACTAAAACAGTTATTTAAAACTTTACTTTAAAATTTGGTAAATTAAGGGACCACGCCGTATAACACGGAACAGGTTTTCTCTCAAGAATACCAGTGCATAAACAATTATAAACAGCGCAATGCTTTTTTAAAAATGAAGTTATTATAAGACTCTGGTCCCATCACACAATGCAACGCAAACCAAAGAATAGAGTTTTCCCTTATAATAGCCAAATATGCTTGGTACGTTTAAAACAAATCATTTGATACTATTATAAGTGCATAGTGTATAAAACAACTTCAAATATAAATGTATCAATCATAGGCGGCAAGGGTACCATCTATCATGTCGCCATACTAGGCTCTACAATCAAAACTGAAATGTCACGTATTGGAAATTGGATTTCCGTCATGAGTCTAGGCAAGGGATGTACTCCTAACCGCTTCAAGACACTCTAGCAAATGTCTCGGGACTACACACTCTAGGCAACCCCTGGATCCTCCAAGGTCGGTCCTCTCTTACGTTTGAGGATTGAAAATTCCTAAACACACGTTTCCCGATCCTATAGGACCTATCAATCGGCTCTGTATAACCGATATATCCGAGGCACCTCGCAATCCAACAACCACATAGGTAAAAATAATAAATGTCTCTAGGCTCCATACCATGACACCACCCATAGCTAGAAAGAAACGTCATGTCCTCCTTGGGTCCCTTATCCTGTTTTTGAGTTATACCGAGATGTGAGGCTCGCGAATTAACGCTATACACAAAGCTATGCTATATTAAAGCCAGGCATTGATCATCAACCACAAGACTCTACTTTTCAACGGAAGCGTTGATCATTTGCATCTCAGCATGCCACACAGGCAATTCACGCCATGAGACCGATGTCCATCGATATATAACCTCTTAGCTCGTACGTCTTAGAGAAGGGGGTTAAGCAAGTGAATAAATTCTCTGCTGCCAAACAGATATATATTTAATAGAGATCAATCAACACAGAATAAAATTCACTATCGGACATATATCCATTTACTAGTTCGTTCTGGGTCTGAACGAAACCAGAGGCACCTAATTCCTCACCCTATGTGTCCATTACAGGAGAGAGGTCCTCGCATATCCAGTCGATCTCCAAGTACGTCTGGACGATCACCACTTATAACCTTGTCTTGGGTATACTGCCCAATCAAGACATCAGTAATCATCCAAACAATGTGAAGACCTCTGGTCTTCAACCACCGTCTTCATCGTCGACTTATCGACGAATCAGTTATTCAGAATGGGTATAAACCCGGCCTTTTCGAATAACTCGCGTATATAATAAATAAGTGCTATAAACACAACATACGCCTCATTTAAATTATGAATATTCTTTTATTTAAATATTCATATCCTTTGGGAAAGTTTCCCATTAATTTTATCAAAAATAAATTCTTTAAATTTATTCTTTAGTGGAAATTAGCCTAACATCGTTATTTTGAAACTTAATTAGGTTCACATCCCCCTTATGTTTTAATTGTAAACCCACCCCCTATTTTCTCTGTTCCGCCTTTTTCATTTTCTGGGCAAAAATTTTAGCGCTACAACATTAAAAAAAAAAACTAAAATCTGGAAATATTCACAGAAGTATACGAAAATTAAAAAAAAAGTTGCATATATGTATGCAACTTTTGTCAATATTTGCATATATATATATATATATATATATATGCAACCATTGCATACGTTGTTTTCTTCTGAAAATCTGGACCGAAACTTACATACATATATGCAACTATTTGGAATACTTGCACACATGTATGCAAATATTTGCATGAAGAAAAATAAACTGATTTTTTGTCTGCAGAATGTTGCACACTTGCATGTAAGAATTTGTATAACTTGCATACGTGTATGGAAAAAACCAAAGCATATTCAATGGTGAAATACTTGCACAGATGAATGCAAGAATTTGAAATATGTGCATGAATTGACGCAAATTACTGCATTTTTCGCCGTTTTCTGTATTTTTTGATTCTAATGCATTTTTTTATTTTTTTGTGAGCTGAATTTTTGAGCGAGTACATGTTTAATTTAAATACGAATTATCGTGAAATTTTTATATATTTTTTAAATTTTTTTGATGAATTTTCGAAAAATAGGAACCTAATTTATAATAAGTTTATGACCTGATGTGAGCCTAATTTTGAAACTTAATAGGGACCTATAAAAAATGCACCCTATTCTTTAATCTTCCTTTAGATATCAATTTTAATCCAAATTAAGGTTTATCAACTAGTCGGGATTATAGAACCATACCGAATTAATCATTTCTTTTATTATCCCAATCCCAACCTATTCATCCTATGGAGTAAAACTGGTAATACTCCATATCTAGCACTACGGTGTTATCGGTAAAATTAATTACCATTTCCCATTCAAAACTAATTAAAGATTTAACTATCTCTTGGAGTAAAACTGGTGCTACTCCATTCTCGATCATTCCCAAATTTGATAATTTAAATTATCAATCCACATTTCAATCTAATTAAAGATTCATTAAAACTCCACTTAGTTTTAATCTTCCCAAAAATCAATATTAATGATTATTTAACTTTGAGAAATAAAATATGCCGCATCGACAATCTACACCGTACTATTGATTTCTGTCGATATATAACCTCTAAGCTCGTACGTCTTAGAGAAGGGTGTTAAGCAAGAGAATAAATTCTCTGCCACCAAACAGATATATATTTAGCAGAGATCAACCATACAGTTCGAAATACAATGTTAGACACATAATCCTGTCTTTAACTGGGTTAAAGAACTAATGTCATTTAAAACACAGTTCACGATAAACCCAAATCACATTCCATTAATTATGGAATCTTCATGGAAAATAGATCAATATATAATCAACATCAATTTCCATATCCGACTAATAATATAAATGGAATAACGACAAAGCCTTTAAATTCCATATATATTCCTCCACAGAAGCTCACTTTTTCATTTTCCATATATATTCCATATAACGACAAAGCCTTTCAATACGGGTCGTATTAACATTTTCATTAACAACACTTTTTATCTCAGACTCTACAAAAGTATTTGCTACAACTTCTCCATGACGACCCCAAAAATAATACGAATCGTTTTTACACAAATGGTCTTTCACAATATTGGGAAATAAATACTTTAAATGTCTACATTTGCTACACGGACAACGAATTTCTGGATCGTTTCCATTATTACTTAAAGAGAATTCAACAAAGACATTTATACCATTATAAAAATCTTCTTTTATTGAACCTCTCAGTCCCCTTCTTTGGTACATCCATCTCCGCCAATCAACAAAATAGTCAATCATTTTTCCTATTTGAGAAATTTTGTCACAAGTTCAAAATTTTATATATATTTTCAAGAATACAAATTCGAAAAAGCTTATTTTCATGGTCATACAACACATGTATAATAGTTGAAAACAAATAACAGTTTCATAAATTCAAAAATATTTTCAAATATGACACATTCTATTTTTTAGCGTAACTTTTTTTCGTGGGCAGGCATCCTACTTCCCATAGTAAGCATTTTTATTTCGTATATTACTTCGTATGAAACGATTCAACAAACTTTCGGCATTATTTACATACACAATAATGTAATTTTAACGTGTAAAACTTTTTATTTTAAATGATTCAAAAGAATTTCGGCAGCACTTTCTTTTTGTTTTTTGAGTACTACACATGTACATATGGAACATAAAGGAAGCGCTGTCGAAATATTTTGAACCGTTTAAAATGAAATGATTTATGAGATTCAATAACGTTACTGTGTTCGTAACTTTTCCAGTATAGGGACAAATCCAAATATTAAATGATGAATATCAGTGTCCATTCTGTTACAAAAACGAATACCCACATAATGATAATATATAATACTTATCAGACGGGACCAAAAAATACTTTAAGGATTTTATGAATATAATATATTACATATTTTATACTTGTTAAAAAGTTGGATTTTGACATTTAAATTAAACTGGTTAACATTTACATTAAATTAAACCTAAATTAAAAAAACAAGTACTGTCTAGTTTAACATTTAATTTGGCTCTTGACCAGCATCACCATCAATACCATATCCACATATTGTGACAGTGTTCGATAGATTTATATTGGATCAAAAATGGATCAGGTATGACATGAACCACTTGCATTGTAACTCTCGGATATTCCAAGACAACAATAATCGTACAACAATCAGACACTAGAATATGGGTTTCTTTATAGAATTAAAAATAAAAATCATAGAAATTTTCCTTTCCTGCAGTTTCCAATAATTTAATAACAATCAATGTGTGTGTGTGTCTATATATATATATATATATATATATATATATATATATATATAAGATATCAACTTATATAATTGTCGCTCTTGTTATCAATCCACATACAACAAATTTTAAACTAAATAAGACATACAAGGCTTAACTCCAACCAAACCATACGTATATGGAGATTATCACATATACACACATGTTTAAAAGTTTAATTAACTAATCATACGTTATATAAAATTAATTAACATTTTCGGCGTTTTATAAAATACATAAACTAAATTATGCTTATCCACACCAAATAACTCAAACAAGCCTAAAAACACTAAATTAGGACAAAATTTTGAAGTAAGCTCCTAAAAATAACTTATTGTAAAAATAGGCTCGTTTTATAACTTATTATGAAACTAGGCTTATTCTGAGCTGAGTCAATAAATGCGCATGAACAAAAGGGTTCATGCGCATTTTCAGAACGCACAACTTTTTTTTATTCATGCTCATTCCAAAAACGCTCATGAAAATTTTTGTTCATGCGCGTTTTTGGAATGATCATGAACAATTTTTTTTTTTTTAAAATGCGCATTCTGAAAACGCGTATAGCTTATTTGTTATTTTTACAATAAATTATGAAACATAGCTATTTTTACAATAAGTTATTTTCAGGAGCTTATTCAAAAATTTGTGCACTAAATTATTCAAGTCATATGCACACTAATTTATTATCATGCAAAACTATAAATTTGCAACACTTATGTAAGTTAATAACAGTAATTAACCTTCAATAAACAACACTGCACAAACATTGAGGCGATACAAAACAGTAAAACTAATAAAATAATCCTAATTTAACAAATTTAGGTAATTAGGATTTAGGCAAATTACCATATTTGGAGATAATTAGGAGGTTGGGGAGGAAGAGAGATAAGTTCTCTGGAGTTGGAGAAGTTAATGGAAGCGTGCAAGGTGGTGGATGGCAAATTGCGGAAAGTAGGAGTAGGTGTTCTGTTTTTTGGTGAAGGGTTCGAATGAGGAAGAAGAAGCAGATCTCAGCAGTAAGCTACCGGTTAATAACGGTCGAAAATGACATTTTCTCAATGGCTATCATCGACATCCCATGACTAATTATTTAATTCGTAAAAGAAATCCAGAACGTACTAGCAGTTGGAATATAGCCATTGACGACCGTTGCAAATGTTCACTGATATACACTATTTGTTTAGTAGTGCTTGCACAAATCAGAAAGCACTCGGAAGTTTAGCTGATGATGCTTATTGTTTTGAAATTTTGAAATAAAAATAAAAAATGAATACTTGTATTGATGGAAGTAGAAAAAATGGACTATTTATCCATCAACGGGTGCCTTTTTGATTGAACGGTGATAGCCATTTTCTAATGAGTATTATTGTTGCGTTTGAGCTCAATTTCGGTAACCAAGAAAATGTACCATTTAAAATTTTTTTTGCCTCATGCGCTCCTACGAACTGACCGGACAAGTAGAGCCTCGTTAGCAAGGTTCTTACTCCACACCCCCACTTTGGGGGTTGTCACCTCCTTGTACCTCCCCCCCCCCCCACTACAACAAATATATACTGCTACAATGTTGGATACATGTTGTCGAAACACATATACAACATTTATGTTGATGTTGTCATATGCATAGCTACATAAACTATGGATTTTTTTTACATCATTTACTTTGTGTTATAGATAGCATTGTAGACTGCAATCAACAACATTATTTGATTGTAGTATAATTTCTTATATTAATCAGAAAAGGTTTTCACAATGATTAAAAAATATAGTATAATAATTTTTCAACAACGAATTATAAACATCGATGAAACTTTTTCTACATCACCTAAAAAAATCGTCAATTCCTTTTACGATGTTTTTGTACATTGTAAATATAGGCTTAGAACGGTAGAAAAATATTATGAATAGTAAGGTGTGCAACATTCAAAAAAAAGTTATGCTTAGATTTTAGGCTACAATTTTAAAACATTCTAAACAAACTTTGTACATCCATATTTCAATGTTGTGTTTGCTAATTTTCCCAACAGAACAAAAATATTGTAAAATAATTTTCTAATAACGTATCATCAATATTGGCGAGACTTCTTCTACATCGATCATAAGAAATCATTAGTTAATAACTTTTACAATGATTTAGTACATTGTAAATTGAATTCTAAAACAATGGTAGATAATTGTAAATAATAAAATACAACATTTACAAAGAGTTTTTTTTAGATTGTAGACTGTAATTTAAAACATCATAACTAAACTTAATACAACTACATTTCGACGACACAACCGGAAATATACATTTCACAAACATGATGAATGTCATCTTCAAAAATAATCCTTTCATACTCCATTTTCCACAACTATACACAAATATTAATGTATGATATAATTGACAATATTTCTTTCTATTACAGAATAACATACAAACACTCAAATAGGCTTACAATGGAATAATATCCATATCAGAAGTTGGAGCATGAGGATACTATGGCATCACTTTTGAAACATAATACTCGTCCATCGTAGAATTCAATGCATTCTAAATTGTGGAAGCAAAATCTAAAACATCATTCACCAACTCCTCATTTGAATTCCATCCCTGAGGGTTCCACTAACAATTCAGGAAAATTGACTTCAGGTGGGTGAGTTTCTGCCTTAGCTATTTTAATCGCTTCTTTTAGATCTCCTCCATTATTAAGTGAAAATATAAATGTAGCTACCACTAAATAATCCTGAGGTTTTCCCAGCAATGCTTCATGGAAAGCTAATAATGCCATCCGTAAGCTATTATGGCATGGACTATCAGGAGCAAGATGACTATCCATGTTTGAGAATAAAGCCAGTAGTGTTATGCAAAAATTGTGCGAATGCGGAAACGCAATAAGCAAGATCTAGATTTGCCAATTGAACATCAATCTAATATGTTAGACAATTATTCTATTACATCAAATAAATAGTAAATAACTATATGAAGAAACAAAGAGACACAATATTTATACTGGTTCCACTATCCTCCATAAGATAATGTACATCCAGTCCAAAAGAGAGAGATTTTATTCCACATGAGAGAATTACAAGAAATTACAAAATAAGAGTTTACATATCCAAACCTCAAATAGGCTTAACAAGAAGAGACACTCCATTTGGGTATCACTGGCTCCATTCCAGGATGGGTTTACACTAAAATCTACCCCTTAATATATAGCCAGTGCAAATCCATGTGAGACATAAATTACATTACCAACCAATATATGGTAATAATATGATGGAGGAAAATTACCATAGCAATAAATGTGCAAAGATAGAAAGTAAATCATTCAGTTTCTTTTGCATAGATGGAAGAAATTAATCCCTTCATTTATTTCTCTACCATCTCATCAAATGCAATCAATGCATTCCCATTATAAAAATATTTACTTTTCATATTATTTTTTTGCAAATTTGTTTCAATCAATTTGTGATTTTGTATCAGCAAATTTAACACTCCACCTTGATGAAAAATCACATATCTCCTGCATCCCACCTTGAGCCAAATTCTCTTCACAACAAAAAACTCTTCAAAAAGAACTCCATCTTCAGTCAAAATCTCACCGTGAGATAGAAACCAAAAATGAATATTTGTCTAATGGGTTCTAGCAAAGCTACCCCCCATCACACAATGTTAACGAGCTCAGACTACGTCCCCACCAGCCAACAAAATGTTGCAAATATCCAAAATAAAAAAGAAAGCAGACACCAAAGTAATCTCAACACCGCCAAGGCCAAAAACAATTCTCTCAATCACCAATTCAAATACAGAGCCAAAATCCAAATCTCTGTACGCACAAAAAATCTCTCTCCTGCCACTTAGTTATTACAAACTTCACCCACCGTCTGCAAAAGATGCATCTTCCACATGAAATGCACCACGTATAAACCAACAGTCTAAAAGTGCTTGCAATAACATCGACACCCGTCTAACACTTGACCTGAGCTCCTTCCTCGATCACCCTGGATCCCTCGAGCATCATCAATGTGAAGACCCATGTCTAAACCACAATGATCTCTGTCTCGACACACGTCTGTCACTTGACCTGAGCTCCTTTCCTGATCATCTTGGATCCCTCGAGCATCATCAACATGAAGACACCTGTCTAAAACATGATCAAAAGTTCCCATATCCAATGGTCCCTTCAATGCAGTAGACTCCATGTCATGTCAAAGTTCCCAGATTGGATAATTCTTCTCTCTCAACATAATCTCCTCGACCAAATTCTTCCTTTTCTCCCAAAATAGTAATAACATAATCACCACAGAATCTACCAACTTTTGTAGAAATAATTGATGCACAATGTAAAACAAATCATCTCGCTCTGATACCAATCTGTTGTGCAAAAATTGTGCGAATGCGGAAGTGCAATAAGGAAAATCCAGATTTTCCAATTGAACATCAGTCTAATATGTTAGGCAATTATTCTATTACATCAAATAAATAGTAAATCACTATATTGAAGAAACAAAAAGACACAATATTTATACTGGTTCCACTATCCTCCATAAGATAGTGTACGTCCAATCCAAAAGAGAGATTTTATTCCACATAAGAGAATTTCAAGAGATTACAAAATAAGAGTTTACATATCCAAACCTCAAATAGGCTTAACAAGAAGAGACGCTCCATTTGGGGATCACCGGATCCATACCAGGATGGGTTTACACTAAAGTCTACCCCTCAATATATAGCCAATGCAAATCCATGTGAGTCATCAATTACATTACCAACTAACATATGGTAATAATATAATGGAGGAAAATTACCATAGCAACAAATGTGCAAAGATAGAAAGTAAATCAATCCGTTTCTTTTGCATAGATGGAAGAAATTAATCCCTACATATATTTCTCTACCATCTCATCAAATGCAATCGATGCATTCCCATTATGAAAATATTTACTTTCCTTTTTTTTTTTTGCAAATTTGTTCCAATCAATTTGTGATTTTGTATCACCAAATTTCACAAGTAGCAAGTTTAATTTCTCATCCCTCCTATGAAATCCTTGGGAAGAAAAATATACTGCCTGAATAGGTAAAAGCAGGTCTAAGAGACCGAACCTCCATAACATCCTGAAAGAAGCTTCAGCAGAACCATATGCAAACATATAATTTATAGAACTTGTAAGCTCCACAATGGATTGATCCATTTTTCTTGAGAAACTGAAGTCTAGGCGAGCAACAACTCTGATTGCCTTTAGAATTAGTGCACAATCCTCTGAGAAAGACATTAGTGGTGGAATAACAGTTCGCACATGCACATTTTAGCTTTCTTTAAATCTTTTATCCCTCCAAAGTAATCATGAGCTTTATTTATAAATGGATTTAGCATCAATCTGGACAAAAAGTAGGAATATAAAAATAGATAAATAAAAGCAACATATATTGTACTGGTTAATTAGACATGGCTTAAGAAACAACAATATGCATCACTTTATACCTAAGCATTTAACTTTGCAGGAGTAACACGTTAAATTAACAAAACAATAAAAGTACACGGTGACATTTACATTTGACTAAAATGTCATACATCTAATTCATTTTGTTAAGATCACATATGAGAATGTCTCTTGGTTTTTGTCCATTATTTGCCAACTGCGCCTAATTAAGATTAAACTAAAACTGCATGATATGTCGATACACCCACATAAATGCACTTGAAAATTAAAGAGCCGCACTAGGTTAGCAGCTTAGCGATTGGGTTATCGATGCACATCTACCATAACCATGGTGGGATAATTGGAATTAGTACATCAAATAATTTAGGCATGGAAAATTCATTTGAAATAAAAAGAATAACAATTTTAAGGAAAGAGAAAATTTCTTCAACTTCAAGAACAGTAGCAACTTGATCGGTACCAGTAAAACTATCACCATTACAACCTGTTTAACATGGGAAAACAATGTGCATGCACATAGCCACATATCCATAAGAAGAAGAACAAAAAGTAAGCTAAAAATGGTTTGAAAATTAGTCAAGTAACATAGTAAACAATTTTATGTGATCCTTGACGTGCAAAAAATTACGATGTCCCTAATTATTTGTAAGAGTTGTAATACAAACATATTTCTTTTGTTTACTGATTAGTTTCAAGATATACATTTGATTTTTATGTAGTTTAAGAGAACCAAAGTTTCTCTATTACTTCACTTTTTATATGGCTTATTCTAGCCTAAATCAGCTGACCACGAAAAACTGTAAATATAACGGAAGAAGATGCTATTTTGATGCATGAATAAGCTACCATCATCATTTGTATATTTAAAGTGAGAAAAATAGATAGTTTTATGATTTGTATTCTTTATATTTTTTATCTACATAGTAGTTTTTGATACAATTGCTTAAAATATATTTTGTTATACAGAAGACTATATTTGTAGTCCTACTCGAAATTGTAGGAAATATTTTTCACACAATAAACAAACTGAGTAAACCAAAACGAAAAAACATATTAGAAGGCTTTCCTATTGCTATGAAACTTTGGTCTTTAATGTGCATAATTTGGGATTTACTTCAAAATAGGTGCAAGCGTTCAAGTAAAAGATATAATAATCAAGATAATATTAAATAAAATAGTTATGAATTTTATTATGTGGTTTAAATATGAAGCGACCCGAACTTCCCCGTAAAGGAAAGCCCGGATTGAGTTGAGAACACGACAAATCAGAACACAAACAGAAGAACATTTCATTGCTTATTACAATAATTCCATCATAATACAAGAATATAGCAGAGTATGAATGAATAACATATATTTGATAATTATCAGAGATTAAAATTACATTTAAATACATAGCAGCGGAAAACTAATACAAACACAACTGAAAGGAATATACGGATATAGAGCTTTCCGAATATCATTCCAGCTGTAAACCAGGATCTTGTGAATATAAATCTGCAAAACCAAAACTACTAGCTACTCGTGTGGAAAATATGGGCACCCAGAGTTTAGGTTAAAACAACAAACTCCAGGTCAGTCATGTGACTGGTTGAGAACTAAAACAGTTATTAATCTGATTTTAAAGTTAGGTATATCAAGGGACCACACCGTATAACATGGAATGGGTTTGCCCCTAAGAATACCAGTGCACAAAACAAACAACGCAATGCTAAATAAAGAACAATGAAGCTATTGTAAGACTCAGGTCCCATCACACAATGCAACGCAAGCCGAAGGATAGAGTTTTTACCTTATAATACCCAAAAATGCTTGGTATGTGAAATTTAATATTTTATTATTACTATAAGTGTATAATGTCAAAAACAATTTCAAATACAAATGCATCAATCATAGATGGCATGAGTGCCCCATCCCACTATGTCGCCATACTAGGCTCTACAATCAAAACCGAAGTGTCACGTATTGGAAATTGAATTTCCGTCTGTGAACCAAGGCAAAGGATCATCCTTACCGCTTCGAGACAATCTAGCCCACGTCTCAGGACCCAGACACAGGTGGGCCCTTGGATCGTCAGGGCCGGTCCACTCGATATGGATTAAAATGCCCGAACAATAAGTATCCCCGCCCTATGGGGCATAAATCTGTTCTGTATAAAGACCATACCATCCATCCACCCCGCAATATCGATATATCTGAGGCACCTCGCTATCCATCATCGATATAAGTAAAACATCTGGGCGTGCAAAACCCAGATACCACTCCTAGCTAGAAGGAAACACATGTCCTTCCTGAGGTCCTCTCTTGTTTCCGGTTCACACCGGGGAGTGAGCTCGCGAATTAACTCTACACAAAGCTATGCTATATTAAAGCCATGCTTTGATCATCAACCACAAGACTCTGCTTTTCAACAGAAGCCTTGATCATTTGCATCTCAGCATACCATACAAGCAATTCACGCTATGCAACCGATGTCTATCAATCACACAGAATGAAATCCAATGTCAGACACATAGTCCATTTACAGGTCTGAACGAAACCGGAGGCAACTTCTTCCTCGTCCCATATGTCCAATACAGGAGAGAGGCTCTCGCATATCCGTTGATCTCCAAGTACGTCTGGACGATCACCACTTATTACCTCGTCTTGGGTGTATAGGCCAATCAAGACATCAGTAATCATCCAAACAATATGAAGACCTCCGGTCTTCAACCACCGTCTTCATCCTCGACACATCGTCGAATCAGTTATTCAGAATGGGATAAACCCGGTCTTTCTGAATAACTCGCGTATATAATAAACAAGTGCTATAAAAACACAGCATACGCCTCATTCCAATCCAGAATATTCCTTTATTCAAATATTCTTATACTTTGGGAAAGGTTCCCACAAATTTTATCAAAGATAATTTCTTTAAATTTATTCTTTAATCTTCCTTTGGATATCAATTCAAACCAAATTATGGTTTATCCAAACTAGTCGTGATTAGCGAACCTTATCAAAGTAATCACTTGTTTAATTTCCCAATCCCAACCTATTCATCCCATGAAGTAAAACTGGTAATACTTCATATCTAACACCACGGTGTTATCGGTAAAATTAATTACCATTTCACGTTCGAATCTAATTAAAGATTTAACCATCACTTGGAGAAAAACTGGTGATACTCCATTCTCGATCATTTCTTGAATTTGATAATTTTAGTTATCAAATTCACCTTTCAATCTATTCAAAGATTCATTAAAACTCTAATTTAGTTTTAATCTCCAAAAATCATTAGTTAATGATTTTCTTCAAAGTCAAGAAATTAATCTTATCTTTAACTGGGTTAAAGAACTAATGTCATTTAAAATACAGCTCACGATAAACCCAAAATCTCATTACATTAACAATGGAATTTTCATGGAAAACAGATCGATATATATATAATCAATATAAACTTGCATTTCCAACCGATAATATAAATGGAATAACGACAAAGCCTTTTAAACTCCATATACATTAACAGTCTTCTTATACAGAAGCACACTTCGATTATTACCAAATCGAATTCCATTCAATTCCAATTTAATATGTTAAATTGGAAAACTTTACTTTGGAAAATCTCCTATAAATCTTAACAAAAGATTTATAAATTCCAAGTAACATTTCACTGTAAATCGGGTTAAAGAATGAATGCCGTCAAAAAACACAGTTCACAATAAACCCAATTCACATTTTATTTCGAATCCAATTAAATGTTACTTAATTGGTAATTCTTTTCTACATATTAATTAAAAGATTTATTCTTTTCACACGGGGTTTAAGAACAGTGTTACTGAAGACCCCATCCCATCAGTCTCTAACCATAAATTAGTAAGAGAACAATTCCCTAAGTATTAATCCCGAAGGCTGAAACCAACATCAGATCAATACCCAGGAAACCATTCAACTTAGCTAATCTCCAGTTAGTTTCTAATTTTCGTAACTCCATTTGGTTTAAGAACAGTATTATTAAATATACCATTCACGACGAACCCAAAATCTCATTCCATTGTTAATCGGGTTAAAGAACAAGTGTTATTTAAAACACCGTTCACGATAAACCCAAAAACCAATTTCAATTTAATTCCAATTAAATGTTAATTAATTGGTAAACTTCATTAAATCTTAATAAAAAGATTTATATCTTTTCTCAATTGGGTTTAAGAACAGTGTCATTTAAAACACAATTCACGACAAACCCAAAACCCAATTCAATATTAAATACAAGGCTTTGAATAGAAATTATATTGGCTTATATTCAATATCAGATTCTGAAATCAACAAATATCGTATTGGGAATAACGATATATATCTTCCAAATTCCTCTACAATATCTGTATAATCACGAAATCCAATATCGAAATATTCCGAAGATAATTTCGATTCAAATCCATTCCAATTCATATATTGGAAATTCTGGTTATTTTTAAAACCATTTCAAACCCAATTTATTTATTTAAAAATATTGGATTTATAATTCTAGTTCATAACTAGTTCATTTTGATAAAAGTATATTTTTATCTTTTCAAATATGGGATTTTTCATCCTAATTCTTTCCCAATCATTTATTATGATTTTACACAAATTATTGATATTTTTAATAATTTTATCAAGGCCTGTACAGTCGATTTCCATAAACGGCCATCGAAATGTACTTACAGCGACCTTTTCCAAATTTGATTTGGACACAATTCCAAATCCGACCGTTAGATTTCAAATATCTAATATTCGTTGGAAAGCTCTTTTCAATACGAACCCAACGGTTTCGGGTTTAGGAGAAACCGACGGTCGAATCTCCCGTAATGTCCATTCGAAGTCGATGGTCAAAATTCGCGAACTACCGCGGCGCGGCGCGTTCTATTCAGGCCATTATATATATAATGTATATATTATATATATTTCATTGATTCCTAGTTAAAATGTACTTTATAACTCGTTTTAAATTCGTTTTCAAAACGATTTCAACTTCTTATTCAATTTCAAATCAAAATTTAATATTCCATATCATCGATATATAAATGATAGTATTTTCAAAACATTAGATTTTGAAATCACTTGCTTTTCGTTATTCATTATAAAAATGAATAAAATAGATATAAATATCGTTCACATCAAAATGGCGTTAATCTAATCAACATGGCTTTATATATTTAAATATTTTCATGTTCATCCCAAATCGGACATCAAAATCAGATTTTGATCTTTTACTGAATATTATTTTAAAATATTCATTATTTTAAAATATTCGTTATTTTAAAATATTCCTTCTTTCTGAACTGGAATCAGACACAGTCAATTACCATATAATGTGATTTATATGGATTTCATACAACACATGCACATAACAGCAATGATAAACTATCAACCATCATCCAGAGTGCATTCTACACTGCATAAGCATTAAATATAAATATTTAACGCTTACAATAGTCTGTCAACCAATTGATTGACATACAACTAAGCAATTGGGATTAGTGTACATAAAATATCATCACAACACCCATGTGGGGTTTCAATCAACAAACACAGATTTTAATTGTGTAGCTGGCGGATGTGTAAAATTTATCATCCCAATCAATATCAATCAAATGGGTATACATAAACAAATCATTCGATTTGTAAATGAACATTTATTTTCGTTCTTATATACGTTAAAAATTATATATTTAACTATAAAATATTTATTTCAACACATGAATATTTTATTCTGTTCATTTTACATCACAACAATTTTCACAACACAATCAAACAAACAAACAAGTCGTCCATTGTCTGTGGACGACGGTGTCGGGTGCTGCTAAGCACCATCTGCATCCTAGTATATATTTTAACTAGAAAACAAGATTAAAGTGAGAAGTTCTCACATTTGGTTCCACTCCTCCATTCTTTATTTTAATGGTTTGGATTCTGTTCGCTGCCCATTAGTTCCATCCCATCTGTTTCACGCGGAATATATATTAAAAATCATATTTTTAATACGATGCTATATATAATTAGAAATCACATTTTTATTTAAGTCATTTCTTTATAATATTACATTTTTCTAACAATGTCATTATATTGAAAATTCACATTTTAAACATTGGTTTATATTTTAAAAATCATATTTTTTTATATTTTTAAAACCATGTTATTTTATATTTTCAGAAATAATAAAAAACAATGCTCTTTTTATATTTTCCAAAAATAATGCTCTTTTCATATTTTTAATATCATTAAAAACCGTATTTTTATACCGTTAAAAATCATATCTTTTCTTGATTAAAAACATGTCTTTTCTTGATATTTACACATAAAGATTACATTTTTAATTGCTACACACATATAAAAATTATATCTTTATACTAGTGTTATATATTTTTAAAATCGATGCTATTTTTATTTATAAAAATCTGGTTTATTTACTAATTTAAATAAGCTAATTACAAAATAAATAAAATAAAAGAAGAGCTCACTTTTTTTAGAGGGGATGGAAGCTGCTGTGGTGGTCGCGAGAGGAGGCTTCATCGTTGGAGTCGGGGCTGAAGGGGCGGCAATGGCGTTAATGGTGGGTTGGGCATCGGTTCAGGTGGCGGCGGGCTAGGGTTTTGAATTGGGGACGGGATTTGGGCGCGGTGGTCTTTCAACTGGAAGAGGAGAGAAAGGGGGGCGCGGGGATCATCGGAGGGTGGTGGCACGGTGTCGGAGGGACGCGAGGTGGGGTAAAGGAGCGGGCGACGGGGTCTGGATAGGAAGGAGGAGCAATTTTCTATTTTTGAGGCAGGGCACGATTTCTGAGAAAAAGGAATTGGGGGGGGGGGGGTGAGGGTAAATATTTATATTATATTAATATTATTATAATATTTAATTTTCTTTAAAACTCAACGTCGTAACGAACTCCAAACGAATCCCAACAACCATCGCCCCTTGCTAATTACCCCCATTCCGAATGCAATGGGATATGTCCTGTAGGCCAATTCAACTGTTACGATCGGTTTTTGTCAAAATTACAATATAAATTAATATTTCAGTCAATATTAATTTAACATACATTTTAATTTACCGGGGCCATATACTAACTCTAAAAATTTTAGAAAAATTATTTCTAGCTTTGTATTGACGATACGGTCCTAAAAAAACTAATTTTGTCAAATTTGAAGACCGTTTGAAAAATGGCCATATTCTGGTCAATCCAAATTGACTGAAACTGTCAAAACACGTTTTCTTTTGCCATGCTCACATATTGATTCAGAAAATTATGAAAATTGGAATCTAGTAATAATTTGACATTTCGGATCTAACAAAAGTGGTTTGTCAAAAATGGAGGTCGTTTGCAAAATGGCTATTTATAAGGGTTATATTTCCATAGCGACTATTCAGAATTTTCAACTGGTCATAACTTTTTATTCCTACTGTGAAATTTTGATTTTTCAGATTCGTTGGAAAGATATTTTCAAATAGATTCTAATACTTTTGGTTTCACTAAAATCCGATTTATTTTGAATCCTGTACATTCATTTGAAATTTGAAATCGAATTTTCAAACTACCGCGCCATTTCTAGTTCCTTTTATAATTAAAATAAATATTTATATTCTAACTTCGATTTAAATAAATTTACACATTCTAATTCAATTCAAACTAAATTTCTAGTCGTTATTATTTAAAATAATTCATTTTAAATATTCAAAATTCATTAAAATTGCCAAAATAAAAATTTTAAATTAGTTCTGATTTTCCAGGTTGTTACAAAATATATGGGAAAATCAAACAAACAGTAGACAGATTTTGCTATAGCATACATCCCAAGATGTACAGCATAAGAAATTGCTAAACTTTGGGATTTTTTAAATAAGGCCAATGTATTACTACTTTTTTTCATGCCAAAGCAATTCCATGTCTGTGTATATTGCGTTGTTATTAGTAGAGTAGGAACCAGAATGATAACAGTTTGGAAGTTGAGAAGAACAACAATATGCAAACAACTTTCAGAGACGATTAAAGTGGTAAATCTACATGCATGTGCAACACATACAACAATATGGAGGCTAAAGATTTGTGTATAAATGTATGTAAATATACCTAAGTATATCAAAAACCTTATTGCCGATACACTTCTGTTGAAGACTTGCACAATGCAGTTTATTAGGATGTAGATTCAATGTAGATTTCCTGTAAACCTTTTTTGTGGCAGCAGAAGTAATCAAACCACTCAAAGATATAGGCTGCCATCCACACTCAGGGCAAAGTACCTAATTATAATTCATACATGGCACAAACATGAGCAATAGTAAAACAAGAAATGCATGTCTTAAAAGATTAAATAAATATGAGTTAACATGTTGCTATCTGGACTTCAAAATATGAACTTGTTTACCCTAACACAACCTACTGTGAAACACATGATGTGTAGTTTCCCGACATACAGGAGATAAAACTCTAAAAGAGAAAAGGAGCAATCAAACTTAACATAGGACATTATCTTGTTCGAACAGAAATTAAAATTTCGAATGAATTTAGAAAGCGGGAAAAAGGAAAAAAGAAAAAGGTCATAGAATTTTCTAAACAGTTTAAATCCTGCTGCTAGATATAACATTACCTTCTATTCAAACCAAAAACCTAGGTAAAAGGAAAAACATAATGACTATTTTCCTATGTGTGAGAAGTAATTCTATGCCTTTGTATTTCATCAATCTAGTCATATTAGTATATTTATTCTTATGCAAATGGTAACAGAACGTTGTAAACTTTGACTCAAGGTATTTGCAAACATAAAACTTTAGTTTGTGAAATTCAAAATAGATGAAGTTCCAATTTTTTGATGACTATATGGAGCATACGTTTATATGTACTATGAAGTTGACAGAATCATTGATTGAAACTAACAATAAAAGATCGGAAACTTATGTCTTAACTATACATCTACCACTTATCTTCTCCATCAATTATATAATTACCCTTATTCCCTCAATGATATAAGGGTTACTATATAAAAAGATGACCAAGTTCCAAGAGGGTACGATAGAACAAAAACTCGGATATTTTTCCTTTTGTACCAATTCAGATATGAAGAAGTCAAAAGATAACAGGTGTAAGAAAAAAATAGTTGAACTGTAATGTATTAAGATGCAGAAGAATATGCTAAACCAAAAGATTACAAACAGATGCAAAATTACTTTGAGCCTGCATATTGTAAAGTTGAGAGCAGAGCTCGCAAGTTGTCGTCTTTTCCAGCAGCCCAATTTCTTATCTAAGCATCCAATGTTTCATTAATTCTCTAGCAGGGGACGAAAAAACATGGAACAAGACTGTTAAATAGGTTTTTGATGCAATGCAATGATCAATTCTTCAATTTTATTTAGGTCGAGATTGAGTATAATGGACATCAATAAAAACAATTACAAGTCTCTCCTCCTGCTCCATCCGTGCTTGCATATTTCGCTCTTGTTTCTGAGCAAGAGCTTGTTTCTTAAATATAAAAGACCATAGTATAACCACAAGTATACCAAATCTGTGACGGCCCGCCCCGCACCAGCAGACATTTCAAATGAAAGTGCGTTGTGCCTACGCCTGGCCAGCACGGGACGGTCGTCAACGGAAGGAAAAAAGGGAATTTGAATTAACAAGGAACCTGTAGAATGTCTCACAGCGCATGGAATAAAATATAATAATAACATACTTGACATAAAACAGGCGAGGCAGTGCATAAGCTGAGTACTAAACCGTGATAACAGCGGAAAATTCAAGTTACAGCTTATGTTCCACATCATCATTATTACAACTTTTCAAACTGTCTCTAAAGCAAAATACGAAAGGTACACTACTAATGCCTAAAGTAGTGACCAGTAGTGACACAGGGAGAATATCTATATATATCATACGTGGAAGCCTCATGCTCGTCTCCGGATCAGATACTCGTGCATAACCAGTTAACCTGTCTCTAGTCAACCCGTTTAAGAGCACCCAGAGTAATAAGAAGAGATATAAAACTCTGGGTCAGACAAAAGTCTGGTATGAGCGATAAGCAGCAAAATAGAACAATAACAGGTATACTAAACCATACCTGAACCTGGACCTGCAACCAAAGAGTTAGCACAACAAGGTGTACAATACTCTAAGGTGATGCTAACATATGGTGTAAAGATACGGGGGTAGGGGTGTGCATGTCATAGTGATATCAAACAATCAAACATTGCAACCATCCTCACATCTCTCACTCAGTGTGTAAAGCATACGATATCCACCTCTTTGATCACCTAAATCCTTGCTATGATCACTCTGCCCCATGGAGTCATAACGACTCCACTGCACTGATCCATAGCCACTAGTCCTTGCTATGTCCACTCTGCCCCATGAAGTTATGACGACTTCACGGCACTGGCTCATAACCATGCTACGATCACTCTGCCCCCATGGAGTAATAACTACCCCACTGCACTGATCCGTAGCCTAACATCCGTCTTGGGGGTGAATCAAAGTTATGGACGTCGATAACCCCGTAGCACACGTCCCGCAGCAAAGCCCAACTCATGAAGTTAACTCATTGGTTCCTATCTGGATCTTGAGTTCTACTTCCTATTTGAACTTCCTTTGCATATCGGGTTTTGGTCGAATTGGAGTTGGTCTTCAAGAGTCGTCGCGTCGTAGTAGTGGGAGCTCGAACTCGGTTCGGTTTGTGGTCATTGCCTCGGTTCGGTCGTGAAACTCCGTGGTGCAGTTCGGTTTGGTCCTCAAAGTGCTCCTCCCCAAGTCAGTTCGGTTCGGTGTTCCTCCATCTCCAGATCCCGGTTCGGTTCGGTGCTTCTGCCTGGGTTCGGATCGGTCCTCTAGTTCTCCAGTTGGTCTGATCCGATCCCATTCCAAGCTCCAGTCCGATTCCAACTCCAACTCAATGCAAGTGGTGGCCTTCCTTCTTGCCATAACCCAATCCGATTCAGTTCAACTCTTCCGACCCGATCCCCTAACCGATCCGACCCCCTTTGCCGATCTGATCCCCTTAGCCATCCGATCCGGATTGCTCCAGAATTTCCATCAAGCTTGTATCATCTATTCTCGCCATATGAGGACGTTTTCAACCATTATAACTTTAATAAACAATCATGAAACATACCAAATAGTCATAGCAACATGTATAATCAACCATAAACAGCAAAACAACAATTTAACATGTTTATACGTATCAAACATACCCAAAAGCCCATGTTTTTCCCTTAATCCCCCTTAATCATGTTTAAGCATACAATTAGCAAAACTTATCCAAATTAGCCCTAATTTTTATCAGAGCCCTATTTAATATTTTAGAACTTTACAAATTTTTCCAGATTTTTCTGAGCCATAATTTCGCTAATTATCACTAATCACCCTAATTAGCCGTAATTAGTGAAAACAATGCTAATCACTCACCTTGGCCACAAAAACTATAGATCTGAAATATTATCTATTTTGGGTCGAATTATAATGCAATACAGCAGCTCCAGCTCTGATTTGGTGTTATTTCCCCTTGATTTGACGTAGCTTGGCTTAATCTTCAATTAAAAAGCGATTAGGGGCGATTTGGGATGAAATTAGAAGGTGGAGGCCATGGCTAGGGTTAGAGAAATGTTTTAGGCGGCTAAAATTGAAATAAAAATCGTTTTCCTACTTTCTCAGCCTCCCCATAACCCTAATCCCGAAATGGGTTATGGGCCCTCTTGCTAATCACCCTGATTAGGCCCGGTTAAGCTGTTTTTCACCTTCTAAACCTTGTTTCAGCCATATCTCCCAAACGGTGAGTCCGTTTGGCTAATGTGACCACTCTACGGAAAGGTTTACCATCATCCAGATCTAATGGAAGTGATTTCAGGTCAAATCTCCTTACCAATCAAAAGTTATGGCCGAAACAAGATCAGCTAGGGGCAAAATGGTCATTTAAAAATCGAAAAAAATCATGAACATGGGAAATGACCCCAACAGTCATCTCCCAAAGTTACATGGCTATACGACTTCGCATGAAAAAGAAATAAATATTCTACGATCCCTTGATGTGTAGAATGCGGGTCGTTATAGAGTCAAATTATGAAAATGTTTAAAAAGATACATCCATAAAGATTGTCATATGATTCACTCTTGTTTTATTTGATTCCTTACAAGTCTTGCTCTTCTTCTATCCTCACTCGCTCCCTCAACTTCTTGAATTTTTTCACCTGATGCAGAACCTATGATAAAACATTAGTGTTTAAATACAACTTACGAATAACAAAACCCAATTAGACAGGAGAATATTGATTACAGAGGTGCAAATATGGATGAATGGCTTTTGTTTTACCTCCAAAACCAAATAACAAAAATAGATCATCCATAAACTTAGCTTTAAAAGATGGCTACATTCTTCATTAGCACTTTGACTGCTTTGAGTTTGAGTAAAAAAAAAAAACCTAAGCATGTACAACAAGTCAAACACTAATTAGGCTAATAAATACAGATCTTGTAGAAGCAATCTCATACTTGCAGTTCCACAATTAATGAAAAAAATATAGACAAGCAGGGTAAACCTTTCTGTTTATTCATCATATCACATAAATAAACAGACAAAACCACCCCATGATGGCAAGGTTGTGTTTATGGAGCTGATATTCCAACGGATCAATCATCACTGCCAACATTGGATAGGATAATGCTACTGACATTTTTTCCAAGAAGCCATTGTCACATTCCACCTTCATTATCAAGGACATATCTATCTGCCATTTGCTATGTCTATAAAGTTGATAATAATTACAATAAGATCTATTAAGAGTAAAACAAAGTTTGAATTTTTTCTTTTCTTTGAAGAATATAATGCAACAGATGGTGATCATTATTTTTGTGGTTGAATTTGCATCCTTTCATATGTAATGACCATACCTAGCAAAATAAAATAAAAGAACCTATGGAAAGGCAAGTAGCAGGTTCATGGGAGAAATAGGACAAATAATAAATGTATAAATGAGAAACAGATATCTAAATGAATAGAATCAGGTCACTAAATTGGAAAATTGAGAAAAGTGCAACTTTTGATGAGATATTTATCTGCACATTATTGCAAATATCAATTAGTACCTTACTTCAATGACATGACAATTGGTTGATCTACTATGAACATGAAACAAATGATTGTGTAAAAAGTGATATAACAAAGCACATTTCCATAATGAACGACTAAACCCTAGTATCGAGCAAGCCAACACCTTTTCCGAGCAACCTCTCACTCAGAAAAATAAATCATGATTAATAATATAATACATATATACTTAAAAATAATTAAATAAAACATGTTTCAATTTAGCAAACCATCTCCTCCTCTGTTAAGATCATTCTTTCCATCACTGAATGAAGAGCTTTGGTTTCAAACTCAACTGCATTTAGATTATAATTTGCAATTGCAGCTTGTTCTCTTGTTGTCTGGTATGGCAGTGTGGTCAAATATATTAAAGCTTCAACATCTTTTAAGCAGAAAGGAAATAACGATGGTGAAGACAAACTATGATACATCTAATTGTTTCCTAAGAGCTAACGTTTCCTCATTTTTGTCATCCTTATTCAGTGAAATATCCTTGAGAGCTGCCTAAGGGTTACATTTTTATCAATATGAAACACATGAACAGCCAATTATCTAATCCCTTTTGGACATAAAAAAATACGATACTAATAATGTACAGTGCACACCTGAGTTAGATGAAAATGAAATGAGACTGACCATCATGACTCCGTTTTTCTCTCTTCTCCTTTATTCGGGCTTGGGATCAACAATGTATACTTACATTGGCGGAGTTAAAAAAGGTTTGCAAACACTACAAACTATTCAACTAAACAAAAAAACATAGTCCATAATAACAAACTAAACTGTCAGAGAAGTGGAAAACAAATGCAAATGTCAAAATAAAAGGTATTTGTTACAAACTACGGAAATGCTACGCTAAACTCCAAAAAGCACTTATTCAGCCACTAAGATCAAAAGAGATACACTCTTTGCTTCATGCAACTATAGAGCCTACCGCGTCTCAAACTACCTTAAGTTCATCTGGGCTTCGCCATAAAAAAAACTTCTGCATTCACCGCAAACTCGAAAAAAACCCTCCATGCATCAAGTCCTAATAGTTTGAAGTGAACCAAGTCAGTGGGATTTGTAGAAAATATTTGGCCTTCCACAACCACTTCTCCCTCCTTGTACCAACTCAGTAGCTTGCATTTAGCTCCAACCACTGAAGCAGGTAAATCCATGCTATTGTTACTGTTTGACTGCCATACAAAATGAAAATACAGATGATTATACAAAAAAACAAATATTTATTTGAAAAAAAAACAAATTTATTTACAACTATATTTTAGTTTACCTGCCTAGCATCAGATTCACTTATCTTTCCATCAACACCATTTCTAGCATTGTTTTGACGTGACTACGGTAGTTAAAAAATAATAGGATATACTGATGTTAGACGAAGATAAGCAGAATTGGAACTGCTCAAATTAAATGTTATTATTACCTCAGTAAGTATGTCAACTTTGGCGTTTAACGCTCTTATTTTTTCTTCACATGAATGCACTATTATGTTACTCTATGGTTGGGCTTTTAGCTTTGAAGTTGTAACTCCAAACCCAAGTCCTGTTAGTCTACCAGGTCAATCAACCCCTAGAACATGTAAAAGAGCATCATCTGTCAATGATTGATTCGCTTTCTTCGACTGTGACTCGTGGAATTGTTGAATTTTTTTTCTTAAAATAATAAATATACAATGCAATGTTAGTTAATATATCATCAATAACACGCACGTAAATTGTATAATAGGGCTTGCTCAATTCGTGATTTAGCCATTTTCCTTTATGAGTCTTCTGCATATATGTATATATACAATAGACTCATAAGAGAAACAATGGAAAAATAATACCTAGAAAAGAGATTAATTTTTTTTAGTTTTCTAACTTAATGTGAGATAGTGATTGGCATATTTTATCTGAATAAGAAATGAAGCAATGAGTTAAAATTAAAGAAAAAAAAATGTTCAATTCAAATTCAAATCCTATAGAATCAGAGTAACTTTTCTTTTCGATTATAAACGATGGAATAACCCATTGAGATATTTAAAAAATGATAGGTTTGAAAATGCTATGCGAAATGAAATGGCACAATATTTTTTTATATATGCACAAATAAAGGCATATATGTTTGGAACATATTCCATTTTGAGAGATTTGAAAAAGCACTATCTCGTTGAAAGGTTCCATACATCTGCCCCATCTTAACGTATTTCTTTAGACAAAGACTATGTTTTTTCCTCTTTCAGGATGATAAATATTTCTCAGAACATGGAGCGTGAATCAAACCCATGTTTGAATTGAAACTAAGATAATGATGCAAGTTCTTCCTTTTTGAATCAGATAGATTCATATCTGAAAGAGGCTGACAATGAGTTCTCTCGAAATTGACTATGTGGTAACAACTAAATCGAGTACTAATTCCCATTTAATTTGCAGTGTAAATAGAAATATTTTACAATCGAGTAGCTTTATTTGTTGGGTTTCCATTTTTATTCGTATGTCCTTTTGTCCATTGCATTGCTCTATTAATTTCTTGGTTTTCTTGTTTCTATAATTATACGTCAATATCATATATTACAAAAATTTAGATAACTATGCCAAACAAAATTATCATAACGGTATTGAAGATAACAATTATTTAACCATTTTTTGCTCTAATCTTGCATATTCTAATCGACTCATCGTGTATTAATGAGTATGCTTTTTCCTCGCTTGGTTCATTGGAACACTTCTCGCCTATGTCGAAAAGTAAATTATAAAATATTTTTATGGCATAATGGAACATGGATATATTAACAATAGTAATCCAAAGTAAATATGGCTTGAACAATGACGCATGTGTCATCAACTATGGTAAAGCACTATATTTAGTGCTATTTCAAGCAAAAATTAGTTTTCTGCGGTTTTTATTAATTTGACTCAGCATTAGATATTTATTGTAATTCTTAATGAATAAAAGATATAAACACAACTTACCTAAAATTTTACGGAAGTTTTCTATTTAATGAATTCACTCCATTGGTTACCAGTCAAATTTCCAGGCTTTAACATGGCAAGTTATGCTGATTTTTTAGCTTCATCAAACTGTAGAGCTTCTTCTATAGTAGTGCCTACTTGGCATCTATACCCTCTTATAGAAGCATCCATCTTTTACGAAATGTAAACTTTATGCATTTCATTGATTTTGTATATTAACTGAAAAACATTGTATTTTGAGACTAATAATTAATATAAGTCATTTTTTTGAATTTGACGGTTGTGTATAGCGAATCTACACATCTGATTAGCTAGATATAATAGATATAAAGTTAAAAGGGATCAACAAGCCAGATCAATGGCTAGAAGACAACAAAATATGCATGCAACTTGCATGCAACGGTAGTACGTAGCGCCTAGCACAAATACATAAGTACAATACACACTAACCAATTTCCACACAAGCAAAACAACATCATGAGCCATACTAAACAAACACACAAGGCGCCTAACACCCACTAACCTAAAAACCAGTGATTGTTTAAGGGAACTATGTAAGTAGCTAGAGCAGGAAGATCTTACCATGGACGAGGGAACTGAAGGCACTGGTGCAAGCCATCAGTCTGAATGTTGCCAACCAATTCATCCCAGATATGCGAGGTGTCTATGATGACTGGAAGGACAGGCTAGAACTGGGTACCTGTCCACAGATGGCAAAAGTAATCGACTTTGCTAGATAATCCTGAAAGACTAGTGTAGCGACCATTAAAACTTCTGTTATTTCGTTCATGCCAGATGGCCTAAGCGTAAGCAGCAAAGAGGGTGTCAAGCATTGGGGAAGGAGGGTAGTACTACCAGCATTCAAAGTGATGGGGATGGGGTGTGAGGTGTCCGAGAATGTGGGTGGACATCGAGACCTAGATGTAGAAGCTGACGTCATAATCATAGAAAAATTGGGTGATGGTTTCTTTGTCCAGATGACACATGGAGCATGATGGAGGCACAGAGATACTTTTACGGATCATACGGTCCTTAGTGTCGACTTTATCATGCGCCAAACTCCAAAGGAAAAAACGGGCACTAGGAGGGACCTTGGTTTTCCAGATTCTAGGGAAGGAGAAGAGTCCACTAGAATCAGTAATATAGCAATAGCAAGATTTAACGAAGAACATGCGGGAATTATTTAGGGGACAGAAGACAAAGTCTAGAGAGGATGAAAGCACTATAGAATGGGTGATTAGGAGGAGTTCTTGGAGATCCCGTAGGATGTAGGGATGGAAGTAGGTATTTGGAAGAAGGGTCATGGCACCTCGTTGGACAGCCTCGGGAACAGAAATGGAAGGATTAGGGCAGATGGAGAAGAGAGCAGGAATGGAGTGAGACAGCTGATAGCAATAATGCCAGGAGTTGAGCCAGAGGATGCAGTTAATGCCATTTCCAACAGAGATAACGAAGAGGTGTTTAGTGCAAGGGAGAGCTCTGAGAACACCACTCCAAAACGGCGAAGGGCGACTGAGGGGATGAGAGTGAATAATGGATAAGGGTTGATTGTTATAGTAGAAGGAGAGGACGAAAGATTTCTAGGTAAAATCGCCTAGGCTAAGGCATCTCCATATCCATTTGCAAGAAGAGCATGGTTTAGGTGACGGATATCCAAGATTCCTAGCCCCCAGCCTTGACGCTTAAGTAAGCCGTCTTCCAGTTGACAAGAGATTTAATGGGACCGCCATTCCAGAGGAAGGATCTTCGTGCCTGGTCAATGTGGTTGATGACCCAGCAAGGGGCTCCGTGGATGGAAAGCCAATAAAGAGGAAGGGATGATAAAACTGTGTTCACCAAAACCAGTCTGCCAGCAATAGAGAGGGATGAGGCTTTCCAACGGGCCAGGCTGAGATCGATCCTAGAGGTCAGAGTCGTCCAGTCGCTACGGCGCAACATCATGGGCCTGATAGGAACACCTAGGCAGGACAGCGGGAATTTCTGAATTTTGCGGTTGAGAATGCTAGCAATAGAGGGATCAAGGTGAGCAGAGTCTCCCAACATAATGATCGAACTTTTGGCAAAATTGATAGAGAGGCCAAAGAACTACTCAAAGAGGTACAGGATAAGCTTTAGGTAGTGGAGGTTATGCGTAGTAGGTGTGGAGAAGAGGATGGTATCATCTACAAATTGAATGTTGGCACAAGCGGTGCTGGGGGGAGCGGTATTGATGGTTGTGAGGAGGTTATTATGGAGCGCTAGCCTGACCAACTGGTTGAGCGAGTCAGCGACAATGATAAAAAGAAGCGGGGATAAAGGGTCTCCCTACCGTAATCCTCTCTTGGATTTAATAAGCCCACCATCCACACCATTGATATGGACAAAGGACATGCTGGAGTTGAAGATGGCTTCTATCAAGCGACACCAACATTGAGGGAAGCCCTGGCCGATAGGTTTTGGAGAATAAAGTTCTGGCTGACTATATCAAACACATTGCAGAAATCGAGTTTGAGGAGTGTAACACCCCACCTCCATTAATGTCACTCACAAAGGGAATGCATTAACTTCAGTGAAGCGTTATAGGTAAAAGATGCAGATAAATTATAAGACAGACAAATAAAGCAGCGGAAAAGAATAAAAACTTTACTTCATTGATAAAACAACAGCTTGGTAAAACAGCTCGTACAAAGATTGTTTTCTAACACCAAAACACCAATACCCAGTACAACAAAGTATCTGTCTTATTTAATAAAATAAAGAAGCCTAAAATGACAATGGTATTCCCCAATAAAGCATGAGCCAGCCATAGCTGTGAAAAAGAGAGTCTAAAGCAATATGTCGACTATCTTCGAGCTTAGAAAGAGAAACGGTCCAAACTAAGCTGAGCTATTCCCTCCCTGACTACATTGGGGGGGAGGAAGAAAAGAGGTGAAACAAAACTAGGTCAGACATAAGTCTGGTAAGTCCAGTGATTTTCAGTATGTAAACAGGTAATAGTAACATGACATGAATAAACTGAATATAAGACAATACTGTGATAACAGGGATAACAAGATAACCTAAGATTAGCATAAGATATGATAAGGCAAGATAAACCGAATGCGCTTCTACTCTTTCTCTACTTTTCTACTACCCCGTTATTCTGTTTTTTATATCTCTGATCTCCTATTTCCTCTGCACCAACTAACCAGTATCCTAACAAGTGTCTTTTATAGAATGATCTGTATCCCCTAGTAGTTTCCCAACTAGTATCCTGTGAAGGAGGATCTGTATCCACTAATAATGTCCCAACTAGTATCTTGTGTTATATAATAAGGTGATCCCACCCCCGCAATTGTGGTCGCCTTCAGGTGTACATCTTGTATGGGGATCTTACCTCAATCAGCCTAATTGCCATGAAGATGTACTCTTACTACCCTATCGATCGGCTCCCTACTTGTATTAATTTTCCTTATGTCTGTGTCAATCGGCCCTCTCTTGCGTGTAGATACCCTGTGCTGGTCCCACCATAAGGTGTATCAATCCCTATGATAGCAACCCGACACGATTCAAGATGCACAGTGTATACTACTGATGCCCAATGCCTGCTTTTCCACTCTAGAGCACGTGCACGCCCATACTCCATCGGAACTACACTGCTACACCCCTTGCCGCTATTTTGACTGCTTATAATCGGCCCAGTAATCATGCCCCACCCTGCCTAGTGCAGGGTACCGTGATACATCTATGTGGGTTACTGCTGAAATGGGTCCTTGTTACTAGGGTTTCCTATTGGTTTAGTTTGTGGACCTATATATACAAATATTACCCACCTACATGAGATGTACTTAACCCTCCCACTGATTTAAACATGTTTATTTAACGGTTAAGTTTGTGGGTCTATATATACTAATATTACCCACCTACCCAAAGTTTACTTAACCCTCCTACTTATCAAGTCAATCTGTATTATTGGTTAAGTTTGCCTTAACCCTATCCACTTTTTTCATGTAATATTGGTTAAGTGCTGTCCATTCATGTTAACTTAACCTCCCCGCACATCATGTTGTATTGGTTAAGTGTTTCATATTAACTTAACCATGTTCATTCATCATGTTATATTGGTTAAGTGTTTCCGCTTAACCCCGCTCGTTCATCATGTTATAACGGTTAAGTGTTCTAAATTTACTTAACCCCACTTTCTTGTCTAATTAACATGTTATAACATGTTCTAACGATTAAGTGTTCTAAATTTACTTAACCCCACCTTCTTGTCTAATCAACATGTTGTATTGGTTAAGTATCGCCTGTTCATATGTTACTTAACCTTGCCATTCTTAGCATATCTGTTTATTGGTATTAATTAATTTATTAATGCCCCAACCTCTCACATTAGAACTATTGTTTGCGGTTGCTGGATGTGTCGGGCGGTTCCGGGCAAACTTCTATCGCAAACTCATTCTAACCTCGGGTTTTGGGCTAAATGCGCTCACCTCTCACATTAGATCTGTGTTGTTGCAGTTACTGGATGTGCCGGGCGGTTCCGGGCGGTTTTACACCGTAAGTCAATCGAACCTCGGGTTAGGCATATTCATCTTTTAACCACTTTACATATTTACAATTTATGTTCATATGTAAATTATCCACAAGTGTTGTCAATTTAAGTCATGCCCCATTTACCCTTTAAATTATGTCCATAATTCTAGGTACACAAATTCTACCATTTCATGCTACTAATCATTTACATGATTATGAGTCAATTTATTCCAATAGCATGTAGTTTAATATTTTTCCGCAACGTCTCCCCCGTTATTCGTTCGCATAATTCACATAGAACGTCAGGCTCACAAATTAGCCTAACTTATAAACAAAAGGGAAAAGAAAGGAACATGTAACATTCCAACAGGCATAAACAATATAGATCAACATGCATAGTATAAATTTGGTATAAAACGACATAGACTTAATTAAGCATACAGGCGTGATCTTGCATTTAAATTAGATCCAATTAACATGCGAACTAGCATAAGTTTAATTGTATAAATATGAACTTACATAGATCTCAAACATGGGTAATAGCTTAGATCTAACATATAACATGTATGAACATAACTTAGCATGTAACTTAACCCGACTCGTTCATCATGTTATAACGGTTAAGTGTTCTAAATTTACTTAACCCCACCTTCTTGTCTAATTAACATGTTGTATTGGTTAAGTGTCGCCTATTCATATGTTACTTAACCTTACCATTCTTAACATATCTATTTATTGGCATTAATTAATTTATTAATGCCCTAACATCTCACATTAGAACTGTTGTTTGCGGTTGCTAGATGCGCCGGGCGGTTCCGGGCAGACTTCTACCGCAAACTCATTCTAACCTCGGGTTTTGGGCTAAATGTGCTCACCTCTCACATTAGATCTGTGTTGTTGCGGTTACTGGATGTGCCAGGCGGTTCCGGGCAGTTTTACACTGCAACTCAATCGAACCTCGGGTTAGGCATATTCATCTTTTAGCCAGTTTACATATTTACAATTTATGTTCATATGTAAATTATCCACAAGTGTTATCAACTCAAGTCATGCCCCCATTTACCCTTTAAATTATGTCCATAATTCTAGGTATACAAATTCTACCATTTCATGCTACTAATTATTTACATAATTATGAGTCAATTTATGCCAATAGCATGTAGTTTAATATTTTTCCCCAACATCTCCCCCGTTATTCATTCGCATAATTCACATAGAACGTTAGGCTCGCAAATTCGCCTAACTTATAAACAAAAGGGAAAAGAAAGGAAAATGTAACATTCCAACAGGCATAAACAATATAGATCAACATGCGTAGTATAAATTTGGGATAGAACGACATAGACTTAATTAAGCATATAGGCGTGATCTTGCATTTAAATTAGATCCAATTAACATGCGAACTAGCATAAATTTGATTGTATAAACATGAACTTATATAGATCTCAAACATGGGCACTAGCTTAGATCTAACATATAACATGTATGAACATAACTTAGCATGTAACTTACATACATAAAATAACCACAAATTTAATACGACATGATAGGTTCAATGGTATCAATCCCCAATAGTCTCATAGGCATAATAGGTTTTACTATGTCAGTCACACTAGTCCAATAGGCATGATAGGTTTTACTATGTTAGTCACAACAGTCCAATAGACATGATAGGCTTTACTATGTCAGTCACAACTGTCCAATATGCATAAGCAATTCAGAATTGACAAAAGGATAGGCACAAATAGAATTAGGCATAGTTCTAGATCCAGTTATTACAGTCACGATTTCTTTTAGGTGTTCACATCTAAACAATAACTGTACTTACAGAAAAAAGGACGAATCTTGATTTCTGGGATCTGATTCCTGAATTTGAAAAGCTATCCTTTGATATAGACGTTTGATTCTCTAGTCTTCTAATTGATTCCTATTTTGAATTTGATTCTCTAGTTTGGGGTAGATGAATGGAGGCTAGGCCAGTTTGTAGACGAACAGCATGACGACTTCAAGAATGAGTTCTATGGTTGAGGTTTGGGGGTGATTATATAGAAGTCTAGGTTTAATTCTAGCCTTTAGATTAGTCTAGTAGAAATCAGAGCCATCAAACCAAAGAGATGTGTCATCCAGCCAACCGTAGCATGACACATATGCCCTAATACCTCATAAATCAACCATTGGCCAGTCAAAGAAGGCCACGTTCAAAAAAACAATCCTTGACCAACAAAAATGCACCACGTGCTCCACATGATGCGTACACGTCATATATATATATATATATATATATATATTTGTATGTATATATATATATTCTATATATATATATATATTCTATATATATATATATATATATATTCTTTTTATCTATCTTCCCAATTAACCATTTTCACACTAAACTACTTTTTGAACTGCTTTCACACTAAGCCACTTTTTAGCCATTCCCCTAAAACAAAAATATGGCGCTGGCGAGGATCGAACTCTGTACCTCTTGTATGCAAGTCACATGTTCTAACCAAATGATCTACTAAGTTTTCTACTTACAAAACTTAGGATAATATTAAACATTATTCTTTTCTCATTCCTCTTTTTCATGTTTTGCTGCAATATTTAATTTAAAGATATCTTCTTCATTTTAAATTGGTTTTCTGCAAACCATAAATCTAAATTGACTAGAAAATCACCACGAACGCAATGACGCTAATTTCATGACCAAATTCCTGAAGCTCTTCAAATTTTTCTTTTTAATTGTTCGCATGCGTTTCTTCCCATTTCATGTATTGCACTTAATTAACTTATTACACGAAATATTTATTGTCATTATTTTATTTTTCTCTTAAATATATCTATGTATATAATATATATATGCATACTTCCACTTTTAAAATTAAGTATTCTTTAATTCGTTACTTTAACATTCATAGTAAATATGGGGTGTTACATTCTCCCCTCCTTTAAAGGATTTCGTCCCCGAAATCTCTAAGAATGTATCATAACATTCAACATCCATCTACTCAACCATCAATCACAGGCATCCATTATCCTTAAAAAGATTTCTAATGCTTTCATGATCATATGCATAGTGTGTGTACATGCCCTTATTTAATACAAAAGCAGGCGGTCTACTGATTTAGTTGACCTCCTTAATGCAAATTATGTCAGTGCTATGAGTCCATCATGTATGCAATTATTCCTAATCGTACTTTATAACTTCTACATGAGTGCTCAATCATTCATACAAATGCAACATCCATATGATAACACATCAAGTTTCAATCCATATATATACACATATATGCATATGCAATATAAAAGTGACTGAGCCAATCTAGTACCTAGTGTGTATGTGTGTATATGAATCTACGAGCAACCACTTGCAACCATCAATCATAACATGTTTCAAATACATGTTTACATCCATTGGTTTCTACCTAAGGATCGAGGATTGGACCGAGAGGATATACTTAAAAGATAAAGACTAGCTAATAAACTTTACAGAAAAAGAGAGATCAAGGATATACGCTCAAAAAGGGTATGATGTGCATATCTAGTCTTCTATCTTCTAAGTCGCATCTTCTTGAGCTTCACTCCATATTGCTCTGACTGTCTTAACTTCACGATTGCATAGCTTCTTAATTTTTGTTTCCAGAATATGTGTTGGAACTCATTTCACTGTCGCCTCTCGTTCCACCTTTTCTTCTTATAGTATACTTGGCACTACAATTTCTGTCGTGTCATGCTAACATTTCCTCAAAAGGTCTTCCAAAATCCTATTCACCCTTTATGTCAGAGGATGATAAGCGGTGCTCAAACATAACTGCGTATCATGGCTTCTTGCAAGCTTATTTACTAAGGTGACTAGAGGTCTCTTCTCTAATTAATTTATCTATTGCGTCGGCTATCTAGGAGTCTTTTCTTTGTGAATTCCCTATTTAATTCAAAAGCGTAGGTCTTATTCCTAACGATGTCGACTACTAACTTAACCGAAGGTTTTAAAATCAAGGTTTGATATGTATTCTGAACTTTTCCTTTTCACATAAAGAGGACTTAAAGTCAACCTTTTTCTTCCTAAGGCATCCGCTATGACCTTACCTGTATATCAAAATGGCGCCTAGTCTGTGCCGCATGCATCCGTGTGTACCGTAAGCCTTTTACTACCGTAAGGTAAAACTCAAAACTGGGGTCGTTGTAAGAGCCCTCTTGATTGTGTAAAGCGATATCACAACCAATATCCCGAGCAAAGGTTAGATTCTTCTTCGTCAATCTTGTAAGTAGGGCTAATACCTTCGCAAAGTCCTTAATGAACTTCCTATATTAGCTCGCTAGTCCAAGAAAGCTTCTTACTTCTGTTGCATTCCATGGGACCTTCCAGTCTTGCACCGCAACTACTTTTGCGGGATCTACTGCTATCCCTTCTTTGGACACCACATGTCCTAGAAACCTTACTTTTTCTCTCCACAAATGGCATTTTTGGAGAACTTCGCCTTAATTTGATGTGCTTAGAGGGTATCCTAGACTTCCCTTAGAAACAAATAATGTTTTTCCTCATTCCAAAATATCATCCATGCACAAGCGAAGTGAACCATCCTCCTTTGTAACGAGAACGACTGAAGCACCCCATTCAGAAATACTTTGCCTTATGAACCCTTTTTCAAGTAACTCTTTTAATTGTTTACTGAGCCCTTCCTTTCCCTTGGATTCATGTGTCGTACAGGTAATGCAACTGGTTTTGCTTTGTAAACTAGATATATGCGGAAGTCTATCTCGCGTTTTAGGGGACAAACCCCTAACCTAATCAAAAACATCTGCGTACTCATGGACTAATCCAACGGATCGCAAATTGTCGATAGATGCATCAAGTGATTCTAGGTAGCTAAGACAAACTGATCCCTTAGGATCGCACAAAATCTCGAGGGTATTCCCGAGGCAAGTCGAAAGTCTAACTACCCTCCTTTCACAATTACTAGCTAACCAATCCATGCCTAGAATCAACCCATAGCCCATGAAACCAAAAACATAAGCATTACACTTAGAATCAATAGTTAATATAGCTATTCTCAAATCCTTACAAACCAAAGATAAATGAGTCGAACCACCAATTGGATTTGAGACAATAATGGGATCTTCTACTATACAAGCACTAAGGTGCAGAGACTCAACTATGGAAGCAGATATAAACAAATGTGAAGCGCTAAAATCAAAAAGAGTACTAATAGGATGATCAAAAAAAGAAAAACTATTCTTTTTCAATAGAAACTCTACTACCACTCTCTCAGGTACGCGGGCGGTGAGAGCATGCACTTGCCCTCCTGAAAATCCTGTCCTTTGTTCTTGCCCTTATCCTTAATTATATGATCTGTTATACCATAATAACAACACTTCCTCTTGTCTTAGATTTTTCTATTCTTTCCTCCTTCGTGAACCAAGTCCATATCCATGAGTTTCTCATCCTTGGGTTGTGTTCCTTAGCCAAACTCCTTATTCTCATCTTTGCCAACTTTGTGTAACTTGTTGACAAGTCTCTTAAAAGTTGCCTCCGTCATATGGAAAACCCTACAAAGCTTGAAAGAAAATTAGCCGCAGGTGAAACTACAATGGCTATAGATGGAAGTTGGGAACTTCTTCGCCTTTTGACAGGTGTCGTAGTCTCATCAAGCCTACGGAATCATGCTGCGATGAGGTTACCTCCCAGAAAGCCAGGAGCCCCGGAGACTCAAGAAAGAAGGAATCAAAGACTAAAACAGAGGATCAAAAGATAGTGCATATGGATTTGGTAAATATGCTTTTAAAACAAAACTTTTCTCTTGAAAATGCTTCTTTTAAAACCGTCTTGAAAATAATTTTTCAAATCTTTTATCTGATCTGGTAACCTTAAACTCTGATACCAAGTGTAACACCCCACCTCCATTAATGTCACTCACAAAGGGAATGCATTAACTTCAGTGAAGCGTTATAGGTAAAAGATGCAGATAAATTACAAGACAGAAAAATAAAGCAGCGGAAAAGAATAAAAACTTTACTTTGTTGATAAAACAACAGCTTGTACAAAGATTGTTTTCTAACACCAATACCCAGTACAACAAAGTATCTGTCTCGTTTAATAAAATAAAGAAGCCTAAAATGACAATGGTATTCCCAAATAAAGCATGAGCCAGCCATAGCAGTGGAAAAGAGAGTCCAAAGTAATAGGTCGACTTAGGCGGATTCGAAATTTCTACAGCTCCGCATCATGGATTTTGATATGAAATTCGTATCAGATCAGAGTGATTCGAAATCCCTGGATTTTGCCCGATCTTATGGCATGATGGAAAACATGTGCGGATCACATATTTTTTCTTGCCAAACGCGTATTTTTGAATTTTTTCAGGGATACGAAATTGCAAAGGGGTAAATATGTCAGGAACGATTATATCTCACTCATATGAAACCAAAATTCGATGAAATAAGTTTACATGGCTTCGGTTGTTAATGGCGACATAACTACTTCTCCCCTAATCTTTTTTTCTTCATTCTCCTTCGTAATCAATTCTTCTCTCTACGTACTTCTCGTACCACCAGTCTTCTTCTCCACTCCGCTATAGCCATGTTTTCGTAATCGTAGCCTAACATCCATACCGTTTTACATCTCCATTATCATTCACTTCCCTTTCGGTTTTTTTACGTGGTGTCCACCTTGATTAACATGATTCTCCAAATTCTTTGGGGTCTTTTGTTAATATAAGTTGGTTCGACTTGCCAAAAGCTGAAGTTTTTGAAGCAACCGTGGAGTTGCCTTTGGTAATGCGTGGATTTCTATGAGATCGACTTTCCTGTTTCTACCTTAGCAGTTTCTGGTGATCATTACAGATGCACTTCTATTAATCAGGTATGCAATATGGGAGTTATTCATTGTCTCTTGCCTGACGAGCCAACATAGTGTTGGTATGCTTTCTGGTTCGCTGTTAAGGTATGTGATGGGGTTGTATTAATGGGTTTTTGTGTGTGGCAATAGGCTGTTTGTCTTGAGGATTTTGAATCGGAGGTGCTTGTATGGTGTTATATGGATGATGTATGAGAGTGAGTACTTTGTTCAAATGGTATGTGATGTTCCTTAGTTCTTCTTGCCTTTTTAGGTTGTAGTATAACTAAGGAGCATGAATGTTGGTGTTTTTTTAAGTTAGATTGGGATGTTACTTTGCCTTGTACGAATGGTATTTAGGTGTTGCTTCACAATTGTTCCCCACCACGGCGAAAGCCTGGGCTTCAGTGGTGTTTCAGAAAGGGTCAATCGTGTTTGCAATCCTTGGTAATGTTTTGAGCATGTTCATTCTCCTGTCAGATGTCCCTTCATTGGGATTTATGGTCTCTTGTTTCGAGAGTTTCTTTTTCTGGAGGGTGATTTTCTTGCTAGAACCGAGGTTGTGCTTACTGGAAATTGGTGATGATAAGGGTCTCCTACTCCTTGGTAGTGTTGTTCTCTAGTTTGTGTGGCTCAAGAAATGTCATTGTGTACTATTGTTTCAAGTCAAATGTATTGTCTGCTGCCCTGCGTGGTGAGCTAGGAAATATAGCAGTCTAGTAGGTTAGCTAGATCATGTTCTTTAATCTTGCATAGATTAGTGGATGACCCACTATAAATGTCGTATATGGTGGACAGTCCACCTTAAAAATTGTATGTAGTTGATTGTCGAGTAACAATCACCTATACTATACTGTATTTTATTATTAGCTATAATAAAAGGTGTTTGCAGTCAAATTAAAAACCGGTCGGCTTTGCAAAAAAGTTTATTATAATCATGATATGATTATATATTGATTGTTTGTGGTTACTATGGTTGCTACGTGGTTGGTGGATGTTAATTCAGTTATTATTACTGTTTACGTACGTATAAGCGTTAATCGTTATAACGCTTATATTTTATAGAGCAGCCTAGTAGTTTTGGTAGATATTTTACAGAGAAGGTGCTGGATTTTAGCTGGAGCTATTTTATTGGAGCATTCGTGTTCTTCCACAGTACTTAGATATTCTTCTGCTATGTATTTTTCCGTTATGCATGTATTTTTCTGCCATACTTCGACATATTCCTCTACTCTGATGTAATATTATGATGATATTAATAAAAAAGTTTTTTTGGCTTCTGTGATAATGTGTTAGTACCCCTAACAATCCGGATTTGGGAGCATCTAGAATTGGTTCAATCGTCGGTCCGGAGCGGTCCGAAAGGAGGGATATTACACCTAGTTTTGGTTGATCACCTCAGACTTAACCCATGTTTTCAAAGCAATTTATTAGTTTACATTATTCACTAATTATCTCTAAAACTTTACATCCTTTTTTATTTTATATTTATTACCATTATATTAAAGCTTATACGATTATTTACAGATAATTTACCAAATAGCTCCTAATATTTTATATTTAAGTCCATAGGTATAAATTTATTACATAACTCGAAATATAAATTGTTTAAATAAATTTAATTAACAAATAACAACAACAACAAAGCCATATATCCCAAACAAGTTGGGGTTGGCTAGATATGGAAATGGAACCCAAAATAAAATTTAATTAACAAATATATCTTGTAAATACTACAGAATGACAAGACTATTTTTTTTTAAAATGCATACCATATACAATTATCAACGAATTTAATATAAATTTAATAGATGTTAAGTTAATCTCAGTAAAATTAGTTTTTCATTCACATGTAAAGTTAAATAAGCCATACAACATAAATAATATACATAACTAATAACAAATTTATTCATTTATCTCAATAAAATTATTATACAATAAAAGAAAAAAGTAGCTTCAAATGCCTATATTTTAATATTTATTGTAACAAACTGCCTTTCGTCCGCTTCAAGCGGTAACAAAACCAACTCGAAACGTTCGAATTGATAGATTGTTATTAGCTTCTGAGGTAAATAGAATAAATCATAGAATCACATATCATAGAGAGAAAATAATATCTTACAGCGGAAAATACACAATATAATAGTAGTTCAGGAAGCTACTAAATAAATTTAAATAGAGTTTACATAAATAATACAACGTAAGTCTAATACAATAAATTTCTAATACATAAATAATCCATAACTGTTTGAAACAGAAATGACAAGAAACGGCTGAACCGGAACAACTGAATAGGTAGATATAGATGAGCGGATCCAATATAAACTTCAAAGGGTGCATGTCGAAAGCTGTAATACTCGATCTGACCTGAGCAATAATGCAAAATAAAACAACTCGGGTCAGGACTAACATTCTCATGGAAGTAAATCAACTCAAATGAAATGTTCAATTAAATGCAGTAACTTAGAGGATGTTTGGGATCACTATCCTCTAAGGATCCATTAAAATAATATCATATAATATAATACGCTATTATAATAGTGTCTACAGGAAATATAAAATATTAAAATAGCGTAAGCGGAATTACCATTATTACCCTTACACCGTTTATAGTACCATAGTCTATACAGATACCGTAAAGTCCACAATACATAGTGGCTATCAGAGGGCACTCCATAGGTACGGTACAAATCAAATCGTAGGGGATCAATCAGGATAATATGATAAGGCACACGAGGAATACCCACTGTAGGATTCTACCGATGCATGCCCGTGACCGGTGGTAACGCATAGCCGCGTCTACCGCCCACCTCGTAAACACTCTCCAAAATCAAAGGTGCACCAATCAAATCACAAAGTAGTAGATATAGGTTAGAGGAAGTGTGTCCGATAGGAGGGGCTGCCTCACTTAATCACGGTATAGCACCTGTTTTAGTCATTTTAATTATGACCCGAAGGCCAAGGACATCCCTCATCGTTCTCTTTCTTCAATCCAGTAATCGCCTCCGAATCATCCTACTTCATTTTGAAACTCCATCGCGTACACAGTTGTTAAAGTGGTTTTCGGTATTGGCAGAGAGTATGACAATATCCGATCCCGTCCCTTTAACAACCAATCGTTTACATTTTTCACACTGTGGTCATCATTCTATAAATCACTTTATAAAATCATTTATACGAAATCTCAAGTTCAACTTGAATTAAAGTTCAACTTGAATTAAAAATTAAATATTTAACTTCGATTTTTATTAACGTGATTTATCCTCGTCAAAACTCAAGTTCAAACAATTTAGAAATCTAGTTTTACCTTTATAAACATTCATTTGAGTCTATTCATAAAGCCCAATATTTCAATTCAAATTATATATAAATAATTCAAATCAAACTTAAATTCAATTTAAGTAAGCATATCATAGCTTATAAATCTCAATTTATACGATTCAAAAATCATTACATATAAATTCGAGACAAACCTTATATTCCAGTTCAATCGATTTATAACATTTAAAAACCATTCTTATAAATTCGATTTAACAAATTTATTAATTCAAACCAAATGATTTATGAAATCAATTCCATATAAAATTTCATGTATTCAAATTTAATTCAGTCACTTTAATTTCCAGTCAATTTTGAATTCAAATTCAGATCTCGTATTAATTCATAGTTAAAATCAAGTATTGTTATTACAAATTCAAATCTCGAATTTAAAATCGTAAAATCTTAACTTTTCCAACATGTGTTTATTATTAAATTTTGTAAAAAAAAATATATAAAGAAATTTAATTAACTTTGAAATATATATATAAGTTTATAAAATAAAAATTAATTAGAATATAAGTTATGAACATATATATGATAAAATAATATTGAAATAGGTTTAAAAGAATTATTTATAATAATATAAAAAGTTTAAAATACTTGTATAATTAAATTATATAGTTAAAACAAATAAATTATAAGTAAAATCTTAAATAAGTGTTTAAAAATCTATATTTACTTATAAAAATTATTTTAAATAATTTAAAAGTTTATAAAATCTAAGTTTTAAAATATTTAAAATATAAATATATAAAATACAAAATCTTAAGTTAAATTCAAATTAAAAATCAATTCATTTCGAAAAGACGACCAACGGTGTCCGCATATAGTTTTCTACCCTATGTGTAACACCCCGAATTTCAGTTAATGCTAAAATTCACTAATTGCAGAATAAATAATCTCAGATGTGAGAATTGGGGGGAAACGGGCTGCGTCATTGCGTTCGTCTCGGAAAAATACGCAAAATAGAGTTCGAAATTTTGTAAATCGGAGTCCGTATGGCCCAGTTATGGCCCAATGAAGTTTGCAGAAAATTCAAAGTTCAAAACAGATTTAAAGTTCAGGTTTAAATTTCGAAATTGGAGCCATTGGGCGCAGGAGGGAAAAATTCCCGCCTACCTACCCAAGTCGACAGCCCTGTCGACTGGGCAGTCGACTTGGCTAGGACCAAGTCGACAGCCCTGTCGACTTGGGTGTCGACAGGTGGTGCTCGGCCAGTTTAACCTGGTGCACCATTTTAGGGTTTGGCTGTGTTTTGGGCTATTCTCTAGAAGCTTCCGAGATCTGATGGTCCTAATCTAATTTAGGGTTAATCTAATGGCCTAAAACACTTGCCTAATCTATAAATACACCCTAACACTACCCTAATTCATACTAAAATTAGATTCAAGGGCCTCATGCCGTCAAATCAAAACTAGAAGGAGCCTCCACCAAATTTGAGAGGAAGTTGGCATCTCAAATCAACTCTAATCAAGTTCTAATCCACTCTAGCAACTTAATCTTCCTCATTGGAGTGCTAATTAGTTATTTGTGAGTTCCTATGCCTTTAGCAAGAAATTGCTAAACTAATTAGGATAGGATATTAGGAGGCTATGGATGTAAATGAGGATCTATGCATGTTGTGGTTGTCATATGTTATAAGTTCATATGCAAGTTTGTTTCTTTTTATGATATGACATGTTATGCAAGCTCATATACATGTTTATATGCAAGTTCATATGCAAGTTTGTCTCTTTTTATGATATGCATAACATATGCAAGGTTGCCTCTATGTATGACATGATATGCAAGTTCATATGCAAGTTTATATGCAAGTTTATATGCAAGTTCATATGCAAGTTTGTCTCTTTTTATGATATGCATAACATATGCAAGGTTGCCTCTATGTATGACATGTTATGCAAGCTCATATGCAAGTTTATATGCAAGCTCATATGCAAGTTCATATGCAAGTTCATATGCAAGTTCATATGCAAGTTCACATGCAAGTTTATATGCAAGTTCATATGCAAGTTTATATGCAAGTTCATATGCAAGTTTGGGTTAATGATTTATGCTAGTTGGGTTTAATGTTATGATGCAAGTTGACACCTTTTAAACCCATGTAAATGCCAACGTTGTGCTAAGATTGAACCCATTACATTTATAATGAAACTCCCCATTTATATGACATGTCATGAGAACGAATTACGTGGGAAACGATGGGGTTAATATACATGTTACTAAAAATGTGTAAAGTTGGTATGCTTAAGCATAACATAAAATGAATGGTGTTAGACCCAAAAGTGGTTCTAACACCCAAATTGATTTGAAACAAGATAAAATAAGACAGAAATAAAAATGAACACACAAGATTTATAGTGGTTCGGCGAACAGATGCCTACGTCCACTTATTCTTTACTATATTCAATGATTCAGTTGCAAATACAATGATAGATCCACTCACAACTCACTTTTGTTCACTCAATTGAAATAAACAAGAAATAGAAGATGATTTGGATTTTCCGGGAGTAATGGAGTTCGGGTGTTGGAGGTGATTGAGTTCTTTTTTCGCTGAAAAAGATCCTTCTCTTTGCCTCTAGATGGGGTATTTATAGGTGTGAATTTGCCTGAGATTCAATCCGGGTCGGAACACATGTCATCCATCGCATTCTCTTCGGGTTCGGATGAACTATCAAGCTGACAACACATCAAAGGGATGGACGTTAGGGGTAGGAATTAGTCATATCCGGTCCGGTTCTCCAGGCGGTTTTACAGGAGACTAACTTGGATCATGGGTGCGGGTCGGAAGCGCACAGGCAAGGGGTTCGGATCGGGATACCCGATCCGAACCGGAGTGGCTTGGACGTCTCTCCCTCTCTAATCTATTCCGCTCCGCTCCAGCGTCGTGACAAGCAGATGGATTTCCATGCGAGATTTAGTTGTCCTCCGATCCGACTGGATATGCTTTACCAATCTATCCAGTAAGAGACCACCGATCCAAACCGAGATCTCTATCCGATCCGATCCAATATGCTGCTCTAACCCGATCCGAATAGAGGGTCCTATCCGATCCGAACAACCGCAGCTATCAACTTGAACTGTAGTGTTTTCTTCCAATCCGAACCGAGGCCTTATAACTTAAAATACTCTTCAATGGTTGGTTTCTTGACTTTGTGTTGCCTAGTTCACAAAGTAGGCTAACATTTTGCCCCCTCAAAGGATGCTTTCGTTGTACAAAGCGTGCTTTGACGTTGTTTAAATGCTAGTTCTTGAATCAGAACAGTCAGGAGTAATGCACAGATTTCCATTCGGTTCGGCGTCCGACCCGAGCACATTTTCTTTATTTCTGAGCAAGTTCGGGAATTCTTCTCGCCATGTAATGCTTCGTGCAGGTATGTTCTTCCTTTATTCTTCTTCTCTTGAACTCAATTCTAGTCAGATGTTAAGTTAATGTATGAAACCTGTCCGGTTCGGGTGCCGATCCGAAACGCTTTAATTCTTGGGCAGTGGGCCTTCAGGCAGAGTTGTGCTACTGGGCCTTCACTCCGGTCCGAGCGGGTGAGAGAGAGAGAACAGGAATACGAGGAGTCAACTTCACCCCCTATATAAATCCGCCACTATCTTCTTTCCTTCCTTCTTCTTTTCTGCTGCCGCTCCCAACCCTAGCCTTGAAAACGTTAGAAACTCCAATATTCTAAAACTATTTCCTGTAGATTTCCCGAATCAAACATATATGTAGCTTTTCTAATCTCGAATAACTTCGTTGTAACCGTTTTCGATTTCAATTCGTGTTGGATTGGGATGGTTTGATCATAAGCTTCGCTTGAACCCCCCGCCGCTGCTGGTGGATGCGCCATCGCTTCGAGGCGTTGCGAGGCTGGAGAGGGCAAATATTTATCCTCAACGGTGGCTTTGATGATAAAGCAGACTCGTTTGTGAGTAGGGGGGAAAGAGGAAGGAGATGAAGAGTGGGATGACAAACTGGAGTCGGTTCGGGTAGAAGACGGAGGATCAAAAAAGGAAGGAGAAGGAAAGGGGATCGGCTCGGATTGCACATTTTAGAAAGACGGGAGGAAGGAAAATGTCGGCTCGGGTCGGAGATGAGAATGAGATAAGAGGCTGACATGAACGAACTGGTTGAGTGATGCTGGTTCGGTTCGGATCGGGTCACCCGATCCGATCAGATCAGTCCTGCTTCCGAACCCACTGTTTCTCTTGTCTTGAACTAACCTTGCCTTACTGAAGCACCCGAACCGACTGTCTTCTGTATTTGTATTGAGCCAGTCATCACATGCATATCCGAACCGAACCGAACGCATCAAATTTGGCACATAAAGACTACCCAACTAATTCAACTAACACTTACTCTAGACGAATATGCTTCGCGGACAGTTAGGATAGTGCCTTGTGAACATAAACGAGAATTAAGAACAACTCTGACTATCACCTTCTCTTTAAAGCTTCGTCTTACATTGCTGTACTTTTATTTTGTATTTCCCACATTTGCTGCACACACTTTAGTTCACACACATACACAAAAAAGGGGGACACGGGATAATTTACTCTAATTCGTGCTATTGCTTCTTCAATAGTTCCATGACAATGAGGCCCAGACGCTCTTCTCGTCTAGCTGAGAAGAAAGAAGCTCCGGAATCTTCCAACAAAACCACTCTCGAGGATATATCTTCTTCATCTGACCCAGAATGGGACAGCGAGGGTCCGGATTACGGAGTTGGTCATCGGGAAAGCGACGAAATGTCTTCAGAAAATGAAGTTTCCCTAGGCTTTGAGGAGGAAGGAGGGATTGGTGACAATCGAGCACCCGATGAATTTGACTCGGCCATTATATTGGAGTCACCTCCTGATTCCGTAGAATCGACAATCGACAACGACCGACTTGTTCGGATTTGCTTGAAGTATGGAATAATGAAAAGGGACACTTTAGTGCCCTCACGCTCTGACCGTCCCCATAACCCTCCAGAAGGATATATGACGGTCACTCGACTGATGTGCATGGTTGGCGCCATTCCTCCATTCTCGCCTTTCATCGTTGACTTCTTAAGACAAATGCGGATTGCCCCCATGCAGTTGCATCCCAATTCATATGCCTATCTGCATACCTTATTCATAGCATATCGTGAAATTCTAGGCGTGGAGCTCACGTTCGACGATGTTCATTTCTTCTATAATTTCAAACATCGGACTAGAGAAACTCCATCTTTCTGTTACTTTGAATCAGTCCCAAAGAGGAAGATAATCTCTACGCCGTTTAGCAGTAAAGCTGGAGATTCCAGACTAGAGTGGTTCTATATAAAGCAACAGTCTGGATGCGCCAGGAGATGGACAAAATCAAGTAAAGCATTGATTTTCTGAACCCGGACTCTATACACTTGAATCATCACTCTGACCTGTTTTCCTTTTTTGTTTGCAGTCGACAATCCCAAACAGATATCAGACCAAGTGTTCTTTGATCGGATGCACCGTCTTCTCAATGGCGACCAAAAATTCCTGACTATTGACGAGGTCCTTAAAGATGAGTACCTTCATTTTCACGGGCTGCTATCCGTTTTCCGTAGCATCGGTCATGGGACGGTCCCTTATGCATATATTCCTCCAGTGGAAACAGTTCCAGAAATAGGAGAAGGCTCGGGAATTCCTGCAGCTCCTCTTCAAACTTCACCCTCTCCCTCTTCCACTCAAGATGATGAACTGGCTAATCTGACCAAAAAACATCGTGAAGGGTATATTGCCCCCGAGGAAACTACCTCGCTAGACAAATCAAAATCTCCCCAAGGGTCGCCACTTCTCGCTTCCGAAGGGGATGTTCCTAGCACCGACGAGCACATATTTCAGGGTTTGGGGGATCTCCCCTTACCCGAGACTATATATACTTCAGAAGATTTCAGGAAGGACCCTTTAGTCTTCACTTCTTCTGAAGAAACTACTCCTGCTAAGGCCAAAGAGCCTGCACGCACCAGTCTAGCTTCAGACTCGGGTTGGTTGGGGGGACACACACACCACTTAGGATGCACTTTATACCACAGCATTAGCATTCATTGCACTTCTTTCTCCATGAATCCATTGATTCTAAACTTCGCTTATTTTATCGTGCAGGTACAATGTCTCGGTCCTATTATGATATAAGAAAGCTTCGTCGCAGCATGTCCAATCCTCCTCAGGATGCCGAGTATGATCGCCGGGACGACCGTGGTAGGGAGGAAAGAAGACCCTATGATTCCTATCGATCTCGACTCTCACGCTCCCGCTCACCAGTTCGACCGGAACAAGAAAAATACAAGAGCTATCAAGGTCGTAGGGAGGAGGATAGACCACAATCCAGGGATTCCACTTCCTCCCATGAAAAGCGGAGTAGAGAGAAAACTCCTCCAAAGGAAACTGGGTCTAGAAGTAAGCAAAAAGTCCCTGCTACTAAACGACCTAGAACAGACAAGGGTTCTACAGAATCTTCTTCAGGAAGGGACACTGAACTAACAATCCTCGCTCCTCCTCCACCAGATGCGGGAACTGCAGTAAGGCTGGCATATTTAAAGGAGCAATTTCCCGAGCACTACTTCGAGACTCTGACCTTCCTACCTACCCTTGAACCTATTTCTTCTAATTGGGCAGAGGAGGCCAAGGCAAAAATCGATTTGGTGGAAAAACAATATACCGAGATGTTCAAGTATTCCCGCAATCTTTCTAGAATCATCCGCACTCTAATGACAAATGCTGACTCGATGCAAAAGACTGCAGAGGAGGATGCTAAGGCCCTAAAAACCTTAGGAAAAGATTTAGAAGATACTCAAGCTCAACTAGCTATCGCTCAGAAGAACGCTTCAAACTTCAAACAACAGTTTGAGGACATGCAAAAGCGCTATCATGATTTGCTTGAATCCCATACTCAGGAGCGTTCTGAGTTGAAGAAACAAGCCGACGAGGCCAAATCAGAGGCTGCTAAGACACGCCTTGCTTATGCTGAGCTTGAGCAGAAAAACGCCGAGTTAGCGAAAAGGAGTGCTGAGTTAGAAAAGAAAAACGCAGACTTGGCTTCAAAATTGTTGGAGGCGGAAAACAGGGCTTCGGCGAGCTAATGATCGAATTCTTCGCGCACATTATTCGTCGTCGAAACATTTCTTGGATCGAGGACTATCCATCCACTCTGGTTCATGTGTGGAATCAAATCGTCGAGTGGGAAAAAGAAGAACTTAAGGTCGATTCCCTCGATGAGGATAAGCTGATGGAGAAATACTTGAGAGACGACGAACCGGAGCGCCTAGCTGAAGGGCGCCGTCTAATTGCTGAGGCCATGGAAGAAGAGAGGCGGAAGTCTAAACAGAAAACCATTCCTGAAGCTGGTTCCTCTTCTTCTGCTCCTGTAACTCCCGAAGTAGAAGGGTATGATCCCGAAAACCCGGGAATTCCCCGAACAACTTTGCTATCTCCCATTCCTGAAATAACTCCAGAGGTAGTAGTCACCCCCGCTGAAAAGTCTTCAGAAGGTATCCCTATCTTTTCTCCTCAATTTGTCAAGGCTACTACTACCTTTGGCTACATGACTGAACGGTCGATGAGAAATCCTTTGCTCTCGCCTGAGTTGATAACCAATGTTTCTCATTTTGTAGGCGTTGAATCATCCGCAAAGACAGATGTAGCTCAAGGAGCTACCGCTGGGACAAAGCCCGCTGATAGGGTCAAAGAAGGGGAAGACAAGGCTGCTTCCACAGACCTGGGGGAAAGAAGTGAGCCAACTAAGGTCACTACTCCCCATGATGAAGAAATGATTGCAGCTTTAAAAGACGACGGAGGAGACGAGGGGCACGATGAGGAACCGGAGGTTGCAATAACTGGGGAGTCGAAAAGCGCCGATGACATTACCTTGGCGGCCATGAAGGCCGATCAAGACAAGCGCTTGCAATTAAAGGCCGAAGAACTAGACCCTGAGGTCCTCAAGCCCCTCGCAGTTGTGGATGCAGGTTCAAGGTTAGTTGTTAAGCTCTCAACTAGATCTATTACCGAAGAACTTGCTAAAAAATCTTCTCTTGATTCCAGTGTCCCGCCCTCCGGGAAGAAGTCTACTGGCTCCAGTACCGCATCTTCAGGAAAAAAGAAATCGAAACGAATCTTGACTGAAGCTGAGAAGGAAGCAAAGGATGCGGAAAAAGCCGCCAAGAAATCGAAGGCTCATTCCAAACCCAAATAGTGGGTTCCCATGTATCTTTTTAGCATTTTTGTGAACCAATAACTGCTGCTACAAAAGCAGCTCCTGCGCTTTCTTCTTTAGTTATTTCCCTGTACAAATTCATTCATTTGTAAATAAAAATAATTCACTTTTCGCAATGTTTATTTGTCAGTAGTTCTGCACTTATGTAAAAAATACATGTCTATAGTTATGAAACAAAGTTGTGGAGGGGGGAAATATGTGTATGTATATGTGTCCCCAGTCAATTTCCATAAGTTATTCAATGCTTAACCACGCAATCTGAATGCTCCCGATTCTCTAACGGGATAGCATTTCCTGTGTCATCAATACCTGTTGTTTTTCCTGGCATTTCTTTTATACTCTCTCTCATTCTCTTGAGAGTTAGAGTTCGAGTTCAGTTATTTGCTTATTCCCCGGTCATTCAACGGGAAAAGATTTCTTTCTCGGCGCTCGGTCGAAGACGCCTTTATACTCTCTTTCTCTCTGGAAAGTTAGAGTTCGGAGGAGAATCTCTTTTTCAGCGCTCAGTCGGAGACGCTTTTATACTCTCTCTCTTTCTCTGGAGAGTTAGAGTTAAGAATAGAATTTCTTTTTCAGCGCTCAGTCGGAGACGCTTTTATACTCTCTCTCTTTCTCTGGAGAGTTAGAGTTAAGAATAGAATTTCTTTTTCAGCGCTCAGTCGGAGACGCTTTTATACTCTCTCTCTTTCTCTGGAGAGTTAGAGTTAAGAATGTCGTTTTCTCATTCTTTTACGTCTTATTGCACAAATAATCATTGTGCTTCTTTTTATGTCCAAACTGTTTTCAACCTTTTTTAGGCTTTGAGTTATCCTGTATTTCATAATCATAACAGAACAACTAATGAATGTAGATGCATAAAAGTAAATAACACACAATATTTTTATAGTGATTCGGCTAAGTCATAGCCTACATCCACTTTATAGTCCTTTATTCATATCGTCATATTTTCCCAAGGCAAGTCGTGCCTTATTACAGAGTTTACATGAAGAACAGCAAAAAGTATAGCATTTCTAATCCAAATATCGCATTAAGTGTTGGGCATTCCATGCTCGAGGGACTTCTTCGCCATCTACGGTCGTTAACTTGAATGTTCCTTTATCAAGTTTCCGTTGGATGACAAAGGGTCCTTCCCATTTTGGGCCGAGGTGAGGAAGAGATGGAAAAACTCTCTTTAGCACCAAATCTCCTGGTTCAAAAGTTCTGAGGCGAACTTTTTTGTCATAATAGCGTGCCATCTGACGCCGATGTCTTGCTGCACGCAAGTCTGCTTCGTCTCTTTTCTCTTCGACTTCATCAAGAGACTCAAGTAAAAGCGCCCGATTCGTCATCGGGTCATAATACGTCACCCTGTGGGAAGAAACTTCCAGTTCAACTGGAATTACTGCTTCTGAGCCAAAGGAGAGAGAGAAAGGGGTATGACCGGTAGCCGTTTTAAACGTTGTTCGATATGCCCACAAGGCTAGGGGCAATTCATCAACCCATTTTGCCTTTGCACGCTCTAATCGCTTCTTGAGGATGGACTTTATTACCTTGTTTATTGCCTCTACTTGCCCATTCGATTGTGGATAGGCAACTGCAGTATATCGTTTGTCTATCTTATATTTCTGGCAAAAATTTCTGAATTCAGTGCTATCAAATTGGGTCCCGTTGTCAGTAATAATCGTCCTTGGGATCCCGAATCGGCATATAATATTTCTGACCACAAAACTTATCACCTTTCTTGTGGTGATCTTAGTCAAGGGCTCAGCTTCCACCCACTTTGTGAAATAATCCACGGCTACTATGGCATACTTAGCCCCTCCTTTAGCAATTGGTAAAACTCCAATGATATCGATTCCCCATGTGGCAAATGGCCAAGGACTCACCATCGATTTAAGCTGGGTTGACGGTGCCCTGGGGATTTTGGCGAATCTCTGGCACTTATCGCAGCGTCGTGAATAATCAGCTGCATCTTTGTTGATCGTAGGCCAGAAGTATCCGTACCGCAATATTTTCTTTGCTAAAGTTTGACCTCCTGTATGATCTCCACACTCATCTTCGTGCACTTCTCTCAGTACACGCTTGATGTCGTCGTGTGCGATACATCGTAACAGGGGCATAGAAAATCCTTGTCTATAGAGAGTATCGTCTTGCATAACATATCTGGCAGCTTTGCGAACTACAGCTCTTTTCTCACTTTTCTTCGATGGGAGTGTCCCATTCTTAAGAAAACTCTTGATTGGAGTCATCCATGACTCCTTCTCTGGTTCCGCTTCAAGAATGAATTCAATTTCCATTGACTCAAAGCTTGGCGACTCCAACGTTTCAATTGGAATTACCTCAGTCTCTTCTGGATTGTCAGAACTAGCCAATTTTGCTAGTCTATCCGCTTTCTGGTTTTCTACTCTGGGAATATGTGTTATGTTGTACCGCTCTAAGCTATTTAATAGCTCTTTCACTTTCTTGAGGTAAGCGACAAGTCGAGGTCCTCGAGCCGCGAATTCCTCTCGCACTTGACAAACAACAATCTTAGAGTCACAAAATATGTCCATCATTTTTACTCCGAGGTCTTTAGCGAGTTTCAGCCCGGCAATCAGGGCTTCATACTCAGAGTCATTGTTTGTTGCCGAAAATTCTAATCGCAGGGCATAATATAACGACCGTCCCTCGGGAGTGACTAAGACAATTCTAGCTCCGGATCTTCGGTCGTTTTTAGCTCCATCTGTATACAATTTCCACGGATTCATCTCTAGCTTATCCTCGGATTTGACCACTCGGTCATTGATTATTTCTTCCTCTGGAATGGTGAACTCCGCAATAAAGTCTGCTAGAGCTTGCCCCCTGATTGACTTTCGTGGTTGAAAATTCAAATCAAACTGGCTTAGTTCTATGTTCCATTTAATCAACCTTCCCGACGCTTCGGGTCTCTACAACACCCGTCTTAACGGCTGATCGGTGTATATGGTTATTGGATGGGCTTGGAAGTAGTGACGAAGTTTTCGGGATGCAATCAGGAGGCTGTAAGCAAGCTTCTCGATCTTTGGGTAGTTGCGCTCTGCCGCTGCTAATTTCTTACTCACATAGTATACTAGCCTTTGTACTTTGTCTTCTTCTCGAACCAGGGCTGTGCTGACAGCGTGAGCCGAGACTGCTAGATAAACAAATAGTTCTTCGTGATCTACGGGCTTTGATAAGATTGGCGGTTTCTCTAACAGCTCTAACAGATTTTGAAAGGCCTCGACACAATCGGGAGTCCACTGGAAGTTCTTCTTTCCCCTTTTTATCAAATCAAAAAACGGAACACATTTATCGGTGGCTTTGGAGATGAATCTACTCAGCGCCGCTACCTTCCCTGCCAGACTTTGGACGTCTTTAATTCTCCTTGGTTATTCGATATTTCTAATCGCCGCTATCTGGCTAGGGTTGATCTCAATTCCTCGGGAACTCACAATGAAGCCAAGGAACTTTCCCGACGCCACTCCAAATGAACATTTTAAAGGATTCAATTTCATACGGTATTTTCGCAAGATACCAAACATTTCCGCTAAGTCTTGCGTATGACTGGAAGACTGCTTTGATTTAACAAGCATATCGTCCACATAAACTTCCATAGTTTTTCCTATTTGATCATAAAACATTCTATTTACCAATCGCTGATAAGTAGCTCCAGCGTTTTTTAATCCGAATGGCATTACAACATAACAATATAGCCCCAAATTCGTAATGAAACTCGTATGCTCTTGGTCTGGTACATGCATAGGAATTTGGTTGTATCCAGAGTATGCATCCATGAAAGAGAGAAGTTCATGACCTGCTGTCGAGTCTACAAGCTGGTCAATCCTGGGAAGTGGGAAACTATCTTTTGGGCAAGCCTTATTTAAATCTGAAAAGTCAATACAAGTTCGCCACTTTCCGTTTGGCTTCTTTACCAGGACGGGATTCGATATCCAGTCGGGATAGGTCGAATCTCGAATAAATCCATTTTGCTTCAATTTCTCTACTTCCTCTTTGAGAGCAGCCGACCTCTCTGGGCCCAGCATGCGTCTCTTTTGCTTCACAGGCGGATGCTTCGGATTTACATTCAATTTGTGACTGATAATGGAAGGTGATATCCCACACATGTCAGCGTGGGTCCAGGCGAACACATCTAAGTTTGCCTTCAAGAAGTCCGTCAGTTCTTCTGCACGACGTGGATCCAGTTGAGAACCAATCTTCAAAACTTTCGTCGGGTCAGCTTTATCAATGGGAATTTCCACTGTCGCTTCATTAGGAGTTGCATTCCTAGCCTCTGGTTCCTCGTCTTTTCTAGGATCCAGGTCTTCAGGTGTTCCTTTAGGCAACTCCTTTGGGGTCAATCTCTCTAATTGCTATGCCGAGTCCCCCTTTGAGGGAGATGAGGCATCCTTACTCTCAGCATTAACTCCTTTCATCAACATCTTCAGTTCGGCCACATAGCAGGCCCGTCCAGAAACCTGATCCCCTCTTATTACTCCAGTCCCGGCTTCGGTTGGGAACTTTAGTAACAAACACCAAGGGGCGATACAAACTCTAAATTCAGCGAGGGCAGGTCTCCCTAAAAATGCGTTATATGGCGAATCTACGTCCAATACTACGAACTGAAGCATTCGCACTCTTCTACGTTCTCCTTGCCCTAGGGTCACGGGCAATTCTATATATCCCATGGGAGCTGTCGTCGCTCCGTTGAAGCCTCTAATCCATCCTTCACAAGGTTTCAGATCTTCGGGCTCAAGCTTCATCTGATCAAATGACTTCTTGAACAAAATATTAACGGAACTTCCGTTGTCTACTAATACCTTATGGACCAAGGCCGGCCCAATAGTGGTAGTAATAACCAACGGATCATTGGTGGGAGATTGTATCCCCGTGTTGTCTCGGCTGCGAAATACCACGTCATCGAACATGGTTTTTTGTTGTTTTATAGGGGTGACATCTTCCAAATCGTCACCTTCATTCACATCTAGATGCTTGGCAGCATTCACATATTGGTCCATTGACCTAAAACTTCGGATTGCCGGGTGAGGTCCGCCTACTATGGAGTTGATGACGATCCCTTTACCTTTCTGCTGCGCGGTAGGCTTAGGAGCAGGTAGGATCTGTTTTGGAGCCTGCTCTCCTTGCCCCCTGTCCCTTGGGGCAACCTTGTACTCATCCAACTTTCCTTCACGCAGCAGCTTTTCAATTACATCCCTCAAATGCCGACATTCATTGGTCGAATGTCCATGTGTTCCGTGAAACAAGCAAAATTTCCCTGTCGCCATTTCTTTCTCGGTCGAATCACGAGGTGGCGGTCTTTTGTACTGCAACACATTGTACGTATCCAGGTAAATATTTTCCAGGGTGTCATTCAATGGTGTATAGTTCTCGTAGTTCTGGAATCGGGGCCTTTTGTTAGGGTCGCTTCCCCTATTTCTGTTTCTCCTGTTACCGTTCGAATTACGGTTGTTGTTGTTTCCACCATTTCCAGTATTGCTGTTTCCACCCTTGTTTCCTACATTTACTTCAACCTTGCCAGAACTATCCCCAGACTGCTTCACGGCAATATTACTCTGCACATTCTCCTTTGAAGCTGTCTCAGACTTTCTTTTTCGGTTTGCCCTGGCTTCCTCTCGTCTCAGATAAATATCAGCTTTTTCGTAGAATATCGCCCTTGTGGGGGGTGTTTTCCCAGAAAGGTAGTCTCCAAACTCGGATTCAGGATCGACTCCTTCCTTCAATGCCATCAGAATAGTGGGCTCGTGCGGGTCACTGACCTCAGTTACAGCTTGGTTAAAACGATCTAGATATGCCCTTAAAGACTCTCCCGGTGCCTGTTTGATTCTCGACAATTCAATAACACTCTTGGACTTTCGGGCATGTAGTCGGAACTGGTTCATGAAACGCTCGCTTAGTTCTTTGTAATTAGAAATTGAACGAGGAGGAAGTCGGGTAAACCAGAATAATGCCACATCTTCTAGGTAGATTGGGAATGCTTTGCACTTCACTTCATTAGGGGCAGCAGCGGCATTCATGAGCCACGAATACCGCATCAAATGCTGTCCTGGATCAGTCCTTCCGTTATATTTGTCCATCTGTGGCAAGTTAAAGCGTCGGGGAAACTGGAAGTCTAGGATATCGTCAGTGAACGGAGTATGGCTTCGCTCAATGCCATAGTCTTCATTTGTATAATTCCGGCTCTTGGACATAATTCGGCGAACCATCGCCTGCACATCGGCACTAGTTAGGGGCTGCTCAGGTTCCCTGGCCCTAGTGTCCGAGTTCCTTCGGGGCTCTTGCTCAGGAGATGCCCTTCTTCTTCGAGCTGCCTCTACTCGATTCCTTTCCCTGTGTTCCCGGTCGATCTCGGGAAGAGGGGACTGGAGTCTTTGCCCCCGAGCGGGGCTATCGTTTCCTAATGCTCGTGCGATATCCTCGCGAGATCCCAAAGATTCAAACGTTAGCTGCTCCACGTTCTGAGGTCGTTCGAGTGGCCTTCGTTCACGGGGCCTCTCTTCCTCGGAAGATGAAGATTGATCTACGGGTGTGTGACGAACCGGTGATGGAGTTCTTTGCCGGCGGAGCTCATTGATCTCCCGACTCATGAGCCTCATATTTTCCTGCATCATGAGATTAGTGCGCTCATGAACTCTCATAGCTTCCCTCGTGCTCTCAAGCATATCAAGCAAGCGCGAGAAATCTCCTTGAGTGATGGGAGCAGATGGATTGACCTGATCTTCAACCCTGGCAGCTGGAATTGGAGCATTCGTGGGGACTCGAGTAGATGTTCCAGCTTCGCCAAGCATCGGGTCGGATCGGAGGTAGGAAGCCGGGTCGGATCGGAGCTGGGGTGCCTGGTTGGATCGGTGTGCAGCGAGCAACTCGGGTCGGTTCAGATTGGGGGAGTGCACTGCTTCAGAGTCTCCTACCCGGATCGGATCGGAGCTCTCCCCTTGCTGTCGGTTCGGATTTCCTGCATTGATTCTTCCTGCTGCTGAACTCTGCCCCCGCGACCTTGTTACAACAGCATGTTGCTGATCTTCGCCAGCTCCATTTCCTTGAACAGACTGAACTTCCTTGCCTTTTCCTTTGGCCATGAGTCTTTGACAATTACTTCAACGAATGCAAGAAAGCGGAGAAACTTAAGGATTCACTTCTTTGAACTCAACGGTCCGAAAAGTAGAAAGAGATCCCGGAAAATAAAGAATTTAGATGAGGAATTCTCAGTGAAAGCACCAAAATGTTAGACCCAAAAGTGGTTCTAACACCCAAATTGATTTGAAACAAGATAAAATAAGACAGAAATAAAAATGAACACACAAGATTTATAGTGGTTCGGCGAACAGATGCCTACGTCCACTTATTCTTTACTATATTCAATGATTCAGTTGCAAATACAATGATAGATCCACTCACAACTCACTTTTGTTCACTCAATTGAAATAAACAAGAAATAGAAGATGATTTGGATTTTCCGGGAGTAATGGAGTTCGGGTGTTGGAGGTGATTGAGTTCTTTTTTCGCTGAAAAAGATCCTTCTCTTTGCCTCTAGATGGGGTATTTATAGGTGTGAATTTGCCTGAGATTCAATCCGGGTCGGAACACATGTCATCCATCGCATTCTCTTCGGGTTCGGATGAACTATCAAGCTGACAACACATCAAAGGGATGGACGTTAGGGGTAGGAATTAGTCATATCCGGTCCGGTTCTCCAGGCGGTTTTACAGGAGACTAACTTGGATCATGGGTGCGGGTCGGAAGCGCGCAGGCAAGGGGTTCGGATCGGGATACCCGATCCGAACCGGAGTGGCTTGGACGTCTCTCCCTCTCTAATCTATTCCGCTCCGCTCCAGCGTCGTGACAAGCAGATGGATTTCCATGCGAGATTTAGTTGTCCTCCGATCCGACTAGATATGCTTTACCAATCTATCCAGTAAGAGACCACCGATCCGAACCGAGATCTCTATCCGATCCGATCCAATATGCTGCTCTAACCCGATCCGAATAGAGGGTCCTATCCGATCCGAACAACCGCAGCTATCAACTTGAACTGTAGTGTTTTCTTCCAATCCGAACCGAGGCCTTATAACTTAAAATACTCTTCAATGGTTGGTTTCTTGACTTTGTGTTGCCTAGTTCACAAAGTAGGCTAACAAATGGACATAATTGGGAATTTACCTATTAAGTTAGGTCTACCCATATTATGGAGTTGGGAATTTACCTATTAAGTTAGGTCTACCCATACTATGGAATTGGGAATTTACCTATTGAGTTAGGTCTACCCATATTCTTAAAAATGTGTAATTAATTAGGGATAATTAATACAAATTATGGGGGGTGATTAATTAGGTGTAATTAATCAACTAAGACACGAGGTTGGACCCTTTTGTAGCGGAAGTCTGCCCGGAACCGACCGACATTCCAGCAGCTACAAATGATTGGCCCAATGTGAGAGGTCTTAGTCATAAATTAAATACGTGATTAAAGTAAAGACACGAGGTTAGACCCTTTTTATGACGGAAGTCTGCCCGGACCCAACCGGCATATCCAGCAGTCATAAAAGATGGTCTAATGTGAGAGGTCTTTATGAGGTCATGACCTTAATTAATTAATTAAGAAACACTTAACCATATTAGCATGTAGAGGGACATGAGGGGTTAAGTGGGTGCCTTGGGTGGCATGTGGAAATCTAGTGGTTGCCTTGGGTGGCAATAGAAAATACGATTAGAATACTTAACCAAAGTGGAACATGTAATTAAAACATGATTAAAGGGTTAAGTGGTATACACTAGAAATGACAAGCTTAGGTGGGTAGCTTGTGGGGGCCCATTTCAACCAATATCCCAAACGTATCTTTGTGGGCTCAACCCAAGTCGAGGACGGGACACGCATATTGGGCTTGACTATAAGAGGCCAAAACGAGGTAGCGGTGGCAACGCGAGTCCAACGGGTTTCATATGCGTGTGTGGACCCAGGCTGGTAGGTAAGATGTTGTTGCATCGTGTAGATATAAGCCGTGCACCATTTGTTGTATCGGGTTGCCACTATGGGGAGTGATACACCCCCATTGTGGGGCCAGCACGGGTATCTACGGTAGGGAGCCGATCGCTTAGGAGTAGTGGGTACACCTAGTGGAGATAGGGGCAGGCGGCACCTATGTAGTCAGCTAGGGGTACATGAAACTACTGGGTAAATTTACTAAGTCCTTGGGAGGGATCAACCTTTAAGTAGGAAATGACTGGTGTGGTGCAGTGTAGTAATTATCCTTGGGTGGGTAAATGCGTCTTTATCGTTATCTTAGTTCATTCTAAGTCTGATTGGCTACTGAGTGTAGTCATTTATCCCCAGTCACACCGTACCAAGTTATATCATACCCTAATTACTTTAATAATTGCATTGTTAAAGTTATAGGACTCGCTCAGACTTATGTCTGACCCCGTTGTTTTATCTTTTTTCCAACCCTCAGGTTCTCAGAGTGGGCCCAGCACGAGTGGGCTTTGATCAGGCTGCTTTTATTACTCTCTTGGAGCTTGGACCCTAGATGTAGAGCTCAGCTTACCCTTTTCTTTTATGGCTATCAGTTCATGTATTGGGATTATGCATTTTTATTTATCAGGATGGATATTTTGTACTTGACTCTTATTATGGTTTTGTGATGTAACCAAACATGTTTTGCTTTCCGCTGCAATGAAATGATGTTTTAAATTTTCAAGTATTACTTATATCTGTCTTGCTGTAATTTCTCTGTTCTATATTCACTTAAAATACTCCACCGATGTTATGGCATTTCCTAAGCGAGTGATCATAGCGGGAGTGGGGTGTTACACTATGGTCAAGTGATACAGATATTTATCATTTCAACTCGCAATTTATAAAATTTCTACGGGTCTATCATTTCAACCTGGATCCCAAATTCAGTAAAAATCGTTCAGATCTATCATTTCAACGTGTAACGATTTTCCCTATTCTAATGTCCGTTCGAGTATATATCATTTTAACCCTTAATGTTTTTTTCTAAACTGGGAAATCAATAATATGTCAAATCATCGTATAGAATCAATCACATCATCATTTATATATATATATAATCAGTGCACCTACGTGTCATATATAAAAGTGTACATATTTAACAAACAATTTCTATTAACAGACCCATACATTTCATAACAGTTCAAATAGCTGATCTAACATCCATGAAATAATGTGAGTCAGGTGTGATATAAATTAACCTTTCGTGGCACAGAAATAAAGACGACAAAACGATGGACACTGAATTAAAACGATGAATCCTAGACGTGATTCAGAACGAATTCAACAAGGCGATCGCTCAATATTCAGCAAGGCGATGGTTCTCTTTTGGCGCTGGGAAGGTGAGGGTAAGCGGACACACATGTGGCGGAGCTCGGGTGGCTTGGTGGTGCGGCTCTGGTCATCAACAGGGCGTGGAGAGATGGTTGATGAGCAGGGGAGTTCGGTCTGATGGGGTCAGAAGGATCAGATCAGTGTTGCCTCAGGTGGAGGCTACGGATTTGATGATCAGTGGATGGACTGGAGGGTCGATGTATGGGATCGTCCCAAGCAAGGCGAGGCGAAATCAATGGAGGCATGGAAAGGCTAATAGGAGAATGAGTAATGGTTTCAATGGAAAAAATAATGGAAAATGACAGATTAGAAAAGAGGGGATAACTGATGGTATGTGTATATATATATATATATATATATATATATATATAAGGAAACGAAACGAGGGTGAAACAGATCACGTGTGCCACGTGAATACCACGTCTGTTTAAATTTCGAATGTGTATTTTGAAAACAAATGGACTGTTAAATAGAAAACAAGGTGTTACGGAAACCACGTTCGGCAAATAAAGTGATAAAAGCATGCTTGGCTTTAAGAAAAAGATGGAAGCACGGCTTGGAAATTTGAAAATGAAATGGAACGATACGTGTATGCATGACTTTGGAAACACAATCAGGCATTCACGCATTGAAATATGCATGGTTTGAAAGTAAGAAGTGTGTCCATTTAGAAAACAAAAAAAATAAATGGTTACTTTAGTAAATTAAAGAGACAGGTTTTGCACACCCAAAATGACTAAAAAAGCATGTAAGATTAGAAAAAGAACACTTCGAACCCAAATAACTTTGTTTCAAAAATGAATTGCACAAGTATTTTCGTAGTTTCAGCGCGAATCGAACACCGAAACTAACAAGTGAATATATTCTGATAACCAGTGCGACGAGACGGACACAACGGTATATAATTTACAGTGTCAGGATGCTCCGTTCAAAAACGCATTACAGACTCTTTTAAATGTAAAATACGGTCAGGAAAACAATTAGACGGAGGTCAAAACGTCCGATTTTCACGAAACGAATTTCGCACCTGGATTTGCTACAATGAATAGAATATTTCGCATGTTTCTCCGAACTAGTTTCAGAGAGATTTTAAAATTGCTAAAATTTGAATTGTTATGCATTGTTATACACTGAAAAATGCGCGACCGACAAACATTCAAATTTTCCGACGGAATTTTCACAGCTGTTACATCTCACTGTACGTATTTCAAATTTCAAATCCCCATTACGAAAAACCATAGAATAATTTAAAATAAAGTTAACGGTAAAATTTCATTAATATTGAAGACAAAATATATAACGATAAGAATTTAAATATTAAAATTTAAGAAATAAATTTCAAATCCAAATCAATAAAATTGACAAAAGAAACTAAATTAAACAAGAGAAAATATTGATTTGCACTATTAAAACATATTTATATCAAAACAAATTTTATTTGTTATAAAATCCAAAATATTTTACTTTTAAGCCAAAATCAAATAGTTATCATATAACAAATAAATTAAATCAAAATAAAAGTTTAAATTAAATCATTAAATAAAAATACACTAAAATTTGAGGATGTTACATTTGTACGATTATTTACATTTAAATCCATATGAATAAACTACTCAAGAAATCTAAATTTAAATTATTTAAATAATCATAGAGGGTACTAAGTCCATTTTTCTAAGATGACTTGAAATTCACATCAATTTTAATACACACACACATACTCTTACTAGGAAACACACATACTCTTATTAAGTAAAGAAGATAAATTTTCATTCAACAATATAGACATAACAAAACATAAATTATATATATAAACAATAAAAGCAAAGTTAAAATGTAAATCAGTTATAAATAATTTAAATGAAGAATTTATCATACATTATATCATAAAACAGTTTTTTATATAGCATCAATAACTGTACAATAAATTCATACATCTTTTACAATTTTTTCCTCAATTCTTCCTAATATAAGTCCATATATTCAAACTAATTTAATAATTTTAAATTTAAATTAATTAAACAAGTTACATTAAGTTATGTTCGTTAATTCATCTAATAAATCACTAACATGCTTCAGTTTCAACATACAACGTATATTTATATTAACAAAAGTAAGAAAGTTATTTTGATTATCGAAAACATGAAGATAACAATTTTAATTTATTGTTTACATATTTCACTAAAATTTACTGTAGGTCACATAATAAATTTCTCTTTTAAACATTAAAATGAAAATGTTATTTTTAATAAAATTATCATGTACAATGTATAAGTTACACATTAGTAAAACTCAAAGTTTTGACTTGTGAATATACGAACTAGCATCTTAAAAGTTACAATTTTGAAATTTAATTTTTTTGGACCTAAAATCCAATTTTTTAAATAAAATTTCAATAAATTCTCAAACTTCATATTTCTGAGAATAAATGGTATCCTATTGCTTAAAGGTCGAACCTCAGATAAAATCACATTTATCGGTACTGCGATTGATTTTCAATCTTCTTTCTCCTTCAAGCTTCCTTATCTATTTTTGAGAAACCTAAACTGGTTGTCAACAACTTTCAGGTTTCCTCCTACCTGGATTAATACTACCTCAATTTCAAGGTGCGTTTTTGTTTTTGTATCAATTCGATTTTATTTTTTCCTTTTTCTCATCTACGATTATGTTCTGGATTTCAAGTCGGCCAGAGTTTTGTGAACGCTTATTCAGATTACGGTTTAGGTTTGTACTTCACTGCTTCACCTTTATATAGGTAATCTATTGATTCTTATAGCTGAAGATTATCAAATATTTAAAATAAATCTGTGTTAGATCTATGTTATCGCGATCTATTGAACTGTGGGGTCATTGATTTGTTCTCATTTACTTATAGTGAAATTTATTTTTCCTGCTATACTGATTGTGAAACCTATTTCTGTTATACTAGTTGAACAAACCCATGTTTGCATAATTACTGTAAATTTTTTGTTTTTGTGTAACAACCCTGAAACCAATACAACTGATTTAGTGGGCTGTTTTAGATGTTCTTTGAGCTGCTGGTGTTGTACTTGTGTCTGATGATTTAGAGGATTATATTTGGGTCAGTTTGTGCAATGTTTTGGCTGAGTCAAAAAGGCATGTGCCTGATTGTGTATAACTTGGGGACAGAACATAACTCATTGGGGAAGCAAGCCGGGGACAGTGTCAGGTTTGATGTGTGTTCATCTCAATTGGGTTGTTGTGTGGGGTGTGCAATAATGGTAATTAATTTGGGCTAGGTTGTCATGTGTGCATGGGAATGGGCTTATTAAGTAATGTGTTCAAAGCCCGGATGTATTGAGTTGTATGTGTGCTTGGTACATGTGTATACATAGGGGTGAATAGGAATTGTAAACAGTATGGAGAAATTGATAAAATTCTGAATCAATTTTATATTGGTGTTGCTGCCTTCCTTATTCAATGCAAGTTTGTTCCTCTTTGATTCAGTTTTTCCTTGCTGTAATAGTTTGTTCTCTTGCATTAATTCGAGTTTAATTCCAATTCGTAGTTCAAATTCTTGCACTTCTTCTTCCTGCGATTTATATTTCAGTTTTATCTTTTAATATAGATTAGTTGTTGCTCTTTTTAAATCTTCATATTAGCTTCATATTATCAATCTTGCATTGCATTTGATATCATTTTTAGGTTGCTTTTCTTTTTTTGTTGAATTTGTTCAGGAGGGAAACCGACCAGAGTCGTAAAACACTCTCTAGTGCACCTAGCATGGTCCGCGAGTACCACATAAGTGGCCGATCTTAGCATATGCACAAGGTAAGCTGTTATCATGTCATTCCGTTTTTTGAACTCATGCCATTGTTACATGGCGCAAGTCCTTAACCGCTGGTCTACTGCTGTGGACTTTAGGTTGCTTTTCATTCATATTTGCTTCAACCATTTTCATCCCATCTACTACAAATTTAATTCTCTTTTTTATATGCAATCAATTCAGTTGTATCTTTAACCCAGTAACCCCTTGTTTTTGAATCTTTAAGTCTGTTTCATCCTATTTTTGCATTATACAACAATCTTTTATTGTTCTCTAATTTGCACTTGCACAAATTCTCTGCCATTCTCGTGCAATGAATTCCATAAAAGCTTCTTGTATCCAAGAACAAGTCACTGTCACCTCTCAGTGCATTTGCAACTGAATTTTGACAAATAATTTGCAAGTTGCTTATGATTCTTTAAATTCTCGATATGCATTACCATTTCACCAATGCGAATTCATAAATTCACAAAATATAATCTCTCAAACAATCTGCAAATCACTATTTCACCATCGAACTTTCTTCCTTAGTTTTTACAAGTGTTCGACACAATTACTGTCATCTTCTTCCTGCATCAATATCAACATATTTATTGAAATATTGCACCCATCAGCCATGGAAGGAACTCCACAGGAATTAGCACCGTCCATTATGTTACTGAAAAGGATGTTTCTATTATACCTATTTCCAATACATTATGATGTGTAGAGTTTAGAAAATTTATCTTTGTTGGAAAATACATAAAAAACGAAAAGGTCTTCTTAGATATGTTATAAATTGCAGGTTGTAATTAATCTTATGGTGACTTCTCTTGATTATGATCAGTGGGCATAACAACGCATCATTATGTACATGGATAAAGCTTGGCGACATCTACCAAGTTATCGATCGAAAAAGAATGGAAGATCTTGAAAATGAAATTATTGAGATAGTGTGCCAGTTAGAAAGGTATTTTTCTTCATCATTTTATGATATTATGGTGCACTTGACCATACATTTGGTGCGAGAATTACATCTATGCGGGCCTGTTCACTATCGTTGGATGTATCCATTTGAAAGGTGTCATGCTATCACTTTCTTATTCTAAAGCTTTACTTTATTATAAGCTTAAACCATAGAGATATAACATACAATATTAATATTTGATACCATTATTTTATTTTCACATATATATGAAAGTACTTAAAGGATATGTGAAAAATCCAACATGACAAGAAGGGTGCATTGCAAAAATGTATATCACCAAGGAATTTAGGAGATATTGCAGTGATTACATAGCACAAGCCGCTGAAACAGGAATACGACATAGTAGAAACGAAGGATTTCAAAGTGATTGTAGCGACCCGAACTTCCCCGGTCTCCGAAGAGATGAGAAAGAACGAATTACTGTGAGGAAAAGACAAATTGGAACGCAGATGGAAGAACATTTCATTGCTACTACAACAATACCATCAGATACAAGAATATATAGAGTATGAATAAATATACATTCGATAAATATCAGAGATTACAATAAATCACATAGCAGCAGAAAATAATACAAAACACAACTGAAAGTAATACACGGGTACAGAGCTTTCCGAGCATCGTTCCAGCTGTACATCAGGATCCTGTGAATATAAATCTGCAAAACCAAAACTACTAGCTACCCGTGTCAAAAATAAGGGCACCCAGAGTTTAGGTTAAAACAATAAACTCCAGGTCAGTCATGTGACTAGTGTGAGAACTAAAACAGTTATTTAAAACTTTACTTTAAAGGAGAGTAATTCAAGGGACCACGCCGTATAACACGGAACGGGTTTCCTCCCAAGAATACTAGTGCATAGAATAAACAACGCAATGCTTTTCGAAAAATGAAGCTATTATAAGACCCAGGTCCCATCACACAATGCAACGCAAGCCGGAGGATAGGGTTTTCCCTTATAATAGCCAAACATGCTTGGTACATTTAAAACAAATCATTTGATACTATAATAAGTGTATAGTGTCAATACAATTTCAATCACAAATATAAATCATAGACGGCATAGCATCCCATGCTACTATGTCACCATACTAGGCTATACAAATAAAGCCGAAATATCTCGTATTGGAAATTGGATTTCCATCATGAGTCGAGGCAAAGGGCAAGCTCCTCTCCGCTTCGAGACACTCTAGCAAATGCCTCGGGACTACACACTCTGGGTGACCCCTGGATGCTTCAGGGCCGGTCCTCTCTTACATTTGAGGATTAGCTATTCCTGAACACACGTTTCCCGGTCCTTACAGACCTAAAATCGAGGCGCCTCATCCAACAACCACATAGGTGAAAAGTATATAAATGTCAGGGCTGGTAAGTCACTGACACCACCAAAGCTAGAAAGAAATGTCGTGCTCTCCCTGTAGTCCTTATCCCGTTTTTAACTCATACCGAGGTGTGAGGCTCGCGAATTTACGTTATACACAAAGCTACGCCACAAAGTCCGTGCTTTGATCATCAACCACAAGACTTTGCTTTTCAACAGAAGCCTTGATCCATGCAACTCAGCATGCCACACAGGCAATTCATGCCATGCGACTGATGTCCATCGATATACAACCTCTGAGCTCGTACGTCTCAGAGAAGGGCGTTAAGCAAGAGAATAAATTCTCCACCGCCAAACAGATGTATATTTAATAGAGATCAATCAACACAGAATAAAGTCCAATGTCAGACACACAATCCATTTACATGTTCGTTCTGGGTCTGAACGAAACCGGAGGCACTTTCCTCGCATATCCATCGGTCTCCAAGTACGTCTGGACGACCACCAACTATTTCCATCCTCTTGGGTGTACAGCCCAATTAGGATCATCAGTAATTATCCAAACGATGTGAAGACTTCCGGTCTTTGACCACCGTCATCATCTTCGACTCATCGTCGAATCGGTTATTCAGAATGGGTATAAACCCGGCCTTTCTGAACAACCCGCGTATATTAAAAACAAATGTTACACAAACACAACATACGCCTCATTCCCATTCAGCAGTCACTAACCGTAAATCAGTAAGAGAGCAATTCCCCAAATATTAACCCCGAAGGCCGAAACCAACATCAGATCAATACCCAGGAAACCATTCTTCTTAACTAACCTACAGCTAGTTTCCAAATTTCACATTCTTAAGGGAAAGTTCCTATTAATTTTATCCAAGATAAATTCTTTAAAATTTATCCTTTAATCTTCCTTTGGATGTCATTTCAAACCAAATTATGGTTTTCCAAACTAGTCGGGATTAGCGAACCACACCGAAGTAATTATTTATTTTATTTCCCAATCCCCACCTATTCATCCCATGAAGCAAAACTGATAATACTTCATATCTAACACCACGGTGTTATCGGTAAAATTAATTACCATTTCACATTCAACACTAATTAAAGATTTAACTATCGCTTTGGAGCAAAACTGGTAATACTCTATTCTCGCTCATTTTTCAAATTTGATAATTTAGATTATCAATCCACATTTCAATCTAATTGCAGATTCATTAAAACTCCTTTTACTGGGTTAAAGAACTAATGTCGTTTAAAACACAGTTCACGATAAACCCAAATCACATTCTATTTATTATCGGGTTAAAGAACTAGTGTTATTTAAAACACCGTTCACGATAAACCCACAAATCAATTCTATTTAAAACCCATTTCAAATCCAATTTATTTATTTAAAATAAATGGGTTGTTACTTTAGTTCTAAACTAGTTCATTTCGATAAAAATATATTTTTATCTTTTCAAATATGGAGTTTTTCTTTCCAATTTTTCCCAAATCATTTCTAATGATTTTACACAAATTATTGATATTTTTAATAATTTTATCAAGGCCCGTACAGTCGATTTCCATCAACGGCCATCGAACTGCACTTACAGCGACCTTTTCCAAATTTGATTTGGACGTATCTCCAAATCCAACCGTTAGATTTTAATTTTCTAATATTCGTTAGAAAGCTCTTTTCGATACGAACCCAACGGTTCCGGTTTTAGGAGAATCCGACGGTCGGATCTCCCGTAATGTCCGTTCGAAATCAATAGTCGAAATTTACGAACTGTCGCGGCGCGACGCGTTCTATTCAGGCCATTATATTATATATATAATATATATTTCGTCGATTTCTATTTAAACCGAATTTTATAAATAGTTTTAAATTCGTTTCAAAAACAATTTCGACTTCCATTTCAAATTCAAATCAAATTTGAATTTTTCCTTATAAATTCATTTTAAAATTCATTTCCATTCAATTCTAATTCGTTTTATATTCAATTCAATTCAAATTCGTTTTCTATTCAAATTCGTTATATATTCAATTCAATTCGAATTAATTCTCTATTCAAATTCGTTTTCTATTCGATTCAATTCGAATTCGTTATATATTCAATTCAATTCTATAAAAACGAATATAATCGATATAAATATCGTTCGCGTCAAAATAGCGCATCTCTAATCAACACGGCTTTATATATTTCAATAATTCCGTTATTCTATTCAACAAATGAATATTTATTCTATTCAATACGTGAATCTATATTTTTGCCAACACATGACTAACCTCAACGAATGAGTACTGTCCACGTGTGACTATTTTTGTTATTTAATATATTTTATAAAAATTAAGGTATCTATCGTTTGATTTCAAATCAGACTCCAACCGTAAATTAGTAAGAGAACGATTCCGTGAATATTATCCCCGAAGGCCGAAACCCACATCAGATCAATATCCAGGAGACCACTCATCTTATCTATTTTCCAGTTAGTTTCTAATTTTATATATGATAAAGATGTAGATTTTATTATTAAAATATTTCGTTCAACACATGAATAATCTCAACGGATGAGTACTATCAACACATGAACCTTAATTTTATAAAGATAAAGATGTAAATTTTATTGTTAAAATATTTCGTTCAACACATGACTAATCTCAACGGATGAGTACTGTCAACACATGAACCTTTATTTTATAATATAAAGATGTAAATTTTCTTGTTAAAATATTTCGTTCAACACATGACTAATCTCAACGGATGAGTACTGTCAACACATGAACCTTTATTTTATAATATAAAGATGTAAATTTTTTTTGTTAAAATATTTCGTTCAACACATGACTAATCTCAATGGATGAGTACTGTCAACACATGAACCTTTATTTTATAATATAAAGATGTAAATTTTATTGTTAAAATATTTCGTTCAACACATGACTAATCTCAATGGATGAGTACTGTCAACACATGAACCTTTATTTTATAATATAAAGATGTAAATTTTATTGTTAAAATATTTCGTTCAACACATGACTAATCTCAACGGATGAGTACTGTCAACACATGAACCTTTATTTTATAATATTCTTTATTTTCTAAATTGGAATGAGGCCCAATCAATTACCATATAAACTTAATTATATGGATTTCATACAACACATGTATATAATAGCAACGATAAATAATCAACCATCATCCAAAGTGCACTACACTGTATAAGCATCAAATATAGATATCTAACGCTTATAACAGTCTGTCAATCAATCGATCGACATACAACTAATTATTGGGATTAGTGTATGTCGTATTTTATCCCAATACCCGTGTGGGGTTTCAAACAATCAAACACAGATTTTTATTTGTGCAGTTGGGCGATGTGTAAAATTTATCGTCCCAATCAATGTCAGTCAAATCAGTGTACATAAACAAACCGTCCGGTTTGTAAATGAATATTTATTTATTCACATTCACTATATTCATATTCATGTTAAAAATTATATTTTTAACGATAAAATATTCTATTCGGTTCATTTATTAAATAAAATGATATCTTTATTTTTCTAACTTATTTTAGAAAATTTCGGCGGCATAACGGCACGTTACTAGAAACGGGACAAGGCCTAGCCTTATCCCCGGTCTAGTAATGGCCCACGCCATTCACACATCAATAAAATCCATTCTATTTCTCCAAACAATCAAATTCCAATCAAATAATCTATCCAACTACACAACCAAACAAACAAGTCCATGGTCTGTGGACGATGGTGTCGGGTGCTACCAGACACCGTCTGCATCCTAGTATATATATATATATATATATATATATATATATATATATATATATAACTAGAAAAAGAGATTAAAGAGTGAGAAATTCTCACCAAAGCTATCCCAACTTCACGACACTTCAAATGTAGGAAATCTTCGCCGTGCTCGCCTTTTGTCAATTTCGTTGCCCGTAGCCACTACATATATAAAAATCATATTTTTATTCTTCCTATAATATAAAAATCATATTTTTATTCTTCTTGTAATATAAAAATCATATTTTTATTTACTTCATGTGTCAAAAACTGTAGAAGCTTTAAAACGGAGAAAACTCACTTTTTTTCTAACGCCCGGATTCGCTGTTCTGGTTCCAGAATTCGCAAACGAGCTTCAATCTTCACACCATCTTTTTTCTAGCTTAAACGCTCCATTCCGGACAATTTCGCCTAAGAGACTATTTTGCCAAAAATGCTCCAATTCGCCAGAATTCGCAAAAGTACACGATTTTTACCGCTTTCAGACAGCAGACTTTAAACGCGTTTTCCGAGCAGCTCCGAACTCCAAAACATGACTTCCATATAGCCAAATCGAAGAGAATTTCGTGCTCTACAACTTTGGTCTAGAGGGACTTTGGCCAAAAACGCACCGTTTGAGAGATATTGGCAAAATACGGTCAGGGGCTTATTTGCAAAACGGGCGATTTGTGTAAAATGGGTTTTTGGTGACCGGGGGGCCCACGGACGGAGTTGGGTGGCTAGGGTTGGGCGCCGGACCTGATTGGGCGTGGGGAGCTCGCTGGTGGGTGGTGGCGGTGGTGGTGGGGCCCGTGGTGGTGGCGGGTTGTGGCGTGGAGGGGCTCGCGACTGAGGGTGGATGGGTTTTTTTTTTGAGGCGCGGTTCCTTCAATTGAAGTGGAGAGAGAAGATGGGAGGAGGAGGAGGGTCTGACGTGGGTGGACGCGGCGAGTCGACGGTGGTGTCGGGTACGAAGGAGGGCGGGTTCGATTTGAGGAGCAGCGGTTTTTTTATTTGCAGATCTGAAAAGGGACGGGAATGAGGAGAGGGGGAAAAGGTGAGGGAGTTTTATAAAATAAATATAATAAATTAATATTATTTTCTTTTTTAGAGTTGACTTTTCATCCGAACCCCGATTCGAACCCAATGACTGTCGTCCCTAGCGTATTACCCCCATTCTGAACACAATGGGATATGTTTCGTAACCCAATTCTGCTGTTTCGATAGGTTTTTATTCAAATTAAATTATAAATCAGTGTATATTCAGTTTTAAATGTACATTTCAATTTACCGGGGCCACATACTAACTCGAAAAATTCCAGAAAAATTATTTCTAGCTTCGTATTAATGATACGGTCCTAACAAATCTAATTTCGTCAAATTCTGAGACCGTTTGTAAAATGGCCATCTTCTGGTCGACCCGAATTGACTGAAACTGTCAAAACACGTTTTCCTTTGCCACGCTCACATATTGATTCGAAAAATTATGAAATTTGGAATCTAACAATAATTTGACATCACAGATCAACAAAAGTGGTTTCGTCGAAATCCGAGGTCGTTTGCAAAATTTCCATTTTTAAGGGTATGAATTCCATAGCGACTATTCAGAATTTTCAACTGGACATATCTTTTGATCCCCACTATGAAATTTTGATTTTTTAGACTCGTTGGAAAGATATTCTCAATTAGATCCTATTATTTTTGGTTTCACTAAAATCCGGTTTATTTTGCACCCGGTACATTCAATTGAAGTTTGAAATCGAATTATCGAACTACCGCGCCATTTTCAATTCCATTTATAATATATAAATAATAATTATATTCTAACGACGACGTATATAATATATACGTTCGAATTATATTCAAAATAAATTTCTCATCGATATTTTTTTCCAAATAATCTATTTTAAATATTCAAAATTCGCTAAAATTGCCAAAATAAAAAAAATTAAATTGGCTCTCATTTCCGGGTTATTACAATCTCCCCCACTTAAAACTTTTCGTCCCCGAAAAGGAACAAAGCCGAAAGTGGTTTGATTAATCAGCTCTACGTTCGATCTGGCTTCCATTCTCCAACTTTTCAGTTTCTGAGAATTTTCAAATTTTCCAAAAATTTGGCTAACACCCTAAATTTTCGAAAAATTTCGCCATAACCTCCCCTGCACCGGGAGCCACGGGAAAATCCCGAAATTGCCATATAGCCCTTCTGATCTCAAAAAGAAAAAGCCAAGCGGCTAGCCAATAGGCTCATAAAATCATCATCACCCAAACAAAATAGTAAATTATATAGTAAACATACCTATTTGTCGGGCAAACAAATTTTATTCTCTGCTCTAGCCTTCTACTATGACCTGTTCAATGTAAGTACATGTATATGCAAGCAAATGCGACCAAATTTCAATATGACTCAATATTTGATTCAATTAGGCTAAATGGTTCAAAATTATCAAACAAATGAACAAACAACACAAGCATCAATCAATTAGTGAATTAGAGTTTCAAATTCATAATTTTGATACATATATAAAAATCATGTTTTTGATGCCAATTCACAACAATGTATTCTAGCTATATTAGTTTTGGTTCTCACACCAGTCTGATGGAAATATATAGATATCACACCTTCGAAACACGAACATAAATATTGATGATGCCATGGTCATTATCAACATCATCTTCCGGCGACTAGAGTGTAATTCTATATCTATCCAGTATAATAAAACTTCGAATATACGTTCATGACGCATATACGTGAAATCTTTATATACTCGATTGTCCAAATACAAAATAAATAAATATTCAAATACGTATAAAACGATTTAAATTTTCAAAACAAAATTTGTTTTCATTTGAAAAATATACTCTTCACACTCGTTCTAAGATACTACTGATCCTATCTCTAACGAGTCATTTTAATTGGATATTACTAATCCAATATCTGATGAATTCTTTCGTGTGGTTCTAATGTGCCTTGTTCTCGAGCTCTGTAAACCAAAGCTCTGATACCAAATGTGACGGTCGTGAATTTCGCTCGAAACCCCTGATCGTTTTGAGAACAGGACAAATCAGAACGTAGACGGAAGAACATTTCATTGCTATTACAACAATACCATCAGATACAAGAATATACAGAGTATGAATAAATATACATTCGATAAATATCAGTGATTACAATAAATCACATAGCAGCGGAAAATAATACAAAACACAACTGAAAGTAATACACGGGTACAGAGCTTTCCGAGCATCGTTCCAGCTGTACATCAGGATCCTGTGAATATAAATCTGCAAAACCAAAACTACTAACAGCCCGTGTCGAAAATAAGGGCACCCAGAGTTTAGGTTAAAACAATAAACTCCAGGTCAGTCATGTGACTGGTGTGAGAACTAAAACAGTTATTAATCTTTATTTTAGAGTTAGGTAAATCAAGGGACCACGCCGTATAACACGGAACGAGTTTCCTCCCAAGAATACCAGTGCATAGAATAAACAACGCAATGCTTTTCGAAAAATGAAGCTATTATAAGACCCAGGTCACATCACACAATGCAACGCAAGCCGGAGGATAGGGTTTTCCCTTACAATAACCAAACATGCTTGGTACGTTTAAAACAAATCATTTGATACTATAATAAGTGTATAGTGTCAAAACAATTTCAATCATAAATATAAATCATAGACGGCATAGCATCCCATGCTACTATGTCGCCATACTAGGCTCTACAAATAAAGCCGAAATATCTCGTATTGGAAATTGGGTTTCCGTCATGAGTCGAGGCAAGGGGCAAGCTCCTCTCCGCTTCGAGACACTCTAGCAAATGCCTCGGGACTACACACTCTGAGTAACCCCTGGATGCTTCAGGGCCGGTCCTCTCTTACGTTTGAGGATTAGTTATTCCTAAACACACGTTTCCCGGTCCTTACAGACCTAAAATCGAGGCGCCTCATCCAACAACCACATAGGTGAAAAGTATATAAATGTCAGGGCTGGTAAGTCACTGACACCACCAAAGCTAGAAAGAAACGTTGTGCTCTCCCTGCAGTCCTTATCCCGTTTTTAACTCATACCGAGGTGTGAGGCTCGCGAATTTACGTTATACACAAAGCTACGCCACAAAGGCCGTGCTTTGATCATCAACCACAAGACTTTTCTTTTCAACAGAAGCCTTGATCCATGCAACTCAGCATGCCACACAGGCAATTCATGCCATGCGACTGATGTCCATCGATATACAACCTCTGAGCTCGTACGTCTCAGAGAAGGGCGTTAAGCAAGAGAATAAATTCTCCTCCGCCAAACAGATGTATATTTAATAGAGATCAATCAACACAGAATAAAGTCCAATGTCATACACACAATCTATTTACAAGTTCGTTCTGGGTCTGAACGAAACCGGAGGCACTTTCCTTGCATATCCATCGGTCTCCAAGTACGTCTGGACGACCACTAACTATTTCCATCCTCTTGGGTGTACAGCCCAATCAGGATCATCAGTAATTATCCAAACGATGTGAAGACTTCCGGTCTTCGACCACCACCATCATCTTCGACTTATCGTCGAATCGGTTATTCAGAATGGGTATAAACCCGGCCTTTCTGAACAACCCGCGTATATTAAAAACAAATGTTACACAAACACAACATACGCCTCATTTCAATTCAGCAGTCACTAACCGTAAATCAGTAAGAGAGCAATTCCCCAAATATTAACCCCGAAGGCCGAAACCAACATCAGATCAATACCCAGGAAACCATTCTTCTTAACTAACCTACAGCTAATTTCCAAATTTCACATTCTTAGGGGAAAGTTCCCATTAATTTTATCCAAGATAAATTCTTTAAAATTTATCCTTTAATCTTCCTTTGGATGTCATTTCAAACCAAATTATGGTTTTCCAAACTAGTCGGGATTAGCGAACCACACCGAAGTAATTATTTATTTTATTTCCCAATCCCCACCTATTCATCCCATGAAGCAAAGCTGGTAATACTTCATATTTAACACCACGGTGTTATCGGTAAAATTAATTACCATTTCATGTTCAAATCTAATTAAAGATTTAACTATCACTTTGGAGCAAAACTGGTAATACTCTATTCTCGCTCATTTTTCAAATTTGATAATTTAGATTATCAATCCACATTTCAATCTAATTGCAGATTCATTAAAACTCCTTTTACTGGGTTAAAGAACTAATGTCATTTAAAACACAGTTCACGATAAACCCAAATCACATTCTATTTATTATCAGGTTAAAGAACTAGTGTTATTAAAAACACCGTTCACGATAAACCCACAAATCAATTCTATTTAAAACCCATTTCAAATCCAATTTATTTATTTAAAATAAATGGGTTGTTACTTTAGTTCTAAACTAGTTCATTTTGATATAAATCTATTTTTATCTTTTCAAATATGGAGTTTTTCATTCCAATTTTCCCCAAATCATTTCTTATGATTTTACACAAATTATTGATATTTTTAATAATTTTATCAAGGCCCGTACAGTCGATTTCCATCAACGGCCATCGAACTGCACTTACAACGACCTTTTCCAAATTTGATTTGGACGTATCTCCAAATCCAACCGTTAGATTTTAATTTTCTAATATTCGTTAGAAAGCTCTTTTCGATACGAACCAACGGTTCCGGTTTTAGGAGAATCCGACGGTCGGATCTCCCGTAATGTCTGTTCGAAATAAATGGTCGAAATTTACGAACTGCCGCGGCGCGACGCGTTCTATTCAGGCCATTATATTATATATATATAATATATATAATATATATTTCATCGATTTCTATTTAAACCGAATTTTATAAATAGTTTTAAATTCGTTTCAAAAACAATTTCGACTTCCATTTCAAATTCAAATCAAATTTGATTTTTTTCCTTATAAATTCGTTTTAAAATTCATTTCAATTCAATTCTAATTCGTTTTATATTCAATTCAATTCAAATTCGTTTTCTATTCGATTCAATTCGAATTCGTTATATATTCAATTCAATTCGAATTCGTTTTCTATTCAAATTCGTTTTCTATTCGATTCAATTCGAATTCGTTATATATTCAATTCAATTCTATAAAAACGAATATAATCGATATAAATATCGTTCGCGTCAAAATAGCGCATCTCTAATCAATACGGCTTTATATATTTCAATAATTCCGTTATTCTATTCAACAAATGAATATTTATTATATTCAATATGTGAATCTATATTTTTGCCAACACATGACTAATCTCAATGAATGAGTACTGTCCACGTGTGACTATTTTTGTTATTTAATATATTTTATAAAAATTAAGGTATCTATCGTTTGATTTCAAATCAGACTCCAACCATAAATTAGTAAGAGAACGATTCCCTGAATATTAACCCCGAAGGCCGAAACCAACATCAGATTAATATCCAGGAGACCACTCATCTTATCTATTTTCTAGTTAGTTTCTAATTTTATATTTGATAAAGATGTAGATTTTATTATTAAAATATTTCGTTCAACACGTGACTAATCTCAATGGATGAGTACTGTCAACACATGAACCTTTATTTTATAATGATAAAGATGTAAATTTTATTGTTAAAATATTTCGTTCAACACATGACTAATCTCAACGGATGAGTACTGTCAACACATGAACCTTTATTTTATAATATAAAGATGTAAATTTTTTGTTAAAATATTTCGTTCAACACATGACTAATCTCAACGGATGAGTACTGTCAACACATGAACCTTTATTTTATATAAAGATGTAAATTTTTTTTGTTAAAATATTTCGTTTAACACATGACTAATATCAACGGATGAGTACTGTCAACACATGAACCTTTATTTTATAATATAAAGATGTAAATTTTATTGTTAAAATATTTCATTCAACACATGACTAATCTCAACGGATGAGTACTGTCAACACATGAACCTTTATTTTATAATATAAAGATGTAAATTTTATTGTTAAAATATTTCGTTCAACACATGACTAATCTCAACGGATGAGTACTGTCAACACATGAACCTTTATTTTATAATATTCTTTATTTTCTAAATTGGAATGAGGCCCAATCAATTACCATATAAAGTTAATTATATGGATTCCATACAACACATGTATATAATAGCAACGATAAATAATCAACCATCATCCAAAGTGCACTACACTGTATAAGCATCAAATATAGATATCTAACGCTTATAACAGCATGTCAATCAATCGATCGACATACAACTAATTATTGGGATTAGTGTATGCCGTATTTTATCCCAATACCGATGTGGGGTTTCAAACTATCAAACACAGATTTTTATTTGTGCAGTTGGGCGATGTGTAAAATTTATCGTCCCAATCAATGTCAGTCAAATCAGTGTATATAAACAAACCGTCCGGTTTGTAAATGAATATTTATTTATTCACATTCACTATATTCATATTCACGTTAAAAATTATATTTTTAATGATAAAATATTCTATTCGGTTCATTTATTAAATAAAATGATTTCTTTATTTTTCTAACTTATTTTAGAAAATTTCGGCGGCATAACGACACGATACTAGAAACGGGACAAGGCCTAGCCTTATCCCTGGTCTAGTAATGGCCCATGCCATTCACACATCAATCAAATCCATTCTCTTTCTCCAAACAATCAAATTCCAATCAAATAATCTATCCAACTACACAACCAAACAAACAAGTCCATGGTCTGTGGACAATGGTGTCGGGTGCTACTAGACACCGTCTGCATCCTAGTATATATATATATATATATATATATATATATATATATATATATATATAACTAGAAAAAGAAATTAAAGGGTTTCAATTGCAAATCTTTTCGTTCTCCACCCCCAAAAATGGCTGAAAGATCCAGAAAACAAATTTCCGCTAATCGCTACCAAAATTCTTTTGATTGGGCTCGATCGATGGTAATCATCTCTATTGTGAGTGGATCTTTCTCGATACGGCAGATTGAGGAGATTTTGAAAGCCAGATATGGCCGTCGTGCCCCATCCTGGGACTGGAACGTCAAGCGAATGGGTGATGTCTTTGTTGTTCGGTTCCCACAGCATCTGCTGACAGTAAACTTCTAATACAACTTCAATTTTACCATGGGGAGAATTAACCTGAGGAGGTGGAGTCCGCGTTTCGGCAGTGTCTCGAGGGAGAAGGAAACCTTTTGGATCCTCTTGAAAAATGCCCCGCTAGTATGTCGTAAACTTGACGTCCTCCAAGCAGCTCTGGAAGATTATGGAGACGTGGAGAGGGTCCAGTACGGTGCAATTCATGACGTGGATTATACTTGTTTGCGTGCCAAATTTACGAAGGAGGTGGGCACCCCATTGCCGGATTCAGTGGCAATTCCAATCGAAGGTTTTTCCCATGTAGTGCAGATTGAAAGATGCGAGGAAGATTCGCCGCCGAAAATCAATGTTCCTCTTTTCAAGTAGAGGGTGTTTGCAACCGATGGAGAGGGGAAGCTTAAAGTTTTGAGTAGCAAGGATGGGGGTGCCAAAATGCATGTGGAGGAAGTTATTGCTTCGGTGGCAGATTCGGCTATTGAAGGAGAAGGGGATGTTTTTGCAAGGAGGAATAATGATAATTATGTGGTTCGATTTGATGATGGGGTGGCAGTAGAGGTTGACGAGGTTGGCAACATTGTGGGAGTGGGTGCAAACTCCAGAGAGATCATCGCCGTCAACGAAAATGATGGAGTAGGCTTGCAAGATCTTGGGGAGGGAGGCAACATGCAAGGTGCCAGGGAGGCGGTGGATGAACAAGTCATGGACAACGAATCACAAGATTTAAATTTGGCTGGGGATTTGGCGCTGGCCCCAACCAGCTCAGGGGAATGCTCGGCTACAAGTGGTAAAGGCAAGCGTGCAATGGATCATAGTGTGGTCATGCTACGTCGCAGCGCAAGAGGGATGGGTCATCCATTGGCAGGTAGCATTTTTGTTCCTGTTATACTTAATACTTTGTCTAGTGATCAACTTCATGATATTGCAAATAAATCTGGTTTTGTGTTAAATGATGATGTGATAAGTGATATTAAGAACAAAGAAAATGAGAGGGTTAACGGTTCATCATGATAATTGTCACTTGGAATGTTAGAGGCCTAGGAACTTTTGATAAGTGTCTTAGGGTTAAAAATTACCTCAAGTCTGTAAAACCTGACATCATTATGCTTCAAGAGACTAAGCTGGAGAATCCTGAACCATTTATTTTCAAATGTCTTGGGTGGGGTGTCATTGATGAATGGGCCTTTATACCTGCTGTGGGAACCTCGGGTGGCATTTTTACTGGTTGGAATAGTAATTCTTGGTTGCTTAAGCAAGAAATCAAACAAACTTACTGTCTGCATTTGGCCCTGGAATGTAAATCTACAAATGTACTTTACTTCTATTCTAATGTTTATGGACCCAATACAAGACGAGAAAGAATGACTTTATGGGCCGAGGGTTTGGACTTTTATAAACTCATGTATGGTCCCTGGGTAATTGGCGGCGACTTTAATGTTACAAGATTTATGTCTGAACGTAATGTAGTGAAAAACGCTGGCTTGGGCGACGTGAACGATTTTAGTGACTTTGTTGGTAACTGTGGCCTTATTGACCTACCCATGACTAATAGAAAATATACGTGGACTGACGGTAGGACCCCTCCTACTTTAGTTCGACTCAATCGTTTCTTCATTAATTCTGCTATTATGACTTGCACCCCCTAACTCTTCAAAGAGGTCTTACTTCCCTTATTTCTGATCACTTCCCAGTTGTTCTTAACACTAACGTCGATTATAGAAGGAAATCTTTTTTTAAGTTCGAAAATATGTGGTGTATTGAACCAAATTTTGATGTGATGTTGCGCCAGAAGTGGGTAGAATTTCGCAACTTTGGGGATGCAGCTAGCAATTTTTGTAGGAAAATGAGACTTTTGCGTAAATTTTTAGCCAAATGGAATCGAGAAGTTTTTGGAAACATCAGAGTTAAGAAGCCGAGACTTGAATCTGAGATTATGGAGCTTAATGTGCTTGAGGAAGGGCGTAATCTAAGCGAGGCTGAGCGTGCCTTGTTAAAATCTAAAGAAAAGGAGCTTCTAACGGTGATTGATCAAGAAGAGATTTTTTGGAAACAGAGGTCGAGAACTCAGTGGCTTAAGCTTGGTGATAGTAACACAAGTTATTTCCACAAAGTAGCGAACGGTAGACGGCGTACTAACACAATATGTAGCATTTGGAAAGACGGAGTTGAAATTTGTGATCATCAAAGGATAGAGGAGGTTTTTACTGAATTTTATAAGGGAATCTTTGGTGAACGCATTGAGAATCGTGTGAATGTTGATTGGAAGATGCTGTATCCTTCATCTGTTGATCTTAGTGGCATTGATACGGAGTTCTTAGAAGAGGAAATCGTCACGGCTTTAAACGAAATGCCTGGTGATAAAGCCCCTGGCCCTGATGGTTTTCCGAATTTCTTCTATAAGAAATATTGGGATGTGATTAAACAGGATGTTATTAACATATTCAAAGAATTTCATTCTGGTTCCTTGAGATTGGACATGTTGGGATACGCTAATGTAGTCTTGATCCCTAAGAAAGGAGGAAATGTCTCGGCTGCAGATTTTCGACCTATTAGTCTCTTGAATAGTAGTTTCAAATTGATCACTAAGGTTCTCGCAAACAGACAGAAAGCGAAGATGGACAACCTGATTGATGTTTCGCAGACAACATTTATTAGGGGAAGATTCATTCTTGATGGTGCGGCACTTGTCCAGGAAGTTATCTCCCATAGTGATAAACATAATGTGCCTTGCGCAATCCTGAAGCTGGACTTCGCTAAGGCCTTTGACACAGTTGACTGGAGGTTTATCATGGATCTTCTTAGCGCGAGAGGCTTTCCGTGTAAATGGCTAAACTGGATTCATTGCATTTTAGCATCAAGCAGATCCAATATTTGTGTGAATGGAGTGGCTGGCAAAACTATTGTATCCAAGCGAGGGCTGCGCCAGGGTGACCCACTTTCCCCACTCCTCTTTGACTTGGCTGCCGATGTCTTTTGTCGGATCCTTCAGGTGGCAAGTTCTAATGAGATTATTCAAAGCTTTGGGCGTGATCACATCATTGGGGGTATTAATTCTCTACAATATGCTGATGACACTATTATTTTTTGCAACCCTGATTGCAAGAATATTGCCGCTTTAAAATTTTTGCTTTATGCTTTTGAAAGTTTATCTGGCTTAAAGATTAATTTTCATAAGAGCAGTGTTTACACTTTGGGCTGTAGCGTTGATGTGAACAGGAAATGTGCTGAAATTCTCAACTGCATGGCGGATTCTTTCCCTCTCAAATACCTTGGAGCTTACATCCGTCCAAAGAGATTGATGAAGAGTGATTGGCAATATGTGATTGATAAAGTGGACAGGCGATTAGCGAGGTGGAAAGGAAATTGTCTATCAAGGGCTGGACGTCTGGTGCTGGTGAACTCTGTTCTGGCGGCTATCCCTTTGTACTGGCTCTCTTTTTATTCGTGTCCGGGTTGGGTTGTTCAGAAGATTGATGTTGTTCGTCGGAATTTTTTCTGGACCGGTACGAAGGACACGCGCAAAGCCTGCTGTCTAGTGTCGTGGGATCAGGTGTGCAAGTCCAAAGATCAAGGAGGTTTGGGAGTCATCAACTTGAAAAACATGAACTCTGCATTACTTTGTAAATGGCTGTGGATTATGCTTAGCGAAAAGAAAGTTCTCTGGAAGGAGTGGATCTTAAACACTTGCTATGGTGGTAGATTTGACTGGAATGCGGACGTTTCCCATTGCTTAACATTCTGGCGTGGTGTTATGGCAAATGTTCACTGGATGAAGATTGGGACTGAGATTGTAGTTAAAAAAGGCCGAAGCGTCTCTTTCTGGTATGACTGTTGGTTGCTTCCTATCCCTTTGCGTAATGAATTTGCCGATCTGTTTGATATTGCATGCAACAAAAGTGCTTCAGTCTGTGCAATGTTTAATGCGAATTCTGCCAATTTTAAATGGAACCTGTCCTTCAGTCGTATTGTAGCTGGTAATGCTCTGCTTCAACTATGTGGCCTGATTCGCTTGTTAGAAGATGTACACCTTCATAGCAATGAGGAGGATGACTTTGTGCGGAAGATTGGTTGTAACTTTTGCGTGAGTGCACTTTATAAGTTGATGAACTTCGCAGGAAGAAAGTATGATGGATTCATGAGAATGTGGAGTTTTAAGGCCGTACCTGCTAAGGTCAAGATACATATGTGGATGATCATGCACAACAAGCTCAATACAGTGAAAAGATTACGGCTAAAAGGTGTTCATGTTACTGGGGGATGTGTTTTCTGCACTGACGACGACGAGGATTATCAGCATCTTTTTGTTGATTGCGATTTCGCCTTTTACGTGTGGACGAAGTGTTTAGTTTGCCTTAATATCTGCTTAGACCGGTCTCACTTCATCTCTGACCAATTTCTTTTCTGGAATAGCACTATTATTACATTACCTGACACTGACATGCGCCATATGTTTGCTCTTTTGAACTTTGCTTATGTTTGGATCCTCTGGCATGAACGCAACTCACGAAAGTTTAAATGCAAAATGAAACGGCCCAACTCAGTTATTTTTCGCATCCTTAATTTTGTTTCTCTTTGGTCAGGCAAGGAAGAAATCAAGTTTGTTGACACAATCGGAGCTCGAGTGATGGACAGGGCTCGTGGTAGCAGAGCTTGATGTTGCCATGCTTCACTTTACTGGGTTTGCATGCTGTTTTTTTGTTGTCGTTTCATAAAATTTTTGGGCACTATGTAAACATGCCTGCGTGCATGTATTTTGGTTGTACATATTTATGTAAATATTTGTAACTATTTATGTAACTAGTAGCTAGCCCTATGCATGCTGAACACGTTGTACTTGTTTTATGTTTAATGAATGAATGAAGGCGTGAATCTAGCGATTCACTACCTTTTTGCATCAAAAAAAAAATTAAAGAGTGAGAAATTCTCACCAAAGCTATCCCAACTTCACGACACTTCAAATGTAGGAAATCTTCGCCGTGCTCGCCTTTTGTCAATTTCGTTGCCCGTAGCCACTACATATATAAAAATCATATTTTTATTCTTCCTATAATATAAAAATCATATTTTTATTCTTCCTATAATATAAAAATCATATTTTTATTCTTCCTGTAATATAAAAATCATATTTTTATTTACTTCATATGTCAAAAACTGTAGAAGCTTTAAAACGGAGAAAACTCACTTTTTTTTCTAACGCCCGGATTCGCTGTTCTGGTTCCAGAATTCGCAAACGAGCTTCAATCTTCACACCATCTTTTTTCTAGCTTAAACGCACCATTCTGGACAACTTTTGCCTAAGAGACTTTTTGCCAAAAATGCTCCAATTCGCCAGAATTCGCAAAAGTACACGATTTTTACCGCTTTCAGACAGCAGACTTTGAACGCGTTTTCCGAGCAGCTCCGAACTCCAAAACCTGACTTCCATATAGCCAAATCGAAGAGAATTTCGTTCTCTACAACTTTGGTCTAGAGCGACTTTGGCCAAAAACGCACCGTTTGAGAGATATTGGCGAAATACGGTCAAGGGCTTATTTGCAAAACGGGCGATTTGTGTAAAATGGGTTTTTGGTGACCGGGGGGCCCACGGCCGGAGTTGGGTGGCTAGGGTTGGGCGCCGGACCTGATTGGGCGTGGGGAGCTCGCTGGTGGGTGGTGGCGGTGGTGGTGGAGCCCGTGGTGGTGGCGGGTTGTGGCGTGGAGGGGCTCGCGACTAAGGGTGGCTGGGTTTTTTTTTTGAGGCGCGGTTCCTTCAATTGAAGTGGAGAGAGAAGATGGGAGGAGGAGGAGGGTCTGACGTGGGTGGAGGCGGCGAGTCGACGGTGGTGTCAGGTACGAAGGCGGGTGGGTTCGATTTGAGGAGCAGCAGTTTTTTTTTTATTTGCAGATCTGAAAAGGGACGGGAATGAGGAGAGGGGGAAAAGGTGAGGGAGTTTTATAAAATAAATATAATAAATTAATATTATTTTCTTTTTTAGAGTTGACTTTTCATCCGAACCCCGATTCGAACCCAATGACTGTCGTCCCTAGCGTATTACCCCCATTCTGAACACAATGGGATAGGTTTCGTAACCCAATTCGGCTGTTTCGATAGGTTTTTATTCAAATTAAATTATAAATCAGTGTATATTCAGTTTTAAACGTACATTTCAATTTACCGGGGCCACACTCTAACTCGAAAAATTCCAGAAAAATTATTTCTAGCTTCGTATTAATGATACGGTCCTAAAAAAACTAATTTCGTCAAATTCTAAGACCGTTTGAAAAATGGCCATCTTCTGGTCGACCCGAATTGACTGAAACTGTCAAAACACGTTTTCCTTTGCAACGCTCACATATTGATTCGAAAAATTATGAAATTTGGAATCTAACAATAATTTGACATCACGGATCCAACAAAAGTGGTTTCGTCGAAATCCGAGGTCGTTTGCAAAATTTCCATTTTTAAGGGCCTGAATTCCATAGCGACTATTCAGAATTTTCAACTGGACATATCTTTTGATCCCCGCTATGAAATTTTGATTTTTCGGACTCATTGGAAAGATATTCTCAATTAGATCCTATTATTTTTTGTTTCACTAAAATCCGGTTTATTTTGCACCCGGTACATTCTATTGAAGTTTGAAATTGAATTATCGAACTACCGCGCCATTTTCAATTCCATTTATAATATATAAATAATAATTATATTCTAACGACGACGTATATAATATATACGTTCGAATTATATTCAAAATAAATTTCTCGTTGATTTTTTTTCAAATAATCTATTTTAAATATTCAAAATTCGCTAAAATTGCCCAAAAAAAAAAATTTGCTCTCATTTCCGGGTTATTACAGTGATTCCCCTCATGTTGTAAACACCCCACCTCCGTTAAAGTCACTCACAGAGGGAATGCCTTAACTTGGGTGGAGCATTATAGGTAAAAGATGCAGATAAATTACAAGACAGACAAATAAAGCAGCGGAAAATAAAGTCATTTTATTAACAATGTGGTTCAGCCAAGCTTTTACAACAGTTGTCTCAATCATACCAAAAGTAATACATATAACTTCTGTCTTGATTTAAAAACTTCCAAGTATAAAAGAAGCATAAAAATAACAATGATGTTCCCCAATAAAGCATGAACCATCCATAGCAGTGGAAGAGAGGTTCCAAAGCAAAACATCGACTATCTTCGAGCTTGAAAAGAAAACTGAGTTAAGTGGTAACATTTCCTCCCTGAGAACCTGGAGGGGGGAAATGGAAGAAAAGAGGCGAAACAAAACTAGGTCAGACATAAGTCTGGTAAATCCAGTTACTTTCAGCATATGAACAAGCAAGAACAACATGACATGAATTAAACTGAATAAAGACATAAGCATGATGATGAGGAACATAGGATACACAGAATAAGCAATAGGAAAGATAAACTAAGTATAATATCTCATGTTAACTATTCTCTGCTTCGCTACTACCCAGTTATTCTGACTTCTATATCTCTGCACCACCTAACGTGTGTCCTAACTAGTAATTTGTATAAAGGATAATATTACAACGTGATCCCAATCCCCGAAATTTTGGTAGCCTTCAGGTGTACATCTATTATGAGGATTCCACCTCAATCAACCTAATTGCCATAAAGATTTTAGATGTACCCTTACTACCGTATTGATCGGCTCCCTACTTGTACAAATGTTCCATGTGTCTGTGTCAATCGGCCCTCTCTTGCGTGTAGATACCCGATGCTGGTGCCACCATAAGGTGTATCAATCCTTATGATGGCAACCCAACATGAATCAAGATGCACAGTGTATAACTACTGGTACCTAGTGCCTGCTTTTTCCCACTATGAAGTACGTGCATGCCCGTAAACCACCGGAACCTACACTGACGTACCCCCTGCCGTTATCTTTGACCGCTTATAATCAGCCTAGTAATCGTGCCCCACCCTGCCTAGCTCAGGGTACCATGATACATCTATGTGGGTTACTACTGAAATGGGTCCCCGTTACTAGGGTTTCCTACTGGTTAAGTTTGTGGGCCTATATTTACTATTATTACCCACCAACCCGATATGACTTAACCCTCCCCCCGATCCAAGCATGTTTATATAATGGTTAAGTTTTGTAGGCCTATATTTACTAATATTACCTACCAACCCGACGTGTACTTAACCTTCCTACAGATTCAAGCATGTTTATTTAAAGGTTAAGTTTTGTGGGCCTATATTTACTAATATTACCCACCAACCCGACGTGTACTTTACCTTCCCACGGATTCAAGCACGTTTATTTAATGGTTAAGTTTTGTAGGTCTATACTTACTAATATTACCCACCAACCCGACGTGTACTTAACCTCCTACTCCTCAAGTCGTGTTGGTTAAGTGGTTCTTATTAACTTAACCTTTCTCGCTTATCATGTTGGATTGGTTAAGTGTGATTTATTAACTTAACCATGTTCATTCATCAAATTATATTGGTTAAGTATTTCCCATTTAACTTAACCCCATTCGTTCATCAAGTTACATTGGTCAAGTGTCATTAATCAATTCAAGTTAACTTAACCCACCCACTCGTTACGTCATGTTGGTTAAGTGTTTCCTTCTGGTGTTGACTTCACCCTACCTCAAATCATGTTATATTGATTAAGTGCTGCCCTCTTGTGTTAACTTAACACTTCCCATACGTCATGTTATATATTGGTTAAGTGTTATCCTCTTATATTACTTAACCCCACAACATGTTATATATTGGTTAAGTGTATCCTCTTATGTTACTTAACCCTACCATAAGTCATTATATATTTTGGTTAAGTGTTACCTTAGTTAACTTAACCCTACCATATGTTTAATTAACTTGTTATAATGGTTAAGTGTTCCCTTAGTTAACTTAACCCTACCATCTGTTTAGTTAACATGTTATAATGGTTTAAGTGTTCCCTTAGTTAACTTAACCCATCCATATGTCATATTGGTTAAGTATCATTAACCTACCCCTCCCATACTCAGCATGTGTCATTAGCATTAATTTATTTATTAATGCACCAACCTCTCACATTAGATATGCATTGTTGCGGTTACTGGATATGTCGGGCGGTTCCGGGCAGTTTTACACCACAACTCAATCTAACCTTGGGTTTTTCTTGGGCATGATGCACTAACCTCTCACATTAGATAAGTGTTGTTGTGGTTACTGGATGTACCGGGCGGTTCCGCGCAGTTTTACACCACAACTCAATCTAACCTCGGGTTAGACATTCTCGTCTTTTAGCATATTTACATATTTACGGTGTATATGTAAATTATTCACAATTAAATTATAAAATTAATTATGCTCATAATTATTAATTAATGGCATAACAATTATACCGTTTTCATGCTAATTACCCAAATCCACCAAAGCTAGTCATGATCCCGTTTCTCAAGTTATGCCCAACCAATTCCAATTTCAAGTTATTAACCAAAATAGGCTATACCCCGTCTTCCCAAACTTGCAATAATAGTCATTCCCAAAATCACTATGTCATATGTTTAGCGTTCCAAATCAATAGTTAAGCCCAATCTAGTTTTAATATTCTAGTTTACAGTGTATGGCCAAAACTTGATTTACAAGCCAACTAACCCAAACTTGCAGTTATAATGATAACAATGCCCTAATGTCAATTACAAATTTTGCCCAACCATTTCACCAAATATGTTATGTTCAGTTACTTTCCCCAATTATGTTATGACAATATTGTCAATTTCATGTTTATGTCCCAATAACTCAAACCTTCCCCGTATTCCCATCGTACGTATATCGCGATTCAACCTAGATTATATGTCAATCTAGATTCACAAATAAAAAAAGAACAAATAGGAATAATATGACAATGATAGGCATAAGAACTGGCACAAGATGATAGTCCCAAAACACAAGAATTACAGATCTAATAGAATTACAGCATAACTAAATAAACTGATTTAGAATCATTGCAGGCATATAGATCTGATTATGAACAATATTATGGACATGAAAGGCTTGGATAATAAACTAGGTTCGAAAATTTGTATAGGTTCGGTTGGATCGATAAGAAGCAACCCAAAGTCATAGATTCACAAAGGTTAAGAATAAATCCAAATAGAAAATCAAGCATAGGTCCAAATTCATTTTATTCCATGTCCATACTATAATTGGTTGTCTAAATCTGAAAGTAATCGGGAACTTACAAAACAAAGGCAAGTCTTGTTTTCTGGAATCTAAATTCTGAAACTGAATTGCTCGCCTTTGATGTAGATAGCTGAATACTCTAAATTAGATTTGATTTAATTTGATTCTTGCTTTAATCTTGCTTTCTAGTTTGATAAGAGATGGTGGCTAGGTTAGGATGATGATTGACAACATGATGGCTCCTTGGAATGAATTTGTGTGGTTTAGGGTTTAGATATAGGTTGACTATATATAAGTCTAGGATTATTTAGAGCCGTTAGATGAAGTTGGAGTCCATCAGAACCACCCAGCTCAAACACACATCATCCGGCCACTCAGAAGAAGACACATCATCACAGAACACTCCTGAATTTTGTGTTGGATCAGTATGGGCGCACTTGGCAGGTGCGCCAGTGCATTTTTTTACTGGTGCACTTGTGAAGTGCGCCAGTGCATTCTGGTCGACTTCTGGTTTTTCTGCCAAACTTTGCTCATCCATATCTTCTTCATACGGTATCCGTTTTACGCAAACTTGGACTCTATCTCAAGAAGAATTCTGAGACAAATGCAATGGCGTAACCCATTTCATCTAATTCTTCTTTTAATAATTAATTATTCTTTAATTATATCTTATGTCCTGTTTTAAAATTACGGGGTGTTACATTCCCCCCTACTTAAAGGGTTTCATCCCCGAAATCTTCAAGTTAGGAAGAACGTATATCCTAACATCCAACATCCATCTATTCAACCATTAAATCACAGGCGTCCATTGTCCTTAGAAAAGATTTCTAATGCTTTCATGATCATATGCATAGTGTGTGTATATGTCCTTATCTAATGCAAAATCAAGCGGTCTACTGATCCAGTTGACCTCCTTAACGCGAATTATGTCAGTGCCATGAGTCCATCATGTATGCAATTATTCCTAATCGTACTTTATAATTTCTACATGAGTTCTTTAATCATTCATACAAATGCAACATTCATATGATAACACACCAAGTTTCAATCCATATATATATAAAAGTTCACTCATGCATATGCAATATGAAAGTGACTGAGCCGATCTAGTGCCTAATGTGTGTATATGCATCCACGAGCAACCACTAGCAAACACTTGCATCCACCAAACATAACATGTCTCAAACACATGTTTACATCTACCTAAGGATCGGGAATAGGACCGAGAGGATATACTTAAGAGATAAAGACTAGCATGCAAATAAACTTTACAGAAAAAGAGGAATCAAAGGTATACCCTTAAAAAGGGTATGATGCGCGTATCTAGTCTTCAAACTTCTAAGTCGCATCTTCTTGAGCTTCGCTTCATTGTGCTCTGACTGTCTTGACATCACGATTGCGAAGCTTCTCGACCTCCATTTCCAAAACTTACTAGTAAAGATAGGACCTCGATCACTCACTATGCTAGCGGGTATCCAACGTAGTCGAATTACCTTTCCAAGATAAACAGATGTTAACGATGAAACCAAGTGTATATACTAAGATGATTAGAGGTCTCTCCTATACTTAGCTTATCCATCACGTCACAAATCTGAGGGTTAAAAGCTAAAGGTTGCTAGTACTTTTTACCTCTCTTAAGGTCAGTCTTACTTAGGGCGCTCACCACAACCATTTATTTCTCATGCAAACCATACTAGTCGAACTTGACATCCCTCAAGTGCAAGCTCCAAAGGCCTAAACCAATATCAGACAAGCACCCAAGGAATACCTCCTCCGAATTTGGATGATTTATGTAAGATGATACTAGCAAAACAACCAAACAATTGAGCACTTAACCGACTCTAGCTATCATCACCAATCTTGCTCCAAAATTATCGTTGATCACATAACTGGCTTTGCATTGTCAACTAGATATATGCGGAAGTCTAACTCGTGTTTTAGGGGAAAAACCCCTAATCTAATCAAAACATCCTCGTACTCATGGACTATTCTAACGGATCGCAAATCGTCGATAGATGCATTAAGTGATTCTAGGTAGCTAAACCTAACTGATCCCTTAGGATCGCAAGAAATCTCGAGGGTATTCCCGAGGCAAGTAAAAGGTCTAACTACCCTCCTTTCGCAATTACTAGCTAACCATTCCATGCCTAGAATCAACCCATAGCCCATGAAACCAAAAACATAAGCATTACACTTAGACTTGGCACTTAATATAACTATTCTCAAATCCTTACAAAGCAAAGATAAATGAGCCAAACCACCGATTGGATTTGAGAAAATAATGGGATCCTCTACTATACAAGCTCCAGGGTGTAGAGATTCAACTATGGAAGCAGATATGAAAGAATGTGAAGTGTTAAAATCAAAAGAGTACTATCAGGATTATCAAAAGAAAACTAAACTTTTTCAACAGAAACCTTACTACCTCCCTCTCAGGTATGCTGGCAGTGAGAGCAAGCTCTTGCCCTCCTGAAAATCATGTTCTTTGTTCTTGCCCTTGTCCTTATATGACCCATTATACTATAATAAAGACACTTCCTCTTGTCTTAGGTTTTTACTATTCTTTCCTTTTTACCTCCTTTGTGAACCAAGTATATATCCATGAGTTCCTCATCTTTGGATTGCATTCCTTAGCCAAACTCCCTTATTTTCACTTTTTCCATCCTTGTGTAACTTGTCGACAAGTCTCTTGAAAGCTGCCTCCATCGCACGGAAAAAATCCTACAAAGCTCGAAAGAAAATTAGTCGTAGGTAAAACTACTGCAGCTATAGATGGAAGTTGGGCGCTTATTTGCCCTTTTGACAAGTGTCGTAGTCTCATCAAGCCTACGGAACCATGCCGCGATGAGGTTGCATCCCAGAAAGCCAGGAGCCCCGGAGGCTAAGGAAAGAAGGAAACAAGGATTCAAATAGAGGATCAAAAAGATAGTGCATATGGCTTTGGGGAATATGCCTTTAAAACAAAACTTTTCTTTTGAAAATGCTTCTTTTAAAACCGTTTCGAAAATAATTTTTCAAATCTTTTATCTGAACCGGTAACCTTCATCTCTGATACCAAGTGAAACACCCCCCCCCCTCCGTTAAGGTCACTTACAAAGGGAATGCCTTAACTTCGGTGGAGCGTTATAGGTAAAAGATGCAGATAAATTACAAGACAGACAAGTAAAATAGCGGAAAATAAAGTCATTTTATTAATAATGTGGTTCAGTCAAGCTTTTACAGCAGTTGTCTCAATCATACTAAAAGTAATACATAGAACTTCTGTCTTGATTTAAAAACTTCCAAGTATAAAAGAAGCATAAAAATAACAATGATATTCCCCAATAAAGCATGAACCAGCCATAGCAGTGGAAGAGAGGGTCCAAAGCAAAACATCGACTATCTTCGAGCTTGAAAAGAAAACTGAGTTAAGTGGTAACATTTCCTCCCTGAGAACCTGGAGGAGGGAAACGGAAGAAAAGAGGCGAAACAAAACTAGGTCAGACATAAGTCTGGTAAGTCTAACTACTTTCAGCATATGAACAAGCAAGAACAACATGACATGAATTAAACTGAATAAAGACATAAGCATGATGATGAGGAACATAGGATACACAGGATAAGCAATAGGCAAGATAAACTAAGTATAACATCGCATGTTAACTATTCTTTGCTTCGCAACTACCCTGTTATTATGATTTTTATATCTCTGCACCACCTAATGAGTGTCCCAACTAGTAATCTGTATAAAGGATAATATTACAACGTGATCCCAATCCCTGCAATTGTGGTAGCCTTCAGGTGTACATCTATAATGAGGATTCCACCTCAATCATCCCAATTGCCAGGAAGATGTTAGATGTACCCTTACTACCGTATCGATCGGCTCCCTACTTGTACAAATGTTCCATGGCTCTGTGTCAATCGGCCATCTCTTGCGTGTAGATACCCTTTGCTAATCCCACCATAAGGTGTATCAATCCTTATGATGGCAACCCGACACGAATCAAGATGCACAGTATATAACCACAGGTACCCAGTGCCTGTTTTTCCCGCTTCGAAGTACGTGCACGCCCGTAAACTGTCAGAACCTACACTGACGTGCCCCCTGCCGTTATCTTTGACCTCTTATAATCAGCCTAGTAATCGTGCCCCTCCCAGCCTAGCTCAGGGTACCGTGATACATCTATGTGGGTTACTACTGAAATGGGTCCCCGTTACTAGGGTTTCCTACCGGTTAAGTTTGTGGGCCTATATTTACTAATATTACCCACCAACCCGATATGTACTTAACCCTCACCGATCCAAGCATGTTTATATAATGGTTAAGTTTTGTGGGCCTATATTTACTAATATTACCTACCAACCGGACGTGTACTTAACCTTCCCACAGATTCAAGCATGTTTATTTAATGGTTAAGTTTTATGGGCCTATATTTACTAATATTACCCACCAACCCGACGTGTACTTAACCTTCCAACGGATTCAAGCATGTTTATTTAATGGTTAAGTTTTGTGGGCCTATACTTACTAATATTACCCACCAACCTGACGTGTACTTAACCTCCTACTCCTCAAGTCGTGTTGGTAAAGTGGTTCTTATTAACTTAGCCTTTCTCGCTTATCATGTTGGATTGGTTAAGTGTGATTTATTAACTTAACCCAATTCATTCATCAGGTTATACTGGTTAAGTATTTCCCATTTAACATAACCCCATTCGTTCATCAAGTTATATTGGTCAAGTGTCATTAATCAATTCAAGTTAACTTAACCCACCCACTCGTCACGTCATGTTGGTCAAGTGTTTCCTTCTGGTGTTGACTTGACCCTACCTCAAATCATGTTATATTGATCAAGTGCTGCCCTCTCGTGTAAACTTAACTCTTCCCATATGTCATGTTATATATTGGTTAAGCGTTATCCTCTTGTATTACTTAAGCCCACCACATGTTGTATACTGGTTAAGTGTATCCTCTTGTGTTACTTAACCCTACCACAAGTCATTATATATTTTGGTTAAGTATTATCTTAGTTAACTTAACCCTACCATCTGTTTAATTAACATGTTATAATGGTTAAGTGTTCCCTTAGTTAACTTAACCCTACCATCTGTTTAGTTTACATGTTATAACGGTTAAGTGTTCCCTTAGTTAACTTAACCCACCCATATGTCATATTGGTTAAGTATCATTAACCTAACCCTCCTATACTTAGCATGTGTCATTAGCATTAATTTATTTATTAATGCACCAACCTCTCACATTAGATATGTGTTGTTGCGGTTACTGAATATGCCGGGCGGTTCCGGGCAGTTTTACACCACAACTCAATCTAACCTCGGGTTTTTCTTGGGCATGATGCACTAACCTCTCACATTAGATAGGTATTGTTGTGGTTACTGGATGTGCCGGGCGGTTTCGGGCAATTTTACACCACAACTCAATCTAACCTCGGGTTAGGCATTCTCATCTTTTAGCATATTTACATAATTATGGTTTATATGTAAATTATTCACAATTAAATTATAACATTATTTATGTTCATAATTAATGGCGTACCAATTATACCATTTTCATGCTAATTAACCAAATCCACCAAAGCTAGTCATGATCTCGTTTCTCAAGTTATGCCCAACCAATTCCAATTTCAAGTTATTAATCAAAATAGGCTATACCCTGTAACACCCCGTATTTCTGTTAATACTAATATTCACAAATTAAAAGAATTAATATTGAGAATTTGCACGAAATAGCCTTAAAAAGGCATATAACAAATTTGAGATATGTGAATTGCCTTAAAAGGCGAAAAATGGAATTAAGACATTAATTGGAAAATTAATGTGTAGAAATGGTCATAAGTTAATTATGGATTAATTTGAATTCATGAATAGGTGCGTGTGTATATATATATATATATATATATATATTTATATATATATGGGCAGTTAATGTAAACATGAATAGAAGTTTATTAATTTGCTGAGTGTTTGCTGAGTCACTTCTGACTCATTGCTGAGTCAATAAGATAAACCCCATCTGGTCTGAATGGCTGCGGTTATTTCTAGGTTAAATCTAATGGCCTAAATGAATCCTAAAATCTATAAATAAGTGGGTAGACTCTAACCCTAAATCACTTGAAAAATTGGAGAGCTACCGACATGCCGTTGCCATGGAGTTCAGCATAGCCGTCACAAACTAAAGAAGAAGAAGGCCTAATCTACAAACTAAATCTACTCAAATCAAATGAAAAGCTCTCTCTCTCTCTTTCTATTTCTCTTCTTTAAAATTGTGAGTATGATGAATCTCACAATATTATTATAAAATAATTTGATTAAGTTATGAATGGATCACAAGAAAGTGATATGAATTGTTATGTATTTGTAAATTATGTTGTGGATCTCTTGTTATGCTATTATGTTATGATATATATGTTGTTATGTTGTAGTGATTATGTTGTAAATAATCCTATGCTATGTCATATGTGATTAATCATGCTATGCAATGTTGTAAATCATATCATGCTATGTTGCAAATTATGATATGCTATGTTGTAAATCTTATATATGTTGTAGATCTCATATTATCACATATGTTGAAATACTTATGTTATATGATAATGATGTCATGTTAAGTTGTGTTGAATCATACAAGTTGTAAAATCATGATGTTAGTATTTATGCGAATTGGATCATGTTTAAAGTTTATGTTTTTTTTATAATAGATCTTGATTATGGGAATTTTCCTATTGGGTTAGGTGTACCCATATACATGAATCTACAAATTAATTGGATCTTGAATATGGGAATTTGCCTATTAAGTTAGGTGTACCCATATACATGAATCTATGATTAAATGAATTTTGATTTTTGGGAATTTGCCTATTAAGTTAGGTGTACCCATATAAAACCATATTGTTAATGATGTTGATTCACACATGTCCTATACAAGTTTATGAAATTTGATCAAAATCATATTATGTGAATTATGAATAAGTTGACACCCTTAGATCCATGACATGTATAACCTTATGCAAGTTGTAATGTATGCAAGTTTTACCCCTTGTTATGATTTATTTAGTCACATATATATGTTGTTGTTGTGAATATTTTTTTTATGCTATGAGTTAGACTAATAGGGTCTAGCATACATTTTGCGAATAAACGTTTAAACGTGGGGTAGGGGTAATATTAGGAAATTAATAAATAAGGGTGCAATTGATATGATTTTGCATGCCTTAAATGGATGTCCATAATTGAGTCAATTATGGACATTGTTAAATTTGGAATTAATTAATAATTCAAGTAGGGAATTATTAAAATTGGGGAAAGTGGATTATTAATAATAATCAATGCTTAGGACACGAGGTTGGACCCGTTTGTGACGTAAACCTGCCCGGACCCGCCCGGCAAATCCAGTAGTCACTAATGTCGGCCCAATGTGAGAGGTCCTAGGCCCAAACTAAAGCATAACAGTTGTAAAGACACGAGGTTAGACTCTTTTGTGGTGTAAGACTGCCCGGACCCGCCCGGCAAATCCAGCTGCCATAAATGCCAGTCTAATGTGAGAGGTCTTTATGAGGTTATGGCCTTAATGAATTAAGAAATACTTAGCCAGATAATCATGTAAGGTGGGACATGGGGGTTAAGTAGGTGCCTTGGGTGGCATGAGGAATCTAGTGGTTGCCTTTAGAGGCATTTGAAATACGATTAGACTTAACCAAATACACATGTAAATGAACATGACTAAGTGGGTTAAGTGAATGGACTAATGGGACAAGCTTAGGTGGAATGCTTGTGGGAAATAATGGGGGCCCATTTCAACCAGTATCCCAAAACGTATCTTTGTGGGCTCGACCCAAGTCGAGGATGGGACACGCATACTGGGTTTGACTATAAGAGGCCAAAACAGGGAGCGGTGGCAACGCAAGTCCAACGGGTTTCTTATGCGTGTGTGGACCCGGGCTGGTAGGTAAGACGTTGTTGCATCGTGTTGGTATAAGCCGTGCATCTCCGTTATATCGGGTTGCCACTTTAGGGGAATGATACACCCCACTGTGGGGCTAGCACGGGTATCTACGAGTAGGGAGCCGATCGAAAAATGGAAAGTGGGGTACACCTAGTGGAGATAGGGGCAGGCGGCACCTATGTAGTCAGCTAGGAGTACGTAAAGCCATTAAGAAAGTTTCTAAGTGAAGCTAAGTGGAATCAATCTTTAGGGTGACTGGTGTGGTGCAGTATAGTGTTTATCCTTTAGTATTTAGGAGCGCCTATAACGTTTCCTTTAGCGATTGTCTATGTCCTTAATCTGCTCTTTCATAGACATTTCCTTGTTTTCCAGCTTATGCCTTAGTCCGGTTATTTTGATAATAGTATTGTAGAATTATCATACTCGCAGACTTTATGTCTGACCCCCCCCCCCCCCTCTTTTTCATCCTTTTCTCCCTTCAGGTCCTCAGGTTGGGCCAAGTTCCAGTGGAGTCTGATTGGATTGCTTATCTCTTGGAAAGCTTGGACTGCTGAAGTAAAGTCCAGCTTGTTATCTTTCTTTTTAATGGCTATCTATGTAATGGGATTATGTACTTGTTTTATCAAGATAGATATTGTACTTGACTTTGATTATGGTGTTATGATGTAATCAAACATGTTTTGACTTCTGCTGCAATTGAAATAAAGTTTTTAAATTTCCAAGTACTATTTTATATCTGTCTTATTGAAATTTTACTGTTCTATATTCACCTAAAACCTCCATAGAAGTTAATGCATTCCCTTTGTGAGTGACATTAATGGACGTGGGGTGTTACACGTGGTATCAGAGCATAAGGTTACCAGAACAGATAAAATTTTTAGAAAAATATTTTTCTAAAGTATTTTTGGAAGAAGTGCTTTCAAAAACATGTTATTTAGAGAAAGTTTTTATGAAAACATAATCCCAAATAGCCATATCCTTATCTTTATCTTTCGAATTCACCATTTTGAATCTTTCCTTTTTCGTTTCAGCATGGCTGAAGATCTTAATCTCCCAGAAGGTGTGACGATTCCAGGGTGGTTTAGGAGATATTTGGAGGCTAGGGCCACCACTGCAGGCCCAGCAGATGTTCCTCCACCCCCAGTTGCACCCATTCCTCCTCATCCTCCTCCTCGTGTTGACACTTTTGCAAAGACGTGCAAGGAATTTAAGGCTATGGGAGGAAAAACTTTTCAAGGGACTGAGACGTTTGTGGAGGCCAGAGACTGGCTTAAGGAGACTGAGGAATTGTTGGATATCTTTGAAGTGGAAGATGGGAGGAAAGTCCGTTTAGCTGCTTGGTTAATGAAGGGAGAGGCCTCGTTTTGGTGGGAGGTCACTAACGGGGAACGTCCAGTTGATTCATGGGCGGATTTCAGACGAAGGTTTGAGGCAAAGTTTCTTTGAAGGGCAGAGGAGAATTTAAATATGGAAAAATTCCTGACATTAAAGCAAGGGAGCTTATCAGTGAAGGAGTATGTCAATAAATTTAATCAGTTAGCAAGGTTTGGCTTGGAGTTGGTGAACACGCCAGAGAAGAAAGCTTTGAGGTTCGTTAGAGGCTTGAATGAACCGTTGCAAGGGTTGGCTATGACCCACATCCCTATGGGAGCCACCTTTGAAAGGCTAGTAGAAATGGCACTTATGCATGAGGATAAGGCAGTTGAAAAGAAAGGGGATCAGAAGAAACCCCAATAGCAAAATAAGAAGGGTGGTAAAAACAATAATGGCAAAGGGAAGAAGAGATGCTTCAATTGTGGGACGCCTGGCCATCTCAGCAAAGATTGTAGAAAGAAAAAGAAGACTGGTTGTTTTCATTGTGGAGATGCGGGACATTTGGTGAAGGACTGCCCAAAGAAGGGGCAGAGGGCAGGGTCTACCTCGGGAGGACAGGTGCAGGCTCTTATGGCATCAGGGCAGGCAAGGGGGCAAGTTCAGGCTATTGCGGCCCCACCGCTGCAAGAAAGAGGTAGAACAATTTCTGTTGAAAGCTTAGTTTTTCTGTTTGATCATCCTGTCCGTACCTTATTCGATTCTGGCGCATCTCATTCGTTTATCTCTGCATCATTAGTTGAATTACTGCACTTGAACACCAGTTTAGTAGAGGATCCCTTGGTTGTTTCAAATCCAATTGGGGGTTCGGCTCATTTGACCATGATATGTTTGGATTTGAAAATCTCTATACTTAGCGTTGAATTTAGATGTGATGCTTATGTATTGGGCTTCATGGGCTATGGGCTAATTTTAGGAATGGATTGGTTATCTAGAAATGGGGCCATTCTTGATTGTGAAAGGAGAGTAGTTAGGCTTGTGACTCGCCAATGCTCTCGACATCTTTTGTAGTCCCATAAATTCCGTTATGCTAAGTTATCTTGAATCGCTTGACGCGTCTATGGAGAATCTGTGAACGGTAGAGGTGGTCCGGGAATATCCGGATGTGTTTGAGGAGGTGAAGGGCTTACCTCCAAAGCGGGAGATAGACTTTCGAATTTATCTTGTGGATAATGCTAAACCCGTATCTTTGCCAGTGCGCCACATGGCTCCTCGTGAAAGGAGGGAACTCAATAAGCAAGTGAAGGAGTTGCTTGAGAAGGGGTTCATAAGACGTAGTATATCAGAGTGGGGTGCTCCAGTAGTATTTGCTACAAAGGCGGATGGGTCCCTTAGACTTTGTGTGGACTATAGAGAACTAAACAAGCTTACTAAAAAGAACTGACACCCACTGCCGAGGATTGACGATCTCTTTGATCAGTTAGTTGGCGCCTCAGTGTTTTCGCAGTTGGACTTAGCCACTGGCTTTCATCAACTGAGAGTGGCTGAGGATAGTATAGATAAGACTGCTTTTAGGACTCCTGACGGATTCTATGAATGGCTAGTGATGCCCTTTGGTTTGACAAATGCCCCCGCATATTTTTTTGATTTGATGAGTAGGGTGTTTAAGGAGTACCTTAACAAATTCGTGGTAGTCTTTGTGGATGACATCTTAGTCTTTTCTAAGAATGAAGAAGAGCAGGCCCTACATCTTAGGGAAGTGTTGGAAACCCTTCGAGCGCATAACCTTAAGGCAAAATTTTCTAAGTGTCACTTCTGGAGGAAAGAAGTACGGTTCTTAGGGCACGTGGTTTCCAAGGAAGGGATAGCAGTGGATCCCGCAAAGGTGGTGGCCATCCAAGATTGGAAGGTCCCTAAAAATGTAACCGAAGTAAGAAGTTTTTTGGGGTTGGCTGGCTATTATAGGAAGTTTATCAAAGACTTCGCAAAAATATCAGCTCCATTAACATGGTTAACGAAAAAGAACCTGGTTTTTACGTGGGACGAAGATTGTGATGATGCGTTCCAACGTTTAAAGAGAGCCTTAACTTCAGCCCCAGTCTTAGTGTTGCCAGACGGGAATAAACCGTTTACCGTCTATACTGATGCTTCTGGGACGGGACTTGGCGCGGTCCTCATGCAAGAGGGAAGAGTTATAGCCTATGGTGGAAGGCAGTTGAGGGTTCATGAAAAGAATTACCCTACGCATGACCTTGAGTTAGCCGCAATTGTTTTCGCGCTTAAGTCTTGGTGTCACTATCTTCTTGGTGAGAAATTCGAACTGTTCACTGACCACAAATCATTAAAATACTTATTCTCTCAGAAAGATTTCAATTTAAGGCAGCAATGGTGGATGGAATTCCTAGCCTCCTACGATTTTGAAATAGCATATACCCCGGGCAAGGGTAACGTGGTAGCAGACGCCTTAAGTAGGAAAAGGTTGTCCTTGAGTCCGTTGTTTGTTGAACGACGAAGCTTAGAATTCATCTCCATGTTTGACTTTAGACCCTCCGTTGACCTAGTACCTGGTTTGTTAGCATCCTTGGAGGTTAGACCTGCACTTCTAGGATGAGTTGGTGAGGCACAGCAAGACGACCCCCAGTTGGTTGAGATAGTAGAAAAGCTCAAAGGAGGGGAGTCGTCTAGCCATCTTCGTAGGTATACCCTAGACGATAAGGGTTGGTTACGAAGGGATAATAGACTTTGTGTACCACAAGACGAAGACTTAAGGAAGGCCATTCTTGATGATGCTCATCGCTCAAAGATGACCATTCATCCCGGCGGAGACAAGATGTACAAAGATATGAAGCGGGTTTTCTTTTGGGCCGGTATGAAAAAGGATGTGACCGAGTACGTCGCTAGATGCTTGGTGTGCCAACGAGTAAAAGCGGAACAAAAGAAACCCGGTGGGTTGCTTCACCCATTGGAAGTTCTACTATGGAAATGGGAAAGCGTCTCAATGGATTTTGTGGATGGATTACCAAGATCAAGGAAGGGTAATACGGGGATTTGGGTTATAGTAGATAGACTTACTAAGAGCGCCCATTTTATTCCCGTGAAAAGTAAGAGGACTGCTCCGTGGTTGGCTTCTGTATACATTAAAGAGATAGTTCGTTTGCACAGTATTCCTTCTAGTATAGTAAGCGACCGTGATCCCATCTTCACTAGCGAATTTTGGAAGAGTTTACAAGAGGCGGTAGGGACTCAGCTATGTTTGAGCATCGCATATCATCCTCAAACGGACGGCCAGACCGAGAGGGTGAATCGTATTCTAGAGGATCTTTTAAGGCTTTGTATCCTCGACTTTGGGAGTACATTGGAAGAGCACCTTCCGTTGGTAGAATTCGCATATAATAATAGCTTTCAGTCTAGTATTGGCATGGCACCTTTCGAAGCTCTTTATGGAAGGCCTTGCCGTTCGCCTACATGTTGGAGGGAATCTACCGATAAAATCCTACTTGGGCCCGATATGGTTAGGGAAACCTCGGAGAAGATTGATTTGATTCGAAGGAGGATGAAAGCAGCACAAGATAGGCAGAAATCGTATGCTGATAAGAGGAGGACAGATCTTGAGTTTGACATTGGGGACATGGTTTTTATCAAAGTGTCTCCGTTACAGAATGTTGTTCGCTTTGGGTCCATTGGGAAATTAGCGCCAAGGTTTGTAGGGTCGTTTCCTATAAAAGACAGGATTGGGAAGATGGCGTATAGGGTGGAGTTGCCTGAGAAACTTAGTGGAGTACATGACGTATTCCATGTATCACATTTGAGGAAGTGTTTGCACAAGACCGCGGAGGTGGTAGAGCCGAGCTTGCTTAAAGAGGTGGAAATAGAGCGTGATGCAACAATTAGACGAGCTCCTACATGCATTCTTGGGTCGGAGATCAAAAAGTTGAGAAATCGAGAGGTCAGACTAGTTAAAGTGCAATGGGGAGACGATGAGAGCAACGCTACTTGGGAGACAGAAGGGAAGATGCGTTCGCTATACCCTTTTCTTTTTGAGGGTATGTCTTTTAATTTCTCCTTTATCGCTTATCTTATCTTATCTTATCTTTAGTATGTCCTCTCATTAGTATCTTTGACCTTTAGTTAGGATAATCCTAAGGTTGAAACATGTGTTTGAGACATGTTATGTATGATGGATGCAAAATGGACGCAAGTGGTTGCTAGTGGTTGCTCGTGGATGCATATATACACACTTTAGGCACTAGATCGGCTCAGTCACTACATATTGCATATTGCATAAATGAATGTATTTAGTATAATGGATGTATAATGGTTGTACCATCATATAGATGCTGCATTCGGTTGAATGGATGTGCACGCATATAGAAGTAGTTTGTAAGCAATTAGGATCTTTTGCATACATAATGGATGCATGGCACTATCATGAATTGCATCAAGGAGGTCAACTGAATCAGTGGACCGCCTGATTTTGCATTAGATACGGACATAGACACACACTGTGCATTTAAACATGAAAGCATTAGAAGTCTATAAGGACAATGGATGCCAGTGTTTGTTGATTGAGTAGATGGTTGATGATAGGATATAAACTTGAAGATTTCGGGGTCGAAATCCCTTAAGGAGGGGAGAATGTAACACCCCGTATTTCTGTTAATACTAATATTCACAAATTAAAAGAATTAATATTGAGAATTTGCACGAAATAGCCTTAAAAAGGCATATAACAAATTTGAGATATGTGAATTGCCTTAAAAGGCGAAAAATGGAATTAAGACATTAATTGGAAAATTAATGTGTAGAAATGGTCATAAGTTAATTATGGATTAATTTGAATTCATGAATAGGTGCGTATATGTATATATATATATATATATATATATATATTTATATATATATGGGCAGTTAATGTAAACATGAATAGAAGTTTGTTAATTTGCTGAGTGTTTGCTGAGTCACTTCTGACTCAATGCTGAGTCAATAAGATAAACCCCATCTGGTCTGAATGGCTGCGGTTATTTCTAGGTTAAATCTAATGGCCTAAATGAATCCTAACTTCTATAAATAAGTGGGTAGACTCTAACCCTAAATCACTTGAAAAATTGGAGAGCTACCGACATGCCGTTGCCATGGAGTTCAGCATAGCCGTCACAAACTAAAGAAGAAGAAGGCCTAATCTACAAACTAAATCTACTCAAATCAAATCAAAAGCTCTCTCTCTTTCTATTTCTCTTCTTTAAAATTGTGAGTATGATGAATCTCACAATATTATTATAAAATAATTTGATTAAGTTATGAATGGATCACAAGAAAGTGATATGAATTGTTATGTATTTGTAAATTATGTTGTGGATCTCTTGTTATGCTATTATGTTATCATATATATGTTGTTTTGTTGTAGTGATTATGTTGTAAATAATCCAATGCTATGTCATATGTGATTAATCATGCTATGCTATGTTGTAAATCATATCATGCTATGTTGCAAATTATGATATGCTATGTTGTAAATCTTATATATGTTGTAGATCTCATATTATCACATATGTTGAAATACTTATGTTATATGATAATGATGTCATGTTAAGTTGTGTTGAATCATAAAAGTTGTAAAATCATGATGTTAGTATTTATGCGAATTGGATCATTTTTAAAGTTTATGTTTTTTTTATAATAGATCTTGATTATGGGAATTTGCCTATTGGGTTAGGTGTACCCATATACATGAATCTACAAATTAATTGGATCTTGAATATGGGAATTTGCCTATTAAGTTAGGTGTACCCATATACATGAATCTATGATTAAATGAATTTTGATTTTTGGGAATTTGCCTATTGAGTTAGGTGTACCCATATAAAAACATATTGTTAATGATGTTGATTCACACATGTCCTATACAAGTTTATGAAATTTGATCAAAATCATATTATGTGAATTATGAATAAGTTGACACCCTTAGATCCATGACATGTATAACCTTATGCAAGTTGTAATGTATGCAAGTTTTACCCCTTGTTATGATTTATTTAGTCACATATATATGTTGTTGTTGTGAATATTTTCTTTTATGCTATGAGTTAGACTAATAGGGTCTAGCATACATTTTGCGAATAAACGTTCAAATGTGGGGTAGGGGTAATATTAGGAAATTAATAAATTGGGGTGCAATTGATATGATTTTGCATGCCTTAAATGGATGTCCATAATTGAGTCAATTATGGACATTGTTAAATTTGGAATTAATTAATAATTCAAGTAGGGAATTATTAAAATTGGGGAAAGTGGATTATTAATAATAATCAATACTTAGGACACGAGGTTGGACCCGTTTGTGACATAAACCTGCCCGGACCCGCCCGGCAAATCCAGTAGTCACAAATGTCAGCCCAATGTGAGAGGTCCTAGGCACAAACTAAAGCATAACAGTTGTAAAGACATGAGGTTAGACTCTTTTGTGGTGTAAGACTGCCCGGACCCGCCCGGCTAATCCAGCTGCCAAAAATGCCAGTCTAATGTGAGAGGTCTTTATGAGGTTATGGCCTTAATGAATTAAGAAATACTTAGCCAGATAATCATGTAAGGTGGGACATGAGGGTTAAGTAGGTGCCTTGGGTGGCATGAGGAATCTAGTGGTTGCCTTTGGAGGCATTTGAAATACGATTAGACTTAACCAAATACACATGTAAATGAACATGACTAAGTGGGTTAAGTGGATGGACTAATGGGACAAGCTTAGGTGGAATGCTTGTGGGAAATAATGGGGGCCCATTTCAACCAGTATCCCAAAACGTATCTTTGTGGGCTCGACCCAAGTCGAGGACGGGACACGCATACTGGGTTTGACTATAAGAGGCCAAAACAGGGAGCGGTGGCAACGCAAGTCCAACGGGTTTCATATGCGTGTGTGGACCCTGGCTGGTAGGTAAGACGTTGTTGCATCGTGTAGGTATAATCCGTGCATCTCCGTTATATCGGGTTGCCACTTTAGGGGAATGATACACCCCACTATGGGGCCAGCACGGGTATCTACGAGTAGGGAGCCGATCGAAAAATGGAAAGTGGAGTACACCTAGTGGAGATAGGGGCAGGCGGCACCTATGTAGTCAGCTAGGAGTACGTAAAGCCATTAAGAAAGTTTCTAAGTGAAGCTAAGTGGAATCAATCTTTAGGGTGACTGGTGTGGTGCAGTATAGTGTTTATCCTTTAGTATTTAGGAGTGCCTATAACGTTTCCTTTAGCGATTGTCTATGTCCTTAATCTGCTCTTTCATAGACATTTCCTTGTTTTCCAGCTTATGCCTTAGTCCGGTTATTTTGATAATAGTATTGTAGAATTATCATACTCGCCAGACTTTATGTCTGACCCCCCCCCCCTCTTTTTCATCCTTTTCTCTCTTCAGGTCCTTAGGTTGGGCCAAGTTCCAGTGGAGTCTAATTGGATTGCTTATCTCTTGGAAAGCTTGGACTGCTGAAGTAAAGTCCAGCTTGTTATCTTTCTTTTTAATGGCTATTTATGTAATGGGATTATGTACTTGTTTTATCAAGATAGATATTGTACTTGACTTTGATTATGGTGTTATGATGTAATCAAACATGTTTTGACTTCTGCTGCAATTGAAATAAAGTTTTTAAATTTCCAAGTACTATTTTATATCTGTCTTGTTGAAATTTTACTGTTCTATATTCACCTAAAACCTCCATAGAAGTTAATGCATTCCCTTTATGAGTGACATCAATGAACGTGGGGTGTTACATACCCCGTCTTCCCAAACTTGCAATAATAGTCATTCCCAAAATCACTATGTCATATATTTGGCGTTCCAATTACCCCGTCTTCCCAAACTTGCAATAATAGTCATTCCCAAAATCACTATGTCTTATATTTGGCGTTCCAAATCAATAGTTAAGCCCAATCTAGTTTTAATATTCTAGTTTACAGTGTATGGCCAAAACTTGGTTTACAAGCCAACTAACCCAAACTTGCAGTTATAATGATAACAATGCCCCAATGTCAATTACAAATTTTTCCCAACCATTTCACCAAATATGTTATGTTCAGTTACTTTCCCCAATTATGTTATGCCAATATTGTCAATTTCATGTTTATGCCCCAATAACCCAAACCTTCCCCGTATTCCCATCGTACGTATATCGCGATTCAACCTAGATTATAGGTCAATCTAGATTCACAAATAAAAAAGAACAAATAGGAATAATATGACAATGATAGGCATAAGAACTGGCACAAGATGACAGTCCCAAAACACAAGAATTACAGATCTAATAGAATTACAGCATAACTGAATAAATTGATTTAGAATCATTGCAGGCATATAGATCTGATTATGAACAATATTATGGACATGAAAGGCTTGAATAATATACTAGGTTCGACAAATTGTATAGGTTCGATTGGATCGATAAGAAGCAACCCAAAGTCATAGATTCACAAAGGCTAAGAATAGATCCAAATAGAAAATCAAGCATAGGTCCAAATTCATTTTATTCCATGTCCATACTATAATTGGTTGTCTAAATCTGAAAGTAATAGTGAACTTACAAAACAAAGGCAGGTCTTGTTTTCTGGAATCTGTATTCGAAAACTGAATTGCTCGCCTTTGATGTTGATCGTTGAATACTCTAAATTAGATTTGATTTTATTTGATTCTTGCTTTAATCTTGCTTTCTAGTATGATAAGAGATGGTAGCTTGGTTAGGATGATGATTGACAGCATGGTGGCTCCTTGGAATGAATTTTTGTGGTTTAGGGTTTAGATTTAGGTTGCTTATATAGAAGTCTAGGATTATTTAGAGCACTTAGATGAACTAGGAGCCCATCAGGACCACCCAGCTCAAATACACATCATCCGACCACTCAGAAGAAGACACATCATCACAGAACACTCCAGAATTCTGTGTTGGATCAGTATGGGCGCACTTGGCAGGTGCGCCAGTGCATTTTTGTACTGGCGCATTTGTGAAGTGCGCCAGTGCATTCTGGTCAACTTCCGGTTTTTCTGCCCAACTTCGTTCATCCATATCTTCTTCATACGGTATCCGTTTTACGCAAACTTGGACTCTATCTCAATCAGAATTCCGAGACGAACGCAATGGCTTAACCCATTTCATCTAATTCTTCTTTTAATAATTAATTATTCTTCAATTATCTCTTATATCCAGTTTTAAAATTAAGGGTTGTTACATGTTGGACGTCCAATTAGTCACGTAACATTGTCAAATGAAATGTTGAAATTTGCGCATCGATATGTTCTTTTCAATACAAATGGAGTTGAAGATTATGAGAAGTAAGTATACTATTAATTAAGTTAAATACAAATTATATGGTTATAACCAAATTCAAATTTCTATAGGACATAATTTGTTCTCTTCGATTGCACAAGAATGCATGTGACGACCGCCCATAACTCCTGCACTTAACAAGAGGAATGATGCGCTAAAAGATGTGCCAGGCAGATATGGATGATCATAAGGGTGGAATAACACATATTGAACATATCGTATAACTTGCAATGCAAGGATAAAATATAATAGAACTTTTGCAACAGGAAATAATAGTGAAGCAGAATTAAGTAGAATCTTAAACTTTTCATATCATTATGAATTATCCATACATCATTGGAAAAACATCATAAGAGTCTATATGAAATGCCTCGCTACAGGTCACTTAAAGAATATATCAAATAGCGGAAAATGAAAAATAGTATATAGTAGGAAATAATACGCCAGACTTTTGCTCGTCATTGCTCAGCAGCATCGTCCTCATCAAGATCTACTACCTGCCACCTGCTACTCAATTTGTCGATTCGTCACATGAATGAACAACCCAACGTAATAAGAGGGAGTCATAAAACCTTGAGTCAGACAACAGTCTTAATGAGCGATAAAACAACTATCTATCATCATCAATAAAGTACATGAGAAATAGGTAGATTAATCAACTAATCTACCAACACATCAGAGAAGAACTCAACCCGTCTCCTCCACATACGATAGTGATAACCTTTACAATAACCAAAGAGAAAACATAACAGATATAGAAACCAGTTATCTGGCATTGACTATCCTAATCGAGATCAACATCCCCTAAGTACAAGCCCCAAAAGCCTAAACTAACATCAGACAGGCACCCAAGAGATGTCTCCTTCGATGTCGAACAATCTACAAAAGACGATACAAGCAAAGCAAAAAACATCCATAACTCTGGCTATCACTGCCTATCCTGCTTCGAAACCATCGTTAATCGTATGATCGACTAAACGTCATGTCATCCGTCAAGGGCTAATGGTAACCCCAGTTCTAGTCAGACCGCTGCACGTCCCATATATGTTTGCCTCCACGAGATAACTAGGCCTATCCCATGTGCCCAGGGTACTCAACTAGTCCCACTAGTCTTTTAGGCATCTATATTATACCCCTGCTTTGAGCCGTTAGAACTTACGACAACGATAATCTATCAACCTTCATAACTCTAGTCGTCATCACCGACGACTATCCACAAGCTTAGACCCCGTCTCGAGCAACCATTATCCACGAGCTCACAACCTTGAGTTATCTTCATATTCGTTGCACTACAATGATCAATGAACACTTCACAACACCTCGATCATTCCTCCTTGAATTAACATCAAAGCCATGACCATCGTCGACCCAAAAACATACTTTATTTGGTCGATATTCCATTTCATAGCATTTTCAGCCTTTCATTCGGCCTTTTACAACATTTCAGAAATGCTATTATATACCGTTAATCATTTCAGACCCATAGGCTCAATCTCATAATCATGGTGTTTCTCTCTCCTTTTCACAGCGTTTCAGAAATGCTGTCAATACTTCTGGTCCATCAATATGCCTTCCGATCCATTGCTTTTCCAATCCATCATCCACAGCGTTTCAAAAATGTTGTCAGTACTTCTGATCCATCAACATGCCTTCCGATCCATCATCTTTTCGGTCCATAGCATCATGATCCATAACATTCCAGTCCATAATTTTTACAGGATTTGTAAAATGTTATCTGGTCCACAGACCATCTGATCCATCATTCTTCCGATCCAAAGCATTTCCGGTCCATACTTTCTATAACATTTGTAAACATTGTTAAAACCAAAAAATGCCCGATCCGTGCCAGAACTCGCCCGATCCATGCCAGATCTTTGATCAGTCCAACTCCAATTTGATCCAAAACTCGTGCAAAACATTCAATTTCACCAACCAATCAAATAAACTATCAACAAGCATTAACACAACGATTACTCATTATTCAAACATAAGAAATTCATCTAATTCATGATAAACAAAATTAAAAAAATGGATATAACTTGTAATAACACATGAATTAACATAGAAATTTACCGGTTTAAGTTGATAGATTAGATCCTATGGTGATTCGAATGAAAATAAACATACCATGATGTAGATCTAGGTGAAAAACTTGAAATGATGAAAATAAGATCAAACAACCCATATACTCGATTGAATAAGTGTGAGAGATACTTATCGATCACCAAATCTTCAAAATAGCTTGAAAATGACTAATCTTTAATGTGGACAGGGAAGAACGATCTTCAAATCTCTCAATTTGATGCGATCTACTTTCTCTTGATGTATATCTGGCCTTCCTTAATGTAGATCTTTAATCTTCTTATGTAGATCCATGATTTTAACGGAGGAGAGATGTGTTTTATTAAGCAAGGAGGATCACGAGCTCAACCAAATGAGAAATGAAGAAATTAAACCATTATCCATCCCTCTAACCCACTATTTATAGCCCCAGCCCCAAGCCTTAATGAGCCCAAAAAAACAGCACACTAGTTACCAATTAGCCTGGCCAGAAATTGTGTAGCACTAAAACAGCAATTCATCACAAATCTTTGAACCAAAATTTTTATTTGACCACTCTACAAAATCGGAAATATCATTTACTTTCCAATGGAATTGATCTCAGCACCTAATTCGATCCCAGTAAAAAGTTATGCCCTGTACAGAACTGACAGGGGGAAATGGTCATAAGTAAAATTGGTAAAAATTATGGATATGTCTCACATATCCATAACTACCATATCAAAATATGAAAATGATCCGGCCCTCAGGGAATTAAATAAAAATATTTTACAACCCTCCCATAACTAAAAATACAAGTCGTTACGTTCTCCCCCCCTTTAGAAATTTCTCCCCCGAAATCCCAAGCAAACAACCAAAAACAACTCAGCATGTCTATCATCCATGAGCAACCAATTTACCACTCAAACTAGCATCCATCAAGTCATGCATCCATAGCCTTAACCTAGCATGCAGAATTCTAACGAACAATACAAGTTACAATGTTGTAAGGTGACACGATATTAATAGGTCATATCAACAAAGGATTCTGGAAGGATCGTCTTTATACTCTCTTCTGTTTCTCACATACAATTATCATCACCCTCACTCCACTGCACCTTGACTATCTTAACCATCTTCCTCCTAAGCTTTTTCATGTCATTCCCCACAATGTGAAGCGACTTATGAGGTTTTGTAACTATGGACTCGACTTTTAGGTCTTCGTACTGTTCTGCAGATAACGCCACATTCGAATTATGCATACACTTCCGTAGAAACGACACATGGAAAACATATTGCACACTTGACATCTTCTCAGGTGAATCCAATCTATACGCGAGCTTTCCAATCCGCTCACTTATTGGAAACGGTCCAACGAATCCTGGAGCTAACTTTTCTTTATTTCCGAAACGAACAAAATTCTTCAATTGAGAAATCTTCACGAAAACCATATCGTCAACGTCGAATTCCAAATCCTTACGACGCTTACAAACGTAACTTTTCTGATGATCTTGGGCTATCTCCATTTGTTGCCGAACGATCTCAATATAATCTGATGTTTCTCTTGTCGTCTCTGGCCCAAGTATCAACTTACCTCTAGTTTCTAACCAACATGCTGGAGAACTACACGGTCTACCATTTAATGCCTCATATGGTGCCATCCCAATACTCGATTGGTATCTATTATTGTATGCGAACTCAACCAAATATAGATGGTCTTCCCATGATCCCTCAAAATCCAATACACGAGCTCTAAGGAGATCTTCCAAAACTCAGTTAATCCTCTCTGTCTGACCATCGGTCTCGGGATGATAAGCCGTACTCAAACGCAACTTGGTTCCCAAAGTCTCTTGCAAACTCTTTCAAAATCCACTCGTGAACAAAGGATCTCGATCACTTACTATGCTCTTCGGGATACCATAGAATCGAACTATCCATTTAATATAAAGCTCAACCAACTTCGATGTTGTCCTAGTCAACCTGATAGGAATAAATCTTGCGCTTTTGGTCAAATGATCCATGATGACCCAAATCCCTTCAGTTGCAGCCCTAGTCCTAGGAAGTCCATCGATATCTGCTCCCATTTCCACGTAGGAACTTCCAATGGCTGAAGCAATCCACTCGGCTTCTTCTATTCAGCTTTTACCAACTAGCAGTTCATGCACTTGGAAATGAGCTTTCCAACATCCCTCTTCATCCCTTCCAAGTGGTAAGTTTTCTTCATGACCTGAAACATCATGTTACCACTAGGATGAATCGTCAACTTCAAGTGATGAAATTACTCAGAACCTCATCTTTAAATCCATTCATATCAAAAACAACCAGTCGTCCTTACTTTTGAAGCTAACCTTCTTAATCTATCTTGAATTCCATATCCTCTAGTTCCAACTTCTGGATAATCTCGACAAGCTTTACATCTCACTTTTGGCTCTCGCTAATCCTTTCGGTGAAAGTAGATCTTATCGACAAGCTTCCCAACATTTCAAATTCTAACTCACACCGAGGCCTGAAATCAAATACTGCCAAGTACTCGAGTTGCTTCCATTCAGGAAACATTGCTCCCAAATTTGCGTGTCTTCGAATCAACGCATCCGCCACTGCGTTACCTTTACCAGAAGTATATGCTATTCCAAAATCATATGATTCCAGAAACTCTAACCACCATTGCTGTCAAAGATTTAAATCCTTTTGGGAGAAAAGATACTTCAATGACTCGTGATCCATAAACAACTCTAATCGAACTCCAAGCAGGTAATGTCTCCACATCTTCATAGAAAACACAATTGCTACCAACACCAAATCATGAGTTGGATCATTCCTTTCATGCAGCTTCAGCTGTCGACTCGCGTAGGCCACAACTATATTTTTCTTCATCGATATTACTCCAAGTCCGGTACCGCATGCATCAGTGTATATCACCATCGCTTTGTTTCCACTTGGAATGGTCAAAATAGGAGCACTCATTAGTCTCTCTTTCATGATTCCAAAATCTTGCTCACACTTTGCATCCTATATGAACACTTGATTTTTCTTTGTCAATCCTATTAATGGTGCAGCTATCTTGGAGAAATCGTTTATAAAACATTGATAATATCCCGCCACCCCAAGGAAACTCTGAACATATATCGTAATCTTAGGTCTATCCCAGTCCTGGATGGCTGCCACCCTAGCGGGGTCAACCGCTATCCCAGTTCCAGAAACAACATGGCCTAAGAACCTCACTTCACCTTCCAGAAGTGACACTTTGAAAACTTAGCCCTCAGTTGAAGCTTCGCTAGATTTCCAAAACAACTTGCAAGTACGTATTATGATCTTCCTCATTCTAGGAAAAAACCAGAATATCGTCCACGAGCACAAGCACGAACTTGTTCAACTAATTCCTGAATACCCTATTCATAACATCCACGAAATACGTTGTTGCGTTAGTCAACCCAAATGGATCACCAACCATCCAAAGAAACCAGATGGTGTCCTAAAAGCTATCTTCATCAAACTATCCTTAGGCACTCTCAACTGGTGAAATCCCGTTGCCAAATCCATCTGTGAAAACACCTTGGCCTCGTGAAGCTGGTCGAACAAGTCATCTATCCTCAGCAGCGGATATTTGTTCTTCTTGGTTACCTTGTTCAGCTCATGATAATCCATTAACAATCTCAAAGGTCCATCTACGTTGGTTGCAAACACAAATGGAGCACCCCATTCTGGCATGCTCCTCTAAATGAATCATTTTCCCAAAAGGTCTAGCTCTCGTTGTTCCTTGCGCACTGTTTGCCTAAGAGGCATGATGATAGGTGTAGCACCATCGAACAAATCGATTCTGAACTCAATCTCAAGATGCGGTGGCAACCCTTTGATCTCGTCAAAGACATCATCGAACTCACTAGCGATCGACATCGATTGCAAGTCTTCCCGTGGAATCACAAGCAAATATAAATAGCTTACGAAGACTCGGTCTCCAGATTATATCGAATCACTACCATTCCCCCTTCCACATTCCCGACTGTCACCTCGAGCTTCTCGCAATCCACTTTTATTGCATACCTCTTGAGCCAATCGATGCCGAAAATAATCCCAAACCCAACAAAGTTCAAAACAAAGCAATCACACACAAAGGAGCAACCATGACTTGACAACTCTAGACCACGGAGAAGCATACACAAGCTAGATGAACCCCAACTGAATTAGTCACAACCAAAGGTTTATCACAAATCTCGGGTTCCAAACCCAAGCGGCATACAAGCCCATGATGAACTTCTTGTTCTTCTGATAAGGGGTCTCAATATATGAATGAGCATACTTGGACAAAGCTTCGAAATCAGAAACATAATCCAACACTGGTCGACCATTCTATTTTAGCTCAATAAACTTCTTAAACATAACTGAGTTCTAGGCAATAGAGATAAACTTCGTCTCAAACTTGACTCGGAACTTATCCCAAGTGATCTCATCTTTTGGGGGGTCTCTAGAGTGACAGAGTTCCACCAATCCATAACATTGCCCTGTAGCTGTCTCGATGCAAGCTTCCTCTTAGTCACATCCTCAATACCCAAGTCTCTAAATATCTGTGTAAAAGTGTGAATCCACCCTTGAATCTCTATATTTGCCTCTGTCCCCTTAAAAGTTCCCCCCCAAGAGCAGTGTAGTCCTTACATAGTTTTTCAAAGTCAACCACCCTTGGTACCTGCACCTAGACACCAACATCTACCAAGGCTGCTCCTGGAACGCGTACCCTCCTCATGTTCATTTCCATCACAACCTTGAATATAGTGGGGTAATCTGGTATACCGCCATCACCCCCTCCAGGAACAATCTCCACTCTATCAGTGTGTTTCTACGATCGAAGACTCGTTCTAAATCTAAAAAATATAATGATTAGTCCACACATGAGAAAAACTACAAATAAAGTTCAAATGCAACTATACTATACACTAATAGTATACATCCATTAGAAATCTACAAATACATCTCTCATATGTTAACTTTGGCTAAAATTGATTAAGCAGAGCTCTGATACCAAATGAGATGACTGCCTGTAACTCCTGCACTTAACAAGAGAAATGATGCGTTGAAAGATGTGCTAGGCAGCTATGGACGATCATCTGCGTAGAATAACACACGCAGAACCTGTCATATAACTCACTGTGTAAGGATAAAATTTAATAGAACTTATGCAACAGGTAATAATAGTGAAGCAGAATTTAGCAGAATCTTAAACTTTTCGTATCATTATGAATTATCCATACATCTTTAGAAAAACATCATAAGATTCTGTACAAAATGCCTCACTATAGGTCAATCAAAGAATATATCAAACAACAGAAAACAACAAGTAGTAGATAGTAGAAAATAATACGCCAGTCTTCTACTCGTCGTCCTCAGTAGCATCGTCCTCATCAAGATCTACTACCTGTCGCCTACTACTCGGTCTCCCTATTTATCACATGAATGAACAACCCAAGGTAATAAGATGGAGACATAAAACCTTGAGTCATACAATAGTCTTAATGAGTGATAAAACAGCTATCTAACATCATCTATAAAGTATATGAGAAATAAGTAGATTAATCAACTAATCTACATACATCAGAGAAGAACCAACCTATCTCCTCCACATCTGACAGTGATAGCCTTTATAACAACCAAAGAGAAAACATAGCAGGTATAGCAACTGGTTATCTAGCATAAACCATCCTAATCGAGATCAACATCCCCCAAGTATAAGCCCCTAAGGCCTCAAACAACATCAGACAAGAACCCAAGAGATGTCTCCTTCGACGTCGAATAATCTACACAAGATGATACAAGCAAAGTAACAAACATCCATGACTCTGGTTACCACCATCAATCCTGCTTCGTAACCATCGTTAATTGTATTATCGGCTCAAGATCATGTCGTCTGTCAATGGATAATGGTAACACCAGTTCTAGTCAGACTACTACACGTCCTACGTACATTTGCCTCCCCGAGACAACTAGGCCCATCCCATGTGCCCAGGGTACTCGACTAGTCCCACTAGTCTTTTAGGTGTCCCTATTATACCCCTGCTTTGACACCACTAGAACTTTCGACAACGATAATCCATCAGCCTTCATAACTCTAGTCGTCAGCACCAGCGACTATCTACAAGATCAGACCCCATCTCGAGCAACCATTATCCATGAGCTCACAACCTTGAATCGTTTTCATATTCGTTGCATTACGATGATCAATGAACACTTCACAACACTTCAATCATTCCTCTTTGAATTCACGTCGAAGCCATGACCATTGTCGACCCAAAAACATACTTTATTTGATCGATATTCCATTTCACGACATTTTCAGCCTTTCATAGCGTTTCATTCATACTTTTACAGCATTTCAGAAAAGCTATTATATCCCCTGAATCATTTCATACCCATAGGCTCAATCCCAAATTCACAGCGTTTCACTCTACTTTCCACAGTGTTTCAGAAATGTTGTCCATGCCATCCGGTCCATTAATATGCCTTCCGATCCATCATCCACAGTGTTTCAGAAATGCTATCAATACTTCTGATCCATCAACATGCCTTCTGGTCCATCACCTTTCAAGTCCATAGCATTCCAATCCATAACATTCCAAACCATAGCATTCCGATCCATAGCATTCCGGTCCATAGCTTTTACAACGTTTGTAAAATGATGTTTGGTCCAGAAACCATCTGATCCATCATTCTTCCGATCCATAGCATTTCCGGTCCATATTTCTACAGCGTTTGTAAATGATGTTAAAAACAGAAAATGACCGATCCATGCCAACACATGCCCGATCCATGCCAAAACTCACCTGATCCATGCCAGATCTTTGCCTGATCTAGAACTAACCCATTTGAACTCCAGTTCGATCCAAAACTCATGCAAAACATTCAGTTTCACCAACCAATCAAACCAAATCATCAACAAGCATTAACACAATGATTATTCATCATTCAAACATAAGAAATTCACCAAATTCATGATAAACAATAAATGAATTAAACAAATGGATTTAACTTGTAATAGCACACATATTAACATAGAAATTTACTGATTTAAGTTGCTAGATTAGATCATATGGTGATTCAAATGAAAATATACATACCATGATGTAGATCTACGTGAAAACAACTTGAAATGATTAAAATAAGATCAAGCAACCCATATACGCGATTGAATTCGCGTGAGAGATACTTGTCACTCACTGAATCTTCAAATAGCTTGAAAATGACTAATCTCTAACCCGAACAGCGAAGAACGATCTTCAAATATCTCAATTTAATACGATCTACTCTCTCTTAATATAGATCTTCATTCTTATTATGTGGATCTAAAATTTTAATGGAGGAGAGATGTATTTTATTGAGCAAGGAGGAACACGAGCTCAACCAAATGAGAAATGAAGAAACTGAACCATTCTCCATGCCTTTAATCCCCTATTTATATCTCCAGCCCCAAGCCTTAGCGGGCCCCACAAATCAACCCACTAATTACCAATTAGCCTGGCCAGAAATTATGTAGCATTAAAACAGCAATTCCTTCCAAATTGCTAAATAAAATTTTTAATGTGACTATTCTACGGAATCAGAAACACCATTTCCTTTCCAATGGAATCAATCTCAGCACCTGATTCGATCTCATCCTAAAGTTATTCCCTGTACTAAACTAACAGGGGAAAAATGGACACAAGTAAAATTGAAAAAAATTATGGACATGTCTCACATCCCCATAACCAACATATCAAAATACGAGAATGATCCGACCCTTAAGTAATTAAATAAAAATATTTTACTATCCTATGATACGTGAAAATACGGGTCATTACAATGCATATTGATGAGTTAAACCAAAGAGATAATTGTTTAAGTAGTAAAAAAAATGAAACATTGCTTTGGAGTAAGCATGCTAATGAATTTTATGACTGGTTCAAAGAAAAGGTATGTTTATATGATTTTTGATTTCGATTGTTTATATTTAAAATGGAAAAATAATCATACTGCCTATTTTCAGGTTCAGTGGCAAATCAATGTGAATATTCCAGTTTTTGATATAGTAAAATGGTTATCATGTGAACCTATAAAATGACCTGTGATATATACTTGATACATTATTGATGGACTTCGATATCATACCAAAGGCATTAAAAGATCAACACAAAATAGTGGTGTTTCGATTGAGGCAAATAATGTAAATGATTGACAATCGAATAATAATGTGTAACCATTAAAAGCTTATTATGGTGTTCTACGTGAGATTATTGTTTTGGACTATAGTTTTTTGCAAATTCCTATTTTTAAATGTGACTGGGCTAACACTGATCGTGGTATTAAGGTTGAAGTTGGTTTCACAATAGTTAATCTTCATCAATTTCAAAATAAATTCTTGAACTATCCTTTCATTCTAGCTTCAAAAGCCAAAAAAGTATTTTACTCAAGAGAGTCTGAAACATCTAATTAGTATGTTGTCATAAAACTACGACCTAAAGGGTTTCATGAATCAGAGCTATACGACAAGAAAACGGAAGTAAATTCTCAATCTTTTGATGTATTTAATAAAGTTATGGGAGATGATGAGGGATTTGAGAGAAGGTATTGTGAAGGCACACATTTTTGTAGTTGCGGTAGGAGCTGAAAATTAGATTCTACATATCTTAGTCTAGAGCTTTTCTATTGTAGCTTGTTTTTTTAAAATTTGTTTCACTAAATTCTAGAGTGTTAGTCTATTACATTTATATTTGGTTATGTTATGCAACTTGAAATTTATTTTCAACCCCTTTTAACTTCGTCAATGTCTATTTTACATTGTCGGTCTCCAGCCTGGATAAAGAAAGAGGGAAAAAGAGAAATTTTGAGTTTATATCTTTTCTACCCTAATATTTTAGCTCTGTTTTATGCCCTTTCTAAATCTTTAGAAACTCCACATTGACAAGTTTGAATATCCTTCTTAATAGTAAAAGGAAACATAATTTGATTTATACTTCATAAGAATTTTAACCATTCTTGCAAATATTCACTTGACTGATTTGTGAGCAAACCGATTTCTTCATTATTAACCCAGTTCATCACTTTCCTTGGTTAGTGACTGATTGTTCTGGGATGTATTTTTATCTCCAGGGATGACACTGCTTACGATAGAACAACAACCATATGTTTCCACTATAACCATACTGTTTAACCTTGTTTAGTTTTCTAATACCAACATCAAATATCAATGATATCTTGTTCTTAATATGCAGATGATGATACCTGTATGAATATTTTGTATGTGGAACATATGTCAGGTACATGAATGCACTTATAACTCTATCCTTTTAAACTTGAAAGCATTAATTTTTGTATTGTTTTTACTCATAATTTTATTCCACATTGAAAATTAAATACAGCTAATTTGTGCCATAAATTTTCTTTATCATCATTATGACGTATATGATCGCATGTACATAATAGACGAATATAGACCATCTTATTTCAAAATTGAATGCCAAAGAAAGTCCAAGAATATTATGTTATACCATATGTGTTTGTAAGCTTGAACTTAGAACAAAGGACTCACGATTCTCTATTTTAACAAAAGTAGGCTAGCTTTCTTGTCCTATTACATATCTGGCAGATATGTTACGAGATTTGTTTTTGATTGCAGACAAAGGTAACTTTTCATTTATTTATCAAGTCAAAGGCTAAAACAAAATATTTATCATGTTTTCAACTATTAGTAATTGATAATCTAGAATAGAAGTTGTCGAACATATGCTAATTTATACAAAATCAATTATAAGTTTTTTGACTAACTATGTACACTACTAAAACATGCCAATAAAGTTACCAAATTACTAATTTATTTTGGATCTTTTAAATTCATTTTGTTATTGTAGTTACTTTCACAATATAATTTAATGGAGTAGTTCATAATAATAATAATTATTATTATTAATAACTTATACTATTTAATCTTAATAATACTATATTTTAAAATACTACATATGGTCTCGTTTTTATGTTTTGAAAAGTTAATAACTCTATTCATGTAGTGACTGAGCATCAAAATATTTTAACAGGTTTAATATGTTCATTTGTTTCTGCTCTTTCTCCTTCTCCAGTTGAAAACTCATCAAAATATTCTACTTTTTCCTCCGTTGGGTTAAGAATTAAGGTCAGTGATTCATCAACAATTTGTGATATCTTTCTAGAAGTGTCCTCTTGTATATATCAAATGTGAAAATATCACTGCTTAATCAACTTCATCTTAATAAAAGGTTTTCAATCTTAGTGCAATCAAACACGAATTGCTCACACTTCCAGCTCAATTTTGGTTAGAGTATCAATGATGAGGATGTAGCAGAAAGTTGATTAAAGTGGCTGGAGTAGCAGGTTCAACCACGACCCTAAACATTAGAATTGAATATTGGGGTGCTTCAAATTCAACAGTTGCTTTTGTTCGTGGAAAGGTGCCTGTTAATTCTATAGCTGCAACTCGTGAGAATCTTTCATCTGAGCTTTGGCCATAGGTAAAACCTTATTTGAACTGATAATTATTTGTCAATGATATGATGGTAACATGCATACTCAGCTCATGTAACTTTCACATAGAGAATATACTTCTAATCTCCTTATTATCAAATTAGTTTGCCAAATTTTCAAGACAAAATACTTGTATTTGTTGAAAAGCTGAAAAGTGATATTCATTTTGAAATTAGGATGAAAGGGAACTGAAAAGGTAGAGGCAAAAGAAGTCCAATAGAGAATCTGCACGTAGATCGAGATTAGGGAAGCAGGTAAACACATTGTATTGACCTGTGAAGTATCTAATCCAGTAAAATTGAAATATGGTACATTTATATATTTGATTTTGGTTCGCCCTTTGTGTACTGTCTATATGTTTTATAATTTATTAAACATAAAGAAGCTTGTAGGATTGCACTTTAAATCCTGCTATCCATATCTATGTTGTACGTCAAAGGGGCTAGGCTCGTAATAATTTTGAATTTTTATAGGATTACACAGTATAATACATATTTCTGTTTACCAAATATGATTTACTATTGACTACTTATTATGAGTATACATATATTTTTTTTTTCTAATTTCTCATTACAGGAAATTTAAGCAGTGGAAATTGCAGGTTATTCACTATAAAATTTCATCTATTTGAATAAATTCTTTGCTTCTTTTATTGCAATGAACATATTAGACGAATGAATGAAAATTTTGAGTTGATGAAGAACTTGGGCTGCCTTCATTCATTGCCGAACGATCTCGATACAATCCGATGTCTCTCTAATCATCTCTGGCCAAAGTATTAACTTATCTCCAGTTTCTAACCAACATGCTGGAGAATTGCATGGTCTACTAAACAACACCTCTTATGGTGCCATCCCAATGCTCGACTGATATCTGTTATTATGTGCAAACTATACTAGGTGTAGATGGTCTTCCCATGATCCTCCGAAGTCAAACACACAAGCCCTCAAGAGATCTTCCAAAACTCGATTAACCCTTTCGGTTTGGCCATTAGTTTGGGGATGATAAGCCGTACTCAGACACAACTTAGTTTCCAAAGCTTCTTGCATACTCTTCCAAAATCCACTTGTGAACAACGGATCTCGATCACTCACTATGCTCTTTGGGATACCATGGAATCGAACTATCCGTTTTATATAAAGCTTAGCTAACTATGTTGTTGTCCTAGTCGATTTGATAGGAATGAACCTTGCACTTTTGGTTAAGCGATCCACGATGACCCAAATACGTTCATTTCCTTCCCTAGTTCTAGGTAATCATCGATATATGCTTCCACTTCAACGTAGGAACTTACAATGGATGAAGCAACCCACTCGGCTTCTTTTGTTCAGCTTTCACCAACTGACAGTTCATACACTTGGAAATGAACTTTCCAATATCTCTTTTCATCCCTTCCCAGTAGTAGACTCACTTCATGCCCTAATACATCTTATTACCACCGGGATGGATCGTCAACTTCGAGTGATGCCATTTCCTTAGAACTCATCTCTCAATCTGTCGATATCAGGAACAACCATCGTCTATGCTTTCGAAGCCAACCTTCGTGATCGACCTCGAATTACTTATCCTATGGTTCCAACTTCTGGATAAACTCGACAAGCTTTGCATCTCGTTTTTGGCTCTCGCCAATCCTTCCGACAAGAGTAGGTCTTATCGATAAGCTTGACAACATTTCAGGTTCCAACTCACACCTTGGCCTGAAATCAAATCCTGCCAAATACTCGAGGCATTTCCATTTTGAAAACATCGCTCCTAAACTTGCGTGTCTTCGACTCAACGCATCAGCCACTGTGCTACCTTTGCCAAGAGTATAGGCTATACAAAAATCATATGATGGTAGAAACTCTAACCACCGTTGCTGCCGAAGATTCAAATCCTGTTGGGAGAAAAGATAATTCAATGACGTGTGATCCGTAAACAACTTGAACCGAACTCCCAACGGGTAGTGTCTCTAATCTTTAGAACAAACAGAATCGCTGCCAACTCCAAATTTTGAGTTGGATAATTCCTTCCATGCGGCTTCAACTGTCAACTCGCGTGTGCCATAAGCTTATCCTTCTGCACTCGCACTGCTCCAAGTCCAGTACCACATGCATCAGTGTATACCACCATTTCTTCATTCCCACTTGGAATCGTCAAAACAGGAACACTCGTCAGTCTCTCTTTCATGATTCCATAAGGTTTCTCACACTTTGCATTCCATATGAAAACTTGGTTATTCTTCGTCAATCCTGTCAATGGTGCAGCAATCTTGGATAAATCCTTGATAAACCATCTGTAATAACTTGTTAATCCATGGAAACTTCTCATGTCCGTTACATTCTTAGGTTTATCCCAGTCTTGGATTGCTACCACCTTAGCGAGGTCAACCGCTATTCCATTTCTAGAAACTACATGGCCTAAGAATCTCACTTCTCACTTCAAGTAGTGACACTTCGAAAACTTAGCCCTCAGTTGATGCTTTCGCAAGATTTCCAAAACAACTCGCAAGTGCGCCTTGTTCTCTTCATCATTCGGAGAGTAAACCAAAATATCATCCATGAAAACAACTACGAACTTGTTCAACTGATCTATGAAAACTATATTCATAAGATCCACAAAATACGTTGGTGCGTTAGTCAACCCAAATGGCATCACCAACCATTCGAAGAAACCGGATGGTGTCCTAAAAGCAGTCTTCGGCACAATATCCTTTTCCACTCTCAACTAGTGAAATCCCATTGCCAAATCCATCTGAGAAAGCATTTTGGCTTCGTGAAGCTGATCGAACAAGTCATCTATCCTCGGCAACGGATACTTGTTCTTCTTGGTCACCTTGTTTAGCTCACGATAATCCACACACAATCTCAACTAGTCATCTGCCTTAGTTGTAAAGACAATTGGTGCACCCCATTCAGATACACTTCTCCGAATGAATCCTTTCTTTAAATGGTCACGAACTTGCACCTCTAACTCTCGCTATTCCTTTGGCGCCATCTTCCTAAGAGGCATAACAATAGGTCCAGCACCCTCGACCAAATCGATTCTAAACTCAATCTCACGATGCGGCGACAAACATTTCACTTCCTCAAAGACATCCTTAAACTCATTAGCGATCAACACAAATGAAAAGTCATCTTATAGAACCTCAAGTGACTATAAATAGCTCACGAAGACACCATCTTCGAGCTTACAACGAATCAACACTTTTTGCCCTTCCACATCCTTGACTCTTACCTCTAGCTTCTCGCAATTCACTCTTGTCGCATACCTCTTGAGCTAATCCATGCTCAAGATAATCCCAAACCCAACGAAGTTAAGCACAAAGCAATCACACACATAAGAGCAACCATGACTCGATAACACAAAACCACGACAAAGCCTACAAAGGCTGGACGAACCCCCAACTAGAATAGTCGCAATCGAAACACCCCCAAATGGCTCACAAGCTTATTACAAATGAAAGAATGTGATGCTCCAGTATCAAACAACACTTGAACTGAAACACCTCGAACAGAAAGAGTACCTTGGATGACGACATCCTTTCCCTTCTCCTCTGCAGTAGGAGCTCTTGAAGAAGATGGCACAGCTTCCAAAGCATAAGCCTTCATAACCTACTTACCCTTAGCTGATTCTAGACAATCCTTCTTCTCATGCCCAGGTTTTCCACACTTAAACCACTTCTTCTGAGCTTTGGTATTCTTTCTCTTATTAGAGAAATGACCCTTCTGTTGGTAGTTATAGCAAACCACCTCACTCTTAGGCTCCTTCCCCTTATGTTGTTGCTGCTACCTCTTCTTATTATTACCACCCTGTTGCGGCTTTGGAGCTTCCTTAGATGCAACAACAATAACTTCTTCTTTTGGAAACAAGTTCTCATGTCTCATGACTTTTTCCACAAGCTTCCCGAATGAATCATCAAGATGTTCCACCAACGGTCTTCCTATGTAGGTATCCAAACACATGGCAAACTTCTCATTATTTTGATAAGGTGTATTAATGTATGAACAAGCATATATGTACAAGGCCTCGAAATCAGAAACATAGTCAAGCACCGGCCTACCATTCTGCTTCAATTCCATAAATTTCTTGAATTAAGCAAACTTCTGAGCAGTGGAGGTAAACTTTGTCTCGAACTTAGCATGGAACTGTTCCCCAAGTTATTTCCTCTTTTAGAGTCTCAAGCATAACCAAATTCCATCACTCCATGGCCCTGCCCTGCAACTTCCTTGACGCAAGCTTTCTCTTAGTTGCATCACCATTCCTAAGTCTCTAAAAATACGAGCACAAGAATCTAACCACCTCTGGAGCTCTTTAGTTGGCTCCATTCCTTTGAATGGTTTTCCTCCTAGAGATGTGTAGTCCTTACAAAGCTTTGCAAAATCCACAAACCTAGGAACTAGCACCCCTACATCTACCATGGTTGCTACTGGAGCGGGAACCCTTCTCATGAATGCTTCCACCATAGCCTCAAACGTGGCTTGGCAATCAGGTGTACCGCCATTTCCCCCTCCAGGTACAACCTCCTCCCTAGCAGTATGTCTTGAAGTTCGTCGACTCATTCTAAATCTGCAAATTAGAATGATTAACCAGTTACAAGAAAAATTGCTAATGGAGTTCAAACGCTACTATACCGTATAGTATCATATAGTATACATCCAATGGAAATTTACAAATACATCTCTCAATCGTGATTACGTTCTTGAACTTTGGTTAAAATCAGTAACCAGAGCTCTGATAACAAATGTGACGACCGCCCACAACCCTAACACTCATAACATCCAGAAAATATATCTCATGTAAGCCATCCTAGTCGAATTCAACATTCCTCAAGTGCAAGCCCCAGATTCCTAAATCAATATCAGACAAGCAAACAAGAAACATCTCCTTCGACGTTGGACAATCTACACGAGACGGTACAAACAAAACATTCAGCATACATGACAGACTTTTGCTATGACCGCCAATCCTGCTTCGAAAGCATCCTTAATCTTATAACGGCCAACTCTGCCATACGTCAAGGGCTAATGGTAACCTCAGTTCTAACAAAAACTCCACACGTCTTTCAACGATACGTACATAGGCCTATCAATGATACCTAGGGTACTCGGCCATACAACTGGTCTTTCAAACATACCTCTACATTGAGCCTGCTAGAACCTATGACAACGATAATTCCTCAGCCTTCGGTATCTCTAGTCGTCATCGACGGCGACCATCCAACAATTATCAACCAACTCAGAACACCTTTGAGTTGTCATCACATCCGTTGCATTTCAATAATCAACAAATGTATCACATCACTTTGACATTCCCCACTGAATTCATTTCGAAGTTACAACATTACTGAACCAAACAAAGATCCAAGACAATCCATAACATTCACACATTCACTACGGAAACAAACCACATCGTTTATGCCATCAACCATAGCGTTTCAAAGCGCTGCCATAACGTTCAGTACATGCCGATCCATTATGTAGAAAAGTGGACCGACCTATCCTCTAGAAATCACGATTGATCCATCATCCTAAGCATATCGACCGATCCATAACCAAAACATGCCGACCAATCCATCCTCTTGGAGCGCTGAATGACCCATCACGTACCGATCCATCCGCTTGAACCCGGACCAACCCATCGCACTCCGTTCTGACCGATCCATCCCTAGAAAACATGGCCGACCCATCGCCTAACCAATCCATTGATAGACCTTCTGACCGGTCCATTAATGATACAACTGACCCACTTCTGACCAACCGATCCATACCCCAGATACTCCGGCCGATCCATCCCATGCCTCGTTCTCCAAGCCACATTATCGGCTGATCCATACTCCTTCCCAGTCGATCCATACCCCTACCCATCTGATCCATGCCCAACCGATCCGAACCATCTTTAAATTTGACCAAAACTTCGCCAAAAAACTATATCGACAAAATCAAGTCATCCAATTCACCCAATTCAACCGCAACCATGTTATGAACTCACTAATCACTCGAGAATGACAATTATGATCAATAATTATGAAAAATTCACCAAAATCATGATAAATGAACATATGAACTAAATTATGGATCTAACTTGCATTAACATATGGAAATTACCGATTTTAAGTTTCTAAATTAGGTCCTATGGCGATTCATATGAAAATAAACTTACCATGATGTAAATAAAAGGGAAACGATTTGAAAATGATGAAATTATACTCAAACAACTCATATACTTGATTAAATTCGTGTGAGAGATTCATATCACTCACCAATTCTCCTAAACAACTCAAAAACACTTAGATTTAGATCTAGACAACGAAGAATTTGATCTAAACTCTTCGATTCGATGAACTCTCTCTTGGAATGGTGTAGATCTAGATTCAAACGATGTATATCTTCTATTCTCTAAAGTAGATCTAAGCTCTAATGGTGGAAAGGTGTAGATGATGGAGCCATAGAGGACCTCTAGCTCTTCTAAATGAGAGAATGGAGAAAGTAAACTATTCTCCATACCTCTTACACCCCTATTTATAGCCTCCCACCAGCCTATTAACGGGCCTCTCCAAATCAGCCCATTATGGCTTAACATACCTAAACAGCCAACTATAAAACACAAAAACAACGATTCCTCCCAAACCGTTGAGCCAAATCTTTAATGTGACCACTCTACGAAATAGGAATCATCATTTCCTTTCCAATGAAATGGATTTCAGCACCATGTTTGATCTGAGTCAAAAGTTATGCCCTTTACAAGACTAACAGGGGCAAACTGGTCACCAATAAAATTGGTAAAAATTACGGACATGCCTGACAGCCCCATAAACCACATCTCAAAATATGAGAATGATCCAACCCTTAGGGAATAAAAATATTTTACGATCCTCCGATACGTAAAATGCGGGCTAATACATGATGTTCCCCCGATTGGACTTAGTAGTGGCACAACAAACCGACCTAATGCTGAATTTGAGTCCCGATCTGATAGGACCCACCCAAATGCAACTGATGCTGATGTTTCTACTTGAGCCGATACAAATGCTCTAACTTTAGCACTAACGACCAGTAATCAACCCTCTGCATCTGTCTCGCAGATGGATTTTGCATGCTTGATTGCTATGGTGGAGAAGACTAACGAAGCTTTAGAGGCCCAAAGACGTGACAGTGCCGCAATCCATGAATGCAATGAATAGGCAAATCGATGAGCTTCGAAGGTAGAGAACGCCTTCTCCGACTCATCACCTTGCTGTAGACTATTCATCCTCCTCAAGAGAACGCAAGACCTCCAAGACGACCATGTGAAAGACCCGAGAATCTTGAACAATTGATGTTTGGATCATTGGGATCTCGTTAAGATCCAGCTTTCCATTTAGGTCCTAATGATCCTAGCTTGGCAAAAACCATGCTATTGCCAATGCGCGGATCTCATGTTCTACCCAGGTATCCAAACATCGCCCATCCTACCCAAGGCTAACTCCTTCAACACACTCGTCCCGCGAATGACCGGGAACACATGGGGTAAGGAAACTCTTCTCCCGCAAGTAACTGGAGGATGTCTCCTGGCGTAGGAGCTGGAAATGCTAGAAGAGCAATAAGCGTCGAACCTTAGACTACACTAACTAATGCAGAAGTGGAAGCTATGGTACGCTAAATCTAGGCTGATAGCAGAGGTTACACTAATGAAGAATAGGGCATTGATCGCAGCCATATACCTTTCACAGACAACATACTAGATGTCCAGTACCCAAGGAGATTCAATTTACCTACCATGGATCGATATGGAGGAAGGACTGATCCAAGGCAACTTCTAATGAGACACTCCTGGTACAGGAATGTTGCGACGGCTCCTGACACAATAAAGTGCAAGGCTTTCCTAATATACCTCGAAGATGTCATACTGATGTGGTTTTCCCGACTCCGACATCGATCAATCTCCAGTTTCACAGAGCTAAGAGAGAGCTTCATGAATCAATTTCGACTTCACGCCCCGATATCCGAGAGTGTCATCGAACTTTCTGTAATCAAACAAGCTCCCGGGAAAACTTTGCAATCGTGTTTGAATCGTTTCAATCTGGCAGTTACAGAAGTGAGTAACCCCCACGAGAAGACCATCTTGATGGCACTGATAGATGGAGTCGATAAAGACACTGAATTCGGGAGTACCTAGTTGGGAAACTGCCGTTAACTAGAAAGTTGTTTTATGAAAAGGCTAACATTCATCTACGACAAGAAGAGATATATGCCAACCGAAAAAGAAAATCCGATGATACCCCGAGGGAAGATATCCAAAGCAATATCGCTAGTAAGAAATCTAGTGATAGTGTGGGGAAAGTTGAAGTTAATGTCGCAACAAGAGTGGAGGAAATAACCGTCAAAGTGAGAACAACAAGAAGAGAAGCATGAATCGGAGAAATGTTCCCAAAAAGAGGCCTTGATTTCAATCTTTTGAGAATTACACGCCACTGAATGACACCTTGGAAAACATTTACTTAGATACCTACAATGTTATCCAATACAAGAAGCCTCCATTTAGAGATTCGACTGAAGAGGTGTGTAAGACCGGGAAGTTTTTTCTACTTCACAAGACTTCCGGCCACTCTACGAATGAGTGTTGCCACTTGAGAGATGTTGTGGAAAAGTTGCTTCGAGCAGGGAAGTTATTCAAGTATAAGGTTGCCCCTAAGGGTAAGGGGCAAGGAGGAACTACTCTGAATTAGAACTAACCTGCCCCCAGACCTACTTCCCAACAGAAAGGGAAGGGCATAGTCATTAATACCGCGGTTAGAGGACCAAATCCTGCTGAATTCAGCAACACAGCGATGGAGCAGTACGTCAATGTTGCTAAACATCCAGAAGTGGGGGAGTGTAGTTCCCTCGAGGATACTGCGCCCGTAAAGAAACAGAAGACAATAGCAGATGACGTTATATTTAGAGAGAGAGAGAGAGAAAGTCTGGGAGTAGAGACTCCGAGTGTCAACCCATTGGTATTACAGCTACCATTGGTACAACCCTTGTACAGAAATCCTTGTTCATTATGGGAGTTCCATTAATATTTTGTTCAAGAAAGCATTTGACCAGATGAAATTGGAGGCTAAAGATTTGAAGCCATGCACAAGATGGATTTGTGGCCTCAACGGCTCAACAACAACTCTAATGGCAGTAGTGTAATTATCTGTGGAGCTTGGAGAAGGAGATCGTAGGAGAGTACGAATCCTTCCATTTGTCGTTATGGATATTTATTCATCGTACAACGCCTTTTTGGGTAGACCAGCTATCGCGGAGTTCAGAGCCTACATTGCGCCCTAGTGTTTATTGTTATAGTTCCCGACTGAGGCTGGAGTAGGGATGGTCTGTGGTGACCAAGTTAATGGAAGAGCCTGCTACATGGATTAGTTGAAAATGCTATGCAACGAAGATAGCGTCGAACTAAAAAATGTCTCCCCTCCTACGAAGGAGGCCGCAACATAGCAAATAAAGAAGATAGTGTCGAGGGAGTCGCCCGACGATCTACCCGAAGATGTAGATCCCAAAGAGGATGAAGATCCGGGATGCAGAAGGGCAGCAACTAATAAGGCAACTATAAATATTCCGATCAGTAAAGACGACCCGACAAGGGTCTTGAAGATCAGATCTCACTTGGATCCCCTCCGAACGAGGGAGATGACTGACTTTCTACAGTCGAACCAGGATGTGTTCGTTTGGACCAATGCTGATATGTGCGGGATTTTGCCATCAATCATGAATCATTCGCTGAGTTTAAACCCGAAGTATCCTCCTGTGAAGCAAAAATGGCGTATGCTGGACCCAAAGAGGTCGGCTGCCTTGAAAGAGGAAGTAGAGAAATTGAGAGATAATGGATTCGTCAGAGATGCGACGTATCCTGATTGGATATCAAACCCTGTCCTTGTCAAGAAAGCAAATGGGAAGTGGCCAACATGCATTGATTTTTCAAATCTGAAGAGCATGCCCAAAAAGACAGCTTCCCATTACCTAGAATCGATCAGCTTGTGGATTCAAAGGCGGGACACGAACTCCTCTCTTTCGTGGATGTATATTTAGGGTAAAATTAGATTCCTACGCACCTACCAGATCAAGAACATACCAGTTTTATCACCAACCTTGGATTGTATTGCTATGTAGTAATGCCTTTTGGATTGAAGAATGCCGAAGTAACATACCGCGCCTAATGAATCGTATGTCCTACAATCAAATAGGGAAATCCATGGATATTTATGTGGATGACATTCTTGTGAAGTCCAAGAGATCGTATGACCACACAATGGATTTGACTGAGATGTTCGATATCCTCCAATGCTACGGAATGAAACTTAACCCATTGAAGTGTTCTTTTGGGATTGTGTCAAGAAAGTTTCTGGGTTTTATCGTTAGCTCGCAAGGAATTGAAATCAACCCTGATCAGATTGCTGCAATCAGGAACATTAGTGAGCCACGAAAGATCAAAGATGTGTAGATCCTGACGAGGAAGGTCGCAACATTGAGCAGGTTTATTTCCAAAGCTACCTATAATTGCAAACCTTTCTTCAACTTAATAAAACGAGGGAAATGCAACTTTGAATGGACCCCAGATTGATTTTAAGACTTCTAGAACCTGCTGCATCTTTTATAGAAACCCCCGATATTGTCTAAGCTGATGGATCATGAAGATTTATTCGTATACTTGGCAGTATCATCGCTTGCTATCAACTCAGTACTTGTGCACGAGGAGGATACAATTCAAAGACCGGTGTACAATGTGAGGATGAAATTGGCGACGACAGCAAAACGCAATTACCCAAAGATAGAAAAGCTCGCTTATAGCTTGTTGATTTCCTCTAGGAAGCTTCGCCACTATTTCCAAGCTTAACCGATTATTATATACACCGATCAACCGCTCCGACAAATCCTGCAGCGACCTGAAGTATCGGGAAGACTACTCAAATGGAAATCGAGCTGAGCCAGTTTGACCTCAATTTCCTCCATAGAAGATCCATACAAGGGAAAGCACTAGCCGACTTCATCGCTGAGTTCACGATCCCCAATGAGGATGTGTTAGATGAAGAAGCCGACCCCCTAGTATAGAAGCTGGAATCTAGCACATGGAAGCTGTACACAGACGGTGCTAAGAATGATCAATGGTCTGGCGCTAGAGTTGTACTAATAACTCTTGAAAGACAGTCGATTTACTATGTTTTATGATTGGAATTTTCCACTACTAACAACGATTTCAAATACGAGGCCCTGATTGCTCGGTTGAAACTCGCTAAGGTGTTGGGAGTAGCGGCGTTGGAAATCTTTTGTGACTCTCAATTTTTTGTTTGTCGGGTTTGGAATGAATTTCAGACGAAGGGACCTTGACTCGCAGCTTACCTTGTAAAGGTAGGGGATCTATTGGACAGCCTATAGCATTACAACATATCCCACATCCTGCGAACAAAGAATTAGAAAGCGGATAAGTTGGCTAAGTTAGCAAGCTCGAATTACCCAGAAGAAATAGAGATGGTCCCAATCGAGATACCAGAATCTCCAAGCATTGATCAGTGGGAAGTTGATCCGGTGCTGGAAACCGAACCAGAAAAAGAGTCATGGATGCTGCCAATAAATAATTTCCTGCAGAACGGAACGCTACCGATGAAAAAGAGTGAGAGACGTGTTGTAATTCATAAAGCTTCAAGATATGTCATGCAGGGTGAAATTCTTTACCAGCAAGGGTTTTCAGTACCCATACTCTGGTGTATAGCACATGACTGTGTCAAAAGCGTGTTAAAAGAAGTGCACAAAGGCGAATGAAGAGATCACACCGGAGGACAAACATTGGTAAAGAAGATAGTGCGATATGGCTACTTCTGGCCTACCGTGAATCAGGATGCAACTGATTATTCACGACGCTACAATAGGTGGAAGAAATTTGCAAAGATTCCCAGAGCTCCTCCCAGCCAACTCAACTCGATGATGAGCCCATATGGGGAATTGACATCATTGGAAGCCTTCCAATTGCCAAAGGCGGGCAAAGTACGCAATCGTGGCCATGGATTAAATTACGAAATGGGCAGAAGCTGAACCATTGACCATGATCACGACAAAGCGGGTGATTAACTTTGTTGTCAGAAATATAATTTTTCGATTTGGGATCCACAAAGTCATCATAACTGATAATGGAACCCAGCTCGACAGTACATAATTTAGAGATTTTTGCCAAAAATACAGAATTGAGAAGAGATACACCGCTGTAGCTCACCCGCAATTGAATGGGTAGGTCAAAGCAATAAACAAGATCATTAAGTCCATTCTAAAGAAGCGATTGAAGCAAGCGAAAGCCATGTGGGTCGATGAATTACCCCTAGCATTATGGGCTTATAGAATGACCTACAAATTGGCAACTGGCCACAATCCCTTCTTACTTTCATTCGGATCAGAAGCAGTCATTCCAGTGGAATTGGAAGTCCCCTCTTACAGAACAACATATTATGATCAGACGACGAGTAAGCGTTTCTCCTTGAGTCCTTGGATATAATCGAGGAAAATAGAGATGAAGTGAACTTACGTGCTTAGAGGCATAGACAACAGGTTGCTTGATACTACTACAGTAAAGTTTGATCCCGAACCTTTGAACCTGGAGACCTGGTTTTGAAGTGCATCTTCCCACCCTCGTTTTTTTGGGTTCGAAACGAGAAGGACCATATGCCATCCAATGGAAACTTGATAAAGGAGCTTTCAAGCTAACAACCGTAGATATTAACGATATTTTTCGTCAGCACCGGGGATTTGTTAACAGAGATAGATCCAAAGGATGGAATGATAGATTGGCTACTTTTCGGGTTAGATTGGGTTACCCCCCTAGATGTTAAGGCGAAGAGGTATGGGATTGCCAAGGCCAATCAGAATGAATTTGGATTCAACGATTTAAGCACACTCTACTATTTGAAGACATGTTAGGGTGGAAATCTATGCTTTATCTGAAAAAGCCATAGTAAACTACAATAGTGATGATCAAAAAACGACAATATACACTTACAGAGCAATTTTCTTTTATAGATTCCTTTTTATTCAATTCTCACTGGGATTACATGAATGTCATAGAGTGGATCCCTCCATTGATCTCACTGTTAAGCTATTTTTAAGAGTACAAGTGTTTAAGGAAGAAAAATCGATCCCCTAAATGTGACCTCTATGGCCTTATTTAAAGTGGTTCAATGCTCCTTTCGTTAATGGGCTATTAGGCCTGTAGGGGTCTTTGTTTGTCGCTTTATTCTTGGTTTCGGGTATTTGCCTTTCAGCCGCCCTTGGTTTGCCGGTTATGGTCTTTAGATGATACTTGAATACTTGAAATTAGCTCCTAAATGTAGGCTTGTAGAGATAAGCTTTCGGATGTAGGCGCTCAGCTTTATCTTGAAAACTTAGAGGGGCTTGACCTCTTGGTGTATGTTGATAATTGCTAGTTCGAAGCCGCTATGGGTTTCAGTGCTAGGTAAATCAGTACAAGTGGCATGTATCTCTGCTTGGGTCTCGGTTAGCCTTTTGGCGGAGCTTTTGCAGTAGCATGGGTCCCCTGAAGGTGGATTCCGGTGTAATCCCCATTATTTGCGAATGCGGCCTTTCGGTATTTGTACGATGGATGCTCCAGAATTTGGTTTTGGGTGATTCTTATGCTCTCTGGGTTTAGGACTTTCGATGCCCTTGCCTTCGGGTGCATTGATATTTAGGCAAATCATTTCTGATAACCCTTCCGGATCTTAAGGAGGGTAGCTCGTACCTTCTCCTTTTCGAATAACTGTCTTTGGAAGGCCTTTCGCTATGAAGTCTTCTTCTAGAGAGGTCCTATCGAAAGGACTTCGTTGATCATGCCATGCGAGCATATTGTAAACCTTGAGTTCGTCCCCTTAGGAAGATGTCAGTTTGTGTTGCTTCCGACTTACTTGGTTTCGGGTCAGGATGATTCTCTGTCACATAATTCTTTTGTCGGACTGATGTTGCCTAGAGAGTTCTTTGTCGGATTGACCCTGGCGAATAAGTTCCGCCACCTACACCCTGCAACCTTCACGATCCTTTTCCCGGGGAATGTTCCATTTGTTGCATCTTTTTGGGTTATTCTTTCTTGCTTTTAGCTCTTCCTAATACTGGATCCAACTTTCTGTTAAGCCTCTAGTGAGCCTTCAGTTGCCTAATAACCCTTCACCGCCAGTTCGCTTCATTGTAAATTTTGGTTGTAACATTTTCCCCCCTCTAGTGAAGGGTATTTTCAACTTTACAAGTCAAACTCATGTCTTTTCTTTGAAGTGTCACTTCTGTGCCTCCAGCCTTCCTTCAATCGGGCGCGTTGATCATACTCCTTTTGAGCAGTCTAGATTGTCTCTCGATTTTGAATACAAATTCTACTTTCTTTTACTTTTTACCCCAGGATAGTATTTCTACTTTCCCCGTATGAATCCTGTTCGTTGATCCAATCTTAGGAGTTCAGCTGAGAGATAAGGTAAATCTTTTTATCTTTCTTTCTCCTCCTTTCCCTGCATATCATTTCACTGTAGCGAGATTACTGTTCATTAAAATTTGTCATATTATTTTCCCAGGATTTCAGCTCTATCTGATAGTAAGTTTTTTTTAGATATCCAAGGATTGATATGTTGCTAAGGCCAACAGCTGTCTCGCTATTTCGGGATAAGGAAGAACTTCAGGGAGGGAAGGTCGTATTAGAGTCTAAGTTCCACGATTTATCCTTCGTGAAGAGTAGCAACAAAGAGGTTTGTAGTCAACTAAAGAAGTCCCTTGAGAGGGAGAGGGCTGCTAACAGTTCCTTAACTGCTGAAGTTTCAGCCCTTAGGCGTGAGCGTTTGGATATGCCGACGAAGCACACGGGGAGACTGAAAATAAGGGAACCAACTCTTTCTGATGTCAGACAGATAATTTACGAAGCTCGGGATCAGATTTCTTTGTTCCTGAAGGTGCATTTTCCAAACATGATGTCTGGTTGTTATGAAAAGGTTCTCCTCTTAGTTTACCGTGATAACTATGGCAAGCTCCCTGACATGGATCTTCCTTCTCTTCCTTCGTCCCTTCGAAACAAGATCTTGAGGGGTGCTATTGCTTTTGATCAGGGTATTGGAGTTGCCGAAGGAAAGAAATCGAAGGTTGATGATCTTTTGTTCATTGAAAAGATGTTTGACCGCCCATTGTCTTGGGATGATGAAAATCTGATTTTGCATAAAGAAGGTGATAGTGTTGGCGACTCGCGTGGAGATGGTGGATTTGCGGAGGAGGCAAATCCTTTGGAGTTTGACGAGAGAGAGAGAGCAGGTGTTGCACACATTCTCCCCCATTCTCTAGGTATAAATTTAGCTTCTGAATTCTTTCTTTACTTGTACAAGCTGACCCTTGATGACTTGTTCTTGTGGCGGTGGGAGTTATGTCCTTGCTAATCACCACCCACTTTTTTTCAAGGATGACCTTCATTCTCTCTCCAAGTTGAAGAGGGAATTTCTCACAAAGCCTCCTTTTAAATCTGACAGGGAACACTTCTTGAAAGAACTCAAACATATTTATAGGAAGTACCCTCGGTTATCTTTCAACTTCTTGGGGAATGAGAAGGAGATAATGTTAAAGAAACCTAGGACTCATCATGCAAAGTTAATATGTAACATGAAGGAAAAGAATACTGGGGAAAGAAGATAACTTGTTGTATTTATATGTATGTATGTGTGTGTGTGTATATATATATATATATATATATATATATATATATATTTGACAACAATGCGTATGAATATGGATTGTATTCGTTTTTACCTTCTTTTTTTCGCATGCTTTTCCTGGGTTCAAATAATGATGTTCTCTGGTAATAATTCTCGCAAAATATAGTTTATCTGTTTATTTAAACAGGAAGATTTACCTGAAGACACTTCCTCTTTCGTAGATAGAGGTGCTTTGCTTACTTTGCATTTGGGAGATTTTTTGGAAAATTCTCCTACCAACACTAGTGGTGGATGTGCCTTGTCTGGGGAACATTTTGCGCAACGTTTGGCAGAACGAATAAGTGTGCTGGAGACTCAAATAAAGCAATAAGACAAAGACATCCTTAAGATAAAGAGGGATATAAAAACAAATCCTTCCGTTGATTTTGATGAAGAAAGGGACGAGCTGCAATGTCAAGCTAGAGACTTAGAGACGAGAAGCAAAGGCGTACTAGTAAAATGCAAAGAATGGGAGACTGTATTTGGATGTGTTCTTAGGGTCTCTTCCTCTAACGTGTCGCGGGACTCGACGGAACCCGTTTCTTCAGAATTTGAGATTGGGGACCCTCCCCTTGGACTGGATCATTCTTTTGCTGCTAGGTGGAATAGACGAGTTAAGGCAAGCGTGAGAAGTCTTTATGATAGGAAGGAGATTGAGGGCAGCTCTCGTCGCGCCAATTTTTATACCTCTAAACTTAAGCAATTACAAAAGGAGAAAGAGTTCTTGCGCGAAGATGCTTTCGACCTCAGGAAGGAGAACAAAAACCTCCGCGTGATGGGAAAGGCTTTTGATCAAGCTTTGAAGTGGCAACCTAAACCTTCGGATGACCCTTGTGTGGTTATGAAAAAGGTGCAAAAGGTCGACAAGCTTTTGCGTGCTGCAATTCATCATTCTGCCACTTCTTCCCGGTTCCATGAATAGAGCGCATCCTATCGGGGGTTGGTCTATTGCTCATACGGGAGTTGTCGTGTCGAGGCATGTTTTTTTTCTTTCGAGTTTTCTCATAAGTAACTATGTAATGCACGAAGTATCTTGTATTTAGTCAATAGAGTGTAGCGTTTTATATAAACAACACACACGGATGATGGTAGTACCTACAATGATGTGACTTGGTATACAATTGTGTATTTCAATCTAAACGCTTTCCCCTTAGCCATTGCTTTATCATGGAAAGGTGCAGAATGCTTATGTTAGGAGTCCGTTTTGCGGTCCTTTAAATAGTATCCCGTACTCTTTTTGGGATTAACAGTACCACAGTGCATTCAATCATAAAGGATCCATAATGCTCGCTTGTGTTTTGTGTGTTAGCGCTAATATTTTTACGCCCATGTAAATCAAAGATACTCTTCTAGGCACGAAGGAGAAACGAGAAGGACCACTGGTGTGTGCTTAATAATGGTGGAAATGAACACTCGAGCCGGATCTGAATCGGGATAAGGGTTGACTGGTTTCTCCCCATCTTGCTCTAAGAATTAGAACTAATCTAGGTCTGGATGCCTTGTATTGAGACTGGGGTTCTATATCCGATTGTGATTTGCACCGTGGTTCGATGTCGAGACAGAGTTGGATTGCTTCTTTCAACATTTGTAAAGAACTGGGTTGACCCTAATTCGAGTACATATATAGAAAACCGGAACCTCCTCCAGTATTGGTGGAGAGCCGAATCGACCTAGATTCGGGTATTAGCATAGAAGACCGGAACCTCCTCCGGTATTAATGGAGAGCCGAATCGACCCAGATTCCGGTATTAGCATAGAAGACCGGAACCCCCTCCACTATTTTTAAAGAGCCGAATCGACCCAGATTCGGGTATTAGCATAGAAGACCGGGGCCTCCTCTGGTATTTTTAGAGAGACGAATCGACCCAGATTTGGGTATTAGCATAGAAGATCGGAAACCCCTCCGGTATTTGTAGAGAGCCGAATCGATCCAGATTCGGGTATTGGCACGGAAGACCGGAACCCCCTCCAGTATGTGTTATTTCGGTATCCCTTTTGGGATTCTATTGGTAAAGAAGAGGTTGCACATGCTTTTCGAGCCTCTTCTTGGGCTTTCGATGTCAAAGCAGAGGATGTACGTGCTTTGTTGGTCGGTCTCTGGGCTTGTGCATTTGGTGCGCTTAGCTAGCTTATCCACAAGCAGGGCCCAAGGACTTACCCGAACTCCCTCCAGGAGGCGCCTTATCCTAACCATTGTAAGCGATGATAAGGTCTTAGAAACTTAGACGGGTCCATTGTAGACACAAACTAAGGTTTACTCTTTTGACACTCTATACGGACTATCGTAGGTACTGATAGAGGCTTATACGCCACCACCTCCAAGGGGTGCCCTATCTTGGCCATCGTAGGAAATTATAGGGTTTGCGCTCTGTTCTACGGGTGACACGGAACATAAACAGATGTAGGACATGATCTTCTGCGAGAAGAGGTAGGATGTGCTTAGTTCTAGTAGAGGCAGGGCGTACTCTTCTATGAGCAGAGGCAGGGCGTGCTTAAAGTTAGATGCACCGCCGTAACTATTTCTGGTGTGAAACGGAGGCTTACGCTTTTGATGCTTTAACCCTGCCCCCTCAGATTTGGGAATGGAGAAAGACTAACACGCCACCCCCTCCAGGGGGTGCCTCATCCTGACCAATTTGGCGATTACGAGGGATTAACCCGTTTACACTTTGACTTCCTTCCAGGTTTTCTTGTGATTTCCGAGGAGAGGGCTTTCCATACCCTTGAATCATGTTTGGTAATCTTTTTCCTGGGGATTCTTACTGAATTCTCCTCGATCTTTTCACAAAATTCTCGTAATTGGCCTTGGCTAACAAATCTAATGATGGTTTCCCTAAGGGTTCTGCATCGATTTGTCCCATGTCCATTCTTCAGGTGGTAAAGGTAGTAAAGCCCTCATGTTTTCCTTTCGTGTTTGCACTTCTTCTTCATGAATGCCCAGTAATTGAGTTCGTGCTTGGTTAGGAAGTAAACGTTTTCCATCGAAGTAGTGAGATGATATATTTCTGGTATCTCCGGCATACGTTCTTCTCTTCGTTGCTGGGGTTTAATCTTCTTATGGCCTAACCTAGCTGTGATGTTCATATTTTCGTCCTTTCTTCTCGAAACATAATGAAATTGCGGGGACACCTTTTTAAACCAATTGTTGGCGAAGTGGTTGAAATCGTCCATTATCTCTCATTCGAGTGTCATTCCTTTAACTTGCCCATAGAGAGCATTCTTTTGGTGAGAAAAAACGTTAGTACCCTCTGATGTAGATTCACTGGGAAGGAGCATTGAGGTTTGTCCTATGTGGGAAAAGCTATCATTCCCAATATCATAAGCATGTGGTTCCATTTTTCTCTTCCGCTTTATTAACTGCAAGGCATCTGCTTTTAACTCTTGCTCCTCCATTACCCTATGGCTGGTGGTTTTTGACTTATCCGCTCGAGATCCTGAAAACCTTCATCTGGGTTTCTTGCTCATAACTTCGCTTCTTCAAAGATAGTCCGATCAAGGACAGAATAGCCCAGGTAGACATGTGGCTGTTAACCATAAGGGCGGAGGTTCAGGCCCCTCCCTCTAGCGCCAAAATGTTAACGATTTTTTTTTTTCAACATCGGTGATGGTTTAACAGAGGTGGATCCAAAGGACGGAATGATAGATTGGCTACTTTTCGGGTTAGATCGGGTTACCACCCTAGATGTTAAGGCAGAGAGGTATGGGATTGCCAAGGGCGATCAGAATGAATTTGGATTCAGCGAATGAAGAACACTTTACTGTTCGAAGACATGTTGGGGGTGGAAATCTATACTTTATATGAAAAAGGCATAGTAAACTACAACAATGATGATCAGAAAATGACAAAATACACTTACAGAGCAATTCTCTTGTATAGATTCCTTTTTATTCAATCTCACTAGAATACATGAATGTCATAGAGTGGATCCCTCCATTGATCTCATTGTTAAGCTATTTTTAAGAGTATAAGTGTTTAAGGAAGAAAAATCGATCCCCTAAATGTGACCTCTGGGGCCTTATTTATAGCAGTTCAGTGCTCCTTCTGTTGATGGGCTATTGGGCCTGTAGGAGTCTTTGCCGGTCGCTTTATTCTTGGTTTCGGGTGTTTGCCATTCGGCCACCCTTGGTGTGCCGGATATGGTCTTTAGATGATACTTGAATACTTGAAAGCAGCTCCTAATGTAGGCTTGTGGAGATAAGCTTTCGGATTTAGGTTCTTGGCTTTATCGTGAATACTTAAAGGGGATTGACCTTTTGGTTTATGTTGATAACGGCCGGTTCGAAGCCGCTATAGGTTTTGGTACTAGATTAATCAGCATGGATGGCCTGTATCTCTGCTTGGGTCTCAGTTAGCCTTTTGGCGGAGCTTTTGCGGTAGCCTGCGTCCCGTGAAGGTGGCTTCCGATGTCATCCCCATTATTTGTGAATGCGGCCTTTCGGTATTCGTACGATAGATGCTCCGGAAGTTGGTTCTGGGCGATTCTTACTCTCACTGGACTTAGGACTTCTGATGCCCTTGCCTGCGGGTGCATTGATATTTAGGCAAATCATTTCCGATAACCCTTCCGGATCTTGAGGAGGGTAGCTCATACCTTATCCTTTCTGAATCCCTATCTTTGGAAGGCCTTTTACTACGAAGTCTTCTGCTGGAGAGGTCCTGTTGGAAGGACTTTGTTGATCGTGCCTTGCGAACATTTTGTAAACCTTGAGTTCCTTCCCTTAGGAAGGTGTCGGTTTGTATTGCTTCTGACTTACATGGTTTTAGATCAGGATGATTCTCTGCCACAGAATTCTTTTGTCGGACTGATGTTGCCTGGAGAGTTCTTTGTTGGATTGACCTTGGCGGATAAGTTCCACCAGCTACACCCTGTAGCCTTCACGGTCCTTTTCCCAGGGAGGGATCCAATTGCTGCATCTTTTCGGGTTATTATTTCTTGCTTTTAGCTCTTCCTAATACTGGATCCTACTTTCTATTGAGCCTTTGGTGAGCCTTCAGTTTCCTGATACCCCTTCACCTCCATCTCTCTTCATTGTAAATTATGGTAGTAACAGTAGATGGCGATGAAATCCCCGGAGCATGGAATGCCCAGCATTTGCGGCATTACTTGGCTTGAGATTGTATTCATTCTTTTGTTTTGTGAACCATGTAAAAAGGCATGACTTTCCTAGAACAGTCTAGTTGATATAAACAAAAGAATATAAAGTGATGTAGGCAATGATTTGGCCGAACCACTTTAAAAATATTGTATCATTTACTTTTCCCATATTTATTTTCCCGTACTCTATGATTATTTTGATATTTATGTGAAGCATGAAGTACGGATTAAAGTCGAGTGCAAGAACAACACTCGAACCGGCAGAATCCCACTCTTGGGATTAGAGCGTAGAAGGAAATTGGGGCCAATGGTATGATCATTTTTCCGACCAACTCAAACTCTCTCGATCCGAGAGTGAGTATAAAAGTAGGCGTGATTGGTGTACCACGATTAGAGATCGCCTTAACTACACTCTTACCTGGGCATACGACAGGAGAGTATAAAGGCACTGAGACCTAATGCCGAAGAAAAAGGGATCCTACCCCCACTGAAGGATAGTTGGGCCAAGATTGAAAGCTGGGCCTACACTCCCCACTGAAGGATTAGGGACAATATAAGGATGATCCTAATCAATCCCGAATAACCCTGGCCAGGTACTTTATTCAAGATTTATTGGGAGCACACACATATCACACCATAATGATAATTGCAGTGTGACATCTTGTTTATTACCTAGTTTAGTGACAATTCCTTGATTGCAGAAATTTTTATTTTTAACTTGCAGGGATGCTGAATACAAATCCTAGTTTGATATGTGATATGATTTGTTGTTTATTACTTAGCACAGTAATGTTAAGATCATAGTTTCCTTTGGTTGAAATAGATGATGAACTTTTCAACATATGATATTGCAGGGAAACTACTTTATTAACAACTTTCATATTTTCATAGAAAACCGATCAAAAATGCGAGGGCCGCACTCGCAACAACAACCGCAGGCCAGTGGAAAACAAAATAAATCAAAACAACACTTCATTTAGACTAGGGGGAACGCTTGGATTTCTTGGCTTCTTTGAGTAACTGCCTTTCCTCCTTTTCAGCGTTAGTGAGAATATGCTTTGTTTTCTTCTTCTTCTCAGAGGGAGAACCTACCGAATCAACAGAGGACTTAACAGTAAAACTCTCTAGTGATCGATCAAGTGGGCACCTTGATGATTATTTTACCACTAGGAGCAACCACTTAGAGAGGATTAATTGAGATGGGTTCTTCTTCTTCCTTGGCCTTCAAGATTTCTTCAGACTTAGCTTTCATCTTGGCAAGGATCATGTTTTCATTTCACTGGCTGCTCCAGTGATGGTGATGTCCATATCCTCTTCATCCTCCTTGCTCTCCATATCCTTTAAGGCATCAATGATTTCCCTATCTTTGGGAGCTTCGCTGCTGGAGAGCACTATGTCCTTCTTAGTGGCCTCCTCCTTTTTCTTGTCGGTCTCCTGGAAGGATTGGTACCTAGAGAACAAAAAGCAATACTTATTAACTTTGGAGAAAACATAGGTCTTTCAATTGTCTACTCTACAATACGACGACACGCTATGATAGCCTTGAAAAATTACGGTAAAAAAGTAGAGATATCTTCGGTAGATTTGTCTCGAGGAGTAGCAGGCGTAGCTCCTTCCTTGATGGGAGATAAAAGAGCAGCCTTGGAAATCGCCGGATGTTCAAGATCGTATCCCTCGGCTTCTGTAACTTCAGGCATGGCAAAGGATGAGCTGGAACTACTTTCGATAGTATCCTTGTATGTTTCCATCAGCTTCCCCTCATCAACATCATTAACCTTTAGCCACCGCTTCTCGTCATCGACGATCTGATCCCAAATATCAACCAGAGTTGTCGAGTAGTCCTGAATCCAAGAGGTGTCACGAGTTTGAATCACCTGAGCAAAGAATTCGATCATAAGCTCGCTATAGCCATCTAACTCCTTTTGGACTTCGGCAAGCTGCGCACTAGAATCGGTAGTGGATTTGATGGCGATATTGGCATTTCCCTCAGCTAAGACAGCCCTGGCCTCAACCTCTTCCAGCTTAGCTTCCAGACTAGCATTCTTCTCTAACTCCGCCTTTTCCTGTTCGTGGTGGGTGCAAGATAGCGTCGGCCCGGTATTTTCCGACTTGACGTCCTCAGCCCCCTTTTTTAGGGTTGTGCGCTCCTAGCTATAGGAATCGAGCTCGATATAGTAGCGTTTTTGTAGTTCTTTATGATGTTTTTTTGTAATTCTAAGCTTTACACTGCGTAAGGGCAAGTTTGGCCTTTGTGTCCTCAAGCTCTTTCTCTGTGTTTTCTATACCCTTCGCGTCATATTCAGCCATCTCCTTCATGTTACCTACATCGACCAACAGATCGCGGATGATCTTGGAAAGATTTCGCGAGTACTTGCGCATTTCCTTGTACTGTTTTCCCATAAAGTCTATCTTAACTTTGACTTCATTCACCCAATCTGAAGATACTGGCTCAAGGGATGAAATAAAATGCATGTTCCCGAAATGATGATCTAGAAATTGCTTCCTCAGAATCTTTAGCCTTGCCTAATTTTTGAAATCAAGTATAACTAGTCTCATTGTACTAATGTCGATGTTCCGACGCCAAGTCGGCATAAGAGTGGCTTTGCCCTTCTCCGACCCTTTGCCCGAATCCTTCGGTTTGTCCTTTGGATCAAATGTTTCTTCGATGGTTTCACCTAAGGATATAGCTCTTTAGAAGAAGTTGGAACTCGGGGAATATGCTTATCTCCCTCACGATGAATATAAATGCTCTTCTGCTTCTCCGAATCCGAGCGGGTCGAAGACTGAGAGTGGGAGGATCGATGGAACTTAGATTGGTGGCATTATCTTTCATCTCTCCCGCGCCTTTCATATTGATCACACTCAATGTCGGAATCGTATCGGGATAGGCTTGAGCGAACATTTTTAAGATTGTAGCTTCGACAAGCCATCTTTCCTGCAAAATAGCATAAACAAGCCTTAGATATCGGGATTGATATAATGCACAAGTGATGTGTAGTGCAAGTGTAGTGCGTATCCTAAGTGATCCCTCAACGGACTAGAGCCAGGAGTAAGGCTTGTCTGTATTACCTCTTTGTCTTTCACGGGGGTAGCTTCTTCTCCAGAGGAAGGGAAAAAAGATCATGTGCCGGTATCTTTAGAAGTACTGAACTTGTCAGGAAAAGGAAGCTTCGCCAAGTCCCTGAATACGTGTCCAGCTGGGACCCACCAACAGGAGACCTAATGTAACAACTCGATTTCCGACAGACCGATTTTTTTTACAATTCTAATCTATCGAAACTCATGTTGGTTTGTATGGTATCCTACGGAAAAGACAGAGATAATAGACATGTCAGAGCTCATAAAACATCTCACAGCGGAATGGAATAAATTATAAATATAATCAAATATAGCCTTACCCAGATAATAATACTGCCTAACAAGTATCCAAAGCTATCATATCTCTACCACAAATCAAACCTGCGAGTATGCTATGAGGAGGGAGTTAGAACACAAGTCCTGGTGACTGGATTTAAACTATACATTCTGGATAACCTTACATATACCATTCAGTAACATTTTCTTATTTATTAGGTTACTTGTGTTAATATCACTCAAGTTTACACACACGTAGTACCCATCTACTCCTTAGATGATTAACCTAATACAGTATAAATATAGCTACCCTCAATATTAAGGTACACCTCATGGTACCCCACTCGCACGGTCTCCACCGTAACGCCATAGAAATATACGCAGTCCCTCATCCTACGCCAGAACAACCTACAAATCTCTATATAACAATGCTACGTTCCACATAGAACCGCCATTTCCATGCTACGTTAGTGTACAGACTGCCACCTCTTAACCATTCGATCGAATCAGATTCCATCACATAGTAATGCCCGAGAGTCTACGATACACCACCCGGAGCAGACATGCATGTATCTGGACTTTCTCACGTACGTATTGTTAATCGTACATGATGCCTCAACCTCGATGATACATCATCCACAAACGGTATGCATGCATCCATATGTATTATCTATTATGCACCAAGTTCCGTAATAGGGCTATATCAGATACATGGAACTCGGTCGGGAGCCTTTTCAGATATTTGTATAAACAGATGCTATAATCTACGTTTTCACGGTGGCTATGGTCCCACCCGGCCCATCCCTCAATTAGTGAAAGGAAAACAGATATAAGAGTTAATGACATGCCCCTTACAAACAATCTACTTCCAAATTGGTGTGTCCCGCAACCAAAGCCTCGATAGTAAATGGTCATTGGACTTTTGGTTTAGCTCTCCGCCTTTCCGTATCACGCTGATTGTCGATGACCGATACCCGACGATTGCTTTCAATCAGATGGTTAGACCTGCCTAAGACAAACAAATGAGATGGTCGTAACCCGCCTACTCACAAGGCACCAGATCCGTCGAATCATCTATGCCGCCCTACAACCTTCTTACTGCCCACTATCGTGGCAATCAAGGTACACTCAATAGGTAGTAATGTGCATATCCAACCTCTGCGAGCACAACCTAAATGCTGCCACCGCACAGAGGGCTGTCAGGATTTCCCTCCACGTCCAAGGAAGCTACAAGCTTCCCCTTCCAGTCCTTTGGAGCTAATAGAATATCAACATAACATTAGGCAGAACAGGCAAAATAATCAGATGGACGTGCGTTCCACTCGTGTCTCATGACACCATGATTATCTACCCCGTTGGGTTCTTCATTTCCAAACGTACAAACTAGTCCAAGTGCTTCAGATTAACGTGTTATTAGACCCTATGTCCAAACGTTTAATCATGCGCTTGCTCTATCTCATTATATGTCCAGTTAACTTGGTTATTTCAAATCATATCAACTTATTCATGTTACCAAGTTCTTCTTGCTTATTAATTTCAGTTATACAACTTACCCCATTTAAGCCATCAATAAGCCTTTAACATGTTATTATTATCAGAGGATTTTAGACTCTCAGGTTTTCAAATAACATGTTCTTCTTATCAACATGATTCAATTTCTCAGTTTTACCAATACTTAATGTATAATTAAGTACAACTTATTGCATTCCATAAGTTTTCCCTTCTTTTCTCTACTTATTGCAAATAGCAGGTTCCGGGTTTCCATATTTACAAATTACTTGACATATAATTAAGTAAGCATATCTCATTACATAAGTTAACTCATTTTCTCTATCATTTATTATAGCCTAAGTTATAATTTCCACTTGCCCTTAGGACAAGCCTACCTATTACCTTTTCTTTTCCCCTTCAGGTTCATTCATAATAGGTTGTTATCATTCCCCATTCATTACAATTCTCTTACTGTTTTAGGAATCACTCATTTCCATTAATTATAATTAATGCTATTTATTTCTATCCTGTTATGTACATATATTCATATATATGTTTATGAACCAGACCCCTCGCATTAAGCTGATCACTTGTGGATGTTGGATTTGCCGAGTGGTTCTGGGCAGGCTTTTACCACAAGTTGGCTTAACCTTGTGTCTTAGCACCTTTATATGCATGTTTATGCACCAGACCCCTTGCATTAAATTAAACACTTTGGATGCTAGATTTTCCGGGCGGTTCTGGGCAGACTTCTACACAAGTTGAATTTAACCTCGTGTCTAATTGTGATTACAATTTTCTATTTACTGCAAATTTAGGCATATTCATTCTTCCAAATTTTACTGTAATTTTTACAATCTTTAAGAATAATAATATTCTTAAATAAATATTCATGTTCATTGTAAACTTCATAATTACAACACTCACAGAAATTCCTAATTCAGATAGGTGATTAATGGAAACAGGCCTTTTACAACAGAAATGTTCTCAGCGGTGTTAATTTCAATTACTACAATCATTCCCAATTTCATTGCAACTTAACTTACAATATCCAATTAACAGGCTATTAGAACAGGTCTATCTATATACAATAGTAAGCCTTTCCACATATTCTAACAGGTTTATACATTTCAGCAGATTTACATTTTAGCGGATTTATATATTTCAGCAGATTTATATATTTCCGCAGATTTTACATTTCAGAAGATTTATACATTCCAACAGGTTTACATTTCAGCAGATTTATACATTTCGGCAGGTTTACATTTCAGTAGATTTATACATATTAATGGGGAATGCCAAACGATAGATATACCATTGTCAAAAAGTATAACTTAAATCCACTCACCTAATAGCTTTCTAATTCTTGAATCTGGTCCAGATCTAGCATTCCATGGCTCCCCTAACTGAATCTAGAACCTAAATAACCATAGATTCACAATTCTAAAACTAAAAGAAAAGGGAAGAAAGAAGAGAAATCTAAATTGACCAAATCCAAGAATTTACCTCACTTTGATCAGAATTCTGAACACCCATTTGCAGATACACATTCTTTTCTTCTAGATATTGAATCAGAATTTCCTTTGACTAATTATTCTATTTTCTGAAGAGATTTGAGGAGGAGGAAGAATGGCAGAGTCTTGACATCCTCTCAGAAAATATGAGATTTAGGCTAGGCTCTTCTAGCCTATTCATAGGTGCAATGAATGTGGTTTGAAAAACAATCCAGATTTATCGAACGAACATGCCCGGATCAGGGGTGGGTCGACCCACCTATCCCCTGGGTCGACCATAGACCCAGCCCCCCTTGGGTCGACCCAAAGGTCGACCCAGGCAGGTGTGGATCGACCCATTTGGGTACAGTGAGTTGTTTTAGGTACTTTCTTGTTTTACTTCCTTTAATTAAATAAATAATATATTTTCATATAAACTCTTTATATGTATACAAAACTACTAATGACCACTTTTCACATATATATATATATGCGCATAACTTTTATTTCATTTTAAAAATTCAAATGGCGTTATACCATTATTTAATTCTTACTTATTTTCACTAATTGCAGGTTTATTTCGAATTTCTCTTCTGTATATATATATATATATAGTATATATTATATATATATATTTGCACATATATTTGCATATGTATACATATGCATGTATACATATATTTTTGTACTTCTTTTTATGCATAATTTTCCTTATATGTGCATTTATACCTATTTTTGTCTTAGAACATATATTATTTTAGCCGTTCCTCTAAAAATAAAAATATGGTGCCTGCAGGAATCGAACTTGCGCCACTCTCTTGGAAGTCACATGCTCTTACCAACTGGACTATATAGGCCTTTGTTAACAAGAATAAAAACAATGGTGGTTATTGTTCTTTTATTATACCTCCTTTTCATGTTTTGTTGTAATACTTCATTTAAAGGTATCTCTTTCATCTTAAATACGTTTTCTGCAATCCATAGGTCTAAACTGACCATAAAATCGCCATGGACGCAATGACGCTAATCCCATGACCAAATTCTGGAATCTCTTCAAATTTTATCTTATTATTGAATAAAACATGCGGGGTGTTACAATCTTCCACCCTCAGGAGATTTCATCCCTGAAATTTGATAAGGGTAAAATTAAGAAATCCCTCGAATTGTATACATCCATCATGTATGCATCCAATTTTTGCAAACATGTGTGCATTTGTGCAAAGTGTAATACAACATAGTAATACATGTATGTCTAAGCGGTACCTCCTATATGTATACAAATTTTCCAAAATCCTTTAAAAACATGATGCATACATCCTAAATATACTGGCAATTCTACTTAAATGCAATATTTCGAAAATCAAAATATATTTTCATCCAAATTTTCCCACTCTTGTAGAGCAAGAGTGTAGTAAATCCAATTGTTGCATCCAAAATCCTACCTAACAACTTTGTTTTTTGAATTTCAGAAAAATCCAATTTTCTAAATTTTATTTCTTACGTTACAAAAAGTGGAAAAGAGAAAACTAAACATCTTTTTTCTTTCATGTACCTTTTCTAAATGTACTTGGATTTTATGAAACTATTTTATAAAGATTCCCTATTTACCTTTACAAGCACAGCCCACATAAGAAAACTTTCTTTGTTACAGATTTTCTTTTTCAACTTATATTGGAAAAATTTATTCTTGTTCACCTTTTCTCAGAATTTTCCATATTTAGCTATCATGTTTGTTGCTTTACTGAATTTGTTGTTTCCTTTTTAGTTATGTCATTACTCTTTTCTTAGCTTATTTAACTTAATCCTCTTATCAAATTTTACTTTCAAATAAGCCTTCTAGCCCTTCAACTAAAACAGGAAAACAAACGCTCTACACGGCTACTACTAAGGGCCAAGAATCTCAGGACTATGTCCCCCTCAGACAGAAAAGTTCAAACCACGGGATCAATGACATTTTATGCGTTACCTTAACAATCCAACAAGAACAAAATAACAGAACGATCCTGACAGAAATATAAAAATGGGTTTTACGCCAACAAGAAAATTAGCAATAGGATCTAAACACTTACTTGCCCTTCACTATCTAGTAGTCACCCCCAGTCCTGACAGTGTTCTAACTGTCATTTCCAAGCAACACCCTAAGCTTTTCAATGCTTACGCATTCAACGAGAACTTACCATTTTTCCAAGATAATTCTTGCTATCTACTTCATAGCCTCAAAACTTTTCCCGTCTCCCCTAAGCACTAGTCCTTACGTACTCCAAAATTTTAAAAACGTGGTTTGGCTTCCTCATTTTACTTTTCTTCCAAAAGTTAAAAGTGTTAAAACTTTATTTTTCTCATCAAAACCTATTTTTGCCAAACTATAAAACATGTTATCTCCAAAAATACAAATCAATTTTTTCTATAAATCACAAAAATTGGGGTGACAAGGAAAACTATTACTCAATCAGGTTTACAATAATTATTACTTACAATTAGGTGCAAACAATTATCAAAAATTATTACGCTCAAAAATTAGGTGCAAACAATTAGGTGCAAAACTATTACTCAATCAGGAAAACTATTACTCAATCAGGTTTACAATAATTATTACTTATTTTGTCTACCCAAAAAAAATTTATGTTAAAACAATTATCAAAAATTATGGTCAAAATAATAGAGATTTCAAAACTTTATTTATTGAAAATTCCAGTTTTCAATAAAATGCAACATTTTCTATGTTTTGCTTTTCAATCCTTTCATTCAACATAACATAATAACTTGCGAGCTATACATGCTCTATAATATGCACATTTTGACCTAGAGAATTTGATTTTAGACAAAACTTTCACAAGAAATCACTATTTCCAAAATATACCCCATTTTACTTCAAAACCCAATATGTACTTCTTTACATACTTTTTTCAAACATCAAAAACACTTTTAAGATCAAAACTTGAAAACACCATATACCTTCTTCCAAAAAGTTCTTACAAATTCAAGTTCTTAAAAGTTAACAATAGGGCTGGACTCAAAGTGGGTTTCCAACTTAATTAGGCTTTCCTAGACATTCCCACAAAGTCAATCCTCACAACAATATATATTCCTAATCCATTTTTCTTCTTTTTAACATTTCCCAACTTATAAGGTTTTACTGCCAAACCCACTAACCTGAAGTACTAACATATAAGATTCACCTTTCTTCCATACAAAGTATATTGTACTCGTGCTACCCAAATTACCTAAGGGTCTCAGATTTCCGTGTTCATTTCTTTAGTTTGCAAAACAGATATCCCAACTTTTACCATATTATGCCTTCTGTATATGGTGGGCTCCTCTACAGACCTAGGTATATATATATATAATATTTATATTTTAATAAAATACAAATACGTTCACTTACTATCTATGTAGGAATCCTAAACATAGGCTCTGATCATAGATGTAACAACCCGAATTCTGACAGACCGATTTTTCTTCTTCAGAGTTCTAACCTATCGAAACTCGTATTGGTTTGTCTGGTATCGTGCGAAAAATACAGAGATAATAAACATATCAGAGCTCAGAAAACATCTCATAGCGGAATGGAATAAATTATAATATAATCAAATGTAGCCTTACCTAGATATAGTGTCTAACCAGTATCCAAAACTGTCATATCTCTGCCACAAATCTAACCTGCAAGTATGTTATGAGGAGGGGCTCAGAACATAAGTTCTGGTGACTGGATTTAAGCTATACATTCTGGATAACCTTACATTTACCATTCAGTTACATTTTCTTATTTATTAGGTTACTTGTGTTAATAGCACTCAAGGCTTACACACACGTAGTACCCATCTACTCCCTAGTAGATTAACCTAATACAGTATACATATAGCTATCCCCAATATTAAGGTACACCCCATGGTACCCCACTCGCACGGTCTCCGTCATAACGCCACAGAAATATACGCAGTCCCTTATCCTACGCCGGAACGACATACAGATCTCTATATAACGACGCTACGTTCCGCATAGAACCGCCGTCGCCATGCAACGTAAGCGTACAAACTACCACCTTTGAACCATTCGATCAAATCAGACTACATTACATAGTAATGTCCTAGAGTCTACGATACACCATCCGAAGAAGACATGCATGTATCTAGACATTCTCACGTACGTATCGTTAATCGCACTCGATGCCTCAACCTCGATGACAGACCATCCGGAAATGGTATGCATGTATTCGCACATATTATCTGTTGTGCACCGAGTTCCGTAATAGTGCTATATCAAATACACGGAACTCGGTCGGGAGCCTTTTCAGATATGTGTATACACATATTTTATGGTCAACGTTTTCACGGTGATTATGGTCCCACTCGACCCCTCCCTCAAATAGTGAAAGGAAAAAAGATATGAGAGTTAGTGACATGCCACTAACAAATAATTTACATCCAAATTGGAGTGTCACACAATCAAAGCCTCCATAGTAAAAGGTCAATGGTCTTTTCGTTTAGCTCTCCGCTTTTCCGCATCACGCTGACTGTTGATGATTGATACCCAACGATTACCATCAATCAGATGGTTAGACCCGCCTGATGGTCATAACCCGTCTAATCACAAGGCACCAGAATCACCTATGTCGCCCTACAGTCTTCTGAATGCCCACTATCATGGTAATCAAGGTATACTCACCGGGTAGTAATGCTGAAACACCCCACCTCCGTTAGGGTCACTCTCAAAGGGAATGCCCTAATTTTGGTGGAGGTTTATAAGTATAAGTCACAGATATACAAGACAGATATAAGAACACATATTTGTAAACAGCGGAAAATCAACAAACTTTTATTTCATAAAAGCAAATACGTGTTACAAAACATCACCATGATTATCTTACATCCTTTCCAAAAACATAACATAACATTTTCATAATCTGTCTTGAGTACATTATTTAAAGAAGCATAAATAAAACATAGATAAACTGCAAAAGCCCCATAGTGGATTGTCCAAAGCCATAGTTCAAAACAGGAAAGTCCAAGCAATACATTTCTCTTCTTCAAGCTGGATGTTAAGGTTGGTCAAGCTGCTGTGTTCCCTCCCTGTGGACCTAGGGGGGGGGAACGGAAGAAAAGAAGACGAAAGAAAAGTAGAGTCAGACATAAAGCCTGAGTAAGTCTAGTACTATTTTGTCTATGAATAAAGAACTGGGTATGATAAGTATAAACAAGAAGTGGGCAAGCACAATAAACTTGGTCAAGTTGTCTAGGGTCGAATATACTATCGTACCCCATGTTAATCTCTGAACCCATTTAACTAGTTTCCAATTGGCACCCCATAATCAGGGTGAAGTGATCCATCCTATGATGATCGGCTCCTACTCGCATAGTTACATGTGTCTTACGGCCCCCGATGTTGTAGTTTCCTATGCTGGTCCCACCATGGGGTGTATCAAGTCCCGTGGTGGCGGCCCGACACAACCTTAGAATGCACAGGTATGCTACTGGTGTCCAGTGCCTTATTTTTCTGCGCTGGAGTGTGTGCACGCCCGCACCCCGTTAGAACCTACACTGCTACACCACCGCCGTCGCTTTGACCTCTTACAATCAGCCCAGTAATCGTGCCCCACCCTGCCTAGTTTCAGGGTATCCTGATACACCTTCTAGGGTTACTGCTGAAAAGGGTCCCCCGTTACTAGGTTTTCTATCTCTAGCCAACATGCTAAGTTGGTTAAGTGTTTCCTAACCTAACCCCCACCAGTCCGTTTAGTTTAGCATGTTCCATTTTGATTAAGTCTTTAGTTCACTTAATCCTAACAATCCTGACTCAGCCTTAATTGTCTTATTAAGGCCCTGACCTCTCACATTAGACAGGTATTGTTGTGGCTGCCTGTTGCCGGTTGGTTCCGGGCAGTCTTACGCCACAACTCAGTCTAACATCGGGTCCTTATTGGGCTCCATGTTTAACCTCCCACATTGGATAGGTATTGTTGTGACTACTGGACAGCCGGGCGGTTCCGGGCAGGTTTACATCACAACTCAATCCAACCTCGGGTTAAACATATCGTATTTTCTACATTTACATATTTTGTCATTCTTCTTTATTTCTTATATGTAAATATTTGCGGCCCATTATTAAGTTAATGGTGTAAAGGTTACACCAATTATGGGCCCAACCCATACTTGAACTTGGGCCCTTCTAATTCATATTTTCATTCATTAGTAATTTTAACCCAACGTTATTTCCCCCGTTTTACACATCCGTTTATTATATATATTGGGCTTAGCCTTTTAAAGCCCAATTTAGCCATGCGAAAAGGGGAGGCTTGAAGCGTGATTACATACACAAAAAGGGGAAGGTGAGCGTATGAACTTGCAATATGACGTTGAAAATACAAAATAGAAACTGGTGTACTTGCATAGTAGTGACATATACTTTGGTCATAAAGCATAGGTGATATGAATCAAAGCATGTGAACTTGTAGTTGAGATAAGAGTCTAAATTGGGTATCATTATTGACACATAGTCATAACTACAACATGAACCTATACTTTTATTTATGCATAATGTCAAACATAAGCATGGCATAAATATTTCTAACATAAGCATGGCATAATGTCAAACATAAGCATGGCATAAATATTTCTAACATAAGCATGGCATAATGTCAAACATAAGCATGGCATAAATATCTCTAACATGAAATCATGATTCTTACTTTAGTCATGTAAACTTGCAAAAAGGGATTTTGAATCTAATCCTAACTATGTACCACATATGTCATCATATAATTCTTGTAAACAAGATAGACTTAATCATGGATTTCAATTATGCCAAATATCATTCATAGCCTAGCCATATTCATAAGTTTGCAAATAGGTTTTCTAGTACAAAAGCATGGCTTAATACATGATGCCAAATTCTCAACATAATTTCATATGGATTATAATAACCAAACTTGTTTTAATTACTTACAAATTGATTTATGCACAAAAATATACATCATGATGGCATAGTAGCAAAACCCCAAACTTGCATGAATTTAAATCAACTACATACATGTAGCTTCAACATGGATTACATAATTTGCGAAATATTCCAAACGTATACTTGCATAGAACTACCGCATGTAGTTCTTTATAACATGAATAACATAATTCAAGAATATCTAAACGTATATAATATTTCAAATTGATAAGAACGCACAAATATGAATAACTTTATTGCCACAATTCAAGCATACAAACCAACACAATTGTCTATTCATACCAAAGTAATACTCTACTTACAATGGTGTGATGAATTCTCTAATTTAGGGATTGAAGACGCGGTTTGATTTGATTGAGTTGCTTTATGCCTTAGAATTTTCCTCCTAATCCTCTCTCCAAATTTGGTGGCTACTCCTAGTCGTTCCTCAGCAACATGGCGGCTTTGTTCTTATTTTTGAATGAATAGATTAGGGTTTAGTCTAGGGTTGTTTATATAGAGGTTAGGAACTGATTAGGACCCTTGATGTTGCTTGGATTGATCGTAGCCATTCATCCTAAGGAGAGACCAATTAGAGCCTGCCACCTAGCCCTAATGACAAAGAAGACCACAGAAAATCGACCAACATAGCATAGGCCAGCCGGGTTAGACTGGGCTCGACTGGGCTCGACCTGGCTCTGGACCAGGTCGACATGCCTGTCGACAGCCCTGTCGACCTGGTTAGACCAGGTCGACAGCCCAGTCGACCTGGGTGCGACAGGCGGGCGTTTTTCCGCCCTGGCCCATTGGGCCCCATTTTCGAATTTAAACTTTATTTTATTCTGTTTGAATTTTAAATTTAATTCGGAAACTTCCGGAGGCCATATCTTCTTCATACGGACTCCGTTTTTCGAAAACTCGGACTCTATTTCGCGTATTTTTCCGAGACGAACGCAATGGCGTATCCCGTTTCCCTTAGTTATTTGATTTCAAATTAATTATACTTTAATTTGTTAATTTCACAGTTATAGAGTTTGCGGGGTGTTACATTCTCCCCCACTTAAAAGGATTTCGTCCCCGAAATCTTCAAGTTAGGAGGAATGCATATCCTAACATCCAATCATCCATCTACTCATCCATCAAACACGAGCATCCATTGTCCTTAAAAGACTTCTAATGCTTCATGATCATATGCGAAGTGTGTGTGTATATGAACTTATCTAATGCAAAATCAGGCGGTCTACTGATTCAGTTGACCTCCTTAATGCGAATTATGTAAGTGCCATGAATCCATTATGTATGCAAATTTTCCTATTCTTGATTCTACATGAGTGCACAATCATTCAATACAAATGCAACATCCATATGACAACACATTAAAGTTCAACCATATACGAATGCAAACATATATGCATATGCAATATGAAGTGACTGAGCCGATCTAAAACCTAGATTGTGTGTGTATATGCAACCACGAGCAACCACTAGCAATCACTTGCAACCACTTGCAACCATCATCCATAACATGTTTCAACTACATGTTTCCATCCAAAAGGTTTCTACCTAAAAGATACGGTCGAGGAAATATACCTAAAAAGATAGATAAAAGCGCAACTTAAGGAAAAAGGAAAGATCAAGGGTGTACCCTCGAACAGAAAAGGGTAGGCAGTGCGTATTCTAGCTTCAGTTTCCCAAGTCGCGTCTCCCTCGGCGTCGCTCCACTGAACTTTGACGAGCTTGACTTCACGGTTGCGTAGCTTCTTCACTTCCGTTCCTAAGATGCGGGTTGGAACTTTTCTTATGGTTGCTTCGCGTTCCACTTCGGCCTCTTCGAGGAGATTTGGCTCTACCACTTCAGCAGACACCATCCAATCTTTCGGGTAGTTCTAATCTATAGGACCTTTCTATCTAAAGGTATAGTCGAATGATAGAAGCAAGTAAAAACTTTGTGCCCATTAGGCAATGTCAAAACTGAAAACCTATGCCACATATATATATTGATTATGAGAAGAACTCTCTAAGCATCAGCCCCGAAGACCGAAATCAACATCAGACTGACACCCAAAGAGTTACTCAACCCAACCACCATATATTATTCTAGGAAACTAAGCATGATGGACTCCTTTTAGGTCACAAGGGAGTCCCTTCCTAAGACCAATCCGTATCCTATAAAACCCAAAGACTTTAGTCAAACCAATGAACACCCTCGAGCCCCAACATGCGTTACTAACAGGTGAGTCATACTCCCTATGGGGTTTGCAACAGAAATTGGATTGAGAATGGGACCGAGAGGATATACAGAAAAGATACCATGCAAGTAAGCTCTACAGGAAGAGAGGGATCAAGGATATACTCTTAAGAAGAGATATTATGTACGAATCTAGTCTTCAATCTTCTAAGTCGCATTTCTTGAGCTTAACTCCATTATGCTTTGTCCGTTTTTAACTTCACAATTTCGTAGCTTCTTAATTCTTGTTTCCAAATTATGAGTTGGAACCTATTTCTCGTTCCTCTTTCACTTATTCTCCTTCTAGTATACTTGGCTCAAGCCTAACTGCGTACTCATGGTTCCATGCAAACTCTCCAAAATTCACTTACTAGAAGATATCCCACATAGATGAATTATCTCTTGAAAATAAACAAATGTCAACTTCGTGAGCGGAGCTGAGATTTTCGCAAAATCCCTTATGAATTTTCGATAGAAACCTGCTAGTCCTAGAAAGCTTCGGACCTCAGTCGCATTCCTTGGTGTCTTCCAATCCTGTACCGCCACTACCTTAGCAGGGTCCACCGCTAACCCTTGTTTGGATACTATGTGCCCAAGGAACCTCACCTCTTCTCTCCAAAAGTGGCATTTGGAGAATTTGGCTTTTAATTGATGGGCTCGCAAAGTTTCCATGATTGCCCTTAAGTGATGAGCATGTTCCTCTTCACTCTTTGAGAAGATAAGGATATCATCTACGAAGACCACTACGAATTTGTTGAGGAAATCTCTAAATACCCTACTCATCAGGTCCACGAAGTAAGCAGGTGCATTTGTCAAGCCGAAAGGCATGACAAGCCATTCAAAGAAACCGTCTGGGGTTCTGAACGCCGTTTTATCGATGCTATCTTCAGCCACCCTTAGCTGATGAAAACCGGTCGCTAAATCGAGTTGGGAGAAAACAGACGCTCCTACAAGCAGGTCAAATAAATCGTCAATTCTAGGGAGAGGGTGCCTATTCTTTTTCGTTAGCTTGTTGAGCTCCCTATAGTCAACACATAGACGGAGTGATCCATCCGCCTTTGTAGCGAACACCACTGGAGCGCCCCATTCTGAAATGCTCCTCCTAATGAACCCCTTTTCTAGAAGCTCTTTAATCTGTTTACTGAGCTCTTTCCTTTCTCGTGGAGCCATATGTCTAACGGGCAACGCAACGGGCTTTGCATTATCTACAAGATATATGCGGAAGTCTATTTCCCGCTTCGGAGGCAAGCCCTTCACCTCTTCAAAGACATCCGGATATTCCCGGACCACTCTAACTGATTGCAAATTTTCAACAGAGGCATCTAGCGATTCAAGATAACTAAGCATAACCGCATGCGAGGGATTACAAGAAATTTCCAAAGTATTACCGAGCTGGGTTAGGAGCCTAACAACCCTTTTCTCACAATCAAGGATGGCCCCATTACTGGATAGCCAATCCATGCCCAAAATCAAACCATACCCCGAAAAGCCCAAAACAAAGGCACTACATTGAAATTCTACGCTTAGAATGGAAATTTTCAATCCCAAACAGATCATAGACAAATGAGCTGGGCCCCCAATTGGGTTTGAAACAATTAAGGGGTCCTCTACCATACTAGTTTTTAGGTGCAGAGATTCTACTAAAGCAGACGAGATAAAGGAGTGTGATGCGCCAGAATCAAATAAAGTGCGAACGGGGTGATCATAAAGATAAACTACACTTTCTACAGAAGTATTTATACCTCGCTGTTGCAGAGGTGGCGCTTCTAACACATGAACCTGTGCCCCTGGGGTGGATCCAGCCCTCTGCCCCTGTCCGCGTTTCTTTGGGCAGTCCTTAGCCCTGTGGCCTGTCTCACCGCAAGAAAAGCACCCACCATTCTCCTTGGCCTTCTTTTTCCGGCAGTCCTTTACTAAGTGCCCCACTTTGCCACAGAAATTGCACTTCCTCTTCTCTTTGTTGCCTTTTCCGCCTTTCTTAAAGTCTGTCTTCTTAGGCTGCAAACCCTCTTTCTTCTTGCCCTTATCCTCTTCATTCAGCAATGCCATTTGCACCAATCTTTCATACGTGGCTCCCATGGGTATATGGGTCATGGCCAAACTGTGTAATGGCTCATTCAACCCTTTGACGAAACGGAGAGCCTTCTTGTGTGGGGTGTTGACTAGGTCAAGCCCAAACCTAGCCAGCTCATCGAATTGATTCACATACTCTCTGACTGTCTTGTCCCCTTGCTTAAGAAATAAGAATTTTTCTAACTGCAAACTTCTTTCTGCATCTGAGAGAAATTTGGTCTCAAACCTTGCCCTAAAGTCCTCCCATGTCTCCACTGGTCTTTCGGCATTTGTGACTTCCCACCGGTAGGAAGCCTCGCCCTTCAATAGCCACACTGCCAATTGTACTTTTTGTCTATCTTCTACCTCAAAGATGATGAATAGGTCCTCCGTTTCCTTCAGCCAATTTCTAGCTGCCACGAAGGACTCAGTTCCATGGAAATCCCTTCCTCCCATAGCTTTAAAATCTTTACATATCTTAGCAAACGTGTTTCCCCGAGGAGGAGGTGGAGGAAAAGGTGCCGCTGCAGCCGGATGATTTCCTGCAGCTGGGGGAGGAGGAACAGTAGGACCTGGCTGAGTGGCCCTTGCTTCTAAGAACCGTCTAAACCAACCAGGTATTGGCACCCCTTCTGGCAAGTTAAGATCTTCGGACATGCTGAAACAAAAAGGATAGATTCAAAACGAAGGATAAGAGATAGTACCTATGGCTTTGGGGAGTGGACTTTGCCTTTTTAAAATAAAATAATATTTTCTTTTAAAAATGCTTCTTTAAATTTCCTTTTTGAAAATAATTTTTCAAAACTTTTTATCTTATCTGGTAAACCTATGCTCTGATACCAAGTGAAACACCCCACCTCCGTTAGGGTCACTCTCAAAGGGAATGCCCTAATTTTGGTGGAGGTTTATAAGTATAAGTCACAGATATACAAGACAGATATAAGAACACATATTTGTAAACAGCGGAAAATCAACAAACTTTTATTTCATAAAGCCAAATACGTGTTACAAAACATCACCATGATTGTCTTACATCCTTTCCAAAAACATAACATAACATTTTCATAATCTGTCTTGAGTACATTATTTAAAGAAGCATAAATAAAACATAGATAAACTGCAAAAGCCCCATAGTGGATTGTCCAAAGCCATAGTTCAAAACAGGAAAGTCCAAGCAATACATTTCTCTTCTTCAAGCTGGATGTTAAGGTTGGTCAAGCTGCTGTGTTCCCTCCCTGTGGACCGGGGGGGGGGGAAACGGAAGAAAAGAAGACGAAAGAAAAGTAGAGTCAGACATAAAGCCTGAGTAAGTCTAGTACTATTTTGTCTATGAATAAAGAACTGGGTATGATAAGTATAAACAAGAAGTGGGCAAGCACAATAAACTTGGTCAAGTTGTCTAGGGTCGAATATACTATCGTACCCCATGTTAATCTCTGAACCCATTTAACTAGTTTCCAATTGGCACCCCATAATCAGGGTGAAGTGATCCATCCTATGATGATCGGCTCCTACTCGCATAGTTACATGTGTCTTACGGCCCCCGATGTTGTAGTTTCCTATGCTGGTCCCACCATGGGGTGTATCAAGTCCCGTGGTGGCGGCCCGACACAACCTTAGAATGCACAGGTATGCTACTGGTGTCCAGTGCCTTATTTTTCTGCGCCGGAGTGTGTGCACGCCCGCACCCCGTTAGAACCTACACTGCTACACCACCGCCGTCGCTTTGACCTCTTACAATCAGCCCAGTAATCGTGCCCCACCCTGCCTAGTTTCAGGGTATCCTGATACACCTTCTAGGGTTACTGCTGAAAAGGGTCCCCCGTTACTAGGTTTTCTATCTCTAGCCAACATGCTAAGTTGGTTAAGTGTTTCCTAACCTAACCCCCACCAGTCCGTTTAGTTTAGCATGTTCCATTTTGATTAAGTCTTTAGTTCACTTAATCCTAACAATCCTGACTCAGCCTTAATTGTCTTATTAAGGCCCTGACCTCTCACATTAGACAGGTATTATTGTGGCTGCCTGTTGCCGGTTGGTTCCGGGCAGTCTTACGCCACAACTCAGTCTAACCTCGGGTCCTTATTGGGCTCCATGTTTAACCTCCCACATTGGATAGGTATTGTTGTGACTACTGGACAACCGGGCGGTTCCGGGCAGGTTTACATCACAACTCAATCCAACCTCGGGTTAAACATATCGTATTTTCTACATTTACATATTTTGTCATTCTTCTTTATTTCTTATATGTAAATATTTGCGGCCCATTATTAAGTTAATGGTGTAAAGGTTACACCAATTATGGGCCCAACCCATACTTGAACTTGGGCCCTTCTAATTCATATTTTCATTCATTAGTAATTTTAACCCAACGTTATTTCCCCCGTTTTACACGTCCGTTTATTATATATATTGGGCTTAGCCTTTTAAAGCCCAATTTAGCCATGCGAAAAGGGGAGGCTTGAAGCGTGATTACATACACAAAAAGGGGAAGGTGAGCGTATGAACTTGCAATATGACGTTGAAAATACAAAATAGAAACTGGTGTACTTGCATAGTAGTGACATATACTTTGGTCATAAAGCATAGGTGATATGAATCAAAGCATGTGAACTTGTAGTTGAGATAAGAGTCTAAATTGGGTATCATTATTGACACATAGTCATAACTACAACATGAACCTATACTTTTATTTATGCATAATGTCAAACATAAGCATGGCATAAATATTTCTAACATAAGCATGGCATAATGTCAAACATAAGCATGGCATAAATATTTCTAACATAAGCATGGCATAATGTCAAACATAAGCATGGCATAAATATCTCTAACATGAAATCATGATTCTTACTTTAGTCATGTAAACTTGCAAAAAGGGATTTTGAATCTAATCCTAACTATGTACCACATATGTCATCATATAATTCTTGTAAACAAGATAGACTTAATCATGGATTTCAATTATGCCAAATATCATTCATAGCCTAGCCATATTCATAAGTTTGCAAATAGGTTTTCTAGTACAAAAGCATGGCTTAATACATGATGCCAAATTCTCAACATAATTTCATATGGATTATAATAACCAAACTTGTTTTAATTACTTACAAATTGATTTATGCACAAAAATATACATCATGATGGCATAGTAGCAAAACCCCAAACTTGCATGAATTTAAATCAACTACATACATGTAGCTTCAACATGGATTACATAATTTGCGAAATATTCCAAACGTATACTTGCATAGAACTACCGCATGTAGTTCTTTATAACATGAATAACATAATTCAAGAATATCTAAACGTATATAATATTTCAAATTGATAAGAACGCACAAATATGAATAACTTTATTGCCACAATTCAAGCATACAAACCAACACAATTGTCTATTCATACCAAAGTAATACTCTACTTACAATGGTGTGATGAATTCTCTAATTTAGGGATTGAAGACGCGGTTTGATTTGATTGAGTTGCTTTATGCCTTAGAATTTTCCTCCTAATCCTCTCTCCAAATTTAGTGGCTACTCCTAGTCGTTCCTCAGCAACATGGCGGCTTTGTTCTTATTTTTGAATGAATAGATTAGGGTTTAGTCTAGGGTTGTTTATATAGAGGTTAGGAACTGATTAGGACCCTTGATGTTGCTTGGATTGATCGTAGCCATTCATCCTAAGGAGAGACCAATTAGAGCCTGCCACCTAGCCCTAATGACAAAGAAGACCACAGAAAATCGACCAACATAGCATAGGCCAGCCGGGTTAGACTGGGCTCGACCTGGCTCTGGACCAGGTCGACATGCCTGTCGACAGCCCTGTCGACCTGGTTAGACCAGGTCGACAGCCCAGTCGACCTGGGTGCGACAGGCGGGCGTTTTTCCGCCCTGGCCCATTGGGCCCCATTTTCGAATTTAAACTTTATTTTATTCTGTTTGAATTTTAAATTTAATTCGGAAACTTCCGGAGGCCATATCTTCTTCATACGGACTCCGTTTTTCGAAAACTCGGACTCTATTTCGCGTATTTTTCCGAGACGAACGCAATGGCGTATCCCGTTTCCCTTAGTTCTTTGATTTCAAATTAATTATACTTTAATTTTTTAATTTCACAGTTATAGAGTTTGCGGGGTGTTACAAATGCGCAGAGCCAAACTCTGCGAGCACAGCCTAAATGTTGCCATCGCACGGAGGGCTACTAGGATTACCCTCCATGTCCTAGGAAGCCGTGTGCTTCCCCTTCCAGTCCTTCGGAGCCAGCAGAATATCAATAGAATATCGGAAAGAACAGGTAGAATAATAAGATGGACGTGTGCTCCACTTGTGTCTCATGACACTATGATGATCTACCCCATTAGGTTCTTCATTTCCAGACGTACAGACTGGTCCAAGCGCCTCAGGTTAACATGTTATTAGACCCTATATCCAAAATTTTAATTAGCGCTTGCTCTATCTCATTAGATTTCCAGTTAACTTGATTATTTCAAATCATATTAACTTTTTTTTCAGATTACCAAGTTCTTCTTTCTTATTAATTTCAGTTATATTACTTACCCCATTTAAGTTCATTAATAAGCCTTTAACATATTATTATCAACAGATTTCACATTCTCAGGTTTTCAGATAACATGTTCTTCTTATCAGTAGGATTTAGATTCTCAAATTTACAGATTACTTAATGTATAATTAAGTATGACTTATCGCATTCCATAAGTTTTCCCCACTTTTCTCTACTTATTACAAACAACATGTTTAAGGTTTCCAGATTTACAGATTACTTAACTTATAATTAAGTACAACTTATCTCAATACATAATTTATCTCGTTTTCTCTCTCGCTTAGTATAACTTAAGTTATAATTTCCACTTGCCTCAAGGACAAGCCTACCTATTATCTTTTCTTTTCCCCTTCAGGTTTATTCATAATAGGTAATTATCATTCCCCGTTCATTCCAATACTCTGACTGTTGTAGGAATCACTTATTTCCATTAATTATAATTAATGCCATTTATTCCTATCCTGTTATATACATATATTCATATATATGTTTATGCACCAAACCTCTCACATTAAGCCGACCACTTGTGGATTTGGATTTGTCAGGCGGTTATGGGCAGACTTCTACCACAAGTTGACTTAACCTCATGTCTTAGCACCGTTATATGCATGTTTACGCACCATACCCCTCACATTAAATTAACCGCTTATGGATGCTAGATTTTCCGGGCGGTTCCGGGCAGACTTCTATCACAAGTTGAATTTAACCTCGTGTCTAAGTGTGGTTACAATTTTCTATTTATTGTAAATTTAGGCATATTCATTCTTTCAAATTTTACTGTAATTCTTGTTTAAAATATTTTGGCATAATATTCTTAAATAAATATTCATGTTCATTGTAAACTTCATGTAACGACCCGAAAAATCTGAACCAATTTAAAAAATTTAAATTGGCTAAAATAATGGATTTTAAATATTTAAAATAAATATTTTAAATAATAGTGATGAAAGGTGAGTTTGAATCGACATTTGAAAACGAATATAATTAATTCTAATTATAAACAAGGCCTGAAATGGAGCTGTAGTTTCAAATATTGAATTCAAACTTTGTCGGACTGTACCGGGTGCAAAACAAAACGGATTTAAGTGAAACCAAAAATATTTAAATCTGTTAGTGAATACCTTTCTAACGAATCTGAAAAATCGAAGTTTCATAGCTGAAAGCAAAAGTTATGGCCAAATGAATTTTCAGAAAGGTCGCTATGGAATTTATATAGCCCGTGAAATTGGCCATTTTGCAAACGACCTCGGAATTCGACGAAACCACTTTTGTTAGATCCGTGATGTGAAGTTATTACTGGGTTTCAAATTTCATAATTTTTGAAGCTAGTATGTGAGCGTGGCAAAGGAAAATGTGTTTTGGTCAATTACAGTTAAATTGGATCGACCAGAAATGGGCCTTTTTGCAAACGGTCTCAGAATTCGATAAAACTAGTTTTGTTGGGACCGTATCGTCAAAACATAGCCAGATTTATTTTTCTGGAATTTTTCAATTAGTTTGTGGCCCTGGCAAATTGAAATGTACGTTCAAATCAAATATTGAATGTTATATATTTTAATTTGAATGGAAACTGACTGAAACAGTCGAATGGGCCTTTGAAACATATCCCATTGTGTTCGAAATGGGGGTAAAACGCTAGGGATGACATTCGTTGGGTTCGAATTGGGGTTCGTGGGTGAAAGGGGTATTTTGGAGATTTTAAAAATTATAAAAAAAAATAAAAAAAAATTGATTGGTCAGCTCACTCCTCTCTCCCCGACCTTTCTTCCTCGCGCAACACGGAAGGCCGCTCCTCCCATCTCTCCTCTTTTTCTTTCCAACCACTTAGTAAAATCACCAGCTACAGTTAGGGATTTTGTAGAGTTTCCTCTCCTCTATAAATCCATACCAGATTGGATAATTATCGTCAAGTATCTGAGAAGAATTGGCCACCTGAAGTCGCGAAGTTCAGCACGCCGGATCTCCTCCCTGCTGCGTCGATCAGCACCAAACCACCATCGTAGGGTGCGGTTTTTCTCTCTCCTCGGCGTAGTGTGCTTAGATTTCGTCATCGTTCAACGGTTTGATTGAAAAATCAAAACCCTAGTTCGAACAATTTCAAAGAGGTATACGGGTTTATTTATTTTTAACTGATTTCGATAAATAAAAGCGTTGCAAACTTCTAAAAATCATATCTTTTTCATGTATTGACGAAATTCAGTGAAACAAGAGACAGTGGACTCATGTGGACGTCTTCTACATTCTAGAAGAGACCGCATATTTTTCTGAGTCTTCTGCTATTTTTGGTGGAGTGGAACCCAATGTGAGATTTCTAATTTATAAACGATATGGAAAATGACGATGTATAAATTATATAGTCGATGTATGGGTTATATAAGCGTTGTACACCTCATGTATAAGCGTTGTATAAGTTGTACGTTCGATGTATAAGTTATATATGCATTGTAAAAATTATATACGTGTTGAAATAGAGTGCTATATATATATATATATATATATATATATATATATATATATATATATATATATATATATATACGCCCCTCGTCCACAAACCATGGACGATATTTATTGGTTGTGATTGGTGTGAAAATTGATTGATAGCGAATGGTTGATTGGAATTGTTTGTGGTTGATATTGATTGATTGTGGTTGAAAAATACCCATTTGTGGTTGAGAAATATTTGGTTGAAACCACATAGGATTAGTTTGTGGAAATGAAATAAATACACATGCCGCCTGCGTGCGAACTAGATGCATGAATCCCCATTGTCAAAAACCGTGAGGTTTTAAGGTAGAGCGAGGAGCCGTACTAGGGACGGTCCCGGTTTTAACTACCCTGCCGTTATGCTGCCGAAATTTTGAATAATATTCATGTGTTTGAATTATTTTCATTTGTTGAAACTATATTTATTCGTTGAATAGAAAACCTTCATGTGTTGAATCGATATTCATTCGTTGATTAGAAATTCATGTGTTGAATGGTATTCATATTTTGAAATAAATTGTTTTATAATAAAAATCACATTTTTATCATCTATATGAAATGTATAAAATAATCTCGTTTTAAATAAATTGGATATTTTAAAATAAATAAAAATAGCGAGAAATCGTTATAAAATATTATAAACGATATGGATGTGGAATTTAGCAATTAACTGAAGGTTGGTTAAGTTGAATGGTTTCCTGGGTGTTGATCTGATGTTGGTTTCGGCTTTCGGGGTTAATATTTGGGAAATCGTTCTCTTACTGATTGACGGTTAGTGACTAATGAATTGAAATGATGCGTGTGTATGTTAGTGTTGCACTTGTTTATTATATACGCGAGTTGCTCAGAATGACCGGGTTGATTCCATTCTGAATAACTGAATCGACGATAAGAAATCGAAGATGAAGACGGTGGTCGAAGACCGGAGATCTTCACCTCGTTTGGATGGTAACCGAGGTCCTGATTGGGAGGCATCTTGAAATAGGGATAATGAGAGGTGATCGTCCAGACGTACGGGGTGATCGATGGGTTTGCGAGGTATATAGTGCCTCCGGTTTCGTTCAGACCCAGAACAGACTTGCAAATGGATAGTGTGTCTGACATTGGATTTTATTCTGTGTTGATTGATCTCTATTAAATATACATCTGTTTGGCGGCGGAGAATTTATTCTTTAGCTTAACACCCTTCTCTGAAACGCACGAGCTCAGAGGTTATATATCGATGGACATCAGTCGCATGGCATGAATTGCTAGTGTGGCATGCCTAAGGCAAATGATCAGGGGTTCTGTTGAAAAGCAAAGTCTTGTGGTGATAATCAAAGCACCGCCTGTGTGGCGTAGCTTTGGGTATAACGTGAAATCGCGAGCCTCACACCCCGATATGAACCAGAAACGGGAGCAGGACCTCAGGGAGGGCATGCGTTTCTTCTTAGTTAGAAGTGGCATCAGTGGTTTTACATGCCCTGACGAGTTTGACTTATGTGGTTGTTGCTGTTGCGAGGCGCCTCGGTTAGATCGGACGATCCGGGTCCGATGGAGTCATTCGTTGGCTCACTTACGCCCCAAAGGGCGGAGAAACGTATTGTTCAGGCATTTTAATCCACATCGGTGGACCGGCCCTGACGATCCAAGGGTCACTCGAGCTCTGATCCTGAGACTCGGGCTAGGCAGTCTCGAAGTCGGTAAGGACTATCTTTTGCCTTGGTTCATGACGGAAATCCAATTTCCAAATACGACATCGTGCGGTTTTGATTGTATACCTATATTTGGCGACATAGTGGCATGGGACGCTCATGTCGTCTATGATTGATAGTTATGATTGGAAATTGTTTTTGAAACATATAAACACTGGTAATAATATAAAATGCTTTTGTTTTATTCGTATCAAGCATATTTTGGCCATTATAAGGTAAAAACTCTATCCTCCGGTTTGCGTTGCATTGTGTGATGGGAACTGAGTCTTATAATGGCTTCATTTTTATAAAAAGCATAGCGATGTTTAAAAGAATGATTTGTTTTTAAAGCACTGGCAATCCAATGGAGTAAACCCGTTCCACGAAAGTGGCGTGGTCCTGTGATTAGCCATATTATAAATGTGTTGAGTAGATTTCTCATACCAATCCCATGACTGACTCGTAGTTTGTTTCACTTTCAAACTCGGGTGCCCCTTTTTCTACACGGGCAGCCTTGTATTCAGGTTTAGCTGGTTCTTTCTGGATAGCTGGAGCTGAAGATGGATTCTATTATTTATCTCTTTTTATGTTGTTCAGCTCATATTGTACATTATGTTTGTTTCCGCTGTAGACATTTATGTATAGCTGAACTGTATTTGTACTAAGTAAGACCCTGTATACTGTGTAGCTCTGATGATTACGTTTATCCAGTGTATTCTATTGTGCATTATCTGGTGTATTTATTTAATTCTGTTCTCCTATTATTTGTTTCTGTGTTATATTCCAAGGATTACCCTTGCCGCCGTCAGTACGGGGTTTGGGGTCGTCACACTTCATAATTATAACATTCACATAAATTCCCAATTCAAATAGGTGATTAATGGAAACCGTCTTATACAACAGTTCTCAGTAGTCTTAATTTCAATTACAACAATTATTCCCAATTTCATTCCAACTTAACTAACAATATCCAATTAACGGGTTTATTGGAACAGGTCTATATACAATAGTAATCCTTTCCACATATTCTAACAAGTTTATACATTTCAATAGATTTACATTTCAGCAGATTTATATATTTCAGCATATTTTACATTTCAGTATATTTATGCATTCCAGCAGGTTTACATTTCAGCAGGGTTACATTTCAGTAGATTTATACATATTAGCGGGGAATTCCAAACGATAGATATACCATTATCAAAAAGTATAACTTAAATCCACTCACCTAATAGCTTTCTAATTCATGAATCTGGTTCAAACCTAGCATTGCATGGCTCCCCTAACTGAATCTAGAACCTAAATAATCGTGGATTCACAATTCTCAAACTAAAAGAATAGTGAAGAAAGAAGAGAAATCTAAATTGACAGATCTAAGAATTTACCTCACTTCGATCAGAATTCTAAACACCCATTTGCAATACATTATTTTCCTCTAGATCTTGAATTAGAATTTCCTTTGATTAATTATTCTATTTTTTAAAGAGATTTGACGAAGAAGAAGAATGGTAGAGTCTAGAAATCCTCTAAGAAAATATGAGATTTAGGCTAGGCTCTACGAGCCTATTTATAGTTGTTTAAGAAAGTGGATATGATCTTGTACACACAGCGCTAAGTCAACACGAATGTGGTTTGAAAAACAATCCAGATTCATCGAATGAACCTGCCCGGATCAGGGGTGGGTCGACCCATAGGTCGACCCAGGCAGGTGCGGGTCGACCCATTTGGGGTCCAATTAGCTGTTTTGGGCACTTTCTTGTTTTACTTCCTTTAATTAAATAAATATTATACTTACATATAAACTCTTTATATGTATATAAAACTTCTAATGCCCACTTTATAAATATATATACACACAACTTTTATTTCATTCTCAAAATTCAAACGACATTATGTCGTTATTTAATTCTTACCAATTTTCATTGATTACAGGTTTATTTCGAATTTCTCTTCTGTATATATATATATATATATATATATATATATATATATATATGCACATATATATATGCATATATTTATGTATGCATGTATACACATATTTTTGTACTTCATTTTATGTATATTTTTCCTTATATATGCATTTATACTTATTTTCCTCTTAGAATATGTATTATTTTAGTTGTTCCTCTAAAATAAAAATATGTCATCCGTGGGAATCGAACTTGCGCCATTCTCTTGGAAGTCACATGCTCTTACCAACTGGACTACATAGGCTTTTGTTAACAAGGCTAAAAATAATGGTGGTCATTGTTTTTTTCTTATAGCTCCTTTTCATGTTTTATTTTCATAATTCATTTAAAGGTATCTTTTTCATCTTATCCGTTTTCTACAATCCATAGGTCTAAATTGACCAGAAAATCACCACGGACACAATAGTGCTAATCCCGTGACCAAATTCTGGAAGTTCTTCAAATTTTATCTTATTATTTAATAAAAAATGCGGGGTGTTACACATAATCGGAGATGGAGTCTTCGGAGAATGCAACCTATTTGAAACAGAAGTGTCTTTCGGATCAGCATCCTAGGATTCTTCCCTGGTCGGCCTATTCAGAATATCATCATCTGGGATATGCATTGGAGAAGAACTTTAAGAAAGGTACCTGGATCTTGCGCGGGGATCGTCTCTTTATCTCCCGACTATTGAGCGTCCCAGGAACTCAAGAGTTCTTGGACTCTGGAACTCTCTCCCTTCTCAACTGAAGTTATAACTTGCCCTTCGAATGGGGGCACATTTTTGGTTTTTGCAAGTGTAGGAGGAACTTGAGTTGGGGGAACGTATACGTTAGTGTCGTCCCCCGTGAGCTATACTCTGACTCAAGGCAAGCAGATTATGACAATGAAGAAACTCATCCACCAAGCACTTCCCGACATTTAAAAAATTTGCATTGCCATTTAGCAAATGGTTCAAACGATCCTAATATACTTGGTTTTCCTCTTTCCTCGAGTTAGTAACTGCAAAAGAATAAGATAAGTTAGCACACTCGCTGCGATGGTTGGAATGAGAGCGTTAGAGTTTGAAGCTTACTTGAATGAAGCCATCGTCTAGCACATTCGACCTGATGATTGATGTAGAACCACTCAGGCTTTACATCTCCTACTTTATTGTATCCTTCATTGAGAATCTTCCTTTTTGGCACAGACTCGAAGTATACGAAAGATGGATTTTCCTTTGTTCAATGCTTGAAATGATAGAAGAAATTTACATCTTCGAAAGTGAGCTCCACACCTAAGATTTCCATGCATGCAGTGTATAATACATACAGATAGGCGTAAGCATTGGGATGAAGTTGCATGGGGAAAATCTGCATTCGTCTTAGAAAGTCGACGACGAATGGCCAAAGAGGAGGAATAGCCACTACAAAACACATCAATCTACTGATGGCCATATACCCTTTCGAAAGACTATGAGGACCATCTATTTCAGTTGCCACCCTGAATTCTTCCTAAGAGATTTCATGCTTCAGACATATACGCCTAAGTCTGGCTTCATCGATTATTGAAGTTACATAATCACTAGGTACCTCTAAAATGGTTGCAATCCCAAATTCGTTGGGGATACGATTGTCTCCTACTCCCCCTTACCCATCCATGGAGACTTTACCACTAGATGATTCTACACTCTCGCAGATTTCTATCTCAAAGTCTGAACCTATGTTGTCCTACTCCGATCTGAAGTTAACGAGATAGCCTCAGGATTGGGGTTACTAGATGATCTTGGAACTATAGTCTACTCTGATAATCTTATTGAGCGTCTTCCAGACATGCTTGATATACTATCAAAGAGAGAGCAAAGATTAGAGTGTAGTTGCCTGTATCCCCTCGTGTGTGTGTGTGTGTGTGTGTTTGCGAACTAACCTGTGACAATGTGTGCAATGTTGAAACAAGAACATATAAAGTAAAAGGAGTTAGCAGGCGGTTAGTCAGTGTGCGTTCAATGGTCGAATAGTCTTATGTTCGTTAAGTCCTAAAAATTCTATTCTGAAGGCTCTATCATGACTATCCACGAATTCATAAGCTGTGATTGACTTCGATTAAGTTATATGAAGGCATTTATTAAGAGTTCACACTGTCAAAATTCTTATTTCAATCAATTTCAAAGATTTGTATAGGCGCATATGTCTCACATTGGAGGTTAACGGGTCGGGTCAAACTTTCTTGAGCAAGCAGCGCGAATCGGTTAACAGAACTGGATCGGATCAGAGTAGACCGATCCGACCTGACCTCGGTGAGAGATTTGCTCTCTCACTGGCCATTCTTCACTTGTTCCACTATTGCATCCGACCAGCTACTGCCAACTTCGATCAAGCTTTCCTTTCCCTTCTCCAATATTAGTGATGGCCTCCCTTTTTGAAGAAAAAATTGAAACCCACTGCCCTAAACTCCTCGATGTCGAAGATTCAGAGCCTACAACCACCACCTAAAGGCAAGATCGACACCGTCGGTGACGACGTAAGAAGCTCTGACACCAATGCCTTGATGATCTACGACGAGGACATGCACATATTTCAAACGCAATTCAGTGAATATTGAAATAGACATGATTTTAAACCCACCTATAATTTGAATTTGGAAGGCAGAATAGAATTGAAAGAGTCTAAAATTTAGGTTTTTGGCTGAGATTGGGGAAGGCGGCAGCAAAAAAATGAGAAGAAGAATGAGGGAATTCGGCTTATATATGATATGGAGAGTCCATTCGTGTTCCATCGATTTATTAGCCTAGTCCGATCTGCCAAGGCAACAATGGAAACAGTCCAAAGCCGCCTGATCTAAAGGTCATAGTCGGTCGAGTGAAACTAGGACTGACCACTTATGTAAAGTCTAACCTGACCACCATGTTGCAGAAATATGTCGAAGTATCGGGTAGAACGTGGAGCAGGTCAGACAAACCCGACCCGACTTGAAATGCGATTCCTGACTCAATAGGGTGACTATGACATTAAGTGGAAAGGGGAAAAATAAAGTTAAAAGAAAATGTTAAGACTCATGCATACACACGCTCATAGACCAAGAGAATTACCTAGATAATTTGTTTAGATCCTGATCGAAAGCTCCAATTTGTTGAATGCAACAGGAATGATTCTCGATGTCGCCTCGTATTTATACGTGATGCAAAAGTCAAGGAGTGCGACTTCACAAAGTGTCACAACTCTACAAATAGACATGACCATTGATGATCACCGGTTCAACAACAGATGTATGGGAAATTTCTAAGCACATCACATCTCTAATAAGATGTACTTCGAGGGGGCAAAATGTTGGCCTATTTCGTGACTAGGCCACGCTAAGTCCAAACGATCCCTTGTGGGTAACGAAGTTTGATTGAATTGATTGAGGAACCCCGAGTCAAAAGGGAGAACTTGTGCATCAACACACGCTGAGTAAGATCGGGTCGGGTCGGAGAAACCATGAACCAATTCCCATGCACACAAGCAGCTAAACTCCAGAAAACCTTCGGCGTGTCAGATCGGGGTACCACTACTCGCTCCGCATACACATAAAGGCAGTTAAGAGTGTACATCTGATGGGATCGGAGTACCCCTATATCCAACCCAATCCACATTCGTTGTACTAAAACAATTCCACCACTTGTGCCTATAAAAGCGGACTGGTAACCACCATCTACCCACAAACCAGATGTGCTATCTCCACTATCCTACGTCCAAACTCAATATTTCATGGATAGGTCCCACGTGGCACCCGACCCGCCTTCCTTCCAAGCCAATAAATACACCAAAACTTGGCATTTGGAGGGATCTTTTGTCACTCAACATACTCAAGCTTCACTATTAACAATATTTCTCTATTTTATTCAGATTGTACTCTAGATCACTAAATATAATTCTACAAATTTTGAGAGATTATTAATTGTACTTGTGAGGTTGAGTGATTATCTGTATTTTACTTGTACTCAATTACCCAATCGAAGGACCAAAGTGGACGTGGGCTCGTTAACACCGGTCCACTATAAATCGTGTGTGTCGACTGCTTTTTACTCGCTTTTAGATTATTATTTTCTACAATTTCTAGCAAATTAGTTGTTAAAACCACTTATTGGTCTAACATAGTGTAGTGCAAAAATAGTGATATAATCATCATATACAAAATATGCATCAAGTCCCCATCAAAAGAATATGTACATATGAGTGTTTACATGTGTTGTACTTTACTAACTTATCACTTATTAATAATCAGAATTATGGAATAAAATTCACAACTGCATGTGTTTATTGTAGTTGATACTTACATTACCAAAGAGCACGATTTCAATCTCTAGGTTCCCCCATGGCTTCATCTTTCATAACATCTTCAATGGTTAGCTTATCATATCAATAGTTACATAAAAATGTTACATTTATATATGTTTTACCTTAGATAACATAACCACAGATAATGGAAGAAGAAAGACGGTTTGAAGCAAAAGTAGCAAAGGAGCAATCATGTTGGAGCATAGAGAGGTTCATATCGCCCTTACACTGCACATGACATCATATCTCTTCGTGGAATTCAATGTCAATCATATGCCTCAAACGAGCTTGCAAAAATGCTACGGAGGACCCTCAAAACTCAACAGGCCAACGAAATAGCTTCTAGATTTTTCGGTGCACTAGACCCAGTCCTAGTCACAATGATGGAAAATAGTTAGAAATAATATATCGGGTTGGAAATGCTCTTCAACTCATAAATCGACTGAAGAACCAAAACCTGATCTAGCAGACTATATATATGACACAGTTCCAAATAAAGTCGAGCAAATATTTTTTGCACAACAGTACATGACATGAAGCAGTGGGAAGCATGGATGTCGATGAGTAGAGAGGAAAGGTCAAGAACTCCATATGTGGATCACTTGTAGCCCATCATTGTTGATCGAGATATTTGTTTTGGTGGGGCTACAACAATAGAGAAGCTTGCTAAATTGTTTGTGGAAAGGGGTGCTGCAAGAGTTCATATAGAGGATCAATCTTCAGCTACTAAGAAGTGTAAACGTATGGTTGGGGAAAGTTTTTTATCTCTATCTGTGAACATTTTAAGCAGATTGGTTGTGGCTACGTCGCAATTTGATGTAATGGGAGTTAAGACTCTGCTTGTGGCTAGAACTGGTGCAATAGCCACAACTTTGATTCAGAGTAATGTTGATTCCAGGGATCATCAGTTCATACAAGGTGAGATCTATTGACCATTTTAAACCATTCCAACATAAAGCTCGATACTCAATTTTAAGACCATTAAGGAAAAATAAAATCTAAGGTGCATGAATACTATCAAAAAGATTTCTATATTTCCAGATTATTGAATAGAAAGGACCTCAACCCTTCGTCGACTAAACCAGAGAATCAACATTGCTATTACACAAATAGAAGACCTTATGGATATCCCAATGTTCCTAATCAATATATGGCTTGGCTTCTTAGTTAATAAGTATGGGAAAAAGGTAGAATTAACAAAATTTATAAATAGGGTAAATCAGGAATATGTAAGTTTCATTCTAGTTTTTATAAAATTATAATGAAGAATCCACTCGCCATAAGAATATTAGTTAGCATGAATGATGATGGTACCTTATTCCTTAGTGGATAAAAGGCTTAGGGCCCGTTTGGATAGGCTAAAATAAATAACTTTTTAGTATTTTGGAAGCAAAATAAAAAATGCCTATATGGATGCATGAAACATTTGGGATTTTGAAAGCCACTTTTCTGCTTATTTCAAAAGCTAATTATTTTTGCTTTTGTCTGTCACAATTCAAAACAACATAACGACTTTCAGGCCATGATTTCACCAATTAGGGTTTCACGGCGATTTTTTAATTTCCAATCTTACGGAGCCGCACCTAAATTTTTTTAATCTTCTTGGCAAAGGTACTTTTTCCTTCTTTTATATATTCTCACTGTACTCAATCTCTAATGATTTTGTTTACTTATTTTTGGTTTGATCGATCAAGATATTTTTTCATTTTGATCTGGTATTGTTCCTGTATTTTGATTTATAGAAGTGACTTAAGGATTGTTTTGAGGAAAATCACCATTGTAAATTTGTTCGCTGTCACCCAGCCTGGATCCATCTACAAGTTGAAGGATAACCGTTAACCTCGTGGTGAAAATACGGTTCAAAATTACGAAGTGTTCACAGACATTGGCACAGGGCTTCATTTAGTTCATGACTTCATTTAGCTCGTGATGTCGTTTAGCTTGCATGCCAACCAGTTCGCACACTATTAGCTCGCTCATTCACATCCAGCTAACCTGCAACCAAAGTTAGCTCGTGCATCATGAAATAACATGGAGGACAGCTCAGCCTTTTAGGTCGTTATATGGGATTTACCTCGTTGGACATCTCCTTAGATCATCCATGTGCCATGCAAATACAAAAGCAAGTCATTGAAAACCATATGATTTGGGTCGTGGACCTCTTTTAGACCACCAAAACTATTTTAGGTCGGGTGCATATAAAGAGTTTTAGACCGTTCTTAGTATTTTTAGTCCACACCACTTTAAGCACGCACCAACATTTGGCTTGCACTTCCTTCTAGGTCATCATTTTCCAACCGTACAAAGCTGGCAACATGAAGCAAGAATATGGTCATACACCACCATTAAGGATGTGATGTTTGTTTAGTCTGCAACCTTTGAGTCATACCCCTTTAAGCCGCAACTTGGCTTTAGATCATTCCATTTGCTTAGCTGGTGACATGCATTAATCCGCAAGTTTTAGGCCATAAAGCATAAGCTTGACCTATTTTAGGTCGTTCCATCCATTCACCTCGTACGAGTCTACGATCTAGGCCAAACGACGAACTCTCTTCCAAATTAGAAGCCTTATTCGAAATAATGGCGAAATCTAAGAAGACTACAAGCAAAAACATTGAAGGAAATGACAATGTTGTAAACAACGAAACTAGTCCACTCACCAACCGCTTCGAAATTGGAGAAAATTCAATATCCTGAGCTAGAGTGACTAAAGATGAATTAGATGCCGTCGCCGCTAATTTGATCCAACGAATGGAAACTTCCAATAAAGCCTTAATGGATGCTAATAAAACTCTATTGGATGTTAATCAAGCCTTAATGGATAAAATGAGTGCTCTCCTAAACACTCAAACGTATCCCGCTCCTCCTCCGAAAATCCATGTCAATCTTGAAGAGAATCCAAATTCATCATCCTCCGATCCTCATAATGATAACTTGGAAGGATTTGTTGACAAAGACAATGCTAATATCGAAGACTCAAAGTTGAAAGCTAAAAACCATTCTGATTGAAATAACCGACGAGTTGCAAGTCCCGTCAAGGGGGAACCTTCCCATAATGGAAGTAAAAGACTTAGATCTTTTAAATGTGATCGCTCGCCACGACGAGCATCCGGAAAAGAGATTGAAGTCCGCTCCCCGGAACAACACAACTCGAAGGAATATATCGCGGATATGGTAAAGCAAATCGTGAAAGATAACATGCCTTATAAAGATAATGAAAGGGAATGGGACTTCTCCCCTAGCAAAAATCCGTTCACAAAGAGGATCCACAAAGCTGAGTTCCCTAAGAAGTTCACTCATCCTACTCTGCCTCCATACAACGGGCTTCTGATTCGAATCATTTCCTTTATAAATATGAATGGTGTATTAATACAGCCAAAGCAACAGATGAGATCAAATACCTATGCTTCCCTCTCTATCTAGAAGATGTCGCATCACTATGGTTCATAAGGTTGCCTCCCAAATCCGTCGACTAGTTTGATGATATGATTCTGAAATTCAAAGAACAGTTCAGGCTGCAAGCTACAAAGGCTAAGGACGTTATTTCTCTTACATCGATGAAGAAAAATCCAGGAGAATCTATCAAAGCTTTCCATAAAAGATTCAACGCTGTTGTATCTGAAGTAGGAAATCCCGAGCCCCGCATGATCTTTTTGTCTTTGATCGGTGCCATAGATGAGAACAACAAATTTGGTAAATGGATTAAAATGAAAGAGCCAAGCACGCTCGAGAAATTCTATAAAAAGAATGATGAATACATGAGATTGGAAAAAAATTCCTGTGCCTCTCCAGATTATTGATGCTAACCAACCTATTGAAGCTCCCAAAAACACCGCTACTTAGTACAATCAGAAAAATCCTGGAGGTCAAAAAAGAGGAGCGACGGGAAAGACAATCGAGACGGAAGAGTGCCTTGCTCTTCCAACCCATCAGAGCTAACACCTTTAAATGACAATCCAGAAAACATCTTTGCTGCAACTAAAGACATCAAAGATTACCCATTACTAAAGCCTTAGAAAATAATTGGCAGTCAAGCAAACTCTAGAAAGTTCCGTCGGTTCCATAATCGGCCAGGCCACAATACCAACGAGTGTAGGCATCTAAGGTCACTGATCGAAAAGTTGATTAGTCTGCAACAATATGTGAAAAATCTACAATCCTCAAACGTTGTTCTGATTCCCTAGGGCTAGGGGGCAACAGGCAACGAAGCTCTTGCTCAAACCATCCCAAGGCAGATCATCAACAGATAACCATTGATCTGCTCCAACTTTAATTACTTAGAATAAGCGATCAACATTGCCACTGCTTTACTTCATACTCTATTTCTTGCTTTTGTTCATGTTTTACTTCATGTTTACTTTCTATTATATTCAAAACTTCTTGTAAACAGTCTGCAATAATCTACAAGTGATGCACTGAACATTAGCTCTACGATTAAGAGAATATCTGTTTGAATGAATTTTTAGCTTGCAAAATTATATGTCAAATCAAAACTTGCTTAAAAGATGATTTCATATTGCAGGCCATCTGTCTAGCGCTTGTCCCTGTAACATTGCGACCCCAACAATGGTAGTTAATGTACCAAATGCTGTAAATATCAACATGCATAAATGCAAAAATAGAAAAGCACCGCCTTGAAAAGTGAATTGGAAAAGTCGCAAAGATTCAAACAATGAACAAGCGTCATGACAAACAAACAAGAATGTTGTAACTTTCATCAAAGGGGAATGTAACACCCCGAATTTTTAACAACATTAAAGAGAGTAAATTAAATAAATTAAATATTCAGAACTAGAGGAAATGGACTGCAGCATTGCGTTCATCTCGAAATTCTAGTCAAGATAGACATTAGGTTTGCGTAAAACAGACATCATATGAAGAAGTTATGAGGGTTTTAAGTTTGTATACACGTAGAAATATTATGTATACACATACGAGTCAGAATTTTATCTAGAACAGTTCAAATTAAAAAATTGAAAAATAGCGGCAGAATTCCCGCTCTAAGGGGTCGACCCCCCTAGAGGGGTGTCGACTTAGGGGTCGGCCCACCCATAGGGGTGTCAACACCCCTAGGGCTGACGTGGCACTCGGTTTCAGGGGGTCTGGCAGCTATATATATGTGTCCTATTCTCCTATTTTCTTAAGTGGAAATCATGGAGGCCATTTGCTGTTGGGGTGCAAACTGAGACGAAACTGTTTCTACAACATACTTTGCAAATCAAATTCAAGATCCGTTCTTTCTTATTTCTCTAAACCTAACGCTGTGAGTTTCTAGTTGCTTTTAGGTTTAGATAAATAAAAGTAAATTGTGAAAGACTGTGAATTGGATATGTTGTAAAGTATGATTTTGTGCTAGTGTTAAATCCTATACTATGTCATGATAGATATATTTCCCTATATTTAATACAATTGTGGTTATTCTATTATGTTGCCTATATGGATCTTGACTTGTAACCGTATTGTGGTGAATGTATATCTATTAAATTGGACAGTTATAACATTGTCTAGATCTAGTTCTTTATGTAAGTCCCCTTTCGCCTGTCATATTGTGATCAATCTAGATATGTTGTAAACTTGACATGTGAAGCCATCTTTAGATCTAAACATGTTACCATGTCACCCTAATCATGCTAGATCTAAATAGTTGGACACCTAAATGGTTAATTTAGATTACACTATGCTTGCTTTGACATCGTAGTTGCCATAAGTTCATCAGTTTTATGTCCACCTTGTTATGATGATAATTACATGTCCATTCACCTTGTTATCATGCTAGGTTATGTTTATGCCAAGATATGTTGAAACTATCACCTTTGTCATATTCCATTTTCATTGTTATGGCTAGGCTACTTTATAGCCTAGATGCCACCAAAATATGTGCGAATACATTAGTTAGGAAACGGGGAAAACGGAATTATAATTGGCATAATTTATGTAATATTTATATGAATTGGACATATAATTCAAATGGGGAAACGTAGAAATAATCACCTATAATGACATAGGTAGACTTGGATAAAAATGGAATGTCTAGTAATTACAATTAGGAATTGTAATTGCACTTATGACACGAGGTTAGGTTGCATTAGTAGTGGAAGTCTACCCGGACCCGACCGGCATATCCAGCAACCACTAATGTTGAACCTAATGTGAGAAGTCTAAGTGCGCAAATACGAATCGGGCTAAGACACGAGGTTAGAGCCAACTGTGGAATAAGTCTGCCCAGACCCGACCGGCATATCCAGCATCCATACATTGTAGGCCTAATGTGGGAGGTCCAGGCCATTATAACCATAATTGGATATGGTAATGAATTGGACTGCTTAACCTAATTTAATCCATAAAGGTTGTATGATTATGAAGTTAAGTTAGGGTTAAGTAAAATTGGATGGGTAGTTGGTGGTTTAAATAAATTAGAGAGGGTGGGCAATATTTACATATATGCTTACGAACTTAACCTAATAAGGTTATGTAGTTAAAGACACCTAGTGGTATGCATAACCAGTGGAAAAATATAATAAGGTTATATAATTAAAGACACCCTTTAGGGTAAGCATAACTGACATAGGGCTATGTAATTAAAGGCACCTAAAGGTATACATAGTCAGTGAAAACCTAGTGGGGATACAAGACAAAGAGGAGAGCTTGTATCATATTGTATGGGACCCATACTAGGCGGAGAAGGGGCACGCTTACTGATTGATTATAAGAGATCCATACGAGACGGACGGTGTGGGTGACACAAACCGATTGGGCCATGTGCGTGCATGAGCCGGGCAGAGGGGGATATGACGACCGTGACACCAGTAGATATGGTTGTGCACATCTTAATGGTTGCCACTTTAGGAAGTGATACCTCCTACTGTAGGGCCAGCACATGATATCTACAAAGTAAGGAGCTGATCGATTAGGGTAGTGGTTAGGGTACATTCGGACGTAGGCCCTAAGTCTACCAACTTATAGTGGAAGGGATCATCTCATTTTAGTTATACTAGTAATAGTGTAGAGTAATCATTAGAGAAGTGTATACACCTTGCCATGTCTACCTCATCACACCTGCCATTTATGTATTGATCTCTCTTATCCACTTTATATGCCTATCATGTTACTTTTATTTATTTACTGGCTAAAAGTAACTAGACTCGCCAGACTTTATATCTGACCCTTTTGTTTCCCCTTCTTTCTTCCATTCCCCTCCCCAGGTTCTCAGAGAGGAAACACTCAGGCTTAGTCAGGACTCAGATATCATCTTGCTAGGAGCTACTTCTGAAGTATGGCTCAAGTTCTTATCTCTACTATGGCTTAACTCTTTTAATTGAGGAATTATGTTTTTCATATTCTTATGTACTCTGATGATGCAAGGCAGAAGTTGTTTTATTATAATGTTTTTTGTGACTTATGGTATTATGGACCACGACATTATGATTTATGTTTTAATTGGGGAACTCCCCTAAGAGAGAGTTTCAAAGCTCTAGTTCCTAATCTGAAATAGCCCGCCAAGTCAAGTGGCCGAAAAGGAAATTGTCCCAGGCCCTGAGCTGGAATGATCAGCACCACGCCTGAAGGACTGGCAAACACGCTGGAAGGACTAGCACCATGTCGGAAGGACTAACAAACCTGATGTTGGAAGTACCGACATCAGGCCGGAAGGACCGACAAACACGCTGGAAGGATCAACACCATGTCGGAAGGACCGACAAACCTGATGTTGGAAGTACCAACATCAGGCCGAAAGGACCGGCAGACAAGCTAGAAGGACTAGCTCCATGTCGGAAGGACCGACAAACCTCATGTTTGAAGTACCCACATCAGGCCGGAAAGACCGACAAACACGCTGGAAGGACCAGCACCATGTCGGAAGGACCGACAAGCCTGATGTTGGAAGTACCAACATCGGGCCAAAAGGACTGGCAAATAAGCTGGAAGGATCATCACCATGTCGGAAGGACCGACAAACGAGCTGTAAGGACCAGCACAAACCAAAGTCCTCTCCGAGGGCACCCAATTGATCGTCAGTATCAAGAAGCACCTAATCTGATAACGACAAACATAGGGGTTTTAACCAAAGTCCTCTCCAGGGGACCCGATTGATCGTCAATATCAGGAAGCACCGATCCGATAACGACAAACATTGGGGTTCCAACCAAAGTCCTCTCCGGGGCACCCAATTGATCGTCAGTATGAGGAAGTACCTGATCCGATCATGACAAACATTGGAGTTCTAACTAAAGTCCTCTCCGGGGGCACCCAATTGATCTTCAGTATCAGGAAGTACCTGACCCGATCACGACAAACATTGGGGTTCTAATCAAAGACCTCTCCGGGGGCACCCAATTGGTCGTCAGTACCAGGAAGTACCTGATTCGATCACGACAAACATTGGGGTTCTGATCAAAGACCTCTCTGGGGCCACCCAATTGATCGTCTGTATCAGGAAGTACGTGATCCGATCACGACAAACATTGGGTCTTAACCAAAGTCCTTTCCGAGGGCACTCCTTTTGAACCTACCGACACTTGGATTAATCAGTATAATTGAGTGACGAAAGTCTCCAATATTTGAATTAACCAAGCTGGGTTGTAGACGGAGTTCGGATTCAACCAATCACTTGCGTAATGTTTGGTCATCCCAGATGCGACAGGTGTTAGACATCAATCAATTAACTTGCGTAGTATCTGAAAATCTCAAATACGACAAGTGTTAAATTTTAGCCCAAGCAGGGGCATGAAATCCAAAGTACTTCCCGTGGAGAATGCCGCTTGAAATCTACCGTCGACAAGTGTTGTACACTATCATATGAGTCGTTAAAACAATGCCGCTTGAAATCTACCGTCGGCATTAGTCGATTAGGTGACATCAAACGTCAACACGAATTCGGGTTAGAATATTGTGCTTATGCAAATAATATTCGACGAATTGTAAACCGTTGAATATAATATCTCTGTGCAAACATTTTATTCAATTCAAAATTGAAGTTTGCTATAATTAATTTTCTATTGATTAAACTAATCCACTATCAATATGGAAAGTCAACGGTGACGTATAAGTCCAAAATCATGCAAATCCTTGTTTTAATTATAGAACAGGCTATATGAAGAACATGGGTTAAAAATATGATCCACTATAGAAAACAAAAGGCTATAACTAGGTCTCAATGCAAAATATATCAACAACAAAGTTCATTTCGAAGCCTGCATTTCTCGCAAGCAAAAAATACAGGCTTTGAGGGGAAAATATTAACCCCATGGTGAAAATGCGGTTCAAAATTATGAAGTGTTCATAGACATTGGCACACGGCTTCATTTAGTTCGTGACTTTATTTAGCACGTGATGCCGTTTAGCTCGCACGTTAACTAGTTCACGCACTATTAGCTCGCTCATTTACAACTAGCTAGCCCGCAACCAAAGTTAGCTCATGCATCATGAAACAACACGAAGGACAACTTGGCCTTTTAGGTCGTTATATGGGATTTAGCTCATTGGACATCTCCTTAGATCGTCCATGCGCCATGCAAATACAAAAGAAGGTCATTGAAAACCATATGCTTTGGTTCGTGGACCTCTTTTAGACCGCCTACACTATTTTAGGTTGGGTGCATATCAAAGAGTTTTGGACCGTTCTCAATACTTTTAGTCCACACTAAATTTAAGCTCGCACTAACATTTGGCTTGCACTTCCTTTTAGGTCGTCATTTGCCAACCGTACAAAGTTGGCAATGTGAAGCAAGCATATGGTCATACACCACCTTTAAGGACGAGACATATGTTTAGTCTGCAACCTTTGAGTCGTACCCCTTTAAGCCGCAACTTGACTTTAGATCGTTCCATTTGCTTAGCAGGTGACATGCATCAATCCGCAAGTTTTAGGCCACACAAGCATAAGCTTGACCTCATTTAGGTCGTTCCATCCATTCAACTCGTACGAAGCCATGTTAGACTGTAAAGGAGCTTTCAGACCGTAACTTTCAGACTGTGAATCTCATGCTCTTTAGGTCGCTACGCATATGTGTTGCACGTCAGTTCTGTTAGACCGTGCCTCCTTTAGCCACAATACTATTTTAGGTCGCAAAATAGTTCAGACCGCAAAATTTTAACCTGCGGCATTATTTAGACCATGGGAAACATAAAAACAAGAGACAACTGGCTTTAGCCCGCACTAGTATTTGTGTCATGGGATATGTCTTAGATCGTGCTCACCCCTTCAGATCGTGAGATGGATCTTGGACCGCTAACCAAGAACCAACCTAGCGCCAACTATACGCTCTTATTTACAAATGTGCCACTCTACCTCTAAACACACCTATAAATACCCCACTTCTCCATCAATTCAAGGGACTGAATTTCATTCCTACCACGAAGTGCCACCAAATTTGAAGCTCTCTTCTAACTTCATTAATGGCTTCCAAGTATCAAACAACTTCTCTCTAACATCAAGTAGATCAAATCTCATTCAAGCTACATTAGAAATCTCTCCAACACATTTCAAGTGATCTCTAATCTCCGTTAATTCTCTCTAAAGCATAAATCTAAAGCTAAATCACCATGAAATCCATGAAGATCATTCAATTGCTTAAGTGATCAAAGATTGATACATATATCATCAGAAAGCAAGAGATCCCATCAATTCCTCTGCAAATTCAAGTGCAATTTAGGTCATAAAAAGAGAGAAAAGGGAGAAATTAGCGTAAAGAGAGAATTCATGTATGTTGTAAAATGAAATATCATAGTAAGAGATGATTCAAAAGTGGACATAGATCTATTCTAGGTCGAACCACTATAAATACTCTTTGTCCTTATTTTATGCTCTTTATTTTATGATTATGTGGATCCATATTCTAATCTAAAAATTTGTTGAAGTGTTTCCATTACACCTTTGGTGTTGAAATCAAATTTTGGTTTTAACAATCACACTCTCCATCAATGGCCAATATACTTTCAAATGGAAAAAACTTGCTTTGGCCATTGATTTAGGTGGATATAAAGGAGTCGATGGCATTTGATTTATTAGCGGAAATCTTTAATTTTTGGAAGGTGAAGTGGTGGTATTCTTTGAAGCTTGGACGAGGTAAAGAGTTGCGGGCACGCTAGTGATTTTGAATAGGGAAGTTTTAGGATATTTCAGTCATGAGTTTGAAGCTCGGGTTTTTCGATCGTTGCTGGCAGGTGGAAATGTTGAAATGATTGAGGTGCTAGAATGGAATGCAGTTTAGTGAAAGTAGACAGTGCTACGTGTATGAGTACAATTTTGTAAATGTCTTATAATTTTGGTTATTTTTATTTACAATTTTGTAGCTATTTTTAGGTCATTATCTTTAATTTTATATGTATATGCTAATACGTCACTTGGAAAATCCTAACGAATAGTATAAGTTGTTTAATTCACAGGATGCTATGAAACAAGAGAGAAGATAGAATAGAAGCTGTGCAAAAATGAAGCTCAAAAGCTAGCTGCAGTTGTTAAGCTCTCAGGTTTATAGGGAGATTCAGTTGGGTAGAGATATGACTATTTAGAGGAGGAATAACAAATGCTAGATGATAAACAAGACATATGTCTAAGTCTACCAGAACTAGTGCATCTACAAGCTTTTACGTGATTATATAAGTGAAAAATCTTATTTGATTGTACCTCTTAGTTATTGATCATTAGTTTTGTATCAACCGTATAAGCTTATGTTCTTTCATTTAAATGTAGCAATTTTATATTGAAAGATATAGCTATGTCTCAATTAATCGTATCAGTTGTATACAATTCAACAATGACAAGCAGCGTTGGCTTTACTTACTTTATCTAAGATACTTACAGATGATTTGTTTTTCAATTTATATTTTTAACCTCTATGGTATCTAAGTCCATTGTACATATACTTTTTAAGTCATGAGTATTCAAGCTACATGCGCCTTTTCTCTACAACACACAAGAAAAATGACATTATTTTCTAAAAAGAGGAAAAGAAAAAAAAGGCTACTATGACTGTACGGGTTATTAGCATGGGAAAAAGAGAGTTAACAACATCCAAAATAATGATTCATATGTTGTGATTCCAAAAATTACCCTTGAGATATAACCTTCGAGACTAACTCGTATAAACTAAAAATATAATTGAGTCAAAAGGTTGAATTATAAAGTCATGATGAAACATCCTTACCAAAAAAATTACAATAACCTTTAAATTTATTAAGTCTGATGTACTTAATAATACCAATTTTCTTATTATACAAAATATTTTGCAGTATCAATAAATGCATTATGTTACAAAAATTAAAACATCAAGTTAACGTTGTCAACAATATTGTTTTTATAATATTTGTAATTTATTGTCTATATTACAATCTTTAACAATATAGTATATAGTTATAACACGTAGTCATGACAATGTTAATAATATATTATTGAAATATGAGCATTAACAATATTGACCAAAAGTTATCAAATAAAATGTTGTTAACATTGTAAAATAAAGGTTATGTTAAATATGAATTGCGTTAACACTATGTTGATGTTGTAAAATTAAAAATAAATTGAATCCACAGTAGTATTTTGCTGCTATTTAACTTTTGGTCTGCAACGTTTGATAACTATTGTTGAAACATACAATTTTACAATATTTAGCAAACTTTGTTCATTTACATATTTTAGTAACATGACAAATATGTTATAGAAACAAAATATAATACAATGTAAAAAAGTCATCGTTAAAAGTTACTTTTTATAACAGCATAAACAAAAATTGTAGAATTTTTTTTTTACAATTTTTTCATATAGACCATTTTTGGAAGAATCAATTACAACGTTTTTCTTATAAAATATTGTAAAAGATTATTTTTTTCACAATACTTTAGCGAAATGTTGCAGAATCAGTGTTGTAAAAAATTATTTTTGTTGTAGTGGCCCCCTTCCCATAAGAAATAACATTTAAATAGAGAATTTCCTTTATTAGATTTAAAGAGTTTACTGTAGGCTCGAGATGCTAACTAAGCTAATTCAACCCAACGAAAATGGAAATTCTCCAACAAATTTATGGAAAAAAAACATTGTTTTCCACGCGTCTCTCTTCTGTTATTTCAGCAACTTGTGAAATTGTATCATTTTGCATGAAGAACTGAAGAGTTAACGCTGAACAACACTCGAAAAGCATCTTCCATGGTTCTTCCCTAAATTGATTAAACTTGGTTGCGCCTATCTTCTATTCGCCACCGCTAAACACTTTGACTAAAGTTTAAATAAGTTTCAAAATAGACAAAACATCCTTACCACAAACTGTATCTAAATTAGATTCCTAGAATTAAGTTAACTAATAATAACAAATTTATGCGATTATTTAATGAATAATTACAGACATTTATGCAATTAAATCAATAACTTTGTAAATTTTCACAATTATCGAATGAAATTTATGGAAATTTCCACAATTATTCACCTATAAAATGCGTAAATTACCGTACTTTTTTGAAAAAATTGAGAAAATTTCGCAATTATTTACATAAAAACTACATATATTTATGCAATTTTTTGATATAATTGCGTAAATGCATGCAACTATTTAGAGAATAATTTAATAATCGTAGTCATATCCAATTATTCAAATTGCTTAGTTGTTATTTGTCGTATGTGCAGTTATTCAGTAATTAATTAAATTCTAAAAATCAAATTTACAATCTTCTTTTATGTAGCAATTTTTGTGTATTAAGTTTGATTTTAAGTACCTAAGCTTAATATTCTTTTTTTTAAATCAAGGGTGGGCATTTAATGAAAAAACATGTTAGTAGCAGTTATTTATAATCACGTAAATGTATCAAACTTCTCAATATGACCAACACAGTTGGATCTACAGTGCTACATTTTTGTCAAAATCTACGAAAACATTATCCTATGGTTGCTGCAGCTCCTTTCCCCATGCTCCCCCCGAATCACACGCTCCTCCCGAAATTGCGGGACTTCCACACTCTTTCTTACTCATATTTCTGGACATAGTACCACATCTCTTTAAGCGAAATGCTAAAAGGCCCGAATCATTTTTTGCCAAAATCTACGAAAACAATATCCTATAGCTACTGCAACTCCTTTCCCTATGCTCCCCCAAATCGCACGCTCCCGCCGAAATTGCGGGACTTCCACACTCTTTCTTACTCATATTTCCGGACATAGTACCACATCTCTTTAAGCGAAATGCCAAAAGGCCCGAATCATTTTTTGTCAAAATCTACGAAAACAATATCCTACGGCTGCTGCAGCTCCTTTCCCCATGCTCCCCCCGAATCGCACGCTCCTCCCGAAATTGCAGGACTTCCGCACTCTTTCTTACTCATGTTTCCGGAAGTAGTACCACATCTCATTGTTTATTGGGCTTAATGCGTTTAGTTTTAATTGGACATGTACGAAAAACATCAACAATTTCACCAGTACTATATATATTCACATGGTTCAATATGCCATGAAGGCTTGACTTTCATTTAGTTGTTAATGCTTTTGAAGGATCGATGTAAATTTGTTTGGCAAGAAATCTCATCAGATGATCAATCTTGGTCTATGAGGTAATATTTTCTACGTCCGCCTCTCCCTCCTTCCTTTTTACAGAAATTGTCCTGGCCAACCAGCATGAGCAAAGGTCGATCAAGGCAACACTTAATGTGTGAGATGTTCATTTTCGCCTGGTTTTTCCACTTGTTTATGTCATTATTTCTCTGGATAATCGTTAATTAGATAATTTTTTTAATAGGTTGTTCAAATCATTTGAAAATTATTCTTCAGAAGCCATCATTAATTATCTCTTCCGTATCCCATGCTGCTTTGGCATACAAACAAATTAAATGATGGATCAAGCTAGAAGGACTGGAGAAAAAATGATAAAGAATTGCGGATCTAAGTTTGAACGAGCGAAATTCACGGTAGCTGAAGGATCCAATGGAATATTTGATTTCCGCAGTAAACAGCATGGTAATTCCCCGCACCAATTGTTTTGTCCTCATTTCTCCTATCCCAGCCAATCACAACCCCCTGATTTCCACCTTTTGCAGTTAAATCCCTCAATTATCGAGGGACTTAAATGCAAAAAAGCGGAAATGGGATGATTTGATTGGAGGAACATGGGAGGATAGGGGAAACGGGGACATAAGAATTGGCCTCATAATTCCCGGTCGCTGCAGCATTTTTGTTAAGGTAATATTTATTCTAATCCATAAGATTAGTAAGTTAATCCACCCTATTTAATATGATTGTTGAATTTTACTAAAATTTAGATTTTAATCAGTGTATCCACAAAAAAAACATACTTATTTTCTCTTCTTCTCAGTCTTTTTTTCTGTGTTTTCCGTCATCTTCTTATTTCTAGAATACTAACATCTATATCCAAGCTTAAGCATGGTAATTCAACGTAATAACAGTAAGTAGTTTGTTTAATATATTCTTTTGAAGTTGATTAATTGTATACAAAATTGTATTTTTTTTTAATACCTCCATTATCACATATAACTGTAGTTAGCTATTTTCTGAAATCTTGGAAAAATTGTAATTAGTAGAATATCATTTTATTCAAATATTGTAATAGGGGTATAGGCTGTTTGGATAACATTCAGTATCTAGACCCCCTAAGTAGTTATACTCTCAAACAATTATAATATACAATTTTCTCTTTTATTGATTTGTTAGTATTGTTTAATTACATGCTATTTGTCTAATATGTAGATCTTGAATTTGATTTTAGTTCTTATTTACTGTTGTTGCCTGGTGCAATTGGTGATGTATCGTCAAAATATTAAGTTATTTGAAAACATTTGATGTGAACTCCTCTACTGGAATCTTGATCTTAGTTTTTATTTTCATAATCATCTACTACCATATCATATCTGATCATGTTCATAGATAATTAGTGAACTAATTGTATCTAATTGATTGCTTCTTTGCTGAATTCAAGTACTATCAAGTCTATTTTTAACACATATTTATTTGTTACTATTTTATCAAACAGGAGGGACAATACAGTACAAATAATTGTTAAATAATGCAGAATTGTGAAAGAAGAAGCACAAAATCGATTGTTAGCTATATAATAGGGTGAAATCTATAAGTTAATCCACTTGTGGATTTACTTATAAAATAGTTGTGGATTAGCTTATTAAAGTAAACTGGTGGATTAACTTATTAAAACCGTGGATTAGAATAAAAATTACCTTTTGTTAAATGATTGGCCATGCCCGCCACGAGGTCATTCAGTGGTAGCATCTGCTTATAAAGATGCTGCGTCGACATTACAATTGGGCCGCATGAAATATTTTGCCACGTTCACGAAAAGAGTATCACGATGCTCTTTGATAGTCAGAATGTCAGATTAATTTTAAATCCAAAACTTAAAAAACTCACAAAAATAATAACTTATATAAATTAAATTTACTATATATATATATATATATATATATATATATATATATATATATATATCACCGCCGGAACAGTGCACACATACATCATCAATCCAATCAACAATACTTTACTGAGTCTTCTCTATTTTAGTCGAATTCAGTAAAATGACTTCACCGTCAAAAGATTCCCGGCTGATTCGTGCACTTTTTTACCTTGGTTCGGCACAAGCCATATCATTCCAACGGTTGACTTCGCACGCATTATAGATGCGCACAATACCCACTGCACAAGAGCAGTCACACCAGTAGATGTATCACTTATAGAAAATGCTGTCGAAAACTCTCATGCATTCGGTCTACCCATGGACATTCGAACATTTCCATTTCCATCTCCACCAGAAGAATCCAGACTTGCCCCTGGACTAGAGAACGACACAACATACCATCCATCCGAAGGATATGGTCTTATTACAGCCATCAGACATGCACGTACAACCATAGTAAAACTAATAACAACCCACAGACTAGATGTAATAGTCTGCGAACCTTATTTGGCATACATCAGCGAAACCACCTCTGAACTTGGCATTCTGTACGTAAGATTCCTAGTAGTCGGAATGTTCTCTTGCTGCATCATGGGAATTCTTTCCTCGGATGGGATTCACCGATCAGCGTCTTCTGACAATGAACCGTTCCTCGCACCTGGGCTCCCCCATAGAATCGAATTAGTTCGATCGGATTTGCCAGATTTTTTTGCAGGGTTTAACTGATTTCAGTTTTGAAGACGTAGTTGCAAAAGGTAAAACCTTTAGTGTGGTGGCGAACAGCTTCAGAGAGATGGAAGGGGAGTATGCAGAGCACTATGAGAAATACACTGGGGAAAAAACTTGGCTTGTAGGCCCTGGCTTATTAGCGCCATGTGCAAATGAAAAGGTTCAGGTGGTGCGGGGAAGCGAAAATGGAAACTACTAGAAGTGCTTGGAATGGCTGGATAAGAAACCACGTCGTTCGGTCGTGTACTTGTGTTTTGGTAGCTGGTGCCCTGTTGGCAAGGACCAGATAACGGAGTTGGCGTTGGGGTTAGAGAAGATGTGGGCATGATTTTATGTGGGTGCTGAGGAGGGAGAAGGATGAGCTGCCTGATGGGTACGAGGAGAGGGTGAAAGATAGGGGCTGGTGGGGGGAGGGTGGGTCCCGTAGGTTGCCATGTTGGGGCATGCGGCTGTTGGAGCGTTTGTGTGCCACTACGGGTGGAACTCGCTGGTGGAATGGGTATGTTTGTTGTGAAAATTACGCCTTTGCGGAAGCGTCCAGGATCTTATTCACCTAATTACTTAAAGATGATTTCTATGGAAACAAATACAAATATGAAATCACACGCGCAAACACAAAATATTCCACCCAACCACCCTCTTTATTGATTCTCAAAACAAATTTTGTTTACATTCACTGGTTCAACAACCAACAATAAACAAACTACAAGAATCAATAACCTTATTGAGAAAGGGAAAGAATATATAGATGACTACAACTCTTGTTAGAAAAGGAGAACAATGAAGAACGACGACTAACCCTTGGATTAATTGGAGGCACCAATCCTCTCTAGGGCACCAAGCCCTAGGGGCATGCTGCCGCCACTCTATTCGGTCATACATTAATCCAACCCTATGTGCTGCTTTTATAGGAGAATAGAATGCCTAGGCAAATACCCAATTTGCCCCTTCAATACTTGCAGAACAAGTCACAGAAAGACCAAGTCAAATAGCAGAAAACCCGCTCAGACGTCTAACCAATATCTGTCAGACGTCTGTCCATGCTCTTAGGTTACCAAAACCCTGAAAATAGACGTCTGACCAAATGCTATCAGATGTCTGTGCTGAAACGCAGCACAAAACTGCTTCTCTTTGCCTTCTCTTTACTGCTGCTCCATCTCCTCTATCGCCAAGCACATCCACGCCTCGTCTCCATCAACATATATGATTTCATGTCACAAATCACAACACTCCACCTTGATATGAAATCCCATCTCATCAAAACGATCTTCCAACACACAAGTCATCTAGCACTTTCAACGACACCTACTCTCAATTAAAACCATTACAAACACAAGCCATTGCCTGCCAAAGATGCATCTTCCCCTCGAGATGCACCACACAACACTAACGGTCTAAAAGTACTTGTAATACCACAAGGATCTCCACCTTGTGGATTTTCTGCATCGACACCCGTCTACCACTTGATCTGAGCTCCTTCCTTGATCACCCCGGATCCCTCGAGCATCATCAACATGAAGACCCCTGTCTAACACATCAGCAGTGACCAAATTAACCTCTCCACCTTGCTGTGGATTAGGTTCTTCAACCGTCACTCGCCTTCCACTGTCGACCACAAAACCAACCAATCTATACAGGTTTCCCGCCTCCAAGACACCTCTCATCACAACAACACCACCCTTCTTCACTCTCAAAACTCCACCTCGAGTACCATAAGTGCAACCACGGTGATCTAACTAACCAAGAGAAATGAGTTATGCGAACTAGCGGGCACATGTCTAACTCCAGAGACTTCCCTTACCATGCAATCATGCAGATGAAACCGGATAGATCCAATACCACAAACTGGTAGCTCTGCTCCATTGGTTGTTCTAATCACGTCGACATACTTGTCATAAGAAGAGAAATACTTCACATCCTTACAAATGTGAAAACTGGCTCCTGAATCCATCTTCCAAGGATTAACTTCGCTAAACAGGACATCATTAGAAGTATCGCTAATGGAACTTACAACAATATCTGCCTGTGCCTCATTATTTCCATCACCGTCCGTAGCCTTCTTCTTATCCCTTTGATATGCATAACAATTCTTGCGTATGTGACCTTATTTACTACAATAATAACAAGCACCTTTACCATTAGCCCCTTTCTTCTTCCTTCTTGTATCTTTCCCCGAGTCCTTTTCTACCATGGCTTCACCTTGAACTGATTTAAAATCCGACCCTTTTCTCCTTAGTTCCTCATTCAAAAGGCTGCTTCGAACAGTTTCCAAAGAGATGGCTCCACCTGCATTGGAGTTACTCAATGAAACAACCAAAGTCTCCCAACTTTCTGAAAGCGAACTCATCAACAAAAGAGCCTGCAACTCATCATCAAAATTATCCTTCAGATTTGCCAATTGATTGATCACATCTTGAAATTCATTCAGGTGCCCTGCAACAGACTTCTCCTCCTCCAATCTCAGCTGAACAAGCTTTCGAACCAGAAAAGCCTTACTTGTAGCACTCCTCAACTCATACAAAGATACCAATTTGTCCCACAAATCCTTCGCGGATTCACAATTTGCCACATGATGGAATACCGAATCATCAAGGTACTGCTGAATCAAGGCAATAGCCTTCTTATCCATCTTCTTCCACTTTCCCTCATCCACACTCGAGGGCTTCTTCCCATCTCCATCAATCGGATCATGAAGATCATTGAGGTAAAGCACATCCTCCATCTTAGGCTTCCAAATCCCCCAATTTCTTCCGTCAAAAACAGTCATCTTCGGAAATGCCATCATATCCGTCATAAAAAAATTGATTTTTCCGCTCCAAAATCACTTTAAGCTTTGTGATGATCTAGCTCTGATACCAACTTTTATGAAAACTGTGCCTTTGTGGAAGCGTCCAGGATCTTATTCACCCAATTACTTAAAGATGATTTCTATGGAAACAAATACAAATATGAAATCACACGCGCAAACACAAAATATTCCACCCAACCACCCTCTTTATTGATTCTCAAAACAAATTTTTTTTACACTCACTGGTTCAACAACCAACAATAAACAAACTACAAGAATCAATAACCTTATTGAGAAAGGGAAAGAATATCTAGATGACTACAACTCTTGTTAGAGAAGGAGAACAATGAAGAACGACGACTAACCCTTGGATTAATTGGAGGCACCAATCCTCTCTAGGGCACTAAGCCCTAGAGGCACGCTGTCGCCACTCTATTCGATCATACATTAATCCAACCCTATGTGCTGCTTTTATAAGAGAATAGAATGCCTAGGCAAATACCCAATTTGCCCCTTCAATACTTGCAGAACAAGTCATAGAAAGACCAAGTCAAATAGCAGAAAACCCGCGTAGACGTCTGACCAATATCTGCCAGACGTCTGTCCATGCTCTTGGGTTACCAAAACCCTGACAACAGACGTCTGACCAAATGCTATCAGACGTCTGTGCTGAAACACAGCACAAAACTGCTTCTCCTTGCCTTCTCTCTGCTGCTGCTCCATCTCCTCTATCGCCAAGCACATCCACGCCTCGACTCCATCAACATATATGATTTCATGTCACAAGTCAAAACAATGTGCTGGGTGCCCATGGTGACATGGTCGCTGCTTGTAGAGCAGTTTATAAGCGAAAGGATGGTAATTGACATGTTGAGGATGGGGGTGAGGAATTTGAGCAGGTTCAGGAGCACGCTTTTGGAGAAGAAGGTGACTATGATGGCGGAGGATGTCGCGAAGGCAGTTCGGAGGATTATGGATGGGAGTGAGGAGGCGACAAGGATGAGATAGAGGGCCAAAGAATATGGAGAGAAGGCCAGGATGAGTGTGAAGGAGGGTGAGGCTTCTTTCAATGACCTTGAATCATTTGTTGATGAGATTAAGGCTCACCTCAACAGGGGTTGATAGTGGATATCAGTTTTTTATTTCTCTCTGGTTTCTTTCTTTCTTCCTTTTCCCTTTTTTCCCTATTTTTCCTTTTTTTATTTGTTGTTGAGGTTGTTGTTTGAATTTGAACTGATTTTGTTATTAGCTGCGAGCCTAGATTATACTTTAATGGTGTAGATCAGCATAAATTAGTGGGTTTACAGCATAAACACGGCTACCCGAAATATCATCCATATGAAAATATATTCATTATGACATTTTTATTTTGCTTTGCATAAAAATAGTTTATTTTAAATTTATATGTGTTGGCCTTAAATATTAAGGAATAAAGCAAGAAATCAAAATTAGAAGTAAATTTATTCCTTCCTTCTGTCACACAGTGGCATGTGTACAATTAGTCGTTACCTCATTGTTAATGTCAGCTTATTGGTGCAGAATGTTCAATCACCAATTGTGCATACCAGTGCATGCATGCATATTGCACGTACGCAAATTCTTTCTATCAATTAATCAACTGGTACTGTGAATATGTGATTCCAAATAAAAGTATACTAGCAACGGATAGCGAGTTACACGTTGCAAATATAGAATGAAATGACATTTGAAAATCAATAAGTTCAGGTAACATTAAGTCATTAAGTCATTGAGATGAGATTAAATAGTATAAAGGGAGTTGCTGAAAATGTGACAAGAAAAATGGCCAATGTAGAAATCAAAATAATGGAATACATGCTTCACATATGTCGTATTACACAGGGGCGAAGCCATGTGTACGCTGGGGTGGGCACGTGCGCCTCCCAGAAAGTTACCAAAAAAAGGCAAATTCGATCACGGACGGAAAAAAACAAAGAAGCCCTAGACGATTTCACTGCGCTGACCCTCCAGTGAACTGCACCTCCAGCTCGTAGCCTCCGACGAACCGCCTCCAAGCTCCAGCTCTATCTTTAGCTCCAGCGAACCACCTATTTAAATTGTTGTCAACCAATATAATGAAATGTCTCTAAATTGATTATTTGTATGATCTATCATGGAATAAAATCCTCCGTACCCAATATTCCCTGTCCCCCTGTACCCAACCAATCAAGACCCCCCTGATTTCCACCTTTTACAATTAACCTTTTTTTATTTCTGACTTAATTGCAAAAAATGTAAATATTAGAGGCTCTGATTGTTTAGGTACAGATGGATAGAGAGATATGGGGACAGAGGATTTGATCTCATCTATCTCTGCTATGGCTCCAAATCTTGAAGTTCCAGGTAGCCTTCGTTTCAATTATCGCAATTCTTTTGTTCAAATCATGGTCCAGTTATAATATGTCGAATCTTCTTTTATAGTTTTAGCTTTCATATCGTTTCCATTCCAGCTTCGATTTTGAATTGTTTGAAATTACAGATTTGTATGTATTAACAATTTGGTTAATGGCCAACGCCATATCAAATCAAATACAATTGGGAAGACTGCAAGACTATTGAAACTTAATTGCTAAAACTCTGATTTCAGTTTGTTACCTCATTTTATGTTGTCAATGTCTTTAATTGATCGTTTTTGTAATCAAATATAATGATATAATTATATTTAGTTGTGTATGTTTGATGGTCGGAAATGATCTTTATACACATAATCAAATGGTAAAGACAAAATCTCCTTATTTATTTTCCCCCTCCCCCCGCAAACCCCAATGCACATTTCTTGGCTACGCCACTGGTATTACGGTATGACTGATAAACTTGGCTAGCCATCCGTATGAAAATATACTCATTATGACATTTTTATTTTTTTCTTTGCATAAAAATAGTTTATTTTTAATTTATATGCGTTGGCCTTAAATATTAAGGAATAAAGCAAGTAATCAAAATTAGAAGTAAAATTGTTCCTTCCTTCTATCACACAGTGGCATGTGTTATGTGTACAATGTTAAATATATTGGCTACTGAATAGTCTTAAGTGATGTAAAGAAAAACACAAAAGAAACTCAGTAGGAGAAAACAAACTCTACTTATTTTATTACTTTCTATAAAAACAAACTCTACTTTTTTTATTGCTTTCTGTTTCATAGTACCTTTCTGAACAAAGTAGCTATATATATAGATTTATGAATGCTACAAAATAGGATCGTATGTTTGAATCATTATTTATCACACTAGAATAGGATCTTGGCTCTTTCTATTTGTTATATTCCTGAAAATTTGCCTAATATGCTGAGATTAAACGCAAGCAAATCCCTCTCTTAAGCTCAAGCATTTACCATCCTTTATTCCAATCATCTTCTTGCAATTTGCAAACAACAACTTCGGCAATGGCTTAGTGAAGATATCAGCTAGCTGATCACGACTCGTAAAATGATTCAGTTGTTAATCCATTTCCTTAACATGCTCCCGGATGAAGTGAAAACGAACATCTATATGCTAGCTCCTTTCATGATGAATTGGATTCTTTGCTAACTCGATCGCGGACTTGTTATCGACCCGTATCTCGGTTGGCTCATGTTGTGGGAGCTGTAACTTGGATAGCAATTTTATCAGCCATATTGCATGGCACACACAGGAAGTGGTTGCAACATACTCTGCTTCGCATGTTGATAGTGCCACTACCGACTGTTTTTTTTAGAGCCATGTAAAGTTGTATCGCCCATGTAAAATACATATCCGTATGTGCTTTTTCGATCATCGACATCTCCACACCAATCACTATTTGAATAACCAACGAGTTTATACTCATCAGTTTTCGAGTAGAATAATCCGAGTGACTTTCTTCCTTGAATGTACCGAAGAATCCTCTTGATAGCTTTCCAATGCGAGTAACACGAATCTTCCATAAATTGACTTACCGTGCCAACACTGTAAGCTATGTACAGTCTTGTACATACGAGATATCGCCGACTTCCGACTAAACTTCGATATCTGCTTGCATCGACTTTTTCTCCTCCCTCAAATTTAGAGAGTTTTGCACCTGGTTCCATCGGCGTTGAAACTAGGTTGCAATTCTCCATTTTGAATCTCCTCAAAATACTATTTGCATAAGCTTCTTGTGACACAAAAATTCCTGATTTTCCTTGGTTGATTTCAAGACCAAGGAAATACTTCATCATACCCAAGTCTGTCATTTCAAACTCATGAGGCATGCGCTCTTAAAATCTTTGATCATCTCCTCATTTTTCCCATGAAAATAAGATCATCAACATACAGAGCAATAAATAACAAATTATCTTTTCTTTCTTTTTCACGTACAATGCATGCTCGTAAGGGCACTACATAAATCCATTCTCCTTGAAGGAAGTATCAATCCGAGTATTCCATGCTCGTAGTGCTTGCTTTAATCCAAATAGCGCCTTCCTCAACTTCAAAACTTTTCTCTCCTCCTCTGCTTTCATGTACCCTGACAGTTTCTCCACATATACTTCTTCCTCGAGCATATCGTTCAGAAATGCAAATTTCACATCCATTTGATAGATTGGCCATTGGAACTGTGCTGCTTAGGGTATGAGAAGTCGAATTGTTTCCAACCTTGCAACTAAAGCAAAAACCTCGTCATAATCTATCCCTGCCTTTTGCTTATATCCTTTAGCAACAGTTCGCGCCTTGTATCCTTCTATCTCACCTTGGGCATTCATCTTTTTCTTGTATACCCATTTCACTCTGATCGGACTATGTCCTTCCGGTAACTCAAACAAGTCCCAAGTTTCATTTTTATGAATGGATTTGATCTCCTCATCCACCGCTGCTTGCCATTTCTTGTCCTGCACTGCCTCTTCAAATGTAATATTTTTTTCATCTGCCAAAAGGCATACTAAGTGAACCACTGGCGCTGATTCATATAGATCTTGCAAAGTCTGCATTCTTGGTTGTCTTTGCTGATTCTCATCATCGGGTGTATATGAGCTGGCACGTGTAAATGTTGGTACAGGAGCCAATGCTTCAGCCTTTTCTTCCTTGCACATTATTTCCTTTTGATTATTCCAATCCCACGCACTTTCTTCATTAACATGTACATCTCGGATTACAACTACTTTATTCTCGATCGGATCAAACAACTTAAAAGCCTTTGTCTTTGTGTCATATTCGATAAATACAAACTTCTTGCTTTTATCATCTAGCGTAATTCTCTACTGATTTGCATATGCATAAACCACATTGCTGAATATCTTTAGATGTGACACAGTTGGCTTATGTCCACTCCATGCTTCCTGTGGTGTTTGATTCACCAATTTTGCATGTGGGCAATGCTTTTGTACATACACAGCACACTGTACCGCCTCAGCCCAAAACTCCTTCGGCATGCCTTTAGTTTTCAACATTGACCGAACCATATCAAGAATAGTCTGATTCTTCCTCTCGACCACACTGTTTTGTTGTGGTGAGTAAGCTGCAGTCAAGAACCGCTTTATGCCTTGCTCTTCGCAGAACCTTATGAACAGTGTTGACATGTGCTCTCCTCCTCTGTTTGATCATAAAGCCTTTATATAAAAGCTGGTTTCTTCTCTACTGACGCCTTGAACTTCTTGAATGCCTCCAAAGTGTGACGACCCGAACTTCCCTGCGAAGGAAAGCCTGGATTGCTTCGAGAACAAGACAAATCAGAACACAAACAGAAGAACATTTCATTGCTTATTACAACAATTCCATCAGAATATACGAATATAACAGAGTATAAATAAATATTATACATCAGAAAAATATCAGAGATTTAAATTACATTTAAATACATAGCAGCGGAAAAATAACGCAAAACACAACTGAAATAAATACGCGGATACAAAGCTTTTAGAATATCACTTCTGCTGTAAACTAGGATCCTATGAATATAATATTTGCAAAACCCAACTATTAGCTGCCCGTGTGGAAAATAAGGGCACCCAGAGTTTAAGTTAAAGCAATAAACTCCAGGTCAGTCATGTGACTGGTGTGAGAACTAAAACATTTATTAAAATTTTACTTTAAAATAAGGTAAATCACGGGACCACGCCGTATAACACGGAACGGGTTTACCCACAAGAAAACCAGTGCCTAAAACAGATAGCGCAATGCTAAATAAAGGAAGATGAAGCTATTATAAGACTCAGGTCACATCACACAATGCAACGCAAGCCGGAGGATAGACTTTTACCTTATAATAGCCAAATATGCTTGGTACGTTTTAAAACAAATCTTTTATTATTATTATAAGTGAAGAAATCAACTTCAAATATAAATGTATCAATCATAGACGGCGTGGGTACCATACATCATGTCACCAATACTAGGCTCTACAATTAAAACTGAAATGTCACATATTTGGAAATTGGATTTCCATCATGGTGTTACTGATTCGAAAGATCTATCGCGTAGTGCAATTCCCCACGGTTTAAGTCGCAGACATGCGAAAACACCGTAATGCACATCCGCACTATGTAGGAAACAAGTTACTGCGGCCAACGTCGCAAGCATGCGAAAACACCGCTAACTCTATCCATTAGGGAATCAGGGAGTGTTCCCTATCCCTCACCTCGGTCGACCGAATCCATGACACCACTAAGGTGTTTATCCTCATCTCAAAAGCATACTGATCTAACCATCAGTTTACCACCATACCGATGTGAGGCTCGCGAATTAACGCTACACAAAGCTGTGCTATATTAAAGTGGTGCTTTGATCATCAACAACAAGTCTCTGCTTTTCAATAGAAGCCTTGATCATTTTCCACTTAGGCATGCCACACAGGAAATATACGCCATGCGACTGATGTCTATCAATATACAACCTATGATTCCATACGTCTTAGAGAAGGATGAAGTAAGGAAATAAATTTCCCTTCACCAGGAAGATGTATATTTAATAGAGATCAATCCGCACAGAATAAAATCCAATGTCAGACACACTATCCATTTACAAGTCTGTTCTAGGTCTGAACGAAACCGGAGGAACCTTATTTCTCGTCCCGTATGTCCAATACAGGAGTGAGGCCCTCGTATATCCATACAATCAATAAGTAAGTCCGAACGGCTACCACTTTAGCCCCTTCAAGGTAGCTACTCCAATCATGAGCATCAGTAGCACCCATCCATTCGATGTGAAGATCGTCGGTCTTGCACTATCTTCAAATTTCTTCGACTTATCGTTGAATCAGTTATTCAGAATGGGTATAAACCTTGCCTTTCCGAATAACTCGCGTACCTTATAATCAAGTGTTATAACAATACATCATACGCTTCATTCCAATCCAGAATATTCTTTTATTCCAATATTTTTTTCATTAATTTTATCAAAGATAAATTCTTTAAATTTATTCTTTAATCTTCCTTTGGATATCAAACCATATTAAGGTTTTCCAAACTAGCCGGGATTAGCGAACTACACTAAAGTAATCATTTATTTTATTTCTCAATCCCAACCTATTCATCGCCTGGAGCTAAACAGGTAATACTCCATATCTAACACCACGGTGTTATCGGTAAATATTAATTACCATTTCACGTTCAAATCTAATTAAAGATTTAGCTATCACCTGGAGTAAAACTGGTGGTACTCCAATTTCGATCATTTTCTTGAATTGATAATTTTAACTATCACACTCACTTTTCAATCTAATCAAAGATTCATTAAAACTCCATTTAGTTTTAATCTTCCCAAAAATCAATATTAATGATTATTCAAAGCTAAGAAATTAATCTTATCTTTAACTGGGTTAAAGAACCAATGTCATTTAAAACACATTTCACGATAAACCCAAAATCACATTCCATTCCATCAGTCTCCAACCGTAAATTAGTTAGAGAACAATTACCTAAGTATTAATCCCGAAGGCCGAAACCAACATCAGATCAATACCTAGGAAACCATTCAACTTAGCTAATCTCCAGTTAGTTTCTAATTTTCTTAACTTCATTGGGTTTAAGAACAGTATTTTTAAAGATACCATTTACGAAAAACCCAAAATCCCATTTCCTTTGTTAGTGGGGTTAAAGAACAAGTGTTATTTAAAACACCGTTCAGGATAAACCCATAAACAAATTTCAATTCAATTCCAATTAAATATTAATTAATTGGTAAACTTCTACATTAAATCTTAATTAAAAGATTTATTCTTTTCACAACTAGGTTTAAGAACAGTGTTAGTGAAGACACTGTTCATGACCAAAATCCCATTCGATATTAAATACAAGACTCTGAATAGAAAATATATCGGCTTATATTCAATATCAAATACTGAAATTAACAAATATCGTATTGAAATAACGATAAATATATATCTTCCAAATTCCTTCACAATGTCCGTATAATCACGGAATCGAATATCGAAATATTCCGAAGATAATTTCAATTCAAATCCATTCCAATTCATATATTGGAAATTCTGGTTATTTTTAAAACCATTTCAAATCCAATTTATTTATTTCTAAAAATAAATAAATTATTTTTCTAGTTAATAACTAATTCATTTCGATAAAAATATATTTTTATCTTTTCAAATATGGAATTTTTCTTCCCAGTTCTTTCCAAATCATTTATTATGATTTTACATAATTTTTCTATATTTTTAATAATTTTATTATCGCCCGTACAGTCGGTTTTCAATAACGGCCACCGAACTGCATCCATAGCGACCTTTCCTGAAATTGATTTGGACATATCTCCAAATCTAATAGTTAAATTTCAATTCTCTTGTAAGCATTGGAAAGATCTTTTCGATACGAACCCAACGGTTCCGGTTTTAGGAGAATTCGACGGCCGGATCTACCGTAACGTCCATTTGAAGTTAATGGTCGAAATTCGTGAACTGTTGCTACGCGACGTGTTCTATTCAGGCCATTATAATATATATATATATATATTATATATTTCATCGATTTCCATTTAAAACGAATTTTATAAATCGTTTTCAAATCCGTTTTAAAAACGATTTCCACTTCCATTTCAATTTCAAATTAAAATTGAATATTCCATTATAATTTCGTTTTAAATTCATTTCAAATCGATTTCAATTCGATTTCAAATCATTTTGAATTCATTTTAAATCGATTTCAATTCCATTACAATCCATTTTGAATTCATTTTAAATCGATTTCAATTCATTTTGAATTTATTTTAAATTGATTTCAATTCTATTTTCAAATTCAAATCAAAATTTAATTTTCCATATCATTTCAATATTAAATGATAATATTTTCAGAATATTAGATTTTTAAATCACTTTTCGATATTCGTTATAAAATGAATAAAATCGACCAAATTGCCATTCGTGTTAAAATGGCGTTTAACTACTTAACATGGCTTCACATTTCAATATTCGCTGAATATTATTTTGAAATATTCATTAATTCTGAACTGGAATCAGACTCAATCAATTACCATATAATTTTATTTATATGGATTTCAACATATATATACAACAATAATGATAAGCAATCATTAAAAATTCAAACATCACCCAGAGTGCATTCTACAACTGTATAAGCATTAAAATAAATAATTAACGCTTATACAGGCTGTCAACCCATCGTTTGACATACTACTAATTTATTGGGATTAGTGTATGTCAAATATAATCCCAATACCTATGTGGGGTTTTCAAACAACAAATACTATTTATTATTTGTGCAGTTGGGCGATGTGTAAATTTTATCGTCCCAATCAATGTCAGATAAATAAGCGTACATAAACAAACCGTCCAGTTTGTAAATGAATATTTATTTTATTTCATGATAATATATATATATATATTATATAAATAATACCATATATACAACAATACAATAAATTACAATTCCAATCACAATCTACACAAACAATACAATCAAACAAGTCGTCTATGGTCTGTGGACGATGGGGAGCATTTCATATATGTAGTTATAAAATAAATAACTGTACAAAACTAATTTTAGTGAGAAGTTCTCACTTTGGGATCCACTCCATCAGTTCTATCTGAATTTCTGTTCTATTTGGATTTGAATATTCCTGAACTTCTGATTTGCTCCGTTTTGATTCTAGTTGGTTACATTATGTAGATGTCGTTGAGACGATTCCAACGCAAGTGAAATCGCTGAAATTCGATCTCGTATGAAAGAACTATTGCATTTTATACATTAAATTACATTAGTAAATAATAATTAATTATTCAATAATTAAATTCCCTAATTATCTCTTCACCATCATTCTATTCCAGTCACCTTCGAATTGAGCTCCACTCTAAAATTCATCCACGCCACCACAACCAGGCCGCCGGACCTGGATCAGGAGTCACCACCCGGTCGTCATTCACATGCTCCCCTACCGCCATGAATTCCGGCCAGTTCGACGCCCTCTGGTGTCTGAAAATCACGATCGAACTGGGGCCCTTTATTGCAAAAATTCAGGCAAATTACTTCACCAGATACGATCATACCCATATAGGTTTAAAGATCGTAAAAATCTCCTCCAGTTTCAAATTATAAGTTTCTAGTAATTCTGCGTGGATTTGAAAATAGAAGAGGAGAAAGAATCGAAGAAATCCGCCGTTCATTCGTGGTCTGGAGGCGTCTTGAGATAACGTTAGGGTTTGTGGAGATATTTTGGCTATAATATGTAATATTATTATTTTATTCAATTTATTGCTTATTTATAAAGTTTAATGTTCTGAACTCCAAATGAATCCCAACCATTGTCGCCCCTAGCTAAATACCTCCATTCCAAACACAACGGGATATGTTTCATAAGCCAATTTGGTTATTTAGATCAGTTTTCATCAACATTAAAATATAAATCAACATATATTGAATTTAAACGTACATTTCAATTTACTAGGGCTACATACTGACTCTACAGATTCCAGAAAAATTATTTCTAGCTTTGTATTGACGATACGGTCCTAACAAAACTAATTTCGTCGAATTTGAAAAATGACCAATTTCCGGTCGATCCAATTCAATTGAAATTAACAAAACACGTTTTCTTTTGCCACGCTCACATATTAATTCGAAAAATTATGAAAATTGGAATCTAGCAATAATTTGACATTCCGGATCCAAAAAAAGTGGTTTCATCGAAAATGGAGGTCGTTTGCAAAATGGCTATTTTTAAGGGCTATATATATATTTAATATATATATAATTTCCACAGCGACTTTTCAAAATTTTTAACTGGACGTAACTTACAATTTATAAAACGAAATCTCAGTTTCTTACATCCGTTAGAAAGATATTGTTTAACAGATTCAAATATTTCTTGTTTCATTCAATTCTGACTTATATTGAATTTTATATATTCATTGGAAATTAGTAATCGAATTTTCAAACTACTGCACCCTTTCAAACTCCTTTTATAATTAAATTAAAAAAATTCATTCTAATTTCATCGAAAATAAATTTTTAGTCGTTATTATATAAAATAAACCATTTTAAATATTCAAAATCCATTAAAATTGCTAAAATAAAATTTTTAAATTGGTTCTGATTTTCCGGGTTGTTACACAAAGCCTCAGACTTTTCTTTCAGAAAATAAACTCATGTCTTCCTCATGTAGTCATCTATGAACATGATAAAATATCTCTTCTCGCTAAATGGCGTAGGTGTGATCGGACCACATATGTCGGTATGCATTGCCTCAAGAGGTTTTCGTGCTTGATATCTCGCTTTCCTTTGGAAAGTACTCCTCGCATGCTTGCCAAGCACACAACCTTCACAAAATTTTCCAGTATAGTCTATAGCAGGTAGCTCATGGACCATGTCCTTCTTGGCTAACTCTCTTAGCCCGCCAAAGTGTAAGTGCCCAAACCGCAAATGCCATAGCAATGATTTGTCCTCTAGGTCAACTTGTAGGCATTTTTCTTGTATGCTTCTCAAGTTGAGTTTGAACATACGATTATTGGCAATTTCTACATGCAGGATCAGTTGACCTTTATTGTCCTTCAAATGCATAAACCTGTCTTTCATGATAATTAGATATCCCTTTTCAAGTAGTTGCCCCATGCTGATAATATTATTCTTCATGTCTGGAACATAATATACATCATCGATCAATACTACTCGGTCGTTTTCTTGGAAAGAATGAATTTTTCCTCGACCCTTTACTTGGACCTTTGAAGTGTCTCCGAACAATACTTTTTCATACTCTATGTCTTGCATCTCCATAAATAGATATTTGTGTCCACATATGTGATTGCTCGCTCCAGTGTCCAGATACCAGATTGTGTCGCTGAATTGGTCGGTATATCTGTAGACCATCATTAGAACACCATCTTCTATTGTCTTTTCTTTCTCGACTAGATTAGCATCTTCTTTAACCTTCTTATCTGACAAGCACTCTCTACCATAATGTCCATACTATCCGCAATTATAGCATTGAATATTTGATCGATCCGACCAGCCACCATTTCTACGTCCGCGTTCTCGATTATGCCAACTTTGTTTGCTCGGCTGTCCTCTTTCCTTGTAACTATTGTGTCCACGTCCACGGCCTCTCCCGCGACGAAAACTATATCCTCCACAGCCACGTCCTCTTCCTTAGTTTTGCTGTGCAAGTAATGACTCATCATCTTTGATTTTCACCTTGACCTATGAAGCTTCCTCAAGTGACTCATGTTTCTTCTTTTTACGTTGCTCATGTGCCTCAAGAGAACGCGTGAGTTCATCGATGGTTAACTCTCCTAAATTTTTCGACTCCTCAATAGCACAAATGACATTCTCAAAATTTTCGGTCAATGACCGCAAGATCTTTTCCACAACTATAGCATCGATCATAGTCTCACCATTACGTTTGATTTGATTCACTATCGTTTGAACTCGGGTTATGTAATCGGATACTGCTTCAGATTTCTTGATCTTCATGGTTTCCAATTCTCCCCATAGAGTTTGAGTCTAATTTGTTTAACACGATCGGCACCCTTGTAGGCCTTTTGCAAAGTATCTCATGCTTCCTTTGACGTCTTTGCACTGCCAATTTTTTCAATACCCGACTCATCCACTGCTTGATACATGATATAAAGAGTCATTTTGTCTTTTATACATGACTCTTTCAATGCGGTTAACTAGGCTGCCGTGTAGTTAGCGGTATTCTCCGATTCCGTGTATCCCATTCTCCACTACCTCTCATGCATCCTGTGCACCGAGCAATGCTCGAATTTGTATACTCCAGTTATCAAAGTTTGTCTTTGTAAGCCAAGGCAGCGACATATATGCCCCCAATGACGTGCCCCCGGAACTTGCCAACAACTCCGATACCAAGTTGTTAAATATATTGGCTACCGAATAGTCTTACAGTGATGTAAAGAAAAACACAGAAGGAACTCAGCAGGAGAAAACAAACTCAACTTATATTATTACTTTCTGTAAAAACAAACTCTACTTTTTTTTATTGCTTTCTGTTTCATAGTACGTTTCTGAACAAACTAGCTATATATATAGATAGATTTATGAATGCTACAAAATAGGATCGTATATTTGAATCATTATTTATCACGCTAGAATAGGATCTTGACTCTTTCTATTTGCTATATTCCTGAAAATTTGTCCAATATGCTAAGATTAAATGCCAGCATACAATTGGTCATTACCTCATTGTTAACGTATGCTTATTGGTGCAGAACGTTCAATCAATAATTTTGCATCTAATGTCAATACAGCAAACCTTGATTAATAAAAACTACTCCAATTTTGTATATCTGTGAATGCATGCATATTGCACGTACGTAAATTCTTTCTATCAATTAATCAACTGATACTGTGATTCCAAATAAAAATATACTAGCAACAAATAGCGAGTTACACATTGCAAATATAGAATTAAATGACCTTTGAATATCAATAAGCTCAGATAACATTAAGTCATTAACACATTGAGATGAGATTAAATAGTATAAAGGGACCTGTTAAAAATGTGAAAAGAAAACGGCTAATATATTAGAAATCAAAATAATGGAATCCATGCTTCACATATGTGGTATTACAGTATATATGATTGATACATTGATTATTTTTTGTATGAATAGATCACAAATTCCAGTGCAAAAGCTACAATGCATTTGTCAGAGTTTTTCGACCTAAAGGCCGAATATAACTGAGTTCTATACCTTTAAAAATGCTAACACTGAATCATGAGGGATGTAGTCAAGTAGGATTAAATAATCAGCAGCATATATAATAGTTTTACAGAACCGAGGTGCAATCACAGAGTGGCTAAACAACACTCGAATAAATAACAAATCACTACGCAGTTTTTCATAACAGGAAATGGAGTGCCTAATGGTTGACATGAACATGTTACAAAAGAAATCAATATAGATCGGTGCGAAGTGTGTTATAAATATCGGACCGTGAGCTCAGCCGTGGTGGCTCACGGTCATCAGCTCCGGTGTTCCGACGGGCCGGACCGCCCATCGTTGGCCAGTGAAATCAATGGCCGAATTAGGGTATTTGAAGATTATCTGTCAAATAGCTTGTAATTTAGTGCGGAAACTCAAATTGTAGGCTGAATCTAGTATCACAAATGATATTAGATGTGAAATTAGGGTTAAAATCTGATGACGATGGAGAAGAGAATAAGGAAGAAGATGGAATGCTTCTTTACACTGCGATTTTGGGGATTTCGCTAATGGTGTCAGGAGTTTAACAACGGCTTTGAGGGGATTACGGCTACCAGCGCCTCTCGGCCGTATTGATCATCGGTCGACGGTTCTCACGGTTAAACCAAAGGTTCGGTCCGGTCTTCGTAACTGTAACATTCAGGCATTATTTACTTTGGCATCATAGGTCTATTTTCTTGCAATTGCGACAGGTGAAGATATAACTCATGTGTTTTTAGACCGGTGCGTACCTATGATTAAGTTTTGTTTAGTTTCATGTGCTACTATTCACACCCCTATTTAGACTAATGGGCACCTTTAAAAAATTAATATATTGTATTATTTTTGACCTACTTCCTACCACCATTTTATTTCTTTTCATTCAGTCAATAACAGCTGTACTATCTCTTATCTTCTCAAACAACGTAAATTCTCATATATCAAACCCTAAACCATTAAAAAAAATTGACCAAGTATAGGAGATGGAAGATAAAGACAAAAAAGAGGTTAGTTTTTTATATCATGCTGCATAATCTATTCTGTTGTTATAGAATTTTTTTTAGGGGATTTGTGTTAATTTTTGTAGGAGCTTTCTTTCACCCTTCTCTTTACTTCGAGTTTGGAAGACATTAATTTCGATGACGTTGTAATAGAGAATGACATTGTAAGTTAATGAATTTTAGGGTTTTCTTCATACAACAACAATTTACATGCCCAAAATTTACAAAAAAAAATTCATTTTAATCTTTTTTTTTATTTTTGTTGGAAGATAATATGATTTACAATAAACTTGATAACTATGTGGATGATAGCAATAGGCCACAAGATGATCTGTCAAATGCCGTTGAAGACACAAAAGTTGATTTGACATATCATTTTACAACTGATGAAGTATGTAGTTTGTATTTAATTTACAATCACTATTATTCATGAAAAACTAGAAGTATGTTAAATTTTTTTTGTTAAATGATGTGATTTCAGGTATTTGATTCGCAAAACGCGCTGATTCAACGGTGTAAAACAACAAGGAAAAAGTTGAATTCTGTTGTAGAGCGATTCGATGGTGTTAATCAGCTGATTGGACGCTTGAAATTGCGTTGATAATTTAGGAAAATCTTCAAGCTTGTAGAGCGGTGGTGAAAATTTCAGGAAGAAGTCATTTTTTTTTGTTGGAAGATGAAGAATTAAAGGCAGAGGTTGTAGCCGATTAGAAATTGAATAATTTAGGTCGTGTAAAGAAGTATAGAGGCACAAAAAAGTGGAGGCCTTTAGTATAGATGGCCAGTAGTCTAAATGGGGGTGTGAATAGTAGCAAACTTAATTTTCTATGGATGTATTTATTTTCTAGTAACTGATTTAGGCGTGTATATGATTGAATCCATTTCCTAATCAGCCATCTCTTTAAATGCCCCGGATGGAGCATTTTTTTCCCAAGATTGAATTAATTTGTAATCCATAAAATAAAAGGGATGGTTTGATTATTGTTTTTGTTCAATTTATAAATTCGCAAAAAATCTCTATCTTAAAACTTTGTAAATTAGTTATTTCTTATTCAAAAATCATTAAAAATCAACATAAAAAATTTTCAAACTTCGAAACTTAATTCAATATAATTACCTTCATATTCATGCATGAAAAGTACAAAAAAGCTTTAAAACCAAAACAAAAGAATCATGCTTTTATGTAATTTTTACTGATTGCTTCAGACTTTCAAATACAATGCTTACACTTATTCAAACACCACATTATTGCAGAAAAGTCATCAAAACATAATGAACATTGCATATAAATGGAAAAAACCACTTCTGGTAAAATTGTCAAAAAAATAACTATACAGAAAAATTGCAGACATGCATCTAGAGTTTTCCTATACAATGAGATAAATCTACAATACATTGTAGAATAGTTATAGATATGTTTGTACTTATTCTCAATAAGTGCAAACATTTCTGCATTTGTTTTCTTTTTTTATTATCTGCAATACACTATGTTAATAATTAGAGATATGTTTGCACTTATTCATAGCAAATGCAAATATTTCTACAACTTTATTTTTCACTAATCTTCTGTTAATATTTACATTTTTTTAAAGTACCAAAACAAAAAAATATGTAAATGCGATGCTACAGTAAAATAGAACCTGATTTACATTAAAAGTTAAAGGAGAAGTCATTTTGAATTAAGTTTCATTTTAAGGACTCATCACTAGCATTCACATAAAAAAGGTATACCATTATGAACTATTCAAATTAAATATAATCACTAGATATGAACTATTTTATAAATGAGCTGAACACATGGTATTTTAAACACTTCATTGAAGTTAAAAAATGAAGATTTATTTTGTATGTTATTTCTAGGGAAATAGTTTAAAAGTTGAAATTTACCAAATTATTCGACACCCCTAAGATAATTGTAGAAGATGCCAAAAAAAAAAAAATCAGGATGCAAATTTAGATCTAGAGATGGCGACCTTGTCTTGTTCTTTAACCTCCTTAATGCAAGCCTTCGATTCATCCTTCCCTCCTCCTCCCTCATGCAATTCACATCCTATTCCTCCTGATCTTCCCCCTTCTACCGACAATCCCTCTGCTGCCAAACTCTCCAATGAAAATCATGGAACTAATCTTCTAGATCCACGTATTGCTTCTGTTAGATCTACCGTTCCCGATGCAAAACCTCTTATAACTAACTGCTCAACTTTCAATTTGTTGAACTCCTCCTCCTTAAATGCAAATCAGTCGTCTAACGCTTCTTTTCCATCATTCACGAAAAAGGATTATGCATCCCTATTTAATTCTCTACCTCGGAATGCTGGTGTATATCAGGCCTCAACATTTCGAAAACTCTAGGGATGGTGTGCCGAAGAAGATCCCAGACAGTGTCAGATCTGAAGGTATGAAGTTATGGAGTGATTTCTTGGTAGGATTCTTTCTTGGTGGCACATCATTATATCCTTCAGTAGTAAATTTTTTGAATCGGTTTTGGAAATTAGATGGTGATGTTAATATAGGATCAGATGGATTGCATTACTATTTTAAGTTTTCAAATGAAGTTGACAGAGATTTTTTTTTTAAATCTGATCCAATTTTTATAAGAGGACGTATATTCATTATAACTAGATGGGATCCTTCTATAGGAAAAACACAAGCCCAGATTAAAAAAGTTCCTATTTGGGTACATTTTTATCGAATCCCTACTATTCTTTGGACGTTAATGGGTATAAACTGGCTTGCTTGCCATGTGGGGAGACTAATATGTTTAGATAATAGCACTAAAAAGTTGTAATGGTTTAGATATGAAAAATCCTTAATTGAGATTTATTCAGACTTTAATCTCCCTGATAAAATAGTGGTAGACGGTATTGGTAAGGATTGCCCATCAGTTAGGTTAGCTTATGATTGGAGACCCAAAATTTGCACCATTTGTAAAGTCTTTGGCCATTCATCTAGTGAGTTGTGAATTTAATGCTAAGGAAAATGGGGAAAACGAGAATCATGTAGAGGATTTGGACACTAAACATCATGTAAGATTTAGAGATCAAGTTGGACTTGATTCTAGGAAGTCTAATTCAAATGTCAATCAAAGTAATTGGACTTCAGTTAATACAAAATGAAACACCCCACCTCCGTTAAGGTCACTCACAAAGGGAATGCCTTAACTTTGATGGAGTATTATAGGTAAAAGACACGGATAATTTACAAGACAGATATATATAAGCAACGGAAAATAAAACTAACTTTATTTCAAACATGGTTCATAACAAAACATTACAGCAAAAAGTTTCAAACCAACTTCCAAACCATTACATCATAATTTCTGTCTTGATTACTATAAAAAGAAGCGTATAAATAAAACTGCATAAATCCGCAAGTCTAGTGTGTCCAAAGCCATAGCCAAAGATAATAGGTTCCAAGCTGTACATCACAGAGTCTTCAGGCTTGGAAAGATGAAAGGTCCAAATTAAGCTGAGCTATTCCCTCCCTGGCTACCTGAGGGAGGGGGGAACGGAAGAAAAGAAGACGAAAGAAAAATGGGTCAGACATAAGTCTGAGTAAGTCTAGTGACTTTTCAGTGTATGAATAAGGAAAAGGTCATGATAGGAATAAACTGAAAATAGGACAGTACCAGAACAACAAACTAACATAAAATTATATAAGGCAGGATAAACCGAATATACATCGCACCTATGTTTAATTCTCTGCACCTACTTATACTTGACCAACTAGCACCACGTGTTCTTGGTGAAATGATCCCCTTATATCGATCGACTCCTACTCGCATGCATTTATCACGGGTGTCCTTTGGCCCCCGCTTGACTGTAGATACCTGTGCTAGTCCTACCACGGGGTGTATCAAATCTTATGGTGGCAACCCGACACGATTCAAAATGCACAGTGTATGACTACTGATGCCCAATTCCTGTTTTTCCACTCTGGAGTACATGCACGCCCGTACTCTGTTGGAACCTAAACTAACGCATCATCCGCCGATGTTTTTGACCGCTTATAATCAACCCACTAATCGTGCCCCACGCTGCCTAGTTCAGGGTCCCATGATACATCTATGTGGGTTACTGCTGAAATGGGTCCCCATTACTAGGGTTTTCTTGCCAACATGTTAATCGGTTAAGTGTCCAAATTTACCTAACCCCACCCATCAGTTTAGCTAACATGTTGAATTGGTTAAGTGTTTCCTTAATTGACTTAACCCTACCACTCTTGACTTAGCTTTATTAGAGCACCAACCACTCACATTAGACAGGTATTGTTATGGTCACTGGATGTGTCGGTCGGTTTCGGGCAGTTTTACACCAAAACTCAGTCTAACCTCGGGTCCTTTTTGGGCTCAATGCACTAACCACCCACATTAGACAGGTATTGTTGTGGTCACTGGATGTGCCGGTCGGTTCCAGGCAGTTTTACACCACAACTCAGTCTAAACTCGGGTTAGGCATATTCGTCTTTTCTAAATTTACATATTTATCCTTTTATGTTTATATGTAAATTTTGTCAAAAATTTATTGTCATGGCCCACTTTCCTTCTAAATCAAATTCTTAATTTTTGGTAAGTAAATTATACCATTTTAATGCCATACCATTTACATGGTTATGAGCCAAATATGTTAATTACGTATAATTTCATGTTTTCCCCAACATTACCCCTGTTGTACGTTCGCAAAATTACATAGGATGTTAGGCTTGACATTTTAGCCTAACTAATAAACTAAAAGGGGAAAAAGAGGAACTTGCAACATTCCAACATCATACAAAAATATGAATCTCACCACAGATGTGTTACATGAACTTGGCATAATATACTTTTAATTATGAACTTGCAAACTAGATCTACGCAACATGAGTCATAAAATAATAGTTTTACATAGAACTACCAAAATTTAATTAGACATGTAGTGGTGAACTTGCAAAGGGGTTGAATCATACTAATATAGATCTAACATAAAGGCATATGGTTCTAACATATAAAGTGTAGATCTAAACATATAGGTTTACATAATCATGTTTTTAACCTATAGACTTGCATGTATTCATATCATGATAGCATCATTTAAGTTGCATAAACATGGCATAATTTATAAATTGACATACAACATATAGATATCATCACCAAATTATACAAGGTCGTAGATCTAAATATATATATGCATAATGGATCTAAACAATTAGGCATAAACGACATGACTTAGCCTAAAACTTGTATGTATCATAATATCACCAAACGTATATATGATAATTTCATTCCCAAATTCCTATACAACATCATAGGTTTATTTACCAATTTCCACATAACATGATAGGTTTGATAGAACACAATAGTTCATAGGCATATATGATAGAATAGACATGGATAAACATAAATCAGCATCACATACGACTTGATACAATTCTATTTTACAATTCATTACAAACCATGTCTTTAATTTATTCACATCTGAAAGATAACTACACTTACAAACAAAAAGGAATTCTTGAGTTCTGGGATCTGTATTCTGAAATTGAATTGCTCGCCTTTGATGTAGATCGTTGAATTTTTCTTGGTTGAATTAGATTAGATTTGATTTTGTCGTAGCTTCAATCTTGCCTTTGAATTGAAAGAGATGACGGCTATTCTAGGTTCACCATTGATGGCATGGCGGCTCTTGGTATGAATATTTGTGATTTAAGGTTGAGAGTTAGGTTGCTTTTATAGAGTTTTAATTAATTTAGAGCCGTCGGATTAACCCTAGAAGTAATCAAGACCATCCAGTCAAGATAGGATAACACCTCAACCCTAATGACTCAGCAGGGAGTCAGAATTCGTCATCCTTTCAGATCTGCCCAGGGGGGCGGGGGGTAGGTCGACCCCCAGGTAGACCTGTAGGGTAGGTCGACACTAGGGTCGACCCCCTAGTCGACCTGGCCTGGGGCGAGAATTTTCCTGCCCTGCCCTCTTCTGTGTTTAAATTTGAATTTTGAATTTTTGAAATTTCTGAAGGCCATAACTTCTTCATACGAAGTCCAATTCACACAAACTTGGACTCTATCTTAACCAGAATTCCGAGAAGAACGCCATGGCGTAACCCATTTCCCTTAATTCTCACATTTAAAATTAATTATTCTTTAACTCGTTACTTTAAGGTTTACAGAAAAAACGGGGTGTTACATTCTCCCCTCCTTAAAGGATTTCGTCCCCGAAATCTTCAAGTCAAGAAGAATGTATATCCTACCATCCAATCGTCCATCTACTCAAACATCAAACACAGGCATCAATTGTCCTTAAGAGACTTCTAATGCTTCATGATCATATGCACAGTGTGTTTATATGTCCTTATCTAATGTAAAATCAGGCGGTCTACTGATTCAGTTGACCTCCTTAATGCAAGTCATGTCGGTGTCATGCGCCCATAATGTATGCAATCTTCCCTAATCATACTTTCTACATGAGTGCACAATCATTCATACAAATGCAACATCCACATGATAACACATCAAGTTTCAATCATATATAAGTACATACATGCATATGCAATATGAAAGTGACTGAGCCGATCTAATACCTAAAGTGTGTGTATATGCATCCACGAGCAGCCACTAGCAATCACTTGCAACCACTTGCAACCATCAATCATAACATGTTTCAAATACATGTTTACATCCATTGGTTTCTATCTAAGGATCAAGAATAGCACTAATGAAAATACTTAAAAGATAGATACGAGTATGAACAAACTTAAGGAAAAAGAGATCAAAGATGTACCCTAAAAAAGAATAGGGTAGGCTGCGCTTATTTTGGCCTTAGTCTCCCAAGTCGTGTCTTCCTCAGTGTCACTCCATTGAACTTTTACAAGTTTGACTTCACGGTTGCATAGCTTTTTGACTTCTGTACCCAAGATACGAGTTAGAACTCTTCTCACAGTTGCCTCTCGTTCTACTTCTACGTCCTCTAATATGCTTGGTTCGACCACTTCCGCAGACTCATGTAGGCACTTTCGTAAGTGAGAAATGTGAAAGACATTATGAACTCCAACCAATCTTTCGGGCGGATCTACTCTGTAAGCCATCTTCCCACTCCTTTCAATGATAGGAAACGACCCTACAAATCTTGTTGTCAACTTTCCTGTAGATCCAAAGCGAACGACGTTCCTCAAAGGAGATATTTTAAGGAAAACCCTGTCCCCAACCTCAAACTCTAGGTCGGTCCTTCTCTTGTCTGCGTAGGACTTTTGTCTATCTTGGGCAGTCTTTATTCTTTTTCGTATCAGGTCCACTTTCACTAAAGTTTCTCTAATCATATTTGGTCCAAGTATGAGCTTATCTGTAGACTCCCACCAACAAGTTGGTGATCGACATGGTCTTCCATACAAAGCTTCAAAGGGTGCCATACCTATGGTTGCTTGGTAGCTATTGTTGTAGGCAAATTACACCAAAGGAAGATGATCCTCCCATGTTCCTCCGAAGTCAAGAATGCATAATCTCAAGAGGTCTTCTAATACTCTATTCACTCTTTCCGTCTGACCATTGGTTTGGGGGCGATAGGTCATGCTTAAGCATAACTGTGTGCTTACAGCCTCTTGCAAGCTCTTCCAAAACTCGCTCATAAAGATAGGATCTCTGTCGCTAACAATGCCGGAGAGTATCCCATGGAGTCGAACTATCTCTTTAAGGTAAATGGATGCTAAAGATGAGGCAGTCCTCCTACTTTTAACGGGTATAACGTGAGTGCTTTTTGTGAGCTTGTCCACTATTACCCAAATACTGGTATTGCACCTTCTTGACCTAGGCAGCCCATCAATAAAGTCCATCGAGATGCTATCCCATTTCCACTACGGGACTTCTAGAGGATGAAGCAAACTACCAGGCTTCTTTTGTTCCGCCTTGACTTGCTGGCATACTAAGCACTTCGAGACGAATTCAGCTACATCCCTCTTCATGCCATCCCAAAAGAAAACCCTTTTGATGTCTTTGTATATTTTGTCTCCACCGGGGTGTATCGTCAACTGGGAATGGTGCGCCTCTTCGGGAACCTTCTTCACCAAATCCCTTGCTTGTGGGACACATAGCCTTCCATCCCGCCTTAACCATCCCTTATCATCGTTGGAGTATCTATTGAGGTGACTAGAAGTCTCACCCCTACTCAGCTTATCTATCACATAAACTAGCTGAGGGTCTTCACGTTATGCGGTCCCTATTGAGTCCAAAAGAGTAGGCTGCACCTCTAGCGATGCTAACAAACCAGTCACATGATCGACAGAGGGTCTAAAATCAAAGTTGGCTATGTACTCCAAGCTCTGCCTTTCAACAAAGAGAGGGCTTAAGATCAGCTTCTTTCTACTCAAGGCTTCTGCTACTACATTGCCCTTGCCAGGGGTATAGGAAATCTCGAAATCCTAGGATGCCAAGAATTCCATCCATCTTTGTTGCCCCGAGTTAAGATCTTTCTGCGAGAAAAGGTACTTCAACGATTTATGGTCAGTATACAATTCAAATTTCTCACATAGGAGATAATGGCGCCAAGACTTAAGCGCAAAGACGATGACAGCCAACTCTAGGCCGTGGGTTGGGTAGTTTTTCTCATGTGCTTTCAGTTGTCGGCCTCCATAAGCTACTACCCTCCCTTCTTGCATCAAGACAGCACCTAATCCCGTACCACATGCATCTATGTATACGGTAACATCTTGCTCCCATCCGGCAATGTCAGAACTGGGGCAGTTGTTAGAGCTCTTTTCAAGCATTGGAAAGCAATATCGCAATCCAAATCCCAAGTGATAGTTAAGTTCTTCTTCGTCAACTTTGTAAGCGGAGCTGAGATTTTCGCAAAGTCTTTGATGAAATTTCGGTAAAAGCCCGCTAGCCTGATGAAGCTCCGGACTTCGGTTGCATTCCATGGGACCTTCCAATCTTGCACCGCAACTACTTTTGTGGGGTCCACAGCTAATCCCTCTTTGGACACCACATGTCCAAGAAACTTTACTTCTTCTCTCCAAAAGTGGCATTTGGAGAATTTGGCTTTCAATTGATGTGCACGAAGAGTATCCATGACTTCTTTTAAATGTTGAGCATGCTCTTCCTCACTCTTTGAGAAAATCAAAATGTCATCTACGAAGACTACCACAAACTTATTGAGGAACTCCCTGAACACCCTGCTCATCAAATCCACGAAGTAAGCGGGTGCATTTGTCAGGCCAAAAGGCATGACAAGCCACTCGAAGAAACCATCCGGAGTTCTGAACGCGGTCTTATCAATGCTATCTTCAGCCACTCTCAGCTGATGAAAACCGGTAGCTAAATCTAGTTGGGAGAAAACCAATGCAGCTACAAGCTGATCGAACAAGTCGTCTATTCATGGGAGTGAGTGCCTATTCTTCTTGGTCAGCTTGTTTAGCTCCCTATAATCAACGCATCGGCGAAGCGAACCGTCCGCTTTAGTTGCGAACACTACTGGAGCTGCCCATTCAGAAATATTCCGCCTTATAAACCCCTTCTCATGCAACTCTTTAACTTGCTTGCTGAGTTCTTTCCTCTCCCTTGGAGCGATGTGTCTAACGGGTAAAGTAACCTGTTTTGCATTATCGACGAGGTATATATGGAAGTCTATCTCCCGCTTCGGAGGTAACCCTTTAACCTCTTCAAAGACATCCGAGTATTCACGGACTACTCTAACAGACTGCAAATTTTCAATAGACGCATCAAGAGATTCTAGATAGCTAAGCATAACAGAGTTCATGGGATTACAAGAAATTTCGAGAGTGTTACCGAGGCGAGTCATGAGTCTAACCACTCTCCTTTCACAATCGAGGATGGCACATTATTGGATAGCCAATCCATGCTTAGAATCAACCCATAGCCCGTGAAGCCCAAAACATTAGCATTGCATCTAAACCCCACACTCAATATAGAAATTTCCAAATCCAAACAAATCATTGATAAATAAGTTAAGCCCCCAATTGGATTGGAAACAACCAAGGGATCCTCTACTAAAGTGGTGTCTAGGTGCAGAGATTCAACTAAAGCAGTAGATATAAAAGAGTGCAATGCGCCGGAATCAAAGATTGTACGAACAGGATGATCAAAAAGATAAACTTAACTCTCGACAGAAACATTTCTACCTCGTTTTTGCGGAGGTGCCATGAGAGCGTGAACTTGCCCTCCAAAAGTAGATCCAACTCTCTGCCCTTGCCCTTGCTTTCTTGGGCAGTCCCTAGCCATGTGTCATACCTCGCCTCAATGGAAACAGACACCCATCTTCCTTTTCTTCTTCCTGCAGTCCTTAACCAGATGTCCAGGAATGCCACAAAAATTACACTTCCTCTTATCACGGGATTTGTTGTTTTTCCCGCCTTTCTTGGATTTTGTCTTCTTGCTCTGTGACCCTTCCCCTTTCTTATCTTGAGATGCTTCCACCTTTGTCTCCTTCTTGCCAACCTTATCTTCTTCTTGTAACAGTGCCATGTCCACCAGTCTTTCATAAGTCGCACCCATAGGTATATGGGACATAGCTACGTTGTGTAATGGCTCATTCAATCCTTTAACAAAGCGGAGAGCCTTCTTATGTGGAGTGTTCACTAACTCCAATCCGAACCTAGCCAGCTGATTGAATTGGTTAACGTACCCCTTGACCGACATACTACCCTGTTTGAGAGCTAAGAATTTCTCCATCTGTAGGCTTCGTTCAACTTATGAGAAGAATTACATTTCAAATCTCATCCTAAAATCCATCCAAGTTTCAATTAGTCTTTCAGCGTTAGTGACTTCCCACCAATAGGAAGCTTCGTCTTTGAGCAACCATACCGCCAACTGTATCTTCTGCCTATCATCCACTTCGAAGATATCGAACAAATCCTAAGTTTCTTTGAGCCAGTTTCTTGCTTCCACGAAGGATTCATTTCCATTGAACATGGCTCGAAAGTTCCTACATATTTTTGAGAAAGCATTTGCACGAGGAGGAGGAGGAACCGCTGCAGCTGGGGGAGGAGGAATGTCTGCTAGGCCTGCATCGTTGGCCCTAGCCTCTAGGTACCTCCTGAATCAGTCGGGTATCGGTACACCCTCTGGAAGGTTAAGATTCCCAAGTGCATATGGCTTTGGGGGATTATGCCTTTTAAAGTAAAATAACACTTTTTCTTGAAAAATGCTTCTTTATACTTCTTTTTTGAAAATAGTTTTCAAAAACTTTTATCTGATCTAGTAAACCTTTGCACTGATACCAAGTGAAACACCCCATCTCCGTTAAGGTCACTCACAAAGGGAATGCTTTAACTTCGACGGAGCATTATAGGTAAAAGACACAGATAATTTACAAGACAGATATATATAAGCAGCAGAAAATAAAACTAACTTTATTTCAAACATGGTTCATAACAAAACATTACAGCAAACTGTTTTAAACAAACTTCCAAACCATTACATCATAATTTCTATCTTGATTATTATATAAAGAAGCATATAAATAAAACTGCATAAATCCCCAAGTCTAGTGTGTCCAAAGCCATAGCCAAAGATAATAGCTTCCAAGCCGTACATCACAGAGTCTTCAAGCTTGGAAAGATGAATGGTCCAAATTAAGCTAAGCTATTCCCTCCCTGGCTACCTGAGGGTGGGGGGGGGGGGGGGACGGAAGAAAAGAAGACGAAAGAAAAATGGGTCATACATAAGTCTGAGTAAGTCTAGTGACTTTTCAGTGTGTGAATAAGGAAAAGGCTATGTTAGGAATAAGCTGAAAATAGGACAGTATTAGAACAACAAACTAACATAAAACTATATAAGGCAGGATAAACCGAATATACATCGCACCCATGTTTAATTCTCTGCACCTACTTATACTTGTCCAACTAGCACCACGTGTTCTTGGTGAAATGATCCCCTTATATCGATTGGCTCCTACTCGCATGCATTTATCACGTGTGTCCTTTGGCCCTCGCTTGACTGTAGATACCTGTGCTAGTCCCACCACGGGGTGTATCAAATCCTATGGTGGCAACCCGACACAATTCAAAATGCACAGTGTATGACTACTGATTCTCAATGCCTGCTTTTTCCACTTCGGAGTACGTGCATCCCCGTACTCCGTCGGAACCTACACTGACGCATCATCCACCGATGTTTTTGACCACTTATAATCAGCCCAATAACCGTGCCCCACCCTGCCTAGTTCAGGGTCCCATGATACATCTATGTGGGTTACTGCTGAAATGGGTCCCCGTTACTAGGGTTTTCCAGCCAACATGTTAATTGGTTAAGTGTCCAAATTTACTTAACCCCACCCGTCAGTTTAGCTAACATGTTGAATTAGTTAAGTGTTTCCTTAATTGACTTAACCCTACCACTCTTGACTTAGCTTTATTAGAGCACCAACCACTCACATTAGACAGGTATTGTTGTGGTCACTGGATGTGCCGGTCGGTTCCGAGCAGTTTTACACCACAACTCAGTCTGACCTCAGTTCCTTTTTGGGCTCAATGCACTAACCACCCAGATTAGACATGTATTGTTGTCGTCACTGGATGTGCGGGTTGGTTCCGGGCAGTTTTACACCTCAACTCAGTCTAACCTCGGGTTAGGCATATTCGTCTTTTCTAAATTTACATATTTATCCTTTTATGTTTATATGTAAATTTTGTCAACAATTTATTGTTATGGCCCACTTTCCTTCTAAATCAAATTCATAATTTTTGGTAAGTAAATTATACCATTTTAATGTCATACCATTTACATGGTTATGAGCCAAATATGTTAATTACGTATAATTTCATGTTTTTCCCAACGTTACCCCCGTTGTACGTTCGCAAAATTACATAGGATGTTAGGCTCGACATTTTAGCCTAACTAATAAACTAAAAGGGGAAAAAGAGGAACTTGCAACATTCCAACATCATACAAAAATATGAATCTCACTACAGATGTGTCACATGAACTTGGTATAATATATTTTAATTATGAACTTGCAAACTAGATCTATGCAACATGAGTCATAAAATAATAGTTTTACATAGAACTACCAAAACTTAATTAGACATGTAGTGGTGAACTTGCATAGGGGTTAAATCATGCTAATATAGATCTAACATAAAGGCATATGATTCTAACATATAAAGTGTTGATCTAAACATATAGGTTTGCATAATCATGTTTTTAACCTATAGACTTGCATGTATTCATATCATGATAGCATCACTTAACTTGCATAAACATGGCATAATTTCTAAATTGACATACAACTTATAGATGTCATCACCAAATTATACAAGGTCGTAGATCTAAACATATATGCATAATGGATCTAAACAATTAGGCATAAATGACAAGACTTAGCCTAAAACTTGTATGTATCATAATATCACCAAACGTATATATGATAATTTCATTCCCAAATTCCTATACAACATCATAGGTTTATTCACCAATTTCCACATAACAAGATAGGTTTGATAGACCACAATAGTTCATAGGCATATATGATAGAATAGATGTAAAGGCCCGCAAATCCGTACTATCTGAGTTGACTAATAGCACCACACGTCCAACCCAAATTGCATAGAAATACGAATCATTATTGGAAAGAAGTTAGTGGATGAGAAATAGAAAGAAAGAAATATTAGAATAGAATAAAACGAAGCTCACAAACTCACAGCGGAACAAATAAAATATATTAAATAACATAACTTTTTGAAATACAAATCAGTAACTTTAAATACATACCATCATCAGAGCACAACATTTATTCCTGGAACAGTTATAAACACCTGTTTCCAGATACAACATAGTATACAGCGGAAATATGATAGTCTATAGTTAACTGGTGAAGCCTCCTGCTTCCATCTCTTCCAAGTGAATCTGGAAAATCCCGACTACTTGACTGGCCGTACAAATTTAGGCACCCAAGAGTTTAGGGAAAACAAAAACAAAATAAACTCTGGGTCAGTCATGGGACTGGTGTGAGTAAACTCCAACCATTTGTTTAACTTTCAAAATCCTTTTGAAAGGAAATATAATAGTAAGACCAGCCCACACATAAACATGGACGGTTTTTACCTTTCTATAACTCAAAACACTTTGATATGAAAATCCAATGATATTATAATAATGTCTACATCAAATAAATAGAATCTAGCGGAACGCTTGTGTAACGACCCGGATTTTCGACGACTTTGGTTATCGACATAAACACGATGTCGATAACCAAAACATCGAAAAATCCTGGTAATTAGTGAAAGAAATTAGAGGGTGAGAATAGATAAGATAGAAACTTAGAATAGAAGAAGAAGAAGAACACAACATCAGAGTAACACGAACCTCACAGCGGAACGAATAACATATAATATATATAACATAACTTGAAATATACATCTGTACTTGTATATACACATCATTATCAAAGTACAGCACTTACAACACAGCGGAATAATAATAGCTATATGATCCTGAAGCCTCCTGCTCCAGCACTTCCATGTATCTGTAAATCCCGACTACTTGACTGCCCGTACAAATTTAGGCACCCAAGAGTTTAGGGAAAACAACAAAGTAAACTCCGGGTCAGTCATGGGACTGGTGTGAGTAAAACAGTTTAAAAACAGTTCGAACAAGTAAACGATATCTCATAAGACCACGCCGCATAACGGAACGGGTTTTTCCCTTATGAGAATCCAAATTATCTTTATATCAAAAACCTTTTGATATTATAATAATGTCTATCAACCACAGTATATATAATCATCTAGTAGAAACGCTTTCATCTCACGTTCTACATATATAGTATACAATCAAAACCGCAAGCACGTATCGGGTAATGGATTTCCAACTATGACAAGGTATGGAACCACCTTTCGCTCGTGTACCTCTAGAGAGGAATACACTGGGTTCAACAAGAACATCTTGCAACCCGGCCACACATGACCGACCACTCATTTCGCTTGAGCGTATCGAATGTATATCACCAACAGTTGGGATCAACAACCGTTTCCCGAATGGGACAGCATCAACAATAGATTTTTAGAAGTAAATGAAACTCTAGATCAGGTGATTATACACCCTACTTCGGTGCGACCGACTTAGCCATGCTTCCTGCCCGATTTCTGTCATTTACCGGATGTGAGGCTAGAAGCTACGCTTTATCATCACACCCGATTCACTTTGAATGCCACATCATCAAATCCATCAGAATCACCGATCGACGTCCTCAACCATACATTATGTGTTAGCTAAAAGAAGTTTCCTTCTCCGCTTCCACTCTTGGTACAGTTGGAGAAATCAATATATGTGATCGTCTGGAAATACTCTGTCAGACATCCATCCATACAAGTCATCCAGGAACAGGATGAACCGAAGGCACTATTCTGCAAACAGGATAGCCCTTGCATAACTCCGTCTTCAATTTCCTTTGGCATATATGATTCGCAACGCTTATGCCAATACAGAGTGGTTCTTTGGATAATAATCCAACCGGTCTCTCCATATTAACAACGTTAAAATGGTCAAAACTTCGATAGTCTGTGATTTAACTATCGAATAAAAACAAGTGTGCAACCAACGATAATATTTCCAAATGGAAATTATATCAATCAAACATCATTTAACATTCATCTCTTTATTTCATTAATTTACTTATCTCATGTTTCCCTACGTTCAATGTTCCTTATTTTCTAAATTTGGAAAATATACGTTATTAACAATGGAAAACATTTCCATTTCTTGTTTTCTTTATTAGAAAACATTTCGGGTTTCTTATTTGGAAAACATTTCCAAAGCTTCTTCATTGGACTTAGACAGATGTTTAAACAAACATCGCTATGCCAACTCAAACCATTTCCTTTACTACCAAACCTTAACTATTCCCTAGTTAAAACGAAGCCAATCAAGTTGGGGTAGAACTACCTCTCAGACCTTAACTGAACAACATTTCTAACTTTGAAATTAGCAAAGTTCACTTTATATTTCTTTAACTAACTTCCTTACTTAACTCTCATTCGAATAAATCTCTATTCGATTTATTCTATTTGATTTACTCTTTTTGATTTACTCTATTCACTTAACCCCTTTCGAATAAACTATATTCGATTTACTAACTTTATTCGAATAAACTATATTCTATTAACTCCTTTTTCTTTAACACAAATCGATTAACTAACATCAATTAACTCCTTTTAACTTTATCACTAATTGATTAACTAACATCGATTAACTCCTTTTAACTTTATTCTCTAATCGATTAACTAACATCGATTAACTCCTTTTACTTTAACACTAATCGATTAACTAACATCGATTAACTCCTTTTAACTTTATCACTAATCGATTAACTAACATCGATTAACTCCTTTTACTTTAACACTAATCGATTAACTAACATCGATTAACTCCTTTTAACTTTATCACTAATTGATTAACTAACATCGATTAACTCCTTTTACTTTAACACTAATCGATTAACTAACATCGATTAACTCCTTTTACTTTATTCGAATAAACTATTCATTTATAAAGATTTACTTTTAGTAACAGTTCTTCACTTTACAAATGATTTCCCTTTTATAAAACTCTATTCGTTTTAAAAACATTTTTCCGTTTTATTTATTTTCGAAATATTTCCTTTTATAAAATCTGTTGATTTTATAAAATCCCTTTATTTCAATATACATTGAAATAATTCTTTTTACATCCCAGGGTCTTTTATGATATTTAAAATATCGAATAACAATGATCGACATCATTCTAACACCCATAATCCATAGCAGATTATATAACACATCATATATAACAATATATGAAAACAGTAAAATAAATGTTGAGGAATCCAGTTGGATTCCTCCAACCTGTTTCCCTGCATCACAGATGTTAAACAATATAGAAAACACCACTTTCAGTTCCATATGATATATTCTGTTAAACAGAATCAATATAGAAAATTTAACTAACTGACTAGCAGTTCAATCAGACAGTCAACATAAAGTCAATCAGCCAATATCTAACAGTTCAAAAAAATATAACATGAAATTATAAACTGTTCAGAGTTAATGAGATTTACTCACTTTTGCGCGTTAACCGTTTAAATAACGGTTTGCGTTATTTGACTCCGTCGGACAATTTATTTTGCCATAAATTGTAACGAGCTCGGATTCACTCCCAGTCAGCTCTATTTTGTAGACACCGTCCATACGATCCCAACAGATCTGACTTTGTCAAATTCTGATACCGTATGCCAAAGATACGTATTTTAGAAGTTTGCATATACGTTTATATAATTAAATTAAACTTAGCTTATTAAAAATTTGGGCTTAACTTTGATTTGGCGGCCCAACACTCTAATACCGAAGTCCTTCTTCCTGATCAAACAAAAGACTCCATCGCTCCTTACAAGCAAAACTTCCACGCCCCATTTCTCCAAATTCAAACCCGAACCGCAACTTCATCATTCCATCACGAACTCCACCGCTGAACCCATCGGCAGCAGCCACTTCCCGAACCCTTCCACTTCATCACCACTACTACGCCCAGCTCGCACACACCGGACCAACCCCGTCGCACTACCGAAATTGACGAGCACCAGTGTTCGCTCCAGGCCAACACCCACCGAGTTACTTTAAACATCCATACTCAACACCTAAACGATATGCTGAACCCAAATCTAAGCTCTAAATCCAACACTAATGCTTCACAAACCCACAACTTGGAACCCTAAGTTCTCTGTAGAAAAATCGTTGCCAAAGGAATTACGTCGAACTCAAAACAAAATGCATAGAGATGAAGAGCTTCTCTGTCCGAATCCATATATGTACTTAAACGATTTTAGAGAATTTGTTTTGATTTTATCTCGATTTTAGAAAGAGGATATTTCACGTTTTGGATAAGAACCGATGGCAGCGGAAATGTATTTGAGTATATTAGGTTTAGACAATTTTAAAGGGGAGGTTTTTACTTTGTGTGGTTGAGAAAAAATGATGCGTGGCCCTTGTTTTGATCTGTCATTTTTATTTTTTATTTTTTTAAATGTGATGATTTACATTCTTTGCTACATGGAATTCAACTCGCGTACGGATAGAAATCAAGATACCATTGTATCGAGCTCGGTTCCACGATCCCAAAATATAATAATACCGGTAGGTGGACTCATATTTTGAAACTTCAAAATGTTGATTTCAAGGTGCGAAATACTCCAAATAAAAAGTTGCTTATTTAATTAATTAAAAATTACAGTAAAATTCTAAAAATTAAATTATCACTACGTCTCAAAAGAACCTTGTCTAAATTCAATCCCGATCTCTAGTTATATTGAATAAACTGTTACGGTCGATAAACGATTCTATAGCGACTATTTTAAAATTTGAATTGGACATATCTCAAAATCTACACGACGAAATCCCGATTTTTCTCTTCCACTAGAAAGATATACTCTGCCAGCCTCACACGTTTCTTGTTTCACAGAAATCCGGCTTAAAACGAATCATGTACATTCAGTTGAAGTTCAAATCGTCAAATAGCGAACTACAGCGCCATTTCGAGCTCTATTTTAATTATATTATAATTATACGTTCAAACTGTCGTCGATTTAATATATTTGTTATTCAAATTCAATTCCAAGCTGAATTAAACATCACAGATGATCTGGTTCACACCATATCGTCATTTCAGCCAATTCTGATTATTTCAGAATTAAATATATATTATTTAATTATTATTTTAAATAAATATTCACTATTATTAAATTCCACGATCATTAAATTCACTAAACCACCATTGATATAATAAAATAAATTAATCATAATACCCCTGCCAATGCGGGTCATTACAGCTTGCATCTCACGCTCCACATACATAGTATAAAATTAAAAAACTGCATGATGCTTACTGGAGATTGGATTTCCAACATGACAAGGTATGGAACCACCTTCCGCTAGTGTATCTCTAGAGAGGAATACACTGGGTTCAACAAGAACATCTTGTAACCCGGCCCACACATGACCGACCACTCATTTCGCTTGAGTGTATCGAATGTATATCACCAACGGTTGGGATCAACAACCGTTTCCCGAATGGGATAGCATCGAATAGAATAGGAAATTAAATGAATCTCTAGATAGGTGATTATACACCTTAATGGGAGCGACCCACATAGCCATGCTGCCTGCCCGATTTTTGTCATTTCCCGATTGTTGAGGCCTGAGGCTACGATTACTTTCAATTCATTGATAGCACAATCACTTTGAATGCCACATTGTCAGATCCGTTAATCACTCATTGATTTGCACAAATATATTCTGGATATTATGCTAAGGGAATAAATCCGTTGCCACCATTTATATTTATACAGACCAACATATTCGATCATTGGAAATACTCTGTCAGACATTCGTCTATATATGCTCGTTCTGGGACTGAACGAAACCGAAGGCACAATTTATATTAATAGAAAAATCCCTTGCACTTTACACCATCTTCGATTATCTTCATATAATCTGATTCGCAACGCTACTGCCAATACAGAGTGGTTCATGGATAATAATCCAACCGGTCTCTCCATATTGACAACGATATTGGCAAATACTTCGATAGCCGGTTAATTAACTGTCGAAGAAAAACAAACATCCAATCAAAACAATCAAACAACCACTGGGCCCCTTGATTACTATTCATTAATTAAATCACCCTTTCCATTTCCTTATCAATATTTTTAAACAAATATTTTCAACTATCATCTCAGTCTCTTACATTCTTTGGAAAACAATTCTATATCTCGCCTTCTTTTATTTTCTACACTTAGAAAATATATTCTATTTGAAATTGAAACAATTTCAATCACTTATCTCTTTCCTGACTACTTTAGTTATACTCAGGAAATATTTACTTTCATATTTCCAAAATTCCATCACTTGGGTTAAAACGAATGCTGTGTGAAACATCGTTACAACAACCCAAATTTTTTTTATTCAACTAACTCTTTTTCAAACACTTCTCTTCGAGACTGGATCCTGCTATTTATCAATTAAAAATGAAATCGATCAAGTTGGGGTAAAATTACCTCATACCTTGACTGAAAACATCCTGAACTTTAAAACGGCAAAACCACTTACCTCGAATAAACACACTATAAAACCCAATTATTCATTTTTAAAACATGTATATGGTTCACTTCCTATTTCTAATTTATAGATTTCCCTTTTTGTTTAAAATATTCTATTTTTTTATTTTGTTTCCTTATCGAATCCTTATATATTGATACATAGATTTCTAACTATCAAAATTTCTTAAAAATATTCTATCTCCTTAAATTTCCGGAAAATTTCGCCATAACCTCCTTTGTACCGGGAGCATCGGGATATTTCAAATAGCCTCCCATGGCCCTCACCAATCCAAAAGAAAAAGAAAAAGCCAAGCGGCTTGCCGATACGGCGCATAAAATCTCATATATGAATTTAAACATGTACCTTTTTGTCGGGCACATAAATTAAAATCTTCATAAACTTCATCCCATACGTGTCTAACACATGCTCACCTGTTTCCAATTCAATTCAACTCAATCCAATCGTTTGAATCCAGTTTCGCTTATTTATTCTTCAATTAGCTATTTGCCTATTTCACTTCTTTGTTTGAACATAACATGTTCAAACAAAATATTTAACTTGCTCATAACCAAATTGAATTTCAATTTCAATTCTAGTTTCCTTTTCGATTTCAAATATAAATTTTCAAATCGAATTCAATTATTCAAAACCCAATATTAATTCAAAATCTCATTAACTAATTACTATTCAAATTAGTTAATTCCATTCAATAATAAAAAAACTGACTTTTGTTTCAAAAATCAATTCATTACTCCACTTGAGTTCACATATAATTTACAACTCAAATCTGAAATTTTCTAAATAGAAATTTGGATTTTATTCGCTTTAAATCCTTTTATAAAATTAAATAAAACGTTATGGTTTTTAAATGGTTATTGTGCTAAAAATTGATTTTGACATAACTCAAAATATAATGGACGAAATCTAGAATTTTCTCCTCTATTAGAATACTATTATCAAATCGGCCCTGACGTTTCTTGTTTCGAAGAATTCCGACTTCAATTGAGTTCTGTATACTCAATTGAAGTTCGAAACGACAATTTAAGAATAGCCGCGCTGCGGCGAGTTCGTTTTAATTATATTTATAAATATAAACGTTTAAACTTCGTCTATAATAAATTCAACTCCATTCTGATATATTTTTAATATATATCAAATCATTTTTTCCCAATTTAACATACTATTTCCAATCTTCTAAAATTGTCGATTTTTCTTCATTTAGTAATAAATTCATTTATACTTCGATCTTCTATATTTAATTTCAATTCTTTTTATAAATTATAAATCCTTTGGATTTATTTCTATCCTGTTTAAAAATCCACATTTCGAAATATATTTCGTCGTTTCCATTTCGAAATGATTTCAACTTTCTATTTCAAATTCTCTTTGAAATTTCTATCTTCAAATTCTATTTTCAAATCTCTTTGAAATTTCTATATTCAAATTCCATTTTCAATTTCCATTTGAACTTCAATTTATTTTCAAACTTCATTTGGATTTCTTTATTCGAATCTATTTTAAAACTCCTTTTGAATTATATATTTTGAAATTCTATTTCAAGTTCTATTTAAATTTTCTATATTAAATTTCCATTTGAATTTCTATATTCAAATTCTATATTTGAATTTCCTTTATATTCAGATTCTATATTTGAAATCCATTTGAATTTCTACATACAAAACTCTATTTCACTTCTATTTTCAAATTCTATATTTGAATTCCATTTGAACTTTCTTTATTCAAATCCATTTGAATTCCTTTGAATTCAAATTCTATTTAAATTCCTTGAAATTCTAATTTTACTTCAATTCCTTTTCAATCTATTTGAATTCTATATTCAAATTCCATATTTAAATTATTTGAATTCTATATTCAAATTCCATATTTAAATTTCTTTATTCAAATTCCGTTTCACTTTCGATATTCAAATTCTATATTTGAATTTCCTTTTTAATTTCTATATTCAAATTCTATATTAGAATTCCATTGAATTTCTCATATTCAAAATTCTATTTGAATTCCTATATTCAATTTCTATTTGAATCTTCTTTATTCAAATTCTATTTCAAACTTTCTTTATTCATTCTTTAAACAAGTCTCGATTTCAATCCCTTTTGAAAACGATATTTCTACTTTTGGAAAATAGATTTCCCTTTTCAATTTCACACTTGTATTTTTATTTCTGAATTATCCAATGATAATTCTTTTCACTTCATTTATAAACTTCGTTTATAAAAGAACTATTTATAAACTTCGTTTATAAAGGAACTACTTGTTTTATTTCTTTAATACAAGTAAATATTTTTATTCTATTAAAATTTCAAATTCTATTTTAGAAAAATAGAATTTCCCTTTTTAACTCTGGAAATTTCCTTTTTCGATATTGTTAAAATATCAACATTTAGGCCCAGTGATATTTAAAACAATCAAATCATCCAATTTTCAATCATTTGATTTTTAACACGTCATATATGAATATATATGAAATCAAGCAAACAAACAAACAGATAATATTTTTTTGAGGAATCCAGTTGGATCCCTCCAACCTGTACCCATCCTGCTTCAAGGTAGGATATCGCGGTATAAAAGGGGATCCACTTATATACGTGGGCGTAGGGTCATCCGCTAATGATACTGCGGGCATCCGCCATTGATACTGCGGGAATCAATCCAATCATCAACCCAATACATATTATAGTCAAGCCTAAATAACTAATATATTTAAAGCAACCAAAAAATCCAAACAAGCAATAACAATTATTTTTAACGGATAAAAATAATTTTAAATAAAAGGTGAGTGAGATTTACTCACCGAAATTGCAGTTGTTGACATCTCGTTTTTTCCAAATCTCATGGCTACGCATCTACCCGAGTTGTCTCGACTGAGTCTATTTAGCACCTACGGTTATTTATTTTATTTTATCGATTAAATGATTATTCATTTATATTAATTATTACACATAATTGAATAAGTTTTACGTATTTGTAAATTTTATCAAAACATGTACCTCGCTGCTATTGGAATCTACTCGAGTAATTCACGAAGCAACTCGCCAATCCTTTTCTACTGCAAAACAGCCCTACACTGCGAATTCTCGTTACGGCATTTCGTCGAACGACTTACTGACAAACTCCGTCTTCCCATTTCATTACTTATAGTCGCTACTTGTTACTGCTGCTGCAGCGACACTATTCAACCGACCTCAACCTTTACTGCAGTGCCACAATACTACCTCCAAACAGCAGTCCTTAGTGCCTTGTTCAAATCCTCCAATTTTTAACACTGAACCCAATCCAGTACCTCGCACAACCCCCAACTTCAGAACAACGGATCCCATATTCACCAAACTAAACCACACTGTCCCCCTTCTTTCCTCAGTTTGTATACACAGGCCCTACTTTTGCCTGCTTCCTGCCACAAGGTCGATCACCGTCCCAGTTTACTCAACCAGTCCTCAATCGCACACTTCGATCCATGTCTGAAACCCCTCAATTCAACCCAACGTCGATCAACCGAACTCCAGTTCTCACCCCCAATTCAACTCAACATCGATGTCATCCAAAAAGCAACATCCTTCCACAAATCGCGATGCTTCATCTTGGTTTCGAGCTTGGGGAAACTAACGGCTTCTGATTATGGCGATGAATGAAATCGCGGTTTCAATTCAATTTTTACTTTTTTGGTATGAATGGGGGAAAGATGAAGAGCAGGGACTTTATATTATAGAAAAGGAAATAAGTGAGGCTATGGCTTTGCTGGTTTCAGAAATGAGCAGAATAATGAAGCGATGCCTCGTTTTATAGATGCGAAGAGGGAGCAGAATGTATGTAGCCATTAAAACACTGTCCTTAAGATTTTGAATGATTTGATCTTAAAAATATATTGATTAAAGTTTGATTTGATTTTATAATTATTACGATTTGATATAAAGAGATTTTCACTTTATTTTAAATAGATTCTGGGTTGATCTCGATCTTATCCACAATCAAATAAATCGGGGTTTACAATTAAAAATCGTGAACCGCTATTTTAGCGTACCGACCGTCATTCCAATATTATAACGCTATTTTGACCTAAACAGAAGTGATTATAAAATCTAATTCGAACGTAATATAAAATAACCATATTAAATTAATATAATATAATTTAAATTCAGAACAGATTAATTCCTTCGATAAATTATTATCGTTTATAACCACATAGAATATATATATATTGATCACCTGAATTGTTTTGATTTAGTTTTTAACTTCGATTCCAATTATATTCCGTATTACGATAATTCGATATATTCGATATAAAATCAAAATTGATTTAAAAATCGATAACTTAATATAAAAATTCATTTATATTATCAACTAAATATTTAAAACGATATTAAATATTTAAAATTAACAGACCAAAAATCTGGGTCGTTACATTCTTCCCCCCTTAAAATAATTTCGTCATCGAAATTGCTAAGGTAGGAAAAATGCTACTAACCCATTTACTTTTCAAAATTCATCTATGTTAAAACTCAACATTTCATACTTCTACAACTTTAATTCCACCAAAACTTTTGGTTTTCACACATTTAATCTAAACGATTTATACCCAATTCAAATTCTATTTAGTCTTATTCAATTTGAATTTCATTAACTTATTTACCTCAATCCATTTAACTTGCTTTAGTTAAATTTAAACTTCAGAATTCAAATTCCTGGGTTTTCCTTCCGAATCCTTCTGAAATCACATAAATATATACATATATATTTATTTCCATCTCAAATTCAAAACATTTGAATTTTCAAACCACTTGTTTTTTTTCAAAACAAATTTCCACCAAAACTTTTCTAAGGTAGCAATCCATCACTTAGAAACTCGAAAATGAACACCGATGATGTTGTGGTCATCATCAGAATTATTTCCCAGCCACCGAAGTGAGCTCAGTGCTTTATCACTTTCAAAATCCCTTTCAAAACAAAGCTATATTATTTTAATATATTTCAAAAATATTTTTCAAATCTCCCAGGATTTAAATTTCAAATTCTAGTTTGAATCCAACTCAAGTTCATCTCATTTGTATATTTAATTCATATACAAATTCTATTTTGGTTATATATAACCATTCCAATTTTATATAATCTCATTTAATTATAATAACAACCAATACATCCATATATTATAAAAATTTCAAAAATTATTCTTTCTATATTAAAATAGAATTTTGGGTAAAATAATTTCATTCACCCACTTTAAAACAATATCGTGTTCAATCTTCTGTTCAAGTGTTTAGAAATTCCTATTGACTTTGTGGTGTCCCACTATTCGATCAGAATTCCTAAACAGCTCAACAGACTAGCCAACACAATATAAAACATTTTTTATATCAATTTACGAATGCGCGCTCTCGTATATACACTCAACTCATTCTAGGGTTCTACTGACCCTATCTCTATTGAGCACAATCCCACCAAAACCTAGGTATTCGCTCAACCTAAGCTCTGATACCAAATGTAAAGGCCCGCAAATCCGTACTATCTGAGTTGACTAATAACACCACATGTCCAACCCAAATTGCACAGAAATATGAATCATTATTGGAAAGAAGTTAGAGGACGAGAAATAGAAAGAAAGAAATATTAGAATAGAAGAAAACGAATCTCACAAACTCACAGTGGAACGAATAAAATACATTAAATAACATAATTTTTTGAAATACAAATCAGTAACTTTATATACATACCATCATCAGAGCACAACAGTTATTCCTGGAACAGTTATAAACACCTGTTTCTAGATACAACATAGTATACAGCGGAAATATGATAGTCTATAGTTAACTAGTGAAGCCTCCTACTTCCAGCTCTTCCAAGTGAATCTGGAAAATCCCGACTACTTGACTGCCCGTACAAATTTGGGCACCCAAGAGTTTAGGGAAAACAAAAACAAAATAAACTCTGGGTCAATCATGGGACTGGTGTGAGTAAACTCCATCCATTTGTTTAACTTTCAAAATCCTTTCGAAAGGAAAGATAATAGTAAGACCAGCCCACACATAAACATGAACGGTTTTTACCTTACTATAACCCAAAACACTTTGATATGAAAATCCAGTGATATTATAATAATGTCTACATCAAATAAATAGAATCTAGCGGAATGCTTGCATCTCATGCTCCACATACGTAGTATAAAATCAAAAACTGCATGGTGCTTATTAGAGATTGGATTTCCAACATGACAAGGTATGGAACCAATTTCCGCTAGTGTATCTCTAGAGAGGAATACACTGGGTTTAACAAGAACATCTTGCAAGCTGGCCCACACATGACCGACCACTCATTTCGCTTGAGTCTATCGAATGTATATCACCAACGATTGGGATCCGCAACCATTTCCCGAATGGGCCAGCATCGAATAGAATAAGGAATTAAATGAATCTCTAGATAGGTGATTATACACCCTAATGGGAGCGACCCACATAGCCATGCTGCCTTCCCGATTTTTGTCATTTCCCTTTTGTTGAGGCCTGAGGCTACGATTACTTTCTATTCATTGATAGCACAATCACTTTGAATGCCACATTGTCAGATCCGATAATCACTTATTGATTTGCACAAATATATTCTGGATATTATGCTAAGGGAATAAATCCGTTGCCACCATGTATATTTATACAGACCAACATATTCGATCATTGGAAATACTCTGTCAGACATTCGTCCATATATGCTCGTTCTGGGACAAAAGAAACCGAAGGCACAATTTCTATAAATAGAAAAATCCCTTGCACTTTACACCGTCTTCGATTATCTTCATATAATCTGATTCGCAACGCTACTGCCAATACAGAGTGGTTCACGGATAATAATCCAACCGGTCTCTCCATATTGACAACGATATTGGTAAATACTTCGATAGTCGGTTATTTAACTATCGAAAAAAAACAAACATCCATTCAAAAAAATCAAACAACCACTGGGCCCCTTGATTACTATTCATTAGTTAAATCACCCTTTCCATTTCCTTATCAATGATTGTTAAACAAATATTTTCAACTATCATCTCGGTCTCTTACATTCTTTGAAAAACATTTCTATATCTCGCCTTCTTTTATTTTCAACACTTAGAAAATATATTCTATTTGAAATTGAAACAATTTCAATCACTTATCTCTTTCCCGACTACTTTAATTATACTCAAGAAATATTTACTTTCATATTTCCAAAATTCCATCACTTAGGTTAAAACGAATACCGTGTAAAACATCGTTACAACAACCCAAAATATTTTATTCAACTAACTCTTTTTCAAACACTTCTCTTCAAGACATGATACTGCTATTTATCAATTAAAAATGAAATCGATCAAGTTGGGGTAAAATTACCTCTCAGACCTTGACTGAAAACATCCTCAACTTCAAAACGGCAAAACCACTTACCTCGAATAAACACACTATAAAACCCAATTATTTATTTTTAAAACATGTATATCGTTCGCTTCCTATTTCTAATTTATAGATTTCCCTTTTTGTTTACAATATTCTATTTTTTTATTTCGTTTCCTTATTGAATCCTATATATATCGATACATAGATTTCTAACTATCAAAATTTCTTAAAAATATTCTATCTCCTTAAATTTCCGGAAAATTTCGCCATAACCTCCTTTGTACCGGGAGCATAGGATATTTCAAATAGCCTCCCATGGCCCTCACCAATCCAAAAGAAAAGGAAAAAGCCAAGCGGCTTGCTACGGCGCATAAAATCTCATATATGTATTTAAACATGTACCTTTTTGTTGGGCACATAAATTAAAATCTTCATATACTTCATCCCATGCCTGTCTAACACATGCTCACCTGTTTCCAATTCAATTCAACTCAATCCAATCGTTTGAATTCAGTTTCGCTCATTTATTCTTTAATTGGCTATTTTGCCTATTTTACTTCTTTGCTTGAACATAACATGTTCAAACAAAATATTTAACTTGCTCATAACCAAATTGAATTTCAATTTCAATTCTAGTTTCTTTTCAATTTCAAATATAAATTTCCAAATCAAATTCACTTATTCAAAACCCAATATTAATTCAAAATCTCATTAACTAATTACTATTCAAATAAGTTAATTCCATTCAATAATCAAAAATCTGATTTTTGTTTCAAAAATTAATTCATTACTCCACTTGAGTTCACATATAATTTACAACTCAAATCTGAAATTTTCTAAACAGAAATTCGGATTTTATTCGCTTAAAATCCTTTTATAAAATTAAATAAACCGTTATGGTTTTTAAATGGTAATGGCGCTGTTTTTCTGAAAATTTGATTTTGACATAACTCAAAATCTATTGGACGGAATCTAGATTTTTCTCCTCTATTAGAAGACTATTATCAAATCGGCCCAAACATTTCTTGTTTCGAAGAATTCCGACTTCAGTTGAGTTTTATATACTCAATTGAAGTTCGAAACGACAATTTTCGAACTACCACGTTGCGACGAGTTCGTTTTAATTATATTTATAAATATAAACGTTTAAACTTCGTCTATAATAAATTCAACTCCATTCTGATATATAAATCAATTTTTCCTAATTCAACATACTATTTCCAATCTTCTAAAATTATCGATTTTTCCTTATTCAGTAATAAATTCATTTATACTTCGATCTTCTATATTTAATTTCAATTCCTTTTATAAATTATAAATCCTTTGGATTTATTTCTATCCTATTTAAAAATCCACATTTCGAAATATATTTTGTCGTTTCCATTTCGAAATGATTTCAACTTTCTATTTCAAATTCTCTATGAAATTTCTGTCTTCAAATTCTATTTTCAAATCTCTTTGAAATTTCTATATTCAAATTCCATTTTCAATTTCCATTTGAACTTCAGTTTATTTTCAAGCTTCATTTGGATTTCTTCGTTCAAATCTATTTTCAAACTCCATTTGAATTCTATATTTTGAAATTCTATTTCAAGTTCTATTTAAATTTTCTATATTAAATTTCCAATTGAATTTCTATATTCAAATTCTATATTTGAATTTCCTTTATATTCAAATTCTATATTTGAATTCCATTTGAATTTCTACATACAAAACTCCATTTCACTTCTATTTCAAATTCTATATTTGAATTCCATTTGAACTTTCTTTATTCAAATCCATTTGAATTCCTTTGAATTCAAATTCTATTTGAATTCCCTGAAATTCAAATTCTACTTCAATTCATTTTCAATCTATTTGAACTCTATATTCAAATTCCATATTTAAATTATTTGAATTATATATTCAAATTCCATATTTAAGTTTCTTTATTCAAATTCTGTTTCACTTTCAATATTCAAATTCTTTATTTGAATTTCCTTTATAATTTCTATATTCAAATTCTATATTTGAATTCCATTGAATTTCTCATATTCAAAATTCTATTTGAATTTCAATATTCAATTTCTATTTGAATCTTCTTTATTCAAACTCTATTTCAAACTTTCTTTATTCATTCTTTAAACAAGTCTTGATTTCAATCCCTTTTGAAATCGATATTTCTACTTTTGGAAAATAGATTTCCCTTTTCAATTTCACACTTGTATTTTTATTTCTGAATTATCCAATGATAATTCTTTTCACTTCATTTATAAACTTCGTTTATAAAAGAACTATTTATAAACTTCGTTTATAAAGGAACTACTTGTTTTATTTCTTTAAAACAAGTAAATATTTTTATTCTATTAAAATTTCAAATTCTATTTTAGAAATATAGAATTTCCCTTTTTAACAATGGAAATTTCCTTTTTCGATATTTTTAAAATATCAACATTTAGGCCCAGTGATATTTAAAACAATCAAATCATCCAATTTTCAATCATTTGATTTTTAACACGTCATATATGAATATATATGAAATCAAGACAACAAACAAACAGATAATATATTTTTGAGGAATCTAGTTGGATCCCTCCAGCCTGTTTTTCCTGCATCCACAGACGTTAGTCAACAGAAATAATACCCATCCTGCTTCAAGGCAGGATATCGCGGTATAAAAGGGGATCCACTTATATACGTGGGCGTAGGGTCATCCGCTAATGATACCGCGGGCATCCGCCAATGATACTGCGGGAATCAATCCAATCATCAACCCAATATATATATAATAGTCAAGCCTAAATAACTAATATATTCAAAGCAACCAGAAAATCCAAGCAAGCAACAACAATTATTTTTAACGGATAAAAATAATTTTAAATAAAAGGTGAGTGAGATTTACTCACCGAAATTGCATCAGTTGACATATCGTTTTTTTTCAAATCTCACGGCCACGCATCTGCCCGAGTTGTCTCGACTGAGTCTATTTAGCACCTACGTTTATTTATTTTATTTTATCGATTAAATGATTATTCATTTATATTAACTATTACACATAATTGAATAAGTTTTACGTATTTGTAAATTTTATCAAAACATGTACCTCGCTGCTATTGGAATCTACTCGAGTAATTCACGAAGCAACTCGCCAATCCTTTTCTATTGCAAAACAACCCTACATTGCGAATTCTCATTACGGCATTTCATCGAACGACTTAGTGACAAACTCTGTCTTCCCATTTCATTACTTATAGTCGCTGCCTGTTACTGCTGCTGCAGCGACACTATTCAACCGACCTCAACCTTTACTGCAGTGCCACAATACTACCTCCAAACAGCAGTCCTTAATGCCTTGTTCAACTCCTCCAATTTTTAACACTGAACTCAATCCAGTACCTCGCACAACCCCCAACTTCAGAACAACGAATCCCATATTCACCAAACTAAACCACGTTGTCCCCCTTCCTTCCTCAGTTTGTATACATAGACCCTACTTTTTCCTGCTTCCTGCCACAAGGTCGATCACCGTCCTAGTTTACTCAACCAATCCTCAATCGCACACTTAGATCCATGTCTGAAACCCCTCAATTCAACGCAACGTCGATCAACTGAACTCCGGTTCTCACCCCCAATTCAACTCAACACCGATGTCATCCAAAAAGCAACATCCTTCCATAAATCGCGATGCTTCATCTTGGTTTCGAGCTTGGGGAAACTAACAGCTTCTGATTATGGCGATGAATGAAATCGCGGTTTCAATTCAATTTTTTTTTGTATGACTGGGGGAAAGATGAAGAGCAGGGACTTTATATTATAGAAAAGGAAATGAGGGAGGCTATGGCTTTGCTAGTTTCAGAAATGAGCAGAATAATGAAGCGATGCCTCGTTTTATAGATGCGGAGAGGGAGGAGAACGTACATAGCCATTAAAACATTGTCCTTAAGATTTTGAAACATACTAAATAGATTTTGATTTGATCTTAAAAATATATTAATTAAAGTTTGATTTGACTTTATAATTAATACGATTTGATGTAAAGAGATTTTCACTTTATTTTAAATAGATTCTGATTTGATCTCGATCTTATCCACAATCAAATAAATCGGGTTCACAATTAAAAATCGTGAACCGCTATTTTAGCGCACCGACCGTCATTCCAATATTATAACGCTATTTTGACCTGAACAGAAGCGATTATAAAATCTAATTTGAATGTAATATAAAATAACCATATTAAATTAATATAATATAATTTAAATTCAGAACAGATTAATTCCTTCGATAAATTATTATCGTTTATAACCACATAGAATATATATATTGATCACCTGAATTGTTTTGATTCAGTTTTTAACTTCGATTCCAATCATATTCCGTATTACGATAATTCGATATGTTCCATATAAAATCAAAATTGATTTTTAAATCGATAACTTAATATAAAAATTCATTTATATTATCAACTAAATATTTAAAACGATATTAAATATTTAAAACTAACAGACCAACAATCTGGGTCGTTACAATAGACATGGATAAACATAAATCAACATCACATACAACTTGATACAATTCTATTTTACAATTCATTACAAACCATGTCTTTAATTTATTCACATCTGAAAGATAACTACACTTACAAACAAAAAGGAATTCTTGAGTTTTGGGATCTGTATTCTGAAATTGAATTGCTCGCCTTTGATGTAGATCGTTGAATTTTTCTTAGTTGAATTAGATTAGATTTTGACGTAGCTTCAATCTTTCCTTTGAATTGAAAGAGATGACAGCTATTCTAGGTTCACCATTGACGGCATGGCAGCTCTTGGTATGAATATTTGTGATTTAGGGTTGAGAGTTAGGTTGCTTTTATAGAGGTTTAATTAATTTAGAGCGGTCAGATTAACCCTAGAAGTAATCAAGACCATCCAGTCAAGATAAGATAACACCTCAGCCCTAATGACTCAGCAGGGAGTTAGAATTCGTCATCCTTTCAGATCTGCCCAGGGGGGAGGGTAGGTCGACCCCCAGGTCGACCTGTAGGGTAGGTCGACACAAGGGTCGAACCCCTGGTCAACCTAGCCTGGGGCGGGAATTTCCTGCCCTGCCCTCTTCTGTGTTTAAATTTGAATTTTAAAATTTTGAAACTTCTTAAGGCCATAACACTTCATACGAAGTCCATTTCATGCAAACTCAGACTCTATCTTAACCAGAATTCCAAGACGAACGCAATGGCGTAACCCGTTTCCCTTAATCCTCACATTTAAAATTAATTATTCTTTAATTCTTTACTTTAAGGTTTACAGAAAATACAGGGTGTTACACAAAAGCTAAGAAATTTTGGAGAAAGAAGGGAGGGATTAATAACAAGGCCACTGAAAATGTGGAAAATGATTTACCTAATGATAATCCGTTTGATGTTCTAGCAATAGAGAATGATGGAAATGGTTATACAGATGAGGATAATGCAGAGAACAATTTAAATTCCAATGTGCATGTTAATGGAAAAGAATTAACTAGCAGTAATTCAGTTGCTGCTATTGGTCTAGAATTGCAAGTGCATGATGTTAATGAGGCTGCATTTCAAAAGATACTGGGTAATAGTGATACACATATTATAGATGAAGAAACATTGGTGGGTAATCTCTTTGATGAAAATATTATTACTGCAGATCAATCTATAATGGCAATTACTAGTACAAGCATCCCTGTTGCATCACCAGGTTCAACGGGTTTGAATGCTAATGCTTTCCAATCTATTATCAATGTTGTTAATACATACACTTCTAGAACAACTCCTATTGCCACTAAATCCGGCGATTTAGTAATTTTATCTTCTACACCCTCAAAATCTTCTCCTTACCATAACTTGAAACCTCCCTCATACCTTTAACCACCACCACCAAATGTAACAGGATCAGGTCCGGCTTTCCTTGTTGTTAACACTCCTCTCCTATCCACTGCGGGGCCCACAAGCTCGCTTACATCATCTCAATATAAGGCTAAAAAACTAAAAGGAAAGTTTTGGGCAGATGATGATCTTGATGAAGGGAATGACGACGGCCCAGAGGATGTTTTTCCACTTGGTAATAAACTGAAAACTTCTCGACGGTGTACGCGGAAATTTCCAATGTATGATCCTTCTCTCACTTGATATGCTTCCGTTGTGTTTTCATATGTAATTGCTGTATAATCTTGGCACTATTTAGGATTTTGGTGAATGCTTATTATTACTCTTTGTCGTTGTTCATTGGTCAGTTGGTGTAATTGGTCACATACTGCAACGACCCGTATTTTTACAGTATATATAAATAATTTATTTAATTATTTAAATAATGGTTTGGTTGTTTAAAATGACCAGAATTAAATAATATTGAATATCTAATTAAAATAAATAATATAATAATATATTTAATTTCTAAAATAGTCAGAAATAGTGGAATTCACAAAATGGTGTGAATTGGAACATATGTGATATTTAATTCAGTTTAAAATTGAATTAGAATGACGAATATATTATTTGAACGACAGTTGAACGTATAATTATATTATAATTAAAATCGAGCTCGAAATGGCGCTGCAGCTCGCTATTTGGCAATTTGAACTTCAACTGAATGTACAGGGTCCATTTTAAATCGGATTTCTGTGAAACAAGAAACGCTAGGAGTTGGTGAAGTATATTTTTCTAGTGGAAGAGAAAAATCGGGATTTCATTGTATAGATTTTGAGTTATGTCCAAAACAAAATTTTAGAAAAGTCGCTATGGAATTCCTTTATAATTTATATCGATTTATTTATATTTTAAAATGGATTTTTAAATATAAATCAAATATCAATGTAACACTGGATTTGAAATATCGAGTTATAAATCCCACTAGAGCTGTATGATATTCAAGTGTGAATATATAAGATAATATTAAATTATTTTTATTTTATTTAATTGTTTTTAAATATATTTATATATTTAAATGGGTTATTTAGAGCTTTAAAAATAGCCAGTTTTGCAAATGACCTCAGAATTCGACGAAACAAATTTGTTGGATCTGCAATGTTAAATTATTGTTAGATTTCAATTTCCGCAATTTTTGAAGTCAGTACGTGGCCGTACGGGATTTTAATGTGAAATACAATCAATTTTTTGACGGTTAAAAATACGCTGTGTGAGCAAATGGAGTCGGAATTCGATGAAACTAGTTTCATTGGGTTCGTAATGTCAAACTCTAGTTGTATGGCAATTTTCGTGATTTTTGGGTATCATATATGATCACAGGAATTTTAGAGGACGAATATAATTAGCGATCGCTTAAAATAAAATAAAATAATCAATAAAAAAAATTCTATTAATACCCTTAACAAACCCTCCCAACCCTAATTTACTTCCTCTGGTCAATCACTAAACCCGCCGTCAGTTCTTCACAGAAAAAACAAATCAGGAGTGGAAAAAAATCCTCAAACAAATCAAAGAAAATTCTAATAATCATGAAACATGTATATTCGAATTTATCAAGTGCTTCTCTTCAAACTGGTATTGGTTTTATAGGGTTTGAATGCTTTTCAGTTCAAAATGGCTATTGAGCCGCAGGCTAGGGTTGGTTTTTGTGGAGGATCGGCACATCTATTCATGAAGTGGAGTATGGATTCGGTTTTAGTATGAAGAATAGCACCTACCGTGGAAGTTTGGAAGGATTCGAAATCAAAAGGTGTCGCTCCAGATCTGTGATGCGTGAAGAACGGCCAGAAGTTGCACCTGGCAAGCTTGCGTCGAGTTGAGGGTTTAGGGTATCGGTTGATAGAGATTTCAATGAGGAGTATTATAGTGGTCTTTGTGTATATTACGATGATGTATGGAAGGAGATTAAGGGATTCAAAGGTGTGGCTATGGTGGGTTCGAAGTTCTTCTGGAGCGGATTCATTTCGAGGAAGAAAGGGAGTAGTTGTGCGTTGGGCTGGAGTAACGTGGGCTGGTGATTTTATATTGGGCCGGAGAGAATTCAAAAAAAAAGCCCAATGGTAAATAAAAATATAGTTTAGTTTAATTTTTTTGGGTATATTAACTTGTAAAATACATAACTTCCTCATACGATATCGGTTTTCAGCAAAACGAGATCCGTTGGGATCATATGGACGGTGGTTACACTATGGAACTGACCTGGAGTGAATTAGAGCTCGTTTGGATTTATGGTGAAATTAAACGTTTGAATCAAATTAATGACCAATTATCGTTATTTAATGATAAACCGACCAATGTGAGTAAATCTCACTAACTCTGCTCAATTTATATTTTATAAAATATTTTTAGAATCTATAAATGATGCTTGTTTGCTATGTGTTGGCTGTTTGGTTGAACTGCTAGTTAATTGGTTGAAAATATCGATAACGATATAGATATAAATCGTTATTCGAATATTGATTCTGTTTGTCAAAATATTTTATATTCGTGTTATTTATGTTGATTAACGTCTGTGGATGCAGGGAAACAGGTTGGAGGGATCCAACTGGGTTCCTCAACATTTATTTTACTGTTTTTTTCTTCATATATTGTGTTATATGATGTGACATGAAATATGTTGTTGATTTTGTATGGTTGAATGATGCCGATCATTGTTATATGGTACGTTAAATATCATAAGGAATACCGGAATGTTAAAAAGGAAATTTTCAATGTTATATTGAAGAAGAAATATTTATAAAATTAAAAGATTTTATAAAAAGAAAACTATTTATTTAGAAAATAAATAGATTAAAAAGGAATATTTATTTGTTAATCAAATAGATAAAATTGAAGGGAAATATTTGTAAAACATTTACAAATAGAATTGAAAAGGAAATATTTGTAAACTATTTACAAATAGAATTGAAAAGGGATATTTATTTGAAAATAAATAGAATAGAAAGAGGAAATATGTGTAAAATAAATAGAAAGGAAATAGTTAGATTATCAAAGGAATTATTTCTAAAATCAATGGATTTTATATAAAACGAAAATATTTTATAAATAAATAGAATTATCAAAAAGGAATTTATTTGGTAAATAAATAGATTATAAAAGGTAATACTTGAAAAGAGAATAGAATAGTATGAAATAGAATTTTATATTTGAAAGGTTTAGACCCATGCTTCGCACACGGGTATAACATGATTTGGATTCAAAGTAAAGATTTTAAATAGAATCTATTCTAACCGATAGATTGAGAAAGTAAATTTATAAATAATATTTTATAAATTAAATAAAATGTTTATCATTGGATAAATAGAATATATAAGTCAGGACTTATATAGAGAAGTAAGAATCGATTTCAACATCGATATTTGAAACTAAATAAACGTAAAGTTAATCCGTTAGAGTTAATCAGTTAGAGTTAATCAGTTAGGGTAAATCGATTAGAGTTAGAATTAATCGAATTAGAGTTAATTGAACATAGTTAGTCGAATTAGGATTAATTGAATATTAGTTATTCAATTAGAGTTGATCGAATATAGTTATTTGAGATAGGGTTAGTCAAACATAGTTATTTAGGATGAGTTGCCATTTCGTATGACTGCTAGCGTAATTTGCAAGGCTGTAGATAGCCTACGGCGGTCGAATGTTTCCTGAGGGAATCAGGCGTAACCATTGTGATCGCTGCGATCTAGAGTCAAACGAATGGAGTTAAATCGAATATTAGCCATTCAAAATAAAGTTAAAACAGACATAGTTATTCTAATATAAATTAATCGAATATTAGTTAGTAGATAGGAGTTAAATAAGTTGAATTAATCAAGTAAGTTAATCAAGTTGAGTTAGTTAAGATGAGTTAATCAAACCAAGTTAATCCAAAGGAGTTATTCGAAATAGTTTATTCGAATAAAATTAAAGGAGTTAATCGAATATAGTTTATTCGAAAGGAGATTAATCGAATGTAAATCATTCATAGAAAGTTAATCGAATGTAAATCATTTGAAGAGAGATTATCGAATATAGTTATTCGAAGAAAGATTTATCGAATATATTTTGTTCGAAAAGGAGCTATCTTATAGAGATTATTCGAAAAAGGAGAATTATACATTGAATTTGATTATATCGAATTCAGGAAAGTAATATTTACTTTCCGGTTTAATCAATATATACTTATTTATTAGTAGATTAGTGGTTTAGTTATTTAGTTAAATTAAGGAATAAAAGTTACATTTTGAAGTGGGATATTTAAAAAGAAAGGAATTATAACGATATAGTTAAAATCGATGTTTTAAAATAAAGAAGTGGATTCATAAATAAAATCCGAGTTACGTAAGGAAGTTTGTTAAAGGTTTAAAAGGTGAACTTTGGCTATTTCGAGGTTAGAAATGTTGTTCAGTTAAGGTCGGAGAGGTAATTATACCCAACTTGATTGACTTCGTTTTAACTAAGGGATCGGTAAGGTTCGATAACGAAAGTTGGTTAAGTGAATTTAGTTAATAAGTGTAATGGTTCGAAATGGCTTAGTGATGTTTATTTAAACATCTGTTAAATCCAACAAAGGAGTTTTGGAAGTGTTTTTCTAATAAATGAATTAGAAATGTTTTCTAATTTAGAAAAACAATAAAAGGGGGTAAATCTGGAAATGTTTCCAAATGTTAATAAAGTATATTTTCTAAATTTAGAAAATAAGAATTTACGAATATATAGAAAAGGAAAATGGATAAATTAATGATAATTTAATTAAAAGAGATGAATGTTGAATGTTGACTGATCGATAGAATTTCCATCTGGAAATAATATCGTTGTTTGCACATTTGTTTTTCTTTAATAGTTAAGTCACCGACTATCGAAGTTCCGACCATTTTTCCATCATCAATACGGAGAGACCGGGATCAAATCCATTTTCTGAAAACCACTCTGTATAGACGTTAGCGTTGCGATCAAATATGATGGAGATAATGAAGACGGAGTTATTCAAGGGCTATCCTGTTACAGAATAGTGCCTTAGATTTGTCCAGTCCCAGGACAAACGTGAATGGACGAATGTCTGACAAAGTATATCTAACGGGTCATGTAAGTTGATCTCTTCAAATGTACTTACATTTGGTGGTGGAGGAATTCATTTCTCTTAGCTTTATACCCATGGTATTTTTGGGGAAATCAATTTGTGATTTGGCGGGTATGACGATGTGGCACTCAAAGTGAATGGTGGTCAGGTGTATCAAAGATACGTTATGACCTCAAGCCTCATCAACCGGGAAATGACAGAAATCGGGCAGGCAGCATGGCTACGTGGGTCGCTCCCATTAGGGTGTATATCACCTATCTAGAGAAAATCCATTTCATTCTTTTATCTTTTATCGATGCTGTCCCTTTTCGGGAGACGGTGGGTAGCTCCCAACCGTTGGTGGTATACATTCGATACACTCAAGCGAAATGAGTGGTCGGTCATGTGTGGGTCGGGTTGCAAGACGTTCTTGTTGAACTCAGTGTATTTGTCTCTAGAGAAACACTATCGGAAGGTGGTCCCATACCTTGTCATAGTTGGAATCCAATCTCCAATAAGTGCCAACGATTTTGTTTGTATACTATATATGTAGAACGTGAGATGCAAGCATTCTGCTAGATTCTAATTACATATGACTAGACATTATTATAATATCAGAAAAGTATCAATTTCCAAAACTGTTTTGGGTTATCGTAAGGTAAGAACCATCCGTGTTTATGTGTGGATTGGTCTTACAATTATCTTTTCTTTTGAAAAGGGTTTTGAAAAGTTAAACCAAATGATTTGAGTTTACTCACACCAGTCCTATGACTGACCCAGAGTTTATTTTGTTTTGTTTTTCCATAAACTCTTGAGTGCCCAAATTTGTACTAGCAGTCAAGTAGTCCAGGTCTTTATAGATATACTTGGAGGAGCTTGAAGCAGGAGGCTTCAAGATTATATAGCTATTGTTATTTCCGTTGTGTATAAGTGTTGTACTCTGATAATGTTATTGTATATATATACTGTTTTATTTCAAAGTTATGTTATATATTATATTTAATAGTTCCGCTGTGAGATTCGTATTACGCTAATTCTGTTCTATGGTGATCTTCTTCTTCTTCTATTCTAATTTTCTATCTTATCTATTCTCACCCTCTAACTTCTTTCTATTAATGATCAGGTATTTCCGATGTCTGAATAGTCAACATGGTATTTTTGTGTTGATTTTCGGAGTCGAAAATCCCAGTTCGTTACACATACATGCAACCAGTTATGCTCTTGCTATTCTATTCCGGTCTAGTTTGGTGCTACTGACTTGGTTGCCAGTGTAATGCTAACGCATTGTAGCTTGGTGAAGATTTGCCACACTTAAGATGGTGTTTGCAGTGCAATGGTGGTTGTTGAATTTTTATTTTGTTGTGTTATTTGATGATTTGTGCTTTTAATCTTTTGTATTATGTTGTGAACTCTGAGGCTAGAAATTGGCAAGAGTATGTTTTAGCTTAGGACCACTTTGATTGTAACTCTTGAAGTTGTGAATAAAAAAATTCACATGCCTTTCAAAAAAAAAAATGACTTCGGATTTTCAATACTTGCATTGTAATGAAGCCATCATTGCATTTGATGTTCAAAGTGTTAATTTCTTGAGGAGAAAGATAGAAAGAATTTATGAAGAATTTATTTATTGAAGATATTTTTATTATAAACTTTTTTGCTTGCTTACAATTTTTTTTCTTAATTACAATCACAACCCTTCACGCTTATTTCTATTAGTAGTATCACCAAATTAATGGCTAAAATTTGCTTGAACAATGTTAATTAGAGGGTGATAATTAATTTCTAGATTATTCTAACTTCATCCATACAATTCCATGATATTTTACACATTCTATGGTCTTATACGAAATGATTTTTTAGATAAGATCATTGTAGAGATAATTTAATACAAAAAAAATTCAAAATCAGGCACTATATCATGTCATTTTTAGCAATTTAAGTTACTTCCAACAATGTCTCTCCTACTCGAGAAACTTTGTTATTTTTGAATGTTTTAGTTACCAAGAACCTGATCATATGACAAACGAATGCTGATATAAACATGTTGTTAACTTGGTGCATGGAAAAAAAATGATAATCAAGAAACTTTGTGTTTGTGTCTAAAATTGAAGATTTTGATGATTCTTGCACTACTAGAAAGGCTGGTGATCGCAACTAATGCTGGTGGCAAATACCATCGCCTAAAAAGTACAATCGACGGTAGTCGTTCCCCAGTTTGATAGACGCATGAAGCAAAGAAAGTTTTCAGTACTCGTCTCCCTTTACTTACATTCCCATTAGAAAAAATAATAAAACACTACTCATCTCCCAAAGCTGCTAGATCCCCGTCCCTTGTTGCCCTACTTCAACCCTCGTGCTCCCTCTCCTTTAATATTTACTTCCCAATATCTTGGTATAATTCTTTTCATTCCCTATTTTTGAAAATTTTGATGTTTGTTGTGTTTGAATATGTTGAATAAGTGTTATTAGATGATAATAATAGATTATTAATGAGACTTCAATGGCGACTGGTTAAATGATGACATGTTTTTTTTAAATGATTAAATAAACGTATACAGAGCCAAATGCCTAATCCCAATCAAAAACGGGCGGGAAAATACAAAACGGGTAATGCTACCTGATAAAAACACTCGAAAAACAGCACCCTGCACAAGTACAAACCTTTGAACACATTATGGAAATTGCTCCTTAAGCGAGTCACTTGTTTAAGCAATTTTCCCTCTAAAAAACTACTTCATGGTGGTTTTCTAACTTCAGATTCTTCAGTCTCTTCCCCTAGAGATCTTCTTTTGGCAGTATCTTCCTTTGTAATTTTAATGGGAGTGTCCAATTGCTTGATTTCGGCTAAAACTTTATTTCAGACTTCGAAAAAAAAACTTCGATGCTTCCATTGGCACTGATGAGACATATATAAGTTAGTATTTATTGAATTTTTGGATTCAAATATTTTATGAAGAGGATGTAATCAATTAAATGATTGATTGATTAGATTGATTAATAGATTGGATTGATTAGTTAATTGACTAATTGGTTGATTGATTAATTGATTGATTTATTTATTGGTTAATTGATTGATTTGATCATAGAAGGCAAGAAATGAATTGTTATGTTTTGGAGATATCTTGAAGGGGCAACTAGGATATTTTCCTAGGCTTTCTATTCTCCTATATATATGCAGCCTCCTTGGTTAGATTATGACAATTAACAAAGAACAAGAAACCATGTGAGAATATCTGGTGAGGTTGTGTGCCTCCATGGGCTTGCACCTTGGAGAGGAAGATGTAGGAATTTGGACTGAGGGTAGCTATTCCTATTTACTGCTGAAAGACGTGGTTGGTACCTCCGGATTGTCCAAGGGTTTGTCGTCGTTCTTCATCGCTCTTCTGCTCTAACAATATTTGTAGTCATCTAGATATTCTTTGCCTATCTCAATAAGGTTATTGATTCATTGTATCTTGTTTATTTTTGGTTGTAATCCATTAAGTGTAAACAAATTTTTTATTGGTGGATCAATAAAGAGGATGGTTGGGTGGAATATCGTGTGCTCATATTTTCAATATTTTTGTAGTTTTGTTTATTTTTTCAATCACATTCATCTTCAAGTGATTGGGTGATAAAGATCCTATTTTTCTTGGCGTTTGTTCAAACTTCCGCTGCGCATAAAACCCCAAGAGTTTAGTATCAGAGAAATTTTTGCACAACAGTTTGGTATCAGAGCAATTTTTTTCCCAACAGTTTGGTATCGGAGCTCAGTTTATCTCATAGCTTGGAGTGATTTTGGATTGAAGATTGTAGATGTAAGACATGATGTTGCTTTCGTGGATGACTATTTTTTATGGTAGATATTGAGGGGATTTGGAAGCCTATAATGGTGGATGTTCCATGCCTCAATGGTCCAACAGATGGAGATGTGAAGAAGCCCTCTGATATAGATGAGGGAAGATGGAATAAGACGAAGAAGAAGGTGGGTGACGGTTGAAGAACATAGTCTATAACAAGGTGGAGAGGTTAAAGTGATCACTACTTATGGTCCTATGATGGAGGATCATGGTATCGACAAGGGTCTAGATGTTGATGATGCTCGAGGGATCCCAGAGATAAAGAGATCATGTCAAACGGAAGACGGTTGTCGAATTTTGAAATCCACAAAGACGATGGTGATCTTGTGGTATTGCAAGCATTTTTTAGACCGTTGGTTTTTGCATGGTGTAGCTCAGGTGGTAGGTGTGTCTTTTGCAGGCGGTGGGTTGTGTTTGTAATTGAGGTGTGGTCGTAGTTGTTTCATATCGACTGGGGTGTATCTCGTTGCCTTGAAATCGATGTTGGTTTTAATTGAGTGTATGTGTTGTTGAAAGAGCTAGGTTGACTTGTTTGTGGATTGTTGGAGATATGTGATATTTGAATCAAGGTGGAGTGTTGAATTTTTGGATTCAAATATTTTATGAAGAGGTTGTATTCAATTAAATGATTGATTGATTGGATTGATTAATTAATTGACTAATTGGTTGATTGATTGATTTATTAGTTAATCGATTAATTTGATCATAGAAGGAAAGAAATGAATGGTTAAATTTTGGAGATACCTTGAAGGGAAAACTTGGATATTTGCCTAGGCTTTCTATTCTCCTATATATATGCAACCTTCTTGGTTAGATTGTGACAATTAACAAAGAACAAGAAATCATGTGAGAATATCTGGTGAGGTTATATGCCTCCATGGGCTTGCGCCTTGGAGAGGAAGACGTAGGAATTTGAGCTGAGGGTAGCTATTCCTATTTATTGCTGAAAGACACAGTTGGGGCCCCCAGATTGTCCAAGGGTTTGTCGTCGTTCTTCATCGCTCTTCTGCTCCAACAATATTTATAATCATCTAGATATTCTTTGCCTATCTCAAAAAGAATATTTATTCATTGTATTTTGTTTATTTTTGGTTGTAATCCATTGAGTGTAAACAATTTTTTTATTGGTGAATCAATAAAGAGGGTGGTTGGGTGGAATATCGTGTGCTCATATTTCCGATATTTTTGTGGTGTTGTTTATTTTTTTCAGTCACATTCATCTTCAAATGACTGAGTGATAAAGATCCTATTTTTCTTGATGTTTTGTCATACTTCCACTGTGCACAAAACCCCAATAGTATTCTCTTGATTTTATTGGGTGATGTCCAAACTAGTTGGATCTGAAATATAAGTCAAGTCATTGTGACTTGAGCTGCTCGATTCCCTAAAGTACCATCCAAATAAGTGAAATTTTTTATTATTTAGCTTGCTTTTGTAGTGATCAGCTCCATTCTTTGATATTTAAACTCAATTATAGATACACCTATTTGAAAAAGCAAATGGCCTTTGTCTTGAAATACCCTTTGCAAGAAAGCAGGACAAAGAGACGCTGCAGATTGTTTGATGGGTTTTAATATTGTGCTCATCACTGTCAACATCATATGGAACACAGTTGATGTAGTATTGACACTTGGATGGAATTGTAAGCAGTAATAATCAAGAGATAGCTTGTTATTATGATTTTCGTTTAAGTAATTAGAGCTATATCTCAGATTAGTATTGTCATCGTTTTCAGGTAGGACAACATCAAGGAGGGAGCCAGATGTATGAGTCCAGTGATGAGAAGGGAAATTGCTAGCTTAGCTAACATTAGTGAAATTGCAAATTCTGTTATTCCTACAAGTGGGAATATCAGTAATTCTCTTCCACTTTTGTAAGTAACCTTAATTCAATTCTATCATCGTAATTGTCTTGCTCCTGAATTTTCTCATCATGGTGATTACTAGAATGAAATGTACAACGTTTCAAAGCCGCTTCCACTGCTAGTTTGTTGTTGTCATCCTTGCTTGTGGTGCGCTCAGAGCATGAGTTAGTCTCTTCTCGTGTAGTAGTTAATCCCCTAAATGATTTTCTTAATGATTTAGCTTCAATTCCTGCTGGTGCAACCTTGAATCTGTCTTTTCCTTCAATGTACCATTGTTGATCCTTCAGTGTACGCTGATCTCACATGGCGTGTTTATGGTAGTCTAAGGGGAATCTGGATGTCAGCCTAAAGAAGCTACACAACCGCAGATCCATAGGAGTAGAGGAAGCTTGTAACACCCCGCGAATTCTATAACTTTGAAATTCACAAATTAAAGTATAATTAATTTGAAATCAAAGAACTAAGGGAAACGGGATACGCCATTGCGTTCGTCTCGGAAAAATACGCGAAATAGAGTCCGAGTTTTCGAAAAACGGAGTCCGTATGAAGAAGATATGGCCTTCGGAAGTTTCTGAATTAAGTTTAAAATTTAAACAGTTTAAAAATTAAAACCGGGCCCAATTGGCCAGGGCGGGAAAAATCCCGCCTGATGCACCCAGGTCGACTGGGCTGTCGACTTGGTCTAGCCAGGTCGACAGGGCTGTCGACAGGGCTGTCGACCTGGTCCAGACCCAGGTCGAACCCAGTCCACCCTGGCTGGCCTATTCTATGTTGGTCGATTTTCTGTGGTCTGCTTTGTCATTAGGGCTAGGTGGCAGGCTCTAATTGGTCCCTCTTTCGAATGAATGGCTACGATCAATCCAAGCAACATCAATGGTCCTAATCAGTTCGTAAACCCTATAAAAATGGCCCTAGACTAACCCTAATCTATTCATTCAAAAATAAGAACAAAGCCGCCATGTTGCTGAGGAACGACTAAGAGTAGCCACCAATTGGAGAGAGGATTAGGAGGCAAATTCAAAAGCATAAAGCAACTTAATCAAATCAAATCGCATCTCCAAATTTCTAAATTGGGGAATTCGTCACACAATTGTAAGTAGAGTATTATTTTGGTATGAACAAATAATTGTGTTGGTTTGTATACTTGAATTGTGGCGATAAAGTAATTCATATTTATGCGTTACTATGATTATTATCGATTTGGGATATTGTATACGTTTGGATATTCTCGAGTTATGTTATTCATTATAAAAAACTACATGCGGTAGTTTTATGCAAGTATACGTTTGGAATATTCGCAAATTATGTAATCCATGTTGAAACTACATGTATGTAGTTGATTAATTGAATTTCATGCAAGTTTGCGGTTTTGCTACTATGCCATCATAATGTGTATTTTTATACAAACATCATTTTTGTGAAGTAATTGGAATAAGTTTGGGTTATCATAATCCATATGAAATTATGTTGAAAAATTGGCATCATGATCTATGTATTAAGCCATGCTTTTGTACTAGAAAACCTATTTGCAAACTTATGAATATGACTAGGCAATGATTGATATTTTGCATAATTGAAGTCCATATGGTTAACAAGAACTATATGATGACATATGTGGTACATAGCTAGGTTAGATTCAAAAATCCCTTTTGCAAGTTGCATGACTAAAGTAAAAATCATGATTTCATGTTAGAAATATTTATGCCATGTGAATAGATTTAAAATCATGATTAGTTTGAACTATACTTTTGGGTTAGTAACAAAAGTAAGCACCTTTGTAAACATGTAGTAATCTTATGAACATGATTTGCTTATGTTTGATATTATGCCTAAATAAAATATAGGTTTATGTTGTAGTTAAGCCTATGTGTCAATAGTGATATTCTTAACTTAACTACAAGTTTACATGGTTTGATTCATGTCACCTATGCTTTATGACCAAAGTATATGTTACCACTATGCAAGTACACCAGTTTCTATTTTGTAGTTCCAACGTTATGTTGCAAGTTCATGCGCTCACATTCCCCTTTTTGTGTATGTAATCACGCTTTAAGCCTCCCCTTCTTCTCATGGCTAAGTTGGGCTTAAAAGCCTAAGCCCAACATATATTATGATAAACGAACGTATTAAACGGGGGAAAATAACGTTGGGTTAAACTTACTAATAAATGAAAATATAAAGTAGAAGGGCCCAAATTCAAGTATGGGTTGGGCCCATGATTGGTGTAACCTTTACACCATTAACTTAATAATGGGCCGCAAATATTTACATATAAGAAAATAAAGAAGAAAGACAAAATATGTAAATGTAGAACATACGATGTGTTTAACCCGAGGTTGGATTGAGTTGTGATGTAAACCTGCCCGGAACCGCCCGGTTGTCCAGTAGTCACAACAATACCTATCCAATGTGGGAGGTTAAACATGGAGCCCAATAAAGACCCGAGGTTAGACTGAGTTGTGGCGTAAGACTGCCCGGAACCAACCGGCAACAGGCAGCCACAACAATACCTGTCTAATGTGAGAGGTCAAGGCTTTAATAAGACAATTAAGGCTGAGTCAGGATTGTTAGGATTAAGTGAACTAAAGACTTAATCAAAATGGAACATGCTAAACTAAATGGACTGGTGGGGGGTTAGGTTAGAAAACACTTAACCAACTTAGCAGGTTGGCTAGAGATAGAAAACCTAGTAACGGGGGACCCTTTTCAGCAGTAACCCTAGAAGGTGTATCAGGATACCCTGAAACTAGGCAGGGTGGGGCACGATTACTGGGCTGATTGTAAGAGGTCAAATCGACGGCGGTGGTGTAGCAGTGTAGGTTCTAACGGGGTGCGGGCGTGCACACACTCCGGCGTAGAAAAATAAGGCATTGGGCACCAGTAGCATACCTGTGCATTCTAGGATTGTGTCGGGCCGCCACCATGGGACTTGATACACCCCATGGTGGGACCAGCATAGGTAACTACAACATCGGGGGCCGTAAGACACATGTAACTATGCGAGTAGGAGCCGATCATCATAGAATGGATCACATCACCCTGATTATGGGGTGCCAGTTGGAAACTAGTTTATATGGGTTCAGAGATTAACATGGGGTACGATAGTATATCCGACCCTAGACAACTTAACCAAGTTTATAGTACTTTCCCACTTCTTGTTTATACTTATCATACCCAGTTCTTTATTCATAGACAGAATAGTACTAGACTTACTCAGGCTTTATGTCTGACACTACTTTTCTTTCGTCTTCTTTTCTTCCGTTCCCCCCCCCCCCCCCAGGTCCACAGGGAGGGAACACTGCAGTTTGACCAGCCTCAACATCCAGCTTGAAGAAGAGAAATGTATTGCTTGGACCTTTTCGTTTTGAACTATGGCTTTGGACAATCACTATGGGGCTTTTGCAGTTTATCTATGTTTTATTTATGCTTCTTTAAATAATGTAATCAAGACAGATTATGAAAGTGTTATGTTATGTTTTTGGAAAGGATGTAAAACAATTATGGTGATGTTGTTGTAGCACGTATTTGCTTTTATGAAATAAAAGTTGTTGATTTTCCGCTGTTTACAAATATGTGTTCTTATATTTGTCTTGTATATCTGTGACTTATACTTATAAACCTCCACCAAAATTAGGGCATTCCCTTTGAGAGTGACCCTAACGGAGGTGGGGTGTTTCACTTGGTATCAGAGCATAGGTTTACCAGATAAGATAAAAAGTTTTGAAAATTTTATTTTCAAAAAGGAAATTTAAAGAAGCAATTTTAGAAGAAAAATATTATTTTATTTTAAAAGGCAAAGTCCACTCCCCAAAGCCATAGGTACTATCTCTTATCCTTCGTTTTGAATCTATCCTTTTTGTTTCAGCATGTCCGAAGATCTTAACTTGCCAGAAGGGGTGCCAATACCTGGTTGGTTTAGACGGTTCTTAGAAGCAAGAGCCACTCAGCCAGGTCCTACCGTTCCTCCTCCCCCAACTGCAGGAAATCATCCAGCTGCAGCGGCACCTTTTCCTCCACCTCCTCCTCGGGGAAACACTTTTGCTAAGATATGTAAAGATTTTAAAGCTATGGGAGGAAAGGATTTCCATGGAACTGAGTCCTTCGTAGCAGCTAGAAACTGGCTGAAAGAAACGGAGGACCTATTCATCATCTTTGAGGTAGAAGATAGACAAAAAGTACAATTGGCAGTACGGCTATTGAAGGGCGAGGCTTCCTACTGGTGGGAAGTCACTAATGCTGAAAGACCAGTGGAGACATGGGAGGACTTTAGGGCAAGGTTTGAGACTAAATTTCTCTCAGATGCAGAAAGAAGTTTGCAGTTGGAAAAATTCTTATTTCTTAAACAAGGGGACAAGACAGTCAGAGAATATGTGAATCAATTCGATGAGCTGGCTAGGTTTGGGCTTGACCTAGTCAACACCCCGCACAAGAAGGCTCTCCCTTTCGTCAAAGGGTTGAATGAGCCATTACACAGTTTGGCCATGACCCATATACCCATGGGAGCCACGTATGAAAGATTGGTGCAAATGGCATTGCTGAATGAAAAGGATAAGGGCAAGAAGGAGACAAAGGCAGAAAGCTCTCAAGGGAAGAAAGAGGGTTTGCAGCCTAAGAAGACGGACTTTAAGAAGGGCGGGAAAGGCAACAAAGAGAAGAGGAAGTGTAATTTCTGTGGCAAAGTGGGGCACTTAGTAAAGGACTGCCGGAAAAAGAAGGCCAAGGAGAATGGTGGGTGCTTTTCTTGCGGTGAGACAGGCCACAGGGCTAAGGACTGCCCAAAGAAACGAGGACAGGGGCAGAGGGCTGGATCCACCCCAGGGGCATAGGTTCATGTGCTAGAAGAGCCACCTCTACAACAGCGAGGTATAAATACTTCTGTAGAAAGTGTAGTTTATCTTTATGATCACCCCGTTCGCACTTTATTTGATTCTGGCGCATCACACTCCTTTATCTCGTCTGCTTTAGTAGAATCTCTGCACCTAAAAACTAGTATGGTAGAGGACCCCTTAATTGTTTCAAACCCAATTGGGGGCCCAGCTCATTTGTCTATGATCTGTTTGGGATTGAAAATTTCTATTCTAAGTGTAGAATTTCAATGTAGTGCCTTTGTTTTGGGCTTTTCGGGTTATGGTTTGATTTTGGGTATGGATTGGCTATCCAGTAATGGGGCCATCCTTGATTGTGAGAAAAGGGTTGTTAGGCTCCTAACCCAGCTCGGTAATACTTTGGAAATTTCTTGTAATCCCTCGTATGCGGTTATGCTTAGTTACCTTGAATCGCTAGATGCCTCTGTTGAAAATTTGCAATCAGTTAGAGTGGTCCGGGAATATCCGGATGTCTTCGAAGAGGTGAAGGGCTTGCCTCCGAAGCGGGAAATAGACTTCCGCATATATCTTGTAGATAATGCAAAGCCCGTTGCGTTGCCCGTTAGACACATGGCTCCACGAGAAAGGAAAGAGCTCAGTAAACAGATTAAAGAGCTTCTAGAAAAGGGGTTCATTAGGAGGAGCATTTCAGAATGGGGCGCTCCAGTGGTGTTCGCTACAAAGGCAGATGGTTCACTCCGTCTATGTGTTGACTATAGGGAGCTCAACAAGCTAACGAAAAAGAATAGGCACCCTCTCCCTAGAATTGACGATTTATTTGACCAGCTTGTAGGAGCGTCTGTTTTCTCCCAACTCGATTTAGCAACCGGTTTTCATCAGCTAAGGGTGGCTAAAGATAGCATCGATAAAACGGCGTTCAGAACCCCAGACGGCTTCTTTGAGTGGCTTGTCATGCCTTTCGGCTTGACAAATGCACCTGCTTACTTCGTGGACCTGATGAGTGGGGTATTTAGAGATTTCCTCAACAAATTCGTAGTGGTCTTCGTAGATGATATCCTTATCTTCTCAAAGAGTGAAGGGGAACATGCTCAGCACTTAAGGGCAATCATGGAAACTTTGCGAGTCCATCAACTAAAAGCCAAATTCTCCAAATGCCACTTTTGGAGAGAAGAGGTGAGGTTCCTTGGGCACATAGTATCCAAACAAGGGTTAGCAGTGGACCCTGCTAAGGTAGTGGCGGTACAGGACTGGAAGACACCAAGGAATGCAACTGAGGTCCGAAGTTTTCTAGGACTAGCAGGTTTCTATCGAAAGTTTATAAGGGATTTTGCGAAAATCTCAGCTCCGCTCACGAAATTGACTAAGAAGAATCTAGTGTTCAATTGGGATTTGGATTGCGAGTTTGCTTTCCAACGACTGAAAAGGGCTCTCACAACAGCCCCAGTTTTGACGCTGCCAGATGGGAGCAAGATGTTCACTGTTTATACGGATGCATGTGGGACAGGGCTAGGCGCCGTCTTAATGCAAGAAGGAAGGTTAGTAGCTTATGGCGGGAGGCAGTTGAAAGTGCACGAAAAGAACTACCCAACCCACGATCTTGAGTTAGCCGCCATCGTCTTTGCACTCAAGTCTTGGCGACACTATCTCCTAGGTGAGAAGTTCGAACTTTACACTGACCATAAATCGTTGAAATATCTTTTCACGCAGAAGGATCTTAACTTGAGGCAACAAAGATGGATGGAGTTTCTTGCCTCGTACGATTTCGAAATCTCCTACACTCCGGGCAAAGGCAACGTAGTGGCAGACGCGTTGAGCCGAAAGAAATTGACCCTAAGCCCGTTGTTTGTTGAAAGACAAAGCCTAGAGTTTATAGCCAGCTTCGACTTTAGGCCTTCCTCCGATTTCGTACCAGGCTTGCTAGCATCTCTCGAAGTGCGCCCAACTTTAGTGGATTCAGTAGGGACAGCACAACGCGAAGACCCTCAACTTGTGGAAACAATTGATAGGTTAATTAGGGGTGAGACTTCAAGTCACCTCAACAGATACTCCATCGACGATAAGGGTTTGCTAAGGCGAGACGGAAGACTATGCGTCCTACAGACAAAAGATTTAATAAAGAAGGTTCTCGAGGAAGCACATCACTCCAAGATGACGATACACCCAGGCGGAGATAAAATGTACAAAGATATAAAAAGGACTTTCTTCTGGAACGGCATGAAAAAGGACGTGGCAGAATTCGTTTCTAAGTGTATGGTGTGCCAACAGGTTAAGGCGGAACAGAAAAAGCCTGGCGGACTACTACATCCTCTAGAGGTCCCACAGTGGAAGTGGGATAGCATCTCAATGGACTTCATCGATGGGCTGCCTAGGTCTAGGAGAGGCAACACTAGCATTTGGGTAATAGTGGATAGGCTTACTAAAAGCGCCCACTTTTTACCTGTCAAAAGTAAAAGAACTGCCTCATCCTTAGCATCACTTTACCTCAAGGAAATCGTTCGACTCCATGGAATACCATCCAGCATTGTTAGTGACCGAGACCCCATCTTCACCAGCGAGTTTTGGCGGAGTCTACAAGAAGCAGTAGGAACGCAGTTATGCTTGAGCACAGCCTATCATCCCCAAACCGACGGCCAAACAGAGAGAGTGAACAGAGTTTTGGAAGACCTTTTAAGGCTATGCGTCCTTGACTTCGGAGGGACATGGGAAGACCACCTTCCTTTGGTGGAATTTTCCTACAACAACAGCTATCAAGCAACCATCGGAATGGCGCCCTTCGAAGCTTTATATGGAAGACCGTGCCGATCGCCCACTTGTTGGTGGGAGTCTACTGATAAGCTCATACTTGGACCAGATATGATCCGAGAGACTTCAGAGAAAGTAGACCTAATACGAAGAAGGATGAAGACGGCCCAAGACAGACAAAAGTCCTATGCCGACAAGAGGAGGACCGACCTTGAATTTGAGGTTGGAGACAGAGTTTTTCTCAAGGTATCACCACTAAGGAACGTTGTTCGTTTTGGAACCACAGGAAAGCTAGCGCCAAGGTTTGTAGGGCCATTCCATATCATCGAGAAAATTGGGAAAATGGCCTATAGATTAGAGCTACCCGAGAAGTTGGCCGGAGTCCACAACGTTTTTCACGTTTCACATCTCCGAAAATGTCTACATGAGTCTGCTGAAGTGGTAGAGCCAAATATCCTCGAAGAGGCCGAAGTGGAACGCGAAGCAACCATAAGAAAAGTTCCAACCCGCATCTTAGGAACGGAAGTGAAGAAGCTACGCAACCGCGAAGTCAAACTCGTCAAAGTTCAGTGGACCGACGCCGAGGGAGACGCGACTTGGGAAACTGAAGCTAGAATACGCACTGCTTACCCTTTTCTTTTCGAGGGTACATCCTTGATCTTTCTTTTTCCTTAAGTTGCGCTTTTATCTATCTTTTTAGGTATATTTCCTCGACCTTATCTTTTAGGTAGAAACCCTTTGGATGGAAACATGTAATTGAAACATGTTATGTATGATGGTTGCAAGTGGTTGCAAGTGATTGCTAGTGGTTGCTCGTGGTTGCATGTACACACACAATCTAGGTTTTAGATCGGCTCAGTCACTTCATATTGCATATGCATATATGTTTGCATTCGTATATGGTTGAACATTAATGTGTTGTCATATGGATGTTGCATTTGTATTGAAATAATTGTGCACTCATGTAGAATCAAGAATAGGAAAATTTGCATACATAATGGATTCATGGCACTTACATAATTCGCATTAAGGAGGTCAACTGAATCAGTAGACCGCATGATTTTGCATTAGATAAGTACATGTACACACACACTTCGCATATAATCATGAAGCATTAGAAGTCTTTTAAGGACAATGGATGCTCGTGTTTGATGGATGAGTAGATGGATGATTGGATGTTAGGATATACATTCCTCCTAACTTGAAGATTTCGGGGACGAAATCCTTTTAAGTGGGGGAGAATGTAACACCCCGCGAATTCTATAACTTTGAAATTCACAAATTAAAGTATAATTAATTTGAAATCAAAGAACTAAGGGAAACGGGATACGCCATTGCGTTCGTCTCGGAAAAATACGCGAAATAGAGTCCGAGTTTTCGAAAAACGGAGTCCGTATGAAGAAGATATGGCCTTCGGAAGTTTCTGAATTAAGTTTAAAATTTAAACAGTTTAAAAATTAAAACCGGGCCCAATTGGCCAGGGCGGGAAAAATCCCGCCTGATGCACCCAGGTCGACTGGGCTGTCGACCTGGTCTAGCCAGGTCGACAGGGCTGTCGACAGGGCTGTCGACCTGGTCCAGACCCAGGTCGAACCCAGTCCACCCTGGCTGGCCTATTCTATGTTGGTCGATTTTCTGTGGTCTGCTTTGTCATTAGGGCTAGGTGGCAGGCTCTAATTGGTCCCTCTTTCGAATGAATGGCTACGATCAATCCAAGCAACATCAATGGTCCTAATCAGTTCATAAACCCTATAAAAATGGCCATAGACTAACCCTAATCTATTCATTCAAAAATAAGAACAAAGCCGCCATGTTGCTGAGGAACGACTAAGAGTAGCCACCAATTGGAGAGAGGATTAGGAGGCAAATTCAAAAGCATAAAGCAACTTAATCAAATCAAATCGCATCTCCAAATTTCTAAATTGGGGAATTCGTCACACAATTGTAAGTAGAGTATTATTTTGGTATGAACAAATAATTGTGTTGGTTTGTATACTTGAATTGTGGCGATAAAGTAATTCATATTTATGCGTTACTATGATTATTATCGATTTGGGATATTGTATACGTTTGGATATTCTCGAGTTATGTTATTCATTATAAAAAACTACATGCGGTAGTTTTATGCAAGTATACGTTTGGAATATTCGCAAATTATGTAATCCATGTTGAAACTACATGTATGTAGTTGATTAATTGAATTTCATGCAAGTTTGGGGTTTTGCTACTATGCCATCATAATGTGTATTTTTATACAAACATCATTTCTGTGAAGTAATTGGAATAAGTTTGGGTTATCATAATCCATATGAAATTATGTTGAAAAATTGGCATCATGATCTATGTATTAAGCCATGCTTTTGTACTAGAAAACCTATTTGCAAACTTATGAATATGACTAGGCAATGATTGATATTTTGCATAATTGAAGTCCATATTGTTAACAAGAACTATATGATGACATATGTGGTACATAGCTAGGTTAGATTCAAAAATCCCTTTTGCAAGTTGCATGACTAAAGTAAAAATCATGATTTCATGTTAGAAATATTTATGCCATGTGAATAGATTTAAAATCATGATTAGTTTGAACTATACTTTTGGGTTAGTAACAAAAGTAAGCACCTTTGTAAACATGTAGTAATCTTATGAACATGATTTGCTTATGTTTGATATTATGCCTAAATAAAATATAGGTTTATGTTGTAGTTAAGCCTATGTGTCAATAGTGATATTCTTAACTTAACTACAAGTTTACATGGTTTGATTCATGTCACCTATGCTTTATGACCAAAGTATATGTTACCACTATGCAAGTACACCAGTTTCTATTTTGCAGTTCCAACGTTATGTTGCAAGTTCATGCGCTCACATTCCCCTTTTTGTGTATGTAATCACGCTTTAAGCCTCCCCTTCTTCTCATGGCTAAGTTGGGCTTAAAAGCCTAAGCCCAACATATATTATGATAAACGAACGTATTAAACGGGGGAAAATAACGTTGGGTTAAACTTACTAATAAATGAAAATATAAAGTAGAAGGACCCAAATTCAAGTATGGGTTGGGCCCATGATTGGTGTAACATTTACACCATTAACTTAATAATGGGCCGCAAATATTTACATATAAGAAAATAAAAAAGAAAGACAAAATATGTAAATGTAGAACATACGATGTGTTTAACCCGAGGTTGGATTGAGTTGTGATGTAAACCTGCCCGGAACCGCCCGGCTGTCCAGTAGTCACAACAATACCTATCCAATGTGGGAGGTTAAACATGGAGCCCAATAAAGACCCGAGGTTAGACTGAGTTGTGGCGTAAGACTGCCCGGAACCAACCGGCAACAGGCAGCCACAACAATACCTGTCTAATGTGAGAGGTCAAGGCTTTAATAAGACAATTAAGGCTGAGTCAGGATTGTTAGGATTAAGTGAACTAAAGACTTAATCAAAATGGAACATGCTAAACTAAATGGACTGGTGGGGGGTTAGGTTAGAAAACACTTAACCAACTTAGCAGGTTGGCTAGAGATAGAAAACCTAGTAACGGGGGACCCTTTTCAGCAGTAACCCTAGAAGGTGTATCAGGATACCCTGAAACTAGGCAGGGTGGGGCACGATTACTGGGCTGATTGTAAGAGGTCAAATCGACGGCGGTGGTGTAGCAGTGTAGGTTCTAACGGGGTGCGGGCGTGCACACACTCCGGCGCAGAAAAATAAGGCACTGGGCACCAGTAGCATACCTGTGCATTCTAGGATTGTGTCGGGCCGCCACCATGGGACTTGATACACCCCATGGTGGGACCAGCATAGGTAACTACAACATCGGGGGCCGTAAGACAAATGTAACTATGCGAGTAGGAGCCTATCACCATAGAATGGATCACATCACCCTGATTATGGGGTGCCAGTTGGAAACTAGTTTATATGGGTTCAGAGATTAACATGGGGTACGATAGTATATCCGACCCTAGACAACTTAACCAAGTTTATAGTACTTTCCCACTTCTTGTTTATACTTATCATACCCAGTTCTTTATTCATAGACAGAATAGTACTAGACTTACTCAGGCTTTATGTCTGACTCTACTTTTCTTTCGTCTTCTTTTCTTCCGTTCCCCCCCCCCAGGTCCACAGGGAGGGAACACTGCAGTTTGACCAGCCTCAACATCCAGCTTGAAGAAGAGAAATGTATTGCTTGGACCTTTTCGTTTTGAACTATGGCTTTGGACAATCACTATGGGGCTTTTGCAGTTTATCTATGTTTTATTTATGCTTCTTTAAATAATGTAATCAAGACAGATTATGAAAGTGTTATGTTATGTTTTTGGAAAGGATGTAAAACAATTATGGTGATGTTGTTGTAGCACGTATTTGCTTTTATGAAATAAAAGTTGTTGATTTTCCGCTGTTTACAAATATGTGTTCTTATATCTGTCTTGTATATCTGTGACTTATACTTATAAACCTCCACCAAAATTAGGGCATTCCCTTTGAGAGTGACCCTAACGGAGGTGGGGTGTTTCAAAGCTCGTCTTAACGATCGACAAAATATTATTCGAAGAAGGAAATAGGTGACTTCAAACAAGACATAAAGGATACCCTAGGATAACCCACTGAGGTAGGCCTAATGAAGTTGTACCCTCAAAGGCAGGTCTATAGGTCCACAAGAGTATATGCCTTAACTGTACTTGTATTATATAGCCCCAACGAAGTTGTTCTTTACAAGCGGTCATAATACTAATGAATGATTTTGAGTATTCGTGCGACAACTATCTTTAGGAGCAGCTTACATAATTTTAGGAGTAAGTATAATAGACAGGACCCATAAGGATACTATTCGCTCAGATGCGGTTATCATAAGTCAGTAGGGAGCACGAGAAAGATTTAGATTAGACCAAAAGGCCAGTGATCTTTCACTATCAAGACACCTCATTGAGAACGTCTTGCTACCTGAAATGCAAAAAAATTATGTTTTCCTAGCATAATTTAGTGAATGTTGAACCGATACAATGGCAATGGTATTTGGTTGCTTAGTTAGTTTGTTGGAGGGAAAAATCAAATAACCCATTATAAATTCTTCCAACTAGTTAAGTGGTGGTTATGTGGTCTCGTAGCCATGCTGATAAGAGATAGACCATGTAGAAAATCTGTATTGCTGGCCTAACGAAGCAGTACTTTATAGACATAGTAAATCCCTACCAAATTTCTACAAGAAGTAGGCCTAGATAGTGCTACTTATGAAAGGGGCTAAGAGTTGTAGACAGGACAATTTCGTGTGGATCCTTGTTGTTTGCATAGGATGATACATCGTGAACATCCGCAGTATTGATACTTAGGATTTAGTTCATGTTTTTATATCAAACGATGGAACATTTTGTATTGCAGGCCTAACAAAGTTGTTATTTATAGATGTAGTTGAAGCACTTTCCTGGCAAGGGGGTGTCGTCCTATCGATAAAGATACAAAGGGTATTATGTGTAGTATTTAGGACCGAGGCAGTCTAAGGGCAAGTAACTATATATATATATATATATATATATATATATATATATGCTATTGGGTTTGTTCTTCTTACGAGTAGATTGGTATAATCTTCACACGAAGGCAGAAGTATTTCAACCTAAATAAATCTAATAAAAATAAAATGGAAATGGAACGATATATGTAGTGTCATGCTTAAAGGTACATAACTCTTCCATTTACTAGAACATTAGTTCTGACCTCCTCCACATAAAAACCTACAAGTTAGATAGAAGATGAAGATTGTTCAGCTTAAAGATACTTAATTAAGAAAGTGTCATTTCCTTTCTAAGTGTTTCTTTACTATTATATTTTAAATTATTTCCAACATGAGTTATTTATTGATCTCTAATATATTACCTTTTCCTATTTGTAGGATACCAAACACTCAACTAGAGCTTCAATGGACTTGGATTTTAACATTTTATGAAAAATCCGAGCCCGTAGGGACTTGGGTTATCAAATTTGATATCAGAGCCTAACATTAGGAATCCTAAATAGATAGTGAGTTAATTTATTTGTATTTTTAACATATATATATATATATATATATATGTATGTATATATATACACATACTTATCTTGAGAAAACCAAATTTTTAAAGAAATAAAATATGATTTTTTTGGGAATAGTTTTTCACACCAAGTGTAACAACCCGAATTTTTAAGTGTATTTTATATAATAATTTAGTTTGAATTTTGATTTCTATTTTATTTTAAACTCAATTTGTTTAAATTTTTGTATGATAGCTATTCTTATTTTGATTTACAAACTGTCATTTATTTTGGTTTTATATTACAAATGAATTTGATTTCGATTAAATATAATTTAATCATACAAAACAATGTTAATAATTTCTATTTGATAAAAAATTTAATCGTGTTTATTTATTTGAATTTATTTTATATTTAAATTTAAATATTAAACTCGAATTATATTTGTTTTTCTAATATTAATAAGATTTGAATTCATTCTTACGATTTTATTTTTAAAACAATTATCTCGTATTTTATTTGATTTACTAATATGATATATTTTCGAAATTTATAAAATTTTACCTTTGATATTATTTCGAATAATTTCTTATGTTGATCTATCATACTATTGATCACTTTTGTTGTAAATAACGTTCAATTCTCATTATATGTATGCGGTGAACTGTTCGTTCTGATTGAATTGAAACTACCAGTTCTATTTCATATTTTCATTCGTTCATTTTCATTCGTTCATTTTCATTCGAACTGTTCGTTATATATATATATATATATATATATATATATATATATATTATTTATTGTTCGTTACATACGTTTTAAAAGAAAACCATTTATTTCTTTTAACTTTGAAACTTGTCCGTTCTTTTTCTATATCTTAAATGTTCGTTTCTTTAATTCCAAATCTATTCGGTACCTTTCATTATTAAACACACGTCCGTTTGAAATTTTAAAACTGACTTTGGAACGTTTCAATACACTTCGTAAACAGCAGATCCGTTTAATTTGCTTATTTCATGAATATAATAGCCGACTGTTCTCTTCTCCCCAAATCCATCCTTTCCTTTTCTAAAAGCTGCTCCACCCATTTTTCTTCCTCACTTTCTTTTCTACCCCAAGCCATTCTTTCCCCTTTGCCATCGCAATCTTCCATCCACCAAGCCTCCGCCCTGAAGACCCTTCGCCTGACCCAAAGCCAGCCCTTTTGACCAGAACCTCCAGTCTCCGACCAAGCCAACTCAGCCATCCGTCGCGAGCCTCACTACGATAGCCATGTCCCGCTCCGACCATCACCTCCGCTCCTCCCAACGCAACTTCCCTGACACCACACTGCATTTCCCATTTCTCTCTCTATTTCTTCAAGTCATGCAGACCCGCCAAACTCCCCACTTGTTAAGCCGTTCCCAACACCATGAACAAATCCCACCTAGTGCTAGCTGATCTCCCCCACTACTAGCCGAGCTACACCCATCCTGAAGTTGAGATCCATTCCTCCCTTGACTTTCCCGAACTCATTCTCCTACTCACTATCTCCAGTTGAATCCGCATCCATGCCCTCCAAGCTGCCAAGCCTTCACGCGTGTGTGTTTGGGGTTGATTTGTGTGAGAGTAGTGTGGGTGCATGCATATCAGTTTATGTGTGAGTACAGTTCAATGTTGTGCCATTTTTATTTTGGTATGAATTATTTATATATTTATTGAGGATTATATATATAAATAATATTTTGTGTATGATTATTTTGTTGTGTGAAAATTTTTATAGGGAAGTTTAAGTCATATTTGTGTGTGACCATGTAATAACCCGGAAAATCTGGGCCAGTTTAAAATTTTTATTTTGGCAATTTTAGCGAATTTTGATTATTTAAAATGAATTATTTTAAATAATATCGACGAAAATTTATTTTGAATATAATTCGAACGTATATATCTATATACGTCGTCGTTAGAATATAAATAATTATATATAATTATAAATAGAATTGAAAATGGCTCGGTAGTTCGATAATTCGATTTCATACTTCAATTGAATGTACCGGGTGCAAAACAATCGGGATTTTAGTGAAACCAAAAACATTAGGATCTAATTGATGATATCTTTCCAACGAATCCGAAAAATCGAAATTTCATAGCGGGAATCAAAAGATATGCCCAGTTGAAAATTCAGAATAGTCGCTATGTAAATTACATACGGCGCCAAAAAGTCATATTTTGCATACGGATGAATTTGGACTCGAAACCACTTCCATTGAGTTCAAAATGCCGTTTAGAACTCCGAAAAGTATAAGCTTCGATATATTCCGATATCCGGAATAGTGGCAATTGATAGGAGCTTTTCGGTTAACAATACATAGCCCTTAAAAAGTGAAATTTTGCATACGAGCTCAGAATTCGACGAGATAAATTTTTATGGATTCATATTGACAAATTATTGTTATGTTCCAAAGGGCGCGTCGAACGGAGTCAGTATGTGGCCGTGCGAGCTAAAACAATTCAGGGTAAAACGAGCAGTCATTTTACAAAGGAACATTATTGATACGACCTCGGAATTCAATTCTACTTTTTTTTCTAGATTCGTATCGTCTAATAATGGTTAAATCCAAGAGGGCTTGATTTTTTGAGTTAGCATGTGAGCGTGCGAGAAGAAAAGGTGCGCCAAATTCGCATTTTTAGAGCTTATCTGAGCATTTTTGTGATTTTTGGTGAATGGTCAAACGAACTCGAAATTCGACGAAACTTGTTTCGTTGGACTCGTCTTCACGTCTACTATCTCGTGTCCGAAATCCGCGGCCATTGGAGATCGCTAGCGTTCAGGCGATACGCGAGAAACTAGCATATAATCACATTTCCTCCTTTTCTATTTCATAAATTCACTTTTCCTCCTTCCTCCACAAAAACTCAAAAATGGCCTCCTCCTCCACCACCACCACCGCTGCCCCTCCTCCACCGCCCACCACCAGCCTCCGGCGAGCTGCCGCACCCCCTCCTCCTCCTCCCCTCCTCCTCTTCCTCCTCCTCTCTCCATTTGCAAACCCTAAGCCCAAAATCACCAACCACCACCACCGCGGCCACCACGGGCCCCACCGCCACCACCAGCACACTCCCCCACGTCCATCAAGCCGGCGCCCCCCCAGTCCACCCAACTCCGGCCGTGGGCCCCCCGGTCACCAAAAACCCATTTTACACTAATCGCCCGTTTTGCAAATAAGTCCCTGACCGTATTTCGCGAATAACTCCCAAACCGTGCGTTTCTAGCCAAAGTTCCTCAAGACCAAAGTTGTAGAGCACGAAATTCTCTTCGATTTGGTATATGATAAGTCCAATTTTGCATTGCGGAGTTGTCGGGAAAACGCGTCCGAAGTCTGCTGTTTAAACACTGTCAAAATGCTGTCTTTTCGCGATTTCCGGCGAAATGGCACATTTTCGGCAAGAAGACCACTAGCCAAAAGTTGTTCAGAATGGCGTGCTTGTGCTAGAAATAAAGATGGTGTGAAGATTGAAGCTCGTTTGCAAATTCTGGAGCCAGAACAACAAATCCGGGCGATAGAAAATATGTGAGTTTTCTCTGTTTTAAAGCTTCTACAGTTTTTGACATATGAAATAAATAAAAATATGATCTTTATATTATAGAGAGGATAAAAATCCGATTTTTAACTTATAGAAGATATAAAGATGAGATTTTTATATAATGTAGATAATAAAAATGTGATTTTTATACATGTAGCGGCTACGGGCAACGAAAGTGACAAAAGGCGAGAACGACAAGATTTTCTACATAAGAAGAGTCGAGATGATTGGATTAGCTAGTTGGTGAGAACTTCTCACTCAAAATCTCTTTTTCTAGTTATATATATATACTAGGATGTAGACGGTGTTTAGTAGCACCCGACACCCGTCATCCACATACCATGGATGGCTTGTTTGTTTAATTGTTTGGTTGTGTAGTTGGTTAGATTATTTGGTTTGAATTGAATTGTTTGGTGAATTGAATGGATTTGATTGATGTGTGAATGGCGTGGGCCTTCACTAGACCGGGGATAAGGCTAGGCCTCGTCCCGTTTCTAGTATCGTGCCGTTATGCCGCCGAAATTTTCTAAAATAAAAAGTGTTAGTTAAAAATAGTAAAGTGTTGAAATAAATATTTTTAACGTGTTAAGAAACGGCATAAAACTCTTCTGAAAAGAAATAAATATTTATAAACAAATCGACCGATTTGTTTATATACACTGATTTGACTGATATTGATTGGGTCGATAAATTTTACACATCGCCCAACTGCACAAACAAAAATATGTGTTTGTTGATTTGAAACCCCACACGGGTGTTGGGATGATATTTGGCGTACACTAATCCCAATTATTTAATTATTGTCGATCGATTGGTCGACAGACTGTGTAAGCGTCGATTATTTATATTTGATGCTTATGCAGTTGTGTGGTGCACTTTGGATGATGGTTGATTGTTTATCATTGCTATTATATACATGTGTTGTATGGAATCCATATAATTAACGTTATATGGTGATTGATTGGGCCTCATTCCAATCGGGAAAATAATGAATATTATAAAAGAAAATTCATGTGTTGAATATAAAAATAGTCATGTGTTGACGATGATCATGTGTTGAAACTATTCATGTGTTGAGTGAAATATTTTATACAATGAAATTTACATCTTTATCATATTTAAAATTAGAACTACTTCCCAGTAGAAGTCTAATTAGAAATCAAACGATAGATACCATAGTTTTATAAAATATTTTACATAACAAAAATAGTGATGTGTTGACAGTACTCATGGGTTGAGATTAGTCAGGTGTTGGAAGAAATATAGATTCATGTGTTGAATGGAATAAATATTCATTTGTTGAATAGAATAACGGATTTATTGAAAAATATAAAGCCGTGTTGATTAGAGTTGCGCTATTTTGACGTGAACGTTATTTATATCGATTATATTCGTTTTTATAATGAATATAGAAAAGAAGTGATTTCAAAATATAACATTTTGAAATATTATCATTTATATAGTAATGATATGAAATATTCAATTTTGATTAGAAATTGAATATAGAATTGAAATGGTTTTGAAAACGAATTTAAAACGATTTATAAAACACGTTTTAAAAGGAAATTGACGAAATATATATAATATATATAGATTATATATAAAATGGCCTGAATAGAACGCGCCGCTCCGCGGCAGTTCGTGAATTTCGACCATTGACTTCGAATTGACGTTGCGGGAGATCCGACCATCGGATTCTCCTAAAACCGGAGTCGTTGGGTTTGTATCGAAAAGAGCTTTCCAATGAATATTAGAAATTTGAAATCTAACGGTTGGATTTGGAATTATGTCCAAATCAAATTTGAAAAAAGGTCGTTGTAAGTGCAGTTCGATAGCCGTTGATGGAAATCGACTGTACGGGCCTTGATAAAATTATTAAAAATATTAATAATTTGTGTAAAATCATAATATGTGAATCGGAAAGAACTGGGATGAAGAATTCCACATTTGAAATGATAAAAATAGATTTTTATCGAAATGAACCGGTTGTGAACTAGAATTAAAATCAATTTATTTTTGAAATAAATAAATTGAATTTGAAAGTGATTTTAAAAATAATCAATATTCCCAATACGTGGATTGGACTGGAGTTGAATCGAAATTATCTTCGGGATATTTCGATATTGGATTTCGTGACTATACAGATATTGTTATGGGAATTTGAAAGATATATTTTATATCGTTATTTCCAATACGATATATGTTGGTTTCAGAATTTGATATTGAATATAAGCCGATATATTTTCTATTCAGAGCCTTGTATTTAATATCAAATGTGATTTGGGTTTATCGTGAATCGTGTTTTAGATGACATTGGTTCTTTAACCCAGTTAAAGGCAAGATGTTGATTTTTGAAAGAATTAAGACTAAGTGTAGTTTTAATGAATCTTTAATTAGATTAAAATGTGAATTGATAATTTAAATTATCAAATCTGAAAAGTGATCGAGAGTGGAGTACCACCAGTTTTGCTCCAAAGCGATAGTTAAATCTTTAATTAGATTTGAACGTGAAATGGTGATTAATTTTACTGATAACACCGTGGTGTTAGGAATGGAGTATCACCAGTTTTGCTCCATGGGATATATAGGTTGGGATTGGGAAATAAAATAAATAATTACTTCGGTGTGGTTCGTTAATCCCGACTAGTTTGAAATGATATCCATAGGAGGATTAAAGAATAAATTTAGAAGAATTTATCTTGGATAAAATTAATGGGAACATTTCCCTAAGAATGTGATTTTGTGAATAAAAGAATATTCTGAATTGGAATGAGGCGTTTGTTGTGTTTGTGTAACATTCGTTTATTATATACGTGGGTTATCCAGAAAGGTCGGGTTCATACCCATTCTGAATAACCGATTCGACGAGATGTCGAAGATGAAGACGGTGGTTGAAGACCGGAAGTCTTCACATCGTTTGGGTGATTACTGATGATCTTGATTGGGCTGTACACCCAAGATGAGGGAAACAGTTGGTGATTGTCCAGACGTACTTGGAGATGGATGGATATGCGAGGAAAGTGCCTCCGGTTTCGTTCAGACCCAGAACGAACTTGTAAATGGATTGTGTGTCTAACATTGGATTTTATTCTGTGTTGATTGATCTCTATTAAATATACATCTGTTTGGCGGCGGAGAATTTATTCTCTTGCTTAACGCCCTTCTGTGAGACGTACGAGCTCAGAGGTTGTATATCGATGGACATCAGTCGCACGGAGTGAATTGCCAATGTGGCACGCGTAAGTGGCAATTGATCAAGGCTTCTGTTGAAAAGCAAAGTCTTGTGGTTGATGATCAAAGCACGGCCTGTGTGGCGTAGCTTTGTGTATAACGTGAATTCGCGAGCCTCACACCTCGGTATGAGTCAAAAACGGGATAGTGACTGCAGGGAGAGCACGACGTTTCCTTCTAGCTAGGGTGGTGTCAGTGACCTACCAGCCCTGACATTTATATACTTTTCACCTGTGTGGTTGTTGGATATGAGGCGCCTCGGATATAGGTCTGTAAGGACCGGGAAACGTGTATTCAGAAATAATCAATCCTCAAAAGTAAGAGAGGACCGGCCCTGAAGATCCAAGGATCAGAGTGGGGTCCTGAGGCATTGCTAGAGTGTCTCGAACGCGGAGAGGAGCTTGCCCCTTGCCTCGGCTCATGACGGAAATCCAATTTCCAATACGTGATATTGCAGTTTTTAATTGTAGAACTAGTATGGCGACATGATAGATGGTACCCATGCCGCCTATGATTGATATTTATGATTTGAAATTGTTTTGACACTATACACCTATAATAGTATCAAATAATGTGATTTGAACGTATCAAGCATGCTTTGGCTGTTATAAGGGAAAACCCCATCCTCCGGCTTGCGTTGCATTGTGTGATGGGACCTGGGTCTTATAACAGCTTCATTTTTCTTTATTTAGCATTGCGCTGTTTGTTCTATGCACTGGTATTCTTGGGAGGAAACCCGTTCCGTGTTATACGGCGTGGTCCCTTGATTTACCTAACTTTAAAACCAATATTAATAACTGTTTTAGTTCTCACACCAGTCACATGACTAACCTGGAGTTTATTGTTTTAACCTAAACTCTGGGTGCCCCTATTTTCCACACGGGCAGCTAGTAGTTTTGGTTTTGCAGATTTATATTCACAGGGTCCTGATTAACAGCTGGAACGATGCTCGGAAAGCTCTGTATCCGTGTATCACTTTCAGTTGTGTTTTGTATATTTTTCCGCTGCTATGTAATTTATTGTAATCTCTGATATTTGTCGAATGTAATTTATTCATTTATACTCTGTATATTCTTGTATTTGATGGAATTGTTGTAATAACAATGAAATGTTCTTCCGTATGCGTCCTTTTGTGTGTTGTTCTCAAAGTATCTGTGCTTTCCTTCACGGGGAAGTTACGGGTTCTTACAGTTGGTATCAGAGCTTTGGTTTACAGAGCTCGAGAACAAGACACATTAGAACCATACGAAAGAATTCATCAGATATTGGATTAGAAAAATCCAATTAGAATGACACGTTAGAGATAGGATCAGTAGTATCCTAGAACGAGTGTGAAGAGTATATTTTTCAAATGAAAACAATTTTGTTTTGAAAATTTAAATCGCTTTATACGTATTTGATTATTTATTTATTTTGAATATGGACAATCCAATATATAAAGATTTCGCGTATACGCGTCATGAACGTATAGTCGTAGTTTTAATATATTGGGTAGATATAGAGTCACATTCTAGATATCCGGGGATGATTCTGATGATGGTGCATCATCATCAGTATTCATATTCGAGTTTCGAAGGTGTGATATCTATATATTTCCATCAGACTGGTGTGAGAACCAAAACTAATATAGCTAGAACACATTGTTATGAATTGGCATCAAAAACAAGATTTTCCGTATATATATATATATATATATATATATATATATCAAATTTATGAATTTGAAACTCTAATTCACTAATTGATTGATGTTTGTGTTGTTTGTTTATTTGATTGATAATTTTGAACCATTTATGCCGAATTAAACCAAATATTAAATTGTATTGAAAATTGGTTGCTTTTGCTTGCATATGCATATACTTACATTGAACAGGTCATAGCAAGGAGGCTAGAGCAGAGAATAAAAATTTGTTTGCCCGACAAATAGGTACATGTTTACTATAATTTACTGTTTTATTTGGGTGATGATGATTTTATGAGCCTATTGGCTAGCCGCTTGGCTTTTTCTTTTTCTTTTTGAGATTAGAAGGACCGGGGAAGCTATTTGAAATTCCCCGATGCTCCCGGTGCAGGGGAGGTTATGGCGAAATTTTTCGAAAATTTAGGGTGTTAGCCAAATTTTTGAAAATTTGAAAATTCTCAGAAACTGAAAAGTTGGAGAATGGAAGCCATATCGAATGTAGAGCTTATTAATCAAACCATTTTCGACTTTGTTCCTTTTCGGGGACGAAAAGTTTTAAGTGGGGGAGATTGTAATAACCCGGAAAATCTGGGCCAGTTTAAAATTTTTATTTTGGCAATTTTAGCGAATTTTGATTATTTAAAATGAATTATTTTAAATAATATCGACGAAAATTTATTTTGAATATAATTCGAACGTATATATCTATATACGTCGTCGTTAGAATATAAATAATTATATATAATTATAAATAGAATTGAAAATGGCGCGGTAGTTCAATAATTCGATTTCATACTTCAATTGAATGTACCGGGTGCAAAACAATCCGGATTTTAGTGAAACCAAAAACATTAGGATCTAATTGATGATATCTTTCCAACGAATCCGAAAAATCGAAATTTCATAGCGGGAATCAAAAGATATGCCCAGTTGAAAATTCAGAATAGTCGCTATGTAAATTACATACGGCGCCAAAAAGTCATATTTTGCATACGGATGAATTTGGACTCGAAACCACTTCCATTGAGTTCAAAATGCCGTTTAGAACTCCGAAAAGTATAAGCTTCGATATATTCCGATATCCGGAATAGTGCCAATTGACAGGAGCTTTTCGGTTAACAATACATAGCCCTTAAAAAGTGAAATTTTGCATACGAGCTCAGAATTCGACGAGATAAATTTTTATGGATTCATAATGACAAATTATTGTTATGTTCCAAAGGGCGCGTCGAACGGAGTCAGTATGTGGCCGTGCGAGCTAAAACAGTTCAGGGTAAAACGAGCAGTCATTTTACAAAGGAACATTATTGATACGACCTCGGAATTCAATTCTACTTTTTTTTCTAGATTCGTATCGTCTAATAATGGTTAAATCCAAGAGGGCTTGATTTTTTGAGTTAGCATGTGAGCGTGCGAGAAGAAAAGGTGCGCCAAATTCGCATTTTTAGAGCTTATGTGAGCATTTTTGTGATTTTTGTTGAATGGTCAAACGAACTCGAAATTCGACGAAACTTGTTTCGTTGGACTCGTCTTCACGTCTACTATCTCGTGGCCGAAATCCGCGGCCATTGGAGATCGCTAGCGTTCAGGCGATACGCGAGAAACTAGCATATAATCACTTTTCCTCCTTTTCTATTTCATAAATCCACTTTTCCTCCTTCCTCCACAAAAACTCAAAAATGACCTTCTCCTCCACCACCACCGCTGCCCCTCCTCCACCGCCCACCACCAGCCTCCGGCGAGCCGCCGCACCCCCTCCTCCTCCTCCCCTCCTCCTCCTCTTCCTCCTCCTCTCTCCATTTGCAAACCCTAAGCCCCAAATCACCAACCACGACCACCGCGGCCACCACGGGCCCCACCGCCACCACCAGCACACTCCCCCACGTCCATCAGGCCGGCGCCCCCCCTCAGTCCACCCAACTCCGGCCGTGGGCCCCCCGGTCACTAAAAACCCATTTTACACTAATCGCCCGTTTTGCAAATAAGTCCCTGACCGTATTTCGCGAATAACTCCCAAACCGTGCGTTTCTAGCCAAAGTTCCTCAAGACCAAAGTTGTAGAGCACGAAATTCTCTTCGATTTGGTATATGATAAGTCCAATTTTGCCTTGCGGAGTTATCGGGAAAACGCGTCCGAAGTCTGCTGTTCAAACACTGTCAAAATGTTGTCTTTTCGCGATTTCCGGCGAAATGGCACATTTTCGGCAAGAAGACCACTAGGAAAAAGTTGTTCAGAATGGTGTGCTTGTGCTAGTAAAAAAAATGGTGTGAAGATTGAAGCTCGTTTGCAAATTCTGGAGCCAGAACAACAAATCCGGACGATAGAAAATATGTGAGTTTTCTCTGTTTTAAAGCTTCTACAGTTTTTGACATATGAAATAAATAAAAATATGATCTTTATATTATAGAGAGGATAAAAATCCGATTTTTAACTTATAGAAGATATAAAGATGAGATTTTTATATAATGTAGATAATAAAAATGTGATTTTTCTACATGTAGCGGCTACGGGCAACGAAAGTGACAAAAGGCGAGAACGACAAGATTTTCTACATAAGAAGAGTCGAGATGATTGGATTAGCTAGTTGGTGAGAACTTCTCGCTCAAAATCTCCTTTTCTAGTTATATATATATACTAGGATGTAGACGGTGTTTAGTAGCACCCGACACCCGTCATCCACAAACCATGGATGACTTGTTTGTTTAATTGTTTGGTTGTGTAGTTGGTTAGATTATTTGGTTTGAATTGAATTGTTTGGTGAATTGAATGGATTTGATTGATGTGTGAATGGCGTGGGCCTTCACTAGACCGGGGATAAGGCTAGGCCTCGTCCCGTTTCTAGTATCGTGCCGTTATGCCGCCGAAATTTTCGAAAATAAAAAGTGTTAGTTAAAAATAGTAAAGTGTTGAAATAAATATTTTTAACGTGTTAAGAAACGGCATAAAACTCTTCTGAAAAGAAATAAATATTTATAAACAAATCGACCGATTTGTTTATATACACTGATTTGACTGATATTGATTGGGTCGATAAATTTTACACATCGCCCAACTGCAAAAACAAAAATATGTGTTTGTTGATTTGAAACCCCACACGGGTGTTGGGATGATATTTGGCGTACACTAATCCCAATTATTTAATTATTGTCGATCGATTGGTCGACAGACTGTGTAAGCGTCGATTATTTATATTTGATGCTTATGCAGTTGTGTGGTGCACTTTGGATGATGGTTGATTGTTTATCATTGCTATTATATACATGTGTTGTATGGAATCCATATAATTAACGTTATATGGTGATTGATTGGGCCTCATTCCAATCGGGAAAATAATGAATATTATAAAAGAAAATTCATGTGTTGAATATAAAAATAGTCATGTGTTGACGATGATCATGTGTTGAAACTATTCATGTGTTGAGTGAAATATTTTATACAATGAAATTTACATCTTTATCATATTTAAAATTAGAACTACTTCCAAGTAGAAGTCTAATTAGAAATCAAACGATAGATACCATAGTTTTATAAAATATTTTACATAACAAAAATAGTGATGTGTTGACAGTACTCATGGGTTGAGATTAGTCAGGTGTTGGAAGAAATATAGATTCATGTGTTGAATGGAATAAATATTCATTTGTTGAATAGAATAACGGATTTATTGAAAAATATAAAGCCGTGTTGATTAGAGTTGCGCTATTTTGACGTGAACGATATTTATATCGATTATATTCGTTTTTATAATGAATATAGAAAAGAAGTGATTTCAAAATATAACATTTTGAAATATTATCATTTATATAGTAATGATATGAAATATTCAATTTTGATTAGAAATTGAATATAGAATTGAAATGGTTTTGAAAACGAATTTAAAACGATTTATAAAATACGTTTTAAAAGGAAATTGACGAAATATATATAATATATATAGATTATATATAAAATGGCCTGAATAGAACGCGCCGCTCCGCGGCAGTTCGTGAATTTCGACCATTGACTTCGAATTGACGTTGCGGGAGATCCGACCGTCGGATTCTCCTAAAACCGGAGTCGTTGGGTTCGTATCGAAAAGAGCTTTCCAATGAATATTAGAAATTTGAAATCTAACGGTTGGATTTGGAATTATGTCCAAATCAAATTTGAAAAAAGGTCGTTGTAAGTGCAGTTCGATAGCCGTTGATGGAAATCGACTGTACGGGCCTTGATAAAATTATTAAAAATATTGATAATTTGTGTAAAATCATAATATGTGAATCGGAAAGAACTGGGATGAAGAATTCCACATTTGAAATGATAAAAATAGAATTTTATCGAAATGAACCGGTTGTGAACTAGAATTAAAATCAATTTATTTTTGAAATAAATAAATTGAATTTGAAAGTGATTTTAAAAATAATCAATATTCCCAATACGTGGATTGGACTGGAGTTGAATCGAAATTATCTTCGGGATATTTCGATATTGGATTTCGTGACTATACAGATATTGTTATGGGAATTTGAAAGATATATTTTATATCGTTATTTCCAATACGATATATGTTGGTTTCAGAATTTGATATTGAATATAAGCCGATATATTTTCTATTCAGAGCCTTGTATTTAATATCAAATGTGATTTGGGTTTATCGTGAATCGTGTTTTAGATGACATTGGTTCTTTAACCCAGTTAAAGGCAAGATGTTGATTTTTGAAAGAATTAAGACTAAGTGTAGTTTTAATGAATCTTTAATTAGATTAAAATGTGAATTGATAATTTAAATTATCAAATCTGAAAAGTGATCGAGAGTGGAGTACCACCAGTTTTGCTCCAAAGCGATAGTTAAATCTTTAATTAGATTTGAACGTGAAATGGTGATTAATTTTACTGATAACACCGTGGTGTTAGGAATGGAGTATCACCAGTTTTGCTCCATGGGATATATAGGTTGGGATTGGGAAATAAAATAAATAATTACTTCGGTGTGGTTCGTTAATCCCGACTAGTTTGAAATGATATCCATAGGAGGATTAAAGAATAAATTTAGAAGAATTTATCTTGGATAAAATTAATGGGAACATTTCCCTAAGAATGTGATTTTGTGAATAAAAGAATATTCTGAATTGGAATGAGGCGTTTGTTGTGTTTGTGTAACATTCGTTTATTATATACGTGGGTTATCCAGAAAGGCCGGGTTCATACCCATTCTGAATAACCGATTCGACGAGATGTCGAAGATGAAGACGGTGGTTGAAGACCGGAAGTCTTCACATCGTTTGGGTGATTACTGATGATCTTGATTGGGCTTTACACCCAAGATGAGGGAAACAGTTGGTGATTGTCCAGACGTACTTGGAGATGGATGGATATGCGAGGAAAGTGCCTCCGGTTTCGTTCAGACCCAGAACGAACTTGTAAATGGATTGTGTGTCTAACATTGGATTTTATTCTATGTTGATTGATCTCTATTAAATATACATCTGTTTGGCGGCGGAGAATTTATTCTCTTGCTTAACGCCCTTCTCTGAGACGTACGAGCTCAGAGGTTGTATATCGATGGACATCAGTCGCACGGAGTGAATTGCCAATGTGGCACGCGTAAGTGGAAATTGATCAAGGCTTCTGTTGAAAAGCAAAGTCTTGTGGTTGATGATCAAAGCACGGCCTGTGTGGCGTAGCTTTGTGTATAACGTGAATTCGCGAGCCTCACACCTCGGTATGAGTCAAAAACGGGATAGTGACTGCAGGGAGAGCACGACGTTTCCTTCTAGCTAGGGTGGTGTCAGTGACCTACCAGCCCTGACATTTATATACTTTTCACCTGTGTGGTTGTTGGATATGAGGCGCCTCGGATATAGGTCTGTAAGGACCGGGAAACGTGTGTTCAGGAATAATTAATCCTCAAAAGTAAGAGAGGACCGGCCCTGAAGATCCAAGGATCAGAGTTGGGTCCTGAGGCATTGCTAGAGTGTCTCGAACGCGGAGAGGAGCTTGCCCCTTGCCTCGGCTAATGACGGAAATCCAATTTCTAATACGTGATATTGCGGTTTTTAATTGTAGAACTAGTATGGCGACATGATAGATGGTACCCATGCCGCCTATGATTGATATTTATGATTTGAAATTGTTTTGACACTATACACCTATAATAGTATCAAATAATGTGATTTGAACGTATCAAGCATGCTTTGGCTGTTATAAGGGAAAACCTTATCCTCCGGCTTGCGTTGCATTGTGTGATGGGACCTGGGTCTTATAACAGCTTCATTTTTCTTTATTTAGCATTGCGCTGTTTGTTCTATGCACTGGTATTCTTGGGAGGAAACCCGTTCCGTGTTATACGGCGTGGTCCCTTGATTTACCTAACTTTAAAACCAATATTAATAACTGTTTTAGTTCTCACACCAGTCACATGACTGACCTGGTGTTTATTGTTTTAACCTAAACTCTGGGTGCCCCTATTTTCCACACGGGAAGCTAGTAGTTTTGGTTTTGCAGATTTATATTCACAGGGTCCTGATTAACAGCTGGAACGATGCTCGGAAAGCTCTGTATCCGTGTATCACTTTCAGTTGTGTTTTGTATATTTTTCCGCTGCTATGTAATTTATTGTAATCTCTGATATTTGTCGAATGTAATTTATTCATTTATACTCTGTATATTCTTGTATCTGATGGAATTGTTGTAATAACAATGAAATGTTCTTCCGTATGCGTTCTATTTTGGTTTGTTCTCAATTCTATCCGTGCTTTCCTTCACGGGGAAGTTCGGGTCGTCTCAGACCATGTATGGTGCTGTGTAGTGTGCAGATGTGTGAGTTTATGTGAATGGTTTTGTATGTTGTGGCGTGAGTGATTTGTTGTGTTCGTGTGTGAATGGGAAGTTGCGTGAGTATAAGTAAACATGTTTTATAATTTGTGTATTGAAAAGTGTGTGCGCGTGTGAGTAATGGGTTTTGTGTGATTATGTGTGTTAGTTTATATGTATATAAAATTATATTGTGTGTTTTTATTTCTGGTGTTGGGATATTTTGCAAAAGTTATTATTTTATTTTTAATTTATTTATTTATATAGATAAATAGTTTTGCGTGTTGTTTTAAATATATATATGTTATATTTTACGGTATAAATCTATATATAAATTTGTTTTGAAATTTTATCGTGTTTATTTTGATTTGGGTTTGGTGTTGAGTTCGAAACCGTTCCAAAACCCAATAACCATATCGTTTCAAAGCCCAAATAACCGTGTTGATCCATTTAAGTTTCCCGACCTACTCTTTCAAAAATAATTAAATATTTAGTGATCATCGAGCTGAAACCATTCTGATTTGTGCTTGGATATCGTCGTTTCAGTTCTATGTCAATCCATCTGCCGTCTTCGATCTGTGCCACGAAAGGTAGTTTATCTCACACCTGATGTAATGACCCGGATTCTTATGGGTTAATTTTAAATATTTAATATGGATTTAAATATTTAATGGATAATATGAATGGATTTTTATATTAGATTATCGATTTCGTTTTAATATCGAATATATTAAATCATCGTAATGCGAAAATATAATTCAGTTCGAGATTTAAAAACTGAATTAAATACAGTTCAGACTTCTGTTTGAATTAGAAGAATAATATTAATTTATTATCGAAGAATAAATTGTCTGAGAATTTAATTTATATCAGTTTAAATTAATATCTTATACAGATGATCGAATCGGACTTCGTGACCTATTCCAGTGTGTCCGGAATAGTGGTATTACCCTAGGATTGATAGTTGTTGGGTTCAGAAAGGAGTTCGGGAACATGGCGTATTTTAATTTATGGGATACCAATTCAAATTGAATTAAAATAAGTTAAATATAGTATCTCCTTCATAGCTAAGTAATTCCTTTTTGTGTGTGGTCAGAAACAAAGCCAGCAAAGTGAAAAAGTATGGCCTCGTTGTTCATTTTTGAAGCCACACATTCCTTTATAAAATCACTATGGAACTTCCTTTTCTTTTTCTCACTTCTCGGATTCATTTGCAAGTAAATAGAACTGGCCACTCCCTCATATTCCTCATTCAATTCGTTGTTCAGGAATCAAAGCCCCAACTTCAATTCAAGGAAAACAAATGGCGGCTTCTCCTACAGTTTAGAAATCAAAACCCGTTTCCACCTTTAAATCCTTAAATCGAAAACTGCGAAAATAAGTGACCAAATCAAAGTCATAATCAAAATTATAAATCGCGAATCTGAACCCGAGTGCCCTGGAGACCAACTCGATGCTGGAAGCTCGCCAAACCGGGAAAGTGATGCGTCGAGGTTAAGGGTTGTTCGAGTCTAAAGGATGGGTTTCTGAGCGCGATAATGTGAAGAGTGCGACGGTGGATTTGTGGCAAAGCCTGTTGCGACAGTGAAGAGTGAGAAGGTGCGATTCTGTTTCCTTGGTTCCAGTCCGAGATCGGTCATTTTAGGGGTTTTGAAGTTCTGGCAGTACGATTGAATTTAGGGGATCCAGAAGTTGATAACAAGTTGTTGATTTAGGGGATGCTGAGTGTCGTTCTTAGGCAGAGTTCGAAAGACTGATGGTGGTACTCTGGTGGAATTTCATGATGAAGGAGGCACTGTATTTTTTTCAGAAAGAGTAAAATGGATTAAGGTAATAACTTTAGTAATGAATTTATTTAATTCGTATAATTTATATATGATGATAAATCTGTATTACCATATATTAAATTATACAAGGTGAGAAAATCATAAAATAGAACTTTTATCGCAGATAATTAAAATTTATGATCTTGTTATACAAGGATGATCTTGAGACTAGTCGAGAAAATTCATAGCTGAGGATGATATAAGCTGGAATTAATTTTGAAGTCAAAATGGATCGAAAATTAAAAGTAACTGTGAGTAAAACCTCACTCACCATTTATTTAGAAATTATTTTTATATAGTTAAAAATAATTATCTATGCTTTTTGAATGCTTTCTGATTGTTTGAAATATATATTAGTTATTTAGGATATATATATATATATATATATATTGGGTTGATGATTGGTTGGATTCCTGCAGTTTCATTAGCGGATGCCCGTAGTTCCATAGCGGATGATTACCCTATACGCCCCAAGCTATGATTAGTGGATGACCTTCATACCGCGATATCCTGCCTCGAAGCAGGATGGGTATTACTATGTTGACTAACGTCTGTGGATGCAGGAAAACAGGTTGGAGGAATCCAACTGGATTCCTCAAAAATATATTATCTGTTCGTTGTTGTTTGATTTCATATATATTCCTATATGATGTGTTAAAATCAAATGATTGAAAATTGGTTGATTTGATTGTTGAAATTATCCCTGGGCTTGAATATTGATCTATAAAAATATCGTAAAGGGTATTTGAGATTTTAAAAGGGAAATTCTATTTTTATAAATAGAATTTGAATTTTTAATAAAACTATAGAAAATATTAACTTGTTTGAAGGTATATAAAACAAGTAATTGAATTTATAAACTTTGTTTATAAATGGAAGATGGGATTTGAATCGAATTTATAAACTTTGTTTATAAATGAAAATATGGGTTTTGAATTGAATTTATAAACGTTGTTTATAAATGAAAAGGTGGGATTTGAATTGAAATTATAAACGTTGTTTATAAATAATGCAGAGAATTCAAATGGACTTTAACTATAGAATTTGAATATAGAATTCAAATGGACTTTAAACTATAGAATTTGAATATAGAATTCAAATGGACTTTAAACTATAGAATTTGAATATAGAATTCAAATGGACTTTAAACTATAGAATTTGAAAAGAGAATTCAAATGGACTTTAAACTATAGAATTTGAAAATAGAATTCAAATGAAGTTTAAATAAAGAGAATTCAAATAGAATTGAATTAGAATTTGAATAAGAAGTCGATAAGGAAACGAGAGTATGGGTATAATTAGAATTTGTTAATATGCAGTTAAAATATATTTGAACATGTCATGTTCAAATATGAAGGTGAAATAGACTGAAGAGTTAAGTAACAAGTTTATTTAACAAATTGACTTAAAACGATTGGTATAGTTAAAATAGATTGAACAGGCATAAATATACAGGAGACAGGTATGGAATAAAGTATAGAAGTGAAATAAATAGAATGCCCGACAAAAAGGTACGTATTTAATTCATATATGAGATTTTATGCGCTGTATCGGCAAGCCGCTTGGCTTTTTCTTTTTCTTTTTGAGATGAGAAGGACCGGGAAAGCTATTTGAAATTTCCCGATGCTCCCGGTATAAAGGAGGTTATGGCGAATTTTTCCGGGAATTTAAGGAGATAGAATATTTTTAAGATAATTTGATAGTTAGAAATTAACATATCAAAATATATAGAAGTCGATAAGAAAACGAACTTAGAAATAGAATAGTATAATAAAAAAGGAAGTATAAGAATAAAATCTCGTAGGAATAGAAAGAGAAAGTGTATATGTGAATAATCAGTTGTATGGTATTGATTATTCGAGTAAGTAGTCTTGTCTGTTTTGACGTTAAATGTTATTCAGTCAAGGTCTGAGAGGTAATTATACCCCAACTTGGTTGATTTCATGATATACCGATAAGTAGCAAGATTCAGGCTCGAAGATCAATGTGGAATAAGAATTAGTTAAATACTGTATTTGGGTTGTCGTAACGATGTTTTACACAACATCTGTTTTAACCCAAATATGTGCAAAGCTTGGAAATAGAATAATGAACATTTCCTAAGTATAGAAATAAACGAGTCGGAAAAGAGATAAGTAATTGGAATATTTTCCAATTATAAATAACATTTATTTTCTAAAGTTTAGAAAATAAAAGAAGGCGATATATGGAAATGTTTTCCAAATAACGTAAAAGGCCAATATGGTTATTGAAAATATTTGGTTAACAAATATTGATAAGAAATAGAGAAGAGATTTAATTAATGGAATATTAATTAAAGGCTCAGTGATTGTTGGATGTTTGGATGAACACTTGTTTTATTCGATAGTTAAATCATCGACTATCGAAACACTTGTTTTTATTCGATAGTTAAATCACAGACTATCGAAGTTTTGACCATCGTTGTCAATATGGAGAGACCGGTTGGATTATTATCCGAAGAACCACTCTGTATTGGCAGTAGCGTGCGAATCAGATTATATAAAGATAATCGAAGACGGAGTAGAGTGCAAGGACTTTTTCTATTAATAGAAATAGTGCCTTCAGTTCATCCTGTTCCTGGGTGACTTGTATGGATGAATGTCTGACAGAGTATTTCCAGAAAGGTCACGTACATTGATTCCTTCAACTGTACCAAGAGTGGAAGCGGAGGAGGAAACTTCTTTTAGCTGACACGTAATGTACTGTTGTAGACGTCAATTAGTGATTTTCGATGGATTTGACGATGTGGCATTCGAAGTGAATCTGGTGTAATGATAAAGCGTAGCTTCTAGCCTCACATCCGGTAAATGATAGAAATCGGGCAAGCAGCATGGCTATGTAGGTCGCACCTATTAGGCTGTATAATCACCTGATCTAGAGTTTCATTTACTTCTAAAAATCTATTGTCGATGCTGTCCCATTCGGGAAACGGTTGCTGATCCCAATCGTTGGTGATATACATTCGATACTCTCAAGCGAAATGAGTGGTCGGTCATGTGTGGCTGAGTTGCAAGATGTTCTTGTTGAACTCGGTGTATTCTCCTCTAGAGATATACCAGCGGAAGGTGGCTCCATACCTTGTCATAGTTGGAAATCAAATACCCAATACGTGCTTGCGGTTTATGATTTGTATATATATATGTGGAACGTGAGATGCAAACAATCCACTAGATTGTTATCTACTTGATTTAGACATTATTATAATATCAAAAGAGTTTTGATATAAAGATAAGTCAAGTGTTTGGATTTTCATAAGGGAAAAACCCGTTCCGTGTTATACGGCGTGGTCTTATGAGATATCATTTAGTTTCTGAAACTGTTTTAAACTGTTTACTCATACCAGTCTCATGACTGACCCGGAGTTTTTTTTTTTTTGTTCTACCTAAACTCTTGGGTGCCTAAATTTGTACGGGCAGTCAAGTAGTTCAGGATTTTTCAGATATATCTAAAGGAGCTTGGAGCAGGAGGCTTCAGCGTTATCTAGTTATAGTGGTTCCGTTGTGTTGTAAGTGTTGTGCTCTGATAAGTGTATGTTATACAATTAAGATTTTGTATTTCAAAGATATGATATATTATATTTTGTTCCGCTGCGATGTGAGATTCTGTTTGTTATTTCTGTTCTGCTTCTATCTTTTTCTTCTAAAAAAAAAATGTTCCGTATTTTCGTGATATTTGGGTTGGACGTATGATGTATATAGTCAACTCTGATGTTGCGGAAATCTGGGTCATTACAGTTGGTATCAGAGCCTAGGTTGAGCGAATACCTAGGCTGTGTGGAATTGTGCTCATTAGAGATAGGATCAGTAATATCCTAGAATGAGTTGAGTGTATATATATACGAGAGAGCGTATTTGTTATTTGATATAAAAACCGTTTTATATTGTGTTGACTAGTCTGTTGAGTGGATTATAAATTTTGGTCAAATCGTGGGACGCCACGATGTCGATAGGAGTTTATAAAAACTTGAACAGAAGATTGGACACGATATTGTTTTAAATAGTTGAGTTGATTGTTAGGGTTATAATCGAATGAGATATTAAAACAGAAATAGTTATATATAACCAATAGAATTTGTATATGAAATCAAATATACAAATGTGATAAATTGAATTCCAACCAGAATTCAGAATTTAAAATCCTGGGAGTTTGGAAAATGTTTTTCTAAATGGAGTTTGAAAGAAATATAGCATTGAACTCACTTCAGTGGCTGGGAAATAATTCTGATGATGGTCGCAACATCATCAGTGTTCATTTTCGAGTTTCTAAGTGATGAATTGCTGCCTTAGAAAAATTTTGATGGAAATTTGTTTGAATAGAAACAAGTTGTTTGAAAATTCAAATGTTTTGAATTTGAGATAGATATAAATATATGCATATATTTATATAACTTCAAAAGGAATTTTGAAATGGGAATTGGAATATAGATTTCAAATAGAAGTAAAATAAAGGAATTTGAATATATATATATATAATTCAAATAGAAGTGAAATAGAATTTGAATTCAAAGGAATTCAAATGAGTTTGAATAAAGAAATTCAAATGGAATTTGAATATTTCAAATATAAGGGAATTCAAATATAGGATTTGAACATAGAAATTTAAATAGGATTTGAATAAAGAAAATTCAAATAGAAATTGTATAAGAAAAATTGAAATGGAATTTGAATTCAAAGGAATTCAAATGGATTTGAATAAAGAAAAGTCAAATAGAGATTTGAATATTAGAATTCAAGAAAATATAGAGTTTGAAATAGAATTTGAATTCAAGGGAGTTAAAATAGAATTTAAATTCAAATGATTTCAAATAGGAATTTGAATAAGGAATTTAAATAGAAATTGAATAAAGGAGTTAAAATAGAATTTAAATTGAACAAAGGATTTCAGATGGATTTTGAATAAAGGAATTCAAATAGAAATTGAAGATAAGAAATTCAAATAGAATCTGAAGATAAGGAAATTGAATTAGAATTTGAATAAAAGAAAAATTCAAATAGAAATTGAATAGAAGGAAATTCAAATATAGAGTTTGAATAAAAAAATTCAAATGGAATTTGAATATTGTAAATATATAGGATTTGAATAAAGAAGTGAAGTAGATCGGAAATATTATGTTGAAATGGAAAAATGGATATATATTAAAAATATATCAAAATGGAGTTGAATTTATTATAAACAAAGTTAAAATGTTTATATTTATAAATATAATTAAAACGAGCTCGCCATAGCGCGGCAGTTCGTAAATTGGCGATTCGAACTTCAATTTAGTATACAGAACTCAATTGAAGTCGGAATTCTTTGAAACAAGAATCGTCGGGACCGGTTGAATAATAGTTTTCTAATAAAAGAGAAAAATCTGGATTTCGTCGTATAGATTTTGAGTTATGTCAAAATCAATTTTTTAGAAAAGCAGCGCCAGAACCATTATAAAACCATAACGGTTTAATTAAATAAATAAAAGGATTTTTAGGAAATAAAATCCGAATTGGCATTAGAAAAATCCAGACTGGAGATATAAAATAAATATGAACTCCAGTGAAGTAAGTGAAATGATTTTTAAAACAAAAATCATATTTTAAATGGTTAAATAGAATTAACTAAATTGGAAAATAATTAGTTAAAGGAAATTTGAATCGAAACTGGGTTTTTGGATAATTGAAAGAAATTGAGAATTTATATTCGAAATCGAATATATAACTCAAGTTGAAAATATAATTAGATTAGTTTATAATTATGTTGACATATATTTGAACAAGTTATATTCAAATAAAAAGGGTGAAATAGGCAAAACGGTTAATTAGCAACTAGTTAATGGGAATTTGAATGATTGAAATTAAATTTAACTTAAGTAAGTTAAATGAATCGAAATGAATAAATTGAGTAAAATCAATGTGAATGAAATATGGATTGGGTGTGAATAAAGGAAAAACCAAAAGAGTTAAAAAGGAAATATATTTGTAACACAAATACAAAGGAAGTTTTGTGCAAACAAATAGAAGGAGAAATATTTGTAAAAACATTTACAAATAGAATTTAGAAGGGAATATTTGTAAAACATTTACAAATAGATTCAATGGAAATATTTATTTTTAGAAAATAAATTTAATGTTATAAATGAGATATTTATTCGTTAAATAAATAGAATTTAATCAAAGGAATATTTAGAAGATGAATAGAAAATGGAAATCTGTTTTAACAGATAAATAGAAAAGATTAATTTATAAATGACAGTTATAAATTAAATTGAATATTTATCATTCGATAAATGGAATATATAAGTCTGAACTTATATAGAGGAGAGATATTGGTTTTTAACACCGATAGTTTTAAATAGAAGGGGTATACAACACATGTATAAGTGAAGTAACGTTATTAAAGAGAACATTTATAAAGTGAAGAACCGTTACTGAAAGTAAATCTTTATAAATGAATAAACGTTATCCAATAGGAGTTATTCGAATTGGAGAAGTCGATTCGAGTTAGAAATAATCGATTAGAGTTAGAATAAATCGGTTAGAGAAAGAATTAATCAGTTAGAGTTAATCAGTTAGGGTTAATCCGTAGAGTTAATTGAATATTAGTTATTCAATTAGATTTTATCGAATATTTGTTATTCAAGTTAAGAGTTAACCAGATAGAGTTAATTGAATATTAGTTATTCAATTAGAATTTATCGAATATTTGTTATTCAAATAAAGAGTTAATCAAATAGAGTTAATTAAACATAGTTAATCGAATTAGGATTTAATTGAATGTTAGTTATTCAATTAAAGTTGATCGAATACAGTTATTGAGATAGAGTTAGTCAAAAATAGTTACTCAGGATAAGTTGTCATTTCGTACGACTGCTAGCGTAATTTGCAAGGCTGCAGATAGCCTAGGGCGGTCGGATGTTTCCTGGGGGAATCAGGCGTAACCATTGTGATCGCTGCAATCTAGAGTCAAGCTAAAGGAGTTAATCGAATATAGTTTATTCGAATAGAGTTAAAGGAGTTATCGAATATAGTTTATTCGAAATGAGTTATCGATTATTTGTTAATCGAAATGAGTTATCGATTATAGTTTAATCGAAAAGAGTTATCGATAAGTTTAATCGAAGTGAGTTATAGAATATTGGTTATTCGAAGCAGTTATCAAATTTAGTTATTCGATGGAGTTAATTGATAAGAGTAAATCGAATAGAGATTACCGAATATAGTTTATTCGAAGAAAGGTCTTCGAATCTAGTTATTCGAAATAGAGATATAATCGAATATAGTTATTCGAAGGGAGGAGTTATCGAATAGGGATTTATTCGAAAGAGAGTTACGTAAGGAAATTTGAAATGTTGAGTATCAACATAAATAAGTTTTGAAAAGAAAATGGGTTGGTAGCACTTTTTCTACCTTAGCAATTTCGAGGACGAAATTATTTTAAGTGGGGAAGATTGTAATGACCCGGATTCTTATGGGTTAATTTTAAATATTTAATACGGATTTAAATATTTAATGGATAATATGAATGGATTTTTATATTAAATTATCGATTTAATAATCGATTTCGATTTAATACCGAATATATTAAATCATCGTAATGCGAAAATATAATTCAGTTCGAGATTTAAAAACTGAATTAAATACAGTTCAGACTTCTATTTGAATTAGAAGAATAATATTAATTTATTATCGAAGAATAAATTGTCTGAGAATTTAATTTATATCAGTTTAAATTAATATCTTCTACAGATGATCGAATCGGACTTCGTGACCTATTGCAGTGTGTCCGGAATAGTGGTATTACCCTAGGATTGATAGTTGTTGGGTTCAGAAAGGAGTTTGGGAACATGGCGTATTTTAATTTAAGGGATACCAATTCAAATTGAATTAAAATAAGTTAAATATAGTATCTCCTTCATAGCTAAGTAATTCCTTTTTGTGTGTGGTCAGAAACAAAGCCAGCAAGGTGAAAAAGTATGGCCTCGTTGTTCATTTTTGAAGCCACACATTCCTTTATAAAATCACGATGGAACTTCCTTTTCTTTTTCTCACTTCTCGGATTCATTTGCAAGTAAATAGAACTGGCCACTCCCTCATATTCCTCATTCAATTCGTTGTTCAGGAATCAAAGCCCCAACTTCAATTCAAGGAAAATAAATGGCGGCTTCTCCTACAGTTTAGAAATCAAAACCCGTTTCCACCTTTAAACCCTTAAATCGAAAACTGCGAAAATAAGTGACCAAATCAAAGTCATAATCAAAATTATAAATCGTGAATCTGAACCCGAGTCCCCTGGAGACCAACTCGATGCTGGAAGCTCGCCAAACCGGGAAAGTGATGCGTCGAGGTTAAGGGTTGTTCGAGTCTGAAGGATGGGTTTCTGAGCGCGATAATGTGAAGAGTGCGACGGTGGATTTGTGGTAAAGCCTGTTGCGACAGTGAAGAGTGAGAAGGTGTGATTCTATTTCCCTGGTTCCAGTTCGAGATCGGTCATTTTAGGGGTTTTGAAGTTCTGGCAGTACGATTGAATTTAGGGGATCCAGAAGTTGATAACAAGTTGTTGATTTAGGGGATGCTGAGTGTCGTTCTTAGGCAGAGTTCGAAAGACTGATGGTGGTACTCTGGTGGAATTTCATGATGAAGGAGGCACTGTATTTTTTCAGAAAGAGTAAAATGGATTAAGGTAATAACTTTAGTAATGAATTTATTTAATTCGTATAATTTATATATGATGATAAATCTGTATTACCATATATTAAATTATACAAGGTGAGAAAATCATAAAATAGAACTTTTATCGCAGATAATTAAAATTTATGATCTTGTTATACAAGGATGATCTTGAGACTAGTCGAGAAAATTCATAGCTGAGGATGATATAAGCTGGAATTAATTTTGAAGTCAAAATGGATCGGAAATTAAAAGTAAATGTGAGTAAAACCTCACTCACCATTTATTTAGAAATTATTTTTATATAGTTAAAAATAATTGTCTGTGCTTGTTTGAATGCTTTCTGATTGTTTGAAATATATATTAGTTATTTAGGATATATATATATATATATATATATATATATATATTGGGTTGATGATTGGTTGGATTCCCGCAGTTTCATTAGCGGATGCCCGCAGTTCCATAGCGGATGATTACTTTATACGCCCCACGCTATGATTAGTGGATGACCTTCATACCGCGATATCCTGCCTCGAAGCAGGATGGGTATTACTATGTTGACTAATGTCTGTGGATGCAGGAAAACAGGTTGGAGGAATCCAACTGGATTCCTCAAAAATATATTATCTGTTTGTTGTTGTTTGATTTCATATATATTCCTATATGATGTGTTAAAATCAAATGATTGAAAATTGGTTGATTTGATTGTTGAAATTATCCCTGGGCTTGAATATTGATCTATAAAAATATCGTAAAGGGTATTTGAGATTTTAAAAGGGAAATTCTATTTTTATAAATAGAATTTGAATTTTTAATAAAACTATAGAAAATATTAACTTGTTTGAAGGTATATAAAACAAGTAATTGAATTTATAAACTTTGTTTATAAATGGGAGATGGGATTTGAATCGAATTTATAAACTTTGTTTATAAATGAAAATATGGGTTTTGAATTGAATTTATAAACGTTGTTTATAAATGAAAAGGTGGGATTTGAATTGAAATTATAAACGTTGTTTATAAATAATGCAGAGAATTCAAATGGACTTTAACTATAGAATTTGAATATAGAATTCAAATGGACTTTAAACTATTGAATTTGAAAAGAGAATTCAAATGGACTTTAAACTATAGAATTTGAAAATAGAATTCAAATGAAGTTTAAATAAAGAGAATTCAAATAGAATTGAATTGAAATTTGAATAAGAAGTCGATAAGGAAACGAGAGTATGGGTATAATTAGAATTTGTTAATATGCAGTTAAAATATATTTGAACATGTCATGTTCAAATATGAAGGTGAAATAGACCGAAGAGTTAAGTAACAAGTTTATTTAACAAATTGAGTTAAAACGATTGGTATAGTTAAAATAGATTGAACATGCATAAATATACAGGAGACAGGTATGGAATAAAGTATAGAAGTGAAATAAATAGAATGCCCGATAAAAAGGTACGTATTTAATTCATATATGAGATTTTATGCGCCGTATCGGCAAGCCGCGTGGCTTTTTCTTTTTCTTTTTGAGATGAGAAGGACCGGGAAAGCTATTTGAAATTTCCCGATGCTCCCGGTACAAAGGAGGTTATGGCGAATTTTTCCGGGAATTTAAGGAGATAGAATATTTTTAAGATAATTTGATAGTTAGAAATTAACATATCAAAATATATAGAAGTCGATAAGAAAACGAACTTAGAAATAGAATAGTATAATAAAAAAAGAAAGTATAAGAATAAAATCTCGTAGGAATAGAAAGAGAAAGTGTATATGTGAATAATCAGTTGTATGGTATTGATTATTCGAGTAAGTAGTCTTGTCTGTTTTGACGTTAAATGTTATTCAGTCAAGGTCTGAGAGGTAATTATACCCCAACTTGGTTGATTTCATGATATACCGATAAGTAGCAAGATTCAGGCTCGAAGATCAATGTGGAATAAGAATTAGTTAAATACTGTATTTGGGTTGTCGTAACGATGTTTTACACAACATCTGTTTTAACCCAAATATGTGCAAAGCTTGGAAATAGAATAGTGAACATTTCCTAAGTATAGAAATAAACGAGTCGGAAAAGAGATAAGTAATTGGAATATTTTCCAATTATAAATAACATTTATTTTCTAAAGTTTAGAAAATAAAAGAAGGCAATATATGGAAATGTTTTCCAAATAACGTAAAAGGCCAATACGGTTATTGAAAATATTTGGTTAACAAATATTGATAAGAAATAGAGAAGAGATTTAATTAATGGAATATTAGTTAAAGGCTCAGTGATTGTTGGATGTTTGGATGAACACTTGTTTTATTCGATAGTTAAATCATCGACTATCGAAACACTTGTTTTTATTCGATAGTTAAATCACAGACTATCAAAGTTTTGACCATCGTTGTCAATATGGAGAGACCGGTTGGATTATTATCCGAAGAACCACTCTGTATTGGCAGTAGCGTGCGAATCAGATTATATAAAGATAATCGAAGACAGAGTAGAGTGCAAGGACTTTTTCTATTAATAGAAATAGTGCCTTCAGTTCATCCTGTTCCTGGGTGACTTGTATGGATGAATGTCTGACAGAGTATTTCCAGAAAGGTCACGTACATTGATTCCTTCAACTGTACCAAGAGTGGAAGCGGAGGAGGAAACTTCTTTTAGCTGACACGTAATGTACTGTTGTAGACGTCAATTAGTGATTTTCGATGGATTTGACGATGTGGCATTCGAAGTGAATCTGGTGTGATGATAAAGCGTAGCTTCTAGCCTCACATCCGGTAAATGACAGAAATCGGGCAAGCAGCATGGCTATGTAGGTCGCACCTATTAGGCTGTATAATCACCTGATCTAGAGTTTCATTTACTTCTAAAAATCTATTGTCGATGTTGTCCCATTCGTGAAACGGTTGCTGATCCCAATCGTTGGTGATATACATTCGATACTCTCAAGCGAAATGAGTGGTCGGTCATGTGTGGCTGAGTTGCAAGATGTTCTTGTTGAACTCGGTGTATTCTCCTCTAGAGATATACCAGCGGAAGGTGGCTCCATACCTTGTCATAGTTGGAAATCAAATACCCAATACGTGCTTGCGGTTTATGATTTGTGTATATATATATATATATATATATATATATATGTGGAACGTGAGATGCAAACAATCCAGTAGATTGTTATCTACTTGATTTAGACATTATTATAATGTCAAAAGAGTTTTGATATAAAGATAAGTCAAGTGTTTGGATTTTCATAAGGGAAAAACCCGTTCCGTGTTATACGGCGTGGTCTTATGAGATATCATTTAGTTTCTGAAACTGTTTTAAACTGTTTACTCATACCAGTCCCATGACTGACCCGGAGTTTATTTTGTTTTTGTTCTACCTAAACTCTTGGGTGCCTAAATTTGTACGGGCAGTCAAGTAGTTCAGGATTTTTCAGATATATCTAAAGGAGCTTGGATGAAACACCCCACCTCCGTTAGGGTCACTCTCAAAGGGAATGCCCTAATTTTGGTGGAGGTTTATAAGTACAAGTCACAGATATACAAGACAGATATAAGAACACATATTTGTAAACAGCGGAAGAACAACAAACTTTATTTCATAATGTCAAATACATGTTACAACAACATCCTTTCCAAAAACATAACGTAACACTTTCATAATCTGTCTTGAGTACATTATTTAAAGAAGCATAAATAAAACATAGATAAGCTGCAAAAGCCCCATAGTGGATTGTCCAAAGCCATAGTTCAAAACAGGAAAGTCCAAGCAATACATTTCTCTTCTTCAAGCTGGATGTTAAGGTTGGTCAAGCTGCTGTGTTCCCTCCCTGCGGACCTGGGGGGGGGGGGGGAACGGAAGAAAGAAGACGAAAGAAAAGTAGAGTCAGACATAAAGCCTGAGTAAGTCTAGTACTATTTTGTCTACGAATAAAGAACTGGGTTTGATGAGTATGAACAAGAAGTGGGCAAGCACTATAAACTTGGTTAAGTTGTCTAGGGTCGAATATACTATCGTACCCCATATTAATCTCTGAACCCATATAAACTAGTTTCCAATTGGCACCCCATAATCAGGGTGATGTGATCCATTCAATGATGATCGGCTCCTACTCGCATAGTTACATGTGTCTTACGACCCCCGATGTTGTAGTTACCTATGCTGGTCCCACCATGGGGTGTATCAAGTCCCATAGTGGCAACCCGACACAACCTTAGAGTGCACAGGTATGCTACTGGTGTCCAGTGCCTTATTTTTCTACGCCGGAGTGTGTGCACGCCCGCACCCCGTTAGAACCTACACTGCTACACCACCGCCGTCGATTTGACCTCTTACAATCAGCCCAGTAATCGTGCCCCACCCTGCCTAGTTTCAGGGTATCCTGATACACCTTCTAGGGTTACAGCTGAAAAGGGTCCCCCGTTACTAGGTTTTCTATCTCTAGCCAACATGCTAAGTTGGTTAAGTGTTTCCTAACCTAACCCCACCAGTCCGTTTAGTTTAGCATGTTCCATTTTGATTAAGTCTTTAGTTCACTTAATCCTAACAATCCTGACTCAGCCTTAATTGTCTTATTAAGGCCCTGACCTCTCACGTTAGACAGGTATTGTTGTGGCTGCCTGTTGCCGGTTGGTTCCGGGCAGTCTTACGCCACAACTCAGTCTAACCTCGGGTCCTTATTGGGCTCCATGTTTAACCTCCCACATTGGATAGGTATTGTTGTGACTACTGGACAGCCGGGCGGTTCCGGGCAGGTTTACATCACAACTCAATCCAACCTCGGGTTAAACACATCGTATTTTCTACATTTACATATCTTGTCATTCTTCTTTATTTCTTATATGTAAATATTTGCGGCCCATTATTAAGTTAATGGTGTAAAGGTTACACCAATCATGGGCCCAACCCATACTTGAACTTGGGCCCTTCTATTTTATATTTTCATTCATTAGTAATTTTAACCCAACGTTATTTCCCCCGTTTTACACGTCCGTTTATTATATATTGGGCTTAGCCTTTTAAGGCCCAATTTAGCCATGCGAAAAGGGGAGGCTTAAAGCGTGATACACAAAGAGGGGAATGTGAGCGCATGAACTTGCAATATGACGTTGGAATTACAAAATAGAAACTGGTGTACTTGCATAGTAATGACATATACTTTGGTCATAAAGCATAGGTGACATGAATCAAAGCATGTGAACTTGTAGTCGAGATAAGAATCTAAATTGGGTATCATTATTGACACATAGTCATAACTACAACATGAACCTATACTTTTATTTAGGCATAATGTCAAACATAAGCATGGCATAATATTTCTAACATAAGCATGGCATAATGTCAAACATAAGCATGGCATAATGTCAAACATAAGCATGGCATAATATTTCTAACATAAGCATGGCATAATGTCAAACATAAGCATGGCATAATATTTCTAACATAAGCATGGCATAATGTCAAACATAAGCATGGCATAAATATTTCTAACATGAAATCATGATTCTTACTTTAGTCATGTAAACTTGCAAAAAGGGATTTTGAATCTAATCCTAACTATGTACCACATATGTCATCATATAATCCTTGTAAACAAGTTAGACTTAATCATGGATTTCAATTATGCCAAATATCATTCATAGCCTAGCCATATTCATAAGTTTGCAAATAGGTTTTTCTAGTACAAAAACATGGCTTAATACATGATGCCAAATTCTCAACATAATTTCATATGGATTATAATAACCAAACTTGTTTTAATTACTTACAAATTGATTTATGCACAAAAATATACATCATGATGGCATAGTAGCAAAACCCCAAACTTGCATGAATTTAAATCAACTACATACATGTAGCTTCAACATGGATTACATAATTTGCGAAATATTCCAAACGTATACTTGCATAGAACTACCGCATGTAGTTCTTTATAGTGAATAACATAATTCAAGAATATCCAAACGTATATAATATTTCAAATTGATAAGAACGCACAAATATGAATAACTCTATTGCCACAATTCAAGCATACAAACCAACACAATTGTTTATTCATACCAAAGTAATACTCTACTTACAATGGTGTGATGAATTCTCTAATTTAGGGATTGAAGACGCAAATTCCTTTGTTGAATTGATTTGCTTAGGTTGCTTGAATTGCTTTAGGCTTTAGAACTTTCCTCCTAATTCTCTCTCTAGTTGGCGGCTACTCTTTGTCGTTCCTCAGCAACATGGCGGCTATGATCTTATTTTTGAATGAATAGATTAGGGTTTAGTCTAGGGTTGTTTATATAGAGGTTAGGAACTGATTAGGACCATTGATGTTGCCTGGATTGATCGTAGCCATTCATTCGATAGAGAGACCAATTAAAACTTGCCACCTAGCCCTAATGACAAAGCAGACCACAGAAAATCGGCCAAACACAGACTTGGCAAGCCAGGTTGGCTGGGCTCGACCAGGTCGATACCCCTGTCGACAGGGATGTCGACAGCCCTGTCGACATGGGTAGCCCAGGTCGACAGCCCAGTCGACCTGGGTGGCCTAGGTGGGTGTTTATCCGCCCTGGCCCATTGGGCCCGATTTTTAATTATTTTATTCTGTTTGAATTTTAAATTTAATTCAAAACTTCCGAAGGCCATATCTTCTTCATACGGACGCCGTTTTTCGAAAACTCGGACTCTATTTCGCGTATTTTTCCGAGACGAACGCGATGGCGTATCCCGTTTCCCTTAGTTCTTTGATTTCAAATTAATTATACTTTAATTTGTTAATTTCACAGTTATAAAATTTTCGGGGTGTTACATTCTCCCCCACTTAAAAGGATTTCGTCCCCGAAATCTTTAAGTTTAGGAAAATGTATATCCTAACATCCAATCATCCATCTACTCATCCATCAAACACGAGCATCCATTGTCCTTAAAAGACTTCTAATGCTTCATGATCATATGCGAAGTGTGTGTGTATATGAACTTATCTAATGCAAATCAGGCGGTCTACTGATTCAGTTAACCTCCTTAATGCGAATTATGTAAGTGCCATGAATCTATTATGTATGCAAATTTTCCTATTCTTGATTCTACATGAGTGCACAATCATTCAATACAAATGCAACATCCATATGACAACATATTAAAGTTCAACCATATACGAATGCAAACATATATGCATATGCAATATGAAGTTACTGAGCCGATCTAAAACCTAGATTGTGTGTGTATATGCAACCACGAGCAACCACTAGCAATCACTTGCAACCACTTGCAACCATCATCCATAACATGTTTCAACTACATGTTTCCATCCAAAGGGTTTCTACCTACAAGATAAGGTCGAGGAAATATACCTAAAAAGATAGATAAAAGCGCAACTTAAGGAAAAAGAAAGATCAAGGATGTACCCTCGAACAGAAAAGGGTAGGCAGTACGTATTCTAGCTTCAGTTTCCCAAGTCGCGTCTCCCTCGGCGTCGCTCCACTGAACTTTGACGAGCTTGACTTCGCGGTTGCGTAGCTTCTTCACTTCCGTTCCCAAGATGCGGGTTGGAACTTTTCTTATGGTTGCTTCGCGTTCCACTTCGGCCTCTTCGAGGATATTTGGCTCTATCACTTCAGCTGACTCATGTAGACATTTTCGGAGATGTGAAACGTGAAAAACGTTGTGGACTCCAGCCAACTTCTCGGGTAGCTCTAATCTATAGGCCATTTTCCTAATTTTCTCGATAATAGGGAATGGCCCTACGAACCTTGGTGCTAGTTTTCCTGTGGTTCCAAAACGAACAACGTTCCTTAGCGGTGATACCTTAAGAAAAACTCTGTCTCCAACTTCAAATTCAAGGTCGGTCCTCCTCTTGTCGGCATAGGACTTTTGTCTGTCTTGGGCCGTCTTCATCCTTCTTCGTATTAAGTCTACTTTCTCTGAAGTCTCTCGGATCATATCTGGTCCAAGTATGAGCTTATCCGTGGACTCCCACCAACAAGTGGGCGATTGGCACGGTCTTCCATATAAAGCTTTGAAGGGCGCCATTTCGATGGTTGCTTGATAGCTGTTGTTGTAGGAAAATTCCACCAAAGGAAGGTGGTCTTCCCATGTCCCTCCGAAGTCGAGGACGCATAGCCTTAAAAGGTCTTCCAAAACTCTGTTCACTCTCTCTGTTTGGCCGTCGGTTTGGGGATGATAGGCTGTGCTTAAGCATAACTGCATTCCTACTGCTTCTTGTAGACTTCGCCAAAACTCACTGGTGAAGATGGGGTCGCGGTCACTAACAATGATAGATGGTATTCCATGTAGTCGAACGATTTCCTTAAGGTAAAGTGATGCTAGGGATGAGGCAGTTCTTTTACTTTTGACAGGTAAAAAGTGGGCGCTTTTAGTAAGCCTATCCCCTATTACCCAAATGCTAGTGTTGCCTCTCCTAGACCTAGGCAGCCCATCGATGAAGTCCATTGAGATGCTATCCCACTTCCACTGCGGGACCTCCAGAGGATGTAGTAGTCCGCCAGGCTTTTTCTGTTCCGCCTTAACCTGTTGGCACACCGTACACTTAGAAACGAACTCTGCCACGTCCTTTTTCATGCCGTTCCAGAAGAAAGTCCTTTTTATGTCTTTGTACATTTTATCTCCGCTTGGGTGTATCGTCATCTTGGAGTGATGTGCTTCCTCAAGAACCTTCTTTATTAAATCTTTCGTCTGTGGGACGCATAGTCTTCCGTCTCGTCTTAGTAAACCCTTATCGTCAATGGAGTATCTGTTGAGGTGACTTGAAGTCTCACCCCTAATTAGCCTATCAATTATTTCCACAAGCTGAGGGTCTTCGCGTTGTGCTGCCCCTACCGAATCCACTAAAGTTGGGCGCACTTCGAGAGATGCAAGCAAGCCTGGTACGAAATCGGAGGAAGGCCTAAAGTCGAAGCTGGCTATAAACTCTAGGCTTTGTCTTTCAACAAACAACGGGCTTAGGGTCAATTTCTTTCGGCTCAACGCGTCTGCTACTACGTTGCCTTTGCCCGGAGTGTAGGAGATTTCGAAATCGTACGAGGCAAGAAACTCCATCCACCTTTGTTGCCTCAAGTTAAGATCTTTCTGAGAAAAGATATTTCAACGATTTATGGTCAGTGTAAAGTTCGAACTTCTCACCTAGGAGATAGTGTCGCCAAGACTTGAGTGCAAAGACGATGGCGGCTAACTCAAGATCGTGGGTTGGGTAGTTCTTTTCGTGCACCTTCAACTGCCTCCCGCCATAAGCTACTACCCTTCCTTCTTGCATTAAGACGGCGCCTAGCCCTGTCCCACATGCGTCCGTATAAACAGTGAACATCTTGCTCCCATCTGGCAGCGTCAAAACTGGGGCTGTTGTGAGAGCCCTTTTCAGTCGTTGGAAAGCAAACTCGCAATCCAAATCCCAATTGAACACTAGATTCTTCTTGGTCAACTTCGTGAGCGGAGCTGAGATTTTCGCAAAATCCCTTATGAATTTTCGATAGAAACCCGCTAGTCCTAGGAAGCTTCGGACCTCAGTCGCATTCCTTGGTGTCTTCCAATCCTGTACCGCCACTACCTTAGCAGGGTCCACCGCCAACCCTTGTTTGGATACTATGTGCCCAAGGAACCTCACCTCTTCCCTCCAAAAGTGGCATTTGGAGAACTTGGCTTTTAGTTGATGGACTCGCAAAGTTTCCATGATTGCCCTTAAGTGCTGAGCATGTTCCTCTTCACTCTTTGAGAAGATAAGGATATCATCTACGAAGACCACTACGAATTTGTTGAGGAAATCTCTAAATACCCTACTCATCAGGTCCACGAAGTAAGCAGGTGCATTTGTCAAGCCAAAAGGCATGACAAGCCATTCAAAGAAACCGTCTGGGGTTCTGAATGTCGTTTTATCGATGCTATCTTCATCCACCCTAAGCTGATGAAAACCGGTTGCTAAATCGAGTTGGGAGAAAACAGACGCTCCTACAAGCTGGTCAAATAAATCGTCAATTCTAGGGAGAGGGTGCCTATTCTTTTTCGTTAGCTTGTTGAGCTCCCTATAGTCAACACATAGACGGAGTGAACCATCCGCCTTTGTAGCGAACACCACTGGAGCGCCCCATTCTGAAATGCTCCTCCTAATGAACCCCTTTTCTAGAAGCTCTTTAATCTGTTTACTGAGCTCTTTCCTTTCTCGTGGAGCCATATGTCTAACTGGCAACGCAACGGGCTTTGCATTATCCACAAGATATATGCGGAAGTCTATTTCCCGCTTCGGAGGCAAGCCCTTCACCTCTTCGAAGACATCCGGATATTCCCGGACCACTCTAACTGATTTCAAATTTTCAACAGAGGCATCTAGCGATTCAAGATAACTAAGCATAACCGCATGCGAGGGATTACAAGAAATTTCCAAAGTATTACCGAGCTGGGTTAGGAGCCTAACAACCCTTTTCTCACAATCAAGGATGGCCCCATTACTGGATAGCCAATCCATGCCCAAAATCAAACCATACCCCGGAAAGCCCAAAACAAAGGCACTACATTGAAATTCTACACTTAGAATAGAAATTTTCAATTCCAAACAGATCATAGACAAATGAGCTGGGCCCCCAAATGGGTTTGAAACAATTAAGGGGTCCTCTACCATACTAGTTTTTAGGTGTAGAGATTCTACTAAAGCAGACGAGATAAAGGAGTGTGATGCGCCAGAATCAAATAAAGTGCGAACGGGGTGATCATAAAGATAAACTACACTTTCTACAGAAGTATTTATACCTCGCTGTTGCAGAGGTGGCGCTTCTAGCACATGAACCTGTGCCCCTGGGGTGGATCCAGCCCTCTGCCCCTGTCCTCGTTTCTTTGGGCAGTCCTTAGCCCTGTGGCCTGTCTCACCGCAAGAAAAGCACCCACCATTCTCCTTGGCCTTCTTTTTCCGGCAGTCCTTTACTAAGTGCCCCACTTTGCCACAGAAATTACACTTCCTCTTCTCTTTGTTGCCTTTTCCGCCTTTCTTAAAGTCTGTCTTCTTAGGCTGCAAACCCTCTTTCTTCTTGCCCTTATCCTCTTCATTCAGCAATGCCATTTGCACCAATCTTTCGTACGTGGCTCCCATGGGTATATGGGTCATGGCCAAACTGTGTAATGGCTCATTTAACCCTTTGACGAAACGGAGAGCCTTCTTGTGCGGGGTGTTGACTAGGTCAAGCCCAAACCTAGCCAGCTCATCGAACTGATTCACATATTCTCTGACTGTCTTGTCCCCTTGCTTAAGAAATAAGAATTTTTCTAACTGCAAACTTCTTTCTGCATCTGAGAGAAATTTGGTCTCAAACCTTGCCCTAAAGTCCTCCCATGTCTCCACTGGTCTTTCAGCATTAGTGACTTCCCACCAGTAGGAAGCCTCACCCTTCAATAGCCATACCGCCAGTTGTACTTTTTGTCTATCTTCTACCTCAAAGATGATGAATAGGTCCTCCGTTTCTTTCAGCCAATTTCTAGCTGCCACGAAGGATTCAGTTCCATGGAAATCCCTTCCTCCCATAGCTTTAAAATCTTTACATATCTTAGCAAACGCGTTTCCCCGAGGAGGAGGTGGAGGAAAAGGTGCCGCTGCTGCTGGATGATTCCCTGCAGCTGGGGGAGGAGGAACGGTAGGACCTGGCTGAGTGGCCCTTGCTTCTAAGAACCGTCTAAACCAACCAGGTATTGGCACCCCTTCTGGCAAGTTAAGATCTTCAGACATGCTGAAACAAAAAGGATAGATACAAAACGAAGGATAAGAGATAGTACCTATGGCTTTGGGGAGTGGACTTTGCCCTTTTTAAAATGAAATAATATTTTATCTTCTAAAAATGCTTCTTTAAATTTCCTTTTTGAAAAAAAAAATTTCAAAACTTTTTATCTTATCTGGTAAACCTATGCTCTGATACCAAGTGAAACACCCCACCTCCATTAGGGTCACTCTCAAAGGGAATGCCCTAATTTTGGTGGAGGTTTATAAGTACAAGTCACAGATATACAAGACAGATATAAGAACACATATTTGTAAACAGCGGAAGAACAACAAACTTTATTTCATAAAGTCAAATACGTGTTACAACAACATCCTTTCCAAAAACATAACATAACACTTTCATAATCTGTCTTGAGTACATTATTTAAAGAAGCATAAATAAAACATAGATTAGCTGCAAAAGCCCCCATAGTGGATTGTCCAAAGCCATAGTTCAAAACAGGAAAGTCCAAGCAATACATTTCTCTTCTTCAAGCTGGATGTTAAGGTTGGTCAAGTTGCTGTGTTCCCTCCCTGCGGACCTGGGGGGGGGGGGGGAAACGGAAGAAAGAAGACGAAAGAAAAGTAGAGTCAGACATAAAGCCTGAGTAAGTCTAGTACTATTTTGTCTATGAATAAAGAACTGGGTATGATGAGTATGAACAAGAAGTGGGCAAGCACTATAAACTTGGTTAAGTTGTCTAGGGTCGAATATACTATCGTACCCCATATTAATCTCTGAACCCATATAAACTAGTTTCCAATTGGCACCCCATAATCAGGGTGATGTGATCCATTCAATGATGATCGGCTCCTACTCGCATAGTTACATGTGTCTTACGGCCCCCGATGTTGTAGTTACCTATGCTGGTCCCACCATGGGGTGTATCAAGTCCCATAGTGGCAACCCGACACAACCTTAGAGTGCACAGGTATGCTACTGGTGTCCAGTGCCTTATTTTTCTGCGCCGGAGTGTGTGCACGCCCGCACCCCGTTAGAACCTACACTGCTACACCACCGCCGTCGATTTGACCTCTTACAATCAGCCCAGTAATCGTGCCCCACCCTGCCTAGTTTCAGGGTATCCTGATACACCTTCTAGGGTTACAGCTGAAAAGGGTCCCCCGTTACTAGGTTTTCTATCTCTAGCCAACATGCTAAGTTGGTTAAGTGTTTCCTAACCTAACCCCACCAGTCCGTTTAGTTTAGCATGTTCCATTTTGATTAAGTCTTTAGTTCACTTAATCCTAACAATCCTGACTCAGCCTTAATTGTCTTATTAAGGCCCTGACCTCTCACGTTAGACATGTATTGTTGTGGCTGCCTGTTGCCGGTTGGTTCCGGGCAGTCTTACGCCACAACTCAGTCTAACCTCGGGTCCTTATTGGGCTCCATGTTTAACCTCCCACATTGGATAGGTATTGTTGTGACTACTGGACAGCCGGGCGGTTCCGGGCAGGTTTACATCACAACTCAATCCAACCTCGGGTTAAACACATCGTATTTTCTACATTTACATATCTTGTCATTCTTCTTTATTTCTTATATGTAAATATTTGCGGCCCATTATTAAGTTAATGGTGTAAAGGTTACATCAATCATGGGCCCAACCCATACTTGAACTTGGGCCCTTCTATTTTATATTTTCATTCATTAGTAATTTTAACCCAACGTTATTTCCCCCGTTTTACACGTCCGTTTATTATATATTGGGCTTAGCCTTTTAAGGCCCAATTTAGCCATGCGAAAAGGGGAGGCTTAAAGCGTGATACACAAAGAGGGGAATGTGAGCGCATGAACTTGCAATATGACGTTGGAATTACAAAATAGAAACTGGTGTACTTGCATAGTAATGACATATACTTTGGTCATAAAGCATAGGTGACATGAATCAAAGCATGTGAACTTGTAGTTGAGATAAGAATCTAAATTGGGTATCATTATTGACACATAGTCATAACTACAACATGAACCTATACTTTTATTTAGGCATAATGTCAAACATAAGCATGGCATAATATTTCTAACATAAGCATGGCATAATGTCAAACATAAGCATGGCATAATGTCAAACATAAGCATGGCATAATATTTCTAACATAAGCATGGCATAATGTCAAACATAAGCATGGCATAATATTTCTAACATAAGCATGGCATAATGTCAAACATAAGCATGGCATAAATATTTCTAACATGAAATCATGATTCTTACTTTAGTCATGTAAACTTGCAAAAAGGGATTTTGAATCTAATCCTAACTATGTACCACATATGTCATCATATAATCCTTGTAAACAAGTTAGACTTAATCATGGATTTCAATTATGCCAAATATCATTCATAGCCTAGCCATATTCATAAGTTTGCAAATAGGTTTTTCTAGTACAAAAGCATGGCTTAATACATGATGCCAAATTCTCAACATAATTTCATATGGATTATAATAACCAAACTTGTTTTAATTACTTACAAATTGATTTATGCACAAAAATATACATCATGATGGCATAGTAGCAAAACCCCAAACTTGCATGAATTTAAATCAACTACATACATGTAGCTTCAACATGGATTACATAATTTGCGAAATATTCCAAACGTATACTTGCATAGAACTACCGCATGTAGTTCTTTATAGTGAATAACATAATTCAAGAATATCCAAACGTATATAATATTTCAAATTGATAAGAACGCACAAATATGAATAACTCTATTGCCACAATTCAAGCATACAAACCAACACAATTGTTTATTCATACCAAAGTAATACTCTACTTACAATGGTGTGATGAATTCTCTAATTTAGGGATTGAAGACGCAAATTCCTTTGTTGAATTGATTTGCTTAGGTTGCTTGAATTGCTTTAGGCTTTAGAACTTTCCTCCTAATTCTCTCTCTAGTTGGCGGCTACTCTTTGTCGTTCCTCAGCAACATGGCGGCTATGATCTTATTTTTGAATGAATAGATTAGGGTTTAGTCTAGGGTTGTTTATATAGAGGTTAGGAACTGATTTGGACCATTGATGTTGCCTGGATTGATCGTAGCCATTCATTCGATAGAGAGACCAATTAAAACTTGCCACCTAGCCCTAATGACAAAGCAGACCACAGAAAATCGGCCAAACACAGACCTGGCCAGCCAGGTTGGCTGGGCTCGACCAGGTCGATACCCCTGTCGACAGGGCTGTCGACAGCCCTGTCGACATGGGTAGCCCAGGTCGACAGCCCAGTCGACCTGGGTGGCCTAGGTGGGTGTTTATCCGCCCTGGCCCATTGGGCCCGATTTTTAATTATTTTATTCTGTTTGAATTTTAAATTTAATTCAAAACTTCCGAAGGCCATATCTTCTTCATACGGACGCCGTTTTTCGAAAACTCGGACTCTATTTCGCGTATTTTTCCGAGACGAACGCGATGGCGTATCCCGTTTCCCTTAGTTCTTTGATTTCAAATTAATTATACTTTAATTTGTTAATTTCACAGTTATAAAATTTTCGGGGTGTTACATTGGAGCAGGAGGCTTCAGCGTTATCTAGTTATAGTGGTTCCGTTGTGTTGTAAGTGTTGTACTCTGATAAGTGTATGTTATACAGTTAAGATTTTGTATTTCAAAGTTATGATATATTATATTTTGTTCCGCTGCGATGTGAGATTCTGTTTGTTATTTCTATTCTGCTTCTATCTTTTTCTTCTAAAAAAAAATGTTCCGTATTTTCGTGATATTTGGGTTGGACGTATGATGTATATAGTCAACTCTGATGTTGCGGAAATCTGGGTCATTACACCTGACTTGCATTATTCATGGATGTTAGATCAATAATGAACTATTATATGAAATGTATATGATTGCTGATAGAAATTGTTTGATTTGATATATATGCACATTTTATATGTGAGAAGATATACTCATATGACACGTAGTCGCATTGATGATATATACGCTATGATTGTTGCCATGTGATTGTTGTTTGTGATTGTTTAGGAAAAATCACTAAGGGTTGAAATGATAAATACCCGAACGGACATTAGGATAGGAAAAAATCGTTATGGGTTGAAATGATAGACCTGAACGATTTTTACTGAATTTGGGATCGCGGGTCGAAATGATAGACCCATTGAATTTTGTATCTTGTGGGTTGAAATGATAAATATCCGTATCACTTGATATAGGGTAGAAAACTATATACGGACACCGCTGGTCGTATTTCGAAGTATTTTGATTTGGGAATTTGATTTTTTTTTAAATAATAATTCTAGATTTTATATTTTTATATATTTATATTTTAAATATTTTAAACTAAAATTTTTATAATTTTGAATTATATGTTTTAAATGATTTTATAAGTAAATATAGATTTAATGCTTATTTAAGTTTTTACTTATAATTTACTTATTTTAAATATATAAATTAATTTTGTAAGTATTTTTAACTTTTATATTATTATAAATAATTAATTTAAAGTTATTTTCTATATTATTTTAATCTTATATATGTTTATAATCTATATTCTAATTAATTTTAGAATTTTATAAACTTAAATATATATATATATTAGGCAGGTTCGAGAGCACCCCAAACAGTGCAACACCCCAAATGCCCCTCAATCTCCACCAAGTATTTCCCTTTCTCTCTCCTTCCACTCACTCTCTCACTTCCCACTCACATTCTTTAATATAAACGGGTGGTGGAAATCAGGGGGCATTTGGGGTGCTCCATTTTTGGGGTGCAACTATATATATATATATATATATATATATATATATATATATATTCAAAACTAACTTATATATATATTTGAACTTTAATAATAAAAGTCTAGATGGATAAGTTAGATTTCGCGAATTAAATTCGAAGTTTAAGGATGTAAATTTATATAATGACATTAGATTTAACGAATGAACGTATATAAGAAATGAACTTGAATTCGAGTTGACATAAACTTATAAGAGATAAACCTGAATTGTGAAATTGTTTTTGAAATTGAATTTTCAAATTTAAGGAATGAATTTGATTTTAAAATAGATGAATGCAAATTTGAATAGTTTAAATATTAAAAGAAATGAACTTGAGTGGCGTAAATGGATGTTTAAATTGGGAATTATGATTGATATAAATTTTAATTGTTTAGTTTGAATTTATAAATTTGTTAAATCGAATTCATAAGAATTGTTTGAATCATATAAATCGTTCGAATTGAATATAAGGCTTTGATTTGAATGAATTTGAAAGGTTTGACTTGAGTTATAATATGTTATGTTTTAGTTTAAACTGAGGCATAATATTTCGATTTCGTATTGTATGACTTAAATTTCAATACACGGTACGATTTCATTAAATTGATAATGTAAGTTTTTGGATTTAAATTGTGTATATTTATCTTGAACTAAGTGGTTGGATTTTTATGAATCGACTTGAGTGATTTCTTATAAAGGCAAAATCGAATAATTCGAATTGTTTTGAGCTTAGATTTTTGCGAATATAAATCAAACCTAAGTATTCTCGAAGTTAAATATTTTTGTTTTGATTTAAACAATAAGAGCGACCTCTAAGATATTAAGTCATTTTGAATTGAAAGTCATTATATGAATATTTTCAAAAATCGAATATAATTGAAGTTGAATAATGTAACATTTGTTTATACCATATTTTGAGAACATTCGATATGTTTTCGAAATCGATTTGATTAAGCGATATAAATGAGTTGTTTCAATTTAAATATATTCGAAGTTAGATATTTAAATTTGATTTCAGATTCGAATATGAGATTTCGTATAAACTCTTTTATAAAGTGATGTATAAAATAATGACCACGGTGTGAAATATGTAAACGATTGGTTGTTAAAGACCGGGATCGGCTAATGTCAAACTCTCTGCCAATACCGAAAACCACTTTAACAACTGTGTATGCAGTAGAGTTCCAGAATGAAGGGGATGATTTGGAAAACGACTCCAATTTATTTTATTTCATATTAATTACGGGACCCTGACTACCTTGAGTTAGCTTGATGTAACTAAAACAGGAGCTACGCACGAACCAAGTGAGCTCATACCTCCTATCGATCACATTTCTTCGATATTATTCTATTACTATTGAGATTCGATTTGGGCCCTTTTGATTATGGGAGTGTGTATCGAGGTGGGTGGTAGTAGCTACTATGTGTTACCACCAGTCCAGCTCTGCAAACGGTGAATCCACCCTGGCATTCCTTGCGTGCTTTGTCACATGCCTTATACGAGCCCACTACGGTTTTGTTTTGTACTATTTTATATGGAGTGCCCTCTTATCAATCTCCAGTTTATGGAGGAATTACGGTACTGTATATACTATGGGAATATATAAAGGGTGTAAGGGTAATCATGGTAATACCGCTTATGTTATTCTGGATATTTTACTTTACTGATAGACACTATTGTATATAGCGTATTATATTATATAGTATTAGTTTGACGGATCCTTAGAGGATGGTGATCCCAAACATCCTCTAAGTTACTGACTGCATTTCATCGAGCATTTCATTTGAATTGATTTACTTCCATGAGAATGTTAGTACTGATCCAAGTTGTTTTGTTTTGCATTATTGCTCGGGCAGATCGATTATCACAGCTTTCGAGATCCACTCTTGGAGTTTGAAGATTATTGGGTTTTACTCATTTATATCTACTTGTTCAGTTTTTTAATCATCCGAATATTTCTATCATTTCTATTTCTGACTGTTATTGTAACACCCCACACCCGCTAAGGTCACTCACTAAGGGAATGCCTTAACTTCGGAGGAGTATTTTAAGTGAATATAGAACAGAAAAATTACAATAAGACAGATATAAATAATACTTGAAAATCTAAAACATCATTTCATTGCAGCAGAAGGTAAACATGTTTAGTTACAACACCATAAAAGAGTCAAGTACTAAATATCCATCCTGATAAAAACATAAGTACATAATCCCACTACATAACTAATAGCCATAATAGAAAAGTTAAGCTGGGCTTTACATCACGGTCCAAGCTCCAAAATATAGATAAAGCAATCTGATCAAAGCCCACTAGTACTAGGCCCAACCTGAGGACCTGAGGGGAAAAAGATAAAAACAACGGGGTCAGACATAAGTCTGAGTGAGCCCTATAACTTTAACAATACAATCATTAAAGTAATTAGGGTATGATATGAACTTGGTACGGTGATGACTGGGGATAAATGACTACACTAAGCAGCCAACTAGACATAGGATGAACTAAGATAACGGTAAAGACGCATCCACCCACCCAAGGGTAATTACTAACTGCACCACACCAGTCATTCCTACTTAAAGGTTGATCCCACCCAAGGACTTAGAAATTTTAACTAATAGTTTCGTGTACCCCTAGCTGACTACATAGGTGCCGTCTGCCCCTATCTCCACTAGGTGTACCCACTACTCCCCATGCGATCGGCTCCCTACCGTAGATACCCGTGCTGGCCCCACAGTGGGGTGTATCACTCCCCAAAGTGGCAACCCGATACAACCAACGGTGCACGGCTTATACCTACACGATGCAACAACGTCTTACCTACCAGCCCGGGTCCACACACGCATATGAAACCCGTTGGACTTGTGTTGCCACCGCTAACCCGTTTTGGCCTCTTATAGTCAAACCCAGTACGCGTGTCCCGTCCTCGACATGGGTCGAGCCCAATAAGATACATATGGGTTACTGGTTGAAATGGGCCCCCACAAGCTACCCACCTAAGCTTGACCCTTTTTCTAGTGCATCCCACTTAACCCTTTAATCATGTTTAATTACATGTTTCCACTTGGTTAAGTATTCTAATCGTATTTTCTATTGCCACCCAAGGCAACCCACTAGATTTCCACATGCCACCCAAGGCACTTACTTGATTTCCACATGCCACCCAAGGCACCCACTTAACCCCTCATGACCCACTACATGCTTATCTGGTTAAGTGTTTCTTAATTGATTAAGACCGTAACCTTTGCAAAGACCTCTCACATTAGACTATCTTTTATGGTAGCTTGATTTGCCGGTCGGGTCCGGGCAGCCTTACGCCATAACCGAGTCTAAACTCGTGTCTTTACACTTGTCACGTATTTAGTTTATGCCTAAGACCTCTCACATTGGGCCAATCATTTGTAGCCGCTGGATTTGCCGGTCGGTTCCGGGCAGTCTTATGCTACAAAAGGGTCCAACTTCGTGTCTTAGTCGATTAATTACACCTAATTAATCACCCCCATAATTTGTATTAATTATCCCTAATTAATTACAAATTTAATGATGTACATAATTGACTCAATTGTGTCCATCCACTTTATGGTATGCATAATCATACCAACTTCACACCATTTTATTAACATGAATATTAACCCCATCGTTCCCCACGTAATTCGCTATCATGACATACTTAAAAGGGAAGATTCATCACAAATACAATGGGTTCAGCTTGCATAACATTAGCATCAACATGGGTTTTAAAGGTGTCAACATGCATATAGCATCAAACCCAACTAGCATAAATAATCAACCCAAACTTGCATGAATCACATATGTCATAAAGAGGGTAACTTGCATAAGCTACTTATGTCATACAAAGGGGTAAACTTGCATATGTATGTATGACATACAAAGGGGTTAACTTGCATATGTATGCATATCATACAAAGGTGTAAACTTGCACATGTTACTTGCATATAATCAAACACCAAACTTGCATAACATGTCATATATGAACTTGCATATAATCAAACACCAAACTTGCATAACATGGTGTCATAATGGATCAATGTTTAACATAGCGATTTGCATAACTAGCATCATGAACAAATAGCCTAAAACTTGCATAACTTGCATAACATCATGATCATATAGCATATAACTTGCATAACTTGCATAACATCATGATCATATAGCATATACTTGCATAACTTGCATAACATCATGAACACATAGCATATGACTTGCATAACTTGCATAACATCATGAACACATAGCATATGACTTGCATAACTTGCATAACATCATAAACACATAGCATATGACTTGCATAACTTGCATAACATCATAAACACATAGCATATGACTTGCATAACTTGCATAACATCATAAACACATAGCATATGTGACGATCCCAAAACCCCGTTGCACGGTGTTAAGGATAATCATTGGAATATAACACATTAATCATCATTAGCAGATCACAGATAATAGCATAAACAGAAAATAGAATAATTTACACACATATGACAGCGGAATCATATAGATAACATCACATCAGAGAAGCACAGTACAGGATACAACTTAGTGCATAATGATACATAATCAGTCACCATCGCCTGAGGCGGAATCATACATAAAGAGTACACAAAAGGAATATCAGTCTACATCGCCAGTGGCGGAATCATAATATAGATACAATAATGGCGGAGAAAATCCAAGTCAGCACGGTGTAGTCAAGCCTCTCCATGAGCCAAAAGGTGTGTCAGAAACCTGTAACTAGGCTGCCCGTGTGAAAATAAGGGCACCCGAGTTTGCAAGGTGAAACAAACTACGAGTCAGTCATGGGACTGGTATGAGAAATCCATTCAACTTATTAACAACAATAATAAGGCAAATCAAAGGACCACGCCACTTTCGCGGAAAGGGTTTACTCCAATGAGTGCTCGTGCATGAAATAAAGTAAATGATTAAATCAACGCAATGCTTTTTATAAAATGAAGCCATTATAAGACTCAGGTCCCATCACACAATGCAACGCAAGCCGGAGGATAGAGTTTTTACCTTATAATGGCCAAAGATGCTTCATACGAATAAACAAAAGTGCTTGATATTATTACTAGTGCATATATGTTTCAAAAGCGATTTCAATCTTAAATATCAATCATAGGCGGCATAAATGACCCATACCACTATGTCGCCATACTAGTAATACAATCACAACCGCACATATCGTATTGGAAATTGGATTCCTTCATGAGTCGAGGCAAGGGGCAAGCTCCTCTCCGTTCGAGACACTCTAGCAAATGCCTCGGGACCGCACACAGCAATCCCCTGGATCCTCCAAGGCCGGTCCTCTCTTACTTTTGAGGATTGGCAATTCCTGAACACACGTTTCCCGGTCCTTACAGACCTATAATCGAGGCGCCTCACATTCCAACAACCACACAGGTGAAAAGTAGATATAAATGTCAGGGCTGGGAGGTCACTGACACCACCATAGCTAGAAAGAAACGTCATGCACTCCTTGGGTCCTTCTCCCGTTTTTGACTCATACCGGGGTGTGAGGCTCGCGAATTCACGTTATACACAAAGCTACGTCACACAGACCATGCTTTGATCATCAACCACAAGACTTTGCTTTGCAACAGAAGCCTTGATCATATGCCACTTAGGCGTGCCACACAGGCAATCCACTCCATGCGATTGATTTCTGTCAATACATAACCTCTGAGCTCGTACGTCTCAGAGAAGGGCGTTAAGCAAGAGAATAAATTCTCCGCCGCCAAACAGATATATATTTAACAGAGATCAATCAACACAGAACAAAATCCAATGTCAGACACACAGTCCATTTACAAGTCCGTTCTGGGTCTGAACGAAACCGGAGGCACCAATTCCTCGCATATCCGTACAATCAACACTATGTTTGGACGGCTACTACTTCAATTCCTTCATGGTAGCTACTCCAATCACGAGCATCAGTAGCGCCCATCCATCCAATGTGGAGATCGTCGGTCTTCAGTCGTCTTCGACTCTTCGACTTCTCAACGTCGATCGATTATTTGAAATGAGATAAACTCGGCCTTTTCAAATAACCCACGTATATTTAGATTTTCAAACCAATTAATCACAGGGTTGAACTATTCAACATTCACATTTCAGTTATTTAGTTAAAATTTTCATGTCAAACACATTCCGCCATCACATCTCAAGCCAACACAACAAAATTGGTTCATTTTCACTCTATATCGTCTATAGCACTTTATAACGATATATCGCTATTTTTATTTAATTTAGAAACGGCCATATTTAATTAAACGACGTTTCAGGTCGTGTCGATGCACCGGCGCTGCTTTCCACTAATTTTGTTTTACACATATAGGAAAATCTAACCGTTGGATCTTCACAAATTTTACATCATTAGGAAGGTCTTTTCAAAACGAATCCAACGGTTCCAGTTTTGGGAAAATCCGACGGTCGGATCTTCCACACTAACCATTTGAAGTTACGATTTCAATTTACGAACTGCAACGTCGTTATTCGATTTAATTTAATTATATTTATATATATATTATAAATATAATCGTTTCTGGCGCTGTTTTTCACTAATTTTGAATTAAACATTCCAGACAATCCAACCGTCGGATCTTCACAAAGCTGGTGCCGTTGGAAAGATGTCTCCAAGGCGAACCCAACGGTTGAGGTTTCGGAAAAATCCAATGGTCGGATCTTCCGCACTAGCCGTTTGAAATCACGGTCTCAAAATATGAACTGCACGGCCACGTTTCGTTTTAATTATATTTATATTTATATAAATATAGTTCATTCAATGATTTCCGTATCTTTTCACTTCAAATATTTTTCTAACACCTTAAAATTTTGGAAAATTTCGCCATAACCTCCCCTGCACCGGGAGCATCGGGAAATCGCAAATAGCGTTCCCGGTCCTTCTAATCTCAAAAAGAAAAAGAAAAAGCCAAGCGGCTAGCCAACAGGCTCATAAAATCATCACCCAAACAAAACAGTAAATGTGTACCTATTTGTCTGGCACAAAATTTTATTCCTCTTCTCTAGCCTCTTTGCTATAACCTGTCCAATGAATATGCATGTACATATATATACAGTTCTTATCATTTATCAATTTCTATTCAACTTCATATTTGATTTGCTTTGGTTTAAAAACACCATTCATTCTAATATCGCATGCATAGGCTAAAATCATATCATTAGCTAGTTAATGTATATTTCAACTCATGCACGTTTATTTAAACAAGTGGATATTCTTAACACTTTATATTTCAAAAGATGATAATTTTGGCGAACTAAAATAGATTTCAACACATGACTATTTTATTTAATTCCTATGCATGTTAAAAATAATACTTCTATCACAAATATTTATTTCAACGTCCGAATATCTTTAGCATATCACACATATGATAAAAATGATATTTTTATCATTTAAAATATTTATTCAACCAATGTATGGTTTCAACACTTCATAGTTTCAATAAAAATGTAATTTTTATTGTTCAATCTTTTTATTCAACACATGAACTTTTCCACTACACACATTTCTCAACAAATGAGCATTCCCACACATGGACATCTTATTTATGTTGTTCTTATTAAAAAGATGAAATTTTGATTGTTGAAACTATTCATATAAGGCGAATATTTTTGATACTTCATATATATATAAAAATGTGATTTTTATTGTTTATACACTTCATTCATTCACAAATGAATTTAATTTTCACACAACACTTTCCAACACATGAACAATTTCCACACATGGATATAGTTTCAATATATGGCTTTAATTTCTATGCATGCAAATAATTTCAACATATGAAAATAATTCTAACACACAAAGATTATTCAAAATTTCGGCAGCATAACGGCAGGGTAGTTAAAACCGGCACCGTCCCTAGTACGGCTCCTCGCTCTACCTTAAAACCTCGCGGTTTTTGACAATGGGGATTCATGCATCTAATTCGCACGCAGGCGGCATGTTTATATTTATTTCATTTCCACAAACTAATCCTATGTGGTTTCAACCAAATATTTTCCAATCACAAATGGGTATTTTCCAACCACAATCAATTCAATATCAACCACAAACGATCCCAAACAACAATTCGCCGTCAATCAATTTTCACAACAATTTCAACCAATAAATATCGTCCATGGTTTGTGGACGAGGGGGCGTATATATATATATATATAAATATTTATATATAGCAATTCACTTTTATTTCCACACATATATTTATATATAAAAAAATATTGAAGAGTGAGAAATTCTCACCAATAGCTATCCAATAACACGACTCTTCCTTTATAGAAATCTTCGCCTATTTCGCCTTCTTGTCGCTTTCGTTGCCCGTATTCTCTACATAGGTAAAAATCGAATTTTTACTATGTTATTCAATATATAAAGATTGCATTTTGACTTCGCTATTAAATATATAAAGATTATATTTTTATTATTCTTATGATGTAAAAATTATATTTTTATTTCTTTAAAAATACAAAAATCATATCTTACTCCTTCTACCTAATAAAAATTCCGTCTTTTTCTCTTTTTAAAAATATTATCTTTATTTTTGCAAGTTCAAATCTTTTTCTTTTAAAAGATAAAACCTTTTTCTATTTCAAAGTTTAAACCCTTTTTTTCTTTTTTTAAACCTTAAAATAAAATCAGTTTTTATTTCCTTTAAAAATCAGTTTTTAAATCTTTAAAAATCAGTTTTTAAATTCTTTATAAAATCAATTTTCAAATTCTTTAAAAATCAGTTTTTATATCTTTAAAAATCATTTTTCAAATTCTTTATTAAATCAGTTTTCAAATTCTTTATAAAATCAGTAATTAGTTTTTAAATCATTTAAAAAGAATCAGTTTTTGCAAAACTAAAATAAAAATAAAAATAAAATAACCTAAATACTCACCGTCCTGCGAAGGGGGGGGGGGAAGAAGAAGGCGTCGGCGGCAGGGTGGTGGTGTTCGGTGGTGGTGGCGTCGAGGCTTCAGGGGGGCTGCTCGATTTGATTCGACGGGGGCGTATGCGTCGCGAAGGGTTCGAGGGTCTCGCTACTGGGAGGAGGAGGCTGGACGGAGGGGGGCGGCGGCGATGTCTTCGTCGGCGGCGATGTCTTGAGGGGGGAAGCGGTCTAGGTTTAGGTTTTTCTTTTTTTTTATTTCGTTTTCTGATTAATGAATCGGGGGGGGGGCAAGAAGAAGAAAAAGGGAGGGAATTAAAATAATATATTTTTTTCCTTTTTATTATTTAATTATTTAATTTTGCAAAAAGGTTGACTTTTACATACGACCTCGAAACGAGGCCTACCGCCTGTCGTCCATAGCGTTTTACCCCCATTCCGAACACAATGGGATATGTATCGTAAGCTGATTTGATCGTTACTATCAGTTTCCATTGAATTTACATTTAAATCCTTATGTTGAATTTTAAACGTACATTTCAAATTACCGGGGTCACATACTAACTAGAAAAATTCCAGAAAAAATATTTTCTAGTTTCGTATTGACGATACGGTCCTAACAAAACTAGTTTCGTCGAATTCAGAGACCGTTTGAAAAATGGCCAATTTCCAGTCGATTAAATTCAACAGAAACTGGTCAAACGCGTTTTCTTTTGCCACGCTCACATATTGATTCGAAAAATTATGAAATTTGAAACCTAGCAATAGTTCGACATCCCGGACCCAACAAAAGTGGTTTCGTCGAATTCCGAGGCCGTATGCAAAATATCAATTTTCCAGGCCTATATATTCTATATACCGACTCTTCTGAAAATTCATTCGGCCATAACTTTTGATTCCCGTTATGAAACTTCGATTTTTCAGATCCGTTAGAAAGGTATTGACTAACAGATTTAAATATTTTTGGTTTCACTAAAATCCGTTATATTTTCCACCCTGCACAGTCGGTCAAAGTTTGAATTCAAATTTTCAAACTGACTTACTATTTCTAATTCACTAATTTATTGAAATATTCTATTTCAATGGTTCAAATTGCTTTGAAATAATCAATTTAAAAATTTTAAATTGGCTCGTATTTTCCGGGTTATTACAATCTCCCCTACTTAAAACTTTTCGTCCTCGAAAAGGAAACAACAATAAAGTAGGAAATAAAATGTAAATGCAAAGTATGGTAAAGGTACCTTGCACCGGAGTTAGTCAGAGATATCCACTCTGCATTTGGGATAAGCTTGCTTAATGCTTTCCTCAGTTTCCCAAGTACAGTCTCTAGGATCACTGCTCCACTGCACTTTAACTAAATAAACCTTTTTGCTTCTGAGTTCCCTGGTTTCTTTGCCAACAATTTTTAATGGCTCTCTTCTGAGTGCTAATTCTGGAGTTATCTCCACATCCTGTTGCGCTGCTTCTTCTACAACAAGATCTGGATCATGCACATGTCTCCTAAGTTGAGATACGTGAAATACATTGTGCACTCCAGGCAACCAATCTGGCAATTGAACCCTATAAGCAAGAGTTCCAATTCGCTCAAGTATAGGAAAGGGACCAATAAATCTCGGTGCCAACTTCCCAGTCTTACCAAATCTGATTACTCCTCTCATCGGAGAAACCTTTAAATAAACATGATCACCAACAGCAAATGTCAAATCTCTCCTTCTAGAGTCTGCATAACTTTTCTGTCGGCTTTGGGCGGTTTTCAATCACTTCTTGATGAAGTCCACTTTATCAGATGCTTCCCTAATCATATCGGGTCCTAGTACAAGTCTGTTGCCAGGTTCTACCCAACATGCTGGAGATCTGCAGGGTCTGCCATATAATGCTTCAAATGGTGACATCCTCAAACTTGCTTGATAGCTATTGTTATATGAGAACTCTGCCAAATGCAAATGATCTTCCCATGACCCACCAAAATCGATTATACAAGCCCGCAATAAATCTTCCAGAATTCTATTCACCCGCTCAGTTTGGCCATCTGTTTGTGGGTGATAAGCGGTGCTCATATTCAGTTTTGTCCCCAATTCAGTCTGGAAAGCCTCCCAGAACTTGCTAGTAAATAGGGGATCTCTATCACTGACTATGCTGATGGGAATTCCATGCAGCTTAACAATTTCTTTGAAATATATCTGTGCTAGACTTTGGGCAGTTCTATTGGACCTGACAGGTATAAAATGGGCAGTCTTCGTGAAGCGATCTACGATTACCCAAATACTGTCATTACCCTTCTTGGTTCGCGGCAAACCATCTATGAAATCCATGGAAATCTGTTCCCATTTCCAGCCTGGGACTTCCAACGGTTGCAACAATCCAGCTAGCTTCTGTTGGTCACTCTTGACCAATTGACAAGTAGGGCATCTGCTAACATACAAAGAAATATCCCTTTTCATTGCCTTCCACCAGAAAGTGCGTTTGATATCGTTGTACATTTTACTCACCCCAGGATGGATGCAAAATTTGGATTTATGGCATTCATCTAGCACTTCTCTTTTAAGCTCGGGAATGTCGGGAACACATATTCTTTTATTCAGCCTCAGAACTCCTTCTGTATCCACTTGGAAACTAGAGCCTTCGCCCCTTTGAATCCTTTTTACCATCTCTTTCGCAAAATTGTCACTTTTCTGAAGAACAGATATCCTATCAATCAATCCAGGTGTAATTATAAGATTGGCAATGATTGCGGTTTTTCTACTAAGCGCATCCTCTACCATGTTAGCTTTTCCCGGCATATACAGGATATCAAGATCATACGCTGCAAGAAATTCTAGCCAACGCTGCTGTCTCAGATTCAGATCTTTCTGGGTATATAAATACTTCAATGATTGGTGATCTGTGTACAATATAAATTTCTCGCCCAATAAGTAATGCCTCCAGATTTTCAAGGCAAATATGATGGCTAGCAACTCAAGATCATGAGTCACATAATTCTTCTCATGCGGTTTCAATTGGCGGCTTGCATAAGCGACTACCTGGCCTCTCTGCATTAACACTGCACCAAGACCTCTAATAGAAGCATCTGTCCAAACCGTTAAATCCTGATTGCCATCAATAATAGTTAACACTGGAGCGGTGGTCAGCTTCGATTTCAATTCCTGGAAAGCTTCTTCACAGTCGGAAGTCCACTTAAACTTCTCATGTTTCTTTGTGAGCTTCGTTAACGGACCGGATATCTTCGAAAAATCCTTAACGAACTTTCGATAATAACTAGCCAACCCCATAAAACTTCTAACTTCTGTGGGAGTAGTGGGTTGTTTCCAGTCTTGAATCGCTATTATTTTGCTTGGGTCAACAGAAATTCCTTTCTCTGACACGACATGGCCAAGAAATTTAACTTCTTCTTGCCAGAAGACACATTTAGAGAATTTGGCTTTGAAGACGTTCTTCCTTAGAATCTCCAATACTTGTTCTAAGTGTTTTTCATGCTCGGGTTTTGATTTGGAGTAGATTAAAATATCATCGATGAATACGAGGACAAATTTATTCAGAACTCCCCTGAACACTCTATTCATTAGATCGACAAAGTATGCTGGAGCGTTACATAGGCCAAACGGCATTACTAACCATTCATAAAATATGTCTGGGCCTCTGAAAGCGGTCAAAGGAACACACTCTTCTGCTATTCTCAATTGATGAAAACCTGTAGCTAGGTCCATTCGGGAAAATACTTTCGCCCCATTCAATTGGTCTAGCAAATCATCAATGCGGGGTAATGGATATTTGTTTTTAAGCGTCTGTTTGTTGAGGTCTCGGTAATCAACACATAATCTAAGAGTACCGTCTGACTTCGGGACAAACACGACAGCTGCACCCCAATTAGAAAAACTAGGTCTGATTAGACCCTTCCACAACAGTTGACGAGTTTGATCGCCTAATTCTTCTTTTTCTTTCGGAGTCATTCTACGAATTGGATGCACCACTGGTCTAGCATTGGGAATTAGATCGATTCGGAATTCTATTTCTCTTTGCGGAGGTAAGTTTTCAACTTCTTCAAACACATCCGCATAGTTGCTAACAATCGGAATCTTTTCTATGGAAGTGGGGATAAGTTCTAATGCTGACCAAAATTCTTCTCTATTCGGATTCGAACCATGACAGGGAATATATATATGTCCAAGCTTCGTTCGAATTTTAACGATTCTTTCCGCACAATTCACTTCAGCTTCATGTTTCGTTAACCAATCCAGCCCGAGAATAATATCGAATTCGGGAAAATCCATAACGATTAAATCAAAAGGAAATTTGTAGAAAGAATAGGAGATTGGCACTCTACAATATAAACCAAGAGTAACAGGACCCCCAATCGGGTTATGAACTTCAACCGATTCTTTAAGCTTTCGCTGTTTTAACTTTAGTTTGTGCACTGTGTTTCTAGCAATAAAACTACGCGATGCACCTGTGTCAAATAATACAGAAACAGGAATATTCTTAATTATAAGGGTACCTCCCAAAACATCGGGTTTACCTGCTCCATCGGAAGCAGCTGGCGGGCTAGACCCGTCATAGACATGAGCTACAGTAGCTTTCTTCAGCAAAGGACAGTCTTTGACCAGATGGTCGGTCTTGCGACAATTGAAGCACGAGCGAGGGTTCTGAGAGCCTTGGCTCGAGCCTTGAGAGTTTGTTTTCTGTCTCTTCGGAGCTGTGCAGACGTTTGAGTAGTGCCCCGGCTTACCACAATTAAAGCAATTTCCTCTTGGCGGCTTGCCAGTCTGAGGCTTTGAAGATGCTGCTTGGCTTGACTCGCCCTGATTTACAGTAGGCTTGCGCTTGTTTCCTGCTTGGCTTCTAGCGCGATCCTGATCCAGATGCCTTTGATCAAGGTCTTCATAGTTGCATGTCATTTCCACTAGCTCGTTGAAATCCAGCTTGACATGGGCCATGGCTCTATCATGATATTGTCGTCTTAGTCCAAAGATAAACCTCTTATTTTTGGATTTCGCGGTAGCAACGAGTTCTGGAGCATAGGGCGACAACATTGTAAACTTGTTCAGATAATCTTGCACGGAAAGATCCCCTTGCTGGAGATTGGCGAAGTCATCGTGCATTCTTTCTAGAGCTTGTTCTGGGACATATTTCTCCTTGAAGAGTTCTTTAAATCCATCCCATGTTCTTCCAGCTTCTCTATTCCCGGCGGTAAGAGATTCCCACCATAATTCGGCTTGTTCCTGCATAAGCCAGGCGCCCATAATAGCTTTGTCTTCGTCTCCTAGCCTTAGGCCTTCAAGAATTTTCTCGCATGTTTTGAGCCATGCAAGGGCCTTTATTACGGTGCCAGTTCCCGAGAAGGTCTTGCCTCATAAGTTCTTATATCTCTTAGCTACACGGCCGAGCTCGAAGTATTGAGCTGCCGGAGGTTGTATCAAAGGTCCTTCCTGAGCTGGGATTTCTCCCCTTCCTCGGCCTCGGCCGGTACGGCCTCCTCTAGCGGCGGCTGCTCTGGTAGCCATTTGTCAAATTCTGTATAAATAACGAAAAAGTCAGTTAACAGAAATGATAGTCTATTGCATAGTTAAGCAGAAATTCCTACGGAAAGACAACGATGGACTGATCAATTTTTTTGCTATTCTGCTCAGCTCATTCTAGGACTTTACTAGTCCTATCTCTAATGAGCGACTCGCCTTAGAATACTACTGATTCTATCTTGACGAAGTGTTTAATGTGTTAGATTCCAGAACTAAGGTTAACCAAAGCTCTGATACCAGCTGTGACGATCCCAAAACCCTGTTGCACGGTGTTAAGGATAATCATTGGAATATAACACATTAATCATCATTAGCAGATCACAGATAATAGCATAAACAGAAAATAGAATAATTTACACACATATGACAGCGGAATCATATAGATAACATCACATCAGAGAAGCACAGTACAAGATACAACTTAGTGCATAATGATACATAATCAGTCACCATCGCCTGAGGCGGAATCATACATAAAGAGTACACAAAAGGAATATCAGTCTACATCGCCAGTGGCGGAATCATAAAATAGATACAATAATGGCGGAGAAAATCCAAGTCAGCACGGTGTAGTCAAGCCTCGCCATGAGCCAAAAGGTGCGTCAGAAACCTGTAACTAGGCTGCCCGTGTGAAAATAAGGGCACCGAGTTTGCAAGGTGAAACAAACTACGAGTCAGTCATGGGACTGGTATGAGAAATCCATTCAACTTATTAACAACAATAATAAGGCAAATCAAAGGACCACGCCACTTTTGCGGAACGGGTTTACTCCAATGAGTGCTCGTGCATGAAATAAAGTAAATGATTAAATCAACGCAATGCTTTTTATAAAATGAAGCCATTATAAGACTCAGGTCCCATCACACAATGCAACGCAAGCCGGAGGATAGAGTTTTTACCTTATAATGGCCAAAGATGCTTCATACGAATAAACAAAAGTGCTTGATATTATTACTAGTGCATATATGTTTCAAAAGCGATTTCAATCTTAAATATCAATCATAGGCGGCATAAATGACCCATACCACTATGTCGCCATACTAGTAATACAATCACAACCGCACATATCGTATTGGAAATTGGATTCCTTCATGAGTCGAGGCAAGGGGCAAGCTCCTCTCCGTTCGAGACACTCTAGCAAATGCCTCGGGACCGCACACAGCAATCCCCTGGATCCTCCAAGGCCGGTCCTCTCTTACTTTTGAGGATTGGCAATTCCTGAACACACGTTTCCCGGTCCTTACAGACCTATAATCGAGGCGCCTCGCATTCCAACAACCACACAGGTGAAAAGTAGATATAAATGTCAGGGCTGGGAGGTCACTGACACCACCATAGCTAGAAAGAAACGTCATGCACTCCTTGGGTCCTTCTCCCATTTTTGACTCATACCAGGGTGTGAGGCTCGCGAATTCACGTTATACACAAAGCTACGTCACACAGACCATGCTTTGATCATCAACCACAAGACTTTGCTTTGCAACAGAAGCCTTGATCATATGCCACTTAGGCGTGCCACACAGGCAATCCACTCCATGCGACTGATTTCTGTCAATACATAACCTCTGAGCTCGTACGTCTCAGAGAAGGGCGCTAAGCAAGAGAATAAATTCTCCGCCGCCAAACAGATATATATTTAACAGAGATCAATCAACACAGAACAAAATCCAATGTCAGACACACAGGCCATTTACAAGTCCGTTCTGGGTCTGAACGAAACCGGAGGCACCAATTCCTCGCATATCCGTACAATCAACACTATGTTTGGACGGCTACTACTTCAATTCCTTCATGGTAGCTACTCCAATCACGAGCATCAGTAGCGCCCATCCATCCAATGTGGAGATCGTCGGTCTTCAGTCGTCTTCGAATCTTCGACTTCTCAACGTCGATCGATTATTTGAAATGAGATAAACTCGGCCTTTTCAAATAACCCACGTATATTTAGATTTTCAAACCAATTAATCACAGGGTTGAACTATTCAACATTCACATTTCAGTTATTTAGTTAAAATTTTCATGTCAAACACATTCCGCCATCACATCTCAAGCCAACACAACAAAATTGGTTCATTTTCACTCTATATCGTCTATAGCACTTTATAACGATATATCGCTATTTTTATTTAATTTAGAAACGGCCATATTTAATTAAACGACGTTTCAGGTCGTGTCGATGCACCGGCGCTGCTTTCCACTAATTTTGTTTTACACATATAGGAAAATCTAACCGTTGGATCTTCACAAATTTTACATCATTAGGAAGGTCTTTTCAAAACGAATCCAACGGTTCCAGTTTTGGGAAAATTCGACGGTCGGATCTTCCACACTAACCATTTGAAGTTACGATTTCAATTTACGAACTGCAGCGTCGTTATTCGATTTAATTTAATTATATTTATATATATATATATTATAAATATAATCGTTTCTGGCGCTGTTTTTCACTAATTTTGAATTAAACATTCCAGACAATCCAACCGTCGGATCTTCACAAAGCTGGTGCCGTTGGAAAGATGTCTCCAAGGCGAACCCAACGGTTGAGGTTTCGGAAAAATCCAATGGTCGGATCTTCCGCACTAGCCGTTTGAAATCACGGTCTCAAAATATGAACTGCACGGCCACGTTTCGTTTTAATTATTTTTATATTTATATAAATATAGTTCATTCAATGATTTCCATATCTTTTCACTTTAAATATTTTTCTAACACCTTAAAATTTTGGAAAATTTCGTCATAACCTCCCCTGCACCGGGAGCATCGGGAAATCGCAAATAGCGTTCCCGGTCCTTCTAATCTCAAAAAGAAAAAGAAAAAGCCAAGCGGCTAGCCAACAGGCTCATAAAATCATCACCCAAACAAAACAGTAAATGTGTACCTATTTGTCGGGCACAAAATTTTATTCCTCTTCTCTAGCCTCTTTGCTATAACATGTCCAATGAATATGCATGTACATATATATACAGTTCTTATCATTTATCAATTTCTATTCAACTTCATATTTGATTTGCTTTGGTTTAAAAACACCATTCATTCTAATATCGCATGCATAGGCTAAAATCATATCATTAGCTAGTTAATGTATATTTCAACTCATGCACGTTTATTTGAACAAGTGGATATTCTTAACACTTTATATTTCAAAAGATGATAATTTTGGCGAACTAAAATAGATTTCAACACATGACTATTTTATTTAATTCCTATGCATGTTAAAAATAATACTTCTATCACAAATATTTATTTCAACGTCCGCATATCTTTAGCATATCACACATATGATAAAAATGATATTTTTATCATTTAAAATATTTATTCAACCAATGTATGGTTTCAACACTTCATAGTTTCAATAAAAATGTAATTTTTATTGTTCAATCTTTTTATTCAACACATGAACTTTTCCACTACACACATTTCTCAACAAATGAGCATTCCCACACATGGACATCTTATTTATGTTGTTCTTATTAAAAAGATGAAATTTTGATTGTTGAAACTATTCATATAAGGCGAATATTTTTGATACTTCATATATATATAAAAATGTGATTTTTATTGTTTATACACTTCATTCATTCACAAATGAATTTAATTTTCACACAACACTTTCCAACACATGAACAATTTCCACACATGGATATAGTTTCAATATATGGCTTTAATTTCTATGCATGCAAATAATTTCAACATATGAAAATAATTCTAACACACAAAGATTATTCAAAATTTCGGCAGCATAACGGCAGGGTAGTTAAAACCGGCACCGTCCCTAGTACGGCTCCTCGCTCTACCTTAAAACCTCGCGGTTTTTGACAATGGGGATTCATGCATCTAATTCGCACGCAGGCGGCATGTTTATATTTATTTCATTTCCACAAACTAATCCTATGTGGTTTCAACCAAATATTTTCCAATCACAAACGGGTATTTTTCAACCACAATCAATTCAATATCAACCACAAACGATCCCAAACAACAATTCGCCGTCAATCAATTTTCACAACAATTTCAACCAATAAATATCGTCCATGGTTTGTGGACGAGGGGGCGTATATATATATATATAAATATTTATATATAGCAATTCACTTTTATTTCCACACATATATTTATATATAAAAAGAAATTGAAGAGTGAGAAATTCTCACCAATAGCTATCCAATAACACGACTCTTCCTTTATAGAAATCTTCGCCTATTTCGCCTTCTTGTCGCTTTCGTTGCCCGTATTCTCTACATAGGTAAAAATCGAATTTTTACTATGTTATTCAATATATAAAGATTGCATTTTGACTTCGCTATTAAATATATAAAGATTATATTTTTATTATTCTTATGATGTAAAAATTATATTTTTATTACTTTAAAAATACAAAAATCATATCTTACTCCTTCTACCTAATAAAAATTCCGTCTTTTTCTCTTTTTAAAAATATGATCTTTATTTTTGCAAGTTCAAATCTTTTTCTTTTAAAAGATAAAACCTTTTTCTATTTCAAAGTTTAAACCCTTTTTTTCTTTTTTTAAACCTTAAAATAAAATCAGTTTTTATTTCCTTTAAAAATCAGTTTTTAAATCTTTAAAAATCAGTTTTTAAATTCTTTATAAAATCAGTTTTCAAATTCTTTAAAAATCAGTTTTTATATCTTTAAAAATCAGTTTTCAAATTCTTTATTAAATCAGTTTTCAAATTCTTTATAAAATCAGTAATTAGTTTTTAAATCATTTAAAAAGAATCAGTTTTTGCAAAACTAAAATAAAAATAAAAATAAAATAACCTAAATACTCACCGTCCTGCGAAGGGGGGGGGGGGGAAGAAGAAGGCGTCGGCGGCAGGGTGGTGGTGTTCGGTGGTGGTGGCGTCGAGGCTTCAGGGGGGCTGCTCGATTTGATTCGACGGGGGCGTATGCGTCGCGAAGGGTTCGAGGGTCTCGCTACTGGGAGGAGGAGGCTGGACGGAGGGGGGCGGCGGCGATGTCTTGAGGGGGGAAGCGGTCTAGGTTTAGGTTTTTTTTTTTTTTTTTCGTTTTCTGATTAATGAATCGGGGGGAGGGCCAAGAAGAAGAAAAAGGGAGGGAATTAAAATAATATATTTTTTTCCTTTTTATTATTTAATTATTTAATTTTGCAAAATGGTTGACTTTTACATACGACCTCGAAACGAGGCCTACCGCCTGTCGTCCATAGCGTTTTACCCCCATTCCGAACATAATGGGATATGTATCGTAAGCTGATTTGATCGTTATAATCAGTTTCCGTTGAATTTACATTTAAATCCTTATGTTGAATTTTAAACGTACATTTCAAATTACCGGGGTCACATACTAACTAGAAAAATTCCAGAAAAAATATTTTCTAGTTTCGTATTGACGATACGGTCCTAACAAAACTAGTTTCGTCGAATTCCGAGACCGTTTGAAAAATGGCCAATTTCCAGTCGATTAAATTCAACAGAAACTGGTCAAACGCGTTTTCTTTTTCCACGCTCACATATTGATTCGAAAAATTATGAAATTTGAAACCTAGCAATAGTTCGACATCCCGGACCCAACAAAAGTGGTTTCGTCGAATTCCGAGGCCGTATGCAAAATATCAATTTTCCAGGCCTATATATTCTATATACCGACTCTTCTGAAAATTCATTCGGCCATAACTTTTGATTCCCGTTATGAAACTTCGATTTTTCAGATCCGTTAGAAAGGTATTGACTAACAGATTTAAATATTTTTGGTTTCACTAAAATCCGTTATATTTTCCACCCTGCACAGTCGGTCAAAGTTTGAATTCAAATTTTCAAACTGACTTACTATTTCTAATTCACTAATTTATTGAAATATTCTATTTCAATGGTTCAAATTGCTTTGAAATAATCAATTTAAAAATTTTAAATTGGCTCGTATTTTCCGGGTTATTACAATATGATAACATAACTTGCATTGATCCACATACATAACCATAACCTCATTATATCCTATCATAATTAGTTTAGCAATTGCTTGCTAAAGGCATAGAAACTCACAACTTGCTGATTAGCACTCCTATGAAGAAGATTAAGTTGCTAGAGTTGATTAGAAGTTGATTTGAGAAGCTATCTTCCTCTTTAATTTGTTGGTGGCTCCTTCTAGTTGCATTTTGACGGCATAACGACGTTGTCTCCAATTTTAGTATGAATTAGGGTAGTCTTAGGGTGTATTTATAGATTAGTTAAGTTTTTTAGGCCATTAGATTAACCCTAAATCAGATTAGAGCCGTCAGATCTCGTCACTAGCCACCAACCATAGCCCAAATCCCAAATCAGTGCACCTAGGTCACACAGACCGACAGGGGGGGTCGACCCCTGGGTCGACCCCTAGGGGGGGTCGACACTCATGTCGACCCTAGGGTCGACACCCTCTGTCTGGCGGGAATTTTCCCGCCTCTTCTGAAATGTGAAGTTTGAATATTTTAAATCTGTTTTGAATTTTCTGAAAACTTCTTCGGGCCCTAACTAGGTCATACGGACTTCGATTTTCGAAAACTCAGACTCTATTTCGCGTATTTTTCCGAGACGAACGCAATGGCATAGCCCGTTTCCCCTGATTCAGATTTTAAAATTTAATTCTGCCCTGTTTTATATTATATCAAGTTATTCAACATACGGGGTGTTACATTCTCCCCTACTTAAAGGATTTCGTCCCCGAAATCTCTAAGTCAAGAAGAACGTATCCTACCAACCAAACAACCATCTACTCAAACCATCAACCACTGGCATCCATTGTCCTTGAAGTTTCTAATGCTGTATGAACATATGCAAAAAGTGTGTGTATATGTTCCCTGTCTAATGCAAAATCAGGCGGTCTACTGATTCAGTTGACCTCCTTAATGCAAACTATGATAGTGCCATGCATCCAATATGTATGCGAAAGAATCCTATCGACACATACTATTACTACATGTGTGCACAACCATACACCAAAATGCATCATCCATATGATAACACAACCATTATTCATCCATTAATATAGCTACCTACACACAATTATATGTAATATGCAATATGAAGTGACTGAGCCGATCTAGTGTCTAAAGTGTGTGTATATGTATCCACGAGCAACCACTAGCAAACACTTGCATCCACGCGCATCCATCAATCATAACATGTCTCAAACACATGTTTCAACCATAGGTTTACCCTATCTAAAGGTCAAAGGTACTAATGAGAGGACATACTAAAGATAAGATAAGTACTAGACAAACGATAAAGGAGAAGTTAAAAGACATACCCTCAAAAAGGAATGGGTAAAGTGAACGCATCTTCGCTTCTGTCTCCCAAGTAGCATTGCTCTCATCCTCTCCCCATTGCACTTTGACTAGTCAAACCTCTCTGTTTCTCAACTTCCTAATCTATGACCCAAGGATGCGGGTAGGAGCTCGTCGAATAGTCGCATCACGCTCTACATCCACTTCTCTAAGCAAGCTCGGCTCTACCACCTCTACGGTCTCATGTAGGCACTTCCTCAAATGTGACACATGGAATACGTCATGTACCCCACTAAGTCTCTCGGGTAAATCCACTCTATATGCCATCCGTCCAATCCTTTCCTTAATAGGAAACGGTCCTACAAACCTTGGTGCTAACTTCCCAACGGACCCAAAGCGAACAACATTCCGTAATGGAGATACTTTGACAAAGACCATGTCCCCAACATCAAACTCAAGATCCGTCCTCCTCTTATCCGCGTAAGATTTTTGCCTATCTTGCGCTGCTTTCATCCTTCTTCGTATCAAATCAATCTTTTCCGAAGTCTGTCTAACCATATCAGGCCCAAGCAAGATCTTATCCATAGATTCCCACCAACATGTAGGTGATCGACAAGGCCTTCCATAAAGAGCTTCGAAAGGAGCCATACCAATACTAGACTGAAAGCTGTTATTATACGCGAACTCCACCAATGGAAGATGCTCTTCCCATGTACTTCCAAAATCTAAGATACATAGCCTCAAAAGGTCTTCTAGAACACGATTCACCCTCTCGGTCTGGCCGTCCGTCTGAGGATGATATGCGGTGCTCAAACACAACTGAGTCCCCACTGCTTCTTGCAAACTCTTCCAAAACTCGCTAGTGAAGATAGGATCTCGATCGCTCACTATGCTCGAAGGTACACCATGCAACCGAACTATCTCTCGAAGGTAAACTGAAGCTAGCCATGGAGCAGTCCTCTTACTCTTCACGGGTATGAAATGGGCGCTCTTAGTAAGTCTGTCTACCACAACCCAAATTCCCGTATTACCCTTCCTCGATCTCGGTAACCCATCAATAAAATCCATCGAGACGCTATCCCACTTCCATTGCGGAACTTCCAATGGGTGAAGCAACCCACCGGGTTTCTTTTGCTCCGCTTTCACTTGTTGGCACACCAAGCATCTAGCGACATACTCGGCCACATCTTTCTTCATACCGGCCCAAAAGAAAACTCGCTTCATGTCTTGGTACATCTTGTCCCCACCGGGATGAATGGTCATCTTCGAACGATGCGCATCATCAAGTATAGCCTTCCTCAAACCCTCATCTTGCGGTACACAAAGTCTATCGTCTCTACGCAATCACCCCCTATCGTCTAGGGTGTACCTACTCAAATGGCTGGACGACTCCCCCCTTATGAGCCTCTCTACCAACTCAACCAACTGTGGGTCGTCCCGCTGTGCCTCGCCAATCCGTCCCAAAAGAGTAGGTCTGGCCTCTAAGGATGCAAGCAAACCGGGTATAAAGTCAACGGAAGGTCTGAAATCAAACATCGAGATAAATTCCAAGCTTCGTCGTTCCACGAACAATGGACTCAAGGAAAACCTTTTTCTGCTTAAGGCATCCGCCACCACGTTACCCTTGCCAGGGGTATACGCTATCTCGAAATCATAGGATGCTAAGAACTCCATCCACCTTTGTTGTCTCAAGTTCAAATCCTTCTGAGAAAACAAGTACTTCAATGATTTGTGGTCAGTGAACAATTTGAACCTTTCTCCAAGAAGATAATGGCCCCAAGTCTTAAGCGCAAAAACAATAGCGGCCAACTCTAAATCATGGGTAGGGTAATTTTTCTCATGCTTTCTCAACTTCCTTCCCCCATAGGCTACTACCCTTCCCTCTTGCATTAAGACTGCGCCTAGTCCTGTCCCACAAGCATCGGTATAAACAACAAATGGCTTACTCCCATCTGGCAACACTAAGACTAGAGCTGTGGTTAAAGCTCTCTTTAACCGTTGGAACGCATCATCACAATCTACGTCCCATGCGAAGACTAGATTCTTCTTTGTCAAGCGAGTTAATGGGGCTGATATCTTCGCGAAGTCCTTGATAAACTTCCTATAGTAGCCAGCCAACCCCAAGAAACTCCTCACCTCGGTAGCACTCTTCGGAACCTTCCAATCTTGGATGGATACTACCTTCGCGGGATCCACAGCTATCCCTTCTTTAGAGACCACGTGCCCTAAGAACCGCACTTCCTTCCTCCAAAAGTGACATTTGGAGAATTTATCCTTAAGGCTATGCGCTCGAAGAGTCTCTAACACTTCCCTAAGATGTAGGGCATGCTCTTCTTCACTCTTGGAAAAGACTAAGATATCATCCACAAAGACCACCACGAACTTATTAAGGTACTCCCTGAACACCCTACTCATCAAATCAACAAAGTATGCAGGGGCGTTCTTCAAACCAAATGGCATCACAAGCCACTCATAGAAACCATCCGGAGTCCTAAAGGCGGTCTTGTCTATGCTATGCTCAGCCACTCTCAACTGATGAAACCCCGTGGCCAAGTCCAACTGCGAAAATACTGAGGCGCCAACCAACTGATCAAAGAGATCATCAATCCTTGGCAATGGGTGTCTATTCTTCTTTGTGAGCTTGTTGAGTTCTCTATAGTCTACACAAAGTCTGAGGGACCTATCCGCCTTCGTGGCAAAAACTACTGGAGCACCCCACTCCGATATACTTCGTCTTATGAACCCCTTCTCAAGCAACTCCCCTACTTGCTTATGGAGTTCCCTCCTCTCACGAGGAGCCATGTGGCGCACTGGCAAAGATACTGGTTTAGCATTGTCCACCAGATATATTCGGAAGTCTATCTCCTGCTTCGGAGGTAAGCCCTTCACCTCCTCAAACACATCCGAGTATTCCCGGACCACTCTAACAGATCGCAAACTCTCGACCGAAGCGTCAAGCGATTCAAGATAACTTAGCATAACAGAATCCATGGGATTACAAGAGATCTCGAGAGTGTTACCCAAGCGGGTCATGAGCCTAACAACTCTCCTTTCACAGTCAAGAACGGCACCATTACTGGATAACCAGTCCATGCCCAAAATCAACCCATAGCCCGTGAAGCCCAAAACAAAAGCATCACATCTAAACTCAACGCTAAGTATAGAAATCTTCAAACCCAAACATATCATGGACAAATAAGTGGAGCCCCCAATTGGGTTTGAAACAACCAAGGGATCATCTACTAGACTGGTGTCTAAGTGCAGTGACTCAACTAATGATGATGAGATAAACGAATGCGATGCGCCAGAGTCAAACAAAGTACGGACAGGATGATCAAACATAAAAACCAGACTTTCAACGGAAATAGTTCTACCTCTTTCCTGAATCGGTGGAACCGCGAGAGCCTGAACTTGCCCCCATTTCCTGACCTGGTGCCATAAGAGCTTGCACCTGTCCCCCTGAGGTAGATCCCGTCCTCTTCCCCTTCTTAGGGCAGTCCTTCACTAGATGCCCTGTTTCGCCACAGTGGAAGCAGCCCGTCTTCTTCTTCTTCCGACAATCTTTGCTTAGGTGGCCTGGTATCCCGCAATTGAAGCACTTCTTCTTTCCCTTGTCACCGTTGCCTTTCCCACCCTTGTTTTGCTGTTGCTGTTGAGGTCTCTTCTGATCTCCTTTCTTCTCGGGTGCCTTATTAGCATTGGGACCCTTCTCTTCCTCATGCATGAGTGCCATGTCTACTAGCTTCTCAAAAGTGGCCCCCATAGGGATGTGAGTCATAGCCAATCCATGAATTGGTTCATTCAAGCCCTTAACGAACCTCAAAGCCTTCTTCTCCGGTGTATTCACCATGTCTATGACAAATCTTGCTAGCTGATTAAACTTGTTGACATATTCCTTTACTGATAGGTTCCCTTGCTTTAGAGTCAAGAACCTTTCCAAATACAAGTTTTCCTCCGCCCTTGAGAGAAACTTTGCCACAAACCTTTGCCTGGAATCCGCCCAAGAGTCAACAGGGCGCTCACCATTAGTTACCTCCCACCAGAACGAGGCCTCTCCCTTCATTAACCAACCAGCTAACTTGACTTTCTTTCCTTCTTCCATCTCAAAGATATCTATCAACTCTTCCACCTCCTTAAGCCAATCTCTAGCTTCCACAAAAGTTTCCGATCCTTGAAAAGGTTTCCCTCCCATAGCCTTAAATTCCTTGCAAGTCTTAGCAAAAGTATCCGTGCGAGGAGGAGGAGGAGGAAGATCGGGTGCTACTGTTGGTGGAGGAACATTTGCTGGACCCGCACTGGCGGCCCTAGCCTCCATCAATCTCCTATACCATACTGGTATCGCTACACCCTCCGGAAAGTTAAGATCTTCAGCCATGCTGAAACGAAAAAGGAAAGATTCAAAATGGAGAATTCGAACGATAAAGATATGGCTATTGGGGATTATGCTTTTCTTTCAAAAACTTTTCTCTTAAAAGACATGTTTTTGAAAATACTTCTTCCAAAAATGTTTTTAGAAAAATAGTTTTCTAAAAATTTTATCTGTTCCGGTAACCTTCAGCTCTGATACCATGTGTAACACCCCACACCCGCTAAGGTCACTCACTAAGGCAATGCCTTAACTTCGGTGGAGTATTTTAAGTGAATATAGAACAGAAAAATTACAACAAGACAGATATAAATAATACTTGAAAATCTAAAACATCATTTCATTGCAGCAGAAGGTAAACATGTTTAGTTACAACACCATAAAAGAGTCAAATACTAAATATCCATCCCGATAAAAACATAAGTACATAATCCCACTACATAACTAATAGCCATAATAGAAAAGATAAGCTGGGCTTTACATCACGGTCCAAGCTCCAAAAGATAGATAAAGCAATCTGATCAAAGCCCACTAGTACTAGGCCCAACCTGAGGACCTGAGGGGAAAAGGATAAAAACAACGGGGTCAGACATAAGTCTGAGTGAGCCCTATAACTTTAACAATACAATCATTAAAGTAATTAGGGTATGATATAAACTTGGTACAGTGATGACTGGGGATAAATGACTACACTAAGCAGCCAACTAGACATAGGATGAAATAAGATAACGGTAAAGACGCATCTACCCACCCAAGGGTAATTACTAACTGCACCACACTAGTCATTCCTACTTAAAGGTTGATCCCATCCAAGGACTTAGAAAATTTAACTAGTAGTTTCGTGTACCCCTAGCTGACTACATAGGTGCCGTCTGCCCCTATCTCCACTAGGTGTACCCACTACTCCCCATGCGATCTGCTCCCTACTGTAGATACCCGTGCTGGCCCCACAGTGGGGTGTATCACTCCCCAAAGTGGCAACCCGATACAACCAACGGTGCACGGCTTATACCTACACGATGCAACAACGTCTTACCTACCAGCCCGGGTCCACACACGCATATGAAACCCGTTGGACTTGCGTTGCCACCGCTAACTCGTTTTGGCCTCTTATAGTCAAACCCAGTACGCATGTCTCGTCCTCGACATGGGTCGAGCCCAATAAGATACATATGGGTTACTGGTTGAAATGGTCCCCCACAAGCTACCCACCTAAGCTTGTCCCTTTTTCTAGTGCATCCCACTTAACCCTTTAATCATGTTTAAATACATGTTTCCACTTGGTTAAGTATTCTAATCGTATTTTCTATTGCCACCCAAGGCAACCCACTAGATTTCCACATGCCACCCAAGGCACTTACTTGATTTCCACATGCCACCCAAGGCACCCACTTAACCCCTCATGCCCCACTACATGCTTATCTGGTTAAGTGTTTCTTAATTGATTAAGACCGTAACCTTTGCAAAGACCTCTCACATTAGACTATCTTTTATGGCAGCTGGATTTGCCGGTCGGGTCCGGGCAGCCTTACGCCATAACCGAGTCTAACCTCGTGTCTTTACACTTGTCACGTATTTAGTTTATGCCTAAGACCTCTCACATTGGGCCAATCATTTGTAGCCGCCGGATTTGTCGGTCGGCTCCGGGCAGTCTTATGCTACAAAAGGGTCCAACCTCGTGTCTTAGTCGATTAATTGCACCTAATTAATCACCCCCATAATTTGTATTAATTATCCCTAATTAATTACAAATTTAACGATGTACATAATTGACTCAATTATGTCCATCCACTTTATGGTATGCATAATCATACCAACTTCACACCATTTTATTAACATGAATATTAACCCCCATCGTTCCCCACGTAATTCGCTATCATGACATACTTAAAAGGGAAGATTCATCACAAATACAATGGGTTCAACTTGCATAACATTAGCATCAACATGGGTTTTAAAGGTGTCAACATGCATATAGCATCAAACCCAACTAGCATAAATAATCAACCCAAACTTGCATGAATCACATATGTCATAAAGAGGGTAACTTGCATAAGCTACTTATGTCATACAAAGGGGTAAACTTGCATATGTATGTATGACATACAAAGGGGTTAACTTGCATATGTATGCATATCATACAAAGGTGTAAACTTGCACATGTTACTTGCATATAATCAAACACCAAACTTGCATAACATGTCATATATGAACTTGCATATAATCAAACACCAAACTTGCATAACATGGTGTCATAATGGATCAATGTTTATCATAGCGATTTGCATAACTAGCATCATGAACAAATAGCCTAAAACTTGCATAACTTGCATAACATCATGATCATATAGCATATAACTTGCATAACTTGCATAACATCATGATCATATAGCATATACTTGCATAACTTGCATAACATCATGAACACATAGCATATGACTTGCATAACTTGCATAACATCATGAACACATAGCATATGACTTGCATAACTTGCATAACATCATGAACACATAGCATATGACTTGCATAACATCATGAACACATAGCATATGACTTGCATAACTTGCATAACATCATAAACACATAGCATATGACTTGCATAACTTGCATAACATCATAAACACACAGCATATGACTTCATAACTTGCATTGATCCACATACATAACCATAACCTCATTATATCCTATCATAATTAGTTTAGCAATTGCTTGCTAAAGGCATAGAAACTCACAACTTGTTGATTAGCACTCCTATGAAGAAGATTAAGTTGTTAGAGTTGATTAGAAGTTGATTTGAGAAGCTATCTTCCTCTTTAATTTGTTGGTGGCTCCTTCTAGTTGCATTTTGACGGCATAACGACATTGTCTCCAATTTTAGTATGAATTAGGGTAGTCTTAGGGTGTATTTATAGATTAGTTAAGTGTTTTAGGCCATTAGATTAACCCTAAATCAGATTAGAGCCGTCAGATCTCGTCACTAGCAACCATTGCCCAAATCCCAAATCAGTGCACCCAGGTCACACAGACCGACATGGGGGGGGTCTAACCCTAGGGGGGTCGACACCCATGTCGGCCCTAGGGCCGACACCCTCTGTCTGGCGGGAATTTTCCCGCCTCTTCTGAAATGTGAAGTTTGAATATTTTAAATCTGTTTTGAATTTTCTGAAAACTTCTTCGGGCCCTAACTGGGTCATACGGACTCCGATTTTCGAAAACTCAGACTCTATTTCGCGTATTTTTCCGAGACGAACGTAATGGCATAGCCCGTTTCCCCTGATTCAGATTTTAAAATTTAATTCTTCCCTGTTTGATATTATAGCAAGTTATTCAACATACGGGGTGTTACAGTTATCATTATTTATTGTATTAGACTTCCGTTGTATTATTTATGTAAACTCTGATGTAAAATTTAAGCTTGTAGCTTCACGAACTACTACTGTATTATTTATTTCCGTTGCGAGATGTTATTGCTCTGTGTCTTTGATTCTGTGATTTATTCTATTTACCTCAGAATCTAATAAAAGTCTTTTGTTTTGGACGTTTCGAGTTGGCATGTTTTGCCCATTCGGCACGGTAAAAATGGCGGGTCGTTACATGTAGTATCAAGTCTTTGGTTTATCAAAGCTTTAGCCTATGAGGTAAAAGCTCATTACAGATAGGGTAGTGATACCCCAGAATGAGTGGAATCAATTGTAGAATCCTTCTTGAGAGAGCGTATTTTTACAGTATAAATATTTTTAAAATGTTTTAAAACAAATATTTTGGAATGTAAAATTCTGATTAATATTTAAATCTTTTTCTAAAATTTCGTTTCCGTTGAGTCCATCTTCCTACATAGTCCTCTTTGATTTGGTTCTTTTGTTCATTCAACTTTTCACTCGAATTCTATTGCTTATCCTTGTCCCTGACAAGGTAAGGAGTAGCGGGAGAGTATAAATCTTCTAGTAAGCTTATTCTCATTAAATAATTAGTTTGAAATCAATATTTTGAAATAGATATTATATTATGGTTACAATATTTATTTTGATATATATATATATATATTTGTATATTAACATTTTGTTTTGGTAATACCAGTATTTTGGAAAGATTTGACGTTTATACTATAAGACTTTATATTTTACAAACTATATATTTTAAAAAAATAAGATGTAGATTTTGTAAGAAAATTATTTTATCTCGGTTGAAATCTATAATGCTATAGTTTATAAATGTATGTATATATATAGGAATTTATAAATTTAAATTTGTTAGTAAAGATTTCATTTTGTGATATATATATATATATGTGTGTGTGTGTGTGTGTGTGTGTTAAACTTATGGAATTAAAATAATTTTATAATTTTAAATATTGATAACATTGATTTGACAATATTTTGGTATAATATATAATAATATTTTATGTATTTGATTTAATAATAATATTACTATGTATTGTTTATATATTTATGGATTGTGTTGAATTTTAATAAATAAATGAGTAAGGGAGAAATATAATTTTTCCCTACTTGAAATTTTAAGGATTTAATATGAACTATTTATAATATATGATTTGAAAATTTTCTATATATTCTATTTTTATACCGAAAAATGTTTCGAGTATTTACCTGATGTTAAAGTTGGTCTATCGAATACTTAGTGATTTAGGGTATACGTCTGATCAACGTATATATAAAATTCTATGTGTATTAGATAGATATAGAGTCACACTCTAGTCGCTTGAAAATGATTCTGGTAATGACCGCGACATCATCAATATCTATTTTCGGGTTTCGAAAGTGGGATAGATATATATCACCAATCGAGACGTCGGGTGAATACTTAAACTATTTTGAAATATATTTGAAATATTTTTACATTTGATTTATATATATTTCAAATTATAATATGAACTATTAGTCTAGATATATTAATTATTTAATTACTATAACTTTACCTTTTCCTTTTTAGGGACGAAAAGGTCTGAGTAAGGGAGAATGTAACAAGCCAAATTTTTAAGCGTATTTTATATAATAATTTAGTTTAAATTTTGATTTCTATTTTATTTTAAACTCAATTTGTTTAAATTTTTGTATGATAGCTACTTTTATTTTGATTTACAAACTGTCGTTTGTTTTGGTTTTATATTACAAATGAATTTGATTTCGACTAAATATAATTTAATAATAGAAAACAATGTTTGTAATTTCTATTTGATAAAATTTAATCGTGTTTATTTATTTGAATTTTTTTACATTTAAATTTAAATATTAAACTCGAATTATATTTGTTTTTCTAATATTAATAAGATTTGAATTCAATCTTAAGATTTTATTTTTAAAACAATTATCTCGTATTTTATTTGATTTACTAATATGATATATTTTCGATATTTATAGAATTTTACCTTTGTTATTATTTCGAATAATTTCTCTTGTTGATCAATCATATTGTATTGATCAATTTTGTGGCAAATAACGTTCAATTCTCATTATGTATATGCGGTGAACTGTTCGTTCTGATTGAATTGAAACTATCAGTTCTATTTCATATTTTCATTCGAACTGTTCTTTATATATATATATATATTATTTATTTATTGTTCATTACATAAATTTTAAAAGAAAACCGTTCAATTCTTTCAATTTTGAAACTTGTCAATTCTTTTTCTATATCTTAAACGTTCGTTTCTCTAATTCCGAATCTATTTGGTACCTTTCATTATTAAACACACGTCCGTTTGAAATTTTAAAATCGACTTTGGAATGTTTCAATACACTTCGTAAACAGCAGATCCGTTTAATTTGCTTACTTCGTGAATATAATAGCCGACTGTTCTCTTCTCCCAAAAGTCATCCGTTCCTTTTCTAAAAGCTGCTCCACCCATTTTTCTTCCTCACTTTCTTTTCTACCCCAAGCCATTCTTTCCCCTTTGCCATCGCAATCTTCCATCCGCCAAGCCTCCGCCCTGAAGACCCTTCGCCTGACCCAAAGCTAACCCTTCCGACCAGAACCTCCAGTCTCCGACCAAGCCAACTCAGCCATCTGCCGCGAGCCTCATCACAACAGCCAAGTCCCGCTCCGACCATCACCTTCGCTCCTCTAACGCAACTTCCCTAACACCATACTGCATTTTCCCCTTCGCTGTCAATTTCTTCAAGTCATGCAGACCCGCCAAACTTCTTACCTGTTAAGCCGTTCCCAACCCCATGAATACATCCCACCCAGCGCGAGCTGATCTCCCCACTACTAGCCAAGCTACCCCCGCCCTGAAGTCGAGATCCATTTCTCCGCCTGACTTTCTCGAACCCATTCTCCTACTCACTATCTCCAGTTGAATCCGCATCCATGCCCTCCAAGCTGCCAAGCCTGCTCGCATGTGTGTTTGGTGTTGATTTGTGCGAGAGTAGTGTGAGTGCGTGCATATCAGTTTATGTGTGAGTACAGTTCAATGTTGTGTCATTTTTATTTTGGTGTGAATTATGTATATATTTGTTGAGGATTATATATGTATATATAATATTTTGTGTATGATTAATTTGTTGTGTGAAAATTTTTATGGGGAGATTTAAGTCATATTTGTGTGTGACCATGTATGGTACTGTGTAGTGTGCAGATGTGTGAGTTTGCATGAATGGGTCTGTATGTTGTGGCGTGAGTGATTTGTTGTGTTCGTGTGTGAATGGGAAGTTGCATGTGTATAAGTATGGAACAACATGTTTTATAATTTGTGTATTGAAAAGTGTGTGTGCGTGTGAGTAATGGGTTTTGTGTGACTGTGTGTGTTAGTTTATATGTATATAAAATTATATTGTGTGTGTTTATTTCTGGTGTTGGGATATTTTGCAAAAGTTCTTATTTTATTTTTAATTTATATATATATATATATAAATAGTTTTGCGTGTTGTTTTAAATATATATGTTGTATTTTACGGTGCATATATATATATATATATATATAAATCTGTTTTGAAAATTTATCGTATTTATTTTGATTTGGGTTCGGTGTTGAGTTCGAAACCGTTCCAAAACCCAAAAGCCATACCGTCTCAAAGCCCAAATAATCGTGTTGATCCATTTCAGTTTCCCGACCTCCTCCTTCATAAATATTGAATATTTAGTGAACATCAAGCTGAAACCATTCTGATTTATGCCTGGATATCGTCGTTTCAATTCTATGTGAATCCATCTGCCATCTTCGATCTGTGCCACGAAAGGTGAGTTTATCTCGCACCTGACTTGCATTATTCATGGTTGTTAGATCAATAATGAACTGTTATATGAAATGTATAGGATTGCTGATAGAATTTGTTTGATTTGATATATATGCACATTTCATATGTGACACAATGTACTTGTATGACACGTAGTCGCACTGATGATATACATGCTACGATTGTTTCCATGTGATTGTTGTTTATGATTATTGATACCCCTAGTTTAGGAAAATCACTAAGGGTTGAAATGATACATACCTGAACGGACATTAAAGTTGGAAAAAATCGTTATGGGTTGAAATGATAGACCTAAACGATTTTTACTAGATTTGGGATCGCGGATTGAAATGATAGACCCGCTGAATTTTATAATTTGCGGGTTGAAATGATAAATATCCATATCACTTGGCCATAGGGTAGAAAACTATATACGGACACCGCGTATTTTTGAAGTATTTTGATTTGGGAATTTGATTTTATTAAATAATAACTCTAGATTTTATATTTTTATATATTTATATTTCAAATATTTTAAACTTAAATTTTTATAGTTTTGAATTATATGTTTTAAATGATTTTATAAGTAAATATAGATTTGGTGCTTATTTAATTTTTTACTTATAATTAATTTATTTTAAACTATATAATGTAATTTTATTTGTATTTTTAACTTTTATGTTATTATAAATAATTAATTTAAAATTATTTTTTGTATTATTTTAATCTTATATATGTTTATAATCTATATTCTAATTAATTTTAGAATTTTATAAACTTATATATATATATCTATTTTCAAAATTATTTTTTTTTTTATATTTTTTGAACTTTAATAATAAAAGTCTAGATGAATAAGTTAGATTTCACGATTTAAATTCAAACTTTAACATTGTAAATTTATATAATGATATTCGATTTAATGAATGAACATATATAAGAAATGAACTTGAATTTGAATCGATATAAACTTATACAAGATAAACCTAAATTGTAATATTGTTTCTGAAATTGAATTTTCAAATTTAAGGAATGAATTTGATTTTAAAACAGATGAATGCAAATTCGAACAATTTAAATATTAAAAGAAATGAACTTGAGTGGCGTAAATGGATGTTTGAATTGGGAATTATGATTGATATAAATTTTAATTATTTAGTTTGAATTTAGAAATTTGTTAAATCGAATTCATAAGAATTATTTGAATCGTATAAAACGTTCGAATCGAATATAAGGCTTTGATTTGAATGAATTTGAATGGTTTGACTTGAGTAATAGTATGTTATTTTTTAGTTTAAACTGAGGCATAAGATTTCGATTTCGAATTGTATGACTTAAATTTCAATACATGATACGATTTCATTAAATTGAAAATGTAAGTTTTTGGATTTGAATTGTCTATATTTATCTTGAACTAAGTGGTTGGATTTTTATGAATCAACTTGAGCGATTTCTTATAAAGGTAAAATCGAATAATTCGAATTGTTTTGAACTTAGATTTTTGCGAGTATAAATCAAACTGAAGTATTCTCGAAGTTAAGTTTTTTTTGATTTAAACAATAACAACGACCTCTAAGATATGATTTAATATAAGTCGTTTTGAATTGAAAAACGTTATATGAATATTTCCGAAAATCGAATATAATTGAAGTTGAATAATGTAATATTAGTTTATACCATATTTTGAGAACTTTCGATATGTTTCCGAAATCGATTTGATTAAGTGATATAAATGAGTTGTTTCAATTTAAATATATTCGAAGTTAGATATTTAAATTTGATTTTAGATTCGAATATGAGATTTCATATAAACTCGTTTATAAAGTGATTTATAAAATAATGACCATGGTGTAAAATATGTAAACAATTCGTTGTTAAAGAGACTGGGATCGGCCATTTTCATACTCTCTGCCAATACCGAAAACCACTTTAACAACTATTTATGCGGTGGAGTTCCAGAATGAAGGGGATGATTTGGCGAATGACTCCATTTTATTTTATTTCATATTAATTACAAGTCCTTGACTACCTTGAGTCAGCTTGATGTAGCTAAAACAGGAGCTACACACGGATCAAGTGAGCTCATACCTCCTATCGAGAACACTTCTTCGATATTATTCTATTACTGTTGAGATTCGATTTGGGCCCTTTTGATTATGGGAGTGTGTATCGAGGTGGGCGGTAATAGCTACTATGCGTTACAACCAGTCCGTCTCTACAAACGGTGAATCCACCATGGCATTCCTTGCATGCCTTGTCACATGCCTTAAACGAGCCCACTATGATTTTGTTTTGTACTGTTTCATATGGAGTGCCCTCTAATCAACCTCCAGTTTACGGAGGAACTATGGTACTGTATATACTATGGGAATACATAAACGATGTAAGGGTAATCATGGTAATCCCGCTTACGCTATTTTGGATATTTTATTTTACTGATAGACACTATCGTATATAGCATATTATACTATATAGTATTAGTTCGATGGATCCTTAGAGGATGGTGATCCCAAACATCCTCTAAGTTACTGATTGCATTTCATCTAGCATTTCATTTGAATTGATTTACTTCCATGAGAATGTTAGTCCTGATCCGAGTTGTTTTGTTTTGCATTATTGCTCGGGTCAGATCGATTATCACAGCTTTCGAGATCCACTCTTGGAGTTTGAAGATTATTGGGTTTTACTCATTAATATCTATTTGTTCAGTTGTTCAGTCATCCAGTTATTTCTTTCATTTCTATTTCTGACTGTTATCATTATTTATTGTATTAGAATTCCGTTGTATTATTTATGTAAACTCTGATGTAAAATTTTAGCTTGTAGCTTCACGAACTACTATTGTATTGTTTATTTACTCTAGGAGATTTTATTGCTCTGTGTCTGTGTCTGTGATCTGTGATTATGTGATTTATTCTATTTACCTCAGAAGCTAATAACAATATGTTGTTTTGGACGTTTCGAGTTGACATGTTTTGTCGATTTGGCATGGTAAAAATGGCAGGTCGTTACATCAAGGTTGGTATTATAGAGATCCAAAAATAGTAGGTCCTAGAGTGACCATGGAATGGGATGTAATGAGTATGGCATTAATTTGGAAATCAATATGTTAAGTACTTAGGAATTTGGAATTATTTCAAATTTGTGGGCAAGGTAGTAGTGTCTTAGATGCGAAGAGAAAATGGATTACGTAACACCCCACCTCCGTTAAGGTCACTCACAAAGGGAATGCCTTAACTTTGGTGGAGCATTTTAGTAAACAGAACAGAATATTACAAGACAGATAAACAGTGCTTGAAAAATTATAACTTTATTACAGCGGAAAACAGAAATCAGTATGGTTACATCCTTCCAAATCACAATATCAGAATTCAAGTAGTAAATATCAGTCTTGTACAAAAAGCCTTCAGAATGCATAGTTTAAAATCATAATCCCCACAGAAGAAGACAAGCCATACTTTAAGCACTTCGAGCAGAAGAAATCTGGATCAAGCTAGAGTATTCCCTTCTACGAAACCTGGGGGGGAACGGAAGAAAGGAGGCGAAACAACAAGGGTCAGACAAAAAGTCTGGCAAGTCCAGTGACTTTCAGCATATGAACAGATAATAATAATAATGACATGAAAGCAAAACTGGATAAGAGATGGCAGTAACATGAGTAGCAGATATACTTAGGTTAAACAGCAGAAACAGAATGATGCAGACTAAGCCATGCTTCTTATTTATATCTTACTTCTCTGCACTAATACTAGTATAACAGAATTAGGTGTCACCCTAATGTCTAAACTGAAACAGAAACGGGTACAGAATAATTTCCACAGAAGAGAGTGCTAGTAATGGGCCTTTACCACCCGAACAGAAACAGACAGAAGCAGATTAATCCCTACGGAAACAGAATGTAGAATTAGGTGTACACTAGTAAAGGGCCTTTACCACCCCAACAGATGGTACCACGCAGAAACAGACAGGTGTTACCACCCAATAGAAACAGACGGTACCAACAGAAATAGACAGAACTAAGTGTACCCTAAAACCCTACCCCAAGCGATTGGCTCCTTAATACATAAATACCCTATGTCGGCCCCACAGTAGGGTGTATCACTCCCTAAAGTGACAACCAATTGGCACAGACCTATTTACAGATTTCACGGCATCTTACATCCTCAGAGGCAGACCGGGATCCATGCACGCACATGACCCGGTTGGAACGCACCATCAACACCCCTCGCCATTATCAGAATGAACCGCTTATAATTAGTTCAGTAAGCGTGCCCGGACCCTACCTACTGTTGGGTCAAAGTTTTGATACCAGAAAGGGTTACTGACTAATATGGGTCCCAAACAACAGATGACACAAGTAATTCCCTTCCTATCCTTGTGTCCCCAGACTAACAGATTTTCAGATTAACTTGTTTACAAGTTCAGACATACAGAATTCAGATCAACTAGTTCACAGATTAACAGACTTATAGAATTACTGGTTACAGATTAACCGGTTACAGATTGTCTAACTTTGTATTGGGCCTACAGATTCACGAAACGGGTTTATCAGATTTAATTGGCTTAACCTTACCCACCCAACATGTTTTAGACATCATATTTATCTCAGATTTTCATTAGTTAAATATTAATGCCCAGACCTCTCACATTAGACTGACAGTTTGCGGCTACTGGTTAGGCCGGTTGGTTCCGGGCAGGTTTCTGTCGCAAACTGAGTCTAACCTCGGGTTTCAAGAACGTTATGACTAACTTCTCACATTAGAACCTATTGTTTGCGGCCACTGGAATATGCCGGACGGTTCCGGGCAGAATTACGCCACAAACTCATTCTAACCTCGAGTTAGCCATGTTTATCTTTGCGGCCAATTAATTAATAATTTACCATTTATGCCCACGCCTAATATACATGTTAATTATTCATAGCTAATTCAGATCATGTCAATAACAGACTGAATATATCAACTTAACAGACATAGCAGATAACAGATTTAGGCGACTTAACGGATTCAGCAGATTAAGAAACTAGCAGATAACAGATTAGGCATCTCAACAGATTTAGTTTGGCATTCTCAACAGACTTAGCAGATGACAGATTTGGCAGATGAACAGATCTAGCAGACTAGGCAATAGATTAGGCAATATAACAGGACTAGCAGATTAGGCAAATATAGCAGAACTAAATATAACAGATTTAATCATTCTTTAAAGTTTCACAAACATATCTTGCCTAAATATAAATCTTGCCTAAGTTCACGTGCATAAATAATAGTCATGATTCACAATATGATCGTAAATCCCATGTTTGCATTAAATTTACATAGCACAGATTAGGGTCATAATTTACCATATATCATATGTTTCAATCTTTATTAAACTTGCATAGTACAGAAGATCCATATATAAATTATACCAAATATAGCCATAGATTACTATGCATGTCATATATTCCAAGATCCCTTACTTAGGTGTTTATTTATATTAATTGTAACACCCCGTGTATTCTCTAACTGTGAAATTAACAAATTAAAGTATAATTAATTTGAAATCAAAGAACTAAGGGAAACGGGATACGCCATTGCGTTCGTCTCGGAAAAATACGCGAAATAGAGTCCGAGTTTTCGAAAAACGGAGTCCGTATGAAGAAGATATGGCCTTCGGAAGTTTCTGAATTAAGTTTAAAATTCGAACAGAATAAAACAGCTCAGAAAAACAAGTTTAAATTCCAAAATCGGGCCCAATTGGCCAGGGCGGGAAAACTCCCGCCTAATGCACCCAGGTCGACTGGGCTGTCGACCTGGTCTAGCCAGGTCGACAGGGCTGTCGACAGGGCTGTCGACCTGGTCCAGAGCCAGGTCGAACCCAGCCCAACCTGGCTGGCCTATTCTATGTTGGTCGATTTTCAGAAGTCTGCTTTGTCATTAGGGCTAGGTGGCAGGCTCTAATTGGTCTCTCTTTCGAATGAATGGCTACGATCAATCCAAGCAACATCGATGGTCCTAATCAGTTCATAAACCCTATAAAAATGACCCTAGACTCAACCTAATCTATTCATTCAAAAAAATAAGAACAAGGCCATCATGTTGCTGAGGAACGACTAAGAGTAGCCACCAATTGGAGAGAGAATTAGGAGGCAAATTCTAAAGCATAAAGCAACTTAATCAAATCAAATCAACAAGGAATCGCATCTCCAAATCCCTAAATTGGAGAATTCGCCACACAATTGTAAGTAGAGTATTATTTTGGTATGAACAAATAACTGTGTTGGTTTGTATACTTGATTGTGGTGATAAAGTAATTCATATTTGTGCGTTACTATGATTCTTATCGATTTGGAATATTGTATATGTTTGGATATTCGCAAAACATGTTATTTATTATAAAAACTACATATTTGCGGTAGTTTTATGCAAGTATACGTTTGGAATATTCGCAAATTATGTAATCCATGTTGAAGCTACATGTATGTAGTTGTTTAATTAAAACTCATGCAAGTTTGGGGTTTTGCTACTATGCCATCATAATGTGTATTTTTATTCAAAAATTATTTTTGTGAATAATTGGAGCAAATTTGGGTTATTATAATTCATATGAAACTATGTTGAAAATTTGGCATCATGATCTATGTATTAAGCCATGCTTTTGTACTAGGAAACCTATTTGCAAACTTATGAATATGACTAGGATATGATTGATATTTTGCATAATTGAAATCCATGTTAGGTCTATATTGTTAACAAGAATTATATGATGACATATGTGGTACATAGCTAGGTTAGATTCAAAATCCCTTTTGCAAGTTTGCATGACTAAAGTAAAAATCATGATTTCATGTTAGAAATATTTATGCCATGGTTGTGTGAATAGATTTAAAATCATGATTTAGTTGAGTTATACTTTTGTGTTAGTAACAAAAGTGAGCACCTTTGTAAACATGTAGTAATCTTATGAACATGATTTGCTTATGTTTGACATTATGCCTGAATAAAAATATAGGTTTATGTTGTAGTTAAGACTATGTGTCGATAATGATATCCAATTTAGATTCTCAACTTAACTACAAGTTTACATGCTTTGATTCATGTCACTTATGCTACTATGCAAGTACACCAGTTTCTGTTTTGTAGTTCCAACGTTATGTTGCAAGTTCATGCGTTCACATTCCCCTTTTGTGTATGTAATCACGCTTTAAGCCTCCCCTTTTTCTCATGGCTAAGTTGGGCTTAAAAAGGGCTAAGCCCAACATATATATATATTAAACGGACGTGTTAAACGGGGGAAATAACGTTGGGTTAAATTTATCAATAAATGAAAATATAAAGTAGAAGGGCCCAAATTCAAGTATGGGTTGGGCCCATGATTGGTGTAACCTTTACACCAATAACTTAATAATGGGCCGCAAATATTTACATATAAGAAAATAAAGAAGAAAGACAAAATATGTAAATGTAGAACATACGATGTGTTTAACCCGAGGTTGGATTGAGTTGTGATGTAAACCTGCCCGGAACCGCACGGCTGTCCAGTAGTCACAACAATACCTATCCAATGTGGGAGGTTAAACATGGAGCCCAATAAGGACCCGAGGTTAGACTGAGTTGTGGCGTAAGACTGCCCGGAACCAACCGGCAACAGGCAACCACAACAATACCTGTCTAATGTGAGAGGTCAAGGCTTTAATAAGACAATTAAGGCTGAGTCAGGATTGTTATGATTAAGTGAACTAAAGACTTAATCAAAATGGAACATGCTAAACTAAACGGACTGGTGGGGGTTAGGTTATAAAACACTTAACCAACTTAGCATGTTGGCTAGAGATAGAAAACCTAGTAACGGGGGACCCTTTTCAGCAGTAACCCTAGAAGGTGTATCAGGATACCCTGAAACTAAGCAGGGTGGGGCACGATTACTGGGCTGATTGTAAGAGGTCAAATCGACGGTGGTGGTGTAGCAGTGTAGGTTCTAACGGGGTGCGGGCGTGCACACACTCCGGCGCAGAAAAATAAGGCACTGGGCACCAGTAGCATACCTGTGCGTTCTAGGATTGTGTCGGGCCGCCACCATGGGACTTGATACACCCCATGGTGGGACCAGCATAGGTAACTACAACATCGGGGGCCGTAAGACACATGTAACTATGCGAGTAGGAGCCGATCACCATAGAATGGATCACATCACCCTGATTATGGGGTGCCAGTTGGGAACTAGTTTATATGGGTTCAGAGATTAACATGGGGTACGATAGTATATTTGACCCTAGACAACTTAACCAAGTTTATAGTGCTTTCCCACTTCTTGTTTATACTTATCATACCCAGTTCTTTATTCATAGACAGAATAGTCCTAGACTTACTCAGGCTTTATGTCTGACTCTACTTTTCTTTCGTCTTCTTTTCTTACGTTCCCCCCCCCCCCAGGTCCACAGGGAGGGAACACTGCAGCTTGACCAGCCTTAACATCCAGCTTGAAGAGGAAAAATGTATTGCTTGGACCTTTTCATTTTGAACTATGGCTTTGGACAACCACTATGGGGCTTTTGCAGTTTATCTATGTTTTCTTTATGCTTCTTTAAATAATGTAATCAAGACAGATTATGAAAGTGTTATGTTATGTTTTTGGAAAGGATGTAAGACAATCATGGTGATGTTGTTGTAACACGTATTTGCTTTTATGAAATAAAAGTTGTTGTTTTTCCGCTGTTTACAAATATGTGTCCTTATATCTGTCTTGTATATCTGTGACTTATAAACCTCCACCAAAATTAGGGCATTCCCTTTGAGAGTGACCCTAACGGAGGTGGGGTGTTTCATTAATAGATGTCCTACTTTCATGTAAATTTTTATACCTAAGCCATATTCTCTTTATCTTAAACCATATGTTCAATACAGTCTATATTTATGTCCAATTATATACCTTTTATGTTATAAATATAACATGTCCAATCATATGTCTCAGATCTACATTCTAGCTATAGTCCATGTTCTTTCCTCAAATCAGTCACCTATTGGTCATGCCCAATTTATGCATCATTCATTTTGTTGTCCCAAACATTTTAGCGTATGTTAATCTCTTATGAGATCGGCTCAGGCTCGGGGTAGCCTGGCTATAGAACAGAAAGAGGAAAGAGATACAGAATAAGATGGATCTAAACAGAATAGAACAGAACAGATATAACCTCAGATTCAGATTTACAATTCATGTCACAATCAGAATTAACGTTTATATCGGAAAATAACTGTACTTTCCTTGGTTGGATTAAAGAAAGAACTTTAATTGTGGTCGAATCGTTGCAGAAGCTTTAATCTCTAATTTGAATTGAGTTGCTTAGATTGATGTTGATTAGCTTCTAGTTTTGATTCCAGCAGAGTAGCGACGCCATTTTTATTTTTATTTAGAACAGAGGCAGAGAAGAAGCAGAATAGAATTGTGTGTAGAGAAGGCTAGGTTTGGGGCTGTTTATATAGGGTTAGGCAGATGAATCTAGGCAGAAAACGAGACCAGATACATAAGAATGCAACCAGGCCCAAAACCAGGTTTGGGGACTAGGTCGACTGCCCAGTCGACCTGGTCGGGGGGGGGGGGGGGTCGACTGCCCAGTCGACTCCCCAGTTGACCTGGGTACTGGGGGTCGACTACCCAGTCGACTCCCGAGTCGACCTGGGTCCTAGGCGGGAAATTTCCTGCCTAACCCGCTTCTGGGTTTGAATTCGAATTTTGAATTCGAATTTCGAGCTGTTTTGAACTCTGAATATTTTTGAAACTTCGGAGGGTCATATCTCCCTCATACGGACTCCGATTCTTGCAAACTCGGACTCGTTTCCAAGCAGAATTCCGAGACGAACGCAATGGCGCAACCCCTTTCCCTTGATTCTTATTTTAAAAATAATTTATTCTCTGATTTGTTACTTATACGTTCACAGAAAATACGGGGTGTTACATTCTCCCCTCCTTAAAGGATTTCGTCCCCGAAATCTTTAAGTTAAGAAGAATGTGTCCTACCATCCAACATCCATCTACTCAATCATCAATCACTGGCGTCCATTGTCCTTAGAAACTTCTAATGTTGTATGAACATATGCAAAGGTGTGTGTATATGTTCCTTATCTAATGCAAAGATCAGGCGGTCCACTGATTCAGTTGACCTCCTTAATGCGAATTATGCCAGTACCATGAGTCCAACATGTATGCAAATTTTACTATTTGATACATATCATTTCTATATGAGTGCACAACCATTCAGTCATATGCAACATCCATGTGCTGAGTCAATCAATTTGCATCCACAAAAAATGAAAATGCTCACACATCCATACGCAGTATGAGAGTGTTTTCGAGCCGATCTAGTGCCTAGTGTGTGTATATGCATCCACGAGCAACCACTAGCAACCACTTGCATCCACTTGCAACCATCAAACATAACATGTCTCAAATACATGTTTACACCCATTAGTTTCTACCTAAAGTTCAAAGATTCGATCGATAGGATACAGTCGAATGATGGAAGCGAGTACAGATAAAACAAAAACTTGGTTCTCATTAGACATGGGTCCTAAGTATCGGCCCCGAAGACCGAAACCAACATCAAATTGACACCCAGAGGATTACCCTCTTTAGATAATGTCAAAACTGGAAATCTTAACCTTATCGGGAATATTCAGATATTTATAGATTACTGGTACAGATCAGGTTACCGAACTAAGCATGATAAAACCCAGAATGTATGCGTCCTACTTGACGCCTAACATAGATATCTCTCAAACCCCAATCTATCACAACAGATGAGTCATAACCCTTATGGGTCTGAGTCTACAGCGGAATCAGAAATAATACTAGTATTAAAGTGCAGAGTATCAATTACAAAATCAAAATACCAGAATCAGAAAGAGTCTTAACTCCATAATCAGATAAAGAAATTAAACCTACAATAGGAATTTTCCTATTTCTATCCTAGCCACTAGCCTCAAGAGTGTTCGCATGCCCTCCTTTCCCCCGTCTCTTCGGGCAGTCCATAGTGAAGTGTCCCATCTCACCACAGTTGAAGCAAGTGCCCTTCCTTTTTCTGCAATCCTTGTTCAGATGAGTCGAGCTTCCACAAGTAAAACACTTTTTCCCCTTCTTATCTTAAGACTTCTCATCCTTCTTTTGTGTTTCCTTTTTGGGCCCTGCTTTCTTATTCTGTGGTTCTTCCTTCTTTGTCTCTTTCTGGCCCTTGTCTTCCTCGTACAGTAGTGCCATGTCCACCAATTTCTCGTAAGTCGCTCCCATGGGTACATGGGTCATGGCTAGGCTGTGCAGTAGCTCGTTCAATCCTTTAACAAAGCGGAGAGCCTTTTTATGCTGAGTGTTGACTAAATCCAATCCGAACCTAGCTAGTTGGTTGAACTGGTTGACGTATTCCTTGACCATCATACTTCCTTGCTTAAGAGATAAGAACTTTTCCAGTTGTAAACTTCGTTCAGCTTGCGAGAGAAATTTTGTCTCGAACCTTGTTCTGAAATCCATCCATGTCTCAACCGGCCTCTTGGCGTTAGTGACTTCCCACCAGTAGGAAGCTTCATCTTTGAGCAGCCATACCGCCAACTGTACCTTCTGCCTATCGTCCACCTCGAAGATAACGAATAGATCCTCAGTTTCTTTGAGCCAGTTCCTTGCTTCTACGAATGATTCAGTTCCCTTGAAATCCTTTCCACCCATGGCCCTAAAATCTCTACAGATCTTTGAGAAAGTAATTGCACGAGGAGGGGGTGGAGGAGGGGGATCATTTGCTGGACCTGCGGAGGTGGTCCTAGCCTCAAGATATTGACGAAACCAACCGTGTACATGAACACCATCTGGTATCCCAGATGCTTCAGACATGCTGAAACGAAAAAGGAAAGATTCAATTACAAAAAGGACTGAAGGAAAGATATATGGCTCTTGGGGATCATGTTTTTCAAAATAAGCTTTATTTTTGAAAATACTTCCTTTCAAAACCTTTTTGAAAATAGTTTTCAAAAACTTTTATCTAATCTGGTAACCTTTAGCTCTGATACCAAGTGTAACACCCCACCTCCGTTAAGGTCACTCACAAAGGGAATGCCTTAACTTTGGTGGAGCATTTTAGTAAACAGAACATAATATTACAAGACAGATAAACAATGCTTAAAAAATTATAACTTTATTACAGCGGAAAACAGAAATCAGTATGGTTACATCCTTTCAAATCACAATATCAGAATTCAAGTACAAAATATCAGTCTTGTACAAAAAGCCTTCAGAATGCATAGTTTAAAATCATAATCCCCACAGAAGAAGACAAGCCATACTTTAAGCACTTCAAGCGGAAGAAATCTGGATCAAGCTAGAGTATTCCCTTCTACAAAACCTTGGGGGGGGGGGACGGAAGAAAGGAGGCGAAACAACAAGGGTCAGAAAAAAAGTCTGGCAAGTCCAGTGACTTTCAGCATATGAACAGATAATAATAATAATGACATGAAAGCAAAACTGGATAAGAGATGGCAGTAACATGAGTAGCAGATATTCTTAGGTTAAACAGCAGAAACAGGATGATGTAGACTAAGCCATGCTTCTTATTTATATCTTACTTCTCTGCACTAATACTAGTATAACAGAATTAGGTGTCACCCTAATGTCTAAACTGAAACAGAAACGGGTACAGAATAATTTCCACAGAAGAGAGTGCTAGTAATGGGCCTTTACCACCCAAACAGAAACAGACAGAAGCAGAAACAGGTTAATCCCTGCGGAAACAGAATGTAGAATTAGGTGTACACTAGTAATGGGCCTTTACCACCCCAACAGATGGTACCACGCAGAAACAGACAGGTGTTACCACCCAACAGAAACAGACGGTACCAACAGAAACAGACAAAACTAAGTGTACCCTAAAACCTTACCCCAAGCGATCGGCTCCCTAATACATAAATACCCTGTGTCGGCCCCACAGTAGGGTGTATCACTCCCTAAAGTGACAACCAATTGGCACAGACCTATTTACAGATGTCACGGCGTCTTACATCCTCATAGGCAGACCGGGATCCATGCACGCACATGACCCGGTTGGAACGCACCATCAACACCCTCGCCGTTATCAGAATGAACCGCTTATAATTAGTTCAGTAAGCGTGCCCGGACCCTACCTACTGTTGGTTCAAAGTTTTGATACCAGAAAGGGTTACTGACTAATATGGCTCCCAAACAACAGATGACACAAGTAATTCCCTTCCTATCCTTGTGTCCCCAGACTAACAGATTTTCAGATTAACTTGTTTACAAGTTCAGACATACAGAATTCAGATCAACTAGTTCACAGATTAACAAACTTACAGAATTACTGGTTACAGATTAACCGGTTACAGATTATCTAACTTTGTATTGGGCCTACAGATTCACGAAATGGGTTTATCAGATTTAATTGGCTTAACCTTACCCACCCAACATGTTTTAGACATCATATTTATCTCAGATTTTCATTAGATAAATATTAATGCCCAGACCTCTCACATTAGACTGACAGTTTGCGGCTACTAGTTAGGCCAGTTGGTTCCGTGCAGGTTTCTGTCGCAAACTGAGTCTAACCTCGGGTTTCAAGCACGTTATGACTAACTTCTCACATTAGAACCTATTGTTTGCGGCCATTGGAATATGCCGGGCGGTTCCGGGCAGAATTATGCCGCAAACTCATTCTAACCTCGAGTTAGCCATGTTTATCTTTGCGGCCAATTAATTAATAATTTACCATTTATGCCCACGCCTAATATACATGTCAATTATTCATAGCTAATTCAGATCATGTCAATAATAGACTGAATATATCAACTTAACAGACATAGCAGATAACAGATTTAGGCGACTTAACGGATTCAACAGATTAAGCAACTAGTAGATTTAGCAGATAACAGATTAGGCATCTCAACAGATTTAGTTTGGCATTCTCAACAGACTTAGCAGATGACAGATTTGGCAGATGAACAGATCTAGCAGACTAGGCAATAGATTAGGCAATATAATAGGACTAGCAGATTAGGCAAATATAGCAGAACTAAATATAACAGATTTAATCATTCATTAAAGTTTCACAAACATATCTTGCCTAAATATAAATCTTGCCTAAGTTCAAGTGCATAAATAATAGTCATGATTCACAATATGATCATATACCCCATGTTTGCATTAAATTTACATAGCACAGATTAGGGTCATAATTTACCATATATCATATGTTTCAATCTTTATTAAACTTTCATAGTACAGAAGATCCATATATAAATTATACCAAATATAGCCATAGATTACTATGCATGTCATATATTCCAAGATCCCTTACTTAGGTGTTTATTTATATTAATAGATGTCCTACTTTCATGTAAATCTTTATACCTAAGTCATATTCACTTTATCTCAAACCATATGTTCAATACAGTCTATATTTATGTCCAATTATATACCTTTTATGTTATAAATATAACATGTCCAATCATATGTCTCAGATCTATGTTCTAGCTACAGTCCATGTTCTTTCCTCAAATCAGTCACCTATTGGTCTTGCCCAATTTATGCATCATTCATTTTGTTGTCCCAAACATTTTAGCGTATGTTAATCTCTTATGAGATCGGCTCAGGCTCGGGGTAGCCTGGCTATAGAACAGAAAGAGGAAAGAGATACAGAATAAGATGGATCTAAACAGAACAGAACAGATATAACCTCAGATTCAGATTTACAATTCATGTCACAATCAGAATTAACGTTTATATCGGAAAATAACTGTACTTACCTTGGTTGGATTAAAGAAAGAACTTTAATTGTGGTCGAATCGTTGCAGAAGCTTTAATCTCTAATTTGAATTGAGTTGCTTAGGTTGATGTTGATTAGCTTCTAGTTTTGATTCCAGCAGAGTAGCGACGCCATTTTTATTTTTATTTAGAACAGAGGCAGAGAAGAAGCAGAATAGAATTGTGTGTAGAGAAGGCTAGGTTTGGGGCTGTTTATATAGGGTTAGGCAGATGAATCTAGGCAGAAAACGAGACCAGATATATAAGAATGCACCCAGGCCCAAAACCAGGTTCGGGGACCAGGTCGACTGCCCAGTCGACCTGGTCGGGGAGGGGGGGTCGACTGCCCAGTCGACCTGGGTACTGGGGGTCGACTACCCAGTCGACTCCCTAGTCGACCTGGGTCCTGGGCGGGAAATTTCCTGCCCAGCCTGCTTCTGGGTTTGAATTCCAATTTTGAATTCGAATTTCGAGGTGTTTTGAACTCTGAATATTTCTGAAACTTCGGAGGGTCATATCTCCCTCATACGGACTCCGATTCTTGCAAACTCGGACTCGTTTCCAAGCAGAATTCCGAGACGAACGCAATGGTGCAGCCCGTTTCCCTTGATTATTATATTAAAAATAAACTATTCTCTGATTTGTTACTTATACGTTCACAGAAAATACGGGGTGTTACAGATTAAGCATGTATATTGTGCAAGAATGTGCTAGAGGTGGGTTCAATACTAAAATGGATAGTTTGGAGAGACTGGCATAAACAACGAATGGGATTGAGAAAAAAATGACTGGTTGAAATAGTCAAGTTGGGTAGTTTAGAACCCACTTTGAGCCAAACCCCATGATTATATTTTTAAGAACTTCAAAAAAATATTTCAAGTTTTAAATCTAAAATCTATAATTTTAAAATATTTATTTATTTTTAGTAGAGAATTACACAAAAATAATTTTTGGTTTAAGAGCAGATTTGTTTTGAATACACACACACATAAATATATAAATATATATATAAGTTATGGGTTGGGCAATATAAGTGGTAAGAAAAAATGAGTATTGGGAATGGAAAGGAAAAAACATTGATTTGGTAAACGGATTTGATTGAAGAGTGGAAGGTATGAAGACTGTATTTGGAGGGTAGAGTAAACATCAGAATTTTTAGCTGAAATCGTAACGACTTAGCCGACCCAGAGCTGTTAGAATAAGATATGCCCGGATTGGTTAGGCAGGGAAGGGAATAAGTGCGATAGAAAAAATAGCTAGGTCAGGTCGACCCAAGGTTCGACTAGGTGGACCAATCCAAATGCGGGTTGACTCGTTTCTTTGTTCCTGCATAGCATATAAACAAACAAAGCTTGAAGGTTTTGTTCATTTCTTCTTCCCTAACCCAAGTGCATTCCACCCAAAACCTGCCTTATTCCCCCACATCCACTACCCATCACCGCACCAAAACTCCACTAGTCACTTCAAGAAATACACTGAATCAAAGCGCCCCTTTAGATCTACACCTTTCCATACCTGTTTCTACATATCCGTATATTTTTCACCATGCTTCCAAGGCAATCCTTGATTGATATCTTCCAACAGATGACACTCCAGAAAATAGCTTGGTGTTAGGGCAGTAGGAGAACCATGCAAGTTTATACAGGTATGGTCACTTATCAGATCTTACAGGGAAGAGCGATGAAGTTTGTTGATATTCCAGGTACTCCGTTATAGTAGCTATTCATGGATTATGGGTTACATCAGATTCTTAGCCACAAGATTTTAGAGCATAGGTTATATCTTAGGTTAGTGCGTATGTTTGATGTTAATCTACATCCAAAGACTGTCGGTGATTCGAAGGTCAAAGGTGTTAAGGTTGCATCCATCAACTCCTAGTTGGCTGCCATTTGAAGGATCAGAGGGCTTGGTATGGATCTGGATCAAATCTAGCAGACCGGGGAAGCCATTTTAGAGCAGATTTGTATTTATCATCAGCATTAGACTTAGCGGGTTTTACAATGCACTCTGGCTAGAAGGGTTATGCATTTAGTAGTAAAACCTCATCCCTAAGACGGGGAGCTTTGATCAGGGTTACTCCATAGTTAGGCAGGTCACTTGTGCCATATTTAGAGGCATATAGGTGAACATAGCCCAAGTAATTATATAGCTCAGTGTGAAGCAACGGTTGGGGCCGTATGACTTCCCTTTCATTTATTCATCTATGGACTATGATATTTCGATGAACGAGTGGATATGGAGAGAGGGAGACAGAGGTATATATTTAATGGATCCATCTTATGATTGATTCTTCTACCTTGGAGGGGGTAAACATAGAGTTGAATGTTCTATAGTTTCAGGAGCATTTTGAGCTTGAGATTAAGCAACAACATTTCCCTCCGCATTAGGTGCCACAATATTTCGATTTAGACCCTAATTTTCCACCATCACCTTTTATAGATGGCACTTGGCCCGAAGAGCCACACTGGATCCCTTCGCCATATGGACTATAGCCTTATATACTATGGCGGCATTGACCACTATGAGAGGGACCCTTTTAGTCTACTAAGTGAGTGGATACGAAGAGCTAGTTAGAATCATTGCTGAGAGGCAGGACTAGATGGTTATAGAGCATAAAGAAATTCTCCATGGACAAAAGAAGATTTATCATATGCAGCAGGAGATCGCTAGTGCACAGCGTAAGCTCGTAGCAAGAAATAAACAGTAGGAGGAGCATATAGGTTGTTGATTCCTTGGTTAGAACCCTACTTTTTCATAGCATACGTGTTTCGTTGTTGCATCTATTTATCTAGTATCACTTTGTATCATGATTTGTGTTCTCTTTTTAGTTATGGATTTGCACTCACATGTAAGTACTTTATGTTGCTTGTAATAAAATTGGTACTTATATGTAAGATGTTCTTTCTGTGTTTCTATATTGATCACCCTAAAAGAATATAAACGTTTGATGTAACTAATAAGAAAAAAGTAAGAAAATGTAAGACTATAAAGGAAACGACAAAAACCATCATAGTAATAAAATATTGAAAACCTGAAAGAAAAAAGTGAATTCTTCCATGTACAGTTGGAAAATTTAAAAATTAAAATTTTCTTATGTAAACTGTACCTGGGAAAGATAGAATATTAGGTAGACCATAAACTAAAGTTCCCAGTACAAAGAAAATGGTTCATAAAAGTGAAGTAGAAAATGTGAAATTTTCCATTACTTACCTTTTTCTAGCATAAGAAATCGTGTTTAAAAACATAGATTTTTCCAAAATTTGAGTACTAACATTTAGATGGTAGGGTTTTGGATGTAGAAGTTTGTTGAACTATGCTTTTATTTTGTAGAAGTATAGGAAAATTGGATGAAGAGCTATTTTTATTTTTTAAATATTGCATTCATATAGAATTGCGAGTATATTTAGGATGTTTGCATCAGATTTTGAAAAGGATTTTTTTTAATGAAAAGAGCATTTATTTAGGAGGTATTGCTTAGAATTTATGTACATTCATATATTTCACGATGTGATATGCTTTGCAAAATGACACGATGGTTGCAAAAAATGAATGTGCACTAATTGGAAGTGATTATATAAGATGATGTAAGGGATTACATGGTTTTGCCCTTGTCGAATATTGAGGGTAAAATTCCAAAAAGGTGGAAGAACGTAACACCCTGCATTTTTTCGAATAAATAATACAATTAATTGGCGAACATAGAAAATATTTTTTTGAATTGAAATCTGACCGCGAAACTTATACGATTGTATTCATAGAGATTTTCTAGATCAATTTACGTATATAATATGCTTCGAATAGGTTTGTATAAACAACATATTAACGTTCGAAATTCTATAGAAGAAAATAATTATGTGCGTAAATGTGTGTATATTATTTTTATTTTATAAATATGTGAATGTTTAAATTTTAAAAATAACGTGCATTTGAATTTGTAAAACTAACACGCATCATAAACGGAACTGAAATAGAAATAAATGGAAATATAATAACGTTAACTAAGTAACATTATAACTTAAATTCAGAAATTAATACGAGACTAGCAAGACACGTGATTTTGACGTGCAGACCTGTGAGGGTTGACCCATCAATAGGTCGGGCCGACCTATCGGCCGACCTACACGCAAAATAATAATGCATATCTCCCCCTTTTGACATTCGGATTTAAATCAATTTAAATGAACGTATGACACAACTTTAGACCTCTATAAATAAACATGAATGGCTAGCCTCCAAACCCATATTTTTCTAAATGGGCATGGTAAACTCTCCAAAAATAATAATATTAATCTAGGTTTTCTGATTTGCAAACTAGAGGTAGAACCATAGATCTAGGGATGGGAAGGCCAAAATCATTAAAAATCTGTTTGAGGAAAATTTCATAGATCAGGTTTTCTAGTTAGTTTAGTTTAGTTAATTAGACGCAGATTTATAATCCACGAAAATTCCGGTTTGCGAACCCAAATAGGGTTGAAAATGGGTGGTCTATGGATAATAGAATTGGTTTGAATCACGCGAGGAACTTAGATTGCCTTTTCCTAAATAAGTGGGTTTTAATTGTATATCTTTTAGATAATGGTATATAGTATTGTTTGATTTTCGTTTTAATTATTAATTGGATATTGAAATATTTCGACTAAATTATGGTAATTAGTTTATTCTAATTATTTGTGTTAAAATGTAAACCTTAAATTATTGGACTTATATGTAAATGTTGTTCTAATGGAGTTAAATATGCACTAGTAAGTAATCTTAGGCTTAAAATTAAAAAGAAAGAAGAAGCCTAAATGTGAACATATTTTTAGTAACATTGTCAAACTTGTAAAATGCAATAAAAAGGGGAATTTAATACACAATTTGATCTTGGAAAGTCAGCATTAGCTAAATTGGTTGGTTGGGAAAGAATATATTTCCATATTTTAAACTTGATTAAAAAAAGAGCAATGAATATAGCTACTAGAATGAAAATAAAGGAAGTTGGATTGGTGCAAAATAGGGATGTTCCGTATTTTGCACTAACTAGAAAAAAGGGAAAAGAAACAGAAAAGGAAGTCTTGTAATTATGGATAACTGTATATGATATTTTGTTTTACATTAACTGAGGAAATAGATTTTAGTAAAAACCTTCATAATCAACCATATAGGATATAATTAACTTTCCAGTAATAAACCTACAATAATAGTGAGGAAAAGCAAGAATATAATGGATAAGATAAGACAAAAGTTGAAAGAACTAATAATCAAGTTAAATATTTGATAGTCCTAATCCTAATAAAAGAGGAAATTAGGAAAATAATTACGGTCTGCTGCTGGATTGCAGATAATAAAGAAATAAAGTAATTATTATGATAAACGGGTTGATGGTAGGTAGACACGATTTTCGGACTATAATTATCATGTAACGGAAAGAAAAATAAAAGTGTATTAAGTATCACAATAAATGGAATAGAAAAATAAACCAAACGCGTAAGAAAAGATTAGACGTAGGGTTGAATAAAGATGCGAGGTGCGATTAAAGTAGTCTAAAGAAAGCCTAGATGCAGTCCTAACAAAGCGGATCATCGTAGAACCCTTAGAGTATTCTGATCTCATGAGGCGTGATTATAGTAGTCCAAGGCAATCTGGATGTGTGCCTAACGAAGTTGTACCATCGAAGATCCTTAAAAGCAGAGGAAGCCCATCCTAACGATGGACCGGATATTTTTCAGAGTAGGAAATAAGTGACTTCAAATGAAACGTGGAGGATACCCTAGAAAGACCCTCCAAGGTAGGCCTAATGAAGTTGTACTCGTGAAGGCAGGTCTGTATGGTCCATTAAGAGGGTATGCCTTGACTGCACTTGTATTATAATTCTAACGAAGCTATCCTTTACATGTAGTAAAAACAGTATAGGATGATTTTGAGTATTCGTTTGAGACCTAGTTTTAGGAGTACGTTAGCTAGCTCTAGGAATAAATTAAGTGGACAGTACCCGTAAGGATAGTAACCGCTTAGATACAGTCATCATCAACCAGTAGTGAGCAAGGGAAATTGTGGTTAGATCAAAAGGGCAGTGATCTTTTACTAGCGAGATACTGGATGAGATGTCAATGCCATTTGGTTGCTTAATTTGTTTGTTGTGGAGGCAAAGCCATTAACTCATTAGAAAATCTTCCAACCAGTTATGGGGTGGTTTCGTAGGCCCATAGCCACGTTGATAAGAGATAAACCATGTAGAACATCTGTATTACAGGCCTAAAGAAGCTATCCTTTACAGATATATTAAATCCTAAACTGAATTCCGTACGATAGGGTCTTAGCGAAACCACTTATAAGTGGAACCCAAAGTTGTAGTCTTGACGATTACATGTGGATCCTCGATGTACGCACAGGATGGTACACCGTGGATACCAATGGTGTTGGTAATGAGGATTCAGTTCGTGTTTTATATCAGACAAGGGATGTAACAACCCTAGTTTTGCGATTGCCTGTAATAACGATTAATGAACAATAATAAGGATTTTAACATAAGGACTAAAAAGTAAGTATAGTTTGAAGAGAAAATTTAAAATAATTATCTAAATTAAACTTGGTGGTTGGGTATAAGGTGATTTCGAAATTTGGAGAAATTGGGTTACATAATCATTTGAAATGATTAAATAGGGTGTTTGGGTGTATATATTAAATTTTGTTATTGATTTATGGTAAATGAATATAAATGTGGAAATAAAGTTTTAGAAAAACTTTGTTATGTGAAATTGAGATGACTAATTTTTTTAAAAGATTTCATTGTGTTTGATATTGTAATAAATTATAATATACATGTGTATAATGAATTTTCAGTGCAAATTATTTTTTTTAAGGTATAATTGATTTGTCAATAAAGCATAAAAAGATAAATATTGATGGAAGTCAATATTTATGCGACAAAATAAATTTTAATGTGTTTGTATAAGTCAATTGTGTCAAAACATTGTTTTTTGCGCATTTATAAACTTAAAAATGAAAATTTTGTGCATAAAAATGTAAATTGTGCAATTTTGTTTGTAAAATAAGGATTTTGTGTTAACATGTAAATATCCATATTTAAAAAGTTTAAAATACTTCAAATATGTTGTATAAAATTTTGTGAAGATAAAACTATGTGTTTTGAAGTTATAATGAAGGAAACTAGTAATAAGTAAAATAACCCAATCTAACATAAATAAGGCCTACCATAATGACCTAAAAATAATCACCTAAACATTATTGGGCGTAAATTAAGGCTTAACTAAAAGGATTAGGAGAGAAAATATCTGGAAATCTATTGCCAGTACATACTCGACTTCCTTGTAGGCTTTCTTCTCTAAAAAAACAAAAATATAGAGTAAAGGAAATTCAAAAATCTCCTTCCAAAGCTTAAACGCTCTACCTCAAACTCAAATCAAAAAGCTAAAAATAATTGTAAACTCAAACTATAATCAGGTAATCCCTTCAAAACCCTGCAATTATTCCATTTTTTGCTTCAGATTAAAAATTTAGTTACTGTATGTTGAAAAGTTGTGGTGCATGTTGTTGTAACCTTATTTACACGTTGATGAGAGCCTATTTAAAGCTAGAAAGCTCAATTCTTACTCAAATTCATCATTGCAAATTTCTACAAAATGCCAAATAGGTGAGTTAATTTCACATCTTCTATTTTATCAGTTTCTTCTGGTCATATTCTTTTGATTCGGTGAGTATATGTATAACTATAAACATAAAGATGAATTTTTATGTTTACAACTAAAAAAACTCTCTATCCAACTTTGTGATGTTGTAACTTCTTCAGTTCTAGTTGAAATCATGCCAACCTTCTTTTGAATGATAGTGTTGTATTTTTTTGTTTGTACATGTCTATTTTCAGGTCAATCCGACCTTTATTTCGTGTTGAAATGTTGTGTCAAAGTTGGAATCAAAGAGGAATTCAGACGTAGGTAAAATACCATACCTAGGTGGACCCATGCCTTTCTCTGGGTTGACCTATGGGTGACCCAAGCGTATTAGGCTCACTTGGGGTTCGACCTATATAACATTTGGTTGACCCTTGCAATGTTAATTTGTGTAGGCTTTCTCTTGTGAAGTAGTGATGTTTGCACCTAAGTTTTTAGTGTTTTCCCACGCGTTTCCCTGCTAATTTTTGTGAATCCCAAGTTGAATTTGTCATGTTTTCTTAGGCTTAATCTTATAATAGATAAGCCATTGTAATCACCAATTTACACGCCTAATTGATGAAATTCATGTGATTTTGACTGTTGATTCCATGGGTTGTTCCATGAGATTTCCAACACCGTTTCTAAAAGGAATTTCTATATATACATACACATATCCCTCTTTGGGACAAAGAACTTTCAATATTTTGTTTTATAATATTAAAATCGTATCATGGGTATGCTATATATGATATTTTGCAATATATAAAGGTTTTTTAAGAAATGATTTAAAAATCATTTTATAAACTCGCTTTCTCAATATAAGTAATTTTGATATACAAAACCACATAATTTTGCACCCTTCAGGAAGGCGAGATATTAATTTAAACGATGTAGCAAACCATGTGGTATGAGACACATTGGTTTATTATATCGGTTAATTCCTAACTTTTTGATCGAAGTTGTTGTTTTCTTGTGTAAATTAGGTTGACTGATAGTAAATCAAATAGTGAAAACATACAATAGATGATGTATCATTTTCATTATACGGATTACTTTAAGGAAGTCTATGACACATATTGTTGTTGTAATTTCAGTACATTGACTTTTGGGTTCTATATGCGTATATAAAGTTGTTGGGCTAGTTATGGATTATTGGGTCTCCAATAAACAATATTTTGTAGGTTGTTGGGCCACTTATTAGATATTTGAGTCCTCTGTACATATATATAGCTGTTGGACCATTATTTGGACTATTGGGTCCTATTCTCTACATTGTTTCTTTTTTAGATTTCCCTATATTGATCTCTAGAATTTAGATGATTTATGATTGTTTTCACCATGATTGATGATGTTTATTTATTCCTATAGCATGAGCATTACTATGTCATTTATTTATGGTCATTCAATTCTTGTTGTTTAAACTCTTGAACGCGTTCTACATGCTGTTGAATTTATCTTTTTTACATAATTTAAGATTACACATCATTAGCTTAGCCTTTATGCATAATTGTATATTATGATTAGAAACCTTTATACATTGTAAAGTAACATGTTAAACCTACTCTTTCTCTACTTGAAAAGAGCTATTCTTGATGATGCAACATTCCTTTATTATGATCGATTGATATTGTTTAAATTAGACTGACCCGTGTATTTTTATATTCTCTCGAGTCATTCCCAATTAGCACCTGTGTAGATAAATATTCTTCTAGCATCTGCTTTTGGACTCCTATCCCTTTTCGGTTACTTATGCGAGTTTTGGACTAGTTTCCTATTATTATTTTGCGCACCTTAAAAGTTATACATATTATTTGTGAGAGATGGTGTTATGTATATATTGTGGACTATATACCCACTTAAGTATATTACTTTGTGTTGTACTTATTGTATGCATATATGTGACTGACTTTGCTATTCTTCGATCTATGTTGTTTATTGTAATTATGTTTCATTTTTAATTGATCCATTAGCCATCATAGCATTGTATTTACGTAAGAATTAAATATGTCAATCAATTAAGAAAAAATAGGCACTTTATCATTGTATTTAATACTTGTTTAATACAAGACTTAGGAATGGTCGCCCCTAACCAGCCCAAGTGTTGTGTGATATATATGATGTTTATTCTCCATATTAGCCGACGACAATACTCATTAATGCTCTTGTTAATATGGATTTCGGTATGGGGCATCACAACTTGGTATCGGGGCAGAGTTTAGAACGAAATGTTACAAATACATAACGATATATATAATTGTTAGATCCAAAAATGGCTCTAACACCCAAACTAAGGATGATTCTAAATGAAATAAAAAGAAAATGAAGAAAACACACAATTTATAGTGGTTTGGCATTAAAGAGCCTACGTCCACTTTGAATTTCTCTAATTGATGATAAGAATGTAAGTACAATGATTGTTTTCACTCAATTCCACTCATACAATGAGTAATTTCACTCAATCTTCTCCAAAATGTGCTTCAAAAGGTGATTGTGATCTGAAATAAGTGATGAAAATCGTTTATGGAAGAAGTTTTTGTTGATGATTTGCCAAAAAATCTCTTTAAATGATGCTTTATGGCATATTTATAGACAGAAATTTCCCTTGGAAGTCCTTCGGTTCGGATACACGTGGCAGCCATCCCATTCGGTTCGGGATAACGAGCCCTGAGATGTTGCCAGCACACAGCTCTAGTGGTTGAACGTAGGGGAAACTGCTCCGCTTTTTCAGGAGGTAGTGCATTGTTGGCATAGAGTCGTGGTTCGGTTCGGATGGCTGGTATGGGTTCGGATCGGAAGGAGCCGATCTGATCTGAGTGAGCTTTCTATTCTTCATTTTCTGAGTTGCCTGCCTTAGTGTGGGAGGGATCGGTTCGGAAGCCTCTGAAACGAACCGACTTCCTGGTGCTCATCCCCTCTTCTAAATCTATTTGTCAGGTAATTTCTCAGCTTTGTGTAGCCTAATCACAAAGTAGGCTAACATTTTGCCCCCTTGAAGCACACATTTACTGAAAATAAAGTGTGCTTCGAAGCAGTCTGTCCTTTGGTTTCTGAATTGGAGTCATTGAACAGTTACTTCCATTCACTTGTAAAGTCGTGTCGTGTTGCTTCATCAAGTCACTTCTTTTGTTGTCTATAAATACGTGATGAAATGCATAAATTGCTCCCGTTATTCGAAATAACTTCAAGAACTTCCTTCAATGTTTAAGTAGCTCCTCCAGGAACTTTGATAATGCATATTTATTAACTTGTTGCTTCTTCTTTCGGGTTAGTCTCGCGTGTTGAGTCGACTTAGGTGGTTACGGTTCAGATGAAGCTTGTCTAATCCGATCCGGGTTTGATCTCCGTCACATCATAGGGCTAGGGCTCAAAGGTCGTGGACTTCTTTCCTAAGCGAATCGGTCCGAGCATTGGGGGCCCACGAGAACACGAAAAGCCCCTTATCTTTATAAATTTACAGATATTCCTTTCTCCCCTTTTCATTTTAATCCGATTTCACTCTTAACCCATCTCGAACCCTAATTCTCCAAGCCTCCAGAATTTCTTTCAGATTCTAAAATTGAAACCCAAGGTGGGTTTAGGTCTCATTTTCCCATTGATTTAATCATGGATTTTGCAATATTCATAATTGAACTCCGCTTTAACTCACTCAACTCCATGATAATTAATGTTGATATTTATTTTGGGGGTCTTTAGCTCGCCGCCGTCGTTGTTGGTGGAGCTTTTCACCAACTCCAGGTGTCGGAGCTATAAACCCAGTCATGGCGTCGTGTGTAACTGTTCGTGGATGAGGCGTGGGTCTTAATGATTTGTGGATGGAGATAGTGAGTTTTTGAGTGGGTATAGGAGGAAGAGAGATGATGAGTTTGGAGGAGAAGAAGCGGATCGGTTCGGTGCAAAGGAGCTCGTGTTGTAGACATTCAGGAGGAGAGGATTGGGTTAAGTACGAATGGACAAGGATTAAGTTACTGAGAAAAATCTGTGACCTCGGTTCGGATCGGAAGAGCCTAGATGGAGTGAAGTTCCAGAGACACATGAGTGAAGGAGAATAAGCTTAAACCCATCAGGTGGTTCGGTTCGATGCTAACTGACTCAAACTGGGCTTCCTCTTTGAAGGTCTGTTCGACCCAACCTAGTTGTGCTTAAATCCCGATCTGATCCGCTTACAACATAAATACCCGAAGTAATTCATTGATGATGAAATTATCTAAACCGACCTGTTAATTACAGATGCACCTGAACCGGTCCGCAGCTATGCTAGTGTGGTTCGACTAACTTAATCCAAATTAGATATAAATTGTGATTTCATGGATACTTAGGATAGAGCCTTTTCGACTGAACTTTTGGATTATTGATGAATACATTATTGTCTTGTTCATATTTGCATTGCGTTCCTTTATACAATTATCTTGTATTATTGCATACACACTTGCACACTTTAGCTCACACACATGCATAGGGGGACACATGCAATCTTACTCTGACTCATGCTATTGTTTCTTCAATAGTTTAGCAGAAATGGCTGAGAGACGCTCATCTAGATTAGCTGAAAGAAAAGATGCTGCCAGATCATCCAAGAATCCACCCATTGAACACATATCTTCCACTTTAGATTCGAGTTGGAATAGTTCAGGTCCAGACTACGAAATGGGAACCCATGAAAGTGATGTATCATCCGGGGGCAATGCCACTTTAGGCAAGGAAGAAGAAGAAGGAATTGGAGATAATCGAGCCCCAGATGATCTCGGGAATGTTACTATTTTGGAACTTCCAAAGGATTCGGTCGAATCAACGATCGACAATGACAGACTCGCGCAGATATGTCTAAAACACGGGATTCTTCGAAAAGATACAGAGTTGCCCTCGAAAACAGATCGTCCCCATAACCCGCCGGAAGGTACATGGCTATCACCAGATTGATGTGCCTTGTTGGGGCAATACCTCCATTTCCGCCATTCGTCGTCGATTTTCTGAGACAACTGCGGATTGCCCTCATGCAGCTTCGTCCCAACTCCTATGCCTATTTGTAAACTTTATACATAGCATACCAAGAAATTTTAGGTGTAGAGCTTACTTTCGAGGATGTTCATTTCTTTTACGATTTCAAGCATCGAACCAACGACACCCCATCTTTTGTATACTTTGAATCGGTGCCAACAAGGAAAATTATCACCGTTTTGTTTAGCAGCAAAGCTAGGGACCCGAAACCTAAATGGTTTTATATTAAGCAGCAACCAGGATGTGCCAGAAGATGGATTAAGTCAAGTAATGACCTTGATCCTTTAAGTTTTAGTCCCAGCCTTTATCATAAATTTATTAATCATTGCTTGTTTTCACTCGCAGTTCCTAACCCACCACAAGAAATGCATCCGATGCAATATGATCGTTTAAATCAATTACTTAATGGTGATAAAAAATTATTGAAAATCAAGGATTGTTTTGCAGATGAATATCTCCATCGGCATCGTCTAATTGCTATAACTCGTAGCATAGGCCATGGGGAAGGCCCTTACGTATACATACCTCCAGTTGAAGGGCCAATCGATACTCCACTTGAGAGGGGAGAAATCTCCACAGATCCAACATCACCCCTTAGGGATCCTCCTTCTCCTTCCATGACTCAAGATGATATTTTAGCAAACATCAAGTATATTACTCCCGAGGATGCTGCTACTCATGAAAGACCGATATCTTCAAAGAGTTTTCGTTAAATACTCCTCAAGGAGATGCTGCTACTGGGGATGATTCTACATTCCAGGGTTTAGGAAATATTCCCTTGCCCGAGACTCTTTACACCTTAGAGGATTTCAGAGTGAATCCCTTGATCTTTACTTCCTCAGAAGAAACCACTCATGTGAAGGCTAAAGAGACCACACATATTGACCCAACTTCAGGCTCTAGTTGGTTGGAGGGAATATCACTTAGGGTACACACAACATATTGGCACTGCACGTCACAACACTTATGATTTGTGTAAACATTAGTTCTAAACTCTACATACTTCGTTTTGCAGGAACCATGGTATGTCTCTATTACGATATTTGGAAGATCCGTTCCAGCATGCCCAGACACGATTCCGATACTGAGCTTAACCGTCGTGAAAGCCGCGGCAAGGACGATAGGAGGCATTATGATTCCAACCGTCCTCATTCTTCGCGCTCTCGTTCTCTTCGTCGGTCCAATCCAGACAAGTACAAGAGCCAAAAAAAGTCTTCATGAAGGGGACAAACAACCTTCTAAAGATCTGACTCTTCCCAAAGAGAAGGGTCCTCAAGAGAAGCAATTATCTAAGCATGATGACTTACAGGATAAATCTAAAGTTCTTGAGAAGAGGTCAGGCAAAGGAGATAGGTCCATGGTACCCGCCAAGCGGAGGAATACTGAATTATTTGTATCCAAGCCCATGTTGCTTGACGACGAGAACAAGGCAAGATTAGCAAATCTAAAAATTCGATTTTCGGATCATTATTTTGATCGTATGACATTTGTTCCTGCGCTTGAACCTATTCCTCTGAATTGGGCTAACGATGCTAAAGCAAAAATTGACTTAGTGGATAAACAATATACAGAAATGTATAAATATTCACGCAAGCTTTCTAAGATTATCAAGGATCTCATCATTGATATTGGCCACATGAAGGAAATGTCTGATTATGATGCAAGAGTTTTGAAGAATTCGGAGAGAGATTTGGAAGACGCGCAGGATCAGCTTTGTAACGACCCTGAATTTTGGGGCCAAGTTAAAATTTATTTTAAGTGATTTTAAATGAGTTTTGATATTTAAAATAATCTATTTTAAATAATAAGGATCACAAATTTGGTTCAAATCGAAGTTAGAATGAATAAATTAATTTTAAATATAAAAAGAGCTAGAAATGGCGCGGTAGTTTGAAAAGTCAAACTTGAACTTTGACTAACCATACAGGATGCAAAATTTAACGGATTTTAGTAAAACCAAAAATATTAGAATCTATTTAAAAATATCTTTCCAACGAATCCGAAAAATCGAAATTTCATAGCGGAAATCAAAAGTTATGGCTAATTCAATTTTTAGAAAGGTCGGTGGGTAATTTGCATAGGACAAAAATGCTACTTTTCACATATGTAGGAATTTGAACTCGAAACCACTTCCATTGGTTTCAGAATGATGTTTCTGCATTGAAAAACAGTAAACACTTATATGTTTCGAGTTTCAGAAAATATTTGTTTTAAAATGTATTTTTAATATTAAATATATTCGCCTTGAAAATAGCCATTTTTCAAAAAGTCTCAGAATTGAATGAAACGAATTTTGTTGTGATCGTATCGGTATAAGAAAGCCAAAAATATTTTTTCCGAATTTTTCTGACTTCGTACGTGGCCCCGGCAAAATTATATTTACGTTCGAATTTAAAATAAAAGAATTATTTTAAAATAAAAGTAAACCATACTGTAACTTCAGAATTGGACCTTGGCGATAGCGCCATCGCGTTCAGAAGACGTCAAAACATTAAGTTCGCCAGTCGTTGAGCGCGAATCGGAGATCGTATGTGAAAACTGTATTTTCTAGAATTAATTAATTAATTAAGTAAAATAATCATTAGAAAAACCTAGTATTATAGTATAAATACCCCGTATACAGTACGTATACCTCTTCTTCTTCCTCTCATTCCTGAAGCCGCCGAAACCCACCTCTCCTTCAAATCTTTGAATCCACTTTTCTCCCTCATATCTTAACGGTTTTCAGCAAACCATATACCGATTCGAAGCTCTTTCCGAGATCTTTAATTGGGTACCAATCTCCGCCGCCCCCGTGATCCGTGCCGCCCGCCCCGAGCCTGAGAAGCCACCGCCGTCGCACGCATGTGGGCCCCGCCTGAAGCCGCCGAACGCCACCATCTTCCCGGCGCTCAAAGCTCCCTCCTTCCTGGTCCTTTTCCAACAAACGTCGCTCAATTTCATTCAGTAAATCAAGAGAAAATCGAGATTGAAGTTTTGAACAAAACTGAGTTCTAAAGGTGAGAGTTTCAAACCGCAAATTTATTTATTTTTAATTAAATAAATTGTTAAGTGTATATGTGGTTAATAATTGGGCACCACAATTATATGCTATGCTATGACGATGAATTCGACACAATTATATGCTATGCTATGACGATGAATTTGACACAATTATATGCTATGCTATGACGATGAATTTGACACAATTATATGCTATGCTATGACGACGAATTTGACACCGTTTAATTTGCGATGTTATGACGATAAATTTGTCACCATAAATTGTTTGATGTTATGACATGATAAAATTTGACACCGTTTAATTTGCGATGTTATGACGATAAATTTGTCACCATAAATTGTTTGATGTTATGACATGATAAAATTTGACACCGTTTAATTTGCGATGTTATAACGATAAATTTGTCACCATAAATTGTTTGATGTTATGACATGATAAAATTTGACACCGTTTAATTTGCGATGTTATGACGATAAATTTGTCACCATAAATTGTTTGATGTTATGACATGATAAAATTTGACACCGTTTAATTTGCGATGTTATGACGATAAATTTGTCACCATAAATTGTTTGATGTTATGACATGATAAAATTTGACACCGTTTAATTTGCGATGCTATGACGATAAATTTGTCACCATAAATTGTTTGATGTTATGACATGATAAAATTTGACACCGTTTAATTTGCGATGTTATGACGATAAATTTGTCACCATAAATTGTTTGATGTTATGACATGATAAAATTTGACACCGTTTAATTTGCGATGTTATGACGTTAAATTTGTCACCATAAATTGTTTGATGTTATGACATGATAAAATTTGACACCGTTTAATTTGCGATGTTATGACGATAAATTTGTCACCATAAATTGTTTGATGTTATGACATGATAAAATTTGACACCGTTTAATTTGCGATGTTATGACGATAAATTTGTCACCATAAATTGTTTGATGTTATGACATGATAAAATTTGACACCGTTTAATTTGCGATGTTATGACGATAAATTTGTCACCATAAATTGTTTGATGTTATGACATGATAAAATTTGACACCGTTTAATTTGCGATGTTATGACGATAAATTTGTCACCATAAATTGTTTGATGTTATGACATGATAAAATTTGACACCGTTTAATTTGCGATGTTATGACGATAAAATTGACACCATAAATGGTTGGATGTTATGACACAAGAAATTGATACCATATGTTGTGCGATGCTATGATATGCAAATTGACATTTTTGTCAATATTAAATTAGAAAATGAACACTGTATGTAAATTGACATTTTTGACAATGTCAAAATAGAAAAATAGGAATTTGCATTGCATAAAATGATATTTTGTCAAAATAGAAAAATAGGAATATGTCACTATATTTGTTCATTATTAAAATAGAAAATTATACACTATATGTTTATAGACAAATTTGTGTCATTATAAAAATGGAATTTTACACTGTATATTGGTGAACAATTTTTGTTCAATATTAAAATAGGAATGTCATCGTATGTTAAATGGTCATTTATTTTTATTTAATGTTAAACAAGACATTATTCACCGTATGATAATTTAGCATCTTTGTTAATGCTATATAGTAAATTTTCACCGTATGATTGAATTGTCAATTTTTGTCAATGTTTAAAATAGAAAATCACTCACCGTATGTTCATTGACAAATTCTTGTCAATATTAAAATAGAATCATTCATTGTATGTTCATTGTCAATTTTTGTCAATGTTTAAAATAGAAAATCACTCACCATATGTTCATTGACAAATTTTTGTCAATATTAGAATAGAGTTATTCATTGTCTGTTCATTGGCATTTTTGTCATTGTTTAGAATAGAAAGTTACTCACTGTATGTTAATTGACAATTTTTGTCAATATTAAAATAGCAATTGCCATCGTATGTTAATTGACAAATTTTTGTATATTAATATAGAAATTATTCACCGCATGTTAAATTTAGCATTTTTATTAATGTTAATAAAAGAAAATGGTCACCGTATGAAAATGACATTTGTGTCAAATGTTAATATAAGAAAATATAAAAATGCATGGTATGTAAAACAGCATTTTTGCAATGTTAATAAATATAAAAATGCATTCTATGTAAAATAGAATTTTTGATATGTTAAAATTAGATGAATGGATTAAATGAAAAATAACATTTTTGTCATGTTAGGATATAAGAATGCATTGTAAGAAAAATAGCATTTTTGATATGTTATAAACATAGAAAATGCATTGCAAGAAAAATAACATTTTTGTTTAAATGTTAAAAATAGAAATTTCATCATATGGAATTATTCACCGTATGATGATTGACATTATTTCTTTAATGTTAAAGATAAGATAATTTTTATCGTAGGAAGGTATCATTTTTGTTAATGTAATAAGAAGAGTAGAAATTTACATTGTACAAAAAGATTGAATTTATATTTTTAATGTAAGGATTAAATTTACATGGTAAGGGAAGTTAGCATTTTGTTAATATTAAATATAAAATGTGCATGGTATGAAAAATAGCATTTTGTTAATATTATATAGAAAATATGCATTCTATGTAAAATAGCATTTTTTTTTTGTCATGTTAATAATATAATTTGCACTGTATGAAAAATAGCATTTTTTGTCATGTTAATAATATAATTTGCATTGTATGTTAAACTAGCATTTTGTAATGTTAAAATGCATTGTATGTTTAACTAGCATTTGGTCATGTTAACAATATAAAAATGCACTGTATGTTAAACTAGCATTGTGACATGTTGAAAATGCATTGAATGAAAGGCAACATTTTGACATGTTATAAAATAAAAAAATGCATTGTAAAAAAAAAAAAAAAGTGGCATTTATTTTTAGTGTTAATAAACATGAAATATAATGCATATAAATTAACATTTATTGTTAATGTTAATAAAAAGGAAAATGTATTGTAGGTTAGATTAACATTTATTTTTAATGTTAATCAAAAAGGAAATGAATGCATATTAAATTAACATTCATTTTGATTGTTATATAAAAAGAAAGGATGATTTAGCATTATTTTTAATGTTAAGATAAAAGTATTTTCATTTTATGTAAAATTAACATTACTTCCAATGTTAAAACAAAAACAAAAAAAAACGCATTGTATGTAAATGTAACTCTATTCTTAATGTTAATTAAGAAGGAATTTGCATTGTAAGATAAATGTACATTATTTTATTATGTATATGAAAATAAAATTTACCTCGTAGGGAAAATGTACATTATTCTTAATGTTAATAAAGGATAATTTAACATTTTTTTTTTCTATATTAAAAATATAGAAAATGCATTGTATGATTCATTAACATTTATTTCTAATGTTAATGGAATGGAAAATAAAAGAGAAAAACTCACTATATGGTTCATTAACATTTATTGTATGTAAATGTAACATTACTTTAAATGTTAATAAAAAGAGTATTCCTATCGCAGGAAGAGTACATTATTTTTAATGTTAAAAATAAGTAATTTACAATGCATGGGAAATCGACATTAGTTATAATGGTAATTTAAAGAGGATTAACTGTAGGAAAGAGATTACATTTTATTTATGCATTATATTATAAGAATAACACCATTGTATGATATTAACATTTTAATGTTAATGTTAAAAAGAAAATAACACTGTATGTAGTTAACATTATTTTTAATGTTAATATAAGAGAAAATTTCATCGTATGTCAATGTAACATTTAATTTTAATGTTAACACATAAGAATTCATACCGTAGGGTATTAACATTATATATAATGTAAATAAAAGAAATGAAACGTATGTAAGAATAACATTATTTATAATGTTAAATGAAAGGTAAGGAACTGTATTGAAACATTAAAATTAATTATATTTAAATAATTAAGGCAAGAATTAATCGTTATAGAATAAAATAACGATATGAAATATGTTTTTCTCAAAATATATGAATGCGAGATTATTTGGAAAGTCCGGGTTAATCCCATTCCAAATGATCGTACGATTCCAAGAATTCAAGTATGAAGACGGCGCATGAAGACCGTAAATCTCCCCTCGAATGGACAACGATCAAGACTCTGAATTGGTTTGCTCCCAATTCAAGGGTCGGGGTAATTGCCCAAACGTACGTGTTGATTTCACGGGTTTGACCCTAGTTCAGACCTAGAGCATGGGTATAAATGGATAGTGTGTCTGACATCGTACCCCACAAAATATTATGTTGTTGATATTCAGTTAATATATAAACGATTGGTGGTAGAGAATTTATTCTCTACTTAACACCCGTTTATATAGTGACGGACGATCAATAGTACGGTATGGAGTGACGGTGTGGCATACTAAGATGCAATGATCAGGGTTTCTTGTTGAAAAGCAGAACCTTGTGGTATGAAGAACATGACTTCACGAGCCTCACAAACCGGTAGAGTCTAAAAAGGGGGAAGGGAACGCAGGGAAAGTAGCACGTTTCTCTCTAGTTAGTAGTCATTTTACTTTTGGAGGATGGTGAAATGAGGCGCCTCGGATAGGTCCTATAGGACCGGGGAACGTGTGCTTAGGAATTGCCAATCCTCTAAGCTGTATGTGAGGACCGGCCCTGCAGGATCCAAGGGTTAACTGCGGGTAATCCTGAGACGTTAACTAGAGCGTCTCGAATCGGTAAGGAGTCCTCCCTAGCCTGGACTCATGATGGAAACACAAATTTCCAATACGACCCTGACGGATTTGATTGTATTACTAGTATTGGAGGCATAATATATGGTACCTATGCTTCCTAGGATTGATACTTATAATTTGAATTGTTTTGAAACCATATACACCCTAATAATAGTAGTAGTTTCGTATTTGGCGTATTTAGCATGTTTAACCACCATAAGGTAAAACTCTATCCTCTTGGTGTGCGTTGCATTGTGTGATGGGACCTGAGTCTTATGGTGGTTCCATTTTTCAAAAGACATTGCGTTGTTGACGACTTATTTAATCATTTATTATGACACTTTAAATTATGCACGGCAGTCCCTTAGAGTAAACCCGTTCCGCGTTAGCGGCGTGGTCTTTTGGATTTGCCTTATTTTTAATAGTTACTGTAGTTAAGAATTATCACACCAGTCCCACGACTGACCCATAGTTTGTTTCACCTTTTTGCAAACTTGGGTGCCCTCTCTTCTACACGGGCAGCCAAGTAGACAGGTTCATTCTTTGCTTGGAGCTTTTCTTTGAAGCTGCTTATTTTCTCTCTCTTGGATTCTGCTTGGAAGAAGAGGTGATGACTTGGAGCTTGAAGACTTTTTGTTTCTATTGGCATCTATTCTTTTCTTTTTAGACATCAAATTTATTTCTTTTCTGCAAACTTGTTGTAATAGCTTAGATTCTGTGACCGTGGATTTTCTGTGATTGATGACATTATATTTTTCCGCTGCTATAATGTTATTACTCTATGAATCTCCTTTGCTATATTGTATTTGTGTTCTGTTTTATTGTATTTATGTTGTATTCCAAAAATGATTTCTCCTGCTTTCACTCGTGGAAGTTTGGGGTTATCACAGTTGGTATCAGAGCTTTGGTTTACAAAGCGGAGTACAACATATCTATAATAATTCGTTTACGTAGAATCACTATATTCTATGGCGAACAGTTTATGAGATACATAATAGCCAGTCACTTTATCGTCATCTTTTCATTCATCCTTCGATCTTTTAGAATCACCTTTTCTGTTGTTTTGACTCTTTCCTTGATCATACGTTCGAAGAAGACTAAGAGAAGTGGCGATGCTCAATTGGCACATGTTTACGAAGGAGCGAAAGGACCAACTTCTTCGGTAGAAAGCCTGATGTTATAGACGGTACCATCTCTGTTAAAAACATTCTCCGTGTTTATTCTTCCTCTTTTCCTCTTCTATTTTTCTTTTTCCTTTTCGGGGACGAAAAGTTTTTAAGTGGGGGAGACTGTAACGACCCTGAATTTTGGGGCCAAGTTAAAATTTATTTTAAGTGATTTTAAATGAGTTTTGATATTTAAAATAATCTATTTTAAATAATAAGGATCACAAATTTGGTTCAAATCGAAGTTAGAATGAATAAATTAATTTTAAATATAAAAAGAGCTAGAAATGGCGCGGTAGTTTGAAAAGTCAAACTTGAACTTTGACTAACCATACAGGATGCAAAATTTAACGGATTTTAGTAAAACCAAAAATATTAGAATCTATTTAAAAATATCTTTCCAACGAATCCGAAAAATCGAAATTTCATAGCGGAAATCAAAAGTTATGGCTAATTCAATTTTTAGAAAGGTCGGTGGGTAATTTGCATAGGACAAAAATGCTACTTTTCACATATGTAGGAATTTGAACTCAAAACCACTTCCATTGGTTTCAGAATGATGTTTCTGCATTGAAAAACAGTAAACACTTATATGTTTCGAGTTTCAGAAAATATTTGTTTAAAAATGTATTTTTAATATTAAATATATTCGCCTTGAAAATAGCCATTTTTCAAAAAGTCTCAGAATTGAATGAAACGAATTTTGTTGTGATCGTATCGGTATAAGAAAGCCAAAAATATTTTTTCCGAATTTTTCTGACTTCGTACGTGGCCCCGGCAAAATTATATTTACGTTCGAATTTAAAATAAAAGAATTATTTTAAAATAAAAGTAAACCATACTGTAACTTCAGAATTGGACCTTGGCGATAGCGCCATCGCGTTCAGAAGACGTCAAAACATTAAGTTCGCCAGTCGTTGAGCGCGAATCGGAGATCGTATGTGAAAACTGTATTTTCTAGAATTAATCAATTAATTAAGTAAAATAATCATTAGAAAAACCTAGTATTATAGTATAAATACCCCGTATACAGTACGTATACCTCTTCTTCTTCCTCTCATTCCTGAAGCCGCCGAAACCCACCTCTCCTTCAAATCTTTGAATCCACTTTTCTCCCTCATATCTTAACGGTTTTCAGCAAACCATATACCGATTCGAAGCTCTTTCTGAGATCTTTAATTGGGTACCAATCTCCGCCGCCCCCGTGATCCGTGCCGCCCGCCCCGAGCCTGAGAAGCCGCCGCCGTCGCACGCATGTGGGCCCCGCCTGAAGCCGCCGAACGCCACCATCTTCCCGGCGCTCAAAGCTCCCTCCTTCCTGGTCCTTTTCCAACAAACGTCGCTCAATTTCATTCAGTAAATCAAGAGAAAATCGAGATTGAAGTTTTGAACAAAACTGAGTTCTAAAGGTGAGAGTTTCAAACCGCAAATTTATTTATTTTTAATTAAATAAATTGTTAAGTGTATATGTGGTTAATAATTGGGCACCACAATTATATGCTATGCTATGACGATGAATTCGACACAATTATATGCTATGCTATGACGATGAATTTGACACAATTATATGCTATGCTATGACGATGAATTTGACACAATTATATGCTATGCTATGACGACGAATTTGACACCGTTTAATTTGCGATGTTATGACGATAAATTTGTCACCATAAATTGTTTGATGTTATGACATGATAAAATTTGACACCGTTTAATTTGCGATGTTATGACGATAAATTTGTCACCATAAATTGTTTGATGTTATGACATGATAAAATTTGACACCGTTTAATTTGCGATGTTATGACGATAAATTTGTCACCATAAATTGTTTGATGTTATGACATGATAAAATTTGACACCGTTTAATTTGCGATGTTATGACGATAAATTTGTCACCATAAATTGTTTGATGTTATGACATGATAAAATTTGACACCGTTTAATTTGCGATGTTATGACGATAAATTTGTCACCATAAATTGTTTGATGTTATGACATGATAAAATTTGACACCGTTTAATTTGCGATGTTATGACGATAAATTTGTCACCATAAATTGTTTGATGTTATGACATGATAAAATTTGACACCGTTTAATTTGCGATGTTATGACGATAAATTTGTCACCATAAATTGTTTGATGTTATGACATGATAAAATTTGACTCCGTTTAATTTGCGATGTTATGACGATAAATTTGTCACCATAAATTGTTTGATGTTATGACATGATAAAATTTGACACCGTTTAATTTGCGATGTTATGACGATAAATTTGTCACCATAAATTGTTTGATGTTATGACATGATAAAATTTGACACCGTTTAATTTGCGATGTTATGACGATAAATTTGTCACCATAAATTGTTTGATGTTATGACATGATAAAATTTGACACCGTTTAATTTGCGATGTTATGACGATAAATTTGTCACCATAAATTGTTTGATGTTATGACATGATAAAATTTGACACTGTTTAATTTGCGATGTTATGACGATAAAATTGACACCATAAATGGTTGGATGTTATGACACAAGAAATTGATACCATATGTTGTGCGATGCTATGATATGCAAATTGACATTTTTGTCAATATTAAATTAGAAAATGAACACTGTATGTAAATTGACATTTTTGACAATGTCAAAATAGAAAAATAGGAATTTGCATTGCATAAAATGATATTTTGTCAAAATAGAAAAATAGGAATATGTCACTATATTTGTTCATTATTAAAATAGAAAATTATACACTATATGTTTATAGACAAATTTGTGTCATTATAAAAATGGAATTTTACACTGTATATTGGTGAACAATTTTTGTTCAATATTAAAATAGGAATGTCATCGTATGTTAAATGGTCATTTATTTTTATTTAATGTTAAACAAGACATTATTCACCGTATGATAATTTAGCATCTTTGTTAATGCTATATAGTAAATTTTCACCGTATGATTGAATTGTCAATTTTTGTCAATGTTTAAAATAGAAAATCACTCACCGTATGTTCATTGACAAATTCTTGTCAATATTAAAATAGAATCATTCATTGTATGTTCATTGTCAATTTTTGTCAATGTTTAAAATAGAAAATCACTCACCATATGTTCATTGACAAATTTTTGTCAATATTAGAATAGAGTTATTCATTGTCTGTTCATTGGCATTTTTGTCATTGTTTAGAATAGAAAGTTACTCACTGTATGTTAATTGACAATTTTTGTCAATATTAAAATAGCAATTGCCATCGTATGTTAATTGACAAATTTTTGTATATTAATATAGAAATTATTCACCGCATGTTAAATTTAGCATTTTTATTAATGTTAATAAAAGAAAATGGTCACCGTATGAAAATGACATTTGTGTCAAATGTTAATATAAGAAAATATAAAAATGCATGGTATGTAAAACAGCATTTTTGCAATGTTAATAAATATAAAAATGCATTCTATATAAAATAGAATTTTTGATATGTTAAAATTAGATGAATGGATTAAATGAAAAATAACATTTTTGTCATGTTAGGATATAAGAATGCATTGTAAGAAAAATAGCATTTTTGATATGTTATAAACATAGAAAATGCATTGCAAGAAAAATAACATTTTTGTTTAAATGTTAAAAATAGAAATTTCATCATATGGAATTATTCACCGTATGATGATTGACATTATTTCTTTAATGTTAAAGATAAGATAATTTTTATCGTAGGAAGGTATCATTTTTGTTAATGTAATAAGAAGAGTAGAAATTTACATTGTACAAAAAGATTGAATTTATATTTTTAATGTAAGGATTAAATTTACATGGTAAGGGAAGTTAGCATTTTGTTAATATTAAATATAAAATGTGCATGGTATGAAAAATAGCATTTTGTTAATATTATATAGAAAATATGCATTCTATGTAAAATAGCATTTTTTTTTTGTCATGTTAATAATATAATTTGCACTGTATGAAAAATAGCATTTTTTGTCATGTTAATAATATAATTTGCATTGTATGTTAAACTAGCATTTTGTAATGTTAAAATGCATTGTATGTTTAACTAGCATTTGGTCATGTTAACAATATAAAAATGCACTGTATGTTAAACTAGCATTGTGACATGTTGAAAATGCATTGAATGAAAGGCAACATTTTGACATGTTATAAAATAAAAAAAAGCATTGTAAAAAAAAAAGTGGCATTTATTTTTAGTGTTAATAAACATGAAATATAATGCATATAAATTAACATTTATTGTTAATGTTAATAAAAAGGAAAATGTATTGTAGGTTAGATTAACATTTATTTTTAATGTTAATCAAAAAGGAAATGAATGCATATTAAATTAACATTCATTTTGATTGTTATATAAAAAGAAAGGATGATTTAGCATTATTTTTAATGTTAAGATAAAAGTATTTTCATTTTATGTAAAATTAACATTACTTCCAATGTTAAAACAAAAACAAAAAAAAACGCATTGTATGTAAATGTAACTCTATTCTTAATGTTAATTAAGAAGGAATTTGCATTGTAAGATAAATGTACATTATTTTATTATGTATATGAAAATAAAATTTACCTCGTAGGCAAAATGTACATTATTCTTAATGTTAATAAAGGATAATTTAACATTTTTTTTTTCTATATTAAAAATATAGAAAATGCATTGTATGATTCATTAACATTTATTTCTAATGTTAATGGAATGGAAAATAAAAGAGAAAAACTCACTATATGGTTCATTAACATTTATTGTATGTAAATGTAACATTACTTTAAATGTTAATAAAAAGAGTATTCCTATCGTAGGAAGAGTACATTATTTTTAATGTTAAAAATAAGTAATTTACAATGCATGGGAAATCGACATTAGTTATAATGGTAATTTAAAGAGGATTAACTGTAGGAAAGAGATTACATTTTATTTATGCATTATATTATAAGAATAACACCATTGTATGATATTAACATTTTAATGTTAATGTTAAAAAGAAAATAACACTGTATGTAGTTAACATTATTTTTAATGTTAATATAAGAGAAAATTTCATCGTATGTCAATGTAACATTTAATTTTAATGTTAACACATAAGAATTCATACCGTAGGGTATTAACATTATATATAATGTAAATAAAAGAAATGAAACGTATGTAAGAATAACATTATTTATAATGTTAAATGAAAGGTAAGGAACTGTATTGAAACATTAAAATTAATTATATTTAAATAATTAAGGCAAGAATTAATCGTTATAGAATAAAATAACGATATGATATATGTTTTTCTCAAAATATATGAATGCGAGATTATTTGGAAAGTCCGGGTTAATCCCATTCCAAATGATCGTACGATTCCAAGAATTCAAGTATGAAGACGGCGCATGAAGACCGTAAATCTCCCCTCGAATGGACAACGATCAAGACTCTGAATTGGTTTGCTCCCAATTCAAGGGTCGGGGTAATTGCCCAAACGTACGTGTTGATTTCACGGGTTTGACCCTAGTTCAGACCTAGAGCATGGGTATAAATGGATAGTGTGTCTGACATCGTACCCCACAAAATATTATGTTGTTGATATTCAGTTAATATATAAACGATTGGTGGTAGAGAATTTATTCTCTACTTAACACCCGTTTATATAGTGACGGACGATCAATAGTACGGTATGGAGTGACGGTGTGGCATACTAAGATGCAATGATCAGGGTTTCTTGTTGAAAAGCAGAACCTTGTGGTATGAAGAACATGACTTCACGAGCCTCACAAACCGGTAGAGTCTAAAAAGGGGGAAGGGAACGCAGGGAAAGTAGCACGTTTCTCTCTAGTTAGTAGTCATTTTACTTTTGGAGGATGATGAAATGAGGCGCCTCGGATAGGTCCTATAGGACCGGGGAACGTGTGCTTAGGAATTGCCAATCCTCTAAGCTGTATGTGAGGACCGGCCCTGCAGGATCCAAGGGTTAACTGCGGGTAATCCTGAGACGTTAACTAGAGCGTCTCGAATCGGTAAGGAGTCCTCCCTAGCCTGGACTCATGATGGAAACACAAATTTCCAATACGACCCTGACGGATTTGATTGTATTACTAGTATTGGAGGCATAATATATGGTACCTATGCTTCCTAGGATTGATACTTATAATTTAAATTGTTTTGAAACCATATACACCCTAATAATAGTAGTAGTTTCGTATTTGGCGTATTTAGCATGTTTAACCACCATAAGGTAAAACTCTATCCTCTTGGTGTGCGTTGCATTGTGTGATGGGACCTGAGTCTTATGGTGGTTCCATTTTTCAAAAGACATTGCGTTGTTGACGACTTATTTAATCATTTATTATGACACTTTAAATTATGCACGGCAGTCCCTTAGAGTAAACCCGTTCCGCGTTAGCGGCGTGGTCTTTTGGATTTGCCTTATTTTTAATAGTTACTGTAGTTAAGAATTATCACACCAGTCCCACGACTGACCCATAGTTTGTTTCACCTTTTTGCAAACTTGGGTGCCCTCTCTTCTACACGGGCAGCCAAGTAGACAGGTTCATTCTTTGCTTGGAGCTTTTCTTTGAAGCTGCTTATTTTCTCTCTCTTGGATTCTGCTTGGAAGAAGAGGTGATGACTTGGAGCTTGAAGACTTTTTGTTTCTATTGGCATCTATTCTTTTCTTTTTAGACATCAAATTTATTTCTTTTCTGCAAACTTGTTGTAATAGCTTAGATTCTGTGACCGTGGATTTTCTGTGATTGATGACATTATATTTTTCCGCTGCTATAATGTTATTACTCTATGAATCTCCTTTGCTATATTGTATCTGTGTTCTGTTTTATTGTATTTATGTTGTATTCCAAAAATGATTTCTCCTGCTTTCACTCGTGGAAGTTTGGGGTTATCACAGAGCTTGCCCTCGCCCAACAGGATGCAGACAACTACAAAAAGCAACATGAAGAACTAAAAAAGCGTTATCACACGCTCTTGGACTCCCATAGTCAAGAGCGCCTAGATCTAAAGAAGCAAGCTGAGGATGCTAGTTCCGAAAGTGTTAGAGTACAATTGGCTTGCATTGCCCTTGAACAAGAGAAGGTTGATTTAGAGAATAAAAACATTGATTTAGCAAAGCGAAATGCCGAACTGGAAGCCAAATTAGTAGAGGTTGAATCTAGAGCAGTGTTGGCCGAGGGGAATACAAGCATTCCCTCAATCTGCCAAAGATGTTCAAGAAAAACTTTCCGAGGCGCAGAAGGAGTTGGACGTTTATGGTGAACTGATGATAGAATTCTTTGCTCAAGTGATCCGTCGTGGGATATTTCTTGGATTGAGGATTACCCTAAGACTCTAGTTTATGTATGGGACCAAATCATCGAGCGGGAAAAGAAAGAGCTCAAGGTGGACTCCATCGATGGAAACAAGCTCATGGAGAAATTCCTTAAGGGTGAGGGGTCGGCGCGTCTGGCCGAAGGGCGTCGACTTATTGCTGCCGCTATGGAGGAAGAAAGGCATCAGGCCAAAGAAAAGGATATCATCAAAGCCATTTCTTCTTCTGCTACCCCTGACGCTACCGGAATAGAGGGATATGATCCCGAAAATCCGGGAATTCCTAAGGCGCACCTTTTGTCTCCTATACCAGAATCAGCTCCAGGGACTCTATCCACCCCGATCGAGAAGTCATCTGAAGGTATTTCTACCTTTTCACCTCAGTTTCTCAAGTTCATTTCGACCTTTCTCCATATTATTGGTCAATCAATTGAAGATCCCTCATTTTCCCTTGAGTTAACAACTGTCACCTCTCGTTCTATAGGTACTGAGCCGACCGAAAAGACTGATGGACAACAGAAGTCAGCTACCGATGAGAAGTCTATCAAAGAGACTTAGGAGAAACGGGACGAGGTTGCTGCTGTAAAATCTGGGGGAGGAACTGAAGGCGAGAAGGAGGAGGTTACCGATAAATCTCTCGTGCCACCTAATACCGAGACTCCTCACATTGAGGAGATGATAGATGCTATGAAAGATGATGGCGGCAATGATGGACATGAAGAAGATGTTGATGTTGTTATAATTGGGGATTTAGAGAATGCCGATGATCTAACTTTGGCCAATATAAAGGCCAAACAGGATAAGCGTTTGCAGCTGAAAATGGAGGAAATGGATCCTAAAGTTTTAAACCTCTTGCGACAATACCTCCTGAGTCAAGGTTAGTTGTTAGACTTTCAACTAGATCAGTTACCAAAGAACTTGATAAGAAATCTTCTACTGATCCCATCGCTCCAGTTGTAAATAAAAAGAAACCAAAGTGGATTCAGAACGATGCTGAAAAAGAGGAGAAAGAAAAACTTAAAAGCGAAATCCACTCCAAAGTCCAAATGAGAGGCAGTTCTATTTTCATTCTACATGTTCCTTGGTCCGCCATTGTTGTAGCGAGAGCGGCCCTCGCCTTTGTTTATTTGTTCTTTTGTACAAACCTACACTTGTGTTAATAAGATAGTTCACTTCCCACTATGTCAAATGCATGTAAGTTCATTATTTAGATAAAATGCAAATAAACAACATGTCGTATTTAAAGTCATTACTACTAGACGATAGCAATAATTGTTGGGGATGTGTACGTATATGCCCCCTGCCAATCTTGAATAAAAGGCCTGGCTAAGGCTTTGTTCGAGATTGATTAGTCCTGACACTTAGTTGCTCCCGACTCTCTGGTGGGGTTAAGTTTCCTTTGTCGATGATGCTTATTCTTTTAGCAACTTTATACTCTCCTGTTGCATAATCAGGTTAGAGTTTCATCAAGGCGGTCTCTTATCGAGTGCACCATCATGCCAGGGGGGACGTCGTCTTCTCGTCCTATATACTCTTTCTTAATTCATGAGAGTTAGATTTGGGAACATCATCTTTCTATTCCTTTCATTCGGTAATGTGAACGGTCGTTTCGTTCGCCCCTGCATGTGCATTGCCCTTAACTTTTTAAGTTTAGTTTAATGTTTAATATTCTATAATTAGGGCAGAATAATCGCAAGGAATAATTAAAACAGTGTAGGAAAATAAATGACACACAATATTTTTATAGTGGTTCAGCAAAGTCGTAGCCTACATCCACTTTAAATTCATTCGTTCATAAAAACAGATATTTCTAGGCAAGTCGTGCCTTTTTGCATGGCCTATGAAACAAAAGAAAATAGTAAAACTTCAAGTCAAATATCGCCGCAAATGCTGAGCGTTCCAAGCTCTAGGATTTTTTTCTCCATCCACGGTCGTTAACTTGAAAGCTCCCATTTCAAGTTTCCGTTGGATGGTAAATGGTCCTTCCCACTTTGGCCTAGATGAGCGGGAGGTGGAAAGACTCGCTTCAGCACTAGATCTCCAGGTTCGGAACTCCTAAATCGAACTATTATGTCATAGTAGCGTGCTACTTGACGTCGATGCCTCGGAGCATGCAAATCTACTTCGTGCCTCTTCTCTTCATCCATGTCCAGGGACTCTAAGAGGAGTGCTTTGTTCGTCATTGGGTCATAATACGTCACCCTATGAGAGTGGACTTCAAGCTCCACTGGAATTACCACTTCTGACCCAAAGGAGAGTGAAAAGGGGTATGACCAGTAGCCGTCTTAAAGTTTGTTCGATAGGCCCACAAGGCTAGCGGTATTTCATCAAACCACATGGCTTTCGCTCGCTCCAACCATTTTTTAAGAATAGACTTAATGACTTTGTTTATTGCTTCGACCTGTCCGTTGATTTCGGATGAGCTACAACGGTATATCTTTTATCAATTTTATACTTCTAACAGAAGTTTCTAAATTCCATGTTGTCGAATTGGGTTCCATTATCAGTTATGATAGTCTTCGGTATCCCAAATTGACAAATAACATTTATGGCCATAAAGCTTATCACCTTTCTTGTCGTGATCGTGGTTAAGGGTTCGGCTTCCACCCATTTCGTGAAGTAATCCACAGCCACAATCGCGTATTTAGCTCCTTTTGCAATTGGTAGGGTCCCGATGATGTTTAATCCCCACATCGCGAATGGCCAAGGACTGACCATCGATTTGAGATGTCCTGGGGGTGCTCTCGGAACTTTGGCGAAACTCTAACATTTGTCACAACGTCGTGAATGATCAACTGCATCTTTATTCATGGTAGGCCAAAAATAACCATACCATAATACTTTCTTTGCCAGAGTTTGACCCCGGTATGATCCCCACACTCACCTTCATGTACCTCTTTCAGTACACGTTTGATGTCGTCATGTGTTATGAACTACAACAGAGGCATAGAAAACCCTTGACGATAGAGGACGTCATCCTGTAAAAGTGTCTTGCAGCTTAACTTGTTACAGCTTGTCTCTCGCTCTTCTTTGTTGGAAGTATTCCACTTTTAAGGAAGTTTTTAATTGGTGTCATCCACGAGTCCCTTTCTGGCTCAACTTCCAAGGGTAATCCGACTTCCATTTGGTCAAAGCTTGGTGATTTCAATATCTCTATTGGAACCATTTCGGTTTCCACAGGGTTGTCAGAACTTGCTAACTTAGCCAGTCGATCTACCTTTTGATTTTCTGCTCTCGGAATGTGTGTTATGCTATAACGCTCCAGGTTTCCTAGTAAGTCTTCTACTTTTTCAAGATATGTAACAAGCCGAGGTCCCCTGGTTACAAATTCCTTCCGAACTTGGCAGACAACTATTTTGGAGTCACAAAATATGTCCAATAGTTTTACCCCTAATTCCTTGCCGAGTTTCAGCCCGGCAATCAGGGCCTCGTACTCAAAATCGTTGTTGGTGGCGGAAAATTCCAATCGTAGGGCGTAGTAAATGGATCGTCCTTCAGGAGTGGTTAAAACAACTCCGTCGCTAGACCTTCGATCGTTCTTGGCCCCGTCCATATATAATTTCCACGGACTAAGATCTAACTTATGCTCCGAAGTAACAACTTTGTCATCCACTGTTTCTTCTTTAGGAATCGTAAGTTCTGCTATGAAGTCGGCTAAAGCCTGCCCCTTATTGACCTTCTTGGTTGAAAATTCAAATCAAATTGGCTCAACTCGATATTCCACTTAAGTAATCGTCCTGATGCTTTGGGTCTTTGTAATACTTGTCTTAGAGGTTGATCAGTATGTATGACAATTGGGTGAGCTTGGAAATAATGACGGGGCTTTCAAGAGGTAATCAAGAGGCTATAAGCAAGCTTTTCTATTCTCGGATAATTGCGTTTTGCAACTGCGAACTTCTTACTTACGTAATATACTGGCCTCTGGACCTTGTCTTCTTCACGCACTAAAGTCGTGCTAACAGCATGAGATGACATCGCCAGATAGACGAATAGATTTTCATGATCCACCGGCTTTGACAGTATCGAGGGTTTCTCCAATAAGTCCAATAAGTTTTGGAAGGCCTCTACATAGTCTGGAGTCCATTCGAAATTACGTTTCCCCCGTTTGATTAAATCGAAGAATAGGACACACTTGTCTGTGGCTTTGGAAATGAATCTGCTTAATGCGGCGACTTCCCTGGCAGGCTTTGAACGTCCCTAATCTCTTGTGGCTCTTTTATGTTCCTTATTGCCGCTATTTGGCTGGAATTAATTTCAATCCCTCAAGAATTAACGATGAAACCGAGAAATTTTCCAGATGCTACCCCAAACGAGCACTTTAATGGGTCTAACTTCATCCCATACTTCCTTAAGATATCAAACATCTCCGCTAGATCTTGTGCATGACTAGAGGATTGCTTGGACTTCACTAGTATGTCATCTACATAAACTTCCATGATTTTTCCAATCTAGTTATAGAACATTTGATTTACCAGGCGCTGATACGTGGCTCCGACATTCTTTAGTCCGAACGGCATCACCACATAGTAGTACAATCCCAAATTTGTTACAAAATTTGTGTGTTCTTGATCCGACACATGCATAGGGATCTGGTTATATCCTGAGTATGTGTCCATGAAGGAAAGAAGTTTGTGTCCGGCTATTGAGTCCACTAGCTGATCGATCCTAGGAAGTGGAAAACTATCTTTTGGATATGCCTTATTTAAATATGAAAAATAAATGCACGTTCGCCATTTCCCATTTGATTTCTTGAACAAAACAGGATTCGATGTCCAGTCGGGATACATCGAGTCTCTAATGAACCCATTATCTTTCAACTTCTCCACTTCTTCTTTTAGGAATGCTGACCTCTCCGGGCCTAATATTCGCCTCTTCTGTTTAACGGGTGGATGCTTTGGATTAATGCTCAATGAGCGACTCATAATGGAGGAAGATATCCCACACATGTCAGCATGGGTCCAGGCAAACACATCTAAATTTGCCTTTAAGAAGTCAGTCAATTCCTTTGCTCGGAGTGGATCCAACTGGGATCCGATATTCAATACCTTCGTCGGATCAACATCATCAATGGGGATATCCACAGTCGTTTCATTAGGGGTCGCCTTTCTGTCCCCAGGCTCCTCATCCTCTCTGGGATCTATGTCCTCGGGTAGTTCTCTGGGCAACCCCCTCGGGGATGGTCCCTTTAGTTGCTATGCTAAAACCTCCCTTACAGGGGGTGGTACCTTTAGCTTCAATGCTCAATCCCTTCATCAATGTCTTTAGTTCAGCCATGTAACAGACTCGTCTAGTGGCTTGATCACCTCTCATTACTCCCACTCCTGCTTCGATTGGGAATTTCAGCAATAAGCACTAGGGCGCAATGCAATCCCTGAATTCCACGAGGGCTGGTCGGCCTAAAAAGGTGTTATAGTGTGATTCAATGTCCAAAATTACAAATGGTAGAATTCTCACTCTCCGGCGATCTCCTTGTCCCAATGTCACCGCCAATTCTACATACCCCATTGGAGCAGTCGATGCTTCATTGAAGCCACGTATCCAACCCTCGCAAGGCTTCAAGTCTTTTGGTTAAAATTTCATCTGATCAAATGCTTTTTTAAAGAGAATATTAACCAAACTCCCATTATCTACCAATATTTTGTGAACCAGAGCTGGACCAATAGTGGTAGTGATTACCAACGGGTCCTCTGTGGGTGATTCAATCCCAGAATCATCTCTATTACGAAATATGACATCGTCTGACATCGTTTTCTGTTGCTTCACCGAGGAGTTGTCTTCGAGGTTACTGCATTCTCCCACTCCAAGGTGCTTAACCGCATTAACATATTGGTCCATAGACCTATATCTATGGGCAGCAGGGTGAGGTCCTCCTACTATAGTATTGATAACGAATCCTTTACCTTTTTGTTGAGAGGTGGGCTTAGGAGCAGGTTGACTTTGATTCGGGGCTTGCCCCTGTCTCTTGGAGCAACCTTGTATTCCTCTAATTTTCCTTCTCGCAACAACTTTTCTACAACGTCTGTCAAATGCTGACATTCATTAGTAGAATGTCTGTGGGTTCCATGAAACAGACCAAACTTTCCAGTAGCCACCTCCTTCTTCGTAGAGTCTCGGGGCGGAGGCTTTTTATATTATAAGACGTTGTAAGTATCCAGGTAGATGTTTTCCAATGTATCATTCAGCAGTGTGTAGTTTTCAAAGGTTTGGAATCGAGGCCTTTTGCTTGAGTTATTTCCTCGATTCCTATTCCTCCTATTGTCGTTTCTATTCCTATCGCTGCTTCCTTCGTTTTTGTTGCTAACATTTACCTTGACTTTCCTCGAATTATTACCGGACTGCTTTATAGCAACGTTACTTTTAATATCTTCTCTCGAAGTTCCATCAGACTTTCTTTTTCAATTGACGTATATCTCTTCTTGCCATAGATGAATATTTGCCTTTTCGTAGAAAGCCTCCCTAGTCAGTGGTGGATTCCCAGCTAAATAACCTCCGAATTTAGTATCCGGATCAACTCCTTCGATCAAGGCCATCAAAATAGTCGGTTCATGGGGATCGCTTATTTCAGTAACTGCTAAGTTGAAGCGGTCCAAGTATGATTTCAGAGATTCTCCAGGGGCCCTTTTAATTCTGGACAGTTCGATAACACTTTTAGCTCTGTGGAAATGGAGTCGGAACTGTTTCATAAAAAGTTCGCTTAGTTCTTGAAAAATCGACACCGATCGCGGGGGAAGTCGAGTAAACCACATTAATGCTACATCCTCTAGATATATTGGGAAGGCTTTACATTTTGTAATGTCAGGTGCAGCTGTCGCGTTCATATACCACGCATATCTCATCAGATGTTGTTTTGGATCTGTTCTTCTAGAATATCGATCCATTTGTGGTAAATTGAACCGGCGAGGAAATTGGAAGTCCAGGATGTCATCAGTAAACAGAGTATTACTGCGGTCAATACCCCAATCTTCATTGGTATATCGGCGGCTATCGGTCATGATTTGATGTATCATCGCTTGTACTTCCGCACCGGTTAGAGCCGGCTCATGTTCCCTTCTCCTTTCTTTTCTCATGCGTCTATCACCTACTTCAAGTGATTCCCCAGGGTTCCAATTGGCAACCGAATCTCCTCGCCTCCTGCGGTCCCGGTCATTCACAGGACGAACAGGTTGAAGGAGTTGCCCCTGAGTAGGATTGGTAATATTTGGATCCCTCGGGAGAACATGTGATCCTTGCATTGGTAACAACATTGGTCCCCTCAAACTTGGATCATCGGGCCCAAGCACACGGGCTGCATCCTCACCGGATTCCAAAGATCCAAATGTCAACTGGTCCAGATTTTCGGGCCTTTTGCACGACCTCCTTTCACGTGGGTGCTCTTCATCAGAAGATGATGAATGGTCCATAGTACAATGATGAACCAGAGAGGACACCCTTTGTCTGCGAAGTTCGCTTATCTCCCTGCTCATATCCTTTATGTTTTTGCGCATAAGAATGCTACCCTGTTTATGTGCTTCAAGAGCATCCTTGGTACTCTCCGGCATATCAAGCAAACATGAGAAATCTCGGTAAGTGACAAGTGCATTGGGAGTGAGATGATCCTCAGCTGGCATGGGCGGTAACGGAGCATTTGTAGGAGCTCAAGTAGAGTTTCCAGCCTCAATTGCATTCGGTTCGGACCGGATCGGAGGAGGGGCTCCAGCAGCGTTTTGGGAACCAGATCGATAGGGTTTTCGTTGTCGGATCGGATCAGAGCATTTTGGTCGGGTCGGATCGGTTAGCGCCAGAACTCTGTCCTCTCGACCTGGTGACCACCATAGCTTGTTGATCATCGCCCATCTCACTTTTTCGTGCATTCTGCACTTCTTTTCCTTTTCCCTTAGTCATAATGTTTAGTTTGTCAAGATCTTTTTTGAAGAGAATTTCAAAAATATCGATTGCACGGACTATCTTCTTCGGATATACAAACCCAAGTAGTAGAACGGTAGCCCAAAATGTAGAGAATTTGAGAAGCTCTCAATGAAAGTACCAAAATGTTAGATCCAAAAATGGCTCTGACTCCCAAACTAAGGATGATTCTAAATGAAATAAAAAAGAAAATGAAGAAAACACACAATTTATAGTGGTTCGGTATTAAAGAGCCTATGTCCACTTTGAATTTCTCTAATTGATGATAAGAATGCAAGTACAATGATTGTTTTCACTCAATTCCACACATATAATGAGTAATTTCACTCAATCTTCTCCAAAATGTGCTTCAAAAGGTGATTGTGATCTGAAATAAGTGATGAAAGTCGGTTATGGAAGAAGTTTTTGTTGATGATTTGCCAAAAAATCTCTTCAAATGATTCTTTGTGGAGTATTTATAGGTAGAAATTTCCCCGGGAAGGCCTTCGGTTCAGATACACATGGCAGCCATCTGGTTCGGTTCGAGATAAGGAGCCCTGAGATATTGCCAGCGCACAACTCTAGTGGGTGAACGTAGGGGAAATCGCTCCGCTTTTTCAGGAGGGAGTGCATTGTTGGTGTAGAGTCATGGTTCAGTTCAGATGACTGGTAAGGGTTCGGATCAGAAGGAGCATATCCGATCCGAGTGGGCTTTCTATTCTTCATTTTCTGAGCTGCCTGCCTTAGTGTGGGAGGGATCGGTTTGGAAGCCTCCGAACCGAACCGAATTCCTGGTGCTCATCCCCTCTTCTGAATCTATTTGTCAAGTAATTTCTCAGCTTTGTGTAGCCTAATCACAAAGTATGCTAACAATAATTAAACACATCGAAGTATAACATGAGTATAACATTATTCCTAGTCAAAGTTCTCTCTAATCGTGCCCTTAACCTTTTCATGTCCGTTGAGGGCGGTTATAAAAGGGAATACACCCAGAAATGTAAGCCTTAATACCATAGTATTCTAGTTCTGTATGTTGAATTTAATTAGTCATACCATACTCGTATGAATAGTCCTTCTCTTAATCTTTCAGCTAATAGCTAAAAAGGACAGTGCAGGAATCTCTGGAGATGGGTAGACCAGCGATCCACGCCTAGATGGTGTCTATATGTCAACCAATAAGATTCTTCGGCTTATTAAGATCACTCAGCCTCCTAATTCACCTCATTAAACTCCTCTGCATGAACCTACATTTGCACATATGTGCAGTGACTTTTCTCATTTTGGAGGCAAGCCGTACAAAGGTTATGAGTTTGTATGTATGCTCAGGCTTGGCTTTGCACTTACAATCGTATTTTTACCCGCTTGGAGATTTCCAACCATCACCACATTCTTGCAGCATCAAGCATGTTGCAAGATCGCGCATTGGATTGATACGGGTAGCTTGTGGTAGAGGTCAACGAGTCCACCTTGGAGTGGAAACAATTTCGAGAGAGGTTTGGACTCAAATGAAAAGTCGACGTGTTCGAATTAAGCAAGATCTATACGGATATAGCGGAAATATTAATGATATACTAACTTGTTAATATGCAATAGTTACGCAGGTAAAAGCTAAGTTATAGTGATATATCATAAAATAAAATAAATGCGATAAATAAAGTAAAGTGACATCAGTAATTTTATACTGGTTGAGACTTCCCGTCCTACGTCCAGTCCTGAAGCTCCTCTTCGGAATTCACTAACAACACCCTCTCTTAACCCGGAGGAATGGGTCAGTACACCCGAGCCCCAACAAGGACGCCTCTCGCCTGAGCAACTACACAGGTCTTTAACAATTACAAGTATTTGACTTCTGCTTTGTGTTCTTGAATCAACACGGATAGTCAACAGTTTAAGTATAATCTTCCTATAATCTGATCCTTGAGTATATAATTTGAATGCGAAGTTTTAAGGAAGAAAATTGCTTGTTGAATCAAGTGATATTAAATCAATTCAAGGATTCAACAAGTATTTGAATTTGGAGAGCTTTTATTTGCAAAGAACATAAATTCAGAGAATGGAGAGAATAGAATAGTAATCAGTAAAATCGGTGATTGTAAATCATGTTTGAAGTTTTTTATATAAATGTATAAGAGTACCATTCCTTCATGAAGCATTTCTAAGAAGTTGTGTCCATTTTCATTGATCATTAAAGTGGAATCTCTTCATGAACGATGGTGACTCTTCATAAAATAGTTTCTGGGTCAAACCAGTCGATTGGTAGTCCAGTTTTGTATATTCCAAGAATTTTAAAGGCTTATAAATATATATATATATATATATATATATTACTTTGTTCGGCACATTCGTGTATACTTGAGGATAGATTTTAACATAATTCTAACATGACTCAATGTGTGTGTGTGTGTATATATATAACCTTATATCTATGACATGATTCCCATTGCAACTTCATTTGTTAGCATCGATCAAAATCTTGCAATCAACATTCTCCTCCTTTTTGATTGATGACAACACTTTGGATTTTCTCCCACTGAATATTTAGCTCCTCTTGAATTTCTACAATATTTTGTTAGTTCATAACTTTTATAACCTTATCATTTGATTCCTACAACAAAATATGGTAGCACAAATTTTCCAATAGTATGAAAACATAAGAATATATTAGCATGGAACCATTAAAATGATATATAACAAAGATAGCATGAGAAATATTTCTCCCCTTTGTCATTGATTAAAATGAAATTAAGATATCATAAGCACAGAATAATCGAATAACATTTTAGAAATCTTTGAAACATACAATTCCTAGTTCTCGTCGGAGTCTAATGAAAAAATTCTCTAAAAGGGGTTTCGTAAAGATATCAGCAATTTGATTTTATGAGTTAACAAATTGTAAATTAATTGTTTTTTTTCAATATTATCTCTCAATAAGTAATGTCTGATATCAATGTGTTTAGTTCTGGAATGGTTTACCGGATTCTTAGATAAATTTATTGCACTTGTATTGTCACAATAAATTATGGAATTTGACAAATTTACATTGAAATCTTTTAATGTTTGCTGCATATATATTACCTGAGCACAAGCTAGTGCAACAGATATGTATTCAGCTTCGCATGTTGATAATGAAACACAATTTTGTTTCTTGTTGAACCAAGATATAAGCGATTTACCGATAAAGTGACATGTTCCACTTGTACTTTTACAATCCGTCCGTGATCCTCCAAAATAAGCATCACTACATGAAACTAATTCAAAGGAATATTCTTTCAGATAGAAAAGTCCAAATTCTTTAGAACTACTAAGATATCGTAATATTCGTTTAACCGCTCTCAAATGTGATTCTTTTGAATTAGCTTTAAAACGAGCACATAAGCAAACACTCATCATAATATCAGGTCTACTTGCAGTTAAATACAGAAGTGAACCTATCATACTTCGATATAGCTTTTGATCGACATTGTTACCAATTTCATCTTTATCTAGATGTGTCGTCGTACTCATTAATGTAGGTTTACTTGATTTGTTTTCCATTCCAAAACGTTTTATTAAGTTAGTACAATATTTTTCTTGATTGATGAAAATCTCATCAGATAATTGCTTAATTTGCAAACCCAGAAAGTAAGATAATTCTCTTATGTGTGACATCTCAAATTAATTGGCCATTATTCTTGAATTTTTTTGACATAATTGATCATTTATTAATCCAAAGATAATGTCGTCTACATATATTTGAACTTTAGAATATCTTTATTGTCTTTCTTGATAAATATTGTTTAATCAACCTTTCCAATTTGAAATCTTGAATCTAACAAGTAAGTTTTGAGACGTTCATACCAAGCACGAGGTGCTTGTTTCAAACCATATTATTATTTTTCAATTATAAACATGATCAGGATATTTTTCATGAGCAAATAGTGGAGGTTGTTCAACATATACTCGTTCTTTAATGTAACCATTCAAGAAAGCGCTTTTAACATCCATCTGACATAGTTTAAAGTTATGATGACAAGCGTATGCTAATAGTATTCAAATTGCTTCTAGTCATGCGACTGGAGCGAAAGTTTCTTCATAACCTATGCCTTCTTTTTTATTGTAACCTTGTGCAACAAGTCTAGCTTTATTTATAGTGATATTACCCAATTCATCTGCTTTATTTATGTAAACCCATTTTGTTCCAATAACAGTTTGATCACTTGGCCTTGGAACTAATTCCCATACTTCGTTACGCTCAAATTGGTTTAATTCTTCTTGCATTGCAATTATCCGATTTTAATGTCTAGATGCTTCTTTAGGATTTTTGGGTTCGATATTTGATAAGAAGGCTGCATTACTTACTATATTAAGTTGACTTCTTGTCCTTACATTTGAAGTTATTTCTCCAATAATATTTTGAGTTGGGTGGTCTCGGAATATTCTTGGCGGAGATCGAACTTCATAAATAGGATCATTTTGATTATTGATGTTTTCTTGAGTTTCTATAGTATTATTCTCTGTATTATTATGAATAATGTTTCATCTTCTCTAAATGTATCAATATCATCATCACATGAAGAATTATTTTTCCTTATATCTAAATTAAATGAATTTTGAATAACATTTTCGTCAAATGACACATGAAGTGATTCTTCTATTTTACTGGTTCTCTTATTGAAAATACGATAAGCCTTGCTACGCTCAGAATATTCCTTCGTCAGATTTTGAGTCAAATTTCCCAAGTTGATCTTTTGTATTTAAAATGAAACATTTTGAACCAAAAACTTTAGGATATATTTGGTTTTCTACCAGTAAAAAGCTAATATGAATTATTTTTAGTAAGAGGATGAATGGAAACACGATTCAAAACATAACAAGCTGTTGTGACTGCTTCAGCCCAAAAATGTTTTGGTAGTGTACTTCCATTTAATAACGTTCTTGCACATTCTTGTAAAGTTCTATTTTTACGTTCTACAACTCCATTTTGTTGTGGAGTTCTAGGAAAAGAGAAATTATGAAAAATTCCTTTCTTTTGACAAAACAAATCAAAATTTTCATTTTCAAGTTCTCCTCCATGATGACTTCGTATGTTCTTTATTTTTAAATCAGTTAAATTTTGAATTTGTCTGACGAAATTCTAAAAGATATCAAAAGTATCGCCACTGTCCAAGTGCATCTTGAAAAGTCATCAAACAATTACAAACACATATCTACTATGATTTATGGACTCAACTTGAGTTGGTCCGAATAAATCCATGTGTAGTAACTCAAGTGGTTGTAAGTTTGACATGACCTTTTTAGATTTAAAAGAGGATTTGGTTAACTTTCCAAGTAGACAAACATTGCATAAATTTTCAGTTTTGAATTTTATTTTAGGTAATCCTCTTTCAAAATCATTTTTAGATAATTTGTTAATCGTTTTAAAATTAATATGGCAAAATCACTTGTGCCATAACCAAGGATCATTGTCTTTGGCTAATAAACACATACTTGGATTATTATTAATTTCCATATTTAAAATATAAATATTTTTGTCTCAATTTCCCTCAAAATGAGATTTTGATTTGAATCAAATATACCACATTTATTTTCAGAAAATGATATTATAAAACCTTTATCCACAATTGACTTATACTTAATAAATTGTGTTTTAAGTTCTTAACTAATAAAATATCTAAAATAAGAGGTGAATTAGATATACCGTAATTTCTTACATCGCCTTTGCCATTGATGTATCCTTTGGAATTATCTCCAAACGAGATAGTTCCTCCTTTTAAGTAAATGATATTTGATAGCATTTCCTTGTCTCCTATCATATGTTTTGAGCAACCACTACCTAGTATCCATTTTACTCTATTTTTGTTGAGTGGGACCTGAAAAAATTATTAAAAAGATTTTATTGGTACCCACTTCCTCCGTTAGGGTCCTAAGGGTTAAGTCTTAGGAAGCCAAACCCAAAAGGGCTTAAGTTCCTTTTTGGAAAAATAATTATTGTTATAATGAACAATATCTAAAAAGTTTTTAATATTTTTATTCCTAATAAGAACATTATTTGTCTACGGAATCCATATATTAATATTATCCGAATATTTTTTCTTAGTAGAAATATTTAATTTACTACTATAAATTTTCGGTTTAATATTAGAATTTTTTAAACTGGATTTTCTTGAATTAATTTTTTATTATACCCAAGTCCTTTTTTATTAAAAACCAATTGAGAATTTTCTAATATTCTAGATAAATTCTCTCTACCCTTGTTAAAATTATTTACATTTTTAGAAATGCTTTCTAACTTGGTTTTTAAACTAGATTTTTCTAACTCTATGATCTTAAATTTAGTATTTAATCCATGATTTTAATAAATCAATAAATCATTTTTATTCTTTTGAGTCTCGATTTCTTGACTCAACATAGAAACTTGGGAATTTGCTATCGAAAGAGATTCTTGTAATTTTCTAATTTCTTCTTCTAAAATTTCTTTTTCATCTTATAAAATATATCTGTCAAATTTTGCTTTATTTTTATCTTTGTTAGCTTGTTTCAACTTTCGCTTAAACATTTTTCTAGATTCTAAGATTTCAGTATTAATTTCAAGTAATTCATCAAAAGTAAAATCACTTACATCATTATCCTTATCCATGAAGCATACGTTTTCTTGCTCACTATCACTGTCGCTATCACTTTCAGAAGATCAGTTCAAGCTATCCCAAGTGACAGAAAATGCTCGTCTCTTTGATTTCTCATTTTTCGATTCTTCTTTGATTCTGGAATTTTTTTTTGATAGTATCTATTCTTGTGACAGTTGAAGCATTCTACTAAAGCAAGGTCAGGTTCTTTTGATGAGTTCTTCTTTACATTTTTTGCTTTAGCCTTTTCTGTATTTTAGAAATTTTCTAAAATTCTTAGCAACAAATGCAATATCTTCTTCATCTGAATCAGAATCTTCTTTCTCAGCATGGAAAGCTAAAATTTTCTTATCTTGTACCTGTTCTTTCTTTGCCTATAAATTTACTTCATAAGACATTAGATTACCAATCAATTCTTCCGGTTTCATGGCAGAGAGATCACTAGCTTCTTCGATTGCTAATACTTTTCTCTCCCATTTGTCCGTTAAAGAATTCAAAATTTTTGATACTATATCAAAGTCGGAATACTTTTCTCCTAATCCTAGCAAAGAGTGATAAATGTTTTGAAAACGTGAATACATATCATTTATGGATTCATTTTCATTTATCTTAAAATTTTGAAACTTATTCTTAAGCATAGATATTTTTCTTTGTTTAACTTACCTTCATGAGTAATCTTAAGCGTTCTCCAGATTTCATATGCAGTGTTGCACATACAAATCCGATTGAACTCATTTCTATCTAAAGCACAATGCAACATGTCCATAGCCTTAGCATTGGCACTAGCCTCTGCTTTTTCAGATGCAGACCATTCTATGAATAGTGTAGTAGGTTGTGTGTACTCTTTTTGTGTTATATTACATTCATCAAAGCTATTTGCTTGCATATAAATCCTCATTCATGTAGCCCAGTAACTATAATTCATGCCATTAAAGAAAGGTGGTCTAGCAGTGGATTGGCCTTTAGTATATCCGGTGTTATTGTTAGTACTAGTGTTATTATCCATAATGTCTATATATCAGATAACGATGTTACGGTTAAATGATTGTCTAACTTTGATACCAAATGAAAAGTCGATGTGTACAACTTAAGCAGGATCTATATGGATATAGCAGAAATATAGATGATATACTAACTTGTTAATATGCAATAGTTACGCAGGTAAAAGCTAAGTTATAGATATATATCATAAAACAAAATAAATGCGATAAATAAAGTAAAGTGACACCAGGAATTTTATACTGGTTCGGACTTCCCGTCTTACGTCCAGTCCTGAAGCTCCTCTTCGGAATTCGTTAACAATGCCCTCTCTTAACCTAGAGGAGTATGTCAGTACACCGAGCCCCAACAAGAATGCTTCTCGCCTGAGCAACTACACAGGTCTTCAACAATTACAAGTATTAAACTTCTGCTTTGTGTTCTTGAATCAACATGGATAGTCAACAGTTTAAGTACAACCTTCATATAATATGATCCTCGAGTATATGATTTCAATGCGAAGGTTTAAGGAAGAAAATTGCTTGTTGAATCAAGTGATATTAAATCAATTCAAGGATTCAACAAGTATTTGAATTTGGAGAGCTTTTATTTGCAAAGAATGTAAATTCAGAGAATGGAGAAAATAAAATAGTAATCAGTAAAATCGGCGATTGTAAATCATGTTTGAAGTTGTTTATATAAGTGTATAAGCATAGCATTCCTTCATGAAGAGTTTCTATAAGAAGTTGTGTCCATTTTCATTTATTATTGAAGAGGAATCTCTTCATGAACGATGGTGACTCTTCATAAAATAGTTTCTGGGTCGAATCAGTCGTTTGGTTAAAAAATCGTCAGTTGACTGGTTGAATTAAATCGTATACATAAAAGTTTTCAAAACTAGCTGTTATATATAAAAACAGGCTGAGCAGTTGGTCCTTATTCTACCAGTCGACTGGTAGTCCAGTTTTTGTATATTCCTGGCATTTTAAAGGCTTATATATATATATATATATCTTTGTTTTGAACATTCGTGTATACTTGAGGATAGATTTTAATGTAATTCTAACATGAATCAATGTATATATATATATATATATAACCTTATCTCTATGACATGATTCCCATTGCAACTTCGTATGTTGGCACCGATAAAAACCTTGTTATCAACATCAAATTCGTGCCCAATCCGAGAAAGAAATCTTAGCGAACTATTTCCTTGACTTGAAACAAGGAAATTCATCAATTGTTGATTATGTTACATCTTTTAAGGCCTTATCCAAATATGGCCTTGAGCATATTAGCTTTCCTTACAAAAAGCACCCAAATTTTGTTATCAAACTCAAAAGGTACTTAAAGAAATCTCTCATGTTGCATATTAGCTTCGATTTGGTTCCAGGTGCACAACCAGTTAGTCGACCTCTTACAAGATGTCGACTAAAGAGAATGAGGAACTCAAGAAGTAACTGTTGGAGCTTAAAGTGAAACAGTTCATCCGATTTATCTCTTCACCATGGGGTGTCGTTGTGGTACTAGTAAAGAATGATGATGGAGCTCCTAGGTTTTGCATCGATTATCGCAAGCTTAACGAGCTGACCATCAAGAACTGTTACCTATTTCCTAGGATTGAAGAAACGTTCTATCAGTTGAGTGGCACTAAGGAAATTTCTCATCTTGACCTTGCCACGGTTTTTCATCCATTGCGTGTTGTGGATGATAACATTTTTCTCACAACGCTCCGCACTCATTATGGTTCCTATGAGTGGATCATTATGCCATTCGGTTTGACAAATGCCCAGCCTATTTTGTCGATCTTATCAATCGAGTATTCTAGCAGTGTCCCGATAAGTTTGTTCTTGTATTCATCGATGACATCCTTATGTATTCTAAGTCTAAAGCTATGTAACACCCTATTCTCTAGGGCCAGAAGCTGAACACTATAGATGTTGCAGCTATCTCTAATTTGAACTATTAGTGATAGGAAATCAAAATTATTCAACCTAACATTAGAATACACATGCGCAAAATTCCACAAAAACATTCACTGGCATCAATATTCATTCATACAACCCATTGCAATACCCATTCAGAGAAAATATAACTTATTATAAAATATACTCTAATAGAGACATATGATGATGCCCCACAAGATAATCAGAGCATAAATAATGGCATTCAAAAATATGTCGATACATACATCCAAAAGATACAACGGAACATAACAAAACAGATTGGAACTCCTATACAGATATAGCATAATGGTAGCCTCTGGAAGCATATACAAAAGCTATACCTAAAAGACCTTAACTCTCAGCCTACTCAATTGAGAACCCAAGAGTTTAAGAGGAAAGCAAAAACTACGGTTAATCAGAAAGATTGATGTGAATAATAACTAACTATCTGACAACAAATATATCTAACGAGACCACGCACATAGAAAAATGGGTTACTCTCCCATTAAAACTTTGATATGAAACACGACTAACCCTATGCCCCTACACGACAATGGTTAGTTCAGTTATCACAAGCATATATAACAACAGAAATATGACATGCTACACACAATGGATTCCCTATCCCTCGTTACACTGACTAATTGTCTTAATGATTTCATAATTAACACAAAAAACCAGGTTCCATCTATGCTTCATGTGGTCAAATCTCATTATTCACGAAAACACTTCCCTTCGTATTCATTTGACTTTCAGACTGTATGAGCAACAATGTCACTTAATTATTACAATTTCCAAACTGCGTGAAACGATGAAATTCCTTCTTCTGATTCCCCTTCCATGCTTCATAAGGTAACCCCTACTAACAATGGGACAAAAGTCTTATCCTTAAATCTGCATGAAGCAATGGGCCTTTTCGGTTTAACCTCCCGTGCTTTGCATAGCAACCCCCCGTGAACATGAAACCGAAAACTCATTCCTAAGTCCCCTGAACTGCATGAAGCAACAAGCTTTGGCACCAATATTTACATTTTAATTTAACTTATGTTTCCTAATTTTCACACCCATTGAACCTTCCCCAGGTTTCACTCATATGCAATGTCTTAAACAATGGTCAACAACCAGCAATATAAGAATTCTAATGGGTTCAATCAATGTTTAATTTATCTTTCAATGGGCATGACACCTATGTCGTTCCCAATCCCGTTCGGCTCCCTCAAAGGCGCCAAATCCATATTCCATTCATTCTGAAAGAGAATACCCTTCCGCCAAAACAACAACAATAAAAGCTCAATGCTTGTCGTCACACAAATGACAGTAAGCTAATTCGAAAGGAGGCAACCCTTCTGGCTTCTCACAATAATCAACATTTAATGTCTATCATCACACAAACGATGGTAGGAAATTAGAAGTAGAACCTATATTTCATTTCAAAAAACAATTTAATAAATGTCTCCTTGTTATCACTATTGATGTTGACATCCAAAGAGGTGAAACCTTAAAACATTTGGTTTTTGAAAAGTTCCTACCCGGCCCCATCTGTGCCGAAGGAAGCAATTTTATAGGAAACATATTTATAAAGGCATGTCGTCATAAACATTGGCTTCAAGTCTTTCAATTCTTTCGGAAGCATAGGCTCTGATAGGAAGCCCCTTCCGGTTCCAATAAAAGACCTTGTGGTGTAAAGCCTCTATCCCTTTCAAAGTCACTACTTAAAATCTTTCTTTATAAAATACTTTGTTTATGGAAAAGAGCCTCTTTAGCATAACCAAAAGACTTGAGGCAAAAGCCTCATGTGGAGCAGCTGTCTTTCTAAAAAATATATTTAAAAGCATCAGGACCACCGAAACTGAGAGAAGAGGAAAAAGCCTTGAATGCTTCATATACCTACTTGGGATATTTCATGCATCCAGCACTATCAAAGGGTGCTTTTGACTTTGTCGAATGGTGCGGCTAGGCAGTCGCACTAACAGTAATACAGATAAAGATGACTTGTTTTCTTTCAAGATGCTACTTTGAACCTAGTCCACCATTTTTGTCAAATTCTCACTGATTTATAAAATAAAATACTGCCAAATACATTTTTTTACAATACTTTCTACCGGTTATGTATAAATTATTTAACAAAATATAGTATATCCATTTTAACCAACGTTCAAACATTTCCTCAGCAATTAAACGTTTAAAAACCATAACTAATTCAGATAATAATGAAAAATCATGAAATTCGAAAACCATCTCCAAAATCATATAACAAACATCATATTAAAAAAATTTGTCAATCGGAGATTTCTAACTATAGGTTTTTGTCTATGAACCTATTTATTTTCGTACATTTCAATCATACACGTGAAACCAATCATGAGTGTTACAAAACATTCATGCAACATCAAATAAATCATGAAATCGATCAGGAACAAAAATTCATGTTTTGGCTATGTCCAAATGTTTGAAACTACAATGGATAGAGAATATTATTCACCTTGTTTGGATAGAGATGATGAGATTTGTTGATGAAGTTCCCAGCTCTAAGTTTCCAAGCTTTTTCTTTCTTCTTCTACTAGCTTCAACGGTCGGCCACATTTTAGTTTTCTGTCGGGTCGTTTTAGAAGTAAATGTGAATAAAAATAGTGTAAGAGGATATGATATATATATATATATATAAGGGCCAAAAGTTCCCACTTTGCCCCTCTTATACCCCTCCTTCTAATGCACATTAGCTTGGTTTATTTGCTTCAAGGGCAACCTTCTAATTAATGTATTAAACACAAATCCCATAGCAACAAGAAATCAAGCAATAATGCTATATGTGCTAGTATATCATACTAGCTTCTATAGATTATGCCATAAGACAACTAGGATTGGTCTTATTAGTAATGTCTTTGGTTTTCCAAGTGCTATCCCTTTCATCAACATTCCACAGGACTTTCACCAGCTTAACTGTCTTCATTCTCAATTTCCTTTCGTCTCTATCTACAACTCTCACTGGTTTCAGATGAAAGTCAAGTCAGATTCCACCACAACTCTTTCGATGCAATCGATCCATGGTATCATAGGGGTCTTTCATGTACTTTCGTAAGTGCGACATATGAAACACGTTATGGACTCCTCCAAAATCATCTAATGGCTCTACTCTATATGTAAGCTTCCCGATCATTTTCGATATAAGGAAAGGTCCAACAAATCTTTGCACTAGCTTTTGGGACTTTCCGAAATGAAACACCCCCTTCATCGGTGACACTATGATGAAGACTCTATTTCCAACTGAGAGTTCCAATTTCTTACTCCTTCTATCAACATAACTCTTCTACCTAGACTGATCTTCCTTTATTCGCTTTCAGTTGACCTTAACTTTTATGTCGCTTCTCTTGCTAAATCCAGACTAAGAACTAACATGTCACTTGTCTCCTACCAACATGATGGCGATTTACACAACCTTCCATATAAAGTATGGAAAGGCACCATTCCTATACTAGCCTGAAATCTACTGTTATATGAAAATTCAACTAGGTGCATACGGTCCTCCTATGAATCACCAAAGTCCGAGATGCAAGATCTCAACAAATCTTCTAGTAACAAATTTACTCTTTAGGTCTAACTATCCATTTGTGGATGATACCCTGTACTCATCTTGAGCTTCGTTCCCAATGCCTTTTGCAAAATCTTCTAAAACTCACTAGTAAACAGATGATCCCAGTCACTTATGACAACACTAGGAATTCCATGAATTATTGTTATATTCCTTATGAATAATTCAGACAAAACCGTTGTCGTCCTATTATATCTTACGGGGATAAAATGAGCACTTTTGGTTAGTCTAACCACGACAACCCATATGCTTTCGTTCCCTTTTTCTCATTCTCGGCAACCCATCAACGAAATCCATGGATATCAAATCCCACTTCCAAACAAGAATATCTAATGGTTGAATAAAACTAGTAGGCTTTTGATGTTCGGATTTTACTTGCTGGCAGTTCCATTGCTGCTTTACGTACAAGCCTATATCTTACTTTATACCTTCCCAATAGAAACTTCTCTTCATATCCTAGTACATCTTCATATCACTAGGGAGTATTGTAAACTTATGATGATGACACTCTCTAAGCACTTCTTTCCCTAAGTCACCAACATCCGGAATGCCTAACCTTTCTTTCTTTGTTAACTAACTGTCTCGATCAAGGGTAACATATTTCGGGTTATAGTATTCCGCTGCAACTTTGAGCATCCCGATCCGTCCGGCTAATGAAGGATCTTCTTCCTACCAAGAACCAATCTTCTTAATCAAAACCGTTCGAACCTCTAAATATGGCACTGGTGTGCTTCCACTAGAACATTATGTCGGCATGTTTCTTACATTACAAGCAACCAAAGCTTCTAAGTTCTTCCATTCACTCAACATAGACGACACCATCTCTTGGTATCGCCGACTAAGAGCATCGACAACCTTATTCCCTTTTCCTAGAGTATACTCATTATTAAAATCATAAGTAGCCAAAAACTCCGATCATCCCTGCGGTTGCAAATTTAATGCATCTTGAGAAAACAAGTATCTCAAAGACTTATGGTCCGTAAACTAATAGAACATTTCTCCCAATAAGTAATGCCTCCAAATTTTCAAGGAAAAAACTACAGCAACTAGCTAAAAATCATGATTTGGGTATCGCACTTCATGTGGCCCGGCAGTCGGGAAGCATAAGCAAAAAATCCTCCCTTCTGCATAAGAACTCCTAATCCTATTCCGAAAGCATAATATAAATATATCCCAGTTTCCATCCGGCACCACTTGCAGCGAAGCGTTGGTCAACAAGTTCTTCAGATTCTATAATGCTTCCTCACACTTATCTGACCATACAAACTTAACATCCTTTCGGGTCAACCAAGTAAGCGACGTCACAATCCTTGAAAAGTCTTTAATTAACCTTCGATACTACTCGAACAATCCAAGAAAGCTTCGGACTTCCATAACATTTTCAAGCCTCTTCCAATTAACGACAGAATCAAACTTTACAGGATCTACAGTCTTCACCCAAGACCACACGATGTAACTTCCCTTTCTCCTCCCAAAACTGACATTTAGAAAACTTGGCCTACAATCGGTGCTTCTGCAAAGTCTCAAGAACTATTCGAAGGCGACACTTGTGCTCCTTTGCATATTTCAAATACACCAATATATCATCAATGGAAACCAATACAAATTTTTCTATGCGTTTTCAAAAAACTCGACTCATCAAGTCCGCAAAGAAAGATGGTGCATTCGTCAATACAAACGACATAACCATCCATTTGTACAATCGATATCTTGTACGAAAGGCTATAAATGGAATTCTCAATTGCGCTATTCTTAATTGGTGAAAACTAATATCCAAATCCAAATGAGAAGCGCTTTCGCTCCACTAATGGTCTAATAGATCATCAATATGAGACAAAGGATATGTTTTCTTCAGTCCTATCGTTGAGCTTTCGGTAGTCAGTACACATTCTCAACGTTCCATTAGGCTTCTTTACAAACACTACAGCAACACCCCAAGGCGAGCTACTCGAATGAGTAAAGCTTCTCCCTTCTAAATCAACAAGTTGTGCCTTTATTTCTTTAAACTTTGAAGGGGTCATTTGTCTAAGTGGACAACTCACTGGCTCCACTTCCGACACTAAATAAATAGCCTCTTTGATGACAAGCCTGTTATTGGTTCAAAGATGTCAACAAGTTCCTTCATGACGGGAACACCACTTACCTCTTCCCCAAATTCCAAAACACATAGAGACGAAGATATTTGAGAAACCAACCTATCTGCCCAGAACACAATCCTATCGCTACTAATAATATGTCTCAGTGATACTTCCCTACCTTGACAAACTATTATAGCATCATGACGATTCAACAATGGTTTCCCAAAATAATGCTAAAACCATCAAAATCTAAAACATGCAATCTACACACAAAAGAGAAACCTAGCAATCGAATTTCTAGGTTATCATATCTCATCCCAAGAGTCACATAGCCTTCTATTTGATTATATACTCTAAAGGAAGTAACATGGTATGCCGGCTTCAAAAACAACTTATCTACCACACATTTAGAGATAAAGGAATTTTATGCACAAGGATAACAAAACTTTAACACGTATTCTATGAAACAAAAGCGTTCCATCCAACATTGTTTTCCCTTTTTCAGCAGATGTCGGTCTAAAAGACGAAGTCTTTATAACATGCACCTTCCCTTTCGCTGCTTCTGGACAATTGTTCTTATAATGCCCCAGTTGGTTACAATTGAAGCATCAGATATTATATCTCTCAATATTGATCCATGGAATGGTTTCCTTGCATATAGTCAAATAATGACCATTCTGATGGTACTTGAAGCAAACCACTTCTGCTCCATCCTTCTTCAGTTTCCTTCCCTCCTTAGCCTTCTTTGCTTTGGAAAATTTTCTTTTTCTTCCCTGAAAGCCCTGGTTTTAACTGGATTTCTGTACCCCTTCAAGCATTTCTTTATTACAGATAGACATTTCAACAACATCACTAGGGTCTCGTAAATGAGGCATCATTGCTTTCACAATCTCAAACCAAAGCCCCTTATAAACTTCTCATTCCATAATACGACAATGTCAATTGTTCCCCAAGCATAAAAAGACAACTCATCAGTCTTAACAGCATACTCAACCATGCTCATATCCACTTGCTTCAAATTAGCAAATTTTCACATCATCATAGACTAGGAAGCTTCCTACACAAATCTTGTCCTATGCCTACTTCGAAAGTTTCCTAAGTGATTTATCCATTCGCTGGCATAACAGCAACATTGTTCCACCAATTCAAAGCAAATGCCCTGTAGGTGTCATGACGCCAACCTCCTCTTCTGCTCATTAACTAAGCGCAAGTCTCTAAAAATTCTTTCACGCTGAAGCAACCAAGTATCCACGGCAGTAGCATCTTCCTATTTAAGGAATGGTTTTCCTCCCTACTCAATTTTGCATAGTTGTTCCCAACTTGCGCTTCAGGATTAGCTCCCCATACTCCAACGCAACTCTAGTTTCAATACTCGATGATAAAAAATCGAATGTTATTCAACCATAACACAAAAAAACATTGGCGTATGAAAAATTCAACAAATTTTTTTATTGACATCAATATTTAATAATACAACCCATCGCAATAATCATTCAGAGAAATAATAATTGTTACAAAAAATACTTTAACAGTGACATGTGATGATGCCCACTCAGATGATCAGAGTATAAATAGTGGAATTCAAAAACATGTCGATATAGACATCCAAAAGATACAATGGAACAAAACAAAATAGAACATAGCAGAATTCCTATATAGCTACATCCTCCTATTCGCCTCTGAAAGCATATACAAAAGCGATATCTAAAATACCTTAATCTTTAGCCAACTCAATGTATTACCCAAGAGTTTAAGGGGACAACAAAAAATTACAGGTCATTCAAAAAGAATATTTGTGTGAATAATAACTAGCTAACTCACACCAAAGATATCTAAGGAAACCACATCGCATAGCGAAACGGGTTTTCCTCTTGTTAGAACCATGCTATGAAAGAAGGCTAACCTTGTGCCCTGCACTATAATGGTTAGTTCAATTACCACAAGCATATATATATATATATATATATATATATATATATATATATATATATATATATATAATAGCAATATGATATGCCACACACAATGAATTTCTCATCTCGCATTAGACTGACTAGTTGTCTTAACGGTTTTATACTTTACACGACATCTGTGGTTCCATCTATGCTTTGTGGAGTCTAATCCCACTATTCTTGAAACCACTTCCTTACATATTCATCAGACTTTCGAACTGCATGAACAAACGAAGCCACTTTCTTACTACAATTCCCAAATCGCGTGAAGCAATGGAATTCCTTCTTTCGAATCCCCTTTCGTGCTTCGTAAGGAAATAACCTACTAACAATGGGACTAAAGGCTTGTCCTTAAATCTACCAAACTGCGCGAAGCAACAGGCATTTCTAGTTTAACCTCTTCTGCTTTGCAAAGTAACCCCACGCTAACACGAAACTGAAAGCTCGTTCCTAAGTTCACTGAACTATGTGAAGCAACAAACTTAGACACCAATATTTACATTTAATTTAACTAGTGTTTCCCAATTTTCCCACCCATTAGACCTTCCCCATATTTTACATGTATGCAATGTCTTAAACAGTGGTCAATAATCAGCAATATAAGCATTTCAATGGGTACAATTAATGTTCAATTTATCTTTCAATATGCATGAAACTTGTGTCATTCCCATTCCTCTTTGGCTTCCTCAAAGGCGCCAAAGTCTTTTTCAATTCATTCTGAAAGAGACCTCCCTTTCATCAAAACAACAATAATCAGTGTTGAATGCCTGACATCACACAAATGACAGTAAGCTAATCTGAAAGACAAAACCCTTCCGGCTTCTCACAATAATCAACAATCAATGCCTATCTCACACAAATTATGATAGGGAAACAGAGGCATATGCTCTACTCTATTTTAGAAAATAATTTATTAAAAGTCCTCATGTTGTCACTGCCTATGCCGACAGCCATAGAGGTAAAACCTCAAAACATTTGGTTTTTGAGAAGTTCAAAACCGACCTTATCTTTGTCAAAGGAAGCAATTTTATAGAAGCGAGTTTATAAAGGCATGTCCTCATAGATAATTGTTTCAAGGCTTTCAATTCTTTCGGAAGCATAGGCTTTGGTAGGAAGCCCCTTCTAGCTCCAACGAAAGACTTAGAGTTGTAAAGCCCTTATTCCTTTCGGAGTCACAATTCAAAATCTTTCTTTATAAAATATTTCGCTTATGGAAAAGAACCCCTTCAAATTAATTGAAAGAGTTGAGGTAATGCTTTTGTTGGATTAGCTATCTTTCAAAACCAAAATATTTATAAGCATTAGGACCAATACCAAAACTGAGATATAAGAGCCAAAAGCCTTGAATGCTTTATATACCATACTTGTGAGATATATATATATATATATATATATATATATATATATATATATATATATATATATATATTCAAGCATCCAACGCTACCGGAGTGTGGTTCTAACTTTATCGAAAGGCGCTTCCTACTACAAAGTGCAACTGATTGTAAATACAGATAAAGATGACTTATTTCCTTTTAAAAAGATATTTTGTACCCACTCTACCATGTTTTTCAAATTCTCATTGGTTTATAAATTAAAATACTTCCATATACAATCTTTTTACAGTACTTTTGTACCGACCATATATAAAATATTTATACAGATATAATATATCCATTTTAGTCAACATTCAAACATATCCTAAGTATTATAATCTTAGAAAAATCATAACTAATTCACATAATCATGAAATTTGAACCCGTCTCTAAAATCACATAACAAACATTGTACTAAAATTCCTATGTCAATCGTAGATGCCTAACTATAGGTTTCGGCCTACGGACCTATTCGCCTTCTTACATTTCAAAAATGCACATGAAACCAATCATGAGTATTACAAAACACTCATGTGACATCAAATAAATCAACCATGAACAACAATTCATGTTTCAGTGATACCTAAATGACCGAAATTACAATGGGTGGATAATATTATTCATCTAGTTTGGATAGAGATGATGAGATTTGTTGATGAAGTTCTAAGCTTTAAGTTTTCTAGCTTGTCTTTGTTCTTCTCCTAACTTCACTGGCCAGCGACACTTTAGTTTTCTTTAGGATTTTTTAAAAGTGAATGTTAATGAAAATAATGTGAGTAGGTTTGGTATTATTTTTTTGAAAATTGATCTATTAACTTATGCAATAACAGTGCAGACAAATAAAATATACATGCAAAAAAAAGTAGATAAATAGTGCAAAAAGCTATAAAAAAGGTACCTAAAATTAACCTAAATCCATGATGAGATTATCTCTCAAATCTAGAAACTGTCCCACTTATCGCATGTCTTGTGCATGTTACTTTCAGGCAATATGCTATAACCCCACACGCATACCTCAATCTCCACTCCTGTGCATGTTGTATGAAATAGCATCACGTTTTCAAGATGCTCGCTACAAGAAAACACTTATTTAGCGCCAGATATTTAGAAGTGAAAATTTCCGTCGCTAATTTGCGACAGATTTCGATGTGAACTGCAAGGGATAATTTTTTGTTTTTTCCTACTTTTTTTCTTTTATTTATTATTGTCGTCTTCTGTCATCCCTTACTAAGTCGTTGCAAATTGCGTCAAATTACCGACAAAAAAAATTTGCTGCTATTTTCTGCTACAAATTCATACAGAATACCGACGAATATTTCTTGAAGCCATTTTGCAGCAGAATTCCGACGGATTTGCAAGAGATGTTTATATTATTTTTCTAAGATATACTTTAGTGTTATTTTTTAATAATTATTAACATGTTCAATAATTAATAATTAATTTGTTCTAATTAATGATTTATAAGTAATAATTTACGTTCTATAATAAATTACTTATAATCATTTCTTATTTAGAATTAGCAAAATAATCTTTGCTCATAACAAATGTAATTACTAAATTCTTAATTAAGTTTAGAAATTAACGTTAAAATTAAACTATTAAATGAACTTTTTCAATATTTTAAAGTAATACACAATAATTAATATTACTATTAATAAGTAATAATATATATAATAATTAAAGTTTAGAAAATTATATTCATTTACAATTAAGAAATTAATGTTCAGTTACATTTTATTTATTTATTGTATTTTAATATTTAATTTACTATTTGATATATATTTAACAACTGGTAATTACTAATTATTGTCCATAATAGATTCTTAATGGTGTACACTTAATAATTACTATTTGGTTACTAATATTTAATGATAATGAAGAAGCGGTAATATTAATCATTAATATTATTTAGTTATTTTTGATGTATTAGAAACGCCGCCATTAATTGTTGCATACAGTTTATCATATCAAAATCTAGTCAAAAACACACTGAAATTCTATTGGTTCAAAACTAGTCAAACGGATTGTTGTAAACTACAGTTGTAAGTCTAAGCCATCGATCTTGTTAGAGTCCAATGCGTTACATTAGCAATCTTCACCCTCCTATCCCCTATCAGTTCGTTCTCCATTTTCTCCCTCAAATCTTCTATCTGTCCCAAACCGTAAAACTTCCCCATAAATTAAAAAACAAATCCCTAACTCTAATTCAAATCCTACATTTAAAGCAATGGAGACTGACGGTAGAATTATTGAAGCGACCAGAGAAAGAGACCGAGGAAGAAGTTCATCATCAGGTCAGTCAAAGCCAGAGCTTCACTCCAGTTCGTCGTGTTAGTACCGGAGCTTCAGTTCACTTCTCTCCTATTCACTGATCACGATTAATTTTACCTCTCGTCTTCTTACTCTTACATTTGTATGATTTCATTTGGTGTAATGGTGGCATCATGGAGTGCTAACCCATGATTGTAAAACAAATTGTTGTTAGACTTGAACCGAATTAGTCTAACTAAATAAAAAGTGATTGTAAATGTAATTTCTTGCTTTTTTTCCATCGTTACAATTCAGTGTTGCATCTGGATGGTGTTGCAGTTTTATGGACGTATTTCCAATGTTTTGGCTGTCAGGGGAAAAAGATTGTTGAAAGTTTCTTAGAACAGGTCACATTTTTGTACAACTCCATTAATAGCAGTACACCGATAATTCCACTGCTATCTGTTTCTTAGAACTGGTCACATTCTATGGTATGAAATAGTATTATCTCCGATGGAAACAGGATCTCCATTAATCCTTTACAAGTTAAAGTTAAAGTCTCTCTATTGTATTGTCAGTATACCTTTTAGCTACACTGTCATTTATTTCTATATATAATGCATCATACCCATCAAAATGATTGCAGTCTAATGTCATATTGGTTATATTGCGTTACAAATTTGTGATTCTAACCAGTACACTTTTATGTATTAAACACTGGATAGTGGTTGTATAATGTACTTATGAATGTCTTAGTCATTGGTCCTTGACTATCATTCTTTGTTATCATGGTTGCTATATTGGGAATTACTGCAACAAATCTTTGAGATATAGAAGTGAAAAGACAGTCGCTTGAAGAAGCAATCGATGTATGATATTTCTTTTGCATAATTAGTCAGCAGAATTGCAATGGGTATCATTGTTATCACGACGCTCGACTAGTCGACTAGTCGAGATCAAGTCATCGACTTGAAGCCACGACTAGGCTATTTGTAAAAATGTTGGCTGACTTATCAAAATTTATCGACTAGTCTCAACTGGTTTCGAATGGCAGGTTTCAGGGGAAAAAAACGAGTCCAAACAAAAAAAGATCAGGATCAATTATATATATCATAGAAAAAACCGAATCCTAGAAGTTCGAATTAAAAAAAAAGTGATTAGAAAATCGAAGTCGAAATCAAAACTCATATGCAAGTGTCGAAGTTGAACCCTATAAGTTCAAAGCATCCAAATTCGCCGCTCTTCCAGTGCCACCGTGAAAGTGAGATGGAACAAGATCCTCTCATCTTAAATGATGATGAGGATGTTGATTATAATTATGGACATGAGCCGACTACTATTCACGAAACTAGTGATTGTGAGGCAAATGAAGAAGTGGAGTTAGATGACTTTCTTTGAATTGATAGCATGATTTGTGTTTCTTTATGTTGCATGTTTGTATATACTTTGCAATTTTCACTTTATTAAATTCTATGCATCATTTTGTTTATTTGCTTTGTCAGTACGACAATATATTTATCGACTAGTCTACGTCTAATCGACTAGTCGACTAGTTGGACCTCTGTCGACTAAACTTGACTTACCACCGTAAAAACTATGATGGGTATGTGGATATAAATTTAATAACTTAACGTGTGTCATTGCATTGTATGTATTACCGTTTTACATTACAAGTTACTATTATTTTATCTAAAACATAATGCTAATACCTTGCTCAATGAATCAAAGATAATTGCTAAACTGAAGACATCCAAGTTCTCCCCATGTTACATGGTTTTAAATAAATGAGTTAGAAGAATAAACTGATATGAATCATGTGATTCATGAATTCAATTCCAAAAGCAATACTTTTGCATTTGCATTGATTCGGTCTGTGTTCAAGGAAATCGGTCTGAGTCAGAAAAGCACCACCATTATGCTCAAAATTTTCTTTCATGGATCTTGTCTCCTAAACAACCACCTGAGATTATGAGTTCTCTTAATCCAGGATATGCAAGTTAAACTTAATTTTTTTTGTGTTCCATGTTATAGTAGATATATTCTAATCATCTAATAATGGATGATAAGAATATAAGATTGTTACTTCATCATATTATGAAATATTATCGCTCTTTAAGTTTAGTATTAAAATCATACGGCATATGACATTATATGTGTAGATAGAATGCAATACTCTTGGAACAATCTACAAGTTTCTTCATTTGGTTTGTGGGTTGCTTCACAACGTATGTATAATTAAGTTATTTCCAACGTAACTTTTTTGGTTTCCCATTAATTTTCATACTTAGTGTTTAGTTCACCTTATTTATGCTGACTTTATTACTGATAGGAGATGAAACAAAAGTTTCAAAGATATTTTTGGCTTCTAATTATTACAACAATTCAAAATTAATTTGCAGGTTTGAAATATGTCCATAAAACTAAAGTTAGCTTTGAAAGGCTATCTGATTGTTTTGTGTATCCAGAAATGGATAACCTAGAAATTATCTACAAATACCTATTTACATTTACCGGTATAAAAATGCATGATTAGACCAATGAATGAAGTAAACGAATTATTAAGGAATCTTGACTGAAATACTGATCAATTCATATGTATGTACGTATAATATATGTATATATATATATATGTGTGTGTGTGTGTGTGTTTGTTTGTGTGTGTGTGTGTGTGTGTGTGTAAAGAGAGAGAGAGAGAGGAGCGTTCAATGACACCCCAAATAGCGAGCACCCCATATACCCCCTTATATAAACCAAATATTTATATTAGAATAAGTGAGTGGGAGGTGAAAGAATGAGCGGAGCGAGAGAGAAACGGGATATGTGGTCGAAATCAGAGGGCATTTAAGGGTGCCATTGAACGCTCTCTCTCCCTCTCTACACACACACACACACACACACACACATATATATATATATATATATATATATATATATATATTAAGACAACGTAATAGGATTCCAGTATAAGCATTCTAATTTGCTTGACTTGATATGTACATCACAATTTTAGTAAAACATTTAATGTAGACATGCTGGTAATGACAAAAATTGTCCATGAAAAAATGGAGAAACTATGAAACCGCTACTATTTACTAATCTATGCACTATTATAATGGATATTGTCATATTCCTTTGATAGCTTCCTTCCTAAGGCTGCATTTCACCTTCCATCAACAAATTTTAAAGCAAATAGTATTTAAGAATAAATTGATGCATGTCAATAATTATGTGAAATGAATGAGTATCGAAAAACGTTGAGAATAAGAGCAGTTATGTTAGTGAATGATTCAAAGTGTTATTTTAGATTAGATCAAGTCTTCCTTTTTTAGTGGATCAGTTTGAATTGTTTTAGCTATTTTATTGTTTGATATTTTAGTATTCTACAAGTATAAGTAGATGTACTGCGTTTTGTATTGCTTTGGAATAACAGAAAGTTGTGAAGCAATAACAATGTAGTCATTCTATTATCCTACGTTTTATCTCTCTTATCCTCTCTATATCAAATTCTAACATGGTATTAGATCTAGGTTAGAGAGGAGAGGGAAAAAAGAGTATCAATGAGTTTTTATTTAATTGCTTTGTTTCATAAAAAATAAAGGTTCCACAAAAACAGTTCTTTCCTCCAAATAACTCAAAATGCTGATATTAGATTTGATTTGAAGCCGATGAAAATTGCTAATGCGTCTGCAAATTTCGAGATCTGAATGTGGAAGCTTTGAGATCTGAAGAGAATTTATTCTAGAGTTGTGGGTGAGAAGTGCACCAGGGAGAGAAGTGCTCCAATATTCAAAGAGTAGGGTTGATGAGACATGCTTCAACAATTGAAAGTGATGAGAAGTGCATCACAAATCTAAGAGATTCGTTTATTATTTCAATAACTTTGAATCTAGGGGTTGTGTTAGTGAATGATTCAAAGTGCTATTTTATATTAGATCAAGTCTTCCTTTTTTAGTGGATCAGTTTGAATTATTTTAGCTATTTTATTATTTGATATTTTAGTATTCTGCAAGTATAAGTAGATGTACTGCGTTTCGTATTGCTTTGGAATAATAGAAAGTTGTGAAGCAATAACAATGTAGTTATTCTATTATTCTACGTTTTATCTCTCTTCTCCTCTCTATATCAAATTCTAACTTGCATAGAATGAAAGCATTAATAATCCATAATAAGTAACGAAGGACTATCAATAGACGTAGAGAATAACAAAGGGTGGGTTTGCATGTATAAATGAAAGCATTAATAAGAAATTGAACACTATTATTATGGATGGTTGTATATAGAATAAAATTATTTGTTTACTGAATTGAAATTGTGTTCTCTTTTTCAAATCAAATATTGATTTAGTAAGATTTTAGGTTTCTTCTTGGCAAACATGGTAACATAAAAGTTTAAATTTATGTAAATATATAGGGTAGAACACACACATATTGCTTTTTATTCTTTGATTAGCTGTAAAGACAGGTTTGTTTTCTCCTCTACTGTTAACGGTAAATCCTTTATTCCTATGATTAAAATTCAATTTATTTCTGTTAGCTTAACTTCTATTGCATGGTTCACTTCTAATATACACCAATTTTTGTTTCTCATTTATTGTTTTGTTGTTTTGCATGTGCACTCTTAAACGCCCGCGCGCCGGCGCGCACACACACAGAGTATCTGGGGAATGTTTTATGCTCATATCACTTGTGTAACACCCCGAATTTAAGTTAATACTAAAATTCACTAATTACAGGATAAATAATCTCAGATGTGGGAATTGGGGGTAACGGGCTGCGTCATTGTGTTCGTCTCGGAAAAATACGCGAAATAGAGTCCGAGTTTTCGAGAATCGGAGTCCGTATGGCCCGGTTATGGCCCAACGAAGTTTACAGAAAAATTAAAGCTTAAAACAGATTTAGAAATTTAAATTCATATTTCAAAATTAGAACCAGCGGGGCCAGGCGGGAAAATTCCCGCCTTGACCATGTCGACAGGGCTGTCGACTGGCCTGTCGACAGGGGGAGTCGACTTGCCTGTCGACACGGCGTCTCGAGCCAGAAGGTTGGGTGCACCAGATTTGGTTTTCTGGCTAGGGCTGGGCTGGGTTCTAGAGATTTCCTAAATCTAACGGACCTAATCTAATCTAGGGTTAATCTAAGGGCCTAAAACACTCTTCTAATCTATAAATACACCCTAAACCTACCCTAATCCATACTAAAAATAGAAATGATGGCCTCATGCCGCCAAATTAAATCTTAGAAGGAGCCTCCACTTATTTATGAAGGAAGTTGCAAGCTAATCACTCTCTAATCAATCTCTAATCATCACCATCTTCATATTTAGCAACTAATTCCACTTCATAAGTTTGCTAATCTTAGGTTTGGTGAGTTTCTATCACTTTAACATCAATTGTTAAAGTAAGTAGATTGGGTGTAATGAGACTTATGGTCTTAGATGCGGATTAGTGAGTTTGAATCATTTGTAATGATATGCTATTCTATGTTTTTCTATGTTTATGCATAATTAATAAGTGGGTTTATGCATGTTTGATAAGTTGGTTTATGCATGCTTAATAAGTTGGTTTATGCATGTTTAACAAGTGGGTTTATGCATATTTAATAAGTGGATTTATGCATGTTTAACAAAGTGAGTTATGCAAGTTCATATGCAAGTTATGTGTATGATGTTATGTGTAGGTTGTTATGCAAGTTCATATGCAAGTTTTGTATATGCTTAAATGCAAGTTTAACATGATATGCAAGTTATGCATGCTTATGCAAGTATGTGAATGCTTATGCAAGTATGTGAATGCTTATGCAAGTATGTGAATGCTTATGCAAGTTATGTGTATGCTTAAATGCATGTTTAACATGTTATGCAAGTTATGAGAATGCTTATATGCAAGTTCAACATGTTATTCAAGATATGTGTATGATAATATGCAAGCTCATATGCAACATGTTATACAAGATATGTGCATGATAATATGCAAGTTTGGGTTAAATGTAGTTGGGTTAATATATGCTCATATATGCAAGTTGACATCCTCTTAACCCATGACAAAGTTATATGTTAAACCCATGATATTTGTAATGGATCTTTCCCTTTATTATGTCATGAGAACGATTTACGTGGGGAACGATGGGGTTGGTAAATATGTTAATAAAAGTGTGATTGGGTATGATTAAGCATATCATAAAAATAAATTAACATAAGTGGGAATTTACCTATTGAGTTAGGTCTACCCCATGGGAATTTACCTATTGAGTTAGGTCTACCCATGTTATGAAAAACTTGATATTAATTAGGGATAATTAATATGGGGGTGATTAATTAGGTGTAATTAATCGACTAAGACACGAGGTTGGACTCATTTGTAGTGTAAAACTGCCCGGACCCAACCGGCTTAACCAGTTGCTACAAATGTCAGCCCAATGTGAGAGGTCTTAGCCATAAATTAAATACGTGATTAAAGTAAAGACACGAGGTTAGACTCTGTTATGACGTAAGACTGCCCGGACCCTACCGGCTTAACCAGGCGGTCATAACAGCCAGTCTAATATGGGAGGTCTTTATGGGAGATCACGGTCTTAATTAATTAAGAAACACTTAACCATATTAGCATGTAGTGGGACATGAGGGGTTAAGTGGGTGCCTTGGGTGGCATGTGGAAATTTAATGGTTGCCTTGGGTGGCATGTGGAATCTAGTGGGTTGCCTTGGGTGGCAATAGAAAATATGATTAGAATACTTAACCAAGTGAAACATGTAACTAAACATGATTAAAGGGTTAAGTGGGATACACTAGATAAGTGACAAGCTTAGGTGGGTAGCTTGTGGGGGCCCATTTCAACCAATATCCCAAACGTATCTTTGTGGGCTCGACCCATGTCGAGTGACGGGACACGCATATTGGGCTTGATTATAAGAGGCCAAAACGGGTTAGCGGTGGCAACGCAAGTCCAACGGGTTTCATATGCGTGTGTGGGCCCGGGCTGGTAGATAAGCCATTGTTGCATCGTGTAGATATAAAGCCGTGCACCGTTGATATTATCAGGTGGCCACTTTAGGGGAGTGATACACCCCACTGTGGGACCAGCACGGGTATCTACGGTAGGGAGCCGATCGCTGGGGAGTAGTGGGTACACCTAATAAAGATAGGGGCAGATGGCACCTATGTAGGGGTACACGGAACTACTGGGTAAAATTTCTAAGTACACCTAGTGGAGATAGGGGCAGACGACACCTATGTAGTCAGCTAGGGGTATACGAGACTACTGGGGAAAAATTTTCTAAGTCCTTGGGAGGGATCAACCTTTAAGTAGAAATGACTGGTGTGGTGCAGTTAGTAATTATCCTTGGGTGAGTTGATGCGTCTTTACAGTTATCTTAGTTTATCCTAATTCTATCAAGCTGCTTAGTGTAGCCATTCATCCCCAGACATTACCGTGGGTCAAGTTTATATCTTCTCTGGTTACTTTAATGATTGTATTGTTAAAGTTATAGGACTCGCTCAGACTTATGTCTGACCCCGTTGTTTTTATCTTTTTCCCAACCCTCAGGTCCTACGGTGGATCCTAGCAGTAGTGGAGCTTGATCGGAGTGCTGTTCCAGTCTTTAGGAGCTTGGATAGATGTAAAGCTCCAGTTACCCAGTTATCTTTTCTTTTGTCTTGGCTATTGTATTGAGAGTGGGATTATGTACTCCTTTATTTTGATGAATATTGTACTTGACTTTTATTGTGGTTTTATGATGTAACCAGACATGTTTACTTCCGCTGTTATGAGATGATGTTTTAAATTTCAAGTACTATTTATATCTGTCTTGTTGTAATTTTTCTGTTCTATATTCACTAAAATACTCCACCGATGCTATGGCATTCCCTTAGTGAGTGATCATAGCGGGCGTGGGGTGTTACACGTGGTATCAGAGCAAAGGTTACCGGAACAGATAAAATTTTTTAGAAAACTATTTTTCTAAAACATTTTTGGAAGAGATATTTTCAAAAACATGTCTTTAAAGAGAAAAGTTTTTGAAGGAAAAGCATAATCCCCAATAGCCATATCTATATCCTTCGAATTCTCCGTTTTGAATCTTTCCTTTTTCGTTTCAGCATGGCCGAGAATCTTAACTTTCCGGAGGGTGTGACGGTACCAGTATGGTATAGGAGATTGATGGAGGCTAGGGCCACCACTGCGGGTCCAGCAAATGTTCCTCCACCAACCGTAGCACCCGATCTTCCTCCTCCCCCTCCTCCTCGCACGGATACTTTTGCTAAGACTTGCAAGGAATTTAAAGCTATGGGAGGGAAACCTTTTCAAGGATCTGAAACTTTTGTGGAGGCTAGAGATTGGCTTAAGGAGGTGGAAGAATTGATAGATATCTTTGAGATGGAAGAAGGAAAGAAAGTCAAGTTGGCTGCTTGGTTAATGAAGGGAGAGGCCTCATTCTGGTGGGAGGTCACTAATGGAGAACGCCCCGTTGACTCTTGGGCGGATTTTAGGCAAAGATTTGTGGCAAAGTTTCTCTCAAGGGCGGAGGAAAACTTGTATATGGAAAGATTCTTGACTCTAAAGCAAGGAAATCTCTCGGTGAAGGAATATGTCAACAAGTTTAATCAATTGGCAAGGTTTGGCCTAGACATGGTGAATACACCGGAGAAGAAGGCTTTGAGGTTCGTGAAAGGCTTGAATGAACCGATGCATGGGTTGGCTATGACTCATATCCCTATGGGGGCCACCTTTGAGAAGCTAGTTGACATGGCACTCATGTATGAAGAAGAGAAGGGTCCCAATGCTAATAGGGCACCCGAGAAGAAGGGAGATCAAAAGAGACCTCAGCAACAACAGCAAAATAAAGGTGGGAAAGGCAACGGTGGCAAGGGCAAGAAGAAGAAGTGTTTCAATTGTGGGACACCTGGCCACCTAAGCAAGGATTGTCGCAAGAAGAAGAAGACTGGCTGCTTCCACTGTGGCGAAGCAGGGCATTTAGTGAAGGATTGCCCTAAGAAGAGACAAAGGACGGGATCTACCTCAGGAGGACAGGTGCAAGCTCTTATGGCACCGGGTCAGGCTAGGGGGCAAGTACAGGCTCTCGCGGTTCCACCGATTCAGGAGAGAGGTAGAACTATTTCTGTTGAAAGTCTGGTTTTTCTATTTGATCATCCTGTCCGTACATTGTTTGATTCAGGCGCATCGCATTCGTTTATCTCATCATCATTAGTTGAGTCACTGCACTTAGACACCAGTCTGGTAGATGATCCCTTAGTTGTTTCAAACCCAATTGGGGGCTCCACTTATTTGTCCATGATATGTTTGGGTTTGAAGATTTCTATACTTAGCATTGAGTTTAGATGTGATGCTTTTGTTCTGGGCTTCACGGGCTATGGGTTGATTTTGGGCATGGACTGGTTATCCAGTAATGGTGCCGTTCTTGATTGCGAAAGGAGAGTTGTTAGGCTCATGACCCGCTTGGGTAACACTCTCGAGATTTCTTGTAATCCCATGGACTCTGTTATGCTAAGTTATCTTGAATCGCTTGACGCTTCGGTCGAGAGTTTGCAATCTGTTAGAGTGGTCCGGGAATATCCGGATGTGTTTGAGGAGGTGAAGGGCTTACCTCCGAAGCGGGAGATTGACTTCCGAATATATCTGGTGGATAATGCTAAACCTGTATCTTTACCAGTGCGCCACATGGCTCCTCGTGAGAGGAGGGAACTCCATAAGCAAGTAGGGGAATTGCTTGAGAAGGGGTTCATAAGACGAAGTATATCGGAGTGGGGTGCTCCAGTAGTATTTGCTACGAAGGCGGATGGGTCCCTCAGACTTTGTGTAGACTATAGAGAACTCAACAAGCTCACAAAGAAGAATAGACACCCATTGCCGAGGATTGATGATCTTTTCGATCAGTTGGTTGGCGCTTCAGTATTTTCTCAGTTGGACTTAGCCACGGGGTTTCATCAGTTGAGGGTGGCTGAGGATAGCATAGACAAGACTGCCTTTAGAACTCCGGATGGTTTCTATGAGTGGCCGGTGATGCCATTTGGGTTGACAAACGCCCCTGCATACTTTGTTGATTTGATGAGTAGGGTGTTCAGGGAGTTCCTTAATAAATTCGTGGTGGTCTTTGTGGATGATATCTTGGTATTTTCTAAGTGTGAAGAAGAGCATGCCCTACATCTTGGGGAAGTATTGAAGACTCTTCGAGCACATAGCCTTAAGGCTAAATTCTCTAAATGTCACTTCTGGAGGAAAGAGGTGCGGTTCCTGGGGCACGTGGTCTCCAAGGAAGGGATAGCTGTGGAACCCGCGAAGGTAGTATCAATTCAGGATTGGAAGGTTCCGAAGAATGCTACCGAAGTAAGAAGTTTCTTGGGGTTGGCGGGTTATTATAGGAAGTTTATTAAAGACTTCGCGAAGATATCAGCCCCATTAACCCGCTTAACGAAGAAGAATCTTGTTTTCGCATGGGACGTAGATTGTGATGATGCGTTCCGACGGTTAAAGAGAGCTTTAACCACTTCTCCAGTTTTAGTGTTGCCAGATGGGAGCAAGCCATTTGTTGTCTATACCGATGCCTGTGGGACAGGACTTGGCGCAGTCTTAATGCAAGAGGGAAGGGTAATAGCCTATGGTGGAAGGCAGTTGAGGGCACATGAGAAAAATTACCCTACCCATGATCTAGAGCTGGCCGCTATTGTTTTTGCGCTTAAGATTTGGCGCCATTATCTTCTTGGTGAGAGATTCGAATTGTTCACTGACCACAAATCATTGAAGTACTTGTTTTCTCAGAAGGATTTGAATCTGAGACAGCAAAGGTGGATGGAATTCTTAGCATCCTATGATTTCGAGATAGCGTATACCCCTGGCAAGGGTAACGTGGTGGCGGACGCCTTGAGCAGGAAGAGGTTGTCCTTGAGCCCATTGTTCGTAGAACGGCGAAGCTTGGAATTTATCTCGATGTTTGACTTCAGACCTTCCATTGATTATGTACCCGGTTTGATAGCATCCTTCGAGGTTAGACCTACTCTTTTGGGGCGGATTGGAGAAGCACAGAGGGACGACCCACAGTTGGTTGAGTTGGTAGAGAAGCTCATAAGGGGGGAGTCATCCAGCCATTTGAGTAGGTACACCCTAGACGATAGGGGGTGCTTGCGTAGAGACGGTAGACTTTGTGTACCGCAAGACGAGGGTTTGAGGAAGGCTATTCTTGATAATGCACACCGTTCTAGGATGACCATTCATCCCGGTGGGGACAAGATGTACCGAGACATGAAGAGGGTTTTCTTCTGGGCCGGTATGAAGAAAGATGTGGCCGAGTATGTCGCTCGATGCTTGGTGTGCCAACAAGTGAAGGCGGAGCAAAAGAAACCTGGTGGGTTGCTTCACCCACTGGAAGTTCCGCAATGGAAGTGGGATAGCGTCTCGATGGATTTTATTGACGGGTTACCCAGATCGAGGAAGGGTAATACAGGAATTTGGGTGGTGGTAGACAGACTTACTAAGAGCGCCCATTTCATACCTGTGAAGAGCAAGAGGACCGCTCCATGGCTAGCTTCTGTATATCTTCGAGAGGTAGTTCGATTGCATGGGGTACCCTCTAGCATAGTGAGTGATCGAGATCCTATCTTCACTAGCGAGTTCTGGAGAAGTTTGCAAGAAGCAGTGGGGACTCAATTGTGTCTGAGCACCGCATATCATCCTCGGACAGACGGCCAGACTGAGAGGGTGAATCGTGTTCTAGAAGACCTTTTGAGGCTTTGTATCTTAGATTTTGGAGGTACATGGGAAGAGCATCTTCCATTGGTGGAGTTCGCATATAATAACAGCTTTCAGTCCAGTATTGGTATGGCTCCTTTCGAAGCTCTCTATGGAAGGCCTTGTCGATCACCTACATGTTGGTGGGAATCTACGGATAAGATCTTGCTTGGGCCTGATATGGTTAGGGAGACTTCTGAGAAGATTGACTTGATTCGAAGAAGGATGAAAGCAGCGCAGGATAGGCAAAAATCTTATGCGGACAAGAGAAGGACGGATCTTGAGTTTGAGGTTGGGGACATGGTTTTTGTCAAAGTATCTCCGTTGAGAAATGTTGTTCGCTTTGGATCCGTTGGGAAGTTAGCACCGAGGTTTGTTAGGCCGTTTCCTATTAAGGAAAGGATTGGACGGATGGCATATAGGGTGGAGTTACCCGACAGACTTAGTGGTGTTCATGATGTATTCCATGTATCACATCTGAGGAAGTGCTTACATGAGACCGCAGAGGTGGTAGAGCCGAGCTTGCTTAGAGATGTAGAGGTAGAGCGTGATGCGACGATTCGACGAGCTCCTACTCGCATCCTTGGGTCAGAAACTAGGAAGTTGAGAAACAGAGAGGTTCAGCTAGTTAAAGTGCAATGGGGAGAAGATGAGAGCAACGCAACTTGGGAGACGGAAGCGAAGATGCGTTCATTGTACCCATTTCTTTTTGAGGGTATGTCTTCACTTTCTCCTCTATCGTTGTCTAGTACTTATCTTATCTTTAGTATGTCCTCTCATTAAGTACCTTTGACCGTTAGATAGGGTAAACCTATGGTTGAAACATGTGTTTAATACATGTTATGGTTGATGGATGCAAGTGGATGCAAGTGGTTGCTAGTGGTTGCTCGTGGATGCATGTACACACACTCTAGGCACTAGATCGGCTCAATCACTTCATATTGCATATTGCATAAAATTGTGTGTAGGAAGCTATATTTATGGATGTATAATGATTGTGTTATCATATGGGTGATGCATTTTGGTGAATGATTGTGCACTCATGTAGATATTATATGTGTCGATAGGGTTCTCTCGCATACATAATGGATGCATGGCACTATCATGGTTTGCATATGTTCATACATTAGATAGGGAACATATACACACACTTTTTGCATATGCTCATACATCATTAGAAACTGTTTAAGGACAATGGATGCCCGTGGTTGATGCTTTGAGTAGATGGTTGCTTGGATGGTAGGATATGCATTCACCTTAGCTTAGAGATTTCGGGGACGAAATCCTTTAAGGAGGGGAGAATGTAACACCCCGAATTTTAGTTAATACTAAAATTCACTAATTACAGGATAAATAATCTCAGATGTGGGAATTGGGGGTAACGGGCTGCGTCATTGTGTTCGTCTCGGAAAAATACGCGAAATAGAGTCCGAGTTTTCGAGAATCGGAGTCCGTATGGCCCGGTTATGGCCCAACGAAGTTTGCAGAAAAATTAAAGCTTAAAACAGATTTAGAAATTTAAATTCAGATTTCAAAATTAGAACCAGCGGGGCCAGGCGGGAAAATTCCCGCCTTGACCATGTCGACAGGGCTGTCGACAGGCCTGTCGACAGGGGGAGTCGACTTGCCTGTCGACACGGCGTCTCGAGCCAGAAGGTTGGGTGCACCAGATTTGGTTTTCTGGCTAGGGCTGGGCTGGGTTCTAGAGATTTCCTAAATCTAACGGACCTAATCTAATCTAGGGTTAATCTAAGGGCCTAAAACACTCTCCTAATCTATAAATACACCCTAAACCTACCCTAATCCATACTAAAAATAGAAATGATGGCCTCATGCCGCCAAATTAAATCTTAGAAGGAGCCTCCACTTGTTTATGAAGGAAGTTGCAAGCTAATCACTCTCTAATCAATCTCTAATCATCACCATCTTCATATTTAGCAACTAATTCCACTTCATAAGTTTGCTAATCTTAGGTTTGGTGAGTTTCTATCACTTCAACATCAATTGTTAAAGTAAGTAGATTGGGTGTAATGAGACTTATGGTCTTAGATGCGGATTAGTGAGTTTGAATCATTTGTAATGATATGCTATTCTATGTTTTTCTATGTTTATGCATAATTAATAAGTGGGTTTATGCATGTTTGATAAGTTGGTTTATGCATGCTTAATAAGTTGGTTTATGCATGTTTAACAAGTGGGTTTATGCATATTTAATAAGTGGATTTATGCATGTTTAACAAAGTGAGTTATGCAAGTTCATATGCAAGTTATGTGTATGATGTTATGTGTAGGTTGTTATGCAAGTTCATATGCAAGTTTTGTATATGCTTAAATGCAAGTTTAACATGATATGCAAGTTATGCATGCTTATGCAAGTATGTGAATGCTTATGCAAGTATGTGAATGCTTATGCAAGTTATGTGTATGCTTAAATGCATGTTTAACATGTTATGCAAGTTATGAGAATGCTTATATGCAAGTTCAACATGTTATTCAAGATATGTGTATGATAATATGCAAGCTCATATGCAACATGTTATACAAGATATGTGCATGATAATATGCAAGTTTGGGTTAAATGTAGTTGGGTTAATATATGCTCATATATGCAAGTTGACATCCTCTTAACCCATGACAAAGTTATATGTTAAACCCATGATATTTGTAATGGATCTTTCCCTTTATTATGTCATGAGAACGATTTACGTGGGGAACGATGGAGTTGGTAAATATGTTAATAAAAGTGTGATTGGGTATGATTAAGCATACCATAAAAATAAATTAACATAAGTGGCAATTTACCTATTGAGTTAGGTCTACCCCATGGGAATTTACCTATTGAGTTAGGTCTACCCATGTTATGAAAAACTTGATATTAATTAGGGATAATTAATATGGGGGTGATTAATTAGGTGTAATTAATCGACTAAGACACGAGGTTGGACTCATTTGTAGTGTAAAACTGCCCGGACCCGACCGGCTTAACCAGTTGCTACAAATGTCAGCCCAATGTGAGAGGTCTTAGCCATAAATTAAATACGTGATTAAAGTAAAGACACGAGGTTAGACTCTGTTATGACGTAAGACTGCCTGGACCCTACCGGCTTAACCAGGCGGTCATAACAGCCAGTCTAATGTGGGAGGTCTTTATGGGAGATCACGGTCTTAATTAATTAAGAAACACTTAACCATATTAGCATGTAGTGGGACATGAGGGGTTAAGTGGGTGCCTTGGGTGGCATGTGGAAATTTAATGGTTGCCTTGGGTGGCATGTGGAATCTAGTGGGTTGCCTTGGGTGGCAATAGAAAATATGATTAGAATACTTAACCAAGTGAAACATGTAACTAAACATGATTAAAGGGTTAAGTGGGATACACTAGATAAGTGACAAGCTTAGGTGGGTAGCTTGTGGGGGCCCATTTCAACCAATATCCCAAACGTATCTTTGTGGGCTCGACCCATGTCGAGTGACGGGACACGCATATTGGGCTTGATTATAAGAGGCCAAAACGGGTTAGCGGTGGCAACGCAAGTCCAACGGGTTTCATATGCGTGTGTGGGCCCGGGCTGGTAGATAAGCCGTTGTTGCATCGTGTAGATATAAAGCCGTGCACCGTTGATATTATCGGGTGGCCACTTTAGGGGAGTGATACACCCCACTGTGGGACCAGCACGGGTATCTACGGTAGGGAGCCGATCGCTGGGGAGTAGTGGGTACACCTAATAAAGATAGGGGCAGACGACACCTATGTAGGGGTACACGGAACTACTGGGTAAAATTTCTAAGTACACCTAGTGGAGATAGGGGCAGACGGCACCTATGTAGTCAGCTAGGGGTATACGAGACTACTGGGGAAAAATTTTCTAAGTCCTTGGGAGGGATCAACCTTTAAGTAGAAATGACTGGTGTGGTGCAGTTAGTAATTATCCTTGGGTGAGTTGATGCGTCTTTACAGTTATCTTAGTTTATCCTAATTCTATCAAGCTGCTTAGTGTAGCCATTCATCCCCAGACATTACCGTGGGTCAAGTTTATATCTTCTCTGGTTACTTTAATGATTGTATTGTTAAAGTTATGGGACTCGCTCAGACTTATGTCTGACCCCGTTGTTTTTATCTTTTTCCCAACCCTCAGGTCCTACGGTGGATCCTAGCAGTAGTGGAGCTTGATCGGAGTGCTGTTCCAGTCTTTAGGAGCTTGGATAGATGTAAAGCTCCAGTTACCCAGTTATCTTTTCTTTTGTCTTGGCTATTGTATTGAGAGTGGGATTATGTACTCCTTTATTTTGATGAATATTGTACTTGACTTTTATTGTGGTTTTATGATGTAACCAGACATGTTTACTTCAGCTGTTATGAGATGATGTTTTAAATTTCAAGTACTATTTATATCTGTCTTGTTGTAATTTTTCTGTTCTATATTCACTAAAATACTCCACCGATGCTATGGCATTCCCTTAGTGAGTGATCATAGCGGGCGTGGGGTGTTACAACTTGAAGCATGTTTGTAATTTACGGAGAGTGCCTTGGGTTTTGAGAAAGGTAAAAACAAATGTAATGTGCAAAGTACTTCATATGATTAAAGCATTTCAAATGTTATAAATAGGTGTTATTTATTGATTGGTGTAAAGCAATATAGCTTCCAGTTAAGCACAAAAACAAAGATGTAATGTGCTGGTTGAAAGTACACTAATGGAGTAAAGAGAAGTCTTGATTGAAGCTAAATGCCAACCTTCACTTTTATCATTTAAATGTCCATAATCTAGCTTTAACATGCATATGTGAATTTTCTCATGTAAAATACCATTTTTATACAAATCTCTTTATGAGATGCTAATTTGCATATTGCTTTTTATACACGCCTTGCTATTTGAGATATTTACAGTTACTACTTTTTCACTTTGTTGTCTCTTATAATATAGTTGCCTTTTAAGAGCTTTCTCCCCATCAATTTGAGTTACATTAATTACTTAGTTGATTAGACGTGACTTTGTTCAACTGACTAGCATGAATAAAATGGCCTTCTAAATTGTGATGAAGCACTTGCTTCTACACAATGCTAATCTGTTATAATATACTTGGCTTTTAAGAGACATTGGACAGTCTAACTTTTGTGATGCTGCCATGTTTATGTCTAAAAGAACATGCCCAATTTTTGGACTGCTCAAAAGCCAAAATTTAAATGTTTCAGGATGCTACCATATACAATGCATTTTCAGACTTTCACTTGAAAGGCAAAATAAATTTGTTTTCATGACTTTCTAAACATTGAAAATCGATTTACATAAGAGTCAAATGTTGTAAATTGATAACACTTCTCATCACACTGCTGTCTTTAGAAATCGAAACTCTTACATTTCTCATTATGTGAAACAAAATCCTATGCATACTTTGTTTTTCATGGATTTTTAACCATGGTTATTTCACTTAATGAAGGAAAGTAGTAGTAGTAATAATAATAATACTATGAGCAGCATAAACTTCAGTCAAGCCTTTGCAAGATCTTGCTCCAAATTCCACTTAAGCAACACTAAAACGCCATCAACTCTGACATTCAGCACCTACGAGAAAAGGTATTACCATTGTATGGATGCTGCATGACCTCCGGAACTGCTGCCAAAGATAGCCCTACAGCAGCAACAGTCGTTAATCTAAGGGAAGGAGGAACACTGGCAAGAAGGCGTGACTTGGACCTGATTTTCATCAATTATGTGGCTGGTAACACTCAGTTTACGCAGCAAGCAGGTGGAAGGTTCTGTGAACTGACCGGACTAGACGATGCAGATTCTGGTGAGGTCCTTAGAAGGAAGCAGGCTTTGCTTGAAATGAAGACCATGTTTAGAAGGAACAGGCAGGTAAAAGGTTTTCTTCTTAATGAGGCTAGAGGCGACTATGCAGTAGTTGTTTCCGGTTATGTTGCTTTTCTTCCCTTCTATGATTCAGGGCCCCTAAGATATACCCAGTGATAGATTTTCAGTTAGGGATATGGACCTTAAAACCCTTAATATTGTGTTCGCCTAACCAATTTGAATGAAGGTATTTGTCATTGAAAAGATAAAATTTTGGCTATTTGTTTACTACTTTCAGTTGTTAAATTTGTACAATAGTTATGCTTCATATGTAATGCCAACTTGGTGTAATTTAAATTGCTTTGCAGGGAAACTTTAACTGTTTTATCTATTAGGTAGAATTGTCCGTAGAATCAGTTAGTTTATTCCTCTGTGGTCGCATCCTACTTATGGTTATTGTTTACTGTAAACAATTGTTAAATAATTTGAGATGTGTTTGATGTTAGATGAATTAATGCATACATATTCCGATTAGATGCAAGCCCACCTGGACATATACTCGTATGTCATAATGAAAACTCAATTTTTCGTTTCTTTCATGCAGGAACAATTCAGAATGTTGGTTTTGTCTCAAAAGACATGTACGACAGGAGCAGCAACAGCAAAAACTATTGACAAGTTCAAATCTAACAGCTTCAACGAGCATCAAATCCTGCTCTTTATCATAGTATGTAATTGCATAGTTGCATACTTCTATTTTTGAAATATATCCTAATGAAAAACCCTTGCTTGCTGTAGCTTCTAGGATGGCTTTTATCATCTAGACTTACGTTTTACCATTTTCCTTCTTGCTGTCTTCTTCACTTGTAGTGCAATTTTCCTATATGATCATATTGGTGACCATCCTACTACTTGTGGCCTTTTGCAGTGGAACCAAGTTCGGAACCATCTCCATTGGCGGTTTGTATTCTTTGGCGAGTCAATTTTGGTGCTTCTGTGTGCTAATTTTGTTTTCATATTCGGTATTTGTATAATTTCACTATGAAATATACATTGCCTTTTGTTATTCCATAACTGTTATGGAAGTATTGATTATGTATTTAATTTAGCAACATAGTTATGTATTGTGGTTGTATGTTAATTGATATTCTATGTTCTATATGTTATTTGATTATGAATGGTGTTATTTTTGAGTTTATATCAACTAAGTATCTTAATTAGCATTGGTGTCCATCAGTTGTAAATTAATATTTTATTGTAGTAACATTTACCGATGAAATAGAAAGGGAATACGAGTGAGATTTGAAAATCTACGTGTATTTGCCGACGGAAATAAAAACACCAATAACCTTGCTAAAATGTTAGTATTTGTGATGGATTACCGACAGATATCTAAGATGAAGCAAAAGAAGAAATTATCTATTTCTAATCCCCTGTTTTTTAGCAAGGGATCTCCGACAGGTTTTAAAAATAATATATATTAAATTTAAATATATTGACAAATGACGGTAAAATGTCGGAGAATTGACGTTAACTTCCGTTGCAAAATGGTCACTAAAATACCGACGTGAAATTTACCGACCAGTGTTATCCGTCACTAATTCATGTTTTGCGACGGATTTGCAATGGATTCATCCACTACAAAATCAGTGTTTTCTTGTAGTGGCTCCATATGTACAACACCCATGTATTATCAGATTGGAACCTTGACACTTTGTTGAAGCTTGTTGTTTTAAGCATGCAGTTTTGGCATTGTTGAGAATTCTAGTTGCTCTGAACCTTTTTGCTCGGACTGAACTTGTCTGATTGCTCAAGTGAGCATCTAGTTCTTGTCGATTTAAGAAATTAAATGTTAGTCGTCGACTGTTGTTTACATCGGAACATAAACAAGTCGTTTTCAACACAGAGTCTCATACGCACTTAACACGTTTTCATGTGATTTTGCACGACATGATCGGAATTCATAATAAAATATAATCGGAATGGTGGGTTTTGGGAGTGCGATCGCTTAAGTTAGTTTTCAAAATGTTATCGGATTGGAACTCTACTATTTGGCATGTACTGTAGAATTGTTTAGGTTCACGTGTACACGATTGGTTAACGATTCAATTTGGTTTTGACAGTTGAAGTTTCAAAAACACATATCTGCGATTGTAGCCGTATTTTGAGTTTGAAAGTCATTCACCGATCCCGGAAGTGTTTTTACTTCCTTTTCTTCCCTTCCCTTTTTGGGATCGGTACCGACTCTTGGGTATTTAGAAAATTCTTAGATTTCCATCTCACCACACATATAAGTGGGATACGATCCCTTCTCTTACTTCTTCCATTTCCTAATTCGTACTCCAAAGGACTTAAGGATTTTTGAGAAAACCCAAAATTTTCTGCATACAACGTTCTCTGTAGTCATCTACCCCAACCACCCCGATTTCACTAGCGCTTGTATACTTTCCAGTATCCGGTCGATTCAGGTGGATTTGACATGAACGACCTTAGTTGGGTTCATAATCGGTTATTAATTTGAAATAAACACGGTAGTGCCATGTATGGAGGATGAGGTTAGTGGTCGAGGTGGCGTGGAGTTTGGATGGTGGAACATGGGGATTCGGTGGGTCGTGGAAGAGAAGGCTTGGAGTATGAAGAAGATAAGGAATAAGCATGATTTGGGATTCCGAAAATTGAAAGTCGGTGGGATACGAAATCTTCATTTTGAATCCTGAAGGACTTGGAATTTTCAACAAGTCTTGGGGAATATGAAATGGTGATTTCGTATCCTGAAGGAGTTGTTAAAAATTCTTGTTTTGGTGGAGAAGCGGGTTATGAGGAGATTTAGAGATTGTAAGTGGGAACAAACTTACAAGAGGACATGGGATCGGTGGAGATTGAGTATGAAGTGGGGGGAGTCAAAAGGGAAAGAGAACCAAGTGTTTCAGGATACGAAATGGGAATGAATACTTGGGGTTTGCGGAAGAATTTTCAAGGAGTCGAAATTTTTTCTATGCCTCGGTGATACGAAATTCGAGTTCGTATCTCTAAGCACTTAGAAAAATTTTCAATTTCCTAAAAAATTGTAGTTGATGAATCTTAATCACTTCGCGATGTCGTGCGATTAGGTTGGGTTTGAAATTGACTGTGCTGAAGAAGAATCCCTTAGTGATCGAGTAACGAACCTATTTGGACTGATAATTCAGATATGCACATAGGATTAAAGCATAAACTTGAATTATGGACATAAAACTGAACCATCAACTTCCAAGACCTAATTCACGATATGATCGCGTCATTATCACGACTTGGCCTGGATTTCGCGACCTCGGTTTGCGACGATGATGGTTTAAGTAAACGATGCGAGAAACTGGCGTCGCATCCTGAATTGTTTTGCTAAAATTGCATCAACACGCTCGACACTGCACGTTCCATATTAGTTTACACCAACATAGGAGGTACAATCTTTGGTACGATAACTAATGCAATTATCTTAAAAGTATAGTTTTCCATGGTAGAAAGAATCTCTAGACGATTCCAAGGCTTGGAAGCCAAAGCTGTAGAACCATTGTCGAGTTCTCCCGAATCCTCATATGATTCCATCCCAATAGGTAGTGAGCTTGAGACTTCCAAAGCTTCCGGGCCTTCACAACAAATGAGCATACATGACATGCATGATCAAGAGGAACAATTTGAGGGATTGTAACATTCAATCAAGCTTGTGGATGAGCCAGTCATTCACGAAGAGACAGAACCCACATGAGTGTGTCTGCAAGAAGAAGAGGACATTAGCGGTGAACAGGTAGGCATTTTATTGCCATCGGATATGATGGCAGATGTTATTGTTCTTGATAATCTACTAGGTTTGGTTGTTTCATAAATCGATGAGGCCGCACTGAGACAAATTTGTGTAAAGTACGAATTACCCTGAGATAATGACCTGGTCTCCAGAAGGGATGATAGGGCACACAAACCCTCACAGGGCTACACTACTTGGAACAGGCATATATGCTATGTCGGGTGTGTACCCCTGTCATGCCCATATATTTGGGATATTCTGCACTTCTTTCACCTAGAGCCAATGCGTCTTCACCCAAATGTGTACGCATTTCTACTCGGCATTTACATCCTATTCATAGAGTGGAGGGGTGTAGAACAAGATCGTTTACTTCAAGCATGATTAGTTCAACATCTGATGCCCTCCAAAATTTGCGAGGTGATGGCTCATAAGCCGCAAGTGCTTAAAGCTAACGCTATATTTTGAGATAATTGAGTCGTAAGATCTAAACTAACTTGAAACTTTATATGGTAGGTATCACCAAATTCTGAGGGCGGTGTTTATCTTGAGTGAGTCTTGGCATTGAGGAACGTCCTGAATGGCTTTTGTAATGCTCAGAGCCTGTTGTCTGACTATCTCCTTCACCTATTAGGCCTACTTCCATAGGATTGCTCAACGGGTCGTAGAGATGGAGACGAAGAAGAGGAGGAAGAAGCAGAGGGAGGAGATGCTCCTTCGAGTCCAAAAATAGAGTTTCCCCCCATAGTGCATATTGGAAATACCCCCGTCGAATAAGAGGTTGCAGGATCTTAAGGGGAACTCAGTGTGCATGGCAGCGGCGATTGGGAGGTACACACCGGAAGAGATAGTTTACAACCCTCTCCCATTCCATCTCCAACAGAGAAGATGAGTTTAGGGTAGACTTTCAAATTGATTTCTCCAGTTACGACCTTTAAGACCACCACACCAATGGGGGCTGAGCGTCAGTTCCAAGGCTTGGATACAATCCCCACAGACACGTTTTCCTTTAGGTTCAGTGACACTAATATCGAAAGCTTATTGCTAAGCATTGGGGAAATTATCCCTTCAAGATACCTGACATCTAGTTCGTAGAGGGAAAACTTAGGACACATACACACACCTATGACCACTGTGTGACATAACACTTAGACCGTGCATGTACGGAACATTCGTTCCTAACTCATTATTTTCTTTGTATAGGAGAAATGGCTCGAGAAGGTGATAAGGACTGAGACCAGGGGTCCAGAAGTTCCCGAAAACCAACTGAAGGAGTGGTGGGTGCTTTTATGAGAAGTTTTCAGTTGCACTCAAAACCCTAGCGACCTTATAATTACGGAAACAGTCATCGACATTGACATAATCCCCACCGCTCGGTGTCTCCACCATCAACTACAAGGCTACCATATGTTGAGAAGAGGACGAAGACTATAAGCATGAAGCAATCAGTGATTCTCATTCCTCCGTATGTCCCCTACCCAACACCGTTGGTCAAGGCCACAAGCAAGGGAAAGCCCAGTGAGAGAGAAGTAAGAAAGTGCGGCCTAACCTTACCTGAGATGTAAAATATCCCAGTCTTTGAGCGCAGAGGACAGAAAGGCTTACTTGTTGAAGGCTTTCTCGGGCTTTTACATTTATGAGATTATCTAGATGTCTGAGATGCATCCAATCCCAACAGAGATCGATGAAGACACATAGACCTGAGTGTACAACGTCTTTGTCTGGAACCAGATCATGTAAATGGTATGCCCAAAGGCTCTTAGAGCTTGTTTTCTAGAAGAACAACGTCATCGATGGCTTAAACTCGAGGCTGATGCTGATCGAGGGAGAATCCACCCACTGATTAAGAATTGCAATATTATATGGACTGCCTAAATCTGCTATCAGTGACAGAGACTCACTGCTTTCAAGTAATTTTTGCAAGAAGATTACTCCTTAAAATTTTGCTCGGCCTATCATCTACAAACTGAGGGACAAAATGAAATCATTAACAAAGGTTTAGAAACTTACCTACGCTACTTTTCTACCATCATCAAAGTGAATGGTGCAACTGGTTAATACCGGAAGAATATTGGTTTAACACTTGGAGCCTAAACAAGTGACTATATGTGAAACGACCCGCAAATCCGTACCCTTTGAGTCGACTAATAACACCCCACGTCCAACTCAAATTGCACAGAAATACGAACCATTATTAGAAAGAAGTTAGAGGGTGAGAAATAGAAAGAAAGAAATATTAGAATAGGAGAAAACGAAGATCACAAACTCACAGCGGAACGAATAAAATATATTAGATAATATACTTTTGAAATATAAAACAATAACTGTATATATACATACCATCATCAGAGCACAACAGTTATCTTTGGAACAGTTATAAACACCTGTTTCCAGATACAACATAGTACACAGCGGAAAATATGATAGTCTATAGCTAATTGGTGAAGCCTCCTGTTTCGAACTCCTTCAAGTGAATCTGAAAAATCCTGACTACTTGACTGCCCGTACAAATTTGGGCACCCAAGAGTTTAGGGAAAACAAACAAAATAAACTCTGGGTCAGTCATGGGACTGGTGTGAGTAAACTCAAACCATTTGTTTAACTTTCAAAATCCTTTTCAAAAGAAAAGATAATCGTAAGACCAATCCGCACATAAACACGGATGGTTTTTACCTTACGATAACCCAAACACTTTGGAAATCATATATTATCTGATATTATAATAATGTCTAATCACAAGTAATTAAAATCTAGTAGAACGCTTGCATCTCACGCTCTACATATATAATATACAATCAAACTCGCAGGCACTTATTGGAGATTGGATTCCAACTTGACAAGGTATGGGACCACCTTCCGAACGTGTATCTCTAGAGACGAATACACTGGGTTCAACAAGAACATCTTGCAACCCGGCCCACACATGACCGACCACTCATTTCGCTTGAGTGTATCGAATGTATATCACCAACGGTTGGGATCAGCAACCGCCTCCCGATAAGGGACAGCATCGATAGATTTAAGAACAAAAGGAATTTCTCTAGATAGATGATCATACATCCTAATGGGTGCGACCCACATAGCCATGCTGCCTGCCCGATTTTTGTCCATTTCCGGGTTGTGAGGCTTGAGGTTTTAATTATCTTCCAGAACATCTGGCCATCATTCACTTTGAATGCCACATCGTCAGATCCATCGGAAATCACTAATTGATTTCCACAAAAATACTCAGATTGTTAGGCTAAAGAAGTTTCCCTTCTATGCCACCAACTTCGTACGTTTGAAGAAATCAACGTACGTAATCCCCTTTGGAAATACTCTGTCAGACACTCGTCCATACAAGTTGTCCTGGGTCTGGACAAACCGAAGGCACTATTCAGTACATCCGTCTTAGGCACTGTTATCCAAGACTTATACAATAGCCCTTGCACTTCACTCCGTCTTCAAGATATTCAGCATACTTGATTTGCAACGCTTATGCCAATACGGAGTGGTTCTCTGGATAATAATCCAACCGGTCTCTCCATATTAACAACGTTAAAATGGTCAAAACTTTGATAGTCGGTGATTTAACTATCAAATGAAAACATGTCGGTGTGCAAACAATGATATTATTTCCAAAAGGAAATTCTATCGACCAAACATCATTCAACGTTTATCCCTTTTAGTTCATTCATTCATTTCCCTCTTCATTTTCATTTACATTCCTTATTTAATATATTTAGAAAATATACGCTATTAACATTGGCAAACATTTCCATCTCCTGTCCTCTACATTCAGAAAACATTTCTGACTCTCATTTGGAAAACGTTTCCAAATCTCCTTCATTTGGTTTCCACTTAACCACTTTCCACTATCGAACCTTAATCATATCTTAGTTAAAACGAAGTCAATCAAGTTGGGGTATAATTACCTCTCAGACCTTAACTGAGCAACATTTTTAACTTCGAAATAGACACGGTTCATCTTTCCAATCTTTTAACACGCTTCCTTACGTTGCTCTCGGATTCGATTATGAATCCACTTTCTTTTCAGGAACCACTTGATTATAACAATGATGTTATAATCCCCTGCATCCGAAATATAATAACTTTAATATGACTTTTATTTTCTAACTTGAATATCGGAAAACATTTCCAATATATATAATTTCTTTATTGAGAAAATATCCCTTACTCCAGTTAGAAAACATTTCTAAATCCTTTGAATTTACTGATGTTATAAACATCGTTACTATGACTTAAATCATAAATCATTCGTTAATTAACGATATTACTAACCAACCCTTTGCTATCGAGCCTTTGAAAACATTCAGAGCTCACAACTTTAAACTAAACATTGCTTTCAACAACAGCGTTAAAACCGCTATCTAGTATTATAAAACACTTATCATAACCATAGCATTAAGATTGCTATTAAAACAGTTATTATAACGGCAGCGTTAAAATTGCTATATAGATTTACAACATCTATTATAACAACAACGCTATGTTTGTTGTTTTGAATAAAATACCGTGTGCGACGCACACGCTTCCGTTGTTCATTTATAAACTCTGTTTATTTTAAACAATTCAAGTTCTCCTTTAAACATACTTATGAACTATACATTCTTTTAAACGCTTAATTCGATTTCTATAAATCCCCTTTTTATATACATTTTTATTTGCAAAATATTTCCTTGTTTAAACTGTTTATTCTTTTATTTTAAGCATTTGAAAATCTTTCTTTAAACTTTCTCTATACTTTGCTAAATTCAAATCTATTTCAAATATTGGTTCCAGAACCGATATTTATTTTCAAATATACATTCATATTTGAACTCACCTTTTAATTTATCCAATGGTTAATGATCCACTTAATTTATATCTTTATTTATAACATTTTTCTTGGTTTACCCAATGGAATAGGTTTCCATTTGCAACTCAAAGAAAAAGAAATTATTTCTAATTTTGAATATAAACTTTGCTATTAAATTCTAATTTCCTTTTTCACATTCGATGATATTTTACGGTATCTAAAATACCAGGTTCCTAAGGCCAGGGTAACCAAACACACAAATTCAACCATGGATAATGTAGCATAACATATATCAACATCAAATGAAACAGTAAATAAAATGTTGAGCGATCCAGTTGGATCCCTCCAACCTGTTTCCCTGCATCCACATATGTTAGTAACATCAAAAATATCGCATTAATGAAATAAATCAATCAACGATGATATATCAACCAATTTATCAACTATTCAACCAAGCAACCATTTCACATTATAAAATAATTTAAAACTCGTTTATATATAAAAATATAAACGAGAGGGAGTTAGTGAGTTTACTCACCTTGGTTTGCGGTTGACGGTTCCGCTGTTTGTTTCGTTTAAAATCAAACAGCCGTTGATTTTTATCACGAGATTCCATCAGCTTCGTTCTATGTCGTATCAGTTCCCCGACGAAGAACTCGTTGCTATGATTCTAACGTGATCGTCGTCCAATTCTTAATCATAATGTTAAACGTGATTACCAAAATTTCTCTTCACGTCTTCTTCCTTGATCAACACAACACACCTGTAGCCTTTTATAACAATGTCGGCTTGCTAAAGCTTCCCTTAATCCTTGCTTTATCATTCCTTCATAAACTTTAAATAACTTCCGTCATTATTATATTTAAATAATGATAACACTAATTTCGGTTTATACCTTTTTGATCCCATTTATATACTGCTAAGCACGTCCTTACCCTTTCACAATTTCTTCTTCGCAAAACCCAAAACTGATGACATCATCCTTCTTCCTTGATAATAACCGTCCATGCATCCCTTCATGCACCCAACTATTTTTCCCCCCGACCGTCCAGTCTTTGCTCAAAACCAGCCCCTCACGCACGCACTTGAACACCCCATCCACTACGGTTCCTTACTCCTTGATGCTGCTTCAACCCGTGCCTACCGACAGTCTTCACCACCGACTTCCCGGATCTCCACAACAGTCTTCCTCTTCACCAGTCCATTTCTGAAACCATGCAACAATCACATCACCACCGTAAGCCACTAGGGACCAGTCCAACCTTAAATTTCTCTCACTCCTCCGCGGATCACTAGACTTGACGGAGCCGCCACTAGCCGAACTCAAAACCGTCCGTATGCTCTACAGCACCCTTTTCCAGCCTTGACCCGCCCTCAGTACTTCACCTTCCACCCCTCCAGTTCGGCCACATCAGACAATGCCTGGAAGGCCTAGGTATACCGAGACAAAGAGAGCTGCAACGAAGATGACACAGCCAAAGGAGGATGAAGTAGAAAAGATCGAAGAAGGTGGCATGGCGAATGAAGGAGAAAAAGAAGAGAAAACGAGCATGGGAAGACACTGTGTGGTGTATGCGACGGTAATCACTCATCTAATGACTTTGGATTGGGTGTGATATATGTGAGAAATGGTACCATGGCAAATGCGTGAAACTGTCACGTATTTATAGGTGCCAAAGCCTTGGCCAGCAAGCTACTGGGATGTCACTTCATACGGGTTTCCCCTTGGTCGGCAAGGTTCCTATTTCCTATGTCAGTGAAAAGAAAATGCAAGCTCGCTAGAGTGACAGACTAGTCAATATAGAATGGAAGATGTACACTTTCACGTGCAACATTAATTAGATCTGCAATTTCATGTTCATTCTGCTTGGCATAGTACAGACAATGGCTTTTGTTTTGAAAGTTGGCACGTTCTCTAGCTGGTCCTATAGTCCTTTTCATAATGATAAGGATAGGGTATTATGGGTCTAATGAATTTGAAATACAGGGGAGATGAACGAATAATCATATAAATGAACAGTCTGTTTACTGATTAAAAAGCTAATCTTGGTGTAAAAAGGTATTCTAAACCCAATGAGACAAGTTTCGTCGCATTCTGACATCGTTTGAAAATTTTTCCTTTATAAAACCAGAAATCAACACACGTTTAAATTTTCCACGATCACCAGATAAATCAAAACAACTCGAAACTGCGAACACTGATAATAACTTTTCGATACGAACCCAACGGCACTAGTTTCGTCGCATTCTGAGACTGTTGCCCCGGTAGACTGTTTTTGGCGCGTACCGCACTGCCCTTCTGAACACCAAATTTTCCGATCTCTAAAAATAACAAACTATATACCTATCCTGACTATATCCGACGCTACGAACTCACTGGAACTGGTTTCGCGGCCTAATTCGATCGTCTGCTCAAATTACACTCTAATATCCCTTTATTCAGTTGAATTAATTTAATTGCACTGAACGAGCGTTTACGGCTACCGTGGTCACATACGACATCGGTTTGCCACGCAATTCAACATCGTACAATAATTTAACGATACGGTCCCAATGAAACTGATTTCGTCGAAATCTGAGTCTGTTTGCAAAATGGCTATTTTAACGCGTATAATTTAAATAACGATTTTCCACAGCGACTATTTGAAAATTTGATTTGACCATAACTAACAAATTATAACACGAAATCTAGATTTTCCTCTTTCATATGAAAATTATAATAAATACGGTTCCAACGTGTCTTGTTTCACAGAATCCCGACTTATAACGAATTCTGTATCCTCAGTTGAAGTTCAAAACTCTATATTACGAACTACCGCGCGATTTCGAGCTCGTTTTATAATTATATTATAAATTAACGTTCGAACTTCGTTTTTAATAAATAAATTCCCTATATATTCCTATATATGATTCAAATAAAATATTTAAACCAATTTAAATATTCAGAATTCAACGGTTGAAAAAATCCGGGTCGTTACAATATGAAATTTTATATGGTAGACTTCCTCTAACTCTTCGATCATATGTGCCAAATAAAGGGACATCATGATGCAATTCTTAAAGGATGGTTTGAAATCTGTTCAGGAAAGAATGAAGAAGTTTGTTGATAAAAGGACGACTGAGAGGAGTTATAATGTTGGAGATTGGGTGTTTTTGAAACTTCAACCTTACAAGCAGCTTACTTCCAGAAACCAGAGGACTCACAAGTTATCACTAATGTTTTATGGGTCATATAAAGTGATTAAGAAGATAAGGGAGGTTACCTACAAGCTGCAGCTGACATCCCATGCCAAAATCCACCCTGTTTTTCATGTTTCTCTGCTCAAAATGAAGGTAGGAGAGAATATAATAATCCAACATGATTCCCCTTGTTTTGTTAAAGAAATAGTTGAAAAGCCTGAGAAGATTCTTGAGAGGAGAATGATACCAAGGAATAATGATGTTGTTGTGCAAAATTTATTGAAACGGAAAGACAAACCCAAAGAAGAGGATACGTGGGAGGAATACTGGCCACTTATAAGCCATTTCCCTGCCATGTACCTTGGAACAAGGTTAATTCTTGAAGACGAGGGGATTTTTAACAACCATGCCATGATTGCATGGCTAACCAAGCAAGCAACAGGCGTGAAGCAAACTCCAAAAGGAGATTTCGACCAAAGTTCACCAGAGACGACCCACAGTTCATTAAAGAGGCAGTTAGAAGAAGAGAGGGTGTTGTTAGAAGTTTTGGTTGAGGATATAATGGTCTTATATTTCTATGATAGAAATTGTTTGTTACAAGGACTATTTATTTACCATATAGTGTAAGGGTCATCAGGCCCGACCCTGGGCATAGGCCGCCTAGTGCCTCGAACCGAGGAGGAGGAGGAGGTGGAAGGTAGTGGAGGGCCTCAAATATTTCGACATTTTAATTAAATTAGTTATATTTTTGTTGCGTGAAGCAATGTTGGCTGGGTGGTAACAATTACTCCGATTGTGTTGTGCAAGCTGAGTTCGAATCCTAGCTAGTTCATGCTGCAGGATTTTTCTTCTAACTCTTCTGTAAGATTTTACTTATGTTATCCTTTGTTTTACATAAACTTTGGGCCCCATGAAAATCCTAGCTAGTTCATGCTGTAGGATTTTTCTTCTAACTCTTCTGTAAGATTTTACTTATGTTATCCTTTGTTTTACATAAACTTTGGGCCCCATGAAATTATTTGGCCTAGGGTCACTGTTCAACCAGGGCCGACACTGAGGGTCATAAACCGTGATAAACTGAGCTAATTAACGTGATGATATATTGAAATCTTCATGAAGATATACGAGCACGAATGTATATCTTTATGTTTTCGTTCATCATATTTCAAAACGTCAAAAGCAACTTATATTGTTTTAAGAATTAATAACCTTTAATACGCCATTGTCAATGTTTGTCAACTAAAATTCAAGCAAAACTACATCCCACTTAACAAACATAACTAAAAGGGGTAGGTTAGTGTATAATATGAATAAATTCACTTAATAAACAAATTTGTAATAAATAAGTTAGAAAATTGAATTTATAGAAATAAAATTCTTGTATTGAAGTAGAACAAAAGAGAGAATGTAATTGTATCTAAAGAATGACTGTACAGACTTTCGAACTATATACAGTGATATATATATAGAGAGAGAGAGAGTTTATTTACTAATGGGCCTTTAGAACCCAGCCCACTATAACAAATAAAAGAATATAAACGGGTTAACCCCCTCATACATCTAACACAGCTGACGCTTCTATTCTTTATTTCACACTTTCAAATTAGGTTTAGGGTTCCTTCTAGGAACCCTAATTTGATCAGCAATTTGACGAGATAACTTCTGAAACAGAGATCTCGATAAAAGAGACGAGAGCTTTAGCTAAAGAAAGGTGTGAATCAACATACTTGAGAGCTTTGACAGAAGAAAAGCTTGAATCAAACATAGTGAAAACCAGTGACTCAGATCTGATATGAAGCTTCTAAGCTTTAGCTAAAGAAAGGATTGAATCAACATACTTGAGAGCATTGACAGAAGAATAGCTTGAATCAAACATAGTGAAATCATGTGGCTTAAATCTGATGCGAAGCTTCTCCACAGTAAATTTTTATGTCAGGTCATATTACTCCTTGATTTTTAGTTTTTTTCTAAGTCATATAAATTTTTTGGCTGATAATGATTTAGTAAAAATGTCTGCTTTTTGATAGAATGATCGAATATAATTATTTAGCAGATTTCCTTTTTGAACTTACTCACGAACGAAGTATATATCAATCTCTATATGCTTCATTCTGGCATGCTGAATAGGATTAGCAGACATATAAATGGTACTCTGGTTGTCACACTATATGATAGGTTTTCTTTCTGAACATAGTTTGAGTTCCTTGAGTATAGATTGCGGCCAAAGTATTTCTGAAGTAGCAATAGCTAAGCTTCTATATTTTGCTTCTACGCTTGACCTTGAGATGGTAGGTTGTTTCTTTGAACACCAAGATATTAAACTATTGCCAACATAGATGCAATATCCTGTTGTAGACCTCCTGTCATCTATGTCTAATGCACAATCTGAGTCTGTATATGTTGTAATGTTGAGTTGATTGCTAGCTCTTAGAGTTAAGCCAAAATTAATTGTGCCCTTTAAATGTTTGAGAATACTCTTCATAGCCTTCTAGTGCTCGTCAAGTGGATTCTGCATAAATTGAGACACTTTATTAGTGCTAAATGAATTATCAAGTCATGTTATAGTTGCATATTGTAATGCATCTACAACACTTCTATATTGTTTTACATTAATTATGGCTTCTCCCCTATTTTTAGAGTAGTGTTGATTTGATAACATAGATGTTGGTTGAGATTTAGCATCATTCATCTTTTCCCTTGTTAGTAATTCTAAAATATACTTCTTTTGATAGAGTTGTATTTCAGAATTTGATTGTCTTTTGACTTCAATCCCAAGGAAGTATGAGATGTCACCAAGATTTCTGATATAAAATTATTTGTCCAGATATTCAGCTATTTTCCTGATCTCATTCTCATTGCTACCTGTAATAATTAAATCATCAATATTTATTTGTATATATAATGTAGATGAATTATTAATTTTAACAAAGGGAGATGAATCAGATTTGGTTGGGTGATGTCGCATAGTATCCAGAGTGGCCTTCAGTTGATCAAACCATACTCTGTGCTTGTTTCAAGTCATATATTGTCTTGTTAAGCTTGCGCACTTTTTCAGGATTTTGAATAAATCCTTGTGGTTGCTGCATACACACACACACACACACACACATATCCTCCTATGGAACATCATTCAGAAATTCATTGTTAACACCTAGATGCTTTAATTTCCACCCATTTGTTACAACTATAGTAAACACAAGTCTGATGGTTGATGGTTTTATCACTGGAGGAAATGTTTCATTGAAGTCAAATTCATACTTTTGGGTGAACTCCATTGCAACAAGCCTGGTTTTGTACCTACTTATAGAGCCATCAAGATTCTTTTTCAGTTTATAGATCCATTTACACTTAATTGTGTTCTTGTTGCTTGTAGGTAGACCAGTTCCCATGTGTCATTCTTGATAAGTGCATTATACTCTTCATTCATGGCATTTCTCTAGTTTTTATCGTTTACAGCTTTATTTAATTGTCTGGTTCATTTGTACTGGCGGTTGCAGAGAAAATTTAATGCTTAAAGATGCCACTCTTGGCTCTTGTTATCATTGGATGCCCTGTTTGGCCTTGGACATTGTTGGATGGTAAGTTACTTTGGTCAGGTTGAGTAGTGTCACTATTTGATGTATTTCCTTGATTGTCACTACTCATATGAACATCATTGCTTAACCAGCATGTCTGTGAGCTTGATTGACTTTCAGAAGTTCGAGTTGCATTCTCATTTTGATTGTTGTAGGGTAATAATTGGCGTGGTTGAGAGGCTCACTGTAGTTTTGATGTGATTGATCGGTCATGTCATGCTGAACACCTTGAGCATCAACAACCATTGTACTATCCACCTCATGTCTTGAATCAACAAGATTTGATAACTCAGGTATACATACCTTTAAGTTATATACTTTCTTTGAAGTTTTTATAGCAGAATCTTTAAATGGGAAAACATTTTCATGGAAAATAACATGTCTGCTAATGTGGATTCTTCCATTGTCATCCATACATTTATATCCTTTGTGATGAGTGCTATATCCAATAAATGTACATGGCTTGGATATAAATTCAAGTTTATTAGAATTATATGGCCTTAGATAGGGAAAGCATAAATGTCCATACATCTTGATATTAATTATCATAGTCTGGTTTAACATTATACAACTTCTTTAATGGACTTATTCCATCTAATACTTTGGTTGGCATCCTGTTTATTAAATAAATAGCAGAATAAAATAATTCTGGCCAAAACTTTAATAGTAGGGAGGCTTGTGCCAATAGTGTTAAACCTGACTCAACTATGTGCCTATGTTTTCTCTCAACTAGACAATTTTGTTCTGAAGCATATGGACATGTTAATCTATGTGGTATGCCTTTTACTTTAAAAGAATTTACTGAGAGGCTTAAATTCAGCTCCACCATCTGACTAAAAAATCTTTATGGTGCAGCTGAATTGATTCTCTATCAGTTTTACAGAATTTATCACCGCACTAGTAGTTTCATATTTGGACTTTAGTAAATATAGCCATGTATATTTAAGCATCAATAAAAGATAAATAGTACTTGTACCAAAAATATGAACTTATTGGAGCTGGATCCCACAGATCTGCAGCGATAAGTTCATATAGTTTTGTATAACATGTAAGAGAGTTAGGAAAGGATAATTTATGACCTTTTTCCCATTTGGCAATAGGTGCAAATATGAGGTAAATCATTACCACGAAAGGGTATTTTATTATCAAGAAGAATTTACTTAACAATACTAGTACTAGGATGACCAAGCTTAAAGTGCCACAAATTAACAATGGATGTATTATTACAATTGTTACTTGTTTTAGCACTGTTGCAACATGGTTGATCATTTACAGGATCATTACAGTTATCAAAATCAAACTTGTATAATCCTTTGATTGCATTACCCTGCAACAAAATATCTTTAGTTAGAATATCTCTGACTAGACAATAGTTTGGATAAAATTCAAAATAAACATTACTGTCACTAGCAAATTGAGATACACTAATTAATTTCTTCTTGATTTTGGGTACTCTTAATGAATTGTGTGAGAATAGTTATTTTTTTACCTCTAATGCAACCCTTGCCAATATGGGAAATACTTATACACTTACCATTATCTATGATGATAGTTTGTTTACTTTTGCACTCTCTATTGCCAAGATTAAGATTTTTCAGATTATTGCTTATTTGATTTGTGGCTCCAAAATTCGTGTAATGACCCTCATTTTTAGAGATATATAATTAATTTGTTTAATTATATAATTGGTGATTTAGAGAAGTTAATGATCGTTTAATTAAATAATATTGAATATTTAATTAATAATTATAATATAATAATATATTATAATGTCGAAATAGTCGGAAATAGTGAAATTCACAATATCATGTAAATTGAATAGCATACGAGATTTGGTGGAGTTTCGATTCGAAATATAATAACGAATATATTGAATCGACGACAGTTGAACGTATAGTTTATAATATATTTATAAACGAGCTCGAAATGGCGCTGCAGTTCGCTATTTGGCGATTTGAACTTCAACTGAATGTACAGAATTCGTTTTAAGCCGGATTTCTGTGAAACAAGAAACGTGTGGAGCTGGTGGAGTATATCTTTCTAGTGGAAGAGAAAAATCGGGATTTTGTCGTGTAGATTTTTATGTACGTCCAAATCAAATTTCAGAAAAGTCGCTGTAAAATTCCTTTATAATTCGTAACGCTTTATATACGTTATAAAAGGGTTTTTCAATGTAAAACTGAATATCGAGGTAATCGGGAATCTGAAATATCAAACTGTATATTCTGATATGATATTCTGGAGCTGGACGATATCATATGTGAAGATATACGATAATATAAATTTATTTATATTTAATTTAATAATATTTAAATATATTTAAATATTTAAATGGGTTATTCAAAGCGTTGAAAATAGCCAGTTTTGCAAACGACCTCGGAATTCGACGAAACCAGTTTTGCTGGATCCGCAATGTCAAATAGTAGTTAGATGTGAAGTTTCGTGATTTTTAGAGTCACTGTATGGCCGTACGGATTTTTAGAGTGTAAAACAGTCAGTATTCTGACGATTAAAAATACGCTGTGTGAGCATACGGAGTCGGAATTCGATGAAACAAGTTTCGTTGGGACCGTAATGTCAAACTCTAGCTACATGTCCAGTTTGGCGATTTTTGGATATCGTGTGTGATCACACGGATTTTTAGAGTGCAGAAACGGATATAAAAGGATTAAAATAAAATATCCTAAAAAAATCTCAAAATATCTACACTATAAAAGCACCTTAACTACCCCCTTCTTAAGACCTAATTTAGTCCCACAGTCAAACACTTTTCCGCCTCCATCAGTATTTCATTTTCAACGTGAAATTCCTCACTTCTAAAATCAAATGGAAATCAAAACAACTACTATAAATCGTTATTTATATATATATATCGAATCCTGGAAGGAAGCTCTTCAATCTGGTGGTGGTTGCTTGGCATTCGGTGGCCTTTGGGTTTGCTCAGAAATTCCAGCGCGCGTATGATCGAACTAGGGTTGGCAACGGTTTGAATTTGGTACTTCGATAGTTGATTTAGAGTTTAGATTTGGGTTCAGGAGGTTAAGTAGCTCGTGTGTGGGAACTTTGGAGGTGTGCGGCGTCACTTTGGGTATGGCGATGTCTACGAGGATCTGTGGAGCTGGACCGGGTGTCGACGTCGAGAGTGGGATGGTGGCATTGATGTTGAAGAGGATATGGTGATAAGAATTTTGGTATTTTTGTTTTGGTTTTTAAGGAAGCAAAGAGGAGGCTTCATGGAGGAAAATCGTCGGTCATGGAGGGATTGGGAGCAGCGAAATGGATTTGGGGAAGGAGATGAATGGAGCGGGTAGGTGTAGCAACGTGTTGGGCCAAGAGAAGCCAAAAGGTGGAGGCCCATTTGTTAAAACAAGAGTTAAGTTAAATTTTAATTTAAAGTATATATGAACTTTGTAATATCATAACTTGTACATACTGAATCAGAATTTCGAACGGTTGGATCCGTTAGGATCGTATGGACGGGAGCAACACAATGGAACTGACCGCGAGTCAATCCGAGCTCGTTACAATTTATGGCGAAATAAATTGTTCGAATGAATCAATGAACGCAAACCGATATTTATCGGTTAACGCGCAAATGTGAGTAAATCTCACTAACTCTGAACAGTTTATAATTTCATGTTGTATTTTTAGAACTGTTAGATATTGGTTGATTGACTGTATGTTGACTGTTTGATTGAACTGCTAGTCAGTTAGTTAAATCTCTATATTGATTCTGTTTAACAGAATATATCATATGGAATTGAAAGTGATGTTATCTATCTTGTCTAACATCTGTGATGCAGAGAAACAGGTCGGAGGAATCCAACTGGATTCCTCAACAGTTATTTTATTTGTTTTTCATATATTTTGATATATGATGTGAAGTATAACCTGTTGTTGATTGTGTGTGTATGGACGATATTGAACATCGTGATTTGATATGATTGAATACCATAACATACCGGAATATAGATAAGGGAATTTTCAAAGTGATATTGAAAATAGCATATTTATAAAATGGAATATTTATAAATAAGAAATGTTTATAAATTGGAATATTTATAAATAGGAGATATTTGAAAGGGAAATAAATTCAAAACATTTCTTTTTGAATGGAAAGGCCTGTGTGGCGAGTTTGGGGATTTTCCCGATGCTCCCGATACAAAGGAGGTTATGGCGAATTTTCCCGGGAATTTAAGGAGTTAGAATATTTCAAGAATAAATTTGAAAACGAAATATTTGTAAACCATTTACAAATAGAATTGGAAAGGGAACATTATAAAAAGGAAATCATTTTTAAAGTGTAGAACCGTTATTTAAAAGTAAATCTTTTCAAATAAAACGTTGTTAAAAAGGAAATCTTTATAAAGTAAATAAGGTTAAATCGAATATGGTATTCGAAGTTAGTTAATCGAATATGGCATTCGAAAGGAGTTAATCGAATATGGTATTCGAAGTTAGTTAATCGAATATAGACATTCGAAAGGAGAAATCGAATATGGTATTCGAAGTTAGTTAATCGAATATAGACATTCGAAAGGAGAAATCGAATATGGTATTCGAAGTTAGTTAATCGAATATGGTATTCGAAAGGAGAAATCGAATATGGTATTCGAAGTTAGTTAATCGAATATGGTATTCGAAAGGAGAAATCGAATATGGTATTCGAAGTTAGTTAATCGAATATGGCATTCGAAAGGAGTTAATCGAATATGGTATTCGAAGTTAGTTAATCGAATATAGACATTCGAAAGGAGTTAATCGAATATGGTATTCGAAGTTAGTTAATCGAATATGGTATTCGAAGTTAGTTAATCGAATATGGTATTCAAAAGTTAGTTAATCGAATATGTTACTCGAAAGAGGTTAGTCAAGTCGAGTTAGTCAAATAGAGTTAACCAATAGAGTTAATCAGTTAGAGTTAACCAGTTAGAGTTAACCAGTTGGAGTTAATTAGTTAGAGTTAATCGATTAGAGTTGAAACGAACTAGAGTTAATCAAATGTAGTTATTTGAAACAGAGTTAGTCAAAACATAGTATTCAGGGTAAGTTGCCATCTTGTACGACTGCTAGCGTAATTCGCAGGGCTGTAAATAGCCTACGGCGGTCGGATGTTTCCTGAGGGAATCAGGCGTAACCATTGTGATCGCTGCGATCTAGAGTCAAGCGAATGGAGTTTAAATCGAATATTAGTTATTCGATAGGAGCTAATCGAGTTGAGAAATAAGTTAAGTAAGTCGAGTTAAGTTAGTCAAGTTAGTCGAGCCTAGTTAATCGAATCGAATTGGTCGAACCAAGTAAGTCGAGTTAGTCGAGTCAAGTTAAGTTAGTCGAGTTAAGTTCGTCGAGTTAAATAAATCGATGTTAGTTTCATCGAAAGGAGTTATCGATGTTAGTTTCATCGAAAGGAGTTATCGATGTTAGTTCATCGAAAGGAGTTATCGATGTTAGTTTCATCGAAGGGAGTTATCGATTATAATTTAATCGAAGTGAGATTTTCAAATATGAGATATTTGAAAAGGAAGAGTTATCGAATATTAGTTATTCGAAGAGAGATTATCGAATATCGGTTATTCGAGAAGGAGTTAATCGAATATAGGTTATTCGAAGAAGAGTTAATCAAATAGAGATTTCTCGAAGAGAGTTAATCGGAAAATTCGATTATATCGAATTCGGGAAAGTACTTATACTTTCCAGTGTTTAAATAGAGATTTATTTATTTATAAATAAATAAGTGTTAGGTTAATTATTCACTAATAAGAATAGAAGTTATAATTATAGTTAGATAATTCGAAAGGAGGGATTATAACGTTATCGTTATAACCAATGTTTTAAATATAGAAGTAGATTAGTAAAATTGAATCCGAGAAAGGCGTAAAGAAGTTGTTAAAGATTAAAAGATAAACTTTGACCATTTCGAGGTTATAACGTTGTTCAGTTAAGGTCTGAGAGGTAATTATACCCCAACTTGAGTGACTTCCTTCTTAACTAAGAAATGGTAAGATTTGATCGTAAAAGAGTTTTGGAAATGTTTTCCAAACGAGAATCAGAAATGTTTTCTGATAAAAGAAAAAATAAGAATTTAGAATATAGGGAAACAGGAGATAAGTAAATAAAGGAACTAAAGAGATTAATGTTAAATGATGTTTGTTCGATATAACTTCCATCTGGGAATAATATCGTTGTTTGCACACTTGTTTTTCTTTGATGGTTAAATCACAGACTATCGAAGTTTTGACCATTTTAACGTTGTTAATATGGAGAGACCGGTTGGATTATTATCCAAAGAACCACTCTGTATTGGCATAAGCGTCGAAAATCATATATGCTAAAGATAATTGAAGACGGAGTAAAATGCAAGGGCTATCCTGTTTACAGAATAGTGCCTTCGGTTTGTCCAGTCCCAGGACAACTTGTATGGACAAAGGTCTGACAGAGTATATCCAATGGATCGCGTAAGTTGATCTGTTCAAACGTATTCACGATTGGTGGCGGAGGAATTCGTTTCTCTTAGCTGTATACCCGTGTTATTTTTGGATAAGTCAATTTGTGATTTGGCGGGTATGACGATGTGACATTTCTAAGTGAATGAAGATGGATGTCTGACAGAGTATTTCCAGACGATCACGTACATTGATTTCTTCAACCGTACCAAGAGTGGAAGCGAAGAAGGAAACTTCTTTTAGCTGACACGTAATGTACTGTTGTAAAACGTCAATTAGTGATTTCGATGGATTTGACAATGCAGCATTCGAAGTGAATCTGATGTGATGATAAAGCGTAGCTTCTAGCCTCACATCCGGTAAATGACAGAAATCGGGCAGGCAGCATGGCTAAGTCGGTCGCACCGAAGTAGGGTGTATAATCACCTATCTAGTGAATATTCATTTGTTTCTTAAATCTATCAATGTTGTCCCATATATATACGGGAACGGTTGCTGATCCCAACCGTTGGTGATGTACATTCGATACACTCAAGCGAAATGAGTGGTCGGTCATGTGTGGCTGAGTTGCAAGATGTTCTTGTTGAACTCCAGTGTATCGTTCGTAGAGTACACTGATCGGAAGGTGGTTCCATACCTTGTCATAGTTGGAAATCCAATCATCCAATACGTGCTTGCAATTTAGATTGTATACTATATATGTAGTAACGTGAGATGCAAGCGTTTCTGCTAAATTGATATTTATTTGTACTTAGACATTATTATAATATCAGAATGATATTGCTTTGCAAAGATGTTTGGATTCTCATAAGGTAAAAACCCGTTCCGTTATGCGGCGTGGTCTTGTGAGATATCCTTTATTAAATCAAGTATTAAATTGTTTTACTCATACCAGTCCCATGACTGACCCGGAGTTTATTTGTTTTGTTTTCCCTAAACTCTTGGGTGCCTAATTTTGTACGGGTAGTCAAGTAGTCAGGATTTACAGGTATACTTGAAGAGCTGGAGCAGGAGGCTTCTAGATATATAACTATAGTTATTTCCGCTGTGTTGTAAGTGTTGTACTCTGATAAGTGCTAGTGTATACATAACTGTTATATTTCAAAGTTATGTTATCTATTATATGTTATTCGTTCCGCTGTGAGGTTCGTGTTACTCTGATGTTGTGTTCTTCTTCTTCTTCTTCTATTCTAAGTTTCTATCTTATCTATTCTCACCTTCTAATTTCTTTCATTAATTACCGGGATTTTTCGATGTTTTGGTTATCGACGTCGAGCTTACGTCGATAACCAAAGTCGCCGAAAATCCGGGTCACTACAGTTGGTATCAGAGCTTAAGTTAAGTTTTACCTTGGCTCTGTGGCGTGACTCGGTAGAGATATGGTTAGTAATACCCTAGATTGAGTTTGAGTGTATATATACGAGTGCGTATTTGTATTTGATATAAAAATGGTTTTATATTATGGAGATTCATTGGCTGAGTTGTTTATGAGTTCTGGTCGATCAGTTTGATCCACTGTATCGGTAGGAGTAAATAAACACTTGAATATGATGAACCGACAGAGTATGGATATGTGATATATTATCATATATAGGATATATTTGTTGTTATTATAATCGAGTAAGATTATAAATTAAATGGTTAAGTATATAACCAATCAGAATCATATAAGTAAAGTATATGAAATAAGATGAATTAAATATGAATTTAAATCAGATTTGGGATTAAAATAAGGAAATTTTAAGTTCCTGGGAGATTTTGAAATGTTTTCAAAATGGAAGTATTTAGTAACGGTATTGAAAATGATATAGTATTGGAATCACTTGGGTCGTGTAACACCCCACGCCCGCTATGGTCACTCACTAAGGGAAAGCCATAGCATCGGTGGAGTATTTTAGTGAATATAGAACAGAAAAATTACAACAAGACAGATATAATTAGTACTTGAAATTTAAAAAAATATCATCTCACAACAGCGGAAATAAACATGTCTGGTTACATCATAAAACCACGATAAAAGTCAAGTACAATATCCATCAAAATAAAGAAGTACATAATCCCATTCTCTCATACAATAGCCATAACCAAAGAAAAGATAACTGGATAACTGGAGCTTTACATCTACCCAAGCTCCTAAAGACTGGAACAGCAATCCGATCAAGCTCTACTACCGCTAAAATCCACCGTAGGACCTGAGGGTTGGGAAAAAGATAAAAACAACGGGGTCAGACATAAGTCTGAGTGAGTCCTATAACTTTAACAATACAATCATTAAAGTAACCAGAGAAGACATGAACTTGACCTACGGTAATATCTGGGGATGAATGGCTACACTAAGCAGCTTGGAAGACTTAGGATAAACTAAGATAACCGTAAGGACGCATCTACCCACCCAAGGATAATTACTAACTGCACCACACCAGTCATTCCTACTTAAAGGTTGATCCCTTCCAAGGACTTAGAAAATTTCCCCAGTAGTTTCATGTACTCCTAGCCCACTACATAGGTGCCGTCTGCCCCTATCTCCACTAGGTGTACCCAGTAATTCTTACCCAGTAGTTTCGTGTACCCCTACATAGGTGCCGTCTGCCCCTATCTTCATTAGGTGTACCCACTACTCCCCATCGATCGGCTCCCTACCGTAGATACCCGTGCTGGTCCCACAGTGGGGTGTATCACTCCCCTAAAGTGGCTACCCAATACTAACGGTGCACGGCTTTATATCTACACGATGCAACAACGGCTTATCTACCAGCCCGGGCCCACACACGCATATGAAACCCGTTGGACTTGCGTTGCCACCGCTAACCCGTTTTGGCCTCTTATAATCAAGCCCAATATGCGTGTCCCGTCACTCGACATGGGTCGAGCCCACAAAGATACGTTTGGGATATTGGTTGAAATGGGCCCCCACAAGCTACCCACTTAAGCTTGTCAAATTTCTAGTGTATCCCACTTAACCCTTTAATCATGCTTAATTACATGTTTCCACTTGGTTAAGTATTCTAATCGTATTTTCTATTGCCACCCAAGGCAACCCACTAGATTCCACATGCCACCCAAGGCAACCACAAAATTTCCTCCTGCCACCCAAGGCACCCACTTAACCCCTCATGTCCCACTACATGCTACTATGGTTAAGTGTTTCTTAATTAATTAAGACCGCGATTTCCCATAAAGACCTCCCACATTAGACTGGCTGTTATGACCGCCTGGTTAAGCCGGTAGAATCCGGGCAGTCTTACGTCATAACAGAGTCTAACCTCGTGTCTTTACCTTAATCACGTATTTAATTTATGGCTAAGACCTCTCACATTGGGCTGACATTTGTAGCAACTGGTTAAGCCGGTCGGGTCCGGGCAGTTTCACACTACAAATGAGTCCAACCTCGTGTCTTAGTCGATTAATTACACTTAATTAATCACCCCCATATTAATTATCCCTAATTAATATCAAGTTTTCCATAACATGGGTAGACCTAACTCAATAGGTAAATTCCCATGGGGTAGACCTAACTCAATAGGTAAATTCCCACTTATGGTAATTTATTTTTATGGTATGCTTAATCATACCCAATCATTCATTTATTAACTTATTTACCAACCCCATCGTTCCCCACGTAAATCGTTCTCATTTCATGACATAAATAAAGGGGAAGATCCATCACAAATATCATGGGTTTAGCATATAACTTTGTCATGGGTTAAGAGGATGTCAACTTGCATATATGAGCACATATTAACCCAACTACATTTAACCCAACTTGCATATTATCATACACATGATTTGCATAACATGTTGCATATGAGCTTGCATATTATCATACACATATCTTGCATAACATGTTGCACTTGCATATAAGCATTCTCATAACTTGCATAACATGTTAAACATGCATTTAGGCATACACATAACTTGCATAGGCATTCACATACTTGCATAAGCATTCATATACTTGCATAAGCATACATAACTTGCATAAACATGCATAACTTGCATATCATGTCATTTAAGCATATACATATCTTGCATAAGCATTCATATACTTGCATAAACATGCATAACTTGCATATCACATAAATCTTGCATTTAAACATATACTTAACTTGCATAAGCATCCATATACTTGCATAAGCATGCATAACTTGCATATCACACTAAACTTGCATTTAAACATATACTTAACTTGCATAACTCACTTTGTTAAACATGCATAATTCCACTCATTAAATATGCATAAACCCACTTGTTAATCACGCATAAACCAACTTGTTAAACATGCATAAATCAACTTATTAAGCATGCATAAACCAACTTATCAAACATGCACAAACATAGAACAACATAGAGTAACATATCATTATAAATGATTCAAACTCACTAATCCGCATTTAAGACCATAAGTCTCATTACACCCAATCTACTTACTTTAACAATTGATGTTAAAGTGATAGAAACTCACCAAACCCAAAATTAACCAACTTATGAAGAGGAATTAGTTGCTAATTATGAAGATGGTGATGATTAGAGAATGATTTGAGAGGGATTAGCTTGAAACTTCCTTCTTAGATTAATGGAGACTCCTTCTAGGATTTAATTTGGCGGCATGAGGCCTTCATTTCTATTTTTAGTATGGATTAAGGTAGGTTTAGGGTGTATTTATAGATTAAGAGAGTGTTTTAGGCCCTTAGATTAACCCTAGATTAATTTAGGTCCGTTAGATTTAGGAAATCTCTAGAACCAGCCCTCCAAGCCAGCCTAGAACCCAACCTGGAGCACCCAGGTTCACTGGACGGCGCGCCCCTGTCGACAGGCAAGTCGACACCCCTGTCGACAGGCCTGTCGACAGCCCTGTCGACATGGGTAGGGCGGGAATCTTCCCGCCTGACCCCGCCTGTCCCATTCCACAATCTGAAATTTAAATTTTTAAATCTGTTTTAAGTTTTTAATTTTCTGCAAACTTCTTTGGGCCATAACCGGGCCATACGGACTCCGATTCTCGAAAACTCGGACTCTATTTCGCGTATTTTTCCGAGACGAACGCAATAACGCAGCCCGTTACCCCCAATTCCCACGTCTGAGATTATTTATCCTGTAATTAGTGAATTTTAGTATTGACTAAAATTCGGGTTGTTACATTCTCCCTTCCTTAAAGGATTTCGTCCCCGAAATCTCTAAGCTAAGGAGAATGCATATCCTACCATCCAAACAACCATCTACTCAAATCATCAACCACGGGCATCCATTGTCCTTAAACAGTTTCTAATGATGTATGAGCATATGCAAACGGTGTGTGTATATGTTCCCTATCTAATGTATGAACATATGCAAACCATGATAGTGCCATGCATCCATTATGTATGCGAGAGAACCCTATCGACACATACAATATCTACATGAGTGCACAATCATTCACCAAAATGCATCATCCATGTGATAACACAACCATTATACATCCATAAATATATCTTCCTACACACAATTTTATGCAATATGCAATATGAAGTGACTGAGCCGATCTAGTGCCTGGAGTGTGTGTATATGCATCCACGAGCAACCACTAGCAAACACTTGCATCCACTTGCATCCATCAACCATAACATGTCTCAAACACATGTTTCAACCATAGGTTTACCCTATCTAAGGTCAAAGGTACAAACGAGAGGACATACCGAAGATAAGATAAGTACTAGACAAGCGATAAAGGAGAAAGTAAAGACATACCCTCAAAAAGAAATGGGTACAATGAATGCATCTTCGCTTCCGTCTCCCAAGTTGCGTTGCTCTCATCTTCTCCCCATTGCACTTTGACTAGCTGAACCTCTCTGTTTCTCAACTTCCTAGTCTCTGACCCAAGGATGCGAGTAGGGGCTCGTCGAATAGTCGCATCACGCTCTACCTCTACATCTCTAAGCAAGCTTGGCTCTACCACCTCTACGGTCTCATGTAAGCACTTCCTCAAATGGGACACATGGAATACATCATGAACACCACTAAGTCTGTCGGGCAACTCCACCCTATATGCCATCCGTCCAATCCTTTCCTTGATAGGAAACGGTCCAACAAACCTCGGTGCTAACTTCCCAACGGATCCAAAGCGAACAACATTTCTCAACGGAGATACCTTAACAAAAACCATATCCCCAACCTCAAACTCAAGATCCGTCCTTCTCTTGTCCGCATAAGATTTTTGCCTATCCTGCGCTGCTTTCATCCTTCTTCGAATCAAGTCAATCTTCTCAGAAGTCTCCCTAACCATATCAGGCCCAAGCAAGATCTTATCCGTAGATTCCCACCAACATGTAGGTGATCGACAAGGCCTTCCATAGAGAGCTTCGAAAGGAGCCATACCAATACTGGACTGAAAGCTGTTATTATAGGCGAACTCCACCAATGGAAGATGCTCTTCCCATGTACCTCCAAAATCTAAGATACAAAGCCTCAAAAGGTCTTCTAGAACACGATTCACCCTCTCAGTCTGGCCGTCTGTCTGAGGATGATATGCGGTGCTCAGACACAATTGAGTCGCCACTGCTTCTTGCAAACTTTTCCAGAACTCGCTAGTGAAGATAGGATCTCGATCACTCACTATGCTAGAGGGTACCCCATGTAATCGAACTATCTCTCGAGGATATACTGAAGCTAGCCATGGAGCAGTCCTCTTGCTCTTCACAGGTATGAAATGGGCGCTCTTAGTAAGTCTGTCTACCACCACCCAAATTCCTGTATTACCCTTCCTCGACCTGGGTAACCCGTCAATAAAATCCATCGAGACGCTATCCCACTTCCATTGCGGAACCTCCAATGGGTGAAGCAACCCACCTGGTTTCCTTTGCTCCGCCTTCACTTGCTGGCACACCAAACATCGAGCGACATACTCGGCCACATCTTTCTTCATACCGGCCCAGAAGAAAACCCTCTTCGTGTCTTGGTACATCTTATCCCCACCGGGATGAATGGTCATCCTAGAACGGTGTGCGTCATCAAGAATAGCCTTCCTCAAACCCTCGTCTTGCGGTACACAAAGTCTACCGTCTCTACGCAAGCACCCCCTATCATCTAGGGTGTACTTACTCAAATAGCTGGACAACTCCCCCCTTATGAGCTTCTCTACTAACTCAACCAACTGTGGGTCGCCCCTCTGTGCTTCTCCAATCCGCCCCAAAAGAGTAGGTCTAACTTCCAAAGAAGCTAGCAAACCGGGTACATAATCAACGGAAGGTCTGAAATCAAACATCGAGACAAATTCCAAGCTTTTTCGTTCCACGAACAATGGACTCAAGGACAACCTCTTCCTGCTCAAGGCGTCCGCCACCACGTTACCCTTGCCAGGGGTATACGATATCTCGAAGTCATAGGATGCTAAGAACTCCATCCACCTTTGCTGTCTTAAGTTTAAATCCTTCTGAGAGAACAAGTACTTCAATGATTTATGGTCAGTAAACAACTCGAATCTCTCACCAAGAAGATAATGGCGCCAAATCTTAAGCGCAAAAACAATAGCGGCCAGCTCTAGATCATGGGTAGGGTAATTTTTCTCATGTGCCCTCAACTGCCTTCCACCATAGGCTATTGGGGATTATGCTTTTCTTTCAAAAACTTTTCTCTTAAAAGACATGTTTTTGAAAATATCTTTTCCAAAAATGTTTTAGAAAAATAATTTCTAAAAATTTTATCTGTTCCGGTAACCTTTGCTCTGATACCACGTGTAACACCCCACGCCCGCTATGGTCACTCACTAAGGGAATGCCATAGCATCGGTGGAGTATTTTAGTGAATATAGAACAGAAAAATTACAACAAGACAGATATAATTAGTACTTGAAATTTAAAAAAATATCATCTCACAACAGCGGAAATAAACATGTCTGGTTACATCATAAAACCACGATAAAAGTCAAGTACAATATCCATCAAAATAAAGAAGTACATAATCCCATTCTCTCATACAATAGCCATAACCAAAGAAAAGATAACTGGATAACTGGAGCTTTACATCTACCCAAGCTCCTAAAGACTGGAACAGCAATCCGATCAAGCTCTACTACCACTAGGATCCACCGTAGGACCTGAGGGTTGGGAAAAAGATAAAAACAACGGGGTCAGACATAAGTCTGAGTGAGTCCTATAACTTTAACAATACAATCATTAAAGTAACCAGAGAAGACATGAACTTGACCTACGGTAATATCTGGGGATGAATGGCTACACTAAGCAGCTTGGAAGACTTAGGATAAACTAAGATAACCGTAAGGACGCATCTACCCACCCAAGGATAATTACTAACTGCACCACACCAGTCATTCCTACTTAAAGGTTGATCCCTTCCAAGGACTTAGAAAATTTCCCCAGTAGTTTCATGTACTCCTAGCCCACTACATAGGTGCCGTCTGCCCCTATCTTCACTAGGTGTACCCAGTAATTCTTACCCAGTAGTTTCGTGTACCCCTACATAGGTGCCGTCTGCCCCTATCTTCATTAGGTGTACCCACTACTCCCCATCGATCGGCTCCCTACCGTAGATACCCGTGCTGGTCCCACAGTGGGGTGTATCACTCCCCTAAAGTGGCTACCCAATACTAACGGTGCACGGCTTTATATCTACACGATGCAACAACGGCTTATCTACCAGCCCGGGCCCACACACGCATATGAAACCCGTTGGACTTGCGTTGCCACCGCTAACCCGTTTTGGCCTCTTATAATCAAGCCCAATATGCGTGTCCCGTCACTCGACATGGGTCGAGCCCACAAAGATACGTTTGGGATATTGGTTGAAATGGGCCCCCACAAGCTACCCACTTAAGCTTGTCAAATTTCTAGTGTATCCCACTTAACCCTTTAATCATGCTTAATTACATGTTTCCACTTGGTTAAGTATTCTAATCGTATTTTCTATTGCCACCCAAGGCAACCCACTAGATTCCACATGCCACCCAAGGCAACCACAAAATTTCCTCCTGCCACCCAAGGCACCCACTTAACCCCTCATGTCCCACTACATGCTACTATGGTTAAGTGTTTCTTAATTAATTAAGACCGCGATTTCCCATAAAGACCTCCCACATTAGACTGGCTGTTATGACCGCCTGGTTAAGCCGGTAGAATCCGGGCAGTCTTACGTCATAACAGAGTCTAACCTCGTGTCTTTACCTTAATCACGTATTTAATTTATGGCTAAGACCTCTCACATTGGGCTGACATTTGTAGCAACTGGTTAAGCCGGTCGGGTCCGGGCAGTTTTACACTACAAATGAGTCCAACCTCGTGTCTTAGTCGATTAATTACACCTAATTAATCACCCCCATATTAATTATCCCTAATTAATATCAAGTTTTCCATAACATGGGTAGACCTAACTCAATAGGTAAATTCCCATGGGGTAGACCTAACTCAATAGGTAAATTCCCACTTATGGTAATTTATTTTTATGGTATGCTTAATCATACCCAATCATTCATTTATTAACTTATTTACCAACCCCGTCGTTCCCCACGTAAATCGTTCTCATTTCATGACATAAATAAAGGGGAAGATCCATCACAAATATCATGGGTTTAGCATATAACTTTGTCATGGGTTAAGAGGATGTCAACTTGCATATATGAGCACATATTAACCCAACTACATTTAACCCAACTTGCATATTATCATACACATGATTTGCATAACATGTTGCATATGAGCTTGCATATTATCATACACATATCTTGCATAACATGTTGCACTTGCATATAAGCATTCTCATAACTTGCATAACATGTTAAACATGCATTTAGGCATACACATAACTTGCATAGGCATTCACATACTTGCATAAGCATTCATATACTTGCATAAGCATACATAACTTGCATAAACATGCATAACTTGCATATCATGTCATTTAAGCATATACATATCTTGCATAAGCATTCATATACTTGCATAAACATGCATAACTTGCATATCACATAAATCTTGCATTTAAACATATACTTAACTTGCATAAGCATCCATATACTTGCATAAGCATGCATAACTTGCATATCACACTAAACTTGCATTTAAACATATACTTAACTTGCATAACTCACTTTGTTAAACATGCATAATTCCACTCATTAAATATGCATAAACCCACTTGTTAATCACGCATAAACCAACTTGTTAAACATGCATAAATCAACTTATTAAGCATGCATAAACCAACTTATCAAACATGCACAAACATAGAACAACATAGAGTAACATATCATTATAAATGATTCAAACTCACTAATCCGCATTTAAGACCATAAGTCTCATTACACCCAATCTACTTACTTTAACAATTGATGTTAAAGTGATAGAAACTCACCAAACCCAAAATTAACCAACTTATGAAGAGGAATTAGTTGCTAATTATGAAGATGGTGATGATTAGAGAATGATTTGAGAGGGATTAGCTTGAAACTTCCTTCTTAGATTAATGGAGACTCCTTCTAGGATTTAATTTGGCGGCATGAGGCCTTCATTTCTATTTTTAGTATGGATTAAGGTAGGTTTAGGGTGTATTTATAGATTAAGAGAGTGTTTTAGGCCCTTAGATTAACCCTAGATTAATTTAGGTCCGTTAGATTTAGGAAATCTCTAGAACCAGCCCTCCAAGCCAGCCTAGAACCCAACCTGGAGCACCCAGGTTCACTGGACGGCGCGCCCCTGTCGACAGGCAAGTCGACAGGCAAGTCGACACCCCTGTCGACAGGCCTGTCGACAGCCCTGTCGACATGGGTAGGGCGGGAATCTTCCCGCCTGACCCCGCCTGTCCCATTCCACAATCTGAAATTTAAATTTTTAAATCTGTTTTAAGTTTTTAATTTTCTGCAAACTTCTTTGGGCCATAACCGGGCCATACGGACTCCGATTCTCGAAAACTCGGACTCTATTTCGCGTATTTTTCCGAGACGAACGTAATAACGCAGCCCGTTACCCCCAATTCCCACGTCTGAGATTATTTATCCTGTAATTAGTGAATTTTAGTATTGACTAAAATTCGGGGTGTTACAGGTCGCTGGAAAATAATCCCGATGATGACTGCGTAGTATCATCGGTGTGATTTTCGAGTTCTAAGTGGTGGATTACTACCAGAGATTTTGATTTGAATTGTTTTGAGAAAACAAGTGTTTAGAAATTCAAAGGTTTTGAATTGGCAGTATGATTTCAAATTGATTTGAAATTTACCCAGGAATTTAAGTTCTAGAAATTAAAATTTAACTAATGAAGTTAAATAAAATGAGATGGTAAAAATAAATTGAAATTTAACTTGAACATAGTTAAATAGAATTGTATTGGATTAGAGAATAATCTGTTATGGAATTGGGTTGATGAGTCAATAATTTGGAATTTGATATTGGGGTTCGAATGAAAATGCGATTTGGATTTGAGGATATGAACTGATTGGAATTTGATTAAGATAACACTGGTATATGCTGAGTTGATAGCATATGGAAGTGATAGAGTTGATATGCCCGACAAGAAGGTACAAGTTTATATTGTATATGAGTTTGGATTTTTTGAGCCGAATTGGCAAGCCGCTTGGCTGTTTGATTTTCTTTTGGGATGGAGATAGCCCAGAGAGGCGAGTTGGAGTTTGAGCTATTGACCAATACAAAGGAGGTGCTGGCGAAATTTTTCGAAAGTTTAAAGTGTTAGAAAATTTTCAGAATTTTTGAAAATTTTAGTTAGTCGGAATGAATAAATATTTTTGTCGATATTAATTGGTTCAGTTGAAATCAGAAATAAGGGGTAAACAAATCTTAGGAATTCAAATAGATAGGGTCGTCCTCTAACTTAGCAATTTCGAGGACGAAATTATTTTAAGTGGGGAAGAATGTAATGACCAGCATTTTTAGAGATATATAATTAATTTGTTTAATTATATAATTGGTGATTTAGAGAAGTTAATGATCGTTTAATTAAATAATATTGAATATTTAATTAATAATTATAATATAATAATATATTATAATGTCGAAATAGTCGGAAATAGTGAAATTCACAATATCATGTAAATTGAATAGCATACGAGATTTGGTGGAGTTTCGATTCGAAATATAATAACGAATATATTGAATCGACGACAGATGAACGTATAGTTTATAATATATTTATAAACGAGCTCGAAATGGCGCTGCAGTTCGCTATTTGGCGATTTGAACTTCAACTGAATGTACATAATTCGTTTTAAGCCGGATTTCTGTGAAACAAGAAACGTGTGGAGCTGGTGGAGTATATCTTTCTAGTGGAAGAGAAAAATCGGGATTTCGTCGTGTAGATTTTTATGTACGTCCAAATCAAATTTCAGAAAAGTCGCTGTAAAATTCCTTTATAATTCGTAACGCTTTATATACGTTATAAAAGGGTTTTTCAATGTAAAACTGAATATCGAGGTAATCGGGAATCTGAAATATCAAACTGTATATTCTGATATGATATTCTGGAGCTGGACGATATCATATGTGAAGATATACGATAATATAAATTTATTTATATTTAATTTAATAATATTTAAATATATTTATATATTTAAATGGGTTATTCAAAGCGTTGAAAATAGCCAGTTTTGCAAACGACCTCGGAATTCGACGAAACCAGTTTTGCTGGATCCGCAATGTCAAATAGTAGTTAGATGTGAAGTTTCGTGATTTTTAGAGTCACTGTATGGCCGTACGGATTTTTAGAGTGTAAGACAGTCAGTATTCTGACGATTAAAAATACGCTGTGTGAGAAGACGGAGTCGGAATTCGATGAAACCAGTTTCGTTGGGACCGTAATGTCAAACTCTAGCTACATGTCCAGTTTGGCGATTTTTGGGTATCGTGTGTGATCACACGGATTTTTAGAGTGCAGAAACGGATATAAAAGGATTAAAATAAAATATCCTAAAAAAATCTAAAAATATCTACACTATAAAAGCACCTTAACTACCCCCTTCTTAAGACCTAATTTAGTCCCACAGTCAAACACTTTTCCGCCTCCATCAGTATTTCATTTTCAACGTGAAATTCCTCACTTCTAAAATCAAATGGAAATCAAAACAACTACTATAAATCGTTATTTATATATATATCGAATCCTGGAAGGAAGCTCTTCAATCTGGTGGTGGTTGCTTGGCATTCGGTGGCCTTTGGGTTCGCTCAGAAATTCCAGCGCGCGTATGATCGAACTAGGGTTGGCAACGGTTTGAATTTGGTACTTCGATAGTTGATTTAGAGTTTAGATTCGGGTTTAGGAGGTTAAATAGCTCGTGTGTGGGAACTTTGGAGGTGTGCGGCGTCACTTTGGGTATGGCGATGTCTGCGAGGATCTGTGGAGCTGGACCGGGTGTCGACGTCGAGAGTGGGATGGTGGCATTGATGTTGAAGAGGATATGGTGATAAGAATTTTGGTATTTTTGTTTTGATTTTTAAGGAAGCAAAGAGGAGGCTTCATGGAGGAAAATCGTCGGTCATGGAGGGATTGGGAGCAGCGAAATGGATTTGGGGAAGGAGATGAATGGAGCGGGTAGGTGTAGCAACGTGTTGGGCCAAGAGAAGCCAAAAGGTGGAGGCCCATTTGTTAAAACAAGAGTTAAGTTAAATTTTAATTTAAAGTATATATGAACTTTGTAATATCATAACTTGTACATACTGAATCAGAATTTCGAACGGTTGGATCCGTTAGGATCGTATGGACGGGAGCAACACAATGGAACTGACCGCGAGTCAATCCGAGCTCGTTACAATTTATGGCGAAATAAATTGTTCGACTGAATCAATGAACGCAAACCGATATTTATCGGTTAACGCGCAAATGTGAGTAAATCTCACTAACTCTGAACAGTTTATAGTTTCATGTTGTATTTTTAGAACTGTTGGATATTGGTTGATTGACTGTATGTTGACTGTTTGATTGAACTGCTAGTCAGTTAGTTAAATCTCTATATTGATTCTATTTAACAGAATATATCATATGGAATTGAAAGTGATGTTATCTATCTTGTCTAACATCTGTGATGCAGAGAAACAGGTCGGAGGAATCCAACTGGATTCCTCAACAGTTATTTTATTTGTTTTTCATATATTTTGATATATGATGTGAAGTATAACCTGTTGTTGATTGTGTGCGTATGGACGATATTGAACATCGTGATTTGATATGATTGAATACCATAACATACCGGAATATAGATAAGGGAATTTTCAAAGTGATATTGAAAATAGCATATTTATAAAATGGAATATTTATAAATAAGAAATGTTTATAAATTGGAATATTTATAAATAGGAGATATTTGAAAGGGAAATAAATTCAAAACATTTCTTTTTGAATGGAAAGGTCTGTGTGGCGAGTTTGGGGATTTTCCCGATGCTCCCGATACAAAGGAGGTTATGGCGAATTTTCCCGGGAATTTAAGGAGTTAGAATATTTCAAGAATAAATTTGAAAAGGAAATATTTGTAAACCATTTACAAATAGAATTGTAAAGGGAACATTATAAAAAGGAAATCATTTTTAAAGTGTAGAACCGTTATTTAAAAGTAAATCTTTTCAAATAAAACGTTGTTAAAAAGGAAATCTTTATAAAGTAAATAAGGTTAAATCGAATATGGTATTCGAAGTTAGTTAATCGAATATGGCATTCGAAAGGAGTTAATCGAATATGGTATTCGAAGTTAGTTAATCGAATATAGACATTCGAAAGGAGAAATCGAATATGGTATTCGAAGTTAGTTAATCGAATATAGACATTCGAAAGGAGAAATCGAATATGGTATTCGAAGTTAGTTAATCGAATATGGTATTCGAAAGGAGAAATCGAATATGGTATTCGAAGTTAGTTAATCGAATATGGTATTCGAAAGGAGAAATCGAATATGGTATTCGAAGTTAGTTAATCGAATATGGCATTCAAAAGGAGTTAATCGAATATGGTATTCGAAGTTAGTTAATCGAATATAGACATTCGAAAGGAAATAATCGAATATGGTATTCGAAGTTAGTTAATCGAATATGGTATTCGAAGTTAGTTAATCGAATATGGTATTCGAAAGTTAGTTAATCGAATATGTTACTCGAAAGAGGTTAGTCAAGTCGAGTTAGTCAAATAGAGTTAACCAATAGAGTTAATCAGTTAGAGTTAACCAGTTAGAGTTAACCAGTTGGAGTTAATTAGTTAGAGTTAGTCGATTAGAGTTGAAACGAACTAGAGTTAATCAAATGTAGTTATTTGAAACAGAGTTAGTCAAAACATAGTATTCAGGGTAAGTTGCCATCTTGTACGACTGCTAGCGTAATTCGCAGGGCTGTAAATAGCCTACGGCGGTCGGATGTTTCCTGAGGGAATCAGGCGTAACCATTGTGATCGCTGCGATCTAGAGTCAAGCGAATGGAGTTTAAATCGAATATTAGTTATTCGATAGGAGCTAATCGAGTTGATCGAGTTGAGAAATAAGTTAAGTAAGTCGAGTTAAGTTAGTCAAGTTAGTCGAGCCTAGTTAATCGAATCGAATTGGTCGAACCAAGTAAGTCGAGTTAGTCGAGTCAAGTTAAGTTAGTCGAGTTAAGTTCGTCGAGTTAAATAAATCGATGTTAGTTTCATCGAAAGGAGTTATCGATGTTAGTTTCATCGAAAGGAGTTATCGATGTTAGTTCATCGAAAGGAGTTATCGATGTTAGTTTCATCGAAGGGAGTTATCGATTATAATTTAATCGAAGTGAGATTTTCAAATATGAGATATTTGAAAAGGAAGAGTTATCGAATATCGGTTATTCGAGAAGGAGTTAATCGAATATAGGTTATTCGAAGAAGAGTTAATCAAATAGAGATTTCTCGAAGAGAGTTAATCGGAAAATTCGATTATATCGAATTCGGGAAAGTACTTATACTTTCCAGTGTTTAAATAGAGATTTATTTATTTATAAATAAATAAGTGTTAGGTTAATTATTCACTAATAAGAATAGAAGTTATAATTAAAGTTAGATAATTCGAAAGGAGGGATTATAACGTTATCGTTATAACCAATGTTTTAAATATAGAAGTAGATTAGTAAAATTGAATCCGAGAAAGGCGTAAAGAAGTTGTTAAAGATTAAAAGATAAACTTTGACCATTTCGAGGTTATAACGTTGTTCAGTTAAGGTCTGAGAGGTAATTATACCCCAACTTGAGTGACTTCCTTCTTAACTAAGAAATGGTAAGGTTTGATCGTAAAAGAGTTTTGGAAATGTTTTCCAAACGAGAATCAGAAATGTTTTCTGATAAAAGAAAAAATAAGAATTTAGAATATAGGGAAACAGGAGATAAGTAAATAAAGGAACTAAAGAGATTAATGTTAAATGATGTTTGTTCGATATAACTTCCATCTGGGAATAATATCGTTGTTTGCACACTTGTTTTTCTTTGATGGTTAAATCACAGACTATCGAAGTTTTGACCATTTTAACGTTGTTAATATGGAGAGACCGGTTGGATTATTATCCAAAGAACCACTCTGTATTGGCATAAGCGTCGAAAATCATATATGCTAAAGATAATTGAAGACGGAGTAAAATGCAAGGGCTATCCTGTTTACAGAATAGTGCCTTCGGTTTGTCCAGTCCCAGGACAACTTGTATGGACAAAGGTCTGACAGAGTATATCCAATGGATCGCGTAAGTTGATCTGTTCAAACGTATTCACGATTGGTGGCGGAGGAATTCGTTTCTCTTAGCTGTATACCCGTGTTATTTTTGGATAAGTCAATTTGTGATTTGGCGGGTATGACGATGTGACATTTCTAAGTGAATGAAGATGGATGTCTGACAGAGTATTTCCAGACGATCACGTACATTGATTTCTTCAACCGTACCAAGAGTGGAAGCGAAGAAGGAAACTTCTTTTAGCTGACACGTAATGTACTGTTGTAAAACGTCAATTAGTGATTTCGATGGATTTGACAATGCAACATTCGAAGTGAATCTGATGTGATGATAAAGCGTAGCTTCTAGCCTCACATCCGGTAAATGACAGAAATCGGGCAGGCAGCATGGCTAAGTCGGTCGCACCGAAGTAGGGTGTATAATCACCTATCTAGTGAATATTCATTTGTTTCTTAAATCTATCAATGCTGTCCCATATATATACGGGAACGGTTGCTGATCCCAACCGTTGGTGATGTACATTCGATACACTCAAGCGAAATGAGTGGTCGGTCATGTGTGGCTGAGTTGCAAGATGTTCTTGTTGAACTCCAGTGTATCGTTCCTAGAGTACACTGATCGGAAGGTGGTTCCATACCTTGTCATAGTTGGAAATCCAATCATCCAATACGTGCTTGCAATTTAGATTGTATACTATATATGTAGTAACGTGAGATGCAAGCGTTTCTGCTAAATTGATATTTATTTGTACTTAGACATTATTATAATATCAGAATGATATTGCTTTGCAAAGATGTTTGGATTCTCATAAGGTAAAAACCCGTTCCGTTATGCGGCGTGGTCTTGTGAGATATCCTTTATTAAATCAAGTATTAAATTGTTTTACTCATACCAGTCCCATGACTGACCCGGAGTTTATTTGTTTTGTTTTCCCTAAACTCTTGGGTGCCTAATTTTGTACGGGCAGTCAAGTAGTCAGGATTTACAGGTATACTTGAAGAGCTGGAGCAGGAGGCTTCTAAATATATAACTATAGTTATTTCCGCTGTGTTGTAAGTGTTGTACTCTGATAAGTGCTAGTGTATACATAACTGTTATATTTCAAAGTTATGTTATCTATTATATGTTATTCGTTCCGCTGTGAGGTTCGTGTTACTCTGATGTTGTGTTCTTCTTCTTCTTCTTCTATTCTAAGTTTCTATCTTATCTATTCTCACCTTCTAATTTCTTTCATTAATTACCGGGATTTTTCGATGTTTTGGTTATCGACGTTGAGCTTACGTCGATAACCAAAGTCGCCGAAAATCCGGGTCACTACAATTCGGGTACCAACTTTCATTAGTAACATGTTCAATTCTTGTTGTTTCATATGAATTTCTTGATGCATCTGACTTGGGTATTGATGTCGCGTTGAGACTGTGGTAAATATGTAGCGAGGTTTGATCTCTTTAGATTAATGTCGCCTTGATTAGCTACATAATTTGGATTAAACCAAAAATAGCATTTAGGTGCAGTATGCCTTATTTTCTCACAAATTTGACATTTTGGCTTGTTATTACTATTACTCCATCTACTCCTTCCTCTGCCATGATAAGAGTTGCCACCTCTTTGAGAACTTTGTTCCGATCTGTTGGTATTACCTTTATTTTTGTTCCAGTTGTTACTTGCTACATAGTTGATGTTGAATTCACTTTCTTGAATCCTTTTACTCTCAATTCTTACTTCATGAGCTAGCAAATTGAGTGTATGGCATCATCCATAGATGAATGCTCCTTTTATGATGCAATGATGGCTTCTACAGCCTCATATTCATCAGTCAAACCATTTAATATTACAAAAATCTGTTCCTACTTAAATAGTTTGTGTCCAGCAGCCTCTAATGTGTCGAGTATTCACTCATGCTAATATTATTATTTTTGACCTTTTGTAGTTCCCTTTTATAGTGGGTAACCTTGGCATATAATTGATTGTTGAAGCCTTTTTCAATTACTTGCCATGTATCATTAGAAGTTTTACAACCAATAACACGTGGTAAAGGATTTTTGTCTTGCCTTTGAAATTTAGTATATTCCTCATTTTCGATAGCTCTGCCTTCTTGATCTCTTGTGAAATTTGATGGTGCTGCTAGAGTACCTATGACATATCCATCTAAACCATAACCTTGCAAAGTTGTTTCTATATGTAATTTCCATATAGTAGATAACTGTTTTCTTCTAACTGAACTGTAATCAATTGAGATTGAGGACTTACGACTGTTTTTATCAAATCTATCTGCAACAGAGATATGATTTGGGATCTAGAGACATTGACAGAGGCTGATGAGGCATTATTATTAGCCACGATGCGAACAAATAAGAGAACTGCAGACAAAGGGGTTGAAAAAGCAAGAACTCTTCACAAGAACAGGCAAGAAAGTTATACAATCTCTACTAAAGCAATCAGGTAACTCAATTATGATGCAATTTAGTCTGAAATGAGTATCTGAACTGAACGGCACAGTGGGAGATGGATGATTTTCTTGAAATCTTGGGTGGTGATCTTGACTTACACCTGATCTCTGATGCAGTCACATATACAGTATACACACTGGTGTGGCACAGATTGATGCAGTCGTGTGTATATGTAATGGCTAGGCACTCTGATCGACACAACCCTCTCTTCGATGATGATTATTATGTGAAAAAAGGAGAAGAAACTCACTTTACATGGTATAGATGATTGAAAAATGTCGTTAAACTAGAATGCAGGCTCTGATACCAAGCTAGAAAAGTAAATTTGTAGAGATAAAATTTTTGTGTTGAAGTAGAACAACCAAAGAGAGAATGTAATTGTATTGAATAAAATGATTGTACAGACTTTCGAACTATATACAGTGATATGATATATACAGAGTTTGTTTACTAATGGGCCTTCGGAACCCAGCCCATTATAACAAATAAAAGAATATAAACGGGGTAACCCCCTCATACATCCAACACTAACAGCCAACACTTCTGTTCTTTATTTAAATATACATGTAATAACATAGTTGTGGAGAAAAGGTGCAGCGGATACCCAAACCCAAAGTCACTAGAGAAGCAGATTGGGTTCCAAGTGTGAGAAAAGAAGCTCGTAAGACACTGGAAGTATGACCTTCAAACGTTCTTAGATATGAATGATGAACCATCTGAAATTGTTCGATCACTGGCAAATAATAAAAGCAATAAAACGAGTTAATTACATGGAAATAATAGTTATGACTTCAAAGATGAGAAAAGCAAGAACAATTATATTCAAGAAAACAAAAAACAAAACAAAAACAGAAAAACCTAACAGAACGTCCCATAAGATTGCATATGTTGGTATTAAGATGGCCCCGGTGATAACTCATTTCAGTAGTAAAGATTTTACTAGTTAGTACCGAGTTTATAAACAAAAACACAGTGAATGGCCATACATTTAATAAGTTAAGACAATCAAACTATTCATCATTAAACAACCAGTACTAAGTATATTCTTTGGATCAGAACTTAAGAAACACTAATGCATGCAGAGCTTTTAGTTTTTACGCAGAAAGAATATTTATTAGCTAATATGATATCGCCTAATGAAATATCATTACTAGAATCTCAGTTCTTGACCAGGGATTCTGCCAACTCCAAGAAATTTATTTAAGATGATTATAATTCCATGTTGGGTAATACAGGTTCAGCTTAAACCACAGCTACCTGAATACGAATACAACGGATGTGAGAAATGGTGCCGCGAAGTCGGCCACCCTCTTCATACTTCTCCTTCAGTTTCGGACATCCACCTATCCAAAGTGCTCCCAGAGAAATGGGCAAATTTGGCAGATATTCAACATCAGGGAATTGTTCTATGTACAAACTAAACAATGTTGAGAGCTGCTCCAGGTTTGGTAGGGCTGCCGCTGCACAATCTTTAAAATGTAAACAGAGTGAGGGAGTAATATATATTAATTAATAAACTGAAATTTAAATATCGAGGAAGAGTCTTTGTAAACCTGTTAAAGTAAGGTTTCTAATGGAACTGAAGGGATGTTGCCGAACAAGTTCAAGGACCAACAATGGATTATCCGTTGTAATGTATTCTACATGTGGAAGACGGTTGGCGGTATCTCCTTCTGCACCTCCTTCCACCAATGATGCTTCTTCTCTCTTTAGCATTGGACATTTTCTTATTACTAATACTCTTAAGGATGTGCAGCGCTGCAAATTTCCTAAACTAGCAAGCTTTGGACAATCTTCGATCAACAAATTAACCACTGTCGGACTCAAGTTAAGGGCTTTTAAGTTGGGAAATCCTTTTAAATCCAGCCTTTCAAGACGGGTAAGGAATGACATATCACAAAGATTGCGAGACATGTTAAACGTTGATGGACAATCTTCAATAGTTAAATGAGTCAGAGTATGACCCAAGTTTGTAAGGGTTTGTACCTTTGGACACCTAATCAAATTGAGTTTGAGAAGAGTGTCACTAAGAGGAGGAAATTGCATCAATTCACGGCAATTTCCAACTTTTAACCATTCTAGACGAGGAGGAAGAAACGGAACTATTTTAAGATTTGTGCAAGTTTCAAGCCTTAAACTCTTAAGACGTGGAAGCCAATTCTCTTTCACCATCCAGTTCGGAAACTTAACACCTTGATAGCCGTTAATCTGTAGTCCTTCAAGATTCCGATGAGGCTCAAGTCCTTCCAAAACATATTCACATGTATTAATGCTGCTTGGTGTGTTGCTCCATACAAACATAAGCTCATCTATTTTATTTTTTTGATTTAGCATTGCCTCCTTGGCTTCCTCTTTGCCTTTAACATTTTCCAAATTTAGAATTGAGAACGATCCACCAATTGTTAAGTCTTTTAAAGATTTCATTCCATTAAATCCATCAACGTGAAATTTCCCCAAATTTTGTAGAGATGTTAGTTTTTCTATGTTGAAATGTAGATAGTCCAATTCCATACCGCCACAATTATAAAATTGTAAAGTACGCAAGTTGGTTAAATTGCCGAAACGCTGAGGTAGAGTATTAGCTGGCAAATGTGTGATACTATATTCTTCATCCGTGATCAAAATAAAAAATTGCAACTGATATAGCTTAATTAATGACACACATAGCTTAATATCATATCGTACATGCAAATACCGGAGGTGCTTAAGTTTATCAATACGAGAATCACTCGACACTTCTATTTGCCACTCTCTAACATACAATGCACGCAATTTAGGTAGATATTGAAATATATCTTTTCCTCTTAGAAAAATATTATTGCCATCAGAACAATCCAGAACGATCAAGCTACGCAAATTTCTCAAATATTTATGTATGTCATGTATCACTGAGAAGGTACAGTCACTTACCCAATCTTTCGTTATGCATATGGACAAATGAATGCATGATGTAGAAACATGCAACGAGTTATTATGCTCGATTCTGTAACATTGTGTGTTTGAAACCTTTTCTGCTAACTCATGAAGCAAATCATGTATGATGAAATAACCATTTGAACTCCTTTCGAAAAACGAATATGATAGCAAGTTCTCAATATAATTCTGGCCTACTTTCTCAGGTGTTAACTCATCTGTGCTTTCAATAAATCCTTGCGCGATCCATAAAGAAATCAAATGTGGTTCCCACCAACAAACATCAAATTTAAATTTGTAACCCTTAGGAAACAAGCTACAGTATGAAAAACATCGTTGTAGATGCAAAGGCAGACATTGATAACTAAATAAAAGAAGATTCATTGTATCCTTCAATATGTCTTTTTTGTGAAGAAAAGTTTCCCATTCATTAGCACTTCTTTTATTGCGTAATGAACTTCCCACGACCTTAAGTGCTAAAGGAGAATGTTTTACCTTGTATATAATTTGATTCCCAACATATTTCAACTCTTGACGATCTTCAATAATATTTTCGTTATCATGATCTTCAATAATGTCTTCACTATCAACAAATGCATAATGCTTCAGTATTGACCAACAATCTTCATCTTTTAGTTCATCTAGAAGGATGATAGGTTTTGCATTCAAGTCCTTTGCTGCTTTTTCCGTTCGAGTTGTTACTATAATCTTGCATCCTTTCACACCAACTTGATTTAAAGGACTCAACAGTATATCTAATTTTGATGTGTCTCCCTCCCAAACATCATCCAAAACTAAAAGAAATTTCTTTTTTGAAACAGAATCTTTTAGTTTTGTTTGAAGTACATCTAGATTATTTATGTGAGGGCATGCAGTTTTCTCTGCGGACTCTAATATTTCTTTGATAAGTCTACGCTCATCAAAATGACATGTAACGTGTACCCACATCCTTAGATCAAAATAATTTATAATTTTATCTTCATTATAGACATGCTGAGCGGTAGTTGTTTTACCGGCCCCTCCCAATCCTCTTATGGCAATTATCGGTACATTTTTTGTCCTGGAGTTTAAGTTGGCATGAGACTCATCCAGCAATAACTTAATGATCGTATCACATTGATCTGTTCTTCCAAAAAAAGGAGACGAAATAGTTGAGGTTTTTGGAGTAACATGATTCGTTAGTGGTTGTGTCCTGCCTGTCTTAGATGTGATGAATGGATGTATTTTTTCTACTTGTTCTACAAACTTCAGCAGGTTTTCTATACCAATTCTCAAAGGTGATTTGGGAAGAATAGTTCCCAACTTTTCTTTAGATCTGGATATGAATTTCTTGATGGGTCTAGAGAAAGAAGAAGAGCTGACCTGTTTGTCGATTTGGTTATACTCGTAGAGATCAAGTAGATCTTCCAGCTCCAAAGCAGCGGCTTGCAGCTTTTCCAGCAATGGCTTGGATTTTACAAGATCATCGGATTTTGCTTCTCTGATCAACGCTTCAATTTCGTAAGCAACGAAAGCATTCAGATGCTCTATTTCCTGGGGAGTTACATCACCTCCAAAGTATGAAGCTAGCTTGTTGACAAGAGGAGACAGGCCTGAGAGAGCCAGCGTCGTTCCTACTTTTGCTGCGATCTCCATGTTTGAATTATACAGTGAAAAGATTGATAAAATTAGAAGTAGAGTGGAAGTAGATGAGTATGAGGAAGGGTCGTTGAAATATTATGTCTTGAGTTTACTTATCACTGCAGTGAGATGATAATACCTGGTCCCTCATCTTATCATGTTCACTGTTCAATAACATGCAAGTCTGACGTCTCCTAAATGATTCATTCAAACTTTATACATTTAGACTCGCTACCTGCCGCCTAACATGTGAATGCATAGTTAAATTAGTAAGCATAGCAAAGCTCCACCACTTTTGAACATATTTGAGAACGGAGGCGTAAATTGGTCGGACTGGACGGAGGTGTATTCGGTTTCTGTCCTTGAAAAATCGGATCGAACACGGACAACATGAAATTTTTCCTCGGACAAATTTTGTTGTCCTAAATTGTGTCCTAAATAAAATCGGTCGGACACGAACATATGATTTTCAGAACAGACACGAACGGAGCCGGTCGGACATGACTTTTAATATCACATTTTATACTATTTTTTAGATTTTCTCTCAATTATACATCGAAATACATTGAATTCGAACGAATTCGGACGAGCAAGGACTGAACGTGATTTTTTCTCATATAAATTTTGTTGTACTAACTCGTGTTCTAAATAATAATTCGAACAGACTCGGACGGACGTATTTCGGTCACGGACACGAACGGACGTCGGACATTCGTACCAAAATATACAGTCCTATGGAGAACGAACCCTTTTACCAATAAAAAAAGGAAAAAAATTTCCGTAAACTTCTTTTTTCACCCAAGAAAATGATGCTATGAATATTCTTACTAAAACAATTATTTTGGAAACCAGGTGGCCAACAAGCCACGTCATCTGGGTAAAAGCAAACATTTTTTATTCATATAGAAAAAAGTTAGGCTTGCTATGACCGTGTCTTGTCATATTGCATGCGACAGTTTAGTGATTCGCTGTATTGCAAATCGACATGCAGCCAATGTCTTATGATGTTGGAGTAAAAAGGCAGCATTAGATTTTGCATAAACAATATTCGCGTTAACCTTCGCTTTAGATTTTAGACGAAGTTCAGAAGAAGATTGAACGAAAACAGGCGCCAACCACGTAGATTTTGCATAAACAATATTCGCGTTAAAGAATTACTTAAAATAATTAACTATTTGTTATATTTGTTATATGTGAGTATTTAAATTGGAATTTATGGTTGGAATTTAGAATGAACAAAATGTTCAAAAACTAAGGTGTAACTAAACCTAATCAATATATAGGAAAGCATGTTTAAACATATTTAGTGACAATAAATCTCTACAATTAAATTTCTCTTTAAATTCTACCATTCATACAGAGACAAAAAGATTCAAAGATCCAAAATTTTGTATTCCAAATTTTATCATCAAATAAAGTCAAAAAGCCTACCAAAATATGTACTCATGTGTGCATGTGTACACACTCGCACGCGAGCATGTGTGTATATAAATGTTTCATAAACAAAATTAAAAATAAATCTAGTACACTAAGGGTATATATATACAGTAAAGTCTATTACGTTACAAAACAAATGAATATTATTATACTAAATAATCTTAAAAAAAAAAAAGTATAATATTATTGAATAAAGTAAATTTTAATTTGTAGCCATATATATAGAGTTTAACTAAAAGATTTAAGAAAAATTTAATGGCTAATACAACTAAAATTAAAAATTAGCAAAGCTAAATTCAACGATGTGTGAAATCGAAGAGTAGCATTTATTCTCAAATTTCATGAAGAATTATTATCATTTATAAACTGATTATTTCTATAGTATAAAAAAATTGTATGAAAGCAATTCAGGCATTGTAATTCTTAAGTACATAGACCAAAATAAATAGGCCAAGTAATCAATTGATCTTATTGTAAATTTATTTAATTTGGTCAATTAAGAAATAAAATTATATTAGAAGCATTTATTTTTCAACATTTTCAAAAAAGCTCAATGCTCAGACGTCACATTCGACAAGGGGCAAAATAAAAAATTATAATACAAAAGAAGGGTATTTAAATTACAATGTAGCACATAATCTACGATTAATGTCACCTCAATAGACCCCATGATAGCATATCCTAAAACATTTCGCTCAAACTTTCTGGTTCGTTTTGCTCAAATCATATGAGAACACATAATATTTTCAAGTTACTCTTTATAAAATCATTATAAGTCAACATAATTTTCAAGCTCGCTTGTCAAACATCTAACATCAACAAACAATTTTTACAAATTATGACGGCATCACCGCATACATAAGCTAATAATAACTGTAATGTCCCACAAATCCATAATATCAGACTTGGCTATATACATCACATGTCCAACCCAAATATCACGAAAATACGAATCATTTTTTTTAGAAGAAAAAGGTAGAAGAAGAACAGAAATAACAACACAGAATCTCACATCGCAGCGGAACAAAATATATTATATCACAACTTTTGAAATACAAAATTTGTACTGTATACACATATCATTATCAGAGTACAACACTTACAACACAGCGGAACAACACTCTATATAACTAACACTGAATCCTCCTGCTCCAAGCTCCTTTAGATAAATCTGTAAAATTCTAAACTACTTGACTGCCCATACAAATTTGGGCACCCAAGAGTTTAAATAAAACAAAACAAAATACACTCCGGGTCAGTCATGGGACTGGTATGAGTAAACAATTTAAAACAGTTTGAGAAGATAAACGATATCTCATAAGACCACGCCGTATAACACGGAACGGGTTTTTTTCCTTATGAGAATCCAAAACACTTGATATAACTTTCAAATCTTTTTGAAAGAAACGATAATCTTTATATCAAAACTCTTTTGATATTGTAATAATGTCTAAATCAAATAAATAGAATCTAGTGAAACGCTTTCATCTCACGTTCCACATACATAATATACAATCAAATCCGCGGGCACTTATTGGGTAATGCATTTCCAACTATGACAAGGTATGGAACCATCTTCCGATAGTGTATCTCTAGAGGAGAATACACTGGGTTCAACAAGAACATCTTGTAACCCGGCCACACATGACTGACCACTCATTTCGCTTGAGTGTATCGAATGTATATCACCAACGGTTGGGATCAGCAACCGTTTCCCGAATGGGACAACATCAAATAGATTGAAGAATGAAATGAATATCTCTAGATAGGTGATAATACACCCTAATGGAAGCTACCCACATAGCCATGCTGCCTGCCCAATTTTTGTCATTTCCCGGTTGTTGAGGCCTGAGGCTACGCTTACTTATCATTCATTGATAACACAATCACTTTGAATGCCACATTGTCAGATCCGTATATCATTAATTGATTTGCACAAATATATTATGGATATTATGCTAAAAGAATAAATTCTCTGCCACCATATATATCTATACAGACCAACATGTATGATCATTGGACATACTCTGTCAGACACTCGTCTATATACGTTAGTTCTGGGATTGAACGAAACCGAAGGCACAATTTCTATTAATAGAAAAAGTCCTTGCACTTTACTCTGCCTTCGATTATCTTCATATAATCTGATTCACAACGCTACTGTCAATACGGAGTGGTTCTCGGATAATATTCCAACCGGTCTCTCCATATTGACAACGATATTGGCAAATACTTCAATAGTCGGTTATTTAACTATCGAAGAAAAACAAACATCCATTCAAAGCATCAAAAAATCACTGGGCCCTTAATTAATATTTCATTCATTAATTAATCACTACTCCGTTTCCTTATCATTATTTGTTAGCCAAATATTTTCAATAATCATCTTGGCCCTTTTCGCTATTTGGAAAACATTTCCATACATCGCCTCCTTTTATTTTCTATACATAGAAAATATATTCTATTTATAATTGGAAAATATTCCAATTACTTATCTCTTTCACGCCCGTTCATTTCTACACTCAGGAAATATTTATTTATTATATTTCCACTTCCTTTGGTTAAAACGAATGTTGTATAAAACATTGTTACAACAACCCAAAATATTTCATTCAACTAAATTTCTTTAAACATCTCTCTCCGAGACTGAATCTTGTTATTTATCGGTTAATAATGGAATCAATCAAGCTGGGGTATAACTACCTCTCAGACCTTGACTGAAAACATTGTTAACTTCAAAACAGATAAGACCACTTACCTCGAATAAACACACCATAAAAACCAATTATTCATTTTAAAAACATGTATACGGTTCACTTTCTATTTTTAACACATCTAATTTATAGATTTCCTTTTTGTTTACAATATTCTATTTTAATTTCGTTTCCTTATTGAATTCTATATATATCGATACATTGATTTCTAGTTATCCAATTTTCTTAAAAATATTCTAACTTCTTAAATTTCCGGAAAATTTCGCCATAACCTCCTTTGTACTGGTCGATAGTTCAAACCTCAACTCGCCTCTCTGGGCCCTCTCCATTCAAAAATAAAATAAAAAGGCAAGTGTAACAACCCGAAAATCTGGGCCAGTTTAAAAAATTTTATTTTGGCAATTTTAGCGAATTTTGATTATTTAAAATGAATTATTTTAAATAATATCGACGAGAAATATATTATGAATGGAATTAGAACGAATATATTTATATAGTTCGTCGTTAAAATATAAATATTTATATATAATTATAAATAGAATTGAAAATGGCGCGGTAGTTCGATAATTCGATTTCAAACTTCAATTGAATGTACCGGGTGCAAAACAATCCAGATTTTAGTGAAACCAAAAACATTAGGATCTAATTGATAATATCTTTCCAACGAATCCGACAAATCAAAATTTCATAGCGGGGATCAAAAGATATGTCCAGTTGAAAATTCTGAATAGTCGCTATGGAATTCAGGCCCTTAAAAATAGACATTTTGCAAACGACCTCGGATTTCGACGAAACCACTTTTGTTGGGTCCGTGATGTCAAGTTATTGCTAGGTTTCAAATTTCATAATTTTTCGATTCAATATGTGAGAGTGGCAAAGGAAAACGCGTTTGACCAGTTTCAGTTGATTTTAATCGACCGGAAAATGGCCATTTTTCCAACGGTCTCAGAATTTGACGAAACTAGTTTTGTTAGGACCGTATCGTCAATACGAAGCTAGAAAATATTTTTCTGGAATTTTTCGAGTTAGTATGTGACCCCAGTAAATTGAAATGCGCGTTCAAATTAAATATATAGGGTTATATTTTGATTTTGGCGAAAACTGATCGAAACGATCGAATCAGCTTACGATACATATCCCATTGTGTTTGGAATGGGGGTAATTAGCTATGGACGACAGTCGTTGGCTCTCGTTTCGAGGTCAAATAAAAAGTCAACCTTTTGGATAATTTAAATAATTAAATATATATAATATAATAACCCCCACACCCTTTTTTCCTCTCTCTCCCTCATTCAATTCGTTCAGACCCGAATTAGAAAAAAAACCGATCTGCTCAAATCGAACTCCCTCCCATCCTCCACGCCGCCGGACGCGCTCCCCCAGGCGCCGTCGATCACCAACCTCGGCGACCCCCTCCCCCTAAACCGCGAAGCCCTGCCTCCCCATACCCGAACCCGATACCCCCAAAGCCCCCTTACGACGGAAACACCCTGCGCCCGCCTCCACAGACGGTGCTCAGCCCCTCCATCGCCTGGTCGTGCTCTTCCCCGACCACCAGAGGTCCGACGCCCTCCGACAGCACTACCCACTTCGACGCTCAGCAACCCCATTCCCCCCCTTCTCCCAATTTACACGATAAGTTTTTTTTTTTACTTTCTATTTTGTTTGTTTAGGAAGGAAAAACAACAATCTTTAACAGTGAAAAACAATGATTTTATTTGACTAATGAAGATAAAGAAAATCAGATTTATTTATTTATATTATAGCAAAGAAAGATAAGATTTTGTTTAAGGAAAGATTAGAATTTGTTCATTAAAAAGATTCGACCTTTAGTAGAAGAAAATTAGATATAGAATAGCGTTGTAAAAATATAATCTTTACTATATAGAAGTGGTAAAAATATGATTTTTATATTTTTAAAGTATTAAAAATATAATCTTTACTATGGAAGATGTAGAAATATGATTTTTGGTTAGGTAGAGAATTAAAAATATAATTTTTACATGATAGGGATATTAAAAATATCATCTTTATATAGGTAGAAAAATAAAAATGTGATTTTTATAATGATATATTTGAAAAGATGAAATCTATATTTTTGAAAAGGCGAAATCTTTATATGAAGAATAGCGGGATAGAAATGGGATTTTTATCTATATGATAGCGAAGTAAAAATTCGATTTTTATATATTGAATAGCGATGTCAAAATTCGTTTTTTTTATATATATGAAGTGATTATAAAAATATGATTTTTAAATTGAAAGTGAACAAATAAAAATGTGATTTTTATTTTAAAGGCATCAACAAGTAAAAAAAATGTGATTTTTATATATGTAGTGGCTACGGGCAACGAAGATGACAAAGATGCGATAACGATGAAGATTTCTATAAAAGAAGAGTCGTGGCGTTGGATTAGCTATTCTGTGAGAATTTCTCACCTTTCAATTTCTTTTTCAAGTTATATATATATACTAGGATGCAGACGGTGCTTAGTAGCACCCGACACAATCGTCCACAGACCATGGACTTGTTTGTTTGGTTGTGTATTTGGTTTGAATTGAATTGTTTGGTGAAATGAAATTGATTTGATTGATGTGTGAATGGTGTGGGCCTTCACTAGACCGGGGATAAGGCTAGGCCTTGTCCCGTTTCTAGTATCGTGCCGTTATGCCGCCGAAATTTTCTAAAATAAATTAGAAAAATAAAAACATCATTTTATTGAATAAATGAACTGAATAAAATATTTTATCGTTAAAAATATAATTTTTAACATGAATGAGAATAAATAAATATTCATTTACAAACCGGACGGTTTGTTTATGTACACCTATTTGATGGACATTGATTGGGACGATAAATTGTACACATCGCCCAACTGCACAACTAAAATCTGTGTTTGATTGTTTGAAACCCCACACGGGTGTTGGGATGAAATATGAAGTTCACTCATCCTGATTTATTAAATATGTCGATCGATTGATTGACAGGCTGTTATAAGCGTTAGATATCTATATTTGATGCTTATACAGTGTAGTGCACTTTGGGTGATGCTTGATTATTTTTCAATTCTATTATATACATGTGTTGTATGAAAATCCATATAATTAATTTTATATGGTGATTGATTGGGCCTCATTCCAATTTAGAGAATAAAGAATATTATAAAGTAAAGGTTCATGTGTTGACTGTACTCATCCATTGAGATTAGTCATGTATTGAACGAAATAATTTAACAAAAATAGTCACACGTGGACAGTACTCATTCGTTGAGATTAGTCGTGTGTTGACAAAAATAAATATTCATTTGTTGAATAGAATAAAGGAATATATGAAGTCGCGTTGATAGATTGACGCCATTTTGACGTGAACGATATTTATATCGATTTTATTCATTTTATAACGAATATCGAAAGTTATTTCAAAATCTAATACTTTGAAAAGAATTGAAATTCGAATTATATTTAAAGTGAATTGAAATTCGAATTAAACTGAATTGATTTGAAATTTGAAATACACTGAAATGATTTGAAATTAGAATAGAAAGGAATTCGAATTGAAATTTAATATAAATGAATTCGAATTAAATTGAATAGAAAGGAATTCGAATTGAAATTGAATATAAATGAATTCGAATGAAATTGAATATAAATGATTTCGAATTAAATTGAATAGAAAGGAATTCGAATTGAAATTGAATATAAATGAATTCTAATTGAAATTGAACATAAATGAATTCGAATTGAAATTGAATATAAATGAATTCGAATTAAATTGAATAGAAAGGAATTCGAATTGAAATTGAATATAAATGAATTCGAATTGAAATTGAATTGAAATCGATTTGAAAAGAATTTAAAACGAATTTATATTGGAATATTCAATTTTGATTTGAAATTGAATATGAAGTTAAAACCGTTTTGAAAATGATTTAAAAACGATTTATAAAGCACGTTTTAAAAGGAAATCGACGAAGTATATATTATATATATATATATATAATATAATGGCCTGAATAGAACGCGCTGCGCCGCGGCAGTTCGTGAATTTCGACCATTTATTTCAAACGGACATTACGGGAGATCCGACCGTCGGATTCTCCTAAAATCGGGACCATTGGGTTCGTATCGAAAAGAGCTTTCTAATGGATATTTGAAATTTGAAATCTAACGGTTGGATTTGCGATTATGTCCAAATCAAATTTGAAAAAGGTCGCTGTAAGTGCAGTTCGATGGCCGTTGATGGAAATCGACTGTACGGGCCTTGATAAAATTACTAAAAATAGTAATAATTTGTGTAAAATCATAAGAAATGATTTAGAAAGAATTGGGATGAAAAACTCCATATTTGAAAAGATAAAAATAGATTTTTATCGAAATGAACTAGTTTTGAACTAGAAATATAATTCTATTTATTTTTAAATATATAAATTGAATTTGAAAAGGGTTCTAAAAATAACCAAAATTTCCAATGATTGCATTGGAATGGATTTGAATCGAAATTGTCTTCGGAATATTTCGATGTTGGATTTCGTGATTATACAGATGTTGTTATGAAAATTTGAAAGATATGTATTTATATCATTATTTCCAATACGACATTTGTTAATCGTAGAATTTGATATTGAATATAAGCCGATATATTTTCTATTCATAGCCTTGTATTGAATATCAAATGTGATTTGGGTTTGTCGTGAATGGTGTCTTCACTAACACTGTTCTTGAACCCAGTTGAGAAAAGATTAAATCTTTTTATTTAGATTTAATGAAGTGTACCAATTAAATAATATTTAATTGAAATTGAATTGATATTGATTTTTGGGTTTATCGTGGACAGTGTTTTAAATAACACTCGTTCTTTAACCCGATAATTAATGGAATGTGACTTTGGGTTTATCTTGAACTGTGTTTTAAATGACACAGATTCTTTAACCCAGTAGCGATTAAAACTAAGTGGAGTTTTAATGAATCTTTAATTAGATTGAAATGATCGAGAATGGAGTATCACCAGTTTTGCTCCAGGCGATAGTTAAATCTTTAATCAGATTTGAACGTGAAATGGTAATTGAATTTACCGATAACACCGTAGTGTTAGATATGAAGTATTACCAGTTTTACTTCATGGGATGAATAGGTTGGGATTGGGAAATAAAATAAATGATTACTTCGGTAAGGTTCGCTAATCCCGACTAGTTTGAATTGATATTCAAAAGAAGATTAAAGAATAAATTCAAGGAGTTTATCTTTGATAAAATTAATGGGAACCTTTCCCTATGAATGTGAAATTTAGAAACTAACTGTCGGTTAGCCAAGCAGAATGGTTTTCTGGATATTGATCTGATGTTGGTTTCGGCCTTCGGGGTTAATATTTGGGGAATTATTCTCTTGATTAATTTACGGTTAGTGATTGATGAATTGGAATGAGGCGTATGTTGTGTTTGTGTAACACTTGTTTAAAATATACGCGAGTTATTCGGAAAGTCCGGGTTTATCCCATTCTGAATAACTGATACGACGATAAGTCGAAGATGAAGACGGTGGTCGAAGACCAGAAGTCTTCACGTTGTTTGGGTGATTACTGATGATCTTGATTGGGTTGTACACCCAAGAAGATGGAAACAGTTGGTGATCGTCCAGACGTACTTGGAGATCGATGGATATGCGGGGTACTAGGTGCCTCCGGTTTCGTTCAGACCCAGAACAGACTTGTAAATGGACTGTGTGTCTGACATTGGATTTTAGTCTGTGTGATTGATTTCTATTAAATATATATCTGTTTGGCGGCGTAGAATTTATTCTCTTGCTTAACGCCCTTCTCTGAGACATACGAGCTCAGGGTTTATATACTGATGGATATCAAACGCATAGGGTGAATTGCCTGTGTGGCATGCCTAAGTGGCCGATGATCAAGGCTTCTGTTGAAAAGCAAAGTCTTGTGGTTGATGATCAAAGCATGGCCTTTGTGGCGTAGCTTTGTGTAACGTTTACTTCGCGAGTTTCACACCCGGTATGAACCAAAAACGGGAGACGGACCTCAGGGAGGGCATGCGTTTCTTTCTAGTTAGAAGTGGCGTCAGTGGTTTTACACGCCCTGACGAGTTTGACTTATGTGGTTGTTGCTGTTGCGAGGCGCCTCGGTTTGATCGGACGATCCAGGTCCGATGGAGTCATTCGTTGGCTCATTTACGCCCCATAGGGCGGGGGAACGCATGTTCAGGGTTTAAGTTTAATCCACATCGGTGGACCGGCCCTGTCGCTCCAAGGCTTGACTGAGTACTTTCCTGAGGCTCGGGCTAGAGAGTCTCGAATCGGTTGAGGACTATCTTTTGCCTCGGTTCATAGATGGAAACCCAATTTCCAAATACGTGACTTTGCGATTTTGATTGTATAACCTATATATGGTGACATAGTGGCATGGGACGCTCATGTCGCCTATGATTGATACTTATGATTTGAAGCTGTTTTATACACTGTGCACTTACAATAGTATCAAATGATTTGTTTTAAAACGTACCAAGCATTCTTTGGCTGTTATAAGGGAAAACCCTATCCCCCGGCTTGCGTTGCATTGTGTGATAGGACCTGGGTCTTATAACAGCTTCATTTTTCTTCATTTAGCATTGCGCTGTTTGTTTTATGCACTGGTATCCTTGGGAGGAAACCCGTTCCGTGTTATACGGCGTGGTCCCTTGATTTGCCTAACTTTAAAATAAAGATTTATAACTGTTTTAGTTCTCACACCAGTCCCATGACTGACCTGGAGTTTATTGTTTTAACCTAAACTCTGGGTGCCCCTATTTTGACACAGGCAGCTAGTAGTTTTGGTTTTGCAGATTTATATTCATAGGATCCTGGTTCACAGCTGGAACGATATCCGACAAGCTTTGTATCCGTATATCTCTTCTAGTTGTGTATTGTATTTATTTTCCGCTGCTATGTATTTAAATGTAATATAAATCTCTGATATTTCTGTGTGATGTATATTCATTTATACTCTGTATATTCTTGTAATCTGATGCATTGTTGTAATATACAGTGAAATGTTCTTCTGTTTGGGTTCTGATTTGTCGTGTTCTCAAACGATCAGGCGTTTGGAACGGTCTGGGTCGGTTTAGCGACTGGTTCGGACCGAGCGAAATTCCTTCTCGTCACAGTTGGTATCAGAGCTTTGGTTTACAAAGCTAGAGAACAAGGCACATTAGAACCGTACGAAAGAATTCATCAGATATTGGATTAGCAATATCCAATGGGAATGACTCGTTAGAGATGGGATCAGCAGTATCCTAGAACGGGTGTGAAGAGTATATTTTAAAAGTAAAAACAATTTTTGTTTTGAAAATCTAAATCAATTATTCGTATTTGATTATTTATTTGTATTGATTTGGACAGTCCAGTATATAAAGATTTTGCATATACGCCTTGCAAACGTGTATTTGAAGTTTTAATATACTGGATAGATATAGAATTACACTCGAATCGCCCGGAGATGATTTTGATGATGGAGCTCCATCATTAGAATCTATGTTCATGTGACGAAGGTGGACTTTCTATATATTTCCTATTGACTGGTGTGAGAACCAAAATTAGATAGGGCCTATTGTTGTGATTTGGCATCAAAAACATGATTTTTGTATATGTATCGAAGTTATGAATTTGAAACGTTAATCCACTAATCGATTGATCTTTGTGTTGTTTTTAATTGTTTGATAATTTTGAACCATTACGCCTAATTGAATCAAATATTGAATTGTATTGAAAATTGGTCGCATTTGCTTGCATATACTTGTACTTACATTGAACAGGTCATAGCAAGGAGGCTAGAGCCGAAGAATAAAATTTGTGTGCCCGACAAATAGGTACATATTTACTACATAATTTACTGTTTTGTTTGGGTGATGATGATTTTATGAGCCTATTGGCTAGCCGCTTGGCTTTTTCTTTTTCTTTTTGAGATCAGAAGGCTTGTATGGCAATTTCGGGATTTTCCCGTGGCTCCCGGTGCAGGGGAGGTTATGGCGAAATTTTTCGAAAATTTAGGGTGTTAGCCAAATTTTTGAAAATTCTCAAAAACTGAAAAGTTGGAGAATGGAAGTCAGACCGAACGTAGAGTTGATTAATCAAACCACTCTCGACTTTGTTCCTTTTCGAGAACGAAAAGTTTTAAGTGGGGGAGATTGTAACAACCCGAAAATCTGGGCCAGTTTAAAAAATTTTATTTTGGCAATTTTAGCGAATTTTGATTATTTAAAATGAATTATTTTAAATAATATCGATGAGAAATATATTATGAATGGAATTAGAACGAATATATTTATATAGTTCGTCGTTAAAATATAAATATTTATATATAATTATAAATAGAATTGAAAATGGCGCGGTAGTTCGATAATTCGATTTCAAACTTCAATTGAATGTACCGGGTGCAAAACAATCCGGATTTTAGTGAAACCAAAAACATTAGGATCTAATTGATAATATCTTTCCAACGAATCCGACAAATCAAAATTTCATAGCGGGGATCAAAAGATATGTCCAGTTGAAAATTCTGAATAGTCACTATGGAATTCAGGCCCTTAAAAATAGACATTTTGCAAACGACCTCGGATTTCGACGAAACCACTTTTGTTGGGTCCGTGATGTCAAGTTATTGCTAGGCTTCAAATTTCATAATTTTTCGATTCAATATGTGAGAGTGGCAAAGGAAAACGCGTTTGACCAGTTTTAGTTGATTTTAATCGACTGGAAAATGGCCATTTTTCCAACGGTCTCAGAATTTGACGAAACTAGTTTTGTTAGGACCGTATCGTCAATACGAAGCTAGAAAATATTTTTCTGGAATTTTTCGAGTTAGTATGTGACCCCAGTAAATTGAAATGCGCGTTCAAATTAAATATATAGGGTTATATTTTGATTTTGGCGAAAACTGATCGAAACGATCGAATCAGCTTACGATACATATCCCATTGTGTTTGGAATGGGGGTAATTAGCTATGGACGACAGTCGTTGGCTCTCGTTTCGAGGTCAAATAAAAAGTCAACCTTTTGGATAATTTAAATAATTAAATATATATAATATAATAACCCCCACACCCTTTTTTCCTCTCTCTCCCTCATTCAATTCGTTCAGACCCGAATTAGAAAAAAAACCGATCTGCTCAAATCGAACTCCCTCCCATCCTCCACGCCGCCGGACGCGCTCCCCCAGGCGCCGTCGATCACCAACCTCGGCGACCCCCTCCCCCTAAACCGCGAAGCCCTACCTCCCCATACCCGAACCCGATACCCCCAAAGCCCCCTTACGACGGAAACACCCTGCGCCCGCCTCCACAGACGACGCTCAGCCCCTCCATCGCCTGGCCGTGCTCTTCCCCGACCACCAGAGGTCCGACGCCCTCCGACAGCACTACCCACTTCGACGCTCAGCAACCCCATTCCCCCCTTCTCCCAATTTACACGGTAAGTTTTTTTTTACTTTCTATTTTGTTTGTTTAGGAAGGAAAAACAACAATCTTTAACAGTGAAAAACAATGATTTTATTTGACTAATGAAGATAAAGAAAATCAGATTTATTTATTTATATTATAGCAAAGAAAGATAAGATTTTGTTTAAGGAAAGATTAGAATTTGTTCATTAAAAAGATTCGACCTTTAGTAGAAGAAAATTAGATATAGAATAGCGTTGTAAAAATATAATCTTTACTATATAGAAGTGGTAAAAATATGATTTTTATATTTTTAAAGTATTAAAAATATAATCTTTACTATGGAAGATGTAGAAATATGATTTTTGGTTAGGTAGAGAATTAAAAATATAATTTTTACATGATAGGAATATTAAAAATATCATCTTTATATAGGTAGAAAAATAAAAATGTGATTTTTATAATGATATATTTGAAAAGATGAAATCTATATTTTTGAAAAGGCGAAATCATTATATGAAGAATAGCGGGATAGAAATGGGATTTTTATCTATATGATAGCGAAGTAAAAATTCGATTTTTATATATTGAATAGCGATGTCAAAATTCGTTTTTTATATATATATGAAGTGATTATAAAAATATGATTTTTAAATTGAAAGTGAACAAATAAAAATGTGATTTTTATTTTAAAGGCATTAACAAGTAAAAAAAATGTGATTTTTATATATGTAGTGGCTACGGGCAACGAAGATGACAAAGATGCGATAACGATGAAGATTTCTATAAAAGAAGAGTCGTGGCGTTGGATTAGCTATTCTGTGAGAATTTCTCACCTTTCAATTTCTTTTTCAAGTTATATATATATATATATACTAGGATGCAGACGGTGCTTAGTCGCACCCGACACAATCGTCCACAGACCATGGACTTGTTTGTTTGGTTGTGTATTTGGTTTGAATTGAATTGTTTGGTGAAATGAAATTGATTTGATTGATGTGTGAATGGCGTGGGCCTTCACTAGACCGGGGATAAGGCTAGGCCTTGTCCCGTTTCTAGTATCGTGCCGTTATGCCGCCGAAATTTTCTAAAATAAATTAGAAAAATAAAAACATCATTTTATTGAATAAATGAACTGAATAAAATATTTTATCGTTAAAAATATAATTTTTAACGTGAATGAGAATAAATAAATATTCATTTACAAACCGGACGGTTTGTTTATGTACACCTATTTGATGGACATTGATTGGGACGATAAACTTTACACATCGCCCAACTACACAAATAAAATCTGTGTTTGATTGTTTGAAACCCCACACGGGTGTTGGGATGAAATATGAAGTTCACTCATCCTGATTTATTAAATATGTCGATCGATTGATTGACAGGCTGTTATAAGCATTAGATATCTATATTTGATGCTTATACAGTGTAGTGCACTTTGGGTGATGGTTGATTATTTTTCAATTCTATTATATACATGTTTTGTATGAAAATCCATATAATTAATTTTATATGGTGATTGATTGGGCCTCATTCCAATTTAGAGAATAAAGAATATTATAAAGTAAAGGTTCATGTGTTGATTGTACTCATCCGTTGAGATTAGTCATGTATTGAACGAAATAATTTAACAAAAATAGTCACACGTGGACAGTACTCATTCGTTGAGATTAGTCGTGTGTTGACAAAAATAAATATTCATTTGTTGAATAGAATAAAGGAATATATGAAGCCGCGTTGATAGATTGACGCCATTTTGACGTGAACGATATTTATATCGATTTTATTCATTTTATAATGAATATCGAAAGTGATTTCAAAATCTAATACTTTGAAAAGAATTGAAATTCGAATTATATTTAAAGTGAATTGAAATTCGAATTAAACTGAATTGATTTGAAATTTGAAATACACTGAAATGATTTGAAATTAGAATAGAAAGGAATTCGAATTGAAATTGAATATAAATGAATTCGAATTAAATTGAATAGAAAGGAATTCGAATTGAATATAAATGAATTCGAATGAAATTGAATATAAATGAATTCGAATTAAATTGAATAGAAAGGAATTCGAATTGAAATTGAATATAAATGAATTCGAATTGAAATTGAATATAAATGAATTCGAATTGAAATTGAATATAAATGAATTCGAATTAAATTGAATAGAAAGGAATTCGAATTGAAATTGAATATAAATGAATTCGAATTGAAATTGAATTGAAATCGATTTGAAAAGAATTTAAAACGAATTTATATTGGAATATTCAATTTTGATTTGAAATTGAATATGAAGTTAAAACCGTTTTGAAAATGAATTTAAAAACGATTTATAAAGCACGTTTTAAAAGGAAATCGACGAAGTATATATTATATATATTATATATATAATATAATGGCCTGAATAAAACGCGCCGCGCTGCGGCAGTTCGTGAATTTCGACCATTTATTTCAAACAGACATTACGGGAGATCCGACCGTCGGATTCTCCTAAAATCGGGACCGTTGGGTTCGTATCGAAAAGAGCTTTCTAATGGATATTTGAAATTTGAAATCTAACGGTTGGATTTGGGATTATGTCCAAATCAAATTTGAAAAAGGCCGCTGTAAGTGCAGTTCGATGGCCGTTGATGGAAATCGACTGTACGGGCCTTGATAAAATTACTAAAAATAGTAATAATTTGTGTAAAATCATAAGAAATGATTTAGAAAGAATTGGGATGAAAAACTCCGTATTTGAAAAGATAAAAATAGATTTTTATCGAAATGAACTAGTTTTGAACTAGAAATATAATTCTATTTATTTTTAAATAAATAAATTGAATTTGAAAAGGGTTCTAAAAATAACCAAAATTTCCAATGATTGCATTGGAATGGATTTGAATCGAAATTGTCTTCGGAATATTTCGATGTTGGATTTCGTGATTATACAGATGTTGTTATGGAAATTTGAAAGATATGTATTTATATCGTTATTTCCAATACGACATTTGTTAATCGTAGAATTTGATATTGAATATAAGCCGATATATTTTCTATTCATAGCCTTGTATTGAATATCAAATGTGATTTGGGTTTGTCGTGAATGGTGTCTTCACTAACACTGTTTTTGAACCCAGTTGAGAAAAGATTAAATCTTTTTATTTAGATTTAATGAAGTGTACCAATTAAATAATATTTAATTGAAACTGAATTGATATTGATTTTTGGGTTTATCGTGGACAGTGTTTTAAATAACACTCGTTCTTTAACCCGATAATTAATGGAATGTGACTTTGGGTTTATCGTGAACTGTGTTTTAAATGACACAGATTCTTTAACCCAGTAGCGATTAAAACTAAGTGGAGTTTTAATGAATCTTTAATTAGATTGAAATGATCGAGAATGGAGTATCACCTGTTTTGCTCCAGGCGATAGTTAAATCTTTAATCAGATTTGAACGTGAAATGGTAATTGAATTTACCGATAACACCGTAGTGTTAGATATGAAGTATTACCAGTTTTACTTCATGGGATGAATAGGTTGGGATTGGGAAATAAAATAAATGATTACTTCGGTAAGGTTCGCTAATCCCGACTAGTTTGAATTGGTATTCAAAAGAAGATTAAAGAATAATTTCAAGGAGTTTATCTTTGATAAAATTAATGGGAACATTTCCCTATGAATGTGAAATTTAGAAACTAACTGTCGGTTAGCCAAGCAGAATCGTTTTCTGGATATTGATCTGATGTTGGTTTCGGCCTTCGGGGTTAATATTTGGGGAATTATTCTCTTGATTAATTTACGGTTAGTGACTGATGAATTGGAATGAGGCGTATGTTGTGTTTGTGTAACACTTGTTTAAAATATACGCGAGTTATTCGGAAAGTCCGGGTTTATCCCATTCTGAATAACTGATACGACGATAAGTCGAAGATGAAGACGGTGGTCGAAGACCAGAAGTCTTCACGTTGTTTGGGTGATTACTGATGATCTTGATTGGGCTGTACACCCAAGAAGATGGAAACAGTTGGTGATCGTCCAGACGTACTTGGAGATCGATGGATATGCGGGGTACTAGGTGCCTCCGGTTTCGTTCAGACCCAGAACAGACTTGTAAATGGACTGTGTGTCTGACATTGGATTTTAGTCTGTGTGATTGATTTCTATTAAATATATATCTGTTTGGCGGCGGAGAATTTATTCTCTTGTTTAACGCCCTTCTCTGAGAAATACGAGCTCAGGGGTTATATACTGATGGATATCAAACGCATAGGGTGAATTGCCTGTGTGGCATGCCTAAGTGGCAGATGATCAAGGCTTCTGTTGAAAAGCAAAGTCTTGTGGTTGATGATCAAAGCATGGCCTTTGTGGCGTAGCTTTGTGTAACGTTTACTTTGCGAGTTTCACACCCGGTATGAACCAAAAACGGGAGACAGACCTCAGGGAGGGCATGCGTTTCTTTCTAGTTAGAAGTGGCGTCAGTAGTTTTACACGCCCTGACGAGTTTGACTTATGTGGTTGTTGCTGTTGCGAGGCGCCTCGGTTTGATCGGACGATCCGGGTCCGATGGAGTCATTCGTTGGCTCATTTACGCCCCATAGGGCGGGGGAACGCATGTTCAGGGTTTAAGTTTAATCCACATCGGTGGACCGACCCTGTCGCTCCAAGGCTTGACTGAGTACTTTCCTGAGGCTCGGGCTAGAGAGTCTCGAATCGGTTGAGGACTATCTTTTGCCTCGGTTCATAGATGGAAACCCAATTTCCAAATACGTGACTTTGCGATTTTGATTGTATAACCTATATATGGTGACATAGTGGCATGGGACGCTCATGTCGCCTATGATTGATACTTATGATTTGAAGCTGTTTTATACACTGTGCACTTACAATAGTATCAAATGATTTGTTTTAAAACGTACCAAGCATTCTTTGGCTGTTATAAGGGAAAACCCTATCCCCCGGCTTGCGTTGCATTGTGTGATAGGACCTGGGTCTTATAACAGCTTCATTTTTCTTCATTTAGCATTGCGCTGTTTGTTTTATGCACTGGTATCCTTGGGAGGAAACCCGTTCCGTGTTATACAGCGTGGTCCCTTGATTTGCCTAACTTTAAAATAAAGATTTATAACTGTTTTAGTTCTCACACCAGTCCCATGACTGACCTGGAGTTTATTGTTTTAACCTAAACTCTGGGTGCCCCTATTTTGACACGGGCAGCTAGTAGTTTTGGTTTTGCAGATTTATATTCATAGGATCCTGGTTCACAGCTGGAACGATATCCGACAAGCTTTGTATCCGTATATCTCTTCTAGTTGTGTATTGTATTTATTTTCCACTGCTATGTATTTAAATGTAATTTAAATCTCTGATATTTCTGTGTGATGTATATTCATTTATACTCTGTATATTCTTGTAATCTGATGCATTGTTGTAATATACAGTGAAATGTTCTTCTGTTTGGGTTCTGATTTGTCGTGTTCTCAAACAATCAGGTGTTTCGAACGGTCTGGGTCGGTTTAGCGACTAGTTCGGACCGAGCGAAATTCCTTCTCGTCACAGCAAGTGGCTTGCCGATTCGGCGCACAAAAACATCATATGGAATTTAAACATGTACCTTTTTGTCAGACAATAAATTTATAAACTTCATACACTTCATTTCCATACCTGCTTAACACATCCAAATATTCCCATTTTGTTTCACTCAATCTATTCGTTTTAACCCAATTTGCTAATTTATTTTCTAATTAGCTATCTTGCCTATTTCACTTCTTTGTTTGAACATAACATGTTCAAATAAAATATTTACTTTCTTATAAACGAATAGAATTACATTTTCAAACTCAAGTTTCCTTTTCGATTTTGAATATAATTTCTCAAATCACCTTTACTTATTCAAAGCCCAATTTCTTATCAACTTTCAATTAACTAACTATTATTCAAATTAGTCAGTTCTATTCAACAACAAAAATCTGATTTTTTTGTTTCAAAAATCATTTCACTTACTTCACTGAAGTTCATATTATTTTTTATCTCCAGTCTGCATTTTTCTAATGGAAATTCGGATTTAATTTACTTAAAATCCTTTTATTTATTTAAATAAACCGTTATGGTTTTATAATGGTTATGGCGCTGTTTTTCTGGAAAATTGATTTTGACATAACTCAAAATTCATTCGACGAAATCCAGATTTTTCTCTTTCAATAGAAAACTATTATCAAATCGGTCCTGGCGATTCTTGTTTCAAAGAATTCCGACTTAAACTGAGTTATATACACTCAATTGAAGCTCGAAACGCCAAATTACAAACTACCGCGCTGCGGCGAGTTCGTTTTAATTATATTTATATATATAAACGTTTAAACTTCGTTTAAAATAAATTCAACTCCATTCTGATAATTTTTTAATATATATCAAATCAGTTTCCCAATTCAACATAATATTTATGATTATCTATAATTGTCGATTTTTCCTTACTCTGTAATATATTTATTTATTCTTCGATCTTCTATATTTAATCCCAATTCCTTTTATAAATAAATTATTTATAAAATTCGATATAATCGAATTTCAATTATAAACCCGTTGAATTCTTTTCAATTTAGCTTATATTCCGAATTCTGAAATATAATCAATCGTTTTGTTTCAAAACACTTCCCAATTTACTTTTAAATTCCTATTTGAATTTAAATGGTTTAAATTATCCAAATGATAACTTATTTCACCAAATTTATAACATTATTTATAAATTCAACTTCCTTGTTTCATATATTTAAACAACTTCTCTTTTCAAATTCTATTTGAAACTCCATCCCTTTGATATTCCGAATTGCGGAATAGAAGCCGTTGTTCCCTTTCGAATGATTTCAAATTCTATTTTTAAGTTCATATTTGAATTTAAATATTCAAATTATCTCTTGATAATTAATTCATTATATTTATAAACACCATTTTATAAATTTCCTTGTTTTATATTTAAACAAATCTATTTCGAAATCTTTTTAAAACCAAAATCTTATTTTGGAATATTCTATTTATTTTAACTTATCTATATAAATATAGTATCTACTTTCATATTTAAATTTGAACTTCTATTTAAATGAATTCGAACTAATCAAATTCAAATCATAAATCCTTACGGATTTATTTTAGTTCAATTTATATTCCGAACATCAGAATAATTTCATGGTTTACTTCTTACAACGATTCCCTATTTCTATTTCAAAATTCACATTTGAATTTAAATATTCAAATTATCAAATGAAAATTTTTCCATTTTATTTATAAACATCATTTATAAATTTACTTCAATTTCCTGCGTTATTTAATTTATAAATATCATTTATAAATTCACCACTTCAATTTTCATAGTCCATTCGCACATTCAAATTCTATTTCAGAAAAATAATTATTTTTCCTTTTTAAATCTCAAAACCCTATTTACGATATTTTTATAAATAACCATGTAGGCCCAGTGATATTTTATACATCCAAACCAATCCATTATCAATCACTTGTTTTCTAATACCTCATATATTATGATATATATGAAAACTATAATAACAATATTTTTGAGGAATCCAGTCGGATCCCTCCAACTTGTTTCCCTGCATCCACAGACGTTAGCCAACATAAATAATACCCATCCTGCTTCGTGGCAGGATATCATGGTATAGAAGGTCATCCACTATCATAGCATGGGGTATATAGGGTCATCCGCTAATGATATTGCGGGCATCTGCTAATGGTGCTGTCGGAACTATCCAATCACCAATATATATATATATATATATATATATATATATATAATAACCACCACAAACACCATCCTAAATAACTAACATATGCGATAGCCACAAAAATATTTCGCATGCAAACAACCAACAAATAATTATTTTTAACTAACAAAAATAATTCTAAACAAAATGTGAGTGAGATTTACTCACCGTTATTTTAATTCTCGATCTGTTCTAATTTCCTTTGCGTAGGTGACGACAACACGAGTTCAACATGACAAATTTTGTTTGCTTGAATCTAATACCGTAAGAGATATACATTCATGTTAAAATTTAAATGGTCATTAATTTGTTAACTAAAAATTTATTAAAAATATATTTTACCTTAATCGCTAGCTCTAAAAATCCTTCTCCCTCCTTCTCCACTGCTGAACTATTTCAAAACTCGATAGCTCCCGTCTCGCCATGGTCGGGCCTACATTTACTCTACAAAGTCTTGGTTGGACCCAAACAATGGAATTGGAGAGTACAACTTGCAAATGTTAAATGGACTGTATTTACCAACGGAAAAGGAAAGTTTCCAAAATCATTACCCAGAAATGTTATTATACAGTGCTAATCAAAATATTGAATATATACCAAACATTCACCAAAACAGTCGCCTTGACAACTAATCCAACTTGAAAATGAATTGCGTTTCCCAAATTATCCAGTTTACCCACTGATCCGCTACTCTTTTGTTCAACACCGCTCCCCATATCTATCGTCATCCATCCTTCTTCTTGCGTTCACTGTCTCCAAATCCTGATAGCACAAATTCATACCCGATAACCCCTTCTTCCCTTTGCTCAACAAAATCCACCACCAAGCTTAATCTCTTATTGACAGCAACACCCGGACTCTTCACTCACACCTAACCTCCCTGCTAAAAATCACATCTCCCCCTCCTGCTGCTACAGGTAGCGACAATCACATGAATGGATAACCACTTGACACCGTCGGTTGCAAAACTCCCTCACTGTTGTGACCTTGAAGTCCTCGTGCCCATAAAGAAAATGGCAGCGATGCTTTTAGATCAAGATTCATCACCAGGTATTAAACGCCCTTCCCCCTTCAGTGATAATTTCACCATCCCAAGAACTCCCACCTGTAGCAAGCTACATCACGGAAATCGACTTCATGCTTCCCCAAATTTCGAATGCGATTAACTCTAACTCGATGTCCTCGCGTCGACTGCCCTCAAATCCCTCATCGCACCGGGTACTAACTTTTCAATCTCTACACAGTCGTGCACCTCCATTAGATAGTGCCTTCACCCGAAACTTGCGATGCAATTTGATCACGATTTTTGTTTTAATTTATTTTGTTGTTTAAATCGAAGTAAAGGGGAGAAATGACTGGCTTCGCTTTTGAGTATGGAAATGATTTTTAAATTTATGTAATTAAAAATTTGATCTTTATATGAAAATCCTTTGAATAAAAATATGGTCTTTAGCTAGAATATAAAAATACGATTTTTATGTATGTCACTAAATCAAAGGTTTGATTTTTAATGATAAGAAAGATTTGATCTTTAGGGTTAGAAAGATTCGATCTTTAGAGTTAAAAAAAATAGATTTTTATTATGAAGTTAGCAACCTAAAAATTCGATTTTTATACGAATGAAGGCGGAATAAAAATAGAATTTTTATAATGAAAGTGGATTGGTAAAGATACGATTTTTGTTTATGTAAAGATAGTTTTTTTTTTTAAAATAGAAAGATCGGATTTTTCTATATATGAAGTAAGAATAAAAATTCGATTTTTAGATATATGAAGTGAAGATAAAAATAAAAATAGAATTTTTATCCATATAGAGTGATTATAAAAATTTGATTTTTATATACATAGCAACAATATAAAAATGTGATTTTTATATATGTAGCGGCTACAGACAATGAAATTGGCAAAAGGCGAGAACGACGAAGATTTCTACAAATGAAGAGTCGCGATGAATTGGTTTAGCTAGTCGGTGAGAACTTCTCACTTTTATTTTTATTTACTAGGATGCAGACGGTGCTTAGTAGCACCCGACACCCGTGACCATGGATGACTTGTGTGTTTGGTTGCTGTGTTGTGAAATTTGATTGTGTGAAGTGGAATGAAATAAAATATTTTATAGTGAAAAATATTTTATAGTTAAAATATGATTTTTAACGTGTATATAAAATAAATAGTAATAAACAAATCGGACGATTTGTTTATATACACTGAGTTGACTGATATTGATTGGGACGGTAAATTTTACACATCGCCCAACTGCACAAATAAAATCTGTGTTTGTTGATTTGAAACCCCACACGGGTATTGGGATGACATTTAACGTACACTAATCCCGATTGTTTAGTTGTATGTTAATCGATGGGTTGATAGACTGTGTAAGCGTTAATTATTTATATTTAATGCTTATGCAGTTGTGTGGTGCACTCTGGATGATGGTTGATAATTTATCGTTGCTAATATATATTCATGTGTTGAATAGAAATATAAATTCAAGTGTTGAATAGAAATATATATTCATGTGTTGAATAGAAATATAAATTCATGCGTTGAATAGAAAAAAAAATTCATGTGTTGAAGAAAATATTCATTTATTGAATAGAATAACGAAGTTATTGAAATATATAAAGCCGTGTTGGTTAGATTGACGCCATTTTGAAGCGAACGATATTTATATCGATTATATTCGTTTTTATAATGAATATAGAAAAGGAAGTGATTTCAAAATATAACGTTTTGAAAATATTATCATTTGTATATCGATGATGTGGAATATTCAATTTTCATTCGAAACTGAATATGAAGTTGAAATCATTTCGAAAACGAATTTAAAACGATTTATAAAATACGTTTTGAAAGGAAATCGAGGAAATATATATATAATATATATATATATATAATGGCCTGAATAGAACGCGCCGCGCCGCGGCAGTTCGCGAATTTCGACCATTGACTGCGAATGGATATTACAGGAGATCCGACCGTCGGATTATCCTAAAACTGGAACCGTTGGGTTCGTATCGAAAAGAGCTTTCTAACGAATATTAGAGATTTGAAATCTAACGGTTGGATTTGGAATTATGTCCAAATCAAATTTGGAAAAGGTCGTTGTAAGTGCAGTTCGATGGCCGTTGATGGAAATCGACTGTACGTACCTTGATAAAATTATTAAAAATAGTAATAATTTGTGTAAAATGATAAGAAATGATTTGTGAAGAATTGGGATGAAAATTCCATATTTGAAAAGATAAAAATAGATTTTTTATCAAAATGAACTAATTTTGAACTAGAATAATAATTTATTTATTTTTAAATAAATAAATTCGATTTGAAAGGGTTTTAAAAGTAACCAGAAGTTTCAATAATTGGATTGGAATGACTTGAATCGAAATTGTCTTTAGAATATTTCGATGTTGGATTTCGTGATTATACAGATATTGTTATGGAAATTTGAAAGATAGATTTATATCTTTATTTTCAATACGATATTTGTTGGTCGTAGAATTTGATATTGAATATAAGCCGATATATTTTCTATTTAGAGCCTTGTATTTAATATCAAATGTGATGTGGGTTTGTCGAGAATGGTATCTTTAATAATACCGTTCTTAAACCCAGTTGAGAAAAAGATTAAATCTTTTTATTTAGATTTAATGAAGTGTACCAATTAAATGGGATTTAATTGGAATTGGATTTGAATGTGATTTTGGGTTTATAGTGAACCGTGTTTTAAATGACATTGGTTCTTTAACCTAGTTAAAGGCAGGATGTGATCTCCCAAGTTAAATAATCATTAATATTGATTTTTGGGTAGATTAAAACTAAGTGGAGTTTTAATGAATCTTTAATTAGATTGAAGTGATCGAGAATGGAGTATCACCAGTTTTGCTCCAGGCGATGGTTAAATTTTTAATTAGATTTGAACGTGAAATGGTAATTGAATTTACCGATAATACCATGGTGTTAGATATGAAGTATGACCAGTTTTACTTCATGGGACGAATAGGTTGGGATTGGGAAATAAAATAAATGATTACTTCGGTGTGGTTCCCTAATCCCGACTAGTTTGAATTGATATTCAAAGAAGATTAAAGAATAGATTTAAAGAATTTATCTTTGATAAAATTAATGGGAACCTTTCCCAAAGTGTAAGAATATTTGAATAAAAGAATATTTTGAATTGGAATGAGGCGTATGTTGCGTTTGTGTAACACTTGTTTATTATATACGCGAGTTATTCATAAAGACCGGGTTATCCCATTCTGAATAACTGATTCGACGTGGTGTCAAGGATGAAGACGGTGGTCGAAGACCAGAGGTCTTCACATCGTTTGGGTGATTACTGATGATCTTGATTGGGCTGTACACCCAAGAGGAGGGAATCAGTTGGTGATCGTCCAGATGTACTTGGAGATCAATGGATATGCGAGGTACAAGGTGCCTCCGGTTTCGTTCAGACCCAAAACGAACTTGTAAATGGACTGTGTGTCTGACATTGGATTTTATTCTGTGTGATTGATTTCTATTAAATATATATCTGTTTGGCGACGGAGAATTTATTCTCTTGTTTAACACCCATCTCTGAGACGTACGAGCTCAGAGGTTATATATTGATGGATATCAATCGCATGGAGTGAATTGTCTGTGTGGCATGCCTAAGTGGAAAATGATCATGGCTTTTGTTGAAAAGCAGAGTCTTGTGGATCAAAGCACAGCCTATGTGGCACAACTTTGTATAGCGTTGATTCGCGAGCCTCACACCCCGGTTGTGAACCCGAAACGGGAGAGGACTTCAGGGAGGGCATGCCTTTCCTTCTAGCTAGAAGTGGCGTTAGTGGTTTTACACGCCCTGATGAGTTTGACTTCTGTGGTTATTGCTACTGCGAGGCGCCTCAGATATATCGGTGACTATGTGGAGCCGATGGAGTCATTGGACTCATTGACACCCTATAGGGTGGGGAAACCCAGTATTCAGGCATTTTAATCCACATCGGTGGATCGGCCCTGACGATCCAAGGGACGATGCGTTCTGTTCCTGAGGGGCGGGCCAGAGCGTCTCGAATTCGGTAAGGACGATCCCTTGCCTTGGTTCACAGATGGAAATCCAACTTCCAATGCGTGACATGTGCGGTTTTGATTATAGAGCCTAGTATTGGCGACATGATGTATGGTACCCATGCCGTCTATGATTAATACTTATGATTGAAATTGTTTTGACACTATACACTTATAGTAATGATAAAAGATGAAATCTAGCGTATCAAGCATTTTTTGGCTATTATAAGGTAAAACCCTATCCTCCGGCTTGTGTTGCATTGTGTGATGGGACCTGGGTCTTATAATAGCTTCATTGTTCTTTATTTAGCATTGCGCTGTTGTTTTATGCACTAGTGTTCTTGGGAGGAAACCCATTCCGTGTTATACGGCTTGGTCCCTTGATTTACCTAACTTTAAAATAAAGATTAATAACTGTTTTAGTTCTCACACCAGTCACATGACTGACCTGGAGTTTATTGTTTTAACCTAAACTCTGGGTGCCTTTATTTTGACACGGGCAGCTAGTAGTTTTGGTTTTGCAGATTTATATTCACAGGATCCTGATTTATAGCTGGAACGATATCTAGAAAGCTCTGTATCCGTATATTCTTTTCAGTTGTATTTTGTATTATTTTCCGCTGCTATGAAATGTAATTTAAATCTCTGATGTTTTCTGTGTAATATTTATTTATACTCTGTATATTCTTGTATTCTGATGAATTGTTGTAATAAGCAATGAAATGTTCTTCTATTTGCGTTCTGGTTTGTCATGTTCTCAAAACAATCAGGGGTTTCGAACGGTCTTGGTCGGTTAAGCGATCGATTCGGATCGAGCGGAATTCCTTTTCGTTACGTAATAAGTCTTTAATCTAGACTAAGAGTTAACTCTAATATTACATCCTTAAAATTATGATATAAGAAAAGCAATTTAATCCAAACAGTTAATCAATTCAAACATAAAACCAAACATTTCTTGTATTTCTATTCATCCTAAAACTTATAAAGCTCCTATTTAACCACTAATGAAATTTAATCATGTCAAGTAAGTCAATCAAGTTATTCAAGTTAAACAAATCAAATAAACCAAACAAGTCAATAAATTTAATCAATTCAACCAAATCAAACAAGTCAATCAAGTTATTCAAGACAAACTAACTATATTTTATGTTTAATAATCCTATGTATTTTTAAGACAATAATTCCTCATATAGTATACTTGTTATATGTGGAGTTAAAGGTTAATATGTAATGTAGTTTGTTGGTAATAATGCAATATGACATATGCAAAACAATATGAAATGATATACTGAATGAAATGCAATTTGTGATGTAAATGATTTTAATTTGAGATGTAGTCTAATGATGTACGATATGAAATAAGATGTGTAATGGTAATAATATATAGAATCATATGATGATGATATGCATTTCTATAAAATATACTTAAAGTAATATCTAAATATTATGCATATAATAAAATATTTGAATCAAACAAGGATAATGATAATGTATAGACTTAGGTTAATTATACTAATGAAAGTGATTGAAATAATAATAATAATAATAATAATAATAATAATAATAAAGATAAGAGTTTAAAAAAATATACATGATAATTAGTAAAATATTCAAAATAATTATGGAGTTAAATAATATTAGTAGGGTTAATATAGTAAGAATTGAAGATCTTTTTAGAAAGAATATAAAATTATATAAAGTAGACTATAAATATATATTCATAATAGTATATAAAGACTAATTTTGAAAAGAACTTAAAATTTGTTATGAGATATACAATAATCTTATTGATACAAATTAATTTTAAATTCAAACTTTTAGAAATCCGAACATATTTATTTGCTAAAGAACAATTTATATGTTCAATTTTTTAAAAAGAAATCTATAGTTATAACAAAATTACTTTAATGAAAAATGATAATATGAAGTATTATATAAAGTTATAATTTCTTATGTTTAAACTATATTTTTAAGACATAAAAATCAGATATATATATATATATATATATTTCTTTATACCAAAATATTAAGTTAAATATAAAAATCAAAATTAGTATGAAGTTACAAATAGTGTTTATTATAATTATCCCAAAATTGTTATTATATGTAAAAAAAAATATAAGTTAAACTATATATGCTTAAACTAAAGATATATAAACTTATATTTAATAATAATATCAAATGTTTGAAAAGTTTAAATTATTTCAATCATATTAATAATTTTATTAGTTTATATATATTTTGAGACAAGTTATAAGAAAATAAGTAGATAGAAAAAGTTAATAACTATAAATTGAACTTGCATTTTCTTACTTAAATGATGAAGGGAAGTTTGAAACTTTAAGCTTTTGAAACTCAAAATTTGAATTTCATTTTACAAGCCTTTATGTTGACATAAGAACATATGTAAGTTTACGTACATGCATAAATTTCAAAGAACATACAGTTTTTCTGACTTTTTTTTTAAATTATCGATTTATATTTCAGGTTTAACTATTTCCTGAAATAATATTGATCTTAACAAACATTCAAAATTTCATTTTATTATTTTATTCGTTATTTATTATTATAGTATTATTTTGAATTTCAAAATTCAAATGTCAAATTTAAAATTTAAAATTCAAGACAAAGCAACAATTCAACTGAATAAATTAAAAATTAATTAAGGTGTACCCGGTTTTTAGATCTATTTCTTCAATATTTACTGAATTCTAAATTAATCTTCTAGAATTTGATTATGAGATCTGCTATATTGCGACGGGCTCGTTTTTCTGATTAGGATAGTATATTCATTTGCTGAATTTGAACATCGTATGAGAAAGATATTTAAGATTTAGTAGTTCAACCAACTTGGCACCAAAATTTGAATTTGAATTTTGAATTTTGAATGAATGGACACTTCTATCACTATATAAAGGCCCAAAAGTCATGTCTCTTCATAACCACTTCTCTTCTTCTCGTTTTTCATTTTTTATCAAACTTTCAGGAGGCATAACTTCTTCGTTTCTTGTCGGAATTGGATGAAATTAGCGGCAAATCGAAGAGGAATTCAAGCGCTATGATCAAGTGACCATTTGGGGAAAAATTTGGATGGTATGAGGTGTAGAAAGTCAAAACTGTAAGAGATATGCATGAAATCCCGTAACAGTTTATCAGTTTTGCATATCCAACTTCAGATAGTCATATCCCACTCAATTTTTGATAGGTTTTTGACGATCTACCCATCCAATCGACCGTTATAACAATAACTACAATTTGGAAAAGGATTTGGGGGCAATATAGCCTAACCTGTGGATACAATTTGAAGATCTTTGTCAACAGTTTTGATTTCCTTCTCTCTTTATTCACCAAAACTTCATTTGATCATTACTTGATCAATTCTTGATGGAATCTCATGAAACCAGCGACATTACGAAGCAAATGAAGAGAAGTACAGTATGAAGATAAGTTGTAGATGAATATCCAAAGTCATAAAGTGATCTGGTACCCGTTTCTTTGCTGGTTTATATTATATATATATATATATATCCATTTTTTCTTGATGTCTCGTCACCAACCGTCGTTACTCTTCTCCTCTCTAATTTCTTTTCATAATTTGAATTTTCGATAACCACCATTTCGGAGTTTGAATTTCCAACAACCATGTCACCCATCTTTTCAGAGTTTGAATATCCAATAGCCATATAACCCATCTTTTCCTGTAAAACAACACAGCTTTTCAAATAATCAAATGACTTTTCAAATAATTCAAAATTATTTTCAAACATTCAAATGACTTTTCAAAATAACAATAATATCATGATGGTTTTGTAAAATATCCATATATCAAAATTTTCAAAATTTTAAATTTTGAATTTCAAAAAGTCAAATCATAGTAACTTGATTTTTCAAAAAATCAAATCATAATGATGTAATACATAAATTTAAACTAGTGTTCAAATTTTGCCATTTAAAATCTTCAAAAATCAGATTATGAACTTCTTGAAAAACCTTGCTCTAATACCAATTGTTAGGGAATGCGGAATGGATCGTTAAGGCAAAGCAAACACTTGAGGGGGGTGAACAGTGTTTGTAAGAATTTAAACAAAATCTAAAACTAATGTGAACTACGGGATGAATCAAACACCACAAACACAATCACAGACACAGATTCAAACACAAATGCAAAATAAAAAGAAATAAAGAGGCAGAAAAGGAAAGAAAACACCGGATTTTATATTGGTTCAGATTGCTCCTAATCTAGTCCTATGCAACGCTGGATTGGACAGAGTTTTATTACCATTTCCAATAGTCAAGTACAACTTCCTTGATTTCTCGGCTACAAGGACACGCGGATTCCTACTTGCCCGATTTCACAGCTACAAAGACACACCGATTCCTATTTCCATGATTTCATGGATACAAGGACACACTGATTCCTATTTCACTCAACCTAAGAAATTAAAAACAGCCCTATAACTCTTCAATAGCACTTGATTCAGAAAGTAGAGGGTAGAGAGTGTAGAGAGAAGAAGTTTGATCAAAACGGAATTGAATTCGGCAGAGTATAAGTGTAAAAACCATAAAAATGATTAAGAATAATGGTGTAGAGAAAGAGGATGAAGCTAGAGAAGAAGAGATAATAAAAAATTCGGTTTTAACCCCTTTTTATAGAATATGAAAGGTTGCAATGGTTCTAAATCGTTTCAAATAGTGAAAAGACACTTCCTTTCAAAATCTAAAAAAGTGACAGTTGTATGTCGACATAATGTTTTTGGTATGTCGACAAACCCTTGTATATTTTTGATTTTCAAAGCATTTTTCAAGTTTTTTGATATGAAAATAATTCTGTAAATTCTTGAGTAAAAATCTAGTGTTGTAAATTAATATTATATGATAGAAAAGCATATGAAAACATAAATTCAAACTATATAAATATATTTATAAAATTATAAGATTTTAAACTATATAAATATAAAGTACAAGAATATAAATATAAAGTATATAAATATATAAAACTTAAATTTGGAAAACAAAGAAGAATAAAAAAAATATTGAGAGGATTAAGGATAGAATTGAAAATCAGAATTTGAAAATTAGAATTAGAATTTGAACCCGGGGTGCTATTTAGAGTCTTACAAAATCTAGACTCTATAACTATATTAATCTTGAACTCTTGAATTCTTGAAATCTTGATTACTCATGAGTCTTGAAATTTCTTTGATCTTTGAATCTCTATCATCTTTATAACTGTATAGTCTTCAGTATTATTTCCTGTATATAATTCACACACACACACACACGCACACACACACACACACACACACACACATATATATATATATATATATATTCTACACAAAAAGTGTTAGTATATATTTTATAATCAATGATAATTGAAATAAGGTTGTTGTCATAAAAACTCCATTCTCCAACAGTTGTTTGGTCCGTGGACGTAGGCATAGCCGAAACATCTTTGTGTCTTCTTCTCTTCTTCTATTTTGTTTTGTTTCATGATTATTTTTCATTAAGTTAGTAGTTGATAACTAATTGACCAACTAGATCCTGTTTTGTTATATTGCTTCTGCGTCTTTTGTATTCCGTTGTGCAGCTTTGGAGTTTGTGCAAATTCAAATCAATATTTTGCACAATAGTTTGGTATTGGTGCAATTTGTGTAATTATTCGCACAACAGATTGGTATCAGAGCAAGGCGATTTGTTTTAAATTGTGCATAAATTATTTACAAAGGTTGGTAGGTTCAATGGTGGTTATGCTATCATTATTTTGGTGGGAAATGAGTCATTGGTGGAGAAATTATGTTGAGAGAGAAGAGTGTTCCAAGCTTGGAACTTCGATGTAACTTGAGCTCCAGTTTCTCATTAAAGTGGAGTTATATTTTAGAACGCGGCCTAACCAATAGTAGAAAAGAGACTCTTTGTGTAAAATAGCTCGGCGTAACTGGTTAGAAGTGGTAGCGACCTAAGATGAACCGCTAGAGGTGTTAGCGGTCTTTTCAAATGTTTGATAACTCTATGTAACTTTAAGTTTAGTTGAGCAATGCTCGCCAAGGTGATCTGTTAGGTGTGGCTCGCATTATATGAGCGTTAGGTGATAAAGAGTTTAATGTGTTGAAGGGACCATTGGATTTAGAAACTATATCTAGTGTAGCTGATTTTGGTGACAATTTGACGCCGTTGAGGTTTATCAACTTGTGATGTTGTCTTGGAGAGTTCAGTTCATAGAACTGATTTCTGGCGAATTTGGTGCAATTGTGGTACATCGTCAATTTTGTGATGCCATCTTGGAGAGTTTAGTTCATAGAACTGATTTCTGGCGGATTTGGTGCAATTATGATACATTGTCAATTTTGTGATGTCGTCTTAAAGGAATGGTGCTACATGCAGGTATTTGAAAGGAGAGATATTTATCTTGCATATAGAGATTTGGATTTTGGTTTGTGTTTCAATTGGTGATTGAAAGAATCATTTTTGGCCTTGGTAGTGTCGACATTACTTTGGAATCTGCCTTCTTCTGATTTTAGATATTTGCAACATTTTGTTGGCGGGCGGGAAATAGTTTGAGCTTGTTAACAAAGTATGATGGGGGGTAGCTTTTTTGAAACCCAAGGGTAATTAATTTACAAGGACAATTAGCCTTTAAAATTTAATCATAAGGACAACCGTCTAATATTTTATTCAAAATGACAGCGGTCGTCTAGTATTTTATTCAGAAGGACATAACTTACTCTCATCCAATTTCCTCCAGTAATATTCAACGATCAAATCACACGAAATCACGAAATCAAATCACACGAAATCTTCTTCTCTGATTTCTCCATCTATATTCAGCGTTGGCCATCTTCGATTCCTCCAGCGATATTCACGAAATCAAATCACACGAAACCAATTTTCAACGATTCATCATCTTCAAAGAATCTTAATTTGGAAATATTATTGGATCTGAAGGTTGATTTTTTTTTATGTTGAGTTTAGCAGTAGTTTTTAGATATCAGCTTGTTATTTTTTAAGTATCAGTTCTCCTGTATTAATTGTGTTATGCTATTGTGTTTAAAGTTTTGGTGCTATGTTAGTTTTGTACATGTTCTGATGCATTAGGTTTGCAAATCAATCGAAATTATTTTATTTTTATCAATTAAACTATGATGTAAACAATTATTGTATTAGTTTTTGTTTAAAATAATATAGCAGTTTTTAGGTATTAGTTTTATATTTTTTTAGGTATCAGTTTTACAGTATTAGTTGTGTTATGTTTTTATCCATATGATTTTGTTGTTGTGTTAATTTTGTAGTTGTACTCTTGCATTAACTTTATAACTCAGTCGAACTTATGTCATTTTAATCAATCAATATGTGATGTAGACATTTTTAGCATTAATTTTTCGTTAAAATATTATAGCAGTTTTTAAGTACCAGTTTTGTATATTTTTTTTAGTTATCAGTTTTTTGACTTTGTGTATAAGAACTATGTCAAGGGGTTGCAGATTTGAGTTGTTTGCTTTGGTAAATGAATTTTTTGTTACACAACATTAATTTTAACTGACACCAACTGATTAGAAAAATAATACCAATCAACTCAATTCAAATCTCACAAAAATTATATTTATTCTCAATAATACCCATTGATATTAATTCATCACTTGTATTACACCGCATATTATACTCAAGTTAAACTAAATATATCGAAATTACACCAAAAAGTATCAGTTTTACAACTGAATTTTACCAAAAATGATACCTAAGTACAGTGAAGAAAGAAAATAATAAAAAAATGATACTTACTCTGGTATAAAACTGATGTATACAAACTATAAAAAAATGGTACCTACAATGATACAGAACTGATATCTAGCCACTAAAGTAAATAAATAAAAATAAAATTGATATTTACAGCAGTGAAAAACTGATACCCATAACCTGAAAACAATAGTAACACTAAAATTGATACCTACCGAGAAGTGAAACCGATACCTAAAAACTGCAAGCATGAAAATAACACAAAACTGATACCTATAGAGACATATAACTGATACCCAGTAGCTGAAACAAAAAAGAATAACACATTAAATTGATACATACAAGAGGTTAAAACTGATGCTCAACATTCAGATCTCATATAAGTGATCATAACAACATCATATCATATCATACCAATAACACATTAATGTAGGTATCATATGATACAAGTGATTAAATTATAGCAACTTTCTATACAAGTGATGAATTAATATCAGTGGGTATTATTGAAATAAAAATCATTTTTGTGAAAAAAATGAATTGAGTTGATTGATATTTTTTTATCACTGGGTATCAGTTAGAATTAATATTGGTATCAAAAAATTCAGTAAATACATAATAACAAAAAACATAAAACAATAAATACAGTAAAACTGATACCTATAAAAAATAAAAATGATACTTAAAAACTGCTATAATATTTTTTAAAAACTAATGCAAAAAACTGATACCTAAAAAAATATAAAACTGATACCTAAAAACTGTTGTATAGCCGAATATTAAAATGATTACAAAACTAAATTAAAACGATTATAACAATAAACAAAAATTAAATTGATGCAAACAGATAACAATAAACAAAAATTAAATCATTTGCATTTCAGATTGCAAAATCGATTGCAAAATTTAATGATGAGATCTGAATTGCGCGAGCCCCTCAAAATGCACGAGATCGATTTTGCAATCTGAAATGCGCAAGCAATACGGATGTTTGAAGATCAAAGTATGCAGAAAAAAATTGCATTGGAGATAATGACGAGATCGTACCGAGATCGAAATGACGTAGAAGAAACAAAGCACTTGATTTAGGGTATTAAAAAACAGTGTAATGTCCTTCTGATTAAATTATTAACAAGTTTGTCCTTGGGATTAAAATTTTAATGGGCAGTCCTTATGGTTAAAAAAGCCTTGAATTTTGTCCTTGTGATCATTTTCCTGTTAGGTAAATATTCATTTTTGGTTTCTATCTCAATATATGATTTTGGTTTCAGGTGGAGTTCTTTTGAAGAGTTTTATGTTAAAAAAAGAATTTAACTCGAGGTAGGGTGTTGGAGATATGTGATTTTGCATCAAGGTGGAGTGTTAAATTTTGGTGATACAAAACCACAAATAGTTGGAATTAAAAATGCAAAATGAAAAGTATATATTTTTAATATGAAAATGCATAAATTATTGATTGCATTTGCATGAGATGACAAGGAAATAAATGCAGGGATTATTTTCTTCTCCTTGCTAATGAAAGGAATTAGCGATATACTTACTATGTTTGCACAATTTTGTTATCTTAGCAATTTGCCTCAATTATTTATTACCATATTTTGGTAATTTGATTGATGACTTACATAGATTTCACTGGCCATATATTGAGGGGTAGACTTCATTGTAAACTCATCCTCGCATGGAGCCAGTGATCCCCAAATGGAGTGCCTCTTTTGTTAAACCTAATTTGAGATTTGGATATGTAAACTCTTATTTTGTAATCTCTTGTAATTGTCTCATGTGGAATAAAATATATCTCCTATGGATTGGACATACACTATCTTTTTTATGATAATGGAACTAGTATAAATATTGTCTCTCTCTTTGTTTCTTCGTTATAATTATTAATTTGTTTGGAGTAATAGAATAATTATTGGTAAATTGATTGATGCTCAATTGGAAAATATAGATCCTATTTATTGTACTCCCGCACCTGTGCAGCCTTTTTTCATAACAATGAGGGTTAAATCGTGAATTTGAAAGAAAATTGTTATTAATTTGATAATTGGTTTTAGTTTTTCATATACGTATAATTAATGTTGTAACGACCCGAGTTTACGCGATCCTGGTTATCGACATAAACTCAATGTCGACTACCCAAGCATTGGAAACACCAGTTAGTCCATGAAAGAAATTAGAGGGCGAGAATAGATAAGATAGAAACTTAGAATAGAAGAAGAAGAAGAAGAAGAACATACAACATTAGAGTAAACAAGAATCTCATAGCGGAACGAACAATATATAATAGATACATACTTTGAAATAAAACCAGTACATGCATATAGTGACATTATCAGAGTATAACACTTACAACACAGCGAAAATAACAATAGATATATAATCCTGAAGCCTCCTGCTCCAAGCTCTTAGTATATCTGTAAAATCTCGACTACTTGACTGCCCGCACAAAATTGGACACCCAAGAGTTTAGGGAAAACAAAACAAAATAAACTCTGGGTCAGTCATGTGACTGGTGTGATTAAACTCCAACCATTTGTTTAGCTTTTAAAATTCTTTTAAAATCCATACTCTTCTGATACTATAATAATGTCTAAATCAAATAAATAGCAATCTAGTGGAACGCTTTCATCTCACGTTCCACATATATAATATGCAATCAAAAACCACGGGCGCTTATTGGTTAATGAATTCCAACTGGCAAGGTATAGGACCATCTTCCGACAGTGTATCTCTAGAGAGGAATACACCAGGTTCAACAAGAACATCTTATAACCCAGGCTAAACATGACCGGTCGCTTATTTCGCTTGAGTGTACCGAATGTATTATCACCAACGGTTGGGATCAGCAGCCGTTTCCCGAAAGGGACAGCATTAAAATAGATTATAGAAGTAAAATGGAATTTCTCTAGATCAGGTGACAATACACCCTAATTGGCTGCTAACCACTTAGCCATGCGACCAACCCGATTTTATACCATTTCCGGTTGTAAGGCTAGAGGTCGTAACGTATCCTTTAAAAACCACATCTTCATTCAATTTGAATGTCACATCGTCATACCCGCTAAATCACAAATTGATTTCTCCAAACGTATCACAGGTAACAGCTAAGAGGAACGAATTCCTCTGCCACCAAACATAAATACGTTTGAAGAGATCAACTTACGCGATCTATTAAATATACTTTGTCAGACATTCTTCCATACAGGTCGTCCTGGGATCGGACAGACCGAAAGCATTATTCTGTAAATAGGACAGCCCTTGCATAACTCCATCTTCAATTATCTTCATCATATTTGATCGCAACGCTAACGCACATAAAGAGTGTGTAACAACCCGCATTCTACGCATCATAGGATCGTAGAATATTTATTTCTCTCACATACGAAGTCGTATGGTCATGTAACTTTGGGAGACGATTATTGGGGTCATTTCCCATGTTCATGATTTTTCCCGATTTTTAAATGACCATTTTACCCCTAGTTGGTACAGTTTTGGCCATAACTTTTGACTAGAAAGGAATTTTGACCAGAAATCACTTTCATTGGCTCCATATGATGGTTTACAATTCCGTAGAGTGGTCACATAAGCCAAACGGACTCACCGTTTGGGAGATATGGCTGAAACAAGTTTCAAATAGTGAAAGCAGCTTAAATGGGCTTAAGCGGGTGGTTAACAGCTAGGCCCAATGGGGGATTTCGGGATTAGGGTTATGAGGAGGCTGAAATCAGTTAGAGAACGATCTTATCCTCAGTTTCCAGCTGCCACAAACATGTCTTTCACCCTAGCCTTGGCCTCCACCTTCTAATTTCATCCCAAATCGTCTCTAATCACTTTCTAATCGAAGATTAAGCAAAACTACATCAAATCAAGGGAGGGTAGCACCAAATCAGAGAGAGCTGCTGGAACACATAGGGATTGGATCCAAATCGGAGATTATTTCAGATCTAAAGTTTGTTTGTGGCTAAGGTGAGTGATTTGCATTGTTTTTCACTAATTACTGTTAATTATGGTAATTAGCGAAGATTAGCGAAGATTAGCGAAATTATGGCTCAGAAAAATCTAGAAAAATTCCTAAAATTCTAAAACATCATTTTATGCCTCTGATATGAATTTGGGTTAATTTTGACTAATTTTTCAAATCCCGAAATTTGGGGGATTAAGGGGTGATTAGTGGAAATTAGCGAATTTATGCATGATTAAAATCTGGAAAAATATTCAGAAATTCAGAAATATTGTTTTAGACCTATGTTAGAAAATTTGGGTAATTTGGTTAAGTTTTGCTAATCATACTGTTAGTTGTTCTTAAACATGATTAAGGGGGAAATATGGTTTTTTTGTATGTTTGATCCGTTTTGACCTACCATATTGATGTTTTGCTGTTGTGGATGTTTATACATGTTGCTATGACTGTATGGTATGCTTTGTGATTGTTTAGAACAATTAGAATGGTCGAAAATGCCGTCGAATGGCGTAAACAACTCGTTGGACAAAGTGCAGGAACTGCAGACATGGACCGGATCGGATCCCATTTATCCGAATCGAACCACTCTCCACGATCCGACCCGATCCGCTTGTGGTGATGGAGACCGACCGATCCGCCTGGAAGCTCGTGAACAGGTGGCCAAGGAGGTGCAACTCGCGAACCGAACCGCCCGTGGAGTATTTTTCTCCGACCCGAACCCGATGGCATCCTCCGATCCGAGCCGAAGGAACTTGTCACGAACCAAGATGTTAAGCACGACCTGGGTTGTATCCGAACCGATCCGGAGCTTGGCTACGATCCGAACCACCACGAGTTGTGGTATGGAGCACGACCCGACCCGATCCGGTGCATCATGGAGGGACTTGAGGAACTTGATCTGATCCGAGGTGATGAAGCAATCCGAACCGAACCAAGGAAGAAGGAGAAGACCGATCCGGTGATGACCAATAACCCGAGATGCAAAGGTAGTCCAAATGGAAGTTAGAGCTTAGGATCCAGTTGGGAACCAATGAGTTCACTTCATGGTTGGGCTTTACTACGGGACGTGTGCAAAGGGGTTGTCGGTATTCATAACTTTGGTTCACCACTGAGAGATGGATAGTGGGCTTGTAGTGATAGTTACACGAGATTGGATTCCGTCATGGCCCAAAGTATTAGGTGACCAAAGTAGTGGATATTGTATGCTTTACGCACTGAGTGAGGGATGTGAGGATGATTGCTATGCTTGATTGTTTGACACCACTATGACATGCACACCCCCACCCCCGTATCTCTTACACAGTATGTTAGTGGCACCTTAGAGTATTGTACGGTATGTAGTGCTAACTCTTTGGTTGCAGGTCCAGGTTCAGGTGTGATTGGATTATACCTGTTATTGTTCTGTTTTGTTGCTTATCGCTCATACCAGGCTTTATGTCTGACCCAGAGTTTTATGTCTCCTCTTATTACTCTGGGTGCTCACACGAGCAGACTAGAGACAGGTTATGGTTAGCTGGTGATGCGCGAGTAGCTGATTCGGAGGCGAGTAGGAGGCTTCCACGTATGATATATAGACATTCTCCCTGTGTCGCCGGTGGTCGCTACGTGGGCATTAGTAGTGTACCTCCTTTATCTTGCTTTTGTTTTGTTGAGACAGTTTGAAAAGGTGTAATAATGTTGGCTTTGAATCATAAGTTGTACTTGGATTTTCCGCTGCTATGTTAGTTTATTTTCAGCTTATGTACTGTCTCTCCTGTTTTATGTCAAGTACGTTGTTATTGTATTTTATCCTATGCGCTGTGAGACATTCTGCAGGTTCCTTGCTTAGCTCATTTTCTTCTTTCTTTTCTTTTGATGACTGTTCCGTGCTAACTGGACATGTGTACAGCGCACTTTTGGAGTAAATGTCGGTTGGTGCGGGGCAGGCCGTCGGTATTAGAGCTCTAAGTTACGTAGTTAACCTAGGGAAAGACACTAGGGAGAGATAGTATGTATATGAGAGAGCATATTTGTGATTACTTTGGTTTTCAAAAGATATATATATACTATTAGTAGTATAAGAATGAAGTCGTACTGCGCTAGCACCACTATGGGGTCGTTAATCGTTTCCCTTTTACAGATTGACGATGAGCCGATATGCTAGAGGTGCTGGTAGGGGAGCCAATAATGGGAATGCTGCTGACATGAGGGCGATGTTTACTGACCTCATGAGAGACATGCTTAGGGAGGTGCAAGGGGCAATTCCCAATCCCGGAAATGGTGGTGGTCCAGTAGTGCAGGCGCCTAGGGTCGATTTCGCCAAGTTGTGCAAGGATTACACTAACCTTGGTGGGAAGCCGTTCCACGGAACGGAGTCGGCCACAGATGTTCAGGATTGGTTGGATAGATGTGATCGTATTTTCGACGACTTGGGTATCGAGGATGCGATGAAGAGAAGGCTAGCGTCTCGTCAACTGCAAGGGCGAGCGATGAATTGGTGGAATGCCATTAGAACAGCTACTCCAGAAGATCAAGTTACTTGGAATCAGTTTAAGACTCGCTTTTGTGATAAGTTTATTCCAGCTGCTCATAAATCAGAACTGTTCCGGAAGTTCTTGGAGCTTAAGCAGAACGGTAGAGCAGTCTCGGAGTATATCGCTGAATTCGACACTTTATCGAAATATGGATGGTCCCTTATCGATACAGTCGAAAAGAAGAACGAGAAGTTCATAACCGGCTTGGATGAGTACTTGGGGGAAAGACTTATAAACCATATCGATGAGACGTTCGAGTCTATTGTAGGAAAGGCATTAAGGTCAGAGAGCCTTTTCCTTAAGTCGAAGACTGAGGTTGCTACGACATCTGCAGAGGAGCCAAAGCCGCAAGCAGGCAGTGAAGGCAAGAAGAATTCCCAGAACAAGAGGAAGCAGAACCCGACCAAGGATGGTCAGAATAAGAAAAATAAGAAAGATGGCGAATGCTTTAGTTGTGGAAAGAAGGGCCACTATGCCAGAGATTGTTGAGAAAAGCCTGGGGAGAGGAAGTGCTTTAACTGCGGCCAAGTGGGACATCACAAGGATGATTGCCCACAACCTCCTAGGGAGAAGCAGATTGTGAAAGCGTATGCTATCAACGTTGTTCCTTCTTCGTCGAATGCTCCAAGTGCGGTGCAGAAGGGAAACGGTGTCGTTATAAAAGGTATGCTTTCTATTTAAGATGTTTCTGTTCGGGTATTGTTTGACAAACCCGAGATAGTCGATAGACCTCTAGTTGTGACGAACAAGATTGGTGGTTCGACTAACCTTAGCATGATTTTTCGTAATGTGGTCTTATCGAGTCATGGATGTATGTTTGTTTGTGTTTTCTTTGTTTAGGCTTTACTGGGTTTAGCATTATTTTGGGGAGTCGATCTACTCCAAAGGAATAGGGTGGTATTATGTACCTACCTAGTGATGGCGATAAAAACTGGAGTTAAGGAAGCTAAGAGATTATCGTTGTAATAAGTTTTAGTTGTCTCTGGGAGGCAAATGAGTGCTCCAGTGCTAGATTGTTTTTCTAGTATCACCTCACGTGGATTGTCCGAACTCGGAGGAGGTGTTCCTTGGGTGCTTGTCTGATATTGGTTTAGGCCTTTGGGGCTTGTGCTTGGGGAATGTCGATTTCGACTAGGATGGTTTGCATGAGGGGTAAATAGTTGTTGTGATTTTTCATTGGATGATATCTTGGTTTACTCGAGGAGTGATGGGCAGATGGAACATGATGAGACTGTTCAACGGTATAGACTGCCCAGAGTTAGACTCGATAGGGTTATGAGATTGCTCGAGTGGGACTCGGGAAAGATGCAAAGTAATGGTTGTTTAGGACCCTATGTTGATGTTCTCTATTGGATAGTAGAACTTTGAAGGAATAGGATGTGTTCGTTGATCATGGAAGATACAACGAAGATTAGGGCGATTCAAGTTGGACTTGAACTCGTAAAAGAAAATGGGTGTTCGTTGATCTTGGAGATGCAACGAATAGGGAGATGACTCATGTTGGACTAGAGTTTGTCACTAATGGACACTCAAGACTGGGTCTGAGTTATAGATTGACTCGAGTTGGACTCGAGAAGGCTGCAAGGAATTGGATTCGGCTTGGGTTGGACTCGAGAGGGCAGCAAGACAGTGGATAGACTTGGGTTGGACTCAAGTATTTTAGGCGGACTAAAAGCAGGGGTATCTGGGGACGCCCGTTACCTTGGATCTGTTGGACGTGATCTAGTTATCCTTGGAAGATAAACGTACGTTGGACGTACGGTAGTCTGTAGGGAGGCGGGGCTTCCATTGGCCTGGGATTGGTTGGACCAGTCAAGTAGGCATCGGTGTATGTATGGAGGCTGGGCTTCCATTAGTTATTGATGTTGGTTGGACCAGACATACTAGAATCGACATATTGGGATTTGTTAGACCAATCATGTAGGTGTCGATGTGTTTATGAATTTAGCAGGTGATAGGTAGGACATGTTTGATGGATGTTATGGTTGCTATGTTGTCCCTATTTTTCTTCCCTTGAGTAGACTATCACCTGTAGGGTTCCAGCGATGGGGAACAAAGTGATTGTAGTAAGGCTATGAGCCAGTGCAGTGGAGTTGTTATGACTTCATGGGGGCAGAGTGGACATAGCAAAGGACTAGTGGCTATGGATCAGTGCAGTGGAGTCGCCGTGACTCCATGGGGCAGAGTGATCATAGTAAAGAATTTGGGTACGGTAATAGTTGCATTGAGTAGGAGACATGCCAGTTTAGGGGTTTTGTTTCTAGGATGGAAGCAACTAAAGTATATCACAGGATATGATTTCGGGCCCAAGAGTGAGTTGGATTCAGAAACACTAGTAAGCTTGACGATTAGATCGATTTTGATTGAGTGGATTGGTTCCAGTTAGAAGGACGATCCTAATCTATTGGAAACCATCTCTAGGGTAGAGATGGATATCGATGGAAAGAGAATGATTAGGTAAGGATTTGATCGAGAAGGGTGGCTTCGAAAGAATAAGGGACTAGTTGTACCCAACGTAGATGGACTGAGAGGTGAAGTGCTTAGAGCATATCATCACCCGAAATTGACTATACATCCCAGTGGTAACAAGATGTATTGAGACATGGAGCAGATCTACTACTGGGAAAGGATAAAGAAAGATGTTGGGAAGTTTATGTCCAAATGCATGAATTGCCAGTTAGTTAAAGCTGAGCAAAGGAAGCTTAGTGGTTTGTCACAACCGTTGAGAACAAGTCTCAAATGGATTATATTATACCAAGGACTAGGTCAGGTCATGATGGTATTTGAGTGAATTGCATATTAGAGAATGAAGGCTACCCAAGATAGGCAGAAGACTTATCTCGATAAGAGACGAAGAGATTTGGAATTCTTCGTTAACAACTTGGTGTTCGTCAAGATCTCTCCATTGAGAATGTGATTCGGATTGGTTGGAGAGGTAAGTTAGCACCAAGATTTGTTGGTCCATTTCCAGTCCTCGAGCAAGTTGAGAATTTGGCGTATGAAGTAGAGCTGCCTGATAAGATGGCGGGAGTTCACAACGTATTTCATGTTTCCCAGTTAAGGAAGTTTGTGCAAGACCCTAATGTGGCTATTTCACCAGATCAGTTGGACGATAGCAAGGTTGAACCCGAGGCAGTTGAGAACCGCAAGCCTATGCGTATTGTTGGGAACGATACGAAGCAGCTTCGAAGGAAGGCGGTGAAACTAGTCAAAGTCCAGAGGGGTGAGAATGAACTGTACTTGGGAAACAGAGAAGGATATAAGGAAGAAGTATCCAGAAATCTTTGCCTGGTAAGGTTTTGGTAGTGATAGTATCTACCCTTGTTAGTAAACTGCATGCTAGGATAGACTTGTTTTGCATGTTGATTGTTGTTTTATGGTTGATAGGCATGCAGGACCCTTTGTGTGTTTTGGTTAGGGAATTTCGGGGCCGAAATTTCTTAAGGGGGGGGGGGGGGAGGGAGAATGTAACAACCCGCATTCTACGCATCATAGGATCGTAGAATATTTATTTCTCTCACATACGAAGTCGTATGGTCATGTAACTTTAGGAGACGATTATTGGGGTCATTTCCCATGTTCATGATTTTTCCCGATTTTTAAATGACCATTTTACCCCTAGTTGGTACTGTTTTGGCCATAACTTTTGACTGGAAAGGAATTTTGACTGAAACCACTTTCATTGGCTCCGGATAGAGTGGTCACATTAGCCAAACGGACTCACCGTTTGGGAGATATGGCTGAAACAAGTTTCAGATAGTGAAAAACAGCTTAATTGGGCTTAACCAGGTGGTTAACAGCTAGGCCCAATGGGGGATTTCGGGATTAGGGTTATGAGGAGGCTGAAATCAATTAGAGAACGATCTTATCCTCATTTTCCAGCCGCCACAAACATGTCTTTCACCCTAGCCATGGCCTCCACCTTCTAATTTCATCCCAAATCGTCTCTAATCACTTTCTAATCAAAGATTAAGCAAAACTACATCAAATCAAGGGAGGGTAGCACCAAATATGAGAGAGAGCTGCTGGAACACATAGGGATTGGATCCAAATCAGAGATTATTTCAGATCTAAAGTTAGTTTATGGCTAAGGTGAGTGATTTGCGTTGTTTTTCACTAATTATGGTTAATTATGGTAATTAGCGAAGATTAGCGAAATTATGGCTCAGAAAAATCTAGAAAAATTCCTAAAATTCTAAAACATCATTTTATGCCTCTGATTTGAATTTGGGTTAATTTCGACTAATTTTGCAAATCCTGGAATTTGGGGGATTAAGGGGTGATTAGTGGAAATTAGCGAATTTATGCATGATTAAAATCTGGAAAAATATTCAGAAATTCAGAAATATTGTTTTAGACCTATGTTAGAAAATTTGGGTAATTTGGTTAAGTTTTGCTAATCATACTGTTAGTTGTTCTTAAACATGATTAAGGGGGAAATATGGTTTTTTTTGTATGTTTGATCCGTTTTGACCTACCATATTGATGTTTTACTGTTGTGGATGTTTATACATGTTGCTATGACTGTATGGTATGCTTTGTGATTGTTTAGAACAATTAGAATGGTCGAAAACGCCGTCGAATGGCGTAAACAACTCGCTGGACAAAGTGCAGGAACTGCAAACAGGGACCAGATCGGATCCCCTTTATCCGAACCGAACCACTCTCCACGATCCGACCCGATCCGCTTGTGGTGATGGAGACCGACCGATCCGCCTGGAAGCTCGTGAACAGGTGGCCAAGGAGGTGCAACTCGCGAACCGAACCGCCCGTGGAGTATTCTTCTCCGACCCGAACCCGATGGCATCCTCCGATCCGACCCGAAGGAACTTGTCACGAACCTAGATGTTAAGCATGACCTGGGTTGTATCCGAACCGATCCGGAGCTTGGCTATGATCCGAACCACCACGAGTTGGGGCATGGAGCACGACCCGGCCCGATCCGGTGCATCATGGAGGAACTTGAGGAACTTGATCTTATCCGAGGTGATGAAGCAATCCGAACCGAACCAAGGAAGAAGGAGAAGACCGATCCGGTGATGACCAATAACCCGAGATGCAAAGGTAGTCCAAATGGAAATTAGAGCTCAGGATCCAGTTGGGAACTAATGAGTTCACTTCATGGTTGGGCTTTGCTACGGGACGTGTGCAAAGGGGTTGTCGGTATTCATAACTTTGGTTCACCACTGAGAGATAGATAGTGGGCTTGTAGTGATAGTTACAAGGGACTGGATTCCGTCATGGCCCAAAGTATTAGGTGACCAAATTAGTGGATATCGTATGCTTTACGCACTGAGTGAGGGATGTGAGGATGATTGCTATGCTTGATTGTTTGACACCACTATGATATGCACACCCCCACCCCCGTATCTCTTACACAGTATGTTAGTGGCACCTTAGAGTATTGTACGGTATGTAGTGCTAACTCTTTGGTTGCAGGTCCAGGTTCAGGTATGATTTGATTATACCTGTTATTATTCTGTTTTGTTGCTTATCGCTCATACTAGTTTTTATGTCTGACCCATAGTTTTATGTCTCCTCTTATTACTCTGGGTGCTCACACGAGCAGACTAGAGACAGGTTATGGTTAGCTGGTGATGCGCGAGTAGCTGATTCGGAGGCGAGCAGGAGGCTTCCACGTATGATATATAGACATTCTCCCTGTGTCGCCGGTGGTCTCTACGTGGGAATTAGTAGTGTACCTCCTTTATCTTGCTTTTGCTTTGTTGAGACAGTCTGAAAAGTTGTAATAATGTTGGCTTTGGATCATAAGCTGTACTTGGATTTTCCGCTGCTATGTTAGTTTATTTTCAACTTATGTACTGTCTCACCTGTTTTATGTCAAGTATGTTGTTATTGTATTTTATCCTATGCGCTGTGAGACATTCTACAGGTTCCTTGATTAGCTCATTTTCTTCTTTCTTTTCTTTTGATGACCGTTCCGTGCTAGCTGGACATGTGTACAACGCACTTTTGGAGTAAATGTCGGTTGGTGCGGGGAGGGCCGTCACAGAGTGGTTTTCAGATAATGAATCTGATCCTGGTCTCTCCGTATTGACGATGGAAAAATGGTCAAAAATTTTGATAGCCAGTGATTTAACTATCAAAGTAAAACATGTATGCAAACAACGATATTATTTCCAGATGGAAATTCTATCGATCAATCATCAATCAACATTTATTTATTTTCCCCATTTCTCGTTTCTGTATATTCATCAAATCCTTATTTTCTAATTTTAGAAAATATACTTTATTAACTTTGGAAAACATTTCCATTTCTAATACACGCATCACTATTTTCTCACATATATCAGTCTCTAATTGTAAATTAGTAAGAGAACAACCCCCTACGTATTAACCCCGAAGGCCGAAACCAACATCAGATCGATACCTAGAAAGTCATTCAACTCAACTAATTTCTAGTCAGTTTCTAATTTCAGTAATTCCATTTAAATTCCTAATTCAAACCCCAAATTCCTTTATAATATTTTATTTGCAAAATATTTACTTTAAATCAATGTCATATTACACCCATGTGCGAAGCACGGGTCTAAACCTTCCTAATGTAAAAATTCTCTTTTTATAAAACTCTATTCATTTTCCAAATATTTCCCTTTTATAGTTCTATTTACTTTCTAAATAAATATTCCTTAATTATATTCCTTTTATAAAAATTCTATTTATTTTATATATATCCTTTTATATAATTCTATTTATTCCCCAAACGTTTCCTTAATTATTTTTCCAATATTTGTTTTCCAATTATTACCTTTTATAATATCCTATTTACTTCATATATAAATATTTCATTTTCAATATTCACTTTGAAAATTTCCTTTTTACATTCCAGTATTTCATATGGTATTTAAAATACCAAATAACATGACCAGTATCATCATAATCAATCACAGATTATATATCACATCGTATATCGCAACATATGAAAACAAACAGTATTATAATATTGAGGAATCCAGTTGGATCCCTCCAACCTGTCTCCCTGCATCCACAGATGTTAAACAATATAAATAACATCGATTTCAGTTCAATATGAAATATTCTGATAAACAGAATCAATATTTGATTAACGATTTATATATATATTGTTATCTATTATTTCAACCAATCAGCAATTTAACCAAACAATCAACACACAACAATCTATCATCATTTATCAATACTAGATTATATTTATAAAAACATAAACTATAAGAGTTAGTGGGATTTACTCGCATTGGTCGGTTATTGTTAAATAACGATAATCGATTGTCGATTCAGATTGGATAATTTATTTCACTATAAATTGTAACGAGCTCCAATTCCCTCCCAGTCAATTCCATTGTGTGATGTCCATCCATACGATCTCATCGGATCCTGTTTTGTTGAATTCCGATACCATATGATCAAGTTATGACTTATAGAATTTTTATGTTTATTTAAATTAAACTAAAACTAAAATTTAAACTTTAATTGGGCTTTCCCTTTTACCTTAAGGCTCAAACCCGTTTTAAACAACAAGCCTACCCGCACCCTTTCTTCCCCGTTGGATTTTCTGTCGCAACTTCTGTAACCTCTCATGCCATTTCTCAAACTTCAACTTCAAACCGCACCATCAACATATCCTTAAAAATCAAAATAAAAATATCTTCAAACTCCTCTTTGAATTTGCTACCTGCTCATACCCCCTCCATCAAGTTCGCACCCTCCCTTCAAACCGCGACTTACGCTTCATTGTGCACTGCACAGTAGAGATATCGACACCTTCCATCACCGATCAACCCCAAATTCTATCAACGCTTGCAACTTTCCACTACAAATCCAAATACGAACTCCATCTTTCCAAAAGCCACCTCCATCGACCCAACGTCTGAACCCTAACCGACGCTGTATCGAATCCAGCGAATACGATTAAGTTTGAATACCCCAAAAACCATACAATAAAAGAAGAGTATCACTTATTGATCACAAATATAAGCATCCCATGATTTTAGGATTTTTTTTCTCAATTTATTCCATTTTTCTAAGTTCACGAATTTGGTTTTGAGGAAGAAACAACGGTAGAATTTGATGTTAACCAAAGGAATGAAATAATAGGGTTAGAGAGGAGGGAAAGTGGTATTTATAGAAAGAAATATTATTTTTATATTGAATATTATATTTATTTTATTGAACCATTACTTTCAATTTGCTTTTAAAAATTTGTATGATCACACCCAAAAATCATGAAAATTGGCATGCAGCTACCGTTCGACATTACGGACCCAATGGAACTGGTTTCGTCGAATTCTGACTCCTTTTGATCACACAACGTATTTTTGTTGTATATAACGGTGTTGTATACACAATTATATGATTTTTTATTTGATGATAACAACCAAATAAATATTATTATTAAAGTGTTTGAAATAGTACTGTTATTCTACATCACATACAGGAATATTATATTTAAATAGAATACGACTGTATAAATATTAATATTTTCTTACACTATTTTATTTAAATATAAATACAATATATCAATCACTCGAATAGCACAATTATTTACAACTCCACTATTTAATCACTTCACAGAATTTGTAATTACACAGTACACGATAAACAAATTTTGTTCGACGACAATAAAATAATATTTTATTTCAACCAATTTGTTTATTACAAATAAACAGTACAATCTTTTCACTACAACTTTCACACTCAGTACATTTTGCATCTACACATACATTCACTCAGTTACACATTGACACATACAAACTTATATACATTCACAAACACTGACACTCTGTTCTTCTGTTTTTCCATCTTCAATCTTCTGACACAATCTTCAGTCTCCTGACTGCTTCACTGTCAGTCCAGTCATCATCTTCTTACCTGTCACATAAAACAGAAACACACACAGTACACTGCAATAGAATTTAAACTGAATATATGCGAATATAATTTTTTAAAAAAATTTATTTGCCTTAGATTTTTGGTGTGTTTCTCATCATTTTTCTAACTCGATCTGATTTTTTTAGACATCTTGTGATATTCACAGTGATACACTGTAAATACCACAAGGCAGTCAGTGTATATAAAATATTTCAGTGCAAGGACAAGATTTTTTTTCTGATGGCTGCATATACACACGTGTGCACTGCCTCGCCAATCAGAATGTAGCAGTGTGCAACTGAGGAGTAGCCACGTGGACCATCTCGACTCAGTGCAACACTCAAGCAACAAAACAAATGTCAACCAGCATAGTTAAAGTCAACACAAGTCAATACAAAAGCAGTTTCAATGTGGTCGAGCAAACATGAATAATCAATGTCAAGAACAAGTTCAATGTAAAGCCAAATGGTGAAAGACAGTTAGCATATGTAACTGCAGTCCAATGATAGAGCGTGTCAAGTTTAAAGTGTTGACAACTAAATGATCAAGGCAGCAATCAAACAACAAAAGAAAAGTGCAAGAGTTTATCGAGCAGCACAACTCAGGAACATGTAAACAGGTGGACAGTTCACATGACTGTCATGGTTCAACAGAATGGTGAGTAAGGAGGCAACAGAATATTTCAAACCAAGAATACAAATGTTGATGAAAATGCAAAGTAGAGCATGCAACAAGTTGGTACAGCTCGAAACTCAAAACAGTTTCAACTAAAATGGTTCAACAACAACTGATCAGGCACAGTATGGAGCTAAGCAAATCAAATGCAAGACAAGTGAGTGTACATGAGCTTGTGTGATAGGTTAGAATGTGCAAGCATTTAACGGATCAAAGATATGGTGACAAAACTAGAGATCAACATGGATATTTTGTCAGGGAAGTTTTTTTTTAAATAAACATTCAATTGTATAACATTTCTTGAAATAAATGATGTCTTGATTTAGTAAGCATTTTTCATAGAAACAAATATTCCAGAAATCATGGTTTTGTTTCCAGAATTGAAAATCAAATTATCTCCTTCCAGTTTTTTTCTAAAAGGGAAAATAAATTCACGGTTCAAAACAGTTTAAAAGTGGCAAGCTTTCAATGCTTTCTGAAGTGTAAAAATATGTTTTTGTTTTTGGCAAGGATCAAATACACATGTGCATTTATTATTCAGTAATCACAAATTGTGGCAAGGTTATTTTTACAAAGATCAAGAAGTTTTTTTTGGTAAGGAAACCATTCGAAACATGGCAGAGAAAATCATGCAAGGGTTCATGGAAAACAAATTAATTGACTTGCAGTTTTTCAAGATGTTTTTTCAGAAATGAAAATTTGGCAAGTGATTTCATTTGGTTCAAGAAGTTAGCAAAAAAGTTCCATAAATTAAAAGTGATGATTTTTGCAAGAAACAACATTTGTTTTAATGACAAAACTCACTTTATTTATTTCCAGAATTACTCAAAGTTATCAAGGCCAGGAACACATCAAGATTCATCAAAAAATCATGCAGGGAAAAACAATGGTTGTTTCCAGTTTTGCATCTTAGCAAAATCAATTCAAGGTGGATAAAAAGGCAGCAAATAATCTTCAAGTTCATTCAAGCTTTAAATTCACAACAGTCATGGGTCAATCAACCCAAGGAAATTATATTGGCAAACGACAATTTTCTCCTAGAATGGCAACAACTAATCCACCAAGTATTTATCAATTCAATGACATCAAAGGAAATAAAACTCGGCATGAAATTACAATTCAAAAAAGGGAACATTTTAAACCAAGGAATCCAAAGGGGGACAGACACGCAATCAATCAGGCCAAATCAATATTGATGAAATCAGAGAAAAATTAGGATTTTCTAATACTATACATACCACATCATCACTGGCAAACATGGGCATCGAAAACCAAGCATCACAAATTTCAAGCAAAGATTCAAAATCAAATTTTACTCACAGTTTCGATCGCTAGACAGAGAGACTAAATCGAATGACGAAGGAGCATCAAATTCGAGCATCAAAGATTAATTCCAGAACCTAAATTTCAACAATCAAACAACTGCATCGCGATTTGGATTTAATGAAACCCTAATTTCCATTCGAGGACCGCCATTTATTTTCTCCAGAGGCAAAGAGGAATGGGCCACACAAAATGAAGCGGTGAAACCATACCAAAGAGGGCCGGCCTATTTCAATTAAAGGGGGCTTAAGTTTATCTTAAACTAGGGTTTCTAGTTATTTTATTTTTTTGTTGTTTTTAATTTGAGTTGTAAAACCGTCCGATCAGTTTATAGATTCTGTAAAAATCTAAATGGAACCAGTTAGGGGTTTAACTGGCAGTTTACTAGTGTCTGTAAAACTAGGGGAAATCTGATCTAGGGGTCTAGATCAGTCTAGGGTTTTGAGCGTATGGTTGGAATAGGAGCAGGGATTGCGAGTGTACATGGTCTTGTATGCGGGATCTGTTCTATCACCTAGTAGAAACCTTAGGAATGCAGCAGTAGGCAGGATTTTGCCGAAGCTGGGTATATCTTGTGTCATTTACTTTCTGCATTTCTGTTTCTGCTATATTATGTGATCTGTGAATAGTTTTTAATATCCCGTAATATTTGAACTCTGCGATAAATTTCAATAAACCATATTCACCCCCCCTCTAGGGTTAATCTAGATCCAACAAGTGGTATCAGAGCCTGGTAATTTCATTAACCCTAGAATCATGGATCCTTGTTGTCAGTCTTCTAAGAGTTAGTCCAGTCGTATTCCATCTATTTTTAATGGTACAGATTTTTTAAATTGGAAATTAGAAATGGAATTATATTTAAAATCCGTTGATATTAAATGTTGGGATACTGTTATTAATGGATATGATATGGTCAATAGGAATGATATTGGATTTAATTCTCGTGCCATTCACATTTTGTATTCTTATATTGATGATGTCCAATATAACTTTATCTCTCATTGCTTGACTGCGCAGGAAATCTGGAATACTCTCAATATGAAGTATAGACAAATTGACAACAGCGGCTCAAAATCCAAAATGATCAACTCAGATTCAGATCTATGCTCGGAAGAAGAAACAAATGAAAATTCAAGTAGATCAGACGATGGAGACTCAACAGACAACGGGACTAAAAACTTCTCATATGAAGATTTGGTATATATGTGTACTGATTTAACAAAAATCATTGATAAACTCCATCGTAAAAACAAATCTTTAAAATCTAAAAATCACGCGTTGAATAGCAAAATTAACTGTTTGGAATCAGAATTTACAAATGTCATAAAATTAAATAATTCTGATTGTGAAAATTGTTTGAATTTGAAAACTGATCTCGTTCATCTCAATAAAAACATTCAAAAGCTTGAAGAAGAAATTCTTATTTTGAAAGGTAACGAGATTGAGCTAAAAGATTCTAACAATTCTTTGCAAAAAGAATTTAATAATTTTAAGGCCATCAAAAATTCCAAACATGAAATTGCTGAAAAAGGAAGCTTGTTGAAAAGTGATGTGATTTTAAATGAGCTTGAAAAAGAGATTGAAAATTTCAAGAAAGTTGAATTTGAAAAACAAATTAATTTTGAATTTGGGATTCTTGAATCCAAGACCAAAATCAAATTCCTTGAAAATGAAAATTTGATTTTAAAACAGAATGATATTGAAAAGAGAAAGATTAGCATTAATCGTTGTTCGAATCTAATGAAAGAGAATTCTGACCTTAAATCTAAAATTCAACAACTTGAATTAACTCGAATCAAATTTTCTAACGGAGAAAAATCTTTAAATATGTTGTTGAAAAATCAACTATTTTCAGGAAATAAAAATGGTATTGGTTTTGGGAAAAGAAATGATTTTGAAAATTTGAGCTCATGTGATTTTAAAAATCCTTCGAACTGCTTCAAGATGGGTCATTCTGAAAATTTGAATTTTGAAAATTCCAAAAGGTTTTTAAATCACAAACGAGGCAAGAACTGGTTTGATAACAATCTAGTTGAACAGTTATGGACCCCAAAAAGAAATAAAATGATTTTTGGAAAAACTAAACAAGTTTGGGTTCCTAAAGGCACAAAGATAGATTCGAATGGGTTGTTATACAAACAGATTTGGGTACCAAAACAAATGAATACAACTGTGAGTGGTTTTACAAACTTTGTTAGACCACTCGATCCTCTAAACTGTTAGGTGCCGAAGGAGGCTGAGGAACTGCTTTGCTAAAAAGAATCTGTTTCAAACTGCTTCATATCATTGGATCATCCACGGTTCCTTTGCCAAGTCTGTTGAGTTAGAGATTCTAATTTACATTGGATTCTAGTATGATCTCTAAACTCACCTTTGTAAATATTATTTTATTTTATTTCTTCTTCTACCCCCCCCCCCCTTTTTTTTTTTGGTTTGGTTTGATTTGTCACTGCTATATCTTTATTTCTTATTCTGTGCTTCTTAAACTTCCAGTTGCAGTAATTATTTGGAAATTTGCTTTATGTGAATAAAACTCTCTTGTTTTAACCATTTCCAGATCTTGAATGTAAATCTGTAATTATTTGCAATTGTTTTGAAGTTTAATCTTTTATTTTTGAATTCTTAATAGTGCTGAAGCATTAATATCATATCTTGAACACCGTTATTTTGAATTCTAATTTTTTTTAAGATCTGAATAATTAATGAAATTTCACACACTTATGCTGTTTTGAGTTTCTTCCGATTTATTATGGAAACGCTTAAAATATTATACTCATTACAGTACACTGCTTCTTATCATTCATGATAATTTCATTGATTTTCGGATTGGCTTGAATCACAGTGATGCATCTTGAATTTCACCTTTATTCATGATTTTTATGGTTGTAATTTGTTTGTTTGAAATCATCTGAAATTCTAGATATTTTGAATATCACACACCACTTAAATTTGAAATTATCAATCTTGTGTGAATAATTCATCATATCTCAAAACCTGACATTGATTCAAGTGATTTCAAATAAATTATTTTCTAAATTTTCTGGATCATGAATACCTCTCAAACGAGATGTAAATGATCTGAAATATCTCTTATACGTGTCAAAAATATCTTGAAAATTTCTTTCGAAAAATGGTTTTTGAAAATCACTGTTATTTCATGATGATTTGATTTAAATATTTGTTTGCTTAAAATCATTTGAACTTATTGATTTACTGAATCACACACATATCTTGAATGTAAAACTAATAATTTGGTGTGACCGATTCATTGAATCTAGAGTTTTTCATATTCCTCAAATGATTTCAAATAAAGGATATTTCTAATCTTGGATCGTGATTGATCTTATGTGACCATTCTCTGACAAGTCGGCTGTGATATTGTTTTCTGTGCGGCTCTGATACTGTTTCGAATAACTGCTTGTTCTTGTCTGCAGCTTTGAAAAATGTGCAAATTTGTTAATTCTGTCTGTTTGGGCTTTGTGATTAAGATTTGTTAATAGAGACACCAATTGGTATGAGAAGTGCTGAATTTTTATGTATATATTTGTCATATCCCTCTGTCCTGTATAGCTCTTAATATCCCGCTTGTAATTGATTTTCAATTTTAAAATTATTTATTGATTATTCATTCAGAAATTGAAATCAATATCCAAATTGAACTGTATTTATAATTCATCAAATTTATATCAGATTTTGAAATTGTGATGAATCATGACTGCAGTATATTTCACAACAAGAGGGGATTCTATTTATATTTTCATGATGGTTGAACGTTTATTATAATATCTTTGAATTGGGAATTATTTCACGACCACCTCTTTTATCTATCATCTTTCCACCATCCATTATGATTTTATATAAATATGGAGAGTTAATATCTTTTAGAAAATCTTTTTGAATAAACAGTGGAAATATTTGTGATAGAATTTGGACTATGTTATTATTCAGAATTAGTGATAATTGAAAATTTTCAATGATCTCAGTACAGTCGAGCAAATTTCATAATATAATTAATTTAGAAATTTATTTCACAGTCCATTTCTGTATCTACCCCATTTTCTATCATCCATAAATTGTTTTATATACCGAGGAGTTTTTTTTTCTTTTTAAAGCTGAAATGATAAATACATAATCAATACATAAGTTTGTCTCTATTCTCATTTAAAAATCCAAGCTCTAGTCATGCATGGTTATGAGACGACTTATAATTTATGTTGAGACTGACCCTATTTAAAAATCCAAGCTCTGGTTATGCGTGTTCAGTGTGCTTTTAAATAAAAAATAAATAAAAAGGAAATAATGTGCTGAAAAATTGAAATTAAATCTGAAATTCTCCTTGGTGTTTAAAAACCAGCCTATCAATCCATCTTTTAATCTGTGAAATCTGTTAATATTTTATGATGTATTATGATTTGTTGATTAATAGCTATTGGGATTTGAGATTGTACGATTTTGTCGCTTAAATTGAATTATTAATTATAGTCCAAATCCGTCACTGTTTTTATGCTTCAACTTATAAATCTTTTTGAAAATTAATTGAAATTCATTTTTATATAACTCTCCTCATTTATATAAATTTCATCGTAAATCCGTCATTCACTGCAATGTGAAATATGCCACTAGTTCTCAGTTTATTATGATTTTTGTTTGACTGATTGAGATTTATGATGGTCGTTCTTCCTCTTAAGATGAAATTATATTTTTAGTCGTTTTTCATATGTATTTTAAACTTTGTATCTATTTGATGATAATAAAAGGGGGATAATGGATTAGATTTTGATTTATGAGTGAATATTTTATAAATATTGTTAATTTTGAAAATTTATTCCTTCACTTCACTCGTGCACAGTTATAGTGTAACGACCCAGAAAATCTGAACCAATTTAAAAAAATTTAAATTGGCTAAAATAATGGATTTTAAATATTTATAATAAATATTTTAAATAATGGCGATGAAAAATAAGTTTGAATCGACAATTGAAAACGAATATAATTAATTATAATTATAAACAAGGCCTGAAATGGCGTGGCAGTTTCAAAAATCGAATTCAAACTTTGTCGGACTGTACCGGGTGCAAAACAATCCGGATTTTAGTGAAACCAAAAATATTTAGATCTGTTAGTGAATATCTTTCTAACGAATCCGACCAATCGAAATTTGATAGCGGGAATCAAAAGATATGTCCAGTTGAAAATTCTGAATAGTCGCTATGGAATTCAGGCCCTTAAAAATGGACATTTTGTAGATGACCTCGGATTTCGACGAAACCACTTTTGTTGGATCCGCAGTGTCAAGTTATTGCTAGGTTTCAAATTTCATAATTTTTCGAATCAATATGTGAGTGTGGCAAAAGAAAACGCGTTTGACCAGTTTTAGTTGATTTTAATCGACTGGAAATTGGCCATTTTTCAAACGGTCTCAGAATTCGACGAAACTAGTTTTGTTAGGACCGTATCGTCGATACGAAGCTAGAAAATATTTTTCTGGAATTTTTCTAGTTAGTATGTGACCCCGGTAATTTGAAATGTATGTTTAAAATTCAATATAGTGATTTAAATGTAAATTCAACGGGAACTGATTGTAACGATCAAATCAGCTTACGATACATATCCCATTGTGTTCGGAATGGGGGTAAAACGCTACGGGCGACAGGCGGTAGGCCTCGTTTCGAGGTCGTATGTAAAAGTCAACTTTTTGAAAAATTAAATAATTAAATATATATATTTTATATAACCCCCCCTATTCCCTCTTCTCTCTCTTCAGTTCGAAATAAAAAAAATAACAAAAAAAACCCTAAACTATCGCCGTCCCCTCCCCTGAAGCGAACGCCACCGCCGCCCATCACCGCACCCCCCTCCCTCGTACGTCGAACTCCCAGTGGCGCAACCCCCGAAGCCCCCCAGATCGCACGAGCTCCGACGAAGCCCCCCCCCCCCCCCCGTTCGCGACGCTGAAGCCGCCGCCCCCTCGAAGCAGCTCCGCCTGCCGCCGACGTCATCTTCTCCCCCCCCTTCGCAGCTAATCGGTGAGTTTTTTTTTTATTCTGTAAAAACTGATTTTTAAAAAGGATTAAAACTGATTTTTAAAAAGGATTAAAACTGATTTTTAAAAAGGATTAAAACTGATTTTTAAAATGATTTAAAACTGATTTTTTAAATTGATTTAAAACTGATTTATTTTAAAAAGATGTAAAACTGATTTAGAAAAGGTTTAAACTTTAAAAGGAAAAAGATTTGAGCTTTAAAAAGGAAAGGATTTGAACTTTTAAAAAAAAAATTAAAAATCAGATTTTTATATATTGAAAGTCGAAGTAAAAATCAGATTTTTATATATTGAAAGTCGAAGTAAAAATCAGATTTTTATATATTGAAAGTCGAAGTAAAAATCATATCATTATATATTGAATAGCGAAGTCAAAATTCGATTTTTATATATTGAATAACATAGTAAAAATTCGATTTTTACATATGTAGAGAATACGGGCGAAAGCGAAAAAAAAGGCGAGATTGGCGAAGATTTCTAAAGGAAGAGTGGTATTGGATAGCTATTGGTGAGATTTCTGATTTAAAAATATTATATATGTGTGAAATGAAAGTGAATTGCTATATATATATATATATATATATATATATATATATATATATATATATATATATATATATATATACGCCCCTCGTCCACAAACCATGGACGATATTTATTGGTTGAAATTGTTGTGAAAATTGATTGATAACGAATGATTGTTTGGGATTGTTTGTGATTGATATTGGTTGATTGTGGTTGAAAAATACCCATTTGTGGTTGAGAAATATTTGGTTGAAACCACATAGGATTAGTTTGTGGAAATGAAATAAATATATACATGCCGCCTGCGTGCGAACTAGATGCATGAACCCCATTGTCAAAAACCGCGAGGTTTTAAGGTAGAGCGAGGAGCCGTACTAGGGACGGTCCCGGTTTTAACTACCCTGCCGTTGTGCTGCCGAAATTTTGAATAATATTCGTGTGTTTGAATTATTTTCATATGCTTAAACTATATTTATTCATTGAATAGAAAACATTCATGTGTTGAATTGATATTCATTCGTTGATTAAAAATTCATGTGTTGAATGGTATTCATATTTTGAGATAAATTGTTTTGATAATAAAAATCACCTTTTATCGACTATATGAACTGTGTAAAATAATCTCGTTTTTAAAAGAAATTGTTTTATGATAAAAATCCCATTTTTATCACCAACTTTAACTATATAGAAAAATAGTGTTTTGAAATGAATTGTTTTACAATAAAAATCACATTTTTATTGTATGCATAAATCGTTGAAATGTGAAGTGTTAAAAATAGCCACTTGTTCAAAATAAACATATATGAGTTGAAATATTCATTAATTAGCTAATGAAATGATTTGCACCTATTTATGTAACATTAGAACGATAGGTGTTTTTAAACCAAATAGAAATCAAATATGAAGTTGAATAGAAAAGGATAAATGATAAGAACTGTATATATATGTACATGCATATTCATTGAACAGGTTATAGCAAAGGGGCTAGAGAAGAGGAATAAAATTTTGTGCCCGACAAATATGTACACATTTACTGTTTTGTTTGGGTGATGATTTTATGAGCCTGCTGGCTAGCCGCTTCGCTTTTTCTTTTTCTTTTTAAGATTAGAAGGACCGGGAAAGCTATTTGCGATTTCCCGATGCTCCCGGTGCAGGGGAGGTTATGGCGAAATTTTCCAAAATTTTAAGGTGTTAGTGAAATATTTGAAGTGAAAACGATATTGAAATCATTGAACGAACTATATTTATATAAATATATAAATATAAATAAAATTAAAACGAAACGAGGCCGTGCAGTTCGTATTTTGAAACCGTGATTTCAAACAACTAATGCGGGGAATCCGACCATTGGATTTTCCCGAAACCTCAACCGTCGGGTTCGCCTTGAAAATATCTTCCCAACGGCACCAACTTTGTAAAAATCCAACGGTTGGATTGTCTGGAATGTTTAAATCAAATCTGATGAAAAACAGCGCCAGAAGCGATTATATTTATATATATATAAATATAATTATATATTTAATCGAATAACGACGCTGCAGTTCGTAATTTGAAATCGAAAATTCAAACGATTGTACCGGGAGATCCGACCGTCGGATTTTCCCGAAAATGGAACCGTTGGATTCGTTTTGAAAAGACCTTTCTAATGATGTAAATTTTGTGAAGATCCAACGGTTAGATTTTCAGATATGTGTAAATCAAATCTGAAGAAAAACAGCGCCACGGCCGCTTTATGGCCCGAAGCGTCGTTTTGAATAAATGGGCTATTTTAAAATAAATAAAAATAGCGATAAATCGTTATAAAATATTGGGAACAATATGGAATGGAAATAAACTGAATTTGCTTGATTTATGTGGCTTTTGATGGTTGAATGTGTTTGGTGTGAAAATTACATTAAAGAACAAAATTGGTGTTGTCGAATAATTTAACCATTGAAATAAATCGATTTGAAATTCTAAATATACGTGAATTATTTGAAAAGGCCGAGTTAGTTCTCATTTCGAATAATTGACCGACGATTGAAATTCGAAGATGAAGACGATGGTCGAAGACCGGAGATCTTCACCTCGTTTGGATGGTAACCGAGGTCCTGATTGGGAGGCATCCCGAAATATGGATAATGAGTGGTGATCGTCCAGACGTACGTGGTGATCGATGGGTTTGCGAGGTATTTAGTGCCTCCGGTTTCGTTCAGACCCAGAACGGACTTGTAAATGGACTGTGTGTCTGACATTGGAGTTTATTCTGTGTTGATTGATTTCTGTTAATATACATCTGTTTGGCGGCGGAGAATTTATTCTTTTGCTTAACGCCCTTCTCTGAGACGTACGAGCTCAGGGGTTGTATATCGATGGACATCAGTCGCATGGCATGAATTGCCTGTGTGGCATGCTAAGATGTAGTGATCAGGGCTTCTGTTGAAAAGCAAAGTCTTGTGGTGATGATCAAAGCACCGCCTGTGTGGTGTAGCTTTGTGTATAACGTGAATTCGCGAGCCTCACACCCCGGTATGAACCAGACACGGGAGGAAGGACCTCAGGGAGGACATGCGTTTCTTCCTAGCTATGGTGGTGTCAGTGACCTTCCAGCCCTGACATTTATATACTTTTCACCTAAGTGGTTGTTGCTGTTGCGAGGCGCCTCGGTTTGATCGGACGATCCGGGTCCGATGGAGTCATTCGTTGGCTCGTTTACGCCCCAAAGGGCGGGGAAACGCATTGTTCAGGAAGTTTAATCCACATCGGTGGACCGGCCCTGACGATCCAAGGGTCACTCGAGCTCTGATCCTGAGACTCAGGCTAGGCAGTCTCAAATTCGGTGAGGACTATCTTTTGCCTCGGTTCATGACGGAAATCCAATTTCCAAATACGTGATCGTGCGGTTTCGATTGTATATATATATATACTTGGCAACATAGTGGCATGGGACGCTCATGTCGTCTACGATTGATAGTTATGATATGAAATTGTTTTCAAAACATATAAACACTAGTAATAATATCAAACGCCTTTGTTTTATTCGTATCAAGCATATCTTGGCCGTTATAAGGTAAAACTCTATCCTCCGGTTTGCGTTGCATTATGTGATGGGAACTGAGTCTTATAACGGTTTCATTTTTATAAAAAGCATAGCGATGTTTAAAAGAAAGATTTGTTTTAAAGCACTGGCAATCCAATGGAGTAAACCCGTTCCACGAAAGTGGCGTGGTCCTGTGATTTGCCATATTATATATGTGTTGAGTAGATTTCTCATACCAGTCCCATGACTGACTCGTAGTTTGTTTCACTTTCAAACTCGGGTGCCCCTTTTTCTACACGGGCAGCCTTGTATTCAGGTTTAACTGGTTCTTTTTCTGGATAGCTGGAGCTGAAGATGGATTCTATCATTTATTTCTTTTTATGCTGTTCAGCTCCTATTGTACATATTTTGTTTATTTCCGCTGTAGACATTTATGTATAGCTGAACTGTATTTGTACTAAGTAAGATCTTGTATACTGTGTAACTCTGATGATTACTTTTATCCAGTATATTATGTTGTTCATTATCTGGTGTATGTATTTAATTTTGTTCTGCTATTATCTGTTTCTGTGTTATATTCCAAAGATAACCCTGCTTCCGTGAGAACGGGATTTTGGGTCGTCTCAACGTGGTATCAGAGCTTTGGTTAAGCTTAATTCTGGAATATAACATGTGAACGAACTCGTCAGAAATAGAACAAGTAGTGTTCTAGGACGGGTAACTCTATACAGATAGGATCAGCAGTATCCTAGTATGAGTATAGCAGAATCAGAACAACTCGTTAGAGATGGGGTCAGAAGTGCCTCAGAACGAGTCGAGAGTAATATGTTTTTAAATAACGTATTTGTGATTATATATATATAGTCTGGTTTTAGAAATATAATTTTTGAATATATAAAAGATATATATTTTAAAAGTTAAAAAGGTTAAAAACAATTGGATTGGTTGTTGTGTTGTGTGATTGTAGATTTATCAAACCACTTTCGACTTTGTTCCTTTTCGGGGACGAAAAGTTTTAAGCGGGGGAGATTGTAACGACCCAGAAAATCTGAACCAATTTAAAAAATTTTAAATTGGCTAAAATAATGGATTTTAAATATTTAAAATAAATATTTTAAATATTTAAAATAAATATTTTAAATAATGGCGATGAAAACTAAGTTTGAATCGACAATTGAAAACGAATGTAATTAATTATAATTATAAACAAGGCCTGAAATGGCGTGGCAGTTTCAAAAATTGAATTCAAACTTTGTCGGACTGTACCGGGTGCAAAACAATCCGGATTTTAGTGAAACCAAAAATATTTAAATCTGTTAGTGAATATCTTTCTAACGAATTCGACCAATTGAAATTTGATAGCGGGAATCAAAAGATATGTCCAGTTGAAAATTCTGAATAGTCGCTATGGAATTCAGGCCCTTAAAAATGGACATTTTGCAGATGACCTCGGATTTCGACGAAACCACTTTTGTTGGATCCGCAGTGTCAAGTTATTGCTAGGTTTCAAATTTCATAATTTTTCGAATCAATATGTGAGTGTGGCAAAAGAAAACGCGTTTGACCAGTTTCAGTTGATTTTAATCGACTGGAAATTGGCCATTTTTCAAACGGTCTCAGAATTCGACGAAACTAGTTTTGTTAGGACCGTATCGTCGATACGAAGCTAGAAAATATTTTTCTGGAATTTTTCTAGTTAGTATGTGACCCCGGTAATTTGAAATGTACGTTTAAAATTCAATATAGTGATTTAAATGTAAATTCAACGGGAACTGATTGTAACGATCAAATCAGCTTACGATACATATCCCATTGTGTTCAGAATGGGGGTAAAACGCTATGGGCGACAGGCGGTAGGCCTCGTTTCGAGGTCGTATGTAAAAGTCAACTTTTTGAAAAATTAAATAATTAAATATATATATTTTATATAAACCCCCCCCCCCCCATTCCCTCTTCTCTCTCTTCAGTTCGAAATAAAAAAAAACAAAAAAAAACCCTAAACTATCGCCGTCCCCTCCCCTGAAGCGAACGCCACCGCCGCCCATCACCGCACCCTCCCTCCCTCGTACGTCGAACTCCCAGTGGCGCAACCCCCGAAGCCCCCCAGATCGCACGAGCTCCGACGAAGCCCCCCTCCCCCCCCGGTTCGCGACGCTGAAGCCGCCGACGTCATCTTCTCCCCCCCTTCGCAGCTAATCGATGAGTATTTTTTTTTATTCTGTAAAAACTGATTTTTAAAAAGGATTAAAACTGATTTTTAAAAAGGATTAAAACTGATTTTTAAAAAGGATTAAAACTGATTTTTAAAATGATTTAAAACTGATTTTTTAAATTGATTTAAAACTGATTTATTTTAAAAAGATGTAAAACTGATTTAGAAAAGGTTTAAACTTTAAAAGGAAAAAGATTTGAGCTTTAAAAATGAAAGGATTTGAACTTTTAAAAAAAAAATTAAAAATCAGATTTTTATATATTGAAAGTCGAAGTAAAAATCAGATTTTTATATATTGAAAGTCGAAGTAAAAATCAGATTTTTATATATTGAAAGTCGAAGTAAAAATCATATCATTATATATTGAATAGCGAAGTCAAAATTTGATTTTTATATATTGAATAACATAGTAAAAATTCGATTTTTACACATGTAGAGAATACGGGCGAAAGCGAAAAAAAAGGCGAGATTGGCGAAGATTTCTAAAGGAAGAGTGGTATTGGATAGCTATTGGTGAGATTTCTGATTTGAAAATATTATATATGTGTGAAATGAAAGTGAATTGCTATATATATATATATATACGCCCCTCGTCCACAAACCATGGACGATATTTATTGGTTGAAATTGTTGTGAAAATTGATTGATAACGAATGATTGTTTGGGATTGTTTGTGATTGATATTGGTTGATTGTGGTTGAAAAATACCCATTTGTGGTTGAGAAATATTTGGTTGAAACCACATAGGATTAGTTTGTGGAAATGAAATAAATATATACATGCCGCCTGCGTGCGAACTAGATGCATGAACCCCATTGTCAAAAACCGCGAGGTTTTAAGGTAGAGCGAGGAGCCGTACTAGGGACGGTCCCGGTTTTAACTACCCTGCCGTTGTGCTGCCGAAATTTTGAATAATATTCGTGTGTTTGAATTATTTTCATATGCTTAAACTATATTTATTCATTGAATAGAAAACATTCATGTGTTGAATTGATATTCATTCGTTGATTAAAAATTCATGTGTTGAATGGTATTCATATTTTGAGATAAATTGTTTGATAATAAAAATCACCTTTTATCGACTATATGAACTGTGTAAAATAATCTCGTTTTTAAAAGAAATTGTTTTATGATAAAAATCCCATTTTTATCACCAACTTTAACTATATAGAAAAATAGTGTTTTGAAATGAATTGTTTTACAATAAAAATCACATTTTTATTGTATGCATAAATCGTTGAAATGTGAAGTGTTAAAAATAGCCACTTGTTCAAAATAAACATATATGAGTTGAAATATTCATTAATTAGCTAATGAAATGATTTGCACCTATTTATGTAACATTAGAACGAATGGTGTTTTTAAACCAAATAGAAATCAAATATGAAGTTGAATAGAAAAGGATAAATGATAAGAACTGTACATATATGTACATGCATATTCATTGAACAGGTTATAGCAAAGGGGCTAGAGAAGAGGAATAAAATTTTGTGCCCGACAAATAGGTACACATTTACTGTTTTGTTTGGGTGATGATTTTATGAGCCTGTTGGCTAGCCGCTTGGCTTTTTCTTTTTCTTTTTGAGATTAGAAGGACCGGGAAAGCTATTTGCGATTTCCCAATGCTCCCGGTGCAGGGGAGGTTATGACGAAATTTTCCAAAATTTTAAGGTGTTAGTGAAATATTTGAAGTGAAAACGATATTGAAATCATTGAACGAACTATATTTATATAAATATATAAATATAAATAAAATTAAAACGAAACGAGGCCGTGCAGTTCGTATTTTGAAACCGTGATTTCAAACAACTAATGCGGGGAATCCGACCATTGGATTTTTCCCGAAACCTCAACCGTCGGGTTCGCCTTGAAAATATCTTCCCAACGGCACCAACTTTGTAAAAATCCAACGGTTGGATTGTCTGGAATGTTTAAATCAAATCTGATGAAAAACAGCGCCAGAAGCGATTATATTTATATATATATATATAAATATAATTATATATTTAATCGAATAACGACGCTGCAGTTCGTAATTTGAAATCGAAAATTCAAACGATTGTACCGGGAGATCCGACCGTCGGATTTTCCCGAAACTGGAACCGTTGGATTCGTTTTGAAAAGACCTTTCTAATGATGTAAATTTTGTGAAGATCCAACGGTTAGATTTTCAGATATGTGTAAATCAAATCTGAAGAAAAATAGCGCCACGGCCGCTTTATGGCCCGAAGCGTCGTTTTGAATAAATGGGCTATTTTAAAATAAATAAAAATAGCGATAAATCGTTATAAAATATTGGGAACAATATGGAATGGAAATAAACTGAATTTGCTTGATTTATGTGGCTTTTGATGGTTGAATGTGTTTGGTGTGAAAATTACATTAAAGAACAAAATTGGTGTTGTCGAATAATTTAACCATTGAAATAAATCGACTTGAAATTCTAAATATACGTGAATTATTTGAAAAGGCCGAGTTAGTTCTCATTTCGAATAATTGACCGACGATTGAAATTCGAAGATGAAGACGATGGTCGAAGACCGGAGATCTTCACCTCGTTTGGATGGTAACCGAGGTCCTGATTGGGAGGCATCCCGAAATATGGATAATGAGTGGTGATCGTCCAGACGTACGTGGTGATCGATGGGTTTGCGAGGTATTTAGTGCCTCCAGTTTCGTTCAGACCCAGAACGGACTTGTAAATGGACTGTGTGTCTGACATTGGAGTTTATTCTGTGTTGATTGATTTCTGTTAATATACATCTGTTTGGCGGCGGAGAATTTATTCTTTTGCTTAACGCCCTTCTCTGAGACGCACGAGCTCAGGGGTTGTATATCGATGGACATCAGTCGCATGTCATGAATTGCCTGTGTGGCATGCTAAGATGTAGTGATCAGGGCTTCTGTTGAAAAGCAAAGTCTTGTGGTGATGATCAAAGCACCGCCTGTGTGGTGTAGCTTTGTGTATAACGTGAATTCGCGAGCCTCACACCCCGGTATGAACCAGAAACGGGAGGAAGGACCTCAGGGAGGACATGCGTTTCTTCCTAGCTAGGGTGGTGTCAGTGACCTTCCATCCCTGACATTTATATACTTTTCACCTAAGTGGTTGTTGCTGTTGCGAGGCGCCTCGGTTTGATCGGACGATCCGGGTCCGATGGAGTCATTCGTTGGCTCGTTTACGCCCCAAAGGGCGGGGAAACGCATTGTTCAGGAAGTTTAATCCACATCGGTGGACCGGCCCTGACGATCCAAGGGTCACTCGAGCTCTGATCCTGAGACTCGGGCTAGGCAGTCTCGAATTCGGTGAGGACTATCTTTTGCCTCGGTTCATGACGGAAATCCAATTTCCAAATACGTGATCGTGCGGTTTCGATTGTATATATATATATATATACTTGGCAACATAGTGGCATGGGACGCTCATGTCGTCTACGATTGATAGTTATGATATGAAATTGTTTTCAAAACATATAAACACTAGTAATAATATCAAACGCCTTTGTTTTATTCGTATCAAGCATATCTTGGCCGTTATAAGGTAAAACTCTATCCTCCGGTTTGCGTTGCATTGTGTGATGGGAACTGAGTCTTATAACGGTTTCATTTTTATAAAAAGCATAGCGATGTTTAAAAGAAAGATTTGTTTTAAAGCACTGGCAATCCAATGGAGTAAACCCGTTCCACGAAAGTGGCGTGGTCCTGTGATTTGCCATATTATATATGTGTTGAGTAGATTTCTCATACCAGTCCCATGACTGACTCGTAGTTTGTTTCACTTTCAAACTTGGGTGCCCCTTTTTCTGCACGGGCAGCCTTGTATTCAGGTTTAGCTGGTTCTTTTTCTGGATAGCTGGAGCTGAAGATGGATTCTATCATTTATTTCTTTTTATGCTGTTCAGCTCCTATTGTACATATTTTGTTTATTTCCGCTGTAGACATTTATGTATAGCTGAACTGTATTTGTACTAAGTAAGATCTTGTATACTGTGTAACTCTGATGATTACTTTTATCCAGTATATTTTGTTGTTCATTATCTGGTGTATGTATTTAATTTTGTTCTGCTATTATCTGTTTCTGTGTTATATTCCAAAGATAACCCTGCTTCCGTGAGAACGGGATTTTGGGTCGTCTCATATAGTGGGGAGTTCTTTGTTGTATGGGGAGCTAATAAATAGGGGGAGTTCAAGATTCATTGTCAAACACATTTATTGTGCTCAAAATCTTTTATTTGTTTGTCATCATCAAAAGGGGGAGATTGTTGTATATAACAGTGTTGTATACACAATTATATGATTTTTGTTTGATGATAACAACCAAATAAATATTATTATTAATGTGTTTGAAATCGTATTGTTATTCGACATCACATACAGGAATATTATATTTATATTTAAATAGAATACAACTGTATAGATATTAATATTTTCTTACAGTGGTTTATTTAAATATAAATATAATATTTCAATCACTCGAACAGTATAATTATTTACAACTCCACTATTTAATCACTTCACAGAATTTGTAATTACAAGTATACAATAAACAAATTTTGTTCGACGACAATAAAATAATATTTTATTTCAACCAATTTGTTTATTACAAATAAACAGTACAATCTTTTCAATGCAACTTTCACACTCAGTACATTTTGCATCTACACATACATTCACTCAGTTACACATTGACACATACAAACTTATATACATTCACAAACACTGACACTCTGTTCTTCTGTTTTTCCATCTTCAATCTTCTGACACAATCTTCAGTCTTCTGTCTCCTGCCTGCTTCACTGTCAGTCCAGTCATAGTCAGTCCAGTCATCATCTTCTTACCTGTCACATAAAACAGAAACACACACAGTACACTGCAATAGAATTTAAATTGAATATAAGCGAATATAATTTTTTTTTTTAAAAAAAATTATTTGCCTCAGATTTCTGGTGTGTTTCTCATCATTTTTCTGACTCGATCTGATTTTTTTAGACAGCTTGTGATATTCACAGTGATACACTGTAAATACCACAAGGCAGTTAGTGTATATAAAATATTTCAGTGCAGGGACAAGATTTTTTTTCTGATGGCTGCATATACACACGTGTGCACTGCCTCGCCAATCAGAATGTAGCAGTGTGCAACTGAGGAGTAGCCACGTGGACTATCTCGACTCAGTGCAACACTCAAGCAACAAAACAAATGTCAACCAGCATAGTCAAAGTCAACACAAGTCAATACAAAAGCAGTTTCAATGTGGTCGGGCAAACATGAATAATCAATGTCAAGAACAAGTTCAATGTAAAGCTAAATGGTGAAAGATAGTTAGCATATGTAACTGCAGTCTAATGATAGAGCATGTCAACTTTAAAGTGTTGACAACTAAATGATCAAGGCAGCAATCAAACAGCAAAAGAAAAGTGCAAGAGTTTATCGAGCAGTACAACTTAGGAACATGTAAACAGGAGGACAGTTCACATGACAGTCATGGTTCAACAGAATGGTGATTAAGGAGGCAGCTGAATATTTCAAACCAAGAATACAAATGTTGATGAAAATGCAAAGTAGAGCATGCAACAGGTTGGTACAGCTCGAAACTCAAAACAGTTTCAACTAAAATGGTTCAACAACAACTGATCTGGCACAGTATGGAGCAAAGCAAATCAAATGCAAGACAAGTGAGTGTACATGAGCTTGTGTGATAGGTCAGAGTGTGCAAGCATTTAACGACTCAAAGATATGGTGACAAAATTGGAGATCAACATGAATATTTTGTCAGGGAAGTTTTTTTAAAATAAACATTCAATTGTATAACATTTCTTGAAATAAATGATGTCTTGATTTAGTAAGCATTTTTCACAGAAACAAATATTCTAGAAATCATGGTTTTGTTTCCAGAATTGAAAACCAAGTTATCTCCTTCCAGTTTTTTTTAAGAGGGAAAATAAATTCATGGTTCAAAACAGTTTAAAAGTGGCAAGCTTTCAATGATTTCTGAAGTGTAAAATCATGTTTTTGTTTTTGGCAAGGATCAAATACACATGTGCATTTATTATTCAGTAATCACAAATTATGGCAAGGTTGTTTTTACAAAGAGCAAGAAGTTTTTTTTTGGGCAAGGAAACCATTCGAAACATGGCAGAGCAAATCATGCAAGTGTCATGGAAAACAAATTAATTGACTTGCAGTTTTTCAAGATGTTTTTTCAGAAATGAAAATTTGGCAAGTGATTTCATTTGGTTCAGGAAGTCAGCAAAAAGGTTCCATAAATTAAAAGTGATGATTTTAGCAAGAAAGAGCATTTGTTTTAATGACAAAAATCACTTTATTTGTTTCCAGATTTACTCAAAGTTATCAAGGCCAAGAACACATCAAGATTCATCAAAAAATCACGCAGGGAATAACAATGGTTGTTTCCAATTTTGCATCTTAGCAAAATCAATTCAAGGTGGATAAAAAGGCAGCAAATAATCTTCAGGTTCATTCAAGCTTTAAATTCACAAAAGTTATGGGTCAATCAACCCAAGGAAATTATATTGGCAAACGACAATTTTCTCCTAGAAAGGCAACAACTAATCCACCAAGTATTTATCAATTCAATGACATCAGAGAAAATAAAACTCGGCATGAAATTACAATTCAAAAAAGGCAACGTTTTAAGCCAAGGAATCCAAAGGGGGACAGACACGCAATCAATCAGGCCAAGTCAATATTGATGAAATCAGAGAAAAAAATAGGATTTTCTAATCCTATACATACCACATCATCACTGGCAAACAGGGGCATCGAAAACCAAGCATCACAAATTTCAAGCAAAGATTCAAAATCAAATTTTACTCACAGTTTCGATCGCTAGACAGAGAGACTAAATCGAACGACGAAGGAGCATCAAATTCGAGCATCAAATTCGAGCATCAGAGATTAATTCCAGAGCCTAAATTTCAACAATCAAACAACTGCATCGCGATTTGGATTTGAAAGAAACCCTAATTTCCATTCGAGGACCGCCATTTATTTTCTCCAGAGGCAAAGAGGAACGAGCCACACAAAATGAAACGGTGAAACCATACCAAAGAGGGCCGGCCTATTTCAATTAAAGGGGGCTTAAGTTTATCTTAAACTAGGGTTTCTAGTTATTTTATTTTTTTTATTTTTTTGTTGTTTTTAATTTGAGTTGTAAAACCGTCCGATCAGTTTATAGATTCTGTAAAAATCTAGAGGGAACCAGTTAGGGGTTTAACTGGCAGTTTATTAGTGTCTGTAAAACTAGGGGAAATCTGATATAGGGGTTTAGATCAGTCTAGGGTTTTGAGCGTAGGGTTAGAATAGGAGCAGGGATTGCGAGTGTACATGGTCTTGTATGTGGGATCTGTTCTATCACCTAGTAGAAACCTTAGGAATGTAGCAGTAGGCAGGATTTTGGCGGAGCTGGGTATATCTTGTGTCATTTACTTTCTGCATTTCTGTTTCTGCTATATTATGTGATCTGTGAATAGTTTTTAATATCCCATAATATTTGGACTCTACGATAAATTTCAATAAACCCTATTCACCCCCCCCCCTCTAGGGTTAATCTAGATCCAACATTTTTAACCTTCAAAATACTGACTGTTTTTCACATTAAAAATCCATATGGCCACACACTAACCACAAAATTACGAAAGTTGAGCTCTAACACAAATTTAATGTTACGGATCCAACAAAATTAGTTTCGTCGAAAACGGAGTTCGTTTGCAAAAATGGCTATTTTCTATGGTCAAAATAAACCCATTTAAATATTAATCTATTTAAAAATTATTAAATTAAATATTTATAAATAAATATTATCGTATATATTCACACCAGAATGTAATACAACTCCAGAATAATTATATCGGGATTTATAACTCGATATTTCAAAATCAGAGTTAACCGATATTCAACTAAAAATAGAAATCCTTTTATAAATCGTTATAAATTATAAAGGAACTCCATAGCGACTATTTGAAAATTTGATTTGGACATAAATTAAAATCTACACAACGAAATCTTGATTTTTCTCTTCCATTAGAAAAACATACTTCACCAGCTCCGAACCTTTCTTGTTTCACAGAAATACGATTTAAAACGGATTATGTATATTCAATTGATGTTTGAATCGCCAAATTACGAACTGCTGCGCCATTTCAAGCTCGATTATAATTATATTATAATATATACATTCAAATATCGATAAATAAATAAATTTGTTATTATAATTTAATTCTAAACTGGACTAAATCCTTATACTATCCAATTCACAGAATATTGTGAATTCTACTATTTCCGACTATTTCGGAAATTTAAATATATTATTCTATTATTTATATTAATTAAATATTCAATATTATTTAATTAACGACCATTTAATTCTCTCAATCACTATTTAGATAATTAAATAAATAAATTATTACACCGTAAAAATACAGGACATTACATTCTTCCCCCTTAAAATAATTTCATCCCCGAAATTGCTAAGGTAGAAAATAAACCATATTAGCTTGTTTATGTAACGGCCCGCAATTCCGTACTATCTGAGTTGACTAATAACACCACACGTCCAACCCAAATTGCACAGAAATACGAATCATTATTAGAAAGAAGTTAGAGGAAGAGAAATAGAAAGAAAAGTTAGAATAGAAGAAAAAACGAAGAACACAAATCTCACAGCGGAACGAATAAAATATATTAAATAACATAATCTTTGAAATACAAATCAGTAATTGTATATACATACTATTATTAGAGTACAATAGTTATTCCTGGAACAGTTATAAACACCTGTTTCCAGATACAACATAGTACACATCGGAAATATGATAGTCTATAGCCAACTGGTGAAGCCTCCTGCTTCCAGCTCTTCCAAGTGAATCGGGAAAATCCCGACTACTTGACTGCCTGTAAAAATTTTGGCACCCAAGAGTTTAGGTAAAACAAACAAAATAAACTCTGGGTCAATCATGGGACTGGTGTGAGTAAACTCCAACCATTTGTTTAACTTTCAAAATCCTTTCGAAAGAAAGGATAATAGTAAGACCAACCCACACATAAACATGGACGGCTTTTACCTTACTATAACCTTAAACACTTTGATATAAAAATCCAGTGATATTATAGTAGTGTCTAAATCAATTAAATAACAATTTAGCAGAATGCTTACATCTCACGCTCCATATATAATATAAAATCAAAAGCCGCAGGGCGCTTATTGGAGATTGGATTTCCAACATGACAAGGTATGGAACCACCTTTCGATAGTGTATCTCTAGAGGGGAGTACAATGGGTTCAATAAGAACATCTTGCAACCCGGCCCACACATGACCGACCACTCATTTCGCTTGATTGTATCGAATGTATATCACCAACGGTTGGGATCAGCAGTCGTTTCCCGAAAAGGGACAGCATTGACAGATTAAAGAAGCAAAAGGAATTTCTCTAGATGGGTGATTATAAACCCTAATGGGAGCGACCCACATAGCCATGCTGCCTGCCCGATTTTTGTCATTTCCCGGTTGTTGAGGCCTGAGGCTACAATTCCTTATCATTCATTGATAGCACAATCACTTTGAATGCCACATTGTCAGATCCGTTAATCACTAATTGATTTGCACAAATATATTCTGGATATTATGCTAAGAGAATAAATTCTCCGCCACCATATATATGTATATCTATACAAACCAACATATTCGATCATTGGAAATACTTTGTCAGACATTCGTCCATATACGTTCGTTCTGGGATTGAACGAAACCGAAGGCACAATTTCCATAAATAGAAAAAGCCACTGCACTTTACTCCGTCTTCGATTATCATTATATAATCTGATTCGCAACGCTACTGCCAATACGGAGTGGTTCTCGGATAATAATCCAACCGGTCTCTCCATATTGACAACGATATTGGCAAACACTTCGATAGTCGGTTATTTAACTATCGAAGAAAAACAAACAAACATTCCAAACATCAAACAAACCACTGGGCCTCTTAATTAATTTTTCATTAGTTAAATCATTATTCCATTTCCTTACCAATATTTAACCAAATATTTTCAACAATCATCTTGCCCTTTTACGCTATTTGGAAAACATTTCCATATATAGCTTCCTTTTATTTTCTATACTTTGAAAAATATATTCTATTAATAATTGGAAAATATTCCAATTACTTATCTCTTTTACGACCATTCATTTTTAGACTTAGGAAATATTACTGTTATATTTCCAAAATTTCCACTTATTTGGTTAAAACAAATGTTATGTAAAACATCAATACAACAACCCAAAATACTGCATTCGACTAAATCTCTTTAAACATTTCTCTTCGAGACTGAATCTTGCTATTTATCAGCTAATAATGAAATCAATTGATTTGGGGTATTATTACCTCTCAGACCTTGACTGAAAATATTATTAACTTCAAAACAGACAAGACCATTTACCTCGAATAATTAACATCATATAAAACCAATTCTCCATTTTTAAAACGTATACACATTTCTCTTTCTATTTTTACCAGATTTAATTATAGATTTCCTTTTTGTTTATAATATTCTATTTTTAAGTTCGTTCCCTTACCGGATTCTATATATATTGATATATAGATTTCAAATTATCAAATTATCTTAAAAATATTCTAACTCCTTAAATTTCCAGAAAAATTCGCCATAACCTCCTTTGTACCAGCAAATAGTTCAAACCTCAACTCGCCTCTCTAGGCCCTTTCCGTTCAAAAATAAAATCAAAAAGCCAAGTGGCTTGCCGATTCGTTGCATAAAACCTCATATGGAATTTAAACATGTACCTTTTTGTTGGGCACATAAATTAAAATCTTCATTCTCTTCATTCCATACCTGTTTATCACACATACGTCTATTCCCAATTTATTCTAACTCAATTCCAATCGTTTTTAACTTACTTTGCTAATTTATCCATTAATTAGCTCTTTAGCCTATTTCACTTTTATTTGAATATATCTCGTTCATAAATATATCTTTATTTACTTATAAACCAATCAAATTCCATTTTCATCTCGGGTTTCATATTCGAATTCGAATATAAATTTCTAGATCGAATTCACTTATTCAAAGCCCAATTTCAATTCAAAATATCATTATCTAATTATTATTGAAATTAGTTAATTCTATTAAATAATAAATATCTGATTTTTGTTTCAAAAACAAATCTGTTTATTCCACTTGAGTTCATATTTACTTTATATCTCAAGTCTGTATTTTTCTAATGGACTTTTGGATTTTATTTACTTAAAATCCTTTTATTTATTTAAATAAACCGTTATGGTTTTAAAATGGTTATGGCGCTGTTTTTCTGGAAAATAGATTTTGATATAACTCAAAATCTATTCTACGAAATCCAGATTTTCCTCCTCCATTAGAAAACTATTCTCAAATCAGTCCTGACGTTTCTTATTTCAAAGAATTCCTACTTAAATTGAGTTCTATATACTCAGTTGAAGTTCGAAATGCCAATTTACGAACTACCGCGTTGCGGTGAGTTCGATTTAATTATATATATACATATATATATAAAAATGTTTAAACTTTGTTTATAATAAATCCAACTCCATTCTGATATATTTTTATTATATATCAAATCAGTTTTCCCAATTCAACATAATATTTTCGATTATCTATAATTGTCAATTTTTCCTTACTCGGTAATATATTTATTTATCCTTCAATCTTCTATATTTATCCAATTCCTTTTATAAATAAATTATTTATGAAATTCGATATAATCGAATTTCAATTATAAACTCGTTGAATTTTTCTCAATTCAGCTTATATTCCGAATTACGAAATATAATCAATTGTTATTTATCAAAGCACTTCCCAATTAAATTTTAAATTCCTATTTGAATTTAAATGATTCAAATTATCCAAATGATAATTTATTTTACCAAATTTATAACACTATTTATAAATTCAACTTCCTTGTTTCATATATCTAAAAAAGTTCCCTTTTCAAATTTCTATTTGAAACTCCATCCCTTCGATATTCCGAATTGCGGAATAAAAACCATTGTTCCCTTTCGAATGATTTCAAATTCCATTTTTAAATTCATATTTGAATTTAGATATTCAAATTATCTTTTGATAATTAACTCATTATATTTATAAACAACATTTTATAAATTTCCTTGTTTTATATTTAAAAAAGTCTATTTCGAAACCTATTTAAAAACCAAAATCTTATTTTGGAAATTTCTATTTATAATAACTTATATATAACACCCAATTTATTTTCATAATCAATTTAACTTCTATTTAAGTAAATTCGAATTAATCGAATTCAAACCATAAATCCTTACAGATTTATTTTAGTTCAATTTATATTCTGAACATCAGAATAAATTTCATCGTTTATTTCTTTAAAACGATTTCCCCATTTCTATTTTCAAATTCACATTTGAATTTAAATATGCAAATTATCCAATGATAAATTTTCCAGTTTATTTATAAACACTGTTTATAATTTCACTTCAAATCTCGTATTTTTAATTTATAAACAACGTTTGTAAATTCACTACTTGTTTTATTTATTCAAACCAAGTTAATATCTCTAGTCCATTCGAAATTCGATTTCTATTTTAGAAAAATAAATTTTCCATTGTAAATCTCAAAATATCCTTTTCACTGTATTTTTATAAATCAACATTTTGGGCCCAGTGATATTTAAATAATCAAAACACTAAATTATCAATCAACACATCATATATGATAATATATATATAAAAGCAAACAATGGTAAATTTTGAGGAATCCAGTTGGATTCCTCAAACCTGTTTTTCCTGCATCCATAGACGTTAGCCAACATAAATAATACCCATCCTGCTTCGAGGCAGGATATCGCGGTATAGAAGGTCATCCACTATCATAGCGTGGGGCGTATAGGGTCATCCGCTAATGATACTACGGGTATCCGCTAATGGTACTACGGGAATCCAACCACCAATACATATATATATATAATAACCACAAACACCAATCCTAAATAACCGATATATATTTTTATTAAACACATCCAAACAACCAACAAGCAATTATTTTTAACCACTAAAATAATTCTAAATAAAAATTTTAGTGAGATTTACTCACCGGGTTTTATTCGATGATTATCATCGTTTTATCTAATTTTAAACAAATGTTTAAAATTAGATAAATCCCATCTAGCTCCAATCTAGTTCAATTCAATCCCGTAATGCAGAAAACCCTTTTATAATAGCAACTCAACTCGTTTTGGTCTAGTATGAATTTGAAATTTAATTTATAAGTTGTCTATTAAAACAAATAAAAAATAATAACTTGATTATTAACACAATAATTACCTTATTTAATTATCTTCCCCAATTCTATTGCCTATAGGAGACAAAATCAAAATTGTCGAACCTCTTCTTCCTTCACTGAAACCATTTGAACTGAAACACCTCCCCATGCCTTGACACCAACGCGTTGTCTTCCCCCATTCGCCTGCTAAAATCCCGCAACTCCTCATCCAACTTCGAACTGTCTCCCCTGAACCTAAATCGAATTTCGAACCTGGCATTCAGGACTAGGGCCAGTACACAAGAAAACGCGAATCCTTTCAGTCTTCTCAACGCACCACTACAGGAAACAAATTCGACCTCTTCTATCATGAAATCCCCCAAAATCAATGCCCAATCCCTCTTGATGTTGAGCATCGCGCCAAATTCACGAACCCAAAAATGGATCGCGACTACTAATCCATTCCCCCACACTATTGACCATCATCGCAATACCATCTCCAGGTTTCTCGAAATCGGCAACTCCTTCGCTGCTTGAATCGAGATGATTTCCGACCCTCGATGAATAGCATTGTAACCTGTCGAACATCTCCTTAAATCGGAGACCAGGCCCCCTTTTTCGAGCTCAAAGAAAATGGTGTTCATTCGATTTAATTCCCGTTGATTTGTGCGTATTTTGTTTTATGAGGAAATGGCTTTGGACTTCTATTATTGTAATTGAAACGAGTACAAGGATTGGCTTCAAAGGATTATAAATTTTGGAATTTAAGGGATTGAATTAAAAAAAAGGGGGAGCCGTCATTTGAAGCTTTCGATTTGAAGAAAAAATGAAAACAACGATGATATATAGATGGAGAAGCTTAAGCCTAAAGGAATAGGCCTGCGCATTATATAGGTAGATATAGGTTAAGTACATTGTTATTAAATATGATTTGATTTTGATTTAATTGTGATTTGATCTCGTATTTAATAGGATTTGATATAAAGCAATCTTTTATTCTTTTTAGATGGATACCGATTTGATTTCAAACCTATCCACAATCAAATATCTCGGGGTCCATTAATTTAAATCACGCACCGCTACGCTATTCTAGCGTACCGACCGACATTTCAATATAATAACCCTGTTATGAACTCAATAGTAAATATTTTGAAATTTAATTTCAGCATATATACCATATTAATTTGATATAATATAATTTAAATTTGAAAACCACAAATTCTTTGATAATATTATTTATTATCGTATATATCAAATAAAATTCCTACTTGTCATCTGAATCATTTGATTCAGTTTTTAACTTCGATTTCGATTATATTTTGTAATACAATAATTCGATATATTCTAAATTAAATTATATTCGATTATTAAATTGATAACTCAGTATAAAAATTAATTTATATTATCAGCTAAATATTTAAAAAAATATTAAATATTTAAAATTAACAGACCAAAAATCCGGGTTGTTACAGTTTAAAATTATTTGTTCACTTCTTAACTTTAGTTTCAACTGAACCAATTTAATTTCAATTAAATATTTATTCATTTCGAACTAACTAAAATTTTCAAAAATTCTGAAAATTTTCTAACACCTTAAATTTTCGAAAAATTTCGCCAGCACCTCATTTGTAATGGTCAATAGCTCAAACTCCAACTCGCCTCTCTGGGCCTTCTTCAACCCAAAAGAAAATCAAAGAGCAAGCGGCTTGCCAATTTGTCTCATCAAAATATCAAACCCATATATAATATAAACTGGTACCTTTTTGTCGGGCATATCAATATATCCTTTCCATGTGTTACCCATTCTGCATATACCAATGTCATCCCAATCAAACTCAAATCACTTTTATCTCCAACACAACCATTCGTTTATCCAAGCCAAATTCCATTATCAATCTCAAGTACCATTCTTGATTTTCAATTTAGTTTCACAAATTTCCATCTAATTTGTTTTTAATTCAAACAATCCATTTCTGGGAGTTGTTTAACAACTTTGCTTTCTCAAAAATCAAATATTCATTTCGGAATATCCAAAACAACTTGTTTTATTAAAACATTTCCAAAACAAAATTTTTGGTAGTAATCCGTCACTTACAACTCAAAAATGAACACCGATGATGTCATGATCATCATCAGAATCTATTTCCAGCTATTGAAGTGAGTTCAATACTATATCACTTTCAAAAGCATATCTAAACACTTCCATTTTGAAATTCATTTCAAAATACCATTTACAATGCTTTAAAACAATTTAAAATCTCCCTGATTTTAAAATTCACATATATTTAACCCTGATTCATTTACAAAAACTTATTCAAATTTCCATAGTTTTAATTTCAATTCTGATTTTAATTTCAGATTTACTTCATTTCGTAACACTTATACGAATTTTGATTGGTTATTTACATAACTGTTTCAATTATAATCTTATCTGATTATAGTCACAACCAACACATCCAATATACTATAATATTTCAAATTTATATACTTTTTTTTTGGAAATGGGTTTAAATTTTATTTCCAGGCATTTCGGCCCAAGAGAAAACAAAAGCCTAAGGCCTTGTTACAGAGTTCGAGGGTATGGGTTAGCGTTCACTAACCGACACGCACTTACTTTACACTGAACATTCGAGATAAAGTAATTTAAAGTTCAAAAGCTCAAATCTAATTCTCCAAACCCTCGTCTTCCTCTCGCCAGAGCTATGGCGGCTGGTACACAAAATAACTCGTGCCTGTATCTCGGCGCGGATCCTGTGTCAGCATCTGATCCACGTCTACCATTCCGTCTGCTATAGGTTCCTTTTGTGTGGTATGAGCTCCTCTTTTCCAACTTAACGCCAAATTAATGTCTTTAATTACTAGCTAAATATATATATACTTGCTTTTATATCAATATAAAATTTAGTTAAAATTATTTCATTTACCCTCTTTTCAAAACATACCGTGTCGGTTCATCGTATTCGAGTGTTTATAAACCCCTACCGATACAGTGGATCAAACTGTGCGACCAGAACCCATAAACAACTCAACCAATAAATCTCCACAATATAAAACCATTTTTATATCAAATAACAAATACACACTTACTTATACACTCAAACTCAATTTAGGGCATTACTAACCCCATCCTAATGAGTCACGCCACAGAGCCAAGGTAATTACTTAACCTTCAGCTCTGATACCACTGTAACAACCCGAGTTTTCGCGATCTTGTTTATCGACATAAACTCAATGTCGACTATCCAAGCATCGGAAACACCGGATAGTCCATGAAAGAAATTAGAGAGTGAGAATAGATAAGATAGAAACTTAGAAAAGAAGAAGATGAAGAAGAAGAAGAAGAACATACAACATCAGAGTAAACACGAATCTCACAGCGGAAGGAACAATGTATAACAGATACATACTTTGAAATAAAACTATATATGTATACAATATAATTATCAGAGTATAACACTTACAACACAGTGGAAATAACAATAGCTATATAATCCTGAAGCCTCCTGCTCCAAGCTCTCAGTATATCTATAAAATCCCAACTACTTGAATGCCCATACAAAATTGGGCACCCAAGAGTTTAAGGAAAACAAAATAAACTCTGGGTCAGTCATGTGATTGGTGTGAGTAAACTCCAACCATTTGTTTAACTTTTAAAATTCTTTTAAAATCCATACTCTTCTGATATTATAATAATGTCTAAATCAAATAAATATCAATCTAATGGAATGTTTTCATCTCACGTTCCACATGTATAATATACAATCAAAAACCGCGGGCGCTTATTGGTTAATGAATTCCAACTGGCAAGGTATGGGACCACCTTTCGACAGTGTACCTCTAGAGAGGAATACAGCGGATTCAACAAGAACATCTTGTAACTTAGGCTAAACATGATCGGTCACTCATTTCGCTTGAGTTTACCAAATGTATTATCACCAACGGTTGGGATCAGCAACCGTTTCCCGAAAGGGACAGCATCGAAATAGATTATAGAAGTAAAATGGAATTTCTCTAAATCAGGTGATAATAGACCCTAATTGGCAGCTAACCACTTAGCATTGCGACCTAAACGATTTTATACCATTTCCGGTTGTGAGTCTAGAGGCCATAACATTTCATTTACAAACCACATCTTCATTCACTTTGAATGTCACATCGTCATACCCGCTAAATCACAAATTGATTTCTCCAAACATATCATGGGTAAAGAACTAAGAGAAACGAATTCCTCCGCCATCAAACGTAAATACGTTTGAAGAGATCAACTTACGCGATCTATTAATTATACTTTGTCAGACATTCTTCCATATAGGTCGTCCTGGGACTGGACAGACCGAAGGCACTATTCTGTAAACAGGACAGCCCTCGCATATGTAACGACCCGGAAAAATGCGATCTTGGTTATCCGATATACAACACATATCGAACATCCAAGGATCGAAAATAACCGAATAGTTAATGAAAGAAATTAGAAGGTGAGAATAGATAAGATAGAAACTTAGAATAGAAGAAGGAGAAGAACATAACATCAGAGTAACACGAACCTCACAGCGGAACGAAAAACATATAATAGATAACATAACTTTGAAATATAACAGTTATGTATACAATAGCACTTATCAGAGTACAACACTTACAACACAGCGGAAATAACTATAGCTATATGATCTTGAAGCCTCCTGCTCCAAGCTCTTCCAGTATATCTGTAAAACCCGACTACTTGACTGCCCGTACAAATTTAGGCACCCAAGAGTTTAGGGAAAACAACAAATAAACTCCGGGTCAGTCATGGGACTGGTGTGAGTAAAACAGTTTAAAACAGGTATATGAACAAGTAAACGATATCTCATAAGACCACGCCGCAGAACGGAACGGGTTTTTCCCTTATGAGAATCCAAAATATCTTTATATCAAAAACCTTTTGATATTATAATAATGTCTATGTACAAATAGATATCAACTAGCAGAAACGCTTTCATCTCACGTTCTACATATATAGTATACAATCAAAATCGCAAGCACGTATTGGATAATGGATTTCCAACTATGACAAGGTATGGAATCACCTTCCGATCAGTGTACTCTAGGAACGATACACTGGAGTTCAACAAGAACATCTTGCAACTCAGCCACACATGACCGACCACTCATTTCGCTTGAGTGTATCGAATGTACATCACCAACGGTTGGGATCAGCAACCGTTCCCGTATATATATGGGACAGCATTGATAGATTTAAGAAACAAATGAATATTCTCTAGATAGGTGATTATACACCCTACTTCGGTGCGACCGACTTAGCCATGCTGCCTGCCCGATTTCTGTCATTTACCGGATGTGAGGCTAGAAGCTACGCTTTGTCATCACAATAGATTCACTTCGAATGCCACATTGTCAGATCCATCGAAAATCACTAATTGACGTCTACAACAATACATTACGTGTCAGCTAAAAGAAGTTTCCTTCTCCGCTTCCACTCTTGGTACGGTTGAAGAAATCAATGTACGTGACCCTTCTGGAAATACTCTGTTAGACATTCATTCATACAAGTCATCCTCATTCACTTAGAACGTCACATCGTCATACCCGCCAAATCACAAATTGACTTATCCAAAAATAACACGGGTATACAGCTTAGAGAAATGAATTCCTCCGCCACCAAACGTGAATACGTTTGAACAGATCAACTTACGCGATCCATTGGATATACTCTGTCAGACCTTCGTCCATACAAGTTGTCCTAGGACTGGACAAACCGAAGGCACTATTCTGTAAACAGGATAGCCCTTGCATTTTACTCCGTCTTCAATTATCTTTGGCATATATGATTCGCGATGCTTATGCCAATACAGAGTGGTTCTATGGATAATAATCCAACCGGTCTCTCCATATTAACAACGTTAAAATGGTCAAAAACTTCGATAGTCTGTGAGTTAACTATCAAAGAAAAACAAGTGTGCAAACACCGATATTATTTCCAGATGGAAATTATATCGAACAAACATCATTTAACATTAATCTCTTTAGTTCATTTATTTACTTATCTCCTGTTTCCCTATATTCTAAATTCTTATTTTTCTTTTATCAGAAAACATTTCTGATTCTCGTTTGGAAAACATTTCCAAAACTCCTTTACTATTAAACCTTACCATTTCTTAGTTAAGAAGGAAGTCACTCAAGTTGGGGTATAATTACCTCTCAGACCTTAACTGAACAACGTTATAACTTTGAAATGGTCAAAGTTTATCTTTTAATCTTTAACAACTTCTTTACGGCTTTCTCGGATTAAATTTTACTAATCCACTTCTATATTTAAAACATTGGTTATAACGATAACGTTATAATCCCTCCTTTCGAATTATCTAACTTAAATTTTAACTTCTATTCCTATTAGTGAATAATTAACCTAACACTTATTTATTTATAAATAAACAAATCTCTATTTAAACACTGGAAAGTATAAGTACTTTCCCGAATTCGATATAATCGAATTTTCCGATTAACTCTCTTCGAGAAAATCTCTATTTGATTAACTCTTCTTCGAATAACCTATATTCGATTAACTTCTTCTCGAATAAACGATATTCGATAATCTCTCTTCGAATAACTAATATTCGATAACTCTTCCTTTTCAAATATCTCATATTTGAAAATCTCACTTCGATTAAACTATAATCGATAACTCCCTTCGATGAAACTATCATCGATAACTCCTTTCGATGAAACTAACATCGATAACTCCTTTCGATGAAACTAACATCGATAACTCCTTTCGATGAAACAAACATCGATTTATTTAACTCGACGAACTTAACTCGACTCGACTAACTCGACTTACTTGGTTCGACCAATTCGATTCGATTAACTAGGCTCGACTAACTTGACTAACTTAACTCGACTTACTTGGTTCGACCAATTCGATTCGATTAACTAGGCTCGACTAACTTGGTCGAACCACCCGATCAACTCAACTTATTTAACTTAACTTATTTCTCAACTCGATCAACTCGATTAACTCCTATCGAATAACTAATATTCGATTAAACTCCATTCGCTTGACTCTAGATCGCAGCGATCACAATGGTTACGCCTGACTCCCTCAGGAAACATCCGACCGCCGTAGGCTATTTACAGCCCTGCGAATTATGCTAGCAGTCGTACAAGATGGCAACTTACCCTGAATACTATGTTTGACTAACTCTGTCTCACTTAACTATACTTGATTAACTCTAGTTCGTTTTAACTCTAATCGATTAACTCTTACTAATTACTCCAACTGGTTAACTCTAACTGATTAACTCTAACTGGTTAACTCTATTTGACTAACTCGACTTGACTAACCCCTTTGGAATAACCTATTCGATTAACTAACTTTCGAATACCATATTCGATTAACTAACTTCGAATACCATATTCGATTAACTAACTTCGAATGTCTATATTCGATTAACTAACTTCGAATGTCTATATTCGATTAACTAACTTCGAATGTCTATATTCGATTAACTAACTTCGAATACCATTTTCGATTTCCCCTTTCGAATGTCTATATTCGATTTACTTTATTCACTTTATAAAGACTTCCTTTTTAACAACGTTTTATTCATTTGAAAAGATTTACTTTTAAATAATGGTTTTACACTTTAAAAATGATTTCCTTTTTAACAACGTTTCCTTTTCAATTCTATTTGTAAATGGTTTACAAATATTTCCTTTTCAAATTTATTCTTGAAATATTCTAACTCCTTAAATTCCCGGGAAAATTCGCCATAACCTCCTTTGTAACGGGAGCATCGGGAAAATCCCCAAACTCGCCACACAGGCCTTTCCATTCAAAAAGAAATGTTTTGAATTTATTTTCTTTTCAAATATCTCCTATTTATAAATATCCCAATTTATAAACATTTCTTATTTATAAATATTTAAATTTATAAATATTTCATTTTCAAATATCCCTTTGAAAATCCCCTTATCAACATTTCGGTATGTTATGGTATTCAATCATATCAAATCACGATGTTCAATATCGTCCAAGCACATATAATCGCCCACAGATTTTATATCACATCATATAACAATATATGAAAAACAATAAAATAACTGTTGAGGAATCCAGTCGGATTCCTCCAACCTGTTTCCCTGCATCCACAGATGTTACACAGTATAATATACATCACTTTCAGTTCCATATGATATATTCTGTTAAACAGAATCAATATAGAAATTTAACTAACTGACTAGCAGTTCAATCAAAGTCAACACACAATCAATCAGACAATTTCTAACAGTTCTAAAAATACAACATGAAATTATAAACTGTTCAGAGTTAGTGAGATTTACTCACATTGGACGATCATCGTTAAAGAACGATAAACTGTGGTTTGATTTGAATCAAACAATTTATTTCGCCATAAATTCAAACGAGCTCGAATCCACTTCCAGTCAGCTTCATGGTGTAGCCACCGTCCCCACGATTCCAACGCAACAAATGGTTCGCGATTCTGATAATGTATGATGAAGTTATTGCGATTTCTAGTTGAAACTATTTTAAAATAAAAATAAATGAATTTCCTTTATAAAAACACTTGGGCTTTATCCCTCCTTACCGGCCCATTTATTCATGAAAACCCCACCCCGTTAAATTTAGCTTCTTCCCCAAATTGTGAAACCCGACTTCAGTACCACAAAGACCAGCCAATTCCACGACTCTTCCCCCTTCATCACTTCACCTCCTTCCAATCCGAACGCTCCATCATCTACCTCTCCGAAATCCCTCTCCATCCATACATGTTTCGCAAAACTCGCGTCACCCAAAGGATTTCCATCCACAGCAGCTTCCATCAGTCGCGACACCCTTGCTGCTCTCGAAGTTCACGAGAAGTCTGCCGTTGGGTGCTAAAACTCCTCGCGAGTCTAACAACAACCACCAGACTACGAATCAAAGCTCATACACTTCGAAAAACCGAACCCTAGTCTTACTCCGTGGAAAACAGTTCACGAGAAACAAACGTCGAACCCCCAACCATTTATATCAACGCGTCTAGAAACTGATGAGCATCTCATCAATATTTGTTTGAGGATTTCTAGTATTCGATTTCATTTACTTTTGATTTTTCTTTTGATTTTTCTTTTGATTTTTAACCTTTCGGTTTGATTTTCCCTGAAGAACGAGATTGGCGGCTACAAATGTATTGACCAGAGAATTGAATTAGGTTATAAGAGAGGATAGGGGTATTTATAACCAATATAAATATCTAGATACTTTTTTATATTAATATTTTAATATTTTATTTAATCCTTTATATTCGTTTTCCTCTTCTAAAAATCCGTGTGATCACACACAGTATTCAAAAATCACGAAATTGGACAGTTAGCTAGAGTTCGACATTCCGGTCCCAACAAAACTGGTTTCGTCGAATTCCGACTCCGTATGCTCACACAGCGTATTTTTAACTGTCAAAATACTGTCTATTTTCCACTCTAAAAATCCCTACGATCACACACTGACTCTAAAAATCACGAAACTTGGAATCTAACAACTATTTGATATTGCGGATCCAACAAAACTGGTTTCGTCGAATTCCGACTTCGTTTGCAAAAGTGGCTATTTTTAACGCTCTAAATAGCCTATTTAAATATATAAATATATTTAAATATTATTAAATTAAATATAAATAAATTTATATTATCGTATATCTTCAAATATGATATCGTACAACTCCAGAATATCATATCAGAGTATACAGTTTGATATTTTAGATTTCAGATTTATCGATATTCAATTCATATCGAAAATCCTTTTATAACGTATATAAAGCGTCGCAAATTATAAAGGAATTCTACAGCGACTTTTCTGAAATTTGATTTGGACGTACATCAAAATCTATACGACGAAATCCCGATTTTTCTCTTCCATTAGAAAGATATACTCCACCAGCTCCACACGTTTCTTGTTTCATAGAAATCCGACTTCAAACGAATCCTGTACATTCAGTTGAAATTCGAATCGCCAATTTACGAACTGCAGCGCCATTTCAAGCTCGATTTTAATTATAATATAATTATACGTTCAAACTGCCGTCGACTGAATATATTCGTCAATATTATTCAACTCTAAGCTGAATTAAATCCAAGGGACGACCCCGTTCACAGAATATTGTGATTTCCAATATTTTTTATTATTTCAGAATTAAATATATATTATTTAATTATTTAATTTAATTAAATATTCCTTATTATTTAATTAACGACCATTTAATTCCTTAAATCACCATATATATAATTAAATAAATTAATTATAACCCTGGGAAAAATGCGGGTCATTACATTCTTCCCCACTTAAAATAATTTCGTCCTCGAAATTGCTAAGTCAGAGGACGACCCCATCTATTGGAACTCCTAAGATTTGTTTACCTCTCAACTTCAGTTTCAACTGAACTAATAAATATTGATTTCAATATTAATTTATTCCGACTAACTAAAATTTCCAAAAATTCTGAAAATTTTCTAACACTTTAAATTTCGGAAAATTTTGCCATAACCTCCTTTGTACAGCCCTATCGGTAAAACCACAACTCGCCTCTCTAGGCCATCTCCAACCCAAAAGAAAATCAAACAGCCAAGCGGCTTGCCAATTCGGCTCATAAATTCCAAACTCATAAAAAATATAAACTTGTACCTTTTTGTCGGGTATATCAACTCTATCACTTCTATATGCTATCAACTCAGCATATACCAATGTTATCCTCCAAATCAAATTTTGCATTATCTCCAACACAACCATTCGCTTATCCAAGCCGAATTCAATTTCAAATTCGAGTTTCAAATTCCAAACTCTCAACTTATCATTTCAATTCCAATCCAGATTATTCTCTAATCACTTCCTGTTTTTCTTAACCTGTCATCTCAAGTTAAATTCTGGTTTATTATTTACTTTTACCATCTTATTTTATTTAACTTCATAAGTTAAATTTAAATTCCATACTTTAAATTCCTGGGTTCATTTCAAATCAATTTGAAATCATAGTTCCAATTCAAAACCTTTTGAATTTCTAAACAACTTGTTTTCTCAACACAATTCAAAAACAAAACCTTGGTAGTAATCCGTCACTTAGAACTCGAAAACGACACTGATGATGTGGCCACACTCATCAGGGTTATTTCCCAGCAGTCGAAGTGAGTTCAATACTATATTTCTCTTTCAATTTGAAACATTTTCAAAATCTCCCAGGAACTTAAAATTTCCTTATTTTAATTCCAAATCTGTTTTAAATTTCTGATTTAACTCATCTGATTCCACGTATTTTACTTATGTGAATTCTGGTTGGTTATTTACATAACCATTTCAACTATAATCTTACTCGATTAAAATTACAACCAATATATCTAATATATTATAATTTTGATATATATATCTTCTCTATATCAAGATATACCTTGGGTAAACTTATTTTAATTTACCCTCTTTTCAAAACATATCGTGACGACCCATCGTATTCAAGTGTTCATTTACTCCTACCGATACAGTGGATCAAACTGATCGACCAGAACTCATAAACAACTCAGCCAATGAATCTCCACAATATAAAACCATTTTTATATCAAATACAAATACGCACTCGTATATATACACTCAAACTCAATCTAGGGTATTACTAACCCTATCTCTACCGAGTCACGCCACAGAGCCAAGTAATTCTTAACTTAAGCTCTGATACCAACTGTAACGACCCGGAAAAATGCGATCTTGGTTATCCGATATACAACACATATCGAACATCCAAGGATCGAAAATAACCGAATAGTTAATGAAAGAAATTAGAAGGTGAGAATAGATAAGATAGAAACTTAGAATAGAAGAAGGAGAAGAACATAACATCAGAGTAACACGAACCTCACAGCGGAACGAATAACATATAATAGATAACATAACTTTGAAATATAACAGTTATGTATACAATAGCACTTATCAGAGTACAGTACTTACAACACAGCGGAAATAACTATAGCTATATGATCTTGAAGCCTCCTGCTCCAAGCTCTTCCAGTATATCTGTAAAACCCGACTACTTGACTGCCCGTACAAATTTAGGCACCCAAGAGTTTAGGGAAAACAACAAATAAACTCCGGGTCAGTCATGGGACTGGTGTGAGTAAAACAGTTTAAAACAGGTATATGAACAAGTAAACGATATCTCATAAGACCACTCCGCAGAACGGAACGGGTTTTTCCCTTATGAGAATCCAAAATATCTTTATATCAAAAACCTTTTGATATTATAATAATGTCTATGTACAAATAGATATCAACTAGCAGAAACGCTTTCATCTCACGTTCTACATATATAGTATACAATCAAAATCGCAAGCACGTATTGGATAATGGATTTCCAACTATGACAAGGTATGGAATCACCTTCCGATCAGTGTACTCTAGGAACGATACACTGGAGTTCAACAAGAACATCTTGCAACTCAGCCACACATGACCGACCACTCATTTCGCTTGAGTGTATCGAATGTACATCACCAACGGTTGGGATCAGCAACCGTTCCCGTATATATATGGGACAGCATTGATAGATTTAAGAAACAAATGAATATTCTCTAGATAGGTGATTATACACCCTACTTCGGTGCGACCGACTTAGCCATGCTGCCTGCCCGATTTCTGTCATTTACCGGATGTGAGGCTAGAAGCTACGCTTTGTCATCACAATAGATTCACTTCGAATGCCACATTGTCAGATCCATCGAAAATCACTAATTGACGTCTACAACAATACATTACGTGTCAGCTAAAAGAAGTTTCCTTCTCCGCTTCCACTCTTGGTACGGTTGAAGAAATCAATGTACGTGACCCTTCTGGAAATACTCTGTTAGACATTCATTCATACAAGTCATCCTCATTCACTTAGAACGCCACATCGTCATACCCGCCAAATCACAAATTGACTTATCCAAAAATAACACGGGTATACAGCTTAGAGAAACGAATTCCTCCGCCACCAAACGTGAATACGTTTGAACAGATCAACTTACGCGATCCATTGGATATACTCTGTCAGACCTTCGTCCATACAAGTTGTCCTGGGACTGGACAAACCGAAGGCACTATTCTGTAAACAGGATAGCCCTTGCATTTTACTCCGTCTTCAATTATCTTTGGCATATATGATTCGCGATGCTTATGCCAATACAGAGTGGTTCTATGGATAATAATCCAACCGGTCTCTCCATATTAACAACGTTAAAATGGTCAAAAACTTCGATAGTCTGTGAGTTAACTATCAAAGAAAAACAAGTGTGCAAACACCGATATTATTTCCAGATGGAAATTATATCGAACAAACATCATTTAACATTAATCTCTTTAGTTCATTTATTTACTTATCTCCTGTTTCCCTATATTCTAAATTCTTATTTTTCTTTTATCAGAAAACATTTCTGATTCTCGTTTGGAAAACATTTCCAAAACTCCTTTACTATTAAACCTTACCATTTCTTAGTTAAGAAGGAAGTCACTCAAGTTGGGGTATAATTACCTCTCAGACCTTAACTGAACAACGTTATAACTTTGAAATGGTCAAAGTTTATCTTTTAATCTTTAACAACTTCTTTACGGCTTTCTCGGATTAAATTTTACTAATCCACTTCTATATTTAAAACATTGGTTATAACGATAACGTTATAATCCCTCCTTTCGAATTATCTAACTTAAATTTTAACTTCTATTCCTATTAGTGAATAATTAACCTAACACTTATTTATTTATAAATAAACAAATCTCTATTTAAACACTGGAAAGTATAAGTACTTTCCCGAATTCGATATAATCGAATTTTCCGATTAACTCTCTTCGAGAAAATCTCTATTTGATTAACTCTTCTTCGAATAACCTATATTCGATTAACTTCTTCTCGAATAAACGATATTCAATAATCTCTCTTCGAATAACTAATATTCGATAACTCTTCCTTTTCAAATATCTCATATTTGAAAATCTCACTTCGATTAAACTATAATCGATAACTCCCTTCGATGAAACTATCATCGATAACTCCTTTCGATGAAACTAACATCGATAACTCCTTTCGATGAAACTAACATCGATAACTCCTTTCGATGAAACAAACATCGATTTATTTAACTCGACGAACTTAACTCGACTCGACTAACTCGACTTACTTGGTTCGACCAATTCGATTCGATTAACTAGGCTCGACTAACTTGACTAACTTAACTCGACTTACTTGGTTCGACCAATTCGATTCGATTAACTAGGCTCGACTAACTTGGTCGAACCACCCGATCAACTCAACTTATTTAACTTAACTTATTTCTCAACTCGATCAACTCGATTAACTCCTATCGAATAACTAATATTCGATTAAACTCCATTCGCTTGACTCTAGATCGCAGCGATCACAATGGTTACGCCTGACTCCCTCAGGAAACATCCGACCGCCGTAGGCTATTTACAGCCCTGCGAATTATGCTAGCAGTCGTACAAGATGGCAACTTACCCTGAATACTATGTTTGACTAACTCTGTCTCACTTAACTATACTTGATTAACTCTAGTTCGTTTTAACTCTAATCGATTAACTCTTACTAATTACTCCAACTGGTTAACTCTAACTGATTAACTCTAACTGGTTAACTCTATTTGACTAACTCGACTTGACTAACCCCTTTGGAATAACCTATTCGATTAACTAACTTTCGAAACCATATTCGATTAACTAACTTCGAATACCATATTCGATTAACTAACTTCGAATGTCTATATTCGATTAACTAACTTCGAATGTCTATATTCGATTAACTAACTTCGAATGTCTATATTCGATTAACTAACTTCGAATGTCTATATTCGATTAACTAACTTCGAATACCATTTTCGATTTCCCCTTTCGAATGTCTATATTCGATTTACTTTATTCACTTTATAAAGACTTCCTTTTTAACAACGTTTTATTCATTTGAAAAGATTTACTTTTAAATAATGGTTTTACACTTTAAAAATGATTTCCTTTTTAACAACGTTTCCTTTTCAATTCTATTTGTAAATGGTTTACAAATATTTCCTTTTCAAATTTATTCTTGAAATATTCTAACTCCTTAAATTCCCGGGAAAATTCGCCATAACCTCCTTTGTAACGGGAGCATCGGGAAAATCCCCAAACTCGCCACACAGGCCTTTCCATTCAAAAAGAAATGTTTTGAATTTATTTTCTTTTCAAATATCTCCTATTTATAAATATCCCAATTTATAAACATTTCTTATTTATAAATATTTAAATTTATAAATATTTCATTTTCAAATATCCCTTTGAAAATCCCCTTATCAACATTTCGGTATGTTATGGTATTCAATCATATCAAATCACGATGTTCAATATCGTCCAAGCACATATAATCGCCCACAGATTTTATATCACATCATATAACAATATATGAAAAACAATAAAATAACTGTTGAGGAATCCAGTCGGATTCCTCCAACCTGTTTCCCTGCATCCACAGATGTTACACAGTATAATATACATCACTTTCAGTTCCATATGATATATTCTGTTAAACAGAATCAATATAGAAATTTAACTAACTGACTAGCAGTTCAATCAAACAGTCAACACACAATCAATCAGACAATTTCTAACAGTTCTAAAAATACAACATGAAATTATAAACTGTTCAGAGTTAGTGAGATTTACTCACATTGGACGATCATCGTTAAAGAACGATAAACTGTGGTTTGATTTGAATCAAACAATTTATTTCGCCATAAATTCAAACGAGCTCGAATCCACTTCCAGTCAGCTTCATGGTGTAGCCACCGTCCCCACGATTCCAACGCAACAAATGGTTCGCGATTCTGATAATGTATGATGAAGTTATTGCGATTTCTAGTTGAAACTATTTTAAAATAAAAATAAATGAATTTCCTTTATAAAAACACTTGGGCTTTATCCCTCCTTACCGGCCCATTTATTCATGAAAACCCCACCCCGTTAAATTTAGCTTCTTCCCCAAATTGTGAAACCCGACTTCAGTACCACAAAGACCAGCCAATTCCACGACTCTTCCCCCTTCATCACTTCACCTCCTTCCAATCCGAACGCTCCATCATCTACCTCTCCGAAATCCCTCTCCATCCATACATGTTTCGCAAAACTCGCGTCACCCAAAGGATTTCCATCCACAGCAGCTTCCATCAGTCGCGACACCCTTGCTGCTCTCGAAGTTCACGAGAAGTCTGCCGTTGGGTGCTAAAACTCCTCGCGAGTCTAACAACAACCACCAGACTACGAATCAAAGCTCATACACTTCGAAAAACCGAACCCTAGTCTTACTCCGTGGAAAACAGTTCACGAGAAACAAACGTCGAACCCCCAACCATTTATATCAACGCGTCTAGAAACTGATGAGCATCTCATCAATATTTGTTTGAGGATTTCTAGTATTCGATTTCATTTACTTTTGATTTTTCTTTTGATTTTTAACCTTTCGGTTTGATTTTCCCTGAAGAACGAGATTGGCGGCTACAAATGTATTGACCAGAGAATTGAATTAGGTTATAAGAGAGGATAGGGGTATTTATAACCAATATAAATATCTAGATACTTTTTTTATATTAATATTTTAATATTTTATTTAATCCTTTATATTCGTTTTCCTCTTCTAAAAATCCGTGTGATCACACACAGTATTCAAAAATCACGAAATTGGACAGTTAGCTAGAGTTCGACATTCCGGTCCCAACAAAACTGGTTTCGTCGAATTCCGACTCCGTATGCTCACACAGCGTATTTTTAACTGTCAAAATACTGTCTATTTTCCACTCTAAAAATCCCTACGATCACACACTGACTCTAAAAATCACGAAACTTGGAATCTAACAACTATTTGATATTGCGGATCCAACAAAACTGGTTTCGTCGAATTCCGACTTCGTTTGCAAAAGTGGCTATTTTTAACGCTCTAAATAGCCTATTTAAATATATAAATATATTTAAATATTATTAAATTAAATATAAATAAATTTATATTATCGTATATCTTCAAATATGATATCGTACAACTCCAGAATATCATATCAGAGTATACAGTTTGATATTTTAGATTTCAGATTTATCGATATTCAATTCATATCGAAAATCCTTTTATAACGTATATAAAGCGTCGCAAATTATAAAGGAATTCTACAGCGACTTTTCTGAAATTTGATTTGGACGTACATCAAAATCTATACGACGAAATCCCGATTTTTCTCTTCCATTAGAAAGATATACTCCACCAGCTCCACACGTTTCTTGTTTCATAGAAATCCGACTTCAAACGAATCCTGTACATTCAGTTGAAATTCGAATCGCCAATTTACGAACTGCAGCGCCATTTCAAGCTCGATTTTAATTATAATATAATTATACGTTCAAACTGTCGTCGACTGAATATATTCGTCAATATTATTCAACTCTAAGCTGAATTAAATCCAAGGGACGACCCCGTTCACAGAATATTGTGATTTCCAATATTTTTGATTATTTCAGAATTAAATATATATTATTTAATTATTTAATTTAATTAAATATTCCTTATTATTTAATTAACGACCATTTAATTCCTTAAATCACCATATATATAATTAAATAAATTAATTATAACCCTGGGAAAAATGCGGGTCATTACAGCATAACTCTATCTTCAATTATCTTCATCATATTTGATCGCAACGCTAACGCCCATACAGAGTGGTTTTCAGATAAATGAATCTGATCCCGGTCTCTTCGTTTTGACGACGGAAAAATGGTCACTTGATAGTCGGTGATTTAATGATCAAAGAAAAACATGTGTGCAAATAACGATATTATTTCCAGATGGAAATTCTATCGATCAATCATCAATTAACATTTATTTATTTTCCCCATTTCTCGTTTCCATATATTCATTAAATCTTTATTTTCTAATTTTAGAAAATATACGTTATTAACTTTGGAAAACGTTTTTATTTCTGATTAACGCATCACTATCTTCTCACATATTCCAGTCTCTAACTGTAAACTAGTAAGAGAACAACCCCCTACATATTAACACTGAAGGCCGAAACCAACATCAGATCGATACCCAGAAAGTCATTCAACTCAACTAATTTCCAGTCAGTTTCTAATTTCAGTAATTCCATTTAAATTCCTATTTCAAACCCCAAATTCCTTTATAATATTTTATTTGCAAAATATTTACTTTAAATCAATATCATGTTACACCCATGTGCGGAGCATGGGTCTAAACCTTCCTAATGTAAAATTCTCTTTTTATAAAACTATATTCATTTTCCAAATATTTCCCTTTTATAGTTCTATTTACTTTCTATATAAATATTCCTTAATTATATTCCTTTTATAAAAATTCTATTTATTTTATATAAATCCTTTTATATAATTCTATTCATTTTATGTAAATCCTTTTATATAATTCTATTTATTCCCCAAACATTTCCTTAATTATATTTTCCAATATTTGTTTTCCAATTATTACCTTTTATAATATCCTATTTACTTCGTATATAAATATTTCATTTTTAATACTCACTTTGAAATTTTTCTTTTTACATTTAGTATTTCATATGGTATTTAAAATACCAAATAACATGACCTGTATCATCATAATCAATCACAGATTATATATCACATCATATATCGCAATATATGAAAACAAACAGTATTATAATATTGAGGAATCCAGTTGGATCCCTCCAACCTATCTTCCTGCATCCACAGATGTTAAACAATATAAATAACATCGATTTCATTTCAATATGAAATATTCTGATAAGCAGAATCAATATTTGATTAACGATTTATATATGTCGTTATCATAATTTCAACCAATACATCAGCAATTCAACCAAACAATCAAGACACAACAATCAATCATCATTTATCAATACTAGATTATATTTATAAAATATAAAGTGTACAGAGTTAGTGAGATTTGATCGCATTGGTTGGTTATCGTTAAATAACGATAATCGATTGTCGATTCATATTAGACAATTTATTTCACTATAAATTGTAACGAATTCCAATTCCCTCCCAGTCAGTTCCATTGTGTACTGTCCGTCCATACAATCCCATCGGATCCTGTTTTGTTGAATTCTGATACAGTATGATTAAGTTATGACTTATTCAAGTTATATGTTTATTTAAATTAAATTAAAACTAAAATTTAAACTTTATTTAGGCTTTTCCTTTTACCTTAAGGCCTAAACCCGTATCAAACAACAAGCCCACCCACACCCTTTCTTCCCCGTTGGATTTTCTGTCTCAACTTCTGTAACCTCTCATGCCATTTCCCAAACTCCAACTTCAAACCGCACCATCACCATATCCTTAAAAATCAAAATAAAAATATCTTCAAACTCCTCTATGAATTCGCTACCTGCTCATACCCCCTCCATCAAGTTCGCACCCTCCCTTCCAACCGCAACTTACGCTTCATCGTGCACTGCACAGTAGAGACATCGACACCTTCCATCACCGATCAACGGTTGCCACTTTCCACTACAAATCCAAATATGAACTCCATCTTTCAAAAAGCCGCATCCATCGACCCAGCGTCTAAACCCTAACCGACGCTGTATCGAAACCAGCGAATACGATTAATCGAATACCCCAAAAATAAATACAGAAAAGAAGAGTATCACTTATTGATCAAAAATATAAGCATCCCATGATTTTACGATTTTTATCTTAATTTATTCCATTTTTCTAAGTTCACGAATTTGGTTTTGAGGAAGGAACAAGGGCAGAATTCGCTGTTGACCAAAGGAATGAAATATTAGGGTTAGAGAGGAGGGAAAGTAGTATTTATAGGAAGAAATATTATTTTTATATCGATTATTATATTTATTTTATTAGACCGTTACTTTCAATTTGCATTTAAAAATTTGAATGCTCACATATGATACCCAAAAATCATGAAAATTGGCATGCATTTACCATTCGACATTATGGACCCAACAGAACTAGTTTCATCGAATTCTGACTCTGTTTGATCACACAACATATTTTTAACCATCAAAATACTGACTGTTTTCACATCAAAAATCCGTACGACCACACACTGACCCCAAAAATTACGAAAATTTAACTCTAACACAAATTTAATGCTACGGATCCAACAAAACTAGTTTCATCGAAACGGAGTTCGTTTGCAAAAATGGCTATTTTCTATGGTCAAAATAAATCCATTTAAATATTAATATATTTAAAAATAATTAAATTAAATATTTATAAATAAATATTATTGTATATTGTTAATCCCTAAAAATCCATACGCACATTGGGTAAGGGATACGAGGCGGACATCACCCGGGTTGGTCGTGCACAGTGTTGCTCGAGGCATTTAAGCGGTCAAATATCAAACCCAAGGCAGGTCTGGTCAACCAACGCGACCCGATAATGATAAAGGTCGTATATCCTGCGAACCGCTTAAACACCGAAATAAAGCAAATCGCCCATTCCACATAAGCGGGGGAAACCTCATAATGTAGCTGTATAAACAAACAACACCACACAAAGGAAGCAAGAAGACGAGCGCCCTTGAACCAAGAAGGACGATTGCGCAAGGAATAAAGGAGGATCGACTCCAGCCTTGCATTCTGCCCTTATAAGATTCCCCGAAGCATTCACTCTCACAGGAACATTTGCTTGTATGGACCTGCTCAGCTACACGAGACACTCGCCCCGACGAGTCGTCCGCACATGATAGTTGAATACAGCCATGGACAGCTGGCTACAGCTAGCCAATGACATGATTGTAATTAACAGAATGAACGATCCACAGCCTGCGTAAGCGGATTCCAGATCATTTACCAAGGGGAATTCACCTATAAATATGGGAGGACTACCAACATAAAGGGGATCCTATCTTTGAAACGATGAAGTGCTGCTAAATTCCTTCCTCAACTACAGATTCGGCCATGGCGTCAAGTACAATCTTATGGTGAAGGAAAACGAAGACATCCTCCTTCTCAATCATTCATCCATCCTTCTTCTCCTCAAATTCTACCATTCTCTTGTATAATTCCTTGGATTGAAATATACAAACAAGGGTATATTGAGTGGATATAGCGATGTATGAAAAGAGAGAGTTGATGTATTTTGTAATCCTCATTATAAGACAGGAAACCACCTTCATAGTGGACGTAGGCCTCGTTAACGACTGAACCACTATAAATTTCGTTTCTACTTTACTTTTCTCGCATTTTTTACTTCAATTACTAATTAAACATGGTTCCACTTATTCCTTACCGAATTGGTGAAGTACATTTTAGTACCTTGGGTGTTTAGACCATTTTTGGTGTAACATTTTGGCGCCGACTATGGGGGCCATGTTCATAATTTCCTTCCGTAGTTCAGCAATATAAAAAAAAATCTCAAAAGCGCTTTCTCATTTGTAACCATGGTTGGATCAAAGAAAAGCAGTAAATCTACTAAGGTCGCTACGATCAATGAGGATGATAATGCTGATGGAGCTACACCTCAAATCTTGAATCAAGGGGCTGGGTACACCCCTAGGCCATCTGTGATGTGGGATGAATTAAATGTGGTTGTAACCGGCTTGAATGAAAAAATGGATAATACAGTGAAGATGATAATGGAAAGAGTTGATGTCCTGACCAATGCTCAAACCAACTTGTTACTGCCAAACACTGTAGGTAGTACTGGTGAAAAAGGAGACTCATCAGCTTCAGACCCTGGACGACCTCACATCCTAGTGAGAGACCGGGGAGAGGTGGGAATTGAGGATCCTAAGGCCAGATCTCCATAGCACAAAGAAGAACGTGCGACGAGTCGCACCAACATAACATCCCTCGGGAAGGATGCGAGGCACCGAAGCTTAAACCATGGTCACACTAATAAGAACATCGGTACCAATCCCGATGAACAAGCAAGTGACGAAAAGCGCATCATAGACATAATCCAGCGAGTAATGAAGGAGAAGGCGACTCGAGTAGATGAGGAGAAAGAATGGGAGTTTTCCCCTAGCAAAAATCCATTCACAGAGGAAATTCATCAAGCGAAATTCCCGAAGAAATTTATACCCCCAACAGTAGCACCTTATAGCGGTGTCGGAGATCCAACCATTTTTTTGTTCAGATACGACCAACACATGAATGGAGCTAGGGCCACTGATGAAATCAAGCACTTATACTTTCCTGTGTGCCTGGAAGGTGTGGCCTCACTATGATTCACCAGACTCCCACCTAGGTGTATTGACCAGTTTGCTGATATGGCAAGGGATTTCAGGATCAATTCTGATTACAAGCCACCAAGGCAAGCGACGTGATGTCACTCAGTGAGATGGAACAAATGCCTAGAGAAACCATCAAAGCTTTCCTTACACGCTTCCACGTTGCAGCAGCAGAGGTTGTAGAACCGGAGCCTTGGTACTTGTCAGCAGCCTTGAAAGGGCCTATCGATAAGAAGTCAAAATTCGGAAAATGGCTCAAGATGAAGAAACCAAGACTTTAAAAAAGTTCTACAAGAAAGACGAGGAATACATGAGTGTGGAAGATGAAGCTCCAGATGTCCAAAAGACTATAGAAAGTAACGCCGCCAGAGGAGGAAAGGGCGATGAGTCCAGGGTTGAGCAGAAGAGCGATGTAGGACAAAAGAGGGGAAATGACGAGAGGAAAAGCAAAGCTTATAAGAAGACTCGGATGCACAAATTGTAACGATACGGTTTTCGCTTGGACCTAATCGATCGCTAAACCGACCAAGACCGTTCGAATCCCGTATACGCTAACTCTGGGCATACAACACATCAGAACAAATAACAGAAGACTTTTATAAACATCATAATAATGTTACATCAGAGTACAAAATATCAGAGTATATCGAAATATAATAAATACAGCAGAAGATGATTATACAATAAATGTAATACAATGCACAACAGAAATATAAAATAACACAGCGGAAGACTATCAATGCTCTGGACATAGCTTTAAGCTTCAATCCAGAATCTTGCTCATATATCTGCAACATAAACTACTCGAATGCCCGTGTGGAAAATAGGGGCACCCGAGTTTGCGAGGGAAAAGCAAACTACAGGTCATTCATGGGACTGGTGTGAGAAACTCTACAGTTAAAATTAACTTATCAAAATGATAAGGCAAATCACAGGACCACGCCGCTAACGCGGAATAGGTTTAGCCCCATGAATACCAGTGTATAAACAACAATCAATAGTTATGGATCTACTATGCATCAATCAACATACAATATCCTAATCTACCCATTTAGATTAATCACTACACTTAGATTTTCCAAATCCAATTCAATTTAAAGAAATTATTCCTTTGGACTTTATTTCCCGATTTCCTATTTCAAATTATTTGAAATACATATCTAACTTTCTATATCAAAAGTAGATTTCACTTCGGGATCTCAAATCAAATCGTTTGGAAATATGAATTCCAAAACATAACAATGCATACAAACAAGTATGCAACCAAATATTGGGCTCCCCTTAGACAAGGCAAAGGGCACGCACCTAAGCAACTCGATATATATATATATATATATATATATATATATATATATATGCACCTCCCACTATGGAGCAGGCTACACCGAAGATGCACCTCCCACACATGGAAGCATACACCGCCCATCTCACCCATACTTTTAGTCATCTGGGTTACCCGAATCTCTAGCTACATACCAATTCATCTCATATCTCGAAGTAGGGAAAATCATTTCACAACATAATAATCACAAGTTCTTTAAAAATATAGTACTTCACATCAGCAGTCCACACATATGATTAGTCACTATTAATCACATAACCTTTGAGCTCGTACGTCTCAAAGAAGGGTGTTAAGCAAGAGAATAAATTCTCCGCCACCAAACAGATATGTTATCAATAGCAACTAATCGGATACGCGATGAACCACAATGTAAAACCATAATACATTTCTAAATCATTTTAGAAATCATCGGGTTAGGCCTTAAAATCCTTTCTGTTTTATAAAACATTCCCTGTCCAAAATCGGGAATATATTTATTTTCACTCAAGAAAAACATCATTCCAAAATCATTCATTAAATTTGAAATGAACATAACTCGCTAAACATCTTATCATCAAATCGTGAAGTGTTTCACAAGGTGTTAGCACACAAATATTCTTACCCAACCCAATGCTAACTGTAAAAGCATATTTTGCTCGTAAACTGGTCGAGCACAATCCAAACAATCAATCAGTCCCATTTGACATTAAATACAAGGTTTTGAATAGAGATAGTATCGACTTATATTCAACATCAAATCCTGAAACCAACAGATATCATATCGGGAATAACAATATCGATATATTCCAAATTCCCATCACAATATCCATATAATCACGGAATCCAATATCGAAATATTCCGAATATTATTTCCATTCCAAACCATTCCAATTCATACATTGGAATATTCTGGTTATATTAAAACCATTTCAATCCAATTTATTTATTTAAAAATAATCGGATTATAGTTCTAGTTAATAACTAGTTCATTTTGATAAAAATATATTTTTATCTTTACAAATGTGGAATTTTTCCTCCCAATTCTTTCCAAATCATTTATTATGATTTTACACAAATTATCAATATTTTTAATAATTTTATCGAGGCTCGTACAGTCGATTTCCATCAACGGTCATCGAACTGCACTTACAACGACCTTTTCCAATTTTGATTTTGACATAATTCCAAATCCAACTGTTAGATTTATAATTTCTCATATTCGTTAGAAAGCTCTTTTCGATACAAACCCAACGGATCTTGTTTTAGGAGAATCCGACGGTCGGATCTCCCGTAACATCTATTCGAAGTCTATGGTCAAAATTCACGAACTACCGCGACGCGGCGCGTTCTATTCAGGCCATTATATATATAATATGTATATTATATATATTTCGTCGATTTCAATTCAAAACATATTTTATAAATCGTTTTAAATTCGTTTTAAAAACGATTTTCACTTCCATCTCAATTTCAAATCAAAATTGAATTTTCCACTACATGAAAATTTTATACATCTCATATATATGTTAAAAATAATATTTTTAACAAACCAATATTTATTTCATTCAAACTTCATATATTCATATTTTTTTTCACCTTTCATATATATTTCATTTTCATTTTATATATATATATATTATTTTCACTTCATATATATATAATTTTCACTTCTAATATATATAATTCATTTCATATATATAATATTTTTCATTTTATATATATATAATTTTCACTTCTTATATATAATATATTTCACATCACGATTAATTTTCATACAAAATACAATCAAACAAGTCAACCATGGTCTATGGACGACGGGAAGCAGTTCATATACGAAGTTATAAAATAAATAACTGTACAAAAAATTTATAGTGAGAGAATTCTCACATTAGGATCCACTCCGTCAGTTTTTATCTGAATTTCTGTTCTATTTCAATTCGAATTTGCGTGAAATTCTTACGATGTCCGTTTTGGTTCTGGTCAGTGTGCTATAGTGTTCTTGAATACGATTCCAATGGATCCGGGTTTGCATTTTTCCGACCGCGTATGAGAGAGTTATGGGGTTATGAACATTTGATTTAAAGATAGAAATAATTAATTAAAATAACTAAATCCCCTTTCTAACCTTCTTCTTTCTGAAACCCTCGTCCATCGATCTAAAATTGCTCCAACCTTTGACCAAACTTTGCCGCCACCAGGATCGTCGTGTTGATGATCGGAGGGCAGCACAAGAACGGCGTTGGCGGCGCCTTCCCGCGCCAGGCGCGGTGGCCAACTCGCCAGCCCCAAGGCGACGTAATCGCCAGCTTAACGTGAAACACCCCACCTCCGTTAGGGTCACTCTAAAAGGGAATGCCCTAATTTTGGTGGAGGTTTATAAGTACAAGTCACAGATATACAAGACAGATATAAGAACACATATTTGTAAACAGCGGAAGAACAACAAACTTTTATTTCATAAAGTCAAATACGTGTTACAACAACATCCTTTCCAAAAACATAACATAACACTTTCATAATCTGTCTTGAGTACATTATTTAAAGAAGCATAAATAAAACATAGATAAACTGCAAAAGCCCCATAGTAGATTGTCCAAAGCCATAGTTCAAAACAGGGAAATCCAAGCAATACATTTCTCTTCTTCAAGCTGGATGTTAAGGTTGGTCAAGCTGTTGTGTTCCCTCCCTGTGGACCTGGGGGGGGGGGAACGGAAGAAAAGAAGACGAAAGAAAAGTAGAGTCAGACATAAAGCCTGAGTAAGTCTAGTACTATTTTGTCTATGAATAAAGAACTAGGTATGATAAGTATAAACAAGAAGTGGGCAAGCACAATAAGCTTGGTCAAGTTGTCTAGGGTCGAATATACTATCGTACCCCATGTTAATCTCTGAACCCATTTAAACTAGTTTCCAATTGGCACCCCATAATCAGGGTGAAGTGATCCATCCTATGATGATCGGCTCCTACTCCCATAGTTACATGTGTCTTACGGCCCCCGATGTCGTAGTTACCTATGCTGGTCCCACCATGGGGTGTATCAAGTCCCATAGTGGCAACCCGACACAACCTTAGAGTGCACAGGTATGCTACTGGTGTCCAGTGCCTTATTTTTCTGCGCCGGAGTGTGTGCACGCCCGCACTCCGTTAGAACCTACACTGCTACACCACCGCCGTCGATTTGACATCTTACAATCAGCCCAGTAATCGTGCCCCCACCCTGCCTAGTTTCAGGGTATCCTGATACACCTTCTAGGGTTACTGCTGAAAAGGGTCCCCCGTTACTAGGTTTTCTATCTCTAGCCAACATGATAAGTTGGTTAAGTGTTTTCTAACCTAACCCCCCACCAGTCCGTTTAGTTTAGCATGTTCCATTTTGATTAAGTCTTTAGTTCACTTAATCCTAACAATCCTGACTCAGCCTTAATTGTCTTATTAAGGCCCTGACCTCTCACATTAGACAGGTATTGTTGTGGCTGCCTGTTGCCGGTTGGTTCCGGGCAGTCTTACGCCACAACTCAGTCTAACCTCGGGTCCTTATTGGGCTCCATGTTTAACCTCCCACATTGGATAGGTATTGTTGTGACTACTGGACAGCCGGGCGGTTCCGGGCAGGTTTACATCACAACTCAATCCAACCTCGGGTTAAACACATCGTATTTTCTACATTTACATATATTGTCATTCTTCTTTATTTCTTATATGTAAATATTTGCGGCCCATTATTAAGTTAATGGTGTAAAGGTTACACCAATCATGGGCCCAACCCATACTTGAACTTGGGCCCTTCTATTTTATATTTTCATTCATTAGTAATTTTAACCCAACGTCCTTTTCCCCCGTTTAACACGTCCGTTTATATATTTTGGGCTTAGCCTTTTAAAGCCCAAATTAGCCATGCGAAAAGGGGAGGCTTAAAGCGTGATACACAAAGAGGGGAATGTGAGCGCATGAACTTGCAATATGACGTTGGAAACACAAAATAGAAACTGGTGTACTTGCATAGTGATAACATATACTTTGGTCATAAAGCATAGGTGACATGAATCAAAACATGTGAACTTGTAGTCGAGATAAGAGTCTAAATTGGGTATCATTATTGACACATAGTCATAACTACAACATGGACCTATAATTTTATTTATGCATAATGTCAAACATAAGCATGGCATAAATATTTCTAACATAAGCATGGCATAATGTCAAACATAAGCATGGCATAAATATTTCTAACATGAAATCATGATTCTTACTTTAGTCATGTAAACTTGCAAAAAGGGATTTTTAATCTAATCCTAACTATGTACCACATATGTCATCATATAATTCTAGTAAGCAATATAGACTTAACATGAATTTCAATTATGCCAAATATCAATCATAGCCTAGCCATATTCATAAGTTTGCAAATAGGTTTTCTAGTACAAAAGCATGGCTTAATACATGATGCCAAATTCTCAACATAATTTCATATGGATTACAATAACCAAACTTGTTCTAATTACTTACAAAATGATTTATGCACAAAAATATACATCATGATGGCATAGTAGCAAAACCCCAAACTTGCATGAATTTAAATCAACTACATACATGTAGCTTCAACATGGATTACATAATTTGCGAATATTCCAAACGTATACTTGCATAGAACTACCGCATGTAGTTCTTTATAACATGAATAACATAATTCAAGAATATGCAAACGTATATAATATTTCAAATTGATAAGAACGCACAAATATGAATAACTTTATTGCCACAATTCAAGCATACAAACTAACACAATTGTTTATTCATACCAAAGTAATACTCTACTTACAATGGTGTGACGAACTCTCTAATTAAGAAATATGATTCCTTTGTTGAATTGATTTGTTTAGGTTGCTTTAGGCTTTAGAATCTTCCTCCTAATCCTCTCTCTAGTTGGCGGCTACTCTTTGTCGTTCCTCAGCAACATGGCGGCTATGATCTTATTTTTGAATGAATAGATTAGGGTTTAGTCTAGGGTTGTTTATATAGAGGTTAGGAACTGATTAGGACCATTGATGTTGCCTGGATTGATCGTAGCCATTCATTCGATAGAGAGACCAATTAAAACTTGCCACCTAGCCCTAATGATAAAGCAGACCACAGAAAATCGGCCAAACACAGACCTGGCCAGCCAGGTTGGCTGGGCTCGACCAGGTCGATACCCCTGTCGACAGGGCTGTCGACAGCCCTGTCGACATGGGTAGCTCAGGTCGACAGCCCAGTCGACCTGGGTGGCCTAGGCGGGTGTTTATCCGCCCTGGCCCATTGGGCCCGATTTTTAATTATTTTATTCTGTTTGAATTTTAAATTTAATTCAAAACTTCCGAAGGCCATATCTTCTTCATACGGACTCCGTTTTCCGAAAACTCGGACTCTATTTCGCGTATTTTTCCGAGACGAACGCAATGGCGTATCCCGTTTCCCTTAGTTCTTTGATTTCAAATTAATTATACTTTAATTTGTTAATTTCACAGTTATAAAATTCGCGGGGTGTTACATTCTCCCCCACTAAAAAGGATTTCGTCCCCGAAATCTTCAAGTTAGGAGGAATGTAAATCCTAACATCCAATCATCCATCTACTCATCCATCAAACACGAGCATCCATTGTCCTTAAAAGACTTCTAATGCTTTATGATCATATGCGAAGTGTGTGTGTATATGAACTTATCTAATGCAAAATCAGGCGGTCTACTGATTCAGTTGACCTCCTTAATGCGAATTATGTAAGTGCCATGAATCCATTATGTATGCAAATTTTCCTATTCTTGATTCTACATGAGTGCACAATCATTCAATACAAATGCAACATCCACATGACAACACATTAATGTTCCACCATATACGAATGCAAACATATATGCATATGCAATATGAAGTGACTGAGCCGATCTAAAACCTAGATTGTGTGTGTATATGCAACCACGAGCAACCACTAGCAATCACTTGTAACCACTTGCAACCATCATCCATAACATGTTTCAACTACATGTTTCCATCCAAAAGGTTTCTACCTAAAAGATACGGTCAACGAAATATACCTAAAAAGATAGATAAAAGCGCAACTTAAGGAAAAAGAAAGATCAAGGATGTACCCTCGAACAGAAAAGGGTAGGCAGTACGTATTCTAGCTTCAGTTTCCCAAGTCGCGTCTTCCTCGGCGTCGCTCCACTGAACTTTGACGAGCTTGACTTCGCGGTTGCGTAGCTTCTTCACTTCCGTTCCTAAGATGCGGGTTGGAACTTTTCTTATGGTTGCTTCGCGTTCCACTTCGGCCTCTTCGAGTATATTTGGCTCTACCACTTCAGCAGACTCATGTAGACATTTTCGGAGATGTGAAACGTGAAAAACGTTGTGGACTCCAGCCAACTTCTAGGGTAGCTCTAATCTATAGGCCATTTTCCCAATTTTCTCGATAATAGGGAATGGCCCTACGAACCTTGGTGCCAGTTTTCCTGTGGTTCCAAAACGAACAACGTTCCTTAGCGGTGATACCTTGAGAAAAACTCTGTCTCCAACCTCAAATTCAAGGTCGGTCCTCCTCTTGTCGGCATAGGACTTTTGTCTGTCTTGGGCCGTCTTCATCCTTCTTCGTATTAAGTCTACTTTCTCTGAGGTCTCTCGGATCATATCTGGTCCAAGTATGAGCTTATCCGTGGACTCCCACCAACAAGTGGGCGATCGGCACGGTCTTCCATATAAGGCTTCGAAGGGCGCCATTCCGATGGTTGCTTGATAGCTGTTGTTGTAGGCAAATTCCACCAAAGGAAGGTGGTCTTCCCATGTCCCTCCGAAGTCAAGGACGCATAGTCTTAAAAGGTCTTCCAACACTCTGTTTACTCTCTCTGTTTGGCCGTCGGTTTGGGGATGATAGGCTGTGCTCAAGCATAACTGCGTTCCTACTGCTTCTTGGAGACTCCGCCAAAACTCACTGGTGAAGATGGGGTCTTGGTCACTAACAATGCTAGATGGTATTCAATGGAGTCGAACGATTTCCTTGAGGTAAAGTGATGCTAGGGATGAGGCAGTTCTCTTACTTTTGACAGGTAAAAAGTGGGCGCTTTTAGTAAGCCTATCCACTATTACCCAAATGCTAGTGTTGCCTCTCCTAGACCTAGGCAGCCCATCGATGAAGTCCATTGAGATGCTATCCCACTTCCACTGCGGGACCTCTAGAGGATGTAGTAGTCCGCCAGGCTTTTTCTGTTCCGCCTTAACCTATTGGCACACCATACACTTAGAAACGAATTCAGCCACGTCCTTTTTCATGCCGTTCCAGAAGAAAGTCCTTTTTATGTCTTTGTACATTTTATCCCCGCCTGGGTGTATCGTCATCTTGGAGTGATGTGCTTCCTCAAGAACCTTCTTTATTAAATCTTTTGTTTGTGGGACGCATAGTCTTCCGTCTCGCCTTAGCAAACCCTTATCGTCAATGGAGTATCTGTTGAGGTGACTTGAAGTCTCACCCCTAATTAGCCTATCGATTATTTCCACAAGCTGAGGGTCTTCGCGTTGTGCTGCCCCTACCGAATCCACTAAAGTTGGGCGCACTTCGAGAGATGCAAGCAAGCCTGGTACGAAATCGGAGGAGGGCCTAAAGTCGAAACTGGCTATAAACTCTAGGCTTTGTCTTTCAACAAACAACGGGCTTAGGGTCAATTTCTTTCGGCTCAACGCGTCTGCCACTACGTTGCCTTTGCCCGGAGTATAGGAGATTTCGAAATCGTACGAGGCAAGAAACTCCATCCATCTTTGTTGCCTCAAGTTAAGATCCTTCTGCGAGAAAAGATATTTCAACGATTTATGGTCAGTGTAAAGTTCGAACTTCTCACCTAGGAGATAGTGTCGCCAAGACTTGAGTGCAAAGACGATGGCGGCTAACTCAAGATCGTGGGTTGGGTAGTTCTTTTCGTGCACCTTCAACTGCCTCCCGCCATAAGCTACTACCCTTCCTTCTTGCATTAAGACGGCGCCTAGCCCTGTCCCACATGCGTCCGTATAAACAGTGAACATTTTGCTCCCATCCGGCAGCGTCAAAACTGGGGCTGTTGTGAGAGCCCTTTTTAGTCGTTGGAAAGCAAACTCGCAATCCAAGTCCCAGTTGAACACTAGATTCTTCTTAGTTAATTTCGTGAGCGGAGCTGAGATTTTCGCAAAATCCCTTATGAATTTTCGATAGAAACCCGCTAGTCCTAGAAAGCTTCGGACCTCAGTCGCATTCCTTGGTGTCTTCCAATCCTGTACCGCCACTACCTTAGTTGGGTCCACCGCTAACCCTTGTTTGGATACTATGTGCCCAAGGAACCTCACCTCTTCTCTCCAAAAGTGGCATTTGGAGAATTTGGCTTTTAATTGATGGGCTCGCAAAGTTTCCATGATTGCCCTTAAGTGCTGAGCAGGTTCCTCTTCACTCTTTGAGAAGATAAGGATATCATCTACGAAGACCACTACGAATTTGTTGAGGAAATCTCTAAATACCCTACTCATCAGGTCCACGAAGTAAGCAGGTGCATTTGTCAAGCCGAAAGGCATGACAAGCCATTCAACAAAACCGTCTGGGGTTCTGAATGCCGTTTTATCGATGCTATCTTCAGCCACCCTTAGCTGATGAAAACCGGTTGCTAAATCGAGTTGGGAGAAAACAGACGCTCCTACAAGCTGGTCAAACAAATCGTCAATTCTAGGGAGAGGGTGCCTATTCTTTTTCGTTAGCTTGTTGAGCTCCCTATAGTCAACACATAGACGGAGTGAACCATCCGCCTTTGTAGCGAACACCACTGGAGCGCCCCATTCTGAAATGCTCCTCCTAATGAACCCCTTTTCTAGAAGCTCTTTAATCTGTTTACTGAGCTCTTTCCTTTCTCGTGGAGCCATATGTCTAACGGGCAACGCAACGGGCTTTGCATTATCTACAAGATATATGCGGAAGTCTATTTCCCGCTTCGGAGGCAAGCCCTTCACCTCTTCAAAGACATCCGGATATTCCCGGACCACTCTAACTGAATGCAAATTTTCAACAGAGGCATCTAGCGATTCAAGATAACTAAGCATAACCGCATACGAGGGGTTACAAGAAATTTCCAAAGTATTACCGAGCTGGGTTAGGAGCCTAACAACCCTTTTCTCACAATCAAGGATGGCCCCATTACTGGATAGCCAATCCATGCCCAAAATCAAACCATACCCCGAAAAGCCCAAAACAAAGGCACTACATTGAAATTCTACACTTAGAATAGAAATTTTCAATTCCAAACAGATCATAGACAAATGAGCTGGGCCCCCAATTGGGTTTGAAACAATTAAGGGGTCCTCTACCATACTAGTTTTTAGGTGCAGAGATTCTACTAAAGCAGATGAGATAAAGGAGTGTGATGCGCCAGAATCAAATAAAGTGCGAACGGGGTGATCATAAAGATAAACTACACTTTCTACGGAAGTATTTATACCTCGCTGTTGCAGAGGTGGCGCTTCTAGCACATGAACCTGTGCCCCTGGGGTGGATCCAGCCCTCTGCCCCTGTCCTCGTTTCTTTGGGCAGTCCTTAGCCCTGTGGCCTGTCTCACCGTAAGAAAAGCACCCACCATTCTCCTTGGCCTTCTTTTTCCGGCAGTCCTTTACTAAGTGCCCCACTTTGCCACAGAAATTGCACTTCCTCTTCTCTTTGTTGCCTTTTCCGCCTTTCTTAAAGTCTGTCTTCTTAGGCTGCAAACCCTCTTTCTTCTTGCCCTTATCCTCTTCATTCAGCAATGCCATTTGCACCAATCTTTCATACGTGGCTCCCATGGGTATATGGGTCATGGCCAAACTGTGTAATGGCTCATTCAACCCTTTGACAAAACGGAGAGCCTTCTTGTGCGGGGTGTTGACTAGGTCAAGCCCAAACCTAGCCAGCTCATCGAACTGATTCACATACTCTCTGACTGTCTTGTCCCCTTGTTTAAGAAATAAGAATTTTTCTAACTGCAAACTTCTTTCTGCATCTGATAGAAATTTAGTCTCAAACCTTGCCCTAAAGTCCTCCCATGTCTCCACTGGTCTTTCAGCATTAGTGACTTCCCCCCAGTAGGAAGCCTCGCCCTTCAATAGCCATACCGCCAGTTGTACTTTTTGTCTATCTTCTACCTCAAAGATGATGAATAGGTCCTCCGTTTCTTTCAGCCAATTTCTAGCTGCCACGAAGGACTCAGTTCCATGGAAATCCCTTCCTCCCATAGCTTTAAAATCTTTACATATCTTAGCAAACGTGTTTCCCCGAGGAGGAGGTGGAGGAAAAGGTGCCGCTGCAGCTGGATGATTTCCTTCAGCTGGGGGCGGAGGAATGGTAGGACCTGGCTGAGTGGCCCTTGCTTCTAAGAACCGTCTAAACCAACTAGGTATTGGCACCCCTTCCGGCAAGTTAAGATCTTCGGACATGCTGAAACAAAAAGGATAGATTCAAAACGAAGGATAAGAGATAGTACCTATGGCTTTGGGGAGTGGACTTTGCCTTTTTAAAATAAAATAATATTTTCTTTTGAAAATGCTTCTTTAAATTTCCTTTTTGAAAATAATTTTCAAAACTTTTTATCTTATCTGGTAAACCTATGCTCTGATACCAAGTGAAACACCCCACCTCCGTTAGGGTCACTCTCAAAGGGAATGCCCTAATTTTGGTGGAGGTTTATAAGTACAAGTCACAGATATACAAGACAGATATAAGAACACATATTTGTAAACAGCGGAAGAACAACAAACTTTTATTTCATAAAGTCAAATACGTGTTACAACAACATCCTTTCCAAAAACATAACATAACACTTTCATAATCTGTCTTGAGTACATTATTTAAAGAAGCATAAATAAAACATAGATAAACTGCAAAAGCCCCATAGTAGATTGTCCAAAGCTATAGTTCAAAACAGGGAAATCCAAGCAATACATTTCTCTTCTTCAAGCTGGATGTTAAGGTTGGTCAAGCTGCTGTGTTCCCTCCCTGTGGACCTGGAGGGGGGGGGGGGAACGGAAGAAAAGAAGACGAAAGAAAAGTAGAGTCAGACATAAAGCCTGAGTAAGTCTAGTACTATTTTGTCTATGAATAAAGAACTAGATATGATAAGTATAAACAAGAAGTGGGCAAGCACAATAAGCTTGGTCAAGTTGTCTAGGGTCGAATATACTATCGTACCCCATGTTAATCTCTGAACCCATTTAAACTAGTTTCCAATTGGCACCCCATAATCAGGGTGAAGTGATCCATCCTATGATGATCAGCTCCTACTCGCATAGTTACATGTGTCTTACGGCCCCCGATGTCGTAGTTACCTATGCCGGTCCCACCATGGGGTGTATCAAGTCCCATAGTGGCAACCCGACACAACCTTAGAGTGCACAGGTATGCTACTGGTGTCCAGTGCCTTATTTTTCTGCGCCGGAGTGTGTGCACGCCCGCACTCCGTTAGAACCTACACTGCTACACCACCGCCGTCGATTTGACCTCTTACAATCAGCCCAGTAATCGTGCCCCACCCTGCCTAGTTTCAGGGTATCCTGATACACCTTCTAGGGTTACTGCTGAAAAGGGTCCCCCGTTACTAGGTTTTCTATCTCTAGCCAACATGCTAAGTTGGTTAAGTGTTTTCTAACCTAACCCCCCACCAGTCCGTTTAGTTTAGCATGTTCCATTTTGATTAAGTCTTTAGTTCACTTAATCCTAACAATCCTGACTCAGCCTTAATTGTCTTATTAAGGCCCTGACCTCTCACATTAGACAGGTATTGTTGTGGCTGCCTGTTGCCGGTTGGTTCCGGGCAGTCTTACGCCACAACTCAGTCTAACCTCGGGTCCTTATTGGGCTCCATGTTTAACCTCCCACATTAGATAGGTATTGTTGTGACTACTGGACAACCGGGCGGTTCCGGGCAGGTTTACATCACAACTCAATCCAACCTCGGGTTAAACACATCGTATTTTCTACATTTACATATCTTGTCATTCTTCTTTATTTCTTATATGTAAATATTTGCGGCCCATTATTAAGTTAATGGTGTAAAGGTTACACCAATCATGGGCCCAACCCATACTTGAACTTGGGCCCTTCTATTTTATATTTTCATTCATTAGTAATTTTAACCCAACGTCCTTTTCCCCCGTTTAACACGTCCGTTTATATATTTTGGGCTTAGCCTTTTAAAGCCCAAATTATCCATGCAAAAAGGGGAGGCTTAAAGCGTGATACACAAAGAGGGGAATGTGAGCGCATGAACTTGCAATATGACGTTGGAAACACAAAATAGAAACTGGTGTACTTGCATAGTGATAACATATACTTTGGTCATAAAGCATAGGTGACATGAATCAAAACATGTGAACTTGTAGTCGAGATAAGAGTCTAAATTGGGTATCATTATTGACACATAGTCATAACTACAACATGGACCTATACTTTTATTTATGCATAATGTCAAACATAAGCATGGCATAAATATTTCTAACATAAGCATGGCATAATGTCAAACATAAGCATGGCATAAATATTTCTAACATGAAATCATGATTCTTACTTTAGTCATGTAAACTTGCAAAAAGGGATTTTTAATCTAATCCTAACTATGTACCACATATGTCATCATATAATTCTAGTAAGCAATATAGACTTAACATGAATTTCAATTATGCCAAATATCAATCATAGCCTAGCCATATTCATAAGTTTGCAAATAGGTTTTCTAGTACAAAAGCATGGCTTAATACATGATGCCAAATTCTCAACATAATTTCATATGGATTACAATAACCAAACTTGTTCTAATTACTTACAAAATGATTTATGCACAAAAATATACATCATGATGGCATAGTAGCAAAACCCCAAACTTGCATGAATTTAAATCAACTACATACATGTAGCTTCAACATGGATTACATAATTTGCGAATATTCCAAACGTATACTTGCATAGAACTACCGCATGTAGTTCTTTATAACATGAATAACATAATTCAAGAATATGCAAACGTATATAATATTTCAAATTGATAAGAACGCACAAATATGAATAACTTTATTGCCACAATTCAAGCATACAAACTAACACAATTGTTTATTCATACCAAAGTAATACTCTACTTACAATGGTGTGACGAACTCTCTAATTAAGAAATATGATTCCTTTGTTGAATTGATTTGTTTAGGTTGCTTTAGGCTTTAGAATCTTCCTCCTAATCCTCTCTCTAGTTGGCGGCTACTCTTTGTCGTTCCTCAGCAACATGGCGGCTATGATCTTATTTTTGAATGAATAGATTAGGGTTTAGTCTAGGGTTGTTTATATAGAGGTTAGGAACTGATTAGGACCATTGATGTTGCCTGGATTGATCGTAGCCATTCATTCGATAGAGAGACCAATTAAAACTTGCCACCTAGCCCTAATGACAAAGCAGACCACAGAAAATCGGCCAAACACAGACCTGGCCAGCCAGGTTGGCTGGGCTTGACCAGGTCGATACCCCTGTCGACAGGGCTGTCGACAGCCCTGTCGACATGGGTAGCCCAGGTCGACAGCCCAGTCGACCTGGGTGGCCTAGGCGGGTGTTTATCCGCCCTGGCCCATTGGGCCCGATTTTTAATTATTTTATTCTGTTTGAATTTTAAATTTAATTCAAAACTTCCGAAGGCCATATCTTCTTCATACGGACTCCGTTTTCCGAAAACTCGGACTCTATTTCGCGTATTTTTCCGAGACGAACCCAATTACGTATCCCGTTTCCCTTAGTTCTTTGATTTCAAATTAATTATACTTTAATTTGTTAATTTCACAGTTATAAAATTCGCGGGGTGTTACAGAACGGCGACAGTTGAAGCTCGAAATTTGAGCTCAGGACTCCACGGTTTCCGATCATTTTGGAATAGATCAATCGAGCTAGGGAAGCGCTACAATATTTCCTGAAGGGCCATCATCTATTTCGGAGTGTGGATGGAGAATTTGGGGATTCTTTTCTGGAGCAATATCGGCTGTTAAAAGAAGTGGCGGCGGGTTTAGTTATTGAACTAGGGTTTCAGAAATTTAGCCTATTTATAAATACTATTTAATATTATTTTATTCTTTTCTTTCATTTTAATGAAACTTCAAGCACCGAACTCCAAATCAAACCCAACGACTCTCGCCTCTAGCTAAATACCCCCATTCTGAACACAATGGGATATGTTTCGTAAGCCCATTCGGCTGTTGCGATAGGTTTTCTTTAAATTAAAATTTAAATCAATTTATATTTAATTTAAACGTACATTTCAATTTACTGGGGCCACATACTGATTTAAAAATTCCAGAAAAAATTATCTGGCTATGTTTTGACGATACGGTCCTAACAAAACTAATTTCACCAAATTTGAAGATCGTTTGAAAAATGGTCATTTTCTGGTCGATCTAATTCAACTAATATTGACAAAACACGTTTTACTTCGCCACGCTCACATATTGATCCCAAAAATTATGAAAATTGGAATCTAGCAATAATTTGACATCCCGGATCCAACAAAAGTGGTTTCGTCAAAAACCGAGATCGTTTGCAAAATTTCCATTATTAAGGCCTTTATATATATTAAAATATATATAAATTCCACAGTGACTTTTCTGAATTTTAAACTAGACATATCTTACACTCTATAAAGTGAAATCTCGATTCCTTAGATCTATTAGAAAGATATGATTAAACATATTCAAATATTTCTGGTTTCGTTCAATTCTGACTTATATTGAATTATGTATATTCAATTGAAATTCGAAATCGAATTTTCGAACTGCCGCGCCATTTCAGGCTCGTTATATAATTAAAATAAATTTATTCATTTTAACTTCGTCGAAAATAAATTTTTCGTCGTTATTATTTAAAATAATTCATTTTAATATTCGAAATACATTAAAATCACCAAAATAAAAATTTTAAATTGGCTCAGATTTCCGGGTTATTACAATCTTCCCCACTTAAAACTTTTCGTCCCCGAAAAGGAATGAAGCTGAAAGTTGTTTAACTAATCAACTCAACTTCTATTATTTTCTTTACGGCTTAAGTTCTTCAACTTTTCAGTTTCTAAGAACTTTTCAAATTTTTCAAAAATTTGGCTAACACCCTAAATTTCCGAAAATTTTCGCCATAACCTCACCTGTACTGGGAGCTTGGGGATATTTCAAATAGCCTCCCATGGCCCTCACCAATCCAAAAGAAAACGAAAAAGCCAAGCGGCTAGCCAATCGGCTCATAAAATTTTCCAAAACCCCAAGAAATACAATAAACATGTACCTATTTATTGGGCAAACAATTTTATTCCTCTGCTTAGCTTCCCTTCTATGACTTGTTCAATGCATATACATGTATATGCATGCAATTTCTATCAATTTTCAATTCAGTTCAATATTTGTTCAATTTGGCAAAATGGTTCAAAATTCTAATTAATCAACCAAAAATCAAACAACACAACCAGCAATCAATTGGTGAATTAGCTTTTCAAATATATAACTTTATATATAATCAAAATCCTATTTTTAAAACCAGATTATATATATAATCACAAATACGATATTTATAAACATATGACTCTCAACTCATTCTGAGGCATTTCTAACCCCATCTCTAACGAGTCACTCATTCTAGAATGCTACTGATTCTATCTCTAATGAGGATTCTTTCATAGGATATTACTAATCCTACCTCTGATGAGTCTTTTATTCTGTTCTAACAAGTTGTACCCGAAAGATTTGAGTTTAACCAAAGCTCTAATACCAGCTGTAACGATACGGTTTTCGCTCGGACCTAATCGATCGCTAAACCGACCAAGACCGTTCAAATCCTGTATACGTTAACTCTGGGCATACAACACATCAGAACAAATAACAGAAGACTTTTATAAACATCATAATAATGTTACATCAGAGTACAAAATATCAAAGTATATCAAAATATAATAAATACAACAGAAGATGATTTTACATTAAATGTAATACAATGCACAGCGGAAACATAAAATAACACAGCGGAAGACTATCAATGCTCTGGACACAGCTTTAAGCTTCAATCCAGAATCCTGCTCATATATCTACAACATAAACTACTCGACTGCCCGTGTGGAAAATAGGAGCACCCGAGTTTGCAAGGGAAAAGAAAACTACAGGTCAGTCATGGAACTGATGTGAGAAACTCTACAGTTAAAATTAACTTATCAAAATGATAAGGCAAATCACAGGACAACGCCGCTAACGCGGAACGGGTTTATCCCCATGAATACCAGTGTATAAACAACAATCAATAGTTATGGATCTACTATGCATCAATCAACATGCAATATCCCAATCTACCCAATTAGATTAATCACTACACTTAGATTTTCCAAATGCAATTCAATTTAAAGAAATTATTCCTTTGGACTTTATTTCCCGATTTCCTATTTCAAATCATTTGAAATACATATCTAACTTTCTATATCAAAGTAGATTTCACTTCGGGATCTCAAATAAAATCGTTTGGAAATATGAATTCCAAAACATAACAATGCATACAAACAAGTATGCAACCAAATATTGGGCTCCCCCTTGACAAGGCAAAGGGCACGCACCTAAGCAACTCGATATATATATATATATATATATATATATATATATATATATATGTGCACCTCCCACTATGGAGCAGGCTACACCGACGATGCACCTCCCACACATGGAAGCATACACCGCCCATCTCACACATACTTTTAGTCGTCCGGGTTACCCGAATCTCTAGCCACATACCAAATCATCTCATATCCCGAAGTAGGGAAAATCATTTCACAACATAATAATCACAAGTGCTTTCAAAATATAGTACTTCACATCAGCAGTTCACACATTTGATTAGTCACTATTAATCACATAAACTTTGAGCTTGTACGTCTCAAAGAAGGGTGTTAAGCAAGAGAATAAATTCTCCGCCACCAAACAGATACGTTATCAATAGCAACTAATTGGATACGCGATGAACCACAATGTAAAACCATAATACATTTCTAAATCATTTTAGAAATCATCGGGTTAGGCCTCAAAATCCTTTCTGTTTTATAAAACATTTTTACAAAACGTTCCCTGTCGAAAATCAGGAATATATTTCTTTTCACTCAAGAAAAACATCATTTCAAAATCATTCATTAAAATAGAAATGAACACAACCCGCTAAACACCTTATCGTCAAATCGGGAAGTGTTTTACAAGGTTTTAGCACGCAGAAATTTTTACCCAACCCAATGCTAACTGTAAAAGCATATTTTGCTTATAAACTTGTCGAGCACAATCCAAACAATCAATCAGTCCCATTTGACATTAAATATAAGGTTTTGAATAGAGATAGTATCGACTTATATTCGACATCAAATCCTGAAACCAACAGATATCATATCGGGAATAACGATATCGATATCTTCCAAATTCCCATCACAATATCTGTATAATCACGGAATCCAATATCAAAATATTTCGAATATTATTTCCATTCCAATTCATACATTGGAATATTCTGGCTATATTAAAACCATTTCAACCAATTTGTTTATTTAAAAATAATCGTATTATAGTTCTATTTAATAACTAGTTCATTTCGATAAAAATATATTTTCATACTTACAAATGTGGAATTTTTCATCCCAATTCTTTCCAAATCATTTATTATGATTTTACACAAATTATCAATATTTTAATAATTTTATCGAGGCTCGTACAGTCGATTTCCATCAACGGTCATCGAACTGCACTTACAACGACCTTTTCCAATTTTGATTTGGACATAATTCCAAATCCAACCATTATATTTCTAATTTCTCATATTCGTTAGAAAGCTCTTTTCGATACGAACCCAATAGTTCTGGTTTTAGGAGAACCCGATGTCGGATCTCCCGTAACGTCGATTCGAAGTCTATGGTCGAAATTGGCGAACTGCCGCGGCTTGGCGCATTCTATTCAGGCCATTATATATATATATATTATATATTATATATTTAATATATATATTATATATATTTCATAGATTTCAATTCTAAACATATTTTATAAATCGTTTTAAATTCGTTTTAAAAACGATTTTCACTTCCATCTCAATTTCAAATCAAAATTGAATTTTCCACTACATGAAAATTTTATACATCTCATATATATATGTTAAAAATAATATTTTTGACAAACCAATATTTATTTAATTCACACTTCATATATACATGTTTTTTTTCACCTTTCATATATATTTCATTTTCATTTCATATATATATTATTTTCACTTCATATATATATATATATATATATATATATATATATATATATAATTTTCACTTCTAATATATACAATTCATTTCATACATATAATATTTTTCATTTCATATATATAATTTTCACTTCTTATATATATAATTCATTTCACATCACGATAATTTTTCACACAGAGTACAATCAAACAAGTCGTCCATGGTCTGTGGACGACGGGGAGCAGTTCATATACGCAGTAATAAAATAAATAACTGTACAGAAAATTTACAGTGAAAGAATTCTCACATTGGGATCCACTCCATCAGTTTTTATCTGAATTTCTGTTCTGTTTTGATTCGAATTTGCGTGAAATTCTAACGGTGTCCATTTTGGTTTTGGTCAGTGTGCTATAGTGTTCTTGAATATGATTCCAATAGATCCAGGTTTGCATTTTTCCGACCTCGTACGAGAGAGTTATGGGGTTATGAACATTTGATTTAAAGATGGAAATAATTAATTAAAATAATTAACTACATCCCCTTTTTAACCTTCTTCTTTCTGAAACCCTCGTCCATCGATCTAAAACTGCTCCAAACTTTGACCAAACTTTGCCGGCACCAGGATCGTTGTGTTGATGATCGGAGGGCAGCACAAGAACGGCGGCAGCGGCGCCTTCCCGCGCCAGGCGCGGTGGTCAACTCGCCAGCCCTAGGGCGACGGAATCGCCCGCTGAACGGCCACAGTTGAAGCTCGAAATTCGAGCTCAGGACTCCACGGTATACGATCATTTTGGTATAGATCGATCGAGCTAGGGAAGCGCTACAATATTTCCTGAAGGGCCATCATCTATTTCAGAGTGTGGATGGAGAATTTGGGGTTCTTTTCTGGAGCAATATCGGTTGTTAAAAGAAACAACGGCGGGTTTAGTTATTGAACTAGGGTTTCAAAAATTTAGGCTATTTATACTATATAATATTATTTTATTCTTTTCTTTCATTTTAATGAAACTTCAAGCACCGAACTCCAAATCAAACCCAACGACTCTCGCTCCTAGCTAAATACCCTCATTCTGAACACAATGGGATATGTTTCGTAAGCCTATTCGACAATTTTGATAGGTTTTTCTTTAAATTTAAATTTAAATCAATTTTTATTTAATTTAAACATACATTTCAATTTACTGGGGCCACATACTGACTCTAAAAATTCCAGAAAAATTTAATTGGTTATGTTTTGACGATACGGTCCTAACAAAACTAATTTCTCCAAATTTGAAGATCGTTTGAAAAATGGCCATTTTCTGGTCAATCAAATTCAACTAATATTGACAAAGCACGTTTTACTTCGTTGTGCTCACATATTGGCCCCAAAAATTATGAAAATTGGAATCTAGCAATAATTTGACGTTCCGGATCCAACAAAAGTAGTTTCGTCGAAAACCGAGGTCGTTTGCAAAATTTCCATTTTTAAGGCCTTTATATATATTAAAATATATATAAAATCCACAATGACTTTTCTGAATTTTAAACTAGACATATCTTACACTCTATAAAGTGAAATCTCGATTCCTTGGATCTTTTATAAAGATATGATTGAACAGATTCAAATATTTCTGGTTTCGTTCAATTCTGACTTATATTGAATTCTGTATATTCAATTGAAATTCGAAATCGAATTTTTGAACTGCCGCGACATTTCAGGCTCGTTATATAATTAAAATAAATTTATTCATTTTAACTTCGTCGAAAATAAATTTTTCGGCGTTATGATTTAAAATAATTCATTTTAAATATTCGAAATACGTTAAAATCGCCAACATAAAAATTTTAAATTGGCTCAGATTTCCGGGTTATTACACAAATCATCTGAGTTAACCCTCCTGAACGAAACCCCACAAAGAATTTACCAAGCCGCAAAGGACTCGGGACTTTTCCCTCGGATGAAGCCGCAGAAGGTAACTGAGCAGCAGGCAAATTCTGGGAAATTCCGCTGTTTCCATAGCCAGTCGGGGCACAACACTAATGAATGCCGGCACCTGAAGAGTTTGATCGAGGAGATCATCAGGAAGAACCGACTCCAGCAGTATGTGAAAAATCCCCAAAGTACTCCAGCTGCGTAGGGGCATAGCAATGCGGCTAGCCAGCCCTACTCGAGTGAAGAGGCCCAAATGCCAGTCGACTTGAGGCCAATAATCAAAATGATATTCGGAGGTCCCCACCCAGCCGGGAACAATTAGGCAGATATGGAAAGATACGCTAATGAATTGAAGCATGTCACGGAAGAGGAAGGATGCATGATCTTAAACAATGAGCTTCCGACGAAAATGCACAAAACCTCGACCGAGGATGTGATATTCAAAGATAAGGATGTAGAAGGATTGATTACGCCAACTATTGATGCCATGGTGATCACAATTGGTCTCGGACTTGCGGTGGTAAAAAGGGTCCTAGTCGACAGCGGGGCGTCAGTCAATGTGATCTTTATGAACACTTTCCAGAAAATGAATCTCTCCATGACAGAGGTGCGCACATACCCATATAAGATCCATGGTTTTACAGGTCAACCTACGCAACCCATCAGAACGATAAATTTGCCTGTGGAATTGGCAGATGTGGAGCGTCGGGTTTCCATGGTACAGACCTTTGTCATAATAGACGAGTTTTTGTCTTACAATGCATTTCTTGGGAGGCCGACTCTTTCGAGTTTCAAGATTGCTTTAGCTCCTTGGTGTTTGACCATGAAGTTTCCAACTGAAAGGGGAATCAGTGTGATCACGGGCGATCAAATTGCCGCGAGGGACTGCTATGTGACAGAACTGAAAGAGGCTAAGAAAAAAAGAATCAGGAAAGGATGCGGAGGCTCTCCCCCGCATCCAAAACTCCCCCCTTATAGCAACTAAAGAAGGGTCAATGCACTGGCGAGCATAGCGGAATGCAAAAAGAGATCGATCCTAGAGAAGCCTGTGCAGAGGGGCGACCTCGGCCGAAGACACAATTCCTATAGCTGTAAATCCAAAAGACCCAAATCGTATGTTGAATATAGGTTTCGGTTGAGCCCTGAATTGAAAAACTAATTGATTGCCTTTTTGAGAGCTAACTTAGATGTGTTTGCATGGAACCATTCCGACATGTACGAGATATCTCCGGACGTTGCAATCCATAAGCTAAACATTGACCCGCGCATTCTGGTTATCAAACAAAAAAGGAGAGCCCAGAGGCCAGAGAGATCACACGCCTTAAAATAAGAAATCGACAGATTAATGGAGAATGGTTTTATTAGAGAGTCTACATATCCGAAATGGGTATCCAACCTGGTGCTCGTAAAAAATTCAAACGGTAAATGGCGGGTCTGTGTAGATTATTCAGACCTAAATAAAGCTTGTCCGAAAGATAGTTTCCCTCTCCCTAGAATCGACCAACTGGTGGATTCCACGGCCGGCCATGAATTGCTATCTTTCATGGATTCATATCCCAGCTATAATCAAATAATGATTTATGGTCCAGACCAGGAAAACACCAGCTTTATTACTGATCTCAACCTATATTGCTATAAGGTGATGCCATTTGGCCTTAAAAACGCAGGAGCGACTTACCAACGACTGGTAAATGCCATGTTCAAGAAACAAATTGGTAGGACGATAGAAGTCTATGTCGATGACATGTTGGTTAAGTCAAAGAGAGCAATAGACCATTTGGAGGACCTAGCCCGAATGTTCGATATCTTACGACAATATGGCATGAAGTTGAACCCTTTGAAATGTAGTTTTGGTGTTGGCTCAGGAAAATTCCTTGGGTACATGGTCAACGCTAGAGGTATAGAAGCTAATCCAGCCAAAATATCAACTCTAAGAGACACGTGTGCCTCACGAACCAAGAGGGAGCTTCAGTGTTTAAATGGGAAGATTGCAGCCTTAAATCGTTTCATATTCAGGGCAACAGACAGATGTCTTCCATTCTTCGATGCCCTCAGAAAAGGAAAGAAAGAGATACAGTAGACCCCTAAGTTCCAGAAAGCCTTTGAAGAACTGATCCAACATCTGGCAACACCGCCTATGCTATCAAAGCCTAGTGACGGAGAAGACTTGTTCATGTACCTGGCAGTCTCTGCTCATGCTCTAAGCACAACACTAATCAGAGAAGATTTGAAGGTACAAAAACCGGTCTATTACAACAGTAAGAGGTTATCTGGAGCGGGGCTTAATTATCCGAAAATTGAAAAACTTTCTTATTGTTTGCTCATTGCACCAAAGAAGCTTCGTCCCTACTTCCAAGCTCATCCCATCAAGGTGCTCACAAACCAACCTCTGAGGCAAGTCTTGTCCCGACCAGAAACCTCCGGGAGATTATTAAAATGGAATATAGAGCTTAGTCAGTACGACATCACGTACCACCCCCGGAAATCGATCAATGGACAAGTGCTTGCTGACTTCATTGCAGAATTTACCGACCGAGGGGAAGTAAAGGAGGAAGACGATATTGAAACTATTATCCAATGGAAACTATTTGTAGATGGAGGATCGAATGACCGTTGTTCTGGGGTAGGGGTAGTTCTCGAAACCCTTGAGGGAAGATCCTTATGTTATGCATTGAGGTTAGAATTCACATCAACCAACAACGAGGCCGGGTACAAAGCCCTTATCACAGGAATAAAGCTAGCGAAAGAGTCGCAAATAAATACTATACAGATCTTCGGCGACTCCCAACTCATAGTATGCCAGATTCTGGGAGAATTCCAAGCAAAAATGGGTAACTTTCCAGATTATCTTACCAAAGCCTTGGAATTGTTGGAAGCTTTCGAGCATTACACCATATCTTATATTCCTAGAGAGGAAAATACTAAAGCTGATTCATTAGCCAAATACGTGAGCACATGAGATGCAGAGTTAATGGGGTTAGTCCCAGTGGAAGTCCTTTCCAGGCCAAGCACAAAGCAGACCGAAATGGAATGGATCATGGAAACAACTAATGAATCAAATTCACGGATGTCACCAATTAAAGAATACCTCGCAACTGGGGCACTCCCGGTTGAAACCAAACTCTGAAGAAAGATCTTACGAAAAGCTCCTTTATACCTTATTCAAGATGGACGACTGTATAGATGGGGATTTTCTGCACTCTTACTTCGCTGTGTTACAGAGAAGGAGTCCAAGGCAATTATGGCGGAACTACACGAGGGGGAATGCGGAGGTCAAACTAGTGGACAAACTTTGGCCAAGAAGATCCTATGATACAGTTACTTCTAGTCAGATATCAATAAAGATTCCACGGCCTACACTAAAAAGTGTGACATGTGCCAAAGATTTTCCAAGATCCCAAGAATGCCATCCACAACCATAGCCAACATGGTCAGCCCATGGCCATTTGCTATCTCGGGCATTAACCTCATAGGAGCCCTCCCTACTGCAAAATCCGGTTTCAAATACGCAATTGTTGCCGTTGATTACTTTACAAAATGGGCTAAAGCAGAACCATTGGCCACTGTAACTTCAAAGAAAGTTATTAACTTTGTCTTAAAAAATATCATATGCAGGTTTGGGGTACCACAAAAGATAATCACGGACAACGGAACCCAATTTGAAAGTGAAGAGTTCCAAAGCTTTTGTGCCAAGTATAAAATCCAAAAAAGCCATTCAGCAGTCACTCATCCACAAGCGAACGGGCAGGTGGAGGCAGTAAATAAAATCATCAAGACAACCATCAAGAAGCGACTAGAGAAGGCTAAGGGTGGATGAACTCCCGTTGGCATTATGGGCGTATCGCACCACGCAAAAAACTGCAACAGGGCATACTCCCTTTTCTTTATCCTATGGCTCTGAAGCTATGATACCAATGGAGTTGGAAGTCCCTACCCACAGAAGGATACATTTTGACCCCAAAGAGAACGAGAAGCTACAGCTCGAAGCCCTCAACCAACTTGAGGAAAAAAGAAAAGAATCAGAACTAAAAGTAGCCGCACACCAAAGGAGGGTGGCCAGGCACTTCAATTCAAAAGTCAAACACAGAACTTTTGAAATTGGAGACCTCGTTCTGAAAAAGATAATGACCGGTATTGGAGTATTCGGGCCCAATTGGGAAAGACCTTATGTTATAAGTCAAAAACTCCAGGACGAAACTTTCAAATTGGCCACCACCAATGGGAACCAGATTCCATGAGCATGGAACAGCGAGCATATTCGTCGTTATTTCACATAGCATGTTATTCAAATACATAGAAAATGCTATAAAGATTCGTGAAATTTTCGCATCTTTAATGATGCACATGAAGTGACTGAATATGGAGTTATAATTACATGTACAGGTAACTCATCCATAAGCCCCTACGAAGAGTTGACTTCCTTGTGTAGGCAAACGAGCGACCGGGGAGCATCAACTCGAGGAATTCCAACTTCCATCAGGAAACACTGGATCTCTCAAAACAGGACCAACAAAATCTTGGTGCCAGATTAAAAGAGTCAACACTGGAGTAAAAGTGGCTCAAAAGTCCCACGGATAAAATTGCTGAACCCACCGAAGAAGCACCATCTTAGATGACCTTCCTAGGTGTTGGACACGGGTTTTCCAACTTGAGAAAAAGAAACTCAATGAGGTGAACCAACATCTGTGTCCTTGGTCCAAGCACGAAGTCGAAAACCGACATATCCTGAAATGGAAAAAATTGCCAATCTCAAGGGGCACCTACCTTGGTAGGTAAAGGACACGAATTTTTCCCTTCTGAGTTAAAGCTCGATGGGATGAAGTAGTGTCCGCTCCTCGGATGAAGCATAAAATGGGGAAGGATTAAACATGCTGGAAGGACCAACGCCAAACAGAAATCCTAGCCGAAAGGGGGTGTCCACTCTTGTTCTTTGTTGTTAACCAAGTCAAACAAAGCCAAGGTTGGATTACAAAAGCAGAAATCCTAGCCGTATGGGGGTGTCCATTCTTGTTCTTTGTTGTTAACCAAGTCAAATGAAGCCAAGATTGGATTTTACATTGGAGCCAAAGTCCTCCCATGGGGGCACGCATAAAAATGCATCATGAATATACCCCAAACAAATAAGTTGGATATTTAATAAAAAATCTAAATGGCTAACTTGCCAAAGTTAAAACAACTAAAGACTTACCAATCAAGCCAAAAAACTAGAAGTTGGATAATCCCAGCCTAATAAGAGCATTATAAGACTAACCGTAATACGATACTAACGAGCATGCACCTCGTGATACGATATTAACGTACGAACGAACGCTTCGTGATACGATATTAACGTACAAACGAACACCTCGTGATACGACACTAACTCACGGTCGCTGCGAAAAGCTTTTGAGAAAAATATATGTGTATTGTTAAAACAGGGCAAAAAGACATGACATAGCACAGACATGAAAAGCATCGCAAAACCAGCCAAACAACCATTCATCAGGATCACAGAGAGTGTCATAGGTCAAAAACAAGTCACAAACACCAACCAGCATGATGTCATGGACGAGGATCGACACCCGCTTATACAGCCGGTCTTAAAGTTCAAAAAGAAAAACAACCAAGAGAAAGGAGATTACAGATCTCTAACCTTCCTTGGCCTACCTACTTTCCTCTTAGCCAGAGCAGAACAAGATGAAGGCCCCTCAGTATGTACAGAAACCATCGACTCAACATCCCCAGGGACGAAGGAAGCGACTATGCTATCTTTGGACCTAAGGGCCTGGATCAACTTCGCCTTATCATTTTCCAGAGCAAAGATGCGCTCAAGGTTGTCCTTGAGAAGTTTTTGGAGGTAGGAAGCCAACGTATGCCAGCCGATCATCCACTTCGCAGAATGGTTCTTCAGCAAATCCATCTGTTTTCCAAATTGATGCACAGCAGTCTCGAGGCGAGCCAACATCTGACCTTTCGCTGTAGTCATATCGTAAGAAAAATTCAGAGAGTCAGCTGGAGATACATCCACATTCAAAGGACCCCCTGTAAACTCCATCCCCGAAAGCGCTTAGTAAACCTGGGTTTGCAAGGCCCAGGAGCATGATGAGGCCTGTTGATGATAGTCTGAAGTTTTACATAAGAGGGGTCGGAAGGAGAATTTATAGACGGTTGACCAGCTAACTGAATCTCATCTCTTGAGACACTCAAATAGACATAAGTCCCCTTTTGGCGTTGTTCTGGAGATGAAAGCATCCTGCGAACGAACCAGGGAATAGCCGTAAGGCTCAAAGGAAGAATGAACACGAAATAGAACCAACAAACCTGAGTAGCAATGGAAAGAGATACGGAGTTTTTTCTTCCAGATTGGAGAGACCCTCTTGAAAGATAGATGAGAGAAAAATCAAATGAGAAGTAAGAGAATGAAGGGGAGAATAAAAGGCACACCTCAAAGGTACTCTTCGCCATGTCAGCTTATCACTTGAGTACTGAAATAGGTGTCCCGTCAGAAGGTCAGTTGGCGTGTTCACTTCCCCATAATTTAGAGATTTACAATAAAGACAAAGCAGTCCAAACGTCTCACCCAGAGGTAGAGACCAATCAGCTATAACGAAGCAACCTTAGTCCTTGCAAGAATGATTCCTCAACAAGTTAGGACAAGCCCGCCAACCAATGTGCGATCGAGTATATCGAAGCCAATAATTCCTTACTAAAAAGAAATCACCGACTTCGAGGAGCAAGTGTTAATCCCTAAAAATCCATACGCACATTGGGTAAGGGATACGAGGCGGACATCACCAGGGTCGGTCGTGCACAGTGTTGCCCGAGGCATTTAAGTGGTCAAATATCAAACCCAAGGCAGGTCAGGTCAACCAGTGCGACCCAATAAAGATAAAGGTCGTATATCCTGCGAACCGCTTGAATACCGAAATAAAGCAAATCGCCCATTCCACATAAGCGGGGGCAACCTCATAACGTAGCTGTATGAACAAACAGCACCACACAAAGGTAGCAAGAAGACGAGCGCCCTTGAACCATGAAGGACGGTCGCGCAAGGAACAAAGGAGTACCGACTCCAGCCCCGCATTATACCCTTATAAGATTCCCTGAAGCGTTCACTCTCACAGGAACATCTGCTTGTATGGACCCGCTCAGCTACACGAGACACTCGCCCTGACGAGTCGTCCGCACATGATAGCTGGATACAGCCACAGACAGTTAGTTAGAACTAGCCAATGACATGATTGTAATTAACAGAATGAATGATCCACAGCTTGCGTAAGCGGATTCCCGATCATTTATTAAGGGTAGTTCACCTACAAATATGGGAGGACTACCAATATAAAGGGGATCCGATCTTTGAAACCACGAAGTGCTGCTAAATTCCATCCTCGACTACAGATTCGGCCATGGCGTCAATTACAATCTTATGGTGAAGAAAAACGAAGACATCCTCCTCAATCATTCATCCATCCTTCTCCTCAAATTCTACCATTTTCTTGTATAATTCCTTGGATTGAAATATATAAACGAGGGTATATTGAGTGGATATAGCGATGTATGAAAATAGAGAGTTGATGTATTTTGTAATCCTCATTATAAGATAGGAAATCACCTTCATAGTGGACGTAGGCCTCGTTAACGGCTGAACCACTCTAAAATTCGTCTCTACTTTACTTTTCTCGCATTTTTTTACTTTTAATTACTGATTAAACACAGTTCCACTTATTCCTTACCGAATTGGTGAAGTACATTTTAGTACCTTGGGTGTTTAGTCCATTTTTGGTGTAAACATATATATTCACACCAGAATGTAATATAGCTCCAGAATAATTATATCGGGATTTATAACTCGATATTTCAAAATCAGAGTTAACCGATATTCAATTAAAAATAGAAATCCTTTTATAAGTCGTTATAAATTATAAAGGAATTCCATAGCGACTATTTGAAAATTTGATTTGGATATAAATCAAAATATATACAACGAAATCTCGATTTTTCTCTTCCATTAGAAAAATATACTTCACCAGCTTCGAACGTTTCTTATTTCACAGAAATCCGATTTAAAACGCATTCTGTATATTCAATTGAAGTTAGAATCACCAAATTACGAACTGCCGCGCCATTTCGAGCTCGATTATAATTATAATATATACATTCAAATGTCGATAAATAAATAAATTCGTTATTATAATTTAATTCTAAACTGGACTAAATCCTTATACTATCCAATTCACATAATATTGTGAATTCTACTATTTCCGACTATTTCAGAAATTTAAATAAATTATTCTATTATTTATATTAACTAAATATTCAATATTATTTAATTAACGACCGTTTAATTATCTAAATCACTATTTAAATAATTAAATAAATAAATTATTACACCATAAAAATACGGGACATTATAAATGCCGCAAGGAACTATGGAGCATGTCCAACTAAATCAATTTTTCTTTACAACATACAAAGCTTAAACTATATCATCAATATGATTGTTCCTATGCTTTGATGTTGTCTCTCCCGTGCGTCCATGCAATTGTAGGATGCTAGACTCAAGATGGAAGCAATGTAGCAACATAAAGCAGAAGAAGTGGAAAATCGAAATGACACGAAGGGTAGATCAACCGGCGAAGCAAAGCGAAATTTTGCGGAGATGCTACTTGAAGAGCCGATGTTACTTGGAAAGTAAATGTTATTTGTAGGGCTTGGGTTGATTTTGGAGGAAACGAAATGTTATCGAGGGAATGACAAAAGGAAAATGAAATGCCAAGAGGAAACCATGGTTAGCTATGTAAGATGTCTGTGCTAGGTATAATAAGTGATGTCTAAAAAAGGATTTTATAGTAGTTAATATGTTAAACAAGATATTCGTCCAATTATATTTTTTGACTTATACTTACCGAATAAAGCACTTATTTATATTGGGTTTTAAGCTATATGTTAGATTATTCTTTATAGTTTATCTAGGAAATATAGTTAATTTTGGACAATTTATTATTTTAGTATAAATTAAAATATATATAATATTTATTTGATTGGTTTATACTACAAATTATAGTTATAGTTTAAGTTTAGCCGTAAAAATATTATAATACACTTTATGTTAAAAAATTGCAAAATATTAATAATTAGTGTGTATTTGTGATGGAGTTATGTAATTTCTTTTTAATTGTCATGAATATGTGATTAACTGGCCACTTTACGTCCCGAATACTATTTGGAGTCATTTTTCCTCATTTTGGCATAAAAGTGTCAATGCTTATTAGAGAGTGTAGGATCCGATCAAACCTAGAGGAGAGGAAGGTGAACATTGTTCATTATAAAATTCACAAAATAATAATAAAATTTCCAACACAAAAATAAATAAGTTAACCACAGGAAATAAATTAACGTACAAATTTTACTCAGATTCGACAAAACTCTACCTAATGATGCCCTCACGGTTTCTACTAAGAATTAAACAATTTGATGCTCACAAACACTATAAAATCGTGACCCTGGTTAACTTGATTGTTCTAGCCCTATGCTCGGAACCCTACATTAACTCAGCCATTGAGTTTTGAATTCACAAACTACGTCTGGTAGTTTGTTACCTAGTTAACACTAGACTTTCAAAATAACGATAATAAAATAATTACAAGTAAAATTAAATTAGAAAAATACTAATAATAACAGTATATCCTAATTAAAAAGAACTCTAAAAATTAATCAATGAACCTTATTTGATTTGGTTGCCTTATCGATTTATTTTAGTCTTCAATTGTCCTGGGTTGCTTCATCATTGAGATTTAGTACGATAATGGTCTTGTATGATTTCTGCTACTTTTCGATTCTAATTATGCTCAACTTCTCGATTAGATACTGATGATGGTTAGGTGTATATAGGAGTTAATTTCTTGAATGGCATCAATTAGGATTTCAATTCTATATAATCTTCAAAAACTCAAGTAAAATATTAAGGAACAAAACAATTTTTTATCTCGCCATATGTATTGGGTTCGAATAAAGGTTTTAAAATAATAATTTTTAAAAGTCTAATGAAATTAAAATTAAAGAATCAACAAAGCTAAATTTTAGAAAAGTGAGAAATCAAAGAGTAGCTTTATTCTCAATTACAATGAAAATTTATTATTATCTATTAACTGGTTGTTTGAATAGTACAAATAAGATATAAAAAAACAATTCAAGCATTGAAATTTTTAAGGACAAAGACCCAAAATAAATAAACAAAGAATCAAATGATTTCATTATTAATGTATTTAGTTTACTAAGTTGAGAAATAAAGTTATATTGAAAACCCCTATTTTTCAACGTTTCAAGAAAAGCACAATGCTCAGTTAACACATTTGACAAAGGCCATAATGAAGTATAATAATATAAAGACAGAGCGTTTAAACTTTAAAGCGGCACATAATTGGCTGTCAACGTTGCTTTAGTGGTGCCGGTGACAACATATTTTATAAAATTTCACCGATTTTTTTTGTACACTTTGCTCAATTGTATGAGAGCATATAATATTTCAAAAATTAGTCTTTATAATATTATTATAAGTCAACATCATAATTCAAGTCGGTTGTTAAGCGCCTAACATCAACACAAGTTTTACAAATTATTACGACATATCCACATATATTTATTGATATTAACAAAAATAAAATATCAAAAATTCCTTTTCATTCCCTTACGCGCATAGTAAAAGCACGCATTCAGCTAAACCTATCCTTCCTGGTTTACCCTCGAACAAGATTATATCATAAGTCAGAAAAATACTCAACCAAACATATTCTAATACGAATTACTCTCAAAACATCAGCCATTGTAGCATAAGTGCATCATACACATGTAATTAACTAAGCATAATAACTTAATTTCAGGTTATAATAGAAACCATATCACATAATATCCATACTGCCTGGTAGATTATTCATTCGTGGTCAAAATATAATAGAGTTGTTTGCTTCTATATCCCGTCGTTGCTTTCACTTCTTAATGCTCGCAAACTCTTTATGAAATATATTTTAAGAATACTCTCTCTGCTCGTACGATATTAAATTCACTAAAGTCCCCTGATACTCACACACCAAAGGTGACCTTCTGCTCACCAAGTTGGTCGGTATTGAACCCACAGTCTCAGTATGCATGCGACACATTTCAAAAAAGCGACCAATGTTTGAAAAAAAGCATGGTTCAAATCATGAATTAAAAAACAGTATTTACTTTCAATATCGCTTTTAATTTTTCATGTACGTCTAACTAACGCCTTTAGCAATTATGGTGCATGTCTAACCGAATTGAATTTTCTTTACACAATATGAATTAAATTGTTAATGCGGTTCTTCATATGATTCAATGTGGTTGCCCCTGTGTGCTCATGTAGTGCACGACTTAAGATGGATGAAGTGTGGCAACATAGAGCAAAATCAGTGATGAATTATAATGTCGTGGAAGGTAGATCGATTGGCGAAGCAAAGTGGAATTATGTGAAGATGCTACTTGGAGAGCAGATGTTACTTGAAGGGCTTGTTGTTTTTTGAGTAAACAAAATGTTATGAAGGGAATGAACAATAAATGGACAACGACATGTCGAGGGTGAAGTATGGTGAACTATGTAAGATATTTTGTGCTAGGATATAATAAAAGATGTCAAATTTATTTTTTCGATGTATACTTACCAAGTAAAGCACCCGTGTAAATTGATTTTTTAAGCCATACGATAGGTTATTCCTTTATATTTTTAATTAGGAAATATAGTTTTTTGTAAATTTGAGAATCAATTTTTCTACGTTTATTATTTTAATGAAAATTACAATTTATGATACTTATCTAATTAATTTATGTTATAAATTATAGATACAATTTAAATTTAGTCACAAAAAAATACGATACAATTTGCATTAAAATTTTGCAGAGTAATAATAATTAGCTATGTATTTGAGATGGAGTTTTGTAGCTCATTTTTAATTATTACGATTGTGTTATGGATTAGCCACATTATATCATGACATTTCTCATCATTTTGGCATAATAACTAAGTTTCAAATATCTACGGCAAATACATAACTAGTTTGTCGTAGTTTTATGATGAATTATTAATACATCATAACTTCTCACAGTTGTTTTAGCATAAAAATAAACATCACAAATCCAAAGCGGATCCATCACAAAAAGTCATGGATTTTTCCATCATGAAATTTACATCACTATGTTAGCTTTTTCTTATAGTGATAAAATCATGTTTAGTGTTTATATTAATAATAAATTTATATAGAATCACTTCTAACAAAATTTAATTAAAGATTCTAACATATATTTTCGATTTATTTAATTTTATTCCGGATATTTATGTTGATTATTAATACAATTTTTGTTATAATATATGTGAAGCTATAAGGGGAGTATTCTAGTGTTACAAGTCATTATTGTATTCTAGTGTTACAAGTTATTATTGTAACATTTATTTTTTTGTGGTATGCGTATTAAATATAGCTCATTTAAATGTTTGTTTAAGAACCGATATAAATAAAATTTCTCATTTCTTCTTCGCTAATGGTTTCTCATTTTCTTATTATTTATAACACATTATCGTCAAGATCTTTATATAAAAATTATGTGTAGATACGTGTCTTTTCTTAGTGAATTTTTGAAATTAGATTTATCTTTCTTTTATCCAACTAGTGAAACTAGGTTTGAAATTTTCTTGATCGGATTTTCTAGATTTATTTTTGTAATCAATTTAGATTTAAACTTGTGTATTCTTGATTCATAATCCTAGATCCATTTCCTAACTTCGTGATTTGGATTAAGTTTTAGTAGATATATTCCAGATCTTATTATGTTGATATTCTTGTTTCATATTTGCGCATGTTCTACAAATACAGTTTTCATTTTGGTTCTTCTGTTTGTGTAGGATTATGATTTAGATGAAGAATTCAAAAATGATTTTGAGATATAATTTATGTCTCCTGAAAAAAATATTTAATTGTTTGTTACAGAATCATTTACTAGGAAAGTATATGCATAGAAGATTATGTTTTTTAGATCCAATTTTGATCTTGATTTCGCACAACTGAAGCAAATGTAAACATTAACAAATCTTACACAATAGGCTTTTAACATATACCATTTAAACACATGAAAAGTTAAAAAAAAGGACGACAGACATGCAGTTTACTATGTTAAAAGGTAATTTTGACATTAAAATAAAGATTTATATTATTTTATATGGACTATGTAAGGTAATTAAATTATGAGTTGTTTTTAGTTTCGGGAATTGATCTAAATATCCTAAATTTTGGAAATAACTCGTGTGGATTTGAATATCTACATATTTGTTTGGTTATATTTGATATATTTTGTAAAGATTATGGAGTTAATCTTTTCATGAGTGAAATAATTTGGATACAAGATACTAAATTATTTTTTATGTTTATGGATGATATGAACATATGTACATAATTTAGAACCACTTGTATGAGTGAATATTAAAACCTACTTCTAACATAATAATTCCTAAAATCGTGGTTGTCACAGCTGCTCCCTGTGATCTCCTCGAATTTCTTGTCTCGCCCAATCAAATCGTCGTCCAAACATCCACTCCAACCTTGAATCCACCACCTGCCCCACCCCTCTTTTCCTAACCCCCCTCCTTCATCGAGTACCATTGTCTTAGCACCTGACCTCCCTGACTCTAAGCATACTACCAGCGTTGCCTCTGCGAAGCCCTAATGGTCACTGTTGTTCAGTTCCTAACCAAAGAAGCTGACAAATATCATCTTCCCCATTGATATTCTCTATAAAGACTCTCATCCTATATGATCCCATTGTTCAAGCCGGAGATGTTGTATGGAAGGATTTTCTAGTTGGATTCTTCGTTGACTAGCCGTTATCCTACACGGTGATGGCCAAATTTGAAAACCTATAGGAGCCATTAAGGTTAAATCGAATAGGCATCTTTTCTTCTTTCATTTTTCCTACATTGAAGACAAAACAGAAATTAAAGAAGATGACTATGTAAATTGAGGAATAAACTTTTTATTTTGAAACCATGGGATGCTACAATTGGTAACTCTAGTCGTGGCATTACAAATGTTCTGGTGTGGATAAAGCTAATGAAAATCCCTTTGTTTGCATAGTCTTTATTACGTATTAGTTAGCTAGCTACAATAGTAGGAAAATTTCTTTGTATGGGTGAATCAACGGAAAGGATTGATAGGTAAGAATACACAAAATGTATGGTAGAAATTACACAAAATCAAGAACTTCCTAATAAATTCTCAGTTCAGATGGCTGACGGTAGAAAGCATTTCGTTCAAGTGCATTATTTATGGAAACAAGTGACATGTCCTCATTGCAATGTTTTTGGGCATGAACAAAGTAATATTTGGATCTCATTAGGAAAGAGAAAATTGGTAACCATGATCTTAGAGAAGACAAAACAAGTGGTGATGTTGTTTAATTATTGGTCCAAGAAAATGTAAAAAAAAACACTAAAGTTGTTCCATTGGCTAAGAGGAAGTTGAGAGTCGCAAAGGATCGAGTAATATGAAATACGTGTTCTAATATAAACTAAGTGTGGAAGATATAATAAAATATGTAAAAAGCAGTAATAGTAAGTAAATGACACCAGAGATTTTTATACTGATTTGGAGCATCATCCTACTTTCAGTCTCAGAATTCATCTGAATTATCACTATCAACAACCCTCTCTTAACCCGGAGGAATAGATTTACATCACCTTAAAAATCGAGCGGGACTTTGACCACCTTTGCCATCGATAAAAAGGAGTAAAATTTTGATAAGTATGATCGTGTATTACACACAAACATGTGGTATAAATTACAAACATTTACAAATATGTAGGACAAACACACACACACAAACACACACACACACACACACACACACACACACACACATATATATATATATATATATATCTGTGTGTGTGTGTGTGCGCGCGCGCGTGCGTGCGTGTGTGTGTGTGTGCGCGCGCGTGCGTGCGTGTGTGTGTGTGTGTGTAAATTATATATCACAAAATAATGTCATATACACATGAGAATATATCCATGACAACACACCTTTAAGAACTCCATATATAGATTGTCCTTCCCCTAAATCTATACTCCCCCCCATCGATATGACCTCCCCATGTTGATATGATTGTATTTTCTCATCCCTTTATCATCAACGAAAAGGAGATGAATTTCAATAGGAGCCATATAGGGGTTTAACCTATAGAGAGTAGGATTGAGTTTGAAATATGATTTACAAAAATATAAATTTACCAGATTTTCTTTATTAGTAGGCATTATATTCTCTGATTGTTCCTTCAATTTTGGATTTATTTCCAAAGTTATCAGAGATATTGAAATATTTTCTCTTTCATATATAGTGTAACAGCAAAAATAAGATATATATATATATATATATATATATATATATATATATATATATTGGTATATACTTTCTACGTTAGGTCCAAAGCATAAGGTGGAAGGTAACCATACCTAAGAGGAATTAATGGAACCTTTGAAAATAAATTGTTCGTTATTACCTATTATATCAAAATAATCATTGATGTATTTTCCTCTATTTTTCCAATTAACAGGAAACTAAATACTTAAATAGTTTCTATTCGTATTTCATGTCAATAATTTAATACTTCCAGATATATCATAAATATTTCTAGTCAAAGAAGCACTTGAATTTTTATAAAAATAGGATCTATAATATTCTCAAGCTTATTAGCAGTAATATTTTTATTATACATTAAAGAATATCTAGTACTATTTTTACGATCAATTTTATTATACATAAAAGCATTTCTAGTACTATTTCTATGATCAATTTTATTGTATCCTAAATCACGTTTATCGTGTAAAGGTCTAAAAATAGATAAAATCATATTCAAATCATTTCGACCTTTATTAAATTTTGCGAATTTACTTGTTCATTTCTCAAATTTAGTGTTACGGTTACGACTGATATTTTCAAAATAAATTTTGCAAGGTTTCAAAATATCAAATTCCCTATGTAATTCAGAATTCTCCTTTTTCGACGTATTGTTCTCATTTTTGAAGCAACAAATTTGAGATTTTGAATAATCTAAAGATGATTGTAACGAGTTATTTAATATTTTAGAATTTTCTTTCTTGTCGCAAACTTCTTTTTGCAATATATTATTATTAACTTTTAAAATCTCATATTCTTATACATGAATAATCAACTCAAAATGGTTGTTAGCTCTGAAAAATGGTTGTTAACTTTGAAACTACCCTCTCTCCATCACTTCATCCATCGATCTCTTCGCTTCCTTCTCCTCTGTCGGTTCCACCTGACCGACCTCTTATCCCTTGTGACGATCGCCCATAGCTCCCGCACTAAGCAAGAGGAATAATGCGCTGAAAGACGTGCCAGGCAGCTATGAACAATCATCAACGTATGGTACACAAGCGGAACCTATCGTAGAACTCACAGCACAAGGATAAAATATAATAGAACATATAAAACAGGCATTATTAGTGAAGCAGGAAACACTAAACTTTCATAGCAACTAGAAAGTAATAACCATGGACTTGATTTACAACAATAGTGTTTACACACTTTTGCCTCACTACAAGAGAAGAATAGCAAACATCGGAAATCCAAATACTATATAGTAGATAAGATAACACGCCAGCCTCCTGCTCGCCTCCGAACTGCCACATCGTCCTCACTAAGCTATCACCTATCACTTAGTATGCCCATCCACAATCGGATGAACAACCCAAGGTAATAAGTGGGAAACATAAAACCTTGAATCAGACAACAGTCTTAGTGAGCGATAAAATAGCTAACTAACTTCATCAATAAAGTATATGTGAATGGATAGATAAACATACTAACCTTTCCACAACACTAGAGAAGAACTCAACCCTATCTTCCCCACATCGGACAGTGATAGCCTTTACAACAACATTTCAACCATACATCCATGGAAACTAGAACACCCATTCAATCATGGCAAAACACTCATGACGTATATCTTATGTAAACCATCCTAATCGAACTCAACATTCCTCAAGCACAAGCCCCAGAGGCCTAGACCAATATCAGACAAGCACCCAATGAATATATTCTTCGACGTTGGACAATCTACATGAGATGGATCAAACAATGCAACTAATCAACCATGATAGACTTTGGCCATCACCGTCAATCCTACTTCGAAACCATCGTTAATCGTATGACAGCCAACCTTGCCATATGTCAAGGGATAATGGTAACCCCAGTTCCAGCATGAACTCCATACACCTTTCAACGATACGTATGTTTGTCCGACCTTGACAACTATGCCTTTCAACGATACCCAAGGTACTCAACCAACAACCTTTCAATCTTTTGGGTGCCCCCATTGTACCCTCACTTTGATCCTGCTAGAACTTATGATAACGATAATCCCTCGACCTTCACATCTCTAGTCATCCAGCCCGATGATTTTTCATAGCTCAAGCAACCTTCTCGAGCAACCATTTTCCGCCAACTCATGACTTTTGAGTTGTCACTTCATTCGTTGTTCTACACCGACCAACGAACACATTCAACACTTCGAATATTCTCACTTGAACTTACTTCGAAGTCACAACATCACTGGTGACCGACTGACCCTGCTGGTCGACCCAAGCTTACTCGACCCCTTCTACTCGACCGACCTGGAGCTTCTTTCCCCATACCGACCAACCCGATCCCAAGCTGCTTGAGTAGAACCCTGCTCGACCAGACCCTGCTCGACCAGACCATGCACGACTGACCTGGTTCACTTGCTCTTTGTCTCAACCAACCCAATGTGTGCGACCCCAAAATGGTGCGACCGATCACTCTACTCGACCACCCCACTCGCACGCATGACCACCCAATCGCACGCACGACTACCCAATTGCACGCACGACCACCCACTCGCATACACGACCGACCAACCACCTGTACTATACCGTACTACTTTTTGTACTACACGCTCGACCTGTGGCCTGTACAGCCCCAATTCAAGTCCAATTTCAACCAAAACTCTACCAATCGACACGATCGACGAAGTATACTCATCTAATTCATCCAACACAACCATAAGCATGGTATGAAATCACTAACAACATGAATATGACGATTTTCATCAAAATTATGCAAACTTCACCAAAATCATGATAAATGAACATATGAACTAAAATTATGGATCTAACTTGCATAATATATGAAACAACATAGCAATTACCGGTTTTAAGTTGCTAAATCAGATCTTATGGCAATTCATATGAAAATAAGCTTACCATGATGTAAATCTAAGGAAAACGACTTGAAAATAATGAAATTATGCACACACAACTCATTTACTTGATTGAATCTGCGTGAGAGATGCATATCACTCACCAATTCTCTAAAACAACCCAAAATGATTGAAATATGATTCCGGACAGAGAAGAATTTGATCCAAACTCTTCATATAATGAACTCCCTCTTTGATTTGAGTAGATCTAGCACGAAATGATGTAGATCTTCAAATTCCCTAAGCTTTAATGGTGTAAAGGTGAAAAGAATGGAGAGATGGAGAAGCTCTCACTCTTTCAAATGAGAAAATGAAGACAGTAAACTATTCTCCATGCCTCCTACCCTCTATTTATAGCCTCCCACCAGCCCACTAATGGGCCTCTCCAAATCATCCCATTATGGCTTATCAAACCTGAACACCCAACCGTTAAACCTTAAAATATTGATTTCTCCCAAACCGCTTAGCCAAATCTTTAATGTGACCACTCTATAGAAAGGGAAACATCATTTCCTTTTGAATGGAATAGGTTTCAACACCTAATTCAAGCTAAATCAAAAGTTATGCCATGTACAAGACCGATAGGGAAAAATGGTCACAAACAAAATTGGTAAAAATTATAGAGATGTCTCACATCCTCATAAACAACATATTAAAATATGAGAACGATCCAACCCTCAGGGAATAAAAAAAATTACGATCTTTTGATACTTAAAATGCGGGCTATTACATCTCTCCTGCTCCTCCCCTTCTATGACACTACAACCACCTCCAGTCAAGCTAGCTAACCCATGTCAACGCGTTTGGACTTCCTTGTTCAATCGCTTGTCTCGCAATGCGGGTAAGTACACACCTATTGATATGAAGGAAACCTTTTCTTGCAACGTTAAGAAATCACTGAAGAAATGCAAGTTGGCGCATAAGTATGTATCGACACTTTAATTGGATTCTTCCTTGATAATCCACTCTTATACATGACGGTTATTTAAAAATTGAAGTCAATCTAGTGTTTGAAGGGTTCGATGAAAATTAAATCAGATGGGACAATTTTCCTCTTCCAGTTATGGAATGAGGAGGATAGACAAAAGATCCTTACTGCTGACCCACACGAGTAAGCTCTTTTTTCATTAAGCCTTATGATTCAAAGATTAGTAATGCTTGTGGTATGGCTATATCTGTGCCAGTGTGGGTTCATATGTACAACATACCCATTTTCGCATGGTCACATGCAGGTATCAATTGGTTGGGAAACAGGCTAGGCAGATTTATTTGGATGGATGAGATGACTGAAAAGACAGAAAGAATTGAGTATGCAAAATGTTTGATCAATGTTAATCCTGATCAATAATTAGTTAAGGACTTGTGGAAACTATTGATGGAGGAACACAAAACATCAAAGTCAAATATGGAAGCCTGATATTTACTTTGAATGCAAATTCTTTGGGAACACTGCTGCTGCTTGTGAAAAGAAAATTGCAACTGCCAAGGTTAAGGAGAAAATTAGGAAGGAAAAATCACCTCTGGTGAACACTGAGAATTTTTTTTCAAAGAAAAACTAGTACAAAGCAAAGGACCCTTTAAGGAAAGAAAGATTGTTGAGAAACAGGTGCAGAAATGGCAAAGAGTAGGGAGAAACGAGAAAAGCACTACCAATTTCAAAAGAGCTTCCTCAACAAAATTTGTTGAATATGGTAACACCTCCAAGAGTTACCTGGATCAACTGAATGAGGAGTATCAGTATGATTTGGAGGAAAAAGAGATTACCATATAGAATAATATGCAATAAGGTTTGAATGAAATAAGTGAAATTATTGACAAAGCTTCTAAAGAAAACAATTATGTAAGAAAATCTCAAAAAGAAGGTGATAATGCAAATTCCCCTAATTTAGTTGAAATACTTCATCAAACTTCCCCTTTGATGAATAGTTTTGACTCAATGTGGAAACTTGAAAGAACTATTTCCATGCATAACAATTCCAATGGTGCATGCATGGATAATTGCCAAGTGAACATCCCTAGTGTAGAAGAACAATTGAACCTATTTCTACTAATGGCAAAACTGGATTGGGCTTAGAAAAAATGATGCTTGTAGTAATGACCCTGACTTACATTTGCAATCAGAAGGCATAAACAAGGATATAGGATGCAAGATTTCTGACATTAGGTCCCAATCTGCGAGTGACAATGAGAGGAATAAAAAACTATGCAATAATGAGGTAGGTCCAATATTTTCATTAGCTAATAACTTGGTGAATGTTTAATCTCTAGGGAATCCTAGCACTTTAGTGGAAACTTCTATACTTCAGAGTTCTGGGAATATACAAGACGAATCTGATCTTGGCCTTAAGCTGCAGGAAGTGGTAAAAGTTGTTCCTACTAAGTCGCAAAGCAATGAAGGTATCTCCTTGGCATCATGCAATAATGCACACAAGTTCTCGCATCACAACATTATTCCTCCTGATGCATACCTGAATGCCAAGGAAATTGTTAAAGCATCTATTACCTTCAATGAATCACTCGATACAACAACAACTAGCAGGAATGAAAAGAAAAGGAAAGCAACTTATTTGACTTCATTACCGCTCTCTTCCAGCCCAATGACTAAGCTTAAGAAATGTTCTGCCGAAGAACAGAAGTTTGATCAATGTTACAAGCCTTAGGTGTATGGAATGTCAGAGGTGTGCATCAAGATTTCAATCCCGATTCACAAGTAATAGTATCTTGGCCATGATGGACACTAAATTAAATGTACAATTAACCAAAAGGGTTGCCAGGTATGTTAATCCATCTTGGTCTTTCTTACATAATCTGGAAGACGCAAGCTATGGTAGAATCTGCATAATTTTTCATCCTATTATTCATGATCTCTCTAAGAATTTAACCACTGATCAATGTACATTGTCACAATGTCCTCATTCAAACTCAAACCTCCTACTACCTAAAATTTATCTATGCGTGTAATTAAGTCAATGCTAGGGCCAACATGTATAAATTATTACCCTTCTTCAGGCAAAACACACATCATGGATTGTGTGTGGTGACTTCGACTCCCCACTTAAACTTTCTGATCGTATTGGAGGTAATCCGGTTACCCTATATGAAGTCAAACCCACAAACATTGAATTAAGTGATCCTGGCCTTATTGAAATTAACGCTTCTGGGGTTGAATTCACATGGGTTGAATTCACATGGAACAATAAAAAGAGAGAAGATCCTAGGAAATTTTACAGAATTAATCATGCATTCTGCAATTATCCTAGCCTTATTTCTTGCTAACTTTAAATGACTTCTTGCCACTCCCCAAACTCTCTGATCACTCACCCAATATAATATGTTTGGGTGATCAAGGCTTTGTTAGGAAACCTAGCTTTAAAATCTTTAATTTTTGGATTAAAGAGAATGACTTTCTTGGTTTAGTTATTGAAGTATGGAACAAACTGTGTTATGGTAACCCAATGTATGTTCTTCAGAAAAACTCAAACTTTTGAAACGTGTAATGATGGTTTAGACTAAAAACAGATTTGGTAGAGGGTCCAGGCAATCTGACTTGTTGAATGAGCAATTAAAATACATACAAGCTAAAATGCTTATTGAGGTGAACAATCCTATTCTTGCAACTCAAGAAAGTGTCTGCTCATAAAAACTTTAAGATGCATTATACTTTGAATCATTAATGAAGAAGAAAAAAACTGGATTGAAATGGATTCATGAGGAGGATAAAAACTCTACCTTCTTTCACTCTTCTCCTAGAGCCAAACATAATAGAGAGAACATTCTCAACATCATTGACAAAGATGATCAACTACAGGGCATTTAGGAAGGAGTTCAGCATGCATTCATCAAGTATTTCACTTCACTCTTCGGTAATGAAACTAATTTCACACCTAGTATGCATGAAATAAGTCCTTCTATCCTCCGTAAGATCAACCAGAGAGACTTTGAGTTGCTCAATTCCGTGGTTAAGGATGAGGAGATTAAGAATGATGTATTCTCCTTAAACAAAGCTTAATGCGGAGGTTTTGATGGCTTTAATGCCACCTTCTATATTATTATTGGGATATTGTTGGAAAGGATGTTTGCGAAGCAGTCTCCACTTTATTGTAAATGCTAACATGATGGAGTCATATAATAATATTGTTATAGCATTAATTCCTGAAACTAAAAATGCTAATCATGTTAATGCATTTAGACCTATAGCATGTTGTAACACCATATACAAATATATTTCTAAGATTATTGCTAATAGGTTAAAATGTATATTGCTTGGATTAATTTCCCCTAATCAATCTGCATTTTTACCCAATCGTAACATTTTGGATAATGTGCTTATGATACGAATTACTCAAGGGTTACAGGACTTAGAACATTTCACATAGGGTCATGCTTAAACTGGATAATAAGAAGGTTTTGACTCCTTGCATTGGAATTCAGTGGTTAGGATTTTAAGTTGCATGAACTTTCCTCCTAACATGATTTCTTGGATACATGCATGCATGTCTGCTGTGCATTTTTCATCAATTTTAATTGTTGTTCTGTGGGATTTTTTAAAAGAAAAATAGGCATTATGCAAGGCGACCCTATGTTTTCGTATATCTTCATCACTACTATGAAATTGCTCACTAGATTACTTGACGAAATAGTAGAGAAAAACTCTTTTCAGCTGCACCTAAATGTAGCGACCCTAGGATTATCTCTCTTATATTGTTGATGACTTGATTTTTTTTTTTTTTTTTTTGTAAACCTGACTCCGCTACCATGATTAATATCATAAGTACACAAGCAAAATTTTACAGGTTGACCGACCTTCAAATAAATTAAGCTAAATCCGAGTTGAACCTGGCTAGTGTATCTTCTGCTATTTCAATAAATCTGCATATTAAAGAATATACCATTTCCTACCTCGGTCTTCCTCTCACAACCTCTAGGTAACAACTGCTCGGTGAACTCCTCTATTTGAGAAGATCATTGGGAGATTGAAGTGTTGGTCAAACAAGATGCTTAGCCAAACAGGTAGGCTAGATCTTATTAAGTCTATCATTATTTGAATGCATGTAATTGGTCTAGGACTTTCATTCTTCTGCAGAAATTATTAAAAATGATAAAATCTGCTTTTATGAGATTCTTTTTGAAAGGAAACATACATATTAAATATTCTACACCTATCTACTTTAGTCAAATTGAACAGCCATTAAACCAGGTTTAGGAATATTAAACACTATTGTTTGGAACATGTCTGCCTTTGTGAAACATATTGATAATCTACTAAATAAGAAAGAGAGCATTTGGGTCTCCTGGTCCCTTAAACATATTATTAGTGATCTCAATTTCTGGACCATGACTCCTTCTTCCAATCTCAGCTGGACTTGGAAAAGCATTTTCAAAGTAAAAAAGGACAGTCTACATTTTTTTAATGCAATGCCTTAGCTTACACTTCCATCAAGTTTTGGGATGACCCTTGGATTGACTTCGGGGACATCCTTAGTAATATTTTCCACACCAAGAAAAATTTCTTTCTGTTGTGCATTGTCCTGCAAATGTTGGCAGTATTATTGTTATCAACAGGGTGATGTTTCCAAGAATATCTATACAAAGATGCATTGGCATATGGAAAAGAATTGACTCTATGGCTCCTACGGAACCCCGTATTGATAGGATATCTTGGCAATGGTCAGGTGAAAGTTTGAAAATCAAGCATATGTACTTAAGTTTGCTCGGGGTTAAATATCTGCCTTATTGGTGGTGGCATAGTATCATTTGGAAAGGTGTTAATGAAGCCAAAGAGGACAAACTTCTATAGAAAGTTTTACACGATGCAATATTTACTAAAGTCAAGCTTATCTCTCGTGGCCAACTCGTTCATATTTACTGTGACTTCTATGGTCAGGAACCTGAAGATGTAGCTTATCTTTACTTCGAACTCTCGATCATCTGTGAAATTTGGCAAGATGTTTAGGAAAGACTGGGTAGAAGAAATGATTCTCAAGAAAGTATTCTGGAATGGAATCAGCTACACAAAGAAATTATGAAGGCAGATGAACATGCAAGTAGGGATAACAATGAGGTTGGTCTAGGGTCCAAATCCACTTGACCCACCCCTTTTTTGAACCATTTAGGCCCGCCCCAAAGGGTCTTCAGGGTAGGTAGACCCGCGACCCGCTTTTAGAGGTACAGGTCTAGGGTCGGGTCTGGGGCACGGCTAACCCGCCCTAACCCGACCCACATGATTGAAACATCAGTAAAACACTTTGTAACTATAATAATTATTTGTTAATTTACTTAGGTATACATGGTTATAACATGAATATTATATTCTTTCAATCAACAAACTATAAATTTTTCATAGTATTAAGTTGCATCAATGATAATCATACAATAACAAATGCATACATTTTGAACTATTATCTTACAACTCATTTTATTATTATCTCTTATCATTGTGAACACTTTATAATATGTATATAATTTATTATTTAGTGATCAAAAAATATAAGTATATAAATTTGTGTACATTAGAACCGAATAACATCGGGTCGTGGGGCGGTCGGGTTCACCCTGGCCCTTATGGGTTTCAGGTACAGGGAGAAACTCCAAATCTGCACTGGGTCTACGCGGAAGGTCTGAGGCAGGTGTAAAATGTCAGGGTCGGGTATGGGGCGTGAGAAACCCACCCCAACCTGCCTTATTTCCATTCCTACGTGCAAGGCTCACCACCTTTGTACTCAAGAAATTTATTTTGCTGATCTGGAGACTCAAGAATGATCACATCTTCAGACTTGAACATGCACCTACTAATGCACAGATGAAAACCCAAGTGCTCCTGAAGATCATAGATGGAACCCAATTGCTAAACTTTACTTTCAACCCAGGCATTTTGAGTTGAAGATGTTTGATAGTCACTGGCCTTCCATTTCTCCTATTATGTTTGATGTTATTTGTTATTTCTCTTCTTAGTGATTGATAACCTTTGTTGCCTTTGTATTCTTTTGGTTTTCTTTGTTTGCTTTGCGTCTGTGTAATCGTCATTTGGTTATCAATAAAGCGGTGGGGGCCCACTCAACCCCGTTGACTTTGCAAAAAAGTATCTCATATTCTTTAGATAATTCTAAATTCTTTCCAATTAATTCTTCATTCTCCTTTTTGAGAGACAAAGTTAAAGAGCCAGAATTAATTAAAGAATCTTCTAAAGATGTATTTTTATTTTGTAAAACATCGATTTCTTCCAAATATTCATTGTTTTTAACTTCTAACTACTCATTTTCTTTTTATAGGAAATATTTTTGGAAATTAAGTTCTACGAAATTTTCAAAAACTTTAGTTTGTTTTCTCAAGAATATATTTTATTCTTTTAAATTGGAAATTTCTTTCTTATGATCTTTTAACTTAGCTAATGTAATTGCATTATCTTTATTCAAATTTTTACGATCTTTATTCAAATTTTTACTCTCTGAATTGAAGTACTATTGAAGAGTTATAGGGCTATTGTAATCATTTGGGCAGTGTTTGGGGAATGGTGTGTTCATTGTAGCCCTGAAATCAAGGAAAAGAAGTGGTGTTAACCTTGTGGCCGTGAAATCAAGGGTGTTTGGAGCGCTGTTAACCTTGTAGCCATGAAATCAAGGGGATTGTACTTGAATAGTGATATTAATAAAACTCTGTGCAATCCAGGGTTGCGTGGGACTGGACATAGGAGTAATCCGATACAGTATAAAATCCGGTGTATTCTTTCCTTTTTCTTCATTTTATATTTATTTGTTTCTGTGTTTGTGTTTGATTCTATGTCTGTAATCATCTATGTGGTGTGTAATTCATATAGTAGATCATATAAGTTTTAGATTTTCTTAAATTCCTTGAAAACACTATTCACCCCCTCTAGTGTTTGTCTTGCCTTAAGATTTGCATTCCCTGTTCCCTAACAATTGGTATCAGAGCACAGGTTTTCAAAAAGTTCATAATCTGATTTTTGAAAATATTAAATGGCAACCAACACTGATAATAATAGTTTTTTTGTAGTCAGTCCGCTGTTAGATCACCACTATTTAGTGGCAATAATTATTCATATTGGGCATGTAGAATGAAAACACATTTATAGTCAATAGGATTAGACACATGGAATATTACACAGACTGAGTATGTTGAACCCACAACTAATTTTGCATAATGGAGTAATGAACAAAAGGCTGTTGCACAAAGAAATTCTAAAGCCACGAATATGTTATTTTGTTCATTATATAGGAATGAATTTAATAAAGTGTCAGTTTATAAATCTGCTTACGAAATATGGAGAACTTTACAAGTAAAGTTAAACTAACAAAGATATCAATGCTAATTAATCAGTTTGAATTATTCAAGATGAATGAGAATGAATCTATCTTCGATACGTATTGTAGATTTCAAGAGATAGTGCATTCATTAATAGCACTAGGAAAAACTTATTCAGAAGAAGACCAAGTCATAAAAATATTAAGTTCATTGACTCTAGAATGGGATCAGAAAACATTAGCAATTGAAGAAACCAATAATGTCAATGAAATGAAAATTTAGGAGTTAATCGGGAGTTTGATGTCATTTGTAGTTCAACTACAGAAAAGAAAGGAAAATAAGCCAACTGAAAAGAAATCTATTACATTCAAAGCAACAACAAATGGGTCGGACTCAAGCTGTAAAGATGGTGAAGAAACAACCCTAATGATAAGAAATTTCAGAAAAAATCTAAAATACAGAGAGAGAAATGGCTTTTAAAGGAATAATCAAGGAACTTCGAGAAGAAATGATGATCGATGTTATAACTGCAATAAACCAGGCCATATAAAGAGAATGTGTCCATATCCAGATAAATCAATTCAACAAACGGACAATAGTAATTCTTCGAAGAAAAGAAAATCAACTTTAGATGATTCAGATTCATCATCAAGCAATAAAGAACTAGAAACCGGAAATTCAAATATGTGTTTTACAACAGTTCAGAAAATATCGAAGAAATGGATCTAAAAACTGGGTACGCCTTAATTAATTTTTATTTTTTTTGGTTGAATGGATTTTTTTTGCTTTGATTGTTTGCTTTGCTTTGAATTTGAAACTTAAACTTTAAAATTCAAATTTGAAATTCAAAATAATAATAATAAAATAATAATTAGTAATATAATAAAATAAATTTTGGATGTTTGTTAGGATTAATATTATTTCAGGAAATAGTTAAACCTGAAATATAAATTGATAATTTAAAACCAAAAATCATAAAACCATATGTCCTTTGAATTTCTGCATGAATTTCGACATACATAGAAGTCTGACTCTTTCATGCGTACTCCACTTCGCTCGGGGGGATATAGCTCAGTTGGTACAGCTCCGCTCTTGCAATTGGGCTAGAGCTCCGCACTTGCAATTGGGTCGTTGCGATTACGTGATGGATGTCTAATTGTCCAGGCGGTAATGATAGTATCTTGTACCTGAACCGGTGGCTCACTTTTTCGCATGTCAACATAAAGGCCTATCAAATGAAATTCAAATTTTGAATTTCAAAGGTTTAAACTTTCAAACATCCCTACAACTTTTCACCAACTCTCGAGGTCTGGAAAGGTGTCATTGATTTCAGAAAAGTTGTGCCCATTCAATTTCTATTTATATATTCATTCAAACTTATTCGCTCTACTTTTCGTTCGAAATTCAAACTATTCTTCATATCTACACTATATAAAACTCTCTAATGGCTTCCTTTAGCAATCCTCAAGCAATGAGATTATCCAAAACCATCAAAGGATATATCTACAATGATAGAGAAGCAATCAAAACCTATGTTGACTATGTAGCAAATGCAAAAGTCAATACGGGTGCTTTCGCCATCTTTGGAGATTTTCCGTCTTATGATCTTCCTTCTCTTTTCAATCATAATGAATCATTGAGCTTAATTGATGCTCGGGATAACGATGAAGTGTGTTACCCGAAACTCATCAAAATGTTCTATGCAAATCTTAATCGTGGCTTTTACGAAGGAGATGAAAATCAAATTTGGAGTAGCGTAAAAGGCACACAAATCGTTCTGATTTGTGAAATTTTAGGCGATATCCTAAATTGCGAAAGTACGGGCTCGGATTTTTCGGAATTCGAAATCAAAGAAATGGATTTAGAAACTAATCACCATATATTTGAAAGTGATGCTTACATGGAATTCAAAAATCGCTTTTTCCACCCGAAAACAAGAATTGTAAACTCCTCCTTCAACATATCATCACTCCCCGCTCCGGAAACTTCAACAACCCAACTGTCAAAGTACAAAAAACACTCTTTCCTATTATTGGTTGCTATGACATCAATTGGGCCAATATGATCCTAAAAGAATTTAAGCCCATAGAAACATCAATTAGAGAAAACACTCTTTACTACGGAGTTTATCTTACTCGTATCTTTAAATATTTTGGAGTTGATCTCAACGGAGAAGAGTTTGTACTAAGAAAGGTGTTTGATTCCACAAATATACACCTTATGAAAATTCCACTCACCTTTAAACCCTATGAGACATTCGAAGACAAACAAGCTCGAATGCAACAAGAACAAGAACCTATGGATATGGAAGAAGAAGAAACTTCTTTGGAAAGTGTTGAGTGTCCAATCAACACTAGAACCATTTCAAAGAGACACTTGTTCAAAATCAAGTGAAAATAGCCTAGAACCAAAAGAAGCTTAAAAGGACGCTTACTCATATGTCTAAGTTCAGTGGCTAAATAGGAATAAAACTTGGAATTTCATCTTCCTCATCATCCGTTGAAATCGAAGCTTATCTGGTTTAAGTTATCTTTAGTATTTGCTTGTATTTGCTTTTGAATCTCTTATTTAATGTCTTGTAACTAGTTGGATGTACTTGCTTTTAAGTAGTAATGGATGGAGTTTCATTTATGTCAAAATTATCTTTAAGTTATTGAGAAAACATTAAAATAAAATATACTAAAATAATATACTAACAAATGACTCAAAATTGAAATTTTCAAATTTTTTATATAGTTTATCGACATAAATATGTCACTATATCGACATATAACTGCTAGTTTTTCAAAATTGTTCAAATTTTAAAATTTAAATAACTAACTCATGTCCATTCAAATCCAACGAATTCCAAACCATTTATAAACCTATTTCTTACAGAAAAATTTATTCTATCATTCCCCCTTCCTCTTTAATCAATTCTTATTCAAAACATGGCAAATCTAATTCATAATTTGAACGAAAATCTTGAAGAAACTTTGAATTTTTCCGAGAATATCCTTTACTACGTACTCCACGTCATCTAGAATTAATTAAAATGTGAATGGTTGAATATCTAGAGAAACACTTTTACATAATTCGTTGGTCAATCTCTTCTCATTTCATAAATGAAAACAACAAAGCACCATTAACCAATATTAAGAAGACGGGAAGGACATCAAGAAGAACCCAATCACTGGACAAGATGAACGGGTACAGGTTCCAAGAAATGTTTGATTATTTGATATGATTTGATTGGTTTGTTTGATTGAATTATTTTTGAATTTGTATGAATTTTCTTTAAACATTGTTTATAAATATTTCTTGGAATTGTTTGCTTGGATTTAAAAATTTGTGTGTATATGGATTGATACGCTTGTAAATATTAACTACTTGGTATTTATTTATTTTCGTTGTCATAAATTTAAGGGGGGGGGGGGGGTAATTAACTTTAGTATAATCATAGGATAAGTAAATATAGGATTTAAAGGGGAGTATTTTTAGAATTTTTGATAATGACAAAAGGGGGGAAATTATCAAATATAAGAACTAGTTGGACTTAGTTTAAGAGAGAGTATGTAGGATTCATGATGACATGGGGAGTATTAGAAGGATCAGAATCAACAGGTATGAAGGTTGTCATCATCAAAAAGGGGGAGATTGTTGGAGAATGGGGTTTTGAGGATGATAACCTTATTTCAATTATCATTGATTATAAAATATATACTACCATCTCTATCTAGAATATATATACATATATATATATATATATATATGCAGGATTTGAATACAGGATTTAAATACTGAAGACTATACAGTTTTAGAGTTTCAATAGATTCAGAATTCAGAGATGATTCAAGACTCATGAGTAATCAAGTTTAAGAGTCCAAGACAAATATAGTAATAGAGTCTAGTTTATATGTAAGACTCTAAATAACACTCTAGGTTCAAATTCAAAATAATGCTCCAGGTTCAAATTCAAATTCTATTTTTCAAAATTCAAATCCTGATTTTCAGAATTCAAATTATAATTTTAAATAGTTTATTATCTTACTTATGGTTTCAAATATAAGTTTTAAAGTTTATATAAGTTTACATATATTTATATAGTTATATAGTTTTATATTTATATAGTTTTAAACCTTATAATTTTAAAAATATGTTTATATAATATATATATGTGTGTGTGTGTGTGTGTGTGTGTTTTCATATGATTTTATAATTTATAATACTCATTTATATCACTAAGTTTTAATTTAAGAATTTATAGAATTATATATATAGTTAAACACTTGAAAAATAGTTTAAAAAATATTTTATACATATATATGCGGACATACATATGTTGCTATGTCGACATACAACTGTCATTTTTTCAATTTTCAAAGGAGGTGTCTTTTCACTATTTGTAATGTTCTAGAAGCGTTTAAACCTTTTCAAATCTTATAAATAGGGGTTGAATTCGAATTTTTTTAAACTATTCTTCTTCTCCATTTTCACCCCCTCTTCATCCCACCATTAATATTTCTTACTTTATTGATTTCTACACTTCTACTTTGTCAATTTCTACTCCAATCATATAAAACTTCTTTTTTTCTCACTCTCTACTCATTACTCACTAAATTGATCCACTATTGAAAAGTTATAGGGCTATTGTAATCATTTGGGAAGTGTTTAGGAAAGGGTGTGTTCTTTGTAGCCATGAAATCAAGGAAAAGGAGTGGTGTTAATCTTATAGTCGTGAAATCAAGGGTGTTTAGAGCGATGTTAACCTTGTAGCCATGAAATCAAGGGGATTGTACTTCGATAGTGATACTAATAAAAATCTGTGCAATCCAGTGTTGCGTGGAGCTGGATGTAGGATTAATACGAACCAGTATAAAATCCGATGTGTTCTGGTCTTTTCTGCATTTTATATTTATCTGTTTCTGTGTTTGATTTTGTGTCTGTAATCATCACTATGGTGTGTAATTCATATAGTAGATCATATAATTCTTAGATTTTCTTAAATTCCTTGAAAACACTATTCACCCCCTCCAGTGTTTGTCTTGCCTTAAGATCCGCATTCCGCGTTCCCTAACATAAGCCACTACGACTTATTTACAATAGGCGAAAGTAGACTCTGACTGCAATATGCTCTTTAAAATAGCATGAACAAGTCACTTTAATTTCAAACTTCCTATAATCTTCTCCTTGATGACATAGATAGTGTATAGTATGTGAAGATAATGGAAGTGAATGATGATTATCAATCACTAGATAATCGAAATTTAATGCAATTAAAATTCAGAGAGTATGTATATAAAAGAACTTAGGTAATTATGAATAGAAAAGACTGGATTATATTAGATTATTGAAAAAGTGATTATAAAGTTATTGTATATAATATCGAGAATTGTTTCCCTTCATGAATGGTTTTGATCAAAGGAAACGGATATAACTCTTGATTAAGCATTGTGTCTTTTCGTTGAAGAGAAGCACCCTATCAGAAAATAGTCATTCAGCTGGTTGAATTAGCTATAAACGACCACTTTTTAAAATTTACAACGTCTATAAATGGTCATATTCAAATTACAACGGCTATAAACGGTCATATTTTTTATTGTTATATATATATATATATATATATATATAGATAAATTGGAATGAATGGCTCATTGTAAAACACAAAAACTTCTCTAACTCCACCAAAATCTATATCTAGCAAACAATGTCATTTCCATTCCAACCGTATAACAAAGCAATGAATACAATTAGTTGGGATTTTGATTCTCAACCAGTCGAGGATCTTACCCCTCATTCTGCTCCACCAATATCATTTCATTCTTTTGGGCCATGGACCGGAGACGAAGATAAACAGTGTTTAATGCATTGTCATTTTTCTAACGATTCGGTGAAGGGAAATGATCAAAGCAGTGGGGTTTTTTAGGGAATGTTATGGCTTTGTACAACAAAAAACACGTAGAAAAGACGAGATCAATGTCTGCACTTTCAGGTCGATTTGGGAAGATTAATTGACAAACCCAATTCTTCTAGTCTCAAGTTCACAAAATAAGAACCACAAATCCTAACAGAATGGGCGGTGAATCCGAATTGGTAATAATTTGAAACACTCTAACTTGTTTGGTGATTCTTCATTTATCTAGCATGAAACTATTGTTGCATCTAACAATTCTATGATTTTTGTTTGAGGATAACAAACATATATTATATTATAAATGCGTTCGTAACTGTACTGTCATACTACATCATAGACATAATATAATATTTATATTTAAATACAATAGTATTGTACAAGAATTTAAATATTCAAGCAGTATTTTATTCAAATATAATATTTTATTTCAATATCTCAACAGTACAAATTTATAACTCCACTATTTGTATATCTCACTGTAATACAGTACATTCCATTTCTTACTCAATTTCATATACATTGTTTCCTCACTACACCACTCAGCTATATAGTCACTCATTTCTCTATAGTGTTGCCTCACTACAGTACACTCAGTTTCATTTCACTTATGTTGTATTTCATACTCACACATAAACTGACACAGTCTTGTCTTCAGTCTTCTGTCTCTGTCTTCACAGTCAGTCCCGTTCTCTGCTTACCTGTCACAAATAGCAACACACATAGTAATCTTGAATAGAAATAATTTTATATTCTAGCAAATATTAATTTATTTTTAAAATTTATTTGCCTCAGAATTTTGGTGTGTTTCTCATCATTTTTCATGACTTGATCTGATTTATATGGATAACCATTTGTGTCTAGACTACTTGTGATATTCACAATGATACACTGTAAATACAACAAGGTAGACATCGTCTGTAGTTCTCATATATACATATATTGTTAGATCCAAATTTGATTCTAACACCCAAAATAGTTCAGATTTGTGGATAATTATACTTAGAAATGAAGGAAAAGCATAAAACACACCAAATTTATAGTGGTTCGGCGTTAACGAGCCTACGTCCACATTATATCCTTGATTATACATAGAATTCAAGTACAACCAGTGATTTCTCTCAACCTCACATTTACAATAATGGTTCACTCAATAATCTTGAGCTAAAACTAATAAGAAATTATAAAAGGACAGTAATGGTGGAAACAACACTTCAAACTGCCAAAAGATCCCGAAAAATGCCAAGCATATGGCTATTTATAGGTGGTATCTACAGGCGGTTTGTGGTCACACGTGGCACAAATCCCGAGGATCTCGGATCGGTTCGTGGCTTGACGGAGAAATGGTCAATATGACGGTTATGGACAGGTTTCACTGGATCCTGGGTTCACGGTTCGTGAGTGACCAAGTCTTGGCCATTGATCTCTGGTCGTCAGGGTCGACTCATGCTCCTGTCCTACGAACGGGTCGTGGCGAACTTGCCTCGGGTGTTCCTGGCCTCTTTGCTACGAACGGGTCGTGACACAATATCACCAGTGGAATGCGAAGCTTATTCACGAGCCAGAGAAGACTTGGGGATCACGGACGGGCCGAGGCAACTTCCCGAGCAGGAATCCGCAATGGGCTTGTGTATGAATTTGGATGGCTTAGTCAAAAAGCTAGCCAACATGTTTCCCCCTCGAAGTATGTTTTATCGGGAATGGAACATGCTTTAAAACTGCTGAACTGTCCTTTTATGAAACGATGTAGATCAACAGTTACACCTCTTTAGAGTGTCGCACTGTTTCGAATGGTTGCGCCCCTCGGGGAGTATAAATATCAGGCTTGACTTCCAATTATTTCTTCGTTTATTGGTTAGATTCCACCCTCTGAATTCCGGAGTATATCGCGATCAACTTGTCAAGTAAGCATCTTCCTCTCTCCCTACCATTTTTTTGATGAGTTCGGGTCGTTGGAACATATCACGACCGGTGAATATGACATCGATCACGTACCAGAGGGGGAACAGGCCACCATGTCTTTCCACGATGGGCCTTCATGACTGCTCCCGTAGGTCGTCACGGTCCAGAGCCGACAAGAGTGGGAATACAAAGAGCCAACCTAATACCTATATAAACTAGGCCTCCCCCCTCCTCTTCTTCTCCTTTTACACTGTCGCCGCTTCTCTTTTTTTTCTTTTAAATCAAAACTCTAATTCGAGAATTCTTGAAATCAATTTCCTCCCATAATTTAAATTGGAAAGGTAAATACACTAGAACTACTTTCATGTAATTTCACTCTTCCTTGCCTCGTCGAGTTTTTGTTGGTATGAGCTCGAGTGGTTACGGTAGCAGAGTTTGCGGTGTTGAGGTCATAGGATGGTAGCTATGTAATGGTTTTAATCAAGATGGAGAGTGTAGATTCATGGATGGAAGAGAGAAGTGGTGAGGAAGAAGACGAGCTGCAGCATGTCGGTTCGTAGGTGGGGCGATGGCTCGGTTTGTGGCAATGGCGAGACAGAGGAACCTGGAATGAAGGCGAAGTGTTAGTTTGGATAGCGGATCGGGTTGTGGGAATGGGAGAGCATCGGTTCGTGGGAATAGGGAATGGAGCGGATCGTAGGGGTCTTTCACGAGTCATTCGGGCAATGCAATGTGGGTCACGAGTTGTACTATCCTACGGGCCCAATCCTTCCCACGAGCTGATGCTTGTCTCACGAGCCGAAGTTCTTCCACTAGCCTGACTTGTTTCGTGATCCAGCCTTACACCTTGAGCCAAACCAAGGCTCACGAGCCGATCTTATACCACCAGCCGATACATATTTTGACTAGAAAATGTAATGTAATTCTGATGTATCAATGGACAGTTAGGTTAGAGCCTTCGAGATGAACTTTTTGAACTGAACAACAGCATAACCCAGCAGCAGACAATGACCAATATCCCGCTTATCTGATTAACTTCATGCTTTTCTTCCTTGTAATGCATGCACATGCACACACTTGCACTTACACACACGGGGAATGGGTAATTGTGTTCTAATTTCTCATGTTTACTCGCCAACACAGCTATATCTGATAGACGCTCAACCAAAATGTCAGAAAAAGATACAGATCCAGAGTCGTCAAAGTATTATAATCCCGATTCTCGTCAGATTCAGACTGAGTTCCGACTCCGATTACGAGACCGATGTTGACACAGAATCAACAACTTTTGAAAACACATCACTTGAGGATGAGGAAGATGATCGGGCCCCCGATGAGATTCCGGGTGCAAAAGAGATAGAACAAGAGAAACTAAATGACTCCATAGCATCTAAATTGGACAAATTGAAACTAGAAAAAAAATCTATCTAAGGCACAGGATTCCCTGGGATGATGTGAAAGTTCCAAAAGAAGGAGATAGACCCCTCTTGGCTCCAGAAGGGTATATGGCTGTCACCAGGCTCATGTGCTGGGTAGGTGCTATTCCTCTGTTCCCTCCGATTGTTGTTGATCTTCTAAGATGATTACGTATCGCTCCCATGCAACTCCATCCCAATGCCTATGCTGCTGTGTATATCTTATATGTTGCATACGCGGAGATTCTAGAGACCGAGCTCACCTTCAAAGATTTGAATTTCTACTACTACTTCAAGCATCGCTCTTCAGGGACACCAAACTTCATCTTCTTTGAGTCGAGCCCCGCTAAGAAGGTATTATCAGATGGACACAGTAATCTAGGAGATGCCAAGTCCGACTGGTTTTTCATAAAACATCAAGACAAATGTGCGAGGAAGTGTCCAATATCAAGTAGGTTCTGAATCCTTTATCATAAATTTCAATTATATAATTAAGTGCTAATGTATTCCTTTTTTTCGTACAGTTCACAACTTTGTGAAAATGGAAGGTTCGGTGTATGAAGATCGATTATCCCGTCTCTTAAAAAGCAAATTGGGCTTTTGTAGAATCAAGAGGTGCCTAACCAGTGAGAGCCTCAACAAACACCACCTTCTGGATGTGAGATTCGGGCTTGGCGCAGGTGGCAAGCCTTACAAATATGCGCCCTCGACCAAGGGAGAAGGGACCTCGGGGGCCACGAAAACAATCGAGTTTCGTAAGAGTCCTTCACCAATTATCGATCAAGATGACGAGGACTTCAATGTATATAAAGGAAATGAAACCCGAGCCGATGAGCCAAAGGAGGATTTTGTTTCCAAGGAACAATTTCCCCTGAAGACTCCACCACCAGTTGATCCTACTGCTCAGGATGAATTAATAGAGGAGCAGGTATTTGGAGAGTTAAGCAAGATTCCGCTACCAGATAGCATCTACACACCCGAAGACTTCGGAGGGGAATCACTCTTCCCTATCTCTGAGGAAGAAACCACTCCAGTTAAAGAAAAAGATACCATACAGACAAGCCAACCTCTGGGTCCTGGTTTGTTAGGGGGGATTACACGGGATTCACAAATCACATGCACCACTTGTCACGACACTTTTACACTAATCATATTCATAATCCTGACTCACATTTGTTATTTTCTGCAGGTCGTTACTCTTACTCTTTCCGCGCCCTTCGCGAGAATACTCCCAGGCTTTCTTCTGTGTCCGAGCACAATCGCAGCGACAGTTGCGGGAGGGATAGTCAAAGACGCCATGATTCCTATCAAACTCATTCCCCGCGCTCTCGCTCTCCTTCTAAGTAGGATCCGGGGAAGTCCCATAGTCGCCAAGTACCACATACTGGGGGTAAAGAGATTCCCAAGGCTCCAACTCCTCCATAGGGCCTACCTCCTCAGGACAAAACTTCTAAGAAGCATCACAGACCCAAAGATTAGCATAAAGGACCGGGAAAAAACAAAGAAAAGGAGAAGGCAACTCTGGTTCCTTTTGGTCAATGTCACTTGGAATCCACTACTACGCAGGAGGTGACTTTGGCCCCTGATAACAAGGCTAAACCGGAGCGCTTGCAGAAACAATTTCCTGAGCTCTATTTTGAGAGAATGGTCTTCGTCCCAGACTTAGAACCAGTTCCTGAGGATTGGGATGTCGAAGTTGTGGGACACATCGCCCATGTAGCCAAGCAATATAAGATAATGAAGAAACATGCCAAGAATCTTTTCGATGTTATCCGTACTCTAGAGGCAGAGGCATCCTGGGCCAGAGTAAAAATTGATAATGATGTTAGGGCTAGGAATAAAGCAGTAAAGGATCTTGAGGATACATAAGCTCTTCTTGCTTTAGCTCGATGGGATGCTGGAAATTTTAAGACTGAGCTAGAGAATGCCAAGAAACACTTTCATCATGAGCTTGATTCAAACAGCCAAGAGCGTATGGATTTAAAGAAGGAGATTGAGGATCTTAAAACTGCTAACACCGAACTGAAGGCTGCACAAGATTGCTTTGCTATGGAAAAGGCTGCTTGGGAAAAGGAGAGGGCGAGCTTAAACAGTCAACATGCCTGTGCTGAGGAACGGGCATCTCTTGCTAAGAGTAATGCCAACACAGCTCTCGGGTCGGCCTCCACCGCCACTGCTAATCTTGCTACAGCCGAGAAGGAGATAGAAGGATTTGAGGAGCTTCTTATGGACTTCTTTGCTCAGGTTATTCGAACCCGAGACATCTCTTGGATCAAGGATTATAACACCACTTTAGCTAATGTCTGGGATATATTGTCGGGGGAGAGAAGCAGCGGTTGAAAATTGAGGAGATTAATAAAGGCCAACTTATGGAGACTTTTCACAAGGGTGGAGAGGCCGAGGTTTTAGCAGAGGGTAGGCGTATGATCCGAGAGGCCATGAAGAAAGAGAAATCTGATCTCAAGGGCAAAGCCAAAATCGATGAGGGTTCCAGCTCGGCACTGGAACCCAAAACTTCTAAAGTTGAGGATACAGTCCAGATGATCCCTTGATCTCTGAAGCCCCAATTCCTCCTATCATTTAGGCTTCCACTGCAACTTTGGCCGAAGAATCAACGGAAGATATTTCCACATTTTCTCCACAATTTGTCAAAGCTATTATAACTTGTCGTCGTATTGCGAGGCAATCAATTGAAAAGGCCACACTTTCTCCCAAACTAATAATTGTTGCTTCTCATAATGTAGGTGTCAAGTTCATCGAGAAAGATGCAGAGAAACCAACCGAAGTTGAGAAGATTGCAGAAAAGCAGGCTAAGGTCGAGAAGGTCTGTAACGAACCGCATTTTCAGCAACAGAATAATTAATTTATTTAATTATTTGAATAGTGGTTTAGATAATTAAATGGTCGTTGAATTGAATTATAGTGAATATTTAATTAAATTAAATAATAGAATAATATATTTATTTCTGAAATAGTCAAAAATAGTTGAATTCACAATATTGTGGGAATGGGCAAATGTAAAATATATATAATTCAGTTTATATTGGATTATATTGACGGATATATTTATAAACGCCATTTGAACGTATAATTTAAATTTTAATTATAATAGAGCTCGAAATGGCGCAGCAGTTCGCTATTTGGCGATTTGAACTTCAACTGGTTATACAGGATTCGTTTTAACTCGGATTTCTGTGAAACAAGAAACGTGTGGAGCTGGTGGAGTATATCTTCCTAGTGGAAGAGAGAAATCAGGATTTCGTCGTGTAGATTTTGTTTTATGTCCAAATCAAATTTTAAAATAGTCGCTATGGAATTCCTTTATATTTTGCAACGCTTTATTTACGTTATAAATGGATTTTCTATATAATTTGAATATCGAATTAATACTGGAATTTGAATACCGAGTTATAAACTCTAATATAATTATTTTAAAGCTATGGTATATCGTATGTGAATATATACGATAATATTTATTTTTAAATATTAAATTTAATTGTTTTTAAATATATTTATATATTTAAAAGGGCTATTTAGGACTTTAAAAATAGCCACTTTTGCAAACGAAGTCGGATTTCAACGGAACTAATTTTGTTGGATCCGCAGCGTCAAATTATTGTTAGATTCCAAGTTTGGTGATTTTTAGAAGCAGTGTGTGGCTGTACGGATTTTTAGAGTGAGAAACAGTCAGTATTTGGGCGGTTAAAAATACGCTGTGTGAGCAAACGGAGTCGGAATTCGACGAAACAAGTTTCGTTGGGTTCGTAATGTCGAGATGTAGCTGCATGTCAATTTTCATGATTTATGGATATTGTATGTGATCACAGGAATTTTTAAACAGTGTGTACAAACAGCGATACGATAAAATAAATATAAAACTCGAATATAAAAATATTAAAACTACACTATAAATAATCCTAACATCTGTAACCCTAACTTCTCATTTTTCTGGTCAGTAAAAAAATATGCGCCGCCACTACCAAATAATACACAGCAAAAATCCTCTCTCAGAAAAATCAAAACAAATTGAATAAATTTCAATAAATCGCAACAAAAACATTTCTGAAATCCTTAGTGGATTTTCTTCAATTTGATATCCATCTCATAGGGTGCGACGGCCTGTTCTGGTTCGCCCTTCTTCTCAGCGCGGTTTAGGGTTCGGAATTTGAGGAATTTCAGGCGATTTGAGTTCGAATGGATGATGGTTTGGGTTTCATGGCGGAGAGTAGCGCGTCTTTGGAATTTTTGGTGAAGAACGGTACTGAAAAGTATCGATACTTTACTGTGTTGAACAAGGGGGGGTCGTCGACGCAAGTACCAAGAAGGGAGCGGACGGGATAAAAATGGGATGGTGTTGCTGAGAATCTGGAGACGTGAATTTAGGTGATTTTTAATGGAATTTAAGAAGAGTGGTGGATGAGTTCTTGGAGGAGGAAAGCATGAAAATGGCCACTGTGAAGTAACTGGAGCACGGTGATTTCGGGAAGAAGAGGATGCGGGTCGGTCACGTTGGGGGGTTAGTGGGCCAGAAGTTTCATTAAGGGTAAAGGCCCATTTATTTATTTTAAGTCCGAGTTTAACTAATTTAAAAGCGTATTAACTTTAAGCCGTCATAACTTATTCATATGAAATCAGAATCACGAACCGTAAGTTTCGTTGGGACCGTATGGACGTTGGCTACACCATGGAACTGACCAGGAGCGAATTCGAGTTCGTTTGGATTTATGGCAAAATCAAACGCCAGAATCAAATCAATGACCAAATATCGTTATTCAACGATAAACCGTCCAAGGTGAGTAAATCTCACTAACTCTGAACACTTTATATTTTTATAAAGTATTTTTAGAATTGATAAATATTGGCTGTATTGCTGTGTGTTGGCTGTTTGGTTGAACTGCTAGTCAGTTGACTGAAATTATCGATAACGATATATATAAATCGTATCGAAATATTGATTCTGTTTATCAGAATATTTTATACTCATGTTATTGACGTTGACTGACATCTGTGGATGCAGGGAAACAGGTCGGAGGGACCCAACTGGGTTCCTCAACATTTATTTACCGTTTTTCATATATTTTGATATATGATGTGTTATATCATCCGTTATTGATTCTGTGTGTTTGGATGATGACCGATCATTTTGATTTGATATTTTTACACCATAAGTGATACGAGAAAATGAAAAGGGAGATTTTCAAAGTATATTTGAAAATAGATTACTTATATATATATATATATAATCAATAGATTTTATGTATGAAAGGAAAACGGGTTTATAAAGAAAAATCATTTTGTAAATCAAAGAAATAGAGGAAAAATATTGGTAAAACCAATATAGAAGAATATTTGTAAAATAATTACAAAAGGAACAAAAAGAGAAACATCTGAGAGATAGTTACAAATGAAATTAGGAAGAAATATTTGTAAACATTTCAAATGGACTAAAAGGAAAAATGAATTTAGAAAATGAACTGAGTTATAAAAGGAATTATTTATTTTGGAATTAAATAGAATAATGAAATACTTGAAAATGGATAAAAGTGTAATAAAGGAGAATTTTACACTAAGGAGAGTTTAGACCCGTGCTTCGCACACGGGTAAGCAGAATATGAATTCAAAGAGGGAATTTAAGAGAGACCTATTTTAACAGATAAAGTGAGAAGGTTAATTTATAAATAAAGTTTTATAAATTAATTTAGTTATTTATCTCTGGGTAAAAAGAGGATATAAGTCAAGACTTATATAGAGAAGAAAAAAATCGATTTCCACATCGATATTTGAAACTGAATATGTATGAAAGAGAATTTATCGAATAAGAGTTATTCGAAGTAAAGTTATCGAATATCAGTTTATTCGAAAGGGAGTTTATTGAATATTTGTTATTTGAAATGGGTTGAGCCAAGAGAGTTAAACTATTAGAGTTGAACTGTTAGAGTTAAATCGTTAGGGTTAAACCGTAGAGTTAAACTGTTGGAATAAACATTTAGAGTTAGTTAGTTAGAGTTAACCAATTAAAGTCAATCAGTTAGAGTTAATCGATTAGAGTCTTATCGAACTAGAGTTATCCAAATATAGTAATCGAATAAGGGATGATTGAATATTAGTTATTCAATTAGATTTGCTCGAATTTAGTTATTGAGATAGAGTTAAACCGAGGTAGTCATTAAAGATAAGTTATCAGTAAACACGACTGCTAGCGTAATTCGCAGGGCTGCAGATAGCCTAAGGCGGACGGATGTTTCCTGAGGGAATCAGGCGTAACCATTGTGATCGCTGCGATCTAGAGTCGAGCGAATGGTGTCAAGTCAAATATTAGATAATTGATAAAAGTGATTTAGTCGAGTTAATTAAGTTAAGTTAGTCAAATCGAACTAATCAAGTAAGTTGGTCAAAATGAGTTAATCAACCTGAGTTATCCGAATAAGAGTTAATCCAGTAAGAGTTAATAGAATAAAAGTTATAGATTAGAGTTAACCAAATAGGTGTCGATAATTAGTAGTTCGTTATATATTCGGGTTAGGAAGTAAAAGTAAAATTTAAGTTATTATATTTCGGATGCAGGGAATTATAACACCATTGTTATAATCAAGTGTTTTTCCGTACGAGAAGCGGATTTGTAAATAAAATCCGAGGATGTCGTAAAGAAGTGTTAAAGAGTTAGAAAAATGAACTTTTCCTATTTCGAAGTTAGAAATGTTGTTCAGTTAAGGTCTGAGAGGTAACTATACCCCAACTTGATTGACTTCGTTTTTAACTAAGAATGGTTAAGGTTCGATAGTGGAAAGTGGTTAAGTGGAAACCAAGTGAAGGAGATTTGGCATAGTGATGTTTATTCAAACATCTGTTTAATCAAATGAAGGAGATTTGGAAATGTTTTCCAAATGAGTAGCAGAATTGTTTTCTGAATATAGAAACAGGAGCTGGAAATGTTTCCCAATGATAATGATATATATTTTCTAAATATAGTGAATAAGAAACATTAAACAACAGGAATAGGGGAATGAACGAATGGATGAAATGATGATTGTTCGATAGAATTTCCTTCGGGAAATAATATCGTTGTTTGCACACCGACATGTTTTCGTTTGATAGTTAAATCACCGACTATCAGAGTTTTGACCATCTTACGTTGTTAATATGGAGAGACCGGTTGGATTATTATCCAGAGAACCACTCCGTATTGGCATAAGCGTTGCGAATCAAGTATGCTGAATATATTGAAGACGGAGTTGTGCAAGGGCTATCCTGTTTACAGAATAGTGCCTTCGGTTTGTCCAGTCCCAGGACAAACGTGAATGGAAGAATGTCTGACAAAGTATATTCAAAGGATCGCGTAAGTTGATCTCTTCAAACGTACTTACGTTTGGTGGCGGAGGAATTCGTTTCTCTTAGCTTTATACCCGTGGTATTTTTGGTGAAATCAATTTGTGATTTGGCGGGTATGACGATGTGGCATTCAAAGTAATGGAGGTGTGATCTGTCAAAAGATACGTTATGACCTCAAGCCTCATCAACCGGGAAATGACAAAAATCGGGCTGGCAGCATGGCTAAGTCGGTCGCTCCGAAGTAGGGTGTATGATCACCTATCTAGAGAAATTCCTTTTGATTCTTAAATCTATCGATGCTGTCCCATTTCGGGAGGCGGTTGCTGATCCCAACCGTTGGTGATATATATTCGATACACTCAAGCGAAATGAGTGGTCGGTCATGTGTGGGCCGGGTTGCAAGATGTTCTTGTTGAACCCAGTGTATTTGCCTCTAGAGATACACGTTCGGAAGGTGGTCCCATACCTTGTCAAGTTGGAATCCAATCTCCAATAAGTGCCCGCGAGTTTGATTTGTATACTGTATATGTAGAGCGTGAGATGCAAGCGTTCTACTAGATTTTAATTACTTGTGATTAGACATTATTATAATATCAGATAATATATGATTTCCAAAGTGTTTTGGGTTATCGTAAGGTAAAGGCCATCCGTATTTATGAGTGGATTGGTCTTACGATTATCTTTTCTTTTGGAAAGGATTTTGGAAAGTTAAACCAAGTGATTTGAGTTTACTCACACCAGTCCCATGACTGACCCAGAGTTTATTTTGTTTTGTTTTCCCTAAACTCTTGGGTGCCCAAATTTGTACGGGCAGTCAAGTAGTCAGGATTTTACAGATATACCTGGAGAGCTTGGAGTAGGAGGCTTCAGGATTTATGTAGCTATTGTTTATTCTGCTGTGATGTAAGTATTGTACTCTGATAATGGTATCGTATATATATATACTGCTTTTGACTTCAAGTTATGTTGTAGATTATATTTTATTCGTTCCGCTGTGAGATTCGTGTTACTCTGATGTTGTTGTCTTCTTCTTCTTCTTCTGTTCTAATTTTCTATCTTATCTATCCTCACCCTCTAATTTCTTTCTTGGACTATCCGGTAATTTCGACTTTTGATTGTTCGATAGGTGTTATATATCGGATAACCAAGGTCGCTTTTCCCCGGTTCGTTACAGTGGTATCAGAGCTGGTTGCTTAATTGGTACGGATGATAGGGGGTTCTCGCTTCGCGTTTGGTGGCGAACGGGAGACTCTTACCCCTACATCTCCCGACAATGTGGGTTGGTCGAGTCGAGAGGCTGGCCGTAAAAGCAGTTCTGAGGTATCTCTGTAAGCCACGCTGGGAGGTTAGCCCAGTGCCGAGGGAGGAGAGGATGGTTGAAAAGCCTACTCGAATCCCGTGGTCGTTACAGTGGTATCAGAGCTGAAGGTTAAGTATTACCTTGGTTCTGTGGCGTGATTCAGTAGAGATGGGGTTAGTAATACCCTAGACTGAGTTTGAGTGTATATATACGAGTGAACGTACTTGTTATTTGATATAAAATGGTTATATTGTGGAGATTTATTGGTTGAGTTGTTTATGAATTCTGGTCGATCAGTTTGATCCACTGTATCGATAGGGGTTTATAAACGCTTGAATACGATGAACCGACACAGTATGTTTTGAAAAAGGGTGAATGAAATAATTTTACCCAAATTATATTTTGATATAAGCAAAGTATAGATATTTGAAATTATTATAGTATATTGAATGTGTTGGTTGTGATTATAATCGAATAAGATTATAGAATGTGGAATGGTTATGTAAATAAAAAATCAAAATTCATATAAGTGAAATATATGAAATCAGATGAATTAAATCTGAATTTAAGTTCAGAATTGGAATTAAGATTGCTAAAATTTGAATAAGCGTTGTAAATGGAATTAAATTGAATATATGTGAATTTTAAAATCCTGGGAGATTTTAAATTTGTTACAAGCATTAAAAAGGGATATTTTGAAATGGATTTCAAAATGAAAGTGTTTAGAAATGGTTTTGAAAGTGACATAGTATTGAACTCACTTCGATAGCTGGAAAATAAATTCCGATGTTGATCCGGACATCATCGGTGTTCATTTTCGAGTTTGTAGGTGACAGATTACTACCAAGGATTTTGTTTTTGAATTGTTTTGAGAAAACAAGTTGTTTTGATATTCCAAATGAATAATTTGATTTTTGGAAAAGGTTAAGCTATTTGAAAACTCCCAGGTAGAGACTATTTGAAATAAACACAAATTAAATAGAAATTTGTGAAAGCAAATTTGAAATAGAAATAAAACCAGTTCAGTGAAATTGAATTGAATTGAAATAGAATGCTATCAAGTGGAATTGGGCTGGATTAGAGATAATCTGGAATAGAAATGAATTGTTGAGCAAGATATTTGAATCGAGATTGGAATTGCAGTTTGGTTGGAATTTTGCTTGGATAAGCGAATGGGTGTGTTGAAGATAAAAGTGATTTGAGTTGACTGGGATGACAGTTGCATATGTTGGATTGGCAGCAGATGGAAGTAATATAAGGAATGCCCGACAAAAGGTACACATTTATATTCATAGGAGTTTGACGAGATTTTTGATGAGCCGAATTGGCAAGCCGCTTGGCTGTTTGATTTTCTTTTGGATTGGAGAGGCCTGTGTGGCGGTTTGGGGATTTTCCCGATGCTCCCGGTACAAAGGAGGTGCTGGCGAAATTTTTTGGAAATTTCGGGTGTTAGAAAATTTTCAGGAGTTTTGAAAATTTTCGTTTATAGAAATGAAGTAATAATTTAATTGAAATAAATAAATTCAGTTGAAACTGAAATTAAAGAAGTAAACGAATAATTTGAAACTAGTTAATAGGGGTGTCCTCTAACTTAGCAATTTCGAGGACGAAATTATTTTAAGGGGGGAAGAATGTAACGAACCGCATTTTCAGCAACAGAATAATTTATTTATTTAATTATTTGAATAGTGGTTTAGATAATTAAATGGTCGTTGAATTGAATTATAGTGAATATTTAATTAAATTAAATAATAGAATAATATATTTATTTCTGAAATAGTCAAAAATAGTTGAATTCACAATATTGTGGGAATGGGCAAATGTAAAATATATATAATTCAGTTTATATTGGATTATATTGACGGATATATTTATAAACGCCATTTGAACGTATAATTTAAATTTTAATTATAATAGAGCTCGAAATGGCGCAGCAGTTCGCTATTTGGCGATTTGAACTTCAACTGGTTATACAGGATTCGTTTTAACTCGGATTTCTGTGAAACAAGAAACGTGTGGAGCTGGTGGAGTATATCTTCCTAGTGGAAGAGAGAAATCAGGATTTCGTCGTGTAGATTTTGTTTTATGTCCAAATCAAATTTTAAAATAGTCGCTATGGAATTCCTTTATATTTTGCAACGCTTTATTTACGTTATAAATGGATTTTCTATATAATTTGAATATCGAATTAATACTGGAATTTGAATACCGAGTTATAAACTCTAATATAATTATTTTAAAGCTATGGTATATCGTATGTGAATATATACGATAATATTTATTTTTAAATATTAAATTTAATTGTTTTTAAATATATTTATATATTTAAAAGGGCTATTTAGGACTTTAAAAATAGCCACTTTTGCAAACGAAGTCGGATTTCAACGGAACTAATTTTGTTGGATCCGCAGCGTCAAATTATTGTTAGATTCCAAGTTTGGTGATTTTTAGAAGCAGTGTGTGGCTGTACGGATTTTTAGAGTGAGAAACAGTCAGTATTTGGGCGGTTAAAAATACGCTGTGTGAGCAAACGGAGTCGGAATTCGACGAAACAAGTTTCGTTGGGTTCGTAATGTCGAGATGTAGCTGCATGTCAATTTTCATGATTTATGGATATTGTATGTGATCACAGGAATTTTTAAACAGTGTGTACAAACAGCGATACGATAAAATAAATATAAAACTCGAATATAAAAATATTAAAACTACACTATAAATAATCCTAACATCTGTAACCCTAACTTCTCATTTTTCTGGTCAGTAAAAAAATATGCGCCGCCACTACCAAATAATACACAGCAAAAATCCTCTCTCAGAAAAATCAAAACAAATTGAATAAATTTCAATAAATCGCAACAAAAACATTTCTGAAATCCTTAGTGGATTTTCTTCAATTTGATATCCATCTCATAGGGTGCGACGGCCTGTTCTGGTTCGCCCTTCTTCTCAGCGCGGTTTAGGGTTCGGAATTTGAGGAATTTCAGGCGATTTGAGTTCGAATGGATGATGGTTTGGGTTTCATGGCGGAGAGTAGCGCGTCTTTGGAATTTTTGGTGAAGAACGGTACTGAAAAGTATCGATACTTTACTGTGTTGAACAAGGGGGGGTCGTCGACGCAAGTACCAAGAAGGGAGCGGACGGGATAAAAATGGGATGGTGTTGCTGAGAATCTGGAGACGTGAATTTAGGTGATTTTTAATGGAATTTAAGAAGAGTGGTGGATGAGTTCTTGGAGGAGGAAAGCATGAAAATGGCCACTGTGAAGTAACTGGAGCACGGTGATTTCGGGAAGAAGAGGATGCGGGTCGGTCACGTTGGGGGGTTAGTGGGCCAGAAGTTTCATTAAGGGTAAAGGCCCATTTATTTATTTTAAGTCCGAGTTTAACTAATTTAAAAGCGTATTAACTTTAAGCCGTCATAACTTATTCATATGAAATCAGAATCACGAACCGTAAGTTTCGTTGGGACCGTATGGACGTTGGCTACACCATGGAACTGACCAGGAGCGAATTCGAGTTCGTTTGGATTTATGGCAAAATCAAACGCCAGAATCAAATCAATGACCAAATATCGTTATTCAACGATAAACCGTCCAAGGTGAGTAAATCTCACTAACTCTGAACACTTTATATTTTTATAAAGTATTTTTAGAATTGATAAATATTGGCTGTATTGCTGTGTGTTGGCTGTTTGGTTGAACTGCTAGTCAGTTGACTGAAATTATCGATAACGATATATATAAATCGTATCGAAATATTGATTCTGTTTATCAGAATATTTTATACTCATGTTATTGACGTTGACTGACATCTGTGGATGCAGGGAAACAGGTCGGAGGGACCCAACTGGGTTCCTCAACATTTATTTACCGTTTTTCATATATTTTGATATATGATGTGTTATATCATCCGTTATTGATTCTGTGTGTTTGGATGATGACCGATCATTTTGATTTGATATTTTTACACCATAAGTGATACGAGAAAATGAAAAGGGAGATTTTCAAAGTATATTTGAAAATAGATTACTTATATATATATATATAATCAATAGATTTTATGTATGAAAGGAAAACGGGTTTATAAAGAAAAATCATTTTGTAAATCAAAGAAATAGAGGAAAAATATTGGTAAAACCAATATAGAAGAATATTTGTAAAATAATTACAAAAGGAACAAAAAGAGAAACATCTGAGAGATAGTTACAAATGAAATTAGGAAGAAATATTTGTAAACATTTCAAATGGACTAAAAGGAAAAATGAATTTAGAAAATGAACTGAGTTATAAAAGGAATTATTTATTTTGGAATTAAATAGAATAATGAAATACTTGAAAATGGATAAAAGTGTAATAAAGGAGAATTTTACACTAAGGAGAGTTTAGACCCGTGCTTCGCACACGGGTAAGCAGAATATGAATTCAAAGAGGGAATTTAAGAGAGACCTATTTTAACAGATAAAGTGAGAAGGTTAATTTATAAATAAAGTTTTATAAATTAATTTAGTTATTTATCTCTGGGTAAAAAGAGGATATAAGTCAAGACTTATATAGAGAAGAAAAAAATCGATTTCCACATCGATATTTGAAACTGAATATGTATGAAAGAGAATTTATCGAATAAGAGTTATTCGAAGTAAAGTTATCGAATATCAGTTTATTCGAAAGGGAGTTTATTGAATATTTGTTATTTGAAATGGGTTGAGCCAAGAGAGTTAAACTATTAGAGTTGAACTGTTAGAGTTAAATCGTTAGGGTTAAACCGTAGAGTTAAACTGTTGGAATAAACATTTAGAGTTAGTTAGTTAGAGTTAACCAATTAAAGTCAATCAGTTAGAGTTAATCGATTAGAGTCTTATCGAACTAGAGTTATCCAAATATAGTAATCGAATAAGGGATGATTGAATATTAGTTATTCAATTAGATTTGCTCGAATTTAGTTATTGAGATAGAGTTAAACCGAGGTAGTCATTAAAGATAAGTTATCAGTAAACACGACTGCTAGCGTAATTCGCAGGGCTGCAGATAGCCTAAGGCGGACGGATGTTTCCTGAGGGAATCAGGCGTAACCATTGTGATCGCTGCGATCTAGAGTCGAGCGAATGGTGTCAAGTCAAATATTAGATAATTGATAAAAGTGATTTAGTCGAGTTAATTAAGTTAAGTTAGTCAAATCGAACTAATCAAGTAAGTTGGTCAAAATGAGTTAATCAACCTGAGTTATCCGAATAAGAGTTAATCCAGTAAGAGTTAATAGAATAAAAGTTATAGATTAGAGTTAACCAAATAGGTGTCGATAATTAGTAGTTCGTTATATATTCGGGTTAGGAAGTAAAAGTAAAATTTAAGTTATTATATTTCGGATGCAGGGAATTATAACACCATTGTTATAATCAAGTGTTTTTCCGTACGAGAAGCGGATTTGTAAATAAAATCCGAGGATGTCGTAAAGAAGTGTTAAAGAGTTAGAAAAATGAACTTTTCCTATTTCGAAGTTAGAAATGTTGTTCAGTTAAGGTCTGAGAGGTAACTATACCCCAACTTGATTGACTTCGTTTTTAACTAAGAATGGTTAAGGTTCGATAGTGGAAAGTGGTTAAGTGGAAACCAAGTGAAGGAGATTTGGCATAGTGATGTTTATTCAAACATCTGTTTAATCAAATGAAGGAGATTTGGAAATGTTTTCCAAATGAGTAGCAGAATTGTTTTCTGAATATAGAAACAGGAGCTGGAAATGTTTCCCAATGATAATGATATATATTTTCTAAATATAGTGAATAAGAAACATTAAACAACAGGAATAGGGGAATGAACGAATGGATGAAATGATGATTGTTCGATAGAATTTCCTTCGGGAAATAATATCGTTGTTTGCACACCGACATGTTTTCGTTTGATAGTTAAATCACCGACTATCAGAGTTTTGACCATCTTACGTTGTTAATATGGAGAGACCGGTTGGATTATTATCCAGAGAACCACTCCGTATTGGCATAAGCGTTGCGAATCAAGTATGCTGAATATATTGAAGACGGAGTTGTGCAAGGGCTATCCTGTTTACAGAATAGTGCCTTCGGTTTGTCCAGTCCCAGGACAAACGTGAATGGAAGAATGTCTGACAAAGTATATTCAAAGGATCGCGTAAGTTGATCTCTTCAAACGTACTTACGTTTGGTGGCGGAGGAATTCGTTTCTCTTAGCTTTATACCCGTGGTATTTTTGGTGAAATCAATTTGTGATTTGGCGGGTATGACGATGTGGCATTCAAAGTAATGGAGGTGTGATCTGTCAAAAGATACGTTATGACCTCAAGCCTCATCAACCGGGAAATGACAAAAATCGGGCTGGCAGCATGGCTAAGTCGGTCGCTCCGAAGTAGGGTGTATGATCACCTATCTAGAGAAATTCCTTTTGATTCTTAAATCTATCGATGCTGTCCCATTTCGGGAGGCGGTTGCTGATCCCAACCGTTGGTGATATATATTCGATACACTCAAGCGAAATGAGTGGTCGGTCATGTGTGGGCCGGGTTGCAAGATGTTCTTGTTGAACCCAGTGTATTTGCCTCTAGAGATACACGTTCGGAAGGTGGTCCCATACCTTGTCAAGTTGGAATCCAATCTCCAATAAGTGCCCGCGAGTTTGATTTGTATACTGTATATGTAGAGCGTGAGATGCAAGCGTTCTACTAGATTTTAATTACTTGTGATTAGGCATTATTATAATATCAGATAATATATGATTTCCAAAGTGTTTTGGGTTATCGTAAGGTAAAGGCCATCCGTATTTATGAGTGGATTGGTCTTACGATTATCTTTTCTTTTGGAAAGGATTTTGGAAAGTTAAACCAAGTGATTTGAGTTTACTCACACCAGTCCCATGACTGACCCAGAGTTTATTTTGTTTTGTTTTCCCTAAACTCTTGGGTGCCCAAATTTGTACGGGCAGTCAAGTAGTCAGGATTTTACAGATATACCTGGAGAGCTTGGAGTAGGAGGCTTCAGGATTTATGTAGCTATTGTTTATTTTGCTGTGATGTAAGTATTGTACTCTGATAATGGTATCGTATATATATATACTGCTTTTGACTTCAAGTTATGTTGTAGATTATATTTTATTCGTTCCGCTGTGAGATTCGTGTTACTCTGATGTTGTTGTCTTCTTCTTCTTCTTCTGTTCTAATTTTCTATCTTATCTATCCTCACCCTCTAATTTCTTTCTTGGACTATCCGGTAATTTCGACTTTTGATTGTTCGATAGGTGTTATATATCGGATAACCAAGGTCGCTTTTCCCCGGTTCGTTACAAGGTCAGCGTGCCCCCAGTTACTGAGATCATCCCGGAAGATCCAAAGCAAACCGAGGTTGAGACAACTAAGGAGGCTACTGGGATATCAAGCACGAATGCTCCAAAAGATGCTGAAATCATTGGAGCCCTTGACAATACCGATGACGACCATGAGGACAAAGAGGAGGATGTAGACAACACAGGGGAGACCAAAGATGATGACAGCGGGACTTTGGCTGAACTCAGGGCAAAGAGGGATAAGCAGTTGGCTCTGAAAGTAGAGGAGAAACAGCCTCTAGATGTACCACCGATCTCTGTAGCTGCTCCGGGCTCTGGGATCATCATAAAGCTGTCTGGTAAATCGATAACCACACAGCTTGCAATCCAGTCTTCCAACCATCCAGTGGATCCTCCTTCTGACAAGAAGAAGAGAAACAGGATAAAAATGGTGCCGATAAGGAGGAGATGAAGAAGAAAAAGAAGGAGAAGAGGCTGAGGTCGTCCCCAAAGCCCAAGTAGTGCTAGTTTAATTATGCCTTTCTTTTTAGTATTTCCATTGGCCTTACGATGTAGTTGTGAGTATGGCCCTCGCCTTTTTCTTAGCTTTATTTTGTAAATCCGAACTTAGTGAATGAAAACCTATTTCTTTTGCATCATCGCGTACCTACGAGTTTATCATCTGCGAGTTTATCATATCTGCAAGTTTATCATTCTAAGTCACAGATATTAATTATAATCGTAACTAAATTAAAGTAATATGTGATCAACATTAAAAATTCCTGTACTACATAAATGTGTAATGTTGTATGAGTATGTCCCCAATCAATCATTAATATAGTTCCTGGCTAGGGCTTATTGCGGATTGATTAGAGCCATACATGGGTTGCCCCTCATGTCTGTAGATGAGAGGGTCGGGCTCATCTTTCATTCTTGTTCCCCGTTCCCTCAGCGGGTAAGAGTTCTTTGGTGGCGCTAAGTCTCTAGCGCCTTTATACTCTCCCGTCGGATGTCAAGGGTAGAGTGTTCTCAAGACAGTCTTTTAATCATGGTGCACCCTCACGTCTCGTGGACGACTCTTTGTCTACCGTTATCCTTCTCGGATCATGAGAACCAGAGCATTGACGGTAGTGTCATTTACTTCACTGCATACACGGACTTAGATCATGTGATATCTTATTTTAATAGAGGGCATTTTTGAATTACGTGTTTCAAGATCATCGCAGGATTTCATAGAATTTCATAATGGTGATAGCTCACACAAATAAAAAAATAGCAAAATAAATAAGCCAGGCGGTAAAAGTAAATGACACACAATATTTTTATGGTGATTCGGTTGAATCATGACCTACGTCCACTTTATAATCTCTTGTTTAAATAACCAGACTATTCTAGGCAGGTCGTGCCTTTTTACATGGTCCTAAAAACAAAAGAATAAATTGACAATTTTATGTCAAGTAATGCCACAGATGCTGGGCATTCCACACTCTGGGGATTTCATCTCCTACCACGGTTGCTAGCTTGAAGGTTCCATTATTAAGCCTCCATAGGATGGCGTACGGTCCTTCCCACTTTGGGCCCAGATGTACCGAGGGTGGAAAAACACATTTCAGGACTAAGTCTGCGGGCTCAAAGGTTCGGGATCGAACCATTTTGTTATAGTATCGGGCGACTTGTTGCTTATGCCTCAAGGCACGGAGGTCGGCTTCGTCTCTCTTTTCTTCAACCGCGTCCAGGGATTCAAGGAGAAGCTTGTTATTGGTCATCGGGTCCTAATAAGAGGTTCTGTGAGAGGGTACTTCTAATTCAACCGGGATGACTGCTTCTACTCCGAAAGCGAGGGAGAACGGTGTGTGGCCCATCGCCAACTTGTAGGTTGTCTTGTAGGCTCATAGAACCAAAGTTAGCTCATCGATCCATATGGCTTTGGCCCGCTTCAGTCTTTTCTTCAGAATAGATTTAATCACTTTATTTGCTGCTTCGACCTGTCCGTTCGATTGAGGATGTGACATAGAGGTGTACCTTTTCTCGATGTGGTACCTCTGGCAAAAGTCTCTGAATTCTACGCTATCAAATTGGGTTCCGTTATCTGTTATGACGACTTTCAGAATCCCGAATCGGCATATGATGTTTTTGACGATGAAGTTAATTACTCGCTTGGTCGTGATCATGGTCAATGGTTCTGCTTCGACCCACTTTGTGAAGTAATCCACGGCCACAATGGCGAACTTTGCTCCACCCTTTGCTATGGGGGACTTCCAGTAATGTCAATCCCCCACACAGTGAAAGGCCACGGGCTCATCATCGTCTTCAACTGACTAGAGTGTGCCCTAGGGATCTTGGAAAATCTTTGGCATGCATCACATCACCGTGCATTTTAAGTTGCATCTTTGTTTACGGTAGGCCAGAAATAGCCGTACCGCAATATTTTCTTTGCCAGCGTTTGTCCTCCAGTATGGTCACCGCATTCACCTTTGTGCACTTCTTTCAGTATACGCTTGATGTCATCGTGGGCTATGCACCGGAGGAGAGGCATCGAAAATCCCTGCCTATATAAGGTTTCACCTTGCATGATATATCTGGAGGCTTTTCGGATAACAGCACGCCTCTCGCTTTTCTTGGTCGGAAGCGTTCCATTCATTAGAAAGTTATTCAAAGGTATCATCCACGACTCACTTTCTGGTTCAATTTCCAATACGGGGTCAATTTCCATCTGATCAACGCTTGGAAAGTAAAATACTTCAATTGGAAATAGTTTGGTGTCTTCGGGGTTGTCAGAACTTTCCATCTTTGCCAACTTGTTTGCTCTTTGATTCTCCGCTTGGGGAATATGGGATATGCTATAGTGATCAAGGTTATCGAGCAATCTTTTTACTTCTTTTAAATATGATATCAGCATCGGACCCTTGGCCTGAAATTCTTCGTTGACCTGGTTCACAACTAACTTGGAGTCGCAAAAGATATCTAATTTCGTTGTTTCCAACTCCTTTGCGAGTTTCAGCCCAGCAATGAGGGCTTCATACTTAGAATCATTATTTGTGGCATGAAACTCCAATCTGAGAGCGTAATATATATATCATCCGTCTTCGGGAGTTACAAGCACAACTCACAGCGTCAGATCGTCTGTCATTCTTGGCGCCGTCGGTATATAATTTCCAGGCGTTAGGGTCAAGAAGTTGTTTCAGAGAATCAGCCTCTTCACTCACTACATCATCCTCCGGGATAGTTAACTCTGCTATAAAGTCTGTCAGTACTTGCCCTCTTATCGATCATCGGGGCTGAAAATTCAAATCAAACTAACTTAACTCAATGTTCCATTTGAGTAGTCTTTCTGATGCCTCTGGCCTCTGCAAAACTTGTCTAAGCGGGTTGTCAGTGTACACAGTGATAGGATGAGCTTGAAAATAGTGGCGAAGCTTCCTTGAAGCGATCAGTAAACTGTACGCGAGCTTTTCTATTCTTGGGTAGTTTCGCTTGGCTACCGCCAACTTTTTACTCATATAGTACACTGGCCTCTGAACCTTATCTTCTTCCCTCACCAAGGCTGAACTTATCACATGGGGCGACACTGCCAAGTACACAAACAAGTCCTTGCGATCGATCAGTTTTGACAGTATTGGGGTCTCTCCAGATGATCCAGAAGGTTCTGGAATGCTTATACGCAATCAGGAGTCCATTCGAAATTGCTCTTTCCTCTCTTTATCAGCTCAATGAGCGGAATACACTTGTCCGTAGTCTTAGAGATGAATCTACTCAACACAGCTACTTTTCCTATGAGGCTTTGCACATCTTTGATTTGTCTGGGTTTTTGAATGTTTCTGATTGCCGCGATTTGGTCTGAATTGATTTCAATTCCACGCGAACTGACGATAAATCCAAAGAACTTCCTAGAGGCAACCCCAAATGAACACGTCATAGGATTAAGTTTCATCCCGTATCTTTGGAGGATATCAAACATTTCTGCTAAGTCGGCAGTGTGGTTGGGCGATTGTCTATACTTCACTAACATGTCGTCGACATATACCCCCATCGTCTTCCTAGTTGACATCACTACATAGCAATATAACCCTAAATCCGTAATGAAGCCGGTATGCTCTTGGTCCGGGATGTGCATAAGGATTTGATTATATCCCGAGTAGGAACCATGAAGGAGAGGAGTTCGTGACTTGCCGTTGAATCCACCAACTGATCGATTCTCGATAGTGGAAAACTGTCCTTCGGGCAGGCTTTGTTCAAGTCTGAGAAGTCAATACAAGTGCATCGCTTTCCGTTAGCTTTCTTTACCAAGACCGGATTTGAAATCCACTCTGGATAGGTTGAGTCTCTGATGAACCCATTACTTCTCAGCTTCTCTACTTCTTTCTTCAGGGCAACAGACCTCTCTGGGCCAAGCATTCGCATTTTCTGTTTGACGGGCGGATGCTTTGGATTGATTCTTAATGAATGACTCATGATTGAGGGAGATATTCCACACATGTCAGCGTGGGTCTAGGCAAACACATCTAAATTAGCTTTCAAGAAATCTATTAATTCTCTTGCTCATAGAAGGTCCAACTGGGATCCAATCTTCAGGACCTTCTCTGGGTCACTATCATCGATTGGTACATCCACAGTCGTTTCATTGGGAGTTTCCATTCTGCCCCCAGGTTCCTCATCCTCTGGGATCTATATCCTTGGGCAGTTCTCTGGGCGGCTCTCCCAGATTTATTTTCTTTAGTTTCTATGATGTTTCCTCTCTTGGAGGGGTGGAAGCGCATTTTGTCTCTACGTCTCTTCCTTTGCGCGGCAACTTTAGCTCTGCTATGTAGCATGCTCGTGCAACGACTTGATCTCCTCTGATTATTCCTACTCCTGCATCCGTCGGGAATTTCAACAAAAGACACCAGGGCGCAATGAAGGCTCTAAATTCTGCCAGGGCCGGTCGGCCCAAAAAGGCATTATACGGTGATTATACATCCAAGACCACAAAAGCTAGAATCCTTACCCTCTGGCGATCTCCTTCTCCTAGGGTGACTGACAATTCTACGTATCCAATTGGGGCAGTTGAGGCTACATTAAAGCTGCGAACTCATCCCTCGCAAGGCTTCAAGTCTTTTGCTTCTAACTTCATCTGATCAAATGATTTCTTGAATAGAATGTTGACAGAGCTTCCATTATCCACAAAAACTTTATGGACTATAGCCGGACCAATAGTGACTGTGATCACTAATGGGTCTTCAGTTGGGGAGTGGACTCCAATACTCTCTCTACTGCGGAATATAACATCGTCGGACATTGTCTTTTGTTGTTTGATTGGAGCAGAATCGTCAGCGTTACTGCATTCTCCAACTTCAAGGTGTTGTTTGGCTGCGTTGACATACTGATCCATTGCCCTAAAGCTGTATCCTGCTAAATGAAGCCCTTCGACTATGGTGTTGATTATAATATTCTTCCCTTTCTGCTGAGGGGTAGGTCTAGCAACGGGTTGGTTTTGGTTCGGGGCCTCTCTAGCTTTCCCCCAATATCTTGGAGCCACCTTATACTCCTCTAGTTTTCCCTCTCGGAGTAGCTTTTCAACCACATCTATCAAATTGCGACATTCGTTGGTGGAGTGACCATGAACCTGGTGAAAGAGGCAGAACTTGCCAGTTTCGCGTTCTTTCTCCATCGAATCCCTCGGGGAAGGCCTCTTGTATTGGAGAACATTATAAGTATCCATAAAGATGTTCTCTAGCGTATAATTTAATGGTGTGAAGTTCTCAAATGGCCTGGATCGAGGCCTTTTCTGGGAATCATTCCCTCGGTTCTTCTTCCGACTGTTATTTCCCGACTGGCGACCATTTTTGTTTCCGACATTCACCTTGACTTTCCCCGAGCTGTCTCCTGTCTGCTTAATGGCCACGTTGCTCTGTATATCTTCTTTGTCGGTGGCCTTCCTCTTCTGATTGGTATATATTTCTTCCTGATGCAGGGGAATATTAGCTTTTTCATAGAATAACTCTTTAGTCAATGGTAGGTTGCCAGCTAGGTACCTTCTGAATTCAATATCTTTGTCCACCCCGTCGATTAAGTCCATCAAGACAGTCTGTTTGTGAGGGTCTCTGACCTCTATGACAGCTAGGTTGAAACGATCCAAGTATGACCTCAGAGTTTCATTAGGATGTTCTTTAATAAGGATAACTCCATGACATATTTAGATCTCTGAGCATGAAGCCGAAATTGGTTCACGAATTTTTCACTTAATTCCCTGAAACTGGATATCGATCGTGCTGGCAAGCGGATAAACCACAGTAATTCCACATCTTCCAGGAATATCGGGAATGCTTTACACTATACGGCGTCGGAGGCTGCAGCGGCATTCATGGACCACGAGTACCTCATCAGGTGTTGAACTGGGTCTGTCCTACTGGCATAACAATTCATAGTTGGCATATTGAAACGCCTAAGGAATGTAACTTCCAATATATCATCGGTGAAGGGCGTATGACTGCGTTCTATACCCCAATCTTTGTTTCTCTTCCCACGGTTATCCACTATGATTTGCCTAATCATTTCTTCAACATCAGCATGAGTCACTGTAGATTCAGGATCAGCACTTCTTGCCCTGCAGGGGCCTTCGTCGTTCCTTCGACGGGCTGCCACGAAGTCTGGAGCCTGAGCAGAGCTTCCTTGTCCCCTGTTGCCACGGTCAATCACGCGGCGAGGGGGTTGCGGTGGTCGATTCTCAACAGGATCATTAATGACCTGTGCTCTAGGAAGCGCTGCAGGATTATTTAGATTACGGTCGATGGGTCCTAGGTGAAGTGCTACCTCTTCTCAGGAGGGAAGCGATCCAAATCGAAGCTGTTCTATATTTTCAACCCTTTCTAATGGTCGCCGTGGGGGTCTTAGAAATTCCACAGACGAAGACGAGTATTCTGGAGTCAAAGGACGGGCTGTCGGAGGTGTCCTCTGCCTTTGGAGATCATCAATGTGCCTGTCCAATGTAGTGAGGTTCTGTCGTAACAGGGAGCTCTCTTTTCCTTAGGCTGCTAACTCGTCATTCTTTCTCCCCAACATATCAAGGATGCAGGAAAGATCTCCTTCAGTAGCTGGAGCAGAAGGATTGAATTGATCATCAACATTATCTCTTATACGTAAAGAACTCAAGCTTGGTCGAGCAGAAGCACCAGCATGTGCAGAACGAGCCATAATCTCCTTTCCAGGTCGAGTTGTGGTCTGGTTATCATTTCGGGTCGTGGTCCCCCCTCTGCTGATGGCTCGTGGTTCCTTCCTGACGTCGGCTCGTGGTGCCTCCTAGAGTCGGTTCGTGGAGTTGTGAGCGGGGTGGCTTGCGGTGTTGTCTTGAGACCGGGTCGTGACGCCATCTGTTGTTCGGGTCGTAACGCCATCGCTCGATCGGATCGCCTCCTCCTCTTCACGATTCGGAAACTCCAAATCGACCTGCTCTTGAACGCTTTCTTCATTACCTTCGTTCGCTTGCGAAGCTCGTGCATGCTTGGACTTCTTTCCAGCCATAATGCCTTGAGTTTGCTAAATTCCTCAAAAATCAAAACAGTTGAGATTCGGACTATTTTCTTTGGACTTGAATATCCAAACAGTAGAGTAATAATCCGATATGCTGAGACTTCAGTTCTCAGTGAAAGCACCAAAATGTTAGATCCAAATTTGACTATAACACCCAAAATAGTTCAAATTTGTAGAGAATTATACTTAGAAATGAAGGAAAAGCAGAAAACACACCAAATTTATAGTGGTTCGGCGTTAACGAGCCTACGTCCACTTTATATCCTTGATTATACATAGAATCCAAGTACAACCAATGATTTCTCTCAACCTCACTTCTACAATAATGATTCACTCAATAATCTTGAGCTAAAACTGATAAGAAAATATAAAAGGACAGTAATGGTGGAAACAACACTTCAAACTGACAATAAATCCCGAAAAATGCCAAGCATAGGGGTATTTATAGGTGGTATCTACAGGAGGTTCGTGGTCACATGTGGCACATATCCCGAGGATCTCGGACTGGTTCGTGGCTTGATGGAGAAATGGTCAATATGATAGTTATGGACAGGTGTCACCGGATCCTGGGTTCACGGTTCGTGAGTGACCAAGTCTTGGCCATTGATCTCTGGTCGTCGGGGTCGGCTCGTGCTCCTGTCCTACAAATGAGTCGTGGCGACTTTGCCTCGGGTGTTCCTGGCCTCTTTGCTACGAACGGGTCGTGACATCAAGAGTGGAGTGCGAAGCTTATTCACGAGCCGGAGAAGACATGGGGATCACGGACGGGCCGAAGCAACTTCACGAGCAGGAATCCGCACTGGGCTTGTGTATGAATCTGGATGGCTTGATCAAAAAGCTAGCCAACATATATATATATATATATATATATATATATATATATATAATTTTCAAAATATATATATATTCTCTGGACATGCACTATACATGTATACACATACATTGTAAGTATATACACATATTTTTATGCAGGGGCAATATGGTTAGCATTGGACAAATATATCAACATGGTGTGTTCAGGTGAAGCCTGACACACATGCACAGTGCAAGGGCCAGGTATCCGTGAACACACATGCACTGAGGAGCGGCCATGAAGACCAAGCTCGACCCAGTGGAAGTGCACGAGCATGGATCAAAACAAGTGGTCGAGCAACAATGGTAAATGGACAATGCAATAGTCGAATGCAAGTAATACACATTGACAAGCCAAAGTCAAGTCAACAAGTCACAATGTACAGTGAGGTAGTCCAGATCAAATGCAAACAAATTAGCATGGTTTTGGACAAAGTCATGTACAAGAGTAGTCAGACTCAGTGGACACTGGGACATTCCATAGACTAAACAAAGCTAGCAAGTAGTCAATATGGCCGAGCAACATGAAAATGCCAAACTCCATACAAAGATGTATGAAATATGTACACAACAATTACATGTGCAAGCAAGAATGGAGCAGTATGGGTAATCATGCATGAACAGGAATATGAACATTCAGTTGAACACAAAGCACTGTGATCAAACACAAGAAAGTGCAAGTATACAAGCAAGTTAGTGCACACAACTGCATATGGACGAGCCAGTTCATGTATTTCCAGATACACATGCATAAGTTTGCAAACAAGTACTTATATATGCATGTGTTTGAGAGCAAAACTGGTCAAGTTCATAATGGAGAAGCATGGATAAAAAGATTATAAAACAGTGCAACAAAATTGAATGGTGTACTGAAGTATGGCATCATGGCACATGAATTGCATATATTCATTTTTTTTAAAGTTTCCAGAAATCAAGGAATAATCAACAAATCAACTCATGGTGCCAAAACATTTTTTTCAGAGATCACTATGTTAATTTTGGCAAACAATTTTTGGAATATTATGTCATGCATGAAAACAGCAGAGTATTCAAGTGAGTAGCAAACATTTTTGGCAAATGTCAATTTCAACATATAGAGCAGAAGTTTCGAAGATCATTTTTGGAATTAAGCCAGAATTCAAGGTTTTAAAACATTTCTAGAAATAAAAGATCAATGCTTTCCATATTTTCATAAGGGGACCAAAATTAGGCCAGATACATCATATTAAATCACACAAGGGGCTTTCCAGATTTTCTCAAACAATCAAGTCAACATTTATGCAACAATCAAAACCATGCAAGTCGATTAATACAAGGCAACAAGTCTCACAACAAATTCAATCATGCAATTTTCCACTCAATAAGAGAAATTCATAGACGATGGAAATCACTCAAATTCATCTAAGCCGATTCAATCAAGCCATCGCAATAAATCAATCACAATTCATGGGTTTAAATCATGGAAACCAAATGGGGAATTACGAGCAAAATTAGATGACGCCATATCAGAAATCACAATTTTTAATAGGGTTTTATTATCCTATAAATTATGCAAAAATCATCATAAGCAAAACCCATCGAAAAACCACGCAACAAACAATTCGAAAGCAAATCAAAATCAATTCAAAGCACTCACCGGATTTTTCGATCGCCCGGGCCCAAATCATGACCAAGAACATCAAGAGAATTGGAGCATCAAAAAGCAATTTCCAAAAACAACATAATAGTTTTGGTGATAGAGAAACAAAACCCTATTTTGTTTGGATCGGCCGCCACTACAGAACAAAAGAGAAAGAGGACATTTGTTTTGACAAAAGCAAAAAGGGTTGGCCTGTTTTTATCATATTGGACTTAGGGTTTTAGAGTTTTGTTATTTATATTGTTTTGTTTTTAATTTCATTTGAAAACTGTTGTATTTGTTTTCTACTTTTTCTGTAAAAACTAGATCATCTAGTTAGGATTTTAACTAGCAATTTTCTGGTATCTGTAATAATAACTAGGGCTTACCAGCTACGGGTTTGTAGCTAGGGGAAAATATGATCTAGGGGATATAGATCAGTCTAGGGTTTTGATCGTAGAAAACAGAAGCAGGGTTTGCGAGTATACAGAGTTTGTAAGCAGGACCTGTTTTAATACCTAGTAAAATTCTTAGAATTACAGCAGTAGGCAGGGTTTGCCGAAGCTGGGTAAAAATTGTGTTACTTATTTCTTGCATTTATTTTTATTTGTTGCAATCTGTTCTATGATATATTAATATCTCGAATCAAATTCAATAAACCCTGTCCACCCCCTTCTAGGGTTAATCTAGATTCAACAAGTAGTATCAGAGCTGGTAAATGTTAACAGCATGATAAGGAGTTCTCGCTCTATGGTCAAGTGGCAAAGTATTGACTCTTGTCCCTACGTGCCCCACTGGGTTGTCCTGTGTCGAGAGGCAGGACGTAAAATCAGTCTCTGATGTACCTTTGTTGGCCACCGGCGTGTAACAGAGACAACAAGTGGTATCAGAGCCTGGTATTCATTAACTCTAGAGACATGGTTTCCCCTAGTTGTCAATCCTCTGAGAGTCAGTCCCGTAATATTCCAACTATTTTCAATGGAACATATTTTTTTAATTGGAAATCAAAAATGAAATTTTATTTAAAATTTGTTCATATTAAATATTGGAATATTATTATCAATGGAGGAGATTTGTTATATAAAAAGAGTAAAGCTATTAATACTAGTGCTATGGATATTATTAATTCTTGTCTTAGTATTGGTCAATTTAAACTTGTCTCCTATTGTTTAGCTGCATAGGAAATCTGGAAAACTCTCGAAGCAAAGTATGGACAAAATGACGATAACTGCTCAAAACCACAAAAAGTCAACTCAGATTCAAAGTTATGCTTAACCGGTTTTGCAAATGATAATTCAAATGGATCAGTCGATGGAGACTCAACAGATAATGAAACTAAAGATTTCTCATATGAATATTTGGTTTATTTTTTTACTGAATTAACAAATGTTGTTGATAGTCTCAAATCAAAAAATAAAATTCTAAAATATGAAAACTTGATTTGATCACCAAAAATAATATTTTGGAACTAAAACTTGAAAATATCATGAAAATTTCAAATTCTGATTGTAAGAATTTTTTTCAACTTGAAAAATGATTTAGCTCATCTCAATGAAAATCTTCAAAAGCTTGAAAAACAAATTACGAGTTCAGAAGAAAAGGAAGATGAGCTAATTTGTAGAAACAATGCCTTATAAAAAGAGTTGGAAAATTTTAAGATTTATGAAATTGCTGAGAAACAAAAACTATTGAAAACTGAATCAATCTTGAAATAGCTTGAAAAAGAGATTGAAAATTTCAAGAAACTTGAATTTTAAAAATAAATTAAATTTGAATCTGAAATCTTTGAGTCCAAGACCAAAATCAAATTACTTGAAAATGAAATTTTGATTTTGAAACAAAACGATACTGAATGTAGAAAGATCAAAATTAGTCATTGTTCAAATCTGATGAAAGAAAATTCTGATCTTAAATCCAAAATCAATTATCTTGAAATGAGTTCAAAACGTTTTTTAACCAGAGAAAAATCTTTGAATATGCTGTTGAAAAATCAATTTTCTTCTGGTAATAAAAATGGTTTGGGTTTTGGGAAAACAAATGATTTTGAAAAACTGAATTCTTGTAGTTTTAAAAATCCTTCAAACTGCTCTGGAAAGAATTGATTTGAAAATTTTAACTCTGATAATTTCAATGGATTTTTTCACAAATTAAAATAAGAATTTGTTGTGTAACAAACCTTTCAAACAATTTTGGATCCCAAATGGAAATTAAACGATGTTGACTAAATTCAAACAGATTTGGATTCCTAAGGGTACAAAGGTAAATTTGAATGGATCGTTATACAAATGGGTTTGGGTACCGAAAGACATGCACAAAATTATGAGTGGTTTCAATAATTTTGTTAGACCACTCAATCCCCTAAACTGTTAGGTACCAGAGGAGGCTGAGGAACTACTGTGCAAAAAGAGATTTAAAATCTAGCTGGTATATATTTCTGTATCATTCACAGTTCCTTCACCAAGTGCGATGAGTTAGAGAATCAACATCGTCTTCTTAAATTCATGTATGACCTCTAATCTCAATTTCTGTTAATATTTTTTCTTTGTATTCCTCTTTCTACCTCTTCTATTTATTTTCTTTCATATTTCTATTTTGATTTAACATCGCTACATATTTTGGTTTCTTCTTGAGTTTTCTTGATTTCAAATTGCAGAATTCATGTTATTCTGGAAAATTAGTTTTTTTTTGAATAAAACTCTCATGTTTCAATCATTTCCAGATCTTGAATTCAAAATTGTAATTTTCTGCAATCATTTTGAAGTTTAATTCTTTTTTTGAATTCATAACAGTGCTAGTATTCATGTCATATCTTGAACACTGTTAATTTGAATTCTAAAATTTTGAAGATCTTAAAAATTAATGAAATTTCACACATCTCTATTGTTTTGAGGTTCTTCTAATTCATTTTGGAAAGACTTGAAATTTATACTCATTACAACACACTGTTAATTTTCGGTCGTGATAATTTCATTGATTTTTGAATTGGCTTGATTATTTCTGAATTGAAATTTTTTGGACTTGAATCATTTTGTTACATCTTGAAATTCATTATAACTCATGATCATATGTCTTAGATATTTGTTTGTTGAAATCGTTTAAATTTTTTGATATTTTGAATCTCACACACCTCTTAGATCTGAAATTATTAATCTTGTATGATTGATTCATTGTATCACAAAAATTACATCGATTCAAGTGATTTCAAATGTATCGTTTTCATGAATATCTCTCAAAGCTTAATGTAAATATTCTGAAAATTTCTTTTGTGCTTGTCAGAAACAATTGTAAAAAAAATCTTTGAAAATCTAGTCTTAAAACTCACTGTTATTTCATGATCATTTGATTTGAATATTTGTTTATTTGAAATCATTTGAAATTATTAATTCGTGAATCTCACACAAATCTTGGAACTAAAACTTATAATATGGTGTGATCGATTCATTAAATCTTGAAATTTTCACATTCCTTCAAATGATTCAAAAATAAACTTTATTTTTAATCTTGGGTCATGAATCATCATATGTGACTGTCAGAAATATTTGTGAAAAATTATCTTGACAAGTCTGCTTTGAAATCGACTGTTGTGCTGCTCTGATAAAAGAAATTGCTTTGAAAATGTTTTTGGTTAACTGTTTGTTTTTGGTATCATCTGCTGTTATGATGAAAGGTTCAAAGATTTTCTGACTGAACTAACTACTCTGATTTGAAAATCTTTCTTGTGCAACATCCTGAAATCCATTCTGAAACCATGATCATTTACTTGGAAATTGTTTTGTTTGAAATCATTTGATATTGTTTAATATCTTGAATCTCACACACTCCTTGGCTTTAGTATTAATAACCTTGTGTGATCGATTCATAGAACCTTGAAGTTTTCACATTCCTTCAAGTGATTTCAAATAAACCGTTTCTTTAAATCTTGGATCACGATTTGTCTTCTTGAACTTGTTGTAAGGTCTATGAAAACTTTCTTGTGAACTTCTTCTGAATTTGTCTTGCTACTCTGAAAAATGGAACAGAATTATTTGATTTATTTAATTGGACTTGGTGATTGGATACTGTTGTCTGAAATAACTTTGTTAGCCACTAGCTACGTATTAAAATTCTCGTTAATGCAGAGACAATGAGTGGTATTAGATTAAAAATGCTGGAATTTTTTTATTTGATTCTCATCCTGCATATATATATTTTTCTTGTATATATCTTTTAAATTCCCTCTTGTAATTGATTTTTCAATTTTAAAATCATTTATTGATTATTTAATCCGAGATTGAAATCAATAACCAAACAGAATTGTATTTAGAACTCATCAAAATTATTATCAAAATATTGAAATTGTGATGAGTTGTGACTATAGTATATTTCACAACGAGAGGAAATTTTATTCAAATTTTTCACGATGATTGAACAGTTTTTACAATATCTTTGAATTGGCATTTATTTCATGAACATCTTCTTTATCTACCATTGTTCTGCCATCCATTATGATTTTATATCATTGTGGAGAGTTTATTATTTTTAAAATCATCTTGAATAAAAGTGGAAATATTTGTGATGGAAATGTGACAATATTTTTTTCAAATTTAGAGACAATTGAAAATTTTCAGTGATCCCAGTACAATTGAGCATATTTCATAATATGATTAATTTAGAAATTTATTTCACAAACGTTCTCTGTACCTACCATATTTCTATCATCCATATTGGTTTTATAGACTGAGGAGTTTTTTTTTGGAACAAAAAATAATAGTAGTATAATATTCATAAGTGTTTCTCTAAACTTATTTAAAAATCCAAGCTTTGGTTATTTATGGTTATGAGATTACTTATATTTAAGCTGCAAATGATCTCATTTAAAAATCCAAGATCTAGTTATGCGTGGCCAGTGTGCTCTTAAATAAAAAGAAAAAGGAATAAATTGCTATAAATAATTTTTTTTATTTGAATTTCTCCTTGGTGTGTAAAAACCAGCCCATCAATCCATTTTTCCAATTCGTGAAATGTGTTAATATTTTATGGAATATTATGATTTGTTGATTGGTAGCTATTGGGATTTGAGATTATTTGATTTTGTCACTTAAGTTGAATTTATAATCGTTGTCCAAATTCATCACTGTTTTGTACTTCATCTTTAAAAATTCTTTTGAAATGATTGGAAATCATATGTTTTAAAACTCTCTCCATTTATATAAAATTTCATCGTAAATCCTTCATTCTAAAATGTGAAATTCGCAACTAGTTCTTATAATATTATGATTTTTGTTTGACTGGTTGAGATTTATGATGATCGTTCTTCCTCTTAAGCTGATATTATATTTCTAGTCAAATATTTCATCACTGTTTTAATTTCTATATCCTTTTGATGATAACAAAGGAGGAGAATGGGTTAAGATTTTGGTCAATGAGTGGATATTCTTTGTATATTTTAATATTAAAGTTTCAATTATTATTTCTCCCTCATGCACATATCTAAGGGGAGTTGTTGTAGGGTGAGCATTCAAATAAGAGGAGTTCAATAATTCATTGTCAAACACATTATAATATTATATTCAAAACCTTATTTTATGTTTGTCATCATCAAAAGGGGGAGATTGTTGTATCTAAAAATTCTATGATTTTTGTTTGATGATAACAAACATATATTTATTAAAATAAATTTGTTTGTAATTGTACTGTTATACTACACAGACAAAATATAATATTTATATTTAAATAGAATACTACTATACAAGAATTTAAATATTTAAATAGTATTTTATCTAAATATAATATTTTATTTCAACATCTCAACAGTACAAATTTATAACTCCACTATTTGTATATCTCACTGTAATATAATACATTTCATTTCATACTCAATTTCATATACACTGTTTCCTCACTACACCACTCAACTATATAGTCACTCATTTATCTACAGTGTTGCCTCACTATAGTACACTCAGTTTCATTTCACTCATGCTATACAGTTTCATACTCACACATACACTGACACAGTCTTGTCTTCAGTCTTCTGTCTCTGTCTTCACAGTCAGTCCAGTTCTCTACTTACCTGTCACAAACAGAAACACACACAGTAATCTTAAATAGAAATAATTTTATATTCTAGAAAATGTTATTTTATTTTTAAAATTTATTTGCCTTAGAATTTTGGTTTGTTTCTCATCATTTTTCATGACTTGATCTGATTTATATGGACAACCATTTGTGTCTAGATAGCTTGTGATATTCACAGTGATACACTATAAATACCACAAGGTTGACATCGTCTGTAGTGCTCACATTTATATATATATATTCTCTGGACGTGCACTATACATGTATACACATACATTGTATGTATAAACACATATTTTTATGCAGGGGCAATATGGTCAGCATTGGACAAATATATCAACATGGTGTGTTCAGGTGAAGCCCGACACACATGCACAATGCTTGAGCCAGGTATCCGTGAACACACATGCACTGAGGAGCGGCCATAAAGACCAAGCTCGACCCAGTGCAAGTGCACGAGCATGGATCAAAACAAGTGGTCGAGCAACAATGGTAAATGGACAGTGCAACTGTTGAATGCAAGTAATACTCAAGTGACAAGCCAAAGTCAAGTCAGCAAGTCATAATGTACAGTGAGGAAGTCCAGATCAAATGCAAACAAACTAGCATAGTTTTGCACAAAGTCATGTACAATAGTAGTCAGACTCAATGGACACTGTAACATTCCAAAGACTAAACAAAGCTAGCAAGTAGTCAATATGGTCGAGCAACATGAAAATGCCAAACTCCATACACAGATGTATGAAATATGTACATAGCAATTACTTGTGCAAGCATGAACGGAGCAGAATGGGAAATCGTGCATGAACCGGAATATGAACATTCAAGTGAACACAAAGCACTGTGATCAAACACAAGAAAGTGCAAGTATACAAGCAAGTTAGTGCATACAACTGCATATGGATGAGCCGGTTCATGTATTTCCAGATACACATGCACAAGTTTGCAAACAAGTATTTATATACGCATGTGTTCGAGAGCAAAACTGGTCAAGTTCACAATGGAGCAGCATGGACAAAAAGATTATAAAACAGTGCAACAAAATTGAATGGTGTACTAAAGTATGGCATCATGGCACATAAATTGCATGTATTCATTTTTTAAAAGTTTCCAGAAATCAAGCAATCATCAACAAATCAACTCATGGTGCCAAAACATTTTTTCGGAGATCACTATGTTAATTTTGGCAAATAGTTTTTTGAATATTATGTCATGCATGAAAACAACAAAGTATTCAAGTAAGTGGCAAACATTTTTGGCAAATGTCAATTTCAGCATATAAAGTAGAAGTTTCGAAGATCATTTTTGGAATCAAGCCAGAACTCAAGGCTTTAAAACATTTCTAGAAATAGAAGATCGATGCTTTCCATATTATCATAGGGGGGCTAAATTAGGCCAGATACATCATATTAAATCATGCAAGGGGCTTTTCAGATTTGCACAAATAATCAAGCCAACATTCACGCAACAATCAAAACCATGCAAGTCGATTAATAAAAGGCAACAAGTCTCACAAAAAATTAAATCACGCAATATTCCAGTCAATCAGAGAAATTCAAAGCCAATGGAAATTACTCAAAATTACTCAAATTCATCTAAGCTGATTCAATCAAGCCACCGCACAAATTAATCACAATTCACGGGTTTAAATCATGGAAACCAAATAGGGAATTGTGAGCAAAATCAATTGAAGCCATATTAGAAATCAGTGTTTTTTATAGGGTTTTATTATCCTATAAATTACACAAAAACCATCATCGGCCAAACCCATCAAAAAACCATGCAAGAAACAATTCGAAACCACATCAAAATCAATTCAAAACACTCACAGGGTTTTTCGATCACCAGGCCCAGATCGTGACCACGAGCATCAAGAGAATTGGAGCATCAAGATGCAATTTCCAGAAACAACATAACAGTTACGATTTGGTGATATAGAAACAAAAACCTATTTTGTTTGGATCGGCCACCATTAAAGAACAAAAGAGAAAGGAGACATTTGTTTTGACAAAAGCAAAAAGGGTCAGCCTTTTTTTATCATATTGGACTTAGGGTTTTAGAGTTTTGTTTTTTATATTGTTTTGTTTTTAATTTCATTTGAAAACTGTTGTATTTGTATTCTAGTTTTTTCTTTAAAAACTAGATCATCTAGTTAGGATTTTAACTCGTAGTTTTCTAGTATCTGTAATAACTAGGGTTTACTGGCTACGGGTTTGTAGCTAGGGGAAAATCTGATTTAGGGATATAGATCAGTCTAGGGTTTTGAGCGTAGGATTAAACAGGAGCAAGGTTCGCGAGTTTACAGAGTTTGTAACTGGGATCTGTTTTAATACTTAGTAAAAATCTTGAAATGCATCAGTAGGCAGGGTTTGCCGAAACTGAGTAAAAACTGTGTTATTTATTTTCTGCATTTATTTTTATCTGCTGCAATCTGTTATGTGATATTTTAATATCTCGAATTAAATTCAATAAACCCTATTCACACCCTCTAATGTTAATCTTGATCTAACAACTATATCAATATTTATTATTTTATCATTTGCAGAAGCGAATGGCGAACGACCAATTCTTGAAATTATTTCCTAGAGAAAATGGTGCCAAAAAACCGCATTACTACCAGTTTGCTAATTGTTATGAATTGCTCGTTAATAATCCCAAATGGAGTCCTAGCAATGCGAAGAGCATAGGAGATGTTCAATCAAAGGCAAGAGGAGAGGAAAAAGCAAGCTGAAACTCGTATACTTCAAGTCCAGGAGAAACTTCGCATATAGATTTTAATCAGGGTGAAGATGCAACCCCGCTGATTGATGAAGATGCAAGACCTATAGGCCAGCATGTTGCGATGAAGAAAAATACTATTCAAACCCAGATTGATTCTAGGTTGGCGTGGATGCACAAGAAATATGCCAGAGAAAATGAAGAACATCTAAGAAATAGTTCAGAAAAACTTGCGGTATTAAAACAATTGACCGAGATTGAAAGAGGTAGGTTTGAGTTGGAGCGGGAATAGTAGGAGACTTCTGTTATGGAAAAGCATGTCATAGCGTATGGTTAATAGTCATGCTAGATCTAGACGTATGTAGTTTAGTTATGGAGTGTTAAACTACTTTTATTGTATTTGAGTTATGGAGTATAGTACTGCTTTTATTGTACTTGAATTATGGAGTGTTGTACTACTTTTATTGTTTTCAACTATGTACTGTTCTCTAGTTTGAATTAATCAGTGGTATTTTATTTTCTTTAAGTCCATTTATATTTATCAAATAATTCTTACCACACAAAAACAATTCAACGTACTGCATAAGATAAAGCGAACACACTACAATGCAAACATACGTAATAAAACGTAGCTTCTGAAATATAATCTACTGGTTGCCGTAAGCGTTCCAAATACGATCCATTAGATCTTTTTGAAGAAGATTATGAAGTGTTGAATTATGATATATTTCATGTTGATCCACGTGAAACATATCGAACTGTCTGTCAATATGTTCATTGGAAGCTCGCAATATTTGTAGGGGTTGTCTGGATCCTTCGTATTCGTAATCTGGGTGAACGATGTCGCGTTCATCTTCAATTATCATGTTATGCAGAATGATACAGTAGAATATAATTTTTGTCATTTCGACCGCTTCCATGACCTATATGGACTACTAACCATTGCGAATCTACATTGAAGAACTCTAAATGCTCTTTCAACATCTTTCCGTTGACCCTTCTTCATAGAAGTAAATTTTTTCTGTTTTGGGGTTAATGGATTTGCAAAAGTATTTACAATCGTTCTCTATTTAGGATAAATTCCATCTCCAAGAAAATATTCGTGATCGTATGTGTTAGGCCCAATCGTAAATGATACAGGCATGGATTTACCCTGCGTCAAATTGCTGAATAAATGTGATCGTTCAATAACACTTAGGTCATTAAACGAACCAGGCATTCTAAAAAAAGCATATAATCTAGACTTCCAAACATCCAAGGCCAGCCTCTACTTTCGTGCATTTCACGCAACCTAGTTACGTCAGCCTCATTTGGAGAACGAAGATATTCGTCTTCATATATGTCCACCACTGATTGACAGAAATGATCTAGGTTTTTCCAAAGCAATACTCTTCGCAATACGATAAAGGTCGTCAAGAGCGTCGGCGGGTGCGCCATACGCTAACATTCTCAAAGTCGCGGTCATCTTTTGATGTCCACTCAAACCCTTTTTTTTGCAGCGTCCTGCTTAAAAATAAAGTATTTATTATTCAGCTGGATACTTCAAAGAATTCTTAAGAATAGGGGTCGGCTCATTCTAAAACGTCTGCGAAAAATCGTTGGACCATAAGTTGGATCAGAAAAGAAATAATCTTTCATCAGTGTTTTATGAAATGCTGCATGGTCCCAGTGAAAGTATATTCGATCCTTTGTTGAGCCACCGTGTTGTCCAGTAGTTGTTATGTAAGCTTCATGGTAGATCTTTATAAGTTTCTCTTCCTCTTGTTGATGTGCTAATGCGTATGCTTCATCTTCTGAGTCGCTATAACATAACAATATAGCTTTTAGTAAATGTCCAAACATTATTATTAAGGAATTCTGATTTAATCTTGAATTGTGGTGGTGAAGTTTGATATACATGTGGTTATGTAGTTTGTAAAAGTAAGCGCACAATGTTGAGTGTTCAGTCTTTAGTCTCCTTATGTCAAACCAAGCACTGCAACCATGTTCTTTTGCTGAAAAATTATATTCTCCTTTTGTATATAGATAAGGTCTTCAGTGTTGGGTCATATCGTTCCCCGTAACCATGTTAGTTTTCTACCATCAAAAATTAGATTCTTATGGCGTGCAAGAAAACAAAGAGTTCAGTGTAAGGTACACTCATGTGAATGTTGCTTTATGACTGGTCAAGTCATGCACAAGAGATCATATAGAATCGTTTGTACTACTACACCTACTAAACTTGCCTCATAATAAATGCACAACCATGCATAAATAATTAAAAGTTATTAATAATCAGCTGATGTTACTACTACGGTTTGAAATTCTTGGGCTATAAAAAAGCATGCTTTAGGTCATTAGTTTCACATAAAAAAAATTCATTCCACGTTACCCTCCTTTATCCGTGTCCACCGTTAGGTCACCATCTGAGTTACTTATTGTAGGTTGACTTCCAAGAAAGGCACGACAAAATGCAGCAAGGAGATGGGGGAGTAACCTACGAAATGAACTAGCAGTTGATTCAAAAAACGTACAACGAAAACCCCAAGTGTCCATCGTGGAGGTCTACCGAAGAAATTCATAAAAAACATAGCAGCTTTTGGGATAATGTGCCCGATACCACGAGATTATCGAAGTGGTAGAAGATGAAGATATTTTCAAAGCTACTCACTCCACTTTAGATTCACATTACCTATTCGAACAAGGATCGGAATTTATCGGCCATGAAGTTTACGAACTTCATTACAGTTGGCTAACACGCTTCGGTTCTAACTAGTTGTTGTTTATGTGCTACTATAAATGTTGGTTACTGTTTGCTTTGTTTCATTGTGGTTAAGTCTTTTGTTTTCATATGTGGTGTTTCGTACTTCCTTTCAACAATGTTTATGTACTATGTCGCAGTGTCAAGTCATGTCAAGGAATGTAGTAGGCTTTGGAAACATTATTGTGATTTGTATTGTTTGTTTGTTTACTCTGTTGTGATTACGTATTTACTCTTCTCATTTTGATTCTGTGAATAAGTATTAGGTAAATTAGTTCATCGGATATGCGCCGGTATCAATAAAACTTAGGATACAATGGATGCAACTTCGGATACAATGGATACAAATACAATCGATGTTACTATATGCGCCGGAAGCACTAAATGATACGCAAGCAAACTAAATGTTATGTTCAATCTCCAAAGATTTCCAAAGCAGTTCTAAGCCGCCTAATATCTTGTTCTAACTCGTTAGCATAAGAAATACCCCTTGGACATAAACGGTCATCAATCCATTTAGAGTAATTGCAGCTGTTCGGCCATAATGATCATAACTGGAGCCTACGACCAATAATTTCTCCATCTGCCCTTACCGCCACCTCCACCGCGTACCCACAGTGGCAACAAATGGGATACGAGTTCACCTCTTGATCGTTCGATGGTTGGGTAACTGCAGTCGTACGTACCTCTTGTTCATATAGAGGGTGATTGGTTGAGAATTGATCTATCACTACTTGTGTTGGAGGGTGAGTAACATTAGCTGGTTGTACCTCTGATTCATATACAAATTGAACTACCAGATGACTAAAATATGGGACATAACCAGTTGGTTCCTGGAGTCTAAGTAGGCTCAGATCTGGGAAATCATGACGCATATCCTCGTAGTTCCTCTCTTGGCATTCGATAAGCCAATCAGTATCTGATCTTGGACTACTTGGCAGTGGTTGAGCTAAGTTTTGATCCCATTCAGAATCCATTGACGAGGGCCATGAAGGCATAGTTGTAGGAATACAATTTTTAGTTGGAAACAAAGTTGTTTGAGTGAGGTAAGTGTGATAAACTCATAGAGATATATAGCCACATAGTCTACATGTGAACAGTCACTGTTACTACTTTGCTTCACGTGCTACGAATGGCCACTGTTACTACTGTTACTACTAGGCATAGTTGTAGACCAGTGTAATGACATGACTCCACTCTGGAAAAATATGTAGATTATGTACTATGTTTCTTGTTTCGTCCTGCAATGTTGAGTACGACCCTTAATTTGAACATCTTTATGTTTTCAAATGTTTAATTTACACGGGGTTGACCCTAATAGTTAACTCATTTGCATTCCGAGAAACATAGTCAAGTCGCCATCAACACTATAAACGAGAGAAGGATTCTTTGTTAAGGACCAAGTGGCAAGGTAAACTCGCCATCAACACTATAAACTGGACACGAAATCATTGTTAAGGACCAAGCAACATTGTCTTGTCGCTATCAACATTAGAAACGAGAGAAGGAATCATTGCTAAAGGCCAAGCTTTAGAACAAAGTCGACATCACTACTGGAAACGAGACAAGGAATCTCTACTGCCTGTCCATCGGTCTTAAAAAACGCTCCATGGAAAAAAGCAAGATGACTTGACAAGTCGTCCCAATTAATGCTGCCTACAACCAGCGCATTAAATGTTTAATGCTTTAATATACCAGAGTACGAAATAAGTGGACTTGCATTATTAAAGAGGACTCTGCCTCTCTTCATTATTTCGAAATCTCTAATCTTTTTTTGTTGTCCACTTTTCATCCACGTGTAAAATGTCTAGTTGGGAATTCGATGATGAAACCACGATTCAAATGTACGATGAGTATGAAAGGAATAAGCAACCAGCCAAAGATGTCGAGATTGTGCCTGAAACGCAGTTGGATGTCCAAGTGGAAGCTGGAGAAGCAGAATCTGAACTATTTAGTGTCACGCAACCAAACGTTGTCGTCCCGCGAATTGGACCACTTCAAAAATCCCATCATGCTCGGTTGAGGGAAGTAATTGCTGGGTAGATACCCGATAGGTCAAGCTCTAGCATGATGGGTCGGTTTGTCCTTTGTTATTGCGGAGTCGAATGCAATATGGTTGTTTCTAAAAGTCAAACCAACGCAGATTGTCGATTTTATGGTTGCAAAGCATACACTGATGCACAGAACCGACAAGGGTTGCAACGTTGTAATTTTTTTCATGGCTCGATTCACCATTGACGGGGAGGGGTGTCTAGTATGCACTAGAGATGCAAGCAGAGGTCGGTCGCTTGGAAAGATTGAACATTGCAGCAAAGGCCGAAATGTTGTATGGGTGCTCCCGAAGCATATGAGACTTAGTTATCTGGTACTGGGTCGTTATGCCATATTGTATCATAGTTGTATGTTGGGTCGAGTGATGAATGTATCCTTTATCCTATATTTTGTTATATTGATGTTAGGTTGTAAGCAAGTTAAAGGTTATGTGTACATTTATGAACGCAGAGAAGTTAAAAGCTAAGGTTGTTCCCGTTTTGACTAAACAACATTTATCTAAGATAGTGAACTAAGTAATAACCAACATTTAACTTAGTACAAAGTAGTACTAATACAGTATGATAATTATCAACAAGAAAAGGAAGATCCATGCATACTGCAATCAAAGTTTTACAACTACAAAAGTAATACTACAGTCCACAACTGATACAGTAATCAAAAATACAGAAGTACAAGTATCATCATCAGTACAAGATATGGACATACTACAACAGTCTACTAATAATACATCAATACAACTACAAAGCAATACTACAGTCCACTACTAATACAGTAATCCAAGATACAAAAGTACAACCATCATCATCAATACAAGATATAGACATACTACAACAGTCCGTTAATAATACATCAATACAACTACAAAGGAATGTCGTCATCGTCGTCACTACCGTCATCATCATTAACACCGTCAACACCGCCGTCGTCGTTATCATCAACATCGTCGTCCTCATCGGCATCATGAATCAGCAAATCATCAAGACCAATGTCCTCACCAACATCTTTAGTCATAGACCCACTGGGACCAACATCGGAGGGTACAAAAGGATCATATACGGCAAGTCTGGCTGATAACCGATCGATCTGAGCCTCCAACATGTGTATGGCTAAGGTACATATCATGCATCGTGTGAGTGTGCGCAAGAGTCATATCACGATAAACGCCAAGGTTAACTCTAGCCTGGTCCAACCAATGTGTGTACTACAAAGAAACGTGATGTGCATTACGAAAAGTTCTATAAATAAAAACTGTATGTAAATAGAAATATGTAATAAACATACTTGGTATGAGGGTATAATCCGACTGAGGGTACTACAGGATAGTCGGGATGATCTGGAAACACTACGGGCTGCTCAATAATGGTACCCGTAATGCCGTACGCTCTGAAAGTACAATCATGCTTTATCTGCATAGAAGGCTGTGAAAACTGTGATGGAAAAAGTTCAAATGAAACCTGCGATACTTGAACTCTACCAGCTGCCATATGTGGTCCTAAATGATCAGAGTTGACCTCCCGGGCATAATCAGGACATATCAATCTACATAGAGCAACTCTAGGCCACTAAGAATCGTAATCCCCATCAATGAAGAATGAGCTAATATCAACTCAACCAGCCTCCTGTAGGGCCTGTGCGTACTGCTCCTCAATCAACCTACGTCTACCAAACATGTCCTCACAAAATAACGAATCTCCCGGTATACGTAAATCACCGCTAGTCTGATACACACATCTATCGCCCAAATACCACATGGGCATATATGTCGGTGTATGTAAAGCCACCCTACGAGTAGATAGTGCATATGCAGTCACCATCGGGTAGTCGTCGGTCATAAGAATTGCATCTGTCAGATGAGACAAATGTGCGATACAGGGAGTGCGTATGATATTTCCCCGACTACGTATGTCAAGTTGTGCCCTAGCCTCCATCAAATCATGACGTACACCCAATGGAGCATGAGGTATGTACTGAATACTTTCCCACCGTCTCATCCTCGGAAAGTACTGCTCACCTGCCTAACTAGTCATCTCTAACATGCATGGATGTATGTTAGCCGTGAACTCGTAATACCAAATGGAAAAAGTATACCATAAAGCCTTCATCTCCCTGATGTCTCGCAGCGCATATGAATCTAAAGCAGTGTAAAGGGTATCTAATATAGATGTGCCCCAATCTACCGTATGAAGTCGATCCAATATAGTAAGCGAAGCAAGATAACCCAACCGAACAGTACTTTTGTGGTTCGAAAAAAATGTCGAACCAAACAAGTACAATAAAAATACCCTAATCACCCCATCCATAATATCTGCTCTACTCGCATATGAAGTGATGTACTGCTGTAAGTAAGTCAACGTAACAACACCACTGATAACTTTGGTAGCATCGAAAAGGGGTAAGAACACAGAAAACACGTGGGGCGACTTGTACAAATTATCAAACGGAACCTGTCTACGATCGTGACCACCAATCTCAATACCGATCAGCATATAGAAATCAACTAGAGTGATACCAAGCTTAAAGTCAGAAAAATGAAAAGTATGTGTGGTCGGTTATCACCGCTCACCTAATGCTTATAAAAAGGGTCTGTCGAATGACTGAATCGGCCTAATTGATAAAAACCGACCAAAAGGACTTTGTTGTAGCCTATCTTTAATAGGAATGAGAAGTAAGTCATAAAATTTAATAATGCACTTCGCCCAACTACCACGACAATGAATGTACTAGTCATATATATAATTAAATAAACAATGTTTTTCAATTCACTAACAACTATTTGGCATGTACGAACATATAGATCGCATAATACTAGAAATCAATAATGTTTAAATTATATTTGTATCGCAGTCAATGTCGTATCAGTCCTATGCTGGTAGTCTTCTGGAAGATCGTGAAGGACACGAAGCTCATCAGTTGATACTCCAGAAGCAGGAGGAGTGTGCAATGGAACCGCTTGCTCATCTATAGGCTTACGAACAACTCTCCTTGCAATTTTTAGTGGAACGTGGCGGCATTTCAATTCAATTGTCTATTAAAAACAAAATTAAAAAGAGAAGCTTCAGAAATATTATGAACAAAAATGGCAGGAGGGGAGTTTTATAAGGAGGGGGGGTGACGCCTATTTTATAGGCGTCAGACCACTAGCAATAGTTCACCCGTTAAGAGTGTAATATTCACCACCTTGAATATTACGCCCTTAACCCACTGGAGACAAATAAATAACAAGGTCGCCTGCTTTTCACTATATAACAAGCGTTCGGTTGCACCTCAAAAATGAAGCACTCCAAATGTTCTCCGATTTTCACCACCCGTTTATATTAAAAAATTATGAGTGGGAAGTGAAAGAGTGAGTGGAAGGAGAGAGAAAGAGAAATACTTGGTGGAGACTGAGGGGCATTTAGGGTGCTGCACTGTTTATGGTGCTCTCGAACCTACCTTTATATATATATATATATATATATATATATATATATATATATATATATATATATATATATATATATATATATATCATTTCAAACGTTTTCATTGTATAGTAGACAAAGAAAAAAGGAAACTGTACACTAATCTTTTTCATTTCAAACAACTACAAGCAAAAGCAAAGAAAGAGCGTACATATAAACTTTTTTGACTTAAGCAGCGTACATAACATATTTCAAGTACAAACAAAATACCAAATACAAATAAGGAAACTGTTATACAAACTTTTTGACTAAAGAAACTACCGACTTCAGTTTATGTACCAAATAAAAAATACCAAGTGCATGTTGACATAACTGAACACTAAAAACGAAATTACTCCATCTTGCTTTCACTGAGGTAGCGTTTGATTTTTAAACCGCCCAGATAATGTTCACGTCCGCATCGGACGCATCGATGTGAACCCACACCATTTGCCCCTTCCAGCCGAACAGTTCAAAAGTTAGCTTTCGCAACAGCTAATTTTTTGCCTTTTTTATACATACCCATACAAATAAAACACATACAAATAATTAATAAAATAATAACTTTACATTTTTCGTAAAAAAAACATTCCCTTTTCGTAACAATTACCCTTCAAATAACCCTTCAAAATACCCCTTTTATTTTCTCCTTCTCGTTCAAAATTAAACGGACCCTAAAACGCACAAGATGTAAAGTGAAACACTACTCATCTCATATGTTAAGACCTTGAATTGTACAGTGTTATATAGCATCCTTAGCACAGAATCTTTGAAATGAAACATGAAGGGTGCGTTTGATTGAAAATGAGGTTTGGGTTTTTAGTTTTCAAAACTAATTACAAAACATTAAAGGTGTAAAAGAAGGAATGGTAGAATGAAAGGAAGATAAAGGGGACCGCAGAGGGGATGTAGCAATCATGAAAGGAAAATTTGGTTTTCATGTTTCTCTCATTTCTTAAAACATGAAAAATAGATAAAAGTTGTTATTTATTTTGTGTGCTAACTTTGTTTTCTAAAATGGTTGTTTTCCATGATATGCATGCATTATGCACATTTTGAATGGACGAAAACTCAAAACTTAAAATGGTAAACCAAACACCACCGAAATCTTTCAGCAAAATTTCAAAATGATTATTAGTCATCCATAGATTTTGCTACAAACAAATAGGAAAAAAAAACAAAAAAAACATAAGTAATTATATTCATTTCATCACTGGGCTAAATCATCTTGTAATTATAAGTTTTGCACATGTCAATCATCTCAGCTTCTAAATATTAAGTCCAGCTCCATATTATCTTAACTTATAAGCAATCTAAGTACTCAAATATAGTTCAAACTCGATTGGCAGCTTAATGGTAAAATATTGTAAAGAACTGGTAACAACATCATCCACATTGATAGGCCTCGGCACCAACTTCACCTCCAACCCAAAGCCTCTACACATCAAGCGAACACTACATTCTACATATATCAGCCACCAAAACCTCAATCACTCCATTACCTATGACTGCATGTTCCTCCTCTCAGAACCAAATCCACATCCACACAGTGTAGAATCCACCATCGCGACTGCCCAACAGAAAAACATCAGCCATCAATTCCTCAAACCTCCCCTTCATCAAAACTGCACCAGTTCAATTCCCTTTGCAAAATCACCCACACGTTCTACCAGTTTCCACCCCCACCCTTCAAATAAAGCACAACATTGCCTTCCACCGCATTCACTTTTGCCTACACACTGTCACTTTCAACTTCCTATTTCAAACTTAGCAAAGTAGACAATCCTCAACCCCAATCATCTCCCCTTGAACAGCCTTAACATACACCTATCACCATCACCACTTCACACAAGCACCACAAACCAATGAAGCTACAATCAGCTTAATCTAAATACCGTGGAAAACTGCAAGAAACCAATGAAGTTGCTCACAAGGCACACATATGAAGAGGTTAAATATTGTCAAATGCTGCTACTTGAAGAAAATTGGGAAAAGATCAAATGAAATAGCTAACAAAATGTTTGAATGTTAAAATCATTGGTCAATTCAATTTTTCGAAGTGATATCATATATATCAATAAAAATGAAAAGCTTCTTTGCAATAGTGCTATTGTTGCTTGTAATAATAAAAGAAACAGGGTGCAACACAAAAATAGAGTGTGGCGTAGCACAGACAGCTTTCAGCATGTGTGTTCCATACGTGATGGGTGACGAGAAAAGAAAACGGCTCTTTCTCATAGCTGTTGTGATGGCGTTGCAGCTTTGAAGGATTTATCATTGACAAACTCCTCTCGAGGGTTATGTAATTGCTTGAAGGATTTGATGGCTTAAGTAGGAAAAATAGATAACAGAAGAGCTATTGGATTGGCTAAGAAGTATGGCGTAAATACTCGTGTTATACCAACAAGCTTGGATTTTCCTTGCTTTAGGTAAAATTTATTTCCTTGTATGTATATATTATGTCTCTAGTTTTTCAATCCATGGAAAAAATGTAAAGGTTTTTTTATATGTCTGTATGCTCTACGATGACATAAATATATTTCTGCTTAATTATTGCATGATTAGTTTTCTAAAGGGTCATTTTTGCTGGTTTTTTATAATGGAATTATGAAGTGTTCGTGAGATTTAAGGATTTTCGTTTAATGAGCCTTTAGCTCTTGCAGGGTTTAACTGTAAGATGTTTAAAGTTTCCTTAATGCACCTTTAGTTTCTTAGAACAAGAAGTGCTTATAATAACTTATAATTTCTCGTCTTTACACTATGTGTTGATTTGTTAATTAATTGCATGATTGCATAGTATGTAAATGCAAATGGGGAAGATTGTACCCCCAGCCAAATGAATCAAGTAAACAGCAAGACTGTGTATAAAAACATTAAATTGTATACAAATTAAACTGAGTACAATTTAAATTGAATACAATTTATTTAAGCAACCAACCTATTAATCCACAACAACATTAATTAAGCACCCAACCTATTAGTTCACAGCAACATTAAATTGAATACAATTTTAAAAAAACATTTGTTGTTGCTCATTTTTCTTTTGTATTCAGTGTAGTATTTACACAGCAATACAACAGAAAACGGCAGCACAAAAAAGCAGCTAGTTGTGAGAGCATACACTTACCCAGCCGGTTTTAGTTGCCAATACAAGTGATATTACTTGTAATAATCAAGTCACAGAGCCAATCAGGTAATCTAATTCCCAAAATCTACCCTAGTGGTGATTAATAGCATTATAGAAGAAACTCAACTTGCTAACCAAGAACATTTGTTCGCAAATTACATTAAGGTCAAGGGCGCAACTTTGAAAACAAAGAACTGGGAAGAAAACAAATTGTCATAAATAATACTTAGGCCAAATATTTAAAGAGGTTTGGATTGTCCTTGTCCAAATAGTCTCTAGCAATTAGATCTTCAATCCTTTTTTTGATGGCCATAAAGTCAGGCTTAAACGCCAAATATTTAAAGAGGTTTGGATTGTCCTTGTCCAAATAGTCTCTAGCAATTAGATCTTCAATCCTTTTTTTGATGGCCATAAAGTCAGGCTTAAACATGCATCCTAATTGCTAACACATTCCAATACATGAATACAATTTAAAGATGTTTGTCTAAAAATATATCAAATTATGGAAACATTAAATATTGGGAGTAATAGTCTGTTTAGCATAGATATGGAAATTATATGTAAACGCATAAATACAGAAAAAAGGAAATTATGTCAGGAACGAACTGCAAAAAATATCACATACCTGGACATCAACTTGATTTGATTAAATCAGACTGAGACATAGCAGCAAAGTGCCCAACATGAGTCATAAAGAACAAGAGGTCACATGCACCACGATATTAATAACCAAGCAAACTAATTTTCAATTGCATGGGGTTAGAAGATATGTATCTGCAATAATCAAATACCATGTAAAAATAAACATACATCATAAGGATAAAAACCGATAGAAAGAAAGGAAGCACTTGCTGGTTATGGGAGAAAAAGATTTTATCATAGTATCACTAGGTAGGGCTGGCAACGAATACCCGAAAAATCCGATATCCGTCCGCATCCGTATCTGAAAAACGGATAATTATCCGATATACCAAAAAACGGATGCGAATACGGATACATAGATATCCGCATCCGAAAATTATCCGTCCGAATATTTTTAACATTATGCTAAAAATTATATGTATTTTAGTACAATAAATCAGATTTATTGCTTTACTAAGTCGAAGGTTTATATTATATGCACTAAATGCATATTAGTTACTCAAATCTATTTAGTTTCATCATATATGCTTATTTTTAACACTTTAGTGATCAAAGAAAATGAAAAACAATTATGTTAAACTATAAATTTTCATTTATATTTCATGATTTATCGATCATTGGCGGATAGGATAATTATCCGATATCCGTTCGTATCCGCGGATACGGATATCCGATATCCGAAAATGATTTTAGATACGGATACGGATATAGCACTATCCGTATGCGAAAGTATCTGTTAACAGCCCTGTCACCAGGACTTAATTAGTAAATAAACTGCGTACAAAGAAAGAATAAAACCAAACTCTTTAACCCTATGGATATCCGAATGGCCAAAAAAAAAACACGGAGTTGTAAAAGTTAAAGGTGTAAGTTTCATTTTGGTTCACTTTGATTAAGGCATAAAACTGTTTGATTCATCCTAAATTTCAATTAAAACTTATTACAGGTTCTATACTAGACATTATTAAATAAGTCTTAACAAATTTATATTGAATTATTTTGGCAAATGAATAGACCTAAAATAACTTCAGTCGGGAAAAGTAAATAGTGCTTCATGGTTTTTGTGATTATCTTTTAGTACATTTTTTGTAAAAACAAGAAAGTATACTTAGTTTGTATATGAATCTAGTTGGAATAGTGTAAGTTCAAACTAAAAAGTAAATTACCACTGTTTGCTCTGATGCCACATCTACCCAACTTCTATTGTCATCGTTTCTTCTATGAACCTACTCATATGCTTCAATAGGATCGGATTCGCGACCATGCTTCTCTTTCTATTGAAACAAAAATATAACATTACTGACATTAAATGTATGTCTACAGCTTGGTTTAATAGAAAAATCATATGTTTTCTTCAACTTTGTTTAATTCACTACAAGCCAAAAACTCACATCAATGCAACGAAAATGTAATGGACGATAAAAAACCAAGAATACATAATCAACAAAAAGATATTAAAATTTAATTCTAAACTATCAATACTACTAGTGCTTCAAGCATGAATGAGCTCCAGCAACTAAAGTATAGACAACTACATGTTAAAAGAGTTCAAGCCCAACTTTAATTTGGTGTGCAGATAAGTTTTATTTAATTAACTTATCACCCACTGTATTAAAAAAATGTTTTAACATGTCCTTTGTGAAAATAAAGGATCAAATAAAGTTTCAAATTCAGATTATATCCTGCACTGTGCTGTAAAATAATTGAATGGAGCACTATATGTGGATAAGAAATTGACAAAAATCTAAAATTACAATTGTAGATTTAAGAATTGATATAGGGGTATTTAGTTTGAAGGACAAGTTGCAAAAAAAATTAGATCAAATGACAACTAAGTTTCATAATTAAATTAAGGACAACGACCAAATTTTATTATGCAACATAAAATTCACTTTAACCTCTCATTATTAACGAATTAATTTATAAAATAGAAAACAACCCTAAAAAATAAAAGAAAAAAAGATGATTTTGAAATTATTTCAGTCAATTTATGTTATTATAAACATATAAAATAATTAGTTCGGAAAGCTAAATGAATATAGCTTTATAACTTAAAAATATAGCTTTATATTGTATCATCCAGTTACAGAATTAAGTCATTTTAAAGCTAATCTCATTTACACTATAAAAAAGTTATACCGTAAATAACGAAGCTGTATGCATTTAGCTTTCCGTCCAGAATTTTCTGATATTGCTTGTTCTTCCATATTTACAACAAAAAAACATTTCATAATTAATTTTTATTAATTTTTAATCTTATAATCACAGAATAATATTTTTATATTAATTTTTATTTTTTGTGAAATGCCAACACATGTCCTTAGTTTAAAATATTTGGACTTTTTCCAATTAAAACATGAAATTAGTCCTTAATTTACATAGCAAAAGTCACTTGTCCTTTGATCTAATTTTTTTCTAAAATGTGTCCTTGAAACAAATATCCACATTGATATAAATCTAAACTAAACAATAGATATACTTTTGTTTATGCTGAAACTAAAGCACAAAGTTCTCATGCACAGAATATTCGATTGCTTGGGATTTTCTCTATGTTTGCATCTCCGATAAATTGTCAAATGATGATCGTGTTACATACACATTTGCATATTAAATGATATAAATGTATATCATGTTCTATACATTTATAACTGCCACTATTCTATAGTTATTTGCTTAATTGTGCATTTATTTGTGGTTAAGACTTATTCTAGTACACAACATAAAAGCAATAAATCATTTAAAATGAAAGTAAACTCATTGAAAAATGGAAGTAAGAGAACTAAAAAAAAAAATTAGCCATGTGCCTTACGAAGGTCATTGACCATCCCGTGTGGCTCGTCTTTAACTTCTTACGATTTGCTTTGTTTCTTTCAACTTTAACCTATTAAAAATGTAATATTAAAATATTGATTGGCAAAACAAAGACATGATAAAGAAATAACAAAATGCATAAATTTTGAAAGAACTAGGAACATAAGAAAGCTTACTTTGTTTTACTTTTTAGGATCATTGTCCCAACAGTTAACCATTTTTCTCCATTGTTCATTGTCCACTCTATCATCTCCACATACAAACCATAACGGCGAACCAACATGTGGAGTGTATTTTTTTTTAACTCAGACCTATTGTTCCTTATCCTTTTGGATAATCTTTATAGCAGTGTATACTGAATTGTGGGGATACGAGGAATTTCTTCGTCACGCCAATCAATAGTATCCTTGAAATAAAAAAGGAATATACTAACATATAAGTAGATTTTCATAGGGAACATATACAAGTTTCAATTAGTTGCACATGCAAGGAAATTTCACATTCTTTGTTCAACATGTGGACATTATAACGCTTTAACTCAAACTAAAATAGGTCATAATTTATATTCCAGAATATTCCGGAAACTATGCGTTTTGTATTTTTTACATTACAAAAGCTCTAGGTAACTAAACTAAATTGTAATAATAAGACGTTGTCTTACAAAAACCTGTCGTTTTTGTTTCATTTAATGTTTTCAAATCTCAACATAGTTTCCCAATTTCTACTTGATCGTGCAAAAAGTTTGAGTGAATTTCTATACGTCACAAGCTTTCTTTATCGTGCAAATAGTTTCCCAATCTCAACATACCCTCTAGCTTTCTTTGTGACGCTTTCAGAGTGTTCACATCTGTTCCAAGCTTGATTTACACTAGGTTGCCATCACCCATCAATTCTTATCTTGTTTTGCACTAGGTTATTATCAGTCACAAGCTTTCACCATACTAGTTTTTATCAGCTCCTAGTAATAATGGCACTTGGTTTCAAGGAAAACATTGGGTTTTGTTGTTTTCAAGTTCTTGAGAATTAAAAACATTATTTTCAAAGAAAGAACATCCTATAATCTCCTATATTGGATTTGAAGTAATAGACGAAATGAAATTGGGTTTTGATTTATTATTTTAAAGGGTGAAATAGTAACTAAAATTTTAACAATTTGAATATGAATGGTAAAAAAAAAAAGCAGGGGTTAAAAGAGCTAGCCAACCCTAAAAAGATAATACAGTTGAGTGTTTGTTTATCAAACAACTATTCTTGGTAAAGGAATCAAACAATTTATAGTAAGCGAAATTGGTAGACGCTACGGACTTGATTGGATTGAACAAGATTTCCTTCTATTACAAACCTAGCTATCGTCTTAAACTGTGGAACAAAGCTATACTCTAGATGTACAGTATCAATACATGTTCCAATCACTTTAAAATAGAGTGCATAATACTACACCCAATGGCTGTTAACCAAGATATATGCTAAAAGGAAATCTACCAGCTGCAAATGTTAGAACTGGACGTTATTTTACTGACAATTTAGTTTTATATATACTTCTTACTTCACGCCAAACTCTTAAAAAAAAGTAACAATAAGACATTCGACTTTATTGTACAAAATAAACAAACAAAAATACAGCGTGTGCTCTTTTACATGTGTGTATCATGTTTTATTGTACAACCAAGTTAGATGCCTTTTCAATTCCTACCCAGAACTACTTAGGTAGTTTACCTTGGATTTATGAAAACAAAGGCCTTAAATTTTCGAACTTTCAAGCCTTCACTGATATATTCATATGTTTATTGTATTATTTTTCTTAAATTTCAGTTTGAAGTACAGCTCAGCTCATTGTTTATGGGATTTCAAAGAGGTCATGTGTTTAACTCTCGGACACTATTTATTGTTGCTTCTTATTCTCATTTTTCTTTGAAGTTTTATTTTATTTCCTATTTCTTACTTCCTTTTTTTAGCATAAAAAGTAAATAATATTCATGAACAAAAGCTATAAGACAATACAAAATAATTTTACATATAGTGTAATTTTGGGAAAAAAACATTTCTGAATACCATTCAGCCTCCGATTTGCTTGTTCATTCACAACGAAACATTTTTTATGCACTGTTTAAAGAAACATATTTATTTGGAGAGACTGCTTCACCTATACGTGATGTAACGATTTTCTACAAAGTGGTGATTGGAAGTATAACTTGCAAAAATCGTTCCATTCTACAAAGTGGATCTTATGGATGTGAGGATCAGCCGTACGCACAGACATACACCTGTGTATCCAAAACAATTATGTAACATGCATAAGGAGTAAAGGAGTAACATACTCATTTATAATATGCAAACTGATTTCAAAATCATGCATACTGATTTCATAAACATGCAAACCGATTTCATGGATTTTAATTTCCAATGTTAAAATATCAATCCCCTAGTTTACAACAGTTACTTTATAGCCATACCTCATATATCTAATACACTAGATCTTACGGTACACTCTTTCATGCTAGCATCCCTTATCATCAATAACCATGCTGCCATTCTACTTATATCTCAATCCTACTATGAACACCGCCCATTCATTGGTGACTGTTTATTGTAGTTAAACTTAGTGTTATGAGCATTTACGCGAACAACTTCATTGCATAGATTAAAGTCATAAAATAAATAGAGTAATAATAATAATACGTTATCATTTACTGTTTACAAACAGAAAAATAAAGAATAAAATTCATGAGAAGAGAGAAATCACGTTGTAGACACAAATACGCCTACCATCGTCATGGCACAAAGAATGCAGACAAACAATGTACAGAAAGAAGAAAGCTCTTAGATTTAAAAATCAAAAATCGAAAATCAAAACTGCGTTCCACACCCTATGAGATCGATTTTGCATTCAACTTAACTTAATCAAAGTTCTTATTAGAACGAAAATGGAATTGAACTATTACTGAAAATTGAAGGCAAATTCTATTTACACCACCAAAACTGCTCAGTTGGCCCCTTTTTTATTTAAAAATTTCGCTGGACAAAAATATCCTTCGCTGAATATGATTTTTTTTATATGTTTTCATCAACCACGTAGTGCGGGTGTGGAGATTGTGATTCATCCACGCACTAGGCCTACGAGGTTCATATCATAACCTCGTAGGGGCCCTACGAGAATAGCAACGTTACCCCGTAGGGTCCCTACGAGGTAAGCAACATAACCTCGTAGTTACTCTACGATGTAAATGGTATTTTGGACATACGAAAGTAAAAAAAAAAAACAGGGGGCAACTCAGTAGAAAAGTGGTCTAAATAGAATTTGCCAAAATTGAATCATTAGCATAAATTAAATTAAAATTTACCTGATGCTTGTGAACTTACAAAATTGAAACAGTGGTGGCGATTCTGATTAATTAGATGGTATCAGTAAACAATCTGTTTTTGGGTAGGAGATATAAGTGGAGATTTTCGCAAAGCTCGATTTCTGAAAATATTGCAGGTGGGAAATTATTTAGGGGAACTAGGGGCGTTCGTTTTGCCCTCATCGCTGAAAATTAGGGGCGATACGAATTTTGCCGCAATTTGTTGAGGCGGATATTTTGGTACCCAGTAAGCATTAAATAAAGGCTGACACATTTTATGTCCCTAATTAATCACATTTAATGGCTGATTCTATTTCCACCCCTTATTTTTCTTTTTGCACCCATTAATTTATTTTAACATTTCATGACATGTTTACCTTAAGGTTACACACAATTCATATCCAAATCAATCCAATCCACATACCCGATCCAACTCATCCTAGTTCAGATCGGATATGGGTTACAATTTGTAACTCATACTGTATATAGGTCGAGTATGATATTTTGTTTTACCCAACCTTATTTTAATCCAACCCAACCTTATATTAGAAAACTAATTTAATATCTGCCCCCATTTAAAATTAAAATAGTCGCATCCTAGAATAATGTTTATGTATTCTATAATAAATATACCAAAAAAAAAAAAAATCATATTTCATATCAACCTAAACTAGATAGAATTTGGTAAAGATGTTTTAAAGAGCATTTTAATATATTTTAAAATGAAACACTTATTCTACTATGTAGTGAATTAATTTCATATGATGTGTTTTACAATGAAATTATAATAAGATATGTGTTATAATGAATTAGTTATTTTAAATGCATTACGCTAGCTAAAATCCAATATATTATGTTTAATATTTTAATATTATTTAAAAAAAACTCTCATATTCTCAATTTTTTGTTAGTTTCATGCAACCCAACCCTACTAACCCCGACCCAACCCTACTAAACCTGACCCAACCCATATCCAACCTCATATAGGGTCGAATATGAGTTGAACTAGCTTAAACCCATACCCATGCGGGTCGGATGAAGTTTTTAGACTAACCCAACCCAACTCATACTCTGTGCAGCCCTGTTTACCCTCACATGAATTAGATTGAAATGAATTGGATATTTATTTATGTTCTTTAATTCTTACAATTTTTACCTATTGTCAAAATTTTCTTTTATCCTAAACAAACGATATAAATAAATATGAAAATTCTAAAGATGTAGATCTACTGGAATCAGAAAATAATAACCATGAAGAAGAAAACGTTAAGTTTTTACCTTTTTTGTGCATCGTGGTAAGAAATAATTTACGTATATTTTTGGTAGATTTTAATATTCATAATTAGGATATGGTAGTAATCTAGCTCAGGTGTAACTTGGAATTGTTGCATTCCTAGTGTATATTGCACTAGAAACCATTCCCAACCTAGTTTTGTGTAGAATAATGTTTTAACTTTTGTTTTAATGAAGCAAAAACGTTAAACAAGACATGGACAATTTTGGAAAATAGCGAGGTGTGAAAAGAAAAAAACGGGGTGAGTGTAATTATTTTGAAGCACTAGGGTGCGAAAGGCAAAATAAGGGAGTGGTAATAGAATCAGCCAAAAATTATTTGTCCTTAATTTAGCGTCGTCACTAATAATGCATAATTTGGTAGTGAACAAGGAATGGAACTCAAAAATTTTAGCACATCAAGCAAGTTTGAAGCGCTTTTACAACATGATGTATATGCTGATACTGAAAATGAACTTGAGAAAGGGGAATTATATGGCCAGTATGCTGGGATTAGCTCAGTTGTGGTTAGTGAAATACACACAACCAGCGCTCTTAAAGTTTCAAATGCTAAATCTTTGGGTGATCAAGTTAAAAAAAAAATCTGATGGCTCTTAACTTAATGACGTGGATAAAATTGTTGTAGATGAAACAAATGTTTTACAGTAGGGTGATATGTGTGTCCATCCACTTAATGTTTCAGTTACTGAGGAGACTGGTGACACGAGTATGAATTTATACAACCGAGAATAGATATAACATCTTACTCGAACTAGAAACTGTGGTTGGAAGTCATCAATTGGATACTATCTTAAGTAAACTAATTGATGCTGTTGGAAAAGAGGATGTTCAAGTGAGAAGCCATGATGTTTCATGCATAAATAATGGTTCTGATGTTCTGTATGAGGGTAACAAGAGGCAAGGAAATGATCAATCTATGGTGCTTTTTTTGTGAAAATGATGGTATTACTTTATAACTCTTTGGCTGGTATAAAGGGGCTTATCCGAGTGCAGAATGTGATTTGGTTGAAATTGCTGAGTTATTCGATGTAGATGGTGCTCCGATGAGTTATGAAACAAAGGATGGCAAGATGACGAGCAGTGAACTAAGCAAACAAATCTTTGGAACTATGCATTCCTACTCTGACTTGGTGCACTAAAATTCCGAAGACAATTTTCTACTTGGAAGCAGTTCGAAATATGGTTACAAAATATCATGGCTATTGTTCCTTCTGTGCATGATTCAAATAAAACAACCTCCCCATGCAAATGCAAAAGAATGTCAGAGAGGTTAATTAGCTAGCCACTCGGATAACCTTGTTTCGAACTATTTCAAACAAATGCGCTCCATTGCCTCTAACTTGTTATTGAAAATTTCCGGCCCTTTGGGAAACTAGGGATCTTCCTAAAGTCTCCATATTTCCCGATGTACATCACCACAAAAACAAACTTATACCACTGAAATACATATTATGATCAAAAGAATTAGTACATAGCAAGATATATATTTCAAAGTAAATACATAAAATTGGCAAAACTGACTTGGGTAACTTGTGAATGGTCGTCAACTACACCGATTTCCCAAATGGGTTGGTTGGCAATAGGCCATCCGCCATTGCCCCAAAACTCATCAAACGCTGCCGCCTGTCGGTCACCCAAGTACTTAACTTCAACCACCTTGGACTCTAACCTTATGAACCTCCATAGATTAAAATGTGTAGCATAGTCTTCTAAATATTCAACTATCTCCTTGTTGGAAGGAAAAGACAGCAAAGCCAAGAAATGCAACAAACCTAATTATCATACCTATGATAATATCCTTCCCCCCCCATGACATATTGTGCTTCTCTTCGCTGCCTCATGATGAAATAAATCAGGTAAGTCCACTGCCTATTGTTAGGGATTTTGCGGTTTGAGACTATTGGAAGAAGATGTTTGTCGTACTTCAGACGTTAAGAATCTATGGAATAAATTCTTTCAGACAATAGTTCAACTCACCAGGTACAAATGAGTTATCGAACTATCAACTTTCAGGTTCAATAAAGCCTTGGAACAACGAAATCAGATTCAAAGTTTGTACGGCTTTGATCCGATCAAGAACACTCTAGAAATATATCTATATTGATGCAGGTATGGTAGAGAATGAAGAGGAGGAAGAAAGACAATTCTGCAACAACTTTTAAGCGTTGTAAATTAAAATTTTCGTAACACTTCTCAAGCATAAGTAATGGTAGACCATTGCAGAATGTGGATGGAGATGAAGAATTTAGAATACATTTGAAATGAATTCGGCAAGCCTTTTTATAGGCGGTTGGAGGAGGCATCCATTGACCAAGCATTGCGAAACGGTCACATCTCTTCGTTTGCAACGTTCCGAAGCGTTGCAATTTCAAACGAGCCGCCTTTTCATTTGCAACGCTTCTGAGCCGTTGCAAGTTTGAATTTCGCGCCTGCCCAATTTTAATTTTCGTTCGGGTCCGTAATGGGCCTGATTCGGCCCGTTGCCACTTGTAAATTCTATTCAAAAAATATATTTATTGGATCAAGACCCGAACCTGGAACCCGTACCGATTTGGCCCGGTTCGGTTCGATCGGACGGACGGGAACGACGACGCGCGCGTGTATGGTATAGTTATGCATGGTCTCCCTCCTCACAACAATGTAAACTATTGAGTGCCCCAAGGGCCCAACATCCTCTTAAGGAAGCCATTGATATACTAGCATTCTTTTCAATCGTGTACAATGTGACACTAATCCCTACACCCTCCTTCTTCTTTTCTTTCTTCCCTCTTTGAAAACAAACTCCAAAACCCAAAATTATTTGAAAATTTACTAAAATCTCCCCCAATTTTCAAAAAAGAAAGTGGACGACTGAATCACCGCAGTGACTTTCTATGTACCTAAGTAGGATCAAGCCTATGTAGTTCTAAGATCAAGTTTTGCATCATCATGGAACAACACATAAATAAAAGGTATCTTTTGGATTTGAACCTTTCCTTAGTGTAGACCATTCAAAGTTCTATCGAGGTTCCATGGTGAACGAATTTTGAACCAAGTATCCCTTAACGATAAAACTGGAACAATCACACATACTGCTTCCTTAGTTAGAGTGTTCTGTATTGCTCAACATGTTAATGGCCATGTGCTTTAATCCTGTTTCACGAGTCTACTTTAGAAAGCAGTCTTGCTTTCCTAGAAAACCCCCTGATTTTCATACTCATATAGGTAAGTCTCTGCGATACATCTTTTAAGGTTTCTATACTTATGAAGAACATTTATCCATCCTTTGTTCTTGCAGAATCCAACACTCAATATTAAAGTGCTTCTAGTCGAGAAATGGTACGTTCAGTGTTCTTTTCTAATTTGATGCTTGAATCTAAAGGAGTTGGTGCTGGTTTGTTAGCATAATGACCATATTTCTCCTGGAACTTCTCAATGTAATGAGATTGAGTAAGTAATAACTCCCTCTCTTTCCTAATGATTTTAATTCCTAAATTTACATCAACCTCTCCTAGATCTTTCATATCAAATTTAGAAGATGGAAACTTCTTAGTTTCATTCACACAAGCTATGTTAGAACCGAATATCAGCTTGCATCAACATATAAACATATTATAACATAACCGTTGTTATCCGATTTTCTATAAATACATTTATCAGTATCATTAACAATGAATCCATATGACAGTGCTACTTTATCAAACTTCCCATGCCATTGTATATGAGCTTGCTTCAAACCATAAAGAGATTTTACTAATTTACAAACTTTCTTTTCTCAGTCTGGGGTTATAAAACCTTCAGCTTGTTCCATATATATCTCTTCTTCTAAATCTCCATTTAGAAAAGCTATCTTTACATCTTTGATGTATGACCAAATTATGAATTGATGCAAGTGTTATTCAACAACATATGGAAGATATGCGAGCAACTGGACCATATGTATCAAAATAATTTACTCATTGTCTTTGTTTATACCCCTTAGCAACTAATATGGCTTTAAACTTATCAATGGATCCATTTGCATTCAACTTTTTCTTGAATATCCATTTACATCCTATAGATTTAGCACAAGAAGGTAAATCAGTTAAAACCCAAGTTTGGTTCAACATTATGTAATTCATATCAACATTGATATCTTCTTTCTAGAAATTAGAATCTCTAGAACTCACAGGCTCAGAATAAGTTTTGGGATCATCATCGACGTTCATTACATATCTTGTTACATTAAGGACTTCAACCTTATTTCCTTCTACGAGATATGTTATGAAGTCAGGACCATAGTCCTTCTCTAATCTCGCTCTTTTACTTCTCCTATGTTCAGTACTAATATCTGGTACTGACACTTCCTTGCTGTTTTGAGTAGGAGCATGTTCATCATCATTGATATCATTAGTCTCAGTTGGTTCTGGACTAGATGATCTCAATGGATTCACAATAGTTTGAATTTCAAAGACTACATCTACAGATTCTATAACTTCTAAAGTGTCAAGAAAAAGGAACCTATAAGTTATTATACTATTAAGAGAATATCCTATGAAAACACATTTAAATGCCCTATTACTTGACTTTGGTTGTTTAGGATCAAGTTTTCTAACGTATGCTAAGCAACCCCAAACTTTAAGTCTAGTAAGGTTAGATTTTCTATTAAACCATAATTCATAAGGAGAAGTATTATTCTTTATAAGTGGTACTCTATTTAAAATATAACATGCAGATAACATAGCATCACCCCACATGTTATAAGGTAAATCAGAACTTATGAGCCTGGCATTAACCATCTCTACTAAAGTTCTATCTTTCCTCTCAGCAACATCATTTTGTTGTGGTGTATACGGGGCGACACACTGGTGAACAATACCATGTTGTTTACAAAACAAGGTAAATTCATTTGAAAAATAGTTAACACCACGACCTAAATGTAACACTTTAATTTTAACTCCTAATTGTGTTTCGACTTCTGCTGTGTAAATTTTGAATTCATCAAAAGCTTCATCTTTCTATTTCATTAGATATACATATGCATATCTAGTACACCATAGGTGATATGAACTATATACCAAATCAAGCAAACCAGTTTTCCTTTCTACATATTTAAAAGATTTCCGGTGTATTTTTGTTTGAACATATATTTCACATTTAGAGATAGAATGAAAATCACAACCAGAAATTAATCCTAATTTATGCATATTTTTATGAGATTTATAATTAACATGTCCTAATCTACCATGCCATAGATTAACAGAATCAACAATGTAAGCAGAAGATTTCTTTACTAGATCCAATTTAGTCATGCCGTTACAAGAATCTCCTTGGGCAATACTAACTTATCAGACTCATACACCACCTTGAATCCTCCTTTGTTAAGAAGGTATCTAGAAACCAAATTCTTACACATATCGGGTACATAAAATACATTGACTAATGTAAGAACTTCCCAGAGGTGCATGTAAGTTCAATTGTGCATTTTCCCAAAACTTTGCTGGCAACTTTGTTTGCGCCAGTAACTTCGCTGGATTCTCCATTGTTTTCTTCGTAAGTCTTGAACAGATTACGGTCTTTGCAAACATGAATGGTTGCTCCACTATCGAGCCACCAATCATTATCAATGTCACTAACGGAGTTTGCCTCTTGTACAACAGTCACAAGCTTTTCTTCGACCACATTCGCTTTTTGTTGTTTCTTCCGAATACAACAGTCTCGAACATAGTGATCGGGTTTGTTACAATAGTAACAAGCACCCTTCTTTTTGTTCTTGGAATTATTATTTTTCTTCTTAAACTGTGTCTCATTCTTAGGCTTCAATTTATCATTAATTTCAACATTATTTACATTATATTGAGACTCAGTTTGCAGATTATCATATAGTTCGCATTTACGAGAATCCTCTTCAATGCGAAGATGACGTTGTAGACCGTCTAAATCAAAATCTGTTCCCGCATGTTTCAATTTTTTCTTATAATCATCCAAGAATTCGGAAGTCTTGAAATAATAAATTCAACAACTGAAGATTCAGGGAGATCAATTCCGGCATCTTTAAGTTGATTCGCCAATAATAAGATTTCACTTACTTGTCCATCTATGGACTTGTTGGCGACTATTTTGAAATCCATAAAATTATAAATAAGAAATTTTTTATTACTTGCCTCGGATATGCGATATTTTCTCTCCAATGCAGTCCATAGGTCCTTTGTAGTTTCCAAAGTCCTATGAGCATTGTAGGCAGAAGTAGACAATGCATTCAGAATGTGCCCTCTGCATAGAAAATCGTCCTCTTTGCGATTTGCTCGTTTTGCCTTTAGAGTGACATCCTCGTTAGCGGTTTCCTCCGGTATAACTTCCAATGCGTCTTCCAAGATGTAGAACAGTTTGATAGTGATTAGAAAAAACTTCATGGTTTTTTTTCAACAAGTGAAATTTTCGCCATCAGATCGCTCCAATTTAGTCAAATGTTGATTCATCACTTGTAGCACGCTCAAACATTCCATGATTGAAGTTATTGTCTGAATTTTTTTTGGGGATTTTGCGGTACGGAACTTCACTTAAATGAAAGTGAGCCTGTCGAACTAGATTCGTTGATGCGCGTAGACGGGTGAGATTATGAAGCAGCAAGTGAACTGAACGAATAGTTAGGCTTTCTATTCTATTATTCTTTCCTTGGCTTCGGCACCTGTTACTGACTCCGCACTGGCGCGTGTCACTTCGCTCGCGGCTAAGACTCAAGCTTCCCTAGGCTCCTAGAGGAAGACTTTGAGACTATTGGAGGAAGATGTTTTTCGTACTTTAGACTCTAAGGATCTAGGGAATAGATTCTTTCAGACAATAGTTTAATCCACCAGGTACAAACGGGTTATCGAACTATCAACTTCCAGGATTCAATAAAGCCTTGGAACAACGAAATCGGATTCAAAGTTTGTACGATTTTGATCCGATCAAGAACACTCTAGAAATATATCTCTAATGATGCAAGTATGGTAGAGAATGAAGAGGAGGAAGAAAGATAATTCTGCAAAACCTTTTAAGGGTTGCAAATTAAGAAATTCGCAACACTTCTCAAGCGTAGGTAATGACAGAGCATTGCAGAATGTCGAAGGAGAAGAAGAATTTTGAATACATTTGAAATGAATTCGGCAAGCCTTTTTATACGCGGTGGGAGGAGGCGTCCGTTGGTCAAGCGTCGCGACCGTTTGTAACTGTCGCATCTCTTCATTCGCAACGTTCCAAAGCATTGCAAATTCAAACGATGTGCCCTTTCATCTGCAACGCTTATGCACCGTTGCAAGTTTGAATTTCGCGCCTGCCTAGTTTCCGGGTCCGTAGTGGGCCTAATTCTGCCCGTTACCGCTTGTAAATTCTATCCAAAAATCATATTTATTTGATCAACACCCGAACCCGTAACCTGTACCCATACCCGGCCCGGTTCGATCAGACTTACGACGACAACGACGCGCACGTGTGTGGTATAGTTATGCATGGTCTCCACTACATGAAAAATCGCATATAGCAGTGGTAGAATCTGCTTCTAATTCGTCGCTAAACAGACATTAGCGACGGATTTCCTACATAACGCTGTGGTCAGTAAAAACCATGACGGTAGCTGTGTCAAATTTTGCGACGAAATTTAGCATGAGTTTTCCGACGTTTTTTCGTCATTTTACTAATTATATAATAAAAATAAAATTTTATTTATTAATTTAATTTTAATTTATATACCGACTATTTACCGACAGATAATTAATTTATAATAAATTAATATTTATAGAAATCGTTGGTAAACCCTTTCTATTTGCCAAGTGATTAGCGACGGAAATTAAATTGAGGTAAACTTACCTCACTTTTTCTGCTGGTAATCCGCCGCTATTCCCCTTCTGATCTGCCAATATATACATATATACATACATACATACATATACACACACATACATACATACATATATTGAACTAACATCATTCAACTGTGAACACTGAAATACCATATAAAAAAAACATAAATTTGCAAGAAAAAACATCTATAATCACATTCAAAAAAGAACAACATCCATATTCACATTCAAAAAAGAATGTCCACAATTCTTCCTTAATTCATACACCAAGTTGAATTATAGAAAACAAAACTATTCAGCTTGTGCTAACATTTCAAATAAATCAATCCACTATAGCCCCTTCATCCTAACACTGCACGACCAATCCTAATTCACAAAACAACAACCTCTATCACAATACACATAAATTTAGAAATAATAAATGAGACTGCACAACATCAATCATCGTCTAATTCCATGTGGTACCTTCTCAAGATAGCCATCCATACCATCATCTAGAATAGATGGATCGATCACAGAATCAATTAACAGTTCTTTACCAGTCATGACATGAACACCGTGTTTTTTAAAGAGATCCTATAGTTACATTAAAAATACAAATTAGGTTTAGTCTAATCACAATACAACATTGATAACCAAGAAAATAATATAAGCTTACAGAAACGTGGAGACAATCTTCTTTAAGAAATTTTAAAGACAAATGATGATCCAGATCCACTGACTGAAACATCGATGATGTATAAGTGGCCCTGCATAGTTAACAGTTGATCAGGAGGCATGCGGGCCAAAAAAGAATGCTGAATTCACTTAGATCCCCATGCATCAGTTTGCACTTTTGATATAACATACGCATCACACTTTAAATTAGTATAAGATTCATCATCACGCTTTTCATATATTCAAACCAATTATGTAACATGAAGCAAAGCCTTAAAACAATGACTTAAGCATTTGGTTATTTTTTTTTAAAAGAATGTATATCATTACAATAACTAAATAGATTACAGTAACAAAAAAAGAATGCAATTATTCACCACTTATACTAGTATAATTCAATATATTATTATTATTATTTTCTTCTCCAAGATTCTCTTTTACTTCTCATAACGAAAACCTAATATAATCCAAACGTAGCTACAAATTAAATACACAAAATTGCACAGAGGTTATGTAACAAACATGATCTCGCTTCACATTCATAATTTAACAAGCATTAAACTGCTCTAACACTCAATATGCAATCTACTTGCAGCCAAACTTCTAAACCCTGAAATAACAGCATTACTTGGGACTAAGCTCTTCTCTATTTGCTACACTGTCTCTATATCTGTATGTAATCTATAGTCTAGTGGAGGCTCTTTTATGCTCGTCTCATAGCTCGAGATTTGGTAAAATTATATTGAATTTACATAATATTTACCTGCACTGATGTCTATGTCATCTTTTGAGCCATGTTCTTTCATTCTTCTTACTCAGTTTCTACTATTTCTCTGTTTCTTCAAACCAGATTTACACAATATAACATGCTGCTATTAACACCTTTCTCAATTTCCTCCCATTTTCTCTCAAAGAAATCATTGATGAACACAACATGACCACGATGAGTTCCCTAAAGAAGTGGAGCCTGAGGCAATGAAAGAGGAAGCTGTGTCAGTAAGTGCTTGAGGCTGCGTCAGTAAGTGCTCATCAATCGAAATAGAAAGGAAACTCAAACTAGCGTAGGAAGAAGATGAAGCAAAAAGCCTACAGAAGCTCAAGCGATGAAAAGAATTTTACCTTAAAAAATTGCACACATCATTTCCCTTAGCTGTACAAAAGCAAATAATACTGTTTACATGAAATTCACATGGTCAACATTCAATATATTGGTTAGAATAGGAAGTAATAAAAACGAGAAATAAATATATTTTGATGAATATAATGTAATAATGGGAAGGAAAAAACCAGTTAGAGAAATAATAACCAGTTCATCTTCAAATTATCAAAAAGGAAAAGAGCAGCCCAAACCTTACTATTGAAATACCAAGGTTTTTTGAAAGTAAGGAGAGGTTTGATCAATGTGATGTTTGTGTTTTGGCTGCTCTGTTGAATGGGGTGTTGCTTGCTACAATTACATTTTATCATGATTCCTCCTCACCAGTGTTGTGTTCTTCTACGGATTTGTAGTTGTAGTCTCCGTTTTTGTTTTTTATCTGTATTTCTTGTGTATTTTTGCACCTAGTTTATGTATCTTGCTTTTCTCTCCCTTTGTAATTCCTAGTGTAACAGTAAAATTGTAGGAGATCATTCAACCCCATCAGCCTAACGACAAAAGCCTAGTTTTATATTTACATTATTTTGCTGAAATTTTTGACTGAGCATCATGCATAAGAGATGGTTATTTTAGAAATTTTGTTTATCGAGAGATTAAAGTTATTTCATAATATTTATTTTTTTCTTATTATTGAGTAAAATTGTATCTAGATCCGAGATGAAGTTTAGTTGCATCGATAACATTTATTGATTCATATATTTATGAAGAATTTTTTCATGAAGTTAAAGTTTTGGACCAGAAAACTGTTATTTTTATTCGTCTTTATCGTAAATGTAGTAATAATAATAGTCGTAGTAATGAATTAGTTTATTTGATCATAAATGCACTAAATGCATTTGTTATAGAAAATTGAATGATATAGTAGGTTATGGTTGAAACAACGATGGACATTTGATTATTGTTTGGCATATTTATTTTAACTAAATGTGTTTGAAATAATAGAAGAAATAAGTTTGAAAAACAATCTGGAATTATGCAAAAAAAAAAAAAAAAAAAAAAAAAACCAAATGTTATTTAACCTAAATTCTGAACCTGAAACTTTGAATTATGAAAAGAATTTTAAATAAAGTTCATAAGTTTCAAACTTATTATTAATTCTTTTATTTAGCCAAAACATAAAAGCTTTTAAACTAAAAATTTACAGAATAAACAATAATTTCAACATAAATAAGTAAACTTGGTAAACAGACACACATACACACACACACACACACACACACACACACACACACACATATATATATATATATACACACACACACACATCTATACATATACATATATATATACGCGTGTGTGTGTGTGTGTGCGCGCACCACGAGATTCTGAAGTTTATTAAATACCGAACTTGAAAATTCCTAAATTTAAAGTCGCATTATTGAAACTGTAAGAAATCATTGAGTTACTTCTTCAAGAAGTTAAACGAGATAAACAAATCACCATATGAGATAACGATGGTGCATTTAAGAGAATATGAAAATCTCCAACAATTATATCTCACTTATGACACTTACATACTATATGGGATGAATATCTTGAAGACACTGTGTTATGTGATATTTCTAGCCTCGCTCCACCTAATTTTTTTAAAATTAATTTAGCCTTGGATAAAGGCTTTCATTATTTACAAAGTATGATATCAAACGATAATTCAGTTCATATTAATTTTATTTTATTTCAGTTTATATGCTTAAGTTAGTTTGAGTTGTTTATTTCAAACTATGGAAAAACATACATATCCAATTTATATACTTTATGCAATTCAAAGTCTAAATTTATTTTAATACATGTATCTTTAGTTTAATTGTTCTCTACGTTGCTTTCTTATTGGTAAATCTGATATAACTCAAACCTGAAGGTTGTGAGCTATAAAAAAAAGCTAGTAGATTTAATTTGTGTTAATCACACTATGTTATAAAACATTAGGCATTTTCAAACTTCCTTGTACATATGTGCAGCTAGTTATGGAAATGCATTTTAGATTCTCTAGAATATACTACTCATATTCCATAAGGGGATTGTGTATGTTATGGGTGTTATACTGCAATACTAAACTCCAAAAATAGTATTGTTTTATTCCTTGCATCCGACTTTTATTTTGCGAATCTAATAATTAAAATTGACGCCTTAAAAGTAGTTACAACAAATATTTACAACATATTTTTTTTAGTGATGCTCTAAAAGATGTCATTTATGTTGAAAAAGGTAATATATATTGATATGATACTCCAAAGTAGTGCATATATCTTTAGAAGAGATATATAATATTCCAAAAATAGTAATTGTAGGTTATCACTAGAATTGAATTGTTAAAATGTCCTCAAAAGACAAAATAATTTCTCCTATTATCATGGGTCCATAGTTCCATTAGACAAATTTAAGAGTAAATAGTGATTTTTGATCTATTACTTTTCAGAAACATACGATAAAGTGAATATCATATGCGTAACAGTTTCTAAAGAATTATCTTTAGATTTTCTCTTGAAGAGATAAATTAAGTGTCATATCATAACTTTCACAAAAGCTATAAATATGGGCTCAAAGAGATTTGTATGTGTGGCTAATTTGATTACATATTTTGTAACGACCCAACATTTATTAAGAAATAAGTAATGGAAAATAAATATTTAGAACGATTTATCTTGAGAATTAACGACTTAATGTTTATTTAAAACAAAGTTTAGACGTTTAAGTTTATATTAATTATCAAACGAACTCATAACATCGCGGTAAATAGAAAATTTTAGTTTTGGATTTCAAATGAATGTAATTATATTTCCGCTGTGTGGTTTACAGTCCATTCGAAAGACGGGGATTTTTGGGTTGTTACATATTTTTATAACATTTCAAGTGTTCAGAAGATACCCTTTTTCTATTGTAAATTTAGTGCATATATCAAGTGTTCAGAAGATGTGTGTATATTCATGTATATATATGTGTGTGTGTGTATATATATATATATTAGATTCAATCATGGCAAAAGCTATGCGCAGTAATCGTCCACTATCTCCAAAAACTAAACTGCCTGATCCATCCTCAGCCCATCTAACCACCTTCCAACTACATCAGTGACTGTAGCATCTCCAACCTATGCTGAAGCAGTCGTTGGCAAGCATCAATCGTCTTCAACCTCCACTAGCAATTTCTACTATGTCAAGCCATCAGAAGGATATGTTTATCTTCCAAAAGCAGCTTCCAACGTGTCTAAAAAATCAAAGCAAAATACGGTGGTCCTACACCTAGTTGAGTTTCGCCTATCGATCAAAAAAATCAAAGATTATATTGCAAATTATGGAAGCCGCAGGGATATCCCCATGTTCACATAGCACCATCTTATCGGTTTACTGTTCAGTTTGAGCTAAGTGCAGATTTTGACTAGATTCTCCAGTTTTCAACTTACTTCTATTTTGGTAAGTCATCGACGATTGTCGATGGCACGCTGGATATGATTTTAACAAATTTACTCTTACTAAAACTCAAATATAAATTCAGCTACATAATCTTGCAATGGAAATGTCATTCTCTAATGCATTATCCATGATATCAAGTTATACAGGTAAGCCACTCCATTGTGATGACAACATTGCTACAAAAAATTCACAAAAAATTACAGATTTCTAATTGATATGGGAGTTGACACTGAATTAAACAAGACCATACCTGTCATACTGCATACTTCATTGTTTGTTCCTGCTAAGTGCTTGAAATGTAGATACTTTGGACATAAAAGTAGTATACATGAAGGCACAAATAAACCACAGTGGATACCTAACCCAACACCAGAGGCTTCATCATCTTCCACGGCAGCACCAGCTGAGCAAATATAGCCATTGTCTACACACATAATGTTACTAAAACATCTTATGATCATTTAGACTTCCTCAATACCAATCTTCCACCTGATATAACCCCTGATAAATTATAGCATGTGGCTAATGTTTTAACCGATGAAATTCTAGTGGATGAGTCAACTGATGTATCACATTATGTTATACATAATGCTAAATATATGCAAAATGAGAAAGGTTAAACTGAGGTTTCAGGTAAAGCTCCTTGTAAAAAAACATTAGGGAGCACTACTTCAAATAAATGGCTTATGCCACATGAAATGTTAGAGGTATGAACTTATCGATCGCAATGCATGACTGATGTGCTCACACTTCTAACCAAAACAAAAGCCTACTTTGGTGGGTTTTGTTGAAAATAAACCGGATGCTCAAAATTTAGCTCTTCTCAAACGCAAAATTCCATGGAATTATTTTCCACAACACTCTACAAAGTTTTCACGTCCTATTTTATTTATTTGGGACACTATAGTTTGGATTGTTGATATCAGATCATCCTCATCACAACATTTAACAGCTTATGTTCCTAATGGTACGGGCTTTTCTATGTATTACACTATTACTTACGCTAGTAATAATCTCCAAGAAAGATAGGCCCTATGGCATCATATAATTCAGTAGGCAGATATTACTGGAACATCTAGATTTTAATAAGACTTTTTAATAATTCTTCATCTCCTTTAGATAAAAAAGGGCTTACCTATCCCTTTTTATCATATAAGATCATTTCAAGATTGCCTTATGAGAGCACGTTTAGTTGAAATCAAAGCTACAGTTTTAACTTCACATGGAGGAGGAAAGGGATTGCTGACAGTATTGAGTTTCTTGCACATATTGACAAACATGAAGGCTATGCCCTATTCCTAATTATCCAGTGATTATAAACCAATTATTTTGCATCTCATTCCTACTGTTCAATCTAAAGGATTCCCTTTTGGACAAGGGAATGTAACAAGTGATTATTCTAAATTTGTATGGCATTGTTGGAAATATTGGGTGAATTATTAAAATACTGAGATAAGTGTATGAATGACTCCTTTATTGAATAGTCTCATATCATGGGATTATATGGAAGAGACAAGTATTTATACTTGTTTCTAAGAAATCATGTTGGGTCCTTGGGCTCCCAATACATGCTTTGTTGTGAGGAGGGAGGTCATGCATCATGACCACCACACACGCGCGCGACCGACTCGACCCGGGCCGACTTTTATTTTGAAGCGGTAAACTATTGACCCGGTATTTTAGCAGATTTTATTACTGTAAAGTATTTTCGTTCAGCCCTAATCCCCATCTATATATAACCTTCTGTTGTAGACGAAAAATATATACCTAACCTCCGCCAATAAAATTAATATCATACAAATCTTCGAGCAGTTATTTTATTTCGAAAGTGCAAATTTTCGAGCAGTAATTTTATTTCGAAAGTGCAAATCTGCACTGATTTGTTGTGCAAAGCAAATCAGTTATTAATTTCAGAGGCTGTTTTATCCTAGAGGCGGCGGCGAAAGTACGAACTGGTTTTGCACCACCGACCAGATCGCTGAATCGTCTTCAAGAAAGCGACCTAGTCCGCGACTCAGCCATTGTTTCCCAACAATTTGAAGACGATCATTGAAACAATAGCTGCAACCGGAAAAACTCTGAACTACTGAATTCATACTTCCAAGCATTCGGCTTCTGAAGCTTCGTTCTCATCATGGTGCAGCAAGGCCGAACGAAACCCACTCGCTTCCATTAAAATCATTTTCGGATGGCTAAGTCTTGCACTGCAGGCTAACCTGACTGAGGAGCCTCTTACGGCTATGATTGATTCACCTTGTTGGTGGACAGAGGGTTGGTGGGTAGACACTGGTGTTTCTCGCCATGTCTGCTATGATCGTGATATATTCACAATATACACGGCTGCTGATGATCAGAAAGTGTTGTTGGGAGATCCTCACACCACTCAAACTGTAGAGGTTGGTTATGTGAAAATAAAGCTTACAATTTGACAAACAGTGATTCTGAAATATGTGTTGCATTTGACATGCTTAGATTCAAAAACTGAAATTGAGGAAAAAGGAAATTAAGAGAATTCATAGTGATAGAGGAATAAAATATAAATTTAGTTTATTCTGATCTTTTATAAATTACATGGTATAGTACATGAGAGAACTGCACCATATTCACTTGAAATTAACGGTAAAGCTGAAAAGAATAGGACCTTTACCGAATTAGTAATTGCCATTTTATTAAATTTTGGTGCAGCAAAACATTGGTGGGGGGTATTTTATTGACTGCATGCTATGTTATGTTTAGAATCCCTTAATCTAAGAATAAAATTTCACCTTATGAAATTTTAAAAAGAATTATAAATCCAATGTGTCATATTTTAGAACTTGGGTTTGTTTAACATATGTTTGCGCTTCAAACCCTAAGATAATAAAATTGGCTAGTAGAGCATATGAATGTGTATTTATAGGCTATGCTATTAATAGCAAAGCATACAGTTTTTTTTATGACCTAAATACACATAATATAATTGAAACAAATGGTGCCGATTGTTATGAAACAATTTTTTTTTAAATTAAGGAATAGTGGGGGCACTTCTAGTATGCCTATTAGAACAGAATTTAATGAAAATTCTGAAGTTGAACCTAGAAGAAGTAAAAGAACGAGAACCGTAAAAGACTTTGGTCCGGATTTTTGTGTTTTTACTATAGAGGAGGATCCCTTAAACCTCCAAGAGGCCTTACCTTCTTTAGATGCCAATTTTTTGGCAAGAGGCTATAAATGATGAGATGGACTCTCTGGAATCCAATAAGACTTGGCAATTGGTAGATTTACCCCTGTTATAAATCTATTGGCTGTAAATGGGTTCTTAAAAATTAAAACCTGATGGCACTATTGATAAATATAAAACACGACTAGTAGCTAAAGGTTTTAAGCAAAAAGAAAATATAGGTTTCTTTGACACTTTTTCACCAGTAACTAGAATTACATTCATTTGGATATTAATCTCACTTGCTTCTATTCATAATTTATGAATACACCAAATGGATGTAAAAACCACATTTTTGAACGGTGAATTAGAAGAAGAAGTTTGTATGGACCAGCCTGAAGGATTTGTAGTACATGGTTAAGAACATAAAGTATGCAAATTAGATAAATCATTATATGGTTTAAAACAAGTATCTAAACAATGGCATGAAAAATTTGATAACTTAATCACTTCACATGGTTTTGAAGTTAATGAAAGTGACAAATGCATTTATTACAAATCTGAGAATGACATTTGCACTATTATATGCCTTTATGTAGATGACCTACTCATCTTTGGGTCAAACATTCATGCCATAAATTCAGTCAAATCCTTATTAAGTGCCAATTTTAATATGAAAGGTCTAGGTGAAGCGAGTGTAATCCTTGGTATTAAGATTACTAGGTCGGAAAAGGGAATTTCTTTGGATCAATCTCATTACATTGAGAAGATATTGAAGAAATATAATTAATTTGACTGTAAACCTGCAAGTACACCATATGATCCAAATGTAAAGTTATTTAAGAACACTGGTAAAGGTGTAAGACAGTCTGATTATGCGAGCATCATTGGCAGCCTTCGGTATGCCACTGATTGTACTAGACCCGACATTGCCTATGTTGTGGGATTATTGTGCAGGTTTACCAGTAGACCTAGTATAGAACACCGACATGCTATTGAGAGGGTCATAAGATACCTAAAATAAACTATGATTCTTGGATTACATTATGAAGAGTTTTCAGTTATACTTGAAGGATATTCTGATACAGACTGAAATACTTTATCTGATGATTCTATTGCGACCAGTGGCTATATATTTAGCATTGCTGGAAGAACTGTTTTTTGGGAAATCTAAGAAGCAGAATATCTTGACTCAGTATACTATAGTGACTGAGATAATAGCACTAGCCAAAGCTAGTGAAGAAGCAGAGAACTAAAGAAATTTGCTAGTTGAGATCCCCATAAGAAAAAAACCGACATCAGTGGTGTAATCGAATGCAATAGTACCGCTGCTATTGCAAAAAGTATAGAACCGTTATTACAACGGTAAAAGACGACGTCGTAAGCACGATACTATAAAAGAAGATCACATATATAGTGATGGAAAAAATTTGACGACTATTGAAAGAAAAACTATACCGATATTACAACGGTAAGAAATGACAATCGTATGCACAGTATTATTAGAGAACATCACATATGAAGTGATGATAATTTGGCAGATCCTTTGACGAAAGGACAGACCAGAAAGAAATTCCTTAATAATTCTAAAAGAATGGGACTATCGCCCTTAGATTGTTGAGTCACGCACAATGGTAACCCGACCTAAATGACTGGAGATCCCAAGAAATAGGTTCAATGGGTAAAAACAAGTTGTGTAGTGATAGGAGTTGAACATGCTATTTAATAAACCAAGAAGCATGTACTCCTGAAGTGATTAGAGGATGAGTTGATAATAACTCTTAATGAGATCTATACTCTATTTGGAATGGAGTACCTACCTTCAGGAGTACTCTTGATAGACTCACCTATGTGAATGTGGAAATGTGGTCATTTCCTATGAAGTTTTGGGCAAAACTTCTAGGGCGTTCACTAAACTGGGATAGACGTGCATGGCCATAAATGCACGGGCTTATTTGATTGCACTGTAGAAAAGATTGTGTGTGGTTTGATATCAGGAATAGAGTTCAAGACTACGTGTCACTCTAGTAAAAACTGAATCTTATTCACTATGCAAAGGTTCAAGTCGGAGGACACCTTTGTTTATGCACAGTCTTATGTTTCTAGAAAACTGCTCGATAATATTTTAAAATTTCAAGTGGGGGATTGTTGGAAATATTGGGTGAATTATTAAAATATTGAGATAAGTGTATGAATGGCTCCTTTATTAAATAGTCCCATATCATGGGATTATATGGAAGAGGCAAGTATTTATACTTGTTTCTAAGAAATCATGTTGGGGCCTTGGGCTCCCAATACATGCTTTGTTGTGAGGAGGGAGGCCATGAATGATGACCCCACACACGTGCGCGCGACCGACCGACTCGACTCGACCCAGCCCGGCCTGGCTCGGTTCGGGCTCGAGCTCGGGCTTGGGCTTGGCTTTGTGGTGTAAACACTTATATTTTTGGGCCAGAAAACACTGCATTTTTCGAACTATGCTTTTAAATACGAAAATATTTCTGAGCCGACTTTTATTTTGAAGCGGTAAACTACTGACCCGGTATTTTAGCATATTTTATTACTGTAAAGTATTTTCGTTCAGCCCTAATCCCCATCTATATATTACCTTCTGTTGTAGACGAAAAATATATACCTAACCTCCGCCATTAAAATTAATATCATACAAATCTTCGAGCAGTAATTTTATTTCGAAAGTGCAAATCTGCACTGATTTGTTGTGCAAAGCAAATCAATTATTAATTTCAGAGGCTGTTTAATCCTAGAGGCGGCGGCGAAAGTACGAACTGGTTTTGCACCACCGACCAGATCGCCGAATCGTCTTCAAGAAAGCGACCTAGTCCGCGACTCAGCCATTGTTTCCCAACAGCATCCTAAAAGCAGCAAACAATGCCATTTATATCATATCTTGCTATCTCTTATGGTCTTAACACTAAAGATAGACTACAAAACTTTGGTGATATATCTGATACTCAATGCTCTTTATGTAATAAAGACTCAAAATCAGCATAGCATATGTACTTCTAGTGTGAGTTTTCATAAGCAACCTGGTGCTTGCTGAAATTGAAACCTGTTACTGCATCAAGCATTTTAGGTCCTTGTAAGCTGAAGCCATTCTTCTCCTCAAGAAATTTAATCAGAAAGATCAACTAAGGGATGTTGCTTTTGCTGTTATCACGGCTTCGATCTGCCACATTTGGGTAGAACGAAATACAGGGATTTGTGAAAATCAAAGAAGAAATGCAGCTACCAAAATGAAATAGATCGAGATTAGTGTGAAGTATTTGGTTCAAGACAATGGATCTATCACCTAGCACACAGAAGGGAATGAGGAAATGTTGAGTAAATAAGGGCATTGACCTATTTGATGTCGGACGATTTCGAGAAGAAGGATTTTCAATGGAGGCGGGGTTGGTGCAACAAATTCTTTTTGCATGGCCGATTTGGCCCCATTCCATTATTTTTATTTCACTGTATTTGTAAAGTATACTTTTCTTCTGTTCTAATTTGCTTTTTTATTGTCAATATATTGAACTTATATGTACTCTTTCCCTTGCAAGGCACCCATCTACGTTCGGGGGAGGGGGCTGCAAGGTTTGAGGCATGTAATGGAAATATATGGTTGGTATTAGCAATATAGTGTACCAATTCTCATAAAAAAGATCTCCTGAAGAGATGTCTGTTTGTAATTTAAATTATGCAGCACTCTTTGATAAATAATATTCAGCAGAGATATTTGAAATATGGCTGAAGAGTAAATGGTACAATTTATTTCATGAATATAACAGGAGAAAGAATATTACATCTCACGCTATGAAAAAGGAAAACCCGTACAATATGCATGATCACTAATCCTCAAACACTAAAAATAAATCTAGCAGTCAAAGCCATGAATTTCCTTTTCTTCTGAACAAAACTTGTTCTCAAGAAAAAGAAAAAAAATATACTAATTAAATCATTACTAAATGATGATTTACAACTGCTCAGATTTGCTCGAATTAAAATTCACCTTGACTGCACAATGCTAATAAGAATAATATATTAAGTGCACTATGATGCTCAACTAGGATAGCATCATATGGACCGCTTAGGAGATTATCTGAATCGCCATAGAACTAGTCGACAAATCCTTATTCGAATTATACCACGCAATAATCATACTATACTAACATCTACATCAACTAAAAATCTCCAAATGAAGAAGAGTTTAAGAGAAGGATTGAATGATGGAGCCCCATATTATCACAAAACCAATTGGCAACGTGAAGGGGGAACTCCTCATATATTAAGGAAGAGTAGGTAGACAAATTCCCGATGTGGGATAATTCCAACACCAAATAACATGATGCATATTCCAGATCTTCATTTGCTCGTCATATTTATTTGTTAAATTAGGGTTTTCCATCTAACTCCATTTGTTCAAATTTCTATCTGGTTCCTTGATCCGATTATAGAAATCTCTTTGCATGCCAAGGCCATGTTTCAAAAATCTCTCAATCATCCTAAGAATCCGCTCAAGTGCTTATCTACTAGAATCAAATGAAAAACGCTATTCTAATTGGTGTAACTCACCTAGAAAATCTTCGCTCAAATTACATGCCATGTTTAATTTCTTTGGGACATTATAGTTTGGTCTGTTGATATCAGGTCATCCTCATCACAATATTTAACGGCTTATGTTTCTAATACTAGGGGCTTTTCTATGTATTACAATATTGCTTATGCCAACAATAATTTCCAAGAAAGACAGGTCCTATGGCATCATATAATTCAGGAGATAGATATTATCGTTAACATCTAGATTTTTAATGGGAGAAAGTCTAAAGGGACACAAAACATAGACACAATAGGTGACACAATGCATCTCCACCATTGGATCTTCCCATGATTTGCACATCTCCACATAAAGACAAAATGATCCAACGGCTAATATTTTGTGTTCCTTGATTTGTGTTCAATTTTGTGTCTCAATAGCCGCTCCCTTTTAATAATTCTTCATCTCCTTTAGATAAAAAAAAAAGGGGCTTACATGTCCCTTTTTATCATATAAGATCGTTTCAAGCCTACCTTGTGAGAGGAGGTTTAATCGAAATAAAAGCTACAGTTTCAACTTCACATTGAGGAGGAGAGGGATTGCTGACAATATCGATTAAATATTGGTTAACCATAGTTGCTTGCACTAATTTACAAACTTGAAGGCTATGTCCTATTCCTAATTATCTAGTGATTATAAACCCATTATTTTGCATCTCATTCTTCCTAATGTTCGATTTAAAGGATTCCCTTTTAGACAAAGGAATGTAACAAGTGATTATTCTAAATTTATATGGAATCCTAAAAGCAGCAATAAATGTCATTTATACCATATCTTGCTATCTCTAATCGGCTTAACACTAAAGATAGATTACAAAACTTTGGTGTTTTATCTGATACTCAATGCTCGTTATGTAATAAAGACTCAGAATCGGTATAACATCCGTACTTCAAGTGTTAGTTTTCATAAGCAAACTGGTGTTTACTGAAATTGAAACTTGGTATTTCGTCAAGCATTTTAGGTTCCTTGCAAGCTGAAGAAATTCTTCTCCTCCATAAATTTAATCAGAGAGATCAACTGAGGGAAGTTGCTTTTTCTGTTTTCACGGCTTCGATCTATCACATCTGGTTAGAACGAAATACATGGATTTATGGAAATCAAAAAAGAGATGCAGCTACCAAAATGAAACAGAACGAGGTATGAAGTACTTGGTTCGAGACAATGGATCTACCACCTAGCACACAGAAGGGAATGAGGAAATGTTGAGTAAATGGGGCATTAACCTATTTGATGCCGGATGATTTCGAGAAGAAGGATTTTGAAAGGAGGCGGGAGTGGTGCAATGGGTTCTTTTTGCATGGCCGATTTGCCCCCATTCCATTATTTTTATTTCACTGTATTTGTAAAGTATACTTTTCTTCTTTTCTGATTTGCTTTTTTATTGTCAATATATGGAACTTATATGTACTCTTTTCCCTTGCAAGACACTCATCTATGTTCAGGGGAGGGGGCTGCAAGGTTTGAGGCATGTAATGGAAATATATGGTCGGTATTAGCAATAAAGTGTACCAATTCGCAGAAAAAAGATCTCCATAAGAGATGTTTGTTTGTAATTCAAATTATGCAGCACATTTTGGTAAATAATATTTAGTAGAGATATTTGAAATGTGGTTGAAGAATAAACCTTAACAGCTTAAAATTGTATACTTGATTTTTTTGAGACCGATTTCAATATGTTTTTTTTAAATTAGATGTTTTGAACGTTATCATGAGGTCCTTAAGGATCCACGTTGACATTGATTGATAAATAAAAATAAATATTTTGGTCCTTATGATAGTTTATTCTAAAACAAATAAATCAAATGAGAAAGGATATGAAAGTCTATAATATATATGTGTGTATATATATACACATATTATATATATACACATAATACTTGAACGCATGTATGTATCCATATATATAGACATTTAACTAACAAAATTGTACCGATCCGTATTTTACGTATCAGAGGATCATAAAATAATTATATTTAATTTCTTAGTGGTTGTATCATTCTCATATTTTAGTATACTGTTAGTCATATTTTACTTATAACAATTATATCTCTATCATACTATTAGTCTTTTATGTATGTTGTATTCTTGTATGTTCTTATGTATGGAGAATGATTTTTAGATATGATGATTTCATGTTTTATATATGTGCTGACTTTTAGTCAATTTGTAACTTGTTGTACGCTGGTGATTATATATTAGTGCTGCCTATTAGTGATTTGGTTCTTTTGTGTTTATATTAGTGGGCAATATTTGTCAATGGGTCAAATGGGTAAACCCGACCCGACACAACCCGTTTAGTTGAACGGGTCACACGCGTTGAATCGGGTCAACCCGTTTATAAACGACTCTAGTTAGGGTTGGGAAAAATGCTCTGTTTAATAAATAGGTTGACCCAACCCATTTATAAATTAACCTGAACCCGACTTGCCCCGACCCGACATGACACGACCTAGTAGCAGCCCTAAATGTGATACATGTCCATAATTTTTACCGTATCATTTTGTGAGCATTTTACCCTTATAACTTACTATTTTGACAATAAATTTTCTAGGGACCAAATTAGGTGATGTAATCAGTCTCACTGGATTGGGATGGTGATTGGCCATTCCGTAGAGTAGTTATATTACGGATTTGGCCCAACGGTTCAAGAGAAATCGCCATATTATTATTTTTCTGTAGTAGACTCAATAATAACTAATGGGTTGATTAGTGTGCCCATTAGACTAAAGACCTAAAATTATAAATAGAGGATTTGAGAAGAGAATTAGGGTTCTTCTCCTCATTCTAAACATTAGGTCGAGCATTTGTGAATCTCCGGTTCATCCTAATCTCTAAAACCCTAATTTCCTTGTCCAAATCATTCAATATCACATCTAGAGGCAATATCTACATCAGGGGAGATTGGATCTCGTTGTTTTGCATTAAATTCAAGGGATTTCTTATGCAGGGAATACATCCTCCACCTCCATCCCCACTACCCATTCATGTCCTCCGTACCCACTACATCCCCGCTTAATACCCAATAGATTCGGGTATGGGAATACCCAACGGTTATGGAGGACCCGTCGGGTAACCAATAACCATTAAATCAAGTGTATAACAGTACACTTAAATGCTAAAGAAATGGTCTAGACAATGTCACTTTCACGTCAACAACTTAGAAAAAAATGGTAAAAAGATGTATATTTATGTCATGCATGCATGTATATTTATCCATGTTCGTGTGTTACAAAAAAAAAGTGCACAACAATCTATATTTCTACTTAATGTATATATATCTAATGTACACATTCTTTAACAGAAAATATATATCGAGTCGGATATGGAGCGAATAGTATTACCTCCGTACCGGCCCCGTACCCGCTTCGGGTATTGAAATCATCCTTCGCCCCCGCCCCATTACCCGCTAAGTCGAGGAATCCCCACCCGATTAGGCATGGGTCTCCGCAGGTACCCATCCCCGCATATTAAATTTCCATCTCTAGTGATAGAGCGCTCTAACATGGTTATTATGGATTATATGTGTTAATTAGGATCATATCATTTTAAAACTAATTATATATGTATTTTATATCTAGACATCATAAAATAACCTAATTTGATTATATAACATTTAAATCATTAGATCCATTACGTTTTACATATGTTTATATCCAAATTGTGTTAGATTTATGATTTTTGTGATATGGTTCATCTATGTTTATGTTATATGATTGTTCATGTTCGAAATTGGATGAACTACTGTTCGAATGATTGAATTGTATGATATGCTTGAATTTTTTGTTTAGAACTGTGTGTTGTATGACATATAATCGAAGAATAGATCAAATCAAAGTTTCAGAGGGTTAGATTCAGATGAAACTTGGCGAAAGAGCTCTGGAGGACATCAAGATTGCATGTAGAAATTTTTAGGCAAAAATACTCTAATTACATAGACTGATACCATCCATAGCCTAAGGACCAATACCAATCCATCATGGTTGTTGGTGGAGAGACGAAACTTTATGCGTGGCTTCATGGGGTCCATAGCGGGTCATGTGCAAAGTTTGAAGTGAATTGGATAGGTTGAAGAGCAATCGCTCGAAAGCATGAGCATGGACCGACATATGAAGCTTCGGGGAGGCTATTTGAGATGCGGATGGACCGGAGGGAATATTCGGAGCAAGAAATTCAATGGGTCCAACAGTTAGCCAAAATTGGCTAAGGGTGTGTTTAGCGCAAGCGGAAGCGAAGAATTTAAATGGAGAATTGTCGTTAGCGGAGAATGTGTTTGGCGCTTTAAGCAGACCATTTTATTTTTGTTTTGTAATTAAATTAAGTAATGATTAAAACAGAAAAATATCATTAATGCAGAATAACACAGTTAACCAAACATAACAGTTCACTACATAATAATATTTCATAACAAGAACACATAAGCTAAAAAACGAAGAAATAAAACAAATTACTAACGTCCACAGAAAGTTCTCAATTGATAACCTATATAACCAAGCAAGTCTCGGTCACATAGTATCTCAATAACCTCCAAAATTGACCGATTCATGCAAAAAAACTCAATAATCTCCCACTTCTCAACATTAGTAACGGTCGAGAGAATAGCAAAGCAATTCCACCTCGGCTATGAAATGATCTAATTGATAGTAAGAGGGTAGTATGGTAGGTTGTATACTAGACGTGGCGCGTGACGTCTGTCTACATGTAGAATGAACTGGTGGTGGACTCCCTTCGCTCGTAAAATCACGATACATAGGTGCATCGGCCGCGGTAAAGGGTTGTCATGCAGGGGGAATCTGGTAATTATAGGTTCCTTTCTCTATTCAGCCCCCGAAAAGCTCGTCTTGCTCTCGAAACTTCAGAGGAGGTTGTCTTCTGAACCTCTGGTACAAGCGTGCAAGCCAGCTCCACCAATCGTCTAAGCCGTCTAAGTGGTTCTGAGCAGTATCCCAATAACCACCTGGAGTTTGAAGCAGAGCGTTCCAAGCTGTCCAGACCCTCATTAGGTAATCCCATTTGTTTTTTATCTGGGTCTTTGTCAAATCTTCCTCGAACCGTTCATTGAATTTGTTCTGAACAACGGTCAAGAATCTTTGTGTTCCTCTAAGGTGAATATTATTGAGACAAATATCTATTAAAGCCTTGGTTCGCTTCTATGGCCATGAAGCAATAGGTGCATTATAAGACCCTGAACCAGAGGCAGAAGAGAGTGTCATTTAATAGAAAAAACAATAAACAAAAAATTTGGAGAACATATGTAAATTGAATATACGAACATTTAAAATATAATAATGAAGAAAATTACCTAAAAATTAGCTTTAACAAACTGGAAACCGAAAGCAGAAGAGCAAGAGAAGATGGAAACAGAGAAGCAGAAGTGCAAGGAGAAGAAGATGGGGGGATTTATAGGGGAAGGGGAGGCCAACGATTGGATTTCCATTCGTTGGCCCAACTGTCCAAAATGGACCGTTGGGCAACGGAAGCGTCCGACTATGGTTTTCTATGGTCTTTAGGAGGTTGATGGAGGTCTTGGTTTGTCGATAGCATCTACGGGGTGGATTTTATCATCAAAGTAATGTTGAGTTTTCGATGGTGAACTCAGCCGGGAGTGGTCGAAGGAGAAAGTGATAGGCAACTCAATGTGGAATGCCACTTCAAGATAATGGGCTAACTCGAGTGAGACTCGAGCTAAAGATGGAGTCATGGATAGCTCTTGTGATTGGAAGTGCTAAGGAATCATTGATAGATTGAAGGATTCTAACAAACTTGAAGCATGGTATCATCGGGACGCTTGTTTGGATTTGAGAGATCGAGTACCTTAGATCTATGAGAAGGTGGTCTAGTTATCTCGGAAAGACAAACATACGTGGGACGTATGGTTTTCCATCTAGAACCAAGGTTCTCTATTATCCCTTCATGGATGACAATAGCCAGTCATTCGATATCAACATATTTTAGGCTTTGGTCGGTGATAGCTAGGCTATTACTTGTTATGGATGCTACGATGGCCTGCGTGTTCTCTTTTACTTCTCTGGGTATACTATTACCAAAGGATACTGAAGAGAAGCGAGGATTGAGAATCCTATTTTTACTATTATATATTTATGTGTGTTTGAGTAGCATGTTTATTGTGAATATTATGTGCTAAGTCTTTGGTTGCAGGGATAGGTCATGTGGGACTTGAACTGTTTAGTATCATATTTTCCTATATAGTTGTTAATAGCCTTTTATCACTCATAACAGACTATTGTTGGGCTTAAGGTTTTATGTTTTCTCCTATTATCTTGGGTACTCATCGTCGATGTTGATGAGTACACCGAGTAGCAAGCGACAGGTTCGGTGACGATGCGGTAGTGCTGTGACAAGTTGGGGCCTAACATATTTGTATTCCTCTATTATTTATCTATTTGAAAGATTTCCGCAATTTTGACATTTACATACTCTGATGAGGGATGTAGTTAGGCATGATTTATACAAATATTTTAAATTTAGAGATGTATTGTACTTGGTATTATAAGATTTTCATGGAGATGTGATTTCCTGCTTTGTTATGTTTCACTACTATATCCTGTTGTATATTTATTATGATATATCATCCATACACTGTGAGTTATATAATAGGTTTTTTTCCATTGATCTTACCATGATGATCATCCCAAATCGGCCTTGCACGTCGTACAACGCACTTCTCCTATAGTTTAGTGCAAAAGATCAGGGGAGATCGTCACACTTTGTACCATAGTTGGTTGAAGCATGATAGGGGTTCTCACATTGCGAACTATGGCGAAGTTTTCTCTCTTACCCCTATATATCCTAGGAAGGGTTGGTGAAGCAGCCAGAGGACTGGCCTAGAATTTGAGAGGTTGGCCGTAAAGCCAGTTACCATTTGTGGCCACCACTGGTTAGGGTGACTGTCACACTTGGTATCAAAGCTTTGGTTAATTAATTTAGCCCAAAGTTTGAGAGTGTAAAAGCATATGAGAGACAAAGCATATGAGAGACAAAGCATATGAGAGATATAGTTGTAGTTTAGTTGGATGATATGTATATTATATATATATAGTATAGTAGATTATTAAGAACTTGAGCATCATTGCTGCTTTTATCTGAAAAGGACTAATCATTCTTGTTTCAGATAAAGAAGGAGTCGTCGAAATGCAAGGAATGCTACTAGGGATAATCCTGCTACTAAAAGGGTAAGCATGGGTATTCAATGGGTAGCTACTACACACGATTTTTCAACTATGTTCTAGGTCATGATGGCATCGATATTGAGAAGGATACTCACTCCTAAAGCGGTTGTAGATGGTGGTACTCTTGTAAAGGCACCTAGTTTTATTCGTTTTTCCAAGTTATGCTAGGATTATACTTCTCTGGATGGCAACACGTTTGTTTGGGATGGAATCTTCGATTGAAATTCAAAATTGGTTAGATACTTACATTTGCATCTTCAAATAATTTTGGACAGACGATGCAATGAGAGGAAGCTCACATTGAGGTAGCTTCACGGTCGATCCATGGATTGTTGGAACTTTAGTACTCTTGAGAATATGCTAAGACCATATTACTTTGGAATAGTTTAGGACTAAGTTTGAGGAGAAGTTTATTTCTATGGTTTGGAAGTCGATTATGTTCACGATATTTGTTGAGCTGAAGCAAGGTGGAGACCTATAGGTAAGGTTATCAATTTCCTACCCGACCCGAAACCCGCACGGTTATTAGCAGGTTAACCTGACCCGTTTAGTTGGTATGTCATTTTCGAGTCAACTCGAATTTGACCTGTTTATAAATAACTGGGTTTAGGGTTGATCCGCTAACCCGATTTTGACCCGCCAAACCCGATTATATGGTGTATCTCTTCCATACTGTTAGTTTTTTATGTATGCTGATAGTGTTAGTCTTTTGTGTATGCAGTGATCAGTATGCTTCTATATTCTTATGTAAGCTGTTATGTTTTACTAATTTATTCTTGTATGTTGTTAGTTATATTTTACTTATAACAACTGTACCTCTTGCATACTATTAGTCTTTTATCTATGCAGTATGGCCATGTATTCTTATGTATGGAGAATGATTTTTGGATATGGTGATTTCATGTTATGTTTATATATATATACATATATATATATATATATGCTACATGTTGGTGACTTTGTAACTTATTGCATGTTGACGATTTTGCAACTTGCAACATGTTGGTGATAATATACTAGTGCTACCTGATAGTGATTTAGTTCTTTTGGTGTTTATATTAGTGGACGATATTTGTCAGTGGGTCAAACGGGTAAACCCAACCCAACACGACCCATTTAGTTAAACGAGTTACACAGGCCGGGTCAGGCCAAACCGTTTATAAATGGGTCGAGTTAGGGTTGGGGAAAAAATGACCCATTTATAAGTCAATGCGAACCCTAGTTGACCCGATCCAACATGACCCATTGATAGCCTTACCTATAGTTGAGTATGTATCAAAGTTTGAGGCTTTGTCTAAATATGCTTGTTCTTATATAGAGACTCTATGTCATAAGAAAATGAAGTTTATTGCAGGGTTGGATGAGTATCTTAGGGAGAAACTTGTGGATCATATTGAGGATCCATATGAGAAGTTGGTCAAGAAAGCTTTGAGGCACGAGAGTTTGTTCTCGAAGAAAGATAAAGCTATTGTTGAGATTAAGGAAGAGTAAGAGCCACAGTAATGTAGCGAGAATAAAAAAAGTGGAATGGAAAAAGGAAGCAATAGCGACAATGGAAGAATGGCCAGAAGAAACATAAGGGTGAGGTTACCTGTTTTAACTATCATGAAAAGGGGCATTATTCAATGGATTTAAAGCCCTTATGGCAGAGAGGAAATGTCTCAACTAAGATAAGACTTGGCACTTAAGGAAGAATTTCCCAGAGTTGCCAAAGGATAAGAAAATCGTGAAGGCATGTGCATTAGATGCTGTGTCGTCTTCTTCGAGAACTCCGACTACAACAGAGAAGAGGAAAAGTGTTGTTGTGCAAGGTACGCTTTCTGTTATTGATGTTTCAGTTTGAGTTTTGTTTGATATTGGAGCATCACGTTCTTTTATCTGCAGTGAGTTTATTTTCAAGTTAGGTTTAGAAACTTAGATTGTTGATAGACCATCAGTTGTGACTAAACCAACAGGGGGATCTTCTAGTCTTTGTATGCTTTGTCATAGTCTAGCCTTATCGAGTCATGGTTGCTCTTTTGTGTGTGATTGCTTTATTTTGAACTTCTCTGGGTTTGGAATTATTCTGAGCATAGACTGGCTTAAGAAATATGAAGCTTTAATGGATTATGAAAAGCTCGAGGTAATAATCGGGAATATGGAAGGGGAAATGGTAGTGATACGTTGTCTACTAGAGGAGGGGGCCTACTTTGCTTTTTATATTTGCTTGTGATTCCATGGGATGGGTTGTCATCTATGCCAATCGTTAGATAGTTTTTTTAATGTATTTGGCTAGGCCAAAGGACTGGCATCGCAAAGGGAAATTAAATTTTGGATTGATCTAGTTGATGGAGCCACATATATTGTTATGCCTCTTAGGTGAATGGAGCCTACGAAACAATGAGAGTTAGAGGTGCAAGTGAACGATCTTTAAGTAAGGGATTCATTTGGAGAAGCATATCCGAGTGGGGTGCACCAGTTGTGTTTGCGACCAAGGTTGATGGAACATTGCGATTATGTATAGATTATCATGAGCTGAAAAAGGTGGACAAGAAGAATAAGTATCCATTGCCCAAGATCGATGACTTGTTTGACCAACTACATAGAGCCAAGGTTTTTTCCTAAATGGATATGACGATGGAATTCCACCAATTGAGACTAGCTAGGGATAGTGTGCCGAAGACTGCTTTTAGGACACCATCCGGATTCTATGAGTGGTTAATGATGTCGTCCGGATTGACTAACGCACCAACATATTTTGTAGATCTTATGAATTGAGTTTTCAAAGATCAGTTAAATAATTTTTTGCTTGTGTTCACAGATGATATATTGGTTTACTACGGGATTGAGGAAGAACAGAAGATGCATTTCAGAATTGTTTTGGAAATCTTGCAAAAGCATCAGCTGAGAGCTACGTTTTCTAAGTTCACTTCTGGAAGGAAAATTGAGATTCTTGGGACAAATCATGTGACACCCCATGTTTTTTAACATCACTCTTTATCAGAATGCATTAAGTTTTGTAAAGCGTTATAGGTGAACAGAAATAGAAACATCACAATATAGATATAAAGCAACAGCGGAATTTAAAACTTTATTAAACAGAAAACATCGTGGTCCAAAACCCCGTTACATCATAAGTCTGAAATACAGAAAACCCATTACATCAATTTAAATCTTCTGTCTTGTAATAAATCATCAGAGTACAATAATATATAAAAATCATAGTCCAAAAAGTATAGCCATACCAGAGAAGACAGAAAATCAATACGGTACATCTAAGCATCTCTATGAAGAATGAAGAGAGAATCCAAATCAAGCCTGGTTATTCTCACCCTGAGAACCTAGAGGGAACGGAAGAGAGAGAAGAGGAAGCAAAATGGGTCAGACATAAAGTCTGGCGAGTCCAGATACTTTTAGCATATAAATAAGTAAAAGCATCATGACAGGCATATAAACCGGATGAGGGAGATAACAGTATCATAAGGCTAGTATAGCAAGCTGAGTAGGATAAACAGAATAAACATGAAAGAATATATTGCGCTTCTCAAGTACTTTTCTTTGCACCAATACTAGTATAACAAGAACAAGATGGTTCCAACATGAACAAGATGGTAGACTTAGGTGTACTTCTATTGACGGGTTTTATCCCCAACAATGATAACAGGTAGCCCAACAGGAATGACAGGTGTTACCCCCAACAATAATAACAAGCTCCCAAACAAGTAAGACAAGCAAGACCAGATGCACCCTAATTACTACCCTAATCGGTCGGCTCCCTACCCCGTAAATGCCCTGTGTTGGCCCCACGGTAGGATGTATCACTTCCTAAAGTGGCAACGCCATTATTTTCAAGATGCGCAACCATATCTACTTATGCCACAACGTTTTAATTTTCCTAAGAAAATCGGACCCATGCAAGCACATGACCCCATAGGAATGTGCCATCAACACCCTCACACAAGTGACCTCTTATAATCAGCTCAGTAAGTGTGCGCCGAACCCAACCTAGTTCGGGGTTCTCCGTTTGATACCAAGACGGGTTACTGACTGAAACAAATCCCACACAACAGTTGATACCGGCTTCCCCCTAGGCTTGCATCCCCACTACTAGGATTTTGACAGGTTATGCCTAATAGTTTAACAAGGTTGCATAACCCTTACATGTAAAACAGGTTAAGCTTGTCGGGTTTATATATAACCCATCCCCACAGATTTAACAGGATTAACTTAACCCCCTCTTATTCAAGCAGGTTTATTTAACCCCTACTCAATTTGACAGGTTCATGTAACCCACATAGATTTAAATAGGTTAAGTATTACAAGTTAACAAGTTATCCATTTATGGCTGTTAATGGACTAGACCTCTCATATTAAGTTTACAACTTGTGGATGCTGGATATGTCGGGCTATTCCGGTTGGATAACGCTAGAGGGGGTGAATAGGGTTTATTAAAGTTTAATGAGTTATTGAAAATTAATCACAGCATATAAGCAGTAGAGAAAATAAATGTAGAAAGTAAATAACACACAGGGATATCCAGCTTTAGTAAATCCTGCCTACTGCTGCATTTCTAAGGTTTCTACTAGGTGTTAAAAATAGATCCCGCTTACAATCCCATGTAAACTCGCAATCCTTGCTCCTGTCCTAACCCTACGCTCAAAACCCTAGACTAGTCTATATCCCCTAGATCAGATTTCCCCTAGATACAACCCCGTAGCCAGTAAACCCTATTTTTTACAGACTCTAGTAAACTACCAGTTAACACCCTAACTGGATTCCCAAGAATTTTACAAACTCTAGAAACTGTTCAGACGATTACAATGGAATTATAAAAACAACAAAATAATAAACTAAAAACACCCTAGCCCTTTATAAAAATATCAGCTTAGCCATAAGTAAGTAGGCCGGCCCATTGTTAATTCATTTGCCGATCACTTTGCTCTGTGGAGAAATTAAAATGGCGGCTGAAAACTTAGGGATTCTCTGAATGTCCCCAATTCAAATCTCGATTGATGATGTTATTTTGGAAGATAATCTCTGATGCTTGAACTTGATGATGTCGGCCGATTGGTGATGCTCCTTGCTTCATTGATTTGGGGTAATTCTCTCTTGTGATCGAAAACTTTTGGAAATGTGAGTGTCCTTGAATTGATTAAATCTTGCTCTTTGATTTTGTGGATTTTGTTTTCGATACCTATAGCCGATGATGAAAAGGTGTTTATATAGGGATTTTAAACCTGAAAAATTCTCTGATTTCAATATACTGGCTTGACTGATTTGCTGTTGCTTTCCCCTTTTGAGTTCCTCGGCTTTAAATACTTGCTGTGAATTTGCTCGATGCATTTAGACGTGTTCTTGTCCCTTGACTAAATCTCTTGAGTGATTTCTGAACTAATTTGGACTTTGGCATAATTGAAACAAACAAAATTCGATTTCCAGAATAAATTCTTGGCAACATATTAAACCTTTCCAATTTTTTTGTTGCTGAGTTTGATTCATCCCTAATTAGCATTCCATATGTGATAAAAACAAGCATTCTTCACTGGTCCTATGCATGTTTGTAAAACTGGAAAGATTTGAATGATCTTTGTTGTGTGTATATGCATGATTTTAGCCATGAATCACTGAGATTCTCAAATCCAATCTGTAATTTCATATTTTACATTTGCCAAAATCCAAATTGTCGCACCAATGCAAAAACTTAACTCTTCCCTTTTCTTCGAATTTGGGAATACTTGCTATATATGTTTCTTGCTCTGTTTTGTGTGCATACAACTGCCATATATGTACTTTGATTTTTTGAAATCATACCTTTAGCTCTTGAAAATATGATGTTCATTCTAAAAACTGGGTTGTCAAAAGAGTGATCACTTGGACTGATATTATTACTTGACCATGTTGAACACCATGTTATTCGACCATTTTGGCTTGCCATTTTACTTTTTGTATGCACTTGAACTTGAAATATGTATGTAACATGACGTTGACTTGTACCCTAAGCTTGATGCTCTTGTTCCATGCATGCTACATCTGCTTTGATTTTGCTTCTACTTATTTGCATGAAAAATGTGCTCTCTCTGGAACTTGAGTTAGCTCCATGTATACATATACTGTTGCACTGTACATGTTGATCCTTTTATACTGTTTTGATCTAAAGTAGTTAACCATGTTGACTAGTTAGCTTGAGTCTTTCTTTCTTGGTTGCAATTGAACACTTGCTGTGTTGATAGTCCACATGTGAATTAATGTTTGTACCACTGGGATTTTGTACTCTGCCACAATTCCTTGTGTATGCACCTTTTTGTTATTTGTTGTAGACTTGATCATGCTGTTGTGCTTCATGTATTTGAAAACTGTACACACATGTTGCATTCATGCTCATATTGTCTAGCCATTGTCAAGTATTTCTGCACACATTTATGTGTTGGTCGAACACTTAGCTTGCACGTACCATTGCTGAAAATGTTGCTTTAAACTTGCTTATGCAGTTGCATTCATGCATTCCTGAAACTGATCATACAACTTTTAATGATATGTCATGAACTTGTATTTGTGTCACTCTGTCCAGTAATGGATATGTACACTCTTGTACATGCTGCCACTGTGATTTATTTTCCATTTATCATTCATGCATATGTACCATGCTTGTTAATCCTCTCATGCCTTGACATGCTGCTTTATTCATGCTGACTTAACACTGCAGATGCTTCATTTTATATGTTTGTGTTCATGCTTGGTAAGTTGAGTTGTTCATGGATTAGCTCCATCTTGGTTTGACCTTGTCCACGTGCACACCATGTAATAATGTTGACTGAATCACTTATGCTTTGATCATGTTGAATGTCTTCACTATTTTGTTTCTTGAGTGTTGCACTGGGTCGAGTTGGTCCACGTGACTGCTCCTTAGATGTTAATGCTATACTGCATTCTGGTTGGCGAGGCAGTGCACGTTTGTATATTTATACATGTGTGTATATTTATACACGTGTGTATATGCAGCCATAACAAATAGATTTCCTGTCCTTGCTCTGTGATATGTGAATATACATACTGTATGCCTTGTGGTATTTACAGTGTATTACTGTGAATATCAGAAGCCGTCTAGACACAGTTGGATGAAAATATAAATCAGATCAAGTCATGAAAAATGATGAGAAACACACTGAAACTTTGAGGCAAATAAAATTTAAAAATAAATTTATATTGCATATATTCAGTTTTATTTCTGTTGTAGTGTACTGTGTGTGTTTTTGTTTCATGTGACAGGTGAGAAGATGATGACTGGACTAATTGTGAGCTGTGAAGATAGAAGACTAAGAGATGGTATCAGTATGTGTCAGTAAATGTGTCTGTATAATGAGTGTGAAGATGTAAAAATGAGTGTCTAAATGTTTTTGTAATGAGGAGCATTGAATGAGTGAAAAAGATTGCACAGAATTGTATATCAGTGAAGTGTACAAATAGAGGAGTTATAAAATTTGTACTGTTGAGTTATTGAAATAAAATATTATATTCAAATAAAATACTGTTTGAATATTTGAATTTCTATACAGTCGTATTCTATTTAAATATAAATATTATATTCTTGTCTATTGTGTAGTATAACAGTACAATAATAAACACATTTATAATAATATATATTTGGTTGTTATCATCAAACAAAAATCATACGATTGTTATATAAAACAACGTTATATACAATAATCTCCCCCTTTTGATGATGACAAACAAATAATAAGATTTTGAATATAATAAATGTGTTTGACGGTGAATTATTGAACTCCCCCTATTTGTTTGCTCCCCCAGCAACAGAAACCCCCCCTATAAATGTGCATAAATGAAAAGAATGGAAATTGAATGTAATTTTCAAAATTAAAATATTTATAAAATATTCACTCATAAATCAAAATCTCTACCTATTCTCCCCTTTTTGTTATCATCAAAAGAATGTAGAGTGTAAAATATATATGGAAAAATGACTAAAAATATAATATCAGCTTAAAACAAAGAACGATCATCATAAGTCTCAATTAGTCAAACATAAATCATAATATTCGAAGCACTAGTGTCATATTTCACATTGTAGAGTGACAGATTTATGATGAAATTTATAAAAATGTGGAGAGTAAAAAATGAGTTCCTTTTATTTTCAAAAATAAGATTTTTTTTAAAAAAAATAAGCACAAAAAAACAGTGATGAATTTGGATTATAATTATTAATTCAATTTAAGTGACGTGGTCGAATAATCTCAAATCCCAATCAATCAATAAATCATAATACATCATAAGATATTAACACATTTCACAACTTAGAAAATGGATTGATAGGCAAATTTACATCATTAGAGCACATTGACCATGAATAACCAGAGCTTGGATTTTAAATGAGGTTAGTCGCAACTTAAATTATAAGTAATCTCTTAACCGTGCATGACCAGAGCTTGGACTTTTAAATGAGGTTAGAGAAACACTTATATATTAATTATATTTATCATTTTCTGCCCAAAAGAGAAATTCCTAGGTATATAAAACCAATATGGATGATAGAAATGTGGTAGGTACAGAAATGGTTTGTGAAATAAATTTCTAAATCAATCATATTATGAAATATGCTCAACTGTACTGGGATCATTGAAAATTCTCAATTATCACTAATTTTGAATAATAATATAGTCTCATTTATATCATAAATATTTCTACTATTTATTCAAAAAGATTTTAAAACTATTTACTTTACAAATTAATATAAAATCATAATAAATGGCAGAATGATGATAGGTTAATAAGAAGTTCGTGAAATAATTGCCAATTCAAAGATATTATAATAACTATTCAATCATCATGAGAATCTAAATAAAACTCCTCTTGTTGTGAAATATACTGTAGTCACAATTCATCACAATTTCAAAATCTGATAATAATTTTGATGAATTATAAATGTAGTTCAATTTGGATATTGATTTCAATTTCTGAATGAATAATCAATAAATAATTTTAAAATTGAAAATCAATTACAAGAGGCATATGAAAAATCTATACAAGATGAGAATCAGAATCTATACCACTTGTTGTCTCAGTTAATGAGGATTTTAACTTGACAACGGAGATGAAACAAGGATATTTCAGACAACAGAATTTTAATTACAAAGCCCAAGCAGACAAGACTAACCAATCAAGCAAATTAATTCCATTTATCAGAGTAGCAACCAATTTTAATCAAAATAAGCAGTCAACAAAAACATTTTCAAAGGGATTCTTTTTATCAGAGTAGCACAAACAACAGTTTCAAAGCAGACTTGTCAAAAAGATGTTTCACAGATATTTCTGACGGTCACAAAAGATGATTCATGATTCAAGATTAAAAAAATTAGTTTATTTGAAACCATTTGAAGGAATATGAAAATCTCAAGATTCAATGAATCAATCACACCAAAATGTAAATTTCAAATTCAAGATATGTGTGAAATTCAATAAATCAATAAAATGATTTTAAACAAACACATATTCCAGTCAAATGATCATGAAATAGAGGTGGGTTTAAGACCAGATTTTCAAAGAATTTTCACAATTATTTCTAATTAGCACGAGAAATTTTCATAAAAATTAAATCAAACTTAAGAAATATTCACGATCCAAAAAAATAGTTTATTTGAAATCACTTGAAGAATTGTAATTTTTAGGATACAGTGAATCAATCACACAAGATTAACAATTTCAAATCTAAGAAGTGTGTGAGACTCAAGATATTAAAAATTTCAGATGATTTCAAAAAAAACAAAGGTTAAACCAAGATGATCATGAACAAAGATGAATTTCAAGATATAACATGGTGATTCAAGCCAAATGTTATGCAGTTCAGAAATATTCAAGCCAATCCAAAAACCAATGAAATTATCACAACCGAAAAATACTAATGTGCTATAATGAGTATAATATTTCAAGTCTTTCCAAAATGTATTGGAATAATCTCAAAATAGCAGAGGCGTGTGAAATTTCATTAAATATTTAGATCTTCAAAAAAATTAGAATATAAATTAACAGTGTTCAAGATATGATAAGAATACATCAACACTGTTGGGAATTCATGAACAAAATAAACTTTGAAATAATTGCAGATATTTACAGTTCTGAATTCAAAATTTGGAAATGATTAAAACATGAGAGTTTTATTCAAATGAAGCGAATTCCAAAAGATCATGAATTCTGCAATTTGAAGTTAAGATAGCCCAGAATAAAAGAAAACAATTTGGCAGTGTCAAATCAAATCGGAAAAATAAAATAAAATAAACAGAAGAGGTAGAAGGTGGAATAAATACAGAAGATAAAAACAAGGAATATTAACACAGATGAGTTAGAGATCATACCAGATTTCAGTGTAAGCAAATGAGTCTCTAACTCAACATACTTGGCTAAGGAACTGTGAATGATACAAAATTATAGACCAACTTGATTTTAAATCTCTTTTTGCACCGCAGTTCCTCAGCCTCCTCCGGTACCTAGCAGTTTAGGGGACCGAGTGGTCCAACAAAATTTGTAAAACCACTCATAGTTTTATTCACAATTTTAGGTACCCAAATCTATTTATATAACAATCCATCAGAATTTACTTTAGTACCCTTATGAACCCAAATCTGCTTGAATTTAGTCAGAGTTGTTTTATTTACTTTTGGGGTCCAGGAATGTTTAAATGGATTGTTACACAACAAATTCACATCTCGTTCGTGATTCAAATATCCTTTGAAATTATCAGAGTTAAAATGATCAAGTTGATTCTTTTCAAAGAAGTTTGAAGGATTTTTAAAATCATTTGAGTTTCGATTTTCAAAAACATTAATTTTCCCAAAGCTAGTATCACATTTATTTCCAATAGAAACTTGGTTTTGTAACAACATATTCAACGATTTTTCCCCATTAGAGAATTTATCTAAGGTTGATTCTAATCGTTGAATTTTGGATTTAAGATTGCTATTCTCTTTTGAACAATGATTTATAGCGATCTTCTGTTCAGTATAAGACTGTTTCAAAAACAAATTCTCATTTTCAAGTAATTTAATTTTGTCTTGGGACTTAGAGATTTCAGATTCAAAATGTTTTTGCTTTTCAAACTCAAGTTTTTCAGAGTCTTCGAATTTTGCAATTTCATTTTCAAGCTCTTTTAAAATCAAATCACTTTTCAACAAATTTTCCTTTTCAACAATTTCATATTTGGCATTTATAGTCATCTTAAAATTTTCATTATTTTTGCAAAAATTTATTTGTACTTTCAAGCTCATTCTCGTTATCTTTTAAAATAAAAATTTCTTCTTCAAACTTTTGAATATTTTTATTGAGATAACGAGATCGGCTTTTAATTTCAAACAATTTTTACAATCAGAATTTTCAAATTTCTTGACATGTTCATGATTCAATTCCAAACAATGATTTTTCTTGATCAACTCACGATTTTCATATTTTAGAAATTTGTTCTTATGTTGGAGTTTATCAACAGATTGAGTTAAATCAACACACATATAAACTAAATCTTCGTATGAGAAATTACCCCTCTCATCGTCCGTTGAATCTCCATTGTTCGATCTATCTGAAATTTGATATGTAAGACCTGTTAAGCATAGATCTGAATCTAAGTTGAACTACAGGGGTTTTGAGCAGTTGTAAAATCTTCCATATAGCGCATCAAGAGTTTTCCAGATTTATTGCGCAGTTCAACAATGAGAGATATGGTTATATCGATCACATCAATATAGGTGTAACGACCTAGATTTTTGGACATTAAATTCAGAATATTTAAATTGTATTAGATGTTGAAATGGAATAATATAATGAATTATAATAGCAAATTTAATTATTAAATGAATGGTGAATGTATTAAATTTTATTTAAATTTAAAACGAGCTCGAAATAGTCGTGGTAGTTCGTAATTTATGATTTAAACTTCAACTTAATATACAGAATCCAATATAAGTCAGATTTCTTTGAAACAAGAAATGTTTGGATTTATTAAACTGTATCTTTCTAATGGAAGTGAAAAATCGAGATTTCGTTGTATAGATTGTAAGTTATGTCCAAATCAAATTTTCAGAAAGTCATTGTGGAGTCGTGTATAAGCCATAACGTTTATTTAATATAATTAAATATTGCTTTTGAATTTGGATAAGATTTTTGAGACGTAGTTATAATTTAATTTATAGAATTTTTCTGTAATTTTTATTTTGAAAAATAAGCAAATTTTTATCTGAAGTATTTTACATCCTATATCAGCGTTTTGGGATATCATAATATAAGTTAACTTGTCTACTTTATTATATTTTTGATATCATGGTGCATCATTCAATACGATTGTACTTTTATCTTTGTCCATAGCATCTCGTACACGCAAAACTAAAATTTTGGGGAAAATAGACAAAATAGGTAAGAGATATTATAACCATGTACCACTATTTAATTTCTGATTTATGACGTTTACATGGGTTCAACAGTGTAAATTCCAAAGAGATAAAAGAGGAATGATATATTAACACCAACAATGCGTACCAATGAATTTTATTTTAATGAACATTTGAAGCTGATCCTTGTAACTTGTCAAGGACTAAACATTATAAAAACTAAAAAATATTATTTAATTCTATCCTAATTCTGGTTCTATGAATTATAGTTCAGACAATCCTTGTGTTTTAGGAACCGCCTTTGCTACGTTTTACCAAACAACAAAATAGTTAAATAAAATGGAAAAAATGACTTGTGGTTCCAATTCTGTGCTCTCAAAGCATTTTGATGCCGTGTCTGCCAAGGTTTTCAGCAGCGTAACCCTTAAGCTATTCTATTCCATGCTCCTCAAGCTACTACATTTCATGACTGCCACGGTATCTCATTTCTTTAAATACCGTGTATTCTCCCAGTCACACCTATGTCTCCCATTTCCTATTTCTATTTTTCGCCATTCCCAACTTTGATCAAGAAAAAAAGAAAAAGAAAATGAAACTCTTCTAATCATCTTTTGTTTCCATCAAGTTGCTTATACCAATTCAATCCAAATCCCTAGTTCCCATTCTGTCATTTCTGTTTCCTTATTCATAACCGCAATGATTATTTTCTTTCAGCAAAAAACCAAAGTAGCTCCTTCAAAAAAAAATTATAAAATCAACAACAATTCTAAAAAAATCCTAAAATCTCGAAGTGGGTCTTGTTGGATTCGTTTGCGAAAGACCCTCAGGTTTGTATATAGGAAATTGGGTGCGATGGAATTTTGTTTTTGCTGAGCTCGATTATGGCAGTTGCTAGGGCTGTCTTGGCCGGATTTTTGAGCCCTCGGTTAGATGTTGGAGCGTATAATGGGATGGTTGTGCGAAGGAGTTTGATGAGGTTTTGGATATGTTCAATATTTCATGGAGGATGGTTGGGTTCAATTCATTTTTGAATGGCCTGTAGGGTATTGCTGCAGACGTTGTAAATAATGAAGTGAATCGCACCTTTTTTAGCCATCAGCGTCGGCCTGGAGGAGGTATTATCCTCGATGTAGGGTGATTGAGGAGGCACAGTATCGTCGACTTTCAATCACAAGGCGATAGCTGCGTTGATGAAGGGGGTGGGATTATCTGCTGTAGGTCACAAGTATGGAGTCCTTTTTGTGGGTTTCCTAAAGTTGCGTTCAAACGTTGGATAGGAGTAGTTGGAACGGTTATGGGGTGAGGGTCTCATGGAGGAAAAAAGAACGGTGTTGTAGGAATTTGATGTAATGAAATAAGGAAGGAATGGCACTTGGTGGAGGTCGGTCATGGCAAGAACAATTGGTTACGGATCTGATACTGGAAGTGAGAATTGCAAGTAAAAGGAGAAGAGGAAATTGGTAATGGGTTTTTTCTGAAGTAAGGAAGAAAGTTAACGAAGTGGAGTAAAGGTCAAAAAGGGATGGTGCCTTTCTTTGACAATGAGTATGAGTGTTCTGCTAATGGGAGTTTAGATGCAGTCCATTCGTATGTTGTTACCGTTGGTGAAAGAAGAGTTCAGACAAAAACAGTTTGTACTGATTTAACATTGGTGCAGTGCTTGATGTAGTGGTGATTGAGAAGAAGTGGAGAGTGCGAAGTTTAAGCTTTTAGACATGGTTGTTGGAAGAAGAGTAGCGGGTTAGACAGATTTTTTCTGGAATGGAAGTGTTTGTGTGAAGGGGGATTAAGGAAGGATTATCATACTATTTAATTAAGTAATAAAGGGTCTGGTATGGACTCGGTGGGTGAAACAAAGAGGATGCGGGGGTGAAGACTGAACGGGGAAGGAGGAAGATTTATATGCCTAATGACTTGGTAATTAAATAATTAACTAAGGATAGTTATATAGTTTAAATTAATTAAACAAGTTATTAATTGATTGCTTACAAAAGGTATACTAACTCATATAGAAACAGAATTACACGGAACCGGTCACGTTGGGATGGCAACGAGGAAATCTACATGGTAGAACTATTGTGGCTGAGAACGGAGTCACTGGAATTTTGTGAAAAAATCCAACGTCTGCTTGATTTTAAACAAAATAAAAGCAGAACCATCAACTGCAAAACAAGGTAAGTAAACTCACTAACTCTGAATCGTTTATATATAGTAAATTTTATAATGAGTGATGGTTGTTTGGATGAATGGTTGAAATGGCTGACATAGTTTTATCGTTGATCGATTATCAGTTCTGTTTACTATGATATTTCACATTTATGTGAAATTAATGTTGATTAACAGCTGTGGATGCAGGGAGATAGGTTGGAGGGATCCAACTGGATACCTCAATATTTATATTATTGTTTGTTATTTACTGTGATATATACTGTGATTGATTATGTTGTGTTGAATTACTCTGGCTCTAGAATTTGGGTATTTAAATACCGTATAATACTTTTGAATATAGAAAGTGAAATATGAATTTTAAAAAAATGAAAATTTATTTCCAAAAAAATAAATAAAATAGAAATGTAATTTCGAATAGAGTTGAAATTAAAAACATGTAAATGGAGAAAACAAGAAGTTGTTTATAAACCAGAGTATAATTTATGTAAATTATTTACCATTGGATAAATTGAAATATAAATTCAACTTTGAATTTATGAGGAAAAGTGGAAATCGATTTTCAAACCAATATTTGAAATGAGATTTGAATTTAGCAAATTATAAAGGAAATTATAAACGATATTTTAATTGATTGCAATATAAATGAGTTTGGTATGGTAAAATCTGAATAGAAGTTATATACAGAAGTTGGGTTTAAGATATTATTTATAAATATGAAATCAAACTAATTTGATTGTATATAAAAGAAATATATTCACGATTAAAGTGAATAATGGTTTGAAGGAAATATTTTGCAAATGAAATATCTCTAAAGAAAAATTAGATTTGAAATATGAACCCAAATTGGAAATTGAATGAAAAGGGAAATGGGTAATCGTTTTAAAAGAAAACGATGAGTTTTATTTCAAAATTCGGAATATAAAATAAAGTGTAATCATGTGTAGACTGGAAAGGTTATAAAAGAATTTGGTAATGATTTGAGAAGGATAAATTAAAACGTGAATTTGGAATTTGAATTAACCGGCAATGGTAGATAAATTCCAAAGTTCGGAATATAAATCGAATATAGATTATTTGAGAGAGTTGTTTATTGGAAATTGATTTTATCGAATTTAGGGAAGTAGTTATTTTTACTTTCTGTTTGAACCAAATTTAATTATTTATTTATTTACTTATAAATTTATTTATTGAAATTAATAAATACAAGTTATATTTTTATAAACCAAATAAACAGCGATTATAATGCTACCATATAATAAATGTTTTGTAAATCTAAATAGCGATTTTAACGCTGCCGTTAAAATAAATGTTATACAAATCAAATATTTGGAAACAGCGATCATAACGTTACCGTTGTAATCGATGTTTTTCGTAAAAGAAGTAAATTCTTATATTCAATCCGTGAGTCGCGTAAGCGATGGTTTGTTTAAAGTTATGAGCTTTGACTATTTCAGAGTTGAGAATGTTTTTCAATTAAGGTCTGAGAGGTAATTATACTCCAACTTGATTGACTTCATGATTGATGGAGGAATGGTTAAGGTTCGATAGTCAAGATTGGTTAGCAATATGGTTAGTTAATAAATGATTAATGGTTTGAGTTATAATAACGATGTTTTATAACATTACGTTAATTTAAAGGATTTTGAAATGTTTCCCCAAATAAAAATGAGAGATATCTTCTACGTAGAGAAAATAAAATGAATTGGTCAACGAGGGTTTAAGAAATGGAATATAGAAATATTTTCCCGATATTAATAAGGTATAATTTCCGAATATAGAAAATAAGGATTTCGTGAATATTTAGAAATATTATCTAGTTGGAATAAGAGATATTTTCTCAAATAAAGAAATTAGGATATTAGGAATGTTTTTTTTCAAGAATCGAGAGAGAAGATAGAGCTTTGAAATGATACAAAAGATGGGAAATGGGAATTAGAAATGATAATATAATAAGGAATTAATTTAAAAAGCAGCCAATGTTGTTTGATCGTTGATCATTAGAATTTCCATTTGGAAATAGGATCGTTGGTTGTATTGATGTTTTCTTTGATAGTTAAATCATCGGCTATCAAAGTTTTATTTATTTTATACCTCCATTGTCAATACGAAGAGACCGGGATCACATTTATTATCTGAAAGCCACTCCGTATGGGCATAAGCATTACAAATCAACTTATGCTGAAGATAATTGAAGATGGAGTAAAGTGCAAGGGCTATTCGGTTAATCCTAGGTAGAAAATGCCCAAGATGGATTAATAGAATGGTGCCTACAGTTTTTCCAGTCATAGGACAACATATATGGATGGATCTGACAAGGTGATTCGAAGTGAACGGTGACAAGATGTTCTAAAAAGATAATCGTGACCTCAAGCCTCATCAACCGGGAAATGACAGAAATCGGGCAGGCAGCATGGCCATGTGGGTCATTCCCATTAGGGGTATTATCACCTGATTTAGAGAAATTTCATTTGCTTCTTATTCTATTCGTTGTTGTATGCTTTCGGTAACGGTTGCTGATCGCAGCCGTTGGTGATAATATGCTAGGCACACTCAAGTTAAGTAAGTAGCCAGCCATATGTGGCCGGGTTGCAAGACGTTCTTGTTGAACCCAGTGTATTCCCCTCTAGAGATACACTTCGGAAGGTGGTTCCATACCTTGTTATGTTAGAAATCCAATCTCTAATAAGTGCCCTACGATTTTTGATTTAATATTATATATGGAGCATGAGATGTAAGCATTCCACTAGATTTCTATTTATTTGATGTAAACGCTATTATAATATCACCATATTTTGATATCAAAAAATGTTTTTGTTATCGTAAGGTAAAAACCATCCGTTTTTATGTGTAGATCAGTCTTACTGTTATCTTTTCTTTCTAAAGGATTTTTAAAAGTTAAACCAATGGTTGGAGTTTACTCACACCAGTCCCATGACTGACCCAGAGTTTATTTTGTTTTGTTTTCCCTAAACTCTTGGGTTCTCAAATTTGTATGGACAGTCAAGTAGTTGGGATTTTACAGATTCACTTGGAGGAGCCTAAAGCAGGAGGCTTCATTAGTTATCTATAGACTATCATATTTTCCGTTGTGTACTATGTTGTTTCTGGAAACAGGCGTTTATAACTGTTCCAGGAATAACTGTTGTGCTCTGATAATGGTATGTATATACCATTACTGATTTGTATTTCAAATGTTATGTTATTTAATATATTTTATTCATTCTGTTGTGAGTTTGTTTCCTCGTGTTCTTCTATTCTAATTTCTCTTTCTTTCTATTTCACATCCTCTAACTTCTTTCTAATAATGATTCGTATTTCTGTGCAATTTGGGTTGAACGTGCCGTGTTATTAGTCAACTCAAAGGGTACGGAAATTTGGACCATTACATTTGGTATCATAGCTGAAGTTGAGTAGTAACCTTGGCTCTGTGGCGTGATTCAATAGAGTTAGGGTTGTAATACCCTAGATTGAATTTGAGTGCATATACATGAGCGCATATTTGTAGATTTGATATGAAACTGTTTTATATTGTGTTGACTAGTTTGTTGAGTGGTTTATGAATTGTGGTCGATATAGAATGTACAACTGTATCGATAGGTGTTTTTAAACTCTCATACAAAGCAATTCGATACAGTATTGTTTTTAAAAAACAAGGGTAAACGAATTAATTTTGCCCAAAAACTATTATGGATATAAAAGGAATAATTTCCTGAATTTATTGACTTATTCGGTGTTATCATAATTAATGGAGACTATAATATTGAAATGATTATATAAAACCAAATTTAATTGGTATATAAATGGAATATACAAATAAGCTAAATTAGAATTGGATTTAGATCAGAACTGTGGATTTAAATCCCAGATATTTAGAAAATATTTCTTGAAGTATTTCAAAGGTAATATAGCATTGTTTTGAAGGGATTTTTTAATTAAAAATGGTTTAAATGGACTTTGAAAGTGATTAAGCACTGAAATCACTTCAGTGGCGAGAAAATAATTCTGATAATGGATCGCGACATTATGGGTATTCATTTTCGGGTTACTATGTGACGGATTGCTACCATAATAGAATTATTAATGGAAATTGATTAAGAAAAATAGAGTTGTTTTAGAAATTCAAATGTTTTGAATTGAGTTAATTATAAATATATATGATTTTAAACTAATTTGAAATAAAACCCGGGAATTTGAATTCTAAAATTAAAATTTAACTTATATAAGTTGAACAGATTGAAATGGTAAAATGTATCAATCGAATTTAAATTTAACTTAAGTTAAGATTAATAAAACTAGATTGAATTAGAAATAATTCCGAATGAAATTAAGTAAAGGAAATGTTGAGTTTCGAAATATTAATATGAATTTGACTTATGAATAAGCAAGTTGGATATATATTGGATGTTGTTAATAGAAATGGAATTGTGATAAATTTGAATTCAACTATAATAAGTGGATTGACTTAAATAGAAATCAGATTTAAATTGATACAATGAAAGTGAACTAATTAGAAGTTGATTAGAGAGTTAAAAACCGGAAATTATATTGATTTGAAATCAGCTGGAATTGGATATATGTATGCTGAACATATATTGAATGGAAGCAAATGCAAGAGATGGAATTATGCCCGACAAAAAGGTACATGTTTACAATACTACTTGGATTTGATGGTTTTATGAGCCTATAGGGCAAGCCGCTTGGCTTTTAGATTTTCTTTTGGATTGGAGAAGACCTAGTAAGGCGAGTTGTGATTGTACCGATTGGCCACACAGGGGAGATGCTAACAAAAATTTTCGAAAAATTTAAAGAGTTAGAAATTTTTCAAGAAACTTTTTGATAATTTAAAATCGAGTTGTTAATAGTAATCGAAATAAGAAAACCAAAATTGGTTAGTAAAATTTCAGGTGGAATAATGAAATTGATAAATGGATTTAAAATCAAATTGGAATGGGTATGGATATGCAGAAGAGCATATGAATTGAAGACAAGAAAGTGATGATTGATTGTCCAAAAATGGTGGACAAATTATTTGGAAAGAATTATGAATGGTCGAGTATTGGTATGAGAATTCGAAGGTCCGGTAAGAACTGGGTTATGAAGAAATGGAAGATAAGAACTGGGTTATAAAGATATGGAATATAAGATTTCAACTAAGTAGGTTATGAGGAGTTAGAGTGATAGCTTTACTTCTTAGCAATTTCGGTGACGAAATTCTTTTAAGGGGAAAGGAATGTAATGACCCAGATTTTTGGACATTAAATTCAGAACATTTAAATTGTATTAGATGTTGAAACGGAATAATATAATGAATTATAATAGCGAATTTAATTATTAAACGAGTGGTGAACATATTAAATTTTATTTAAATTTAAAACAAGCTCGAAATAGTCGTGGTAGTTCGTAATTTACGATTTGAACTTCAACTGAACATACAAAATCCAATATAAGTCGGATTTCTTTGAAGCAAGAAACGTTCAGATCTATTAAACTGTATCTTTCTAATGGAAGTGAAAAATCGATATTTCGTTTTATAGATTGTAAGTTATGTCCAAATCAAATTTTCAGAAAGTCGTTGTGGAGTCGTGTATAAGCATAACGGTTTATTTAATATAATTAAATATCGGTTTCAAATTTGGACAAGATTTTTGAGACGTAGTTATAATTTAATTTATAGAATTTTTCTGTAATTTTTATTTTGAAAAATAAGAAAAAATTTATTTGAAGTATTTTACACCCTATATCAGCGTTTTGGGATATCACAATATAAGTTAACTTGTCTACTTTATTATATTTTTGATATCATGGCGCATCGTTCAATACGATTGTACTTTTATCTTTGTCCATAAAATCTCGTACACAAAAACTAATATTTTGGGGAAAATAGACAAAACCGATAAGAGATATTATAACCGTGTACCACTATATAATTTCTGATTTATGACGTTTACAAGGGTTCAATAGTGTAAATTCCAAGGAAATAAAAGAGGTATGATATATTAACATCAACAATACATACCAAAGAATTTTATTTTAACGAACATTTGAGGTTGATCCTTGTAACTTGTCAAGGACCAAACATTATAAAAACTAACAAATATTATTAATTCTATCCTAATTCTGGTTCTATGAATTATAGTTCAGATAATCCTTGTGTTTTAGGAACCGCCTTTGCTACGTTTTACCAAACAGCAAAATAGTTAAATAAAATGGAAAAAATGATTTTTGGTTCTAATTCTGTGCTCTCAAAGCATTTTGATTCCGTGTTTGCCAAGGTTTTCAGCAGCGTAACCCTTAAGCTATTCTATTCCGTGCCCCTCAAGCTACTACATTTCGTGACTACCACGATATCTCATTTCTTTAAATACTGTGTATTCTCCCCAATCACCCCTTTGTCTCCTGTTTCCTATTTCTAATTTTCGCCATTCCCAACATTGACCAAGAAAAAAAGAAAATGAAACTCTTCTAATCGTCTTTTGTTTCCATCCAGTTGCTTATACCAGTTCGATCCAAATCCCTAGTTCCCATTCTGTTCATTTCTGTTTCCTTATTCATAACCGCAACGATTATTTTCTTTCAACAAAAAAAAAGTTGTTTCTTCTAAAAAAAAATTAATATAAAATCAACAACAATTCTAAAAAAAATCCTAAAATCTCGAAGTGGGTCTTGTTGGATTCGTCTGCGAAAGACCCTTAGGTTCGTATATAGGAAATTGGGTGCGATGGAATTTTGTTTTTGCTGAGCTCGATTATGGCAGTCGCAAGGGCTGTCTCGACCAGATTTTTGAGGCCTCGGTTAGATGTTGGAGCGTACAGTGGGATAGTTGTGCGAAGGAGTTTGATGACGTTTTGGGTATGTTCAATATTTCCTGGAGGATGGTTGGGTTCAATTCATTTTTGAATGGTCTGTAGGGCATTGGTGCAGGCGTTATAAATAATGAAGCGAATCGCACCATTTTTAGCCATCAACATCCGCCTGGAGGAGGTGTTAGCCTCAACTAGGGTGATTGCGGATGCACAGTATCGTCGACTTTCAGTCATAAGGCGGTAGCTGCGTTGATGAAGGGGGTGGGATTCTCTGCTGCAGGTCATGGGTATGGAGTCCTTTTTGTGGGTTTCCTAAAGTTGCGTTCAAACGTTGGATAGGAGTAGTTGGAACGGTTATAGGGTGAGGGCTCTCATGGAGGAAGAAAGAACGATGTTGTAGGAATTTGATGTAATGAAATAAGGAAGGAATGTCACTTGGTGGAAGTCGGTCATGGCAAGAACAATGGGTTACGGATCTAATACTGGAAGTGAGAATTGCAAGTAAAAGGAAAAGAGGAATCTGGTAATGGGTTTTTATCTAAAGTAAGGCAGAAAGTTAACGAAGTGGAGTAAAGGTCAAAAAGGGATGGTGCCTTTCTTTGACAATGCGTATGAGTGTTCTGCTAATGGGAGTTTAGATGCAGTCCATTCGCATGTTGTTGTCGTTGGTGAAAGAAGAGTTCAGACAAAAACAGCTTGTATCGATTTAATACTAATGCGGTGCTTGATGCAGTGGTGAGTGAGAAGAAGTGGAGAGTGCAAAGTTTAAGCTTTCAGACATGGTTGTTGAAAGAAGAGTAGCAGGTTAGAAAGATTTTTTCTGGAACGGAAGTGTTTGTGTGAAGGGGGATTGAGGAAGGAGTATCATACTGTTTAATTAAGTAATAAAGGGTACGGGATGAACTCGGTCGGTGAAACAAAGAGGATGCGGGGTTGAAAACTGAACGGGGAAGGAGGAAGATTTATATGCCTAATGACGTAGTAATTAAATAATTAACTAAGGATAATTATATAGTTTAGATTAATTAAACAAGTTATTAATTGATAGCTTATAAAAGGTATAACTAACTCATATGGAAACAGAATTACATGGAACCGGTCACGTTGGGATGGAAACAAAGAAATCTACACGGTAGAACTATTGTGGCTGAGAATAGAGTCACTGGAATTTCGTGATAAAATCAAACGACTGTTTGATTTTAAACAAAATAAAAGCAGAACCATCAACTGCAAAATAAGGTGAGTAAACTCACTAACTCTGACTCGTTTATATATAGTAAATTTTATACTGAGTGATGATTGTTTGGATGAATGGTTGAAATGGCTGATATGGTTTTATCATTGATCAATTATTAGTTCTGTTTACTATGATATTTCACATTTATGTGAAATTAATGTTGATTAACAGCTGTGGATGCAGGGAAATAAGTTGGAGGGATCCAACTGGATCCCTCAAAATTTATATTATTGTTTGTTATTTACTGTGATATATAGTGTAGTTGATTATGTTGTATTGAATTACTCTAGCCCTAGAATTGTGGTATTTAAATACTGTAAAATATTTTCGAATATAGAAAGTGAAATAAGAATTAAAAAATGGAAATTTATTCCAAAAAATAAATAAAATTGAAATGTAATTTCAAATAGAGTTGAAATTAAAAACATGTAAATGGAGAAAACAAGAAGTTGTTTATAAACCAGAATATAATTTAAGTAAATTATTTACCAATGGATAAATTGAAATGTAAATTCAAATTTGAATTTATGTGGAAAAGTGGAAATCCGGTTTCAAACCAATATTTGAAATGAGATTTGAATTTAGCAAATTATAAAGGAAATTATAAACGATATTTTAATTGATTGCAATACAAATGAGTTTGGTACGGAAAAATCTGAATAGAAGTTATATATAGAAGTTGGGTTTAAGATATTATTTATAAATATGAATTCAAATTAATTTGATTATATATATAAAAGAAATATATTCACGATTAAAGTGAAAAACGGTCCTAAAGGAAATATTTTTCAATTGAAATATCTCTAAAGAAAAATTAGATTTGAAATATGAACCCAAATTGGAAATTGAATGAAAAGGGAAATGGGTAATCATTTTAAAAGAAAATGACGAGTTTTGTTGCAAAATTTGGAATATAAAATAAAATGTAACGTTGTGTAGATAGGAATGGTTATAAAAGAATTTGGTAATGATTTGAAAAGGATAAATTCAAAAGTGAATTTGGAATTTGAATTAACATGCAATGGTAGATAAATTCCGAAGTTCGGAATATAAATCGAATATAGATTATTTGAGGGAGTTGTTTATTGGAATTCGATTTTATCGAATTTAGGGAAGTAGTTATTTTTACTTTTCGTTTGAATTAAATTTAATTAGTTATTTATTTACTTATAAATTTATTTATTGAAATTAAAAAATACAAGTTATTTTTTTTATAAACCAAATAAACAACGATTATAATGCTACCATATAATAATGTTTTGTAAATCAAAATAGCGATTTTAACGCTACCGTTAAAATAAATGTTTTATAAAATAAATATTTGGAAACAGCGATTATAACGCTACCATTATAATCAATGTTTTTCGTAAAAGAAGTAAATTCTTAGATTGAATCTGAGAGTCACGTAAGCGATGGCTTGTTTGAAGTTGTGAGCTTTGACTATTTCAAAGTTGAGAATGTTTTTCAATTAAGGTCTGAGAGGTAATTATACCCCAACTTGATTGACTTCATGATTGATGGAGGAATAGTTAAGGTTCGATAGTGAAGATTGGTTTGCAATATGGTTAGTTAATAAATGATTAATGGTTTGAGTTATAATAACGAAGTTTTTATAGCATCGCGTTAAGTTAAAAGATTTTGAAATGTTTCCCCAAATAAAAATGAGAGATATTTTCTATGAATAAAAAATAAAATGAATTGGTCAACGAGGAATTAAGAAATGGAATATAGAAATATTTTCCGGATATTAATAAGGTATTATTTCTGAATATAGAAAATAAGGATTTTGTGAATATTTAGAAATGTTTTCTAACTGGAATAAGAGATATTTTCTCGAACAAAGAAATTAGGATATTAGGAATGTACTTTTCCAAGAATCAAGAGAGAAGATAGAGCTTTGAAAGGATACAAAAGATGGGAAATGGGAATTGGAAATGATAATATAATAAGGAATTAATTTAAAAAGGAGCCAGTGTTGTTTGATGGTTGATCGCTAGAATTTCCTTTTGCAAATAGGATCGTTGGTTGTATTGATGTTTTCTTTGATAGCTAAATCACCGGCTATCAAAGTTTTATTTATTTCAAACCTCCGTTGTCAATACGGAGAGACCGGGATTAGATTTATTATCTGAAAACCACTCTATATGGGCATAAGCGTTAGGAATCAACTTGTGTTGAAGATAATTGAAGACGGAGTAAAGTGCAAGGGTTGTTCTGTTAATCCTGGGTAGAAATTGCTCAAGATGGACTAATAGAATGGTGCCTTCAGTTTGTCTAGTCCCAAGACAACATATATGGATGGATCTGACAAGGTGATCCCAAGTGAACGGTTGCAAGATGTTATAAAAAGATAATCGTGACCTCAAGCCTCATCAACCGGGAAATGACAGAAATCGGGCAGGCAGCATGGTCATGTTTGGTCATTCCCATTAGGGGTATTATCACCTGATCTAGAGAAATTTCATTTGCTTCTTATTCTATTCGCTGTTGTATGCTTTCGGTAATGGTTGTTGATCACAACCGTTGGTGATAATATGCTCGGTACACTCAAGTTAAATGAGTGGCCAGCCATGTGTGGGCCAGGTTGCAAGACATTCTTGTTGAACCCAGTGTATTCCCCTCTAGAAATACACTATCGGAAGGTGGTTCCATACCTTATTATGTTGGAAATCCTGTCTCCAATAAGCGCCCTCTGGTTTTTGATTTAATATTATATATGGAGCGTGAGATGCAAGTGTTTTGCTAGATTTGATATCAAAAAATGTTTTGGTTATCGTAAGGTAAAAACCAACCGTGTTTATGTGTGGATTGGTCTTACGATTATCTTTTCTTTTTAAATGATTTTTAAAAGTTAAACCAATGGTTGGAGTTTACTCGCGTCAGTCCCATGTCTGACCCGGAGTTTATTTTGTTTTGTTTTCCCTAAACTCTTGGGTGCCCAAATTTGTACGGGCAGTCAAGTAGTTGGGATTTTACAGATTCACTTGGAGGAGCCTGAAGCAGGAGGCTTCATCAGTTAGCTATAGACTATCATATTTTACGTTGTGCACTATGTTGTATCTGGAAACAGGCATTTATAACTATTCCAGGAATAACCGTTGTGCTTTGATAATGGTATGTATATACCATTACCGATTTGTATTTCAAATGTTATGTTATTTAATGTATTTTATTCGTTCTGCTGTGAGTTTGTTTCTTCGTTTTCTTCTATTCTAATTTCTCTTTCTTTCTATTTCCCATCCTTTAACTTCTTTCTACTAATGATTCATATTTCTGTGCAATTTGGGTTGGACGTGTGGTGTTATTTGTCGACTCAAACGGTACGGAAATTCGGGCCATTACAATAGGAATATAATATATGAATAGCACGAGAATTAAATCCAATATCATTCCTATTAACCATATCATATCCATTTATAATAAAATCCCAACATTTAATATCAACATATTTTAAATAGGATTCCATTTCTGATTTCAAGTTTAAAATTTGTATACCATTAAAAATAGTTGGAATACGACTGGACTGACTCTCAATGGACTGACAATTAGGGAACACCATGACTCTAGAGTTAAAGAATAACCTGCTCTGATACCACTTGTTGGATCTAGATTAACCCTAGAGGGGGTGAATAGAGTTTATTAAAGTTTAGCGATTTATTAAAAATTTAATCGCAACACATAAGCAGTAGAGAAAATAAATGTAGAAAGTAAATAACACACATAGATACCCAGCTTCGGCATATCCTGCCTACTGCTGCATTCCTAAGCTTTCTACTAGGCATTAAAAACAGATCCCGCTTACAATCCCATGTAAACTCGCAATCCCTGCTCCTGTCCTAACCCTATGCTCAAAACCCTAGATCAGATTTCCCCTAACTACAACCCCGTAGCTAGTAAAACCTAGTTTTTACAGACTCTAATAAACTGCCAGTTAACACCCTAACTAGATTCCCTAGAAATTTACAGACTCAAAAAACTGTTCAGACGATTATAAAGGAATTAAAAAAACAGCAAAACAATAAAATAAAAACACCCTAGACCTTTATAAAAATAAAAGCTTAGCCGTGAGTAAGTAGGCCGACCCATTGTTAATTCATTTGCTCCAATGCTCTGTAGAGAAATTAAAATGGTGGTTGAAAACTTAGGGCTTCTCTGAATTTCCCCAAATCAAATCTCGATTTACGATGTTATTATGGAAGATAATCTCTAATGCTCGAACACGATGATGTCGGTCGATTGGTGATGCTCCTTGCTTCACTGATTTGGGGTAATTCTCTCTTGTGATCGAAAACTTCTAGAAATGTGAGTGCTCTTGAATTGATTAAATTTTTCTCTTTGATTTTGTGGATTTTGTTTTCGATACCTATAGTCAATGATGAAAGGGTGTTTATATAGGGATTTTAAACCTGAAAAATTCTCTGATTTCAATACACTGGCTTGACTGATTTGTTGTTGCTTTCCCTTTTTGAGTTCCTCGACATTGAATACTTGCTGTGAATTTGCTCGATGCATTTATACGTGTTCTTGTCCCTTCAATGAATCTCTTGAGTGATTTATGAATTAATTTGAACTTTGGCATAATTGAAACAAACATAATTCAATTTCTAGAATAAATTCTTGGCAACATATTAAACCTTTTCAAATTTTTTTGTTGCTGAGTTTGATTCATCCCTAATTAGCATTCCATATGTGACAAAAACAAGCATTCTTCACCAGTCCTGTGCATGTTTATAAAACTGGAAATATTTGAATGATCTTTGCTGTGTCAAATTTGTATATGCATGATTTTAGCCATGAAATCAATGAGATTCTCAAATCCAATCTGCAATTTCAAATTTTACATTTTGCAAAATCCAAATTGTCCCACCAATGCAAAACTTAACTCTTCCCTTTTCTTCGAATTTGTGAATACTTTCAATATATGTTTCTTGCTCTGTTTTGTGTGCATACTACTGCCATATATGTACTCTAATTTTTCAAAATCATGCCTTCAGCTCCTGAACTTGATCACTGAAAATATGATGTTCATTCTAAAAATTGGGTTGTCAAAAGAGTGATCACTTGGACTAATATTATTACTTGACCATGTTGAACATCATGCTATTCGACCATTTTGGCTTGTCGTTTTACTTTGTACATGTACTTGAACTTGAAATCTGTATGTAACATGACATTGACTTATACCCTGAGCTCGATGCTCTTGTTCCATACATGCTACATCTGCTTTGATTTTGCTGATGCTTGTTTGCATGAAAAATGTTCTCTCTCTTGAACTTAAGTTAGCTCCATGTATACATATACTGCTGCACTATACATGTTGATCCTTTCATACTGTTTTGATCTATAGTAGCCAACCATGTTGACCAGTTGGCTTGACTCTTGCTTTCTTGGTTGCACTTGAACACTTGCTATGTTGATAGTCCACATATGCATTAATGCTTGTGCCATTAGGATTTTTTACTCTGCCACCATTCCTTGTGTATGCACCTCTTTGTTATTTGCTGTAGACTCAATCATGTTACTGTGCTTCATGTATTTGAAACCTGTACACACATGTTCCATTCATGCTCATATTGTCTAGCCATGGCCAAGTATTTCTGCACCCATTTATGTGTTGGCTTAACATTTAGCTTGCATGTATCATTGCTGAAAATATTGCTTTAAACTTGCTTATGCAGTTGCATTCATGCATTCCTGAAACTGATCACACAACTTTTAATGATTTGCCATGAACTTGTATTTGTGTCACTCTGTCCAGTAATGGATACGTACACTCTTGTACATGCTTCCACTATGATTTGTTTTCCATTTATCATTCATGCATACGTACCATGCTTGATGATCCTCTCATGCCTTGACATGTTGCTTTATTCATGTTGACTTAACATTGCAGATGCTCCATTTTATATGTTTGTGTTCATGCTTGATAACTTGAGTTGTTCATGGATTTGCTCCATCCTGGTTTGACCTTGTCCACCTGCACACCATGTAGTAATGTTGACTGAATCACTTACGCTTTAATAATGTTGAATGTCTTCACTATTTTGTTGCTTGAGTGTTGCACTGAGTCGAGTTGGTCCATGTGGCTGCTCCTCATATGCTAATGCTATACTGCATTCTGGTTGGCGAGGCAATGTACGCGTGTATATTTATACACGTATGTATATGCAGCCATACCGAATAGATTTCCTGTCATTGCTCTGTGATATGTGAATATACATACTGTATGCCTTGTGGTATTTACAGTGTATCACTGTGAATATCACAAGCTGTTTAGACACAGTTGGATGAAAATATAAATCAGATCAAGTCATGAAAGATGATGAGAAACACATCGAAATTCTGAGGCAAATAAAATTTAAAAATAAATTTGTATTTGCATATATTCAGTTTTCTTTCTATTGCAGTATACTATGTGTGTTTCTGTTTCATGTAGATGTTGACTGAACTGACTGTGATCTGTGAAGACAGAAGATTAAGAGACAGTATCAGTATGTATCAGTAAATGTATCTGTGTAACGAGTGTGAAGATGTAAAAATGAGTGTCTGAGTGTTTTTTTAGTGAGGAGCACTGTATGAGTGAAAAAGATTGAACATAATTGTATATCAGTAAAGTGTACAAATAGAGGAGTTATAAAATTTGTGTTGTTGAGTTGTTGAAATAAAATACTATATTCAAATAAAATGTTGTTTGAATATTTGAATTTCTGTACAGTCGTATTCTATTTAAATATAAATATTATATTCTTGTCTGTTGTGTAGTATAACAGTGCAATAATAAACACATTTATAATAATATATATTTGGTTTTTATCATCAAACAAAAAGCATATGATTGTTATATAAAACTACGTTATATACAACAGTTCCGGGCGGACTTCTACCACAAGTCGGACTTAACTTCGTGTCTTAGCACCATTACATGTACATTTATGCACTCGACCCCTCACACTAGATTAACCACTCGTGGATGTTAGATTTGCCAGGCGGTTCCGGGCAGACTTCTACCATAAGTGTAATCTAACCTCTACTTTAAATTTAGGCGTGTTCATTATTAACCAATTTTTCATGTTTATCCTAGATTATTCCCTAAATTCCAATCATGTTTCAAAATGCAAGTTATGCCCCAAATTACAGTTTTAGATCAAGTTATAAATTATGCTCAAATCCCAATCAGGTTTTAATATAAGTTATGCCCCAAATTTATCCTTCCCAACCGTTCCCAATTTTGTGCGCTTGCATATTTCGTTGATAGGCCTAGGCTCGAAGGTAGCCTGGCTATAAAAATAAAAAGGGAAGAGGGAGAGAAGAGAAAATGAATAGGCATAATAACAAGACATGCATATGATGGTAGGAACAAGCATACTAACATGATATGCATATGGTGACATGATTAGGCATGTTAACAGAATAGGCATAATAAAGATAGGCATGCAAGAACTAAACAGAGGACCAGGTGTACAAGTATTGGCAGATCTGTTTAGTTATGATTCAGGTTATTAACATGCACAGGTTTAGATCCAACTTATAAACATGTCAAGATTACTATTAATTGTTTATATCTAAAAATAAATGAACTCACTGTGACGGGATCTAAAGAACAAAGAATTGACTGTAGATGTTGTAGCACAGATCCTTATATGCTTATAAATTGTTGTTGCAGAAGAATAGGCTAGTTTAATCTGAGTTGGAGCAGCACCTTATTATCTCCATTGTTTTTAGTGAATAAAACAATAGAAATGAGGTCCTATTCTAGCCTAAGGTCAACGAATCTCGCTTAGAAATGTGTCCACGTGTAAGGGAAGAATTTGCCCCAGATCTCGGTGGGGTCGACCCGGGGTAGACATAGGGGTCGACCCATGGGTCGACACCCATAAGGGACGGGGTCGACCCCTAACGCGCTGATTTCCCTCCCTTTTCCGTTTCGTGATTTTGATTTCTGCATTATATACATACATACATACATATATATATATATATATATATATATATATATATGCTTATATGTACTCAAACCTCAATATCTCCTTCATACGATGTCCGTTTTACGCAAACTCAGAGTCTATCTTAAGAAGAATTCTGAGACGACCGCAATGGCGCAGTCCATTTTACTTCATTCCAATTACCTATTTAAGTATTCTTTAGTTTACCATTATAGTGTTCTTTAAAATTACGGGGTGTTACATTCTCCCTTAATCAAAGGATTTCATCCCCGAAATCTCCAAGTTAAGAAGAATGTATATCCTAACATCCATCATCCATCTATTCATCCACCAATCAAAGGCATCCATTGTCCTTAAAATATTTATAATACTTTTATGAACATATGAAAAGGCGTGTATATGTCCCTATACTAATGTGAAAGATCAGGCGGTCCACTGATTCAGTTGACCTCCTTAATGCAATGTATGTTAGTGCCATGAATCCAACATGTGTGCAAATAATCCTAATATACCATGTAAAGTCTATATGCGTGCACAATCATCCATTCAAATGCAACTTCCATATGATGACACACCCATTTTCCTCCATTAAAAGAAAAAGAAAAATATGCACACGCATCCATATGCAGTATGAGAGTGATTAAGCCGATCTAGTGCCTAATGTGTGTGTATATGCATCCACGAGCAACCACTTGCATCCATCAAACATAACATGCTTCAAATACATGTTTACATTCATGGGTTCCCTACCTAAAGGTCGAAGATTCAATCGATAGGATATAATTAAATGACAGAAGAAAGTACGAATAAAGGCTTTGCAAAAAGAAGTTAAGAACATACCCTTGAAAAGGAAAGCGTACAAAGCGTGAATCTTGTCTTCAGTCTCCTAAATTGCATCCTCGTGGTCATCTCCCTATTGAACTTTCATCAACTTGACCTCTCGATTGCGAAGCTTCTTAACCTCTGATCCAAGAATACGGGTAGGGACTCGTCTAACTATCGCCTCCCATTCCACCTCTACTTCCTCAAGCATACTCGTCTCAACTACTTCCGCGGTATCATGTAAGCACTTTCGTAAATGAGAAACGTGGAAAACATCATGAACACCGGCCAGTCTCTCTGGTAACTTCACTCTATAAGCCATTTGACCAATCCTTTCTGTTATCGGAAATGGTCCTACAAATCTTGGCGCCAATTACCCTACAGATCCAAAGCGAACCACATTCCTCAACGGTGATACCTTGAAATAAACCATGTCTCCTACCTCGAACTCAATATCAGTTCTTCTTTTATCTACGTGGGACTTCTGTCGGTCCTGAGATGTCTTCATGCGCCTGCAAATAAAATCAATCTTCTCTGATGTTCCCTAATCATCTCAGGTCTAAGTAGAAGCCTCTCTGTAGACTCCCACCAACAAGTCGGTGATCTATAGGATCGTCCGTATAATGCCTTGAAGGGTGCCATGCCAATACTAGCCTGGTAATTGTTGTTGTAGGCGAACTCTACTAATGGAAGATGCTCTTCCCAAGTCCCTCCGAAGTCTAGGATACACAGTCTTAAAAGGTCCTCAAGAACTCTATTCACCCTTTCCGTCTGTCCATCGGTCTGTGTGTGATAAGCGGTGCTCAAACACAACTGTATTCCTAATGCCTCTTACAAGCTCCTTCAAAACTCACTGGTGAATATGGGGTCACGATCACTCACAATACTGGAAGGTACTCCATGTAGACGGACTATCCCACGAAGATAAACTGCTACCAACCATGCTGTCATCCTCTTACTCTTAACAGGAATGAAATGAGCGCTCTTAGTAAGCCTGTTAACTATAACTCAAATACTGGTGTTGCCTTTCCTCGATCTAGGCAAACCATCTATGAAATCCATAGAGATGCTCTCCTACTTCCAGTATGGGACTTCCAAAGGATGAAGTAAACTACCGGGCTTACTTTGCTCAACCTTGACTTGCTGGCAAATCAAACATCAAGAAATAAACTCCGCTGCATCTTTCTTTATCCCAGCCCAAAAGAAAACCCTCTTCATATCTATATATATCTTATCCCCGCCTGGATGGATAATCATCCTAGAATGATAGGCTTCCTCAAGGACTATCTTCAACAAACTCCTAACTCGGGGAACACAAAGCTTTCTATCTCGTCGCAACCACCCTCTTTCATCCGTGAAATATCTACTGAGGTGATTAGAAATCTTCCCTTTACCGAGCTATACAAGATGTCTACTATCTGTGGGTCCTCTCGCTGTGAAGTTCATATCTGATCCAGAAGAGTAGGTCGCACCTCTACTGATGCCAATAAACCGGGTGTGAACTCGGTAGAGGACCTAAAATCTAAAGTTGATATAAATTCCAAGCTCTGCCTCTCTACAAATAGAGGACTCAAGGTCATCCTCTGCCTACTCAGTGCGTTCGCCACCACATTACCCTAGCCAGGGGTATCAGCTATCTCAAAGTCATAGGACACTTGGAACTGCATCCATCTTTGTTGCCTCAGACTAAGATCCTTCTGCGAGAACAAGTACTTGAGAGATTTATGATCGATATACAACTCGAACTTCTCTCCAAGTAGATAATGACACCAAGTCTTCAGCGCGAATACTATGGCTGCCACTAAGTCATGGGTAGGGTAGTTCTTCTCATGAACCCTTTCCTGTCTACCTCCATAACATACTACCCTTCCCTCTTGCATCAGAACCGCACCAAGCCCTGTACCGCATGCATTAGTGTAAACTGCAAACACTTTGTTCCCATCAGGAAAAGTCAAGACTGGGGATGCCCTCTTCAATCGCTAAAAAGAATCCTCATAGTCTATACCCCAAGAAAATGTTAGTTTCTTCTTCGTCGGTTTGGTGTGTGGGATTGATATCTTCACGAAGTCCTTAATGAACTTCCAATAATAGCTCTCTAAACCAAGAAAACTCCTCACCTCCGTTGCATTCTTTGGAATCTGCCAATCCTGAACTGCAACTACTTTCGCGGGATCTACTGCTATCCTATCCTTAGAGACAACATGCCCTAAAAATGCCACTTTGTTTCTCCAAAAATGACATTTGGAGAATTTCGCCTTAAGATGATGCGCTCGAAGAGTTTTCAAAACCTTCTTTAAATGTAGCGCGTGCTCTTCCTCGCTCTTTGAGGAAATCAAGATGTCATCAAAAAAGACCACAACAAACTTATTTAGAAATTCCCGAAACACCCTACTCATCAGATCCATAAAATAGGCGGGTGCATTCGTCAACCCAAAAGGCATGACGAGCCACTCGAAGAAACCATCTAGAGTTCTAAAGGCAGTCTTGACTATACTGTCCTCGGTCACCCTCAACTGATGAAACCTCGTAGCCAAGTCTAACTGAAAGAAAACAGACGCACCAACAAGCTGGTCAAACAAATCATCTATTCTTGGAAGTGGGTGTATGTTTTTCTTAGTGAGCTTATTCAAATCCCTGTAATCTATGCATAAGCGAAGCAAACCGTATGCCTTAGTGCCAAATACTACTGGAGCACCTCATTCAGATATGCTTCTCCTAATAAATCCTTTCCCAAGTAGCTCTCCTACTTGCTTGTTGAGCTCCCTCCTTTCTCTCGGAGCCATATGGCGCACAGACAATGCAACTGGCTTTGCATTGTCCACCAAGTATATATGGAAATCAATCTCTCACCTCGGAGGTAAACCACGTACCTCCTCAAAAACATCTGGATACTCACAGACTACTGGTACAGATCGTAGATCTTCGACAGAGCATCAAGCGACTCTAGGAAACTAAGCATGACAGACCCTTTAGGGTCACAAGAAATCTCAAGTGTCCTTCCATGGCAAGTCAAAAGTCTGACAACCCTCCTCTCACAATCCAGAATGGCACCATACATGGCTAGCCAATCCATCCCTAGAATCAAACCATAGCCCATGAAACCAAGCACATATGTGTCACATTCAAACTCGATGCCAAACACAGATATTTTCAAACCCCGACAAATCATACACAAATGAGTCGTACCCCCAATGGGGTTTGAGACAACAACGGGATCCAAAACCCTACTAGTACTAAGTTGCAGAGACTCAACCACAGAATCAGATATAAAAGAGTGCGAAGCGCCAGAATCAAAAAGAGTTCTACCAGAATGATTGGAAAGAGAAATCAAACCTTCTACAGAAACTTTCCGAACTCTATCTGGCACACCAGCCATGAGAGAATGTATATGCCCTCCATAAGATCCTTCCCTTTGGCCTTGTTCTTGCTTCTTCGGGCAATCCCTACTAAGGTGTCCAACCACTCCACAATGGAAACAAGCATTCTTCTTTCTTTTGCAGTCTTTGACCAAATGACCCTCGCATCCACAATTATGACATTTCCTCTTATCTCGGGCTTTGTCGTTCTTTCTACCCTTCTTTTGCTATTGTTTTTGTTCTTTCTTAGGCCACACTTTCTTGTTTTGTGTTATATCAATCTTAGCCTCTTTCTTTCCACCTTTATCTTCTTTATGCATCAATGTCATATCAACGATTTTCTCCAAAGTTGGTCCCATCGGAATACGAGACATAACCAACCCATGAAGGGGTTCATTCAATCCTCGAGCAAACCTCAAAGCTTTCTTGTGCGGGGTATTCACTAGCTTCAAACCTCACCAATTGATCGAATTCATTAACATACTCTTTGACAGACATGCCTCCTTGCTTAAGTGCCAGAAAACTTTTCATTTACATACTTTGCTCGGCTTGAGAAAGTAACTTCATTTCGAATCTCTGTCGGAAATAATCCCAAATCTCAACTGGACGCTCTACGTGCATTACTTCCCACCAGAATGAAGCTTCATCTTTCAGCTGCCAAACGGCCAACTGAATCTTTCTACGGTCATTAACCAAAAACATCCCAAATAAACCCTCCATCTCTTTGAGCCAATTCCCTGCTTCTACAAAAGTCTCAGTTCCTCGGAATGGCTTTCCTCCCATGGACAGAAGTCCTTGCATATCTTGGAGAAATTATCCGCTTGCGGAGGATGAGGAACAGCAGCTGCAGTTGGGGAAGCGGAGTCTACTTGGCCTCCGGCAGGCGCCGTAGCCTCAATATACCTACAGAACCAAGCCGGTGTCATAACGCCCTCGAGAAGAATCGGTTCTCCAAACATGTTGAAAAAGAAAAGAAGAGGGATTCAAACAGAGAATCGAAAGATATTCCATATGGCTTTGGGGTATATGTTTTTCAAAACAGAGTTTTCTTTTGAAAATGCATTCTTTTAAAACCTTTTTGAAAACAATTTTCAAAATCTTTTATCCGATCTGGTAACCTTCAGCTCTGATACCAAATATAACACCCCACATATGTTAGTGTCACTCTTTATCAAAATGCATTAAGTTTCGTGAAGCGTTGTAGGTAAACTTAAACAGAAACGTCACAAGACAGATATAAAATAACAGCGGAATTTAAAACTTTATTAAACAAAAAACATCGTGGTCCAAAACCCCATTACATCTTAAGTCTGAAATACAAAAACCCATTATATCAATTTAAAACTTCTTTCTTGTACTAAAATCATCAGAGTACAATAATATATAAAAAGCATAGTCCCCAAAATATAGCAATATCAGAGAAGACAGGAAATCAAAGTGGTATATCTAAGCAGCTCCAAGCAAAATGAAAGAGAGAATCCAAATCGAGCCTGAGTATTCCCACCCCCGAGAACCTGGGGGAACGGAAGAGAGAGAAGAGGAAACAAAATGGGTCAGACATAAAGTCCGGCGAGTCCAGTTACTTTTAGCATATAAATAAGTAAAAGCATAATGATAGACATATAAACTGGATGAGAGAGATAATAGTATCATAAGGCAAGTATAGCAAGATGAGCAGGATAAACAGAATAAACATGACAGAATATATTGCACATCTCAAGTACTTTTCTCAGCATCAATACTAGTATAGCAAGAATAAGATGGTCCCAACAAGAACAAGATGGTAGACGTAGGTGTACTTCTAGCGACGGGTTTTACCCCCAACAATGATAACAGGTAGCCCAACACGAATGACATGTGTTACACCCAACAATAATAACAGGCTCCCAAACAAGCAAGACTAGATGTACCCTAATTACTACCCCCAATCGATTGGCTCCCTACCCCATAGATACCATGTGTTGGCACCACAGTAGGATGTATCACTTCCTAAAGTGCCAACCCCGTTGTTTTCAAGATGCACAACCATATCTGCTGAAGTCACAACATCTTAATTTCTCCAAGAAAACCGGACCTATGCACGCATATGAGCCCGTTGGAATGCGCCATCAACACCCTCACACAAGTGATCTCTTATAATCAGCTCAGTAAGCGTGTCCCGACCCCGACCTAGTTCGAGGTTCTCCGTTTGATACCAAGATGGGTTACCAACTGAAATGGATCCCACACAACAGATGATACAAGCTTACCCCTAGGCTTGCATCCCCTCTACTAGGATTTTGACAAGTTATGCCTAACAGTTTAACAAGGTTACATAACCCCTACATGTAAAACAGGTTAAGTTTATCGGGTTTATATATAACTCGTCCCCACAGATTTAGTAGGATTAACTTAACCCCTTCTTATTCAAGCAAGTTTACTAAACCCCAACTCAATTTGATAGGTTCATGTAACCCACACAGATTTAAACAGGTTAACAAGTTATCCATTTATGGTTGTTAATGGACTAGAGCTCTCACATTAAGTCCACTACTTGTGGATGTTGGATATGTCGGGCGTTTCCGGACAGATTTCTGCCACAAACCGGACTTAACCTCGTGTCTTAGCACCGTTACGTGTACATTTATGCACTCGACCCGTAACATTAGATTAACCACTTGTAGATGCTGGATTTGTCGGGCGGTTCTGGGTAGCACTACACCGAAATGACTTTTGGTAGCGTTGAAAAAACACTACTATAACTTGTAGTAGCGTTTTAGAGAACGCTGCGATACGACATGCAACCAAAAGTCTGAAAGTTTTTGTTGCGTTTTAATAAACGCAACCAAAAATGAACATATTGTAGCGTTTTAGAAATCCTACAAAAGGTTTTTTTGGCAGCGGATTAAAAATGCTACTAAAGTGATACTTGCATCATTTCCTATAGTATTAATTCTAAGGCTGTTATGAGCGGATTAAAAACACTACTGTCAAATTCATGAAAGCACAAGCACATTGCAATAAACGTTTTAGAATTTTTCGACTGTTATGAGCTGTAGCCAGAACCCAGAGCCATTGCTCATAAACAGTTTATAGTATTAATTCTGCTTGAGAAAGATAAGTAAAAGAAAAGAATAGCCATGATTCAATACCAACAAAAAACATTCGATGATCCTGTTTTGGCCAACTAAGCAAACGGTTACTTTTGATTGAGGCATCACTAATAAATGAATATCATCTTACTGATGTACTTTTACATGGTTTAAGAAGTATAAATCCCACTACATATGTACCAACTTATTACCATAGCCTCTCATCAGTCTGCATCATGTTGCATCCAGTAATAATGATTAAATTTAAAAAATAATATTTCTCTCTTTTTTTAAAAATAAATGAAGAAAGAAAAGGTAAAAAAATACATTCATTAAGATATCGGTTAAAGTTTCTAAGGCTGTGTTTTATTATATATTCAATACCCCATGCAGCATAATGCCATGGTGGTAATAAGCTGTTTCCATTTTAAGGAAAACTAAATACCAGGAAAGAAAACTACATATAATGACACTTTTATCAGATTATTGAGGGATAACTGCTTTAATCTTCAACCCTATTTTTCACTCTGAAATTTGTATGTTTATGAGATGGGCAATGATGCACACAAGAATTTGGAAGCTCATTTGTGATTTATGTTTGCTTGCTTCTCTTTACAACCACGAACTAGGTTTAAAATTTTAATAACAAAATTATCTTATTAATATCACCAAAAGCTAGAATTTCTCTTAGTTTCTCAATGACCTGAACCTAATTATCCGCTACTTAAATATATTTTATTCCCATATTTGAGTATCCTTTTTTAACCATTTCTATAGGTTTCTTTATCCCAAATGTTGATGTTTCCATTTTTACTGCATCAGCCAAAATTTTAATTAATTAATTAAATTTTCCTTTTTGTGATGTAAGTTAATTAATATTCCTTTCATATTAGTTTTTAAATAGGTGAATATTATTGCTTTACATGTTTGTTGTTGTTATTCAAAATTTCTTATATCTACCCATTTCATTTGTTTATATCACTATGTTTTTTCCTAAAAATTTAAAAATGACATCTAAAAAGCTAATTGTATGCATAGCTGATAGTTATTATTATGAAGAAACTTACTTTTACTCATATGAATTTTCAATGTATTTGATTTTGTTTATAGAAGGAGCTGCTAAATGAAAAAAAAAGGTAGCTGCTATTAAGTTTTACATCTACATATTCACTTTAGTATATTTTTAGTCTCAGGATGATCTTCTGTACAAGTTTACAACCTATTTTACTTCAAATGGCTTTCAATATTAACTATCATTGGACTATTCATATAGTAGGGTAACTCTAATAGTTATCCATATCAATAGTATGGATAATAGACAATTCATTCATGAATACCTGCTATAGTTGAACGGTTATTGGTGCATTCGAAATCAAAAAATGTAGGTGAGGTTAACCCAACAAAGAATGAAAAGTTAGAACTTAGGTGATTAGTTGGAATACAAAAGTATCATTATTAATAGAAAAGGCTTCATATATAGTTTGAGGTAAATTTCAAGGAAAATATCTTAATGATTTTGACTTATGAAATCATTTTGAGTTAATATCTACCCAGTCTAAAAACAGAGACTATAGAATGAAATGATTAGTTTGCCTTTTCTATTTTAAGTAGAGTGAACTAATTATATAACTTTAAAATTGTATTGGGTGTTAACTGCATATTAGTACTTTCAATTGTGCTCCTTCATTTGCATATGTGCATTTCCTTTTTGTACTCAATTTCACTTTTTATACTCATCTCTATTTGATCTGAGTCATGTCCACTTGGCCCTAGGTAATTTGTTATATTATTCGGAAAAATGTGATACACACGCTGACATGCATACATTAATGCATGCTTTCTTTTGTACTGGTGCCATAGGAACTGGTAGGTATTAACCCACATTGGTGGACTCATTGAGAGTGAAGCCTCTTAGTTTTTATAAAGGAAACATGACCAATCATTTTATCCGAGCATCTGATCTTAAACATGCAGCTCTCGGTGGATGGAGTGAGAAGCCTGTCTATGGGTGGACACAAAGTTAG